>CM033983.1:18572677-23372677 GCA_019706035.1 Raphanus raphanistrum subsp. raphanistrum
ATCCTATAAAAACAAGTATTGTATTCATACACAATGTCCTAGACATCTAAGAGCACCATTAACGCCAGAAACCCTTTAGATTTCTTTAAAAAAATTTTTTTTTATTTTTTCGGATTTAAAAAAATATAAAAAAATAAAATAAAAAGTGCACCAATTGCGGACCACCACGTGTTATGGAGCCCGCGAAATAGTCAAAGAAACCAAGCGAACAAGTTTCTATATTGGCAACTTTTTTTCTTCTTTTCTTCCTTTTGGTGAGCCCTACCTCCTCTAAAAACTCTTAAAAAACCTGCAATAAAAGTGCTCTAAGAAGCATGTGGATCATTTGGCTCATATCAAATTTTAAGACTTAAGAGTTAATCAAAATTAGACACAGCTTTGTGATATATATCTTGATTAATTGGTTGAGTTTCAATAGTTTGGCCCCTATAATAATATCTAACCAATTTCACATACTCAAACTCTTGACCACAACGGTTTCTTTTCCTAGCTCAGCCACGGCTCGTACATATATAGGAGACTACAAGTTATGATCTATCTTGAGATACCCAAAATTAAAAAAATATCTGCAATGAGGTTGTTCTTACTAGACAGGGACCAACAAAGGATTCTAATTAAGTGATGATTTGGTCGAGAGGCTTGGTAGCTTCCTTTGGGTCGAGAGGCTTGGGAGCTTCCGTGTGGTCATCATGTTGTTCTTTAGCCAGCTTCTTGAGACGAGCCACCTCCAGATCTCTACCCATCTTTCTCTTATACATCTCCTCAAACGTAATAGGCTCCTCCAGTATCGGCTTCTCTCCTTCTCTCACTTTAAGCGGATACACGGTTGCTTCCGGCGCCGGATTCTGGAACGTGGCTATGGATAATCTGCTCGAGTTGGAGTTCACCACAGCCTGGTGGTCAGCGTTCTTGAACCTCCCGTTGCTCAGATACTTCAACAGACATGCAAGAGTTAATCTAACCAAATAAAAATCACAAAACAGAGAAAATATAAGCAGACATTCTGAGATCGAAAAGGTTAAGAAAGTATACTAACGTGACCATGGTCGCCAAGATTGACGACAAAAGCTCCTTCAACAGGCTGAACCGTGATCCACGTCTTCCCATCGTCTCGTGTGGCTTGTAAACCACCGACTTGGTCTTGGAGCAGCAAAGTGATGGTTCCAGGGTCAGTGTGACGCTTGAGTCCGAGTGTTAGATCAGGTTGAGGGCACTTTGGGTAATAGTTAACAACTATTTTTTGGTCCATATCGACGCATGCATTGGTAAGTGCTTCTTTCTCAAGTCCCATAGCTTCAGACAAAATCTCAAGAAGCTTACAAGCCAACTCCATCAGCTTCTCGCTGTACTCCTCCGTCACTTTCACCCACCCGTCCGGCTTACTCGGCCACCGTGAGTAGTCTCTGTTTCTCACCGGGTACGAGAAATACGTCACGATCTCCCTCCAATCTTGAACAACCTCTCCCTGCATATAATGATTATTACGTATTTTACTACAGAACATGCTACATAAGCCCTGTTCTTTTGGTAAAAGCTGGCGGCAGCGGCATGCGACTGAAAAATTACACCTTTTTCCATCTGAAATACTGTTCCGGTGAGACGCACGAACTTAATTTCTTTAGTCGCAGCGGCAAAAGGCAATAGGTAATCTGACGCTTAAAATATCAGCGTCAGCGGTGTCTCCTTTTTCAGTCGTTGCGGCAAGCTGCGATGATTAAATCACTTTCAAAAGCATCCATTCATGTCTCCATCGAAGTGTTATTTTCAAGTCGTTGCCGCTGCCGCCAGCGTTTACAAAAAGAACAGGACTATAACCAAGAAACACATGCATGGGTCATAATTAAATTTACGGCTATATGCTGCAAAAATAAATTAAGAAATACAAAAATCAAGTAGAAAATTGTTAGGATTCGAGTTACAAGTTGGCATCTAATGAATTTAAGCGAAATACAAACTTTTAAAAAAAATATATTTTAGAAAACTTACTATAATGTTATTAAAATGTACTATAAAATTATGGTGGATTTACCTGGAGATGACTTGAGACGATGAATCCTCCCTTTTTACCACCGGACATGTCGAACTTTAGTTTTTCATCAGGAGGCAAAGTGAAGAAGTTGCGAGAGAGACAGGTCATATCCGCCACCAAACTAGTATCGACGCCATGGTCGACCACCTGAAAAACACCCCAGTTCTCACAAGCCTCAACGATCTGACGACATATCTCTCCTCTTTTCCCACCAACATCGTCGATTCCTGCGAGAGATATCACGGGGATTTCTTTGCTGAAGTCATTGTAGGCAACCTTGGGACGTTCTTCCACGTCCCGGACGAACTTGGAGTTGAGCTTAGACTCTCCGGCAAGCTCAGTTAGAGTTGCTGGAGCCATTTATACACCCAAGAATGTTTAATTACAAAAGGCAAAAAAAAAGATTGAATGTACAAGAAAAAAAAAAAGAGAATGTGTAATGAATATATAAGAAGACACAACAAGAAAAAATTGTTATAAGTATCAAATCTTTTGTTACTATGGCTACAATTTTGTAATTAATTTGGCCAGTAGCTATATTTAGTTACAAAATGTTTTTGTAGTTGTGGATTTGTGAATATCATCCAGAGGATGTTTGTGGTTAATGTCAACAAATCAATATATCCTTGGCTATGAATAAACACAAGTCAAATCATAATTGTTTCTATGTATAGAGAGAAACCTTATTATCTCTATACCTTTGTAGCTGTTTTAAGTTTGTGGCTTTTTAAACTTTGGCTAAAAAGCCCTAAGGAAATCATGAAACTAAAACATTCATTACTGACCTTTGGTGCTAGTGTTTTTACTTTGGATCAAGCTTTCAAGTGTTTGGAATTTTAAGTTTTGTAGCTATTTAACATTATGTATTATTTATAAATATTTATTTTTTCTCAATTTTACATTTTTAAACATGATAATTTATAACCAAGAAGATTTGGTAACTAATTGGTAGCTATATACACAATTTTTCGAGAGAAAGAGTGGATGACTGAAACGAAGAGTTCGTTCGCTACCTACCACGGTATAAGTTATATTTCTGCACTTTCTATAAGACAGGTTACTCAACTAGCTACATGCGTTCGTACTTTATTTATATTTGTAAACTATGAGACATCAGCTACACGGAAGTAGTTTAGTGGTAGACGAATTTTGTAGAAATTCGAGTTTGGAGAAATCATATATATATACGACACTATATCGGTGACAAACGGATGGAAGACTATGCTTAGACCTTATTTGAATATCCAAAAAAGTTTATCTACAAAGTGCATTTTAGACTAAAATTAGTTTGAGTCATTCCATAGATCCCCGGATATATACCTCATGTTAATATAAAACAGATGAGACATTTGTTATCTTTATGAAGTGAGCAGAAAAGCAACGTCTTAGATTGGTTCGCGGAGAATTTTCCCGTAAGGTTTTATGTTGTAAAATATCCAGATCATCATCAATTTGCATGGCACAATCACGCTGAGGAGAGAAGACGAGACGACACGCCTGTCTTCCTAAAAGTTGAGAATGTAGATAGATGATCAGAATTGTATATTGTTGCCGCACACTGACTGGAACACAGTTAGAAAAAAAACCATTTGTGATTTCGGGGCCCAATAAAGGCCCATTAAAGAGACGCATAAGGAGAAAGGTCGTTGTCGCAATGAGGATTTGATTATTTGGTAGTAGCAAAACTAACAGAACACATGAAAACGGAAGGACGTTCCAACAAACCTCTCTACTTGTATTTACCCAAAGTTATATTTTGTGTGAAGTAAACGCAAAGACATTCTCATCTACATTCTGTTGCTAGTATATTTTTTAAAAATAAATGCACCATGAAAAAAAGTTAACAACTTACCAATCATATTTGTCATTTAGCATGGGATTTCGACCCGTTATTGAAAATGAAATGACATATTACATGACTGAACCATTACATAATCTAATCATAACGTAGTCAATTATACTAACCTAGTCACCATCCATTTTAGCAACAACAACCAACGGTTGCAATCTTATTTCGAGAGAGTGATGCTTCTTTCTCTATAAAAAGCTTTAAGACATGGTCACATGGACCACAAACTCATACAACTAAAGCAAACAAAACAACCCTCAATCATCTGCATTCTTGCAATGGTTCGCGCGGAGATCGACACTGGAGCTCCTTTCCGGTCTGTTAAAGAAGCCGTCACTCTCTTCGGCGAGAGAATTCTTCTCGGAGATAATTACATCAACAAGTCTCTAGAGGTAATAACAATTAAATACATACATGTTTTGCATATAACAACAATTATGTGTATAGATAACATACCAATTATTAACATTCTTGAAATGATTTTCGACCGTGTGGTTAGATAAACGGAATTAGAAACAAATGCATAGAAGCTGAGCTTGATGAAGTAAAGGCGAATCTTAGGAAAGCAGAAGAAGAGAACAAGGTTTTGTCTCAACTTCTCGAAACCCTCACACACGAGCTTGAAACGGCTAAGGAAAAGCTAAGGCACTCGGTCCGAAAATCCCCTGAACACCCTCAAGTTGAAGATGACCTCAAATTTATAGAGCAATCCAGGGTTATTGAACCGGATAGAATAACCGAGATCAAAGTGAACCGGTTTGACGAAAATGAGGTGTATGATGAGGATCGTTTGGAGAGGAGGCGTTCGGTGAAGTTTGCGAATCCACCATTGTTAACGAAAGTCATTGAGAGCAAAGAGGAGAAGAAGAAGAACCAAGTTATGGTGAAGAAGCAGACAAAGAAGATGAAGCCATTGGCTGCTTGGCTCTTCGCAAGAAAATTGGTCTAGTTGACCACTTTTAGCAATGCTTGTCTCGCGTTTATATGCCTTACATATTCTGAATAATAATCCCAAAACTAAAATAGTTCTTACTTTGGGGATTCATGCAACTTAAATTTGTAACAGTTTTCTTGTCGATTTGTAAGCAACTCCATAGACGAACTGGATCGTGTCAAATTTTTAAGGGATTTAGCATCCGAAATATGAATGATAAATATAAGCAATCTACATTTTTATAAATTTCATAAAATTAATATTAACTGGGTTTTCGATTGTAACTACGTACATAGGGCCCAGTATGAAAGTCCATTAATAACTAGGGTTAACGCTAGGGTTATACCTCAATAGCTTGCGCAGAGGGCAACAAGAGAAGACATAGTTGCTCTTATAACTACGCTAACACAGGGCCCAATATGAAAGTCCATTAATAACCTAGGGTTTTCTAATAAGGACGCTAGTATAAATAAACATAGTTGCTCCAATACCTCAATAGCTTGCGCAGAGGGCAACAACAAGAAGAAAGGCCACTTCATCGAGATGGGTCGTGTGATTAGGGCTCAACGTAAGGGTGCCGCTGGTTCCGTCTTCAAGTCCCACACTCACCACCGCAAGGGTCCGGCTAAGTTCCGTAGCCTCGACTTCGGTGAGAGAAATGGGTATCTCAAGGGTGTTGTAACTGAGATCATCCACGATCCTGGACGTGGTGCTCCGTTAGCTCGCGTTGATTTCAGACATCCTTTCCGTTACAAGAAGCAGAAGGAGCTGTTCGTTGCTGCCGAAGGTATGTACACGGGACAGTTCCTCTACTGTGGTAAGAAGGCCACTCTCGTTGTAGGTAACGTGCTTCCACTTAGATCCATCCCCGAGGGAGCTGTTGTCTGTAACGTTGAGCTTCATGTCGGTGACCGTGGAGCCCTCGCTAGAGCTTCCGGTGATTACGCCATCGTGATTTCTCACAATCCTGACAACGACACCACTAGGTAATTAATATCATACTTTACTTGTCTCTGACTCTAGTTATATTATTGAAACATCATTTTCTAACCTAACTTGTGTGACACGTTAAGTAAAATATAAATGTGAATTGATTGGGTTTAAGTACAAAAAAAGTTCCGATCTGTGTTTAAGTTTCTTGTTTCATATTTTTATTAATAACGGATTATATATTCTTTTTATTATATAAAAGGGTTAAGCTTCCTTCCGGAGCAAAGAAGATCGTGCAAAGTGGATGCAGAGCGATGATTGGGCAAGTTGCTGGTGGAGGCAGAACAGAGAAGCCACTTCTCAAGGCAGGTAGGGCATACCACAAGAACCGCAGGAAGAGAAACTGCTGGCCTATAGTTCGTGGTGTGGCTATGAACCCAGTCGAGCATCCTCATGGAGGAGGAAACCACCAGCACATTGGTCATGCTAGTACGGTCAGACGTGATAAATCAGCTGGTGCGAAGGTTGGTCAAATTGCTGCGAGAAGAACGGGTCGTCGCAGAGGTCAAGCTGCCGTTGCAGCAGCCAAGGCAGTTTAGACTTAGTTGTGGCACAAGCTTCTCTGTTTTCTTTGATTTTTTTGCTTATTTTATTATTAAACCTTAAGAGTTTGCCGTTAAATTTTTTGTTGGTGTTTAAAGCTTATGCGTTTTGTATTGGATTTACCCTTAGGGGATATATTTATGATATATTTAATATTTTCTTTTGGCAGACCAATTTCGATTTTCATTCATAATTATTATAAAATTATTCATTGTTGGTTGAGATATAAAAGTGGATTATAATAGATTTTTTTTTACTGAAAGGCTTGATTATAATAGATTCAATAGATATATAAGAGGTGGTTCTTGATATCTTGCGATTTTAGCTGCTTGTGCGTATTTCCGATGTGTGAGAATAGACTTGTCGAGTTGTGGCAATTTGAACTTGTGTGCATAGTACTGTCTTGCTGGAAAGGTGTTGTTTGAGCCATATTTGGTATACTTGTTAAGCTAGAGAGACAAAAGACATCCGTGAGAAAAAAGATATCATTGTAGTTGAGAAGTGAAAGATGTGACTGCAATATTTGACAATGATGATACTGATAGATTAGGAATAATGTAATATTCCACATATTGTACAAATGCCCTAATGACTCTAGTGTATATATACTTTACATAAATGTAATATGCGAAGGCAATGGTTTTAGAAAGTAACAGATACTGGTCTGAGATAATGTCGGTGTTTTGGACTGCTTTATTCTTGTTGGCTTTACTCCCAAGTAACATCTACCCAATGAATTTTTTATATATAATGTTTGGAATACTCTATTGTCTCATCTCGGAGAAGAAAACGAAATTAAAAACTCAGATGATTGATCTCGTTTTGCAGTCATTTCATATTCGATTATGTTTAGTAAACTTTCACCCATGACTATTTCAAGTACTCGACTACCATCCAAATTATGTTCCGGTCATTTTGATGCTCTAAACAAAATACTTTGCTAAATTAGTTAGAAATAAAATTAATCAGATTGAAAGTGTCTTGAACCTCAAGTTTTTGTTTTAGTTACACAGTGACAAGACATTCTATTTTGTGATTTGGAATGAAACAGATTCAGAATATGTATGTTCAAAAATCATTCTTCTAACACCTTTTAAATTTCTATCTTTTAGGCTTTTGGAGCCTCGGCCTCAAACTAGATCTCAATCGGTCATGAACATAGACGCTACTTCCACCCATCTGACTACCTCTCAGAGTGCTACAATAGAGACAGTCTTTCTGAATTTTCCAATTTGTGAATGGTAGTGGTTAGTGTGATCAATGCATCGAAGCCTTCCGCTTCAACAACCGATAAAACAAAGGGTCTGCGTGAAAAATAAATAAACAGAGGATAAGACATAGCTACAAAATGGTTGAATTACCTTAAAAATGACTTTTTGAGAACAAGAAAGAATTAAAGAAGAGATGGTAGAGGGATAGGATTTGATGGTTTCCAACACTTCAGTAATGATGTTCCTGATTTGTATCAACAGTTGCTATATATCTTCTTCAAAATTCCTTGAATAAGCTCCTCCCAAACTAGAGATGAGTACTTGCAAAGAACATAGTTAGGAATCTTAGGATCGATATTTCTGTTCCATGTCATTACTCTGTCACAACAAGCCTTTTTTTCAAAAAGTAGCAAGCCTTTTCAACATAGCTAACCATGTTACAGATGCAAATTTCGGTATGCCAAAAGTGAATCATACTCCGTCCGACTAGTTCACTTTTTGCTTCTCTTCCCGACACAGTTTCCAAGTCTCATGACTCTCATCAGTACTTGAGAGAGGCTTTTAAGACCTGGTCTTCTTCTCCGGAGATCATAATCCTCTGATTTTTCTTTTCTGAAAATATTCAGTTGTTGTTGCAGCCTCAATCAAAACAGTTATTATGTACCCCTTCTTCGCGCCTTCGAGGATTGTTGAGGGCCGGCCTCGTCCACAGTTACTTCCCGGCAAATATTCAGATTGATAATCTTTCTGATATGCAAGATACCCATCTCCAACCAACAATCGAACCATAATGATTTTATCATTACCAATTTTCCTGTGGAAAGTTTTTGCTAGAACTCGTAGTTTTAAAATGTTCTGCCACATCCGAAAACCTTGTGCCGTTTTACTACTGATTTTCAAAAAGAAAAATCTTTGTTGTTAGATTCATACAATATGTCGCTATAAATTTTTAACCAAATAAAAAAATTATCAAATGATTTGAAATTTCTTGATTCAGACGTAGCATCCCAAGACTATTCACGAGGTTTGACCAGAAAAATGAGTAAACCACTAACGTGTGAGGCGTTACTATGGAAACAAACCGCATCACAATCAGACAGCAATGAAACGGAACACTTCAATTGACCATATAATAATAACGCTCCAATTGACCAAAATACCCTCTCCCTCTTCAAGCTCTAACTCTCCGTCACTGTCCTATTTAAACACACAAACGCGACGACGCATAGCGCCACCGCGAAACCCAGATCCAGACTCCAAATCAAAAACAATGGCGTCAGAAAACAACGGATCGGGATCCGATTCCGCGAGGAAGATCGCCCTCGTGACCGGAATCACCGGCCAGGACGGATCCTACCTGACGGAGCTCCTCCTCTCGAAAGGCTACGAGGTCCACGGCCTGATCCGCCGGTCGTCCAACTTCAACACCCAGCGTCTCAACCACATCTACGTCGACCCCCACAACGCCGACAAGGCTCTCATGAAGCTCCACTACGCCGACCTCACCGACGCCTCCTCTCTCCGCCGCTGGCTCGACGTGATCAAACCCGACGAGGTCTACAACCTCGCCGCGCAGTCCCACGTCGCCGTCTCCTTCGAGATCCCCGATTACACCGCCGACGTCGTCGCCACCGGCGCCCTCCGCCTCCTCGAAGCCGTCAGATCCCACACCGCCGACACCGGCCGCGTAGTAAAGTACTACCAGGCGGGATCTTCCGAGATGTTCGGCGCCACCCCGCCTCCTCAGTGCGAGACGACGCCGTTTCACCCCAGGTCCCCTTACGCGGCGTCAAAAGTCGCCGCGCATTGGTACACTGTGAACTACCGAGAGGCCTACGGCCTCTTCGCGTGCAACGGGATCTTGTTCAACCACGAGTCTCCCCGGCGCGGGGAGAACTTCGTGACGAGGAAGATCACGAGGGCCTTGGGGAGGATCAAGGTCGGTCTGCAGAGGAAGCTCTTCCTCGGGAACCTCCAGGCGTCGAGGGACTGGGGGTTCGCGGGGGACTACGTGGAGGCCATGTGGATGATGCTGCAGCAGGAGGAGGCGGATGATTACGTGGTGGCCACGGAGGAGTCGCATACGGTTGAGGAGTTTCTCGAGGTTTCGTTTGGGTACTTGGGGCTGAACTGGAAGGATCACGTGGAGATTGATAAGAGGTACTTTAGGCCGGCTGAGGTGGATAACTTGAAGGGAGATGCGAGCAAGGCGAAGGAAGTGTTGGGGTGGAAACCGAAAGTGGGGTTTGAGAAGCTGGTGAAGATGATGGTTGATGAGGATCTTGAGCTTGCTAAGAGGGAGAAAGTGCTTGTTGAT
Source organism: Raphanus raphanistrum subsp. raphanistrum (assembly GCA_019706035.1). NCBI lineage: Eukaryota > Viridiplantae > Streptophyta > Magnoliopsida > Brassicales > Brassicaceae > Raphanus > Raphanus raphanistrum. The sequence goes on from CM033983.1 coordinate 18,582,551, forward strand.
GCTGGTTACATGGATGCTCAGCAGCAACCTTGATTCAGAGATTATTGTCTTTTTTTTTTGCTATAATGCTTGTTTTGTTGTTGTCTTTGTTTCTTGTCTTACTTTTGAAGTAATTCAACTTGTTTTTATGGTATTGGCTCTATAACATATGGTCGGACAACATCTTTGTAACATAGCTGAAGTGTTTATAGTAGAAATCCAATGCTCTCAACTATGACTGTTCTGCAACTCCTCTCTAGTGTCTACATGATAGTACAAAGATGAAAATCAAAACATAAAGCCACATAGATTGTTCAGTGGCATGAAAAACATCAACAAATTTTTGGAGAAATGACATTCGGACAACCTCAGTCTCAGACCCAAATCAAAATGGACCCTGAATCAGTTGGAGTTTCTGATCTCTGACCTCTTTTTTGTTCTTTCAAGTACAAAATGGAGAGGGAGAGAACGCTCCGTTTCCACAGGCTAGATTTCTTGGGACGGGATTTAAGAGACAAGTTGAGGCCAAACATCTCTCTGGACGCCGAATCGATGTCAGCGAACCCCAGTAGCTTACCCACAACAGAGGCGCTCTCTCGGACGTGATCAATGTCTGTGCTCTCTGACCAGACACGATGCGCCAGCTGGAGCCGTCTGTGCTTTGTGTTCAGCCCAATACCCCATCTCAAGAACAGGTTCTCTCTCTCTTCTTTTCTCAGTTTCTTCTGCATCAGCTGACTCAGCTTGTACCTCTCCCTATTCAACGCCCTCAGGCTGCTTTGTCACACACCACAAACAGTCAAAGAATAGATAAAGAGAATACATTTTTGTGAATATTTATATATATACCTGGACATTGATGTAAGAGTGCGTCCGTTGTCAATAACTTCGCTATTGTTGGCAAATGTTTCTCTAATGTACTTGAGTCTACGGAGTTCTACTTCCAAGTAGAGGCAATCTTTCTGATCCCCTCTGAAGAGAAGGGAGAAGTAACTTCTGTGTGCCATGGAAACGTTGCAAGCATGCCATAGCTCTATAATCTCCATCTCGAGTCTCTTGAACTCCAACGGCCAGTTCAATGGCGTGGTTAAATAGTCTTCTATTGGATCCACCGCAGCGTCCTTGAAGCTCTTTGTTGATCTCAGAGCCAAGAATTTCTGTTCTATTTCCTCCATCTGCCATATTTTGATAATAGATTTAGCCCTCAAGATAAAAGCAAGACCAAGCTAAGTACAACTAAGTGACTAACCGATAAGTGAATGATTCGCTTGTCCCTTTGAGGACCACTCTCTTCACCTTCCTCCTGGCTGATGGAAGTTCTACCACTTGTCTGACGCCTAAACACAGGAGCGCTAGAGGAAGACACCTGCGAGCTTTTCGTTGATGACTTTCTCTTATCAACACCATCTAAAGCAGCTGGCGTTCTTTGGGTGCTGCGGTTGAAGTCTTTCTCAGACCAAGTTGCTGGCATGCTCATCCGGCTAGAATGCGTTGGTAATGGCGGCTTCTTGATGTTGGACGGTTTCAGGTTGCTCTCAGCTCTTTCTTTCTGATACCAGCTTGGTGGTGTGTTAGCGTCTCTCTCGTGCTCATAGAAAGAAGAGGAAGAACCCGGTACAAAGCTTGTTCCGCAGCTTTGGCTTCTAGTATGCCTCACACCTCCTACTCTTGGCCAATGTTTCTCAAGATGCAAACTATAAGGCTTTTCAGGAGACAGAGTGACAGAATCTGGAAGTGTAGGGTCTCTTCTGAGGTTAGTTGATGACAAAACACATTCCTTTGGTTCGATAAAGACAGCACTGACTTCCTTTACACACTCTTCTTCTTCTTCTTCTTCTTCTACAATTTCTGTTGGTGGTCTTAAGTTCTTTGAATCTGGTACACATACTGGTAGCGCATTCATATCCATAGACCCGTCTTGAAGCATGTTTGGCTCTGGAGACATGATGATACCAGGGCTCTCTGTTTCTATGCATCGAAGTTCCGTGCAAGTATCTTCAGAACCCACCTCACTTGCTTCGTCTACTTCAAACCCCTTGTGAATGTTAGACTGGTTTTTACTTTCTGCCCCACGAATATTAAGTCGAACTTTTGTGAATCTCCCAGGAGTCACAAATGAAAGGTGTTGTTGGCCTGGGCTAGTTGCACCTGAATCAATCCTAAAGTCGGTAAGCTGGAAGACATTCTCGTCAGAACCGTGCTCGGTTGATTGTGGGGAAACCATACTGGATCGCTGAGCTGATACTGAGCTTTCTGGTGTTATATACAGAGATTCCCATGAACTGCGCACCCGCAGCTTGGGGTATTGATGTCCAAGAACCAACTGTAAGAAATACCAAAAGGATTTATAAATAAATCAAACAGTTTAAGACTTTATTCTTGGTTATCATTAAAACTCACGTACCTTTGCATGTTCTGAGTCTGTTGATAATGTCTCTTTTATTGGTGATTCTTCAACAATTTGTTGGAGATTTTCAATCCGAGAATGAGCCCCCTCTAACCGTTGTGCTAATTGGAACACCTCTTTGTTTAGCTGTAAGTAATGAAAGGCCATAAAAGTTCCTAGAGTGAATGGATTTTACATACTACTTGTTTTATATATATCTTGATTGAAGTAAATCGCATTACCTTTTGAATTTGGAGGTCCTTCTCCATCAGTAATGCAGTTGTGTCAGACACAACAAGAGCTTGACGAGGGCTTCTCAACTCACTCTCCAGTTTAGCCAACTCCCTCTGTAAATGTTTAACCAGAACTTTATCAGACATGACCACGTTGACTTGCGCATTTGTCGTCACCTCCTTTGCACAGCTTGCGAATAACAACGTGTTTCTTGATTGCTCAACGTGGATTCTCGCAGGACTCATGGTGCAGATTATAGCAGTTCTGGCGTTTCCTCCCAACGAAGACTGAAGTATTCGTGTCAGCTTTGAGTCTCTGAATGGAATGTGCCCAGTTTTTCCTTTACTGCATTAAGCTAGCCATATATTTTAGCAATGTAAAAGGAAGCTACTCAAATACAATACACATTATTAGATGAATAAATAGCAGATAAATCAGGGAACTTCACTGAAGCTAAAGGTGCTACTACACAGGCTAACCTTAGCTTTCGAATGACAGTTCCTAGTGTTAGTAAACTTCGGTTTATATGACCACCTTCTTTCAACCTTGTGGCAGCTGATAATGATTGAGATGCACGCTCGCTTCCAGCAAGATCAATGAAATTCTGCAGGATAATTACTCAAATCTATGAATTTACTTCCTCTTTTTTCGAGAACAATACATGATGGATTCAACGTACATACCACTGTCGCTGTGAGTGTGCTAAATTTATCATTAGCTAAATATTCATGTGCTGTGCTTTCGACCGTCTGTGAAAGATATCAATCAGAAATACGCTGCAAAAAGCAGCGTGAAGAATCTATAATGTAAATCAGCAAATTGCATTACCAATCTCAGAATCTGATGAGAGCGTGAACTAACTTCGTTTAAAGCTGTCTCTCCAATGTGTCTTTGAGCTGCAATCATTAGATGATACTGGTCAAATTGATGCTAAACAAAACTTAGATTCACGTTTGGAAAGCAATACCTATACAGATCGATAAAAGCTCCTTAAAATGATTCCAGCCCCGCAGAGTTTCCTCTGTGAGTTTCTCAACAACTGTCCCTTTCTGTCAAAAAAAGCTAATGTATTAGATTATGCATAACCAATTCCATTAGGTTGTTAAGTATAATCAGCCAGTATCAAATTTTACCTCGGGATCATCTAGAAGTCTGAGTGGACTAATGTCTGTACTCAAGAGGTCTCTTACAGACTCATTATAGATCTCCATAGCTGAGAATTTCAGAACGAATTCTCTTTCCTTATGCTGCAAAATAAAAAAAAAACATAAAAAAATTCAGAAGATGTGGAAAAAAATGTGGTAAGGAGACACTATGAAATCTTTACCATAAAATTTAACTTCACCTTCGCAATGTAATCATATATATCAGGCCAAGGCGTAGTCAGTAATCCCACTCATAGTATAAGTCTTTCCACTGCTTGTTTGTCCATATGCAAAGACACTAGCTGAAACCAGGTGACCATTAGGTAGCAAAACATGAGCCACAAGTGGAACAAAAACTAGAAAGCAGTGGCTAGACATGTCTTACCATGAACCCCACTAACAACAGAGAGAACCACTTCTTTGGCCCCTTGATCATACACCTCCTTGGTACAACACTCAGGGCCAAACACTCTGTCTAGAGGCATAGGAAAGAGCTCAGGTAAGGATTTACGTTTGATCAAGAAACTGAAAAAAGCAAGCTAGTCATATACCGAATGTGTAGGCAGTGGGGTACATGGAACGCTCGGAAAGGGAAAGATGGCTCCTGTATACGACTGTTTCATCATTAATACACTCCCAATCTGCCTCTTCGTTCTTCACCCTTTCTTTCACATTCAATGGCCTCAAACGGACAGAAACAAAAATCTTCTCTTCCCTCCCGGAAGATTCTTGCATCTGATCCTCTCCTGCAGCCATCTTCGTATCCCTCACCTCCCTTTCCTCATATCCTAACCCAAAAGAAACCAGGAAAGGAAAATCAGCAGCAATGTCATGTATATACATAAAGAGGCAGATAAATAATAATCATTGTACATCATGACTCCAGTAATGAACTTTTGTCTACTTCCATATCTTGGGGCAAAAGAGCATTTTGTCTCTATACATTCCACGTGTTTTTATATTCAATATATGTCAGAAGAGAATGATTCCTTTTTCATCATTGTTTAAGGCATAAAACAAACGAAGTTTGTATAATATCATAGAAGAGGATTTGGTGTTTATCTGGAATGGTCCCGTCCCCCTCAAAAAATTCTTCCTTGCATGTTGCTCAAGTGTCAAACCTACTCTTATATTATATTATCGCCTACAACCACAAAGAATGCACTTATTTTTTACGAGTTACCTTGAGGGATTAGATAATTATAATAAGGTTGCAAGGATTTTTCACAGAGGTTTCCTCAAAATGTTCGATTCTATGTGGAGACAAGAATATTGAGTATCTCCATGTGCAGTGAGTAAACAGAGCTTTTTACTACTTACACCTGCTTCCTAGAAACACCAGATAAAACAAAAAAAAAACAAAAAACAAAAATCCAACAAAAATTTAGCCGTAAGATCCAACAAAAAGTCGTATTTTTAAAGAAAAAACACAAAAAAATATGTGACATTGCCGGCGCCGCAGCATAAACATCGGCGAGGAAGAGCCTAAAATTCATTTCACAGTAATTTAACTAACCATCACGCCTAGTTCTACTGTACCGCAAAGCATTAACACGAAACTAAGAAACAATCAACGGAACTCGAACCTTGTTCTCTGAATCCGCGAATGAGCAACGGAGATTTTAGAGAAACGAGATGAAGAACAATGGCGTAAGCGACGGTGAACGATTCGCGACGCAGGAAGTAGCATAATCCGATCGGAAGAAACCACCGGAGAGATTCTCGGTCGAACCTATTTTCGTTCAAAAAATCGGAAAGCCGCAGCTCTTAATTGTTTTTTTTTGTTTTGTTTTCTTCGTCGTCAATGGTGTGTATTAGAAGCTAATTATATTAGCGCGCTAAAAGAAAGCATGACGATAACTGAAGCAGCTAATGATTACTATTATTATTTCGTACTGCCTTAACCACATTTTGCATGATTTATACTCCAAATCATGTTTCTATGTCCAGTTAGTTCGAGTATAAAATACAGTATTAATCAAACAATTTTAGATATATACGAGTTTTTTATAAATATTAGATCCAGTTTTATGTCAGTCAAAAATAAATATCTGCCAAAAAAGTGTAGCTCAGGTTGATTATCCACATACTTTTTAGAAAACGAAACTATTATCCACATTTTTATTTGGACTGAAGAGGTAGATAATATAGGAACTAATTTAGAACTAATGGTGAGACTATAATCAGTTTTAAGTTGATAAATATATCACATCATTAACCTAATCACCTATTATTAACACACATTATTCGATGTTAATGGAATACATCACAACCACAAAAGAAATTATATGATTTTGCAAGTAATGATTTCTGGTACCAGCATATATGTTTACATCATTGGCGTTTGAAGCTAAGGGTTGGTGAACTTTTTGTTCACTTTAAATTTAAATTAATATAATATAAATAAAATAATATAAAAGCAGCGCACATGAAGGCATGTGCGTTTGTTTTTCTTACTTACATTTTCAACTTTTCCAAGTACATAATTAAATGCAATCATCGTCCAAAATCAACGCTCAGTCATCGACGTCAAACCAGTCTGCTAGTCTACTACTGTACTACATCATGATATACAAATAAGATGCATTAGCTGATAAACAAACTAAACATGTAAAAGTGATTTTTTAACACTTTTTTGCTATATCGCTAAATGGAACGTTTAATTATATGTAATCCAAACTAGCATCAAACTAAAGATACTCTGAATACAGTTACAAAACCTGTCTACAATGATTTTGTTATGAATCTCACATTGAAACTGATATGGAGCCTATAAAACTTAACATAGTATACAGTATAAAATGATTCAGGTAGGATATACTGTACAAGTAATATGTTTTTTTTTTGTTGTAAAAACACAAGTAATATGTTGTTGAGGTTAGAGTATAATTTTGTTTGAAATGCGTTAAAAATTTATTATTTCTAGCGAATGTGCCAGCAATATTACTTTGTCTAATAAAATGGTGGAACATATATTAATTTTCATATTACCAACATGTATGAATTGGAATCATACTAAGCTTAACAGAGTCTACTCTATTTTCTATTAAGAAAACGAATGAAATAGGGGTTATTTTAACAAGCGATAAACTAACCTCCGGACTCGTAACCTAATCACCGCCTCCGCCTTTACCTTCGGTGGCTCAGCCACGGATCTCTCCGTCACGCTCGTGACGACATACTCCATAACTCTACCTTCTTCTTTCTCTTCTCTGTCATGGCGGATCTCCCAGAAGATCCGGTGTCATCTCCGACTTTTAAAGCCTCACCTGAGCTTCTCCACCTGTGTAAAATGGACTCTCTAATGCCTTCATCCAGCAGGAGCTTTCAATACACAACGGAGTTTCCTTCTTCGTCATCAATTTCATCGATTCTGTTTGGAGAAGATGCCTTAACTGTTCAAGATCCCCTTCGCCAGCAACCTCCATCCTCTACGACAAATGAAACAACTAGGACTCCTCCATCTCCAAAGTCGATCTCAAAGGTTTTATTTGGAAATGAGACACTCGATGTCGTAGGATTGTCACGCCAAGTCTCTCAACCTCATCTAGGAGCTTGGGCATCTCCGCTTAAGTTCTCAGATAACTTTAATGCCGCTACCGGTAAACAGATACAAAAGGATAACCTTAATGGCTTCTCGAAACAGCCTGTGTTTGAAGAATGGCCGGCTCTGACTGCTAATCTTCCCACCATCTCTCGTAAGCAAAGAGCTCGCATCTTTTCCTCTCAAGCTGCAAATTCCTCGGCTCCATCTTCTGCAGTAGGTGATGATCTTCATGCTATCTCAAGCGAGTATCCATGGGCAGCGAAGATGCGATCCAAATGCAATCTCCACAGGGTTACCACTCCCACATACTTGGAAGATGGAACTCCAATGGTATGCATTCCGCCATCTGTTCTTCTGAAGGGATTAGATCACCAGCGTGAATTCATTGTTGGTCAGTTCAAGAACTGTTCAGCACCACCAGGAGGTTTAATTCATGGAATGGCTACCCGAATTTGGGGTAAAAAGTGTAAGATTTTCACTAAACAGCTTGGTGAATCTTCTTATCTGTTTCATATACCCGATGAGTCGACTAGGAATTGGGTAATTTCGCGAGGAATCTGGTATGTGGATGACTGCTTAATGTTTGTTTCTGCGTGGAATCCTTCAGAAACGATCTCACTCCCTGAAATCAAGACAATTCCTATTTGGTTAACTCTTAAGAACATCCCCTTTCAGCTATATTCCATTGAGGGCATTGATTGGATTGCTTCAGGCATCGGGGAACCTATGTTGACTAGCAAGCCTTGGTTAGATCCAACATCTATTGGAGAAGCAAAAATCTTAGTTGAGGTCAAGCTAGACAGGCCCTTCCCTAAGCGTGTAGCTTTACAGGACAAAGAAGGTACCATAAGTTTGGTAGACATCATTTACTCTTGGCTTCCCTCTAGCTGCACATCTTGTGGACAGCTGGGACATAAAGCTAATCGTTGCTTAGGAGTAAAAGCAACAAATGTGACAACTGATCCAAAGAACTCCCAAGTTATTGTCTCAGAAGTCTTAGCTACAAGTACAGATGTTGGCGTCCCTTCTACTCATTCATCTTTGAATCAAAATAATACATCAACGGTACCTATTACTACTTTCTCCACTGTTACTACTACTTATCTTGCACTTCCACCTTCGTCGGCAATAGAGCAAGGTCCAACTAAGGTTACATTTGAGGCTGGAAACTCTAACCAACAGGCTGACATCACATCTGCTCAACCTGACCTTCAGTCTTTGACTACGCTTACAAATAACGAGTCATCAACAAACACTGCCACCTTCTCTCCTTCAGGTACTGAACAAGACTTACATAAATCTCCAAACACTACTAAGCAAGGTACTGAGATTTCTATTATTGAAAAAGATAACAATGTCTGCTTAGAGTTACCGTCGGTAAATGAGACTAATTCAAGTTGTGAAAGAAACAAATTGGATACTACTGAGGATTTAGAAGTAACTGATCTGACAGAGATAAAATCTTCAAAAGAAGCTGCTGTGATGTCCTCTTTGGATACCGATCACATTGTCTCTATCACCTGTCCTCATACTGAAAACTTACCTCTCGATGAGGTATTTGCTTCCTCTCCACCTCTTTTTGTTCCAGGTTCAAGTACAGCTGCTGCTCCTTTTGCATCAGATGATGACTTGATAAATAGAACTCGAGGAGGAAGACTCATAAAACCATCACTTAAAGGTAAAGAGTTTGAATGGACAGAGGTGGGAGGAAGGGGAAAACGGGGACGAGGTCGTGGTCCTAAACACTAGAACCACCGTCACTGCCTTCATCAACCTTCTTCAACTATTATGCTGTGTGCTTTATGTATCTCTAAATTAGTGTTTTCTTATTCTTTCACTTCTTTGAAATCTAAATTTCTTTGGTCACAAATGTGAACCATTTGTATCAAACTTTTGAATTTTAAATAGAAAGTCATTTTTCAAAAAAAAAATAGGGGTTATTTATGCAGAATCAAAAAATAACTTTTTTGGCGATTCAATAATTTAGAAAGGACACTAGAAATGAATTTATTTATGTTGAATAAACACATATTAAACTGCGAGGTCGACAAAAAAACAAAATATTTTTCTTTTTGTTTGGACCAAAGAACAAAATAATTATCCAAAATGTGTTTAATGGAAAGATATACATAAAATTCGACACGAAATAAATAAAGAGGGCCATGCACATGATGACTCATGAGGAGGCTACGGACAATAAGCCATGCAGCCTTCATGATAACAAATGTCAAAGAAGTCAATGCTTCATGATTTGGTCGCATAAAGCATACACACTTTTGTTATTCATTACACTCAAAAAATTTAAATGCTCTACATGAACTTGGGTCTATATGTAATTGCTACCCAGTGTTAAAAAAAACTTGTGTCTTGGCACCTAGCTTGCTGAGCTTTAGGCCTTTAACTCACGGAGTCAAATACTGCAGATGAGACTCATTTAGGGAACCAACCCAAAACTTTAACGGAAAATGTATGCTCCTCGTCGTATGCAGTGTGGTCAATATCTCTAAGATAGAAAACTCGTGGTTACCAACAACCGCAACTCGGCCAACCAATCCTTACTTTTTGGGCTGCCAGGCTGTGAATCACATCCAGGACCACCGGTCAGTCATTGACAAAGCCGCCCTCAATTTCTTAAAGAACTAATAATGTATACTAGGTTTTCATATGCACTTTAAAAGTGCGGAACATTTTTGTTATAATTTAGTACAAAAAAATTCAAAGATGATTTTTATAAAAACATTTGTATTACTATATTGAAACTCTGATATGGATTGTCGATATCAAAATCAAAATGAGTTTTTCCTACCGTATATTTTAGGGGTGGGCATATCGGTTATCTTCTCGGTTCGGTTCGGGTTCGGGTTAGTTTGTTTAGTTTGGTTCTAGTAATTTCCAACTGAAGTAAATCATAGTTAGTTTGGTTCGGTTTCACGGCTCGGTTCGGTTTCAAACCGAACCATTCGGATTGGAAAAATCTTCAATTGAATTATTTGAAAAATATTTCGGTTCGGTTTGAATCAGTATGGTTTGGTTAGTTCGGTTTAACTCAGTTCGGTTGACTTTTTTACTCACCCTTAATATATCTAAACCGAACATTTCTTGAAATATCACGATAACCGATGATCCGTATTTTAACAGCGAGGTTATTTTGTTTGTACATTTTAATTTGAAAATATAAATATAAAAATGAATATATCGTATATTCAAATTTTATTAAAGAAACAAAGTTTGAATTCACTGAAAAATAATTATAATATTCAAATTTATATTTTAATTATTTTCGGTGAGTTCAAACTTTGTATCTTTAATAAAATCTGAATATGCGATATATTCATTTTTCCAGCTTAAAGATGGATGAGTAATCATTTATTAGAAATGTTATTTTCTGTCTTATTATAATTATAAAATATTGTTTCAATTTTTATTTAAAGAAATGGAACACTTATTTTGGAATTTGTAAAAATAAATATAATAGTATAATATATAGTATCGAATACAATTTCAAAGTTATCTCATATAATAAAAATGTATATGTATTGTTCTTTTGTTTGAATTTAACTAATTGGGTCTGTGCACAGTAAAGTGTCATCACTAAGTTATGTTATAATCATATTAAATCCCACCTATCTATGTTAGTTATGATGATAATATATAATCGTAGGAAAAATGTAAGTTTACGTAGGGAAAAAACGTCTATGTACTATCACATTTACAAATAAAAATGTTACTATTTAATTCAAATTCTATGTGAAACTATATTAGGCTGGATACTGTTTTTTCAGATTTTTTAAAGATCTCTTCAAAATATTTTAAGTAATTTAAATATTAAATATTTAATATATTTCAGTAGCATTCCTGTAAATAATTTTAAAAACTAAGGAGATGTCTGAAAAATATCTGCTGTTTTAATTGTATTGATAAATTGCTTTGTTCCCAAATTATATATAAAAACATATTTATCAAAATTTTATTTTAAATGTTTATGGTCTTCAAAATTTTGGCTGCGGACCCTGCCCTCATCTACGCTATTTTTTTTCTTTTTGTATCGTAAGACATGTATAAAGTAACCGGCAAAGGAAGACTTGACTTATGATATTGAACCGTCAAAGAGAGCTAAGGTCTCATGGAAATAACAATTCTTCAAGAACAAAAACAGTATCTTTCTCTATGCCACATGAAGATGACTCAGTTTCTCATTTTGTGTGTTCTCCACATACATATCCGAGATAATAATACTATTGCGACCCAAAAAGGGGGTGAAGAGAAGAGCTAGAATGCTACTCTACCTAAGGTAGCTCGAAGCCACCCAAAGCAAAACGTAGCTTAAGAGCGAAGACATGACTTCGAAACCTCTTGGTCCTTTGATGAAGGGCGGGATCACAGACACCATCAAGAAAGTCCCAATCAGCCACGAGAAGATGAAAGAACCAGTCCTGTTTCACATTATCATTAAAACCTGATCAGTTGCAAAACCAAATCAAGAAGGTAGCAATTATACTAGCTTTGGTGATTACCCGTAAAGGAAAGACCAGAGCTTCTTCTTCAGCCTCTGGTGGATGAAGTAAAACGTAGCTATCGCAGACAACAAAACCTGCAGAGTTGGTCCTTCTTCCGTCGGGAACAGAACCGTGAGAGCTCCGAGAACCGCAAACGTGGCCGCCGTTTTGACAAGGAAAGCGGTGGGAGGAGTTTGGAATCTGTCGAAAACAAAGCTCACAGCTTTGGACTGTCTCACCTGGCGAACCTTCTTGTTTATATCGATTTTCGGGTTCTTCCTCTCGTGGAACTTCTGCATGATGATCTTGTCGTGAGCTGACTCGATGGCGTCGACACTGGGTTTGTGACCAGCGTACTGCTGGATGAGAAAGTTCCTCGCGCCTTGAATCTCGTCCTCTGATGCCATCCGGCTTATCCCGAGACGTTTGTATGGGTCTTTGACATTGATCCGAGGGAAAACAGCTGGAAGTAGCAATGAATATTAGTCACTAGAAAGCTTAACCTAGAATTATGCGTAGGTCAGAGTTATGTAACTTACCAGAAGAATCGTCTGAGATATCACCAAAGGAAGCACTCATGGCACGGACGATTAAAGCATTGCTTCTTTGTGTAGAAAGTGCTAAACAAGCCCTATTTTTGCAACAACAGCCACACCTTTACAAATCGTCTGTCATATGCTTAATCGAACAAAAGGGCAAAGACAGACACACACTACTACCTTTCAAGACGAGGACAAGCTGCTGCATCATCTCGACGGACAGCTAAAGCTTGAGAGCTTTTCTGAGATGTACCAAAACGATGCGAACGCCATCGAATGTGAAATTTGGGGGTAGCTAGAGTTAACCCGGACGCATTCATCATCTCTGGTGGTAATCCCTAAATTTAATATAATCATATATGATGAAAGCGATAAAGCAAAATAAATAAAAAAACCTAAAAACAGTTCGTGGCTAAACCAATTTCACAGTGTTCTAAACCTGATTCGCGCCAGCTCAAAACTAGAATCTAATATCCCCTGAACTATTACGAAGTTCAAGTTTACTCGAACAGAAACATAAGAGATCGAATCGAAATGATAAAGAGTGCCAGAGGAGAAGAATAGACCGTACCGCCGATGAAAACAAATCAGAAAACCACTTTCCCTTTCTCTCCCGTAAGCATCAACAAAACAAAAAACCTGCTCTGCTCGCAAAAACGGATAGAAGAGGGCAACCAGTTCGACAAATGCTCCTCGACGAAATGTATTTAGTAATTTATTATCATAGTAAACTTTCAGTAGGCTATAGTCAACAAGTCCGTCGTAGTCTAGCTGGTTAGGATACTCGGCTCTCACCCGAGAGACCCGGGTTCGAGCCCGGCGACGGAGTTTTTTTTTCTCTTTTCAATTTTTTTTTATTCTTCATCAGACCAATTAGACAAGAAGACTGAAACAATGGAATATAATAAGTAGCATCTGTCATTACAAAGCTTGATATCGACTTAACAAATGACTGTACAGCATTTACAATTGTAGTTTAATATCATGACGTTAGATTTACAGACACTTTTGTAGAAGATAGCCTCTCCACCCAAAGCATAAAAGCCCCCTACAAAGAGTAATACATTGATCATCCACATAAGATGTTTGTTGAGGAGTTTTAGCATACAACACGATTTTGAGCCCAAAAGAGAATTCTATAGAATCAGACAGTAAAGAACATGAATCAAGACTTATTATTAGTAAGCGCATACCTCGGACGGTAGACACATCATGACTGGAACAAAGTAATAGTGGCTATATGACCGTTCTTCATCACCTGCAAAATTATTAAACTCCACTTAAAAAATGGTTTCCTTTAACAATCTGATAAGAAATATTTTTTAGCAAAGAGGATAACAATTCCTAAATTAGGTGTTATTAAAAATGGTTCACCTCAAAAGCAACATTCTGATAGCCATACACGTATGTCGATCCAAAAGGATTGCTCGTTGAGCCTTGTGTCTGTATAGCTGCTGGTCCACACTCCCCAAGTATTTCCTATAAAGTTTAAAAGCAAAAGGTTTCATGAGAAATGTTCTACTCATTTGTTAACAATACTATCCTCAGGTTTACTGACTCGGCCTAACACAGACTAGCTTCCCTATCCTTTCCCTGTTTATTCTTGTATCACTTTCGTCTGAAACTAGTTTACCTTAACTTGCTCCCAATTCGTTCTTGGAGTGATCTTGTTTCCACCTCTGTTTGCTTCTGCTTCACTCTCTCCAACTGAAAAAACAGAGCAATAAATCGTAGTTTTGTTGAAAAGTAAGACGAAACATATACATCTGAATAAAAGATAACTGATTCACATGAAGCTGCTATCATCTGCATCGCTTACCAGAGATCACAAAGTTGCACTTTATGTACGAGTTGAAATCAGCATGACCAGGATAGTTGGTGTGAAGAACAAACTTCTTAGCTCTGTGAGTCTGTAGAAAAGGTAAAGAGTCATGGATTAAAAAGAACACATACGAAGGGAGGGAACATATTAACTCTACTTGACCAGTTGCCTACCTCGCCGTCAAACAGGATGTCCATGCCACGAGTAAAATAGTTGTAAAAGTAATCACCACAAAGAGTTGTTTTTGGTCGTGGATCTGATGCAGAATGAATAACCATTTGATCTACCTGGAAAGCAAAGTACAATTTTAGCAGCAGATATCCAAATTTTCAAATGGGCATTAGATTATGACAGATACTGCAGGCAAGATAGTAAGAGAAGCATCTGTTCGTGATGTACAACAAACAAGTTACCTGCTTTGGGTGTATCCCACATGGTCGTCCTAAATCGGTCCATACATCCTGCACCGAGCATTAAATGATGAGTTCCAAAGAAGAAACACACAAAGAGAGATACTAATTTTACCTGTGGCGATGCACCAAAAGGCATATGCTGGCCTCCAACAGTAAAGTATAACTCCTTGCCAAGCTGCATAAATATTTAATACAGTCATGCGAAGAGTAAGATGTGGCTAACTGCTAATGATGTTTAAACTACACAGCGGGAGCGGGAGTTAATGAAGAAGAGGCACACCTTGACATGAACCTCCTCCATATAAAGGCTGCCAGGAGGCAAAGGAGGGACAGAAGCTCTATCCATCAGCTTTCCTACACCAACTTTTTTGTCGCTTGAGTTGTCATAGATAGAGACCCGGCATGCTACTGGCGTGGTGCCATCTGGAAACTCCAATGGTAGCGCCGCTTCATAGAAGAGAAAGATAAGTCATATATTGGAATAGACAAAGAAACATAATCAGAATTTCTCTTGAATCCGAAGAAAAAAACATACCTTCTCCATCATGGCAGCAGTCCGTGTACTGGTTAGGAATTGGAAACTGAAAGGATAGCCCCTGCAATAGTTAAATAAACGTTAACCATCGACAGAACAAATTAAAACATATATGGAAGAAGAGTGAGACCCGTATATTTAAATTTGTTGCTCACCGGGTAGAAGAGAGAATAAACCCCTCTTTCTTTATCATAAATCCCAGGAAAGGTCGGTCCAAAAAGTGCATAAACAGCCACAAACGTCGCCAGAGTTGATGGACCCCTGAAGTACAAGCAAAAAAAGACAGTCACTACAACAGTAAACTACACCAAAGCCACAAACAATCTTTTTTAACCCAACCCACCCAATGGTAGAAGTGGCGTAACGCATCTGAAGCCGCTTGACATCATATATCTCAACAAGGCGTAACCTCTGCAAAACAAATCAAATATGGAAGAACAGTAATAACCAAGCTGGAGAGTTTTTTTTACAAAAAAAAAGAAAAGTAAACTGAATACTCCACTTAAAACTAGTCAAATATATGAGGATATTGGTTTCCACACTTGAATAGATTGTAAAGCAGTCTAGTTGGTTTGATAAAAAAGGTATGAACCACAGCATCATCATCTCGTACCTGAGACCATGGATCAAAGCGAAGATGAAAACCATGATCGGGAAAGCTAATAACAATATCCAGCTTCAGAGGATCCTCGTCGTGGTATTTAACATGAACAACATCATATATGTTAGGCTGCTGCTCTATTTGCGCAAACGCATCACAAATTGGCATTCCTGGAACAAAACAACACATCCACGATTTGATTGATGATTGGAAGCTCAACAGTCTTGTATTAGACTATGTACATATACGTATTTAAGTCTAGATACATTGCACATAGTCTAATAGTCTGCTAATGAACCAAGACAGCTGAGCAGCAACGTTTGCTAACACTACTACAGTATTATCATCGGATTCAATCAATCGACGATCGCAAATCAATTTCTATCTTCCAAGTCCAACGCAGGGTAGATGATGATCAAGTCATTCTCGAATTCGAAAAGCTAGAGAAAAGCAGGAGGGAATTTGAGAGAATCGCATACCGATAGAGAAAGGTCCGATGCCGACGCCGGGACGGAGATCGAAGACGGTGGCGCCCATGGCGGTGCCTTCGCATCGTCTTCTTGTTCTCTGCATTACCGCCGATCTTTCAGTAATCCTTCCTACTGTGATCGGTTTCTCGGACGGATGAGAACAATTCTCTCTTTCTTTCTTTTTTTTTCTTTTAATTTGGTTTTTGTTGTTTCACGCAGAAGAAGACGGCGACGGGCTGGTCTCAACTTAAGTTAACATCGCAATAGACGCAATGTTAGTTTAATGTTTTTTGTTTTAAATAAAAACCTCCATAGTAAAATATTTTGTTGCTTTGACATTACAACATGTAACAAGAAAAAATCAATATAGTAAATAAAATTGATTCAATATAGTAAATAAGAAATTTCACACTTACAAATTTTACTTCCTTTTTATAATAGGTTTATTTTCAAATTTTACACATCTACATAAATACATTATAAATTTTTTTCTGTACAAGTTTGAAATAATTATAATGATTAATGAACTATAATATAATATAAAATTTATTAAATAAAAAATCATGTGCTTTCAAAACACAGATCAAAATTTAGTTTTTTATTAATAAACATAATATCAAATATTTTTAAATGCAAAATGCTATGCTGTCTCACTCTATCTTGACTTCCCATGACAATAACATAAAGTATTTGATAATCAGATTTTACTTTAAACTTGCGGATAATTACTACGTAAAAGAATGACACTATCATTGAATGAAAAAACTAGTTTATTCGAGTTTGCAAACAAAAACTTTCACATAGAAGCATTATGTGACTTAGTTTCTTTTGTTATAACTTATAACATATACCAAATTTTCATGAATAAGCAACATTTAGTATTTTCATCACTTGAAATATAATATCACTAGTGTTTAAAAAATAATTAATATGGGTGGACTTTAATGACAAAAGGATGGATGTTAAAGAAAAGACCAAATTCGGAAAATATATTATTATTTTTTTCCAATTTCGACAAAAAATATCTATTTCAAAAATGTATAGCCAGATCCCAAATGCAAGTCCAACATGCACGTGAACAATGGACCAACAAACCTACAAAGCCTACCAACAGGCTACAATGCCATGTGAGTGTGGCGAATGAAGTTATGATCAAAACATTGAAATATCTTATGCTTTTTTTTAACTATTGAAATATCTTATGCTTCTATTGTGTTTCCAGTTCATCTTTGGTATGAATGATCATTTAAAAAAATTGGATGAGGAGATTATAAACGTAAGGCTGGTAATTTCTACACACTCAGATAGTAATTAAAAAGGGGGAAAATATGTGACAGACACTTGAAGTTTGAATCTTTGATGTTTCCATAAGTATCTTTTTGGGGATGCCTTTTACTTCAAAGTCGTTTGGGATACTAGTACCATTTGGTGTGAAAAGTGAAGAAAATTAAGACATGGAAAGTGCTTTAAATAATTCGACACACAATCTTTGAATAGTAGAGATTAGTAACTTTGACTACATGTAGTGTATTTGAAAAATAATATCTATAGCTAGAAACAAAAAACACCACAATTTTATGTAATAAGATAGTCATACCAAATTAAAAATATTAAACTAAAAAATCTACCATTATATTATATAAATTAATTCGAAATCCAGAAATAGTAGTAAACTGACAAAATCTATAAGAAGAAATGATTCTAAAGGAAAAATAACTTCACAACATATTTTCTGTAAAATAGTCATGTTATAATTTAGACCAGTAGATTTTATAAATTAATTTAAAATCCAGAAATAGTATCAACTTTTTAGAATATAAAATCTCTAAGCAGAAATGATATGAAAAGAAAATAAAAATTTCCATAAGCAGAAAAGAAGTAAAAACAGTTGTTTACTCTTTAAATTGGTCATATTAAGTAACAATGTCCATTTTATCGTTTTCCCCACTAGTCTTCGCTCCAAACACATCACCCATACTCTCTCTCTCTCTCTCTCATCATCATCCCCAGAGAACCTCAGATTAGGGTTTCTCTTTCACTAATCGATCTGCAGGTACTACTCACACGTACTTCGAATTCTTCACTCGCCGATGGAGAATCAGCAGCGAGGCGCTTCGTCTCGCGGCGAAAAGAGTTCGGTCAGAGGGATCGATCTCATGAGAGTTGATCAATGCGAAGAGATCGGTGCTCTCTCCTCCGCGCCCGCGCCGGCCGTGGTAGGGACGATTGAGCAAGAGGCCCCTTTAAAGCGAAAACGTGGCCGGCCTCCGAAGGCGCACGCTACGACGCCGTTGCAAACTCAGCAGCCCCCGCCGCCGCAGCCTCCGCCTCCGCCGCGGAAGGATGATAAGGAAGAAGATGTCTGTTTTATTTGCTTTGACGGCGGAGACCTCGTTCTATGTGATCGCCGGTGAGTTTTTGTCATAAGAGGTTTAGTTAGTTACTTAATTGGGATTTATATGGTATGTGTTGGTGCTTTAGTTACTATTTTTGATTACATGCTAATTAATGCCATTAATTAGACTCGAATCAATTGGTAACGAAGGCATCTGAGAGATTGATTTTTGGATACGAGATTTGTGTTATTGATAACTTAATTGATGATGTTCAGGAACTGCCCCAAGGCGTACCATCCAACTTGTATTAACAGAGACGAGGCCTTCTTTCGAACAACCGCTAAATGGAACTGCGGTATGTATGTGGAGGGAATATTTCTCTGACGTGCCGTTATTTTTGAAATCTTTTAAATGGCGACGTGGAAGTTGAAACTGATGTTTTTTTGTTTCATTCATTTCAGGTTGGCACATATGCAGTGCATGCCAGAAATCATCCAGTTATATGTGTTATACATGCACTTTTTCTGTTTGTAAGCGGTGCGTTGCTTATGCCGACTATGTGTTTGTGAGAGGTAACATGGGGCTTTGTGGCACTTGTATTAAGCCAATAATGTTAATTGAGAATATTGGTCAAGGAGATGTTCCAGCGGTAAGACACTTCTCCACATTCCATTAGTTTCCATTCAATACTCAGGCGAATTGTTGATTTTTACCACCTGTCACAATTACCTTTGGAGGAATATAGTCTTTTCATGCACATGACACTCGTAAATGTGATAGCAATATATATGGAAATTTGGGGTTGATGGATTAGGACTCATATATTACGAGAGAGTGATGGAATTTTGGGGTTGAATTGAATGATGGAATTTTAGAGATATTGGGTTTCATATTTAGTAAGTTTTCGCTAGAGCAGTAGGGTATGTTGGGTGCTTTATTTTGAAATAAATCGCGTAAAACCAAAGGAAAAGAGTAACTTTTCTTGTTTAGGGAGGAAATCTTGTACTTAGTTCTATAAGAAAGTTGAGTGTTTTTCTTTTAAAGTTATCCTCTTCACTATATCATAATGTGTGCGGATCATAATTGTTTTCCTTGTTTATTAGGTTAAGGTGGATTTTGATGACAAGCTCAGTTGGGAGTATCTATTCAAGGTATATTGGCTTTGCCTGAAGGAAGAGCTGTCTCTAACTGTGGACGAGCTTACTAGAGCATATAATCCTTGGAAGGAGGCTCCTTACCCTGCTCCTAAAGTGGAACCACGAAATGATCATACCCGTAACAATGCTTATTCGTCTGGCAATTCAGCTTTAGATGTAGCAGAGAATGGAATAAAAAGAAGAAAGACTAGTGATTCTTCCACCTTACCTAGCAAGTTGGATGCCAATAATCCAAGTAATACCCTAAAGAAGTTTCCTGGAGATACAAATTGGGCAACAAAAGAACTTCTCGAGTTTTTGTCGTTCATGAGAAATGGTGATACATCGGTTATTTCTCAGTTCGACGTGCAGGGTCTTCTGCTTGACTATATCAAGAAAAAAAATCTCAGGGATCCTAATCAGAAGTCTCAAGTTATGTGTGACCTAATGCTTGTGAAGTTGTTTGGAAAACAGCGAGTGGGTCACCTTGAAATGTTTAAGCTTCTTGAGTCTCACTTTCTTATTCAAGAGAAACCGAAAGACGAGAAAACCACAAACGTGGAAACTACTCATGCTGTTCCTTCCCAAGTAGATGAAGATAGTGGTCATGAACCACCGGTTAGGGATAGAAGACGCAAGATGCGTAGGAAAACTGATGGCAGGGTACAGAACGAAAATCTGGATGCATATGCAGCGATTGATGTTCACAATATCAACTTGATTTATTTGAGACGTAAATTTTTAGAGACTCTACTTGATGATATCAGCAAAGTTCACGAAAAGGTGGTAGGCACAATTTTAAGAATTAAAGTATCTGGCAGCGACCAGAAGCTGGATATTCACAGGCTCGTTCAAGTTGTAGGTATTTGATCAGTGTTCATATCAATGCTTTTTGAGGAAAGAAAATTGGGAAATTAACGACCCATAATTTTAATAGTAAGATCTCAGCTGCTTTTGTCCTTATTTAACAGGTACAAGCAAGGCAGCAGCAACCTACCAACTTGGCGCAAAGACTACAGATGTTATGCTAGAAATACTAAATCTAGAAAAGAGAGAGGTCATCTCGATTGATCAATTATCAGACCAGAATGTCACAGAGGTAAATATAGCCCCTCTCTAGTCTGAAACATTAGTTTATCTAACTTCCTATGCTCGTCAATAAAAAAGTTAAAACCCCATCTACTAATAAGGTAACGCTAGTAATTAGGTGTTATTTTCTCCTATATGTGCTTATAACTGTGTTTTTCAGGACGAGTGCAAACGGCTACGCCAGAGCATAAAATGTGGTCTCAATAAACGTTTGACTGTGGTAAGAACGCGCACATGATATCTTGTCGTCCTGAATTTATATATCTTACATAAGTTGGAAACTCATGTTTTTTGGCGGTGTCAGGGTGACATCTTGAAGACGGCAACAACACTGCAAGCCATGAGAATCAATGAGGTAGGTTAATTAACAGCAGCAAATATCATACGTATAATATTATAGATCCCCTGATCATAGTTTTTATTGTGCTGTGCTTCTTACTGACGTTTTTCGTTGTAGTCTCTAGAAGCCGAGATATTAAAGGTCAAACACCTCCGTGATCGGGCCAGTGAGAAGGGTCATAGAAAGGAATATCCTTTTTGAAATTGCCATACTATATTTGTTACACTTCGGTCACACTACTTTCCTTGCCAGATGTTGGTTATAGAATCTTTCAAGTCGTAATTTCTTAGAGAGTGGACCATGCCACTCGGGACGGCGAAGAATAATTTAGTTTTAGTATATAACTTGACAAGTACTCTGGTCTTCCCATTTAGATGTTTGATTTGCGTTTAAATGTGAAAGATAACTTTACACTGAGTGATTGCATGGAAAGTTAAGTCTTGATTTCTTAACCATCTCTCACGCTTAGAGAATGTTCAGAAAAGCTAGGGCTTCTAGAATCACCTGAGCATCGCCAGCGGCTTCTGCAGGAAGTCCCAGAAGTTCACACGGATCCAAGCATGGATCCGAGTCATCCATCAGCAGAAGATGCAGTGTTGGGTACGAGGAAACAAGGTCTCCCACTTTAACCTAGGATGTGAACAAGCTAATTGTTCATTATCTTACGAAAATTCCTCACTGGTGGATGCTGTTTACAATCTTCTACGTTTTCTGTTTGCAGATAATCACATTAAGGCACAAAGTAAAGGTCCGAAGAAAAAAGGGAACTTGGGAAACAATGAGCAGAGAAAATATGATGCTCCAGTTTTGCGAAGTAGAAAGGCCGTGAATGTTGTTACTAAGAAAGACGATTGTTCCAAGGTCCACAACAATTCATCAGATATCCAGGTTTGACCAAATCTCCTACTCTGTTTGCAATGTAACCTCTCATATGTTTTTTTTTAGTTTTGGTTTCAAGTCATATACATTCATTTTCTGTGTACTACAGGAAAGCGGTAAAGATGATGAGGAGAGTGAAATATGGCATTATCGAGATCCAACCGGAAAGACACAGGGACCCTTTTCGATGGTGCAGCTCCGCAGATGGAAATCTTGTGGTCATTTCCCCCCTTATCTTAGGATATGGAAAGCACATGAGAACCAAGACGAGTCTGTACTTCTGACCGAAGCTCTTGCCGGAAGATTTGATAAAGCAACTACTTCGCCAGGTTCCTCTTTGCTTCCCCAAGAACTCAAACTATCTCAGCACGACTCGGGACGCTCTGGCGTGGATGGGGACTGTCTTCAGAAGAACCTTACGCCAGTCAGCAACAGTGCAGCCTCCTCTTCGTCCTCCACTGTCAGTGCCCTTCCTAACGATCCGAAAGAGAAACAAGTTGTGACTCTTTTACCTTGCTCTGCAAAAGTTAAAGATGGTAATTCTGTTCGTTCCAAGCCTCAAGTTAGTTGTCCAGCATCAATGTCTGTGGTTCCAGGACATGTAGTTACTCCTGACGTAAGAGAAGCTTCAGGGGCAGATGGTAAGACTGTAGAAGAAGGAAGAAACGGTGGTTCTGTTCATGCACCAAACCTTAATCAAGAGATTCATGTCCCTGATATCCGCAGTCCTACACCAAAGTCAAGCCCTGAAGACTTGGAAGCTCAAGCGGCAGAGACTATTCAGTCTCTGTCTTCATGTGTTTTGGCCAAAGGAACATCTGGTGTCACATGGAGCACCAGCACCACAAGTACCACCGATGCTGCTACCACCACTTCGAGTGTTGTGGTCACTGGAGAACAGCTTCCTCAAGTAACACAGCAGGATGCTGTTGTTTCAGCTGCACCGTCTGTGAAGCCAGTTGATTTGGCAGCTGATCACGCCACAGCAACTCAGACTTCAGGCAACACCCAAGTGGGTCACTCGTCTGGGTGGCCAGCCATTGTGGCTGACCCGGACGAGTGTGATGAATCAGTTTCGGATCTATTAGCCGAAGTTGAAGCGATGGAGCAGAACGGGTTGCCCTCTTCACCCACCTCAACATTTCACTATGACGACGATGATTTGACAAAAGGGCCAGAAAAAGATTTCTTTAACCCTGTGGCACGCATGTCCCTCACACCTGAAACATGCAACAGAATGAATATCTCTCAGCCGAGTATCCTTGACAATGTCTCTGCGGGGAAAAGCTCAATGGGCACAGAAGCAAAAGACAACACTCTCTTCAACCACTGTGGAACCGCTGGTCCGGAGCTCCAGCTCTTTGCACCGCCAGCGCCAACTTCAGTTAGTCAGGACCTGACTCTGACGACAACAGCTCTCAGACTGGGATCAGAAACCACAGTTAAAGGTGGATCGGTCGAGAGGCTTCCCAAGTCTCTTTCGGGAGTTGGTTTGGAACCGAGCCCCAGGTCATCATCGTTACATGACTCACCACGTGGAAACACGGAGCGCGGCCCACGTGGAAACACGGAGCGCAGCCCACGTGGACATGGAAGTCATCAAAGAAGATCCGGTGGGCACAGCAGAGAGCGACAATGGTGGAACAATGATCACAACAGTAGCGTCAACAACAGTCGTAACCATAACCATCGGCAATGGCCATACAGCAGTAGCCATGGGCATGGGCATGACCATGGATCAGGTTCATACACAGCTCATCCGCCCAAAGGGCTAAAGATATGTAAGTTCTATGAGAGTGGAAACTGCAAAAAGGGTGCTTCTTGTAGTTTTTGGCACCCCTGATTCGCATTTGTTATATTGTATAATTTATCTGTTTAGGTAACATGTCGAACATCTTGTAGCACCAAAGTTTTTGTACCTCATCCAGGAAAACGTGATTTCTAGTTTTAACGAAAAAATATTATGATTTTTCTTTTTTTTTGGATTTTGAGGTGCATCTAAGAGCATCTCCAATGTACACTTCTATTTTTTCTTCTAAAATAGAAAAACTCTATTATAGAGGTGGATTTGTTCCAATGTATACTTCTATAACAGAGTTTCTCTATTTTAGAGAAAAATATAGAGAAATTTTACTTTTTGCCTTTATATTTAAAGATTGAAATAGCATATTTTTATATTTTCCTCTATAAATAGAGGAACTCTATTATAGAGGCATACATTAGAGCAAATCCTCTTCTATAATAGAGTTTCTCTATTTTAGAGGAAAACTAGTGGTATTCCGGCGCTACGCGCCGGGTTCGTATATTTTGTTTTTACATGAATTTACAAATTTTTATGATCTTAGTAAAGAAAATATGTTCTAAAATACGAAAATTTAAATATATTGAAAGAAAATAATATTTCCCCTAATTTATTTGATTTTGCTGGTTAGTGATCGTAATGTATTAATTTTTTTGAAATTGTTTTAATTGAAAATGGATTAGAGTAAATAAAAAACTGATACTCATATGAGAGTTAACTTTGTTGGAATTTAAACATAAAATAAAGTTGAGTTTAGTTTAGAGAACATAATTATATTGTTACGTACTATGTAGACAGTATGTATAAGAAATAACAGCGTTGTGTTAATTTTTCCCAAAGAGATATGTACCCTTATCGTATTTTCCTTAAGAAAATTGCCGTAGGTGATTGAGTGCTTCAATATGTTTGTGATGGAAGACAAACTGATTTGTTCTCTCGACATAGTGTGCTTCAGGTTGTTCTCCAAGCATAATTCCATAAAGTATATGTGACGAAAAACCATCTTCAATGGTTCGGATGCAAAATATTGTAGGTCTATGTTGTAGAAATAGGAGGTGGGGTCCGTATCAGAAGCGTCTCCATCTGAGGCGTCCAGGGTTTGGTTGACCCTTTTATTGGGTTCGAAACATTGTTCCAATCTTTGATGAAATGAGGTCTGCAGGAGGTTTGAAGGGGTATCCATTATTTTCCTTTGGTAATGTAAAAATAATATAGATGTCTCTTGAAACTTGTGCTCCAAGCTACTATCCATAATATCTGGCGTGAACGGAATAGCAGGCACCATCAAGACTCTCCCCTTGGCTCTAGCCAACTGGTTCGGTACATTGACAAGACCATCAGGAACAGAATTAACTTTCTGCGGAAGCGAAAGCCAAGCTTCTATGGTGACATGATGCAACGATGGCTCGAAAAGACCTCTTAGAAATGCAAGTATAATCTATTTCTTTCCCATTTTTAAACTTGAGTCTCCTTTGAGAGCATAAACTTCAATAGCCTGTATTTTTTCTTTTTGTTGATAATCAATTTAAAATTTCAGCAAAAAAAAAAATAATATATCAAGGTCATAAACTCTAAATCTGCTTTAAAGTAAAATTATGTTAATTATGTGTAATTATGTATTTTATCATCATAAGCAAATAAAAATACAAAATTATCTGCTCAAGTCGGGAAAACAATCCCAAACCTTCTGAACATATGCTGTTCCCTGGTATCAAATACAAAAATCACATGTAGCCTGTATAAGATCTTCTTGAATCATATGGCAATTGTAAAAAATGTTTTTTTTTTGTTTATGAGTATAAAATCTAATCTTCATATCTATTTACTTTTGGTGATTTACATTTTTTGAGAAAGCTGGTAACCAGGATTGTTTTGATAGTTTTGACTTGGCGATTGCAGATCTCAAGAGTCTGCGAAACTCATGGATGCTGATTCTCCGATCCTCATCAACTTCCGGTTCTGCAAGAAGTAATTCTATAGAGTGTTTCAAACCCGTTTGTTGCAAAGGTGGAAATTTGATTAAACAATAATTAAAAGCGAGGTTAATATAAAATCATATGAGACTGACCAATTCTGGTTCCTCAGGTGTTATAAACCCATCTTTGGCCATGTAAAAATTCTCGAAAGCTGCTCTTGACCTCTGCTCCCACTGGTCAGAGTCATGCTCCTCCAGTTGACTAACATGTAAAGTAACAACCAGAAACTCAGAATAGTTTACAAACCCATCAGTGTTGCTATCTATCTGCAAAGACGGATGTTTTTTTTTTGAATATTAAATAAAAACGTGGAAGCGTGTAGTGAGCATACTTACTGCTTGAAGAATCGCAGCTAATCTTGTATCATTGAGCTTCCAGCAAGATCTTCCGCAAGAGCCTGAAAAATGGTTAATGAGTTTATGCATTACTGCCTTGAATCGCTTACTTCTATTGCAAGTTTTCTTTTCTTCTTACCTGCCTCATCTCCACAAGACTAATGAACTCCTTCTTGTCAATGTTAATGACATCAAACTGATCTATGAGATCGTCCAGCTCATCATCATCAATAGTCGTCTCCAGAACCTTTCAAAAACACATTTCAGTTAAGTAAAAACTCATATGAGTATAAAACACAATCTCTGTCTTTGTTTCTTTTTGATTACCTTCGAAGCAATCTGCTAAGCTGGCTAACTTCAGAAACTGAAGTATGTTGACAAGAGCATATATGTCTATTAGAATCTCTCACTCATGCATGTGCTGCAAAACGCGATCAAACCAAATCCAAAAATTGTAAATCTATAAACATAAACATTGGCTATTAAGAATCACATACATAGTGCTTCAGCTGCTGTTAACCGTGCTTATGGCTCCTTTACCATACAGAGAAACTCAGTGATCTGTCAAGTTTCAGAAAAGAACACAGATCAGAAGTATATTGTAAAAGGGTTTTAAATTTGAATATATCATACTTTACCTGAGGGCAGTAGTGATAATAAATTGGTTAAGATCAGAAACGTTGAGGGGCTCAATTTCCTGTGCGTGAATCACCTTTGATGAAGACACTGACTAATCTGTCCCACCAACTGGAATCTGTAAGGAAATGAGAATGAGCAGTCAACGAAATAGAATACATACAATCATTATATCTAATTACATTAAGAAGACTCGCCTATCAAACTTCTCTTTTCCTCCAGCTGTGCATAATCGATTGCCTAAACAAACTATTTTTCTGGATCTTGTCTGAGTTCTGGTGTTCATCGTCGAAAGATGGGGTATTTATAGTCGACCTTTCCTCCGGTTACTGGGGGTGCGAAGAGGTCGATTGAATGCTGCCCAGTTGGAGTAGTGGGATAATTACGCTGAAAATCAGGAGTGAAGCACGTAATAATGAAGGTTGAAGCGTTACGGGAAGGTGAAATGCGAGCTCTTGAATTATCGTCGTGAAGAAGACGATGAGGTGGTGTTCAGAGAAAAAAAAAACGATGAAGAAACCTAGAATAGAACAACTTGAATGGGCTTTCCATTTTGATTACGAAGCCCATATGTAATATTTAGCAAAAAAACCCAGTCTAAGAAGAATTGATAAAACGCAGATTAAATTTGTGTCTGCCAGGTGTCACAGAAAGCCCTTACCTCCCTGATGACGTGGACGCAGGAGAAGGAAGATAACTCAACTTTATTTATAAAGACTAGTGGTATTCCGGCGCTACGCGCCGGGTTCGTATATTTTTTCTTAAATAAATTTATATAATACATTAATAGTCTCAGTAAACAAAATATGTTCAAAAATACGAAAATGAAAATATATTGAAAGACAATAATATTTTTCCGATCCATTTGATAGTGGTTAGTTATCATAGTGTATTATTTTGTTTTGATGTTGTTTAGTTCAAAACGGAATACCATAAATGCTTTTCTGACTAATAGATTCAATAAAAATAAAATAAAAAGCGATAATCATAATAAAGTTAATTTAGTTGGAATATAAACATTTAGTAAAGTTAATACTTTTCGATCAAAAAAAAAATTAAAAATTTTCATTTTCTTTGTGATCAGTTTATATACTTTAACTGTCTAATTAGAATGGAAATTTTGCATTGGAATTTAATTTTAAAATGATACTCATTTTGGAAAGAAAATTTTACTCTATACCAACAATTAAAATGAAACGAAGGTAGTAAAAGATAAAGTTGTTTTATGTATTTAGGCTAAAAATTGAATGTTGTAAAACTAATTCAACTAAAAAAAAGTAAGCACTGAAAATCAAAAGGTAAGAATAATGATTAAAACCGTTAAATCATTTTTTAAAAAAGGAGAAATAATAATATTATAAAATAACAAAGCTAGCAGTGAAAGCACTTAAAATCATATCAATTAATTAAACTATGTATACAAATGATCAACTGCATACTACTCTCCTGTTTGTTTCTGAATAATTGGTTTTGTTTGACTGGATTGAACACTCATAATAGATACTTTAGTGGGGACATATATACGCCTTCGAGCTCAAACAAAAGAATTGCTAATATGTTTGTAAGTGTTTCTTGAATGGGGTTCCTACAACTTTTGAAGCCTGAAATATTTATGGCCCCTACGTATGAAGAAACATTACCTGTATAGTGGCATTAATGTTGACAGAATGACGGTGGTTAGCCAATTTGTATGCATATTCCAGTTCTTGTCTACGTCAATATCAAAGAAGCTTTATATGTAATATGATTTAGGCATTTGAGTAATAAGTTGGGTGTGGGTCTGATGGCGCTGCTCATTAAATGTTCTGTTATGAAAACGATTTGCTTCCGTAAGGAGGAGTTGGTTGTGGAAGGGCTGATGATTCAAGGGAAGAGGGTAGGAGGATTTGTTTAAAGAATGGAGGATGGCTATACTTTTTTTATTGCAGCATGAACCTTGAGTACAGATGATTGTTTGCAGAACCCGAATATCATTGACTGCGCGCAGCAACTGAAAAGTCAGTAAAATCGCAGGCTGTCAACTAAACCAAATGGATCCATTTATTCAAGTTATATATATGCCCAAAAGTGTGCTTCTCGTATTTAACATGAAAACAACCAACCATGGGGATGAGTGAATCAATGCACTAAACTTAGATATGAATTATTGGGGACAAAGCTACACGAAAACACACTCCCAGCTATTCCAACCACTGGATTCTTGGTATATTCGTTTTGCAAGAAATAGCCTTGCTGTTGATGTCAAGTAAACTGCTCGCATATCCTAGCTGTCGCACATGTAATATATATAGAGAATGTTAGTCTGTTTTTCATTTTAATTTTGTAACTGAGAGTAACTCGTACACTGGAAGAGCTGGAACCCACCTGTCCCAAGGTCGTTGAAAATCTCCCTGTAAACAATGTTAGTTACACCATTTGTACTGCTTGTTGCAGCCGTTATGTCAAGTATTTTGAGACCACTAGGTGTTGTAACTCCTGAAAGTGCTACATACAACGAACACAGCATCGTAGGTTTCACCTGAAATGGACAACTCCACATGGTATCTTCCATACATAACCAAGTTACATGCCAGATCAAGAGTTACACGTAGAAGATTTAGTTAGCTGCAATGTATGTATGTTCACAGTTTGTTAAGCTAAATGTTGGTTACCTGACGACACCGACAGCATTTGAATCATCACATCCATGGCAAGTGAACAAAGATACACCCGCTCGGTTATACCACACTTTGTTGTTGCGCTTAGCCTCTCAACTTTACCACTAACCAGTTCTAGCAATAAGATACCAAAACTGTACACGTCCTCAGCTTATGATTCTTTCCCTGATGCAACACATTCTGGTGAGAGATACCCATTGTTACTTCTGGCTTTAGTACCTCCATTGTTCGTCATCATCTGGCATCAGTCTGCCATTTCAAAATTCCATAACCCGAGGTTCACACTCAAAGTCTAGCATCATCTAGCATCAACAGCGAAATCTATATCTTTCTGTTACTCCCTGCCTTGTTGAGTCTCTTGACTGCAACCTGCAAGAACACAAATGATCATCAAAAGACCGAACAGGCCAGCAGGTTGTTTCACCTCACAAGATGAAAGAAGCACATTCTACACAACAGTGTAAGTTAAAGAGAAGAAACGTTGAGATGAATGTACTTGTGAACGATCGGAGAGATGACCCCAATTCACACTGCAAAGCAACCTTCACCGAGTTTGTTGTGTTAGTTAAAACTGTGTGTGGCTCCTTCAATTAGAATATCTTCCGAGATGGCTCTGTCTCCACTTTCTTTTTCCTGTGTAAACGTGACATCAAACCAAATTAACCTCAAATATGTCCAAAGAAAATCTTTTTCAGATCAACAAATCAAGAAACGACAAATAGAGCCATTTCTGATCTTCATAACTATTTAGTGAAGTTTATAACAGAGTATATGTGTTTATTCTAGAAACTTCCAACAAAAGAAATAAATTTTACATGTAAACCATTAAAGACGAAGGAAAGGCATGAAGATTGGAGCATAAATAGACTCCAAAATTGATATAAAAATCTTGAACAATAATCAGGAAGAACCAATAACAGATTTAGCCGATAACACTTTTCACAGTAACCAAAGGAAAGATCAGACAAATCCATAGACGAAGGAGATTTTAAAAATCATCGGTTTCAATGAATTAAAAAGATAAACAGATACGTACCCATCAAAACCTTTTCCACAACAGCTAGTACAAAAGATTTTCTAGCTGTTACACTTGCTTGAGAGAACACACATAATTCACTCCCCCTCTGCCAAACCATCATCGTCTAAAATATCCAAAGAACTCAAAGTTGAGACGATATGCAAACAGAATAGAAAGAGCCCAAAAGAGAGAGTTAACGAATCTGAACTTACTACAAGAAGAAGAGGACTGTAATAAAGATATGCTTCGTACAAAGTACAAAAATAATCTCGCAGGTCAATGCTCATTCCCATAACTGAATCCTATCCAATCAGATAAAACGTCTTAAAAATGATCAATTTCTTCAAGCTGATATTGTGTGAGGTGCGCTCATCGCAGCAGGAGGAGACCGATATTTATAGGGAAGCCTTCATTCGGTTTTTAAGGAAGACAAAGAGGTACTTTTAAGTCGGGTTGGAGCAATCGATTGAAGTCGGAGTAAAGATGTGATTAATTGAAAGGGAAGACGTTACTGCTCAACATCGCCGACTGACGTTTCAGGATCTCATCGTGGAGATCGCAGGGACGCGAGGAAGACGAAGAGAAGACCTGGGCCTGGGCCTGAAGAAGAGTCGACGACGAAGCACGTTTTGAAAAAAAAATGAATAGAGCAATAGCGTGCTGACACGTGTCGCCAAATGCCCCATCTAAAAAAGGCGACGTGGCCACCCTGAGCTTCCAGAGAAGTCTGGTTTATATATAAAGATATAGAGATTAAAATAGAGGTGGGTTGGAGATGGTCTAAGATGTCAGATATCTAAATATTTAGATGCTGATGTAATAGTTTCGAAACAAAAAATATGTGAATGGTAGGCAGTTTCAAAATATGTGAATGGTAGGCACTCAAATATATATAGAAACAAACATGTTTTTGTTTGAAAAGAAGGAATGCTGCAAGCATGGCGGGTGTCGAACTTGGCATCTTAGAAGCATTTAAATAATCTGAAACAAATTATAAACCTTTTAGTTTTTTTTTTTTTTGAAACTCTTTTTTTTTTGAAACTCATAAACCTTTTAGTTTATTTGCTAACATTTGTTTGCTATTTCCTTTTTTTGTTTAGTGCTTTACCTTAATACTAGGGTGAGACCCGCGCCCTGCGCGGGGTGAGATAAGCACTTTTACCGGTTTTATTTTCCAACATTACGTATTTTATAAAATTAAAAGAATACATTGTAGAAGTATTAAAGTCTATATAATTAAGGGGGGGGGTTATTGGTGGTTGAATTTTAATTGATTTAGAAAATTTAGAAAATCTATTATTATTGGTATGTGGATTTTAACAATCTTATTAAAATCCTTTGTTATTGGTTTATGGACTTTTAAATTCTATGTAAATCTCTTGTTATTCAAAAAGTTTAGCTTTTATAGATTTTGTAACTATATTAAAGTTTCTTGTTATTGGGACATGGATTTTCTTTAGTTTTACTCATAATACTCAACTTTGGAAATACCATGTACACTCATAAGATTCTTAAAATCTATAAAATTAAAACACACATACACACAAATATAAAAGTTTTGTATTACATTTTTATTGTTAAGTGAATTATAGTGAGTCCAAACGCACCGTTTGTAATATTACTCTCGCAAGTTCCTATAATACTCACCGGCCGGGTGGTAATAAAAGTTTGTTTATATTACGTTTGGACTCCTACGATGTATTTTCACGGAACTTGCGAGAGTCTTCATATAAGTGAATTATAGTGAGTCTAAATCAATTATTGGCTTGGCTAAGTTCCTATAATACTCACCGGCCGGGTGGTAATAAAAGTTTTGTATTACATTTTTGGAGGAGTCCAAACGACATCACGACAAACAATTTACAAATACGTTTAAAGACCCATAATTTTATTGAAACTTAGAATGCTTATTCAACGAAGCAGTAAACTTATTTATATAGTGAATAGAATATACATTAAGTAGTTAATGCGTATTATACGCCGTAATAGTAAGTAAATATTATATTTTGATAGGCAAAATCTGTCATATCAAAATTTGGACAAAATATACTCGTAATCCCTAATTTACTGATATTATAACAAAATATATAGAAAGTGAAAAGAATGCAACTAATTTCGTATGCAAATATATAAAAAATAAATCTAATTAGTTCCTAATTCACTCACTATTTAATATTTGTCAAAATTTGATTTATATATGCAAAACAAATTTGGAAAATCTTCGTAAAAATCATTTCAAAATATAGAAAGTGGAAAGGAAAAGAATAATCAAAATGCGATTTGGAAATAAAAAAATCATAATTCATTCTCTATTTAATATGAGTCAAAATTTCATTTCCATATGCAAAACAAATTTACAAAATCTTATTTCCTATTATTTCAAAATATAGAAAGTGGAAATTAATGAAATAATCACGTGGACCACACACTCGAATCCCGAAATTGACTACTTTCCTTTTATACATATGCAGACATGAAACTATGTATAAGTAACATACGAATATGTAAGTGTGTCCAATGGCAATAGCCGTAATATTCTAAGGTGAATAAGTTTTTTTTCATAAAACGTCTGAGAAGGAATTTCGTGCTGCCACGTCGTCAAAATGGCATAGTCATAATTTTCACGGCTTATGTAACTTGACTGATTATTAGTTACCCCAATATAAAGTTTCCATAATACATGACATTTAAATACTGTTTCCTATGTAAACTATCACCAATTAACTAAATATCTTGACTAATAGCCAAAATTTATTCTTTATATGAAGATATCAAATAATTGATTCGGATAGTAAATGTAATATTACTCTCGCAAGCATGACTATAGGAAATTATTTGAAAACAGTCACCATAATTGCCCGAAAATATTCCCTAAGATCTTTATACATTTAATACAAACATATACATATTCAGTTTCTGATTTTTCTCATTAACTTTCCACTCTCTATTTAATAGGACTAATAATTGGGTTTCCATATACAAAAGAACAATATAAATCTCATTAAAAATCAGGACAAATATAGAAGGTGAGAATGAAGGCAAAAATCACGTAAACATAAATGATAGAATCACGAAACTTAATTATTTCCTTATATACACATGCCGACATGAAACTATGAAAGATACTTATACGAATATGCATGTCTGTCCAATGGCATAAACCGTAATATCCTTAGATACTTAAGCCTTCTTTCAAAAAGAGGTTGAGAAAGAACCTCGTGCCGACACGTCATCAATAATGGCAATTCCGAAAATATGTTACTCTTTGAAGGTTACTCTTATTTTTTGCTTCTCTTTTAATACTAAGGGGATAAAACCTCACCAATACGCAGTCGTTAGATCGTTTAGTTTTCTTTTCTCAAGAATATTTGTTATCTTAATGGGCCAAGGCCCATTAAGTTAATTAGCTAACATTTACAAACAAGAGGGCACCGCCGTCAGAGTTTCCGAGATCGGACCAATGAGCTTGAAGATGAGCTAAAACATAGAGAGAGAGAGAGAGGACAAGTTGGAAAGCGATCAAGAAGGAAGAATGAGCGAAGGGTCAAGCGGAGAAGTGAAGAATAGGAGGGTAATGGAAGAGAAATCGGAAGAGAGAGGGGTGGCGAAAGGAAGATCGTGCAAAGGATACCTTTACTACTCTTCCACTCTCAAATCCAAGGATAAGAATCCTCGCTGCGTCGGCATCCCTCGTACTCTCCGTCAAGGTCCCAAATTCTATTCTAGGGTTCCCGAATCCGCCACGTAGTCGTCTCTTTTTTTTTCCCCAATATTGATTAGGTTTCTCAATTGCGATTAGGTTCAGAGATAATCTATAATCCATAGGCAGAAATCAGAAATCATCACCCCTCTCTCATGGATTGTGTATGCATACAGTAATTAGATTTCATGATTTTTTGTTTAATTTTGTTTTGCAGTTCCTGATTACGTTGTAGGACAATCTGAAGCTGAAGCTTCTAAAGAAGGGCGCACCTTAGCTGATTTTTACTACGGATGTTTGGGTTATTCCGTTTACATGACTGACAAAGACTCCTCTACTGCCATGAAGCAACAGACCAAGACCCAACTTCCCGTTTGTCTCGGCCTTGAGGTTTCACCTCACTCTTATTATCACTTCTTTCTCGTTACTCTCAAAGTTATACACATTACGCCATGGAGTTACATCTTCATCTTGCTGTCGTTTTAGTATTATGCGCTCTGGACAATCTAGTTGGTCTCCTTTCTCCTGTCGGCTTGTTTTTGTTGGGGTTTGTGTCTATCTTTTAAGACACTATCAACTTTTGTAAAACTGGATTTTATACTAGAAAACATGATCCTTTTACTGGCAATGGCATGAAAGAAGAATATGGTCTACTTTGTGTTGTTTGTAATCCCCTATTATATCTCCCTCAGACTTTCTAGTGTGGTTCATGCAGATACTAGCAGATAGAAGAGCTGCTTCATCAAGCAACACTTCATCTATTCCTGCCCGCGCTCAAAACAGAAATGGTAACACACCTGATCTTCTCTTGGTCACCAGCTTGATAAGTGTCGTGCCATCTTTTATGCTCATCATTTTTTTTTTTTTTTGTGTGTGTATACGATAGATTCTCGGGAGTTGCCTCAGCACCAGAACCATAGACCAACTTCAATCCCAAAACCAACCCCAACCCCAGCCCCAGCTACTGCTACAAACACTGAAAACGGCTTCATAACGAGGTAATCTATTGAACGACCTTTAAGATTCGACTATAGACTAACGAGTCAGGTCTTATGTTACCAATAAAAAGACATGTCTGAAAGTCATCCTAATGGTGGGGGGTAGTGCTTATGTAATAACACAATGCTCATTAGTTCTTTTTTACTGTTGTGGGTGGGATGTATGCACAGGTTCACAAGAAATGCAAACCTGGTAGCAGCAGGGGTGATGAAGAACCTGAAGAGAGTGGGTAATTATGTCAAAGAGCATTTGGACGACTCCTTGGATGATCATCGAAAGCGGCCTAAATAAATAAAATCTCTGTGGTGAGAAATCAAAAAAAAAAGAAAAACAGAAAAACACATGTGACAGTCAACAAGATATGAATGATTTGACACTTTTTGAAAACTCCTTTTGGATTCTCATAATAATAATAAAAAAAATGGATGTATTGATATATATCTTTTTACGAGCACGAGAATTGAAATGTGTTCACCTTCATCAGTTTTGCTTGTGCTTTGTATACAAAAAGGGTCCAGATGACAAAAAGATTCTCATAAATTTGTATTATTGTTTTGCTTATGCATTGTTTCTGTGTATTACTCTCGTTTATCTTAATAGTATTCACTTTTTTTGTACAACTTGTTCCTCTGGCCCTTACCGTCAATTAACAGAGAGTAACTTTTTACTGATTGATGGAAAACATAGTCAAGTTAGAGATTATTAGCACATGTGTCTATGTGGGACAGTAACTTTTTTTTTTTCGAACACCATGTGGAAGAGAAACTAAAAATGTAATAATATCCAAAGAAATAACATCGTTCTAAAATGCGGGCGCCTAGCCGATTTTGCGGCCGCCTAGGCGCTCGGCGTCAAAGGCACGCCTCGATTTTAGCCAAATCGCTAAAATTAATCGGAGATGCGATTAATGGCTTAAGATGCGATTAATTGCCGCCTAATCAGGCTTGAACCGATTTATTTTAGCTAAATTTTGGGCTCTGTGACAAATGATTGGCCCGTGATACAGGCCCATTCGTCTGGGATGAGGGGAGAACTTCTCTTTGTATATATAGAAGACTCAAGACTCCTCTGAAAGTAGAATTAGTCGATGTGGGACAAATGTAGTTGGTTTTTAATTTTTTTTTTCTGACTCGCGGAGTTAAAAACAAGAGAAAATTTAATCACCTTTTAGATTCGAACCAGGCACCTCTCCCCAAATTAGATGACTCTCGTACCACTGACCTACAACATCTTTTTGTCTGATTTTAACACGTATTTATATATATACCTATATTTACAATTTAAAAATAATAAAAACTAATCCCCGCATATATCCCGATTAATCCCCGATTTTTTGGTAACTCGCTAGGCCCGGAGTCACCGCCCAGCTAACGCCTAGCGTAGTTTTGAACATGGGAAATAACTAATCAGAATTTGAGTTGGGAAACGTGCCCATTTCGGAAAGAAATACAAAAGCTTCACGCTCTCTCTCTCTCTCTCTCTCTCTCTATCATCGTCGTCGTAGCGATTTCAATCCGAGAAAGAAACCAGAGAATATCCATACGAACAATCCTCTCACCAAACCCCATCTTCATCAAAGTTTTCTCCTTTTTTCTCTTGATCGTCGTGAAGATTCATCATCATCTTCTTTGTCTTTTTTTTTACTCATCACCCATCATCCTTATTACAACCCGGTTTACCCGATCTAAACCTGTGATCGATCGATTGAAACTCTACGGGTTCGGAGTGTTATTCCATCAAATTGAATGGCCGGTTACGCGAGTTATCTACGATTGGCACGACTTGGAACCGGTTCGGGCGTAAATTTCTCGACTCTGAGATCAATCGGTTCACCGAACCCGACATTTGACCGGACTCTCTTCGATCACCACGACATTCTTCGTTCATCATCATCATCATCATCTCCTCTGTACATGTACAGACAATCAAACTCCAGATTCATATCTCAACTTGTCAAAACCAATGGCAAACGTTTGTATCTCGTCGACACACTCGCTTTGGTAACAAACAACTCCTTATGCTTAATCTTTTTGATGATGCTTAATTGTTTTTTTTCTCTCTAATGTTTCATTGGTTTTGAATTGTCTAAACTTTGTTTGCCTTTTTTGAATTGAGACAATGCAATTGGTTATGTGGTTTTATTTTGTTATGTTCCAGACCGGAGTCAATTGAACGAAACACACACACATGTCTCATCTTTAATTTCCTAGATATTAGTTATAAGTTCAAAGGATTTTTTTTTTTGCAGGTAAGGAGCTTAGAAGCACAATGGTTGCCTTCAAAGCAAGCAGAGGCTATCACAGGTGCTATAACTGAGGTTCTGAATGATAGCTTAGGAGTTGTTTCTCAGTTGGTTGTTTCCAAGGGTGAGATGCAGAAAGTATGTCTTTCTTATTTGTCTCGTCACAATAACACTTATGACCACCCCATTTTATAGCTCTTTTAAAGACTCACTTTTTGACCTTCTTGCTTCTTCTGGTTAGGCTGAAATGACACAGGAATCAAACTTATCCAAGTTCAAAAGTGAAATTAACAGTTCTCTGGTAAAGCTGTTTTTTTCAAGTGTATTATTTAAATTTTTTTTATTGAGTCTTATAAAGATTGTTGGGTTTCATGGTAATAGGACCACCATTTCTCTTTGCTGCAACACGAGAATGAGAAACTCCGCAATGACATTGAACGTATCCGCACTGATATAAGGTCTGTTTCTTTTTTTATGAACAAACCAACCCTATATGGTTTGATTTTTGCTATACACTCAGTGTAGTGACTAAGACAAAATTTATATACATTGCAGGCACGAGATCGACAAAGTCACTGCAGGACAACGATTGGACCTGAATCTTGAAAAAGGGTCCGCTTACTTCTTCTATCTCTATTCAAACTAACATTTTATCTGTTATATGATTTTCTTGAAATATCTTTTCGATGATGGAGAGCAGGAGGATAAGAGA
This sequence comes from Raphanus raphanistrum subsp. raphanistrum, assembly GCA_019706035.1. NCBI lineage: Eukaryota > Viridiplantae > Streptophyta > Magnoliopsida > Brassicales > Brassicaceae > Raphanus > Raphanus raphanistrum. The sequence goes on from CM033983.1 coordinate 18,620,574, forward strand.
TGAGCTAACGAATCAAAACGCCGAAACCTCTAACCTTACAAACAAACTTGACCGTGTTAGTATATACTCATTCATCCCTGGTTTCTCTGCAGTTTTTGTTTGTTTATTTTGCAGCAAAAAGTTGATTGTTTATGTTTTTCTTTTGCTTTCAATGTATCTCAGGAGATTCACACTTTGAGAGCTCAGTTGGAAGCGGCCAAGTACGAGGTGATCAAGTATTGTATCGGTACACTTGTCTCCATCTCAGCCGTTGGTCTAGCTGTCCTCCGGATCGTCATGTGATGTGACTCTCCATCGTTGACCAACACCATCATCTTTGCTGTTTTTAACTATTTCGGATGATTATCTTGGTCTGCTCTCTACATCTTGTGAATTATTCGTATGTTGTAGTATATTATATATGACGAAAGAAAGAAAGAAAAGAATAACTAATTTATGAGATTTGCGATCAACGTTTATGATGATGTTCTTCCACCTGTATGAAGAATAGTTTGGTTGTATGCATACATTATTGTTGGATGTCGAAAATTGTTCTTGTGATGACGAACCAAACGCAACGATAGTTAGAACCATAGCTAGCTCTCTGCTTGGAGATAAAAGCCCATAAATAACCCTTCGGGCCTCGATAAATGCTATTTTGAAGTAATGAGTCAGATTTTGGCCCATTAGATAATATAGGTGTATTTTAGTCAGTATTTAAGATATCTTTCATATGGAAACCCAAATTTCAAACCGAACCTAAACCGGGAAAACTGTGAATCCAAGTAGTGTTGAATGTGGTCAGTTGTTGTTAGGTTTTTTCAAGCCCATGTCCAACTCTCTATTGTCCGATTAGTACGATATTGTTTACTTTTGGGCTGAAGCAGTAAAGCCCGTATGGATTTGGTTTTGAGCTCATTCCCAAAAGGTCTCGTACTAATCAGAGTTGGACATCTCTTTATATACTATACATTATTTGTCTAAACTTCCAATGTGGAACTTTATTTGCATTCACAACAAACCTCTTCTCAAATCAAGTACCACATGAACTCTTGGTTTTCAACCTCCAGCGAAACCTGGCACACCTCTTATACCGCCGTAATCACCAACGGGCCTCTTCACCTAACCCTTGTTACACCATTAGGATTTATCCACCTAACTCTTACTGCACCATTAGGACATTCACCACCTAATCCTTGCAGTACCGTTAGAAATATCCACCTAATCTTGTATCGTCGTTAGGGAGAGACTTTCGATATAAGTCTCTGGCACCACTTAATCACTACGTCACCTTGAGGATTCTCCTCCCACAACCGAAGTTTCCAGGATCTTTGACTGGCCTTCTGCTACGCATCCCCGCCCTTCCCATCGAAGTGGAAGGCTCTTCGAACTTGAAGGGTATTTTGGTCTTTTTGCAGATGTTCGTCATCCCGGTTCTGATACCAATTGTTGGGTTTTTTCAAACCCATGTCCAATTCTCTATTGTCCGATTAGTACGATATTGTCCATTTTGGAGCTGAAGCTAGTAAAGCCCGCATGGATTTGGTTTTGAGCTCATTCCCAAAAGGTCCTCGTCATAATCAGAGTTGGACATCTCTTTATATACTAGACATTATTTATCTAAACTTCCAATGTGGGACTTTATTTGCATTCACAATAAACCTCCTCTCAAACCAAGTACCACATGAACCCTTGGTTTTCAACCTCCAGCGAAACCTGGTACACCTCTTGTACCGCCGTAATCACCAACGAGCCTCTTCACCTTAGGATTTATCCACCTAACTTCTTACTGCACCATTAGGAACATTCACCACCTAATTCTTGTAGTACCGTTAGAAATATCCACCTAATCTTGTATCGTCGTTAGAGAGAGACTTTTCGATATAAGTCTCCGGCACCACTTAATCGCTGAAGTCACCTTGAAGATTCTCCTTCCCACAACCGAAGTTTCCAGGATCTTTGACTGTTCTCTGTTACGTACCCCTCTTTTCCCATCGAAGGAAGCACTACTTCGAACTTGAAGGATATTTTGGTTTTTTTACAGATATTCGTCATCCCGGCTCTGATACCAATTGTTGGGGTTTTTCAAGCCTATGTCCAACTCTATATTGTCCGATTAGTACGATATTGTCCACTTTGGACCGAAGCAGTAAAGCCCGCATGGATTTAGTTTTGAGCTCATTCCCAAAAGGTCTCGTACTAATCAGAGTTGGACATCTCTTTATATACTAGACATTATTTGTCTTACTTCTAATATGAGACTTTATTTGCATTCACAACAGTCGTAAAAAACACTGCCTTTTTCTTATAAAAGTAGTGTTGAATGGAGAGGTGGAACCGTGGAAAGAAAAGTGGTTCGGCCGGCAACGCATCAATAACACCAATGTGCAGTTCAAAAACATAAACTGGTTTAACCTAAAGTTTTAAAGTTGTGTGAGTTTGGGTGTTATGTTGGCTACTACTTGAATATAAGAAGTGTAAAGAATTCCAAAAAAAAAAAAAAAAGAAGCGTAAAGCAAACCAATAATGTAAGGTCAAAGGATCCTCCCTACCATTCTAATAATTGCTTTACAATTGGAGAAGAACGCCGTTGAAACAATTTATCTATTATCCGTAGAACTTTGAAAACCCTACTCAAAAATATACAATCTGGTGTGGGAAGATGGTTAGTTGTAACTTTTCTCTTAGGAAACTTAATGATATGATGGAACTAACTATTTAGACAATGGACCATAACAACGTCAAACCGACGACGGGGATGTGTGAAAGAAGTTGAATATGGTGGGGGAAATGCTCAATCTGTAATTCAAACTTCAAAATGTGTTAGGTCTATTTTCATATTTTTAGAGTATCTCACTTGTTGACCAAAAAAGGAGTGTATCTCACTAGTTAAACTAAAACAAAAAAAAAGGTAAAAAGAAACAAAATTATGGGAACTAGCATTTTATGAACATTTCAGAAATTTTTGGTATTATGTCATTGATAAATTTTCTTAAAAATATTAAAATTTAATTATATCAAAAATTATTATTTTATTAATAACCTCTTGTGAAATTTTGACTGATGTTATTGCTCTTACAATTCACTCATTTAATTATATGCTTGTATATGACTTTATTAAAACAATGAAGTAAAAAATGATAAAGTTCATTAGTAATTTATTGGAAATATTGTATATTATATTTTAAACAGTATATATATATATATATATATTTGGTTGAAATATATATAAATATATATGTGTTCTTGGTATATGCGAAAGTAGACATGCCAATATATTTTCTGATTTTTAGGCTAACACTTGGAAGAAAAGTCAACTAAAACCAGTGGAGGAATAACTCCCCAAGTTTATAGAAATTTGTAAATATAACAAAAGTTTAAGAGGGACTTACACTTTAAGACACATTCTATCTTTTGTTTTCATCTAAAAACACATCGTGTCTTTGACACACTTTATGTTAACAGGTATCTTTTTTAGACAAAAATAGCCTTATTTCAGTGTAAGGAGAAGAATATTGTTTTCAAAGAAATACCATAACCTAACTAAATTTTTTAATAGAATAATTCTTTTAGTTGGAAAGAGAGAGAGAAATTGGTTTTTTATATAATTATTATTTTTCATTCATCTTCATTTCATTTGTACTTGCTTATTTCAAAAGTTAAAGATACATAAATCAACTTTTTCATGTATCATAAATTATAACTTCTCAAAGATATGGACGTTCGTGCTAATCTCAAAGATATGGTCAACGAATATTATTAATAGTCCAAAAATTGGCAGTATTGCACATCACTAGAAGTCTAGATGGACGCATCCAATCTCCAAAGACCAAAACTACGCAGACTATAGTAAGTAACTAAGTTATGATATATGGCTATACAACTACATGAATCAATTTGCAGTTTTATTGTGTGGCTATTGTATTTTTCCCCCTTGGAGATTCGATGGTAGAGAAGCAAAGCTTCTAAAATTTGTTAGTCAACAGACCGGTGAGCAACTAGCGATTAGACCCTAATGTTTTTTTACAGAGCTGATCATGAGCCAAAGTTCATAATGTACTAATTTTAGATGCCAAAATTTATATGAAATTTTGAAAATATAATTTCTTTGTATAATCTAGCACCAAAGCCTTATAGTAGTATATCAGTGAAAGTATAAACTTCCATTATTTCAGTGCGACGGTTTAATGTTATGCACATTAACGGGGAGGAAACTTGTGGTTTGGAACCCATGCACTGGTCAAACTAGGAGCATTGAACCTGGGACTTCATGATGATGCGTATGCTTTAGGATACACGACCACATCTTCTTCTTCTTGTGGCCTCCGTAGCTACAAAATCTTGAGGCATTTTTATCGTCAGAAAGGTCGGTGGTTCCGGGAAAAATTTGACAAAGACGAGCTGGTCGAGATTTCTCTCCCAGGCACGATTCCCCGAGGAGAGCGTAGGCAAGCGTCCAGCGGTTAATAGGATGAAAGTGACTACTCACTTGTTTGCCAAGTAAGGAAACTTTCTTCAAGCCCAGCCAAAACACCTTTTCGGAAGCCCTATTCTTTGTCCCAAAGAAGCATCCTCCGCAAAGCTTTACACATCTTTCAAATCTCAATCCTCTGGTTCTGTATCAGATCTTGAGTTTTCCCTTACTCTTAACGGTTCTTGCTATCACTTTCTTGAGCTTTCTCACCCGCTACCAACATCTACAGCATCTTGCTCTGTTCCTAGACCTTCTGCTACACAAAGATCATCTGCTTTAATATTCTAACCGGCTAGGAGTCGACTGAGAACTCCTCCAGCGGTCTTAGATTTAGCAGACACTATTCTTCTCTCAAACCCAACGAAGCATGGCTCCTAGGTTTACTGCAGAAGAAAAAGGAAAAATGCAACAAAATGAGCGTGAGCGAGACGGCATCAAGAGAATCAAAGCTCCAAGACTTGACAATGCTACTCTCATCAAAGAAAATGCTTTGACCCTCATAGGAAGACTTACAAATCCACAGGAACAACAAATGTCGGACCTAATCCCGGCGTTGCCTCGCAAGTGGAACCTCAGAGGGCGAACTGAAGGGGCGGATCTAGGTAACAACTGCTTCCTGTTCCGCTTTGAACGAGAAGATGACCTCCGTAGGGTCCTGGACAACAGACCCTATCACTTCTCCTACTGGATGGTGATTCTCCAGAGGTGGGAGCCTGTCATATCAATGTCTTTCCCAAACTTAATCCCGTTCTGGATTCGAGTGAAGGGACTCCCCCTGCACTACTGGCACGACGACATGGTGGTTAGAGTAGGCCAAGATCTGGGTACATTCGAAAACCATGAGCTCACAAAGACAACAGCTCGTGTTAGAGTGCACATTGATGGCTTTAAACCCTTAGTCAAGGAAGCCATAGTTGAGTTTGACTCAGGAGAAGAAGTTTTCATCACCTTGGAGTATGAGAAATTGGAAATGCACTGCTCAACTTGTGGCTCCCTCTTCCACCACAGATCTACCTGTCCCCCAAAGCTGAACGTTCCTGAGGAAAGGCTCACAAACAACAAACATACTTCAGAAGAAGAAACCTCAAGAACCGTCACGCAGAATCACACAAAAGCTAACAACAATCTCACCAGTGACTCGAGGTACCACAGGACAGGCACGAAAGCAATGGAGAGACAAACATATGCACAGAAGGAGCACCAAAGTCATACGAACAAGGAGTTCCAGGAGAGACTAGACAGACATGGCAGACCTTTCGGAGAACGAGTAAGCACCAAACAGACAAGGAACCCTCCACCAACTCTGACCCTAGAAGATGGAGAGATTAACAGAATTTCAGAGATAAGACCTTTGTCGACTGCAAAAGAGCTTAGCTACGCCTCACCTACCTACTCTAGACGTAGGGAGGGTCCAAAAACCTATGCAAGCAGGCCAAGAGATCTCTTCCCTCGAAGAAGTGAAGGACAATGGCGCCCAAAGCTTGTAGTCGTGCCAAATCCACCGGAGGAGATGCAGAACAGAAATCAGCTGATTCTCGCAGAAGGAACGTCAAACACTCCACCTCTTCAAATACAAGAAACGGAAGAACATCTTTTAGCTAAGGAAGCAATCATGGAAGAATTACATGACGTTACAAGGAAATACCTGAGCTGTAAGGATCCTGCTGAAGCAGCAGCAAGACGTCAGAGAGTCTTACAGTCTGATGCTGAAGGGTTAATGGAAGCAACGGCAGCGTCGATTTTGGCTGCATCGACGGTCCAACAAAATGAGAGGAATCTGAGGACGGGAGAGTTAAGCAATCCTGCTATACCTCCACCCCTCCAGGACCCACTACTTCAAGCTCTTATCTACCCAGCTCCCTTAGCCCTGTTCGAACCCATAAACGGTGGTGAAGAGAATATTGGACAAGATCCATATTATAGTGATGTTTCGCCACTAACTCACCAGGAACCAAGACAACCTGCTTGGAGAACTCCTCGCCTCCGCTCAACAGTCGTTAGCTCACAGGAGATAACGCGAGACACCCCACTAGCTCTCCAAACTCCGCTGGAACTCAGAAACGATAATGAAACTCTAAGGAGCTTTCAAGACAGAGCAAAAGGCAAGGAAATACATTCAAAGAGGAAATCACCTGCACGAAACACACCAAACATCCTAAAAGGAGCTAGTTCTAAAAAGCGAAACATTTCTCAAATCAGAAACTCACCTCGACGGCAGACAACTGGTGAAACAAATGGAGATAAGAAGAAGAAACAAAAGGTTACGGTACCTGCTACTGGAACTTCGAAAAATGAGCCCTCACAAGCGGCAGAGAATCCTCTGATCCGTCTGATCCCCGCAATGAATAGGAAGAAATCGGATTTTCGGCTTCTTCCGCACCAGGCTCCTTAGCCATTCTTAGCTGGAACTGTTGTGGGTTGGGGAACCCAGTAACAGTCCAGCGGCTACATGAGCTCCAGAGGAGGAGAAAACCTGATATTACCTTCCTCATGGAGACAAAAAATCCTCAGGAGATGGTTGCAAAGGAACTTCACTGGCTGCAGTCAGACGAGTCTTTCACGGTGGAACCACATGGTACGGGAGGGGGTCTCTTTTTGTCCTGGAAAAAAGATATTAAGTTATCAGTGCTCTCCTCGTCGCATAACTATATAGACACAACCATAAGCTACAAAGGCAACACTTTCCATACCACTTTTGTTTATGGCGAACCTGATCACACAAAAAGACTACAAGTGTGGGAAACTATATCGAAGCTACAACCGGAAGCAGGCGGACCATGGTTTCTCACAGGAGATTTTAACGAAATAATTGATAACAGTGAGAAGTGTGGAGGACCGGTGAGAGCAGAAGGCACTTTCTGTGCCTTCATAACTTTCCTATCTACAAACGATCTATTCGACATCAAGTTCTCAGGAAGTTACTTATCTTGGAGAGGCAAGCGACATACACATCTGGTCCTGTGTCGCCTGGATCGAGCTATAAGCAATAGTGAATGGATGGACCTATTCCCGTCTTGCCGGAGCCAATACTTAAAGTTTGAGGGCTCAGACCACCGCCCTCTCATCACGCTCCTAGACACATCAAGAAAGAAAGGACTCAAGGTCTTTAGATTCGACAGAAGACTCAAAGACAATGCAGAGATAAAAGATCTAGTGAAAACAGTGTGGAATGACTCAGTACATTTAACCGTCGAGGAGAGATTATCAAAATGTCGTCATGCAATATGCAAATGGTGCAAAGCTTTCCATGAAAACAGTCAAAAAGCTTTGGAGGAAACAAAAGATGAATTAAATGCTGCAATGGAGAATTTGGTACCTGAGGAAGAGAAGATCAAAGCTTTAAACACCAAATTGTTAACCCTCTACAAAGCGGAAGAAAATTTCTGGAAGCAAAGGAGTAGGACTTTGTGGCTCTCCCTGGGAGATTCTAACACAGGCTATTTCCATGCTGTTGCAAAGACGAGGTCAGCTAAGAACCGTATGACAGTTATTAAAAACAAGAACGGCCTACCTGTTTATGAGGAGGAGCAGATTTCAGATGTAATCTCTGAGTTTTATAACAACCTGTTCGTTTCATCAGCCAATGATTGTACGCACACGGTTACAGAGGCTCTGTCCCCCTGCATCACCAGAAAACAAAATGAGCTGCTTACCCAGATCCCTCAAGCAAAAGAAATCAAGGAGGCTACCTTCTCAATACACCCCGATAAGGCCCCTGGACCCGACGGCTTCTCAGCCAGTTTCTTCCACTCCAACTGGGAGGTAGTTGGTCCAGCGGTTGTTCAAGAGATACAAGGCTTCTTCCTCACGGGTACGTTAGCCCCTGATATCAACAAAACACATGTTAGGCTAATTCCGAAGATTTTGGGAGCATCTAAGGTGGAAGACTATCGGCCGATTGCCTTATGCAACATCTACTACAAAATCATCTCGAAGATACTGTCAATCAGGTTAAAAGCAGTACTAAGCTCCATAATATCTGAGAATCAGTCGGCATTTATTCCTGGGAGAGCAATAGCAGACAATGTGCTAATCACTCATGAGACACTACATTTTCTTAAAACCTCAAAAGCAGAGAAGCACTGTACTATGGCAGTTAAAACGGACATGTCTAAAGCCTACGACAGGGTCGAATGGGGTTTTATAGAGAGGGTCTTTCAGAGACTAGGTTTTGATGCAATATGGATAGGGTGGGTTATGCAGTGTATTTCGACAGTTACCTACTCCTACCTAATCAATGATTCTGTGTATGGAGAAGTAACACCTTACCGTGGGATACGGCAAGGAGATCCGTTGTCACCTTATATCTTCATCATATGCAGTCAAGTCCTCTCCGGTCTGTGCGACAATGCGGCAAAAGCAGGAACCCTCCAAGGAGTGAGAGTAGCGAGAGGAAGCCCTCGAGTCAACCATCTTCTCTTCGCTGACGACACCATGTTCTTCACTCAAGCCTCAGATAAGAGCTGCGACTCCCTACTACATATCCTCCTCCTATATGAACGAGCGTCGGGACAGATGATAAACAAGACTAAATCATCTGTCACATTCTCCTCCAAAACACCACCTGCAGTAAAAGAAGCAATAAAACATAAGTTGGGAATCATCAAGGAAGGAGGATTGGGGAAATACCTAGGATTACCTGAACATTTTGGCCGCAGAAAGAAGGACTTGTTCACATCGATAGTAGACAGGATAAGGCAGAGAGGAAAGAACTGGGCAACTAAACGTCTATCCAGAGCAGGAAAGTTAACAATGCTGAAATCAGTCCTCAGCGCCATCCCCACTTATACGATGTCGTGCTTCCTCCTACCAGTGAGCCTCTGCAAAAGAATTCAATCAGTTTTAACTCGGTTTTGGTGGGATGGAAGTGATGGAAAAAAGAAGATTTGCTGGGTCTCGTGGGATAAGCTAACAAAGCCAAAAGCCCTAGAAGGACTGGGTCTAAGAGATATTCAACGTTTTAATCAAGCGCTCCTAGCAAAACTAGCGTGGCGAATTATTACAGTTCCTAACAGCTTACTAGCACGAGTCCTAATGGGGAAATACTGCCACAAGAAAAGCTTTCTAGACGTTGAAGCCTCACAAAGTTGCTCCCATGGATGGAGAGGCATCTTACATGGCAGAGATCTCCTAAAGTCTAACCTGGGGAAAGCTATCGGAAACGGCCAAACAACAAAACTCTGGAAGGATTCATGGATATCTCTAGATGAAGTTTCTAAACCTATAGGTCTTATAGCTGAAGCTTCGCTAGACCTAATGGTGTCGGATCTTCTCACAACAGATCTACAATGGAGAAAAGAAAAGATAGAGAGACTGCTACCTATCTATGCGGCACAAATTCAGTGCATCCAACCGAGTCGTAAAGGTACCGAAGACACTGTGATCTGGCACAAAACTAAATCAGGCGTATACACAACACGATCAGGATACTTTGTGGCATCAAACCAGGAACCTACAACAAACCAGGAGGAGAATCTGGTTAGTTTTGATTGGATTAAAGATGTATGGGCAGGAAACTTCTCACCAAAGATGAGAACGTTCTTGTGGGCAATGCTTCAGAACTCCCTCCCTTTAGGCGCTAATCTACAAACAAGAGGTGTTTTGTCAGGAAAATATTGTGTTAGATGTCAAGAGATTGAAACAGCAACACATTGTTTCTTTACATGCCCTTTTGCAAAAAGAGTGTGGGAGATGATACCTCTGCAAAGAGCTGTGGCAATATCAGATGAAGACTCGCTCCAAAGTACTGTCAGGAAATTCAGATCAGTGGCATGTCTCCCTCCTTCTGGAATCGTCTTTAATATCTTGCCATGGGTCTTTTGGGCAATCTGGATCTCACGGAACACTCTGATCTTCGAAAACAGAGCAATTCTAGCGGAAGAAACTGCAGTGAAAAGCCAACGGTTAGCAATCGAATGGACGCAATCGCAAGGGAGAACAAAAGAAAAACAACACTTACAAGCTCAAGCTCAGACGCGACCGAAACCAGTGGAGATCAGCTCTCCGGAAGCCGACACTGTTACATGCACGACCGACGCTTCGTGGGACAAGACCTCGAAGACAGCCGGCTTTGGATGGGTCTTCTCAGGAGGACCGATAACATCACCAATCCACGGATCGATGGGTCACAGCTCGGTTGGAACCCCTCTAATCGCAGAAGCTCTCGCGATGCGTGAAGCCCTCATTCAGGCGATCTCCCTCGGGTACAAGAAACTCAGGGCCTTCTCCGACAACACAACGCTCGTCAGAGCAATCAACGGCGACGGACAGTACAAAGAAATCATCGGAATCACTTCTGATATCCGACTGATCTCCTCTGACCTCGCAACTTTCTCTATCTCTCATCTTCCGAGATCAAAAAACACTTCTGCGGACTCTTTAGCTAAACGGGCTTTGGAAGCTTTTCTTCTATCATTGTACTAAACCTTAAGATTGGGCCATCTTTGGGCCTCTTCTTCTCTTTTTCTATTAATGCATTATTCAGTGACAAAAAAAGGTCGGTGGTTCCGGAGGGTGAGATGTATGATCTCACCTCTGACTCTTGGAGGGTTCTTGATGATTGATTCCTTTCCTCCTCTTGGCTACTCCGTAAATCGCAACGGCGTGTCTTTGGAAGGAGACGCTTACTTCGTTGCTCCACGAGACAAAGGAAATGATGCTTTCTTGATCACAAAATTCGATTTCACAACCGAGACGCTTGTGCGTCTCCCTCTTCCGTTTCAGAGTCTTGATCCTTGGGATAAATTAAGCGTTTCTTTCGGTTGTTAGAGACGAAAAAAATCGCCTTGTTAGACGTTTGTAAATTGGAAGGGAACATGAGTATATGGGTGACCAACAAGTTTGACGATGATGATGAAGCCAAACTACCTGTCATGGGATTAAATTGTTATAAATCTGACAGGTATTTCGAAAGCTTCTTGTTCGACGAAGAGAATAAAGTGGCGGTACTGTCTTGTGCAGAAGAAAGCTTGCGTCATAGATTTGTTACCAGAATCTACATTGCTGACGAGTCTATGGATATGGATAAACAAGTTTATAAAGCTAAGACATCCACGTATCATCAGTTATGACTTATGCTCCGAGTAAATTTGGTTCACGTTCCGAAAAGTACACCTAAGAGGAGGCAAAAGAACAGAGGTTGTTTAGCTATCCCTTAAAAATGAATTACTCTCTTTCTTCTCGTTTTGGTGATGTTCTTCTCGTTTGTTTCGGTTTAAGCGACGCTTGATTATGATTTTTTTTTGTTTTGCTTTTGTGTAATTGGATCATTTATTCAAATACAATGTTCAGCTTGGACCCAATTCCGCTTCAAATGTTTTATCTTGGAGAGAATGTCATCACGTAAGCAGAATCTTATTCATGGACTGAGAGAGAGTAAACAAGCGCGATACCAAACTAGATTCTGTTCACTAACGTAACCTGTCCTAATTGCGTTTGATCCGAATTCAAAACCGGAATGTTGCTTTAGTCCCAGTTATTTATACTTCCTAGAATCCAAAAATCTAACCGTCATCCAAATAAACCGAAAAAGAGCCAATGTGTAATCCAAACGTATGTGGTGAATATTAATTTTACTTAAACCAAGTAAGCATATTCCATAATGGTCGACTGGAGAGAACTTAAATATCAAGATTGTCAAAAATAAAAATATTACCTAAGTAAAATAAAAATCAGTATCCAATAATGTAAATAAACAAAAGCACAAACATTAAAAACAAATTAACGTGATGTAATTTATATCAACTTTGAAGATTAGAAGTTATAGTCAACATACCGGTGAGCGTACTAGCGAATAGAACCAGATGCCTTTGCCTCTAATCATGAGCCAAAGTTCGTATAGTACTAATTTTAGATGCTAAAATTTTGAAAATGTAATTTTTAAAAAATTTAGCACCAAAATCTTATAGTATAGCAATTTAAGAATCTTAAACAACTTAATCAACAAAATATCTAATCAACTTAATCTAATAAAAGACCTGCTTTTCATTCCGGCACTAGCAACGTAAACAACTTAACAAGCACTACTTTTGGCGATTTCAAAGTACCATTGTATGTGATCCTTCTTCGCTTAAGAGCAGTCGATTTCCGGAAATAGGCAGAACTCCAGTACATGTTAGCAGCAAACGTTCATCCAAGGACCAGAGATCAAATAAAGTGAAGAAAAAAAAAAAAAAGAAACAGCATGAGCCGAATCGATGCAATGATGAGGCTTCTAAGGGCATTGAGTCTCGGGAAAAACTCAGTTCCCCTGGATATTATTGCTCACCCATGGACTTTTCTACTTATGAAGGTGAGAAATCCAGCAATCAGTTTCCCACAGAAACTCCTCTGACATCGAATGAACGTGTAAACTTCCGATCTACTAATGACTGACTTTAAGGTTGTCTTCACGGCAGAGGATGGTGGAAGTATTCAGATGCCGCAATTTTCTATCTCAGGGAGAAATATCATGTTCAGAAATTAAGTGTATCCTAGCAAATAGATACCACACTCCGTCCGTGTATAGTAAAATCAACTACAACATGTTGTTGTTGTATGGAAATTGATGTATTCATATTATATTCTTTTTATGTTTGCGCTTTAGTTGCCATCTTGTGCTGGGGGAACTTGGATCAGCAGCAGTGCAGTATTTTAATAAATGCATGGAATCTGCCTCTCTAGTGTTTGCTTGGATCGAAGAATTTACCATAGAATCAGCTGAAGGTTTACAACAAGCCCAAGTATGCTTTCTCTCTTCGGCTAGCTAGATAAATGTTCTACCACGGTCCAATCAAATATAGTTTTGTACTAATATCAGTTCATATAAGATAAAAACAAATTGTTAGGATGTTTATTCATCCAACAATGTCAGCACAGAACTCTGTTGGTTTCTTCTAATTGAATACATTTTCTTTTAACATACCGGCAGAGAACACCTGATGGCGCATTGATTCCAATTATTCTTTTGTTGATTCAAGTTTGGGAAACACAATCTCAAAGGAAAAGCAAACCATAATCTCAACGTAAAGCAAAACACAATCTCAATCTCAATTGTAGCTGGAACAATTATTACATCAGTCTTTAAAATAAGTTATTAAAAACACCCCACCCACCCACAGTTTGGTTAAACACATCATCAAGAGCTTCCTACAGATTCCTCTCTTTAAACATCTGGTAATATATCCATTGGGCATAAACCGCGTACGTACCCATCGTGGCCTCCCAGAACACTGGTCGGGAAGTCACCTCCGTGGAGGGTGTAGGAATACTGCGGATCATGGACCTCACTTGAGCCATGATGGGTTTAATAGACAAAGGAGCCATTTTGCCTGCGCATAAGAGATACCATCAAAAATAAATAAAAATATAAATAATTAACCCAGGCAGAGGGATTCATAAACATTATTAAATCACGGACGAAACTGAATGAAGGGAACCTAATCGCATCATAAAAGCCCGACGACAATAGAGAGAGAGTAGAGAGAGTTCACAACATAAGAATGCTCAAATTGATGATTCAATTATACAGATTCCAAGAATCACAAACAGTAAGATATTGTAGTAATCCGTTTCAATACAGATTAATTAAGATATTACCATCAGATCGAAGATTCGTTTAATTTCTCAGGTAACAACCATTCAGAGATACCATCAAAAGATCGAGTTCCGAGTTTTGAAATAGAGAGGAGAGAGTGACTCACACGAAGACGCGTCGCTTGTGGATGAGGATGAATGATAATATCCCAATCCCAAATCCTTTATATTCAAACCCTATTTTTTTGGCCGGACCACATATAAGGAGGCCCTATCCCTTCCGGCCTTTTAATAGGTTCTTGCTGAAATTGTTTCTCGATTTACTCTCGTTAATAATAACTTTCTTATGTATACTAGGGTGTTTTCTGGCTACGCCCGGATTCTTTCCTATAATATTAATTAAACTTAATTTCTATATATTTAAAAAAAAACAAAAAAAAATAAATAGTGTGGAAGTGGTTATAGAATTATAAAAATAAGTGAAAAACTATTTAAATAATTTTGTTGAGTTTGGTTAAAATTTTATATAGGATATTAGTAAGATTAATAAGAAGTTAACTAAATTATTAGTTAACATCTATATGAATTCTTGATCTTGGTTTTTTATTTTTATGTAAAACATTGTAAAACTTATAATTAATACTGTATAAAATTGTTTGGTTTTACAATTATTTAGTTTTTATTTCTGTAAAAAAAAGTACCAACCGACTTGTGAATAGGTTCTTTATTTGTTCTCTTTAATTTGTTGTTTTAACCAAAATTTAAATTTATCATTTATTGTTTGCTATTTAATTTCTTTTTTTCTAAGTTTGTTTTGTGATGGAAATAAATTTTCTTCATGATTTGAAATATTTTCAGTAGTAAAGTAATTATAGAGGTTTACTTTCTTACAGTTAATGTACTATTAATTTTACAGTATTTTAATAATTTAAGTAATTAGATTTCACTTTGGAAATAATTGCAAATATTAATACTTTTATTTGATTCTTGGGTTTTTTGGTTTTTTTGTTGGGTAATGTTTGTGTCATTCTTTTTGGAAGGCTTAAATGACCTTTTTTCTCTTGAAAACAGGTATGATTGAGGACTTCAAACCAAACTTAAAATCTCTCTAAATTTTATTAATGGTAGATATATAAAAAAATAATCAGAGTCAAAAGTCTGGAACTAGGTTTCTATTTGTTTGGCTATTGTTTTTAAAACATTTTGAAGAACACTTAATTTAAATCTGATTAATCACATTTAAATCTGATTAATCACATTGCATATATATTTTATATTTTTCTAAAAATAATTTATGAAACACAAACGGTTTAAGAATTTAAGAATTCTAACTGCTACGGTTTGATCCTGCCCTACAATTTGAGTTGCAAACCCACGAATTGCTTTATTATTGTTATCACACTTGCCTCACTTCTTTTTTGTTCCAAGACCTTTGTTTATGATGCATTTCTATTAGACTCACACTTGCCTCACTTCTTTTCTTTTGTTCCAAGACCTTCTTTTGTGATGCTTTTATGGTAGTGCGTACAAACTCAATATATTCAACTCCACCTGCTTGATGAAACGTTAGACCACCAGCTTTAACCCCTTAAGAGCAGGTACTGTGGTCCACTAAAACAGTGTAGGTGGAGATCACAATCATAAACATTGACAGCGATAAAATAACACAAAGATCAAGAAAAGTTGTGTAGTGCCACGATATATCTTCTCAGCAACTTCATTTTTCTCAATGGACACGTTAACGCTATTGTTGCCTCAAGGTTTGAATTAAAAGATTTGTCAAGCTGATTAACTTCTTTGTCACCAACTCCACTCTATAAAAAAAGAAAAGTATTTTCGACAATAGAAAGAAATCACCTCTACCATTTCTCATTAATTCCAATAACTGGTGTTCCTGCACGTAAATTCTTCTCTGTCTTTTTCTCTAACACGTCATTTAATTCCTTGCTCATGAAGTTTGTAGTAAAATGAGATTTAGCAATTGGTAACCAAATCACTAAACCATTTTAGTTGGGTGATTTTTTCATCCTATGTGTCAGTAACCAAATCACTTGCGGGGTTGTTGGCAGAGGTTTGCTTAATTGTGATTCCAACTAAGGTGTGCATTTGAGACCTTTATTTTCACTAAACCATTTGAATAGTTGTGTTAATCCTGCCACATTCAGACTGACCCCACCAGTGTTTTAAAGTTACGTATGGATTGTATGCGTGGGAAAATGAAAAAAGTAAATGCTAAACCAGTGAGAGATAGTTTGCAGATAATTGAAAGGAAATAAACGAAAACTCTTTTTTTTTTTAAACAAAACTAAAACGAAAACTCAGAAACTGAAAAACATATCAGTTTGGTAAAAACTGAAAAACGCAGGAAAGCTAAGTGGGACTCACGCGGGCGCTTGCGACTCTTCTCTATCTCAGCCAAGCTTGGTAGATTCGGGTCATCTACTTCCTTTGCCTTGCCGGAAGGACCACCAGTGTCGCTAGCAGATGACAGTGCTTGTTCTGTGTGGACATCTCCCCCTGGAGCCTTTTCAGCCTCGGGTTTCTTTAAGATAAATAAACTGGTTTAGTTTTTTTTTGCTTCTAACATTATTAAATTGAATATATAAGAGTAAGAGGAAACCTACGGTCAGAGGGTCAAGCCTATCTTCAGTGATTGCAGACCCGGTGAAGGTACACGTATGTGAAAAACGTATTGATTCCAAGCTAGCTCTTCAAGGCATCGAGGTAGCTCTGGACCTCCAACGCCTTTAATCTGTTTTTGGTTAAAGATTGGTGTGTTAGCTAGAGGTGTGATCAAAATTTGAAAACGGTATATGAATGGTTTCTTTATCGTAGAGACCAAACCTCCTCTCCAGAGCTAGTGTCGCTGCTTCCATTTTGGTGAGCTTAGACACCTCGGTATCAAAGACCACAAACTTTGCACTGTCTCTGCCATCACAAACTTTGACTCGGTAATTGAGTTTGACCATACTCATAGGCAAAGATAAGACTGTAAATAAGGGCCCATACTTTTGTCTTCTCTCGTTTTTTTTTCTCTCGTTTGTTCCCGTCAAATACTGAATAGTTAGAACATCACCGAATCATTCATTTTGAGAAGGCAATATTAGTTTAACACACGTATATTTTGCATGGTTGTTAGTCTAATGAAGGGGTAGGAGCTGATCATTGCGTATCCGTTCCGCAAGCTTTACTTGATACAATAGGGCAGACACGCAAACTCATCATCAAAGTCTCTAATCATAATTTGAAAGGTAAGACTCAGACACTAACTGTCACAAAGATACTCCCACTAGAAGTTTCACTTCCAGCAACGTCTGATGGTATTCCGAAGACTGGAGGTGACGAATCTGGTCCTTCTAGAGGCTCTGGAGGGTCTGCAGGTGATGGGGTTAGAAAAGCCGCTGAGAGTCTTGAGTCGGATGAAATCAAGCGTTCCAAGAGTGGCTAATATAGCTTCTTCTTATCCTCTTATGCAGTGATTGTTTTTGCTGCATTATAAGTACTGTTTTAAGTTTCCCTAATGACTTTGCTTCTTTCCTTTCTCTCTTCAGACTTTTGTCTTTTATTTTTGTACTTTGAATACAATTTTAATTATATGGTTTTTGCTTATCCCTTTAGATTATTACTTATTCTATTATGATCTGATTAGTATTACATGAAGATTGGTATATATTACTTTCTACTATTTTTATATTTGTGCTAAACTCTCTTCTTAGTAACCTTATGGTTGTAGCCATTGTCCATATGTTTTTTTGAAACTCTTTCTTTTCCTTACGTAAGCTTTTTCTATAAGTATGAAATGGGTTTTTTTGGTTGTTATTTTTAGAATACAGATTTATATTTTCTACCTTTATGAAGGATACATTCTAACAAAATATATTCTAACACTAATCAAAACAGTGTAGTGAAATTAGTAATGGCCACGACACCATTAAAATTATTTTATTTCAACAAATATATATGAGTATTCAAAGTTTCAAATGAAAATGAAAAAACATAATATTTACAGAAAATTAAAAAATTAACAACAAATTTCATAAACTGTAAGACTATTTTATAATATTTAACGATATATGATATAGAATAAAAGTTTAGCAAATTATTTTTCAAATTTATCCAAAATAATTAAAAATAATATAATTTTCAGTTGAAACTGGTTAAAATACAGTTAATAAATATTTATGGAAAATAAATACAATTCAAGTAAAATTCATATTTAACAAAATTATAATGTGAAATTTGTATGAATGTTCACAAGCTTATAACTCGACAGAGTTGTCTTAGTTGATAAAATGCTTTCAGGAGTTCCTTTTCTGTTGAGCTTGCGCTGTATATGGTCAATCCATTTCTCACTCCATGAGCTCCAAGAAATAAGAAGACTAAAATGATGCAACAACAACACTATATTATGCGTTCCGGTTAAACAAAGGCTGCACGTTTAAGGAGAAAACAGAGAACTGAAAGCATTTAGTATTATTGAGGAAAAGGAATATGCAAACACATTTTAAAAATTGTACTGTAGGAAAATGTTTTCGGAAAAAATTGATAGGAAATAACTTCAAACATAGAAGCTTGCCAGACACTCAAATACGTAGGTTTTATGCAAACAAATTGAAATAAATAATTTATAAATTAAATCAGCATAAACTTAAACTATTTTTTTATTTAATTTAGTGTGAATATATTTTTCAATTCATAAATCACTGAAATGTAAATCAAAATATAAATAAACTATTAATTATCAAAAATGTTACAAAATAATTTCATGAACATGCTAATACGTACAGTATATTTTACGTAGATATAATAAAATTTAACATATTTACAAAAAAAAAACTCAAAATGAGTGATGAGAGGAGAGTGCAATAAAACTAATATATGTACATATCTTTATTTTTGATAAATATTTAATTTCTAATAAGTCAAAACTGTCTTCAGTTTGCATAATCCTAATAAAATAAATAGTATTATAATTTATATCATATAAAAGATGAGGATATGAAATATTATAAATAGAGCTAATACCACCAATCAAAATATGTTAAACAACTATTACAATTTATTATTTTAAAAGAATGTAGATTTTTTCTTAAACAAGTGTATAAAATAAAATCAATATCAACAAAAATAATACATATAAAAAACTCCAACCTCTTTCTATATTTTTTTGGTCAACTATTCATTTTATTCCTGTCTCACCAAATAATGTATTATGCTACGGCTTTGGATTCAGTTATTTTACTTGCTTTGGTTATCATCTCCATCTTTGTCACCATATCGTGTGTATTTTTTGTTCCATTATATATTGTACATACAACAAGCAGGTAAGCTGATGAACAGTCTCTCAGTTGCTGATCATCTTCAGGCCACGACCAGGTAAGCTACAAGTCTTAAAGTAGCTAAAGGCTGCGCAAAAGAGCTTTCGCCAACAACTGATGTTTTGGCCATCTACAGAGGAAATATATTCTTTAGATGTTCCAACTATTACCAACCACCTCTTGGTCTTGGTTCGTTGGTTCTCGTTACGTCATTAAAAAGAAAATTATGTCTATATGTCATTCTTTAAACTCCAATCGGTTGAACAGAAATGGGATTTATTCTTCTTGCAGCTCAAAATACAAGTCCAAGACCAAGTTCTCTGCTTTATGATGGACTTTCAGCAGTGCCGGTCCAATGTTTCCAGATGCCCTAAGCAAAATTTCAATAAATAATATATTTTTATTTTTTTATCTAATATCATATATATAATACTACTCACATTAAAATTATAAAATAAATCAATTTGTTTAATATATTTTAAATCTATCACTACATTTAAAAAAAATCAATATATCATTTTTTTTAAAAATCAATATATCATTTATTTGAGAAATTTAAAAACATAAAGCTAACTAAATTATAATAAAGAGAAGTCATCTATTAATAAATATAACCGAGAGTTTTAACAATCTTTTGAAATATATTAATAACTAATAACGAGTTCATTTTGGACATGGTACTAGGAAATGGAATCCTTCATATATATATATGTATGTATCATAATAATAAAAACTAAATATATACATATATAAATAATTACAAAAATATATATATATATACATTTTTATCAAAATTGTGAAATAAAACATTAATTTGAAATAAAATATTAAATATATACATTTGATATATTATATTTTGTATACATATATACATTGTATAAAATTTAATTTTTATTTCACAATTAATGTTAAAATGTATATATGCATACAAAACGTGCATTACAAATTTTGATAAAACATGTATATATTTGATAAAACATATAAGAAAATTCGTAATGTATACATATATACATTTAACATTATTTTTTTTAATAAATCATTAACTTTTATAAATATATGTATACAAAATATAATATATAAAATTTATATATTTAATGTTTTATCGCAAAATTAATATTTTATTTCACAATTTTGATAAAAATGTATATATATATATATATAATTTGTAATTATTTAAATGTGTATATATTTAGTTTTTTTTATTATGATACATATATATATATATATGAGTTATTAGTTATTAATTTATTTCAAAAGATTATAAATGTGTTAGAGGATTAATAGTCTGTTATATTAAAGATATAGTTCCGGTAGCACAATGGTTTCTGTTTCCTTGGTTGATTGAAGGAAACCAGGATTCGATCCCCCATGTATAGCAAATTTTAATTAAACGATAAAACAACGTCGTTTTAAGCTTTACATACAAAACTAACAATTAGTTAGTCAAAGTATGATTTTGTAAAGTTCAGGTAGGAATTTTAAATAATTTTGCGGTTTAGGTATGAATTCGCACTTATTTTTTTCCGGATATGAAAAGGCACGATTGAAATTGTTGAGGTCAAAAACGGTCTTTTTCCGTACCAATACTTTATATGTTATCATAAACATTTGACTATATTCCTTCCTAATTTTATTAAAAATCATTGGAAATTCAAAATTTTCATTTTAAATATGTTATTTCTCTAGAATGTACTGACTTAATATATTTTATAAGAAAAGTTTCATATTAGAGTTATTTTTTTTATAAATATGTTTATTAAAATTATAAATTGGATTTACATATAATACTAACAAAGAATTAATACTATAAAAACTTAATAAAATATGCCCTCTTAAAATTGGATGTTTTAAGCGACAGCTTGAGTCGCTTGCCCTCTGGACCTGTCCTGACTTTCAGACAAAGACGGCGAACTGATAACCGAAGAATCAACAGTTAAAAGCAGAGATCTCGAGATAACAAGCCAAGGGAACTGCTTTATGTCCCGCGGGATGGCCTGTAAAGGAGTGTGGGCTTGGCGGGACGGGATTGGGCTTGACGTTTTCAGTACCGCAACCTGTGCGGGACAGCCCTTTTGTGTACCTCGGGACGGGAAGGGATGACCTGTTTGAATCCTATGTATATGTTGTGTTGTTATCTTAAAACATATTTTTCAATTTTAAAAATTTTAAAATCAGATGTAAAACAATTTATAATAATTAAGTGGTTAAAGTCAATGTTAACGTTAATGAATTTGATAAGATAATCTTTTATATTATAAATCACAAGTCACTCAATCAATCATATTTTGACATGTGTAAATTCTATTATTTTTAAAAAAAAGTTTTTAAAACAATTGAAAAGCAAAAAAAGAAATTGTTTGAACTGTTTCAGTCACGATCTCCACCTTTTTCTCATATATTATTTATTTACAAAATTCAAACAGTTTAATTTATTCCACGCATCTGATTTCTACAACAAACATATTCACAAAATTTCAAACAGTTTAATTTATTCCACAGTGTAGAACAGCAGATGCTTCAATTTGATATTGTGTACAGAGTGTTTTTAGAAATGATTAAGCGAAGTTACACATTGCTCTGGATAATATGTCGGTCACCATTGGTTAGTGATGGAGTTATATTATAGTGCTTCTTAACAAATGAGTAAGCGATAATTTTTTACTCTCGGAGCTAATTTATTGTCCCTTAGGGAACTTCTTTGTTACGTTTTTTTACAGAGGAATGACTCTTCCTCGATCTTAAGCGGCTACTTTGAGAATCGAAGGGCAATAAACTGGGAACAAAATTTCAACTAAAGAAAAAGAGTGAAATAAAGAGGTATGATTATCACAAAATCGAAGCAGAGAGAAGAAGATATATGAAAAGTGAAGAAGAGACTTCAACTTTCACAGAAATTCTTTTTTCGTCTTTTTTTTTGGTAAAACAGATTCTCTTCTTAGGTGGAGGAAGAGACAAGTTTTGTTCTAGATTAAAGACCACACGGGTTAATGAAAGATATAAGAGAAGATGGACTCCAACTTACCAAGACACTCTCAAGTCTCAACCCACTGCGCAGCTGTGATCGATAGGTCAGAAGAAAAACCTTGACCAACAAATTAATTTTCTTTACTTTTTCTCATAAACCATCAATTAATGTTGAAAACAATTTACTCTTGACAAATTCTTAATATCGAAATTGCGCATCCCCTAAATTATGAATTCTGAACATCACTTTCTGTAATACATATCATTGTCTTAGCATAAATAAGCATGTAAATAAAAAATCTGGTAAAAACGAAAGTAAAATAAAATAAAAAAATTATTTAATCTGTTCACATCTAGAGTATTATCCTATATTCTGGTTTGCCATAAAAAATCTAAATTATGCAATATTTCTATTACTATTGTTTTTTACAAATATATATATATATATATATATATATATATATATATATACTTTTTCACTAATACAAATAGATGCACTAAATGTCACTTTTTTATCAAACATATTCTAATTCAGAAATTTTTCAAATTTAATTTGATGTGAAATAAACATTCCCTTAAAAGTAATTAAAGTATAACTGTTGATAAAAAAAATTAAAGTATACCCGTGCTTGGCACGGGTGAAACATTCTAGTTCTTATATATTTTTTTGTCTTGATTTTTTTTTCAATTATAAAAGTTACAAAATAACATATAACAATTTATAATTAAAAGAAATTTTTATTAATAATACTAAAATTTTATTAAATAAGATAATTCTTATAAATTTTGTTGTCACCTTAATTCTTTTTTCAATTATAAAAGTTAGAAAACATATAAACAATTTATAATTAAATATTTAAAAACAAAAAAAAATTGTATAAAGATATTTGTAATATGTAAATATTTCTTTTTAAAATTACAACACAATAATGAACACACACACATATATACATATACTATTATTTGATGAGTGATTTTTCGCAATGAACTCCCACGTTAAAAGTTGGAGTGATCAACCGTGGATACTATCCTCATATTATATCCTTTCAAGCAAGAATAACAAAGACTTGCTGAATTAAGGTAGAGAATATGATTCCATGCGACTTTTTTGTTGTTAGTTTTCTCAGCCATAGACATAATCTGATTGTAGATTATCTTTCCAAAAAGTCAAACCCCCGATGATGATAAATCATGTAGATGAGCCTAAGACGCTCATGATTCATCGTTGTATAGTTCATGGTAGGGATCCAGTTCGAGCACACAAGTTTGTACAAGACTTGATTTGCCGGAGTGAGATATTTTGAGCTATATGCTCCCAACGATTGATCTGATTGTCAGTGAGGAAGCCACATACTTGATCAATATTCTGATCCATCCACTTGGTATCTTCTTCAATTGATACTAGATACTGACCCGCGATTTGAAAGCGCGGGAGTTGTTTCCTGTTAAATTTAAATATTAAACCATGTATACTTTGGTTGTAAATTATAGCAAAACACATACTAGGATGCGTAATACTATTTCGAGTTACATATTTGAGATTTTAGTTTATGTTTTGAGCAAGTGAAAACAGTTCCCATTGGTTTAATAGTATATATTTTAAAATTTTAACTACAACTCTAAAATAGATAATCATGTATATGTTTTAAATTTTTGTATTGCTTTCAAAAATTAAAATATGCAAAAAATATATAGTATATATCATATTCATATTTTTAAGTATAACTTACGAATCATGTGAGATTATATATTTTTAAGTTATAGGTAGTTTTTTGAATTTTGACCAGGACATACGGTTGAACCGATAAACCTGGTGATCCAAAATAAATTTGGTTTAAGTTTTGTGAAAAACCAAAATTTAAAAACCCTTAAAACCCCGCTAAACCTACCCGGTTTAAAACATAATTTTAAAAACTAAATATAATAACTTCTATCCCTTTGATTCTTCAGTTTTTTAATTTTGTATCAATTTCTCTTAGGGGGGGTTATTGGAAATAGAATTTGGAAAGAGTTTAGTGATTTTAGAAATTGACAGATTTTTAAAAGTTTATGAGATTTCACAAATGTTTTCTAAATTTCTATCAAATAATTTGTATTAATTTCTATAGATTGTTATTGATTATTTAAAATTTGCACAATGTAGTTTTAAAAAAAAATCCTTCTAAGGTAATATACAGGAATATTGTAGAAAATTTTCAACAATAAATCTCGATGAGACACTATTAGATTATCGTTTGGTGTGTTCACATAGACAAATGCATTTTATGGTATTGATTCTTTGTATTATGGTTTGTTATTTGATTTGTTATGAAAATAGTCATTTTTTATCTTCATACTACATGGCAGATTTTTAATAGTCTTGTTTTCATTGACATTTTTTTTGAGACATCACTCTTACAAACGAAAGATTATGTTAGAACACACCAAATATGAAACTAATCTACAAAGAAATCTTCTGAAAATCACATGTCAAACAAGAAAAAAATATCATACTGTAAGGAAATGTTTTTATTAGTACACAGATTTCAGAAATCTTATAAGTAGACATGGTATTTTCAAAATCTAGCTTATGAGTAAATATATAAAAAATTCAACTCCCAATAACCATAGAATTTAATAGAATATCAAAATCAATAAAAACTAAACTTTTTGAATAACAGAAGATTTGAATGGAATTTAAAAGTCTTTAAACCAATAACAATGGATTTTGGAAAGATTTTTAAAATCCATAAACCAATAACCATGGATTCTTAAAATTTTATAATTCCTTAAAAATTCTAAACCAATAACCCCCTCTTAATTTGGTATGTTTATTTAAATATATTTGGTCTCATAACTAAGATGATAAATTGTATGTTGTAAATTATAAATTGAATGATTATAGAAATATTAACAATTATTGCTTCATAGATTATTTTTATTATTGTGTTTGGGCTGTTGACTGGATTTTCAAATTTATAAAATACATATACTTCATTGGGGTTTTGTTGAATTTCGATTGTGTAATATAAAGTGGGCTTCAAATAATATTATTGCCTTGTTGGTCCGTAAATCTTCAAGGTCTATATTAAATAATTAAAAAAAGTTGTGGCCTGAAATCTAAAAAGATTAGTGTTATCCAGACAAAAAAAATCAGAAATAATGTCCTAAGAAAAAAAAGAACTGACAGATTCTGAGAGATCTATCCAAAGCGGTGAATCTGGAAAACTTAGACAAATCATCTTTTTTTTTCCATTCGGAGAAAGAAAGACAAGATTGGTAAGTTTTTGTCTTGATTAAAGATCTAGTTTCGAAAATTTTTTGTTTTTGCTCTTACTGTCTTTTTTCTTTACATGACAGAATAAACCAGAAGGTGAAATAGAACAAAAGTACATCAAAAAGAATCACATGTAGTCATAAAAAATCCAAAGGTTTGTCTTCATTAGGTCATAAATCCAGTTATAGGAAAAAAATACCTTCACCCGGATTAATATCATCAGTTCCAAACAACCTTTTTGGCTCAATAACAGTAATATTAAATCTGGATTTTGGTGGAATCATAGTGTTCTGCAATGTTAAACTGGTCTTTCTTTCATTACTGCTGAATTGTTGGTTGCGAGATGATGATATAGATAATGGGGTTCGAAGTTTCTGATATTTTTTTGGCTACAAACTTTAGAAGTCCATTAGCTGTATGTTATACATTAACATAAAACAAAACATAATCACATAAACTTCATAGAAACTTACAACTGACATTTTTGATCCAATGGCTTTTGTTTCCGTTTTTTTCTGTGATGAAAGTATCAAATTAGCACAAAACATATTGTTACAAAGTATTATCGTATGTTGATATGGCTGTCTTTTCACTTACCTTTGCAGTATCCCATACTCGTTGAAGCAAGGTACAGAGTTTGCGAAAGTGCGCCAAATCTTGGAGAAAATATATAAGGAAATTGAACCACTTGTGAGCCAAAAACACCACTCTGATGTGAGTTAGTGATATCCTTCAGTACCCAGCCGAATATAGATTTCAAAGGTATAAACTGATTGTTTGGTGGCAGTGTCTAAAATATTGAGTTAGGAGACATATCATTATCGTGTGTGTGAGGTATCTTCCTAAGCTGGGTAATTGAACATGACTTAGTTTGCTTAAACGTCGTCTCACTGGTGTGATTTTCTCTGAAATTTTAGAGAGAAACGACAGATGAGAATGGATATATTAAAAACATATACAAACAAATAGATTTTCGATATGATTTAAAAAAACACATGAAACTCTACCTTCAGAACCTTATGTATAATTGGTTCCCGTTTGAAAATGTGGAATATCAGTAAGGCCTGAACTATTTGTTTGTGTTGTAGTCTGATATGCTATTATGAATCTATTCCACCTTGAATACTGCTGATTGTACTGTTGCTTTCCCTCTGCCGTATTCTATAAGAAACAGATTGAGAAATGTATTGAAATATGTGTGTTGCTCTGAGGTCAAAATGCTGTATATATAAGAAAAGAATAGTTTGATGGTTTAGGGCATTCAAATTGTATATATTTTCTTAAAATTAGCCGTCTGTTTAGTGAATCATATATCTTGGGGATCAAGTTTATTCAATTTATGGTGAATTATATTTTCATGTTTGAATTATATAGATTTAAGTTATTAAATGCTGCTGTTTTTATTTTATGATTGGTTGTTAATGATATTTTGAATATATATGAGGATACTTAGATTGCTCAGTTATTTACGATCTACTATATTCGGTTTCCTTAATTTAACAACTTACCTAGATTTTAGTTTATTTGAGTAGAGTTATGGTTTTTTTTATTTAAGTATTTAGTTGTATATGGTTATTGATTCGAAAACGATTTGGTATTTATGTTTTAGAATATTCGATATTGGTATGCATGGAAATTCCGGAAATTTAGTTGATTATAATTTTTTTGTTTGCTTTTAGTTTAGTGGTTTATAAAAATCAAAAACTTTCACCGCCTTGCATATCGTAACCTGTAAAATATTGTAACTTGTATATTGGGTTTGATATGCAATTGTTTGTAAAATAATAAAAAAATGATTGGAACTGATGAATGGTAATGGAAACAATTATAGCACATCAATATGTTGTTTTGAAGTGAAAGTTTGCAGATTCTAATGGACGATGAAGCAGTGGTGTTCATGGAAGATTATTAAGAGTACATGAGAATTTGTTTTTGATACGTATACTACAAAAATGAAAAATGAAATATATTTGTAAAATAATTATATTGCTCTTATTTAAACAGTTGGCTTTGACGAAGGGCCCAAATAGCTGTGTAGATCCGATTGATTATGATGGCTAGGCGATTTTGTTTTCTAAATTTTAAATAAAAGGAAAATCTGAAAACTATAATTAAATAAAAAGCATAGTCCTAAAAATATGTTTGTGGTATAGATCTGTAAATAAGTTTCAAAACAGAAGGATACCTCAAAAAAGTGTCTTGTGTTATAATAGTATAGATTTAGCTGATTATTGATAATATATATTGATTGGTGTTATATATCTTGATTTGTGTTATTTTAAATTTGTTTTAAACAACACAAAAGATTCACAGTTCTATATGTTTCAAGTTAACTATAATTAATAGTATTTTGGAAAATAATTAAAAATGAAATATCTAATAAAAATAAAATAAAAACTAATATACTATAAAAACATCATAATTATTGAAATAGAACACTAATCAAATTTTATGTAAAAAAACAAATTATTACTAATAAAACAAGTCACCAATATATACTAGAAATCCAAGAACTAATGTGATAATATATATATATATATATTTAATTAATGTGTTTTAAAATTAAAATACCAAATAAAATTCGTGCAACACACTGATTTATATCTAGTTTAGTATAAGTTACTGACAAAGAAATTATAAATTCAAGAACCTATAAAAAAAGGATAAGCACAGCCCAAATATGCGATCTGGACCCGTGGTAGTAAAGTTAATTGGGCTGGGCCCGTGGTGGTATTGTATGGTTTCGTTGAACTTTATAAGAAGCATGCAGGATCAATCTTAGCAATTATTAACGCCGCGTCTTCGAGTCTCTTTCTTTCTTTCTTTTGAGTCACTTCTTCCGCACCATAACGCCTCGCCGTCGTCTGTCGTGTGAGTCTGCCTCTTTCTTTCTTTCTGATTGTTATTATAGATCTGCAAGATCTTAGAGTTTCTTATGTTCAAAATTTACTATATGCAGGACAAGAGAAAAATGGGATATCTTGGTATGGTTGGATACGCATCCCGTTTGGTCGCAGGAGTAACCTTTGGATGGGCCCTTGGTGTCGTTACGCTCAAATATAAGTTCTTAAAGAACCCAGGGGGAAAGTTGGAGCCAAAAGAAGATGTGGAGAATAATTAAGCATATGTTCTAGATTATTAGGGTTTCTATTATCTATGTTTCTGACTATGCTTTGGTATTATGTATCAGTTGTTATGACGATTGTGAATGAAATTAGCTGTTTCGACGCATTGGATAATCTCAAAGTTGATCGCTTTTACATGAGCTTTCAAACAAGCTTATGAGTATTGATCAAACGCGCTTTGTATCATTAAGACCAGATAATCAATTTGAGCATTACTAATCAGCTTCTGTTCCAAAAGAATGATATCGGTTTGCTAAACTCGGATTTTCTCACCAAACAGGCAACTGTTTATTACTTTGTATTGCGTTGCTAGATTCTTTCCAAAAAGAGGAAATATAGAAAACAAAACAGACAAGAATGTAATAGATAAAGAAGTATTGTTTTAGTGGAGTATAATACAAATCTTTGTTAGCTGAGTTGTTCATCTACCCAACAAGGATCGCTAGAAACTCTGTTTCTGGTCTTGTTTTTGGTTGCCAGATCTTGTGGGAATGATGGATGTATACTCGAATCATTTTATGTATATCCATTCTGTTACTCCGCCTGCTCTGCGTAGCTTAATATTTTCTCTTTAATTGTAATTGATCTAAATTTTTTAGTTTAGACCATAAGATGGTAAACATCTCCTAACTGTATGATTTTGAGAATATTGTTTCGTGTAAGTCGGTAGATTGCATTTTTATGGTTTCTTGATGATTTCAAAAGCCTGGTGATTGATCCATAAGTTTTGTGTTCGAAACTATTGAGTCACTAAATTAGGTGGACCTGTTGGTAACACCAACTGGAAAACTGTCACTTAGAAGACAGCAGGAGATCAAGTTGCTCAAGGTGGCTACTCGATTATTCTCAAGCCTGAGGATAGTGGCAGTGCAGCTTGGTCCACTACAAGAACCTTTGAAAGGCATAGTACCATATACATTATCGCTAAATGGGACTTTTTGTGGTTTGATATTTGACCACCTGGACTGAAATCAAGACTTTTTTTCTTCTTTGTTGTATCTAGGTTCTGTTCCTGAGCAACCCAAATATCGTAGAATGTGTTTACACTCTGGGAACTGAGATAACGAACATGGCTAAAGTAAATTGTATTCAGAAGAATTGGGCAGTAAATGTTGCTTTTGTTTTTAACTTTTTATATATACTTTTTTTTTGTTCAATTGACAGTTTTAACGTTGGAATGTATCAGCAGGTGGATGATGATCAATGATCAAACATATCAGAGAGTACAAAAGGTATGCTAAAATTCATGGACTTGTGGAAGAAAAAGAGAAGTAAACACATCAACACATCTCTGCAATGAAAGACTCAGTTTATGTTCACAATTGTTGCAATCAAACTATTGTGATTATAGATTCTAAACTTTTTTGAACTATCGCAACTATTGTTCACAATCCACGCCTAAGTTTATGCTTCTTTCAGTAGTATTCCTTAAACAGCTTATGAGCCAACATCTGTATATGTGTGTATGTGCTTGTGATCACCATTTTGCTATGATTGTAGCACTTTTTCTACCTCTTGAATCAACCAGCGGAGAAACAAGTATAGCCAAGTCCTGCTCTTAGTATATTAGAGTTTTGGCTTAGTGTTTGGAGATTTGAGAGTTTCTTCTTTGTACGTGTCTTAATGTATACTAGATTTTGACCCGCGCGCCCGCGCGGGTTTTATCTTTCACTTTTCGACTATAGATATTTTGTTTTTAATTATTGAATGTACCCGCATTTTGTAAATTATATACTTCGGTATATAGTGTCTCTTTTGTAAACATTGTTTCTTTTCCGAACCTTTTTCTATACATTTTCTAATCAACATATTTATTTAGAAATCCAGACGCACGGTTTGGGTTTGCTAAAACGGAGGGGGGGGGGGTCGGTTTCATTTATATTAGTTTTGTTAGGCCTCATCTTGCTTTGCAAACAACGTGTAGTATATTAGTTTTGTTAAACGAATTGATTTTACCACTGAAATGCACAGTAATTTTAAATTGGTTTTTATTGAAAAAGTTAATATAGTGTTTATAATATATTTATTTGAATATAAATTTCAAACAAATTAATTCAAGTAAATAATTTCCAATATTAAAAAAAATCATTTATTACATAGCAGTGTGACATATTACAACTATTTAAATTCAAAAATACTTGTAAAATAATATAGATGGTCAGAAAAAAAAATTTTGTAAAAATATAAAAACATCAGTATTTTAAATTTTGAGTCTTCATAGTATACGTTTTACTAATCAGTTCTTTAGATGTAATGTATTAGTATAGTAATATAAAGAACTATTTTTTTTTTCCAAAAAAAAAATTTCTATACTTTGCTTCCTTTTTGTCGGTGCCTCATAAAGAACTATTCATCTCCTCTGTTCATCTCTTGAGACGTTTTTATCATAGTCAAATCGATTGAGCGATCTTTATGAGAAAACGATGATTCAAAACAAACACTGATACTAATCCCAACATCTTCTTCTTCTTCTTCCTCTCACTCTTGTTTTACCGGTCCAAAAGCTTCCTTCGATTGTAATTCAATCTCCTACGAATCAGTCTCTGTTCCTCTCCAAATCCGGTCATCCAATTCAAAATGGTACTTATGCTTTTATATATTCGATTTAAACTCCTTTCTATAGGATCTGAGAGTCTAAGCCTTCTGATACCCAAGTAGCCCCAAAAAGTTTTGCATGTTAGAGTATACATATATCAGAGGATCGTTTATGAGATTTGGTTACTTTGATGGATTGATTTTTTCTTTGTTTCATATTTATATTTATATATATATTAAATATGCGAAATCATTGTAGATTGGTAGCTGGAAACATCAACAGGCAATGGAAACAGAGGATGATGAATGAGTGAAGATGAATGGAATAGCGTGTTGAAGATGGATCTTCTCATATAATATACAGTTCGTAATGAAACAAAAACTCGAAATTTAGACTCCAGTGACCCGGAATCAAGGATCTGAAGGTAAGTATTTTTTTTATAAAAAGATAAAGACTCTTCTGCTTAGACTTTCTAAATAATGCTTCTGTGTTTTGGTTCGGCAGGTTAAAATCTAATACCAACAAACGTATTCCATAATACAGATCACAAATTTATACAATGCAGATCATGAGGAACTGGAACCAAACACGGTTAGTAAACTCCATGATTTGAGTATTTGTACATCAAAGTGTTGTAGATTAAGCTGTTGTGATAATTATTAGCAATATAATTTTTTATCGATTAAAAATATAACTTAAACGAATTGAAGTTAAAAACAAAGCGAAATTCATAAAAAAAAATGGAAATTCGAAAACGAACATGAAACAAAACCAGAACAACAAACTCGGTATATCTAAGATAACCCTCACATAACTAATATTACTTTCTCTTCTCCGTTATGTTGTTCTTAACACATAACTTTTTGGATGTAGAGTTCATTTCCTTAAGATCAGCATCTACTTCCTTACGTTTAGAGAAAGGTGTTGAAATGTCTTCAGATGAGCTCTCTTTGGTATGATCAATCAAAGGAACCTAAGAACATAAATATTTTTAGGCCAATACAATCTCATTAATATATCAGTGCAGTTATAAAATAACAAACTTGATACCTTGCAGGTGTTATCCTCCGATTTGGTGACAATGGAATCAGCTGTGATGAGTATCTTGAATTTGTGGCTGGTTGGTCTGTATATACCAGTAGCTGAGCAAATTAAGAAATTTTCGAGGTACCTCCATTGACCAACCTGCAATTTCTTAACACGATCAAGGAAGAGGCTCTTACAGGTACACTGTATCTGGATTCCCTACAATAACAAATAATCGTACATTGATTTAATAGAAATATAAAGTTATAGAAAACAAATAGTTTTAGAAGAAAGACATACCATCTTATCTTCGAGTATGAATTCGAAAGTCTCTTCTCCATATTTGCTTGAGTGGTGTGTCCACGAATGAAGAACTTTGACTTCAACCTTCCAAGTATTCTTATAGGGTTTGATATTGTTCAAGAAAGTCACTTTGTCGTTTGTAACCATAGCCATAGTTATCAAATTTTTTTATCGAGAGCTGTGGAGGAATGTAGGTTATATAGGGAGGTGGCTAATCTAGGTTATAAGGAGTGATTGCGTGCGAATATGCTCTGCGGATATTCTGATCTTAAAATTATTCATATATATAGCATATATTTTGTAAAATATTTCGGATTAAAAAATCTTTTTGTTATATTGTTTTTGCAGATTTAGGTAACTACTTATGGAGGCATTGACATCTTTTAAGGAGATTACGAAGTAATAAATTAAATAGAGTTTGGAGATATATGGTCCTATGAATAAAAGACGTGGTAAGGAAGTTTAGTTTAGAAGATTACATTAATAATATATTGGAAATAATATAAATGTTTATTGGGCCTCATAGTTATAGAGTTTTAGAAAATCCATTAGGGTGGCTGTTACAATTGTTTTCCGGGAACAAACCAACAGCTTTTTGTGACCGACGAAAGAACTCTTTCTTGTCTCAGAAATAATTAGATGATTCGGCATCTTCGACCAAAGAGACCTCGGATCAAATCACAACTGAGAAAATTATGAAGATCGTAATTGAAAAGAAGCAGCTTATACAGGTTTCTCCCACTTAATTTTTTTTCAATCGATCTATGTATATTGTGCTTTTTAGGTTTTGCTTTTTGGTATTAGATTATTCTAGTTCTTGATCTAAATCATGTATAACAGGAACACAGGTCAAGCAAAGAAACCCACAGTAGAAGTTGTGCTCATAAAAACACAGCTCCATTTTGAATCGAGTTTCACAGTAGAAGTTGTGTTCAGAGGTTGATCTACCACGTGATCAGGGGTCATCGCAGACGATGGATCAAACACTCTTTCCTCTGTTTCTTAACAACTCATCTCCTAGCACACCGACTTCCTAGGAGAAGACGGGAAGAGTTTAAAAACAGAGGATATGAGATTGCAGGAGTCGATGAAACAGTCCTTGCTATGATGATAGATCATCTGTATGATGAGGTGATTTTCTGATTTAATTTATTTATTTATTTATTTAGTTGCTTTGGGTCTATATATTGATTGAATTGGTGTAACAGGTTCTCTATAAGTAGGGAAAACATGGAAGCAGTTCATTGCAACTGTAAGAGAGATGATAGATATGGAAGGTTAGTTTTACAGAGCATCGTTTCTTTGAAAAGCCAGTGGAGGAGGAAGAAAGTGATGTTCGGTGATAACAACACATATGAAAAGAAGTAAACACTGCTGTTTTTTTCTCTGGTGTATTTACATATTTATCAAAGTTTCTGAGATAACTAACTATATGCGCGTGACAATGTTTCCTGCACCTGTCTATTGTTTTGAACATGTGGGAGAAGGAAGTACCTCAAACGGAGCAGAAAGTGGTCTTTATCACACGCAGAGCAAGAGAAAGTCCACTACCAATTACGGTTAGTAACTTTTATTACTTGATTGAAATTAAAGCAATGTGTGATCATGTGGATTTAGGAATAATATTCAACCGTTGCCTTAGATAGTATTATATATCTTAAGTATAGATTGAATAATAATGCATATCTAGGTTCTTGTGAATGAATGTTTTTTCCGCTTTGAAAGAACTTAGCAGCATTTAGGATTAGAAAAAAATAAAAATAAATTGCTTTCACTATGTTTGTTTGCTTTTGTCTTTAATCACTGATCCTGTGATTTGTTAATATCTACGATCTTGTAATCAATCGTTTTAAAATAGCTAAAAACTTATCACTCAAACCTGAACAACTAAATTGTTTGAAAAAAGCCAAAAACTTAGACCACGTATTTTCAAAAATAAAAAAATACAAAATGAAAGTGGGCAACAACGACAAATCTCTTAACGCAAAATCACATGACACCAAATGCACCTACGTCTGAAACCTGCATGCAACAACAAAATAAACTTATAATTAGTCTGAAAACACAAACGCATATAAAAATCATTAAGAGTAAGTGTACCTTATCACTCATGCGGATCAAGATTATTAAAAATCTCTTTGAAAACTACATTCATAGTTTTTGTTTTCGGTTTCCCATCTTTGCCTACAATTAGAATTTTCAATCCTTTTTTAGAAGTGACCCTAGACAC
Source organism: Raphanus raphanistrum subsp. raphanistrum (assembly GCA_019706035.1). Lineage (NCBI taxonomy): Eukaryota > Viridiplantae > Streptophyta > Magnoliopsida > Brassicales > Brassicaceae > Raphanus > Raphanus raphanistrum. Next base: position 18,655,298 of record CM033983.1, read on the forward strand.
AGCCACATATAGCTGTCCATGTGAAAACACAGGTCTTGGAAGAAATAGACCAACTTGAGATAGTGATTGCCCTTGGCTTTTGTTGATTGTTATTGCAAAAGCCACAGCCAAAGGCAACTGCCTTCTACGCATCTTAAAAGGCAGTCTGGTGTCTGATGGTGTTATTAACAACCTAGGAATATATACTGTCTTCCCAACCTTTTCTCCCGTAATTATCCTAGCTTGAACCATAAAATCCATAAGTTGAGTTATCTGAACTCTTGTCCCATTCATTAACCCAACACTGGGATTTATGTTTCTTAGAACCATAGCAGGACAACCAACTTTGAGTCTAAGAATATGGTTTGGCAAACCAGGAACCTTTATTTTGTTGAGAAAGTCAGGTCCAAGTGCTTCATCATTCCTTGAACATTTATCAATTGGGTCAATACTGTCTGCACTCATATAAATCTTTTCTTCACCTGAAATTTTGTAAAACATCTCATTAGTACACAAATAGATTTCAAACTACTGTAAGTTATATAAAATTACCTTCAAGCTGATCCAACATGTAGTCATTAACTGTATTGACATCCTCGTTAGTAGGACACAAAATAGCTCTTTCTTGGAAGAACTTAGGCTCCTTGTTTTCTTGTAAAGATGTGAAATCACCATAGACAGCTTTACTGATGGACTCTATTGGATCGTCGAAGTTAGTAATCAAAAACTCAGCAGGAATTTCAATCTCAGCCTCACCATCATTAGGCTCGGCTAGTTTTCCTTCACCAACTTTTAATATCCATTCAGAGAAGTCCTTAAGATCTTTTGCCTCTTCAGTTGTCAAACAGCCTGACAGCAACCGCATGTTCTTAGTGAGTTTCAAGACTTTACAGTGCTCCCAAAGATATGAGTAATTCAATGCTGAGTTTACAATCTCTGGCCTACAAGCTCCATTTATCACAGGTAGAACCTGTCTAAAATCACCTCCAAAAACAACTACTTTTCCTCCAAAGGGTTTATTTCTGTGCTTCCCAATAATGTCAGATAAGCTTCTGTCCAAAGCTTCAAAACAATGCTTGTTCATCATAGGTGCTTCATCCCATATAATGAGTGATGCCTCTTTTACTAAATTAGCTTGATCAGTTCCATGAGCCATATTACATGATGAGAACTCGTCTGGACTAAGAGGTATACCAAATCTTGAATGAGCAGTCCTACCACCTTGTAACAACAAAGAAGCTATTCCACTCGATGCAACATTAAGAACAATATCTCCTCTAGATCTGATAGCTGCTGATAGTAACTTCCAAAGGAAAGTTTTTCCAGTCCCACCAAAACCATATACAAAAAACACCCCTCCTCGTTCTTCTGTGACAGCATCAGTAATCTCATGAAATATTTTCTTTTGCTCATCAGTCATCTTTGGAGAATCTCTTTCAAGAGTTTCTAACAATGCTTCACGGGGATAACTGCGCTCATCTAATATAAGGACGTTAGAATCATTTGTACTTGATTCTGAGACCGCAGGCATCTTGGTAAATCTTTCTAGTGAATCCCCATTCCGCCTCAATAGGTTATCAATCTCTTGTAAAGCATACTTCTTTTTCTCTTCATCACTTAACACAAGTCCTGCAAAATCACACACAAGGTTAAAGGCATATCAATGACTGATTGTACAAAAGTATATTGAGTTAAGCCTAACCTGGTCTCTTGAAAAATATTCTCCGTCTATGCTCAATATCTTCAGACAAACACTCCCAAGTATGTTCCCATACGTTCTCTGGTGATTCTAAGCTATCATTAAGCAGCATCGTAGAAAACACCTGACGTAGATCACTTGCTGAGCTATCATAACTTCTCCGCAACAGATCGTCAATATACTCGTGATCATCGTCTAATAACCCACGTGCAGAACATGCTTTTTTGTAGCCATCGTGAAGAACACCTTCAAAGGTTTTGATGTCCTCGTAACATGTAGCACCTCTGACAACGTTCAACAACACCCGAAGATAATAAGAATCTTCTTGTTTACGGGGAGCATAATTAATCCTACCAATGCTGAATCCTCTTTTTCTTCTCTTGAATTTTTTTTTACTTTTTTCAAAAGTATAGAAGTTCGGAATCTGAACATACAGTAGGGTTTTGGCAAATGAATCGACTTTGCACAACTCAAACCATGCTAAGAACATTGTGTTCTGAATGAGCTTGCGACTCAGCACCGCTTCCATCTTTTCTTTACCTCTGAAAATGACATGTTGTTTTCCAGGTAGATGGAAAGTAAGCTTCTCAACTGATGTAGATCGATAGTGAATTGAGAACATAAAGGTTCTCCATGAACCTTCACACGAAGAAACGTATCTACAAATAAAAGAACAACAAAATCAATTAAAAGAAATATAATGATAAATAAATTTATTACTCATGATCAACAGTGTCATTTTGAGTTTACCTGCAATCGAAGAAATCTTTGAACTCGTTTTTTTTCTTCTCCCCACTTCCCTCAACGTTCTCCAATTGATTTACAACCACATGTTCAGGAGGTTCCACGGCCACAGTGACACGATCTTGTCCTTTATTAATATACTTAAATAAGTATTTAATTGATCCAGCTTGGTTGCACCACTCGACATTGATGTGAGCTCTGTAGCGAAGAGATAGTTGCTTGTTGTATGGAATAACCCAAAGATTATCAGATCTCATCCCATTCTTCTCAACATAAGATTCTGGTTGCTCGCGCCTTCTATAAACCGGAAAGCCATCTTTACTAACTGTAGTCGTCTGACAATATGTTTTCGGATATGCTTTCGAGCACAATCCATTCTCCATACATGGAGAATTCATATTTGCAACTCCACATGGTCCATGCATCATCATATCTTTAACCACTTCATAAAGTTCAGGCTCTGAATCTTTATTAGGAATTTCGGTGCAAATGATCTTGTCAATGTCATTTGTAGTGTCGATCTTATTATCTGGATGCATGAATAAAAGAATATGCGAATGAGGTAGACCACGTTTCTGAAACTCTATCGTGTACATTGCTGTGAGACAAAACAAAAAAAAAACGAATTTAGTATAAATCAAATCATATTAGGATTTTATCAAAAAATGGTATGTCAAATAGATTGTTAATTAGTCTAAACTCACATGAAACAGTCTTCCCTAGAAGATTCTTTTTGGTTAGATCATCCATCAGTGACTCAAGCTTCATCTTAAAGATCCTAGAAAGAATGTCTGGTCTATCATCTGCGCTTAGATTTCTCTCTTTAACATATCTGGTGATCTCTGGCCATCTAGGATTACACGTAAATGTGATGAAAAGAGTGGGAAACCCAAAATGCTTACAGATGGCCATTGCATCCAAATAATTATTCTTCATGTATCTAGGACCACCAGTGAAAGAAGCCGGCAACACAAATTCTGTTCCTTGTTCATTCATATTGATCTTCCCAGCATTTTCTGATTGTTTGAGAGAGTCAAAACTATCAGATCTTAAAGTTTCCTGATTGAACTTGAGATATCGCAAACGGTTAGACTCTATAGTTGTGTAAGCATCCACCAAAAATTGTTGAAAGAGGCGCCTAGAGTGAAGGAGATGGTGTGACTCATTCTTCCTTTCAAACAGCCGAAATGCATAGTACTGCCTCATACTAATTGTAGCCTTTTTCTGTTTTTTGGTAGCCTCGGTAACACCTTTCTTGATTCCAAGTCTGAACCCATCCTCTCCATAAGGGAACAAAAGAGGATATTGTAGTGCTAGATAGGAAACATGTATTTCATTAATCCTCATAAGCTTCCCTGAATGTTTCTGAAGCACTATATCCCTTTTATCCATCTCAAGATTAAAGTCTCCAGGAATTAATGCAGCAACCTCAGATGCGGTGGGTGTGTTGTATGTCCTTCCGTCTTTAAGTCTATCACTGACAATCCTCATATGAAACGCATCGTTAGGATTAGTGTCAAACCGATCTTTTGCTGATCTAAACTGTTTCACATACGGATTCACATCATCTAACACCTTCATCAGAGCCTGAATGATTCCTTTCTTCAAAGTATCCTTTTCTTTTACTTGTCCACTCTTACTTCCACTTCTGCGAAAAACAGAATTGTTTAGCAAAAATGTTAACCTCACTATAAATTTTTAAACAAATAAAATAAAAAAACATCTTCATAAATTGATGGTTACCTAAGACAATTTGACCTGTTTTCCACCTCATTTACTGTGTCTGCAATATACATCTGTCCAAATTTGGCATCGTCCCCCTCATTTGGAAATAAACTTCCTGCTAGATGGTAATTTTCTCCATGCAATTGAAACATGTCAGGACCTACTCCTTTCTTCACTGATCTCTCAACTTTGCCACCAAGTGAAGTAAATGAGAACACCATATTGTAAGGTCTCAAATTTCTTTGAAAATGTTTGCTTAGTTTATCATCCCCCTCAAACAATTGTTTCAGTACTTCTGGTGGCTCCTTTAAAAGTGGCAATGTTACTTGACCCTGCATGCAGCACAGCGTAAAAGTAGGGGTCCGAGCATTCCTGCGTTTATTAATCCGTTCTCCGTACCACATAATAGCACCACAGTGGCAACATGAGAAAGTGGGATCACCCTCATCTTGATAAGCTGCACATGTCAACATAATAGAAATATAGGTTTCATAAAAAACTGATGAAAAATGGCACAACGACTCCAGATTCGCTTGAACCAAAATAAATCATATACCTAGAGCTTTTGAAGAAGGTCTCTTTTTAAGAGACGGGTGTGCTACATTCTGTTTGGTAAACGATGCCTTTTTATTGCTTTCTTGCTTAAATTGATATGTTCTTTCTCCATTAGAATGATCTGCACAATCAATATCACTTTCAGAACCAGAATCTTCCTGTGAGCTACAGTCAAACTCTAAAGAACCATCCATTTCTTCGATTATCCCTAAAACAAAAATGAGACAAAAGGTCAGTTCTTGAGTCACACATGTAAAAAGTAGCATAAAAAGACCAGAAAACGGTCAAACCTCCAAAATCATCAAGACCACTTTCGATAGCTTCCCCATCATCTTCAATATAATCATTGCCTCTCTCATCGAAAGTGTTAGATCGTTCATCTTCACTTTCACTTGCCAACGAATTCCCCATATTGGGGATATCATCAAAAACAGCACTGATATTTTTTTTCTGTTTCTTCTGGATAGGTTCTTGTGCAGTTTTGCTGTTTGTTTTTGACTTGCTAGCATGAGCTATATAATAAGAAGAAAAATACAACATAGGAACAGGATTGAGGTATAGTGATGCATCAGATAATGTATATCTTATAAAAAATATAGACAAACTTACACTTCAATGATGACAAACAACTTCGCTGTTCTGGAGTCTTTGTAGCTTGTTCTGAATCGAAAGAAACACCTTAAAAAAATATCCAGAATAAACATTTGCTGTGATTGATCAAAACAGTTCAAAACATTTAATAGGAGGATCTTAAGAATTATTACCAAGAACACATCTGCGTTTGTTACTCGCGCTTGTTGGTGTGCATGTATTGTGAAATTCTCTAGAAGCAATATTTGTAATATCATCAAGAGCTATCCGTTTATTCTTTCGCTGGTTACTATTTTTTGGTCCTGGTAGATCACTGTGAATTACGGTAGACTTGATAGGTTGAGCTATATAGAAAGATAATTTTAGCAAACACACTTATAAGCTCAGAGATATGTCAGTCAGTGTAAATTATACAATCTACTTTAGCTATTTTAGATCGATCAGCTTACACTTCAATGATGTCAAACAACTTCCCTGTTCTGGTGTGTTAGTACCTTGGTCTGAATCACAAAAAAAAATGATTAGCTGTGAATTGAGTAAGAACCCAAATCGTTTATACTGAAATAGAAGGTAGGTAATTCATAGTATTACCTAAAACACATCTGCGTTTCCTACTCGGGGTTTTGGGTGTGGTTGTGCTCTGGCGAATGTTTGCAGCATTCTTCGTCTCTATATTAGTATTATCAAGGCCAAGAAATAACCTATTAAAAACAGAGTTTATCGAAACAGGAGACTGCACATCGTTCTGTAGTAATCTATGATTTCTTGAGTTTGATTGAGTTTCACTAATGTCATTCCTGTAAATGCTGTTCGTCTCAGGAAGCAAGTCTGGTCTATCATTCTCGCTGTTAGGCATTGTAATCTTTCTTTTTCTTTTCATAATGTCTTGACTATCAGGATAGCACCTTCTGTAGCGAGTCGATAGGTGAGCTATCACGATTTTCTACTTGATAAAAAGTGGTCGGGGAAAAAAGAATTATACCTAATTGAGAATGAGATCGGTTTTAGTTCAGTATATGTGTTTTAGTATGCAGTAATAAATGGAATATTTAATCTTAAAACAAAATAGGGTAACAGAAAATCATAACAGAATACTAATAAAATATTTTGTATCTATTAGTTCATCTGTTTGACTCATTACCATGTTGATTTTCGAACAATATATAGAAGGAGGTTATTAATATAGAATATATTCTTGCAGGTCAAATAATAGGAAAGACATGACAGTTATATCTTCAGATCATCCACGATGGTATGTATATTCTAGACTCTTCTCTCTGTATTCAATAAATAAGATAGTTCTTTGAAGAGATAGCTATATTTAGAAATTTTCATTATAGGCCTGGTGGATAACTGTTGTTAGGTTGTTGGATAGATTCTGCGTTTCTTGATTTTTTTCAGAATGTCGGCAATTGTTTTTGTGCTTGAATAATCACTGAATAAAAAGATAACAAAATTTATTGAATAAGCAACATGCCAAAAACCAAGATAACAGAAATTATAAAAACACCAAAACATAAAATGAAAACCAAAGCCAAATGTAATAAAAACATAAAATGAAAACCAAAGCCAAATTTCATAAAATCGTAAAATGAAAAACAAAGCCAGAGACCATAAAATCATCACTTCTCAGTCTTCTCCTTTTTCACGATCTTAGAGCACAACTTTTTTGATGTAGATGTCATGTCCATTTGATCCCTCCCATCTTCCTTACGCTTGTTTTTAGGGGTAGCAAAATCTTCAGATGAATTCTCATTGCTACACTCGATTGCCGGTATCTATAAAAGATCAATGAGTTTTATGCCACATGATTATTCCTAAAATTAAAACCACCACAGAATTACTTACTTCTCCACCAGACAGTGTTGACGAATTGGTCTCATTAAGGGAAAGTGGTTCAGAGAGTGATTCGATCCTCTGAATATAATCACCAGACCAGACCTCAGAGACCTTAAAAGTGTCAGATCCATTGGAGTAATTATCACTGGTTATTTTAACACCAAAACAAAAAGATTTGCCAACCAAGTTTTGAATTGGCGCAGGTAGCAAATCTGGATCCTCAATCTGTTAATCATGAAAATTAAAAGTAAAAGTGTTATTTACAATAAGATTTTAAGTATTTTAAAATTAATCATCTCTGTAACTACAATTACCTCAGCGAACGAACCATCCCATAGTTCTGAAGCTTTCACGCCAATAATTGTCATAGCTATAGTGTCAAGAAGCATAATCCTGCAGGCCTCACTGTCATCTTTAACAGACAAATGTAGCTTAAACCTGTCCAATTAATAATACACAAGTTATAATGCGATTGTGTTATAATAGAGTTGTCAAGATTTTGATGCTTACTTGGGTGAGAAGTTTGAACAGGTGGAACGACACACGTCACAATAAAACTGTGGTGCTATAGATTTATTCATCTTAACAGATGAATTTCTACCAACCTTAGTCAGACGGCGGTTGTGTCGATTACATCCAAAATAGAACCATCCCCAATCCGTGTCAATGGATTCAATTGAACAGATGATCTTGCAGTTCTCAGGCTATACGTAATAAAGTAAAAAGATAAAATTATTATAGCAAGAGATCAAATCATGAAACAGAATTATATTACTTTGTATTATTACCTCAACGCTCTGCAAAATTTCTGATATACATCTCACGTTTACATCATTCCAATTCTCAGCAGCAGTTTTCATTATCTTTTTCTCATTATCCTGATCAAAGATTGCTAGGGGAAGAGGATTATCCTCAATCCTGAAAACATATGAATATTAGTAAAGATATGATAGATTTTTAATAACTGACCTACAAATCAGCAATAACTGACAGACACAAGAATGAAATAAATCAAACTTACTTCTGTTTAAAATCAACAGCTTCCTCCATTGTTGGATTGAGAAACATAAGTGAAGCATCAAATGCATTGGTGATTTTTACTTCTCCTGTGTGTTTAGGCACAAAATATATGTCAAAATAACATCGAAAAGGTGATAATGGAGCATGTATAACTATGTTCAAGATATATTCAGACTCGTAAGTGTATACCTCTGAAGTGGCTGATTTTTGCAAACCTTATCAAACATATTTCAATCTCATCCGATTCTTCTTCTAAATGTTTTTCAATTTGCTCAGCATATTTTCCCCATAAGCAGCATGCAATTTCATTTCCACTGATAGAAAATTTAAAATTCAGATGTCAAGTTAGCCAACATACTGATAAAATGATGATTAAAAGCTATTAATATAAATACCTTGCATCAAGTAAACGAAAGTGAACTCTTTTGGTGTCGACACCTTTAGCTTGAACCGTCGCTACTGCTCCAAGATCAGAAACTTTTCCCATGACATCTGTTTAAAAAAAATATTTTAAAAACTAAAATAGCAAAGAAGTATATAGATAATAAAGTAATAATTGTTTTGTATACATACCAATGAGAAAATTTGGTTTACAAATTCCATTTGTAATATCCTCGTAGCTAGCCAGATCAAGGAAATCACTATCATTCTGATAATCCGAAGAGGTTATCACTGTGTCTTGAAGGATTGTCATCTTGTATTGCTGATTTGTAGGTCGATATTGACCTCCTGCACCACCTATTTTAAAGGTGTCGATGACCTTCCATTTACCAATCGGGAGGTAACGTTGAACTCGAAGCATTTGTGATTTTCTGCATGATGCTTGGATTTTTTCACCCTGCAAAAGATAAATACGATTATTTATTAGTTAAATATTCATATATATATCTAGCTTTATATAGTGAAAAGAAAACAATCTTACACTCTGGTCTACCAGGACGCACTCAAGAGTATCTCCTCCAAAGCTAGTGTTTTGTTTCCAAGAATGAAGCATTTTCACAGTTAGTCGCCATCCATCTTTGTAAGGTTTTAGATCCTTAATAAGACTCATGCTTTTATCGTTTGACATGTTTGCTGTGAGAGTTTGATGGCTGTCTCTAATTGTGTCTTTGTATATATAGATGAGTAAAGTAATTTAGGTCGAGATGTAGCCGCTTGGTTCGCAAGATATCTCAGGAATAGAGTATCCTTTCTGTTAATACGAAATCGTATCTACATAATTATTGTTGCGCAATAAATGGTATCCAAGTATGGTAGTTATATTTAATTGCTTGTTCATTTTTAGAATTACTTGGATCGGAATTTTATAGAATAATCAAGTCGATTTTTCTATTTTCTTGTGCAATAAATGTAAACCAAGTAAGGTAGTTATATTTAAATGGTTTTGTATTTTTAGAATTATTTGGTTTGGAATATCATTGATCTTTTTAAATTTCCTTGCGCAGAAATAGCAATAAATTTACGTGGGGGGGAAATCAACTTGATTAGCTCCTTTATTGGTGGATACCTTTTAGATTGCATAGAATATTTTAGGAATCAAAAATGGCTGTTATAGATAATGCGATTGAGATATTTATGCTATCTAATTTTTGAATTCGATTATATAAATATTGGTGCTAATGGGCTAGATAATTTTTTGCATAGGATATTTCGATGGGCTATAAAATAGATGGTTGTTGATGGGCTAGATTAAAAAGTTATTGGTAAAACAAACCATCATTTTTTTATAAAAATCGTGTATACCTGTTGCCAAACACTCCTATTTTTAAAAATACTATCCAAGCAACCAAACAATCCCATTTTGTACTTGAGTTTTAATAATATAGATTCTGCAGTATTTTATTGACTTTGCTTTTCACTAATGTATATATATTAAATTAGTAAATATATGCAGAAGAAACAACGGAGGATTGTTTGAGCACTATGAAGAACACCAATGACTAGACAGGAAAAACAAAACTCAAGTTTCTAAGAAAGTAACACATTATCTTCTATTAGCAAAACACCACGAAATCCGTCAATAAATATTAGCATCTTGCTTTTTTCATAAGATATTAACATGAATTATTTCTAAGTCACAAGTTATTCATACTAATAAATAGTTAAAAATTTATAACATTTAAAAATCTGCAAAATTTATTATAGATGACACACTCATATTATACATAAATGTATCATTTTATTATAGATTTTAAATCTTAAATAACTATAAATTAATAGTAACTCAACAAACACAATTAATTTTCTTAAAAAATATAATTTACAATTGTCAACCTAATGTTTCTTTTTATTAATTGATGTAAAATGACACGCTAATGTTTTACATAAACGTATCATAGATTTCAAATAACTATAAACTAATATATCTACTAGTTTTCCTGAAAAAAACTTATAAAAATAATATTTCGCAGAGAATAACATATATAAAATGGGAATTCGGCCAAAAAAATCATGAACTTTGCACGAATTGCCATAATAAATACGAACATTTTGGCTGGCCAAAAAAACACCGAACTATATTTGACTTTAAACTTTAATCAGTAAGTTATCGATGACTCGCCAAATTAAACACACCGTTACAGAATGATTAAACAACTTTTGCAAAGATCGTTAAGTAAAACGACGTTGTTTTGAGATGGAATGAAACGGCGTCTTTTACGTATTTTTATTATCAAAAATATGTTGTTCGCGTTGATCGAACCTGAAAAATCATGGCCAAATGACGAGGTTTCTTACCACTAGACTACTGTCACTTTTAAGAATATCTATAATATATTTTCTTTTATTGAGTATCAAACAAATCTCAAAAATCTAAATTCTTTTTAAAAAATTCCAAAAAAAATTAAAATTCAATAAAATTCTGAAAAGTAAAATTAAAATTGAAATTACAAATAAGTTTTAGAAAAAATATCAATACATTAAAAATTTCAAAAAAATCTAAAATAATTCAAAAAATGCAACGAATTAAATTTAATGATTAAAAAACTTGATACATATTTTTAAATAAATTAACGTATGTAATATAAAATAAAAATGATATTATCACACTATAGATTTTAGTATGAATAATGTATTTAAGATAAAATAGACAAATGATAATTAAGATACAATAAACAAACGATATTATCACAATTTTTTTTTCTAAAATATGATAATAATTAAATGAAAAACATTTGTAGTGTGATAAATATCATTTTTCTATTTTATCTCAAATATATTAATTTATAAAAAAGTATGATTAATGTATTTAAGATAAAAAAATCAAATGATCTTAGATACATTAATTTTTATTGAAAAAAATAATGTTTTGATTTTTTAAAAATATTTATAATTTCAATTTTGAATTTTAATTTTCAGAATTTTCTTGAATTTTTAAGATTTTTTGGAATTTTTTAAAAAAGAATTTAGATTTTTCGAGATTTGTTTGATACTCAATAAAAGAAAACATGTTATGGATATACTTAAAAGTGACAGTAGTCTAGTGGTAAGAAACCTTGTCATTTGGCCATGAGTTCTCAAGTTCGACCCACGTGAACAACATATTTTGATAATAAAAATAGGTAAAACGACGTCGTTTCATTCCATCTCAAAACGACGTCGTGTTAGTTAACGGTGTCTTAATCTGGTCGGTCAATCAGAGTTTCTTAATAAACTGATAAAAGTCAACAAAAATTCAGGCTTTTTTTGGTTATCCTCGAGTACATGTTTCTTTTGGCCATTCTTACCATGTTCAGTGTTTTTTTGACCGAATTCTCTATATAAAATTAATACTTAGTAGACATATCTGGTCTTCACGACATAAAAAGCTCATAAAAGCATTTCTATTTTTCTCAATTTTTATAGATTTTCAGAAACTACACAATAAGCAATTAATTGTTTACCTTTTATCAATTTATTTGCAAAAATATTTATCAGATCCAACATTTTTGAAGTTGAAATATTTTTCATGCATACTTCTAGAAAGATTAGTTTTATTGCTAAAACTAAAAAAAAATATTAGCCACTGATTAGGTAATACAAATCTGAAAGCAAGAGGGAATGGATAAGTTAGGAAATCAAAATTTAAAATGATTTGAGTTTAAACCAGATTTTTTTTTCTACTGCAGTGATATTTTGAGTGATGCAACATGTGTGTTTTTATATTATTGCTTTTCATTTTATATTTTAATAATTTAAACTTCATTATGATAATTTATATTTTTCATTGTTTCCAATATACATAAATTAACTATTCCAATATAAATAATTTAGTATCTTCAAGCAACTAACAATTTATAAAAATAAACTCTATGTAGCCTTGGAAAGTTTCTAGTAATAATTATGTGTTTAGTTAAAAAATAAAAAATTTAATAATAATAAGTAGCATGGGACGGATTCGGATATCCGGGATATTTGAAGTACCCGGATCCGGATCCGTATCTGTCATATCCGGATCCGTATATGTCGGATCCGGATCCGTATCTGTCGGATCCGGATTCGTGTTTTTCGGATATGCAGGTTTTGGATATCCGTCTAGATATCATGATACCCGCGAGTATCCGGATTTGAACCAGGATCCGTTAAAATAATTTAAAAAACATATTTTTTAAAATACAAATTAAATACAAAAATATATAAATATTACATAAATTAGAAAAATTTACAAAATTTATGAATGTATTTATGCATACAATATTTTTTTTCATCAAATAAATTGTTTCAAACTTTCAAATGTATTTGTTTCTTCTTCTTTATTTTTCTTATCTGTTAGATTAGGGATTTCATTACTGAATAAATAAATAATAAATAGAAATGGAATTTGGTAAAATATTAAAATATTATCATATGAAAAGATAATGTAATATATCACAAAATAAGATAGTTAAAAATAAAATAAATTTATGAATGTATTTATGCATACAATATCTGTTTTCATCAAATAATTGTTTCAAACTTTCACATGTATTTATTTCTTCTTCTTTATTTTTCTTATCTGTTAGATTAGGGATTTTATTACTGAATAAATAAATAATAAATAGAAATGGAATTTGGTAAAATATTAAAATATTATCATATGCAAAGATAGTGTAATATATCACAAAATAAGATAGTTAAAAAACCAAGTTTATAGTTTCACAATATTAATATTATAAAGAATTTAATTTAAAAAAAAGAATTTAATTAAAGTTTTAATTTTATATGTATATATATTTATTTTAGAATTAATTTTAGTCATATATTTAAATGTTTCTTAACATGTTTGCAAATATAATAATTTATAGTTTACATGTTGTAAAATTTTTAAAACCATCATATGTATTTGTTTCTTATTATTATATATTTATATTATTTTATTGGTATTTAGTTATTAAACAAATTAATATGTGTATGAGAAAATATATTTGATAATTATTTTGTATCGGTTCACCTTACCTTCACAAAATTACAAAAAAAGGAATTAGAAGCAATAATAAGGACGAAGAAATCTCTTACTTATTAATCAAGAAACATTTTTAAGAATAAATTTTTCTTTGGTAGATTAATAACACTTATGCCATTATTACTTAGGTTGCGAGCTCATAGCCCTTCTCATTCAACAAAATTAATTAATCTTTAATTATTAGGATATTTATAAAAAATGCCATTGGTACTCCATGTATTATATTTTATTTTTCTTAGCCTCCTAAAAGGCAATACACGGTTCGAACCAAATGACAATAAAATTTATTGGATATTACACTATCGAGTTTTAAATATAACAATTAACGGTTGGTACTCCTTAAACTTTCTTAACCGGTTATTGCCAGCAAAACTTTCTATAAAATATTTTTTCTTGAGATGTTTTATACTTTAATCCACCCCACTGAAAAACTTGACTTCTTCGTCATCACCTATCTAATAAACAAAACGTAACTGGTCTAGATCATATAAACTGAAAATGATAAAAGTATTTTCCTGCACAACCTGTTTTGTATTAATTTGAGGTCATACCTGAACTGCTTTTTTTGGACATCGAAAGGTCATACCTGAACTGCTAAAGTGCTTATTTCTTTCTAAAACATATTTTCATGAACAAAATTAAGCAGATGACACTATATAGTAGCTACGTTTGTTGATGATAATATATATCCCTCTGATCGAAATTAGGCCATTATATTAAGATAAACTATTAATTTATCTGTACCAAAGACACTTACTCCATTGTACAAGGATGTTGTTGTGACGTACAAAACTGTACTCACGAATGCAACTTTTTAGCAGATCTACCATCAACTCAAGCTTAGTACCATTGTCCATTATTCAGTTTAACATGACAGAAAATTGCTTAATGGTTAAAATTATTCTACAATGAAATCTCATATAGTGCAATTTTCTAGAACACTTTCGAGATGTTTTTTTTTGTCAACTGGTCACTTTTGGACCGAAATTCCTCAATCTGAAGGTAAGGAGGGATCGAATCCCCTAATGTCAGGGTCCGAAGGACAGAGTTCAGTAGCCACTTGGCTACGAACAACCCGACCACGTTCCAGGTGTTAACCTATTTTTTTTAGGTTGTATTCTGCAACATGATAAACTTTGTGAAGGTTCGTATATATAATGACATTGGGTTGAACTTATTAAAATGGTTCTTTTGTATTTTCAGCATTTATGTTTCATATATGATAATTAAAACTGTGATGCACAATAAAATGATACTCTCTCCGTTTCTATATAAGTGTTACTCTGACACTTTTCACACAGATTAAGAAAGTTGTTGAAATATATGTAACTTGTTATTAATTACACATTTTTGATCAATAATATTGTAGATAAATAAAATTAGTTATAAAATCAATACAGATTGCAATTAATTTTCAGATGAAAGAAAGTATAATTTACATTGGAGTTGTAAAGTGACATTCTTTGTATAACAAGAAAAAAAATCTAGAGTGACACTTATAATAAAACAGAGGGAGTAATTGCTTTATCTCATTTGCATTTATATTTGAAATATAGAAGATTTCATGGTGCACAATAAAACTTAAACAAAATTGGCGCTCCCATTAAGTTGCCATAACTCCAAAAATATTGACTATATTTTATACTCTCTCCGTTTCTTAAAGAGTGTCGTTGTGACATTTTTCACACAGATTAAGAAAGTTATTGAAATATATGTAAGTTGTAATTAATTATACCTCTTTCACCAATAGTATTTTAGATAAATAAAATTATTTATAAAATCAATGCAGTTTGCAATTAATTTTCAGCTGAAAGTTAGTATAATTTACATTAAAATTGTAAAGTGATACTCTTTGTGTAACAAGAAAATGAGCTCAGAGTGACACTTATTATGAAACAGAGGGAGTATATAATACATACCGTACAATTATATGCCTGATTTATGCAATACAAATCTCTGACTATCATTTGGAAACTAATTACATTTATTGTGTGAAGTAGTTTTTTTCCTTTATCCTCGGAAGAGTACATGAAAGTTAACAAAACCAATTCAATATAGTAATATTACAAAATTCTGCAACGTTTGTACATTGAAAGTAAAGATATGCATATTAAGTTTTTATATCTTTCTCATTAATTATCGGCAGTCCATGTTTCTATTATATAAGTAACTCTATAGCGTGCCCAATCAACCATACCAAGCTACATCCCTAAAGTTTCTCTGTGTTAAAACCTTTGTATTACTATTTCTATTGAAATAGTCTTGGTCTGTTCTAAAGTAAGATTCAAATACATGTCATTTCAAGGGTGCAAGTTATGGTTTTGAGTTCTTTTTTTGCTTTTCAATTGTTTTAAAAACTTTTTTTAAAAATAACAGAATTTACACATGTCAAAATATGATTGATTGAGTGACTTGTGATTTATAATATAAAGGATGTAATACAAGTATTATATTATATGAAGATATAAAAAACGATTAGACCAGTGTTTAGAAAAAAACTCTTGATTAAATAAAGGTCACAGTAACACTTGCAACTTAATAAACATTAAAACTGAGAGAAACAAGAAAAAGTCCTAACATTCGCCTCTACCATTTTCACTTAATAGAATTCTGTAATTATATATAATAAAATTACAAAGCTGAAACACTGAATCTACTCCGGTATACCAAACCGGTGTGCGTAAACGCCGCCCCTGATGGGACCGGTTCAACTTCCGTAGAGAGGAAGAAAACCCCACTTCTGAGGTTTTATTTATCAAAAGCTAGAGGAAGGCCGAGGCTTACCTTTAACGGAGTTTAAGTGCTGAGTAACGAAGATAACTGCCATTACTACTAAGATACATCCCACCAACGAACTGAAGAACAGAGCTCCTGGCTGTCTGGTCTGAACGAACCCGTATATCCCGTTTGATGTCATCACAATCACATCCGTTAATCCGTCGTTAGAGAAGTCATCAGTGATGAGTGCATGAGTCGGCTGTGACGGTAACTCGATGGAAGCCAATACGCTTCCTCCTGGAGATATGATGACTGCCGCTTGATCTCCTCCGGCAAGGACCATAGGCTGATTATCATGAATGCGTAGCGAGAATGGTTTCAGGGTTGGGACCACTGTCCCTGACTCAGTTAAACCAGATGGAGACTGGGAGATTTGACCATGTGGCTTCTGTCTGAAGCTGCCATTGCCAGAGCGGCTCGCGGCCGTGCACATCAGGCGTGTATGATGTCACCTGGTAGGGAAAGCAATGAGCTATTGAGCGAGATTCAAAGTTAAAAGAGAGATTGGATCATCAGAAAAAAAGTACCTCTCCACGATTTGTCAAGAAGATTACATCTCCGCGACTTCCTCTTCTGTGTTTACGACCGTCATCTCTGGGGATGAGAATGGGAGTTGCAATCTCCAAAGAGGATGTGTCTCTTGCCTGAGCAAAGTTTCGTGAAAACTCTCCGTAGTGCATGAAGTTGAAGGGGGCGTGATGGCAGATCGAGACGTTGAAGAGCTGTTCTCGGACGGGAACGCCTGAGGTTGCCACTGCCCAACAAGGCTTCAATACTTCCATTGATCCACTAACTACAGTTCTCTCTCCAACATTGCCTCCGACAGCCTATGGTGCGCACAGAGAATATATGGACGTAACAAATGAAGTTCCATTGTAAAGCCAAATAAACGAAAGCGGGAGAGGTGTGTAATGTGTACCTGGACATGATCGAGTACACCATCTCCGTTAATGTCAGGCGTGAAGCCCACCTTCGAGCAGATGAAGCTGGATAGGAAGAGTTCAAGGAAGCTAACATATTAAAGACTGATTCGTGATATAGTAAGCTTGTTCATGATCTGAAGTAACAGCTACCTTGCAAAGAGTTCGACCAGTAGGCAAATGAATAGCTTCAATTCCTTCTTTTTGGTGAGCCACAACAACATTAGGGAACCCACCAAAGCTTAGTGTAGTTAGTTATAGTCGGTATGTATTGCATGCCCTGCATCAACATGTGTTTTCGCTGTCATATACAATATGTGTATCTTCATGTGGGTGAGTACTTCACGTTTTATAAGAGCTTTCACCTTCTTGGGTTTTGCCGAGCCAGCATAGCGTGCAGCCTTCCCAATCAATTTAGGAATCTTTCTCGACAAGTCTTTTCCAGCTGGTGTGTGTTCTTCAGGTTTGTGAAACGGAAACGTTGCAGACTTACCAGCTTGTTTCTTCAACGTTTTCCTCTTGTGTCGCCTGAAATGAGCAAGCTTCAACAATGTATCTTCCCGTCGGTCCTGATACAAAGTCGTTCAAAACAGATTTATTAAAAAAAAAGTATATTAGACTAAGGAAGTACGTGTATGAAGCAAAAGACTTACCCAGTGATGAGGCATAACACCAAGAATTGATTCTCTAAATTCCCTGCATTCAAACTTCATTCCAGCATATCTCAGTTTTCAATGCAATATAAGTCTCTTAGACGACAACCCAGAACAGGTTAACTATATTGCTCAATGATCAATGGAGAACGAATTCACTTTACCTCTCCAGGGTGACGGCTATTTATAGAATGCACGTCTAGCTTGTAATTGTGTTGGGGAACTAATTGTGACGCATCTGACGTGTGAGCTTCAACATCCTAGAAGAGAAGAAAAAAACAATATTCTATCAATCTGACCAGTAAATCTGTTGCACTTAAGTATCCAATTAAGCTATATGCAAAAGAAGAAGTGGGCAAATAGGAGAAATAACTGACATCAGTCTTTTTACTCCATCGAAGAACACCAGTCCGGCCAGCGAATGCATAAACGGAAAAGTGACGCAAGTTTACACCTCCAGAATCTTCAGTGGGCTGAAAAGAAGCTCAAAAAGTTAATTCTAAACAGTCCAAAACACATCTCCTATACAAAATATGTAACAAGAACATCTTAATTACAACCAGATATAATAATAACTGCACATCTTTCGTGTACCTGTTTCTCAGTAGCACTTCTTCTATGTTGCTCAGCATTTTGTTCATTAATGCCGAGTTCCTCAAATGGGTCCATATGATTCTACAAGAAAAAGAATAATCCACATTATTAATTAACCAAACAGGAAATCAACAGGGGGGAAGTTTCGCCTAGTTACATACATAAGGCTGCATCTCCATCCTTCCACCAACAATAACCAAACCAGTATCACCGTGCTTCAACGTGTAATTGCTTATCGAAATTGAAATCTCTCTATGGTGTGCGTTATGTGGAAAATCCTCCTGTTATCCCAAAACAACATCAGTAAGAACTAAGAAGACAATAAGAAGGACAAAGGGAGGATAAAAAAAAAAAGAAATAAACCTGAAGATTAGTTTCCCAGAGCTTTTTGAGGTTGTGATCAAAGCAGAGGACAGACCAACCAGAGGTAACAACAACCAAAACCTGCTTCTGAGGTGTCCCATCTTTATAATACCTATCAATAACACCAGTGGCCATGGCCACAGCGCGTCTCCCGGAAGCAACACGGATCTTATCAGGCAAAAGGGAGAACTCAGCAAGAACACGTGCTTCACTGAAACCTTCATCCACACGCCTGGAGTGTGGCTCCAGGACCTAATCAAACCATCACATAACACAGTTGATCACACGTAATAGCAAAAGCCATAAGGACTTGCAAAAATCAATTCGTTTTTTTTTTTTACCTGAATTTTGGCATCGTTTGTAGCGACGAGGACCTCCTTCTTGCCATCGCCGTTAAGATCGGCTACGAGAGGAGGTGGGAGACGATCGGATTCGTGTTTGACTGGGTAATCATCGTACAGATGGAACCATGCTTCTTTGAACGCGAAATCTCCCTCGTGCTGTGCAAAATCAACAAATCAGTAACGAGTCAATAAGATTCCATCTGAGAAATTCGAAATTCTACAATCAATAGAATGAATTTTAACGATTACAGGAGGAACGTTTCAAAGTTCTTGGCTCTAGGGAGCAGATCGATAAGTTCTATGCTGTGATTGAACTAAAGAAGACGGATTACCTGAAGAGTGAAGAAGATAGCAAATCCAGAGAGCATCAGGATAGCCAAATCGCGTTTCCTCATCTTCGTTTTAGCGTCGGGGGCGTGATTGATGATGATGTATCAAAATCAATGGCAGATTTGCATTTACTCAGTGTGTTGTAGCAGGCAGGCGACCCAGAATCTCTCCGGTCAGTATTCGTATAAAACGATGTCGTACTTTTTTGTGTTGGACGTTACGTAAATAAACAGCTTGCCGTTTTTTCATCATACTGGATCGATTGTTATGTGGGGAAAAGTGTCTATTTCAAGATGAAATTTAAGCGTCGTGTCTATTCCTTCACGAACTTTGTAGCAGTGCGTATTCCACACTGAACTAAACAAATTTTTTAAAATACTATATGAATTTTATGCGTCGTGTCTATTCCTTCACAAACTTTATAGTAGTGCGTATTTCACATTGAACTAAACAAAAATAAAAAAATACTGCATAGACTCTCAAAATAGTGCTTATTTCAATATTGAGCGTTAAATGTGTTAGTCATCCGTTAATTTATCAAAACAATGTCATTTTGATAAATTTTCTGAAATTAAAAATCAAAATAAAATATAGACTCTTAAAATTGTGCTTATATATATTGACTGTCAAATGTAATAGTCATCCTTTAATTTACCAAAAACCTTTCAAAATTGTACTTATATATTGACTGTCAAATGTGTTAGTCATGTTTTAATTTATCAAAAGATTTTATTTTGGATAAATTCTATGAAATTATCCGTCAATTTGTAATTTTTTATTTTTTATAAAATCTATCAAAAATGACGTTATTTTGATAAATTAACGTATGACTAACACTTTTGATTTCTTAAACAGAAAATACTAACACTTTTGACGGTTGATGTACATATATATATGACTACACCTTTGATTTGCTGAAAAAAAAAAGACGAACACCTTTAACGCTCAAAATCGTAATTATATATATACACCGTCAAAGATGTTAGTCTTTCTTTGTCAGTAAGTGAAAGGTGTTAGTCAAGTCGTACATTAATTTATTAAAACAACGTCATTTTGGATAATTTTTTTGTAAAATGAAAAAAATAAAAAACGACGGACAATTTCATAGAATTTATCCAAAATAGTCTTTTGATAAAATCAATGATGACTATTACTTTTGACAGTCAATATATATAAACACAATTTTGAGAGTATATTTTATTTTTAATTTTTAATTTTTAATTTCACAAATTTATACAAAATGACGTTGTTTTGATACATTAACGGATGACTAACACATTTAACACTCAATATTGAAATAAGCACGATTTTGAGAGTCTATGTAATATTTTTTTATTTTGGTTTTGTTCAATGTGAAATACGCACTATTATAAAGTTCGTGAAGGAATAGACACGACGCATAAAGTTCATATAGTATTTTAAAAAATTTGTTTAGTTCAGTATGGAATACGCACTACTACAAAGTTCGTGAAGGAATAGGCACGACGCGTAAAGTTCATATTGAAATAGGCACTTTTTCCTTGTTATGTGTCGTCTATTTTCGTGGAGACGCCATGTAGATAATTGCTTTTAAGTTTTAACCTAGGAAAAACAAGGGTTTGCACTTCAAACATAATTCCACTAGTATTTTATCAATCAATAAAAGTTGCAAAATAAAAAAATGCAAAAATGCAAGTTTGCATTTTTGCAGTAAAAATATAAAGAATTTTCATTAAGTAGAAAAACGAGTTCTAAAAGATTATCATGCAATGTTTTTACAAAATTAACATTTTCATGTTATTAAACTATATGCTAATAACCTTTTAAATTTTTAAATAAATAGCAATAATTTTTGTAGTGGTAAATAGTTATGTTGTAAATAAAGTTATAATATAAATTATTTTGTAATATTATTTGATAAATAGTAATAATATTGTAGTGATAAATAGTATTTTAATCAATTTTAGTTATTTTCAACTTGTTTTCCTTATGACAAAGTGAATACTAATAAAATATTTTGATCAATTTAATATGCATTCTATCATTCCATAAATTTTAAATTTTCCCACAACTTAATTTATTTTTTCATCAGCTTAACTATTTTCCGCGATTCAGCGATGGTTACCAATCAGAGCCTAATATCCCATTCGAAAAACCAAACTGAATCACAATTGAAAAATATTGGATTGGATCTAAAACTTTTTACCTAAAAAATAAAACTGAATCCATCAAAAAAATATTTAAATAATCGATAATATCTGAATCATAATTATGTATTCAAATACATTAATTATTTTAGATTTATATTGATAAAATATTCAAAATACATAAAAATATTGTATCAATATAAATTAATTAATGTATTTGAATATATAATTATGATTCGGATATTTTGAATATTTTATCAATATAAATCTAAATTAATTAATGTATTTGAATATATAATTTTGATTTAGATATTAACAAGTATTTAAATATTTTGTTTTAGTGGATTCAGTTTTATTTTTTGGGTAAAAAGTTTTAGATCCAATCCAATATTTTATATAATTTAAATAGATACTCAAACTGATAATGAATCAAATCAAATCAATCCCGAACTAAGATTAGTAAATATCTGAATGAAATCTAAATTTCTATCTCCGATAATTTGAAATCTAGATAAATCCAAGCCGAACCTTAACAACTACACATAAAATGGTGTAAACTGACGGAAAATAAAAGTGGTAAGAGTAAAGGGGAATATTTATGATTTAGGTAAAGAAGGGATGTGGCATATTGGGTGGGTATAATTATGGGAAATTAAATCACGCGTCCGATAAAGGAGAGAATCGAAAAATATTGATGGCAAAAGTTGTAATTTCTATGTGACTAGATTTGCAAAGGGAGAGCATGCTAACATAAATAGATCATAAACAGAGAGAGACCCAAAGACAAAGCCACAAAGGAGAAACAGAGAGAAGAAGATGGCTCGGGAAGAAGGGCAAGTGATCGCATGTCACACCGTGGAAGCATGGAACGAGCAACTCCAAAAGGGCAACGACTCCAAAACTCTTGTAATCTCTTTTCATAGTCTCGATCTGTCTCACAATACAATACGTTTGTTTTCTGCCGCTTAGAACGATGCTTGACAAACCGTATCTAAATTAACATGCGACATATCTATACGTACATATCAATTGAAATATTTTCTTCTTTCTTGAATCTGAATTACCATATATTAGATTCTAGGGTTAGAATATATCATATTGATCATGAGAGTAAGCGAGTCATATTTGATGATTCTATAAAACTAAGAGACTAAGTAAAAATGTTTACCCTGAAAGACTGCAACGACTATTATTTGTGTTACAAGCTATTGTAGCTTTAACATTGTTATGACATGATTGGTCTCTTTACATTGTATTGTTAATTTTTTTAATGAAATGATAGAGGGTTTAATTGTTGAAGGTGGTGGTTGATTTCACGGCTTCTTGGTGTGGACCATGTCGTTTCATAGCTCCATTCTTTGCTGATTTGGCTAAGAACCTCCCTAATGTGATTTTCCTGAAGGTTGATATTGACGAATTGAAGGTAACAATACAAAAAACTCAACCATGTTTTCTCTTTATTCATCCTCTTTGTTGAGAGAATTTGTTTTTAATTCTTATATGATCAAAAGATCTCACAAGTTACCTTTTTGTTTTTGTATGGAACAGTCAGTGGCGAGTGACTGGGCCATTGAGTCGATGCCGACCTTCATGTTCTTGAAAGAAGGAAAGATTGTAGACAAAGTTGTTGGGGCCAGGAAAGATGAAATTCAGTCTACTATTGCCAAACACTTGGCTTAACTACACCCTTTTAGCTTTGACATGTCTTCTGTCTTAAGACTATTAAGTCATTGGTTAATTCCTTTCTATTTACTCTTGAGATGTTATGACTTTG
Source organism: Raphanus raphanistrum subsp. raphanistrum (assembly GCA_019706035.1). Lineage (NCBI taxonomy): Eukaryota > Viridiplantae > Streptophyta > Magnoliopsida > Brassicales > Brassicaceae > Raphanus > Raphanus raphanistrum. The sequence continues at coordinate 18,678,751 of CM033983.1, forward strand.
TTCCCGCCTTTGTTATGAATGCCTTTGCTATGAATATTATGATGATTCTTGTTTAATCTTATCTGATAAGATCTGTTAGAATTTGATGAATTATTATTTTGCTTTGTTTATCCCAGTTGCTTTTTGCTTTTTCTACTTTCGTCTGCTTCTCCTAAAAAGAAATTTGCTTACAATGGATGTGACTAAAAGACAGTTTAAAAAAATGAGGCAGCTAATGGTGGTGTTCCTTAGCTGAAGACGGGAAAGCTTATTGGCCTTGTTTGGAAACGGATGAAAATAAGTTTAAATAAGGTTGTTTGATGTTGCCTTCCAGTTTTCATAAAGGCTATTTCAGCATCCTTGCGTCTGTTCGAACCTATCAGTTTCAATAGCTTAATGTCTTTCAAAATTTCCCTTCTAAAATCATAAAAAGGCATTATCAGCTTTACAAAATGGTACTTTGACGATGTACACGATATATAAATTTATGTTTATGTCAAATAACAAACCTTTGATTATCTTGAGGATATTCGTGATGCTATTCACTGGGGAGAGTCTGTATTCACATTGAACCCGCAAGTCAGTAATAAAATAGTCTTAATCAATAATTTTATCAATGCAAAATAAGAAGTATGATTGTGAATCATTTAGTGATAGATTGTAAACGGACTAGCCTTGTAGTTTTCTGAAAGCTCGACAAAAAAATATGCTTGTCATTTTTGTGACCTCCTGAAGACAACCATATATATAGAGTTGTGTACAATTGCAAGTTTTGCTAGATATTCTTTGCATAATGAAAGAGTGGTGTACAGTATATGTATGTTAGTTTCAATATTTAATATTGGACTTTGTTGGCAAAATAGAATCTAATATTGGATTTGTAATCTGTATTTATATGGTAATTGACCATATCTATATCTAATCTATTAATTTAGGGATTATCTACTATTTGAAGTTCTCATTTAAATTTTGGACTCTTTCATAATTGTTGCTAGAATATATCATGCTTCCTATACAATGTAACCTACCAACTTAAATTAAACCAAATCTTAACCATAGATTAGTTAAACTTAACCAGTAACACTTTTATAATATGTTTGGTTAATCTCTTAATATAATTAGATCATAAAAAACTGAATCACTCTTAAATCAATGAGTTTCATATCATTCCAGACATAAGAGAAAAAAATATCCGACTCATTTATAATGTAAGCATACAAAGACCATGTATGCTTATGCTCATTGATCTTCCAAAAACCAAATAATTGTGGCATAGACCAACATAGGCTCATGTTCGTATCACTAACTTTACTTCCATATATTTACTCTTCGCCTACATCATATCACAACATACACAGGTATGCAAGAACATGATTTTTTTTGTTCAAACAACCAAATAATTGTGGTATATGGTCAGTAGATTTTTTAAATATGTTTTTTATATATTACATTTTACAAGACTATGTGTATAAGTTTTTTTTTGAAAAATGGCATAACTATGTGTATAAGTTAAAAGGTAAAAGGTGTGACAATGCAAATTATTGTACTAAAAATGAAAAAAGATTAAATACAAACTAATAACAAGTACAACACAAATTATAACACTATTAAATTCTATATATATTTAATAAAATATTATATATGTCTAATATGTATATATATAAATGTTACACAAAATATATATAATATTATACACACATATTATATATACCATATATTATTAATTGAAATTTGACAAATCAATTTTCGCCCTTTAGGGCGGGTCCTAATCTAGTTTCACATTAAGGGTTCCTTCCATATATGAATTTATTGTCGTTAATGGCATATGATATTTTGCTCCTTTATGTGGCGATCTGATGATCCAGATTCTTTAGTGGTATAAAATTACGACGCAAATCTCGTCACATATTATATTAATTAGATTTTAATCAATTTATATTAATAGTTATTCTTTTAATCTCATTTTATTTTTACTAGCTCATGTTTTTTTTTCCTTTTATAAAAAGCTAATTGACGACGAGAAGCAGGAGAGAATCTAGACTTTTGTATGCACAAATGGTAAAAGAAAGAAAAACTATGCAAACGTGAAAATAAGAACTTCAAAACTCCCTTGAAAATTCAGTGAGTAATCACTGGATTCTTACAAAGTTCAAAAACCTCCTTTTATCCTCGATCCTCTTCTGCTGATACTAATAATTAGCAGAGAGAACTTACATCAAATAAAGCAAAAACAAAAAAAGGATACAAGCAGAAAACCCTAACAGATTAAAGAAAGAAGGGTTTTGCTTGATCTCGACGTAGTTTTATAAAACAAAACTACATAAAATCCTAATAATAACTGTAACCATATCCACCCGGATAAGAATACTGATGTTGGTAAGGTTGCATAGCCGGCGGCCCTGCAGGCCAATAAGGCGTTGATTGGCCAAAGTAAGAGTTTTGATAGCTGTTGCCAAAATTAGAATGATGATGTATTCCGGTTTTCACAAAGGCCATTTCAGCATCCTTGCCTTTCCTCGAAGCCATCAATTTCAATAGCTTGTTTGGGTCGCCTTGACCCGTTACGTATGCCATTCCTTCGTCCACGTCTATCCAAAAGTTTCCTCCTAAACCATAAATAAAAACTCATAATCAGAAAATAAATTATTTGAGACGGTATATAAATGTCAAAATGTGTGTATACGAAATGAAAGTGTACAAACCTCTGATTTTCTTGAGAATTTTCGTCATGCTCTTGTGCCACTCGGGTGAGTTAGTGTTCAATTTGAACCCACAAGTCTGCAAGAAAACGTTTCGAATAATCTTAAGAAAGAGGTAACATACAAATAGCAAGAATTATAAATACATGAAATGAGAACACATGACGATAAAAACGGACCAGCCTTGTCGTCCGACGATTTGAGAAAAACATGCTTGTCATCTTTTATATAAATGAACTCGTGAAGAAGACTATGTATGTAGTTGAAAGTTTTTGTTTTCCTGTGAAAAAATGAACGGGAACGGTGTGTATATTTATAGTAATTGGCTTCGATGATGCAATACTGGATATTTAAATCTGTATCTAATATGGTAATTACCATATCCATATTTTACATAATGGGTTTCATATTTGGAATCAGTGTCGTTAATGGGATAATATTTGCTTTCCTTATGTGGCATACTTTGGGATTACTGTCGTTAGAAAATTAGAACACAAGTCTCTCTCTCCAGCTCCATATCTTCAGACAATAAACACACATATTTTGTTTATTGCAATCTACGTGATTTTAGTTTTAATACGATATACGGAATAACGTATTATGGGCCTTTATTAGGCCAACGTAGAACACCACACTCATTAGCCCAATTATAATTTTTTCGGCCCATTATAGCTCACTGTGGTATTCAGGGTTTAGCGGAGAGTCAAAAGCATCGCAATCTCTTCAGCTAATGCTTTTGGTGAAATGGGGTTCGGTGCGATTAGATCGATTCTCCGACCACTGTCAAGAACCCTAGCTTCGCGTGTCCTCGCAGCTAGCTGCTCGCCTACTGCGGCGATCCCGGCTGCGAGACACGAGGTATGGTCCTCCTTCTCCGGTGGATCGAGGTTGCCATGGATTCCGATGGCAAATCATTTTCATAGCTTGAGCTTAACCGATACTCGGCTCCCGAAGAGACGGCCCATGAGTCATCCCAAGAAGAAAAGATTCAAACTTAAACCTCCAGGTTTGTCTTAGTTGCGCTTAAAGATTGATGTTAATCTATCCATTTTAACTAGGGGGTTTTAGCATGAAGAATCTTTTGTGTTACTTTTTGGTGGAACTTGTGATTGTGTGTTTAAAGCTAAAGTTGAGAGTGTTCTTACTTAAGAAGTTTATGTTAGACAGAGAATATTATAATATGGTTTGGGTTGAATAAAATTGTTTTTTGAGGAAAATGCAGGGCCATATGCATATGTTCAGTATACACCTGGCGAGCCAATTGCTTCAAACAATCCCAGCAAGGGTAGTGTCAAAAGAAGGAATGCTAAGAAGCGCATAGGGCAGCGCCGTGCTTTCATACTGGTATGTGTGCTTTCTCTCAAGTTTGTCTTTTAAAAAAAGATATTGAAGTCTTTTGCATATCTTGACAGACATTGTTTCGGTGTTAATTCTGGTGATTGTTAGAACAAACTTAAGATGATGAGAGATCTTAGAATGTTGAATCCATATGTTAAAAAGTGTACCATTGTTGAGAAATCGCAGTACCTGATAGGAAAAATGATGGATGTATCGCCTCTTGCTTCTCTGTTTTTTTTTTCCATTTCCTGACGCCGTTTCTACATTATTAGGTTGTGTTATTCCTGCTAATTGTTGGAATAAAATCCCTATTGGTTCTCTGTTTTGTCCCATTCCTTGGCAGAAACAATCTGCGGTATTTTTTATTATAGATTTTGTTGCAGATGAGTAATGTGGTTTACTAATGAGATAAGTCTTAATACTTTTTCACAGTCTGAGAAAAAGAAGAGGCAAGCGCTGGTGCAAGAGGCGAAGAGGAAGAAGAGAATCAAGGAAGTAGAACGCAAGATGGCTAAAGTCGCAAGGGAGCGAGCTTGGGAAGAAAAGCTGGCTGAGCTTCAGCGACTCGAAGAAGAGAAGAAGAAGTCAATGTCTTCTTGAATTTTGCTTTTTTTTCATTCATCCAAAAAAAAAACATAGAATAAATCTCTTTTCTTTTGAGTTAGGTTTTGCTCCTACCTCCTTGTCGTGTTGCCGAGATTCACTCACTCTTGTCTGTCCCTCTACTGTTTTGTAAGAACCGAGAGTTACTTGACGTTTCTGGTCTTTATAATCTCAGTCATGTGTTTCTCCTTTCATGAAACTTGTCGAGTGTCTTTCATTCACGTCAACTGGAAGTAACTGAAAACATGACTAGAGATCGTTACGTAACATTCAAAATCTCAAAACTCTTGTAATAAAAGTCTTCACTAGGTTCATCCCTTCCATCATATCAAGAATCATGACAACAAGCTTAGTGAGAGAGAAGAAGATCAAGACCAACGGGATTTGGTTAAACGTTGCTGAGAAAGGAGACGAAGGAGGACCTTTGGTTCTGTTACTCCACGGCTTCCCCGAGACTTGGTTCTCGTGGCGTCACCAGATCGATTTCTTGTCGAGCCACGGCTACCACGTGGTCGCTCCAGACCTCAGAGGCTACGGTGACTCCGAGTTTCTTCCGAGCCACGAGTCTTACACTGTGAGCCACCTTGTCGCTGATGTCATCGGTTTGCTTGATCACTACGGCACTGCTCAGGTTACATATAGAGATTTTACATTTTTGATAAAAAGAAAAAAAATATTAGAGATTACATATTTTTTTTGTTTCGTACTGTTTAAATAGGCTTTTGTGGCTGGACATGACTGGGGATCAGTTATAGGTTGGTCTCTATGCTTGTTTAGACCAGACAGAGTCAAAGGTTTCATAAGTCTCTCTGTTCCATATTCTCCAAGAGATCCAAACCTCAAACCTTCAGAGTTTTCCAAAACCTTTGGAGATGGATTATACATCACTCAGTTTCAAGTAAACTTTTCAAGATTTGTTGTGGTTTTGTTTCTATCATCTTCGTCTGATTCAGTTCCTTGTTTTTTTTTTCTTACAAGAAACCTGGAAGAGCTGAGGCTGCATTTGCCAAGCATGATTGCAAGACGGTTATGAAGAAGTTCTTGCTAACGACGAGAACAGATTTCATGGTGGCTCCTCCCTGGTACAGAGATCATCGACGATCTCGAGATTCCATCGAAGATTCCAGAGTGGATAACAGAAGAGGAGATTCAGGTTTATGCAGACAAGTTTCAGAGATCTGGATTCACTGGCCCGTTGAATTACTACAGAGCCATGGATCTGTAAGTTTTCAATCTTCCCATTAGTGTGTCCTTCTTGTTATTGGCCCAAATTGTGATCAAAATTTTCAGGAACTGGGAGATATTGGCGCCATGGGAAGGCTCCAAGATCCTTGTTCCGACAAAGTTTATCGCCGGAGACAAAGATATAGGAGCAAATGAAACGATGGGGTATGTGAAGGGAGAGATGTTCAAGAGTCATGTGCCTAACGTTGAGGTTGTAGTAGTTGAGGATGGTCATCATTTTATCCAGCAAGAGAAGGCTAAACAAGTCTCGGAGGAGATTCTTTCCTTCTTCAACAAGTTATGTACAACAACAGAGTAAAAAACATCATGCCGTTTTTATGGCCTTTATAAAAAAGAAACTACTATGTTGCTACAACTAATTAAACTACTAATTAATGTGTATCCAATAATGAAGCCGATCACTTGGGCAAAATAATGGTTAAATAAAGTGAGAAAGACAGTATATAGTCGTTGATATCAAACATTTGTTGCTTGCTCCATAAGTTTCTACACACTTTTTGTTTACGGTAGAAATGTGTCTTCTGAATCATCACAATAAGTGACCTAGATAAAGAAAGTCTTTGCTTAGTGTATACATTTTGGGCCGTATGGGGCTTTTGGTACAGCCCATAAACACAAGGGCTTGAAACGGAAGTCCTGATGCATATTTCCCTCCAAAACGCCGTCGTTTTGGCTATCTTCCACCTTTGATGTTCATCTGTTGATTTTTGGGATTATTTTTGATTTTTTCTTTTCCGCTTCAGATTTGAAATTGAAGGCAATAAGAAACACTCCAATTTCGATTGCTCACTCTGTTTGTAATTTATCAACCAGTAAGAAAAATCTCGGAGGAGCGTAGATATCTTTTTTGGGGGGCACTAAAGATGGATCCGGATGCAGTAAAGTCGACACTCTCGAATCTGGCCTTCGGAAACGTATTGGCTGCAGCTGCCAGAGATTACAAAAAGGTTTAAATCTATTTCTATTGAGGATTGAATCCATCAAATGCGATGCCTTTCTCTCTCTCAAGGTTTTTGGAATATTGTATATATTTGGATATTATATTCAGACAAGTGGTTATGATCTGTGTTACGAAATGTTTTTTTTTTTGGTTATGTCTGGAAAAGGTGTAGACTTTATGAGTTTCTGTTTCTGGCACAATTTTTTTGTTGTTTATGATGTTTTTTTTTGATCTGTATACGGGGCTGTGTGTGCAGGAAGTTCTTGCAAATGAGAAGGCGCAATCATCGAATCATGTGAATGAGGAGGTTGATCTTGATGATCTCATGGATGTAAGTGCACCTGTTTTTTGCTTTGACTGTTTTTATCCTAGAGATTTTTTTTTTTGAAGCTTCTTTCTCCAACGGTGGTGGACTCTCATGTTCTGTAGGATCCAGAGCTAGAAAAGTTGCACGCTGATAGGATTGCTGCACTCAAGGTATGGGGTATCTTTGTTGCCTATTTAGTTATGTTTGTGTTGGTATTGAGCTAAACCCTATCTGGACTGGAGCAGAGAGAAGTTGAGAAGAGAGAAGCGTTCAAAAGACAAGGACATGGTGAATATCGAGAGGTAACCGAGGGTGATTTCTTGGGGGAAGTCACCACGAGTCCCAAAGTTATTTGTCATTTCTACCACAAGGAGTTTTACCGCTGCAAGTAAACATCTCTCTCTCTCTCTTCTTTTATCTTCTGTTTATGTGAGCTCATACAAAACCTAATGTATATATTAGGATTATGGACAAGCATCTGAAGACTCTTGCCCCTAGACATGTGGACACTAAATTCATTAGAGTTGACGCAGAGGTCAGTCAACCAACTTTACAAAAAAAAAAAGATAGATAAAAATGGGTTGTCAAACTAATGCTTAGGTGATGATATAAAATGCAGAATGCTCCTTTCTTTGTCACGAAGCTAGCAATAAAGACCTTGCCTTGCGTTTTGCTTTTCAGGTTTTCTTCTTTTTCGATTCTTTCTTACATTACATGGCTTTTTGCCTAGGCTATTTTTACTGATTGAATATGGCTTTTTTTATTTTCTACTCAGCAAGGGAATAGCGATAGATAGGCTTGTTGGGTTCCAGGATCTTGGCACAAAGGACGATTTCACCACTACCAAACTGGAGAACGTTCTGATTAAAAAAGGTATGGAGGACCCACCACACATCCATTTTTTTGAGTAATTAAAGTTCATATAGAGTATTGTTATTCTATAATGTGGAGAATTATTTAAACAGGAATGCTCAGCAAGAAGAAGAAAGAGGAAGATGATGAAGATGCTGAATACCAAGAGAGCATAAGACGTTCGGTTAGGTCTTCAGAGAATCTAGACTCTGACTCTGACTGATCAACCAGCTTTACCTCACAGATTCGCATTGCTGCTTGTCTCTGCTTTGCCTTTTGCTCTTTTGTTATATGTTACTAAAAAAGGAAATTTCTGACATATTATCCAAACTGTCAAATGCTACATGATTTTGTATGTTTATTGTTGCTGACACATAATAATTCGAACGGTTTGCTTAAAAACGTTGCTATGAATCTGGTCATGTGTTGTAGTGTCCACACTCCTCTAAAGCCAACATCTTCGATCTGGTCGCCACGAGTCACTGAGCTTGCACGCATTCGCAGTTTGTCATGTCAAGTACAAGGAGTTTCTTGAACAAGACAATCGCTAGGTTGAAGAGCTCACCATATGTCATGAATCTTGCAAATAAGGATGGGTCCACTACTTGTTCTGTCAACAACTTCTACTGGACACCAATTCGTGCGTCCTGAAAAGCAACCTTCTCCATATTCAGTTTCTCAATATAACAAAACCTTCTCTGATCCGTCCATGACATGATTAAAACCTCATTTTTCATTGAGTGAAAGTTTCTTTGAATTTCTATCAGCGAAAAGGCAAAACTTGTGTGTTTATTTTTTATTTTATTCCATAATTTTTATGATAATTTTTTTGGGAATCACGTTTCAGACGCAATTCCACCATTCAACACATTACTAATCACAACCGAAATTTTATTAGATTATTTATGAAATCAACTTTTTATATTATTTAATTATATGATAATGAAATTTTAAACTACTAAATAAATAATTATTGTTTTCATACTATTTAATTATATGATAATGAAAATTTTTATTATAATAAATTAATATTTATCAACTTTGTTTAATAAACTAAATAATGTAATAGATTTTAAGTCTTAACATAATTTATTAACCACCACTTTGCTAAATTTATCCAGTTATATAAAACTATTCTGGAGTTTTTTGTTCATCAAATTAAAATTTTACCATTGCTTAATTATTACTTTTCTGTGATTGGTTATACAATTCCGTTAACAATTAGAACCCTCAATTTCTGTATTTTTATCAGCAAAATCACAAAATTTACTTTTATATTTTATTTAACAAATTTTCTTAATTAGTAAAATTGTTGCAGAGTCGTGTTTTAAATGCAATTTAGACATTCAGCAGGTTAGCAATCGGCCATGAGGGCCATCACGTCATATGGAGCTTTTCATGTGTAAGCAGCGCGTTATCTTGATCCATATCTTGCTCACAAAACTGAAAAGTTATATCATCTCAAAATACAACATCAATAATGAATGCATGTTATTTAATAATCATCTTCTAATTTCACAAGTTACTTTCATATGCTTCTAATAAGCTGTTCATCAACCTCTACGTTTGTCTTGACCTCCAAGTCTTTGCCCTGGGTGGCCTTGCCCTTGTTCTCCAATTCTTGCTCTTCCCTCTTAGCCTCATCTTCTTCATTTTCGATCTTTTTGACTTTCAAGAACTCAATCAAACCCTCAAGAATCCTATCAACATCCTCATTCCTCATGAGTTGTTCAGCTATCTCAGCTGGACTAACCTGTGTTGCCTCGATACCTTCCTCGATCTTCCTGAAAAGCTTATGCTCATTGATCTCCAAATAGTTTAAAACAAGAGCTTTGAAAGCACTCGGCGTGCAATACGACATGTGAATGTGCATGTCCATACGTCCTGGCCTCAACAGCGCTGCATCAAGTTTCTCTTTGTAGTTTGTTGTGAATACTATAATCCTTTCGTCGCCACAACTTGACCATAGACCATCTATGAAATTTAGCAGTCCAGAGAGTGTCACCTTTTTGTATCGTGTGTCATAACCGTCGTCTGATTCCTTAGTAGCTTCATCAGCTGTTCTATCTTTCAACTCGATAGAACAATCGATATCTTCCACGACAAGAATAGAGCGGTTAGCAGTAGCAATCAGCAATCTCCGGAGCTCAGAGTTGTTGTTCACCGCACTCAACTCTAAGTCATAAATATCAAAGTTGAGATGATTAGCCATGGCTGCTATCAAACTTGACTTCCCTGTACCTGGTGGACCGTACAACAAGTAACCTCTCTTCCAAGCTTTACCAACTCTTTTATAGAACTCCCTTCGCTGCACAAACTGGTCAAGATCTTCCATCACACTTCTCTTGGCATCTGAATCCATAGCTAACGTTTTGAACGTCGAAGGATGGTCAAGAATCACAGAGGTCCAAGCGTCAGAGTAAGTCCCATACATGTTCTCCGGGTCAAGAGTGAAGATCTTGAGAGTTTTCTTCTCTTGCTTCACCAACGTGGCTCTTTTGACCATGAATGGTAAGTAAGACTCGAGAGCCATGTTCTTGAACTTCTTGTGGAAGCTGAGCTCGAATGATCGTACTTCGGATTTGAGTGTAGAGTTTAGATCCCGCGGGTTGTGGAAGTTCTTGGACTCAACCTGGTGGCAATGGAGGACCCATCTGAACTTGACGCCGTTGAAGGTGTCTATAACTTCCTCGTCACGTTCCACGGTGACGTTGTAGTGGTTTTCTTTTTCGTGTTTGCTCACTTTGATTCTTTTGTTAGAAGGAGAGATCTTGGTGGCTAGATAGGCCTCGGCGGCCTCGAAGACTTCGTTGTGGACAAACCCTTCAAACTCTTCGATGATTATTGTCATTTGGGATGAGAAGTAACCAAAGAAGATGCGGAAACCGTAGGAGATGTATTGGTGCACCTCGTCAGGCAAATAGTCTTGGACTAGTGATTTAGCCAGCATTGCGGTTGCAGCCACGGAGGCCGCGGTTGTGAGAACCGTCTTAGCCGTGGCTAGACGAGACTCCGCGGAAGAAGAGTCAGAGGAACTCATTTTCTTTATTAAAGTTTGTGTTCGACACAAGAACTCATAGTTTTATTATTGGTGGACGCAAGGAATAAACGAGAATCCTCACGTTGCAACAACATTGGCCTTTCTTTTTGATAGAATAATGAGAAAAAAGGAAGAATGAAAGTTGAGTTTTAGAAGGGGTCCAATGACTTGGTCATGAGGCTTTTCGGATTTATCGACGAGAGAACAGAACGTGCGTCAAAGGAAGATGAGGAAAAATAGTAAACAAAGACTGACTTTACGTGTGGGTAATTTTTCTCTCAAAAGAAGTATTGGAGAAAAGATTAGAAAAGGTCTAGTATGCATGATCAAATACAAAAACAACTCAAGTTTGATGACTTGTATATTACTATCAAATCAGTTCCACATTCTATAAAAACAAAATGTTTGAATCAAACACGTATAATTTCTTTGAGGATACATATATTTGCATTTTATTTTATTTCTAGGAAATAAACAAGCAAGGAAGTGGAAGTCCCACTAGAGAAATTAGAAATGGCAAACAATATCAAGTAATTACAAGCAATTTCAAAATGTTTATTCTTTATTGTAAGAGAATTAACGTACAATTTGAATTTGAAATTAAAATGCATGAAATTTTGTAGTAACCACATCATATTATGATATGTAACATATTATTAAGAGACAGTGAACTTATTTATATATTGGTCTACTTGATATTTTTTCTTAAATTTCAACCAGTTCATCAACTAAAAGAGAATTTGAAGACATGGAAATTAAAACTAAAATTGAAATACAATGAGTTTGAATGAAGATCTAGTATGCATATTCATAGATAAAAGTAGAATAAACATTTGAATATGCATACTAGATGAAAAAAAAGATATTTTTACTTTGAAAATATACTTTTATAAGAGTCCATATGATATTTTGGTTTTAAATATGTTTAAGCTAAGGTTTATGTTTATTAAATACATATTATTCGAGTTGCTGCTTGTGTTTTTGGAGAAGAATTTTTTCGTATTTTTATTGTTTAAATTATAGAAATCATTTTAAGATATAGTAACTAAAATATATAATTTGAGAAAGCGTGAAGACTTCATAAATAAAGATATTTTATTTTGTTAATTTGATAAATAATAAAAAGTGATAAAGAAGTTATAACTAATTTTTTTATAAAATGATTGGAAATAATCGAACAAAACCAATTGTAAAAGTTTGAAGCTAAAAAATTCAGAGGCACATAATATACTTAGTCAATACTCTTTAAGGTGTATGGCAGATTTGAATAAAGAGAATCTTGAAGACTCGGATTGAAAAGTTTATGATGAATTGAATTTTAGAAGCATTTAGCTTTAAAATCGAAAAAAACTCATTGCTTAATAATGTTAGATCACTTGATCAGAACTTCAGAGCAACTCATATTAGAGTTACCGAGATCACGAAATAAAGAATATGTACTCTTATAAAAATACTTATAAGAGTTATATAGGTTTATATAGTAAAGGGATTTCCTGACCTAAATAAATTCATATATATATGTAAATATTTCTATATGACAAATATACAATATTTATTAATATTAGTTTGGATCTTGTATATCATTCTATATACTTCTATAATGTAATATATATTAAATTATAATTTAATATACTTTTAAATTTTCAGTGATACACTGTTAGAGGGACTAGTGATTACACAAAGGATCCGGGCGAATACACCCTAAGTGTAATTTGATATGGGGATTGGACAATTTTTATCTTTTTGTCGACCGGTGATATAGTTGTGGGCCAAATACAGCTCATAGGCTTGGACCCAAAACAATATATTGATTTACGTCAACATCCTTAGGACCTTAGCTTTCCTGTTTTCGTTCATGCATCCATGATACGCACAATAATCCATGTCTTAGCTCCTTTTTGTAATTACATAAAGGAAATAATAAAGAAAAGATGAATCTGTTTTCTTTCGTCGGGTCCCCAAGCTATGAGCATGAGTGAAAGTACATAAAATAAGGAAAGACATTCTCTGGAACAGTGAAAAGTGTAGTTATTCATGCAAAATATTCGTAATTTTTTTTTTTGTAAATCAAAATATTCGTAAATATAATCTGTATTTTCCACTATGTCAATGTAACGCATGCCAGTTTTAAATGAACTAATGCTGTATACTAATTTCAGATAAAGATCATACAACAAATTAAGCGACAATCTAATATTTATACAATTTATCATTAAAATTCTGGAAAAATACACAATATATATTGGAAAAGAAAAGGTGAAAAGAGGATGTTTTAAAATATTATCAGCAGATATTACGGGTCTCGGTGAAAAAGAAAGTCACTTCTCATCTTAATTCTGCTGAGTACTGTCTACATAAAAGTGCATTTTCAAAATACTTTTGCAATTCAATATTATTGCACTATGATTAGTGCTAATAAGTACCCACCAGACACTCTACGGCTACAGATATTACATTAATTTCAACTTTGAATATATTATATATAGATTGTAGTACAACTTATGAGACCATCAATCATTCCCATGAGAAACTTATAAAAAATGAAATATGTTTCAAAATATATATTCACTGTTAGGCCTATTCACCGTGCCCAATTTGTTTGCATATCGTTTTTATCATACGAAAAGATGATTTTCACTAATGTTTACCAAATAGTTGTTTGATGCCAGCCTACAAGTTTGAGAGATGAAATCTAAGTCCCACATTAGAGAATTAGACAAGAAATGTCTAATATATAAAGAGAAGTCCAACTCTAATTAGTACGAGACCTTTTGGGATAGAAACCAAAAGTAAATCCATGCGGGCTTGCCATTAAGACCCAAAGTGGACAATATCGTACTAATCGGATAAATAGAGTTGGACATGGGCTTTCACAATCCCAACAATTGGTATCAGAGCGGTTGACGAGAAATCTGGAAAAAGACCTAAATACCCTTCGAGAGAAGAATTGATATATCCTATGAGTTAGGAATGATAAGAGGTGTATGTGGCAGAGATCGAGTTAGAAGATCATGAAACCTGTGATGTTGTGGAGGACGAGGATCATCCTCAATTCGATGGAGGAAAGGACACGAGATGAATGTGATCCTTAGATTGAGAGGGAGAATGAGAGATGCAATCTAAATCCCACATTGGAGAATTAGACAAGAAGTATCTAATATATAAAGAGAAGTCCAACTCTAATTAGTACGAGGCCTTTTGGGATGGAAACCAAAAGTAAATCCATGTGGGCTTTGCCATTAAGGCCCAAAGTGAACAATATCGTACTAATCGGATAAATAGAGTTGGATATGGGCTTTCACAATCCCAACAAAATTAATTCATCGAATAAGTCTCACTCTAGATACAATATTATATATTGGTGTGTATCCAGATACATATACTACATCACCTTCAATGATTAATCAGTACAAGATAGATCGTATCGTATATATATATATTTTTTTTACAATTTATATAATCTTCTAAATATTAATTTATATAATCTTATAAATATTACAACTATACCTTTCAGAACGATAAATAGGTACTCCTTCCACAGGAAAATACTTTATTTTCTTGAAAACATATAGCGTGAATAGATTTTCAATGATTTTTTCAGAGATTAGATTTACAGATGATACAAATAATTAAAAACTAGTTTTTATGATGATAATTGATGCGGACAAACAAGATTGCGTTTCTGACATTGTCCTGTGAGTTGTGATTGCTTTTGTCTTTCATTGCGAGTAGGCATTATGTACTCAACCAAAATGCTAACTAATTTCAAAAGGCGATTGTCTCGTTTTTGGATTGTACTTAAAGAGCAATTACACATTTAATTTGTCTTTAAGATGTATTGCTTTGATATTAGTTTTGTATCAAGATACATATACCATCACCTTCAATAATTAATCAATACAAGATATACATTATACTGTATCGTACTCGAACTTAAATAATTTTCCAAAGATTACATGTACACCTGAGCGGATCTAGAAATTGTTATAGTCGAAAGGATTATCATGAGTTTTGAGTTAATCGAGAGCCTTTTCT
The DNA here is from genome assembly GCA_019706035.1 of Raphanus raphanistrum subsp. raphanistrum. Classification (NCBI taxonomy): domain Eukaryota; kingdom Viridiplantae; phylum Streptophyta; class Magnoliopsida; order Brassicales; family Brassicaceae; genus Raphanus; species Raphanus raphanistrum. The sequence continues at coordinate 18,693,789 of CM033983.1, forward strand.
GTAAAGTTTTAACTAATAATATATAAACTAATATCAAACTTTGTAGCTGATAACTTGTAAAAATCAAAATTCAGCCGAGGACACATGATCCCACGACCGATCTACATCCGCACCTGCATGTACATATATATCTTCCGTAGGATAATATTTATCTCTTGTATACATATAAGCCTGAATAGATTTTCCATGATTTTGTAGATTAAGACCTTTTTAAATTGTTTTAACAGATAATACAAATCATCTAAAAGTAAGGTTTATGATGAGGGTAAACAAGATCGCGTTTCTGACATTGTCGTGTGAGTTGTGATTGCTTTTGTCTTTTGATTGTGAGTAGACATTATGTACTCAACTAAAATGATTAAATAACTTCACAGACAGCCTCCTCTCTTGTATTGCACTAAAACCCTAGGTAATTTGGTAATATACCATGATTTCACGAAACATAGCGTCTACTTCAAGTTTGTATTATTATCACTTCAGGAAGTGACACTCGCTAGACCAACATAAATTAAATAAAAAGATCTAAACATACAGACAAGATAAGCACTGTTCATATTCATCCTGAATCGTTTAACAAATCTGATCCGATCCAATATTACAGAAAACTAGCACAAACAAAATGAGATCGATCGATCGTTCTATTACAAAACTGTGCTTGTTGGTCCGAAAACTCGAAGATACAAACAACATAGATAATTATGTCGGGACACTACTTTTTATTTATCGATATTATTTAGTTATGGTTATGGATAACGACGGCGAGAGATTCTCGGCGACGAAATATCAACTGTTTCGCGATGAATGCTTCGATCGTTTTCTGAAACTCTTCGTTCGTCAGATTATCCTCCGGAAACGGCGCTTCTTCGCACGACTCGACGGTTTCACGGCCCTTCTCCGTCTCCGATCGCCGGAGCGTGGGTTTCGACACCATCTCTGGACTCTGTTTCGCGGAGATTTCCGTTTTGCTTCTTTTGTAAACCTTCGTCGTAGGAGGAGGAGGAGGATCGTTCGCTAAATCAGTAACAGTAACCGAGCCATTCTCCGGTTCGGTGGCCGCGTGATCACCACGCGCCGCCGTTGGATTTGAATTTAAATCGGTTTCCGTGTCCATCATCTGTTTCTCCGGTTCGGTTGCCGCGTGCTCACCACGCGCCGCCGTTGGATTTGAATTTGAATCGGTTTCCGCGTCGATCATCTGTCTGTCGTCGAAGACGATCGTCTCTCCGGTCAGATCTCCGTCGGAAGAACTGACGCGATTGTCTCTGGATCTGATGAGCGCGTGGTGGATATCCGCTTCCGCTCCGCCGGAGAAGACGGTGGATTTGGTGGTGGTGAGAAGAGCGACGACGATGGAGTTCCCGAGGAAGAACATGAAGAGAGGAGTGGAGACGACGGAAGAGAGACGGCGGAGGAACTCGCCGGCGAAAGGGAGGCAAGTGAATATCCAACAGACGAAGAGAAGAGCGGCGAAGATCTCCGCTATACGGAGAAGGAAACCAATGCTCTGGAAACGACGCAGCGCGTTGGATTTATCTGATTTCATGTTTTGGAAGTCGATGGAATCCATTTCTCTGATCAGAAATGTGAGACTGAGTAAAAGTATTTGTTCAGAGAAGAAGAAGAAAGGAAGTGGACCCAAGCCTCTCCCCAAGCGTCTCTTTTTATAGACTTTCTTTCCCCCCTTTTTTTAATTTTTTATTGTTTTCTTTAAATAACTTGAACTTTTTCTTGTACTTTTCCAATTATTTTTGCTGTCTAGGTTTTTGATATTTTAAAACACTATATTTTTAACATAAAAACACTAAATTGTTGACTCTTTTTTATGGAATTCTGAAATTTTTGGAAGTGTTAAAGTGGACGATCGCTTCAGTGAAAAAAATAAATAAAGAAGACTCATGCATTCAAGTTGACAGGAAAATATTATTTACAAAAAAAAAGTTGACAGGAAAATATTACCAAACAAAAAAAAAGTTTGAACGAGTTACAGCTGTTATTAACAAACAAGAGTAAACAAAACAGAAAATTGGACCGGGCAAAAATGAAAAGTGATGTAAGAACGAATCAGGTTTTCACGTGAGCCGTATGCAATCCGTATTACAACCGCTCTTTCACCACTTTAGACTGGTATCGGCGTTATCGCTTGTTTGATAAAAAAAAATGAAGACTGGTATGCTTTTTTTTAACAAATATTTTTTGGTATTAATGGTTGGTTTTTCTTCTTCATCAAATCATTGATTCTTTCAAATTTTATAAAGAAAGTGCATTGCTATTATTCTTTTCGGATTCTTAATTTAAGGCAGGGGCGAATCCAAACAACTATTTTCATGGGTGCATTAGTATTAAATTAAAATATTTATGGGTGCACATAAAAAAATTTGTGAAAGAATGCATTGGTTTTTCAAAAAAATTATGGGTGCACAAGAATTGATCTGATCTCATATAAATACGGTTAAACTAATTATCACGTGTGAATGGAACCAAGAAGTTTAACCGTAAGATGATGCTTATTAACATTGTTCCGAGAAAGATTCTACATATAATTAAACTGCCATGAGTTGTCAAAATAATAATAATAATCTGCCATGAATCACGTGTGCATACAGGCCCGGCCCTGACCTAAAGCCCAACAAGCTAGGGCTTTAGGCGCCAAAAGATATTAAGATTTAAGGGGCACCAAATTTGTCAAAACTGTACATAGCCTAGTGGTAAAAGCTGTTATAAATATTCCTAACAACCCTAGTTCGAACCAACCTATTGTACTTACGGGGCAGATAATTTTTTTTTGCTTTAGGCATGAGATTATGCTGGACCGGCACTGTGTGCATAAAATAAGGGGCCATAAATATTGTACCTTGTATAATACAAGTGGTATTGCAGGGATATATACGGACTTTGTATGAAAGCCATAGTCCGAACTCTTCTCTACGTTCTATTTTAAATTGATTTATTGATTTATACCCAAAACCTTCCTTCGAAATTCTTATAGGTTTCTGTCATTTACTTATTTTAGAGCATTAATAATTTCCCAAAATAGTTTTATTTATTATATATTAATATTATCTAATAATATAATTTCATGGTAAAAATAATCCATTCGTATAATGATAATCCATTCGTATAATGGCACATGTTGATAGTTTATTTTTTGTTGAGAATTTCTTGTTTGGAAAACATTAGTCAATTTTAATAGATTTCATTTTTTTTGTTAATTTGATTGTGAGAAATCTGATAAATATTTTCGTTATGGTGCTTTGGTTATAGAAAAATACACATTTTAGATGGATCTCTCACATTTATCCATATATACTATATTGGAATTGAATTAGACTACCGAAAAAGTTAGTTCAAGGATCACAGAAATTGAAAGTCACGCATGAAAATTGTTGTCCGAATATATTCGCATCTATCCCTTTGTTTTATATCCTTTCACACTGTATTCTTTTACAATATAATTATATATAGCACGTTGGATTGTCATAGAAAGGGTAACTAAAGTTTATGAATATGACTAACTAAATTGCATAACATACACAAATCAAACAGATACACCACTAGCAGAGAGAAACAAACACTTGGTGGGCATGATGAATTAATATATTAGGTGAGGCCGAATATAAAGATATTCGGCTAAAGGATCCACAGAATGCTCTGAGTCGCTTCAATTTATAATTAGAAGCCACATCGATAAAAATGGAAATAAATAGATAGTGGATATAAAGATTGGTCGACCCATAGCTTTAGTTTTGATCTTCCTTTTAGCTTCTGCCCACAAGTTCCACTTACTTGCGTTTTTATTTGTTCATACGAACCGCATACCTGCACGCCTGACCCGCCTGGCAACAACTTTGGTCACTAATATACCCAGACTGTAGGATAAAACATATACTAGAAATCGAGACATTTTAGTACTATAGGAGTAGAATTTACAACATGTGCAAATTCGTATACTATTAGTTCAATATTTTAAAAATATCTTAGGCATATATTTTCAAAATATCTCTTGCAAAATACTATATTTTCAAAATATAGCCTCATTGTATAAATAAAAAAGGAAAGAATCAGTTATATGGTTTACTTGTTTGGAGTCCTCATTCAATATTTGACCACTACTCGAGCTATACCGACATAGATACATAGATTTGATCACAGCCCAGAGATGGAAACATCATCATGATATTCAGGAATGATTTGACATAAAGCGAGACCATGTTTTTCCCATACATCGTAGCGTTTTAAAAAATTTATAAACTTGAACTGGGTCATCGTCAATCTCTGCCAGAACTGTACTTTCAAGATTGAGTTTGATAGATTGATAGACGCATCTTGACACTGATTAAACATACATTTCTCTAAACTATATACACATTTATTTTTAAATTAATAGAGGTTTGTATATAATTAAATAATCATCAAACCAATAATATTAATTATATTTCATGCATTTTAATTGTTTTAAGAATCCATATAGGATTTATAAACTAAAGTAAATTTATTTATTTACAAATCTAACAATGTTGATTTTATTTATTTTTTCTTTTTGCCAGCAACAATGTTGATTTTAATTAGTATTTTAAAATCTGGAGATTTTTGTTTGGATTTAGGTCTTTATTTTTAACAAAAATCATTCAATTTCATTATGGAATAAAATTTATTTGTAAGTCTATATGATTGAATAACACATTATTTTTGGATTAGAATTATAAACCATAGAACTTTTTTTTTAACCATAGAATCAAGACGTTCTAATGACACAAGATTTCAATATAAATGTTAAAATCATACGTTCTCTTGTATTATTTTAAGAAGTAACTAAGATTTTTGCATAAAAATTAAAAAAATATATAAATTTTTATACAATTTACTTTTATAATATAAAATAAAATTAATTTAACCAATAATAAAAGATGCAATATTTTGTAATTGGTTCGAATTTCAAATGACATTACCCCCATTATTAGTTTACTTCTTCAACATTGGTTCACCGTTGACTCAACAAAATGCCACGTGGTGAAGAACCGAAGAAGAATCGAACAAGAATATAAATAAAATGCGCCAAAGGGGAAGATTGTAGAAGCCCTAGTCTCAGGTTCTTTTCTTTACTGATCTGCAACCTCTTTCTTCGTCTCCTTACGATTCCATCCTAAAGTTTCCACATTTCCGACAGAAACTTAGCTCTCGTTTTGGTAATTACAGCGTCTTCTCTCCGCCACTCAAAGCTTATCCGAGCTATAGTTCGTTCGATCATCCCTCGTGGTTTTTTTTTGTTTTCCTTTCTCTGTTTCCCGCGCTAGATCTATGGCCGTTTTAGTCGAAAGATTTGCTCGCAGAGACGGAAGCGAACACTCTGGGTCGGTCGAGCAAGAAGCTTCGGAGATCAATGGGTCTCCGGAGATCCGGTACGAGATGGTCCCGGTTAGTAGGATCGAAGCCATTGTTAATAGTCTGGTTAGTAAAGGAATCTCCCTGATGCACGCAACATGTTCGATGAAATGCCTCGTTTTAAGTATACTCATTTCGTGTTGTGTATATGTTTCTTATTGGAGACAGAGCAAATGGGTTGTGTCTATTCTGTTTGCTTCCATCGTTCTTCTGCGGCATGATGCTACAGCCTTGTGGGGAATCATTGGATCCGTTTCGAATGCGGCTCTCTCCGTGGTACTCAAACGTATACTTAACCAAGCGAGACCTGCTACGACCTCGCGAACTGATCCCGGGATGCCATCTACTCACGCCCAGTCTATCTCTTTCATATCTGTGTTTGCTGTTTTGTCTGGTAAGCAAATTAAAAAAAGAACTTGGAACTAGTCAACAATTGTTTTCACTAGTACGGTACTGTTAAGATAATATGGATCATATTGTTATTCTACAGTTATGGAATGGCTTGGAACCACTAAAGTCTCTATGTTCCTTAGCTGCCTCATACTCGTGTCGTGTTCATATTTTGTAAGTGTTTTTCCAGTTCACATGCTTTGTAATCCCTTCCTATGCAAATGCTTTGTAACCACTAAAATGTTGCAAAAACTTGACGTGCAGATACGGTTAAGGGTTTCTCAGAAGCTTCACACAAGCAGTCAAGTGGTGGTTGGTGCAATCGTGGGTTCTGTTTTCTGCATCTTCTGGTACACAACGTGGAACTCGCTTCTCCTTGAAGCCTTCGAGTCATCTCTATCACTCCAAATATCTGTATTTCTGGTTGCAGCTGCTCTTGCGCTAGCTTTTGCAACCCATGTTGTACTTGACTGGCTCAGAAACGATAATTGAGCAAAACAAGCTTTGATTAACATTGTAAGCAAAAACTCAAAATTGTACTCTTAATTTTTTTAAAAAAATTCCACATTCGCATTCTTTAATTAGTTCCCCAAACATAATAACCCAAGCACTTGAGAATAGAGAGCTAACATGAACCAAATATTAGTGAATGTGGCTTCCACTTTAGTATGCCACCGCAAAATAAAGAAACATGTGTATTACAGCTACTTGGAGCTATACATCAATCTTGAACGGTTAAAACAATAACCAAATACGTATATATTTCTATTCACAAGGCGTGTGCTAAACGTCCTGTATCTTATTTCTCTTGCTCATATCAAACACCCATTATGGAGACAATAGGCTTACTCAATCATCCTTGAGAGTTTGTGATACTTCGGAAACAGGTTTTGATGCAGTAGGAATGTAAGACCATGCCAACGCCGCGCTTCCAAGAGTAATGGTTGCTGCGATTGATCCCCATATCCATCTCTGCCTCTTCTTTCTCTTCTGCCTCTTACGTCGTGCCACCTCTGGTATCAACAAATTTGGAGATCAGATTCATGCAAACAAGAAAGACACAAATGACTAAGAATCATTTGATTTTTTTTCTATTACCTATGGCCTCTTGGTTTCGTTGGGACATTTCTCGGTTCACGGCTTCGTAGTAGTGTACACGGTCAGACAATCTTGTAATCTCAAAGTTCTTAGTTTCGAGCCTAGATTCCATCACCATCTCTGCCTCTGCCTTGGCCATACCTCTGCTTAGAGAGTCGGAGACAAACCTAGCAACCTCGAGTTGGCAATGTAGTTCTTCCGATAGGTTCATGTTGCTGGGGGAGGTGGTAGGATTGATAGGAATGAATAGACCGACCTGGGCCAGCTGCTCACGGAGTTTCAGCCAATGTGTTTGCATCTGCTCTAGAGATTCCTCTGTTTGTTTTCTCTTCTCGATTTCCATTAGTAAACTCAGCCTTATCTCCCTTAGTTCAGATTCAATGTTGTTAGCTGAACTCTGCATTCCACTGTCGGTTGATAGTTCTGAAATACCATGAAAATGAAAGCTTTAACGTTAGGGTATAGGATTACAAATCACTTCCAAATCATCTAATGTCCAGTTATCTTAACATAGGAAAGCAAATAACGCGTTCATACTAAATCTGATTCTAACACGTGACTCATCATACTACCCCGGAAACAATAAAAGCATAAGCATTTTCAGCCACCTGACAAGGAAGAACAATAGCAAGAAAGTGGGATTAAGATACGTACCATCCCAAGCATCATAAAACTCTCCCACAGGTGTAGCAAGTCTTTGTGAACCTTCCTCACCCTCTACCTCTGTGTTACTTGTGAAGCTTGCTGACTCACCTGGGTCATAGAAATCTTCACAGTCACTCTCCTTTTCCGCTTTGGCACCAACATGCTCCGGCAGATTGTTTCCCCGCTCCAAACCATTGGCAGCCTTATCCAAACCCGACTTTCCACTCCAACTCCCAAAAGGACCATCAACAATCCCACCAAAATCCTCTTCGGTAGGCTCACTCGTAGAAAACGAGAACGAAGTAGACTTCCTCCTAGGTGAAGGAGCCTTTACATCTGCATTACCAGTGACAACACCTTCATCTTCCGAGACCTTCTGCTGCTGGGAAGCCACATTAGCCTCGGAGGAGCTTTTCAAAAGGCGCGGCGGGCCGCGAGACTTGTGGTTGATGATGTAAGGCGACGGCGGGAAGGAAGACGGGGAGTTAGGTAGTGGGATTGCATCGGGAGTGGCGTAGAGAGAAGGTGACATCTTAGGACGAGTGAATGTCCTCTCATTAGTTATTTTACCTTTATCCACCTTTGATATTGGTGGCTTTGAATAATAGGATTTAGTAACGGACGTGGAAGCGGCCCCTGGCTCTAGCATTCTATCCAAAGCAATAGCAGAGAAAGTAGGCATGGTGGCTCTGCTGCATCATAAACAACAAGATCGTTTAGAATTACAAATGAATAACAAGCACGAGACTAGTAGAGTCCTAAGGGGGATCACATGTTCAGCTCTAGTTGATAAAACTATTTTGATTAACCATTTGAGGTCTAACGGAATCACAAGTTCAAATCAGCTATTGAGAAGGTCCAAATCAATCCACGCCATCGCAACCACAAAGCTATACCTAACGAGAACTCATTCAACACAGATTCTCGCATAAATTTGAGAGTATAAGAGAAATCAGCTCGCGAAAACCTAAAAAAAAAAAACGAGGAAGAAGCTCGCAAAATCAACCTACAAATCGAGAATCTTAGAAGCTAACAAAAAGGTCAAGCCGTGAAGAAGCCAATCGAATCTCTCAACGCAAAGCAATAACAAACACCTCCAAGCTTCTCGGGGGGAAAGAAAAACGTAACGGAAAACAAAATCACAAGGCGTAACAGAACAATTACCACAGGCGCGAAGGAGATCTACACGGAAGAAGCTGAAAGGATCCAAACGGTGGATCCTGGTTTAGACGAGAGGATTGTTAGAAGAAGAAGAAGAAGAAGAGGCTGTGATACGGCACCGTATAAGAGATGAAGAGGAAGAGGAGGAGGGAGACGCAAGCAAACAACGAGACCTCCGCTTTGTCTCTCCGCAAATATTTGATTTGTGAAAACCCTTTCCCCTATTCTATTCTTGGCGACCAGTTTCTGAACAGATTCCTTATTTTATCTTTTATTTTTTTAAATTAAATCATCTCCGCTGCTTGGTCGTCGAACATTTTAGACAAACGTGTGTGTTTTAGAGAGACTTGAAAAAGACGAGTTTAGCCTCTGACGGTATGACTAACGAGGAAGGTAGGCGCGATTAAGATGGGGTATTTTGTGTAAATGAATCAACGGTAGGGTTTTCGAGAGTATTCGAAACGACGTCGCGGAAGGGATCTTGTTAAAAGTGGGTCTTATATGAACGGGTCCTATCACGAATATTCAGCTACGTCACTAAAACGTTGACGTGGCGACATTAGGTCCTAAAGCAAGTTTTTGGTTTTAACTTTTGACCCTGTGGCCCAACATGTCTGTTCAAGAATCTGTATAGCCCATTTTTCAAATAAAATATATTTTCTTAAGAAAGTTATTTTTGTCTTCTCATAGTCTGGACTTTTGATATTTTTTGGAGCCAATTCCAAACATACATGACCCATGCGAAAAATTATGAAATCAAGAATATAGAACATGATTCAAAGCATTGATGAGAAGAAAAAAAAATCTAATGCATTTGCCGTTAGAAACTTTGTTTTATTTTAAATTTATAGCTAAAAAAACTATGAAATCAAGAATATAGAACATGATTCAAAGCAAACAACTGAGGACCTCCTGTATAATCAACAACGAATGTATTCGATTAACACGTCTTTATAAAGAAAATCAAAGCTTGTTTTTAAATACCCGACTTTCTCTCCTTTTGTATTTGTCATTACGTTTGTTTCCGATATTGGGATGTCATTCTGTTCCATTTTGAACATTTAAAATCTGCTATTCAATTCTTATTCTCATGTACGAACATCTAACCTAGATTTTTAAATTCTCTGTTTACTTGTTTACAATTCCCAAAATTTCAGGTCATCCACCATTTGAGAGGTGCTGAGGCCTAGACAAGACATCAAACCGTGTGTAGACATTGTCTGGTTTAAAGGTGCCATCCCGAAGCATAGCTTCAACATGTGAATTGCAAACTATGACAGGTTCCCAACAAGAGCAAGGCTGGCGGCTTGGGGAATGCCCATCACACCACTGTGCCCTTTCTGCTCCAACTCCACCGAAACCAGGGACCATCTGCTACTTATTTGCGAGTACAGCAAAGAAGTCTGGAGAGGGGTTTTCACTAGATGCCATCTGCCTATCTCCATGCTCACTGGCTGGTCTGAACTTCTCTCTTGGATAAGAGCTGCAACATCTGCAAAGCTTACTCTTCTAAGGAAGCTGGCGACACAAACCGTTGTCTATCACATATGGAAGCAAAGGAACAATCTAATACACAATCAGATATCCATACCCGCGGGTATTGTCTTCAACTCCATTGATAGAGAAATGCGAAACATAATCTCTGCAAGAAGGCAAAGAAAACAATTTCATTCACTTATGTCAATGTGGCTGAGATAAATGAGATGTCTTGATTAATTTCTCTAGGGTCCCCCTTGTTTTTATTTCTTTTTTGCCAAGGAAGCCCAAAACTAAGATCCTACTTTGTATCATCTTTTATTCATTTATATGATATTTGCACTTTAGCAAAAAAAAAAAAACTCCCAAAATTTCAGGGGTCTTGTATCTACCTAAGATCTCTTTTCCCTTTTAACACCAAATCTTCATGTCATTACCACATAACAAAGCCATTCGACATACAAATCAACAACATATGAAAGACAACACACATGTGACACATAAGAGCAATCAACATGAATTAACCTATAACTTTCGTGATATTGATCAACATTACACAACCAGTTACAACGAGAAAACACATTCTCTTTATACTTTCTTTCGACTCCACAAACACAGCCTCAACTCTCTCTCCCTCTCTCAAATATTTCTTCTTTAGATTCATTGCCAACCTCTCAAACGCCCTTTTCTCACCATGATCATCACACACGTTATGTCAGAATCTATTCGACTATTTCTTCAAGCTATTTTTTATTGTGTAGTAGTATATCTATCTCATATAACAAGCCCTCATCGATGCACTTGAAAAGATGATTATAGACACTTTATAACAATGAGAATCACAAGCTATAAAATATACACTTTTTCTAACCACTACAAGTTGTAGTTTCGGTTTTACCTTGCTTTCTACCACATACGCACAAAGATAGTTACATCGGTGTGAGTTGTTCTCTGAATTCAACAGCTTTGACAGTATTTCAGTTCTTTACCAATATTTATTTGGCACACTCACAAATCCTCCATTTGACATCAACTTTGATGACTCACTCCAATTTCCAGACACATTGCTCATCCGTAGTGTTCCCCGTCATTTTCTGTTCTACAATTTGATTTTTAGAGTCGTCAACTTTGCTGAAAAATTGAGGGGGCTTTACGTGTTTAGACGTGAGACTAACCGGATCTGGTCACGGGTCCAGATTTATTAGTTCAGTTGTGTTAAAAATTTGTTTGGTTTTCTACGAAGTTGGTATACGATTGTTTAAGAGTTAATTAACGGATAATTTCATCGGTATGGAAAATAGTTTTAGAACTTTCACATTTGTGTAAAATCTGATTTTGAACTTTCATTCTAAATATGATATCTTTAGCTCTGTATAGACTGCTCTATAATAGTTCCAAGGAGAAATAGTTTTGATCCATCTTTTGAATCAGATCACAGGAATGGTTTTCCTTTTTTCTTTTTTTTTTTCTTAAATAAAATGTGAATTTTTCACTATATAAGATAGTGAACAAAGGTATAAATAGAAAAGCTTGATAAAGCAAAGGTTTGAAGAGATCCCAAAAAAATGAAAATATCTTTAGAAACATAATATAGGACACGAAGGTTCTTAATAACAGAATTGCAACTGAATTACATGTTGGATCCTTCACAATGACTTTTTTTTCCTCATCTTTATATATAAAAGAGAGTTTTCATCTCTCCCATGAAGCCACCTCAGCATCCACATCAGAAATTAAAGTCACCTAAAGCCAACACGTGTCCAAAAAAAATCTAACCTAATGATAGCGTTTCTTTCTTCTTCGTTGCCTTTTCAGTGTCTCAATCCAATTTCTCAGCGGTTCCCAGTTTTATACGATTACCATTGATTTTACCTATTACTACTTTTTTTCTTCAAAACAGTAATATTTATCAAGGGCAGCTAAAACTCAGCTTCAGACGATCTCAACCCAGAAAACAAAATTGCAGCGAAATTTCAAACGAAGATTCAACAACACACTGATGTCTTTCTAGCTTGATCTTCCACCTCTTCTGGTATGTCTCTCCTGCTCTCCATGAAAAGGGATCCCGCTGGTATTTTTTTTTTATGACTAAGGGCTAAATTTTTTGACTTGGTTATAATTCCCGCTGGTATCGAGGCAAAGGGTCTGCCTTTCTCTTTTTGATGCTGCCAAGAAAAAAGCCACCGTTATAGAGAATTGTTACAGTGATTTGAGCAAGGCAGAGACGGGATAGTCACTCCGGCAACACAGCAATAGAGAAACTGGAATTTGATCTTATCCACTGACTCAATTTTTATTGTTCTTCAGGAAAATTGATTTTCAGTATTTGATTTTTTTTTAACACAATTTTTCAGTATTTGATTTACATTTAATTTTCTAGGTTATTTGTTTTTTAAAATAAGAATCTAGGTTATATTGGTAGTATTTTCAAAACCGTTGAGAAAGAAGAGGCGTCTCTTTTTAGCTACTAGAGCTTCAAGAACAGAGAATCATGATGCTATATGGTTGGAATACTGACACTGAGACACCGAGTAAGCAAAAGAAGCTCCAGCGCAGTACCTAGGAACTGATTTTGTTTTACTGCACTTCAAGTTTTAGTACTATTTCTTCTCTTCAATGATTTAACCTGTACAACCTTTTTCTTTTGATGATATTCAGATCCTTGGTCTGTGCAACACAAGAGCTGATCTGAGGAAACAGAGTCCATTTAGCAATCAACAAGTACACTGAGCCTGGACTGAGTTTATTAGTTGTTGCAAGACGGACTCTACCTGAGAAAACAAAAAATAAGCTCGGGTGGTCCTGGTCCATGTGAATTCATTGGTGTGTTGCCTTTGTTTGGTCCTCCAAGACATGATAGTGCATACACCATTAGAAGAGCTTCAGACCTAGGTGTCAACATCCAGATGATCATTGGTTAATATCTGTGTATTTACTTCTATCTTTGGCTTTAATCTTATGTTGTATTGGTTTTCTTATAGTTGATCAAGCTTTTGCCAAATAGACTTGACATAGGCTCGGTATGGGATCAGACATGTATCCATCAGCATCAACTTCTCTACTTGATAATCACAAAGACGAAAACTTAGCTGCTGTCGCCCAGGTTAGTTAAGAAGAGTTTTTTTGTTCATGAACTTGCATTTTCTCTCTACAAAGATGTTTTGGTTTATGTTTCAACCAGAGCACAAGTACAAGATTGTGAAGAAGTTGCCTGAGTTGAAGCATACATGTAGAATGGCTGGTGATGAATGCTCATGCTTTGAAAGGAGTCAATATCGGTATCGCTGTTTCTGATGCTACAGATGCTGCACCAGGCGCTTCTGATGTTGTTCTCACCAAGGCTTGAGTCAGTGTTATCATCAGCGCAATTTTAACCACTCGAGCTATTTTCTAAAGAATGAAAAACTATACAGTCAGTGTTCTCTTTTATGCTATAGTTTAATACATCATCTTTTCTTTCCCCGATCTCACTTTTCAGCTGGGAAATCAAATAAATCTTTGCAACTGGCATTGTCTTTGCAGGCTACATGGCTTTAGTGACCATCGTTTCTTCTGCGCTGCTTAGAGAACCAACTTCTTCCTGGTATATATCTAACATATTAACAATCTCTCTCTTTTGCAATCAACTTCTCCATCACACAAGCATAACTCTCTTTGTTCTTTACCTTAGATAACTTTCCATGTGAGAGACTTGAGATGCAATGGACTTGAAAGGATGTGTGCTTTGTAATTCGGGAGTGTTGTGTGCCAAGCTCTTATATTCATCACTTGAGCAAGAGGCATGTATTTTCCAGAACGACCTTCTGATAGCATAGGCAGTAAAGCATAAAACATGGTTTTGTTTCTTTAGAGGGATCTTCTCAATTCGCTATTGACCAGATGCATGAGTAGTAATCTCTGTATCTCTGGCGACTGTATATCAAGAACTTGCAAGTTGGATTTGAATACAATTCAGTTTATTTGTAAATAATATATGCGAGATACTCAAGAGTATTATACATGTAACATTGGGTCATTGTTTGTTATTATTTTGTCTAGAATTTGAGTGCCATTTATTCAGTGCCTACTTTTGCAAATATTTTACATCTGTATGATTACTATTTTTGCTTCTTTAGTTACAAATATTCATCTTTTTAGTAAACTCAACTTTATATTGTTAGTCTGAACTTTTTTTTTGAGACAGGTGGTAAGCTATAAACTTAAGTTACGCTTAGATTCATACCTTAAGTGTTCTAAAAAAAATCAACTTTGTTGCTCTTACTTCTTTCTCCATTCTCAGAATTTGCAAACTCAGTGGTCTCATCTGTGCATCAACCCATCAACTGACCAAGCGACTAACCCATCTTAGAACTTTATAAGAAGCGTTATCCATACGACGAACCTTATGTGCGTAAATTACTATTTTATTTTACAAATCAAATTCTTATGCTTTGTCAACAAAGCTGTTTGTCTTACATAGTATTAGAGAGCGTTCTTTACAAAACAATTTTAAAAGTTAAAATATGATCTAAAACTCTATTGCAAATAAGCATTTGTACGACTTTATATATGAAACGAAGAAAAAAATATTTTAGACAGTTACATAACATGGGTGCTCGGAAATATTAGATCATTTTGGTAATAAATATTAATCCCAAAATATATAAAGGTTCAAAAAAATATTATATATATAGATGGGGATGTTGATCTAGGTTGCATGGAATCTTTGTCGGACGTCTGCTTCCCGCTTCGGAACCGGAATCGGAATCGGAAACTTGTGGAAGCTCTCGGAATCTCGCTTCCAATGCGCTTCCAAAAATACATATTTAAAAACACGTTGGAAGCTTACGATTCCATTTTGGAATCACGCTTCCGTTTTTTTAAAATACAATATCATAAATAAATAAAAGTAGAAGAAACATTGTTTTTATATAATAGTGAAATAGATAATATAAATATACAAAAATTAAAACTAATACTATATATTGTCTTTATGCATTGAGGGTTTATTAGAAAAATACCGTCTCTATTCAAATATATTGTGTTAATTATTTATGAAATATTAAAAAATAATATTTTATAAACATAGTTTATGCATAGTTTCACGGTTTTAACATGAAATCATTTAAAATTATTATAAATGAATATTTTTCTTTTATTTTAATTTGAATCATATAATTGTTAGTCACATTTGTAATCTTTTATATTTTAATATATATACACGTTTCCGACACGTTTCCGCTTCCTAATTTTATAAAAAAAATTCACTTCTACGCTTCCACACGATTCCGTTTCCGCGTTTCCGTTTCCATGTAACATAGATGTTGATGTGTCCTAAGCAGGAAAGAACAAACATGATTATATACATATATAGATATTCATATAAACTACGGGCTCATTGTCACGATAAACATTATTAATTTACATGAAGGTAACTCTAAACATTTTAACTTCATCCAGTAGAAGTTCATCAACTAAACTAAAAGAAAAGGGTAACCAAAAACCAATGCCAGTCCATTTGTTTGTTAAACATTCTATAGTTATTTTGGTTGCAACACTATTTTACACCAAAATAATTTTCAAAATATAGTATACACAATCCACGCGTAGCATGAACACGAACCTAGATTACTTTATGATCAACCAACTCCATAAAATCGTAATAAATGATGTAATGCCACATACAATTCTTAATATATAATTAAAATATAGATTATTTAACAAACAAAAATTATCTTAAACCTTTTAACAAGAAAAAATAAAATCATATTTTATAAAATAGCAAGTAATATCCATTTTAAAAAATCATAACTAATTTTTTAGATAGCATGGCTTATTTAATCTTCCAATACAATAACTGTACAAAATTTTAACTAATATATATATTTAAAATTATAACAATTTATATATAACTATTTAAATTATTTGTTAATTTTCATCCCGCCTGTAGGGCGGGTCGTTCCTAGTACATATATATAAAAAAACAATATATAACGTCTTCATTCATGTGCACCAAAAAAAAACGTCTTCATTCATCCTTCCTTCATCGATTCTATCTGTAATGAATCACAGGTGTGTTAGAATTCGGATCCCACACACCTCCTTCCTTCACATACTCCATATACCTTGCAAACTCCGGTTTCGCCGTATCCAAACTCTTCTTCTTCGTCGTCTTCTTCTTTTTCCTCTGAAAACGTACGTTGAATAAACTTAGCAAGGGATGAACAGAACCACCGGTTGGTTTCTCCGTCGCCAAACTCTTCTTCTTCTTCCTCTGAAAACGAACATTGAATAAACTTAGCAAAGGATGAACAGAACCACCCTTTCGTTTCTCCGTCGGCGTCTTCTTCATCTCTTGAACCGGGTCTCTTGAATTACCATCTACACTATTCAATATCGGTTCTTCTTCCACGAGTTTTTCGTAGCCGCCGTGGATTTTTCTGGTGCTCATGGCTCTAAACATGGTAGTATTGTGAGAAAAGGTTGAGTTTCTTGGGTTAGGTTAGGTGTGTTCTTAGAATCTTTCTCTTGATGTTTATTTGAGTAAGTAGGCCAAGTTTGCTTTGTGATATGAAAAGGAAAATAGTAAGATCTGTTTGACTTTTATATATGCGCAGATCTCCAACTAACAAAACTAAATATGTGTGTAATTTAATAACCATGTGTTAGTGTTACACCCACATGATGTATACATTTTGTCCCTATTTAATCGCCGTTAAATTGTGCTTTATGCAGACAATTACATCTACATTTTTCAGACAATGTCATTAGAGTTTAGACTCAACTTGTCGTGTTGCAAAACGAACTTTCTTTCTCTCATCAAGATCCAACAATTTATTAGTCCTAGAAGGAAGAAAAAACGTTGCAACTTTATCGAAAACTTACAAGATCAAAGGGAACACCTCTAAAAAAATCATTTGTAAAGAAACATCTGAAGCTTGTTTCCAAATCCATGTTAAGTCTAGGACTGAGTTGATCATGTGAGGTTTGGTCAAGCCCAATTGACTCTACAGATCATATAAATCATATTCTCCTTCTTCTTGAGAATCTCTTTTTTTTTCTTTTTTTTTGGCATCAAATCTCTTTTAAAGTTAGACTTGGTCATATATGTATGATTATATATAGCTATATATTTGTGTTTGTCAGCATCTTAGGACTCTAAGGTAGGATTGGGAGATAGAAAAAAGCGGATAGGAGTGAAGAGAAAGAAAAGAAAAAACAAATGCAGAACATAACTTTCTCTTTGTTGCGTTCTTGCCTTGGCAAGAAGAAGTGCTGCTTTCTGGCTATCTTCCATGCTATCTACCCTTTAGTGTCAACAAATACATTTTCTTTTCATTTTTGGTAGCAAAAGAAATCAACCAAATACATCATGCTTCTAAATTATTTTTCCATACCAATTACCAAGTAAAAGGACAAGCATAAACTTCATGAGCAAACACGAGAACCAAATATAGGACCACGCTAAACGTTGACCATACAAGATTCTTGATCTTTGATTTTGACAATTACAATAATCAAGTCTCTGTTATTTTTTTACTAAGAGTCAAAATTAATGTTAAAAAATACGCTAGAAGGAGGGGTCGAACCTCCGACCTTGTGGTTAACAGCCACACGCTCTAACCAACTGAGCTATTCCAGCTGATTTGTTATATCTTTAAATCCTTTCGTATCTATGCTTTTAGGTACAACTATCAATTCATTGTAACCACACAGAAACTAATTTTTTAAAAAAATCGCAAATTAACATAATAAATCATAGCATAGATAGACGCTTCTGGTTTCAAGATTTGCATCTACAATCCTATAATCTAGTCACGAATTCATACTCAAAGCAATATTTGTGCAAATAATAAAAACAAGATTTATTAATTTTAACTTTTGCAGATCAAGTTGTTCAAAAAAAAAAAAAAAACTTTTGCAGATCACAAGTTTAAATTACCGTTCCTCTTCATTGCTTGCTTGTTATTATGCATCCACACTTTGAAAACCTGTCTCCTCAGATTCACAGTCCTACAAAACTTATCAATCTCTTCTTCATCTTTCTTCTGCATACTCCACCCTAGCCTCTCTGCAAACTCCTTCATCTTCTTCTTTTGTTCTTCACTGATCTTTGTCCTTACCCTCTTCTTCTTCCTCATCGAATCTTTTCCATCAGTATTTTGGTTCAATATCTTCTTCATATCCTCGCTCGACGACGAAGCCCTCCGTCCAATCTCACTAGTTGGATAAACTCCACGTGGCTGGATCGCCTTGTAAACCACCGTAGATATCAGCTCTTCTCGTGTTCTGTTTCTATGTCCGTAGACTTCCTTCCTGTGGAAACTCCGGTGGCAATTGCAGGCTGCGCATTTTAGCGCACCTTGCGTGCCCTCTTCACCTCCGGGCATGAACTCGCAGCATCCGTCCACCACGTGTCCTCCGGTTAAGGCGGCGTGGTTCTTCTGACACTCCTTGTACTTGGCTGCTTGGTCGCCACGTGTCGTTGGCTTTTGGTTTTCTTTCTTGATCAAGAATGGATCTGAAACGGGTTTGTCTTTCGGATCCGGGTTGGAATGTGGTTTTGCTTTTAAGGTTATTGTTGTGGTAGTAATTGCATTGCAGCTTCCTCCATGCTCCATTGTAAAAATCTGGCTCTAAAGAAGATACATTTGTTAAATTGTAATAACCTACTTATAAATCATAACTGATGCATGCAAATAAATAAAAGATATCATTGCAGTTTAGTTACTTATTAAATTTGGAATTTAAGAGGAAAGGTTATCTGATTTTAGACTCACCTGGAGGGATTTAAAGAGCTCAATGAGATTGATATTGAAGAAGAGGGAGAATTAGAAATGGTGGTGGTGGTGACGTGTGTGCATCTGTTTCCTATCACCCATCAAGTTTAATTTCACATGAAAATCCAACAAAATATCGATTTTATAAAAGAAACACACAAACCTACAAGAGAGAGAAAGAGAGAGAGTGTGTGTGTGGTGGTGCCTCTTAATTTCGAGACATTGTCATATGTTATCTCCCACCACCTGCAACTTTGGCCCATCTCCCATTATTGCATTCCTATTTTTTTTCTCTATTTTCTTTTGTGATGATGATATTAATATGTTATTGGTGTTACTAATTAATGTGTGTCTGCAAAAAGCCCTAGGTTAGTCAAACAATTACCAACTTGTTAAGACATTAGGGTGTAGTGCGGTGAGAGATGGAAAAGAAACTTATTGAACTAGTTCACATTTCAATTTTAGATAATTCAACAATAATTTTAGTTTAGTTGAAATTATGTGTCATGTGATCAAGAAAATCAAATTGAAAACATGTGTTGATTAGTATGGAGACATTAAGCTCGGTAGCTTGGGGGCGGGGCTGTATGAAGACATAAATATTAAATTTGATTTTCTTGATCACATGATATGAATAAATTTTTATGTGTATTATTGTGAAAATTTATACAAAAATTATAAAAATTTATAACATATCATAAAAAATTTAATTTCTGAAGTACATAAAATTTTATTCAAATATCCACTAATTGTATAATTATGGCAATATATACACTTTACGTCACAACTAATCTAATCCGGAATAACTGTTGTTACTATAAATATGAGAAAATTATACTAATATCAACATTAGCGCGGTGGCTTGGGGGTTATATGGAGAATTGGGGACTAATAAACATTTATTACAGTTTCAACTTCCCATACCAATGGAATTAGGGTTGCTTTAACAGCATCTAATCAGAGTTAATCCTGCGCCTTGATTGAAAGAGAAGACATTTTAAATTAATTTTCTGGTGGGAGGGTTGAGGAAATAATGAAAAAGAATGAAAAGCTGGTCCACATAAGCACAAACAAAGACCTGCACTTTTATTTATCTCCACATGTCTTGTTTTCAGATTCTTTGTTTCCCACAGCTGTGTTGCACTTCATGATGATCTTCTTATTTACCAAATATACCAAAATTAATGAAAATAGATTTGCCTTACAAACTTTCAAGAGGTTGATCAATGTTAAGCGTGGCATCTTTGAACTTCAGTAAATTGTCTCCATATAGAGAACTCCCCAAGTTAAAAAGAAACAAGCATGACGCCCAATACTTCAAAAATGCTGCTCTTGTTGATATATGTGAGTCTGTGACATTGCAAAATCAGATCCAAGCTGTTTAGACATTGGCCCAAGCCCTATAGAAGGTTGGATGCAAGGAAGTGGGAGAAAAAAAGAAGCCATGCTATTGCTGTCTAAGCAAAGAATACTAGCAAAATGAAACTAGATTTGAGACATTCCGTACTTCCACATAGAGTTACAGATGGGGTTTCTGTCACGTTTTCTAAGTTGCAAATACAGGAAAACAAAAACAAGGACAAAATTCAAGATTATCTAGCAAGTGAAGCTTGGAAGAGAAGGGAAGTCACAACAAAGTGGTGGGCGTGGAATAGCCTTTTTCTTCACAGGATACGATTAGCTGTCCTGGCCGACCCAGAGCAAGTGGGTCTTGATTACGAAGTGATCCCAGATCAATCACAGTACGATGATTGATGCTAGATTTAGAAGCTTCAGTGACAAAAGATGATAACAATCAGTCATGCTACATATAGAAGATACTGCGACCGATAGTATTTATATTCCATTCGGAAGATAAAAGCTTAGCTGTTAATCATATGTCATATACCCATGCAGGAAACTTACTTCAAATAGATGTTTAACTTAACTAGTTAATATCCTAAAGCTAAGTTAAAAAAAAAAGTTAATTCTTTATGGACCCTATATACATATCAATCAAATCTATTTCCTAGCAAATCATTAGTTGGAAGAAAGTCTTATTATTACCTATACACCTAAATATATTTTAACTAATAGAAAAATAAAATAAAAATATTTTGTTAATAAATTTTTCATTGAAATTCTAAAACGATATTTATTTTGAAACGGATATTTTACTCTATAATGATAACGAAACTGAAACAGAGAAATTATTATTTTGTGTGTTTATATTAATTTTATTATTTAATAATTCTAAATTCTAATTGTTTAAAAAATGAGCTTATCGAAGTGTTTTGGATTTAGTTTACTGGAAATAATGTATTTATAATATTTTATGTTTGAGTATAAGTGTCATTTAAAATTTCTGCATACGAATTAAGAAAATGATCAGATTTTATATTTTATTTTTATTTAATACAATTTTGTTTGAATTTATTAATTAATGAGGTAAAAGTGTAAAACAAATATTTAATATTTGATTTAAAAATGTAAAACAATACTAACATGAAATAAATTTTAAAGGATAAAATAATATTTAATATGAAACATGAGGGGAACAAAATTAGGTATTTTAATTCTATACTAAAAATTTTGTTGTATTTGAAATTTAAACATTAATGTTATTTTATATTAAGAAATTATCAATGGAATACCCTAAAGTTTTTATGTAAAGACATGGAGATGGCAGAATCGCTCACTGGTCCGGCGATGATCGTCAACCTCTCGTTAGCAGTATTAGTCATTAGCAATCATCTATAGACCGACAAATTTATCATTTAGCTAGAAACTTAGTTG
Organism: Raphanus raphanistrum subsp. raphanistrum; assembly: GCA_019706035.1. Lineage (NCBI taxonomy): Eukaryota > Viridiplantae > Streptophyta > Magnoliopsida > Brassicales > Brassicaceae > Raphanus > Raphanus raphanistrum. The sequence continues at coordinate 18,715,472 of CM033983.1, forward strand.
GGCCTCATGCAATATCAATTGGCGCCTAATTAATTACCCAATAACACTTTTTGGTTCAGTTGCAATATGTTCCTTTCGTCGTCGTTAGCGATAACTGCTAACAAGTATATAAGCCCGATCAAATTCTTAATTGGGCACATTTTAGCCCAATCACACAAACTTTTTTTGCCAGCTAAAACATTTTATTTTATTGATGCATAAAACGGCAGTAATTGAGTTTAGGGAAGTATGAATCAAAGACCTCTGATATAGTGAAAAAAATCGACTTATCAGGGCATCTCCATCTCCAGTGGATCACTATTTTCTCCTCTATAATTCACTATATTTTAGAGCAACTTTATTATAAAGTTGGTTTTACTCAAATTGTTAATTTTATAATAAAGTGACTCTATAAGAGAAAATAATGTTCTATTTGAAATGGTTTTAAAATGGAAGCAGGTTCCTCTGAGCTTTTTCTCTTGTGTTATTGGGTTGTTTGTTTGCTTTTCGTGCGATGCCAGTTGGATCCTGAATTGTTTGGAGAGCCTTTGTTTGTTGTATTTATGTTTGAACTCTGGTCTTTGATTCCAATTAATGAAATTTAGACGTCAAAAAAATGGTTTTAGGTAGTACGTAAACACATTTTTTATTCATTGTTCGTATTCTATAACTAAACTTGAGAATTATGAATCGTGAAGTCCACTCGTGTATTGTCTATGTATAGTGTTGCAGTTTTATGTTGGGTGGACCTCCGTCAAATATCCGGTTAAGAATAAAATTATCACCTTTGAACTCAACTAGATCATAGCCCAAAGACCATTATGCTTGGTTTGTCCATATTAATGCCGAACATTCTGGTTTTTCTGATGTAAATCATCCTTGACATTGCCTCATACAACCATCAGTGGACTTCCCATTATGATCACACATTATCCAGCCTAGCCCTGATCATGTCATCTGATATGCATACTTTGACGTATTGAGTTGATTCTCTTTTCTGCTTCATAGGCAGCGAGTTCTTTACATACTCTACTGTCCGCTTTTTAGAGTATTCCTGTGACTAATAAAAACTAAATTGTTACGGCTCTTTGATAACTTAAAAGTTTATGATCACACACAGGGGCGGAGGCGGAGAATTTTTTTGTAGGGGAGCATAAGTAAAATTGTTCAATGAATTAGGAGTATATTTGTTAAAAACAATGGGGCATTTTGAGTTTATTCAATGTTTTACATTAAAATTTTTAAAGTTATTAGGGTCAAACGTCCCCATCTCATACAATGTGGCTCCGCCACTGATCATACACGTAGATGTAAAATATCATTTCACATGGTTGAGGCTGAATAAAGTTGAATATCTGTCGACGACGACTAGATAGAAAAATATAACATCATAGTGAGATTTTTGTGTCATCGTGCAGAGTAGATTAAAAGCAGGTAGAATTAGTACAAACCATGTTGCAGAATCGGTTTTACCAAAATAAAAAAAGCTGCAGAATCGGTTCAGTAAAATCGGAAAACTAATAATAAAAAGAAAGCAAATATTCTTTTGAGCGCATATTGACACGAGCAAAAGGTCAAGATGATGTAATTAGAAAAGGACAAAACGACGGTCAAAATATAAAGGAGGAGAGAACAGAGCATAATACGACAGAAATAAGTTCATTAAATCACTACAATGCTCTGATCCAAACTGAACACACAACAGTACTACAGACACGAGTAATCCCACATTGGTACGATCAGAATCTAATCTCTTAATTCGACGATCAGATTTCAATCTTCACTACCATGCAGCTGATCACCCTCAAATGTTTATGTTTTCATTTATTTTCTTATTTCAAACCAGTTAAAAGAACAAAATAATAATTAAAGTCCCAGTTGTGAAATTCAGGGACTCAGGTGAAACTGAAACTTCTCCGTTTTAACCACAAAACTGTATACATTAAAAGAGTTATATCCTATGTCTATACTTTTGGTCTGCATTTTCTTTCATGTACATCACTTTTGTACTAACACTCATGATTGATCAAATGAATGTAATATTCAGTTTGAGCTTAAACCAAGATAATGGTTTATATTCGAACTTTAAGATAACAAAAAGGACTAAAGAGGCAGAGAAATTCTCATAAGAAGTAGGTTTATATCTGTGAATCTGCAATAGAGAATGATTTTAAATAGTTAAGTCATAAGTTAATTAGATCGTCACTATCAATACCATCAACATCGTCTCGCGATATACACTTCTTTTTCAAACATTTTCTTCGTTTTTTAAGAAAACTAGATTAAACTACAATGCTATTTTAAGAATCTAATGTCAATTTCTTTTTCTTTTTCATATGGTAAAGTCATGGACAAGACTTGCCCTATCTGCCACATTTAGCCTCCACGAAAGAAACGGAACGCCGCCGTGGCTACCGTCAGAGTCACCGTTATTAGCTCCAGTGCTTCCGTAATCATCCATGAACCTGATCTCGTTTGCCGGATAGTTGCACGGAGCCCTCTGCTGCGTCGTGTGATGATGAGCCCACGAAGTACCGCTGTTGTTGTTACCAGGGTTAATGTTGTAATTGTTGTAGCCGGCATTGTGATGTCCGTACGGAACCCCTGCTACCGGTGAGGCTCCGACGACGGCATTCCCTGAAGCCGTCGTGGTTCTTCTCTCCTCCTTCTTGAAACGAATGCCGCATGCGTTGCACAGGGACTGTAAATTCCAAAACCATCCATTTCGTTAAATAACCAGAATCACAAGTTAATGTTGTTTTCAATAAATAAAGCTATAGATAAATTGAAGTATTCCAAAAAGGGGATGAACTGTCTCATTTGAAAATTTTGTTTTTTGTTTCTTATTTATATGAGGTTGCATTTGAAAATTTAAAAGTCCATTTTAAATAAGAAGTTGTTGGAAATTAATCTCCTTATTTAACCATCAATATCCCTACTTAATGCTATTTTCGATAGATAGTTATTTGTATACAGTAAAATATCGGTTAAAGAGGAGAAATAAAAGATAACCAAGTTTTAGTTCCGCTGTTTACCAAAAAAAAAGTTTTAGTTCCGCTCTGGCGATGTGGTTTGCTCCGACAGTTCTGTGTCGGTTATAGAACCGGTTTCAGGTTTAGGGTTTGTTGGACCGATCCTTTTGTTTTTTCTTTAAAACTTTTTGTAATATCTTTATGTTGTTAATGAAAAAAATATATTCTTTTAAAGTTTTATGTGTTGATTATTCACAAGAAGTAGTATATTTTATAATGATTGATTAGAAATTAATTACCTTAGGGCCTCTAGGACCATTTCTCCAGAGTGGAGTTGAAGTGGTGTCACAATTGGCACAGCGTCGGGCGAGGAGAGAGTCGCCACCGCCGTAAATGCTGGAGCAACCGAGTATTGGCTTGATGGGATTACTAGTAGAGAAAGAAGGGGCGTCAAAAGACGGCGTCGTTTTGGTGTTATTGTTTTTGGTGTGAAGCAACTCCCAGAAGTTGGAAATGCTAGAAGAAGCACCATATGAAGCAGTGCGTCTGCGTTTCTCATCCTCCTCGCAGAGACGTGTGGAAGGAGTGCCAAGAGATAGTGTACAGTCAACGACGGAGGCAGAGTAATAACCTTCGCCGTTATGCTGGTAAACGCCGGCGTTTGAGTTGGAGTTGTTGTTGTTGTAGCAGCAGCTTTGGCTATGGTGGTGGAACATTGAGCAAGAATGACAATATTGCCCCTGCGTTGAAGTATTGTATGGAGTCTGCATTATCTCACTCTACACACTTCTCTCTCTCTCTCTAACTTTGAAAACCCTACGTGTAAATTGAAAGAAAATAAAGAAAATATGAAGAGATAAATTCAAGGAGTAAGTTCACGTTGGAGTGAAGTGACGAATGGAGAAGAGGGCACACACTTATATATAGATTATAGATTCAGAGGTGTGTATATGCAGGTCTTTAGTAAACGAATAATCAAAATCAATAGAATATGTAGGGACTCAGCTTTTTACGAAGTAATATCAATTTAAATAATTTACTCAAATAGGGTTCACTTACTTTTTACGTTTTTCTCCATTACAAAATACGATGATACCAGTACTCTCAAGTTTCTTCAGATATACAAGTTATATTTTAATCACTATCTATATTTTCTAATTATATAAAACACATATGCTTCCACTATTTGTAATCTATGTGACTGTTGATAATTAAATGACTCAAACTAGACCTATTTCGAGTTAATTTGCTTATGTTTTTCTACATTCAGCTTAAAAATAATGACATTCTTTAAGAGAAGGGATCAGCCTTTACAAAAGGATCATAAGATACAAAGATGACATGATGCCGCACATCATAATATCAATACAAGACAACACAAATGTAACTATAGTGGTGTTCTAGTATGGCTGGATGATTCACCCTTGACATTAAGGGATTAAGGTTTTATTTTTTCTCCATCAACTTTAATCATGATTGCTTACTGCATGCGAGTTTAATCAGTAATTCTTATATTTGTATTCTTTTACTTGATACTCTCCTGTTGTAATGATAAAAAACTGCAACAATATATTTTAACTTTTCTGAACAAAACAAAATATATAAAACTTGAAAGTAAAATAATCGAAACTATAGAGTAAAAGGAATATTGGGCAGCTGGTGATGGATGCTAAACTTAGGATATGTAGATGCTAAATTTAAGATGAACACATTTGGAAATATATATTAAATGAAATCATTCATATACGTGCTTCCAAAGAGATTGAAATTTTGTTCAAGTACGTTAATAAATGATATGTGGGGTCAATCGGATGAAAAACATACAACTTTTGGACCAGCATACTTGCAAATTTTTGTTAATACGTTATTGCTTTTTAAGGTAATTGATATTATGTCACTCACACACGAATGTTTTTACTAGATCTATATATATAACTGTAAAGCAGGATTTGAAATTATCGGTTTATGTGGAGTAGAATTAAACCATGCAAAAAAAGAAAAAATCGAAGGAGAAAGTGATGTGATGTTGATGGTCACCGAAGAAGGGTGGTCAAAATGTAGCCCACGTGACAAGGGGGAGAGCGTACAGTCATCACTGCAAAAAAATCTCCGATCACAAGGCACAGTTTTTGATTTTTACTTGTTCTTTTCCAATATAATGCTATCGCTATAAACCTCTGCTCTATCCGTATCTATGCCCTAGTAAAACCCTGAGTCTCATGCGACCCTGCTCATTCGCGCGTGGCCTTCCTTCTTTTACTTCCACCACATCGCCATCACACGTTCGATATCTGCACAGCCTGAAGTGGTTAATGATGATCCACGATTATGTAAGTAAGACTGACTAAGATTTGGTTATCAAAAAATAGTTGTTAAAAAGAAAGATTTCTCCAAAACTTTAGCTATAGTTATACTATAGGATTCGGTACTCGCTATTTTAGGTGTATTTGCTACTTGATTTACTTTGCATGAGTAATAATTTTTTTTATTTATATTTGATTTGCTAAAAACGAGATATCTTCTCGAATATTTGATAAAAATGAATTACTTACAAATTACTTGTCTGTTTTATTAATTCCTAATTATGAATACTTGTGAATTATTTACGAGTATTTATTAGTATTTGAGAATTACTTACCAATTAATACTTTATAAGAAATAGACAGGAAAATTTGTTTATTTATTCTACTAAAAAAATTTGCTTTAAAAAAAATATTTATGCATATTATAAAAACGAATTTAAGCCGTATAAGATATCTTATTTATTAAACTAATATCAAAAACAAGACAAGTATTATTTTGCAAGTAACAAATAGTACTTAACAACTAAGTTAGAGTAGTCCAGAACATCATGGCCCAATGGTAAAGACGGTCTCCTTCCTGCACCCAGATTGTGAGTTTGAATCTTGCTGGAGGAAATTAAGTCATGATTTTTGGATACCAACACGGATATGGGCCTATGCTTTAGGACCCATTTGCATACCCAGAGAGAGGGTCTATCTATGGACTGCACCTCCCCTTGAGGATTAATTTGGGTCTTTCCATAGGTCCGGGATACCCCAGGTTAATCAAAAAAAAAACTAAGTTAAAGTATTTTATAGAATAATTAAAGAGCAGCAAGTAACAAGATAAGCACTAAAAAAATAAAAATAAAAATTGATATTTTCTTTTGTCCTTGTGAATAATAAAATTTGCTAACTTGTTATTCAGTTTGGTATCGCCCAATATTTGGATTTTTAAAGCGAGTACGGATCAAGTAATTACTTTGTCAACTCAATACTCTACTATAGCGGTCTCTTTTTTTAATTAACTTTGAAAATATTTTAGATTTTTCTAAAAATCCAGACTAATCTGAAAGAAAAAAGATGCAGCCCACATATTAATCATTTTTCGAATATTAAATAGGTTCTAAGCAATAGATTCACATTCACATAATTTAGAAAAATTCTTTCAAACTTGAATTGCTTAGTAATTCAAATTTCGTACCACTAAACCACTGATCACGTAGTTTACTTTAGTAGTCTTAGTCCCCTATTCAATGGATTTGCATAATTATGCTTTACTTAAAACTCTCCATTTCTTCAAAACGTGGAGTCTCGGTTTGTTTCATTTGTAGATAGATGGTAGGAGAAGAGCTTCCGTTTAATGTGCAGTGGTGGTGGTGGATCAATCAATGATAGTGACATCTTTGTATATGTAAAAACTTTTCAAAGATAGCTATATAATCGAATTCTATGTGTTTCACGTTTAAAAAAAAAATATTTAGTCTTGAGAAAAGAAATACTGCAAATTAAAACCAATTTAAAGGAAAAAATATCTTGCAAATCAGTAACTAATACCTTTCTGTTTTATATAGAATATCATTTTGATAATTTTATCTTGTTACATAACTAGCATCATTTTAATATTCTAATGTATTATACTTACTTTAAAATTAGTATTTATTACAAAATACATTGATCTTATAAATAACTTTATTCATCTCAAAATAGATTAATTATTTATAGTCAATGTGAAAAGTATTTTTTTGCTAGAGAACAATGTGAAAAGTGTTAAAATAACACTCTGAATAAAGCAGAGAAACTAGTAAGATGGCAACTAAAACTTTCGGAAGAGATCCAAAATTTAAAATGATAAATATGAGTTTTATGGGGGCTTATATACCCAATTTTACAAATAAAATAATATATATTTTAATATGAAATTAAAATGATACGAGCCAAGTGACCCCATTACACTACATGATTAGTCCCTGATATCATGTGATATGTCACATAATCAGACATATCAGTTCGATGGATTGTTGATTTAACGTTTTAATATCATAAATATTTTTAGCTATATGTTTAGAACCATTATGTGTTTAGGCCCAAAAATTAAGATAAAACTCATACTATATAATACATCTTCGAATTGTCTTTGTTACATATATACGTTAAACAAAAAAGTCTCCAGCAGTCTCTTTAGAAGTAAGAACCAGTCATGGTCGTAGTATGGTTCAGTATCCAAGCCCTATGAGAATCCAATTCCTTGTGTGGTTTTTAATAAAGAGAATACGAAGTTAGAATCATAATGACATGGGAATATCCAGGAAGATTTTTCAGTCAAAAACAAAAATATTCAGGAAGATTTGGATGAGCTTTTAAAGTAACATGAAAATACTGCATGAAAAGAAAAGCTAATAGACTAGATTGTGGAGAACCCAAAAGATAAAGGGACGAATCCCCTCTATTCAAGTGAAGTACATCCCTACAATCATCAAAGCAACAAACGAATTAGCCTATGCATACACATTTGTGAACTATATATCTCTTTTGTATTTTTATTCATTTTTCATGTTATCTTAGCTTAGCAAGTGAGAGATTCGGCTCTTGAATCTTGATGGGTCAAAGAAGACTCTCTAAAAAGGGAAGGTCAAAGAACAATAATACTCCCCATAAATTTGATCTTGAACTAGTGAAAAGAAACAAAGAAAAAGCGATTGGACCCACCTCTTAAATCATTGTAGCTAATAGCCTAAAACCACCCACAACGGTGATCCTTGTGGAATCCTTAGCAATTAATCCAATGATTTTCGGAATAAAATAATAATATAATAACTAAATAACTAAGGATTGATCCGTAAATAAGGATTATAAGAATCAAATCCTTAGGGACGTGGCATGTTGCCATTGGGTGGAGGGAGTTGTGTTTTTTTTTTTTTCTGAACAGCAAGAGTTGTGTTTCGTTTGATTTTTTGTTTCCTGTGAATCTTCTTCTCCATCGTTCGAATCGCCCACCTCCTCGCCTCCGATCCGGTGAGTCTTCTTCTCCATCATCCTGATTATATATGATTTTTGTTTCCTGTGTTCGATTTCCTGATTAAAAGACTCAAACTTTTAAAATCAGAGCTTGACAATTTTGATTTTGTTTCCTATGTTCGATTATTTTTTTTGCTGGAGCTCTGCCGGAGTTCTACAAAAGACCAGACACGTTCAGCCTCTCCTTTGTTTGATGCTGAGAAAGGTTTCTCTTCATCCTCATCGTTAGACCCAAACGATTCATCGTGAGAAGGGTTTCTTGTGGTCTTTGGAGCTATAGGAAGCGGAGCTAGCAGCGTTGTTCAACGTGCTATTCATATCCCGAAACACAGGCTTCTAGCCTTGAAGAGAATCAATATCTTCGAAAGGGTAATTAAAGTAACTCACCTTCTGGATATCATCATATATAGTATGTTTCTTTGAATGCTTATTGATTTGGTTGAGCAGGAGAAAAGGCAGCAACTGCTTACAGAGATAAGGACGATGTGTGAAGCTCCTTGTCATGAAGGACTTGTGGATTTCCACAGAGCGTTTTATAGTCCTGATTCGGGACAGATCAGCATAGCTCTTGAATATATGGATGGAGGATCTCTTGCAGATATCTTGAAAGTAACTAAGAAGATACCTGAGCCCGTTCTTTCGTCAATGTTCCACAAACTCTTGCAAGTAAAGACACTTTAACTCTCTTGCATGTTTAACTCTTTGTCGTATATAAAAATTCATTCTTTGTGATGCGTTTCGGTTCTAGGTGGACTTATGTGTGATATATATTTACAGGATGAGAAGAAGCTAAGAGAGGCGCTTCTATTCGCAAATGCTTGTGGAGCTATTACTGTAACAGAGAGAGGAGCTATTCCAGCTATGCCCACCATGAATGCTGTTCAAGACCTTCTCTCTTGTTGGAGAGTGGTGTTGCAAACTGCAGAAAATTGCAGGTTTTTTCATGTTTCTTTTGTTCTGTTTTTGATCTTGTTCAAAGAAAAGAAAACAGAGAACCTGATCCAGCAATTTGCGTGTGTGTGTGTATGTGTTGCAGGGTATTTGCAGGATCTTCTTTACAATTTAAGCAAAGTAGGACAAGCCATTGAGAACAATGATCTACCAGCTGCAGGTTTGGTTTTGGGAAATGTTTGTGTCTGAGTTTTCTGTGTTTTCTACTCTTATGCAATACATTTTTTTATATCTCAAATATAAGGAACACCATTGCACACTCTTTTTTAACTAAGTCCTTAACTATTTAAAAAAACAAAAAAAAATATTTAATAATCCTAAGGAGAGTGTCTGTGAATTTTCGATTATGCGTACTTCCTAGAGTTCATCATTGTGCAGTCTTACAAAAATATAGTTAAATAAATCTTAAAACATAAACGTATTGAAAATTAGTATTAGTTTTAAATTTTGATTTAAAGTGTAAATCTTTCAAAATAAAACATGTACAAGTTGAATTGTAAAAGAATGTATCCAAACAAATTAATTTAGAGTATTACTGATTCAGTTTTTTTGATACTTCAATTTTTTTTGTTTCAAATCCTATTTTATTTTAATTCCAAATTGGGTTAGAAGTAAATATATTTTTGTTCTTAACTAGATTAAAATTAAAATAAACTGATAAAATTATTTAATTAAAATAGACCAAATAAAAACTCTTGACCTCATCATTATATATAAAAGAAATTATAGTTCTAAAGAAAATCCAAAATTAAACTTACGAAAAATATTAATTTTAAACTGTAAATGATCAGAGCCTAAATCTTAAAATTTTAAATATACGCAGATTGAAATGGGAAATTATATAGCTAAACAAATTTACACATAAACTTAACATCTGAGAAAAATATTTGAAAACGATAAATTTAGAAATAAAAAGGTGAAATCAGATCGTCTTGAGATTGGCGAAACTAGTTCGTCTAATGAGACGACCACCACTTTCCAAAAGATGCTCTGTCGCACGTTTATATTCATACAACAATTTATCTCTAATTATTGTACGTAATCTATATTTATAGTGGTAATTTTTGTTAAACTCGAAACGTAATACGTGATAACCCCAAGACACAAAGCGTTACGATTCGACACTACATGCAAAGCTACAGATATTTTACGTGACCCAACTACCCTGTGATCAAATACGCTCCCATCCAACAACAAGTTTTGAACTCACATGATAAGACGACGCATTGTTTTATCGTGACATTATAAACCAAACATTTCGCTAATCATAAATAAACTACGAACAATTAAATTAATGCGCGATATCGGCTTCTCGTAATTATACTGCGGGGTTTGCTTAATATAGAAATTGAATTTAGTAATAACTAATATTGTCATTTAATCTGTTAAAATTCCAAATATCACAATTACAATGTTACTCAATAGTCAAGAACTCATGATTTTTGTTTCAAGCCTCGGATATCCAGAGCCGGCCCTAGTTTTTTTGAGGCTGCAAGCTTAACATGTAAGAAGTGGCCGGAAAATATTTTTTGCACTATAGAGAATTTGAACCCTGCTCTTTTTGAAGCAGTTGATAAGTGCTGTTTCAACCACTAGCCAGCAAAGTTTTTTTGATACTTTTGTGATTGGTTGAATTCTTATAATTCTAGTCAAGTAACTAAGGTTTACTATTTTGCTCAATATTTAAGTATACATATTAGTTGTTGGCAAGTGACTATTTTTAACATTTCGGATGTGACTGTAAGTAATAAATAGAGTAACTTTTTTTTTTGAAAGATATAAATAGAGTAACTATTCTAGCGAAAATTTTATTCTTTTCAGTTCAGCTGATAAAGTAACCAATCATGTGAAAATGTTTTTTTAAATATTATTCTATTTACTATTTAGCTGAAGGTATGAAGTTTTTACTTTTTCCTTGTGGTTTTTGGTTAAAAATTTTGTTACACAAACTTTTGTTTTTTATTTATTTCTTTTACTCCAAATTTTTTATCTGAGTTATTTCATACTTATTTATTCATACAAATTGTTGGTTCTCAGTTACACCCTCATCACGTTCAATCGTATGTGTATTAAAATATTGAGACTTTAAATTTGTAACTTTTAAATATTTTTTCCGTTTCAAAATAATGCATAATCTAAAGTTTTCACGTTTATTAAGAAAATACGTAAAATTTTGATAATAAATACATTATTTTCTTTATTTAGCTATTTCCTATAATTTTTAATTAATCAACATTCAGTAAACACAAATAATATCTTTGAAATCAATAATTTGCCATTACTATGACATTAAAAATGTAAAATCTCGATCATTTAGAAACATTTTTTTTCTAAAAACATAGATCATTATAAAATAGAAGGAGTATTATATTATTCTCTCTATTTAATATCAAGTGTCATTTTAATATTTTTTTTTGTTACAAAAAAATGTCATTTTAGAATTTTAATGCATATTTACTTATTTTCAGCTTAAAATTAATTATAAAGTGTATTGATCTTATAAATAATTTTAGGGGAATTTTAACCAGTAGTATTTATGTATCTCAAATACTACTGGTTAAACATATATAATTAATAGAAACTTAATAATATTTTTTTAGCAAAAGAAAATCTTAATAATATTTTATTTATTTTTTTAATCTGTGTAAAAAATGTTAAAGTGACACTTATTTAAAAATAGATGGAGTATAGTAAATGTAATTAGTAAACTGGATTGATGAAAAAACTTCCTCAGAAAATCGTAACTTGTGCCAGTAAAATCCACAATAAAATGAAATATAAAAAAGACTGTTACATTGGCGATGAAAAACCAGCTTGTATTAAAGCTTATCAAACGATGGTGGTGATGAATCAGTTTGAATTGAAACTTATATTAAGATAAAAAAGACTGTTTGACCTTAAAAAAGAAGAAAACTACTGTTACGCTTGAAAGGTTCTTGTTCGACTGAATCACGGTTGAGTGACAACAACCACATTCTTAAAACGATGTATGTTTCTACGAGTACGTCATATTGTGATCACAAACACAAATCAGATTTGAAAAATTCAAAGAAACTCAAGAACAAAAAGTTCTCCAATATTCTTCGATAATTTTTAAATCAAACAATCTCTATTTGAAATATAGTTTGTTGGAAACGATTTTGACATAAATGAAATATTAAGACAACATGATCCTGGATCTCGTCTCAATCATCATGTTATATGGTTTACGGTTGACTCTAACAGAGCCTTCTTTACCCTTGCTGTGTTGGTAAATCTTTAACTCGTCATTGCCAAAGATCAAAAACCCATTTTCCATCGAACCACGGTACATCGAACGTTAGTAAACTTCCTCTGATTATCTTTTAGATTTTCATAATCTAAAACTATGATATATAGTTGTGAACAACTCAAATTCGAATAAACAAGAGAAATTGCACCTGTACACAAAACTTTTTCTCTGATTAGATGAATATCTAAATCCCAGAAGATGTTATCTTGATTGCTAAACACCAAAGTTTACTATTATAGGTAGATTGCTAAATCCATGTTTTTGTATTTTCTTGGACAACTGTTCTTTTTGTATTATGAGCCAAATTTTCTCTAAATTATATAACTTGAGATAAAAAGTTATTGAGGCAAACATCCTTTAAAAATAAATACTACGTCCGGTTCAACAAATGATCTTTTATTAGTGCGCATATATTTAAGATACTTCAAGAATCAACACATCAAAATACATTAATGAGAGAAAAACAACCTAGTCATGCTTTTAGTTTAAAACTTACATTTTAATGTTTTTGGCAAAAAAAACTTACATTTTAATGTATACTATTCGTCGTGACTTTTATTGTATCTGGCCATTCGTAAGGACAATAATTTAGAATATTAGAGCAGCTCTGACTTTCTTTTCTATTTTCTTTATATTTTTATTTAAAAAATAAATTTTATAACAAAGGTGATTTTTCTTCAATAATTGTTTTGTAATAGAGTTTTCTATTTATAGAGCAAACAATTTTGCTTTTAAAATATAAAAGCGTAAATAGTATTTCTTATATTTTTTTTAGAAATAAAATATTTAATATAGCTGACAAAAAATATTTAATATAGATACGTTGGATATAGTCTTACAAAAAAACTAAACGGCTCGTAAATTCTGTACAAGAGCAATAAAACACACTGTCATAAAAAAATTCCCATTAAGAGAGAGGTGAGAGAAAACGCTTTTTCTCTCTCTTTCCCAAATTTCCGTAAGTCTCGCTGTAACTCTTGTGTTCTTAAAGTTTCAAAAAAAAAAAAAACTCTTGTGTTCTTCGTTTCCGGTGGTCGACGGAGAGTCCTTATCCGTCGGTTGCCACCCCCTTTCTGCTCCATCGTGTCTGATCCAAGACTTGAGTCTGGAATGAAACAGTTTATCGTTAATCAGAGTGCTACGTGGTCACAAGCCACGAGATTCAGTTCTCAGCTCCGCATGCATGCATGTAAAGCAATCAAATGATAAGTTGGTGAACAACTAATTTAACTAATGCATAGTATGTCTTGGTATTGGAGTCACGTTAATTGAAAAAAACGGGACATTCCTCGAAAGTTCTTTTTAAATAAAACACATTCCTCAAAAGTTACAAAACACAACTGGAATGTTTTTTCTCTCTGCCCTTTTGATGGATTCTGCTTTCTCTTTTATTTTTGTCTGAAAATTCTGTTTGTATGGTAAATGGTAAGCGTTCTTAAAAAATGAAAAACCATTGCAGGGACTAACTAAGAATGCTTTCTGATTTTATAGTAACGGGAGAATATTGTTGATTATATATATTTTTAAGGGAAATTTGGAAAAATAGAACAAACTAACTATAGTTTTGTCTCATTAGTATTAAAAATAAAATCATTGTTCCTATAGTATAAACATTAATGAAAACCCAATTTAGTCCCTTCTAATTAACTTTAAAATACAATTAAGATTTAATTATAAATAAAATAAAAAATAAACAATTTATTAAAAAGTAAAAAGGCACGTAAGAAATAAAAGAAATAGAACCCTCGCCTCCGACTCTTTCAATCTTTCTCCATGGAAGAGGCCATTTGGGTGAAGCCCTCGACACCTTCTAGCCATCATAGTTGGTCGGAGAGCTTTATCACATCTCTTCTTCGTCCCCTTTTTTTCGTCTCTCCTCTTTAAACACCACCGATTACAATAACTTTGTAATCTCATCCGGCTACAATCGGAGTTGTTCAAACTCGGGACAAGCTTCTTGTTTCTTAGAAAGGACGATTAGACCACCTCTCGCACTTTCTGCTGGTGGTTTATCCAAGTTTTTCCACAACTGCCCTGATAATGCCTTACAGCTATCACTCTTTTGTTAAAAACATTGCTTGTCACATGCTGGATCACTTTGAAGAAGCTCGTTCCCGTCTAAATAATCCAATGTGTTTGTTTGCTGCAGATTACTATGTCTGGAACCTCATGTTCTCTCTTGCAAAGGCTTGGTGCTATAGCGGTATGTGGTGTTCCTTTTTTTTAATTTCTTTCTATGTGATATCAGTTACACACAATAGTTTGTTTTAAGGGCTGATCGTTTATATATATCGTTTGTATTTGTTATGCAGCGCAATGGGACTAAGCTGTTTGCTATTGGCACCACATCATCGCTGGTGAGTCAAAACATATATCTACCTTAAAAGGGAAAAACACAAGTCAGAAGATAGATAGTTTTCCATAAACAATTTTCCTAAACTCTGTTGCACAAGAAGTCTTTAACAAAAAAACTACACAAGAAGTCTTTAACAAAAAAAGGCTTAGAGATATACTGCATTTTTAGTATTAGATTGAATAAAGTAATGAGGTATGGTTTTTGAAATAAAAAGGTACCAAGTATTGGCTGGTGTGGTAGAACAACGTCTCTTGGAGCCAATGCTACACCAACACAAACTTGCACTTAGTGCCATGTGTTTCGCTGTTAGAACTGGCAACACTTTCTTGGGTTCCTTATTGTAAGTCTTCTTGTAAACATACAAACCTCTTTCTTACTCTCTGCTCTCATTACCTTTATTCACATGTTCTCTTTGTAGTTCCTGCCTTCGTAGTTCCTAGTGTTTCGGGTGTATTTCACAGTCTACCTAGTGTAGATCATTGTGTTTGAGATAGATTGCACATTCTAAAACGCCGTAGATGGTAGATCTGATATACTAACACTTTTAGCCCATTTTTGAACTTACTATTCCAATTTTTTTTATATGAAATAATATTTTTCATATATGCACATGTTTGAGTACTTCATATTTTATGTTTTTCTTAATTTTTGGCCTTGTAAATTAATTGATATGAATTTTTATAACCTTCAAGGGTAGTGATAGTCCAAAAGTGACAAATTTTTATTTTGTACTAAGGGGACAAGTCATAGTTATTTTGTTCTCTTTTCCCAAATTTCCCTATTTTTAATACTAGTTGTCAAGAATTTTCAAAGTAGAGGATGATCTAGATTCTTACCACCATATTAATTTCCTAGAATAAATGTATAACTATAAAATATTCTATTTATTGAATTCTTTAACGAATAAAATTTGTGATAGAATTGAACAAGTGAAAATTACCTATAAGAAATGGTCCTGAGTATAGTGAAATGAAATATTGGTCTAAGGTCTCCAAATATTTTTTTAAAAAATACATTGAAAAAAGCTCCCGAATTTGTAAAAAAATTTTTTGTTAACACCTTACTAAAATGTTTATGGCCTCCAATATCTCAGAAACGCCTTTGCTACTAGTCGATCTACTATATTTAGATTCAACGTTGGTTGAAACTTTTATAGTTATCATTTAAAATAATTTACGGATATTTGGAAGTTAGTGAAACAATAATATTATTTTCTTTAAAATATATTGCTCATCTTAGAAATATAATGTTTCAAAAAAAAAAAAAAAAAAATCTTAGAAATACATTGCTACCAAACTCGTTATGATACTTCTATACAGGTGAGTTAGTTAGAATTTTAGAAGTCCATAGACACTATATGTCCCTGGGTTTGCTGTTTTTCTTATTCAAATTGACAATTACTTCCTCCGTTTTTTAATAATTGTAATTTTGATATTTTTTACACATATTAAAAAAATGACAGAAATATATGTAAGTTTTTATTAATTAGACATATCTGACTAATAGTATTGGAGATAAATAAAAGGGATTACTTATAAAATCAATGCAGTTTGTAATTAATATTCAGCTGAAAATAAGTATTTATTTGTATTGGAACTGTAGAGTAACTGAAGAAATAGTAACAAGAAAAAATGTTAGAATGACATTTATTTATTATGAAACAGAGGAAGTAGTATTTAGTTTTCATATGCGCGTGAGTTATTTCGTCAAACAGTTGACTATAGTTAGGGTATAAATGGAAAATAAAATTTGTTGGTAACACGACGGTGGTAGTTAAAGGTGAGGTGTGAAATCAAAAAAAATGTTTTTTTTATTTGTGTTTTTTACTCTAAAAACTGAGAAAACATAGTAAAATAAGTTTATTGACCAATATAATATATATTTATTCTAAAACCTATTTTGTAAACATTTTGGTTGGCTCCGCCACTAGGTGGTATATATATCGATCATTATACAGAAAAAAGAAGATAGTTTAAAAAAACAAAAGATATATGTATATATATGATCAAAGGCAGTCACTTTGGTCCATGGAACATCTTTACTAGCCTCACCAATTTTCTAGGGCACAAATGTATTGAATTTGTTGTATCATCTTTACCAAACAAGTTTCTCCTTTTTATAAATCATACCACTTTGAATCTTCCACTTATATTATGTTGACTTAACAGAAGACAAGATTTGCAACTTTTTCATTGTTTTAGTAATGGTAGCTCCAATCCTATTCCATATTTTTTTCTAAAATAGAATGAAATGAAATACATAATAAGAAGTGTACTAATCCAACTCCATATCTCATTCCATAATAAAGTTTATTTCATAAATAAAATAATTTATTTTTTTGTTTATTTATTACTTCATTATGAAATGAGATATAAAATTAGATTGGAACAATTTTACTCTATTTTCTCTTTTATTTTATTTTGGAGGAAAAAAATAGAATTTTACATTAGCGATGCTCTAACCCAATAGCTTTAGAGCATAAAATTTGACCCAAAAAAAATCTTTAGAGCATAAAGAGGACGACTGGGCGACTTCCATCTTAATTTGGATAATTTTGGAAGAATATCCTTTAACCACAGCACCTAACCATTATACATTTGAAAATTCTTTTCGGTTAGAAGTGTCAGAAGATGTAGATGAAATTGTGACATAATCATATATCTTGCTTAGCTTCACAAAAGGTGGAAATGAGACAAAAACTTCTATTAAATATCAAGATATAAATAGAAGACTTTGATCAAAAAAATAAATAAATAGAAGACTATTCTATGGAGAAGAAAACATGTAAGATTCTTATGGAAAACTGGTATATCATCTTAGCCGAAAAGTATATATAAAAAAACTGGATATATTACCGTGTATAAAAAAATAATTAGCATCTCTTAACCGGAAAATGCAAAAAAAATGTCAAATAACGAGTTAAGAACCCCAAATAAGAAGTTTAAGTTAATCATATTCTTAATCATTTAATTATACTAAACGAAAATATAGAGACATAGTATATATCTAATAAAAATAGTGATAAATGAACAGTATTTTGAAAACCTAATTGAACCGGTTGGTCGAACTGGCCGACCTTAACTCACTGAAAAAATCAAATTCTGTTTGGTTTAAAATCTGAATCTAAGTAAAACTGATAAAACAAGTAATCTAGATCAATTTCAAAATATGGAATAAAAAGATCAAAATAATTATGGAAAACTGGATATATTACCGTGTGTAGATCAATCACTGCATATAATCATCAATTGGGTAGTAAAAAGTCAAAAGACTGTCACTGAAAAATGCAGGGACTGCTCATAAGAATTTCAAAAAGCAGAATGATATTTTGATATGAATTGTCACTTCAGCCATTTTGGAATCTTCAGCCTCCCTCCATATTATTATCTTCAAGCAGAAAGATACCCATATTCAATAAATTTTAAAATTTTATTAATTCGTAGAGATTTTAATTTACAAAAGTTTTTTTAAATTTTTATTTTATTTTATAAATAAAATTATATTTAATTTTATCATATATATAATTAAAAAGATTTAGAAATTTTATTTTTATATTATTTTATTATATTACTTGGTTTATATTTTATGTTTCATATAACTTATATATGGTTTTTGATATAATTTTACTATACATTATAAAAATATTTTGAAATGTTAAAGAAAATAGAAGTATTTCATTGTGAATACAAAACCAACAATATAATGTTTAATTTGTACTTATATGAAATGTATATATAGATATATTACTAATTTGTGATTTTAATGGAACCATCTATTTACATCGGATTTTTTTGAAAAATATTATTTTATTATTTTATCGATTTGTATTATATTTTGAACTGGTTCAACTTAGAACCGAAAAAAATATTAATTTATAAAAATTATTAATTTATCAAATATTAATTTATAGGTTCTGTAATTAATCTCCGATTCTAACCACCGCTTCACGATTCAATATTTCAACTGCTATCCGTTTTTTTATTGCTAAACAGCATACAGTTCAAATCTACAATCACGATTCTCAGGCCCACTTACGTTGGTGCAATGAGTCGCATTTTCAAGCAAACGGAGTCACAAGACAAGAGTCAAGAGGAGGAAACAATATACTATCATATAAACAAAACACTAAAAAGGAAGAAACGATTACAAAGAGTGATGAAGTAAACTTTTGGAGACCTGAAAAAAAACTTTTTTAATATAGTTCGGAATCTGACTTGTTCTCTGTCACGGTTCAGGCATGTTTTGAAGCTAGCGGCCTCCTCCTCGCCAGCCGGAAACAGACTTGGGGACAAGTGAAATGGAGTTAGAGGCAGCTTCTAATCTGCACAATGCCCGAAAGTGAATCTGTTTATCCAAATGAAACACAACAGTAGTTAGATGAGAGAGAGAGAGGGAGCTACTGCCTACTTGGATATTTCTTCAACAGCCTTGATGACTTCATCGGACCTAGTTTCCAGTACCTGTCCTCCAAACACAATCTCATCTAACACTGTGTGCATCTGCAACATTGCGAACCAAAGAAAAGACCGATAACACAAATCACCACTACTAACATGTAAGTAAGTTATCGAAAATATTATGCAGCACCAGGTTTCAACTATAATGCGGCGTACCTTGCTGTAGTTGAACACAATGTCGAGTTCACAAACATTGCTGAAGCATTTGTCCAGAGTTTCAACAAGAACTACAAACGCGAGAGAGAGAGAGAATCAAAACTGAAACTGAAGTTATGATACTATGAAAGATGCATTTTATACCTACATTTATGGTCAGAAGCTAAGACGTCACTACACAATTCTACAAGTCAAGACTGTGACTTGTATTGTCTGTGTTTCGTATAATACTACATTGGAGTCTAAGAACAAGAGTGGTTGATAAAGAGAAAGCAAAAAAAAAAAAAAAAAAACTAATTACCTTGAATGAGATCAAGCATAGCAAGCTCATTCTCTGATCCATCAAAAACAAGCACGAAGTAGAGAGTAGCATAGTGTTTGTACACAAGCCGAGAATCCTACAATTCAAACCATCAAAATACACATACAAAGTTTTGACTCTTTTCTTTTAATTGAAGAAGAAGAAGAAGAAGGCATTTACCGGACCAAACAATGAATCAATCTCCAGAAAGTTGCTTACGTTCTCAGCTCTACTGCTCAACACTGCTCTCAACAACACATTGGAATTATAAAAAGATCAAAGAGAGTATGTGATTGTTGTTTATTAAAAAAACCTGAAAACACGCCGCGGATGAGCTCTTGTTGCTTCTCTACAGCCTAAAAAACCCCAAAAAAAAAAATCCAAATCTTAGAATCGGTCGAAGTAGATCCAACTCTGAAAATTATGATTGAGTCACCGGACCAAGAAGTCGTAAAATTTGGCTACACGTGGCTTGCCTTGTGTGTTCATAATCATCACTGCCTTTATCATCTTCACAATCTCTTCCCCCCCCCCCCCCCAACTCTCCACGACTCTGATCTCCGAATGATGATCTTCAACTCCTTTTGTTACAAAAAAAAAAAAACAATTCAACTCCTCTAACCTTCTGTATTACTCAGAGGCTTTTCCTAACTAATTGGGTGTCACCTCTAATCCTCTTGCTAGGTTAGAGTCTTTTCCGAATGTGATCACTAATGAGAAACTTCCAAGTGCCAAACATTTTCGAATGCCCTAATATAAACCAAACAGTGGTACCCTAGTCTTAAAAGGTTAGCTTCAAGCAACGCATAAACCTGTCAGTCCAAAATTCAAATCTTGTTGTCAACGGAGTTGCATGTTGATGTTTGACTAAACGAAGATGCAGTTATATCTTAGGCCGGCCTCATCAGAAATTCTGAAGCCAAACTAGTGGTCGGTATAGTCCTCTAATGACTAGTTGAGCTTCGGCTTAAACACTCTCGGTTAACCAAAAAAAAACAAAAAAAAAAATCGATTCTATGTACATGTCACGAACTATGCTCTTGTCCTTAGTCAAGACTATATTTCAACTTTTCTCTTTTGTATTTGTTCATAATTGATGTATTTTGCTCTGAACATGGACGCATCGGGTACATTGGAGAATGATAAAGAAAGAGTGATAGCTGCATTGGAAAATCCTACTCTCCGTCAGCTCGTAGATGAGTGTATATACTCCAATGAGATATGATCACTGCATTTACTTCTTCTCTTGTATAAATCTCATATTCGGGATGCCATTATATGCCTATAAGACCGCTATTTGTCTCGTTTTGTATTGTTAATGCCAGTGTATACAATTTGCGATGCTTTAATACTGTTTTGATAAATGGTACAAACCTTTTCTTCAAGGTAGCCACAGCTTGAAATTACCAATGTATTTTCCTTGAACCAAATAATTTAGAAAGAAACCCCACAAAAGCCAAGAAGGCGTGGTGTACGCAGTAGACCAATCTTGATATTGTGCCAACAAACTGTTTTGGTTAAGTTGTCTAAAGCAGTCATTACAGAAGACAAATTCTTACAACCATTGATATCAGTCAGTGCTTGTCATGTCTGCATCAGTCACACATATCCTGTCCTAGTCATGTAGATTTTGTATTGAACTCTTACATGGAAGCTACTTTGGTTGTGGTAAAAACATTCCGGTGACCTTTTGTTTCACTGACGATGTCTTATTTAGTTTAACCAACTAGTTATTTGATTTAGATAATTGTTTGTCATCTAGCCTATGAGCACACAAATTGTCAGTTCCTAATCAGTAATTATACATGATATTTTCACTCAGAAAAGTTGGATAGGAGGAAGAATAAATGAACTATCTTTTAAGCATGATTGATATGAAAAGTTCTCGAGTAATGATATATATGTACCAAGTACCAACAAACTTTCAAAGCATGATCGAGACAGCATTTGATAATCATCATTATATATACAAAAAAAAAGCAATAAACATTGACCAACTGCATCTATGCTTCCGCATTAATATTCTAATAACTAATCATTTGCATTCACATACGTACAAAAGTTGAAGAAGAAACTACTGAACGCAAAATAGAAGAGAGAGTTTTTACTTATTAGTATCATGATTATCTAGTGAAATGGGAATGGAAATAGATGATATGACATTTCATCTCCATAAGGTTATAGCTGAATCTAAACAACTTCTTCTCTGAATGTCAGAGTTTTTCTGAAAACTAAACTGACATTTTGTCTTTGGAGAACCTCCACAGATGCAGCACCATTCTGGATTAAATAAAAAATAAAAAGAAAATACATGGTGCTGCCCAGGATCGAACTGGAGACCTTTTGCGTGTAAGGCAAACGTGATAACCACTACACCACAGCACCTGATGTTAGAACTATGGTGTTTGTCTATAATATCAGTGTCCATGGATATCGGAAGTAGAGGAAGAGATGATATGTAGCTTGATGTACTAATATGTCCAAGTTAGAAAGAGAGGAAGAGAAGATATGTAGCTTGATGCTGTTTATGTCATGTTCTTTCCCATTTGTGGGTTTAAGTTTCCAAGGGACAGTGTGTTGTTCGCCTGACTGTTATATTCCAGGATTGTTCATCGTCCACTTTGTAATCGGTTTCAGGTCTAAAAGAATCATCAGTGTTTAAAAAAGGCGTAAGGAGAATGAAAGAAGTTGCTTAGTCATAAATAGAGGTGTCAAAATGAGATAGCTTGCTCAGCTTAGCTCGTAATAAGCTCGACTCTTTCATGAGCTAACTCAGCTCAACTCATTTATTATATGAGTTTCAATGTGTAAGCTCGAACTCAGATCATCTAGATCATGAGTTAAATGAGCTAACTCGTGATCTAACAAAAAATAATTTTTATTAAATTAAATTAAGTTAAATAGTGATAAAATAACTTCTACAATATTATTCAAAATTTATATAGAAGATTTTGATAATTTCTAAACATAATAGTTTCTTTTTTCTTTTTTCGAAAAAGTATAAATAACTTTAAAAGTTTTATTCTTATATTACTTATGTATATTTTACATTTAAATTTTAGAAGATAAATATGATAAAAATAGAAATTATCTTTTTCCAAAAGAAAAATAGAAGTTATATATATATACATATATATATATATGATTACAAGTATAAAAATGAATAAGTTCATGAGTTAGCTCATGTGCATTAAAGATCGTTCATATAACTCTTGATCTTTTTTAAATTCGATCAATAAACTCATTTATTAAATGAACCTAAAATATAGAGATCATATTCTTAAAAAAATAGCTGGACTGAGTTAGCTCATGAGCTATAGCTCATTTTGACACTCCTAAATCGTAATAGTATTTGTAGCGTCGTGATACCCACTAAGAGCTTTTTTATACTGCTATTTCGATCCAATTATTCTGCATATTTAGGGCAGACATGTTATATCTTACTTCATTAATTTTGGATTGTTGAATAATCAATTGACTGCGAAATAACTTGAACATAATCATTATCCATTGGATTCATAGCTCGCTATACATTAGAATGATTTTAATCATTGTATCAAATATTCATCTAAGAGCTCGCTCATTCAGAATAGTAGCTTTAGATGAAATAGTCGGACCATGATGTTTTCATTAAAAACCATATCCAATAAATTTTAATGTGACAGATTTATTAATTTTATAGAAATTATGATTGTATAAATAAAAGAAATCTTATAAAATCCTGCCTCTTGTTATTAACTAGGGGCATAGTCCCCGCGCAAGCGCGGGGCCGGATATGCCATTGATGCATTGTGTAGTTTTGTGTATGGAATTTCCAGAACATCCTCGGGTTTTGGCCGAAGGTGTCTATTTCTACACAACCGTGTGTTTATTATATGTGGCCGTTCTTTGTGTCCCATAATTGCATATGCAGTCATGGTGATGTATCAGGTGTCGTTAGGCGCAAAGGTAATCATTTGTTTATAGTTATGGGTTGTTATTCGCCATACCTCACCATCAGACCTGTGTATCGGGTTGCCAGTAATGGCTTTTTGACCAGTGATGATAGGCATAGTTTTTGGTAGACACAGTAATCCTCAGATGGAACTTGAATTTTCTTGCATGAGATAATGGTGTTGTGGTAATTCGTGGGTGATACGGCACGTACCCTGGCAACAATATTTCTAAGAAAATCTTGTGGCAATGATTCCAGCCGGCTCCATCTCCTCTTTGCTTGCATCCATGGTGCGTGAGTGATAAGGTTGCTGGGATTTTGGTGTTGCTTGAACTCTATTGTCTGTGGTATGAGGTTTCATTATATAGCACTATCGACAGGGAATCAGACCAACTGGCTTCTTGTTTCTGTAATTTAAATGTGGTGTACATACAAGCCAATGATATTCACACTTATTTAGAGTTGATCATAACTCATGACGAAAAAAATATCTGGTGTGGAATCGTTAAGATGATAAAGCCATAGTCTTTGGGAATTATAGATGATGCTAATAAGACTCGTAGCATAAAGAAATGGGACTTGCGGGTCGATAGGAGTGGGTGAATAGAATATTAACGGGAAGATGATTGAGATGAAGGTTGCCTAATGCAAGGATGATAACAGGCGGAAAATTTAATTTTGTAAAAATGAATACAGCTAAATTCACACACACACACACACACATATATATATATATATATCAAAAAATGAATTGGTAACAATTTCGGGAGGTATAAATATTTTATTGGAGGAGGATTAAGGTTTTGGTCCTAAACATCATGGTACCTTTAAATAAATATTATAGAATATTATAACGAAATATTTTATTAAAAACAAAAAGTGTCACATAATAATAAATTGTTATCAATGGTTGTGATGGTAAAGTGTAGTTGTATATTGAAAAAATCTATTTTATTTAAATATTAACTTTACAAATTAAATCTTCAGAATAGAAAATATGTTAATTTTTAATTTCTTAAAATTATAGGATTTTGAAAATGAATATTTCAAAGTTTAAGAAACTTTTTGGTTAATAATATAATTGATAAACATTGTTGTCAAATAAGACTTTTTATGATTCTTCTTCGTCTAATTTTAACTTTTTACCTTTTTATTCGTCCAGCCAGAAACAAAGCTGAGATGTCAAATAAGATTTTTTATGATTCTTCTTCATCCATGTAAACAACACTTTTACTCCAAGTCTTTTCTTTTTTAATCCAGTGGTGTTACTACAACAAAGAAAATTCTAAAATTGAAAAGAAAAAACATCAATAAAGAGAGGCAGCATTAAAGAATTCACATTAGACAAAAGAGTTAGCTCGATCATAGACGTTGCACTTATATCTAAATCTATAAAATAAACAAAACAACTGGTTGGAGATGCCGAGACCACAATCTAAGACATGGCCGTATTAGGAAACGTCCGGTAAAGAAATTCATTCGAGAAGGTTGAGGCACAATTACTTCTTTCTGTCTCTCTTCCTTCACCTCCTCTCCATCTGCTTCCTCTTCAACATCCCGAAAGAACTGCACATGTGAAGCTTGCAAGATATGCGTCGACGCCAAAAAGTACATGAATGATGATCTTGAGCTTGTTGATATGAAATGAAAACACAAAAGAGCTTAAAGGAGTTAGCTACAATGCTAAGTTTAGTGAGAGTACCTAATTTACTGTCAAGTTGAATCTTTTACCAGTAATCAGGAGATGCTGCAACGGCTTGATTGAAGTATGATTCATCTGAGCAGTCTGTCTTTGATCTTTGATCCAAGTTTCTTGCTGCATGAAATGAGTTATGTTGTTGTACATTCCCATATAAATCATCCATCAAACCTGTTTCACCAATGGAATCAAAGGAATTTCTAAGACCAACACTATTAGACATGCTACCTCTAACTACTTACCTGCGAAACAATTCTAAGATCCATAATTATCACAACTTTCTCAATAAACTTGAAAGCAGTTTTTGACTCCGTGAACCATAAACCTTTACATCAACAGAAAGAAAGGTTGGTTCACAACTCATAAGATCAGGAAGGAACAACAAACATTTTGGTGTTAAACTTAATTCAATGAATCCACAAAGTTCAATACTTTCTTATGTACATAACCAAAAAGAGAAGAGAGCTGTGCAACATTAGCCACATCATTGAGAGTAAAAGCTTACACCAACCTCTCCCAAGTTCTCCGTTCAAGAAAAATAATTTAAAGTTGAGTATTTTGAAATGTTGAGTTACAGCCATCGCAGATGGAACACAAAGAATGAAAGCGCATACTAAGATTTATATGTATATAGTAGAGAAGGAGGTGATGGAAAGAAAAAGCCAAGGAGGAACCTGGATCATAGGTTTGCCGAGTATTGTCACGTGGGATTGCCTTTGAATCTGAGATGAAGCGTAAGAGGCAGTGATAACTCCGATGACCCGGCTCTAGAGTTTCTTGGATCAAGTCAGATACACTACTAAACAAAAATAAAGAAAACACCAAAACAGAAAATTCAGTATTCAGACACTTAGACATTATAGTACTAAACAAACAGGAGGAAGAACGTGGATACTATATTTTCCACTGATCAAATGGTTCATTTGCTTCAAAAGAATAAAGGGAAGATCAAATTTGACAGAATCATTATTTTCCTCAATAATATACTGTTCCTACCCTGATGGGTGTTGATAATTTCCTAGACCTTTCTCGATGATGGTTGTGGCCCCAAGATCTAGTACTATTTTGTCTAGCTTCTTTGCTACAAACTAAAGCCATCAGAAGAAAATAATCTCATGGTTTTGGCAGAGAACAATAATTCAGAGACATCTCAAGATTTCTGTTAGTGGGAATTTTTATTTAGCTAGTGTACTTGTTCCTCGGTAAAGCCTACTTTTTTCTTTCATATTGATGAATACATCAAAACAGAACCACAAATAAAATGTATGTTGAGAAGAATGTGAAACAGATTACATAAATTGGCAGATGTACTTACACTGTACTTCTGGTAACCTGAATCACCTAGCCCAAACAGTGCAAAGCAAACTCGTTGCAACCAAGAGTTTCCCAAGTTTCTTTGAAGAAGAAACCTCCAAAACTCCTTCAGTGATGAAAAAAAGACAAGGAACAAACAATAAAGTACACAATAAAATAAAATCTGCACTATTGGTAGTGAAAATTGTCAACGAACCTTAAAAGAATCTGGAGAGTCTCCTTGCCCTGAAGTGGATATAACAACATAGCCTCCTCATGAGGTAAGGAACTCTGGAGAAACGAACACTTTTATATGTTCACTCGAAATTCAATCAACAGAACCACTCAAATATAAAAGCTGATCAAACAGAGGAATTGTCACGGTTTCTTTCATATTAAATATCTGAACAAACAATCTTCAGTGTAAGAAATCAAATTGATTCACAACAACATCTCACATACCGGGTCGAATTCTTCGGTGGATACGATAGACGCAGGAAAGCCTCGGCATTTAGCTTCATGGCCAATACGCTCTGCAGCATCAGGAGCGTTTCCGTCTGAGAAGATTTCCTCCGTTTTTCTCCCGTCGCCACCGGAAGCGAAAATTTCTTCAATCACCAGAACACAATTGCAGAATTTGAACAGCCCAATGAGAGGTAGATGTAGAGGAAATTGACCTTTGAGATGAACAGAGAGTGAGCGAGGGTGATAGATATGGAGCTGGGACGATGAAAAAGAAAGACGTGAAAGAAGCTCGCTTTAGGGTTAGAGGTTATGCAGTTTACCT
Organism: Raphanus raphanistrum subsp. raphanistrum; assembly: GCA_019706035.1. Taxonomy (NCBI): domain Eukaryota; kingdom Viridiplantae; phylum Streptophyta; class Magnoliopsida; order Brassicales; family Brassicaceae; genus Raphanus; species Raphanus raphanistrum. Next base: position 18,742,928 of record CM033983.1, read on the forward strand.
GAAGAAAAATCTCGTACATTTAATACAAATCTGATTCCTTTTTCTGAGTTTCAGAAGCTTCTTCACGAAGAAGAAGAAGGGGTAGGGTTCTGCCCTTAACGAAGAATTAAGAGAAATCTAACGATGGGGAAAGCTAAGAGTTGGAGAAGAGTTCATTGTATCTCGAGTCAAAGATTAGTGGAAACGGAGAGGTGGAAGAGACAAAGATCGATAACCATGAATCCCTAAAAAGAGTGGTTTACAGATCTCAGCCCATTCGTAAAAAAAAAAAATATAGGAATGCCACGTGTCTCATAGGCTAGAGTGATACTCCGCCATTATATTATAGACTAGGGGCGGAGCCCCGCGCAAGCGCGGGGATGTTAGGAAAAATCAAATGTGGTAGTAGATAATGTATGTGGAGTGTAGGAGAAGGTTAGAGATGTATAAGAAGGAGAAGTGTTAAGAAGGAGAAGCGGGAAGAGATGTGGTAAAGAAGAGTGGAGATTATTACAATTCTTATAAATGTAAAGGAGGAAGAGTGAATTTTTATATGGGGAAATTTTATTCGAAGACTAATAAAAGTCTTTGGGCGTATATGTTGATTATTCTTGTTTAGTATTGGGATATCTCAACTTGTAATTGAAGTGTAAGTATAACGTGAACCTCTTTCATATATTAAAATGAGAAACTGTTATCCTCCGATGAGGTATATTTGAGTGATTTTTTTAAAGAAAAAAACAGGAAATAAAGGAGAAACTGTAAAGTCTTGAAGAAGATATGCATCGTAGTAGAGAAATTAGTAAAGATACGGTAGGAGCATTGGGTTCACGTTTGGGTTGCTTTCAAACTCTCACTCACTTGAGGCGTTGGAGCCACCTTCTTTGACCTCAGTTGTTGCCGTGTTGGTGGCAGAAACAGAAGTGGATGCTTCTCCATACTCGACGTCGACAGTTTTGTTTGCATTGATGATGAAACCAGACAGAACTTACAAACACCCGAAATGTTCATATTTCTCTAAACAACCCAAAAAACAGAACCTGCACCAAGAATCAAATGTGTAGCCAAATACTCAAAATATGAACTATATAACTAAAAATATAATTTATAAACAGAAAAATAATTTTTTTTAAAAAATGAAAAACCTGAATATTTTCTGTTTTTTCGTGTTTAAGTAGTGTGTAACTCAAGTTTTCTGTTTTTGTCAGGTTTTTAGGTTTAAACCTGAACCAATCCAAATTATCAGTAATATGATTCCCTTTTAGGACTCATCAAAAATAGACAACCGACGCGGACCAATGCTGAAAAGCTTAATATGTAAGCACAGTTCTGTCTCTGAATGAGACTCCACTCATTCTTGATTTAACCATCGTGCAAACAAACATACCTCAGAGGATTTGCCAAGAATCTTTGGCTAATTGTCAAGAAGCTACTTTCATGATTGGACATGAACCATGCAAATGAAGAAACACTATACCAAGAAAGGGAGAAACATAAGAACACAAACATGCACATAGTTGATACTTCCATGATTAGACTTGTTTTAGAAACGGATATCTTGCAAGGAGGTTGTACCTTCCGGTAAATATATGTTTTCTGAGACCCAAAATTGTTGACTTGCGGCTACCAACACGCTCCTTTAAACTCCTCCAACACATTTCTTAACTTGAAAGCTTCTTCAAAGTAGTTGTCCTGCACAGAGAGACTAACCATGAGGATACTATACTCAAATCTACTGTTATGAGAATGAAGAAGAGTTACTTGATTCATATCTATAGTCTGCAACGCTTCACCACGTGTAAGTATGATAGTATGGTTTTGCTTCTCAGGTTTTCCTTACCAATTTCAGCTGGTGGACCAGGAAGCTTGATACGATAGATTTCCTGACGATGAAAAAATATTCACGTCAAGAAGAGTAACATATATACAAACCTATAACCAGCATGCAAGTTTATATCTTTGTGTTATTGTTTATAACATACTTTAAATAAAACTTGCCACCTCCTTTGAGAAAAAAGTAGAAGACCTTGAGAGATTTAGCATCTGCTGTCTCTTCCCTCTCGTCTACATAAGCAACCTGTAGTGATGGATATCTAGAAAAACATTGACATAGTTAGAGAACATAGATCAAATGATAACTTTCATTGAAATGTATCAAAATTTATCATACTTCAGCATGAGCTGCAGAATATTTGTGTAGCAACTCCTGTTGTGGATATCACCAGACTTTTTCTGGTTTCCATAGACCTGACAAGAAAAAACATAAGTGAACTTGAGTTCTGCTTGGGCTTTAGCACTTTCTAGGAAAGCCTTCTGATGCTTATCATTGGATACCATGGCCTGGTGTACACTGAACTTGGCTGCAAGAAGTTACAAAAAAATAGTAAGTTCAAGAATCTCATGTTTTACTTCTAAATTAGTAAACCACAAACAGTTTTCCCCTGCAACTTCCAGGTAACACTGAAGCTCCAGAGCCTGTCTAAACACTTTTAAAACTTTCTTGAATCCAGGAAATATTACCTGCTCGTCAGAATTGGAAACAGACTTGTTTAGCCCTCCTATTGAAACAACTTCATTCTTTTTTATCCCTTCTTTGGTATCGGTAAAGGGAAAAGCTTGACCAATAGGGCCTTCTCAGCTGGAACCAGAAGGTATAATATGATAAGCTAACACAGCATTAATTTTTTTGGTTCAACCAAAACACCTAATGAGTTCGTACCTGGCTGTAAATTCTGCGATGGCTTGAAGTTTTATAATAAAACTTTGTTGCTGGCGTGGAGTTGAGGTATAGGTTACCTGCGGAATGAAGAGTGTTTCGTAGATCATATATTAGACCAAGATTTATCTGGAAAAAAAATATATAAATGAAGAAATCGTAGTAAATATAATGTCTAAGTTTAAAGTTAACAAACCTTCAAATATTTTAGGATTAACAATGGTGACCATCATGATAGACTGTGTCCTAGCACATGAGTTGATATATCTTCTACGCTTGATAAAGTGACAAACTGAAAGCGTTCTGAACATCCGTCGTACTCTCAATCCGCTCATATAGATTTGAGATGAAGGAAATGGAGGCGTCGACATGGATACTGGATGGATTCAGTGTGGTAACAATTATGACAGAATTAAAACAAATACAATGAACCATAGGGAAGGCCAAGAGATAACGATTGGGGAGGCAAAGAGATGAGAGTATGAAAAGCAGAGACGGCGAGGTTCAGTTCTGGATGGAGGATAACATAGAAGCCCTAATCTGGTGAAGCACAAAACTCAGAGTTTCACTAATTTATCAAACCAAACCTAAACTCAGAAATCAGACCAAACTCATAATCCAGTCGACCAAAATAAACCGAACATTAGCGGGTCCCACATGCATTTATAAAAATCTGACGTGTACACCCTGAAAAGAGAGAAAAGTGAGGCATTATATATATGACTAGAGGTTAACCCGGGCTACGCCCGGGACAATTTTGATTTTTCAAAAAATTTGTATACAATTATTTCGTTGGATGTTATATTCTGAACTATATATTTTTGTGAATTTATGAATATTTTATATTTATAGTATGCATAATAAAGAATTTGAATATTTTTTGAGTGTGAAATTATTTTATTTTACATTGATGTAAACATTTTTGTGATATTTGAATTTTTTGTTTGTATTTTTTTTGTGATAGTTTAACCTTTGAAATTTTTGTATATATTTGAATTCTTATTTCTAATTTTTATGAGATCTAATAAATATTTTCCAATATAACTTTATATTATATAATTAGAATATTTGATATTATATATGTTTTTTCTTTTGACTAAACTTTTTTTTCCTATCATTTTGTTTTTGTTTTTGAAAATTGGCTTTCAAATTAACCAAATCAAATATCAATTAAAAACAAAAAACATAAACCGGATCCCAATCTCCTATCCACATTAACCTAACCAAATCAAGTGTCAATAACCAAAAACATAAACCATATCCTAATCTTATCTCCACGTTGACGGAAATGAATTGTGCCCGTAAATTAATTTTATATTTTTATCACGTCAAGTTTGTCTATTATTTTACAAATCAAATTACAAATCAAAAATAGAATGTTTTTAAAGTTTGTTCTAATTTAGTTTCTAACATTGTGTCACTTCGATTATTTTTAACAAATAAACATATAACTAATAGTTGTATCCTTAATATAAATCTAATTTAGTTTTTCGAATTTTTTTTTTACTTTATACACAATCACATGAAAAAAGTAAAATAATATTATCATAAACTAAGCTTGCCATCATTTGCATTTGTCATGGAAAGTCACCCTCTGTCGATGACTTGAAAACCCATTTTTTATAACAAACTCTTTTCTCTTCTCTTATGTGTTTGCTTCTTGAAATTTTCCGCGAAAAAATCACCAATTTCATACAATCAAATTTTGAATTGTGAGATGTGTCAAAAAGGATCTCTCTGATTGAATTAGAGACTTAAGGGTAAGGAAATATTGGTGTAGAGAATCGGTTTCAGCTTATAGTTTGCTCTTCTCCTTCACCCTTCTTCTCACTCTCAAGCTTGTTCATGTTCTTTTTCAATCATGGTGATCAGTTTCTTTTTTTTTTTCGTAATTGATGCTTTGACTTTTCTTTTGTATAGCTAAAGATAGGATAATTATATGAATCAGTTGATGTACAACTATTAAAATTGGATCCTTGTGTGTTTAGCGATATCTAAAGTAGAAGTTTTTATCATCATTTGGCTTTGTTTTTTGTATTTTTATATTTATACCCTTGTAGCAGTTTCGTGCCGTGATTTTTCGTGGTAGATTTCGCTGTGTGCTCCATCTATGAAATTGTTTGTAATTATGACCTTTGGTGTTTGTTAGCATCATGTTATTTTGTAACTTTTAAAGTTCCGGTTTGTGGCAGTGAGGTCCTTTTCATTATATTTTGGCAACACCACTATTTGTTGCTTTCAAGATCTTGCTCAGTGTACATCTTAAAGATCAATATGGTATACTCTTTAACTTGTAATATTAATCGCGGCTGTGTTTATGGATGGTGTGTTTGTTTATGATAGATGGTTGTGTCCCTCACTCCTTGTGTTGCAATTGTTTATGATGAAAGATTTGGTTGTGTCTTACCATTGCTTGTGTGTGTTTATGGCTGGTGTGTTTGTTTATGATAAATCTCGACGTGGTTTCTTAGTTATTGTTCAATAATACTTACCATCATTCCAAAAAGTTGTAACTGTTTATGTTTTCTTTTCTTTTTGTTCTTATGAAAAAATGATTCTTGCTCATTTGTATGATGAACTGAAAGGAGAAGAATGAAAATAATCATGTGCATGGTAAAAAATCCATAATTTTCACTCGTCATTCTCTCTAACTTACTGGTTTGGAAACAATATATTTTTATTTTCAAAATGCAGTCTACTCTATATTTCCTTTGCAAATGCTATAATTTCAAAATTGAATGATGAGTATATTTTTTTGCATATTTACATTTTTCTGGAGAATGTGCAAGACACTTATGCCTATAGATAAAGAAACTATGAGTGATGAAGCCATGTGAGAAATATTTCATGTAAGTTGATTCTTCACTATTTGCATGTGAACTTATCCTTTTTGTAACATTTTTTTGTAACACAAATGTGAACTTATCCAAACATATTTTTTGTATAGAAGAGGCTTTTACTATATTTTATGTAATATTTCTATTTCTCTTTACGATAGAAGTTTAATGTAATTTTTTAACTTTGTATATTTACTTATTGTTTATTTTTTTCTTATATTGTATATTTACTTATTCTAATTTTTTTGCTTTTATATCAAATGATAATGTTATGATATATGTTTAGTGTAGTATTTATATTTCTTATATTGTATGATTGTTTTTCTTATAATATTTATTTACTTATAAAAATATTTGGAAATAATAAAAATATACAACTATACATTTTTAGATAGATGTTAATGTAGTGTTTCCATTTCTTATATTGTTTATTTAATTCATATTTATTTTTCTTATATTGTGTTTTTACTTATTCTAATTGTTTGGCATTTTATATTAAATCGTAATATTCTATTTACGATAGATGTTTAATGTAATATTTTTATTTCTTAATTTTACATTAATTTACTTATTTTTTATTTTTCTTATATTGTATATTTACTTATTATAATTTTCTTGCTTTATATTGTATGCTTATTTTTCTTATATTGCATATTTACTTATAAAAATATTTGGAAATAATAAAAATGTAAAACCGTAAAATTTTTAAGATAGGTGTGTAATGTAGTTTTTACATTCTTATATTGTATATTTACTTATTTTTTACTTTTTCTAATATTTTATATTTACTTATTCAAGTTGTTTTGCTTTTATATCAAATTTTAATATTATAATAGATGGTTAATGTAATATGTCTATTTCTTATATTTCATATTTAATTATTATTTATTTTACTACATATTTTCAGATATATGTTTGATGTAGTTTTTCTATTTCTTATATTGAAAATTTACTTATTTTTTATTTTTTATCTTGTATATGTACTTATTCTAATTTTATTTCTTTTATATCAAATTTTAATATTACGATAGATGTTTATGTAATATTATATTTTTAATATTTTATATTTAATTATTATTCATTTTCTTTATATTTCATATTTAATTTTTTTTAATAATGCCAGGTGGCATCTTTTGGGAAATATTACATTTAGTTTTTTTTTAAACAATAAAAATGCAAACTAAATGCAAAAAATATAATACTACCATTTCTTATATTGTATATATTTTTATTCTAATTTTCTAATTTATTTAGTTTATTTTAAATATAAAATGGTAATAATATATTATGGACATTTTAATGTAAGATTTCTTATATTTTTTATATTTTATATTTAATTATTATTCATTTTCTTTATATTTCATATTTAATTATTATTTATTTATTTTTTTAATAATGCCAGGTGGCATCTTTTGGGAAATATTACATTTAGTTTTTTTTTTGAAACAACAAAAATGTAAAATAAATGCAAAAAATGTAGTACTACCATTTCTTATATTGTATATATTTTATTCTAATTTTCGAATTTATTTATTCTATTTTTAAATATAAAATGGTAATAATATATTATGGACATTTTAATGTAAGATTTCTTTTAGTAAAATGGTAATAATATATTATGGACATTTGAAACAACAAAAATGTAAAATAAATGCAAAAAATGTAGTACTACCATTTCTTATAATATATTTTTTTATATTATTTATTTTATTCTAATATTTGAATTTATTCTTTTAATATTTTTGTAAAAATAAATGTAAAGAATGTAATGTTGTATATTTTCTTATTCTAATCTTAGAGTTTATTTTTTAACTATTTTATATAAAATGGTAATATTACATTATGAACATCATAACGCGTGTCATCTTTTGGAGAATTTTTTAACGCTGATGTGGACGCTCCGTGGTTTTCTTTATATTTCATATTTAATTATTTTTTTTTAATAATGCGAGGTGACATCTTTTGGGAAATATTACATTTTTTTTAAACAATAAAAATGTAAAATAAATGCAAAAAATGTAATACTACCATTTCTTATATTGTATATATTTTTATTCTAATTTTCGAATTTATTTATTCTATTTTTAAATATAAAATGGTAATAATATATTATGGACATTTTAATGTAAGATTTCTTATATTATATATTATTTATTTTTATTCTAATATTTGAATTTATTTTTTTAATATTTTTGTAAAAATAAATGTAAAGAATGTAATGTTGTATATTTTCTTATTCTAATCTTAGAGTTTATTATTTCATATTTAATTATTTTTTTTTAATAATGCGAGGTGACATCTTTTGGGAAATATTACATTTTTTTTAAACAATAAAAATGTAAAATAAATGCAAAAAATGTAATACTACCATTTCTTATATTGTATATATTTTTATTCTAATTTTCGAATTTATTTATTCTATTTTTAAATATAAAATGGTAATAATATATTATGGACATTTTAATGTAAGATTTCTTATATTATATATTATTTATTTTTATTCTAATATTTGAATTTATTTTTTTAATATTTTTGTAAAAATAAATGTAAAGAATGTAATGTTGTATATTTTCTTATTCTAATCTTAGAGTTTATTTTTTAACTATTTTATATAAAATGGTAATACTACATTATGAACATTATGACACGTGTCATCTTTTGGAGAATTTTTTAACGCTGATGTGGACACTCCCTGGTGCCTCAAAACTGTACTTTTAATAGAACTTACAAACACCCGAAATGTTCATATTTCTCTAAACAACCCAAAAAACAGAACCTGCACCAAGAATCAAATGTGTAGCCAAATACTCAAAATATGAACTATATAACTAAAAATATAATTTATAAACAGAAAAATAATTTTTTTTAAAAAATGAAAAACCTGAATATTTTCTGTTTTTTCGTGTTTAAGTAGTGTGTAACTCAAGTTTTCTGTTTTTGTCAGGTTTTTAGGTTTAAACCTGAACCAATCCAAATTATCAGTAATATGATTCCCTTTTAGGACTCATCAAAAATAGACAACCGACGCGGACCAATGCTGAAAAGCTTAATATGTAAGCACAGTTCTGTCTCTGAATGAGACTCCACTCATTCTTGATTTAACCATCGTGCAAACAAACATACCTCAGAGGATTTGCCAAGAATCTTTGGCTAATTGTCAAGAAGCTACTTTCATGATTGGACATGAACCATGCAAATGAAGAAACACTATACCAAGAAAGGGAGAAACATAAGAACACAAACATGCACATAGTTGATACTTCCATGATTAGACTTGTTTTAGAAACGGATATCTTGCAAGGAGGTTGTACCTTCCGGTAAATATATGTTTTCTGAGACCCAAAATTGTTGACTTGCGGCTACCAACACGCTCCTTTAAACTCCTCCAACACATTTCTTAACTTGAAAGCTTCTTCAAAGTAGTTGTCCTGCACAGAGAGACTAACCATGAGGATACTATACTCAAATCTACTGTTATGAGAATGAAGAAGAGTTACTTGATTCATATCTATAGTCTGCAACGCTTCACCACGTGTAAGTATGATAGTATGGTTTTGCTTCTCAGGTTTTCCTTACCAATTTCAGCTGGTGGACCAGGAAGCTTGATACGATAGATTTCCTGACGATGAAAAAATATTCACGTCAAGAAGAGTAACATATATACAAACCTATAACCAGCATGCAAGTTTATATCTTTGTGTTATTGTTTATAACATACTTTAAATAAAACTTGCCACCTCCTTTGAGAAAAAAGTAGAAGACCTTGAGAGATTTAGCATCTGCTGTCTCTTCCCTCTCGTCTACATAAGCAACCTGTAGTGATGGATATCTAGAAAAACATTGACATAGTTAGAGAACATAGATCAAATGATAACTTTCATTGAAATGTATCAAAATTTATCATACTTCAGCATGAGCTGCAGAATATTTGTGTAGCAACTCCTGTTGTGGATATCACCAGACTTTTTCTGGTTTCCATAGACCTGACAAGAAAAAACATAAGTGAACTTGAGTTCTGCTTGGGCTTTAGCACTTTCTAGGAAAGCCTTCTGATGCTTATCATTGGATACCATGGCCTGGTGTACACTGAACTTGGCTGCAAGAAGTTACAAAAAAATAGTAAGTTCAAGAATCTCATGTTTTACTTCTAAATTAGTAAACCACAAACAGTTTTCCCCTGCAACTTCCAGGTAACACTGAAGCTCCAGAGCCTGTCTAAACACTTTTAAAACTTTCTTGAATCCAGGAAATATTACCTGCTCGTCAGAATTGGAAACAGACTTGTTTAGCCCTCCTATTGAAACAACTTCATTCTTTTTTATCCCTTCTTTGGTATCGGTAAAGGGAAAAGCTTGACCAATAGGGCCTTCTCAGCTGGAACCAGAAGGTATAATATGATAAGCTAACACAGCATTAATTTTTTTGGTTCAACCAAAACACCTAATGAGTTCGTACCTGGCTGTAAATTCTGCGATGGCTTGAAGTTTTATAATAAAACTTTGTTGCTGGCGTGGAGTTGAGGTATAGGTTACCTGCGGAATGAAGAGTGTTTCGTAGATCATATATTAGACCAAGATTTATCTGGAAAAAAAATATATAAATGAAGAAATCGTAGTAAATATAATGTCTAAGTTTAAAGTTAACAAACCTTCAAATATTTTAGGATTAACAATGGTGACCATCATGATAGACTGTGTCCTAGCACATGAGTTGATATATCTTCTACGCTTGATAAAGTGACAAACTGAAAGCGTTCTGAACATCCGTCGTACTCTCAATCCGCTCATATAGATTTGAGATGAAGGAAATGGAGGCGTCGACATGGATACTGGATGGATTCAGTGTGGTAACAATTATGACAGAATTAAAACAAATACAATGAACCATAGGGAAGGCCAAGAGATAACGATTGGGGAGGCAAAGAGATGAGAGTATGAAAAGCAGAGACGGCGAGGTTCAGTTCTGGATGGAGGATAACATAGAAGCCCTAATCTGGTGAAGCACAAAACTCAGAGTTTCACTAATTTATCAAACCAAACCTAAACTCAGAAATCAGACCAAACTCATAATCCAGTCGACCAAAATAAACCGAACATTAGCGGGTCCCACATGCATTTATAAAAATCTGACGTGTACACCCTGAAAAGAGAGAAAAGTGAGGCATTATATATATGATTTATTCTCTCGTTTTTGTGTACGCTTATTAATTTATACCAAACAAAGAAAAAATAACAATTTATGATTGGGACATTGCAATTAGTGCGCTTAACCGAAGGAATAGGTCAATCGAAAGATAAGCCTGACACGTGGCTTTTTGACCTTTTTCCCTACTCCCTAGTATATCAATCAACCGGTGAAGGACACATCACTTACCATAATCGGTAAACAAAGAGAACTATTTATGAGAAAAGAATAAAAAGCAAGTTGAAAAGCATAGAAGGCGATCATACTGAATTACTGATAGTGAAAGATAGGCTGGAGGAAATTGTTTCTCGAAGAATAAAATATAAAAACCTCGAAATTATTGTCTTCATAATACGAAAGATCAATTATTCAGCTGAGGAAAGAATAAAGTACTAATGGGGCGTGTGGATTACCTAGCGATGAAGTCCGACGACGTCGACACGGTTGCTTTGGTCAACTCCGACGTGGAGGAGCTCAAGATCGCTGCCAAGAAGCTCTTCAGCGATGTCTCGAAGCTTGGTGGATCAGCCTTTGGTGTTTCTTTCGTCAAATGGATGGCTTGCTTCGCTGCCATGTGCGTGTTCTCTCCTCTGGTGTTTTAACTAGAGATTTGATCAGATGATTGATGCTTTGATACTCTGTTTTTTCTTTTGTTTTTTGTTGATGAAGTTACTTGTTGATATTGGATCGTACAAATTGGAGAAGCAAGATGCTTACATCACTCTTGATACCATACATCTACCTTAGCCTTCCTGGTGTGATTTTCAACTTCCTCAGGTGAACACAAAATTTTCAAAAAGAATAAATCTCTCAAGTCTTATCTATAGTTTGCAATGGTTAAAGTAAAAAGTTTTTCCTATATGTAAATCAGTGGAGACGTTGGGAAATGGATTGCGTTCGTTGCAGTTGTGCTCAGACTTTTCTTCCCTAAGCATTTCCCAGGTGATGATTAATATCAGCTCCTATCACTATTCATTTACATCTTTGTCTATTATCACTATCGTATGTCTTTCTTGCTGTATGATGTTTATTGATATAAATAGCTGCAACAATCTTCAAAGTCTCACACTTTTTTTCTTTTTCTTTTTTGTGGTGCTAATAAAATGGCAGATTGGCTAGAGATGCCTGGTTCTCTGATCCTTCTGCTAGTAGTTTCTCCACATTTTCTAGCTCACCACATACGTGGAACCTGGATTGGCTCTGTCATCGGTCTTTTCATAGGCTGTTACCTTCTTCAAGAACATATCCGAGTCTCAGGTGGGTTCAGGAATTCGTTCACGCAGCCCCGTGGAGTATCCAACACTCTAGGGATCATCCTTATTCTTGTCTACCCTGTTTGGGCTCTAATCGTTCGTGTCACAAAATAGACATTGCCTTTTCCATATCCCTCAAGTTGTATATGTCTTGTCTAATAAATTCCCTATTGCTCTGCTTCTCTTACATACCCTTATACTACTGTCTCAAGCTCAATCAATGTTCCATATTATAAAAAAAAAAAGAATCTCATTTTTTCAATTATTTGTCTGTACTTATCAAAAGAAATTAAAAAGAAAAAGAAAAAAAAAACAATTTGTTTGTCTATTGTAATAAGAACTGTATAAAGCTCTGTGTAAATTGCTAATGTATTCCGTTTCATATATGCAGCCGTGGAATGTTTGTCGTTTACATATTCGAAAAGGAGATCGAACTACGCGCTGTTTCAAAACTTAGGACTAGCTTTCATGTCGTCTGTTTATAGTTAACAGAACTACACGCTGTTCGATTTAAATGAAAACTACATGTCGTTTATATGTAGGGGACTTCCTAAAACCCTAGCCCTAGTTCGGCTTCTTTATAAATACTCCAATCTCCGCCGATTTTTATCATAAGTCTTCTCCTCCTATCTCATAGCTTAACCCTAATCAGAATCTCAGGCTCTGCAATGTGTTTCTCTAGATGGTCGTTTATATCGTATTGATTTCCAAATTCTCTTGTATGTTATCTCGATTTCATATCTCTTTACTTTGATTTGATTTGTTATCATTCTTAATTCTCTGATTATACGGGAGAGTGAAAGGATTTCTCAGTGATGAACAAAACATAGATGACGAGTCCGATCAATCCATTCTTTAAATCGTGGGGACAAACGAGGCATTTGTCTGAGAGGAATCCTTTTTTTTTTAATTTTCAACCTATTTGAATTATCTTTAAAACGATTTTAAAAGGTTTTTTGGTGTTGTTTTCTTTCAAAAAGAAGTAGAAAATATAAAGGCATGATGAGGATTGTTTATTGTCATCTGATTTTTTGATGAATTAATACCTCCTACTCATTCTGAGTGCCTTTTTTTTTCTGTTTCTTAATTTTTTTTTTAATTTGTTAAAACTGTTATTCTTCAAGTGAAATCGTTTTATTTTTGTAAATCTTATTTCAAAATATCATATATGGACTGGGTGTAGTTGCTTATTTATCAATTTTACTTGTCATAGATTTCTAGCCTACTATAGTCATGACTCATGTGGTTGCGAGATATTTCGATGACCGTATTCGAATCGAAGCATGACCACGAGACTTGATACCAAGTTATACAACCTGAAATGAACGGTTAACAAAGCATAATTTAAATTAAATTAAAATTAAATGATTTGCGGAGAAGCCCTTTAAGGTGACCCAATTAAAGTTCAGTAAATCATAAATGATTAGCGGAGAAGCCTTAGAAGTTGAGCCCAATAAAAGTTCAGTAAATCAGTATTGACTTGAAAATCATAAACTAGAAAATTTAATACATACACGAATCCAAATAAACATCCATAAGTCCATAACTAAACATTCATAAGAGGATGAGCAATTTGAATTTCTTTGATGCTATTGATACCGAAGCCCTACTCGCCTCACGACGGTTTTCATTTAAGCAGTTCGTAACTTCGCTGATCGAGTTGACGAAGATTGAGTTATTTACGAATTTGTTACATGTTACGATTCATCAATGAAAATCAGAAAATATATTTATTTTGTAACAAATAATGGGAATTTGTTTTTCCTTTATTTATGATGAAAAAGAAAAGATTAGGTGCATTGGAGTGATGATATGTTTCAGTATTATAGACTGGAATGACTAATATACTCGCATTTTCTTCATATAATTAATTCGAAGTTGACTAAGTATTTTTAATTTGGTTATATTATTGGTCGATGTTTGTTGATTGGAGCTAGCACACATAGCATTGGCAGTTCCTTTCGTTATTAGAACTTAAAAAAAAAACAGTTAATATAAATTCCATATAACGTTTTAGTTTTAAGATTTCATTTAGTAATCAGATGGAGCGTGTGCCTGGATCGTTTGGCACCAGCGTCAGTTTCGTTCTTCGTATCTTCCAACTCGGGTTCTCTTCAGCTTCTCTAATCTCCATGTGCTTGGATTACAATTTGTACGAAGTCACAACCTTCTGGTAAATACGTTAATTTGTAAGCCCTTCTAGAAAAGAAAACGTTAATTTGCATCAGTTCATAAAGATATTTGATTTTTTTAATCTTTCTTGTCTCTCTTTCTTAAGCTATTTGGCGGTTGTAATGGCTTATGTAATTCTATGGAGCATCTTACACGCGTTGGCCGATACATACTCTGTCTTAGTGAAACAACTTCCTCACAAGCCTAGAGTTCTATCCACAGTTCTCGCCGGTGATGTTGTAAGCAAATGCGAAAGAGTTTCTGTATCTCTCCTCAAAACGCTGAACGTTATGCTTATTCTCTTTCTATATACTGTATATGTAACAGGTACTGTCGTTTCTTTCTCTAAGTGGGGCTTGTGGTGCAGCCAGTGCAACCGAAATGCTTTTGTCTATTGATGCAGCCATGTGCGGAGATAGCAGATGTATCAAATACCAAGTCTCGGCTCTACTGGCCTTCTTGTGTTGGACTCTGTTTCTTGATTCAGCTATTTTCAATCTTTGGAGCTTATATTCACTATTCTATTGACATAGCACTTGCATATGCATTTTATTTTATTTACTTTAGAACCTCAGCCCTGTTAATGTTAATACTGTGAAATAAATTTAAATATTTTACCCGTTTCTATAATACACACGTATTTCAGTCAATGTCGGTCTAAATTTTACATTACCTAAACCAATCTGAAAATTATACCCTATTAAATATAACTCAAAATATAAAATAATAATATAATTTAATTTAAGTTTTTCATTAATCAGTGGGATATTAACAGTTATTTGTAAAAATAATAAACTTAAAACACTTAAAATAGAGTTTTCTTACTTTTCATTTTCAAAATTATTCATTAAATTAACTAATTGAATCAAATCTTTCAGTCATAGTTATATTAATTGATAAGAAAATCATCTTACTTAATATTTTTGTGACATGTTAGATGACAAATAATTATTTATTAGTTTCAGCTTCAAATATTTTCTTTAGCTGTAGGGATTTATATCAGAAAATATGATAATTTCTTTTTATTTTGATAATAATGTTCTATTTTTGAAAAATAGTTTGATAGATCTTTTAATTTTTTGGTACTGAAGCTAGTAAAATTTCAAGTTCCATAAATAAAATCATCGCTATATATGAGTGTATATATTTTAAAGAAGTTTATAAATTCAAATATAATACTTTAAAAATATCATAACCAGAAATGTATAATAGATATTATTTAACTAGAAACTATCACTTTATTTTATTTTACAAAAATAAAGTTAAATTATGCCATTTTAGATTGGATGTACTAATCAATGGTTTTGGTAGTTTGTCCTCTAAATCGAACCGAATTTCAATATTTCATTCTTGTATCTCAATTTGAGAGTGCTTTTTGCTAACTTATCAGCTTTGCTGCTCTGAGAAGGATGAGTAAAAAAATGATAAGAGCAAATTAAACATAAGAAAAAGATTGTTGTCTCAATTTAAGGGTGTTTTTTGCTAACTTATCAGTTTTGCTGCTCTGAGAAGGATGAGTAAAAAAATGATAAGAGCAAATTAAACATAAGAAAAAGATTGTTGTATCAAACCGAAAATAATAGAACAAACATGAGAGAAAGAAACTATCTGAATGCTCATAATGATGGATAAGAAACTATTCTAACCATCACATGCAAGCAACAAACCTAAAATAAGAGAGATCCGAAATGCACATGCCTTTAAAAAATATCAAGAATTTTTCTCTCGTGTTTGCTCTTATTAGTTTTGTTTTTACCCATCATTCTGAGCATGTTTAAGTAGTTTTACTATTCGGACCTCCTGATTAACCAAAGAAAAAGAAAGAAATGGAGATGTCCTAGCTTAGAGGTCAAATGTATATTTATTAAATACTTCGTATATGTATGCATGATGTATTGTCAAATTATACTTTTTTCTTTGTAATATATGAAAACACAATTCTTATTTATACAAATATGACATAATATAGAATTACGAAAACAAAATGGAATAGGTAAATATGCATACCCTACACATTATAAAATCGTGGGTAACATGCATTGTCAATAAAAATACACTATGTGCATAGATAATTAATAACCCACCAGAGTATATGATAACCGATGCAAATTGGTATACATTAATCCTAAGAAAATATTTCGTCTCAATAATTTAATTTACATTTGATGAATAATTTTTGAATAGATCTAAAAAAATAAATAACACACATACCTAATAGGTTATATCAGAAGTATAACTCTAATTTAATAGATTAGATTGTAATAATAAATTGTTAAATACTCCTTCAACTTTTTTATATAGTACACGAGCGTATCCCTCAATATATTTTTTATAGCTTGAAGACTTCAGACCGAATTTTAAACTATACCATATTTCTACTATGTAAAATATGCATGATGATCTATTCTTAAAATCTTAGAGGAAGCATACATGCCAAATTATCTAACATCAATTTTGAACTATTATAACGCCATAGTAATGGTAAGCCAGATTTTGTTCCATTTAACAATTATACAAAGTTTAGACTATTATTTTTACCATTAAAAAAAGTTTAAACTACTATATTTTTATCATAACATTTATTCCCATATATGTACAATGTACAGTGTACAATGATCTATTATTAAAATCGTAGAGGAAATTTATAAGCCAGTTTATCAAACGTTAATTTTGAATTTTAAAATATACCTTGTCGTGATTCTTAATTTCTTTATAACGCCACAGTAATGGTCAGCCAGATTCTATACAAGGCAATGATTGTTGTAATGTATTTCTTTCGTGAATTGTGACTAGTTCTTCTTCTTCATCATATCCAAAAAAGCTGGGAGAAATCGAACAAAATCGCTTTTATTATATTTTAATTATTAGACGCACTAACTAAGAAATACAGTTCGGCGGATACGTGGGTGATCCTATTCCCAGACAAGAGATCAAAGCCTTTTTAATTATAAACAGTAATGTTAACTAGTTAAATTAAAATATATTTCTTGTTTTGGGGAGAAATGTATACAAAGTGGTGGGGAATAATTGAAGTTCATTTTAGCAACACTAAAAAGAATAATAGAGGTTCATAACTTCATATAATTGAAGCCTGTGAATTTTTATATTGTGTTTGGTTACACAGCTATCCTACATTAGATACTACAAAACGATTCTTTTTGTTAGGTCCCAACGGAAAGCGATATTCCTCAACAAAAGCGATCCCAATCTAAAAAAACTGTACTTACGTTAGTAGTTTATAACAACAACAAAAAATTAGATACAGCGTTGTGGACCGTAATATTGTATAGATAGACATTCAATAATTTCGAGTTATAAAAAAATGGGGTCGGATTACATTATAGATGCACGTTCATACCAAAATTAAATACAACAATTAATGTGATGCACGTACATAAGAGTTATTAATGACCCGAATCTCTCGTTAACGAATGAATCTAAACGGGACCAGACCCGACTCAGTCGAGCCCCACCCATGCTTAAGTCCATGTTGCCTTCACGTGATGCTCCCATAAACCGAGCTTCGTTGCACCCCATCCTCCGGAGAATAAACGCCCAGACACCTAAGCCTTGTCTCCTTGCTCTGATTTTGTTTACACTCCTTGGACCATTTTTGCTCCTTCCTTCTTTCCTTCTTCGCCACTTTCCTTTTCTCTATCTTTCCCGTATTATGCTTATATTTTTCTCTTTATTACAACCTAACACCATTTCCTAAGGCTCACATGAGGGGTACCGTTGTAAATTCGGTTCGACAATAAAGATTACGTGAGCTGTTCTGTCTGATTTTGAAACACTAAACGACAAAAAACTAAAGTTACTTGAAGTTTCTGAATCACGAGGCTCCATTTCTCTAAATTCATTGTCTATATAAAGCCCCCACGATGCTTGTTATCTCCTTCAAAACACAACTCTCTCTCTCTCTCTCTACAAACCTTCTTAAACTCCCTCACAGTCAAACATACACGAAAATGGGAGCTTGCGGTTCAAGTGAATCCCGGAGAACAGACACAGCGAAGCTAATATTACCAGACGGAACATTGCGAGAGTTTTCATCACCTGTAAAAGTGTGGCAGATTCTTCAAAAGAATCCCACGAGTTTTGTTTGTAACTCAGACGATATGGACTTCGACGACGCAGTTATAGCAGTTGGTGGCAGCGAGGATCTCCGGCCTGGAGAGCTTTACTTCGTTTTACCGTTAACATGGCTGAATCATCCATTAAGAGCACAGCAAATGGCTGCTTTGGCTGTTAAAGCGAGCTCCGCGCTTACCAAAAGCGGCTGGAGTTGTGGCCATGACGGTGATGGGAGAAAGGTCTCTGGTGGTGAGTGTAGAGTTAAGAGAGTGAAAAGAAATGGTTGCGGCGGAAGAGGCTGTGGTGGTGGTGGTGGTAAAGGGAGGAGGAAATTTACGGTGGAGTTGAGTTCGATAGCTGAGTAGAGGAGTAATTTGGTTTGTGTACGTCAATTGTAATTAGAGAGTTTGTTTTTTTTTAATCTTGAAAGTTGAAACATGTATATCGAGCTTTTTTGTTGTAAAAATATATTTTTAGGTAAATATTTCCATTGAGACTGATTACAGAGTACAAAATAACTAAAACACAAATTGTTACATACATAAATGTATGTCTTGTATCATTAAACGTACAACAAAATTGTTTTATAAAAACAGTTTTATTCGCTAACCGATCATAATATCAGTTAATAGCCAATTTCATATTTGTTTTTTTTTTTCTAATGTGGGGTTGCATGACACATTTCATGGTTGTTGTAGAAATATATATATCACGAGAATGAAGTGATTTTGAGCTTATAAATTGCAATTGCAACTTGATTAAACTCAATCCTCTCTGGCTTTTCTTGGTCAACACCGCGTAATAGTCCTTTTTATATTTACGTTTTTGCCCTCAATTTGTTAATAATGTTGCTGACAATCATATTACTCCAAGTGTCAATCAAAAGTCCATTATTTGTAATCAAATATTATCATAAAAGCCCACCAATGAGCCCGGTAAAATCCGGAAAACTAGCAAAATTCACATTAACGCATGACCTGACATCACAAATCGTTTCAGATTCGATTGAGTCCATTAAACTGATTAATCTTTCAGCGTGCGTGTACATCACAAAAACTGAGTTAACTTCATCAATGTTTACTAGAAACTGAGTCTTTGATCAAAAAAAGAAGCAACTGAGTCAAAAATAATAGAATGACTAATTAATTTTAAGAATTTTATCACGTTTTGATTATTTTTAAAATAAATATATTTTGATAACTTTTGAATCAAATGAATTCTTTTTAATATTTCCACATAGATCACCATACTGGAAAAAGAGATGTTTTGAGAAAGTTTTGTTATCGAACTTCTTACACCACTATTTGACAGACATTTGTATGTGAAAGGTGTGTGTTTGAGAGGAAAAATCCCAATCGATAACCTGCTGTTTAATATATTGACGTAGATTATATACACATGATCATGAACAAGGAGAGTAGCCGTTAGGGGCTATAGATTAGATTTCTAATTTACATAAAAGAATCTATGATTTCCTGTTCTATTGTTGCGCTCTTGTCCGAGTAAAGTGTAAACTATCACAAAAGGCTTTGCAGTCTCCTTCAAATAAGACATTGGAAAAGCCCATGACGAGTGACGACTACATTTTTTTGTCGCTATTAATATAGCTTTCGTTTCTGCTTCTATTGTTGTAGTCGCCTTGCTAATTGTAGCACTATTTTGCAACTCCATTGACGTTACGTATTATCCATCAGCAGAGACAAGGTTGATAGTGAAATCAAAAGTGGCATGTAATTGCATTTGAATGATCTGTGCCAAGTTCTATTTGTGTACTATCAACATTGATCCTACGAGTGAATATCGTACCCGAGAGCATTTGGCATTTGCTGAAGTCAATTCTATAGTGACAGTTCTTTTTTTGCTTAAAAGAAAGTTGTAACCTCTACGGCATTTTCGCTTTGTAGTAGTTGGCTAACTAAACAAGTTCCAGTGACGTACGATTACATGTGTTATGGGCACATGTTTTTTAATGTATTTTTTTTTCATCTAGAGACACATTTTCAGTTTTCAATTACATTCTAAGACACTTAGCACTTGTGACACATTATTGTGTATGAAAGACATTAGTGCCCTTTAACCAAAAACAAAACCAACTTTCTCATTAACTTGACATATCATAAACATCACGTGACTTGAATTTTTTTTTTCTCTTCCCCCCCCCCCGGGCGACTCCGATTGAAAAACCCTAATATCTCCATTGTTTCCTAATCGACAACCATTACAATAACTCTGGTTTTGTCCTCTGTTACTCTCTCTCTCTCTCTAATGACAGAACAGCCTATCTTGCTGCTCTCTAGTCCTAATTGATATGATTTTCTCGCATCTCTAGTCCCTAAGTCCAAGACTTCTCCGCCGATTTGAAGAAACTCTAACCCGGACAACTACTCTCCTCCTCCTTCTTGTTGAGGTCACTGTTGAATCACCACTCTCTATGATTTAAAGATAAAAGTTTGTACTTTAACTTCGATGCCTCTGTTTTAGTCTTCCCTTTTGTTTGAGTTTTGGTAAAGTTTCATGCTTTTCTCGGATGTCTCCATTTTCTTAATTGAGATTTTTTTCCTTTGCACATGAGTTTTGAAGACAAAAAATTGATAGCACGAATACACAATCGTCTTCTCCTCAAAGTAATCAAACATGGTGGAGGCAGCAGGAGAAGGAGAGGTTCGCATGTTTCTTGCCGCAGCGACTCCGAGTTCGTGTAAAAGGCACGGTGGCTACTTTAATGTCTTCGTCTAGGTAAATAAAGCTTCAAAGACACATCCCCTGTACACAAGTCGTCCATCTCCAACTACCCAGTCCACACCTCCCTTGTCCACATGTACACACATCTCATGTACACAACTTGTCCATCCCCAACTCCTCAGTCCACACCTCCCTTGTCCGCCCAACAGGACAACCCCGTTCCACACTCCACAAATCCCTGCTGAGCTAACTCAAAGCTCCCGTACACAACTACCTCCCCTACACACGTCCGTCGTACACACTTCCCCTGATCACGCTTTATCCGTCCACAAATCTCATGTCCACAACACTCCTGTCCACAAGTATCCCCTACACAACACCACCGTCCACAACACTCCTGTCCACAATAATTCTGTCCACATCACTCGCAAACACAAAACACCAATCATCAACCCACCAAGCTTCTCCTAATCCTCCACTCTTCCCGTTGTTGGAGCTATGACATGGCTCTATTGGAAGCTCCTCTAAGCAATACATCTTGGTTGTTTTTTATGTTACACTAGTGGTTGGCCCGCCCTACGGGCGAGATTGTATATTAAAATTTATTTTATATGAGTTTTTTTTCCAATTTTATGAAGCATTATATAAACTATTCTAAATAAAAAGCAATACTATAAACTCATAAATAATACATAGAGTTCTTGAAATCATATTATTTTTTCAATAAATGTTTTTCGTTTAAATTAAAAATAACAGTAACATTCATCATTTTGTATACAGAATACAAAAGTAACATAAGTGATTCAGAAAAATGTTATAGCATATATTTCTTTCCTTTTATTTTTTACTTTGACTTAATAAAATAAATTCTGAAGTTGAAATTTAAAAAAAAAATTGTTCCAAGAATTTTGAAGTTTAAATATTCTTACACCAATTAATTTTTACATGATAATAAATTAATCCACATGCAAACTAAATCAATGAAAATATAATAGATAAATTTAGAAAAATTATTATACCTAATTTTTAAATACTATATAAACAGTTTCAAAATAATATCAAAAATAATAGTTAGTATTTTCTAATTTAACAGCAAATGATGGTTTACAATATATATTTGTTTCATAGAATGATTATACTTTGAATGAAATTTCAGGTAATGGTTTCTTAATTATTATAGCTTTTGGTGAACTTTGAATGAATTTTTTTCTCACGATTTTAAAATATTTTTAAAAATTAGTATTTTCTAAACTAATAAAATATGATACTTAGAAGTATGAGCCAAACTGTTAGATTAGTTGAAATTTGTTGGAATTTTTTTTTTTTACTTTACTTCCATACCACTTTAAATCAGATAATCAAAAAAAAAAGTATGAACCAAATGGTAATTAAACCGGGAAAAACGTAAATATGATGTAACCATTAATAATCTAGAAATGAAGATGAACTTTCGCATATATCTCCTCAAAGGTTCCCTTCTCAGTTTTTATTACATATTAACATCGGAAACTTTTATACATATATAGATTACATATTTAAATGAAATAAAATAATCAAAGAATATATTAACTTTATATTACAAAAATCCCAAAAAGGCACAGTACACAGAATATTCATGGAATGTCACACCCTCATCGACACATATGTAATTCACAACATGGTAAATGTTCTCTTTGTAACAAATTACAGTCTCAGAAAAGTCACATATGCAGTAACATGCTTGTCCATATAAAACGCCAGAAATCTATATCAGGAGAACAACTAATTAGCATTGATGTTACAAAATTGTACTCTTTCCAGTCTCAATCAGAATCTCCACAAGAATGGTTTCCATCATTTATTTTGCCAAGTCCTCACTGGTTCTTGTATCATAGAACAACTTGTCATTTTGTTCCTATTTTCCGGGACCTTGGCTCTGCATCTTCCCACTTCTACTCAGGACAGTTTTGAGGCTTAGACTCATCTTTGCAACTCTCTACCGAGTTTCCAACCACATGATCTTTGTCTGAAAATTGAAAAACCCTTCATCTTAAAATTGCAACGACCATCAAAAAAACGCTTTTAAAGCTACAAAGCAAAAAACAGTTAAAAGATTCAACAACCAAGAATACTTGAAATCTAAATAATTAATCTTACCTGCTATCATCCTTTTAGGAGAGTAAATCTTGCATAAAGAGAATTCAATACACCATAGCTCTATCTTCAAGCACCAGTCAGAAAACCAATCTACATGTGTAAAGGAAAAATTTATATCAAGTCGATTCACAGAAAAAGAAACTGAGATAAAAAAAATGAAGAGAAGACAAATATCACTGTATAGGGTAACATCATTCTAGAGGATGGAATACAAAGTTAAATCTAATATATCAATCTATTACTCTAAATGCAGATAGAGACGCGAGATCTATATGACTTAGATAGAAGAGTTGTTAAACATAGAAATGGGACATGAACATTGTGATGTGACAGAAACAAACCAGGCTTAGAGGGAAAAATATTCTATGTATGTGTAGATACATAACATAATTTTCGTCAATGGTCAGTCACTCACATGTGAACCATTCTTTCCTTGAGTCCAAAAACAAATCATCATGAAGACTAAACAAAGCGTTAATAAAACAAAAAAAAAGACTCATCAACCGCTACCATGATCACTTACCATCATTTTACTAATTTGGAGAAAAAGCCGTATTGATAGTATTAAGAATCCAGAGAGAGGACTCGTAATCGTAAATAAGAAATTTTGTTTGCGAAGATTTTGTTCAAAACAATTAACAGTCTCGTTTTTCACAGGAATATAATAAACAATTGGAATTTTCAGGACATAGTAATCTAGAGAGAGAACTGGTAATCTATGTAAGAATCTATAAATAAGGAGATAAAGCTCGCCGGAGTTACCTTCTCATCCAGGAAAAGCATATTAAGGATCCTGTATAACCGTGGCTATTCATCGCAGAGAAGGGACCGTTTTATAGTGGCGATAAGTGGGATGAGTAGTGGGTAAGTAATAAATGAAGAGACTCAAGGAAGAAACGGACAACGTTACAGAGGCTCTCCTCTGAGTTTGAAGGAGACGAAGGGCGAGGGATGATAAGCCAAATCCAATTTGCAGGAGTTAGAAACCCTATAGGAGATGGGCCAGCTAGTAAGAGTCCACAAAACAAAGAAAATTAGTAGCCCAAAAGTTTAATTAGAACAGAGATACACTGATCACGTAAAAAGGAGAGGACAGCTGTCATGAATTGCCCTATGTTCCATGATGACGTGGCACAAGGAAATGCCAGAAAAGTCTACTTTATATATATAGATATTTTTGTTTTTCCCTTCATCGGCTTTAGCGTATGTTTTGCATTTGTCATGTTCATGAACGCCTTTTACAATGTAATGGTCATATAGAAACTCATCTTTAGCTTCTTTAATCTACATAATTTTCCACTGGCTTGTTTACTATTTTCTTAGTTTCAAAGAAACACTAAATGGTACTCAACTAAACCACAATTGTTTTTTTTTAAAATAACTTAGGATTATTTCTTTTCTTGCTCAATCTCCGGCGGCGAACAATAATATTAAACTCACGTCGTTGTCAACGTTCTCCACCTTTAAATTCACACCGCATGATCAGATCTCCTTTTCCTAATCCAATGGTTAGGAAACATTCTCACATATCCATAAACCTGACAAATCTAATGTTTTCAAACCAACGTCACTTCCACCGAACTGATTCTGTATATCGTTGCACAGTTGGTTTTGGTTCATTAAGGACATAAATGTCCACTTTTCTTCTTCATACAAGATATTATGTCTAGCAAGCAAGATGTGCCCTTTTGTGTAAAGTAAAGACATAATGTGTCTTGTAATCAACTCTTTTTAATGTCCGAAGCCCAAAATCAGTTGTTATCCCAATATTATCTTCTTTTTTTTTACAATTTTAATTTATTATTTGAAAACAGGATCCGAGTACCGTACCTTTTTGTCAGCTAGTATATTATTATGTACACGATAACCGACAAATATCCAGCAGAGACCAAGTCAGAATAAATTCTTCTTCGACTTTCATTGGTTTATCTATGCAGGAAAAGTTCGTTTTTTATTTTTGGTCAAGCAGGAAATGTTCGTTTGTAGTACTCCCTCTGTTTCATAATAAGTGTCACTCTGAGCTCATTTTCTTGTTACACAAAGAGTGTCACTTTACGATTCCAATATAAATTATACTAACTTTAAGCTGAAAATTAATTGCAAACTGCATTGATTTTATAAATAATTTTATTTATCTAAAATATTATTAGTTAAAGAGGTATAATTAATTACAACTTACATATATTTCAACAACTTTCTTAATCTGTGTGAAAAATGTCACAACGATACTCTTTAAGAAACGGAGTGAGTAGTAGATTACTGGTAATTTGGTAAATACTTAATACCACTCTCTAGCCTACCATTACAGTCAACGAGTCAATATATATAACAATATAACATATCTATCAAAAGAGAAATTTGTTTTTTCTTTTTGCTTTTGGTAAAAGAGAAATCTTATAAATATAATATACAAACTCTTAAAATAGAATAATCATATTAGCCGTGAACATACCCCAAAATACAAATCTCTCATTCATATAATTTATTAGTAGTCGTCCACACAAGTAATTAAGCTCACTTCGTAATATAGAACCTATACACACACACACTTCATAGTTCATAAACATTAATATTTTTAAAAGAAAACACTTCATAAACATTTCAATAAAAAAACATGATAATATGAAAAAGTTGAACAAAAAAAAAACATGATAATATGAAATAAACATACATTAATTAAATTAAACGGTCATCATTTGCCGAAACTCATGATAATCAAGAACTCCATTACCATCGATATCGTAAAAATTTATCATTGCTTCACACTCTCCATACGTTCTTGATTCCCCTAACTTCGTAAGCATATTTTGCAAACCCTTTGGTGTTATGCATCCTGACCCTTTCTCCACCTCAAACATCTCAAACGCCGTCTTCAATTCTCCGCCGCCGTCACCGTTAGCGTCAAGATCTCTTCTTGTCATCAATCCAACAAAATCCTCAAACCCTAAAGTGTTAAGCTAGATGGGCTTCACACTTAAAACCAATTGGTGATAAGTGGATTGACCCATCTATCTTATATACTAGTGAATATTAGTTCCAACTTCCGATGTGGGACACTTTGTGTCTAATACGCCCCCTCGAGATGATGGCTCTTTGAGCGTCAATCTCGGAATTTATGGGCAAAGATCGATGGGCCAGCTTTGGGCACGGATCGATGTGGATCGGATTGGACTTTGTGGATCGTGGGCTCTGATACCATGTTAAGCTAGATGGGCTTCACACTTAAAACCAATTGGTGATTAGTGGAGTGGCTCATCTATCTTATATATTACTAAAGATCTTTTCCAATACCTGATGTGGGACAACTATGTGTCTAATACGCCCCCTCGAGATGATGGCTCTCTGAGCGTCAATCTCGGAATGCTCGGGCAAGGATCGATGGCCGACTTTGGGCCAGACCGATGTGGATCGGGTTGGACTGCGTGGATCGGGCTTTGATACCATGTTAAGCTAGATGGGCTTCACACTTAAAACCAATTGGTGATAAGTGGATTGACCCATCTATCTTATATACTAGTGAATATTAGTTCCAACTTCCGATGTGGGACACTTTGTGTCTAATATAAAGATCCATCAGCGTCAGTATCGACTTCGTTTATCGCCTCTTGAGCTGCCTCGTGAGTTATATACTCACCTACGGATCCGAAGTAGTCTCTGAGCTCAAAGGCTGAGATCTTACCGTCGCTGTTAACGTCGAAGTGGCTGAAGACTCGACGGAGCTCCTCATGGGAGTGGCGACTTTTTATGTTGTTGTTGTCATCGGTGTTGCTTCTTGGAGAGTTTAAGCTTGAAGAAGAATTGGATTTTGGTGATGACCCTCGTCGGTTTTGGAAACCGAGGTTTAGTTTTAGGGCTTTGGTGGAAAACCACTTAAAAGATTTGGAGGAAAGTTTATCTTGGGGAGTTGCCATGTTGGATCTTTGATATTATATGGTGGTGTGGTGTTACTTATTCTCTAACTCACCTCTATATATAATATGATAAAGCCACCATAATGATATATATTTTAAAAAGCATATACATAAATTATATATGAGTTTTGTTTGTTGTGATACCATGGTGTCCGGATTTTAGTTTTATTCACATTTTGTTTTTGGACAATCACTCATTATTAAATTATATATTTTTATATTGTTCACATATACACATATTATCATACAAAAACTCAGAGCTATATCATTAGGTCATAGATCTCTTGGAGTTGAAAACTATAAACCGAGAAATAAAATAAAAACTGGTGAATTTATCTCAGTCAAAATATAAGAAATATATATACTGTGAATTGAAGTAGCATTTTGAAATTGACTTTTTTATTAGAAAATGTCAGCTGGTGTGATAGAATCTTGTCATCTTTAATATGCTGACTGTAGTAAAAGAAAAAAAAACAAATAAATAATAACACGATTTACATTTTAATTTTGAGAAATTGAAGATGTATATTAAACAATAAAACGATATGGATGTCATTTCCCGGAATTTCCAAGTGAACCAAAAAAGAGGTCCATATTTTCTCTCCAAGGGGAGTTTCGTAGAAGGTGCGTTGAGACTTGCGTGATGGTGTAGTAAACTACAAGATTAAATGATTAGATGTGAAAAAGACAAAACAACGTGAAATTTCATCGCAGCTTCCTCTGGTGTTTATTGATTCAGGTCCATTCCTATAATATTCGACTGACTCTTCTTGTTGCATTACATTCGAAGTAATAAATAATTAGCTTTTAGGTGAACACTTTTATAATTTCTAGATTCACCAACTTAGTTTGATGCAAAAGTAATCACCATTAAACTGATGATGCATTCTTGTTTTGTGATCTTATTTCAAATTTATGACATCTTAAAAACTATATATGATTCGCACGCAGAGTGTCACAAAACCAGTTTCTGCCTATTCACTAATGTTTTATTTCTTTTATAACTTGCACCACAAACAAATTTATCCATTTCTTATTTAATGTATGTGTTATTATTAGGGGTGAGAAAAATATCCGTGAAATTTGATTCGATCAGTTATTCGTTCCGATTCGATCCGAAAAATCTGATAATATCCGTAACTTTACGAATTGAAGCAAATACTGAAATTCAATATCCATCGAATAAGGAGTAAATCACAAATATTCATTTATAAAAAAGGATATCCGATCTGATCCGTAATGTACATATACATATACATGTGTATATAAAATTATATAATTTATATTTCTATATAGAGTTTTAGTTATGTTATAAACTAAATTAATTATTTGGTCACTAAATTTTTAAAAGAATGTAGTATTTAAATAATTTGTAATAAAATATTATTTTATATTAAAAAATTTTCATTTTTAGTATTTTTGAAAAAAAATATTATTTTTCAAAAAAAAGTTATTATTTTTCAAAAAAATATATTATTTTTTACCCGATCCACGAATCGAATTAGATATCCGAAAAATATATTGATTTTTGAATATCCGTAATACCATATATCCAGAAGATTACATATTAGATCGAATCGAAAAATCGATTATTCGTATGTGGAGGATCAGATCGCGGATATTCTTAAAATTCTGGATATCCGCTCCGTACCCACTCCTAATTATTATAGCCGATGAAAACAGAGTTTACCTAAAAATTCTAAAAGAACATAAATACAAGGATAAAAATTACATACTACTCAAAACTTTAATTCTGCCTAAAACAGTGGAGCCCATATGAGATAAGTCGTTGTTTCCCATATGCATCTCTCAGTAATTTAAACTTTCAGCTTTAGCCGGCCCGCAATGGTCGGATATGTGTGGATTTGAGGGTTTGTAAAAAGCAAATGGCTTGTAATTCTAAGAGCTTTTTAGTGATCCAAACAACTGGTGTAATAAACGAAAACCAATGTAATTTTTTTCGCTGAAAAATACTCCTTCTGTTTTTATTTGTAGGTAGTTTTAGTTAAAAGTCTCAATATCAAAAAGTTATTATTTTTGAAAAAGTAATATTTAGTATACAATTTCAACTAATAATAAAAATATATGTATTATTGTATTGATTATACAATATCTAATTAATGCAAAAGTTGATTTGAATTATGTAAACACCTTATATTGTGAAACAATTTTTTTGGTTAAAACTATCTATATAAAGAAACATAGAGAGTACTTAC
Source organism: Raphanus raphanistrum subsp. raphanistrum (assembly GCA_019706035.1). Classification (NCBI taxonomy): domain Eukaryota; kingdom Viridiplantae; phylum Streptophyta; class Magnoliopsida; order Brassicales; family Brassicaceae; genus Raphanus; species Raphanus raphanistrum. Next base: position 18,772,088 of record CM033983.1, read on the forward strand.
ACTAAAAATAGAGAAATATAAATCTGATTAACAATGCAAGATAATAACCACGAGTTGGTAGTCTAGTGGTAAGTAAATTTTGGGATTGTTAAGCAATTTGGATTCGAAGCCACCCCACTATATTCCACCTTGTGGCCACACGGATATGGATCTATCTTACGGTCCATTTGACTCCTAAATGAAAGTTCATCCGTGGACTGCACCACTCATTTAGACATTAATCTGAACCTCTCTATAGATCTGGAATTATATCTCTAAGGTTAAAAAAAACAATGCACGACATAGTGAATGGCACTGTAATATAACATAATTACAAACACAGTACTATATATATGTATATAATTTTTTTTGAACAGGAGAAGAAATTTGTTAAAAAAACACTTGTTGATAAAATAACAATAATCTCAAGTTCATTTTCAATACAAATCATAACTAAGAGATTTGTAACAATGTTTATGGATTCAAATTTTTTTTTTAAATATTATCTTATATATGTACTCAAAGCCGCCTTAAAAATTGTATATATAAAACCTTTTTGGTCCATTAGCTATTGATTTCTAAAAATATAGTCAAAAACATGTACAATATGACTTCAACTAAAATAATATTTTTGAACAATATTTTTTTCACGTTTCATTAACCCAAACCAATATAAAAATAAATCTCACAATTATTATTTTGATTTTGGGTAATGAAACTCAGATTTTTTAGAAAATAACCTTAAAATAATAATCATAACCAAATATTATTACATAATAGATTTTAAAAAATCCGCTGGAGAACAAAATGTAACACATAACATAACTAAAATTAGTGAAAATATATAATATAACTTGAGTTTGATGAAAATTAATCAAAATATTAATTATGTTAAAATATGTAATAAATCATTAATACATAAATTTTAAGAATACATAGAAAAATTCCATAAGACTAAAGAAGAAAATATATTTATGAAATTAATTTTTACATTTCATCGAATTCAGCCTAATAGAAATATTATAAATAAACTTAATTTAAGGGAAAATATTTATTGTTTTAGTTGCAAAACTTACACTTAAAAAAGCTGAAAATTGATGAAAACTACAACAAAGAATTAATACATAATAAAAGTTATATTCAAAGAGTTAGAAAAAAAAACATAGAGTGTAATCCAAATAAAATAATCAAAATTTAGTAAACATTCATAATATAACCTATAAATTAATAATATAACATATAACGTAAATTTCAAGAATATAATGGAAAGTATATAAGAATAGAGAATATGATAATCGAGTCATAACATTTCTTTTCATGTTTCATTAAACAAAGATCAAGGAAAATAAAAAAATTAATGAACTTAAATACCTAATGGTTTCTTTCCTTTTTAATCAATAAACTCGAGTTAACTGAAATTAACAATATATTTATCACTAACTGAAATTAACAACTACAACTCATAATTAATATAATAAAACAAGAAAAAGTTAGAAAACAAAATCTAGCAAGATATACAAATAAAATATAAAAGAATACCAAATTTAAGAAAAATGTATTTTTATAATATAAACAAGAGATCTTAGAATATTTTATCAAAATACATAAATGTACATTTGTTTAAAGGTTATGTCATGAACTTCAACAAAGAAGAGCAATCACATATATAATGATTCGCATTATATAACCTAACTTTTCAGAATAAAAACAAACACTAAGAGCTTGATTAGCAAAGCATTAGAACAAACATTAAGTTTGTTATTATTCAACAAAATTTATCAAAAAAATATTTAAAAAAGCATCTGCAAGTTGCTAATACTTTCCAAATGTTCTTTGCTCAACACTTCCATATGGAAAATTGGTTGAGCTTTTACAGTTTGAATATATAAAATTTTAAAATAATCATATATAAATAATTTTTTTGTTTAATAATATAAAATTATAATGTGTATAATAAAAAATAAATTTATATTTTTTAAACAAAATTTACGATTAAATATTTTTAGCTTTTTAAAATAACAATATTTCACATTAAAATATAATATAATTTATATAACTATACATATCATTCACTATTTAGAATAACAAAACATAACATAATATATATTATAAATAAACATATCTATATTATTTAGAAATAAGTAAATTATATATCATATATTATTTTTATGATAATATTATATATTAATCATTTACTTCTCTAGCAATAAATAATATAATTAATATATAAAGTATATTATTTATTTATTTTATTTAATAATATCAAAATGATTTTATATCTTTAAATAATTTTGCATTTAATCTTTCACATTTAAAATTTAATTTATATAATTAAATAAGATTCATTATTTTAATAACAAATATATTATTAATAAATATATTATAATTTAATATATTATTTTAAAATAAATGTATTATATACTAATTTTTTGATAGTTTTAAAATTGTATACTACTATTATTGCTATACGAATCACTATACTAAAAACTTTAATAAAAACATATAACTTTTGCAGCATACAATTTTTACATCATACTGTTTTTACAGCTTTTGAGCTCTACCAATCGAAGCATAAACATAATACGTAGTTAAGATATACTTTCCACGGGAAGATGAGACTTAAACCCTAGTGTTTTTGTATTCTTACATATTATTGAAAATTCTTTATAATTTTGTAGTGAAATTTAATTCTTTAATATATATATTCTCGCGAATGCTCGGATGAGTTTATGTTTACTCTCTGCCTCTTTGATTGATAGGCGGGCGGTCAAATCCCCCACACCGAACAAGCAATATGCCGATATGCTTGATGCACCAGCAAAGCCAGCTCGACCGTATACAATATAAGGAACTCGCCTTTGCCTCAAACAGAAAAAGAACAGAAGTACTACCGGGAAGCGAAGCCTGACATGTAAGATTAGGTTGGGTTGTAGGTGAACAGTAGAACTCAGTTTAGAACATATAATATCTAGGGAGGATGACCGTTGTTGATTTTTTCTCAATTAAAGTTGCAAGGAGTTTGCATTAATCTCGTAGAATCCATCGTACTCCTACCATAACAATGCTTTATTTTCTAGCAATCTCAGTGGAACTAAACTTTTATGGGCCATCAGTTAATGGATGATCGGGCCACCTTTCGAGCCAAATTAATGAGTTAGGGTGTGGGTGCACTCTGATATCATTGATAAGTTTTGTGGACTTTCAACTTAAAACCAATTAAATTAAGTGGAATGACTCAAATACTTGATTATTACTTAAGTCTTTAGCATATTTCTAACGTGGAATTTTCTCTCCAATACCCTTCCTCGAGATAATGGTACGCATAACCATTAATCTCAAATAATCCATCATATCCCTTATGAGACAATGCTTTATATCTAACATTCGGCGGATCTGAACCTTATATGGACCATCGGCTATTGAGATAATCAAACTATTTTCCAGATTAGATTAGTGGGTTAAGGTGTAGATCCGCCCTGATATCATAATAAATTTTGTGTTTTTAATTTAAAATCAATTGGAAGTAAATAAAGTCACCGAAGTAAATGAAGTGACCGAAGTTACTTATATATTACTCAAACCCATTAAATATTTCCAATGTATGATCTTCTCTCGAATAGTATTCAAGCCACTTCGACATCATGTCCTGATATATCTGTCTCCCAGTTTGTCAGATTGAAGTTATTACGGACATTTTTATCAGTGAACCTGATTTGAACAGATTTTGACAGAGGTTTCTCGCCGTGCATGCGTCAGTGTCGTTCTCTCCAAATGTGATTGATGGCAGATTGGAATACATACCTGAACAGAAAGGTAGTTGTTTGTCCCGTGGTTGTGTTCTTAAGAAGCGGTATGAGTCTCTTCTAGACATTCGAGTAGTTCTGACCAAGGAGTCTGTGTGTAAAAAATTCCCAAATTCGTGAAGAGTAAGGACATAGATGGTTCCGGGTTTCTTCTGCAAAGTTTCATAAGGGCAAAGGTTTTTTATTTAAAAGGACTTTAAACATTTCGAAATCATACAACGTAATTTGATGATTATAGAGTGATTATGCAAAACCAATCCTAAGATGTGGGAAGACAGTTGGAGTTTAGCATTTTTACATGGGAAGCGCTTTCACTTTATATTAATTGATTGAGAAAGTCACAAGTTCTCGTCGATATAGGAATCCCGAAAGATGAACTGAAGCCATTAGTATCTGACAACCAATGGGCAAATCTTAACCATTAGCTAGTTTTAACTTTTATCACACCTCTAGTCCGCGATAGTGAGGCTTCATGGGCTTATATCAAATGTCCAATGAGCCGTTATATGGCCATCTCGTATGCCGAAGCCTTCAATGAAGAATATGTTTGATTCTTTCCTAAATTCTTGTTAGTAGTCGTACAAGAAAACAAACAAAAAAAAATCGTCGGTGCGATATGACCAAAAAGGATGTGAAAAAGAATCATCTGCCAAATTTTATTACGACCGGATTAGTCTCGTCAGAGTTAGTTAGGCTGATCTTTGGCATATTGTCCACAAGCCTAATATGTCACTCATATCATATATATATGTATAATGAGAAAACTTGACTTTTGAGCGTTTTGGATGTATAAGATTTTTCTTCTCCGCAAATCTTATTAATATGCATTATTTAACTATACTTGAAATCCAAGACACATGATGCTAGCAATTTTTGTTTTTAACATCTGGATCGATTATTATCGATTAATTATGTTATTACAACGATAAGAATATTACAAAGACGATTCTACAGTCGACAATTCTACCACCCTGTAAGAATACACATCTGACTGCACCACTCTGAGCCGTCTTATGAGATCCATGTTCGATGACACGCTCTTCACCAAGTTGAAGATCTCATGTAACTTGTTTTTCCATAATCTGAATAATTTGGTATTTTTGGGTTTGAACTCTAGATCTCCGGGTGTAGAAGCAATTGAATCCTTAATCAAACCACTGGATCAAGGAGCAATATTAACAAAAAAATTGTCTATATACCTTTGGGATAGGGAAATAAAAATTGATAATAGAGTACGAAAACGAGGTGGAAACGAATTTTAAAGAAAGATGAAATTCGTTCTAATAATGTTCTGAGTATGTTGAAAACCTAATTTCTCCTTTTCAAATTTGTTTTTGTTTATCTATATTCTAAATGGGAACTGAGACAGCATATGTGACAACAAGGTTTTAACTTTTAAGTTTTTTAGTTCCCATCTTTGTAGCAAATATATATATAAGGGGGAAGGGGTGCTAATTAAATATTCAACTTTTGGGCATTCTGTGAAGTATATTTTTGATATATTGTGATTGTTAAATACTAACATATTCCGATAGATTAAGCATAATATTTTATACTATCTACAGCTCATGTACATGTTATATTAACTTTCTGAGTTGACCTGTGCAAAGAATCTAATTAACATGCCTGATCATTGGTATTAGGAGTATACCACATTATCATATAATAATCCGTGGAGATCCAGACGCAATCCTCATTGAGTTGACCCACGCGTAAATTCTTTACACTTGTTGCAAGATTACGTAAACATATATTTTGCATGTGCTTATTTAATCATTCAAGTGTTTTCTAATAGTATGAATTATAATTTCACATATATTATATATGAGAGATACATCACTAAGTATGCAGAAACATTTACGTATCACGTATATATACAATATATATATTTATAGATCACGTAAAAATCTTGTTATGTGTCTGTATAAGTCTATGTGAGTTATGTTGATGACCCTAAATGGACGATTCACAGCTAATATTCTGTATACATAGTTATAGAAATATTAGAGCTCATAGACTAAGACCATACAGGTCGCCACTCGCCAATGTAGGTGTGCTTCCTTGTTTAATCACAATTCAAAAGTGTAGTAGTCGACAACGCGCTGACTTGTTGACTTTTATGTGTGAATGATCAACTACACGACAATCTCGCGAGACTTGGCCGGCGAATTTGTTTCATTTTTTTACACAAAATACTGGATAGTATATTGTGTACTTGATCAACATTAAGTACACAATGATCCAATCGAAATATTGTGGTATTATTGACTAGACAGCTCAGGTATGTTGAAATCGAACAAAAAAACTGCAACTATCATGACAATATATGGTCGTTATAATCAATCTGTTAAATCATATTCAATAATTGTACTAGATTATTTTATTTTGCATGACTTATACACGATAAGTTGAATATTAGCTATCAAACTATAATTTCATTCACATATATAAATATTGTAATTCATTTTAAGATGTCATTTAGGCTATCGAAGAGATGAAACATCTTAAAAAATGTCCGATTATTTAATTATCTTCACAAACACAATACAGAAAAAGTTAGGAAGAAAACATACACTTTTAGTTCGGCTTGATAATCAGACTCATCATTATGTTTGTATTTTACACACTCTATACAAAGGATGTTGATCCGAAAACAATGTTCAATGACGCTGTATTTGACTTACAGATTAGAAAATTAAATGTTAAAACTAGATTTTGGTCCGCCTTTAAAAGGGCGGGTATATTTTTTGTTTTAAATTCAATTTTTGATATTTTTGTTTTTTTGAGTATATTTATATTTTTTTGTAATCATATTTCTGTATAGATATTAATCAAAATATATTTGTTAAATAATAGCAATTTAAAAAATTGATCTGGTATACGCACAGTTAGAGCTGGGTTGCGGGTCGAATTCACCCCACTGACCCGCCAATCCGTGGATTTTCAATTTTTTTTTGGTCAAAAAATCTGACCCACACAACCTGCAAACAGATAATTTTGTACCCGAACCCGCTCCGTTTAATTTTGTGGTTATCTGCGGGTAATATATATATATATATATATATATATATATATTAAAAATCATTATTTAATTTAGTTATTATAAAAATATATTTATAATAAAAATTTATACATGATTTAAATTTTAAATTACTATTTTCAAATTCCTGTATTTCTAAAAAAGATATTTACTTTTTTACTTTTTATTTTTAAATATTTTGCGGGTCGACGGGCAGTCGCGATCCAAAACTCGCCAACCTACACTCACTCCGCATAAAATATTCATAATCCGTACCCGCAAATCAATTTTTTAAATAGTTGGACCAAATTTATGATCCGTCCTTAAAAGAACAGATATATTTTTAGGCTTCGAATATTTTAAAAATAAATAACTTTTAGTTGATTAAACTTACAAACAAAAATGAAGAAAGTAGTTGACGTGCGAATTATAGCGCAAAATGTATTAAAGAACATGCGGAAGACCTAACTCACACGTAGAGCCGGCCGTACTTTTTTCGAACATAAAAACGGTTTTGAAGATCACAACAGCATGGGTAGAAACAGTTATATATACACACGCATAAGCAATTACATATAGTAATAATATTTATTTTAATTAGACTCATCTAATATCAATAGAACATACTTCAACTTTAATAGTACTAATAGTTATTAATTTTATATATATAAAATAAACTATAGTTATAATTTTGTTTAGTAATTAAATAAAAAATTATATGTTTTTCATTAACGTTTCATGAGATGGTTTTAGATATTATGATATAAAACATTATTATTACACACGTAATATTATACCAAACAAAGAATATTACACATTATAATTTGTCAATAGAATATACTTCAACTTTAATAATATTGATAGTTATAATCTACATTCGGTCAAAAAGAATTTTGGAATCATAAAGGAGGTTACAAAATATATTAGTAAGTGGTAGTTATATAAGGCAGTTATATTTCTATGCAATTACCATTTACCACTAAACTCACATATGTGTACGTACATATTCACTTTAATTTATATACAAATGCAGTTATATATTGTTTTTTAACTTGGACATAACTAATATCAATAGGTTATGCTGGAGAATTAATATAATAGATGTAGTAATAGGGGTTTTAGGTTTGTTTTGCTTGTCAATAAGAACCAATGCAATTTGTTAAGATCGGCTAAGCCAAGTATAGTAATATATATACGGTGATACGCCTGAGTATTGAATTTTGGTCATTTTTTCCTTTATACTCCTTTCGTCACACTTTAAGTGGTGTTTTAGGATTTTTATTTTGTCTCATTTTAAGTGATGTTCTCACTAATCTAGGTAGAATTTAATATGATTTGAATTTTATGACCAATTATAAAATACTGTACTTTTTTATTATTGGTTAAAATAGTTTTATTTAGTGTATTTTTATGTTACCAAGATAAACTACATAAAAATATGTGTTTTCTTAATCTATGTGCAATAACCTAAAACATCACATAAATTGGTACAGACGGAGTATTTTCCAAGATGCATAACATCTCGAGCTTAATACTAACTTTGATAATAATGGAGGATTATAAATTTAAATTTAGTAGTAAAAAAACAAGATGTATTGAAAATTCATAAGCAGAAAAGCTATCATATTTATTATTTATTATTGCATCCTTATTGGGCTCGCCGTAGTACATTCGGTAGATATATTCACAGTTAACTACTATTACGGTATAGGCATCGAAAGTATTATGCTAGAAGCAGGCAGTAAGTTACCAGTTACCACCAAACTAATTACATATCCGTCCTATTATTGTATTCAAGTGTATGAGTATTCCTCTTCACATCCAGTCAAAATATGTATTTTTAGAAAAGAAAGAAGACTCTAATTAATCTAACTCTCGATGAGATGATCGAACCGTGGCTCTAACAAATCATAAGGAGCCCAAAGCGCATCGAGCGGACAAGGCCTACCACCGTCCAACCTTACCCAAGGCTTCCCTTTCCCACTCCAATGCAACAAACTCACTGGACCTGGATGCAAGTCCCGGCACAGTCCTCTGAAGTTGTCTCCTCCTAGACCGTGTTGGTTCCACCGGTGATCTACCGGAGCTATATTTCCGGCGAAGACAAGTAAAAACGGCGGTAAAGATCCCAACTCGTAGATTCTGATCCGTTTCTGCAACTCCATCCACTCAATGATCTTCCTCGTGTAATCTCCTTCTCTCCACTTCTTTAACTCGATGACCATCACTCCAGTGTTGAAGTAGCACGGTGAATGGCGACGGTTGAGAGAGAGTGTGATGGAGAGAGAAGGGTTTGACCAGAAAGTCGGCGTGAAGTACGTGGTGAAGTTCGCGTTGCAATACTCAGGAGCGGCTAAGACGACGTCGGCGGGTATGTGAGTGGTGAAGAGCTTGGAGACGTCGTCGATGAGTATGAGATCTGAGTCTAGGTACACGACACGTGAGAGGCACGTGGGGAGGATGTCGGCGAGGTAGTTTCTCGCGTAGTTTAGCGGAGAGTCGAGCGCTGATCTGATGGAGGTGGAGATGAGGCCAGAGATGGCGGCTACGTCGTAAGGGTAGATCTTAAATTTCAAGTATGGGAAAGAAGAAACGACGTAGTTTTGGAGTCGGTGGGTTTGTTTTGAAGTGACGAAGTGGAAAACAATGTTTTGGGGACAAGAAGAGTGCTGGAGGACGGAGAGGATCACGGCCATCGAGCCACGGAGGTAAGCCGTGTCTAAGGTCATTGCCACGTGAACGGCTTTGTCTGAACATACGAAACCGTCGTCGGTTTGGATGGTGGGGCAGTCCGGTGAGTTGAAGAACTCTGGAGCCTCTTTGAATCTCTCTCCGGCAACGAAGGAGGCGGCGAAGATGGTGAGTATGATGATGTATACAATATAGCTAGCGTGCATTTTTGCGTTAGAGAAGATGTTATGCATATGCTTGTATTTATTGCATTTGAGATAGAAAAGAGACAAAGACAGGAGAGAAGTTTCTATAGGAAGAAAAAGTGAACGAGTTTCAAATCAAAAGGGGTAATGAGAAAGTCAATGTTATTGAATGAAATTTTGTCGGCGAGGCATTATTCATTTATTTTAGGTAATCATTTTTTTCTTTTCTACAAAAAATAACATTATTAAATGTTGTTATGTTTCCTCGATATTTCAGATTTGGCGTGTTGTCTCCCGCCAAGGAATAAAAAGTAAATTATAAGAGTTCAGGTTTTAAGTAGTTAAAATCTGGTAAGTGGTAAACTCTCTACCTATATTTTGGACCGATTCGATCTTTATTTAGCACAATTCATAAACATTACTATTTCATATTTAACATTCTCTTCCACGGAACACGTCTGAATGTATAAACCATAGAACACATACAAAAGTGATCTACATTTAAAAGAATGAGATCGACATACATATGCATGCCATGTGATCTTTTGTAGTAATTTTTAAAAAATTAAGATCAAAAGATCGATATATGCATATGTCATATGTGTTCCTTTGAGTGAAGTTTGATGACTATGTTTGGACGTGACACATTTTGAGTGGTCGTGCAAGCACTATCACATTTAATAGGAGAAGCCATACGTGTTAAGTGTTAATAAATTTAGCACTCTTATTATATTAACTTTGTCTATCGAATCACCCCTTTTCTCTCCCGTGAATTATTCAAATTGTTACCTTTATAAACTTTAGAAAACATTACTTTTTTTTCTTTCTTTCAAATAGAACATTTTCTGTATTTAGCAGAAAATATAAGAACATTTTCTCTGAGATATAAAATGGACATAGAGGGTCCATAATACATGTAAAGCATACACGTTGGAAATTTATGCTTTACATGTATTATGGTAAAGAATACTAATGTAATCTAATGAGCTAGGGTAAAGAATACTAATGTTATATATTTGGAGATCTGACGAAGAGTATCGTTCGTAAGACAATAATGGAGTTAGCTATGATGGTGGTGAACTTTTTAGCTACTTTACACTTTTGATAACAGAAACTTCTTAGTTACAAAGAGAAAGCTAATTTATTTGCTTTTTGTCTGAAAATTCGGAGGTTAAAGCGATCAACTGATTTTCCGGTCCGTCCGTTCATCCCGGAATTAACTGACGATAATTAGAACACACATGCGACGGGGTTGCCACGTAAAAATGCACTGTTTGTCCATTTGAATGCCACCTGACCTACCCACCCAACAACGAAAATGATTTTTTTTTTTTTGTTTTTGCAAACAATGAGAATTGCTTGTTATAGTGTTTTAAAACGAAAGTACATAGAATAGCAAATTCACTAATTATTTAGAATTTTTTTGGTTTTGTTTGTATTATTAATACATATGGCTATGCGGAAAATATTCGGCTGTTGATTTTATGAGCTTCTTATTGAGTTCTTTTATATAGATCGTATATAATTGAGTAATAATTATATTTTGTCATTAAACGCACTTTGGATTTTTAATTGTCTCCCTAATGTGTAGACGTTAAATGGGAAAGTAACTGACCCATTTGAAATCTTGTGTTGCGACTTACCACTGCTAGTGCCTAGTTGATTTGCAACTAACAAAACCGAGCCGTATTTTCGGTTAATTACGAAGGTGATTTAAATTCATAACCGTCATTAGTTAATGATCCCAGTTGACGATGTGGCATGCATGTGCGCATTTCACGTGTAGTTTGATTATGAATCGTGCTGTTTTGAAAGTTTGACACCAAGTCCGGTGATGAATCCGTATATCTAAGCTTCTAATTACTCCTAATATTTTTGGGCTTATTGCAAAAGTGACTCAAAACTTGAATTCAAACAGAAAACTAACCTTTTCTTTTGACTCATTTTTTTTTTGAGTTTTTAACCCCACATCTGCATTTTATCTACGAAAATGCCATTAACCCTTTTTTTTTTTTTCGAAAATGGCTTCTTTACTGTCTCAACCTCATTTTCTTCAAGTATTTACAATATTACCACTGCCATGAATAGTGGGAACAACCTTGTACGAACTGTTTGGAACTTTTAATGCCCTTTAATGCACGTAAATCTCTTTACACTCTCTCTGTTTCAATTGTTATGAACTAAAAACAACATTTCTTTCACTTTCTCTCCATATTCATCCAAAAAACTGAAGCTTTTGATTCAAAATTGTTTGGAGCCATATTTCTTTCGTTTTGACTTACGGTTGCTTTCGTTTGAGGTTCTGGGTGGTTGGAGAAGACCCTGTGTGCAAACAAAGTCATCTCACCTAGTTTAAGGTACGAATTTGAATTTTTTTCAAAATCTGTTCGCGTAGAAGACTTACAAGTAAGTCATCTGTATGTAGAAGACTTACTGATGAGTCTTCTGGTCAAACGGACGACTTAAACTAAGTCGTCCAGCTTTGTTTGGTGAAAAAAAACAGTCCAGACGACTTATATATAAGTCGTCTACGAGAAACAGGCTAGTTTTGCATTTGACCGAATCGTGTCAGATCTTTGACTATTTCTGGACGACTTATAATTCAGTCGTCTCTCGGAAAGTTAAAATTTCAATATTTTATTAAACTAGACGACTTACGTGTAAGTCGTCTTAGGTTAGTTTTGTAGTTGAAAAATAAAACTTCATAATTTAATTTTTACCAGACGACATAATATAAAGTCGTCCCGTCAGAAGACTTAATTTAAAGTCGTCCGGGGAAAGCAAAGTCGTCCAGAATTTTTCCCAATTAAGTCGTCCAAACCTTGCTTATCCCGGACGACCTTAAATTAAGTCGTCTATCTGGACGACTTTTAGTTAAGTCGTCTGGAGAAAGTTAAATTTCAAGTTTTATTTTTCAATTACAAAACTAACCTGGGACGACTTACGTGTAAGTCGTCTAGTTTGAATAAAATATTGAAATTTTTACTTTCCAGAGACGACTGATTTATAAGTCGTCCAGAAATAGTCAAAGATCTGACACGATTCGGTCAAATGCAAAACTAGCCCGTTTTTCGTAGACGACTTATATATAAGTCGTCTGAAATTTTTTTTTTAACAAAGAAAGCCGGACGACTTAGAATTAAGTCGTCCCTTTTAATTTTCAATTGCAAAAGTGACCTCTTTAGACGACTTACCTTTAAGTCTTCTGGACGACTTAAATCTAAGTCGTCTGCGATAATGTTTGTTGAACTTCTTCATTTTCTCTATGTTTACTAATGTGTTTTATTTTGAATATTTGCAGATGATTTTTAAGTTACATGCAGTGTATGGAGAATGGTTGTTGAGAGATTTCCGTTGGGATTTTGTGGTTGATGATCTCAAAGGAGCAAGATTGTTTTTATTGAATGAAGATTCAACACATGCTGAACTTGTTGCAATGGCTCAAGAAGATTATAACCTGGACATGAGATCAGTGACTGTGGAGATTAGCTACTCATTACCAGCAGAAATGATGATGACTCCAGGCAGTCCTCCCATTCATGTTACAAGTGATAGACAAGTTCGAAACTTGCTCGAGATACTCAAAACGCATAGAGTATGTCTTTGTGTATCAAGCCGCAGCAAGGTGGAAACGGTTTCAGAGAAAAGAGAAGAAGCTGGTGAATGGGAAGAAGATGTTGGTGATAATGATGAAGCTGGTGAATGGGAAGAAGATGTTGGTGATAATGATGAGGCTGATGAATGTTTTGAAGATGTTGGTGATAATGAGTCTGTTGAAGATGAAAATCAAGATGGGGAGGAGGAAAATGGGGAGGAGGAAAATGGGGAGGAGGATGCTGATAACACTATTGTTGGTGAAACGGATCAGAATGGTGGGGATTACAGTCTTTATGGAAAGGTTCTAGATGAGGACGAGGAAGATGATGATAATATTTGTTTTGAAGAAATTGAAAAGACATATGCTAAGACAAATGCTATTGAAGGAGGAAAATCGGATTGTACCAGCATCTATGTCAACCAGAGTTTTGTTAGCAAGGATGCACTGCTTTCAGAGCTGCGGTTGACAGCAGTGAGGGGTAGGTTTTCTTTCAGAATATACAAATCAACAAAAACTCTCCTTGTGGCAATATGTCGGGTTAGCGGTTGTGGATGGAAGATCAGAGCGAGTGTGAAACATGGGACAAACACGTTTTGGGTAACAAAGTATGTGGAAAAACATTTATGCTCAATTGGAGACCGAATCGCTCAGCGGAGACACTGTACTCCAAAGTATGTTGGTAGTCTTTTCATTGATCGTGTTGGGATCATTGATGGGATAACTCCACAGCATATCACTGATGCAATGAAGAACATGTTTGGCATGACGCTTGATTACACCACTTCATACAGAGCACTGTTATATGCACAGAAATTGGTGAGAGGATCAGCAGAAGAAGGGTATTCGCGTCTGCCTTCATATCTCGAGCAAATCTCCATTGCAAATCCTGATTCTATCACGGCTATAGAACTTGATTCTGAGAAAAGATTTAAGTATCTATTTCTCTCTTTTGGAGCTTCTATCAAAGGTTTTAAGTATCAGAGAAGGGTCATTGTGGTGGATGGAACTCACCTAAGTGGAAAGTATGGAGGTGTTATGTTAGTTGCAGCCGCACAAGATGGCAATTTTCAGATATTCCCATTGGCTTTTGGGATCGTGGATGCTGAAGATGAACCTTCTTGGGAATGGTTTTTCACAAAATTGGCTAGTTGTATATCTCATGACAAGCCTCTGGTGATAGTCTCTGACCGGCACGCGGCCATTAAAAGTGCGTGTGAGAAGGTGTTTCCTTGGGCAACCCGAGGAATATGTTATTATCACCTTCAAGATAACATTGTCAAAAAGTTTAAAGGGAAACATCTCATGTACTTGGTGAAAGGGGCTGCTTATGCGCACAAGGTTCACGATTTTAACCGGTACATGGCTGAGATACGGAGTGCAAACCCGGAACTTGCAACGTATTTGGAGAAGGCCGACGCCAAGCTATGGTCAAGGGTTTATTGTAAGGGGAACAGGTTCAACATAAAAACAAGCAACATCGCTGAATCTATTAATTCCGCACTGAAGCGAGCAAGAGGATTTCCGATTCCGTTCCTGCTGGAATTCATAAGGCAGAAGTTAGGAAAATGGTATTGGAAAAGGAGACAAGATGCTTTGAGTCTCCCAACTGTACATAGCCGGGGTGTTGAATACTTGCTTGCTGTTCGATCAGAGATAGCGGATACGATGACGGTCGAACCAATTGATGGATGGCGTTTCTTTGTCAAAGGTGGCAAAATGGACTGTGCGGTTGATTTGGAACATGTAAAGTGTGGTTGTGGTGTCTATGGAGTGGAGAAAATACCTTGCTCTCATGTTATAGCAGCTGGAACACATGCTGGTGTGCATATCGACACACTTGTATGTCCACTTTACTCAAAGAATCATCTGTATGCAGGATACTCAGAGAATATATATCCTATCGTGTCACAACATATTGAGGAACGAGAATGCTTTCCTCCAAACGTAAAGCGTGGTCCGGGGAGACAGAAGAAATCAAGATGGCAATCTTGGTTGGAGCTATCTAGGATGAGGGGACACAAACCCAGGAAGAAACACAGGGCACGGAGATGCTCAAACTGCAAGGAAACTGGCCATACGAAACCACAATGTACACAACCAGTTGACTAGTTGTCCAGACGACCTAAATATAAGTCGTCCAGTCTTGATTACCCGTCCAGACGACTAATTTCTAAGTCGTCCAGTGTTTCGTCTACCTTCTACGAAGTCGTCCAGTGTATTAGACTACCTTCTACTATCCCTTCAAGTGTATTTTTTTTAGACGACCTTTTACGAAGTCGTCCAGTGTATTTAAGTCGTCCAGTGTTTAGACTACCTTCTACTATCCCTTCAAGTGTATTTTTTTTTAGACGACCTTTTACGAAGTCGTCCAGTGTATTTTATTTTTAGACTACCTTATTTGTAAGTCGTCCAGCTGGAAAACCTTCCAGACGACTTATTTTTAAGTCGTCCAGCTGGAAAACCTTCCAGACGACTTATTTGTAAGTCGTCCAGCTGGAAAACCTTCCAGACGACTTATTTGTAAGTCGTCCAGCTGGAAAACCTTCCAGACGACTTATTTGTAAGTTAGAAAATCTATACAAGTTAGAAAATCAAATAAATCATACATGCCCACAAACATACAAATAGATTTGTGTAAACAAATAGTTCAAATATACAAATAGATTTGTGTATACAAATAGTTCAAATATACAAATAGATTTGTGTATACAAATTGATTTGTGTATCTATACAAGTTAAAAAATCTATACAAGTTAAAAAATCTATACAAATTGATTTGTGTATCTAATCATACATGCCCACAAACATACCACCATCCTCATTATCTTTCAGATGCTGATCAACAAGCTCCGTCCATATAGCCAAAGCCATAGTATCCCTCATAGTCTTCGCATTGGACCTAGCAAAGTCTTTAGGGCTAAAGGGGACCCCAAGAGCATGACATTCAATGTACTTTGCAGCGTACACGCCACAATCACCATTGTTGGCCGTGGGTACATCTTTGAGCAGTCTCTCATATGTGTATCGCTCCAACCCATGCATCTGGTCTCCGCACTCCACAATCAGATAAGGGACCATCTCGAGAAAAGGCTCCATTATCTCATCCCATCTTTCTGGTATGGTAGTTGAAGGTATGCTGTCCCAGACGACTATGTGCCTCTTAGGGATCGATATCCAAATAGCCACCCAATGTTTGTTGTCCAAGTTCAGTGGCGCATAGATATCATCAATGTCCTCCCCCCACTTCTTGTTTGATTGGCAAAATGAAGGCATTGATCCGTCATACAAACTCGCCGCCCCACTAGGTAGCATTTTTCCTAAACCATTGTGATCAGACGACGATGCTTTGAAGACCAGATACTGTTCTCTCCAAGACTGGGTAAAGTTGTGATCCAGGAAGCACATTCGCTCGCTCCGGAAACAATGTGGGTTCTCCTTATACCTCTGCCTCAGCACATTCATCCAAGCATCTATATGCTGCATATAAAATAATACAAGTTAGAACCTTCCAGACGACTTATATATTTACAAATCTATACAAAGACAAGTTACCAGACGACTTATTTGTAAGTCTTCTGGAAGGTTTTCCAGCTGGACGACTTACAAATAAGTCGTCCAGCTGGAAAACCTTCCAGACGACTTATATATTTACAAATCTATACAAAGACAAGTTACCAGACGACTTAAAGATAAGCAGAAGACTTACTACGTCTTCCAGCCATGCTTTGGATGTCCGGAGTTTTTGATACCACCAAGTTGGTGATGTACGTGGTTTGTCCTCTTCCTTAGTGAAATAATCACTGCAAACAAAAAAGCAATCAGTTTTGGTAGACTAAATCAAGCTATTATGGGTAAAGCAATCACTTACGGATCAGTTTTCAACCAATCAGCGAGCTCCTTCATCTTAGGTCTGTTTAGTGTGGGAAATGGATTATACTTTCCCACTCTAAGGAGTTTCCTTCTCTCTGCCGTATAAGGAGATATCTGCGTGGGAGCAGGTTTCTTCGTTCGTTCACTCCTTGCACGCACAGAAGCAGTGGGAGCTGTTTGGTCCAATACAACCAGGCTCGGTTCTGAAGCTGGAACGCTTGGATCGGTGGAAGCGAAGCTCGGTTGTTGATCGTTGGAAGCGAAGCTCGGTTGGTCAGTGGAAGTGAGAGGAACAATCTCTTTGGAGGTGACACCATCTGCTTTATCCTCCGGCAAGATCTTATATACCGAGATCGCCTCATCTGCTGTATCCTCCGGCAACAATCTCAGCAATAAAAGAGAACAAGTTAACCCTGGACGACTTAAATAAAAGTTGGGAGAGGATTTGGTTCCTGCTGGAGTTCAGACGACTTATATATTTACAAATCTATACAAAGACAAGTTACCAGACGACTTAAAGATTTGATACTAACCTCTTTGGGCAGAGGAGAAGGCTGTTTCTTTTGAGGAGAAGGCTTTTTCGTTTGAGGAGCAGGCTGTTTCGTTTGAGGAGCAGGCTGTTTAGTTTGAGGAGCAGGCTGTTTCGTTTGAGGAGCAGGCTGTTTAGTTTGAGGAGCAGGCTGTTTCGTTTGAGGAGTAGGCTTTGCCTTTTGAGGAGTAGGCTTTGCCTTTTGAGGAGCAGGCTGTCTGGTGGGAGGAGTAGGATGATTGGTTTGAAGTGTAGGCTGATCCTTTTGAGGAGTAGTCTGTTTGTTACTAACCCCGGTTTCTGGGGCTTGTGGGGTAGGGTGTTTTTTACTAACCCCGGTTTCTGGGGCTTGAGGGGTAGCCTGATTGGTGACACCAACCTTCTTCTCCACAGCTTCCAATCTATCGGAGATCTTCCTAATCTCCCTGATGCACTTCTTAAACCCATCTTTCATCATGTCACCTAAGCCACTTCTTAAGTCCTTGAACATGTTTTCTAACTCCTCTCTGGTCACCCAACTAGCCTCTTCTCTAGCCTCTTCTGTAGCCTCTTCTGTAGCCTCTGTAGGAGCCTCTTCTCTAGCCTCTTTAGGAGCCTCTTTAGGAGCCTCTTTACGAGCTTTCTTCCGAGGTCTCTGATTGTCTTCCTCCACCTCCTCCACAACCATCTCTTTGGCTCTTTTCGATGGAGTCACAAACTTGGGTTTTGTACCAGTGACTTCCCAGCAATCCATGGTCCACTTCCACGGTCTCCGATCATACATGACTTTAATGATGTTCTCCGCGGGCACGTCATCAACCTCAGAGTCCCATTTTGGCCACATTTCACTAATGTCCTTCTCAACAAAGTTGATCACGCGGGTCTGCAGTAAATAGAAGAAGAATCGAGTTAGATATTTGAAACAAAATACTAAATAGACGACTTAATTATAAGTCGTCAACTAAGTCGTCCAGCTGGACGACCTTCCAGACGACTTATTATAAGTCGTCTACTAAGTCGTCCAGCTGGACGACCTTCCAGACGACTTATAATAAGTCGTCTACTAAGTCGTCCAGTTGGAAGACCTTCCAGACGACTTATAATAAGTCGTCTACTAAGTCGTCCAGCTGGAAGACCTTCCAGACGACTTATAATAAGTCGTCTACTAAGTCGTCCAGCTGGAAGACCTTCCAGACGACTTATAATAAGTCGTCTACTAAGTCGTCCAGCTGGAAGACCTTCCAGACGACTTAATTAAGTGAAGATGGAAAGGTACCTGACTCAAGATAGCAGTTTTCATGAATCTGCGGCCTCTGCTGCCGTCGTAAGCCAGAATCGGTGGAGACGGACTGTTTGCTCTGGGTAGACCAATACTAGCACCCAATCCCGGAATAGCTGTGTACGCCCAGACCTGAAGAACTTGTATAAAGCCATCCACGGTGTAACAGCCAGTAATATCTTTGTTCCACAAAGAGTCCATCAGCACCTTAAACGCGACTCTCCCCCATGGATAATTCTCAAACCTTTCTAAATCCATCACTAGCCTTGCGAGAGTAGCTCGTGTAGCGCTTGAGAACTTTTTCCCTTCAATGAATCCAGTGAAGATGGAAAGGTACGCGAGTCGCTTGCGATCTTCCCTGGACCAATCCCCGCATCTCTTCAGTGCTGCTATTATCTGATCAGTACTTGGCCCAGCTTCCCGATGAACTCCCATCATCTCCCAGAAAGAAACCATCTGTGGGGTAACTTCACATTCTGGTGTCTCAAGGTCCTCGATGTAGTCGCAGTTTAGACCAGTGATGTTTTCAAACTCTAACAGTGAAAACCTCGCAGGTTCTGGACCAACGAGACACCACATCTCGTACTTCTTCTTAATGTCCAGCTTTAAACCGAGCAAGTGGTGAACCAGCCTTGAAGCCCAACCAAATCCCTGCTCCTTGAACTTGATGAAAACTCCCAATCTCGACTCCTTGAGCTCTTCAAATTCAGCATCAGTGAGAGCTTCCCTAAGAGCAGTATGCAACTTCGTGTTATCCGTATGATACGAAATGCTATTGTGGGGTTCTGGCTCTTCCCCTAATGTGTATAACCTACGGGGGAGTTCTGGAATATCCATCCTTTTTGTCTGCAAAATAATCAAAGACAACAATAGAAGTCAGAACACAAGCTAAATCAATCACGCCTTAATTGTTACTCCAGACGACTTAGTAGACGACTTAAATATAAGTCGTCTAGAAAGTCGTCCAACTGGACGACTTAGTTGACGACTTATATTTAAGTCGTCTGGAAAGTCTTCCAAATGGACGTACTAAGTCGTCCAGGTTGAAGACTTTCCAGACGACTTACTTACAAGTCTTCCAGTAGAAAAATTTCAAGCGGACCTGATTAGTCGCAGAAGGAGTTCGAGTACTCGTCATTGTGGTTATAGATCTGAAAAAATAAACGTGAAACGGTGAGAATGAGTAAATTGAAAGAGACAACGTTTTATGTTCATCTTTTCCACGAGTTTGATGACTTACCGGCGTTAGGGTTTACAGAGAAACGGCGCTACGGTTTACAGAGAAGAAGCGGCGGCGCTAGGGTTTAGAAGAAGCGGCGGCGCTAGGGTTTAGAAGAAACGGCGGTGCTAGCTAGTGTTTAGAGTAAGCGGCGGTGAGAACGTTGGTGAGCACGGTGGCGAGGGCGACGGTTTGTTCGGAAATAGTGGAAGCGGGGGCGCTAGGGTTTAGAGGAATCGGCGGCGCTAGGGTTAGAAGAAGCTGCGGCGACAACGGTGAGAATGAAGTGAGATAGATAGCCGACGTTGAGAACGATGGTTGTTCGGAAATAGTGGGAATTCGAATCGCCTTTGATATCGCCGGTGAGAGAGAACTGTTAGGGTTTCTGTTCGCGGAAAATGAAAAAAAAAAAAAAATCACCTTATATATTGGGTAAATAATCCGGTTAGCTTTAAAAGTACATTGGTAAACTTTAAGGTTTGGTCCGGTTTAGACGACTTATTCTGGCTGATAATGTACATCAGACGACCTAATATTTAGTCGTCTGGGAACAGAAGACTAAATATTAAGTCGTCCAATACCCTAAAATGAACCCCTAAACTAAAATGACTAAATTAACTTACTAACCACGTTATAAAATCAAATTATACTTCAATAGTGTTTACTATACACAGAAATGAACACGCCTAGGTAATTTTAAAAATTTTCAAAAACGGTTTTAATGCTTTCCAAAATCTAACCCTAAGAACACATACAATACTACAACATATGTTGATGAAACATAAACTAAAGAATATCATGACTCACTATTTTCACTCATCTGGGCTGAAAACAATTGAAATTTGTTATATATTAATTTATATCTCTTAAGACATATGTTAATTACATAATTCCAATTTTTCACTTATCAAAATATTTTTTACAAAATTTTTAAATTATGTTTAAGAATAACTGTCCAGACGACTTAACTTAAAGTCGTCTGGACGACTTATTTTCAAGTCGTCTGTAAACAGACGACTTGCGAGGGGTAGAAACGTAAAAAAAAAATCCGTTTTTTTGTTTGTTCACAAGGAGATAGTTGTAATTTCAATAGCCTTTTAGGTTACTTTTGCCTTTGACCCAAGTTGGGGTACTCTTTTGGGTTTGACTCCAAGTTTTGAGTCACAATTGGTAATTCTATTATTCTTTCCTTTTTTCATACATCTTGATAACTGATGTGTTAGAAGCTTTCTATATATCACTGCAGTCAACTAACCAGGAGTAAATGAGTCACTATAAGAAGACCAGATCTGAGAACACGAAGACAAAACTAATAAAACGGCAGGTGATGCTTTGGTTTTTATTAGGTCTTCCATCGATCTTATCACTGGTATTGCAGAAAGTTCATCAGTGTGAGCATGCTAGGATTCCCCCAGGACTTCAGCTTACCAATCGCTGAATCCATATGGAAGATCAGACACATACTGCATTTAAAATGAAACATTAAACTTTAATCCGTAGAAGTTTTATTGGTCTCTTATACAGCTTGACCTCCTTGATTTCTTTTTTTTTTGGTAAAAAAGCCTCCTTTGATTTCTTGCATAAATAGGAATCACCCAGAAATAACCAACGAATGGATTCTCAAAAATACAGAAGAACGTACGTTTCCAGTTAATGTCAATTGCAATAAATAGGCAAAGTTATATTTCTGCTATCAGTTCCCTTAGTGGGATTCACTAGGCTCATGCGAAATCTTTCCGGACTATACCACAAAGGGGAAGCAAAAAACATGTATGAATTTGCGAATTCCATCCTTTTTTTCTTTAATCCATCCTAGAGATTCAAATTTAGATCTTCCAAACACAGCCAAAAGTATGCGTGAAAACCATAACTAACAACGAAGCTATTTAACTAATCATTTAATAGTTTACCTATTTTTTTTGTAGAATTTGTACCTTATCTTTTACTAGTTGACCCAATCTGTACCTTTTTTCATCTAGTATGATGTACACGATAACTGATATGAACCAAAAAATAATGTGTAAAGTGTAAACTGAAGACAGATACACAACAATGTTTAGGTTTTGTTACTTTGGCTACTGTTGATTTTAGATATGGTGACAGGAACGAATTTTCGATAATTTTAATGCTACACACAGACAGGCATTCAGAGCGTAAAACAGCAAGTAGCAACATTTTATTTCGCAGCTATGCACCTTGAATTTGCCATTTAGGTAAGGAGATATAAACTAGAATGTTGGCTCAAAACAAGTTCTCTCTTTCTTTTTTTTTTTTGATCAAAAACAAGTTCTCTCTTTCAGCCTTTTAGGGACAATAATATTTTTTTTTGGACAACAATAATATATATTTTAATATACTATTTTTACATTGAATTTGTGAGAGCTCCTGGACAGCTGGACTTTTATTTTTAATATTCGTTTGGTATGGCTACGAAATCGCAGGGTTTACTAACTTTAACGGAGATAGTTTATAGTTAACCACTGCATTA
Source organism: Raphanus raphanistrum subsp. raphanistrum (assembly GCA_019706035.1). Classification (NCBI taxonomy): domain Eukaryota; kingdom Viridiplantae; phylum Streptophyta; class Magnoliopsida; order Brassicales; family Brassicaceae; genus Raphanus; species Raphanus raphanistrum. The sequence continues at coordinate 18,794,727 of CM033983.1, forward strand.
AGCGGTACCAGTACCTCAAACTAGCTATAGGGAACACACCATGGCCATTCAACTCGAGAGAAGATTTACACCAATAGTGTTTCTTACGTCATGAACGAAACCACTTGCATGTATTTAGCCAATTCGTTATCCAAGAATGCCTTCAAAACCGTTGAGTTCAATAGCTTAGTCAATGTAAGCGGTTTACAGATGTTGCTCGCTATTACTAGATTTAACGCGATCTCATGTTAGTTTTTGGTGCTCGTTTTATAGGACTTTATTACAGGCTGTTCACAACATATATATGGGCTTAGCTGTTAGAAGCCCAATTACTACATCACTTTGGTCACTCAGTTATCCATCATTGTACATCTGGTCAAAAGAAAATTGGCATATGAGAGTGAGAAGAAGAGGAATTGACAATAGACCTATTCAGGGGCATTCTGAATAACATCAAGGATTCGAACATCGCTAGTGGACGATTTTTCTGTATTATTATTGATAGAACCAAAATCGAGAACCATCCTTTTTGGTTTATAGACACGGCCTATGATGGTGATTATGTCGACCAGCTTGATCCAATCGAGATTTTTCTATCAGATCGTGATACTACTTTGGAGCTAGATAAGCTGAGTGAGATAAGCGACACTACTATGAAGCTGGATGAGTTAAGTGACACTAATTTGGAGTTGAATGAGTTAAGTGACACTGAAAAAGGAGCTGGTTTAGTTGCTGGACGAAATGAGCTTTTTTCGGCCCACCGAAAAATTCATAACAAATTCGATTTAGGTCCGTTTTACACAAAATTCGACCAGGCCTTTCCTGATAGTCTCCTGCCCATTTACATCAAGAAATATCAACAAAAGGAGTCAAAGTCGTGCCTTGGAAAGAGGCATTCAAACTCTAGTCAAAAGTCATAGTCCACATTTCGGTTTTCCATAAAAAGTCTTAATCTTTGTTTGTGTTTTATATGCTTCTAGTTTTCCACAACTATTTATGTTTTCTTTGACTCATTTTACTATAAATATGTAATCCATTTCATGAATAAAAATCAGATCATTTTTGGTTTTAAGTTTTGTTTCTATTCTCTGAGTGTGAGAAAGAGAGTTCTTAGCTAGTTCATCGGTGTGAACCGGCTTATTGATTTGGTGGTCAGCCAATCATCTTTGTATGTTGTTTGGTGGTTAGCCAACACATTCATTCGTTCTTTGGTGGTTAGCCTTAGATCGTTGGTATATCAAGAGTCATTCTACACCTCTTGACGATCCTATCAATCCATCCTAGTTTCAGAAGTGCTTTCGCCTTCTCGGTTCATATCCAACATCCGGCCAAAGCCATCCTCCCGATTTTGGGTTTATCAATTATGTCTAGATGAGTACCAGGATTATGTGTTGCACATTTTATCCGTATTTTTATTAGGGATGGCAAAAAAAAACGAACCGAACCGAGTCAAACTGAACCAACCGAACCAAGTCAAAACCTAACCAAACTAGTTATGGTTTATTGCAGTTCGAGAAATTTTAGATACAAATTAACCAAATCGAACCGAACCGAAACCAAATCCATAAAATAACCGAAGTGCCACTCCTACTGCCTATAATATTTATATTATGTTCAAAGATAATAATTTAAAATAAGTAGATTTCATTTTAATATTTGATTTTACGTTTAAACACAAAGAAATTATTGATTTAGTTCTATATTGGATTTAGTTCACATAATTTATTTTTTATTGTTACCAACATGGTGATTTCATGACGATGCATTGATGTTTCAAAACATAATTTTTCTTAGAAGAACTAAATTAAGACAATCCGATTAACCTGAACTGAAATACAAACCGAACTGAATACAAACCGAACTAAAACCGATTCAAACCGAACTAATTATGGTTTACTTCAACTGGAAAAAAAATTAAAATCGAATTAACCAAACCGAATCAAACCTGAACCGATAAAATAACCAAATTGCCCACCTCTAATTTTTATGTTGTATTTTGCTGATTGCGTAAATGTTATTTTTGAAATTTTGTCACTCTAGTATGAAATGTAGGGGAATCTAAATATACTATCCATGCATGTTTTTTGGTAAAAATGTTAATATTACCATTTTCAAACTTGAGACAAGTAAAGAGAGGCTAGAAGCCGAAGAAATAAAATACAACTCAAAAACTAAACATAAACCTAAACTAATCTATATTGGGATTATCATTATAAATAGAAACCACCATTAACCAGAAAACTCGGCAAAAATGGTCAAAGTCGCTTGTCACAAAAAGAAAAACCACATTGAAAATGAGAGACATGATCCGATAGAAATTGACATAATCTTTTTTTTCTTTGTCGGAAGAAATTGACATAATCAATGCTATGCTTTTTATGATTTGGTTCAACCAAGAACAGCTCACGGAGGATCGTCCAAGCTGCAGCCAACACGAACCGACATCAACACCGGAGGCCGAGACCATGCAAAACTAACCGAGCATTATTTGGAAAAAGAGCCTCGAAGGATTGCCACACGTCATTCTACACCAAGAGACAGAGAAAGCCAATTGGAGAAGTGGACACGAGGCAGCCCTAGATCAGTGCCTTTGAAAGTTAGTCGGCTCAGCACGCGACGTCACCGAGAAGGAGAGTCATGGTTGACAAAACCTACAACTAATCGACTCTTCCGCATCCACAGCGGTGAACTCATATCATAATTTCCTATCTTAGAACCAAAGCATCCTATGAGGCCTTTTGATAGCTTGTCTTGACTGACAGACCTTAAGACACGCGTCACCGAGGTCAAAATAAAATCAAACAAAAAGCACTAAACCTTCACTTTCAGAAGAGACCTGACATCGGTACAGACTATGTGAACTATTTCATCCACAACGAGAAGGAGAAGCAGATGAGGCAAGAAAAAGGAACATATTCAGTACAAAGAACCGTTAGATCCAGTGCCGGTCCGGACTCGTTTGGCGCCTAAAGCGGTCGAGAAAATACCGCCCTTTTACTATAACTTAATTTAACTGTTTTAAATTATATAATCAAAACTGTATCAAATATTATTAAAATTAAAGTTGCTTTCAAAAGAAAAAAAACATCAAAACATTATTTGCAGATCATATTGTATGCTTTTTTCTTCATAATTAGAGTTCACTTGGTTGATTTCCAAATACTATTTTAATAGTTTAAAAAAAATTGGTAATAGCTTTTTTTTTTACAAATCCAAAAAATAAAAACAACAAAAAATAATTTATAGATAGGATATTTTAATTTTTTTTCATAGAGATTTAGAAAGATATTAAAAATGGGATAATTTTAAGTTTTTTTTAGTTTCAAAAGTTTCTAACCAATTACAATAAAAGTTTATTCCGTCAAAGTTCAATCACAATGAAACATTGGAACATGAGCAAATGATAATTCAAGTTTATTGTTGTAATATGTTTTATTCACATAGCTATTTTAGGAAAACCAAAACAAAAATTAAAAAGAAAGACAGATAGAGAAGATAACTCATTTTTAATAAAACAAAAGATATAACTAAGTTTTGTTTAATTAAATTATTTATCTAATAACATATTATTTAATGTAATATACATAACAAAATAGTTAAGTTGTTAGAACATGTAAGCACAAGTCTTACGTATAAATCTGTTATTCTCAGAGAAGAGAAAAAATATTATTATCACCAAAAGGAAGGAAAAAATGAAAGTGCTGGTTTCGAAACCTGTAAAAGGAAGAGAGCCGGGACATGTTACAACCACTAGACTAAAGTACACTTTGACTAAATTGGCGCCCCTAAACATTTTAATATCGGTGGCGCCTAAAGCCTGAGTTTTATAGGCTTTAGCCCAGGACCGGCACTGGTTAGATCTAAACTGCGGTAGCAACATGACTTATAGCATCTCCAATGTATTACTCCAAATTTTACTTTAAAATAGTGCAACTCCAAAATGGAGTGATGTTTTACTCTAATATATTACTTCATTTCTTACTTCAAAAATAGTTAATAATTGTTAATAATATCTTATACTTATAAAAGTTTACTAATTAACCTCAACTATTTTATGTTTGCAAAAATACTTTAAAATATAATTTATTTAAATTAAATATTTATTATTAAAAGGTACAAAAAATCATAAAAATAGAATAAAACATAATGTATAAGTTGGTTCAATAATCAGCATTAGAATATTTTCCCACAAATGATCGATTAATGCATTTCATAATGAAAAAAATGAGTTTTTTTTATCTTTGATATTCCTAAATCGAATAACTTTTTTTTTTAAATCGAATTAAATCACTTATTTTATGTTATTTTTATTTTATATTATTTTTGTTATTTAATTGTGTTGTGCATTTTATGTCAAATTATTAAATAATGAAATTAACTTATTTTTCATGTTCTTGTATCATTTAAAAATATTATTTAAGTAAAAAATAAAAACATTAAAGATTTAAAAGACCATTTTATAAATAAAAAAAGTTCAACTCCAAAATAGAGTAATGGGTAAGATTACTCTATAAATGGAGTAACGCTAGCCATTACTCCATTTTAGAATTGGAAATGAAGTAGGATTGGAGAGGATTTTACTCCAAAATGATGTTGGAGTAGAAAATGAAGTAGGGTTGGAGATGTCTTTAGAACAACGGAAAATGGAACATATGAGGAAATAATTCGTGAAGAAGTAAGAATGAATAGGAGCAAAAAAAAAAGGGGATAATGGGAGCGGTCGAAGACAGATGATATATATTAAACATTTCTAACTTTACTTTGTTTTTTATTTAGATTTTAATTTGCAGTAACATCTACTTTAGCTATATTTCATTTCCAATTCAAAAATAGAGTAAATAGAATAATCTACATATTTTTGTTTATCATTCAATTTTTCATTTAAAAATAGAATATAATGGAGATAAACTTTTTTGTAGTAAAAATAATGTTGTATAAATTGAAGTCGAGACTCAAGAAGTTCTAAAGACAACTCCAATCGACCAATATAACATCAAATTTGGTGTGTTTTTTCTCCAAGAAGACGCCATAAAAAAAACTGATTTTCGTTGTCTTCTTTCCAGTTTCTTTCTAGTTTCATTTAAAGCTCTACTGCTCGAAGGAACGCAGAGAACTATAAAAATACCATGGTGGTAGAAAAAATCATCAGGAATACTGTACAGTACCACAAAAATGTGATTCCCGCAGTCACGTGCATCGTAGGGCTCGATATTATTATGGGCCCATGGCTTCGGCTCGAGCAAAGCCTATGGGTTATAGGTTTTGTGTCGCACGTGCGAAGCAAAACAGGGCCCACAAACTCTGAGTATATTACATACGTGATTCCAATGTTGACCTGACTGGAGCTGGAGGTGCTGTGTTGGGGACCACTAGATCTGAACCGTTTAAACTTAACATCGTCATGAGACATAAACCACATTTAACGGAGAGATAACCAAAAGGCATCTTTTCTTTTCTTCTGCAGCTTGACACATGCTCTCGACCGTGCACTCACGTATACATCCGTTGGATTTGACCTCACAGATTCTAATCTTACGGTGAAAAACCAAAGTCAAGATTTATCGCTTTTCCACCGAACATCAACTTTTCTTTTGGGGGTAAAAGGAACCGAACATAAACTTGTTAAAGCTTTTAAACAGTAAGTTAAGTGAGGTCATAGATTCACCTCCTCTTTTTCACCATTTTTCCTTAACAAGCCAAAAGTAGTTGCAACAAAATAAAATTTAAAAATTATCGTAGCCTAATAATAGGCTAATAACGTAACGATATCAAATGTGTACGCACCTGTTTTTATCAATTAATTACAGTTATTACAATGTATAGAAAAAAAAATCCAAAAACAATAACAAAAGCTCATAACTCTTGCCTCTGTTTTCTCCACGTGAAGGGAAAAACTCTTTTATCGTTTCTCGCTCCTCGAGAATTACACAGCACAAACAAAAACTCAGAAAAAGTGTGAAGTAAATAAACTGAGAGAGAGAGAGAAAGAAGAAACAGAGAATGACAGCATCAGGAGGAGGAGGATCCACGGCGGCAGGAGGAGCAGGAGCGACGGGGAGGATGCCGACTTGGAAGGAGAGGGAGAACAACAAAAAGAGAGAGAGACGAAGAAGAGCCATAGCAGCAAAAATATTCACCGGACTCAGATCTCAAGGAAACTACAAACTCCCTAAGCATTGTGACAACAATGAAGTACTCAAAGCTCTTTGCTTCGAAGCTGGTTGGATCGTCCACGAAGACGGCACCACTTACCGAAAGGTTCGAACTTCACTTTCCTAAATTTCATAATATTTTCTTATTTTGGGGGTAAAATCTTAAATTCTAAATTTCATAATTTTCGGACAATGAGTTAAACTCTTTCTTTTTCCGACAGGGTTCCCGACCAACAGAAACATCACCGCCGCGCGTGAGCGCGTGTTCGTCAATCCAGCTCAGTCCTCATTCATCGGCTTTTCAAAGCCCAATTCCGTCGTACCAAACGAGCCCAGCCTCCTCATCTTACCCAAGCCCGACCCGGTTTGACCCGAATCAATCCTCAACGTATCTCATCCCTTATCTCCAAAACCTAGCTTACTCCGGAAACCTAGCCCCTCTACGAATTTCCAATAGTGCCCCTGTCACACCTCCAGTTTCATCCCCTAGAGGCTCATCACATCCGAGACTACCCAGACCACAGATCAGCAACTTCCCAGTCTCAGCTCCTTCAAGCCCAACACGGCGTCTCCACCACCACTACACATCGATTCCTGAATGCGACGAGTCAGATGTCTCCTTGGTTGATTCTTGTCGATGGACCCGTTTTCAGCCGGTGACTGTTTCTCAGACATGTCCGCCGTCGCCAACTTTTAACCTCGTCAAAAATAGCGTTTGCGTTGGCGGGGGAGACGTTTCGGTGAAGCCGTGGGAAGGTGAGAAGATTCACGATGTTGGTGTCGATGACTTGGAGCTGACGTTAGGTAAACGCTAATTCGCTAAAGGACGCGGGTGAGAGGATAATATCGTAATTAACGACTAGAAGGGAGAACGGTTTGGTTCCGTGTTTCCGGTTTAACCGTAACCAATTTGGGAGGATAACCTTCTTGGTCTGCTTCATGCATTCATGGCCAATGCACAGTCATTATCGTTATCAATGTTTCATTTCACAAAAGCTAATCTTCATGTATAATTCTACCTATATTTATTTATTTAGCAAAGTGTGTGACTGAAAGTGAGAGGGACCATTCCCCATGTGGTGTTGGGGGTAGGCATGTGAATGTGATTCTCTCTCTCTCTCTCTCTCTCTCTCTCTCTCTCTCTCTCTCTCTCTCTCTCTCTCTCTCTCTCTCTCTCTCTCTCTCTCTCTCTCTCTCTCTCTCTCTCTCTCTCTCTCTCTCTCTCTCTCTCTCTCTCTCTCTCTCTCTCTCTCTCTCTCTCTCTCTCTCTCTCTCTCTCTCTCTCTCTCTCTCTCTCTCTCTCTCTCTCTCTCTCTCTCTCTCTCTCTCTCTCTCTCTCTCTCTCTCTCTCTCTCTCTCTCTCTCTCTCTAACCACGCGTGACTCTTCAATGTTAGCCAATGTTAGCCTATCTATCATTACACCGATGTTTAGTGGACCTGTAATTTTCATTACTAAGAGAAATTCAGTGAGAAACATTATCCGTGAATGAGAATATACAGGTGACTTTATTTTTTGTTATATAAACATGAGAGGTTGGTTGGTTCATGTGTTCTGACTTCTGAGAGTTCTGTCAGTAATAACGCTTAAACGGAAAATATTAAAGGTTTTTAATGAGACTGATACTTTTTTTGTAAATTATTAGCTTTTTAGTTTTTTTTTTAATATGAAAAATAGGTTTTATTTTGATTTTTTAAAAAATTTAGTCTATATAATGTTTAAAGTTTAAAAATCGAATACTAGAAACATGCAGACACCTGTTCAGATTTGATTTAGATAATTCTAATTTATGATATTTTGGTTTAGAGGTCTAGTACCTATTTATACATTTTCTAATTTATGTCGGATTTAACTCGATAAGTTTTGATGGTATATGAATTGTAAGCCTCGTAAACCACTGGATTCAATCCACCGGATTACAATCTATGAATCTATGATTATAAACTGAAATTCATCTCAATGGTTAGCACCAATCAAAGTGACATATAGGATTAGTAAAAAAAGGAAACAAAATTAAAAAGAAAAAAAAGGGAAAGAAAAGAAAAGTACGTCGACTAATTTTTATAATCCCATTAATGGCTTCTTCTTCATCACCAACACATAATATTGAAAGTTTCTTTATCATCCACACATGATATTGAAAGTTTTATTTGTCAAATTGATGTCTACAATTTTCTGCCCTTATATTTTAAATCTAAACCCAAAACACTAAACTATAAACCCAAATTTCTAAACCTTAAACCCTTGGGTAAACCCTAAACCCAAAGGTAAATTTTAAACCCAAGGGTAAATCCTAAACCCAAAGATAAACCCTAAATCATTGGGTAAATAGATATTCAAAAGGTTAAGAATTTACCCAAGGATGTAAGATTTATCCAAAAGTTTAGGGTTTAGTGTTTAGGATTTACCAATGATTTAGGGTTTAATGTTTTGGGTTTATCAATTTGACAAACAAAGCTTTCAATATTTTGTGTAGGTGATGAAGAAAAAGCTATGGATTGCGTTAAAAAATTTAGTCGACATATTTTTTTTCAATTTTGTTTCCTTTTTTTATTAATCCTACATGGTACTTTAATTGGTGCTAACAATTGAGGTGAATTTGAGAGTTCACCACAGGGGGTGAACCCAAGTTTTGTTCATTAAGAATTATAAACGAGAGTTACGAGACAAATATATATTTGTCAAACCAAAAGGAAAAAAAATACTCCCTCTGTTTTTTAAAGATGTATGTTTTGGTGTTTTCACACATATTAAGAAAACACATTAACTATACATCATTTTAGAAATTATCAAATTCCAATGTATTTTAACCAATAGTCTTTCAATAAATTCAATCAATTTTATTGAAATTTGTAATTTTTGTATAGAAAACATAAAAAATACATCTTTGTGAAATAATTTATTTTTCTAAAACATCTATCTTTAAAAAACAGAGGGAGTACTCTATATTAACATTACCAAAAATAATAAATATTCCCCTCTGTTTAATACCAGTTCCATATCTTCGATTTGAAGGGCTGGATTCGTAGTTGGACACTGTATCGCAAAAATTTATAATATTTACGTAAGATATTTTTACGCTAGACATAAATTTGGCTAAGCTTTATCTTTTTTTTCGAACTGAAAAAAGGTTAAATCCGGATCAATAATGACACAAGTCTAACCCCCGGGTAGAGGTACAGCTCACGGAAAGACTCTTTCCTAGGTATTTAAATGAGCCGAAAGCAATAACCCGGCCACACGGATATGAGCTTTATCTTGATAAAAATAATTGTTGACTTCCAGTTCCACAAATGCATAGTTTGATAAATGCATACTTTGATAAATACTAGTAATATAGTATTACGTAACTCGAACGAACGTGCATGGCTATTTTTTAGTGTCGCTGATACTTTTTTAAAAAAATCTTTATTCATCTTTTCCTTTCTCTCCAAATGAGACATCGTTTGTAACTCTTACAATCAAAAGATGAGAAAAAGAGTAGTAACTCCTAACGAACATGCTATAAAGGAAAACGATCATAGGTCATGCATGAAGATGATAGTAGAGGTGTAGTGTCGCTGATACTGATACGTATATGTTCGGAGACCGACGCTCAGTAGTCTATATGTGTTCAACTTTTTTTTTTCTATATGTGTGTGTGTGTTCAACTTGCTTGACGATAGAGGTTATAATTCTATCCAACTCCATTATCATTCACGCAGCCCAGTGTTCAACTTGCATGACGATAAGGGCTGACAATTTTGCTTGAATAAATCAATGTTGAATATTTCTCCATCATATAAGTCAAATGTGGTGACAATATATTGAGAATGGGGACGTTTTTCAATGCTGAGATAAATGAATGAATATCGTTGGAATCCAGTTGGAGTCTTAGGGCATCTCCCCAATGATTTTTTCCCCTCAAAATAAGGCAGATTCAGAATGAGTTTGTATTTATGTATTTTTATTTCTCTCATTTTTTACTTTCAAAAAATTATTTCAAATATATTACTACTACTTATTACACCCTCCGTTATTTTATATTGTTGACATTTTACAACTTTTATTTTGTTTTTATATTGTTGTCGTTTCAAAAAATTTAGGCAAAAATTGACTTGTTTTGCCCTTGTTATTATCAACGGTGGTATTAATGGTATGAAGTAAATTAGTGTAATAAAATGTTCACTACAAAAAAACACTTAGATTGCATCACATAAATAGTATCAGAAAAATAAGTGATACTATTTTGAATTGTTTATTAACAAATGATACAAATATGTGTTTATAACATCAGTTACAACAAATGATGTTTTATTAATTAACTTAGCATCATTTTCAGTAAAATTGATATAAATCTATATTAGTTACGTCATTTTTGAAAAAATGATACAAAATATGAGTTTACATCATTTAAATAACTGATACAAATACAAATTTGTGTTAGTATTACTTATAGAAATGATACAAAGTTAACATCATTTAAATAAAAGAAGCAAAAATTGCATCAATAAATAAATGATATTAACACAATTCAGTTGAAATAAATCTGTAGTTCGTGGTAGTTACGTCAAAAAATTTAGAATATATATATATATATATATATATATATATATATATATATATATTATATATATATAATGGTTAATATATATCATTTTAACATTACTTATAACAGCTATTGTTTCTTTAATTACCTTAACATTATTAGTTCAATAAAATAATATGATAACTATTAATTTATATCATTTTAACAAAATAGTTACATTAATTTATATAAATTATATAATTGATGCATGTATTTTTTTAAATTTTAATTATTAAAATTATAAAAAATATGTTCAATGTTATTATTTTAGTATTATAAAATTATATTTGTTTCCATCTGTAACTTTTTTTCTTTTTTTTCTCCTAAATTGATATATTTTTTTCTTTTTTTTTGTAACTGAAAATTTGATTTACTTAGATTTGAGAGTATTCAACAAACTAACCCCTGAAATTTCGTTTCCCTCTTTCTCTATAACCACATTCTCCTATTTTCTTGCTCTTCCTCTCCTCTTATATTTTCTTTCTCTCTGTAATCCCGTAGAGTTTGAGAAGATCAATATGCTCTCTTTTTTTTTTATTCTTGCCGTTCTCTCTAGGCATGTAGAATTTGACAAACTAATTGACTTATGGCTGTAGGGAACTTTGGCATTCTGAGTCACCACCAATGTTGCACCAGGTGAAAAACATGAAAATCTCTATGATTATCCTTTCTGATTCCACTATTTCTTCTCTTTCTAATGTTAAAGCTATTATGGATACGTTGATTTTGTTCAGGTTTGATTTTGGCTTACTGATTGCATTGTTGACACAAGACGTTGGACTTAGTTGGAAAGTCGTGGAACTTCATGGAGAAAGACGAGCAGTGTTCATGGAGATGGGAATAATGATTAGTTTTGCAATATTGTTTAGCAATTTTTTGTTTATTTATGCCTTGTGAGTTTGTACGATGAATGAATTGTTTTATTTCTTTTTTATATGCACTGATTTTCCTAATTAATTAATTAATTAATTGTTTTGTATGTATTAATATACATTTTTCAGAAGTCAATAAAATATTTTACATTTTATAATAATTTGTATCAGTTTAAGAAGTGCATGGGTTTAATATTTTATATCGAAAAATTTAAAATAATATAATTTTAAAATTATTTAGAAAATAAAATTAATTTTAGATTATCTATTAATAAATGACATAATAATTCACATCAATTATTTTAATTGATATAATAGTAACATCGTTTATAAAAGTTGATGTAAATTTAGCTTCATTTATTACAAGTGATATATATTGACATCAATTATATAGTTGATGCAAATATTTAATAAATTTACATCAGTTATTAATAAAGTGATACAAATTATTTGCATCACCACTTTCAGAGTCATTTATTTAAATGATGCAAAATTCTTTTACATCATTTATAACTAATGCAAATATTAAAAATAAATGATGTAAACTAGACTTTTTTTGTAGTGGTTGGAATAGGTATTGTACTCCCTCTGTTTTTTAAAAATACATATTCTAGACTTTTCACATATATTAAGAAATCACATTAAAAATGCATTGATTTTTGTGAATAACAATTTTCCATAATCTTTAACCAATAAAAATCTAATAAACACAATTAATTTTCTTGAAGTTAACAGATTTTCATTAAATAATACATGGAAAAAGTAAAAAATGTATTTTTTTTAAACAATTTTTTTCCTAGAACATGGATTTTAAAAAAACAGAGGGAGTATATAATTTCCTAAATTTGTGTAAAATTTTGTAAAACACCATTTAAAACCGAATTGATGAGTATTAATTCTAAAATATTTATAAAACATAATTCTCTATTAATTGCCAAAACATTAATAATTTCTCTAAAGTATAAAACATACATATTGAATTTTTGGAGGCTTAGACAGAGTTTGTATAAAACTCTGTTCATAATTTGGAGGCATATATATATATTAATGTTTGTTTATCTAGATATTTATATAAGTTTTGTTTGTTTGTATTTATGTCCAGATATTTCTATAAGTTTTATTTGTTTTTTTTTAAAAAAGTTTTATTTGTTTGTATATGCCAATTATTGTGGTCGATTAAATCGTATATTATTTTACTATATACAAAAGTTTGAAGAAGATATTTGGTTCTATAAATTAAACTCACTTGCAACTATAACCCCAGACAACAATAATCACAAAAAACGATCGTCGATAGAGGCTATGCAGATTACAAGACCACACGCAGCCATGTACGCTAGTCCTGGAATGGGCCACATCATTCCGATGATCGAGCTTGGGAAACGCTTAGCCGGATCCCACGGTTTCCAAGTCACCATATTTGTCCTTGAAGCCGACGCAGCCTCCGCGCAATCCCAATTTCTCATCTTACCTGGCTGCGATGCAACCTTTATTGACATCATCGGTCTCCCGACTCCGGATATCTCTGGTTTAGTTGAACCATCAACCTTTATCTCGATCAAGATCTTGATCATGATGCGTGAGACCATATCAACCCTCCGGTCAAAGATCGAGGAGATGCGGCACAAACCAACGGCTCTGATCGTAGACTTGTTCGGCTTGGACGCATTACGGCTTGGTGAAGAGTTCAACATGTTGGCTTATATATTCATGACTTCAAACGCACGTTTACTAGCAGTGGCGTTGTACTTCCCAACGCTTGAGAAAGACGTTGAAGACGAGCACATAATCAAGAAGAAACCCTTGGCTATGCCTGGATGCGAACCAGTTCGGTTTGAGGATACTCTTGAAACATTCCTTGACCCGACCGACCAGATATACCAAGAATTTGTTCCTTTTGGTTTAGTTTTCCCAACGGCTGATGGGTTAATTGTGAATACATGGGATGATATGGAGCCCAAAACCTTGAAATCTCTTCAAGACCCAAATCTCCTTGGTCGGATTGCTCGTGTACCGGTTTATCCAATCGGTCCCTTATGCAGACCAGTTGATCCATCAAAAACCATTCATCCGGTTTTGGATTGGTTAAGCAAGCAACCGGACGAGTCGGTGCTTTACATCTCATTTGGAAGCGGCGGCTCTCTCTCGGCTACACAGCTAACGGAACTGGCTTGGGGGCTCGAGTTGAGTCAGCAAAGGTTCGTTTGGGTGGTCCGTCCCCCAGTAGACGGTTCCTCTTGCAGCGAGTATATCTCTGCTGCTAGCAGCGAACAAGACGGTGCGCCAGATTATCTACCAGAAGAGTTTACTAGCCGGACTCACGAGAGAGGCCTTGTGGTCTCTTCGTGGGCACCACAAGCCGAGATCCTAGCCCACCAAGCCGTTGGTGGGTTTCTAACTCACTGCGGTTGGAACTCCATTCTTGAAAGTGTCGTTAGTGGCGTTCCAATGATTGCTTGGCCGCTTTTTGCTGAGCAAAAAATGAATGCGACGTTGCTCAACGAGGAGTTAGGAGTAGCAGTTCGGTCTAGAAAACTGCCGTCGGAGGAAGTGGTTTTGAGGGTGGAGGTCGAGTCGTTGGTGAGAAGGATTATGGCGGAGGAGGAAGGTTGCGAGATGAGGGAGAAGGTGAAGAAGCTGAAGGATACGGCAGAGATTTCGGTGAGTTGTGATGGTGGATCGTCGTATGAGTCGCTATCGAGAGTGGCAAAGGAATGCGACCCTCTTTTGGAGCGTTCTATAATGGCTCGTGGTGCCTAGAAGTGCTTATCGTTTTTCTGTTTTCGGAATATTGTGTTATATTTTTCGTTTCTTGCCAAATTCCACTTGCTCTCAGCACCACTAATGTTTATTTTGTATAGTCAAGTATTGTAACTACTGTTTACCTTATATTCTCTAAATATTTGGTTCTTTTTTTTAGTTTATGGTTACATGACCAGATATGAAACGTTGATTCGTAAAATAAGAAGAAGAAAAAAGCAGGTTAAATATCTAATGACTATATAGTTTAAAAATAAAATAAAATAAATATCTGATAAAGTCCAGTAACATTATGAGATGGTTAAGCATTTGCAATGGTAGATTCTAGTATACATGCTATAGTTATTTTATCTTTATTTCAAAAATACTTAAACCAATAGTTTATTGATACGTATGTATAGAATGAATCTTTTCCCAAACACATCAGAATCTCTCAAATGAGAACTTTTTATCATATCTTTTGTTTTTTTTTTCCAATAATTTTACTTAATTTAAATATGAGAAATTCTATGGGAATCTAAGGTTAAATCCAATAGAAATATGCAAACTGAGATTTTAAAATATCTAAAAATTATTTAATTAAAAACAATTAAGAAAAGTGGAAAAAGAAAGAAATAAAGTTTTTGGTTTAGAACTCCAAAAAAAAAGTTAACGTACCTTTGTTACATGTGTCAATTCATAATTTTAATATTTATTAAAGTTTTATGACTGAGATATCATTGGTTTAAAATGCTGATGCTCTTATAATTAGTTATACTAAAGATTTTTAATCAGCTAATATTAAGAGCATCTTTAATGGTATATTTCCATACATCTTATGGCAATATAATAAAAGGAAAAAATGAAAAATTGATCAAGATGTATTTTTTTGGTTGTTATGCAAGAAATGTTTCACCTAAGTTATTAGAGTGATGTGGCTTAGTTTTATTGGTTCTATTTTCTGGAAAATGTTTGTGTACTTTAATTAATATGTTTGTTTCTAAATGTAATACTAAATGTTTGTGTACTTTAATTAATATATTTGTTTCTTTTTATATTTTTCATTTCTATCTTTCATTTTTTTCATAATAGTTTGAAATTGTATATTGGGTATCTTTTTATTTTCAAATAAAATTTAGTATTATTTTTTTATGTTTTCCATTTAAAAGTATTTTTAATGTTTTAAAAATTATTATATGTTTTAACATTATTAAATTATATAATTATTAAAATACAAGTTCTATATCCTCCCACTTATCCTACTACTAATTATTACTAAACTTCATCTTTTACATTATTTTATTAATTTTTCACACATAACTTATATTTTCCCACTTATCCCATTAAGGATGTTCTTAGGTACTTGTATTATAATTCTGCTAATATAAACGTCACTTCCAACTTTAAAAGGGAGTAGCTCAGTTTTGTCTTATACTACTTTTTCATCCAACTATGTACTTCCCTCTACCTATTAAGGAAACTTCTTTGGCAAAAAAAAGTTCAAAAATAAAAACTTCTTTGGCAAAAAGAAAGAGAGAATTAAGGAAACTTAGATATAGAACTTGACTGGTTTCTCCGCTACCATTCGTAAACGCAGCTTTTGTGGTTGATGGCGGTTGACACCGTTTTAAAACAATTATAAAATCGTTATAAATTGCTTCCAACCGCTCCAAACCTCTTAAAACCAAAAACTGGTTCCAGATAGCGTTTGCAATTGCGGACGGTTGCGGTTGGACAAAAAATTATTATTTTTAATTTTTTAAAAAATTTAAAATTAAAAATAAAATATTAAAATATTATAAATAAAAATATATAAACATTTTATATGTTATTTAAAGTCACTAACAATATCATAATTTGTTTTATAAAAACTTTAACTATTCATTAGATTTTTTAAAATTAATATATATACATATATTAAGATATGCACATTTATAAATGAAACAAACAAGTTTTAATATAAATCTTCAAAAAATATATTAAATTTATAACTTTAAAATTACAAAAAATAAATAAACATAATATTATTATTAATCATATTATAATAAAAATTATTATATTTTATCACAATAGTATGTTTTTATATTTTTATAATGCTATAATATATTTATATTGATAATTTATTATTAAATCGCTGCAATATCTCATAGTCAACCAGTTATAAACATCCCGCAAACGCAACAATTTTCAGACGTTTTGCCAGTCATACAAAACGTTAAATAACGCTTGAAACCGCAACCACCCGCAACCGCAAACTCCCGCACTTACAACCGCAACCGCTGCGTTTGAACCGGTCAGACCCATAATTGGGACTGAGACCATGCACAATGGCTCTATTTATTAACCAGCCTTTTTACCTTTTTAAAATTCACATCATATTTTCTTTTTCACATAATCATTTAATTTTTAATTTTTCAAAATTTATGTGCAAATTAAATGAATTCTCTATTTATAGAGCAGAAAATTGATGAATTATGATGTAAACTTAAACAACTTTTTAATATTAACTGCAAAATAAAGCATACATTGTAATTAATAATTTTTTATTCAACCATTGAATGTTTAGCAAATTCATCGTTGTAATAGAGATTTTTTATTTTAGAAAAAATTATATAGATGAAAATAGAAGTAAATTAAAAATGATATTGTCAACAGTGGAATAAACGTTACAACTGATTCACTGCTCATAGTCTACAGTTAAGACGAAAAATAAACACATTAGTTCTGACGTGACATTTCCCCTACATCCCGATTCTCGGATATGCATGTGGGAGCATATTTCGAAACGCCGATTGCTTTCTTATTCGAATCAGTATGGTTTATTCATGATGTTTTTTGAACATATATTCGTGATGTTGGTTCAAACAAAATTCTTCAATCATTTTAGGCAACAACGTGTATTAGAAACTTATAATACTATACTAATATTTAACCCCAAAAATTATCAATTAATTATTAGTTTGTTATGCATAAGGCATTTTTCACCCGAAAGATGCGCATTTTTCCAGTGTGTTTTTTTTTTTACAAGTGGGATATATATACATTTCAATTTCTAGAAGATAATTACGCAATGTCGATTGAGACCACCAAGAACTATGATATGATTACAATAAAAAAGAGTTATGATATGATTGGCTGTGATTACTAATTTATGACACCTCTGACTCGTTCTGTAGTATAAGACAATTACAGTGGTAGATAGACATACATTATATCAGTATTCTCAAAACGTTTCACGTTTATCAAAAGACTTTTGGTTTTCTATATATTAAACGCACACAACAACGCAAGAAATCAAAACGTTCATCAAATCGTCTATCTAAAGCTATGCAGACCACAAAACCACACGCCGCCATGTTCGCAAGCCCTGGAATGGGCCACATCATCCCTGTGATCGAACTCGGAAAACGCTTAGCTGGATCCCACGGCTTCCACATCACCATCTTCGTCCTTGAAGCCGACGCAGCCTCCACTCAATCCCAGTTTCTCAACTCACCTGGCTGCAACGCCGCCCTTTTTGACGTTGTCGGCCTCCCGTCTCCGGACATCTCTGGTATGGTTGACCCGTCAGCCTTGTTGGGGATCAAGCTGTTGATCATGATGCGTGAGACTGTTCCCATCCTCCGAAGAAAGATCGCTGAGATGAAGCACAAACCAACGGCTCTCATCGTAGACTTGCTTGGCATGCACGGATTACGGCTCGGTAAAGAGTTCAACATGTTGACTTATGTCTTCATCGCTTCAAACGCACGTTTCCTCGCGGTGGCTATGTACTTCCCAACGCTGGACAAAGACGCGATAGATGAGCACATAATAAAAAAGAAACCCTTAGCTCTACCGGGATGTGAACCGGTTCGGTTTGAGGACACTCTTGAACCGTTTCGTGACCCTACGGACCATATTTACCAGGAGTGTGTTTCTCTTGGTTTGTTGTACCCAACGGCTGATGGATTAATTGTGAATACATGGGATGATATGGAACCCAAAACCTTGAGATCACTTCAAGACCCGAACCTCTTGGGTCGAATTGCTCGTGTTCCGATTTATCCAATTGGTCCTTTATGCAGACCGGTTGATCCATCTAAAACCAATCATCCGGTTTTGGATTGGTTAAACAAACAACCGGACGAGTCAGTGCTTTACATCTCATTCGGAAGTGGCGGCTCTCTCTCAGCTACACAGCTAACTGAACTGGCTTGGGGGCTTGAGCTGAGTCAGCAACGGTTCGTTTGGGTGGTCCGACCACCAGTGGACGGTTTGGCTTGCAGCGCTTATTTCTCGGTTAACAATAGTGAAATACAAGACGGCACGCCAGATTATCTACCAGAAGAGTTCGTTAGCCGAACTCACGAGAGAGGCCTTGTAGTCCCTTCATGGGCCCCGCAGGCCGAGATCCTAGCCCACAAGGCTGTTGGTGGGTTCTTGACTCATTGTGGTTGGAACTCAATTCTAGAGAGCGTTGTTAATGGTGTTCCAATGATTGCTTGGCCGCTTTTTGCGGACCAGAAGCTGAATGCAACGCTGCTTAATGAAGAGCTTGGAATCGCTGTTAGGTCTAAGAAACTACCGTCAGAAGAGATGACTCCGAGGGTAGAGATCGAGGCGTTGGTGAGAATGGTTATGGTAGGAGAGGAAGGTTGTAAGATGAGAGAGAAGGTGAAGAAGCTGAAAGTCACGGCAGCTGAGTCGGTGAGTTGTGACGATGGATCGGCGCACAATTCTCTGCTGGGAGTTGCACAGCAGTGCCAGCGCCTTTTGGACAACGCCAGTGGAATGGCACGTGGTGCCTAAGAACATTTACTGTTTCAAAATGTTAAGCTTAAGAGCAACATTATCGCGGGCATATAACCTCGTCCTTAGCATTAATATTGCAAAAAGAAAATAAAAAATGAGGCAATTAAACTTGGGACGTCCCTTAGTTAAGAAGTGTTGGCGGATGTCCTTAGGAAGCACGTGTCTGGTTTTTAGAGGGCGATGATTTTCTTTTTGCATCGCGTCGAGAAGCCTTCGTTCCTGGCCATCGTGTCTCCTCCCTTGCTCGCGGCGCGTTCGAGTTTCTGGTGAAGAGTATCGCCGGATCGACGGCGGAGATTCTCTGCGGGTTGAAGAGAGGGGAGACCATTGAGCTTAGCGCTGTGATGGGTAATAGTTTCGATGTGGGTCGGATTGATCCTCCTGAGGAGTATCCCACGGTTTTGATTTTCGCTACTGGATCTGGAATCAGGTGAGAGAGAGACAGAGAAAGCTAAAGTCGTGTCCTTTTACTTCATGTTTGTTTGATTGCTTCTCTTTTTAGCTGGCTATTCAATGATCTAATTTAGAGGTTTCAGTGGACAGTGTTAGCCAAAGCTTATGTCTTTCAGACTCATTGTCTTGTCCTGCATTTCTTTTAGTTACATTATGTCTATGAGACTTTGAAGTTTATAACTTGCAAATGATGTTTGGCTAGATGATGTTTATGATGCTTGGTTCAATTGCTTTTATTATACTAGCTTTGAAGTTGGAACCTTGGGATCTCCCTACTTTTGATACAATGAAATATGTGCAGATAGTTGAACAACGTTTGATGATAAGCGTAGAGCCTAGCTTTATCTGTGGATCAAATCAATTGAAGGATTTACCTATGCTCTCGATTTTGCAAGAAAGGTTCAAAGAGTGGGAATCATCGGGTGTCAAAGTTGTGCCTGTATTATCACAGCCAGATGATGGGTGGAGTGGTGAAACTAGATATGTGCAGGTAAGCTAAGAAACATCAAATCTAAATGCTTAAACTCAAGGTGCATCAAACTAATATATACATCATGTGTTGTATATAGGCTGCTTTTGCAGGCCAAACAGGTTTCAAAACCTGAGGCCACAGGAGTGGTGCTGTGCGGACAGAGACAAATGGCTGAAGTATGCAACTCTTTTTGTTGCAGGGAACCTAAAATGCTATTCAGAAGATGTGTATCTTTATCGTTGTTTTGATTTGTTGTTGTTGCAGGATATAACCGCAATGCTTGAAGCTGATGGAGTTTTAAATGAGAAGATACTCAAAAACTTTTGACAGATACATTTCTTTGTATGTTGGTAGTAAACTATATACTGTGTTATCATCTTCATTCTTTTGTTATCAAAGTCAAAACACAGATTTTTATAATAACTTAAAAATTTTACTTAAGGACCACTCAAAATTCCAGCAATAATCTAATTATTTTGAAATTATCCTTAACATTTGTCCTTAACACCAAAATAATATAAAAATATGCTAAGGACCAACAATTTGGTAATAGCAATAATGTTGCTCTAAGTGTGTCGTTTTAATGTGTTTATAGGTCTTGTCATATGCTTGGTGCTATCATGTTTTATCTCGTAACCGTCACTTGCTATCAGTTATGTATCTGCATTGTACAAATAAATAACCGGTGTTTAATCTTTAAGTCTTTGAATATCACACAAAATATTTATGTTTAGTACTTGACGTCGATCTATACGTTTGTTTTAAAAACTTAAGTATATTAATATGATGACTACATAATCATTGTCATGACGGTAGCATTTGCTATATAATGTTTTTTTTAATGCGCTAATCATATTCCTAATCGGCTTTGGTTATTGCATTGTAATCAAGATCTGGCTGACAACTGATCTAGTGAAACAAAAAGAGAGTAGCTCAATTTTGTCTTAATATGCTTTCTTTTTTCTGAAGTAAGCAAATTCTTACAGTTTCCAACTAACTTTATTAATCTCTCTGTCTCTAGTATATATATGTTCGAATATGTTATTAAGGAACCTTTGATTTTTAAATATGAATACCTAGGAAAACTTTAACTTAATTGGAACTGAGATTAAAAATAAACAAATGTCGCAGTAGCTCGGATGTGACAGTACATCTAACTCCGATATTTCAGGGGTACGCATTGGAGCATATAAACACCAATTGGACGCTTCTGTATGAATCCGTAAACGATAAAATGTTGTTGGTTCAAATAAAATACTTCAACCACTTTAAACAGTGACGTGTGTTACAATATTTAACCCCATAGTGTCTTAACAATTGATTAGTATGCATAGTGCATTGGCCAATTTTAAAAGAGGAGGATGAAGAGATTCAGCGTTTCCATCAATAAAATAGGACCATTGAGATACTTTTCGAAATTCTCTATTTACAATCGAGTTTTTTTTTTTGTCAAATCTAAGAGGAACTGACAAAATAACAGCTCCTGTAATTTTGGCTCCAGATTTTTTTTTTAAATTAAGACGATCACAGTTCACATTTATACTTGTAGAAGAAAGCTACAAAAGCCCCACGGTTCGGTTCAGTGAGGCTAACCACGAGTTGATTGAGGAATAAGCTGGATAGAATGTAAACTAACTCATCCAGAAGCTGAAATGGAATGCATTTTTTGTTATAATTTTAATGATTCTTCTTTCCTTTTTTATGCTATATATACTAACTGTACAGTTCATGCTTATACTCTTTCCCAAAAGAGGCACATTGGCATGCAGGCCATGCTAATACTACAATTCATGTTTATGAATGAGTAATAATTGTCACATAATACATAGAAATAAAATTTCATTTCCCCCTTTTAATCCCACTGGACCAGAGCGTCCATCTTCTACTATAAATGCGCCTAAATATTTCCTCATGTATGTCATCTTCTTGTTCACTTTTTCACTAGTCTTTAGAAAATGAGAGATCAAAGCGAACTCAAACAATGGCCATTGCTTCTGCGATGACGCTTAGCTACCCTTTGCTCGCGTCATCGAAAGCCCATGGGTCTAATATTTAACCAATTCAACTTCAGCATCAGCAGAGATTTTATCCTCGATCCAAAAGACATCTTTATCCTCGATCCAAAAGACATCTGTCGTAACGGGAAAGATGTTCCGAGTAGGAGGCAACTCCATCGTCTACAAAAGATTTGTGTGTGTTCCTCTTTTTTTTTTTTTTTGAATGAATGCTAAATTTATTCATCAAAAAACCTATTTACATCAAGTGGGTCCTTTTGAAAGAGAATAAACTCCTAAAAACTTTACAAAGGAAAACTTTCCTCCCTTTTAAACTTCTAAATCTGCTGCCAAAAATTATTTACTGCCTTGTTTCAAACCAAAACTGCAGGGTGAAATCCATGTTCTTCACTCTCTTCATTTGAACCAAACTGAACTTGTTTCTGATTGCTTTGTCAATCTGCTTCATCAACACTTCCTGCGGTAAGGGGCTATCACCATGACGTCTCTTGTTCTTTTCTCTCCACAGCATGTACACAGAGATCTGGAAAGCATATCTGAGACAGAAGCGTTTCCTTTTCTCCATTGGCGAGACAGAAATCAGCTCAATAATTTCATCCCACTTACAAGAGTAAGAGTTGTGCATGATACCTTTTACCAGTTGCTCCCAGATTCTAGTAGAGAAGGAGCATTCAAAGAATAGGTGGTTTCTAGTCTCTTGAGTCCTTTTACAGAGCACACAAGTAGAATCCATACCTTGGCTCCAGCGAGAGATACGGTCCAGAGTTGCTAATCTACCTCGTGCAGCAAGCCACGTTATGAAGGCAAACTTTGGTGTCAATTGAGAGAACCAGATGCTTCTCCCCCAAGTACATTGAGCCCCCGTTTCTCTTATCTGCATCCATGTCTCTGTGGTAGAGAATCTCGGTTTGTACCCTGTTTTCCCCTTCCACAGATCCACATCCTTTCCACCAACACACAGCTTCCTGCTAACAATCTCCAGCTCTGCTTCTATATCGTTTAGCAACGACCGTCTGTGTTTTTTCTTTCTTCTTGGATGATTTAAGGCTTCCTCCAAAGTAGCTTCCCTGCGAATGCCCATCTCTATAAAGCCTCGATCACCAAGCAAATCAAACATCACCCCAAGTGCAGACCACCGATCATACCAGAAACTGGTGTGACGGCCGTTACCAACCTCTTTGCAGTGAAATTTTTTTGCTATCTCCCTCAGTTTTAACATTTTTTTCCAAATCCATGACCCCACTTGTGTTTTCCCACTCATTGCCCATAAATTTTTCTTTTTGATCAAGTTCATCTTGACCCATTTCCCCCACAGAGAGTCGCCAACAAGCATTCTCCAAATCAGCTTTAGTCCATTAACCAAGTTCACTTCCTTCAACGCTCTGATCCCAAGACCGCCTTCACTCTTTAATTTGCAGATATCCTGCCAAGCCACCTTTGCACCCGTCGACTTAAGCTCAGGACCGGTCCAAAGGAAAGCAGAAGTTAGTTGCTCAATTTCCTTTAGACATTTGCTCGGTAAACGGAAAACCGCAGCCCAGAAATTAACAATACTCATCAGCACCGATTTGATCAGCTGTAGTCGTCCGGCATAGGACAGAAATCGACTGGTCCAGGTGCTTATGCGGCCTCTGATCTTTTCAAGAAGTGGCAAGTAATCTTGCCTATTCATAGCCTGAGTTAACAGGGGCAGACCCAGGTATCTAACCGGAAGAGCTCCCTCAGCAAATGGAAAGTTGGTGAGAATCCTACTCTTTTCAACTGCTGTGACCCCAGCCATGAAGATGGTTGATTTCTCCAAACTGATAGCAAGACCAGACCATACTGAAAACTCCTCAAAAACTGAGAGAACTCCCTGCACTGATTCTTTAGTACCATCAACGAAGACCATCAGATCATCGGCGAAGCAGAGATGGGTTAGAGCTAGAGCTTTACATCGGGGGTGAGGTCCAAATTTCCTCTCTCTCATCGCTTTGTCAATTTTGTATGATAGAACATTCATACAAATAACAAAGAGATAGGGAGAGAGAGAACAACCCTGCCTCAAGCCTCTCGAGCTCTGAAAATAACCTGCCAAATCACCATTAACCTGAACCGAAAAGGAGGGGGAGGTGACGCAAAGTTTTATCCAGTGGATGTATCTCTCTGGAAAACCCATGGCTTCTAAACTGTTCAGGAGGAAAGACCATTGGACAGAGTCGAAAGCCTTTGAGATATCCAGTTTCATGGCGCAGCGTGGAGAGCCTGAGTCCTTATGATAATCTTTCACAATTTCTGATGCCAACAGGACGTTCTCCATCAGCAGCCTTCCTTTTACAAAAGCGGATTGATTATCAGCTATCATCCTCGGAAGAATCCCCATTAACCGGTTTGCCAGAAGCTTTGAAACAGTTTTATAGAGCACATTACAGCACGCAATGGCCCTATAATCTCTCATCTCTGATGCATCAGTCTTCTTTGGGATGAGGGCTAATATTGTTGAGTTTACTCCTTTTGGGAGAAAACCCAGCTGAAACACAGACTGGACAGCAGTGGTGAAATCGTGGGCTATTACTGGCCAGGCCGCTTTGTAAAATTCGCAGGGAAATCCGTCGGGCCCGGGGGACTTGTTTGATGGCATTGAGAAGAGCACGTTTTTTATCTCCTCAGCTGTGACCGGAGCTTCCAGACCTCTACACTCCGCAGGAGAGCATTCAAAATCCAGTAACTCTCGTAACTCTTCAGTAGGAACCCCCTTATAGCTCTCTGGAATCTGATTTAGGACCTCTGAGAACACCTTCTCTGCCTCAGCTTTAATCTCTGAATGCTGCTTTGCTACACTTCCATCCAAACATTTAATTTCTCTCATAGTGTTTTGAGCTTGCCGAGTTCGGACTGAATTATGGAAGGTTACATTATTTTTATCCCCAACATCAAGCCAATGAAGCTTTGATCTTTGCTTTAACCAATCCTCCTCCAGCTCAGCAACCTTTATCCACTTCTCATATGCTTCAGCTTCTTCTCGGATTGCCTCTACACTGGGATTTGCTAGTGTTTTAAGTTGCTTATCACACAGGTCCAAGTGAGCTTCCTTTGTTCTTACTGTGAGATTTCCCAGATTTCGCCTTCCTAAGTCTCTGATCAAAGGCTTCAGGCTCTTCAGCTTCTTTGAGAACCGGTACATAGCTGAAGTGGAGATAAACAATTTCTCCGTCGAGTCCCAATACTCCTTTATCATAGGGAGAAAACTTGGGAGTCTTCCGGTGGCGTTCACATATTTAAACGGCCTCTTAATCTTCTCATCAGACTGCAGGAGATGGACTTTGCACCTCATGTGATCAGAACAACCCCCAGCTTCGAAAACTGAATAGGCGTTTGAAAATCGTTGCAAAGCCACATCGTTAACAAGCACCCTATCCAGTTTCTTGCACACTAAGCCTTCATCTCTCTTATTGCACCAGGTGAATAAAGGGCCCTGATAACCCATGTCCGAGAGATGGCAATGAAGAGCCATGCTCTGAAAATCTCTCATCCCCGCAGGTAGTCTCGCCAAACTATCAAACTCCGAGTGCTCACTCCCGGCAAGAATCTCGTTGAAATCACCCATGATTAACCACGGTTTACCTTGGAACAGAGGCGAGTTGTAGTGCTGGCGCAGGTCCTCCCATAAAACCTTTCTTTCTTCCACTAGGTTACTGGCATAAATAAACGAACAAAAGAACTCATCTTCCCCTTGAATAGCTACTGAGCATGTAATTAACTGGTCTGTTTTATAAACCGGCGTCATACGGATTGTGTCTCTCCAAAGTAACCAGATCCTTCCACCCTTGCTGTGTTCATAGTTTGTCATAACTGACCAGTCTTTGAACACCGAACCCAAAATTCTTTCAGACTTCTTTTCCTTTACTCTTGTCTCCAAGATACACCCAAACTTCAAATCTTTATTACTGAGCCACTCTTTAATCACGGTATGCTTCAATGGCTTGTTGAAGCCGCGTATATTCCAAAAGAAACTCGACATACTAATGAAGGCGACGAGAAGACCTAGTGCTCATTGCCGTCGAACTTACATCCTGCGGCTTTGCCTTCTTCTCATTCTCCTTACTAGTACTCGTCTCCCTTCTTGCACCTTTCCTTTTCCCCTCCTTTGGTTCGACATCATCTCGGTAGACAACAGTCTCACACAGCTCAGTTGTAGCAGCTGGAGTTGTAGCAACAGTTGTAACAACCCCAACAGTCTCCTCATTAGAAATTCCTGCAACCAATGCCATCTCAGTTTCTTCTTTACTCTCCATAGGATCAGCCCCCAGCTTATCCGTAATCAACACTCTATCCTCCATTATTTCTCCCTCCTCCTCTTCATCAGTACTGAGAACAGAGAACTTTGAAGCAGTGATGATAACTTCATTTCTGTTCTCACTCGCCATTCGACTCGGGGACCTTCCTACTTTTGTGGGAGACACCAGAGACCAGTCTGTTTCTCCTAAAGCGCCCATGTTCTTCTCTGAAGTATTTTCCTGCTCCTTTTGGATCAGCCCCTCTTCTGCACTACCAATTCCCAAACCTCCTTCTACACACACACCTTCTTCCTCAACTTCTACACACACACCACCTACCTCGACTTCTACACACACACCCAGATTCTCTTGGTGCTGGATTGGTGCAGTATCCTGAATACTTTCCTCCACCTGGCGTTTCTCTGTTAGATTTCCCTTTCCTTCAGTGTTCTTCCCTTTCAACCCACAGACCTCTTCCAAATGTCCCCACTTACCACAGGTCTTGCATCTAGGCGGCAGCCATGGGTAGTGAAAGTCCACCACGAAGTCACTACCATTCTTTGTAAAGTTGATCGCTTTGGGGAGGGGTTTCGAGATGTTTACATTCACAAAGACCTTTGCTTCTTCAAAGTTGGTGCAAGCTATGGTCTCCGGGTGCAACCTGGCCGGGAATCCAACAGCACTTGAGATAAAGCTTAAGCCTTCCCAGGAAAACATGTGAAGAGGGACTCTACGGAGATGAACCCACATCGGGAGAGCCTCCTCCTCCTGCTTTTCTTCTTCTGACCTTGGCGTCCACTTCGATACCACCATTGGAACACCCACTATGTTCCACATGCCCCTTTTGAGAATCTTCTCCCTAGCTTTAGGGTTTGAAACTCGAAACCTCATTGTAGTAGCGTTAACCTCAAAGACCTCGACTTTTGCTGCAATCTCCCCATATTTCCAGATTTTATTGAGCACCATATGAACCTTTGCAACATGTGGTGAGACATCCAAAAACTTCCCTACAATGAAGTCTTCCCACAGTGGAGTCGAAGTGGTGAGAACATCTTCTGGGATCGTAACTGAGTGCTCACCATCTCTTTCCAGGACTGCAACATCATACTTACGTAGAACCTTCTTATCTTGCGCAACGGAGACGTAACTCGGGCACCCCTTCTTCGCAGCAAGAGAAATTGATTCCCCTATCTCAGAACCCTCGTCGACACTTTCTTTCTCTACTCTGACCCTCACCGGAGACCCAGACGGGTCCGGCGGCGCCTCCAAATCCATCGTCGAAACCCTCGAAGTCAATCGCCCTAAAATCGCTTCAGAGCCAAAACGGTGCGTTTTATCAGCTTTTGATGGTGATCATATTATTATAAATCAGACGTTTCACTTCTGTTGCAAATCCATGCCGGTGTTCAACTTGTGTGTGTTCCTCTCTTTCTCTCACTATCATTTTTCTTTTGCCAAATATTTAAATTTTCATTAAAAATGATGCTGTTTGTAACAGGTTACAAAGTTGACACTTCCTAGAGTTATCAAACCAAAATAACATTGCCAAATATTTAAGATAAGCCTAGTCCTTTAATTCCATCAGCTAAGTTTCATCACTCATTGATTCCATCACTGGTTAACAAACCAAATTTGCATCAGGTTGTTGTATTTCGGGTTCTTTCTCTGCCCCAAGATAACATCTCTAATGAATCTGTCCAGAGATCGAAATAGCTGGGGCGAAGAAGTAATGTTGTCATGAAGTCTTCTGTTCCTCTCTGTAGATTGCGCGCATCTTTAGCAATCAACCGTTTCAGAAGTAGCAGAGAAGGACTTGTAGACATGCTTATCCATTTTTATTTTGCCTCTCTCTTATTTTTCCAGTTGAGAGTGTTCCTAACAAATCTAGGGCTCAACTTTTAAGCGTATTAGTTTTAGGATCCTTTTGCCGACTGGAAATGAAACTGCACTAGGATATTTGTTAAATGATTTGAACTGATTTTTGTTATTATCTTTTAGGTTTTCGCAAAACGAAATTTGGCGATTCCAATTTTTTTGTCAAATTCTCATCTCATGTGTTTCTTATCATGTAATGTTTAATACCACAGTGAATTAATCATTGAAGCTGTAACTAGTTAAGTGAAGTTTGGTGTAATGTCATTGTTGAACTCTTTTGTTCACTCAACACTCTGTTTTTCTTCAGGCTCTGTTTTTTCCTTCTCTGACTCTCTTTGTTCCTCACTTGTGTTACAACTGGAACACAAGCTTGCTATCTCTCACGTTTGTTTTCTTGTAGAGAGAAGAGAGAACACTGTTCATATCCATTGTTACTTTCCCCAATTCTTTTCTATTAAAATTAAATACTTTTCTTACGACACCACACACATACAATTACTAGCAGACTTCTATATTTACTGCACTTGCACAACTTCTAATCTTTGTCCCTAGACACTAAGACTATTCTCACAAGCAAATTTATCTTACACATTAACAACTCCAAACAACTATTACCAACTCTTTTTAGCTAGGCTTTTATTCAACACTCCAATCTTCCTTGATAGCTTGGCCAACTAATATCTTTTCTTCACAGCTTGATTCTCTGTGACTAAAGTCACATCTCAACTTATTTTTACCTTTCTTGTTTTAGTTGGCTTTTGCTTCTTCTTCTTCTCTTTCTTGGGTGGTAAGCTATCTTTTGCTTCGACTTCTTCCTTCGTTGACTTCTTCTTGTGTTTGTTTTTGGACACTTCTTCTTGACTCCACTGCTTTTGTATATTTTATCAAAAGTTCAATTCCAACACTCCCTAATGAATCATTTGATTAAAATCATCTTGTTCTGCTCTTGTGATTCTTATCTCCTTCTTGAGAGAAATCTCCGAGAGCTTCTTCTTCTGCAAGTATTTTTGTTACCTTTTGAAACATTTTCCTTGCAATCTCCCTATTTTTTTTTTTTTCGTGAGTTCTCCTCACGCTTTCTTGGTTGACTCTCCAAACGCCTTGCTTCCGCTCCTTCCTTGATTTCAAATGTCTTCTTTGATCATCAACTTCTGCTATTTGATTCTTGTACCATCACCTCGTTCTCTTGGTTTCTCTTGAGCCTTCATCTCTTTTTTCTTTCTTTTTATTGTTTGTTTGGTTTTCTCCTAACCATCAACTCGGCCTGACATTAGTTTTCGGTTTTCTAGAATCCTTTAGCACAACTATGATCTTGAATCCACCTTGCCAAATCTTTGAGCATCACCTTTTTTGACTAACATTCTTTGTCTTCTCACCATCACCATATATAACCTTGTTCATGTGAGCGAGCCTTTTGTGCTTTGCATCTCTTGTTCTGAACCATCTTTTATTGGTTCCTTTTCTTCTCTTTTAGCTCTCATCTCAATCTTCTTCTTCTTCATCGCTGCCTCTCTGCAGCTTCTTCTCTTCACCTCTTCAACTTTTACAGCGACGTAGACTTGGGCGGTCGGAGTCCTAATCGGTTTTCGTTTTTGTCCACTAGAGTTTCGTTTTTCTGGATTTATCAAAATCAATTCCATTTAGATTATAAGAAAATTTGGTTCGGGACTGGTTCGGGTTCTATCGAGTTTAGGTCGGAGTTAGAAAATTTTCAAATAACAAATACTATCTAATGTATTTTCGGGTTTGGGCTCCAGTCGGTTCTTCGGTTTAAAATATCTGATTTGTACATACTAAAACATAAGTAAAATTGGTTTTCGGTTTTAAAATATATGATTTGTACCTATTTTATACCCAAAACATAAGTAAAATCGATTCAAAAATAAGAAAATAACATCAACTGTGATCATTCAAAATCAAACAAAAAGTAAACATACTTATTGGTAGAAAGAAAACCAGATAAATGAAATTATAAAACTAAAATCAAGTTCCCATAAAATAAGAAATATTGTTCAATGAAAACAAAATCAAAATCTAAAAAAAATCAAGTTTCAAATGTTACCTTCAACTATTAACTTTTATGTAATAAAACTACCTAACTTTCGTATAATAAATAATTATTTTAGATGTTTAATATATTTTAGTGTATTTTCGATACATATTAGGAATTGATATAATTTTTGATACAAGATTTTTTTGGGTGGGGGGGGGGGCAGTTTTGAATGTTCCTGATTCAATCGGAAATCCATTAAGTTCGGATTCAGTTCGGATAATACAAATTACCAAAATATCATAAAACAAGATCTATTCGGTATTTATTTGTTGGGTTCAGATCGGTTCGAATTCATTTTTATTGGACCGGTCTGGTTTATATGCCTAACTCTACCGCAACGTCTCTCATGTTTTTCTTGAATTCGTGTACGTGAATTTCATCACGTCTTCTTTTTGGCGTGTCCACTTTGATCTTTCTATGTGCGGCTATACCTAATCCCATTAGGTTCATCTCTTTATACATCTCTGAATTCTTCCTTAAATCTTTTGGAGATGCTCTTTGCCCTTATTACGGTTCCACATTATCTTTCTAAAAGTCAAGCTTTCTCTTCTTGCTTATTTCTCACGTAATCTATTGTGTGCTTACAAGTCGCATCCCTTGTTGGTCTTTAAAATTTATGAATTACAAAAGTGCCTTGTCTTGAATCTAGTTACAGTATCTCACTTTTAAGAGTGGCAAGAAAAGAGTATCAGGATGTGTACTTAAAAACGCTAAGCTTGCTTAATTAGCCAATTAATGATGTAATTCCAAGACTTTGCTTAATACTAATACAAACCACAAAAAAAGATGAGCAACGCGCATAGATCACAAAACCAATCGATCGACACCGTCTACTTTACCCACGTCATCAATCCAAAACACTAAAATCAAACGGTTATTAAACACCCACGTGTCCCAACCCACCCAGTATTATTTTCTCAAGACCCGCCCCAAACTCTCCAAATCGATTAAAAGAACCCCCACACAACTACGAGCTAGGGTTGCTTACGCCGGCTGAGAGAGACCAAACCAACAAACAACAAACAAAATCCTCCGCGCGACGGTTCTAAAATCTTCTCACCAAAGCTTCGAGAGAGAGAGAGAGCTTTACACAGAGACACACGATGGACGAGATTTGGGAAAGAGCTGTAGAAGCGGCTCTAGACGGGCAACCAGACCCGTTAGCCACACGGACGTTAACACTAGACGGCGCCGTCAAATGCCTCCAGGGACGCCTCCCGCCGCCTCCCCTCCTGGAGAAGTTCCGCAACCTCCACCACCTCTCCATAGCCAACATCGGCGTCTCGTCGCTCGAGCAGTTCCCCAGGCTCCCCAATCTCCAAAAGCTCGTCCTTTCCGACAACCGGATCACTTCCGGTCTGGAGTTCCTGGTCGAGGCCGGTTTGGATTCGCTGCGGGATTTGGATTTGTCGAACAACCGGATCCACTCGGTGGAGGATCTGTCGCCTCTGGCGAGGCTGAAGATTGTGTCTTTGGATCTGTACGAGTGTCCGGTGACTAGGGTTGGGGAGTACCGGGCTAGGGTTTTTGGGTTGGTTAAGAGTTTGAAGTTTTTGGATAAGTCTGATAGGTTAGGGAACGAGAGGCCTGAGAGTGATGATGATGATGAGGAGGAGGAGGATGAGGAGGATGATGAGGAGGATGATGAGGAGGAGGATGGGGAGGAGGAAGAGGAGGATGATGAGGAGGAGGATCCTGGGAGTGGGGAGGTTGATGGGGATGAGAGAGTTGATGGTGTTTGGATGAGTAATGGGCATAGTGAGAGAGTTGATGGGGTTGTTGATGTTGATGAGGATGAGGAGAGTGATGCTGAGGATGAGGAGGTTGGAGGTGGTGGTGGTGGAAGGGCTAATGGGTTTCGTCTTCAAGCTGTGGATGGAGTGGAGGATAGCGAGTCCGAGTCCGGGGAGGAGATTGATGAGGAGGAAGTTGGGGATGATGATGTGGTTGAGGTTCATGAGATTGAGGATAGTGATAATGAGGAAGATGGGGTTGATGATGAGGAAGATGAAGAGGAGGAGGAGGAGGATGAAGTGGATAATGTCGATCGTGGTCTTGGTGGCTCAGGGAGTAGTACTGGACGGTTGATGAATGCGGTGGAGATTGATGGGCATGAGCAAGGGGATGATGATGAGGATAATGATGGTGAGACTGGTGAAGACGACCAAGGGGTTGAGGATGATGGTGAGTTTGGTGATGATGATGATGATGATGATGGTGATGAGGAGGTGAGACGCTTTGGTACTTAGAATCATATGCAATGTTTTGGAGTTATGAATTATATGCTTGCCATTCGCTGATTCTTGCTTGATAGTTAGTACTCGAGTTGCTTTGCATGCCTGAGAATATCAGTCTGGTCTTGAATTTTTTAGGTTGCAGCTTAAAGTAAATGGTTAGATTTGCAGAGAACCAGACTGTGTTTATGTTTGCTGGAATGGTCCATGTGTGAAGTTTTTTTTTTTTCATTTGCTTGATGAAGTTGATATCTTTTGTGTGTCTATGGCTAACATGGAGTTTGATGAATCTTGATAGGATGAAGAATCTGGTGAAGGGTATCTTGTTCAGCCAGTCTCTCAAGTGGAAGATCATGATGCTGTGGGTAGTGACATCGAACCCATTAACGAGGACAACGATCCAGATGAAGAAGAGGAAGTGGAAGATGATCTCCCAATGCCTGACCAGTCCTTGCCATCATCATCTCGTCCAAAGAGAAAACGTGATGGTGATGATGTTGATGATGATGATGACGATGATGATGATGACGATGATGGGGTTGATGATGAGGAAGATTAGATGTGTACACACAAACCGTTGCTACTTGTGGAATAGGGCGGCAATGTTCAAAATAGTCAGTTATGGTGAGGCTGGTGGATTTTCAAATGACGGTTACTCAAGTTGGATTTACCGCCCTTTTAGAAAACCCCCAACGTTATGGAGGGAAAGAACAAAAGAAAAAACAAAGACAGGATATGATAGTGTTCTCAAGACCTTGTTTCTCTGTTAGAGGGTCTTGTAACATGCCTTTATGTAATAAATTTTTTGAAGTTATATCTCATCAGTCTTCTGTTTCACTACACTTACACATGTCGTATCATAATTGGCCAGGATGGTTTGTTTAGAATTGTCGTAGCATGTGATGATGCGTTTAGATCAAACGGTCGTCAAGGCTTCTTTAAAAGTGCTTATGCATGTGTTTTTTTTTTTTATTTACATACCACACCAAAGTTTTTGTGGTAACATGTGGGACTCTACTATATCTTTTCTTCTCTCTAAAGATGCTTCTACTATTTCTGACCTCCGCCTCTCTACTACCATCGTTGCACCAGAGAATACTAATCTGACGACAAACTAAGACGTCATGTAAGGGTCGTAGCAAAAGGCTAAGAACAATACCGACAGTAGGTTTCTTTAGAAGGTGATTATAGCCGGTGGTTTAGTGTGTTACTCTGAAGACCACTGGGTGTGGTTTACCTCCAGGACTGCTAAGGCTTAGAACAGAGCTAATATTATACAGCTTAAGCAAGCCAGTGGCGGAGGTAGAGGAAGCTTTTAGGAGGGTCAATTTGCTAATTAACATAAATCATAAGGGTCAATAAGCTTATTTTTGCAACATCTTTTCCAGTTTTATTTTTAGTTAAGCAAGGCATGTTAAGCTTATGAAGCCAGAGATATGCTCCGCTTAAGCCAGACGATGAACACATGTATGATGTTTCGGCTGTGGGAGCTTAAAGAACTGTAACTTTCACTATATGTCCTTTTCATGCTTTGTTACTGTCTGAGGACACTCCAAATTAATTTAAAGTATTTATATGGAGACGACCCCAATACTACTGATCCAAATGCTTCCACAGATCAATACAAGACGCTGTTCATTTCAAGACATGTTGACTAATGACTTATCTAGTTAGGTTAGTTTTATGTTTCAAGACTTGTAAGTTGTATGTTTTTGTTTGATTTGAAACACTCGGTTTCAATTGGATATTGTTCTTGCAGATCTTTGATTAGTTAGTTTCTTCTTCTGAAACTCTTTAGGTCAATTGGTGACTGATTAGCTGACTAAAAACTAAGAGTATATGCTTTCTTTGAGCACATACACACCCGTGACATGAAATGTCGGACTTGAATCTATTTTTCTCTCACCACTTGAGTAACCGTCATTTAAAAATCAAAACTTATTTTACTTTTTTTTAACAACTGAAAAGTAAAACATATATGTAAAAGTTCACTGAAAATCAATAAAAATATTAAGAAATGTAGATGATACAATTGACTCTAGATAAATATAATGACTCAATTCAATAGATAAAATTATTATGGTTAAAATGTCATTTTAAATAATTATGTAGTATGTCTAAATTATAAAAGTATAGTATACAATTTATACAATACAAAAAATTATTTATTTAAAGCAATCGTGGGGATCAAACTCTAGTATTATAGTTACAAGACCTTTCAGTTATTGCATAGAAAATGAGGAATGCACTTGTAGTTGTGACTTTTCATATATACAATATGAAACAACATCATATTTGTTGCAGAATGACAAAAATAAGTAAGAAAATAAAGATGGTAGATATATAGTAAAAGAAGTTTACAAATTATCATGTTCAATTACCATTGCTCCTCTCCAGGTTTCACCGGCACCAACATCAATGGGAACGAGCATAGATGCAGGACCCGTGCACACAAAATATTGTTGCTTCCCAAACTTGTCCCACATTGATCCTGGAGATCCCACGTACATGTCCTCGAACCCCATCCTTATCATCCTGAAGAACAATCCTCGTCCCTACAAATTTTAAACTTCAAACATCAGATTCTTTTTTTTAACAACCACCAGATTCTAATAAATATAGTACTACATGATCCATTTTGTAACCATATGTTGCATCCATATGCATAAACGAAAAATGACCATACTATCAGAACAGTAAGCAACCTGAAAAAATATAAT
This sequence comes from Raphanus raphanistrum subsp. raphanistrum, assembly GCA_019706035.1. NCBI lineage: Eukaryota > Viridiplantae > Streptophyta > Magnoliopsida > Brassicales > Brassicaceae > Raphanus > Raphanus raphanistrum. The sequence goes on from CM033983.1 coordinate 18,829,907, forward strand.
GTAGTTAAAATTACCTGATCAATGGTTTCATATTTAGAAGGTGGAGTGTTATAGACGGCCTTAAGTCTCTCAGCCGGATGGGCACCATAGACTCTACTCATCTTCTTCTCAAGAAGTGTAATAACAGAGTCTTCAACTGCCCAAATCCCTGGTTTTTCCCCATCTTCTGACCCGAACCACCCGGAAGAGTCCGCCTTCATTGCCTCAGAAGGAGACAGTAGCTCGAAAGGCGAAGATAATGGAGGACTGGGACAATAGGAGCAGCCTTTAAGCCCTTGAATTCCAGCACCACTCCGTTTCTTGAATCTCAAGGAACTTATAATCCCCGGTTTAAGGGAAACCGGTTTGCGACCGTTGTTCTTCACCACCACTGCTGTTGCTATGCTTACTGGATAGAGAGAGACGATGTAGGTTATGTCGAGAAATCCTGCCGTGCAGCTCAATTCAATCTGAGAAACGTAAGCCACAAGGTTTCATCATTTGTGTCAACAAAAAAATAAAAGATTTGATTTTAGGTAGTACCAAATCTCACCTGAATAGCGTCAATGGCGTCTGAATCAGTGTCTTTAACAGTCCAATTACAACCTGATAGTACTGAAGAAGCTTTTTCTTCTTCGTTTATGATGACAAGACCAACCCCGCCTCTGGTTTTATTACCGTCCTCTACTGTGTAAAGGACTTCCTCGAACCCATCGTCTTTCCAGTACACTTTTGGTTGATATGAAACAACATGAAGCGTCCGATAGACTCAGCTTTAAAGAGCTTCCGTTTCTGACCTTGAGCTCGACCATGTTTGGTTCCGAGAATTTTATGCCTTTTCGTCCGAATTTTTCTTCAAGTCCTTCCGTTATTGTCTGTGTCTGAGGAGCTGAAATCGAAGTCTTTACAGCTTTTGGTCTAAGGGGAGAAGAAACAGAGACTTTTGGTTGAAGGAGAGAAGAAAAAGAAAAAAGAGAAGCCATTGATCGAGAGAGTAAGGAAGGAGAAGAAAAAAAAAGATAAGGCCAGTGAGGTTGTTGTAGTAACACTAAAGCCTTATCTTTTTCTTTTTGTTTCGTCATTTGCTGGTATCTTTTCTTTATCATGTGGTTGTCAATACTATTTACATTATTCTAGTAGAAACGAAGAATGTATAACGTATTTATAATCTATTTCACAAGAAATTCAGAAGCTCGTCTTCTCGTGGACCCATCTATCTTGTTGTTTTTTTTTTTTTTTGATATTTACGAGGAGTATCCTGATCCCACTTATGTGGTCCAAACTAGCGCACGTGGTAGGCTTAGAGCCTTTGGCGAGGGTGAACCTCAAACCACACACTCGTTCTCCTCGGGCCGAAGAACCCATGTGAAAACCTCGGTGACCAGTGCGTGTCGAATCCAGAGCCGTACTTGCAGCTGCAAGCCGTTTACCACCAGACTAACGCGTCCTGTTTTTTTGTTGTTTTGTTGTTCATTTCTTTTCTTTTTCTCGAACTATATGATCACATTTAAGACCATTTTGTAACTTTTTTTTGTAACAACCATTTTGTAACTTCTTTTAAAGTTATATTAAAAAAAAATTACATAGAAAAATTTAAAACAAGAGTAAGGCACGTGCCACACTTCTGTCTCACCTACGTTTCGCTCTTCCATGGAACTGAGAGATTCGTCGATAATGAACATGAAGCTTTGCGTTGTAGTTTAGATATTGAAAAATGGGCATAATATGTGCACTCATTATGAAATGCTGAAAGTAATATACTTAGCTACACATAGTTAATGACGTAAATATGTAATTGGTGTGGAAGATAGCAGTAACATGAAATAGATATTTCAAAAAAATACAGTTTAGTTTACAAAAAAAAAATAAATACAGTTTATAACTTCATATGCCAAATAAAAGCTGACTACAACTTTATACAATCAAAGAAAAAGGTTACGTTTTTCTTCTAAATTCAACAAGCTCAATAATAGTGGGAAAAGAAAGTGATGTCATTTTCTTCTTCGACTGTGCATCTAACCGATGGAGGTATGAAAATATCCATTATTCACGTGGTTTTCTTCTGCTCCAACCTGTTCTTATGTAATAGAAACAAACTAAATTTTCATGCTTATCAAATATATCAACACTAGGTGGTAACCTGCGCCCTGCGCAGGATGAATTGATTAAAATAAATTATAACTTTTAATCTATAGGTATTAAAAAAATAAAAGTCATAATCACATATACATGTTACAAAAAGAAACTTGTGTAGTTAGTTAAGTGTAACCGAAATATATTTTGTGGAAGTAAATATATAAGATCAAGCAAAAACTTATATAAAATTGTGTATGAATTTAGGATAAAATGAAAATTATGCAATAAAATTATTGCTTTATAATAGAAATTATGAATATAAAATAAAATGAAACATAAGTAATAGAATAATAAAATATAAAAGGAAAAAATTATAAAAAGGAAACTGAAAAAAGATAAAATCACAACTCTTGTGAAAAGTGTGTTCAATTAAAAACTCTTTGTTTGCAGTCCTTTAAATAGCAATAACAAATGATATTAACTTACCAAAATAAACACATTTATTTAACAGATTCTTATGACTTTAATCTTAATCTTACTACAAAGAATAGATTAAATCGAATAGTAAACATACCAATAGAAAACTTAGGATGGACTAAGCCACGATAGATATCGTCAAAATCTGTAAAACAATAATACTTGACCATGGAAAATGGATTGATCTTCTATTGAGGTTAATATGGTGTTAGTTGTTTGTCAACAAAACACGGTGTGATGCACGAGTTAGTATGAATTTTTTATTTCATAGCAGTGACCTTCTTCCAATGGAATTTCAGTGGAATCATCCAAATCTCTCAAAATTTTGGCTTTAATAGTGTTTCCATGTTCAATAGGAGTAAGTAAGAATATGTAAGTAAATCGGAAAATAATTTTCAAAAAATCGAATCAAATTGTAACAATAAAAAAAGTTCCCTTTTTCATCTCCTACTATTACTTCCGATTTATGGAACCTTGACACAACTTCTATATTTCCCTTGCAGATAACCTTAACACGGATTGAAAACAAATGTTTGAAAAGACTCAATTCTAATTCTCTCAACGTTGTATGACTATCCATATTGCGAAAAATGCAAGAAATATATGTGAGATTGTATTGTCGAGGTGATGTGCATATGTGTAATATATACTATAAAAAACTTAATCAATATTTTTGAATTTTTATAGAATAAATGGTAATAAAAATGTAGAAGGAATTTAGAAAAATTATATTGAAGGCAGCCATGAGTGAGATTATTGCGATAATGGTTTGAGAAGGGATGATTTAAGAGTGAATATGAATGTTGTGAGGTGATGAGAGGTCAGTAATCCTGGTTATATAGTCGATGATACTCGTCTAGAGTTAAGAAAAAAGAATCAAATCACCATAATAACTGTAATATTCTCAAATTAATTTGGCATAACTTGCGCTCCACTATAAATGTAAACTTGTCATAATCTACGAAATCAACAACTATTGTATTGGTCAAGCAAATCTATAATATTCCGGCCATAATGACAATGTAATTTGACGTAACTTGCGCTCCACTACAAATGTAAACTTGCCATAATACTCGAAATCAATAACAATTGTGTAGATGAAAAAAAATATTACATTAATTATTGCCGGAATTTAATTTCATTACATGTATTTAAATGTATTCAAATTAATCTTGATTGACAAAAATTAACGGAGCAAATTCATCAAATTGCCATATTAAAGGAATAGAGTTGCTCAATAAGTAAATTAGAAATTATACTCCTAAAATTTATGAATATATAGTTGTCGTAGCAACTGTACACTTATGTAAAAAAGGAATAAAATTTACAACCAATAATGAAGATCCTCTATTAAATGACTTGCATAAACCCCAATATAATTATAGTAAAAATTGTTATATATAACGAATTAGAAACCGATGATAATAAAATAATGTCATTTTGATTTTACTGATTTGTATACATGATAGTAAAAACTGTAATTTACATCATGTATTTTGTTACACTTACAAAAATAAATTTGATTATATAACAAATAATGAGGGAATATTCACTGGTTAAATGCCTTGTATAAAATTTGATAATGTTTATAAATAGAACTATTAATTTCAAACTATTTAATTATATGAATACAAATTATCAGCATCACACCATTATATTATGCTTTCTTGATTTTATGTAAAAATGATCATAGACCAAACTATGGTGACAAAATAAAATATAGTATATCATAGACCTTGAGAATATGCTAGTTAGAAGAAACTTGGAAACTCCGTTATTGTCAACAACAACCAAAGTTAACATGTACCTATCAAGTTGGTAATATCACTATATTATACAATACATGTTTCATATTTCTTTTAGTGTAGGTGGTCGATTCAAGTTGGTTATTATAGTGAAAATACTATAATAAAAATTAGTTAATTGATATTATACTACACGTGTTTCAGATTTTCAAATGCCACTTACGTATTTTCTCAGTATATGCATATACGATTTTGTCTGTTAAAATAAGTACTCGTAAGTGAAACTAAAACTGGTCGAAAGTGTTGAATGATACGCGCCTAATGTTAATGGTTGTATCCCAAATCGAATCAGTTGATTAGAATATCAACCGGACATTATAGTATATCACAGGACAACAGTACTTTTGTCAAATTAAATGAACAATGGCAGTCTATGTAATTAAGCTAATAAGAAGAGGGTTTTTAAATATAGGGTGTGAGAGTAATTGTGGTGTTGCCACATTGGAAATAGGCATTTTTGATAATAACACATGACATAAAGGTTAAATACTAATAGTGCTCCTAAAATAATATATAGGGGATTTAATGATCACCCAAATGAAGAAGCATGTCATGTTTAGAATCATCACATGTATCATTCCCTTAAATGTTTACAAATTTAAAAGCTAGGATTTTAAAAAAAAAATATTTCAATAAGACAAATAACTGTTTACATTACAGTGAATTTGAAAATTTCACAGGGAGGCAAGTGCCCCTTTGACTTTTGACTCAACGTAAATGCGCTACTGATCACACTAACCTCGGCCTAGAATAAATAGGGTTACTCAAATAAAGCGCAACGTCTCAGACTGCAACAAGCCCAGGCTACACTTTTTTTTTCCGTCTAAAAGGTTATATTAATGGGTCAAAGCCCACAATCCACAAACAACCAAAAACCCAACGAAAAGACCAAACAAAAACAACAACATACAACATGGGCCTAGAAGCCCAACATCCCAAAACCAACGACGCCGCGCGTCCACCCACGCGTCAGTCCATTCTCGTCACGACGCCCACGCATCAAGCACTATCACGCGTTAGACGCGTACCCACTCTTCACCTCGAGATCCAAAACATCACCTCACGATTCCAAACGTCGATGATTGCCGGAAAGTCGAGGCAACCGCCATTTACGCCGGATCTGGAGCACATGCACCCCTCATCATCGCCTATTCTTCCACAGAGAGCTTCACCGGAACCTTACCGAGCTCTCATCCAGGCTAGAGATAGACTCCAATCACAAACTTTAAACTACACCGCTTCTTTCCTCTGCAGGACACGACCGAAACTTCCCAGCCATCGCAATCCTCGGATCCAAACACCAGCTTTCTAGCTACCACCCTCAACGGAACAATCTGAGCCCGCGACGCCATTAACTTCGAGGATACTAACTACTAAGAGAATCAGAGAGCTTCATCGGGACATACCCGAGATCTCACCCGAAGCGTCACAGACCACTGTTTCAACATCACCACTTTCTTTCCCGGGGAGCATCGATCGAAGATTCGAGATCTCCACCGGATCTGAAATCACAACCACCACAAAAAAAGACAAACGCCGGAGCATAGAAAGCCTCCGCACCAAAAGAAACCCTAAAGCCACCCGTTCTCTTAAGAAGATAAAGAGTTACGGCGGCGCAGCTAAACCGACCGCCTAGCAGAAAAGAAAGTGCAACGACAGGAACCTTAGAACTACACAAAACCCAAAGGAAAAGGAATTTTTAAAAACGCAGAAAGGAAAATCCGGACCGACGGTCGGTGACTGTGAAAGCTCACTCCGTCGGCCGGAACCGAATAAACCCGGCGGCGGTTTCTCTCTCTACTCGCGGTTTCTCTCTCTCTTTTCTTTCAGTATAAGTCATCTCTCCAAGCCCGGCTACCCTATTTTATCATTTCTATTCTACTAACAAAAATAAATTAGTACTATTATATAGATTTGGAAATTTGGAAACTACGGTGGAGAATAGTTTCAAGTGATTTGGGATGTGACACTAAATCTTGTAAAGACCAAATAAATACTCTTGATTCAGTTTTATCAGCCGACCAGTTATAAGTTATAACGTACGGTGTCGGTAGCTCGAACTTTAATATATTTGTATGTTTCTTTTGTCAGTTATGCGTTTATATTATTTATTAGGGGTGGGCACGGAGCGGATATCCGGAGTTTTAAGGATATCCGTGATCCGATCCGTAGCTTACGAATATTCGATTTTTTGATTCGATCCGATCCGTAACTCTTCGGATATCTGGAACACCGGATATCCGCGAATATTCAAATTTTTGCCGGATATCCGATTCGATCCGTAAAAAATAATTAAAAAATTAAAAATAAATAAAAATAAAAGAAAAATAAGAAAATCTGAAATAAGTTAATAATATTTCATTATTTTTTAAGAAACAATTACATACTTTCAAAATTTTTAATAACTAAATAATTAATTTAGTGAATAAAAACATTATAAAACTTACATAAATATATAAAAGTATATATATTATATAATTTTATAAACATGTATACATATATATGTATATAACGGATCGGATCGGATATTCGTTTCTAAAAATATTAGTATTTGTGATTTGCTTCGTCTTTGACGGATATTGGATTTTAGTATTTGCTTCGATTCGTTAAGTTACGGATATTCGGATTTTTCGGATCGAATCGAAACGAATAACGAATCGAATCAAAATTTACGGATATTTTGCCCACCCCTATTATTTATGGCTAATTCTATGAAAAATGTACTATATTAATAGTTTAATACTATAGATTTGATATTTCTGCACGAAAATGGTTGAATATCTTCCCCTTAGCTGTGTTTTAGGAATTACTTTTATTTTAAATTTGGTATGGCAAAAGTACTACAACTATTTGTTTTAATATTGATCTTGATAATCACTTTCAAACTAACAACTTAAAAAAAAGAAACACGTTAAACGGTCTTTTTCCTCAACTCCCGCTTCAGAAGTTTAAGTCTGTCTCTAAATGATCGAATAAATAGTGTAAAGTAGTGCATTATTGATTTAAACCAAAAAATTACATAGAAGAATAAACCAAATTATACTTTAAAAATAAAAGTTGTTACCACAACAACTTCGACCCTAGAGTATCTCCGTTAGATAATTTCACCATAATATCTCACAATTTAAGTTATTATTTTGTTAAATAGTTATCTCAAATGTTTTTTTTTTGAAAAAAAAAATCGAAACAAAATATTTGAAATATGTTTGGATATGGTAATCAACATTTGAAATGCTCGAGATAGTATATATATATTATTAATATACGAGATATCAAGAGTGAAAATTTTCCTAAAAAAATGCTCATAATCAGGAAAATACACATGAAATATTTTAGCAAGTCAATACAAAAAGAATATGAAGTATTTATATATATATATAGTAAAAATAAAATTTATTAATTTATGAGATATCAAGAGTGAAAATTTCCCTATAAAAAATGCTCAGAATATGAAGAGATTAATGATAATATCCTAATCCGAAAGCTTTGCTAATACTGATTTAGTGGCGAAAGCGAAATCGAAACTAAACATTTTAATTAAACAAAAAAAACTAATTAATTAATATAAATCTGAGATTAATTGAAAGGAGAAAAAGACAGTCCCCATGTCTTAATGACAGTGGCTCGACTTTCCACGAGGGAAATTTATAGTTTTATACAAAATCTTTGCTCAAATACCAAACTCTTTTGCCTTCTTCTTCTTCTTTTTTCTTCCTTCTCTCAGATTCTCTGGACCAAGAAGATGGATTCGTGAATCCATCTCCTCTCTCTATCTAACCTTCTGTTCCTCTGTTTCAAAAGCTTCTAAAAGCATCGATGGCGGAGTTCATCTGTTTATTCGGAAAGGTCTACTCTTCCTCTCTTAGATCTTTTCTATGATTAAGCTTCTCTGCATGTATGCTTTATCAGTTTAACCTACCAGCAAACTCTGTTTCTATCTTCACAAAGATTTAAAGTATCTCTACCCAGGGGCGGACGCAGCATCATAATTAGATGGGGGCACATGACATTTTTTCATTATGTCTAGTTCTAGAGTTGCAGGGCATTTCTTAAACTGGTACTAATTATTGAAGGAAAATAAAAATTAGATGGGGGCACGTGCCCCCGTACGTTACTACCTGCGTCCGCCACTGTCTCTACCTTACCTTTTATGTTTATTCTTGATTCCGACTTTAATTCGAACCAAATCTTTGGTCTCTTATTTGATGTTAATCTAACAGGACACTGCAACGATTGTAATAAAGCAACCAAAGAAGTCACCTCTGTTCTTAAGGATGATAGTTTTAGTGTTTGCAATGGTGTGTGGTCTCTACATGTGCTCTGTTTGCTTAAAACAGTCCCGTCTCCAAAGCTCTCAACTTGTTCCAACTCCTGTTGATTCTCACTCATCACACCACGCTCTTACTCGGATTCATTACCCAAAGCCACAGACTTTTAGTCGGTAACTACTCTCTCTCTCTCTCTGTTCTTGTCTGTGTCTCTGTTTCTTATGCTCTGTTCTGGGTAAAAAACAGAGCTGAATGTGGGCACAATCCCGTGAGGTTCTTTGCGATACTATCGACGCAGAGATCAGGAAGCGGCTGGTTCGAAACGCTGTTGAACAGTCACGACAACGTGAGTTCCAACGGAGAGATCTTCTCTGTTCTGGATCGAAGAAAGAACGTTTCTTCGATCGTTAAGACTCTTGACAGGGTTTATAATCTTGATTGGTTCACGAGCGCTTCAAAGAACGAATGCTCTGCCGCGGTTGGGTTCAAATGGATGCTTAACCAGGGCCTGTTGGCTAACCATGAAGAGATTGTGGATTACTTTAACCGGAGAGGCGTCTCGGCTATATTCTTGTTCAGAAGGAATCCTCTGAGGAGAATGGTTTCTGTGCTGGCGAATTCTTATGACCGTTACGCTAAGCTGTTGAATGGAACTCACAAGTCTCATGTTCATTCTCCTGAAGAGGTTTTTGTATATATTTATATTCATTTATATAATAATGTTTTTAGTTTGTTTCTTGATTATTATTGGTTGGTTTCTTGCTGCAGGCAGATGCACTTTCTAGGTACAAGCCTGTGATTAACTCGACATCTTTGATCCATGATTTACGAGAAACAGAGAGTTTAGCTGCAAAGGCTTTGGAGTATTTCAATACCACTCGTCATATGGTTGTTTTCTACGAAGATCTCATAACAAATCAAACGGTAACGTTTTATTATCATAACCTTTAGAAGTTTCGAAGTTTGTTGTGGGTGTTAATTTCCTTTGGGGTTTGGTGGCAGAGGTTGAAGCAAGTTCAGGAGTTTTTGAAGATTCCTGTGAAGGATTTGTCAAGCAGACAGGTGAAAATACACAGAGGAGATTTGTCGGTTCACATCAAGAACTGGGAAGATATAAACAAGACGTTGAATGGGACCGAGTACGAGAAGTTTCTACGAGCAGATTGACTAGTGTTTTTTTTTTATTATTTAAAGACTGTGTTCTACGTTCGACTAAAGGTTTTGCAAAATGCCAAAAAAAAAGAAGGTTCTTTGTATAAAAGTGGGGCCCTAAGTTTAGATAACAAAGTTGTTGCTTTTTGATAAGGGTGAACACGGCTCTCCAAAATATTTGGAGCTAGATATTTTGATCAGTAGTATTTTTTTTTTCTTGGATCAACCAATAGCACTTTTTATCAGTTAAAGATCGTGATAATAGTGAATAACTGAAATATATTTTCATTAGATTTAGATACGTATAATATCTACCATTTTAACCTAACCGTTTTCTGTAAGTATATATAAGCTTAAGTAGCTGTGCCTTTCATTTGTTTATACACGTCCTTCACAAATCTTACTCTCTCTTTTTTTTTTTCCCACCATAAACCATGGAAAGCTCCATGTTCCTCATGACAGCAGTGTTCCTCTGTCTTGTGGCTTTTCCAACCATAACCGTGGGAAAAGATCTGAGATTCTTGCCAAAACCCATCCAAGGATGGCCACATCCGTCAGATTTCTCCAGAGACGTAATGTTTAGGAGCACTTCCCATAAATTCAACTATGGAGATTCCAAAGTATGGAAATGTGTTCAGAGCAACGGATCTGGTCCCGCCATTTCCATTTCCATTTCACCGTCCACACCGTCACCTTTGCCCTCAACTCCAAAAACGTTTCCTCCTCCACCTACACCATCTCCTCCTCCTCCAACTCCTAAAATATCTCCACCGCCGCCAACACCATCTCCCAAAATATCTTCACCGCCGCCAACACCATCTCCTCCTCCTCCAACTCCCATCATATCTCCACAGCCGCCAACACCATCTCATCCGCCTCCAACTCCCATCATATCTCCACAGCCGCCAACACCATCTCCTCCGCCTCCAACTCCCATCATATCTCCAACGCCACCTACACAATCTCCTAAAATATCTCCACAGCCACCTTCACCATCTCCTCCGCCTCCAACTCCCATCATATCTCAACAGCCACCTTCACCATCTCCCAAAATATCTCCACAGCCAACTTCACCATCTCCTCCATCTCCAACTCCCATCATATCTCCACAGCCACCTTCACCATCTCCCAAAATATCTCCACAGCCAACTTCACCATCTCCTCCGTCTCCAACTCCCATCATATCTCCACCGCCACCTACACCATCTCCTCCTCCTTCATCTCCCAAAATGTCTCCGCGGACTCCTACACCATCTCCTAAAATATCTCCACAGCCACATTCACCATCTCCTCCGCCTCCAACTCCCATTATGTCTCCACTGCCACCTACACCATCTCCATCTCCCATAATATCTTCACCTTCGCCTCCAACTCCCAAAATGTCTCCGCTGCCTCCTACACAATCTCCTCCGCCTTCATCCCCCAAAATATCTCCACCGTCGCCAACACCGTCTCTTGCGCCTCCAACTCCAAAGAAGTCTCCATCTCCACCGACGCCAACACCATCTCTTCCGCCTCCAACTCCCAAGAAGTCACCATCTCCTTCGCCACCAAGCCGTGATGATGATGAGCCATCGTCTCCTAGCCAGCCATCGATTCCACCTCCGGAACATCATCACCATCACCATCACCATCACCATCACCATCAGAATCCATGGGAACACTTCAGAAGTTGTGTGAGAAACATGGGACCTGTTGGAGTTTGTCGTGGGCAGATGGCGTTCAGTTTCTACACTAGGAGGTTTCAAGTCAGTGACTATTGTTGCAATATTGTCGTCAACGTGAAAAATGAATGCGAAGATGCCATTTGGGGATATTTCACCGATCCTTACTTTGTTGCTCTAGTTCGTTTCACTTGTCACATCGCCTACTAGTTTGTTTTCTTCATTTTTATTAGGGTTTTTTTCTTTAGTGGTTTTCTTCTTGTTTTGGTTCGTTTTTAGTTCATGCAATATTGTTGTCGTCCTCTTTCGTTATACGTTTTAGTTAATGAATAAATATGGCTTTCTTTCTTTTTTTTTTTCTTTGTATCCGCAACTGACATGTTAACTACCAATATATAATTCAATCTCATTCAACTACGTGACATCAAATCCTCCTAAGAGAAATAACTTGTTTAGACTTGGATGATCGTCAAATATCAAAGTCTTCATTCCAAAGAGTGCGATCTTCTGGAAAGTAACAGAATCATTCAGAACACGAAACGGGTTTCTTTCTTTTCCTTTTTATCCGTGATTTTTATAGTATTGTATTTATATTACATTTTAAACATTTTCTTCTTGCATGGCTAATCACCTTCTTTCTGTTGCCTCCTCCAATTTCTTTTTTTTTTTTTTTGTTTTATAATCTCATGAACTGCCACATATTAATTAATGGATATCTAACTTCATTTCGTGGTCCAAATATTTGATTTATTTAGATTGTGATAATGTACAATTTTATTGTTGCAACATAAAATATTTTATCCTTCTCGTTTCGCGTATTCAACTTATTATTGAAGAAAAAAAATAATCTCTCTATTTTTTTATTTTTATTTTGCTAACTAACATAATCTATCTTGAAATCTAAATACAGCTTAACGAAACTAATTTTTTTAGTTTTAGTTATATCCTTTAGTATATTCTGAAAAGTATCCCTTTAGAGCATCTCCAAGGGTTCACTCTATTTTTTACTCTAAAATAGAGTGACTCTATAATAGAGATGGAGTTTGCTCCAATGGTACTCTATTTTAGAGTAGAAAATAGAGTGATGAACAAAAAAAAAACAACTTACTCTATATTTGGAGTAAACCTATTTTTCACTCTATTATAGAGTAAGAAATAGAGTACCATTGGAGCATTTTTTACTCTAAACTCTATTTTAGAGTGAAAAATAGAGTTGGGTTGGAGATGATCTTAGTCATATGACTGAAGATATTTATTATATTTAGTTTTTTTCAAAACTTGTGTTTAACAACTTTAACCTAATTCCTATTTTGTCAAAAGAATCTTAAGATTTTTATGTTGTAAAAAAAAACATAGTGCACACGACGTTCTGTTGCTTATCTGTTGAGAATCGAAAAAAGAATTCTGAAATTTTTTGACAAAATCATTTCATAATTTATTTCACTGGAAAAAAACCATCAGAATTTTATTAAGGCGACATTCCAACTGATTTCCAACAATTTTTGACGAAAATGTTCATAAAAGAATATCGTCAAAATTTGTAGAAAATTTCTCACCTACCACTATTCCATCGAATCATTAATCTAACAAGAAAAATATAGTTCATTTCCAGTATGGATTGTTTTCAGTATTCAATGTCACATGCAATCTTTTTTTTTTTTGAGCACATAACAATTTATTCATCAGACCTCTCAATCTTAACCAGAGGTTCTGTCACCACCAAAACCGGATTTTAAGAAACCAGTTTGGTCCAAATGAGTCACATCGATCTCCCCCAACTTGGATTCTCCATTTGTCTCCGTGGAATAAACGGAACATATTAACCGATATATTGATAATTTTGTCATCTTTTCGTGCTTTTAGACAAGCTATTTCATAGAGAAATCGTATCACACTTCCATGAGTCACTACCACCACTCTCTCACTTCATCATCACCACATATAAGAACAAAAAGCAATGCTTAGAAGAACAAATGTGGGCTGAATAATACACATGATTAGTGACAAAGATAGAAACCTTTATGTTTGAGGATTGACATGAAGACATAAAGAAGATGCATCAGAAGAAGAGAAAAAAAAAGAGCTGTTGGAGAATGTTGACTTTAAGATGTGAACACAAATTTGAATTTGTATTCATATCTAATAGAGCATATCTTGCCATCTCAGTTGTCTCTTATGTTTCTTTAAATACCATTGTATGTGTAAAAAAAAGATTTAAGGAAAATTGAATCCTTCTTTACTACTCTCCCTTGTTGCAAACTCTCTCTTCTCTCACAAATTCAAGTTTCTCATTTCTTCATTTTGTTCTTATATTTTTTACATTGAGCAGTCTCAAAGGCTATCTACAAGTCAGAAGAGTAGACATGGACTCCTTTGATAACCGCTCAGCAACCTTTTATCGAAAGGAAAGAAAAGTCTTTAAACGTTACGACAAGAATAATCAAAAAGACAAAACTGTTAAGAAAGAAAAGACACATACTCTCACTGCTTGTTGTCTTCCTGCATGGTTCAGCTCAACATCTATATGACCCTGCAACCAAAAGTACATTTTGTTACTACAACAACATCTAAAAGGTCACCAATCAAGATCCTAGGGATTTATATTACTAATACAAGATTAATTAAACATTACTGAAAATTCAAGAAGAGAGTAGGGGAATCAGGTATCAAGTTCGAGGCCTAACTACAACCATTATTCTAGTTGAATTGGTAACTAGTACCTGGATCTTTCTCTCTGCTTTCCAAGATGTTTCTCCATAACGAACAAAAACAATCTCAGCATAAAATTGATAGACGGAGGAGTTGCCAAGAACCAGCGAGAGACATTCCATTAGACGATCATATCAGAGAATGAGAGAGATACAGAGAATGGTGGAAGCATACTCCAAATTAGAGGATCTGGTGTCGAGAAAATGGACTAAACACCATTTGGAACATGATAATAATAATAATCTAAGTCCACTGGGCCTCATAAGTTAGTCCATTTAAAAGGCGTATCCGTTTGGTCTAATTAGTCCGGTTGTAATTTCATTTATCTTAATTTATGTTAACCAATTGATCGGTTTATCAAACACTATATTTGGCTATTTTGCAAATTGGTTTGTGGAATTCATAAAATATTTATTTATTTTCTTATAGAAAAAAATCAAAGATAAAACTTCAGAAAAACAAAATCTATCTGAAATGGAGACCAACAAAGACGGAACAAAAAAGAATCAACAAAACGCGGCGGCTTTTGTCGTATCGAAAGCACAAAAACGCCGTCGTTTTAATCTCTCTCTCTTTCTTATCTATTTCGAGAGGGACCAATAATGAAAGCCCTTTGGTCTAATCTCATTCGCTTGTCGTGTCTCTCCCCAAAAATATCATTTTCACCTTCCAAACAAGAAGAAGAAGAAGAAGAAGAAGATATTTTGTTTTCCAATTAGCTTCCTTCCTTCTCAGATTCCTTCCTTCCCTTCATTTCAATGGATCCGACGACGGCGGCGGCGGTGATGCCGATTGATTTGCCGATCATACACGAGAGCGATCGGTACGACTTCGTGAGAGATATAGGGTCTGGCAACTTCGGAGTGGCTCGTCTCATGACTGATAGACTCACTCAGGAGCTCGTCGCTGTTAAGTACATCGAGAGAGGTGACAAAGTACGCTCCTTTTTTTTTCAAATTCATTCCATTATACTATATGATTCATTCGATCTAATTCCTCTCTCTCTCTCTCTATTTATATATAAATAGAGAGAGAGAGAGGGGTGTTAGTAAGTTTCTAGATTTAGTAGCTTCCTCTTTTAGATTTGCCATTAAATGTTCTTAAAGCTGTTAACTTTTTCAATTAAAAAGATTTTGACATTTCTCAACGGTTTTTATTCTTCAATAAATGCTTTAACTTTGTTAACACAACAGATTGATGAGAATGTTCAGAGGGAGATCATAAACCACAGGTCCTTGAGGCATCCTAATATCGTCAGGTTTAAAGAGGTGATTTTGACGCCTAGCCATCTGGCTATTGTGATGGAGTATGCTTCTGGTGGTGAGCTTTATGACCGCATCTGTAACGCTGGCCGTTTTAGTGAAGATGAGGTCTCCGTCTCTCTCTCTCTCTACTTGCTTAATTTCGATTTTTTTTTGGGCTACTACTACTACTACTAGTGCTGATTCTGTGTGTGTTTTTTTTTTTTTAAAATGGTGGTAACAACAGGCTAGGTTCTTCTTTCAGCAGCTTATCTCTGGAGTTAACTATTGTCATGCAATGGTTATTACCCCCTTCTTCTTCTTCCAAACTTTGTTTTAATTGATTTTTGTGTTGATTGTTCCTTCATCCCCTGTGTGAAGCAAATATGTCATCGAGACCTGAAGCTGGAGAATACATTGTTGGATGGAAGTCCTGCCCCTCGTTTGAAAATTTGTGATTTTGGTTACTCCAAGGTTATTTATACTTAAATACTACTATATACTAGTACACTCCTTTTGTGTTTCCTCCTGATTTTTTCATTGTAACTTTTGCATTTTTCGTTTTCTTCAGTCTTCTGTTCTTCATTCGCAACCAAAGTCAACTGTTGGTACTCCTGCGTACATTGCGCCAGAGATTCTTCTTCGACAGGAATATGATGGCAAGGTATGTGGCTCTCCCCCCATGAGACCCCATTCTTCTGTCTTGGTTGTTAATGCTCTGAATTGCATTTAACAGATGGCAGATGTATGGTCATGTGGTGTGACCTTATACGTAATGTTGGTTGGAGCATATCCATTTGAGGATCCAGCTGAGCCAAGAGATTATCGCAAAACTATACAAGTAACTAAACCTTCTTTCTCTTTCACTCATCATCACTGTCATTAACTAACTAACTCTCTCTTTTGACTTTGCTTTAGAGAATCCTTAGTGTCACTTACTCAATCCCTGAGGACTTGAACCTCTCACCTGGATGTCGTCAGCTAATCTCAAGGATCTTCGTGGCTGACCCTGCAACGGTAAGTTTCTTACACACACACACACGCTCTCTTCTTTAAGTATCTTCCTGATGCGAGAGAGAGAGAGTCTCAACTGTGTTGCAGAGAATCAGCATTCCAGAGATCAAATCCCATGAATGGTTCTTGAAGAATCTTCCTGGTGATCTGATGGACGAGAACAGAATGAGTAGTCAGTTTCAAGAGCCGGAGCAGCCGATGCAGAGCCTTGACACTATCATGCAGATCATCTCTGAGGCCACCATTCCAGCTGTTAGAAACCGTTGTCTCGATGACTTCATGGCTGATAATCTTGACCTCGACGATGACATGGACGACTTTGATTCCGAGTCTGAGATTGATGTTGACAGTAGCGGAGAGATAGTTTATGCTCTTTGAGAGTTTGAGGAGTGGACAAAGTCTGTTTTGTCTTCCGGTACTGTTCAGACGCTATTGGAGTCTTTGTCTTGTCTTAAGCTCCTCTACCACCATCCTTTATTTTGGATCCTTTGTTGTTTTTTGTTTTGTTTCTCTACACACTTTGGATTCACATACATATATATATATGTGTAATATATATTTATAATATATTTGAGAATTCATTTTATGTGTTGCTTCGTTTTCTTGAACTCCATCAAAGATGGACTCCAATCTATCTATGGTTTGGTTCCATCACTCTGTGCTTTCTTCAGCTTTCTCCGAAGATCGGGTCTGTGTCTTGGTTGGATTATATTTTGTTTACTACTTTGTGGTATCAGTGATTGTGCTATGCTTGCTCTTGAAACAGTTGCAATCTGTAGGAAGATGAGATATAATATTTCTTAGGCTTTATATTATAAATATCAAAGCTTATAGAGAGTTGTAATCAAACCGTATAAGAATTTATTATAGGATTTTGTTGACAAAAAAAACCCTTTGGATTTACATATATGCATATAAGTAATTTGTAATATATTCTCTTTATTTTAATAACTACTAGATTTTGATCCGCGCTTCGAAAGCGCGGATATTATTTTTCACTTTTATAAAATATATTATTTGTTTGTAATTATTGAATAATATATTTCATAAAAATGAAAAATAATACCCGTACTTTCAACCGAATTCATCCAGATCAGAACCAAATTCATTAAAATCCAGAATTTTTAGGTATATTGGTTATTTAGATATTTTTACCGAAGACACTCTAGGTGTTATTTTATATATCGATATTTATTTAGATCTAGAAAGAGTTTTTTTATACATCGATTTACATCCAGATCCAGAAAGAGTTTCTTTTATACATCGATATTTATTTTCCATAATTAGTGTTATATATTTCAGATGTATTATAATATAACTAACGATATTCAAAAGAGTTGAACCGAATGAGGTTATATGACTATTTTTGTTACAGATATCCGAACCCGTTTTAAATACATTAGTTATTTAGATATTTTTAGGTTCCTACACATCAGAACCGAAATCATCCAGATACAGAATAACCCAACTCAAAATCCACACATAAGTTTATAATATTTAAGCAAGACTTGGTTTCAAAACAAAAAAAAAAACGATACCCAAAATAAACAACATGTACCTAAATGGAAAGATAATGATCATGTCTAACTGATTTTATAAATTAATAAAAAAATTTTATATGTATTTGGCTAAACTAAGTGAAATAAAAAGAGTTCTTTTATCAAGTAAATAAATTATATGGAGTGAAAAATTAAGTGGCAAAAAATGTAGCACATGTTAATTATTTTTATTTAAATTATTATTTTATTTCACAAAAATATATATTTGAACTATTTTTTCGGTACGTAATTTTCCACCGATTGAAACTAAAATAAAAATATTTTAGTAAAATAAACTAAACCAAACTTTTAATTATATGTAAAATCTAATTATTTAACATTTTTGATTTTATAATTGGCACAAAGTTAATATTGATTAAATAATAAATAAAATATACATTATTATTATTATGGTAATATAATTAATGATGTAAATTATTATTAAGGTAATATAATTATTTAAATTGTTAAACTAAGTAAAATATGGAAACACAATTAATAGATACTACTATTCATGTATCCAAACAAATTTCATTAAGACTACTATTCTAGTTTTCAAACACACCAAATTTTTTTAATCATCTTATTCAAGTCTCCAAATACTCTGATTTTGTACTTGAGTATTAATAAGATAGACTAGATCTAGACCCGCCCAACCGGCGGGTATTTATTTTATGTTTTTAGTTTTTTTTTTTAATTATAAATGATATATTTGTAATATTTAAACATAAATTTAGATTGAAAATTAACATTTGTAGTTATAATAAAAATTAAAAGTTTAAAAAAATATTTTGATATAAATTTTAAATTCCTAATTAAAATAATATAGAGATGGATCATAATTTTTTCCAATTCCAAAATCTTAGCATTATTAATAAAAAATAAAAAATTTATAAATAAATAAAATATATAAATATATTTGAAATTAAAATAAATTTGTTAAAAAAATCTTATGCTATTGTTGTTTATTTCTATAGTTTGACCAGTGCCCGTATACATATTTGCTTTCACTTCAATTTTTTTCTTTGTTCTAATGATAATATCTATATATATATATGTGTGTGTGTGTGTGTGTGTAAAATTAATATGTATTACATAATTATTAATATAACATTTTAAAACAAAAATTTTATTTATTACTTTAAATAACTATATTATGTGATTTTAATCGTCTATTATATCACAAGTGTATCATATAAAAATCTAATATTTATAACTAATTGGACTTATATTATAAAAGTGTTATACTAACAATTTATAAATAAAATATTTTATATTTTATTTATATGATATATAAATTGATTTTGATGTGTGATTTTTATTAATAAATATTGAAAATATTTAATGTTAACAAAAAATCTATAAGAAAATTTATTTTGGTTAAGATTCATTATATTAAAGAAATCTATTATTTAAATTAGGAAAATACATTAAATACTTAAATCTATCATTTAAATAAGGAAAAGACAAAATTCTCTAATATCTTTGTTACCAAACAAAATTTAATTTTTTTAAGACTCCTATCCCTTATTATCAAACAAAAGCTTAAAGTACTTCTACTTTAATAAGATAGATATTATTAAAACTGAAGTATATTTTAGTACTGTTTGGAAAAATGGATAATATTATAAATGTATATTATTTGGTAACTTAGATAGCAGTATTTTTGGTATTTTTTTTTAATTTACACATTTAACTATTACATTTACAATATTATGTACTTCCTCAAAGCTCTATATTTTTTATTTACAGATCATGCAACTGTATTTATAATCAATCTATATTATTAAAATTTAAATACATTTTAGTACTGTTTGAAAACATAGATAACATGTTAAATGAAAATTGTTTGGTAACTTGGATAGCAGTATTTTTGGTACTTTTTTTATTTACATATTTAGCTATTACATTTACAATAAATTATGTACTTATTTTTATATATATTTTTATTTACAGATTCTGCAAATGTATTTATAATTTATTTAAATTAATTAATTATATTTTCAAAGTTTATCTAAGCAAATCGATATTTATATATTGATCATTATTAATATTATACGAATATTAACTAAATTGCATGTATTAAAAGGAGATAATCATTTTCATGGATTAACTAAATCGTCAAATTACAAAATATAAGAACATACACAGAATTTTTTTATAAAACCGACGGTTTAAGAATTTACGTTGAACATAAATTAAATCAAATACCCGCACAGGAGTGCAGATCAAGTTCTAGTATAGATTAAAATGGGTTATCCGAACCCAAACTGAACCCGCAAAAATACGAATATATTTCGAACTGAAATTTAGAAATATATGAATGAGACTGAAATATTTGACCCCCGAATACCCGAAACCCAAACAGATCTGAAACGAACCGGAATTGACAACTGAACGCCCAGCCCTAGTCACTATTAGTATTATGTATCATATATATTTCATCATATAATTAATTGTATTGGTCCATCGTATAAATAATCATATAATTAATAGTATTTTACATATATCATCTTATAAATAATCACATATATTATATTCTTAAAGTTTAATGTGAAATATAAAAACCATAATTTAAGTTGGTATATGAAAATAATCTTTTTGTTGTATTTTTCTTATATATATTGAAAAACAAATTAATAATGGTTATTGGAAAATATTTTAGTAAAAATAAAATTTGAATATATGCATATTTTAAATAAATTTTTGATATAAATCAACTTTAAATTATTATTTTGATTTGAAATATGTATATAAAATTTAAATTTAAATTTAAATTTATGATTATTTTAGACAAAATAATGTTTTTAGGTAATTAGATTAGTCTATTTTGTATATTTTAAAACTGATATACTTTTATCCATGTTTCAAAATTTTATTTTTTTTGCATTAGTTTTCTATTAGTTATTATTAATTTTATTATATTTGTTTTTTGCAAATTGGGCTCTTGAATTTTTTTTATTTAACTAAACTAAATAGGGTAATAATACATGTTTTTAAAAATTGTTTTATATAATATACTATTTATATTTCAGTTTGTGTTTTTATTGTCACCATAAAGAATTGTAAATAAAAGAATGGTAAATATAATGACAGAATTGTAAATAAAAAGAAATATAGGAAGAATGTTGTTTAATTTATTGTAAAAACAATGGCTAAATGTTTAAATAAAAAAATATTAAATATGTTATTCATGTTTCTAAACAATTTTCATTTGTTATTAATTTATTGAAAATACAATGGCTAAATATGTAAATAAAATAAAGTACACATCTCTACTATCAATGTTTCCAAACATATTTTATTTATTCTACGAAGAAGATTCTAGGAATGGAGATCTTCAGGGATAGGAAAAAGAAGAAGTTGTTCTTGTCTCAAAAGGCCTACATTGAGAAGGTTCTGACAAGATTCGACATGCTTAATGCTAAGCCTATCGATACTCCATGTGCTGCAAATTTTCATCCTACCATGAGTTATGAAATGTCTGAAGGGGAAATCGATTATATGTCACGAGTTCCTTATGCTAGCGCTGTAGGAAGTTTGATGTATGCTATGGTCTGTACAAGACCAGATCTTGCACATGCAGTCAGTGTTGTGAGTAGGTTCATGGTTCAACCACGGAAGGAGCATTGGATGGCTGTGAAGAGGATTTTCCGGTACCTTAAGGGTACATCTGATGTTGGTCTTGTCTATGGAGATAAGGATCCAAGTCTGGTTACTGGGTATTCTGATTCAGATTATGCAGGAGATGTGGACAGCAGGAGATCTATGACTGGTTATGTATTTACTCTGGGTGGTTCTGTTGTGAGCTGGAAGGCGACTTTGCAGTCGACGGTGACTTTGTCTACTACTGAGGCAGAGTATATGGCATTGACAGAAGCTGCTAAGGAGGCGATATGGTTAAGAGGGCTGGTCAGTGATCTTGGTCTTCATCATGATCAGGCTACTGTGTTCTGTGATAGCTTGAGTGCTATCTGTTTAGCCAAGGATCAGGTTCATCATGAGAGAACCAAACATATTGATGTAAGATACCATTTTCTGAGAGAAGAAAAGAGGATTGAAGTGAAGAAGGTAGGAACAGCTGATAATCCTGCAGATATGTTCACTAAGGCGGTTCCTCACAGCAAGTTCAAGCATTGTCTTGATTTGCTGAACATCTCAAGCTGTTAATCTGGCCCTAATGGGCATCTAGCCCTAAGGGGCATCTGGCTCTGAGGAGCATCTGAGTCCGACGGGACATCTGACGTCTGAGTTCGACGGAACATCTGAGGCAAAGAGGGAGTCTGGTACATCTGTATTCTGAGCACAGAGAAGTGCATTCTGGTACATCTGATTATGGAGGATTCAAGTCAAGGTGGAGATTTGTTGAAATATGCCTTGAATCTGCGAGCTGAGTTATATCGGGCGATCCAGACGTCATGGATCGGGCGATATATGAAAGGGGAGTATCGATCGATAGACGTGTTGTCGTATCGGTCGATAGTACCCAAATCCGAGAAATATGGAAAGTTTCATTAAAGACTTTCTTATATATACATCTAGGGTTTTACCCTATTGTGTAGCACGAATTGTACTCTGAAAATCTAGCCTCCATCAATAAAGTACTCTCTTTGCCCGTGGACTAAACCCTAAGGGTTAACCACGTTAAATCTCTGTGTCAATCCTTCTTATTCATTCATCTGTTAATCTATATCTTCTCACATCCGTCACAACACTAAGATTAAAATGTTTTGGTGGAAAGTCCTTCATAATGGTCTCCCAGTTGCTCAAAACCTCAATAATAGGGGATGTAAAATATAAAACTGCTGTCAAGTCTATGGGGAAGAAACTGAAAGTGTTGATCATATATTCCTTCACTGCAGAGTATCTAGAGAAATATGGACACTTGCGATAGAAGGATGTAAGCTTTGGATCAACAACAACAATTCAGTGCTAGACTTTCTACTCAGCTTACTTCAGGCTGCTTCCCCTGATCTGCAGGTTCAACATTCTCTTTTTCTAGGCTGGAGAATCTGGAAAATGCGAAACAAATTGGTATTTGAGAGTAAAAGGGAACACATAATTCATGTTATTAATACTGCTCTGATGGAT
Organism: Raphanus raphanistrum subsp. raphanistrum; assembly: GCA_019706035.1. NCBI lineage: Eukaryota > Viridiplantae > Streptophyta > Magnoliopsida > Brassicales > Brassicaceae > Raphanus > Raphanus raphanistrum. The sequence continues at coordinate 18,852,921 of CM033983.1, forward strand.
TTGAAGGTTCGGGAGGACGCTACTGCAAAAGACGAACCTACATCACAGACGCAACCTGCCCCTAAACAAAGATCCATAGAGGAGATTCTCCCGCAAGGGACAGAGTACTACTGCATTGTTGATGCTTCCTGGAAGTCACCATCTGAGAAGATTGATATAGGATGGTCCTTGTTTAGCAAAGAAGGCATACCTAGACTCCAAGGTAGCTCTGCAATGGAATCTACTAACACAAGCTTAGAAGCAGAAGCAATGGCTATGTGGAGCACGATCCAACAGATAAACAGATACAACTATGAGAAGGTAGCATTCCTAGGAGATTCTATGGAAATTGCAAGGAGTTATGCCTACATTCAAGAAATCAAATCCTTGGCTGCTAATCATGAATTTAGCTTCCATTATGTACCTAGGAACTTTGTAAGTACTGTGGATCAGTTAGCAAAGAAAGCCAGGATTAATAATCAACAATATGTAATTTTCTGGTATAATTGACAAGGCCATTGTACTTCTTCTTAATAATGAAATGAAAATGTTGACAAAAAAAAATAAAGCAATGGCAATGTTTTGTAATTATCATTGAAATAGAAGGGCACCTCAAAAAGAGGCATTCTGTTTTAATATTATAGATTAAGAATCTACGCATTTCTGTTACAAAAAGAAGAAAAGAATATATGCATTTTTTAAAAATTATTCAAGAGTATTCTGGTCCCTATAATAGTGGATCGACCCCTAGTGATTTCACAGTACTAGGTTTTGCCTTCAATTTAATCACTACCAGGCCACAAACCCTGGTTAATCTACACATTTTAAACTAATCACTGACCCGTGCCTTGCACGGGGTGAAAATTCTAAAAAAAAAATTAGGGAACATTATTTATTTTATATTTAAAAATTGTCAAAATGTATAGTATATATAATAATATATAAGGGTTAACATTATTAGTTGTTGTCCAAAAAAAGGGTTAACATTATTAATAAAATAATGCACCTTGGACTTTAAAGTATATGTTCCGGTCTTCTGGCAAAATGGTTAGTTTGGTCCATTTATATTCTGAAAATTATCGAAAATATTCATTTCGTATACTTTATAGTAGTCACGTGATCTCACTGAGTGCGTAACCAAGAAGTTAACCGTCAGTTTTGAAAGCTGTCACAATCCGATAAGATGATTGGTTGTGCGGTATGATCCCCCTGAGTGCGTAACCGAGAAGTTAACCATCAATTTCGAAAATTCTTGATTGAGAAAAGGGTCAAATTGGCTGACTTGTTCTTTCTTAACAGTAACATGGATCTTATACCCTTAATATAGCAAAACAACATTCTTCAGTAGTTGGTTTAGATAATCAAACAATTTAAAACAGATACTCTAGGTTTTCAGGATGTTTCTTTGAAATCATGTTTCCTTGAAATCGACCAAAACCATTTCTATTGTTTTTCCCACAGCACCAAAATATTTTTCCAAAGATGCACAATTTTCATCCTCACTTTTCACATAGATTTAAAAAGCTTCAAATCAGAAACAAAATCAAGGCCAGCCATTTTATTAATCTCACGTGGTTTGAGTAAAAAGTTTATCTAGGACTAAGATCAAATTCCTCTTTATATAGTATATGCAAATTTTGGTATAAATAATTGTTATTAAAGAATAAAGAAAAAAAGAATAAGGAAGGTGCTATCTCGTCAATTCCGTTAGCAGTAAATATGACATATGATTTTGAATTTTTATTGTATATTTTGAAAATCCCGTGAGATTAATATACCAAATATCAATGAGTGTACGCAATGATAATCATAAATCCGCTATTCAAATAATTATCATAATTTGTAGTAAGGATCTATAAAAGGAAACAAAAACAAAATATTAGGAAACAAAAACCAAAAACATTGGTAATAAAATAAGCGTTAGATTACGATACCAAATATCAGTGAGAGTAATTGCGATGATAATCATAAATCCGCGATTCAAATAATTATCACAATTTTTAGTAAAGATCTATAATAGGAAACAAAATCGAAATATTAGGAAACAAAAAACAGAAAAAATCAATCAGATGCGATATAATCGCGAATAAGGGATGTGCATTCTCTATACTTAATGTTAATTATAGAGTTACATAGTATTTGATTAAGTCATGCAATAAATATTAAATATTGTGACAGCTTTATAGGTCAAAAGGATTGCGTGACTGATGGATTTTTCTATTGTATGTTTTTGAAAATCACCTGAAATTGACAGTAAGTAGCGATTGTCATTATATTATTTAATCTTTCTGTAAACCAATCATATTAGGAAACAAAATCATTTACGAAGTTTGGCAATGTCAAGATTGATATGCAGTAACGAATATTATTCAAATTAACTATTACATACTCAACTTTTAAGGTAAAAAGTTTTCATAAAATTTAGGTCGATACATGTTTTATATAATACCTTGTTTCGGAAATTTTATATGCACAAATATGATGTCTTTTTACAGTTTAATATTGGCAGGGTTTATATTTATAATATGTGGGCCAAGCACATGGTATATATGTAGAGAAATCAGACCTCTATTTGTCATATAGAGTATGATTTCCTAGAAAATAGATCAATGTAGAAAAAAAATATCAATATGAAAATCAATCCAGATAAAAATACGTAAACACATAATATATATCGATATGAAAATCAATCCAGATAAAAAGAAAACAGATCGATATGAAAATCAATCGAGATAAAAATATGTAAACACATAAAAATATCGATGTAGAAAAATAAGACCTCTTTGGTATTATATTGTATTCATTTTTACCGAAGAAATTAATAAAACGCATATTCAACTGTCGCACACTTAAGCTGATAATAATAATATGACCCCCTAATAAACTTTGGACCAAAGGTGGATCTTAAGTTTATATTTTAAATTGAAACCTATTTTGTTATATAAAATATGATCTCTCATTTTTTTTTTAAAAAATAACACATTTGTAGTCTATCTTCTCTTGAATTCCATAATGTAAAAAAATTTGAAATGAGAACTATATGTATCAAAATGGTTGTCACTATGTTGTCATTATAGGGGAAGATAAACAAAAAAAAATTGTATGTAGAGAAATCATAACATATACATTGTTTTGTATTTTCTTGTATTCAAAATAACAAAATAGTATAATGTGACAAATATTTTATCGTGATAGACTTATGTTGCAAATATGACCAGATGCAAAACTTAAGTTGATAATATACTGCCTTACTAAATGAATCTAGCTACGTTACCTAAATAATAAGATACAATAGAATGGAATATATGAAAGTTAGACCAATGGCATATCTCGTAAATAGTCTAGCCTAGCAAAGTTTCTCATAATAGAAGGCTGAGAATGAATGTCAAGACGACACATCATCATAATGGCAACTCTGTAAATAATTTACTTTTTGAAGGTTATTCTTCCCGATTACTTCTTGATTAATAACAAGGGGATATTTCATAGAAACACATGTTATCATATTATTCTATTTACCTAGGATAAAATATTGGTATCAAGAATCATCACTTGAAAGTGAAACCGTATATCACGATCTTTGTTTCGTTTTCTTGAACTCCATTGTATATGGATATCAATTTTCGGTTTAGATTCATCACTCAGACATTCAGCACGTTCCTCTGAATATGGATCTCTTGATTTGTAAATATGTTGATTACTACTTTGTGGTATGCTATGTTTGCTCTAGAAACAATCCGTTAGTTGGCACGTGATTTTGGCGAGTTTAGTGCTCATTCCAGACATCTCAGCCATGAGCTCTTTGATATCAGCCCATTGATTCACATCTACTATCCATTTCAATGAAGCTTCTAACTCTTTGATTCTTCTCTTGTACCTACATAACCAAGAAGATATTTCTTTAAGCTATTCAATTAAGAATTAAAGCGACTTCATATAAGCCATAAGAATTTTTCATGCATTTCATGTAATATAAATTAATAGTCAATTCATATACAATATACAAACCTATACTTCTCTTTTTTTTTGTTTTTTATAAACCCTATCGACTGATCCAATCAACAGAAATACAATTAGTGTAATAGAGTTAATTGGCTATCATGCAGCTTGATTTGAGTATAGAATACCTTACGACTAATACCATGGAGTAAACGATCAACGAGAGAAACAGATTTTTCAAAGAGAAGCTTAAGATCTTTGATGATTTTCCTCGGAGAATCTTCCTCTTTTTTGCTGAGCTTATCGACTTGAACCACAAACGGAGTGATCCTAAAGATTGTAGCGTCAAGACGGTCCAAAATCTTCCTTTTTTGCGTTTTTGTTGGCACTGTGGAGGACTTGAAGAGCATGTCCAAGAACAGCCCCTGCAATAACCTCACTAACCGCAGGGCTGGTGGTGGGGAGGGGGGGGGAGGGGGCAAAGAATGTGACTGCCCCAAATCCAGAATCCAGACTCATATCCCCTGGTATTTCGATAATTATGGTGTCCAATATCTTTTTATATATACATATTTTTATATAGAAAATCTAAATATTCACTAAATTTGGTTGGAAAAAGCCCTAAATATTTACATGTAGATGATTTGTTTCATCACAAATTTTATAAAGATGTTGATGATAAAAATTTAAATATATTTTAGTTTTAAATAAGCATATATATTAGGAGGTTAATTTTTTTTTGCCGAGAGACCCAAATAAATGTTGAACTGGTTCTGACTAACCTGTATTTTTTCCTGAGATTAGATTGTGAAAGGAAGAGATCTTTAGCTCATCCAGGGCTGGCTCAATATATTTATGGGTTATTCGGGCAAAAAGAAATTTGGATCTTCAAAACTTAGATTTTATTAAATTTATCACTGAAATTCTATTAAAAATACATGTAAAAAATATTTTAGACCCTTACAATTTATTTTTCTAAAAAAATATTTATGTTATATAAAAATATGTATGTATACAAAAAATAGGAATCCCAAATTATTATAATATATAAGACACGAGATTGGGTCCAGGACGATCACACGCATTATCCACTCCTTAGAACTGGCCCTAAGCCCATCAAGAGGTTTATGTATGAGGAATCTGTTTATATGTATATGTCAAAATTTAGGACAATTCAATATGGTAAACCGAATCGAACCGAAATAGACAATATAGTTTGGTTTTGTTATATACCATATAAATGGATATGATTTTACAGAGGATTTGAATATAGTTTGGTTTATAACCGATTACACCGAACAAAATCGATCAAAAGTATAAACATGTAAATATGTATCTATTTTATAACGACACATGAAAATGTATTTTTTATATAAGTTATTTTTTTATTAATAACTATTACCATATTTTTTAGTATTAATAAAGAAATCCTAATTTGTAAAACATTTGAATAATTAAATAACAATATATCGCAACCGAGACTTTTATTTTCTTAGTCTTCTTATTTTAATTTTTTGCTTTATTTTCGCGTTGACTAAACTAAAGTGAAGAAATAAATTTGATGGACAATGATTAGTGGAAATTTATCACAACTTTGTTTTTATCTATAAACGAACAAAGTTTCATGTTCAGTCGAAGAAAGCGCGACTTTGTTGAACATTAAATATGGAAGAGTGGAAAACTTTTCTTTTATACTTCTGTTTAGTTTCGTATTTTTATTTTCAAAATTTCAAGTTTTGATTTTAATTCTAGATTTGATTATTTTATATGATGGTAGAAGCGCTACATTTTTATTCATTTATTGGAACATATAATTTTTTTTTAATAAATGAATGCGTTGACAACATAACTTTAAAATTCATATAATATGATTTTAAATTAAATAATTATATTTTTCGGTATAAAACTGGATAAACCAAAAACCGACAGTATATAAACCGAACCGAACTAGAGTAAATATGGATTTAGAATAGTAGTTATATTTTACTAACTGAAATACCGAAAAACCAAAAAACCGAACCGATATCCGGATAGAATCCCTAAATGGCTAAATACAGAAAAGAAATATACATGGATCTAGAAGAGACTTGGGTCTAACAGGTGACCACCTCGGGAATAGTAGGAACAAAAAGGAAAAGAATTGATGGGAATAAAATTATGGGAATGATGAGGAACGGTTATTCCATATCAAATTTGGTGAGGAATAAATTTGTTCTTTAATTCTCTACAATAAAAGGAATGAGAATGAATGAAAAGGAATGACTATTCCTAATGAATAGTAAAATTTGTTAGAATCATTAAGGAATGCATTATTCCTCTTCATTCCTTGGTCACCAGTTAGACCCTGAGTGACATTATCTGTAGGAACTTTTTAAAAAGTCTATTAATATTTTAATAAAATAATTATCTATTTAATTTTTTAGAGACCGTTGAAATATTAACAAAGTGACGACACTCGTTATTTTTCAAAAGTTCGGATTTCAGAACTTTTACTTTTTTCTCATGTTATTATGATTTCGTCATTTTAATAACGCGGAGAAAAAGATAGACTTGCTATTAAGTTCAACATTTTGGGAATGTGGGGGACGAAAGTCCCAATTTATTCATTCATATAATCAATAACCCTTGTTAAAAAAAAAAAATCAATAACCCTTCGTTTTATTCTTAAGTTTCTTTGTTTTTTTCAAAGTTAGTTTTGTATTCGTTCATAGCATAAAAACGAGTTGTATTTTTTTAATTTAAAAACTATATTATGTGACAAGTGGCATGACTCAGATTATTATGAGTCTACTATCTTTCTTTCTAGGTAGAAAAGAGATGCTTGGATTTATTTGAACGTTGGGATTATTAAATTACCAAGAAAAGAAAGAAAGAACAGATTTCAATTACAGTATTTATTTTGCAATTAATCACTGACTTAATCTTATTGGTTACAATTTTTTTGTCACCAAAAAATATTCTGATCCTAGCCTCCTAGGTAGATTCTAAACCCAAGAGATACTTCAGTGGAACTAATCAACACAAACCATAGTTGAAAGCAAATTTCGAACACCGTGTGTAAATTTGTAAACCATTTTATTTTTCGCTCTAGTAATATGTTGGATAGTAAAATTATGGAAAAAACTTTACATCACATAAATTTTTTTCTTTGTGTATAATGAACGCTGACTATTTTGTTTACGTAGACATCATCTTTTATTGTAAACAGCATTTCCATAATATATTTCTATAGTATAAAATTAAGGTATTCATACCAAGCAGACATGATACATTTAATTTTGAGCTTATTCCCATTTTTTGGTCAACTGTAATTGTCAAGTAAATATATTGTCTTTTACCAAAAAAAATATATATATATATATATATATATATATATATATATATATATGTATTGTCAAGAAAACTAATGCTGCCATATCTTAGATTCAGACATTTTATCCCTTAATTTTAATTTAATTCGTTATACATTTTGATTCGACCAAAAAATATGGATATCTATAAGTTTTGAAGTAAATCAAATATTAAAATTCAAATCTGTTATAAAAGAAGTAAATCACAAATACTAAAAATTTCAGAGTTGGATATTCGATCTATTCTGACTTTTATACAAATATATGTATGCGTATAATTAAATATAGTAGTTTAAATGTATAATTTTATATAACTATTATTTAAATATAACTTTATTAGTTTATTTATAAAATTACTTATACAAGTATTATTAAGAAATGAAAATAAAATCTTTTATAAAAACTATAACTTTTTATAATTTTTTGTTTTATAAGAGCATTTAATTAATTTTTTAAAACTTATGAAACAAGCAGTTTCATTAATCTTAATTTTATATTATGTTAAAGATATTTTTTGATGACAGATGTTTATGTTCTTTTCCTAAATTTATTTGAATTGAAAAAAGTGGTTGAGACATCCGTATATCTAAAAAAAATTCAGATATCCGGGTTTTAATCAAAATAACTAGAAAAGTTAAAACAAATCTTAAATACTGAAAATCATGGCTGTATTCAATCCACGCCCACCTACATCTTAAATACTGAAAATCATGGCTGTATTCAATCCACGCCCACCTACTTACAACCTCTCTATTGTTCATTTTGGATGGTCTGTTATTTTCTCTATTTACATATATAAATATGTAACGTGTAATATATTTATATTTTTTTCATAACTATTGGCACATTTATACATCAGATTTGTGTTAAAAATAAATTTTACAATTAATTTGTGTATACAACCCCATTTTAAGCTAATCATGTTCCACAGAATCACATTTGATCAGTTAATTTTATTTTCTACACACTTAACTGATAATGTTTCACAGAATAACATTTGATCACTTTATTTTGTACAAATAATTTTATTTTACGTGATCAAAGTGAATCGTATCGCACGATCTTTGTTCATTTTTCTTGATTTCCATTGAATGTGGATATCGATCTTCGGTTTAGATCCCTCACTCAGACATCCAACATTTTCCTCTGAAGACTGGGGTATTTCTTTGACAGTATTCTGATTACTACTTTGTAATATGCTATGATTCTTCTTGAACCAAGGACCATCTGATAGCCGACACGTGATTTCGTCAAGTTTAGTGTTCATCTCAGACACCTTAGCCATGAGTTTTTTGATATCAGCCCATTGGATGACTTGAACATCCACATCTACCATCCATCTCAATGAAGCTTCCAACTCTTTTATGCTTCTCCTGTACCTACAGATCAACAACACAACGATAGGCTTTCTTATATTTGATGCTGGGAGCCAACCTATAATTTGGATATAAACGGAAGCAGGGTGCTGGAAAATAAATAATAGATAATTAACCAATTTTTTTTTTTTTTGGGAAATCTCTTAAACAAAACTATACTTTGGTGAAAATAAAACTATATTATCCAAAAAATTGAGATTTTCTAAACGCAAAGTGAGATACTGAGATGAGACCTATAGTTGTAGTACTTAAACTGATTGGAAATCTCTTAAAGAAAACTATACTTTTTTTTGGTAAAATGTTAAATATTATACCAATTTTTGTTTTTGACAGAAATTACAAGAAAACTATACTTTGTTGAAAATAAAACTATATTAACCATGAAATTTAACCCCAAAAATGTGATTAACCATCCCTGATCTAATATAACCATTAAACCATCTCCAATAATTCATGAATCATGTAAATCATGATATCAATAAGTTTCTAATGGTATCCATGTGTACAGATAATCTCAAATAAAACCCTTTCTCAAAAAAAAAAAAATACAAACCTATACTTCTTGATTAAATTTCTGCGTCTGAGCTCCGCATAAGCCTTAAGAAGAGAAGCAGCGTTTTCAAGCAGTTCCGTAAGATCTTTAATGATTTTCCTCGAAGAATCCCCCACTTCTTCACTGAGCTTATCGACTTGAATCACAAACGGAGTGATCCTACAGATTGTAGCATCAAGACGGTACAAGATTTTGCTTGTGGCTAAAGATCTATCTATTGCTTTTTTTATGGTTTCGTGGATGACTTGGAGAGTAAGTCCAAGAGCAGCCCCTGCCATAAGCTCAGTAACCATTTTGTTGAGACTAGATCAACGCGATAGGAGGAGATCAGCTTTAGCTCTAGAGGTTTATGAATGAGGAGCCGATTTATATGGAGAATGTGAACTATTAATTAACTACATGAGACAAAAGACAGAGACTTTGATTAGTAGGGGTCGACGTCGACTATCTTTCTAGGTATAAAAGAGATATTTGGATCTAGAAGTTAATGTGATTATTAAATTACGAGGAAAATACCGAGTTAGCAAATCTCAGTGATTTACTTTGTAATCAGTCAACTCACTTAATTTGATTTCATATGATTAAAATAAAATAATAATTTAAAAGAAAGAGAGGAAAAAGAGTTTACAAAAGATTTTTTCGTGAAACTTACAAGAATTCAAATGTCGCTTGTCTTTTATTTAATGAGTTATTTTCTTTTAAAATAAAAATTCATTATTAGACAAATCCATCTTAAGTATAAAGCTTTTGTATAAAATACTATTATTTGAAAAAAAAAGCGCTTACAAAAGAAAATTTTCGTGAAACTTACAAGAATTCAAATGTCACTTGTCTTTTATTTAAGAGAAACTAGATTTGGTTTTAAAATAAAATATATTTTTTTTAAAATGAGTTTCTATATAATAATGTAGTGTATAGGTAGCAAACTGGAAACCGCGACCGAAACGGTAGCAAACTGGAAAAAGAATTCAAATTGAATTGAATTTCATAAGTGGCTGAGCAAATTCCAAATTTCTGGAACCGAAAAAACTGAAACCGAATCATGAACCAAATGGGTACCTGGATTTTTAAAATACAAATTATACACCAACAAATGTTAATTATATATATATATATATATATTCTAAATAACAAAATATCCTTTAAATACTATTTAGTTCCCAACTTTGTTACAGAACCAAAAACCAAAATAACCCAAGTAAAACCAAATCAAACTTTATAAATATTTTAACGGTTCCTAAATTTCTAAAACCAAAAAAATCAAAAACAAAATGCCAAAACCAAAACTGAATGATGAATAATAATAATACTTCTACATTTAAATTGTTCGAAGCAAATAATTTAATTTTGGAAATTATTTAACTCCTTTTAGTAGGGACAAATATGTAGTTTATTGATGAATTAAGATATAAGTAGTGTTTTCATATCCAATTCAGACATGCAGTTGAACCCGTAAAATGATGGCAACATATAATGAGGACTGGCTTATGTTCTTCATATAACATTCTATCACAATTCTACCAACTGATATGTTTCTACAAAATTCAGATTAATAAAAACCTAATAACTAAAAGTCAAATAAAATTGAATATCATGCCATTAACCCGTGAACCGACACATGTTGACCCCAAAAATCCATAGTTTTAAGTCCAAAACTAAAAGACAAAATTTTCATTCATAAAAAAAAATATTTTTCTTTGTAAATTTAGAGGCAATTTTGAGAAAAATGGAAAAAATATTAAATAAGAAAATTAGGAATGTTTCTGATTTAATAGTATAGATGGAAATTGTATCTAATCTTCCTATTAAATTTTGGAGATATTATTGAATGTTTGCGTAATTTTAGAATTTTAAAATTGATTTGTTAGGTTTGTTAAAAGTTTAATTGAGGAAGTTATGTTATATTCAAATATTTATGATATATTTACTGATATCTTTAAAATATGGAAGTGGTTTGTCAATATGCCTTAGTATTAATGATTCTGTAAAGTACCAAAATCAATTGCTATCAAATTTTCAAATTCCATGGATGTTGTGTAACTCGTTTCATCTTAGATATGTGATTGCAAAATTTTGTGTTAATACTACAATAAAGTGAATTTCATTTTCATAAAGGATCCCACGTAACATTTGTGTATATGAGAATGGGGCCTACCAATTAAATCTTGAATAATTTTAATGATAGTTTGAAGCAACCATATTCTCGTTTAATACTCTTGTAAATTATATGGTTGTCACAAAAGAAGTAGAAATCGGTTAATGATATGGTATAATGTTATTCAGGGGCGGATCTAGAAATGTTTTTAATTGGGGGCACCATATTATAAACAACAACAAAAATTTGATGGGGGCACTTTTAAATTTTTTTTTCACTAAATTAAATATATTTGATAAATTAAACTAAAATATTAAAGAAAAAATAAAAATTAGTAGGGGGCACGTGACCCCGCACCGTTGCACCTCCGTCCGCCCCTGATGTTATTGAGTAACATATTGTTAGAGATAAGTAAGGTAAGACTAACTCAAAAACCCTAACGCTCCCAGGCACGGGGCTCGAGGTACTCTGTGATTCAATGTTCTCCGGCGCCGGCGAAGCGGTTTCTCGCCGGCGCTGGCCACTCCCGACAATGTCGTCTTCTATCTTCATCTCTATGCTCGTTTCTCGTTTCAACTATTTTGTGCTGCGTAGTCGTAGAGTTTTGTTAACAGGAGAAAGAGGTGTCCGACGGAGCCTTCGATGGAGACAAGTGCTTTGCTTCTTCGTCTTCACTGCAGTTCTCCTGATGGCGCTTCCTCTTTGGTGGGTCTCCTCCCCAACGATGAGTCGAGAGGATTCTCTCACCGACATTGTACTCTGTTTCACGGGAACGTTTCCCGGCAAACCTATCCCTGGATGTCGACGGACAAGCCACAGTGTCGACTTTGTCCGTGCTCTTCAACTGCTCATGGAGTTCAGATCTCAACCTACAAGCCCTCGCTTTCCGCCTCTGGAACGTGAGACAACAAATCAACTGTGTGTTGCTCCTTTACACTTATACGACACTAGAGTCTCCAACAACTCAAGCCTAAATCCGGATCTAATCGGAAGCTCTTCACTTTCCTCGCCTCTAAGTGTGTTGTCATCTTCCCCTGCGTTCTCTCTTCGTCCCAACGGCGGCTCAGCTCACCTTGGCCGAGCGTCTCTTTCTCCATCCGGGTTCGATGGAAACCCAATTATGAAGTTTCTAAAGCACATACTATCAGTTCAAAACATGAGATATTTAGCTGCTGGTCTGAGTTCTTTGGATAATTTGAAGATTTTCCATGGGTTCATAGGGGTTTATAATCTGAGATTATTGCAATATCACTTCTTTAGGAAGAATTTGTCATCATCATTCTCGAATGAGAAGAGTATTTCACCACCATACCTTCCTTCAATGAAGGGAGATGTCGGGTTCTATCCCGAGCTTTTGTTTCAACTTATTCACTGGTTTATCACCTTGTGTAGCGGTCTGTACGGGGTCAGAAGGGACAATCGAGATTACTTCGTTTATTCTCATTGGTGAGGGTTGTCCCTCAACGTCACTTGTGACTATTTCTCAAATGTCTGACTTTGTCGTGAAGGGTCTCCCAACGCATTCAAGCGTCGTCTTGAATCCGCTGTCATTTTCATACGAAGATTTATCATGTTTGATTTCACTTCTATTTGTAGTTCATGATTTGTTTCCAAGAGGATGCTTAATTCCCTCTTGCTTTTGTAGTTCTTGAAGTTATGTTTAATGAAAGTTGTGTTTCAAAAAAAAAAAAATAAGGCAAAACTAAAAAAATAATTAGCTAATGAGGTCCAACAACTTTATTTAAGTAGATTTTTTAGAATGTTTCTGTTTTAATATTATAGATTCTCTTAGATAATTTTTTTTAATATTTTTTTTCACAGAATAGTTTCACAAGGAATAAAATAACCAAAAGAAGTTTTATTTAAGGGTAAATATGTATTTATAATGTTTGGGTTAATTAATTTAATATTTAGGGTTTAGAATTAAGGGGTGAGTTTGGGGGTGGGTTTCAAATTTAAAAATAGTTGTTTAAAAGAATTGCCTTTTTTTAATGAGTTATTTTCTTTTTAAATATAAAGCTTTTGTATAAAATACTTAGTGAAATTTATATCAATCTTTATTGTTTAAGTCTATGATTCTTCTATGAAACAAAATAAAGTCTATGATTCTTCTCTTGTACCTAAGAATAACATTGCACCGTTTTTTTTTGTTATTACATGAAAAAACTATGAGTTAAACAAGTATATATATAATATATGTTGAGAGATTAACTCCACACATAAATATATAAAGATATTCATGACATTTATGCTTTCATATCAAATTCTGAAATCTATACCTTAAGGATTTTCATAAACAGAATATATCTTTGTCATGTATACTAATACAACAGAACTAACTTAACCAAGTTTTCAATAACAAATGGCTCTTGAAGAATCTTCCTGGTGCAGAATGAGTAGTCAGTTTCAAGAGCCGGAGCAGCCGATGCAGAGCCTTGACACTATCATGCAGATCATCTCGGAGGCTACCATTCCAGCTGTTAGAAACCGTTGTCTTGATGACTTCATGGGTGATAATCTTGACCTTGACGATGACATGGACGACTTTGATTCCGAATCTGAGATTGATGTTGACAGTAGCGGAGAGATAGTTTATGCTCTTTGAGAGTTTGAGGAGTGGACAAAGTCTTGTTTTGTCGTCAGGTACTGTTCAGACGCTATTGGAGTCTTTGTCTTGTCTTAAGCTCCTCTACCACCATCCTTTATTTTGGATCGTTTGTTGTTTTTTTGTTTCTCTACAGACTTTGGATTCACATACATATATATATATATATATATATATTTATAATATATTTGAGAATTCATTTTATGTGTTGCTTCGTTTTCTTGAACTCCATCAAAGATGGATTCCAATGATCCAATCTCTTGGTTGGTTCCATCATTCTGAGCTTTCTCTGAAGATCGGTCTGTGTCTTGGTTGGAGTATATTTTGGTTGGTTACTACTTTGTGATATCAGTGATGTGCTATATATGTTTGCTCTAGAAACAGTTACAATCCGTTGGAAGATGAGATATAGATATTTTCTAGGCTTTATATTATAAACATCAAGGCTTATAGAGAGTTGTAATCAAACCGTGTAAGAATTTTTATTGGATTTTGTTGACAAAAAAAATTGGATTTACATATATGCATGTATATAATTTGTAATATATTCTCTTTATTTGAATAAGTAATAACTATTGGCACATTTATACAACATTATATGACATCAGATTTGTGCAAAAAGGGAATTCTACAAATAATTTGAGTATAAGATCCCATTAAGAATCTACACATTTTAAACTAATCATATTTCATTTTATCATATTATTTTATTTACCTAGGATAAAAATTGGTAAATAAAAAGTCGTCACTTGAAAGTTTTCTTGAACTCCATCGTATGTGGATATCAATTTCGGTTTAGATTCATCACTCTGACATTCAGCACGTTCTTCTGAAGATGGGTCTCTTGCTTTGAAAATATGTTGATTACTACTTTGTGATATGCTATGTTTGCTCTTGAAACAATCCGTTGGTTGGCACGTAATTTTGTCGAGTTTAATGTTCATTTCAGACATCTGGCATGAGCTCTTTGATGTCAGCCCAATGATTGACTTGAACATCCACATCTACCATCCATCTTAATGAAGCTTCTAACTCTTTGATTATTCTCTTGTACCTACATAACCAAGAAGACATTTCTCTAAATATTATTAAATTAAAAATTAAGGCGATTTCATATAAGCTATAAGACTTTTTCATGCATTTCATAATATTATATTAAAAATATTATTATATAATTATATTTTAGCACAAGGAGTTATCAATAAAAATATATATTTAATTTAATTTGATGAAAATGAGAAAAGCAAAATAACCATTTTAAGTTAAAACAAAATAAAAGAATATTATGTTTTATTATGAATATTATATTAATAAAATAAATGATATATTACTAATATTATTATAAATTTACATATAAGTATATTAATATTTTTAATTAATCATTTCGGTTTAATTGGTTTATATACGAAACTATATTTATATACTGCGGTTTCTTAAAAATAACATCCATTAAATTTATTTGGTACTATCAAATCCAAACCACTTTCTCTATTTTTAGTTTGGTCGATTTGAATTGGTTTCATTTTACTGAATTGAACACTCTTAATTTAGACAATAGTATTTTCCCTAATCACTGGTTACAAAAGGTGTTGACTAGTGAGTAATGAAAGGATTAAATAAAATAAATAATTAGTAGAATAGAAAATTGTGTAATATGTTGTTAATTTTTTTGAAGAAGATTAAATTTAGTGAAATATAAATATGCATAAAAATATAATGATATGATTTTAGCAGAGGCTAGTGTGGTTGGTAATTAATTGGTAATTACATTGAAGTTTGTTCTTCTAAATCTAACTAAGAAACTATTCTGCACCCAAAGTTTATCAATTGAAAGAAATTTGTTTGGTTATTCGACTGATTGATTTAAGGTTTTGTGTCTGTGTTTGATATTCAATTAATACATTTTGTTCCAACTTTTTTTGTATTCTGATGTACCGTCGTTTGTTTTTTTGTTATTTCATTTCTCAAGTTGAAACTTGAACAAAATGGTATAATGAAACTGTATAAGCTAATGACTTTGAGACTTCAAAAATACAAGATCATTCACTAAAACATCTTTATTGGAAGATTTTCAATAGATAATTTTAATAAGATACTAGAATTGAAATGACTTTTTATCAGAAAAAAAAAATCATAACGCAATTTTCAAACGTATTTTATATTATTTTAAAATAAAAATAGTAGAGTAGAGTTTATCAATGGATGGAAATGCTTTCAGTATTTTACTATGTTTATTTGGTTACCCAAAGAGCGATGAGTTGTCTGATATATACCAGAATTTTAGAATTTGTGCTTTATCGAAGACTAAGAGTAGCCTTACCCAAAGACCGCATCCCTCACATGCACGGGGTTGCATTGGAGGATAAGGAAGTTGTGTTTTATTTTGCTTACTCAGACGTACATATATATAACGTCGTGGACTCTCTAACTATGGATCAAATGTCTGGTCGGAAATTACTTCACGTTTGTCCACGAAACTTGGCGTGTTGGTTGCCGGTGACCAATTCTGCAGCGAAACTGTTTAGGCTACAACACGGTTCTTGTCTACCCTCTACGATCAATTGCACGAGTCATGCTTTGTGTTACCGGATCTCAAATATGGTGAAGATATTTTCTTGATTTGTATAGGTGGACTGGCTCTCCTCTTAGCTCAAAGAGAATCAAGTCTGCGTAAGAACATCTCCGAAAAAGAACTTTGGAGAATTTGAGAGTGGAGTGCTCGAAGAAAAAATCTCAAATTCATTTTTAAAATTTTATTTAATTTGCATCTTAATCCTTAATTTAATATAAATTAATTATAACCATTAAATTTTATATAGATAAATAATACATACATGCAAAAAGATGAAATACAATGTTTATAAATACAATTTATTATAACATAGAAATACATAAAGTAATAATATAAAACTCATGTTAATTCATAAAAATTAAAAAAAAATAAAATTACTCACTATTGTTATTTCTATAGTGTTCCCATATATGATCAATTAACTCATTTCAAAATAAAAAATGAGTCCCTTGATTTTTAATCTGAAGATTACGAGTTTTATGTGTGTAACCTCTCTCGAAGACTCAAGAACAAATGTACCTGATTATTAATATCAATGTATTGATTCCGGTATGTGTTATATTTATCGGTGTGATCTCTCTTTTTGCATTTTTAATCTTTATTTTGTAATATATGATAATGTAATATAATTCGTGTGGGAATAATTCTATGTTAAATAATATTATTTTATATCAGTTTTCATTTTATTTAACATATATATATATATATATAGTTTATGTATTAATAATATATATATATATATAAGATTTATCTGAATACTTAAGTGAAATAAAGTAATAAGGATTATAGTGATAAGAAAACTAATAATATTATAATTATGAGTAAGTTATATTTATAGGGACTAAACTAAAAAATAAATAGTGTTTTGAAGGTTTGAATAGTAAAATTTCAAATTTGAGATTTTACTGTTCAGACTTGTTAACAAAAAAAAATTAAACTGTTCAGATTCTCAAAATTTGTAGGTTTGAGAGTCTCTCGAAAAGTCAAATACCTAAAAATTTGAGGGTTTGTCTATTAGAGAAAATTGTAATGAAGATTGTGTTGTTATATGGATCTCATTTGTCTTATTGTCTCTGATTTCCACTATTTATTTTGTAGTTTTTAAATATGTGAGATGATTTTTCTTGTTGAGGATTGTTGTGTTGGCTCAAGTCAAGAATTAAATTTTCTCGAATGTAAAAATATTTAAAAACAAAACAAAAGGTACTCAGATTTTTATGAAATTTGAAACATTCGATTTCAATGTATTTCAAAATTATCAAAAGAAAACAGAAAGTAAGTTATGCTACTAAAAAAGTAAGAAAAATATGATAAATAGGGGTAGGTCCGGATCAAATAGTATAGTAATTTTCAGTATTTGAAATTTGCTGTATAGTTTATGGATTCCAATTTTTCGATTTGTTTTGATTCGGAAAAATACAGTATCCAATTTTCTGGATATCCAAAAAAATTATAGATATTTACGAATATTAAAATTTTAACGGATATTTACAGAAATCTCATCCACTTTGCTCAATATAAATAAATTTAGAAAATACCATACAAATTTGTCTTCAAAAAATATCTTTAACATAATAAAAAATATAAATAAGATTATTGAAAATATATGTTTCACAAATTTTTTAAAATTAATTAAATGTTCTTATAAAATCTAAAATTTTAGAAAATTATAGTTTTTATAAAGAGTTTATATTTATTTCTTAATTTAATACTTCTATAAGTAATCTTATAAGTAAAATTAATAAATGTATGTGTTAAAATTATAGTTATATAAAACTATACATTTAAACTCTATATTTAATGGTACATATACATATATTTTTATAAAAGTCGGAATGGATCTGACTCTGAAATTTTAGTATTTGTGATTTTCTTCGTTTTTAACAAATGTTGACTTTTAATATTTGCTTTGCTTTGAAATCAAAATCAAAATTAACAGATAGAAGGCTCATCCCTTGTGATAAACATCTATATATATAAAGAAGGGTTGGTTCTCTCCTTCTGACACGTAGGACGACACGTCAGAAATAGAGTTTCTGCGACGTTGACACGTGTCACGTTTAATGAAACGCAGCGTGATGGTCTCTTCGTCCTGGGCTTCGCGTGTAATGTTATTTGCTTCATGGGCTTAATGTGTGTGTCTCTTGGCCCAGTGTATCATGTTGCGCGAGAACCCTAATCGAGTTTGAGAGTCCTCTCCTTCGTCCTCCCTGTCTCCATCGGCGCCGACCTTGACGAAACGGATGCTGTAACGGATGCGTTGCATGCTCATCGTAATTACTCCGAGTGTCTTTAATTCGCGTCTCTGATACGACCTCTTCGGTTGCTCCATGAAATCAGTCTTTAATTCGTTATATCTTAATCTGATTTCCCTTTTCGTGATTGCTACTTACCGCGAATTTCGTAAATGGTTTTTTTCAGGGATTTGTCTATTAGTTAAGATTATATCATTGATTTGATTTTTTTTCTGTATGAACTGATTACCAGTTGATAGAATTTGATTTTAGAAGAGATGGTCTTAAACGTCCAGTTGTCTTACCGAACTTAAGGTTTGAAACTTTTACATGTCTTTTTTTTGGCAGATCGTATGAGCTTCTTCTTCTTCTTTATGTCAGTTTCAGGGACTGCACTAAAAATCTGGGAGCCTTTGTTTTGTTTCCAGGCATCTCTTTCTCAAGCACAGAAGAAACATTAACACAAACTTTTTTCTCAATATGGTTGTGTTCTTGGTGGTCAGTCTATTAATCTTAAGATGTTTGTTTGCCGCTTTTCACAAAAAAAAATCATGATCCAATGTGTTTATTCGGTGTTGACAAATTGTATCTATCTGTGGCAGGTGTTGATATAGATGGAAGAGAGGGGAGCAGAGACAGGCAAAGAGACCGTAGAGATAAGCATATAGATCATCAAAACTTACGACAAGGATAGACTGAGAAGCAGAAGCAGAAGCCGAGAGAGGGAAAGAGGAGGCAAGGATCTGGATTATGACTATGACCATGCTCGGAACAAAGACAGAGAATACAGTCGTGGAAGCAGGTACCGTAATTGAGAGATATTGCTCACAAGTGTTAGGTTTTATTAGTCTATCATATTTTCCGATATTTTCCAATGTTTTTATCGACTTAAGTGACAGAGAGTCAAGATGCAGGTGTTAACTAAACTGAATGTGATTTTTATGTTCATACCTTTTTTGAATTAGTTTCCTTCAATTACATATAAATAGTTGGTAAACTTATTCTATAAATAATAAGATTATATAAGGATTAGAAAATATAAATAATTTATCCATCTGTACTTTCCTCTCTTGAAAATCATTCTTTCAATCTTTGATAGCAACTAAGTAAACTTATTCTCTGATAAATGGCTAACTTCTCTGTTCTTATTTCTGTTTTGAAGTCCGGTCGATGTTCCTCCACGGTTGAGGTTAAGTTGCTCCGCCAGGAATGTCAAACGCTGTAAGGAATGAAGCATAGAGCCCCTGCATATATAAAGTGCATTTCAGACTACGGCCAATGTATTTGTTGTCTTCTATTCTGGGGAAAGAGCATAAAGTTTTTTTAAAAAGATTTCAAGGCTTTTGGGGCCAATGACTATCCTATTCCTTTCCATGATGATTCTGGCAGACGAGCTTAAATGATGATAGAGTTATATATAATCTCTTGATATGTGATTGATATTGGGTTCTTTTCTTCTGTCCCAACATCATGAATTCTATGTATTTTTTAATCTGCATATACCTAGACGCTATTTATTAAAACGATTTCTTTTATACAATACACACCTGAACTTTGAAATTAAAGTGAATAATTAAAAAGTCGAGATGGTGCCACAAAAGACAACAACTCTACAAAGAAAACATAAGCACATACATACTGATAATTGATGACATAAAAGAAATCAAACAAAGTCAAGTAATTACACTGTAATTTAAAAAAAAAATCATTTAGAGAATCACAATAATATTATTATACGTATAAAAATCAGGAATAATAGAAACATATAACCAACCCTTTGAATCTAAAACAATTGGCAATTAGTAACAATCGTTTTTTTTTTGGGCAAACGTACTTGGACATCTCATTGCCTGCAGTGAAATCAACAAGCGTAAATAAAGGAAATGAAGGCGCAGAGATATCATCGGACTGGATACGTTCTTTTGTTATCTCCAATCCGAATTTAAAACTTTACGTCTTCATCAGTTTCACCTCATGATTTACAGCCACAGTGTTATTGACCAATCTTATGCTTCCTGAAAACATCATTTACAAACAATGGCGCCTAACGTTTTATACTGCTTCTGTTTTGAATTTTACATTACGTAAACCAGTGGCGGCTCTGTCGTATCGCGAAATTAACAAACTCCCAGATAGCTAAAATACGTCATATTGACACTAACACAAAACACAAACAATCGATTACATATACAGACTCTAAAACACATATTTTACGTGCTTAAATTCCTTTAACATATCATATTTTACATACCTCACAAGAACAAATATAAAAAAATATTAAAAGAATAAAAATGTACAATGTTTCAAAAAATGTCGAAAACTATTAAACTTATTTTAAAATTAACAACCCGCTCGTAGGTCGGGCCGGTCCTAGTGTGAAAATAATTGTTGAAAGTGATTTGTCTATCTTGTTTTCCTACAAGTTGCACCGTTTTTGAGTATGTGGCAAATGACACTTCCCTTTCTCTGGCTCTATCAATGACTACAGAATAGGACCTTGCTTGAACAATCTTTTAAATATTTTTTGAATGACTAAGAACTTGTATTTTATTAATAATAAAAAAGTGGCCGTTCAAAAAAAAAATTAAAAGTTATGGGTCCATATATATCACATGGCGAGATCCGTGCAATGTAATTTAGAAAATCCTTTAGCAAAAAAAAAAAAGTTTGTGACCTCTGAAATCCTTAGTAAATTACTTAAAAGTTATGACATTTTCCTTACGGCCCGAGACTCTAACATGAGAAGCTGCATGGCTTGACTGGTGCAGCTTCTTTCAGATGACCCTGACCAAGAGGATGCTTCAAACTGTTCATCTCACAACTGATCAGCGGTTTAACTCTCTTGCGTTCTTTTTTTTTCTGTCAACATCTCTTGCGTTCTCTAATTTGCCACTTTTTGTGTGAAAAATACTTTTTAAGAAAAGAAGAAAAATCTTCTTCTGGGACATGTTACTGTTTATATATAAATTACTTTCGTTGACAAAAAAAAGGGATAAATAACTTCCTTGTGTTGTCGCTTTCAGTTCTTTGTTTTTTCCCTCTCCTTTTCTTATTAGTGCATTCAAGCTTTTTTAGACAATTTCCAAAATTGGGTGGTCATTTATGCTTTTCCGCAAAGAATGATTGCGTTTTTTCTTCTTTACTCTTTTTTTTTTTTTTGGATAAAATTCTTCTTTACTCTTTGCGGTAAATGTCTTTTGAGAGTTTGATTTGGCAACAACTTGTACTTGGATCGTTGGATTTCTCTTAATAAAACGTTGCTTTTAAAGAAAGGTGCTGTAGTTATTTTCAAAAAAAAAAAAAAAAAAAAAAACTAGTTGTAGTTCCACATTTACACACTTGCAGTCAAACTTGTCAAAATCTTTCAATGATAAAAATGGTTTAGGAACTAGAAAAATGATCAGATTTTACAAATTACTTGAAAGATATCAAAATCCTAAAATGTAGGTTTTACTCTTCCAAACTCATTTAGAGCATTTGCAATACGGTAACATAGGCCCAATCTTTAAAAAAAAAAATTAAAATATTATCTTTTTTGGTTTCTGTGTCAGATTAAAGCCGAAAAATACGAAACTAAGGACTGATCCAAGCTGAGTTTTGTGGTCCACGATTAGTTAGTTTTTTTTTTCTTCAAATTAAACGAAAAAACTAATAAAAATAAAAAAGAATATTGGAAAAATCGAGCAAAAAGAACTCACCATTTCACATACTTTTATATACCAAGAATGATGAATTTAAGGGTGGATAACCTTACACATAGTGCTAGAAAACAACGGACATTTGTCGTCTATATGGATTTAAAGCTTATAACATAGATTCACAGAGTTATCATAAATCTATATTTTTGTTGAAGACAAAAATAAATATATATAATATATATTCGATGTCAAAAAATGATTTATAATTTTGCGGATAATTATATAGAGGTAATTTAGGTTGATAATCATTATACGGAACTTACTACCATAGATAACCAGCAGAAAATATTTGCAAACTTAATTAGATATATTTTTTCTGTAACTTAGAGCACCCTTATCGGATAAGTATTAAGAAAATGTTTTACCCAAATAATATCTAATCTATTAATTTAGGGATTATCTACTATTTGAAGTTCTCATTTAAATTTTGGACTCTTTCATAGTTGTTGCTAGAATATATCATGCCTCATATACAATGCAACCTACCAACTTAAATTAAACCAAATCTTAACCAACATAGATTAGTTAAACCTAACCAGTAACACTTTTATAATATTTTTGGTTAATCTCTTAATATAATTAGATCATATAAAACTAAATCACTCTTAAATCAACGAGTTCCATATCATTCCAGACATAAGAGAAAAAATATCCGACTCATTTACAACGTAAGCATACAAAGACCGTGTATGCTTATGCTCATTGATCTTGCAAAAACCAAATAATTGTGGCATAGACCAACATAGGCTCATGTTCGTATCACTAACTTTACTTCCATATATTTACTTTTCACCTACATTATATCACAACATACACAGTTATGCAAGAACATGATTTTTTTTTTGTTCAAACAACCAAATAATGGTGGCATATGGTCAGTAAATTTTTTAAATATGTTTTTTATATATTACATTTTACGAGACTATGTGTATAAGTTTTTTTTTTGAAAAAAGGCATAACTATGTGTATAAGTTAAAAGGTAAAAAGTGTGACAAAGCAAATTATTATACTAAAAATGAAAGAAGATTAAATACAAACTAATAACAAGTACAACACAAATTATAACACTATTAAATTCTATATATATTTAATAAAATATTATATATATGTCTAATATGTATATATATAAATGTTACACAATATATATATATAATATTATATACACATATTATATATACCATATATTATTAATTGAAATTTGACAAATCAATTTCCGCCCTTTAGGGCGAGTCCTAATCTAGTTAATATTTAAATGTAACTGACTTATTGGATTTTCTTTTATTAATTGTTTAAAAGTTGAACTACTTATAGTCTTACATATGTCATAGAAAGTATTTGTGAGGTTCTAAAAACAAGTTGTTTAAGATACTATCATGTCTTTTTCTTAATTTCTGTAATTATTTTCTTTTGTTTTTATAGTAAAGAAACTATATGAGTATGGTCCGTTGGAGCTGCTCTTAGCATGACTCTTGTTTAAACTGCAATATGATGATTTTTTGGAGGGGGGAATTATTTTATTACTAAAATAATGTGGCTTATAATAAAATAGATGCATTTTTTGTTTGAAAATAAAAATGTTTTTAATACAATATCTAATAAAAATATCTATGGTTTGTAAGCATGGATGTTTCGGTCTCCAAATTGGGTTTGGATCCAATTGATTTTAGTTTTTTCGGAGATGTAAAATTTTTCTTCATTCAGATATCTTACAGTTTTGGTTCTAGTTTGATTTTTTCGGATTTGGTTCAAATTTAAAATACATCATAAATCCGTTTGGAACTATTTTAAAGTCCGTTTGGTTCTAATTCAGACTTTGGTTACTTAAATACTTGTTCATGACTTGAAAATAAACATATTAGTTTGCAAATTTTCAAGGTTTAAACAATTTTGAACTGATATAAATGTGACAGTTTTATTTAAAAGTGGTTGTTGAAGGAGAGAAACAAAAATAATTTACAACTCTATAAACGTATGAAATATTATTTAAATTTCAAAATATAAAGAACTTTTAAAAAAATTTAAAAACAAATGTACTCATAATCAAACTCAAAATTCAATTTTTAAACATAAGAATTTCAATATTTGATCAAATAACAATTATAAATTTAACTGAATATTTGAATTAGCTATTCAGGTAATAGGTATTTTCAGTTTCTCATTTAAACTTTTAAATATTTTAGGTACTTATTCATGGTTGAGTTTTGATTTAGTATGTTTTTTTGTAATATAACAAGTTCTTTTCATATATCCATTTATATTTGGATTCTTTTCAATTAGAACTCAAAATCCAAAATACCATAAAACAAGATCCATTCAAATAACTATATCGAATTCGGTTCGGTTCAAATTTATTTTCTCAGGATCCATTTGGTTCAGATTTTTGGGTTTTTTATCTTTAGTTGTTTGGGGTCGTTATTCTAAAACATAACTCTACTACAAAAAAAATGAGAGTACAAAATGTGGTGAATAAATTAGGATTTTGAAAATGAAGAATATCATCACATTGTTACTACATATCTATGTAAATTCTCTAGATGCACATAGTAGATTTATAAGTGTATATATCGAGATTCATAACCTTTTTGGGTAAATTTATCTTTCTTTTTAGAACACTGTGTAAATAAAGCTAGCTATCTTTGGAAATATATTTATAATATATTATTACATAGAAAATGTGAAACTATATGCAGTCAAAGATTTCTTTCATATTTAAAGCACAAATAAAAATCACTCTTTCAAAATACTAAACATAAAACATACAAAAACCATTTCTCAAAGAAAACATACAATGCTCGTATAAAATCATCTCACCTAATATTGTGTAACTTTCTCAAATAGTTAATAGCTTAGGCAGCCAAGATTGACTCGGAAACGTTACATTGTGGCCTAATAGCCTATTAACAAAGACAACCGGCACTGACAAGATTTTAAGAGAAAGATACCAAAATAAAGGTTGAACAGTTTCAGATTTGACGTATATAATTTTATAATGCATTTCATTTTCTTGTATTCCACGTGCTTATCTTTAACCGTCCAAATAGTCTTTCTTGCAGTTAACTAAGAACATAAAGTCCCTTTAGAAAATCACTGTATTAATATATGATTAACTTTCTTTTTTTTTTGCTAAAACTTTGAGCAGATTATTAACTTACTGAGGGATATAAATTAAACCATCTCAAACTAGCATTAATAAACTCATAATATAGATCTTATATCATATGATGCGTTAACCCAATATAGATCTTATACCTAGTGGTATCTAAAACCACACATGTTCCAAACTAGAACCGGTCCTATCGGTTCCAACCGGTTAACAAACAATTAAACTGTTAAACCAGAAATGAAATCTCTGTACCGATGAATGGCTATATATACACACACGAATAGACAATGATAACATCGCTTACCAAACAATATCAAATGCAAACACAGCACATGCAACAACACCACCACCACCATTTCGTGCTTGTCCACGGATCATGTCATGGAGCATGGTGCTGGTTCAAGCTGGCTGGAAAGCTCAAGGCCAACGGTCAACGAGTGACAGCTATTGAACTAGGTGGGTCCGGTATCGACAAGAGGAGGCTCGACGAGGTTCGTTCTGTTTCCGAGTATCTAGAGCCTTTGATGAGTTTCATGGAGGCCCTTCCTGAGGAAGAGAAGGTGGTCCTTGTTGGTCATAGCTATGGTGGCATTGGAACCTCTCTCGCTATGGAAAGGTTTCCGACCAAAATCTCTGTCGGAATCTTCATCTCTGCTTATATGCCACACCATGAGTCTCCTCCTTCCGTTCTCATTCAAGAGGTGGCCAGAAAAAATAAATCTCAAAGAAAAATAAAATAAAGTTATTGGAACCACTCTTAAGGATATATCTTATCTGATAATTGCATGTCACTTTCTGTTTGTCTGTAGTATTTCAAACGTCTCCCTGATGGATTCGCCATGGATTGTGAGTTTACATTCGAGGAAGGACCAGGACAGCCGCCAAGTTCAGTTATGTTCGGTAATAGTTTCATGAAGGAGAAGGCTTACAGTAATTGCCAGTCAGAGGTCAGTTTTACATCCATTACAGCCATCTATGATCAGAGCCTGAGATTTTTTGGGATTATAATAGTATAAAATCTTAAATCAAAGATTTTATGAGATTTTATGGTCTTTAATTAAGATTTTATACTTAGTTAAAAACTTCATAAAATCTTTAATTAAGATTTTATACTTAATTAAAAACTTCATAAAATCTTTAATTAAGATTTATTATAATTTAAGGACCATCAAAAACTATGTATTAACTTTTAAAACTTTGGGGACTAAAGACTGTGCCTAGAACCGGTCTTGCTTATGGCATGACAAGTTTTACAAACCAAGATCAGGTGACTAATGTTGGTAAATATACTAATATATATTTGATTGTCAGGATATAGAACTAGCCATGGCGTTGGTGAAACCGAGCTGGTTATACCCAAAGGAAATGGAAAGTAAAGATTTGCTGACCAAGGAAGGGTATGGATCTGGGAAGAGAGTGTATATCGTCTGCGAAGGCGACAATGTGGTTCCAGAGGAGATTCAGAAGTGGATGATTAGTAACTACGAACCTAACGAAGTGAAAGTGGTTGAAGAAGCTGGTCACATGGCTATGATCACTAAACCTCAACAGCTTTCTCAACTGCTACAGGAAATAGCAGCAGAATACAACTGAAAAAAAAGAGTTGTGACATTGTATTGAGTATGCTGAAACTAAAGGAGTGTGTGTGTGTCTCTCACGCTTCGTTATATTTATGATATGAATAAGAGAGGGTTTTGTGGGATACTTAATATTCTTACGTTACATTGCTTGCTGTATTTGGATGGGGCAGTTTCACAATGGTTTAAACAGAGAGTATCTTATACCTTTCGGATTAGGATTGTGGAGGCAAGAACATAATAATGCTCTCTGATTGTGTAGCTCCTGCACCAGCCAAGAATTGTAGGATCTCTGTATAGACACATAACTTAAGTAGCTCTCTCACTTGTGTCAGAACACAAGAAAAATTCGAGTAGACATGAGATTCTCGAACATACATAGAATTCTACATGTGAGCCAGTTAAGGTTGAAATTTTGATCTGGAAAACAGACTTGTTTTGGGTTGGCATCTGATCCTTCTGTCTTAGAGAATCTACACTGAGAGGCTAATAAAAATACTCTTGCAATAGACAGAGTTGTTGAAGCTTAGCAGACCTGCCTCAACATAAGAGAAGTTCAATTGAATGATTATATATTATAAAACGCAGTGTTTTGCTGCTAATGAGAGGTTTAAGGTCTGTTCGTTTGGTAGCCGCAGGTATCTGCGTCTGCGGCTGCGGCAATCTTTTTCAAAAAATGTTGTTCGTTTGATTGACGCAGGTGTCAGCGTCTAAACGCCGCGTCTGACGCCGTGTTCTGCGTCTAATGCCATAAAATTCAGCGGTCGCGACATAAACTCTGCGTCTATTTAACCTAATTACAATTTTGCCCTTAACAAAATTCAGTATTTACAAGAAATGCCAAACCTAATAGCCGCAGACGCAGGTTTCCATTTTGACGTTGACGCAGCTCCTCTCCATCTCTCTCGATCTCGATCTCTCTCTACACGAGCCCTCTATCGAGCTCTCTCATCTCCGGCTCGAGCTCTCTCTTCGCCGATACAGACCATGAGCTCTCTCATCTCTGGCTCGAGCTCTTTAGTTTCAGACGAAGAATACGAGCTCTCTCATCTCCGCCGCAAACCTTGAGCTCTCTCATCTCTGGGCTGATAACGAGTTCTCTCTCATCTTCTCCGATTTGGGTTTCAAGCATTGTTGAGGTAACTAAGCCAAGAAGAAGCTGTTTTTGTGTTTCATGAGTTTTTGAGAATGGGTTTTGGATCGGTTGGGGATCCAAGAGAATGCTTTTGTTCTTTGTGAAATTTATTGGTCTATGAGTTTGTTTGATGTGCATCAGTAGCTATTTGTATTAAGAGTTGTGACTAATCTTCACCTCAAGTTTCTGGTGATTATCATCTGTTTTAATACGTTTCCTGTGATTACTTTGGTCTATAGTTCCGATGAGTATCTGTAGCTGTTTGAGGTTTAGACTGATGCGAGTATTTTTGCAATTTAGGTATCTGGTGATGCTATAATGCGACTTAAGTTTTGATTCTGTGGTTCACTCTTTGCAGACACAAATGTAGACATGTATGTTTTGATTGTGGTTTTCTGTCTAATGAAATAAGCATGTAAATTTGTCAGAACTGAGACTTATGCTGCTTTTTCATTTGTCAAAAGGATTAGTTGAAGCTGTCAGTGGGCATTCAAGGGAGTCAGTTGCTGATAAAATAATAGAGGAAGAGAGTTCCCTGGAAGAAGATGAGGAGGATAACCAAGAACCTGAAGTAGACGTGACTCAACTTACATGGAGGAAGAACAAGTTGTTTGAGCTAAGACTTAACATGGTTAGTCTTTTTTTTAATACTCATTCGCTCAAGTCTTTAACTTGTCTTCAAGATTGTTTTATATATGTCTACGCTTTGGTTTTTATTGCTTCACTGCAGGGAATGTTAAGACATGTTCCTGAGTGTTTTATGTGAGCCGATTGTATTATTTTCCATTATGTGGGACTGGGTGGTCTCTGTTGTTTAGGTCTGATGTTGAAACTAAGACAAGAAATAAGCTTATGTAATGCGTTAGATGAGTTGTCTCTTGTGAGTATGTTTGTATATGTTTTTAAAACTACAGAACGTTCTGACTTTGTTGAAAGTTCTCTGAAACAATCTGTCTGAAGCATTAGTTCTTGATACTTGTAATTAGTTAATTGTTGCCTCATTCTTGTTATATAACATTCTCGGTTTTCTTGTTTATAGCTGGACAGTAACGGCGCCCAAGGAATCGTCTCTCAGTTCTTGTCTCAGGCTCTCTCAGGCTTCTCTATAGCATCTCCGGCTCTGTCTGTGTGTCTCAAGCTCTCCTAAGCTTTGTCTGTCTTTCACTCTCTCGTAAGTTCCTCTTTGAGTTACATGTGCTGTGTTTTTTATCCTTGTAACATAGGTTTCTCTAGCTTTGTGGGTTTCATTTGTGTACATCTACTTGTGTTTGTGTTTGCGGTAGTGTTGAGTACAAAGTATCAGACTTTTCATGACTCTTCTCTTTCCTCTTGTTATCATATTCCACAGGTCTTCAGTTTACTCAAGTGTATATCATACACAAGCGCTCGCTCTCTCTCCCGATCTCCCGATCTCTCACTCAAGCTCTCCCAAGCTCTCCCAGTGTAGGAAAAAAATGGAGACTTTGAGAAACCCTTTAAGCTTAAAAGCAAAAGTGAAGAAGGAGAAGAAACTCACTGTCTGATGCATCAGTGGCTCCATGGATGAAGCTAAGCTCGAATCCTACAATGCAGACTGTAAACAGAGACACCACAACCACCCACTTCTCCATCATCTTCTTCTTCCCCTTTCTCTTTCTCTCTACTTGCCAAAACTCTATGGTCTCGTGACAAAGAAAGGAAAAAGAAATTTAGAAACGTTTGTGTTTGTTTGTTTTTTATTTAAAATATAATATTTTTTGAAAAGTAAAGTTTTTCTTGACTGGATTCTACAAAGAAAAGCTGTCGAGCATACTTGAAAATCCAAAAAATATTATTACTTTCATTTCACAAATACAAAAAATTGACATATTTTTTTTTTGTTTATTACGTAAAATGTTGTTTTAGAATTTTAATACACAATTTAAATATTATATCTATGTTTAAATTTAAATTTAATATTATTCTAATATTGCAACTATACTTAATTATTAGAGGGATTAATGATTTTTTTTAAATAATCAACTGTAAAATAAAGAAATATAATTATTAATAGTCAAATTTAATTTGTTTTTAATAAAGTAAATAATATTTTTTTATCAACCAACTTAATTTCATGTTTCTTTTATCTGTAACACATATTTGCCTTATTTGTTTGAAGTGCTAATTTCGAAAATTAAATGTATGATTTTATCATATTTACTTCAATATAATTTTTTTTAATATGATTGATTATGATTATAAAATATTTTGATGTATTATTTTTATTTTTATTTAGCTTATGATTTATGACATCAAATATTTTTATATTTGACCAAAAATTTATTACCAATTAAACATAATATTCTTATGGATGTAAATATATTTAAACTACATTTTATTTATTTAAAATACAATTTTACAAATTTTTAAAAATAAAATATGAATAAATGAAAATAGTCGCAGCGTCAATCAAACGAACAACCAAAACAGTGTCATGCGTCTGCGTCATGCGGCTGCGTCAATTTCCTGCGTCTTCGAAACGAACAACAATCAGCGTCGGCGTCGGCGTCGGCGTCAGCGTCGGCGGCAACCAAACGAACATCAGATAAACGAGTTTGACGCAACCGTTGACGCTGACGCCGACGCCGACGCTGACGCTGAAACCGGCGGCAACCAAACGAACAGGACTTTAATAGAAAACGCGGCGTTGCGATATATATTAAAACGCGGCGTTTAAAGTCCACTGTGTTAACAACCTTAGCTTCTATGCCACTGAGCGAAGTAGCATCTTCCGTCGTCGAACTCACACGCAGATGCGTTTCGACCACCGCGCTAAAACGGGCGCGTCAGCTCCACGCTCTCGTCCTCACCGCCGGGGCATCTCACGACTCCCCGTACGCAAGCAACAACCTCATTTCCATGTACGAGAGGTGCGGCTCTCTGGAACAAGCGCGGAAAGTGTTCGACGCAATGCCTCAGAGAAACGTTGTCTCTTACAACGCGCTCTGTTCAGCGTATTCCCGGAACCAGAGCTACGCGAGTTACGCTTTCGGTCTGATAACACGTATGGCGTCCGAGTCCTTGAAGCCCAACAGCTCGACTTTCACTAGCTTAGTGCAAGTCTGTGCCTTGCTTGAGGATGTTTCGATGGGATCGCTGTTACATTCTCAGATCATAAAGCTTGGGTTTTTAGACAATGTGGTTGTCCAGACATCGGTTTTGGGGATGTACTCCAGCTGCGGGGAGTTGGAATCTGCGAGGAGAGTCTTTGAGTGTGTAGAGGGTGGAGATGCGGTGGTTTGGAACGCGATGATATCTGGGAGCTTGAGGAATGATGAGATTGAAGAAGGGCTTGAAGCTGTTTAGAACCATGTTGATGTCTGGTGTTGTTCCAACGCAGTTCACTTATTCGATGGTGCTGAATGGTTGTAGTAAGTTGGGAAGCTATTCATTGGGGAAACTGATTCATGCCCGGATAATAATAGTCTCGGATGGTTTAGCTGATTCAGTTGTAGAAAACGCTCTTCTTGACATGTATTGTAGTTGTGGGGATATGAAAGAAGCGCTCTTTGTGTTTGAGAGGATTAAGAATCCAAATTTGGTTGCGTGGAACTCGATTATCTCGGGTTGTTCAGAGAATGGGTTTGGAGAGGAAGCGGTTCTGATGTATGGAAGGTTACAGAGGAGGTCCACACCGAGACCAGATGAATATACTCTCTCTGCTGTTATATGTGCGACAGGGGAAACAGAGAGGTTCGTTCATGGAAAGAGTCTCCATGGACAGGTAATGAAATTAGGATATGAAAGGAGTGTTTTTGTTGGAACAACGCTCTTGTCAATGTACTTCAAGAACGGGGAAGCTGAATCTGCTCAGAAGGTGTTTGACGTGATTACAGAGAGGGATATTGTTCTGTGGACTGAGATGATAGTAGGGCAATCGAGAGTAGGAAACAGCGAGTGGGCTGTCCAAGTCTTCGTTGAAATGTACAGAGAAAACAATAGAACTGATGGGTTTTCCCTGAGCAGTGTCTTAGGAGCATGTTCAGATATGGCATCTCTAAGACAAGGTGAAGCGTTCCATTCCCTTACCGTGAAGACAGGATTCGACAGCGTTATGTCGGTATGTGGAGCCCTAGTAGACATGTACGGGAAAACCGGAGAATACGATGCTGCAGAATCAGTATTCTCTCTTGTCTCAAATCCAGATTTGAAATGTTGGAACTCGATGCTAGGAGCTTATAGTCAGCATGGAATGTTGGAAAAGGCTCTGAGTTTCTTTGAACAGATCCTACAAAACGGTCTCACCCCTGATGAAGTAACCTACTTGTCTTTACTAGTAGCCTGCAGCCACAGCGGATCAACTCAGCAAGGCAAGTTCCTGTGGAACCAAATGAAGGAGAGAGGCATCAAAGCCGGGTTTAAGCACTATTCTTGCATGGTGAATTTGGTATCGAAAGCTGGGTTAGTAGACGAAGCACTGGAACTGATACAAGAATCTCTTCCTGGAAACAACCAAACGGAGCTCTGGAGAACTCTGCTAAGCGCGTGTGTCAACACAAGAAACTTGCAGATGGGGCTATACGCAGGTGAGCAGATCCTGAGACTTGATCCGGAAGACACTGCAACATACATACTACTATCGAATCTTTATGCGGTGAAAGGAAGATGGGAGGATGTTGCAGAGATGAGAAGGAAGATTAGAGGATTAGCTTCTGTTAAAGATCCAGGATTGAGCTGGATTGAAGTGAACAACAACAATACTCAAGTTTTCTCCTCTGGAGACCAGTCTAACACAGAAGTAATACAAGTTCAAGATGAATTACATAGGTTAAGAAGTAATATGTTGTGTAGACCATCATCATCCATTGAACAAGATCAATTCCTTACAGAACCTGACTGTTTCCATTAAGATTTGTTGTACCATCATTGCAATTATAAAATCACTTGTTCGAGAACTGTAATAACAGAGTCCAAAGTAACAAGGTGGAGAGATCTTAGAGTCCAAAAGACACAAACTTCCTATGTTCTAAAACGACCAAACACACTAGAAGATTAAGAAGATATCACTAAAGATTAACAAAGCCCAAAGAAATAGAAACCCTCTAGTAAAGACAGAAGCTTTGCTTTACTTCACTTGAGTGAGCTCACTGGTGTTGTGATGGAGAGGTCCGGCCACGCGAAGTACTCACCGGGGACGAACCCACCGGCGTTGCTGCTCTCTAAACCCTCGAACTGCCACGTGGCTGGCATCTGAACCGCGTGATGACCACCGTTGCTCGCTACATTCGTCGCGGCGGCAGCGTCACCCATCACAGTCGAAAACGGCCAAGCCGCTCTTCCGAGCCCAAAGCTGACGTCATCAAAACCCGACCCGAGCCCGCTTCCAAACCCGCCGGGTCCATGCGTCGTCGCCGCCGCGTTGGCGTTTTGGCTCAGAAGAGACGTGAAACTGCCGCAGAGAGACAAAGAGCTCCCCTTTCCGCCGTTCTCGAGCGGCCCGGTCACGGTGACGGCGTGGCCAACGCCGTTAGAGAGCGACGTCTGAGGGAAGAGAACAGGCGTCGCTTGCAGCGGGACGTCGAGGGCTCCGGCGGAGGAGGAGGAGGAGCAAGTGCGGGAGCGTTTGGCGGCTTTGCGAGTACCGCCGCCGACGGGAATGTCGCGGAGAGTACCGCCGTGAGTCCAGTAACGGCGGCAGGACTTGCAGAAGTGGCGAGGCTGGGAGAAGTTGTAGTTGTTGTAGTAACAGAACTTGGTGTTGGTTGACTCGCAGCGTGGACACGGGAGCTGCTCTTGCTGCACCGGTGGAAGCCCTGTTAGTCCGCCGTGAGGTCTCGTCATCGCTGTACGTCGTGATTCGCCGGAGTCGGAAGTCGTCATCGAGAAGACGCGGGAAAAGAAGAAAGATTGGAGCTTTTGTTGATGATGTGGTTGGTGTTGGGGTTAAAAGGTTGGAACTTTTGATACGAGGGAGTGAGTTTTGTTTTTGTTTTTATGGAGGAAACATTGGGCAGATAGAGATGGTAATGGAGAAGAAAGTCAGACTTTTTTTGACAGAGGTTGTTGGGTTTGATTAGAGGCCACGCTTTCTCTCTACTCTCTACTCTCCTGCTGGCTCTCTCTTTCTTGTCTTTAAAAGTTTGGTGCTGTTCGTTTGCTCATCTGGGTGATTCATCTGGGTGAAAATGCAAGTTGATGTTTGTTTTGTACATTAAAATGCTACGTCCAGATGGATCACTCAACTGCATTTATGAAAACTCATCTCAAATTCTCACCCAAATGAGGGTGAGTCTTCACTGAGCATCTGGGTGAAGGTGAGTCTTCACCAAAAATTTGATAAATTTTTCGTTAAAACAAAATAAATTCTTGCCAAAACCGAAAAATGCAATTTTCCGTCAAAATTAGAAAACACAATTTCTCGTCAAAATTGGGAAAACATAATTTCGCCAAAACCAGAAAACGTAATTTCCCGTCAAAATCGAAAAAATGCAATATCCCGCCAAAATCGGAAAAAGGCAATTTCCCGCCAAAAATCGGAAAACCCAATTTCTCGCCAAGACCAAAAAACACACTTTCACGCCAAAACCGAGAAAACGCAATTTCCCGCCAAAACCGAAAAACACAATTTCCCACCAAAACCGAAAAACATAATTTCCCACCAAAATCGAAAAACGCAATTTCCCGTCCAAACCGGAAAACACAATTTTTCGTCAAAACTGGAAAACGTAATTTTCCCGCCAAAACCGGAAAAACGTAATTTTCCGCCAAAACCGGAAAAACGTAATTTCTCGTGAAAACCGGAAAACGCAATTTCTCGCCAAAACCGGAAAAACGTAATTTTCCGCCAAAACCGGAAAAACGTAATTTTCCGCCAAAACCGGAAAAACGTAATTTCTCGTGAAAACCGGAAAACGCATTTTCCCGCCAAAACCGGAAAATGTAATTTTCCGCCAAAACCGGAAAAACGTAATTTCTCGTGAAAACCGGAAAACGTAATTTTCCCGCCAAAACCGGAAAACGTAATTTTCCGCCAAAACCGGAAAAACGTAATTTCTCGTGAAAACCAGAAAACGCATTTTCAGACCAAAACCGGGAAAACGCAACATCCCGCCAAAACCGGTAAAACGCAATTTCTCGCCAAAACCGGAAAACAAAATTTCTCGTCAAAACTGGAAAACACAATTTCCCACCAAAACCGAGAAAACGCAATTTCCCGCCAAAACTGAGAAGACACAATTTCTCGTGAAAACCGGAAAAACGCAATTTCTGGCCAAAACTGGGAAAACGCAATGTCCCGCCAAAACCGGGAAATGTAATTTCTCGCCAAAACCGGAAAAACACACTTTCCCACCAAAACCGAGAAAACGCAATTTCTCGCCAAAAACGAAAATTTCCGGCAAAACCGAAAATGTAATTTCCCGTCAAAATTGGAAAAACACAATTTTTCGTCAAAACCGAAAAAATGCAATATCCCGCCAAAAATTTAAAAACAAATCTATTTTAATTATTTTAGTAACAAGTTCATCTCGATGTAGATGCAAGTTGAAAAAAGCAAACAAACATAGTTGCATTTAGATGATTCATCTGGATGGATAAACGAAATGCAGAGACGAACAACATCCAGATGAAGCATTTGGATAAGGCATCCAGATGGACCATTTGGATGCATCTTTGAGATGTCTTTTTCGGAATTGTTGAGTCGGCTATGGATTATGAAAATATTACACTATAAGACAGTTTTGAGTTTTTAATATCAATATAAAGCAGTTATGACTACTGAGTTAGTTTTTATTAACTAAAGTCATAGATCCAACTAAAATGGTCCCACAATTTTTGGAAACTAGTTACTTTTCACTTTTTTCTGGGACCACACATTTGAAAACTAAAAATATATAAAAAAAATCAGAAATTATCAAAACTTTTTCTTCATAATTCTTCTTTCTCTTCTCCACCTCTGCAACTCTTATTTCTCTGCCTCATCTCTGATTTTTCACTGCAATTCTTTCTTCTCATCTCCGGTATATGCTTTATAACTCGTCTTTGTCATCGTCGTGACCTAAGTTTTCGCCGCCGTCGAAATGTTCTCTCTTCTCTTTCGTCGTGATCTTCATGTCTTCTCTACGTGCTCTGAAACTGGCACAATAATTTTGAGCAACAATGGTTAATTTGGGCATTTTTGCATATTTAGTCCCTAAACTTATTTTTTATTTATTTTGTAACCCAAATATTTTTTATATGCAAAAATTGATCCTTGATTTCGTCCAAAACTTTAGATGCTACATTTTATCCCCTTGTAGTAAGAATACATCTATGAAAATACAATGTGTACATTTACTTGAAAGTGTACATATGTACATTAATTTCAAATTGAACATGTATCCATTTACACATGTTCTTTAATAAACATGTGTACAATTACTCTATAAGGCAATTTAAAAAATATATTACACTCTAAGGCAATTTTATGTTTGTCAAATATCATCAATGTGTACACATATATTTTACTGTCCATTTTTAATGATACTTGAAAGCTATTGTGTGTGTCAAATATCGTCAACGTTCTATTGTCCACGTGTACAATATTATACGAAGTGTTACATGTACACCGATTCATTTGTACATTTCTCAAATTATGATATTTAATAATTTTGTGTACATATTTTTATATTACATTTTAAATTCATATTTGCATATTGTAGAGATTGGATTGAACAATTAAATTTTTTTGGACAATTAAAAAGGATATATCTGAGAATTTGATAGTTTGAGACAAATTGATAATAACCTAATAAATAAAAAGGATCATATACAAAAATGTAAGAAAACTCCATTGTTGTCTAAGCTTCACCGTATGACACCGCAGTAGATTCCAACTATCACAACCATGCTTCCCCGTCCTTATACCTACAAAGAAAAATCTCTCTCTTTAACATGTACATGCGTACACTAATATTATGTACACATCCACGTGGTCATCCAATGTATTTGTGTACACAAACAAATGTACATACACAATTTATGTACACATCCATGTCATCTAAATTATGTACACATCCATGTGGCCATCCAATGTACTCATGTACACTAACATTATGTACATATGTACATATCCATGTCATCAAATTTTTTTTAACTGTTTTTAGCTAGGGGCAATTTCGTAATAATTCCATCTTACACATCCACGTGGTCGTCCAATGTATTCGTGTACACAAAAAAAAATGTACATACACAATTTATGTACACATCCATGTGGTCATCCAATGTACTCGTGTACACTAACATTATGTACATATCCACGTCATCTATTTTTTTAACTGTTTTAGCTAAGGGCAATTTCGTAATAATTTCATCTTCTCCATATTAGGGTTTTCTGCGTTTTCTGCAAATATATATCATAGCCACCATTGATTTTTATGATACAATCTTCATTATTTTTTTGCTTTTTCACCTCCAAAACTTACAAATATATTATAGCTTAACCGTTTAGTCCAAAATAAAAAAAATGACAAAAAAACAAATTTTAATTTTTGAGTTGGGACATATTATATCCAAATCACCATAGTTCTTCTATACCAAATGTTTTTGATTTTTTTTTTCAGGTTTGATTTTGCCATTAAAATCATTGAATTGTATAATGGTAAATTGAAAGAAAAAAAGAATATGAATTTTTTTGCCATTAAAACCAGAGTTGATTGGTATAGAGCGAGAAGAAACATAAGATTAAAAATAATAGGACCCATTTAGTTACAAAAACCAACGTGAATTAGCTTGTAGTTGCAAAAAACTACCCTAAGAGCAATAAGTGCTCTATTGTGTAATAAAAACTCATAAACTGCCCTATAGTGTAAATCACTCATGGATTATTGTGAAACAGTGTTGGCTCTGTTTGCTCCCTAAACACTAGTAGTCGGCTCACTTCATACGTAGGTGGCTCTTCTTTCAAGGCTTTCTGTTTGAACACATGAAACATTTCTACATTATTCTATCTTTCTTTTTTGAACTTTACATTTTTTTTTTGTTAAAGAAATGAGGGTAAGGTAGAAATATGAAAACTTTACATTTTTTATCTTACGTAAAACAAAAATCTCAATTTTTAAATTATTATAAATTTCTTACAAACTCACTTTGTTTGCATTGCGAGTATTAGAGGTTATTGAATTCTAAATTAAGCCATATTCGTATTGACGACACAGTGCGGCAGCGACAGCGATCAAAACTAAAAAAAAAAATTTAATGCCAGCTCAGCAACCAATAAAAGAAGAGGTTTGAGAATTGCTGTGGAAGGGTTGGAATTCGCCGCTGGCAACAATTTGGGAAACGCTGATTTAAACAGCAGAGACAAATGAACAGAAAAGAAGACTGATTTAAACAGCAGAGACAAATGAATAGAAAAGAAGGCCTGCGACTTTGCCGGCGGCAACTTTACAACAACACTCCACTGAAATTTTTCTCTCCCGCTTGTTAATTTGGTTGCTGACGCTGCCGACTGCGTCGTCAATACGAACGGGGCTTTAATTGTTTGATGTAAACTATCGTTTTATCCATGAAAATTTTTAATGAAAAAAACTTATAGTGATATTTTAAATCAAAAAAAATTATTTTGATATAGTATAGGTGTAAAATTAAGTTCTAATTTTAAAAATCAACTAATTCATGAGTAAATATGTTAGGAAATTTTCATAAGTATTTTTAAGTTTTCATTAAGAGTTCTTTACCTTTTTCTCTTATATTTTATTATCTTTATTTAAACAAAAAATGTATTCTGAGCTAGAATAAGATATATAAGTTTTTCAAGGGAGCACAATAAAATTGTACCTCTAGGTCGTCATGAAAATATATATTTATGTGAATAGTATGGCACACTAGCGTTTAGCGGGAAAACATCATGATACATGTTCAAGTACTGCAGTTACCAACCTTATATGAAGAATTTTTGACAAGAAAGACAATTATTGCACTTATTTGTCTAATAATATGAAAGTTTAGTCATGGACTCACATGACATTGTCCTTAAGTTCAGTTAGTAAACAAGAGTCGAAACTAGTAATAGTGACATATTCTGTCTCTCGTGGAAAACAAATACATGTGGAATAAAAGAAACAAATTGATAGAGAGAGGTGTAGGTCACACTGGGCAACACACAGGTAGGAGGCTGTTGTGCTTATCAGTGTACGGCCCGTTCCCAGTAATTCTACAATTATCTCTTAAGTTTTTTAATTTTTTTTCCCTCGGAACGATTTCATTGATGAGATACAAGGTTACAACTATTAACACAGGAGCAGGCAAGACATACGCCATCCGAAAACTAAGAACATCTTCAAAAATATGGAGTAATCATTTTTTTTTCTTTTTTCGTTACTTTATTTTCTACTCCGTTTTACAATAAAATGTTAGAAATGTTCTAAGTCATCTGATTATATACCAATCTCTAGAAACACAAGTCATTGGATAACAAACCGTCCCCAGAACCAAACAAACCAAAGCTAAGAATTTACAAAACACAGATTTAGATCAAGTAAAATATGCTAATAAAAAGATTATAATAAGTTTATGATACACAGAGTAACTTTATTTTCGATAACTTATTTTGATATACACAATTGTTTAGATTCTTTTTTGTGAACCACCCAGTTGTTTAGAATAAACAGTAATAATACTATATTTTCTGCATTTACGAATGTATCATTATCAACTTATCTTCATTTAAGTTATTGATCTAATGTAAGCTCACAACAAAGAACTATCGTAAAAATTGGATACTTTAAAAATAAATTCACATGTTTAGAAAATATTAATGTGTTATTAATTAACAAAATATAAAATTAAAATAACAAAAATAAATTAACTAATACATATATTAAAATTATTAACACATACTATTAACTTATATAGCTATATATTAATAAAATAATAACATATATTAATTAACAATAATAATATATAACTATAAAGTTTGTTACATAACACAAGTTTGTTAATATATGTATACATTTTTTTGTCATCATATATATATCTACATAATTTTTTATCAAATTAATCATAGTCTTTGTAATTGGTGACACATTCATACTATATACGTATGTAATTATGTAATGGTTATATTTGATATTATTAGTAATCATTCAAAGAAAATCAAATGCATGTTCAAACTTTGAAACAATGAACACGTTTTCGTCAGGTTTGTTAGTATTACTTTATCTGAAACTAATTAAACTACAATTGTTCTTTGTTGGATCACGCAGCTTTTGAGCTTAAAGTCCGAAAATCCTTTTGTTTGTTTAGTTGGAGATCTATTAAGCAATAAAAAATTTACTTTCAAAAAGTTATAATTGGACTATTACATTATTTAATTTCCTATTATTTCTTATACAACTAAATTACTTACTATTGAATATATACTCTACATAATATATTATTTTATATACTTTCAAAATAAGATATCTAAGTATCTTTTTCTAAAATTACATTAATCATATCTTTTAATAGTTTTTTTTAATTGTAAATATATATTTCTATTTGATATTTAGTTTTAAATAATAAAGTTCGTAATTAATATTATACGGACTTAAAAATAATCTTATTCTCATAAAATTATGTTTATAGATATTTTAGTTTAATTATATATACTTTAAAATGGTTATATAAAATATATATCTATAAAATTTTTAATTTTCAGTAAATTTTTATTTAATAAAAAGTAAGTCTACATTTTGAATTACGGATTAAAGTCTAGTTATTCTTTTTAAAAATATTTTTTATTAAAATATTGTATTCGAAGTATATGTATTGACCGATGACAATCACTTTTTTTTTAATTAATGGTAATCTTGGTGGACTCTGCTTTCGTGATTCTTGAGTAAAACACTAATGTATTGTCATGTTTAACCATAAGATATAATTAAACTCACATTGTAGATTATGATCTTGTTTCTTTGAATTTAACAGACGAATCAGAATATATGTTAGTGGGCATAAGACGACCATAAGAATTTGTACTCGATTTCTCAAACAAAAAAAATTATATTGGAGTTTGATTGGTCAAGAGGGCCACATTACTCCGAATATCCAAATTGTTAAAAAAATATTTATAAACCAATTCGTTTTGTTCAAATAATCAAATATCCTATAAATTAGATCAACAACCACTCAAATTCGTGATTTTAAAGTTAAAGACATGAGACAAAAAAAAATTATCCAAAAATACACACTACATGGTACGAAAACAAACATAACATTTTATACAAAAAGATAGTGAGTAGAATAGCAAACAAGCAAGCAAATACGGAATGCATTTCTCCACTGCCATATGACTTGCGACCAAATATTGTTAGTTTACATGTCTTAAAATTATGTAATTAGTCATTGTGATTAATCACCATATAATATACAGTATATGGCGATTACTCGTGACATATAAACGAATATGTCCATATATAAAGTATAACTAGATCATGACCCGCTCGACTGAGCGGGAGTCAATTTTTTTTTTTTATCTTTATTTGTACTAAATGTTATACATGATTGCAATGTGTATTAATATAAAATTTTGTTAAATAACAATGTGTACTAATGTGTTTAAATAAGCAATGTTTTTAATTACTAAATTTGATTTTTAAATTTTATGATAACATAAAGTAGATTTTTATATATATATTATTTAAAATATATAATGCTATATATTTTGTATTTTCAACATTTATCATACAAAACTTACATTGGGGTATTATATATATGAAAATATGTGCAACATAATATATTTATATATTATATAAACATATCTGCGATTTTCGTAAAGACCATGCGCACCCGCACAGGTTTTATTTTAAAATGTATTCTATATTTTTAGCTTTATGTAGTATCGAGTTTGTATAATTCAATTTTGTGTTTAAAGAACAATATCAAAACTGTCTTTCGTATGTAAAAATAACACTTTGCAAGCGCGAGTTGTGTCTTTTTATTGTAATACAAAATTTGATATACAACTTATGTTTTTTTGTACGTTACGAAGTTTAATTTTTTAAATAATTATTACATAATTTCAATGTGAATTTTATCTCTGAGATCTAATACATTTTGTGTGTAATGGTTCAAAGCATTTTTGATATATATTATATTTTAGTTTGGTTTGTTTTTAGTATTATTGTATATGTATAATACTATACAATATTACTATATTCTATACAATATATAAAGCTATGTGTTATTTGTTTTAGAAAGTAGATTAGGCCCAACGTAGTTAAAGAGTAGTCATATCTTTATGTATTTATGTATGTGTCTATGACTTATCTACTTAATTTTATTCGTACTAATAAAATCAATATGGCTAATAAAAGTATACTGATCAATTTAAAATGAATTATATAGGGTAATTTTAGTACTATTAATATTTTTAGTATTTTTAATATCTATTTTATTTAAATCGACATGTAATAAATGCGAAAACCATGTATGGAATATGGACAAATAGAGGAATTGTATTTAAGGAAATACATCAATGCAAAGTTAGACTATGATACATGTTATATATAAAGAATAAGACATTTAATTTAAATATATGAGGTCCACCTTTAAAATCCACCTAGAAGAAGTTGTAATGTTTCTGATTTAATAAGATAGATAAGAGGAATAATATCATCCAAATTTAGACTTGTTAGTATATTTATAGTAATATTTTCATTATTCACCATTTATATTTACAGCTAATAATGAAAATATTATCAGGAAACTGTGACAGAGGGAATCGGATTCGGAGGCCGCAATCAGAGGAAAATGTGTAATAATAATTCTTCACGTCTTGTCCCAACCCTTCCCATCATTCTGTCTCTCTCCGCAATTTTAAAAAAATTATTATTCCTTAATTTTTTTTAAACATAACGACTTCGCAAGTGCACGTCAAGAAAATGACTTTTTCTTAGGTTCACCCCCTAGGGTGAACCTTTAGGTTCACCAACCAATAGCATTGTCTTATTTTAGATTTAGTATCTTTTATAAAAGGAAATAAAATAATTACTAAGTTATATTATGTTTTTAAAATAAAAAGATAAAAATAAATAAAAATAAATAGTAGTTGTAAAAAAAATTAAAATATTTTTTAACACTGTCAACAAAATACAAAACTCTAACCCCTAAATTTTAAACATTAAACTCTAAACCTTCAGATGAACTACAAGTTATAAGTCCAAGAATTTATGATTTATCCAAGGATTTAGAATTTACACAAGGGTTTAGGGATTTAAGGTTTAGGGTTTAGGGTTTAGTATTAATGGTTTAGTGTTTTAACATTTAGTGTCTAGTGTTTATAATTTAGAAATTAAAATTTATTCAAGGGTTTAGGGTTTATCCAAGGGTTTAGGGTTTAGGGTTTATCCAAGGGTTTAGGGTTTAGGGTTTAGGATTTAGAGTTTATGGTTTAGAGTTTAGTGTTTTAAGATTTAGTGTCTAGTGTTTATAATTTAGAGATTAAGATTTATCCAAGGGTTTAGGATTTACCCAAGGGTTTAGGGTTTAGGATTTAGGATTTAGGGTTTAGGGTTTAGTATTTTTTTTACGGTTTAAAAGTTATTAAATTTATTTTTAAAAATTCGTTTTTTATCAATTACAATTTTTTCTATATTTAAAAAACATAATATAACTTGCATTTACTTTATTTCCTTTTAAAAAAGATATTAAATCTAAAATAACACAATGCTATTGGTTGGTGAACCTAAAGGTTCACCCTAGGGGGTGAACCCAAGAATAACTCCAAGAAAATGCCCTTCAAAACATAGGATGTGAGTGTGACTAAGACAAATGACAAATCAGACGTATACTTTAAAGTGAAGTTTTCATACTGGTCTGGTCCATTTGTATATAAGTGAAAAAGAGTTACAAACAAACTTGTAAATACGTATAATTAGCAGAGACAGAGAGGAAACGGTCAAAGAGACAAGAGTGAAGCTGTCGGGGAGGGTCGAAGGAGGTAGATAAGCACGCGCAGCCGGAGGAAGATGATATGACCCACATATGAACCACCATCGATTTCAACGACTTCTCTCTCTCTCTAGTCGCTTTCACACCCAAAACAGTGGGGAGAGAGAGCAGAGAAGTGTGGTTTGTGTGTTGTGGTGTGCCATGTGGGACGATTAGTATTGCAGCCGTCCTTTCGTTGTCGGTCATTGGGTCAGGCCGGTCCTTTCAGATCATACTACTGACACCCTCTCCCTTATTCCTCTCTTTCCTTCTTGTCTTTTCTTCCTCAGTCCTCTCTGTTCTCTTATATTCCGTTTCTCAACAACCTCTCATATGAGGGCGTTTTTGTCTTTTGAATGTGCATCAAAGAGGCTCCAGTTTCGTCTTTTCCTTGATCACGGCATGTTTGTCTGCGATCGTTTGAGCCCAACGGTCCAATCTTTTTCTTACTTCAGTTGCCCAAATAGTATTATTTTTTGATAACGCCCAAATAGTATTATAACAAACATACAACTGAATTTTTCCTTTTGCTTTTCAAAATTTATTTGTTCTTTCTTACGTCAATAAACATGAGTTGGTCAATGTCGATTCATTCTTCTAGTAGGAACAATATTATGTTTTTTTTTGTTCATACAAAAACATACATTGTGTTTTCAGCGGTAATTTATAACCATAGATACAGGTAACAACAAAAAATGAATCTCACTGTTTCATAATAGAAATTACATTTTTCAATAATATACAAAAAGGGTCACGAAGGGGAAGAAGATTAAAAAGGAGTAACGAATTTGTCAGCAATGAGTAGATTAGCAGCTTAGCTGAGATGGTACG
Source organism: Raphanus raphanistrum subsp. raphanistrum (assembly GCA_019706035.1). Taxonomy (NCBI): domain Eukaryota; kingdom Viridiplantae; phylum Streptophyta; class Magnoliopsida; order Brassicales; family Brassicaceae; genus Raphanus; species Raphanus raphanistrum. Next base: position 18,897,874 of record CM033983.1, read on the forward strand.
TGTCCCAAAATACATGCTTTGACCGGTCCGTACAGAGGCTCTAGGTTGGTCCACATGGTAATATCCCTCCCGTCACACAGCAACCCATCACTCGCCGTTCTAAACCCTATTTATCTATTTTCAAGAATCAATAAAACTGATAAAATCACATTTTCTAATTTGTTAGATATTAGTAGAATTCTGATAGGAAATCCTAAAAACTAGTATGATGAATGATGGTAATGTGAAGTTGCAAAGAATTATATTACACGTATTTCCGTTTTTGTAGCTGAATGAGGCCAATAGTCAAGTGTTATGCTGGATGTTTTAGAAGGTCCATGGACTACGAATATATCTTATTCGTATTCTTTATAGTTGGCAATGAGATCCATGTCTAGAGATCATAGACGTTGGCATAAACGAAGTGTGCGTCTTTTAACTATATCTTTCAGTTCCACCAGCAAGAGATCTTTGAGACGAGCATTCTACGGAAGAGCTAGATTGTTTGTCAAATCAACACATTGCTTATCCTTCAGCTGCTTGGTAGATTTTTGGTATGGTATGTCGGAGCTACATTCCCCACCACAAATTTACGAGCATTCGTTGCATATAATCTCTATAAATTTTCATCCCCCAAAGAATAGCTAACATCAACAATTTTAAAAAGTCTTAATCTTTCTAGCATACCTTGAGTTGGTCACGGAGATGGCTAATCATATCCTCAACAAAAGTTTTAGGAGTTTGTGTTAATCTTGCTTGAGCCACAGCAAAATGAACTAGATAGTTGTTGAGAAAATCGTTTGAGCCAACAAAATATATGGTTTTTCCTGATGTAATCTTTGGCCTTATCTTCATCAAAAAGCTTATCAAATTGCTATAGTAATCGATTTATATGTCTATTCCTAATCGGTTTGTCTTTACAATGGTAATTTTTTTTTTCTGAAAAAGGGTTTACTTACAGTATATTTTGAACATTTGAATATATACAACAATCTATTGCACATTTGTGAACACAGTCCAATATGGAACTGCATAATTTATATTTTCTCCTATAGTACGCCCATCTGGTAAACGGGCCGGTTGGATCGCCACGGGACGGTTTGAAATTAATGTAATTAGGACTATTAGCTCTAGACAACGATTGCCATAAGGACACCAACATTGTGGTGGTTAATGGTTTACAAAGTTTCAAAATCAAATACTCTTGTTTTGGTTATCTACTCTTTAGCTCTATTACATCTCGATTTTATATTTGGTTTTATAGGAGATCAGTAGTTGTGCTTATTATAATTGCGCTGACGAATCACTTGGACCAGTTTTTCTAACTCGACTGCGGTCAGATTGGAGGATATTAACATGCTACTAAATGCAAATTAAACTGAAAACAAAAAGAATTGCCAAAATGAAAATTCGCCGTTGCCGGGGATCGAACCCGGGTCACCCGCGTGACAGGCGGGAATACTTACCACTATACTACAACGACATTGATGTCCATAAGGAGACAATAACTTTAAAATACAAATCTATCCAATTATAGTATTACTCTATACAGCTTAAGGGGGATGTATTCAATTTAGCATTTGATGTGATTTGGTTTTTAATGGAGTTTTAGATGATTTTAATAAGTTGCAGAGATTTAGGTGATTTTTGTTAAAGTACTCTAGAATATCACCTAAAACAATGGGATTTGAGTTTTATTTTTTTTAACTAAGAAACTCCACTCAAACACCCTAAAATCACCTCAAAACTTTAAAATCTCACAACTTAAAATATTTTCAATAACAGTGAATTTCAGAGTACTTTACGAAATGTCAAGTTCATAAATAGTGGATTTTAAATGAGTTTTTAAAATTCATGTTTGAATAACAGTGGATTTGTCATTTTAATACAAATCACCTGAAACTTTCAGTTGAATACACCCCCCTTAAGTGAAGTTTTTTCTTGTCGGAACTTTAAATGAATCTATATCCTCAAAATATTCAAAACATCTTATAAAGTTAACTTAAAATAATGATTTATTTGATAAATTTGGTTCATTCTATAAATTTTTTAACTCATCTAACAAAAAGTTGATTTCGAATAAATAAATTATCTATAAGAACTCTTTGACTGATCCAAAACAGATTTTTCATGATCTTTAAATTCTTTGTTCGACCGTTCAACTTATCCATATACATCTTAACTTTTCTTTGACTAAAATTTCATGTTTTTCTGATAGAAAATGCTATTTGAAGTAATGTATTGATATGAATGTTTTGTCTTATATTCTACTTTGTGAGATAGAAAGATATATAATTTTAATATTGATTTTTCAATAAAAATGAGTAGGTCTGAGTAAAAAAACACATAAGATTCAAATCGAGAACAAACCGAGAAATTTGAATACACAATTTGAACTACAAAGATACTCAAACATATTATGTGGGGTGGTAAAATGTAATGTTATTACCCGAATTTGAATATGTATTTCAAAAATCCTAAAATCTGGATAAACTGAAAACCCTAAAGTAATGATCTGAAATAGTAAGTGAAATAAATATTTAAAACAAAACCAAATACTTTAATACTCAATTCTATAGTTTATTTTAATATAATTTCTGAAAATAAGCATTTTACAAACTCATTTTCATATTTTATTTTATACATATATATATATATATATATATATATATATATATATATATATATATATATATATATATATTATCTAAAAGTATCAGAATCTGAAGTAATAACTGAAATCCAAAATAAACATGGTTACAAATGAATTTTGGAATGAGCTATAGTTTAAAATATGAACCATAATATTTATTAACCAAACCAATTCATACTTAAAAAATATCTGAAAATTGTCTATGAGAATAAATCCAGAAATCTGAGAACTCAAAAAATCTAATATGAACCTAAATGCCCAGACTTAGGACTGAGGCTCTGATTGGCAAAGCATTTGGTAAAACAGTAGCAGTATACTATAGAATCAGTATGTTGCAGAAGTTGTATGTTTTTGCTAAACTAATTAATAGATTGTTTGGTAGAGTAGTATAAACATACTTTTAAAAATGATTATAAAAATTAGTATATAATATATAATATATTTATTTATAATGTATATTTCTAATATTTATATAAAATAAAAAGCTATATAATTAATTTATTTTACTTACTAATTTCAAATTATGTTTATATCGAAAAAAATTATTTTTAAAAATAAATTTTACAGTTAAATATTTATTTTTAAAAAAATATTTCGCATTTAAAATATAATTTAATTAATATAATTATATTTTATTTAAATTTGAAATATTATCTTCAAATAAAAATATTTATATTGTAAATGTTATGATATTATTAAGTAAAATAAATGAACTAAATATATATATTTTCTTAAATCTATAAATTATAAATACAGATACTCTTCCAAAAACTTCATATGAAAGCATTTGACAGAGAACATTTGAATAGCATTAACATTTAGTAAATGCTCTTTTAAATGACTTTCCTAACAAATGCTAATGCTAATAAAAGCGAGAATAAAAATGAAAACCTTAATTAAGAAATTATATTATCCCTTAGCTTTATGGTTTATACCAAACACTCGATCAAGTAGATAAGATGATAATATTCAGATAATTAACGAAATTTTTAAACCATGTTAAAATGAAATAATTAACGAACATATTTACCATATTAACAAGAAAAAAAAAGTATATGGTTACACACATACGAAACGAAACAAAACTATTGTTTGGGGGTCTGTTCTTGTTCATTCTCTCCCTTTACCCGAGAAGCTAGGAGCCACCGTTAATTCAGTGGGACCATCAAACGGATCCGATGACTGGTATTCAATCGGCGGCGAACTCTCCGACACACGCCACATCTTCACCGACCTATCTAAACTCCCACTGTACACGATCCACCGTTTCTCACCCGAAGACGATTCTTGATCTCTCTCCACTGCCATACACTTCACCGGACCCGCATGTCCCTTCAACAACGCAATACACACGTGCTCCCCTCCTCCTCCTCCTCCGTCTCCACCTCTCCCGTCACCACGTTCCGGTCTCCTCCAAACGCGGAATCCCAAGATCAGCCGAGCCACTGAACAACAAGCTCCCCGCGGCCACGAGGCAGAGCACCGCGAGCTTGTGCCCCTTCAAAACGCCGCCGTTTTTCATATTATTATCCCTCTCCCAAAAGTTAACGGTTCCGTCAGACGAACCGCAGTAAACCAACGTCGCGCTCTGGTCAACCGCGATGGCCGTCACGGCGCAGTCTTGCTTTAGCAACGTCTCGGAGAAGAAATGTTTCGTCTCCTTCGCCTGGTCCTCTCTCCTCCACACTTTGACCGTACCGTCAGCCGAACCGGAGAAAACCAAACCGTCGAAACCCGAAACGACGGCGTTCACGGCGTCGTCGTGGGCCTTCACCGACTCGAGACATCCTCAGGTCCGAGATCCTCCACACTTTGAACGTCTGGTCCCACGACCCGGAATACAAAAGCTTCTTGTCTTCGCTCAGCGTGAGGCACGAGATGGCGTCCACGTGTCGGAACCCCTGAGCGCTGGTGCTGGTCGGGTTCTTTCTCATGAAACTGAAGTAGGAAGAAGGCGTGATGGAGTTTCTTAGGTAGTCTCGAAACACCGGCATGGTGCCTATACGACGGAAGATGTTTGAGTCTTTAGACGAGACTTTCCACACGCGGATCTTCCCGTCTTGATGCCCCGTGAAGATCTTGTCTCCGGCTAGGACAATGGCTTTGACCAAACCGCTGTTGGATTTGAAACTCGAGAACTCGGTTTGGTTTTTCCAAACCCTAATGTTCTTGGAGTCGGACCCCGTGTAGAGTAGGTCGCCGGAGGTGGCTAGAGAATAGATGTGGCCTTCTTCGCGGAAGAGAGAGCCCATGAGGATGTTGGGTGAGTAGTTTTTGGGTTCTCTCGTGTGGGAGGCTGTGGACTTTATCCCCGAGTGGGGCGGTTCCAGGTCGGTGGGATCGACGTGTGCGATCCATGGGGATTTGGATAAGGGAGAAGTTGAGCCGATAGAGGGAGAAACATCGACGTATGTTATGTCGTATATGTCAGGATCTGGATCAGTATCTACGCTCTTGAGTTTTGGAAAGTTCTGGCTGGTGTCTCTGCTTGAAGCCTTGTGATGCATTTGAAGAATTGAAGAAGAAAAGATTAAGGCTTCTCTGGCTACGTACGAAAACGTCTAAAAGAAGAAGAAGAAGAAAGATTGGAGACGATGGTGCATGTCTGGAATTTATGGATAGTAGTTGTACGTGCGTTCTATATATAGTTAATTCAAACATTAGAACCGTTTATATCGGAGAACTCTCCATTGGTGAAGGATTATACGAATGTATAGCTTAGTTTTATATAAGTCTATTTTCTATTATTAAGTTTTGTTATGTATCCCATGGCCCTAAGTGAATTACTTTCTGGAGATCTGTTGGAAAAAAAAATCAGGCTAAACGGTTTGCTGATTATGTAATAGAAAGTTAGTATACAGAATTTTAGGAAACGAAATATATATATACCTTGACTAACTTATTGGATTATCAGTTTGAGGGTTTCGGAGTATTTGATTGGTTGGACAAACAATTTGAATCCAAATACATCTTTTAACATCAAAATATGCAATATATCTTTTAACATTAAAACATGCATGCATCTCTAAAAGAAGACAATTCTTTTTGTAACTGCTAAAAGAAGACAATTTATACAAGAAAAAAGTATGCAACAAATTACAACATTTAATCATAAAATATCAAATGGTCAATTAGTTCAGAGTAGTCCATATAAATATCAAATAGGAACTTTTAATTTTACATCAATACATTTAACAAAGAATGAAAAACTTAATTGTTTATCTTACCAAGCTTGACAGTTAAAACATGGGAAATTATAACTTCACCTCAAATTTGATACTAATTTTCAAATTAACCTTTAAATGATAACCATTATTATAAATATCTTAATTTTATAATGAAAAAAAAACAAATTAACCCTCATAAATTCTTTATAAATATTTAAGAATTATTTATAAATTAAAAGATTATTTTTTTTTATCAACTTAAATTAAAAAACTATAAATTCAACCCAACTATGTACTAAATACTAAACTCTAAACAATAATCACTAAACAGTAAACCTAAATGTTAATGAAGTTTTGAACGACCGTATTTTTTTAAAAATGATATCCAACTTAGTGTATTCCAAGTAATTTTCTTAAAACATTCGTCTGCCAATATTCAAGAGGGCTTGCCTGAAACTGCAAAATACCAAGTATACCAATGATCTTAACACTTAATTATTTTTAATCATTTTCATTTTCGTAAATTTTGTTTACACTTAATGCCTTTGATTAATTTTCATATAATTTATTAGTAGAATTCAAGCATGCATAATGCGTGCTATTCAGAATTATATAAGGGAAGGCATGCCCTATTTAAAGTCAATACAATAATATCTAATAAGATAATTTGCAAATTGTGATCTGTTGTCTATATAAAAATTATATATCACACATACCAACACAAAATCAAGCAATCGATCAAACCAGGTATTTTATGTTTTTATATAATGAACAATAATGTAATCTTAGAGACAAGTTTGGGGAGGGGGAGCTGAGTACCCGATTCGGTCTACATATGCGAAAGCATTTCCATATACAGTTTATATTCAAATTTTATATCGAAACGAACTAATTATAACCTGTTTAAACATACTTTGACCATGTTCTATGAGTCATCTATTTCTTTGTTCATAAACCGTAGCAATTAAAACGATGTTGTTATGTTTTTTTGTGAAACAAAAACTAAATATATTCTCTTTTTGTCTCATTTCACGAATCTTCTGCATTGCGAAGAGTTTTCGATTGCTCGAAGACAAACACGGCACCTGGGATATCTTCCTCATAGAATCACATTTTCCTCTTCATCTTCAGGTATGTAAATTTATAAGTGATGTGCTCGATTGATGGACTAAGCTCTATTTATGCAATTGAAATCCACCGCAAATGGTTACTTTTACTTCTTCAAATTTAAATCTGATGTGAAATTTGTGCAAGAATGAGTTCAAAATTGAAACACTGTGGTGATGAAGGAGAGAGAGGCATGCCTAAAAGTTGTAGATGTGGAGAAACTTCTTTAATTAGAACTTCAAAAACCTACTGAAAATCCAGGGAGGCTTTTCCATTGTTGTCCAAGTGGATCAAAAAAGGAAAAAAACCATTTGCTTAAGTGGACAGATGAAGCAGTTGTCGAAGAGATTGATGATATAAAGGACAGCTACGAGAAGAAGATAAAAGAAATGAATGACGTTATTGTTGAAATTGAGAAGGAGATTGAAGAGATGAAAACGACCGTCTATGGTTGTGATAAAGAGTTTAAAGATTTCGTTGTTGAGGTTCGAAGCTTGAGAAACATAATTGTTTGTGGATTTACCATGTTTATCTTCTATTATTGTGTTATACCATTATATATGTAAGCAATGTCTTTAAACCTGCACGCGGACACTGGAACGGATGACATTCCGGGTCACCGGATCGACTATGAGTGAACCGCGAGTTAATATATAAATTAATTTTATTATATAATAATATATTAGCTATGAAAATAAATATATATAAACTAAATTTAAGTATTTTCTAATTTTTTATAAAACATAAAATAATAGTTAGGATATTTAGAAAATATTAACTTTAGGTTTTTATATTTTATCTTCACTTGACATACAAAATATCAAAAAATAATAATTTAGACTATCAAAAAATTTTCGTAACAAATTAAGCGTTTGACATCTTAAAAAGATATCAAGATTTAAAAATGCATAAATATTTAAATATCTAATGTGAATGATAAAATTGAACTTCAGATTTAAAATACACCCAAAGTAAAACATCATTAAAAATTATCAATAAAAAAAATAAACTAATACTAAATTAAATCAACTAATTTTGGTTCTTTTTATCATTGCTCACTTCATTTTTCCAAGTCAAAAACCATTGGTTCAACTGGTAATCGGGTTCCATGATTAAGTGGATTTTTGCGAGTTTTATTGGATTTTTAAATATTGTTTTTTTAGAAAATCCAAACCAAATTTATCTTCGATCACTTGGTTTACCGGTTTAACCGCGAGTATGAGTCAGGTTTCAAAACACTGCATGTAAGTTAACTGGAATTAAGGAAGCAACAAACAAGTTGTCACTGCATAATAAACCTACTTAGAAAATTTGGATATTCTTCTTTTTATTATAGAATAAGGGCATTACACAAGTGAAAAATCTTTGTGGAATACTGAATATGTAATACTAGTGAGTTCTTTTGGCCAATACTTTTGGGTTCATGTAGCTAAACGACCTTAAATATAACAGATAATATATCTTCTTAGATTATAGTACCCGAGGAGGATTTTGTTTTTAGTTTATGATTCGTTTTATGAACTTCTGGCCCAATAAGTAGGTCTAGCTTAAATGTTGAAACATGAAAATACATGTAGGAATCACACAACGTGTAAATTGCTAATGTCCAAATCAAAATTACCGTAAAATTCGCTTTATGGCCGGTTCAACTAACCGTGCTTTAAACAGTAACTTTACTGCTTGAACAAAATACAGTAAAGAGAGCGGAACAAGTTGTTGATACGAAAACTTAGCAGACTCAATTTGTTTGACCTAAAAACAGAACAAGTTAAGTGAAACTGAATGTGTGGGTGGTCTGGATCTTTCTTTTACTCTGTTAGAGTTTGATGAGTCACATTAGAGGACATGGCTTCTTCAGGTGCACACCTTATTAGGCTAGTATACATGGAAAAGGTTAAAGACATAAGTGTGAATGTTTCTTTTAGTTTTATCCCTCGCTTAAGAAGAGTGGTAGCAAATCAAGCAAAATTTCTTGTACTTAAAATATAACCTTCTATTTTATTAGGTGGGATTAGTAATATGAAGAAACCAGAATTGTATTGTCAAAAAAAACGACTCGTTTTATTTTATAATGTATAAAGAAATTATTATTTTTTGTACGAATTAATACTATTTGTTAAACAATTATAATTAATTATGAATTGTAACTACATCCATAGCAAGTGACAAAGAAAATGATCAAAATAGAGAAAACCATGCAAGTTAAAGAAAAGAAGCCTAAAAACTCTCTCCTCTGAAACCTTAAAGCCCTCGCAGTCGTCGGATCTAGTCTTTATCGTCGTGTTTGTTATGTATTCTCTCGGTTCTCTCCTTCTCCTCTTTTAAAGTTGTTTTTTTCCCTTGTGTGTTACAGAGCGATTTAAAAAGCTTTTGTGTTCACGAAAAAGTCTGCTACGTTGCGTGCTCTTTTGCTTAGTTCAAGAATTCCGGCTAGTCATAGTCTTTTAAGTCTTTGCTCTTTTACCGATTGAATGTTTGCTTTTAGGTTCTTTGAAGGAGTATTAGTGTCTAGGATATGTTTCGGTTGTTTGTATGAGGCCCATGTGTTTTGGATTTTCGGTCCCCTATGTTGGGTTTAGTTTCCGAGAAGATCTATGTGTTCCACCGGCTTAAGTGTTTTAACCATGTATGTTTCCAATGTTATCAATGAAAACAAGACGGGGGAAAAAACTGCATCCATAACAAAAAAAGGTTTTTACAAAATAAAACTTGTACTCCCTCCGTTTCAATCTAGATGATGTTTTAGAGGAACTATTTTATTTCAAATTAATTACGTGAGGTTTTGAAAATTTAAGGTAATTTTAGCTTTATTGGAAACTGTTTAACCAATTAAATTTTATAATTTTTTTATCATTGGTTAACTGATTTTAATATTATTTAATTAAAATATTTTTAGAGAAATTTATTTTTCTTAATCTTTGTGTACTATAACAAAACATCAAGCATTATGAAACGAACGAGTATTTGTTTCATGACAGCAAATAAAACAACTTAATCATATGCTACTTGTATGATAGTATCATAAATGGTACTTACTGTCAATCACTCACTTATATAAATTTAAGACTCCATAAATGATACATACAATAACTCTTCATTTCCTAACCACTTTGGAACGACCTTTGAAATCTTACATTCATACACCTATATGGCTATATACTCTTTTCTATGAATTAATAAAGAGTAAAGACTCGTTTAGGTTAGCAATCATTTAGTGATATCCTATTAGTATCTAGCTCCAGAAATAAATGGTACTCTGATTATTTTCTTGCACCCCAATAATAGATATTTGTTTTTCCTTTTTCTGTAGGTGAAAATGTATGTTTTTTTTTATTTTCTTGTTTTTTTTCTTGTTTTTTTTTTCAAAAGAATCCAATTACTTCTCAGACTTACAAGCTCACCACCTCTCAGTTTTCTGTTCGGTACCAAAACTCTCTTCTTGAATATCATACCTTTCGAACAATGCATATAGACTCGGCAATGACATAACATCCTACATTAATTTTTAATGGGCAATCTAACAGATTCTCCCGAAGATATTAGTTGGTATCAGTCGAGCAGTCGCTATAGAGTAATTCTGAAGTTGCGAATATGTCTAATCAGCTATGTCAGGAAGTTGTTTTGTTTCCAACATCATCGATATTTATTTATCTCAGTTCTGAAGTTACATTTATACACCTTGGTTCTTCGGTGTTATAGCCAGAACTACTTCAGAAAATCAAATGCTTGGAAGATGAACTTGAAAAACAAATACTTTGATAACCTTGTTTGTCTTTCTAAATTTGTTCTGAACATGGAAGAAAATACCGCGTACTTATAAAAAAATACCACGTACTCGATGCAAATATTGTTTTCCTAATTATTTTCACATTTCTTCTCATGTATTGCACTTTTCCTTTGAGCATGTTACACAAATTTTGTTAAGTCTTTTTATAAGAGTATAGCGTCTTTATTTTTAATAAGTGTTTTGGTGTTTAAATCTCACTCGTTGACTTTAGAAATAACAAGCATTTATGAGATGTCTTATTATACGAGTAGGAAATCTTTATACGAGATTTTTAGTTTGAAAAATAAGCAAACACATGGCCAAATCACAGCTTTAAATTACTTTCAGCAATTTATTTGACAGTTCACTGTTATACTCTCGACCTATCCCTCTCGCTCACACTCTCCTGAAACGAATTCAACCAGCAAGAACAATGGTTTTGGTTAATCTTCACACCGATGGTCAACCAATTATCATCAACAGATGCATGTTGACCTGGTACTTGCTACGCATGAGAGATCAAACAAGAAACCGTACAATCTCAACCGGTCCTTGGTTTACCGGGTATTAACAGACTGGGTGAAGACCATGGCTTGCAGAACCAAGAGCAGGAAAGGGAAGAATGGGTGATTTCGGTAAAAGGTAAGATGGAGCAAGCAATAAGAAACGGTTCCACAACTAGTTGGGACAAGCTCTGTATTTATAGAGTTCCACTTCACCTGCAAGAGAACGACAAGAAGTCCTACTTCCCTCAAACCGTCTCGCTGGGTCCGTACCATCATGGCAGCAAACATCTTCTGCCCATGCAGTTTCACAAGTGGCGTGCTGTTAACATGATCATGGCACGCACCGGTCACGGCATTGAAATATATATTGATGCCATGAAAGAGCTTGAGGAGAGGGCTCGTGCTTGACTGCTTGCTACCAAGGGCCAATTGCTTTAAGCGTTAATGAGTTTACAGAAATGCTTGTTCTTGATGGCTGTTTTGTTCTTGAGCTCTTCAGGGGACTGTGGAAGGATTCCAGCCAATCGGGTAAGCCTAAATAAACTTACGGTTTTGTCTTGTTACTTGTTGTCTAATGTTGATTCCAGTTATCTATAATTGAATTTTATTATTATTTTGATTTTTGGCTATCTTTTAAAATCATGTTAATCGCACAGTTATCACAGTTATCTTAGTATGATACGATTGCACACTTGTTATTATTGTTATTGTTATTTTGATTGAGCAGATATGCACGCAACGATCCTGTTTTCGCCATGCGGGGATTGATGCATTCAATTCAACGTGACATGGTTATGCTGGAAAATCAACTACCTCTCTTCGTCCTAGACCGGTTATTAGGGCTACAACTTGAACTTGGTACAACGAACCAAACCGGTTTAGTGGCACAAGTAGCCGTTAAGTTCTTTGATCCACTAATGCCAACAGGAGAGGCCTCTACCAGACTGGACCCGTTAAATCTCAAGACCTGGCTGAAAAGATCCTTGGACTTACTTGGCGACAATCGGTGAGTTGCACTGTCTTGATGCTTTCCGTCGAAGCCTCCTCAAGTTTAGTTATACACCGAATCCAAGGTTTGAGGAGGATCCACTCCCCTCGAACCTGGTGGACAAGCGACAACAACAACTCGTACATTGCGTGACGGAACTAAGAGAAGCTGGTGTTAAATTCAAGACAAGGAAAACCTAACCGGTTTTGGGATATCCGGTTCGAGCACGGTTGCTTAGAGATACCCAAACTACTAATCCATGACGGTAAGTCGAACGTTTTCGTTTATTTATTTCTAGACTTTTTAGGTTTGTAGTTCATTCCACATATATGTTTTACTATTTAATTGATTTCTTTATACATCATCGACTGAAACTTGTTACATCTATTTAAAACTAATTTATTTAATAAAAATACAATTGGCTAAACAGTTTCTGATAAAATTAAAGTTATATAATTTTGTGTAAACAATATCTATTATGAAACAACAAAACATTTCTTAAACATCATATACATTGAAATGGAGGGAATATTGTTAAGAATAATAATTAATGTGATATCTTTTTTTTTTGTCAACATAATAATTTGATATCTAGATTCAGAAAAAGGGTATTCCTAGTCATGTAGCCTCACGATCAACTTGCTGTTGTTGTTTTTTTTTGTATAAAAACTAAAATTGCTATGGAACCCTCCTTGTGTTAATTGTAGGTACCAAATCACTCTTTTCGAATCTTATAGCTTTCGAACAATGCCATATTGACTCGACCAAGGACATAACATCGTACATAATTTTCATGGATAATCTGATAAATTCTTCTGAAGATGTTAGCTACTTGCACTACTGTGGTATTATTGAACATTGGCTAGGGAGCGATGCTGAAGTTGCGGATTTGTTCAACCGGCTATGTCAGGAAGTGTTTTTCGATCCAAAAGATAGTTATTTATCTAAACTGTCTGATGAGGTTAACTATTACTATAGTCGTAAGTGGAATGCTTTGAAGGCTACTTTAAAACACAGGTACTTCAATAACCCTTGGGCATATTTCTCATTTTTCGCTGCAGTGATTCTGCTGGTGCTCACATTAGTCCAGAGTTTTTATGCTGTTTATGCTTATTACAAGCCACCTTCTTGACATTATTGGTCATTTTATTTTTCATTTCAGTTCTTGTTTTTCCAATAAGTTGTATTTTCTTCTATGAAAGAAAAAACAAACAAAAAATGACGTAACATTTTTTTTTTCAATAAGTTTGTGTAAGAAAAACAGATTAAACTGTCTTTGGATAATTTTTTGTAATACTAATAGTGAAAATTTCAAAAACTAGGTACAGAAAACAGTAATTTACTCTTGAATCTTAACTAGATGTAGGAAGAACAAAGAGAGAGAACAAACTTTAAGAGACTGATGGCTGAGTTTTGGATCTCCATATATCGTGTAAAAGGAAATATTTTGGGATTGGATACATTGTTGGGTTCGAGGCAAATTGATTTCTCTTTATTTGGACACTAGTTTGCATGTCTGACCACTATCTAATTGGTTGGTCTTTTTTATCGATATGATGACATCTACCAATATTTGTATTATGATGCCACGTACTACCTTCTGATTGGTTCCTGATTCGAATAAGTTACACAACTAAAATTTGTCTTTCAACAACTTATTAATAAGTGTTGTTGTCATATGGTCATGAACTTAACGTGAACGTGTCAATTTTTTCCTAGAGTATATTATACGATAAATTTTTGGATTCACCCCTAGAGTGAACTTTTAGGTTCACCCCTAGAGTGAACTATAAATTTTTGGGCAATATTTTATTTCTTTTTTTAAAAGATACTGAATATGAAATAATAAAATCTTATTGGTTGGGTGAAACCTAAAGGTTCACTCTAGGAGTGAACCCAAGTATTTTTCATATTATACAAGGATGGTGAGGTCGTGCCATGTGCCCGAGTTTCCGATCTTCACGATTTATTACATCTTAATTTGATGAGGGTTATACTGTACAAATTAAATAAAAAAATAATGAAAAGAAAATATATTTTTATAGTAATATTTTTAAAAAGAAATAGTTTTTATAGCCATATTTGTTTCTTTAGAAAATAAGAGTTCTACAATTATTTTTTAATTTTATTTATTTTAACTTTAAAACTACGTAAAATACGATTGGTAATTTAATTAATTATAGATAGAAATTAAAGCTAAAATCACTAGTTACAACTAAACCAATTATATTAAATCTAATTTATTACACATTATTTAGATGATGGGAAAGTCTTCTAAATAGGACTGCACCTTCTGGGATTGATGCAACATATATGTTTCTTCTTCCATTTGCTTTCCAAAGTTCCATGAACCACATCTGGATGCAGGGTCTGGATGGGACGAAATAGAAGGCTTCGCAGGAGCATCATCCGTAAAACAGTTTTTGATAAAATAAAAAAAAAACATTTTTCCTTTTTCACATCCAGACCCGACGAAAAACCTAAATCTGAATCCATACCAAGCTGTAAAAAATTCAAATGGATCTTGTATGATGATCACATCTAAACGAACTCAAGTAAATAACTAGAAAACTTGAAAATCCGAAACCATGAAAAACCGGTCTGAATATATATAAAATCCGAATGGAACCTAAAAGAATGAAAATTTGAAACCATAAAACTCAAAACGAACACGAACATAATGAACGACTACCCCTGTCTCAATTAATATAATTTGTCACATTGACGTAAATTTTATATTTTATATGTTTTATTATGTTTAAACGTCTTAGCTATTCTTAAAGCGATTTTTTTTGCTAAACCTTGAGTTTTATAATTTTATATCATGTCTTTACATAATTTTTTTTGAAAGAAATCTTTACATAATTTTATATATGTTCTGATTATTTTTAAAAGAACATAATTTTATATATGTTCTTTTAAAAATAATCAGAAATATTATTCATAAAAATAGAAGAATATGAATTACTGCATAAATTTTAGATATCAAAACAAATGTATATTAATTTTTAACATTGGGTACATCATCGTATAATCAATATTTCTATTATAAATAATCATTATTATCGCATATGGGATATTACTATTCAATTTCATAGACAATTTTACAAGAAGTTTCCACATATACGACTTCCTGAATGGATATGATCTAACAGCCCATGATCACAACAAAAGAATCTGCACTCTGAAATTTCTGAAAAAATTGAATTCTATAATCTATAAAAAAATTGTATCTATTGGAAATCGGAACCTTTGACCATTAGGATAAAGTGATTTCACACATGTAAATTAATTTATGTCTGGATCCACATTAATATTACAGTCTATTCTCTCTGTCTTTAAAGATAGATGTTTTAGAAAAATAAATTGTTTCACAAAAATGTATTTTTATGTTTCTTATACAAAAATTGCAAATTTCAATAAAACTGATTGAATTTATTGAAAGACTATTGGTTAAAATGCATTGGAATTTGATAATTTCTAAAAATGATGTATAGTTAATTTGTTTTCTTAATATGTGTGAAAACACCAAAACATACATCTTTAAAAAACAGAGGAAATATTACTCAACCTATATATATTTCTTTCTTTAATTTTACGAATTCTTTCCAAACAATTATGGAAAGATACATTTGAGTGTAACGGTTTTTTATTGCAATATATTTGTTTGGAAACCATATTGTAGAAATAGTCAATATTGTTCAATCACTACGGAAATTTGTAAAAGGTGTAGCAAATGTACACTGTATGGAAGCTCCTTTGGTCCAGTGGTTTGACTAAGGGTTCAATTACTTCTACATTCGGAGATCTGGGGTTCAAACCCCAGAAAATACCAAATTATGCAGATTATGGAGAAATAGGTTACAGAAGATTTTCAGCTTGGTGAAGAGCGTACCATCGAACATGGATTTCATAGGACGACTCAGAGTGGTGCAGTCAGACGTGTATTCTCATAAGATGATAGAAGTGTCGGCTGTAAAATCGTCTTTGTAATATTTTCATCATTGTAATAGCATAATTACTCGATAATAATCGATTCAGACGTTAAAAAAAATGTATCACTGTATCAGCTCATAGAATATAAATTAAATTAAAAAGATTTAAATATTTTAATTTTAACATGCTATATGCGTTTTATTTATTTTGGAGTCTTTCTATAAAAGTAACTCATCATTTATACGAGACTGGTGAGTGGTGAGGTCGTGCCATGTGCTGAGTTTCCGATTTCTGCTATTACATCTTAATTGAATTCTTCCCACCCAACCATATTTGAGCAGCACCGGGAGTAGGGACGTAGGGTTGTAGTGTATGACACGAACGTGCGATTCATTTGTCAACTAATGAACAATACAAAAGTACTAAGAGTTTTCCTGCATCATGCAGATATAAAAAAAAAATTAAAAATATTTTTATTTTATACAAATAAATTTTCCAACTTTTAGTTTTTATAATTTAATTACATTAGTTAAAATATAAAAACTTAATGTAATCTTTAGTTTGATTTATTCAAATTTACTTTAATATTTTATTTTTCTTGTTTAAATTTAATAAAAATAATTAAAATTTTATAAAGTTATTTTATTCATATTATACTTTATTTAGTTACTTTTATTTTAAATAAGTGTATTTGTAAATATATAAATTAGTTCTAATAAATATATACATTAAATATAAATAAGATATATAAGTTGATAAAATATATAATTATAACTGCTTATTTTAATAATAAAAAATATGATTCATAAATTGATTTAAAAATTATATATTCGAAATTATTATTTACCTATATAAATATAAATTATTTTAAAGATATAGAAAAGTTATTAGTTATTGTCATATTTCTATAATCTTACCAAAATGAATATTTATAGAAAAAAATATTTTTGATATAAAATTTATTAGTTATTACCATATTATGAAACTTTGCCAAAAATATAAATTTGTATATAGAAAATAATCATTATTATATTTAAAATCTTACCAAAAATATAAATCTTAATATAAATTTTTTTACATGTCATAATTATATTGATACCATGTCATATTTTTTTGAGTCATGTCATCATTTTTTTGTTGAAAATAAAAGTAGTGATGACATATGTACAAATCACTTATCAAATAATGTCTAAGAGATTATTGTATAGATGTAGAAATAGAGGATCATCTTTCCTTTGAATGCTCATATATTAAACAAATTTGGAGAGCTTCAGACCTTTAGACGCGGGTATCCAATGCTGTATGTTAGCAAGGTTAAAGTACCTACAAAATTTACCTATTTGGAGGATATGAAAGAATAGAAATCAATTCCTTCAACAAAATAATCTTCATTGGAAATTCCTTCTCCAGTATGTAAAGTCTGATGCAAAAGAATTGAAACAATCAGGGAGCTTGGGAAGAGATTGGCCTTCTCAGATGAGAAGGACAAATTTATTGCAGGGACAACATCATTGGATACGGCTTCCACAAGGATATATCAAATGCAACACTGATAGGTCCTTTTTAAATGAAGGCATACATGGAACTGCAGGGTGGGTTTTACGAGACAGTGAAGGAAACTATAAAGGATGTGTTCAAGCCATTGGAAGAAAAGTACAAAAGCCGAGGGAGAGTGGAGACAATAGGAAAGCTATCGATATCCTAAAGGACAAAATGCTATGTATTGGTGTTTATAACTGGACGAAGGAGATCAAATGTTGGACAAATAATTTTGAGGCTATTTCATTCCAGTGGACTAAAAAGGAGGCTAATAAAGTGGCAGATCGTGTGGCAACGTCAAGGCCAATAGATAGGTCATTTACATTCCATATAACTAATCTTCTTCACGAAGATCATGTATCCTCGATTGCATAGTAATAAAAGTGGTGATATAAAAAACAGTTTTATTGTGGATCCGATTAGTAATGGATGTAGCTTCGAAATTATTGATGTAGAAAAAAATATGTAGATTTTTTTGCTGTAGTTTTAAATTTTATTGCTGTAGAATTTTATGGAAAGCACTAAAAGTTTGCTTTGGATATTTGACTCTGCAGAACACTTCTACAGCTGTAGGTTATTTCAAGAGCTGTGGTTTTAAAAATTAAATTAAAGCTTGATTACTCTGATTTTGATACTTTAGAAACAAAATGAGGCTGTGGAGAACACCTATGGCCATTACCAATCGCACCCTGTGTTTCAAAAAAATAAAAATAAATAAGAGTATTAGAACGAGGAGGTTATCCATCAGGATGAGTAAGGAAGACCTTAAGGTGTCACTTATCGAGTAAGGCGGTATCCCGACAAAATATTGAGACCCAAAACCATTTTCCTCCTTTATTGGAACTGAGAACGCAAAATCTCCCAAACTCCACCACATAGACTGACTTCGGGAGCCCGTAGACTTTGTTATAGTCTGATTCGGCCACATACACGTTCTACTCTTATCTCTCCAACACTTCTTACATGTGTGAGATCATATACTAGGAGAAGGTTATGCACTAGAGCTGGCCCATGCAATGCAAAGAAAAAGAAACTCTTGTCCTACCATGTTCGCTCCTCGTGAACATAAAATCTTAGAGCATTTCTATCGTTTAGATATTCTCCCCCGTACTCTGTTTTTTTTTTTTTTGATCAAACCCCCCGTACTCTTCTGTTAAAGTATTAATTTCTTTTATTATAATTTTGTTTTAGTTTGTTGTTTATTAAAACTTATATTATAAACAAAAAAATAGACTAGTTGAAAAAATATGTGGCAAATGAATATCTTATAAAATTCTTAAAGTTTTTCATTTAAAAAAAAAACGTTACAAAGAGGAGCATAAGAACATTAAAAAGATCATTTTACTTTCTTTTTTGTGAGAAATTAAATTAAATATTGTGATGTAACTGCTCTAGGAATTATTGTTCACAGCCTCACTCGCTCGGTATTAATATCAAAGAACTTTTGAAATTCAGTCTAATTTTTTTTGTCAACTTCAGTCTAATTAATCAGTTGTCAATCTAGTTTGACATTAACATATGATATACTAGGGGTTTGCCGGCGCTACGTGCTGGTTTTGCTAATATTGTTATGATTTGACTATAGTTTTATTATTTAGAACATTTCTCAACAGTATTTTAGAAAACAAAATATGTATATGATTTTATGGAATTTATTAATTTGATTGTAGTCTTTGCAAAGTTACTATAAAAGAAATTTAAGTTTAAATATATACATGAGAGTTTGAAAGTGTAATAGCTGAATTGTTTATTATTTAATTGAAACTTATTAATTTAAATTATGATTTAGAAAATTTATAAATGTGGACTTCATCTTACAATGATTATATTAAATTAGAGTTTATACATATATATTTATATGTATATATATATATATATATATATATATATTATGTTGTGAAAATATTACTTTTCACATTATATATATCAATAATTAGATATGATAGTAAAGATGCCTAAAACTTAAATTGATAAATCTATGCTAGTTATATAAACTGCATTTTTATTTATCTTTTATTTTGCGTCATCTCATTTGGAATAAGATGATTTTTTTGTCACGTTTTATACTATCAGCTTTGTATTTGGTCGGTTCAACTCGGGTTACTCTTCAGTTATCGGCTAAAATGGAACCAAACCGATAACCCAAAGTAAATGAAATTGATCTTGTTTTTGGCTAGATCCGTAACTGAACCGATATTCTTACTTCGGATCGGGTTCGGGTTTGAGATTTATTCCCATACCTAGTTTTGTATATTGGGATGATGGGGAAGTGTTATAATAGTTTGATGCTTTGGACTTTTCTAGGTTGATTTCTATGAATTATATTTTATGAGCGGTGCTTATGATGATAATTTCAAATAATCACAGGTGTTATATTAACCGATAGTTTCTTCTCGCTCTGGATTTGTCAAAATTAAGAAGTTGTGACTATATCGATTTAACCAATCATATGTATATTGATCGTAAAGATACATTCGAAGTTGGTACAGTGTATTTTTAATCCTAAATCTTAGTATTAAATTTTTTAAATTTTTGATATTTATTGTTGTTGAGTAGGATGATGTAATTATGTGGTCATCTCTATTTGTTAAGAACATTATTTAATGTTTTTATTATGTTATATCGTAATAGGTTATAGGTTAATATATTTTGTATTTGTGTTTTTCAATAATATGTTTTGTATATAATAGTAAAGTCTCTGATGTAAAACATATTAAATTTCAATAAGTTTGCATTTGTTGTTTTAAGATTAACAGTTTAACGTTATAAATTGTATTTTATTTTTTATTTGAATATAACTATTTTATTTGTTGTTGAATATTTTATATGAATTGCATTTTTGTAAGATTTTTATTTGCATTCATTATAAGATTTCTTGATGGCATTCGTGAACTCCCATAACTCCTCTACTTTCTTAAGATTGCATGTTTTCCAGAGACAGAAAAGACGTGTAACCACCATCTGAGAGCAACAACCGAACTTCAACTTAGAAAGAAGGATGTAGGATGAAACCATTGTGGCGGCATATGTGTGTAAGGAAGCAGAAGGTTGAATCTGGTGAAGCAGGAAAAGTTTGATTATTTGCATTCCTATTTATTAGCATCTATGAAATTAGGAATTTTTTTTTTAAAATCAACGTCATGGGAGATATCTTCAATGAAAGAGTTAATGGCCAGACTTGATGAGCATGTTTCAGTGACACGGAAACGTTATAATTCAGTAAAAGTTTTGCAGGTGGAACATAGATATGAATACACGATAACAGTAAAAAAAGAAGTATGTAAAGTATTGGGATTGGTTGTCAAAAATTCTGGAATTGAGTTTCAACATCTTAATTAAATAAATTTGCATATAAATAATTTTAATGACTCAATATAAAAAGAATTAAATGATGATGACACATGGCATTTTTCCCCCTATGGAGATACAAAAGTCTACTTTATCATATAAGATATGATGGCACAAAACTAGAACTAGGTATCTTTTTATAAGATATTCTAGCACTATATATAGAAGGTCTAAAAGGTCAATGATGTCCCATAGTTTTGGGAGTCTAAAGCCGCAAAGAAAATGTGGCATCAGTACAAACAACAGTAATAGATGGAAAGAAATGAGAATTTAGTTACCGAAGTGTTAACACCGTAATCTCAAGAGAGAATTTTGACCTAAATAACCATTTAACCAAACTTATATTTACCAAAGATATGGCCTTCTATTATATTTTTGGGGTTTGAAGGAATTGTATTTTTCTGCTTTATAATGAGGCAATGAATCTGCAAAAGGTTTATAAAAAGGGAAATTGGTTTCAGCAGTCATCAAATAACATATAATTAGGTATCTAACTAAAAAAAATCTCTCTCCACTATCATTACAATATATACTATATTACCCTTACTTATAGATTAATAAGTGCATAAACTTCTTCTTCAGTTATTTTTTAAGAAGTTAGACGTTTGGATAAACATTATCTCATTCCATATGATTATAGACATTTATTTGAACAATATGTACTATATTATTTCGTTTCTTACTATTATATTTTGATAATGCTTAATATTATGTACTATGTGCATATTTTGATATTTGAGTTAGAGTTTATATTTCTTTTTAGAATTTAGTGATCAGTCTTTTAGCTTTAATTTATAACAGATTTGGGTCGATGTTAGGGTAAGCATTACCTTTTTCCCTATAATTTGAAAAATATGTACTGTGTTATTTGTTTTTACTATTTATTTAAAGTTTGAAAAATATGTACTGTGTTATATGAAAAATATTATGTATCATTTGTATATTTCAAATGTATGTGTTAATGTATAAAAAACATGAAGTTGGAGTACTGACATGAAATGCATATATTTACGGAATAAGAGTTGCACATCGTTTTTTGTTTTTTTTTTTTTGTCAAAAGATACAGAGTTGCATTTCTGTTCTATTTTCACTTAATATATAGAGGATGCTGACAATTGACAGCTGTATTATGTCCGATTGACTCTGACATATTTAAAAATGCTACTTCAAAAGTATAAACTTGATATTTTAGGTGTTATTCCGACTTGGTTTATCTTGTTCAGGTCCTTAGTTCTAATGTTGCAGAATGGTAACTACCCATGTTTGGGTTTGTAATGTTTCAGACTTGTATCCACCCATGTTTGGATTAAGATTAATGAAATTTCAGATGACAAAAAAAAGATATTCTATAGAGTATTGACATCCTGGAAAACAAAAATGTTTTATTAATAAGATTTTGGATATTTCAAATCTCAATCGTTGTGTACAGAGCATTTTCCTTTCTTAATGAGAGTTTGAATGTTTCAACTTCATTAAAATATTATTACTATATTACAATAATTTGCCACAAGACTTTTATAGTCTTTTTATATTCTTTAAATAAGAGTTGTAGAAGAAAAATCAAACAAAACATGGTACGTTAAGGCATTATCCAATATGTTTTAAACATGATTGTGATTAGTACAATATCAGAAAAAATTCTTCTGTTTGTCAGACTTATTAGCGTGTGTATGCTGTTGTGCACAGAAGTGTTATGTATAATAATTATGGTTGTTGTAATGTCATTACAGATGTCCATAAATATTAGCAACTAACTATCACAACTTTAATTAGTTGTTGTGCTTGTTACATCTTTGCTTTTGACATTTTCTCTCACTCTTAATATTCTGAAAAAGCTTCAAGCAAAAAGAGATGGTGAATCTTACTAATCGACCACCACCACCACCACCTCCACCACCACAATTCAGATCCATTTCTTCCCGGACTCCGGGAAATTTAATCCAAAGACTAACCAGAAGTCAACCAGTGCCTAGACCACCACCAGCACCACCGTCATGGCCACGACCACTGCGACTACTTTCACGACCCCCGCCACCACCACCACTGCCACAATGGTCACAACCATCGCCACCACCACCTCTGCCACGACCACCGCCACCACCACCACCATTTGTGCCGATTCTTCCTCTACGTCATTTAATAATAAGTAGAAGAAAAAGAAAATTGTACCACAAACACATGATGACCTGGTACTTGATCACCCTCATGATGCGTCGAAAACTCCAAACCCTAAATCAGAAACCCGAAGAGACACGAGAAGAATGGGTGATCTCGATCAAAGAAAAAATGGATGAAACACTTAGAGTCGACGCAACAACTAGCAGGGACAAGCTCTGTATCTACAAAGTCCCACGTTACCTTCAAGAAAACGACAAGAAGTCCTATTTTCCTCAAACGGTGTCGCTTGGTCCATACCACCATGGCAAGGAACATCTACTGCCTATGGAACATCACAAATGGCGTGCGGTCAATATGGTCATGAAACGCACCAAGCACAGCATCGAAATGTACATTAATGCCATGAAAGAGCTTGAGGAGAAGGCTCGTGCTTGTTATGAAGGTCCTATTGATTTGAGTAGTAACAAGTTCGCAGAAATGATGTTGCTCGATGGTTTGTTTATTCTTGAGCTCTTCAGAGGAGCTGATAACGATAAAGGATTCTTGGTACTCGGGTAAGTATGATTCAAATTAGATCGTTTGGTTCGGTTTTGTTTTATTCCAGAATCGAGTTTATAAGTAAAAAGAATTACATCAGTTATGATTTTGGGTGTTGTGTAGGTATGGTCGTAACGATCCGGTCTTCGCGATGCGGGGATCGATGCATTCGATCCAACGTGACATGGTAATGCTTGAAAATCAACTTCCTTTGTTCGTACTTAACAGGTTATTAGAGCTACAACTTGGTCCAGAATACAAAACCGGTTTAGTGGCGCAACTAGCAATTCGGTTCTTCAACCCGTTAATGCCAACAGATAAGTTAGCAACCAAAACCGACCATGCTAGAAATTAAGATCTCGTTAGAAAACGATAACTTCTTTAACCCAATCGCTGACAAGGACAAGGAGGAGTTGCACTGTCTGGATGTTTTCCGGCGAAGTTTGCTCCGGTCCTAGTCTAAAACCGGAGCCGAGGTTATCACGAACTAGATGGTCGTGGAAGAGGCGTGCAGGCGGACAAGCGCCAACAACAACTAATACACTGTGTGACGGAATTAAGAGAGGCCGGTATCAAATTCAAGAGAAGGAAAACGGACCGGTTTTGGGATATTCGGTTCAAAAACGGCTATCTGGAGATACCCAAACTACTTATCCATGATGGTACGTTCACGTTTTTTGTTCATTCTTATTTCTAATTCATTGCCCCATTTATTGAATTCTTTTTTGTTCAGTTACATTTCAAATCTAACTTTTACGACTATATCATATATGTATTGATAAAAAGCCTATTACTTTAATATCACAACGTGATTCCTATTTTCATATAAATAGTTTTTATTCTTTTTCCTATGTAAGTCAAACATGATATATTTATTTTGGGGAACAATCTTTCTATAGGTTAAAAATTTGGCTTATTAGATAATAGAAAATGCTTTCTACTCATATTATAGTATTTTATAAGCGTCCATTATTTATTAAACAAAAACAAAATTTGCATGACCTACTTATTTTGTCATTTTGTTAAATTATTCTCCACAAGATGCTAATTAAATAGATTGTTGAACTGTCATCATTTTAATTCTTCATTTGACCAGTATGGGATGACTTGAAATGTCAAGCAAATGCCCCTTTTTCTAGAGAATCCCGATAGTTCATTAGACTTACAAAACTCCCTATTATATTATCGCTCGTTTTTGTTGTAGGTACCAAATCTCTTTTCTCGAATCTTATAGCTTTTGAGCAATGCCATATTGACTCAAACAACGACATAACATCCTACATAATCTTCATGGACAATTTGATAGACTCTGCCGAAGATGTTAGATACTTGCACTACTGTGGTATCATTGAACACTGGTTAGGAACTGATTCCGAAGTTGCGGATTTGTTCAACCGGCTATGTCAAGAGGTGGCTTTCGACCTCCAAGATAGCTATTTATCTGAATTGTCCAATAACGTTGACCACAATTATAACCGAAAGTGGAATGTTATGAAGGCAACCTTGAAACACAAGTATTTCAACAATCCATGGGCATATTTCTCTTTCGTTCGCTGCAGTTAGTCTTGCTACTTCTCACATTGCTTCCAGACTTTTTTTACTGCTTATCCTTACATTAAACCACCTTCTTGATTTTCTTTATTATTCCATAGTTTATTTGATTATTTCATTCACTTGGAATGTTTGTACCTTTTCACTCTATTTTTCTATTGTATTGCATTTAAATAAACTAATTTACTGATTTGAGTATGTTTCTTTAAGCCAGATCTCAAAACTATGGAAGATTGTTTTAGTCAGGTTATGGTTTACTTGATTAATTAACTAAAAAATGTGTTGATGCATGTATAAAGGAACAAAAATTGCTACCATATCATTTTTTGTCACACACCATCAGTACGTTTCTTGCCGGGATTGACCGGATAGCCAATAAGTTTTATCGGAAAAAAAAACTATTATATGAGAGATAGCTCTACCCAATCGACACACCAATGGTGAATGCATAAGTTATATTTACTATTGTCACTAGACAACAAGTCCTACTCCCAACTGATTTTCATTTTATGTTGCAAACCTTGCAACGGATAGCTTGAACCAAACTAGTTGCAAATTTATATCTTGAATTAAACCAATTACAATAATTATAACAACGAGTTTTTAGATTACCAACAAGTGTTTAGACAAAGTCATAAGACCAAGAACCAAAACATATACAAGTTACTCATATCCGCGAAAATCAGATTTTTATCTTGAGAGGTTTTTCCTGTAAAGCTTTCAAGCCTACCATAATGGAGCTACTAACGAACACGTACTTTTCTAGTATTTTTATAAGAATTTGTAGAACAAAACAAACCAAACGTGACCAGTCATGGCGGTTAACCAGCACATTTTAAGTCATGATTAGATGTATATGTATATATTCAAACTTATTAGTGTGTGTACATATTTGTGTTGCAGTGCAGATATCTCTTTATGTAGGTACATCTTCACATTTTTCTCGCTAATTAATCTTTTGAAAAAAAGCTTCAACCAACAAAATGGTGCATATTCTTACTTTACCACCACCACCACCGCCGCCCCCGCCATCATTCAGATCGATTCCTCCTCAACGGCATTCCTTCAAAAAAAGAAGCAAAAATCCACCACCATCACCACCACCACAACCATCATTTGGATCGATTCCTCGTAGAAGACGGTATTTCTTCAAAAAAAGAAGCAAAGATCCACCACCACCACCACCGCCACCGCCATCATTTGGACCGAGTCTTCCTTGGCTCAAGAGAAGAAAAATCAATCCAACATTGCCGTCCTTCCATCAACAAGGACATGTCTTCTGATCCAAAAACACATGTTGACATGGTACTTGCTCACCCTTGTGATGCGCCAAAAACTCCAAACCCGAAACCAGCAACCTGAAGAAACACGAGAAGAATGGGTGATTTCGATTAAAGACAAGATGGAACAAACACTCAGAGAGGATGCCACAACTAGCTGGGAAAGGCTATGTATCTATAGAGTTCCACAATACCTTCAAGAGAACGACAACAAGTCCTACTTCCCTCAGACCGTCTCGCTTGGCCCCTACCACCATGGCAAAGACCATCTCCTGCCTATGGATCGTCACAAGTGGCGGGCAGTCAATATGATCATGGCACGCACCAAACAAGGCATCGAAATGTATCTTGATGCCATGAAAGAGCTCGAGGAGAGGGCTCGTGCTTGCTACGAAGGTACCATTGGTTTGAGCAGTAACAAGTTCACAGAAATGTTGTTTCTTGATGGTTGTTTTGTTCTTGAACTCTTCAGAGGAGCTGATAAAGGGTTCTCGGAACTAGGGTATGTGTCATTTAATTTTTGGTTTTTTTATAGTTGTTTCCAATGAACCCAATTATTTACAGGACTTTTATTCAAAAATTTTTAATTATATATTAAAAATAACAATGATATTTTTAAAATTAATAGTTTGCTTTTATATATGTTAAAATCTTAAATTAAAAGTATAATTTAAAAATTTTATGTCCTATTTATAAATTTCTTTAGTTAAACAAACGTTTTCTAAACACCGTGAACTCTTTTCAACCATTTTACTTGCACATCCTAAAAACTGTTCTGTTTATTTCATAGTACTTGCTAAACCTGTTTGAGTTATCTCTAAGTTGTTGACTTTGATTTTTTTATTTGTTTTGGTGTTTGGGCGTAGATACGATCGTAACGATCCGGTTTTCGCTATGCGAGGATCCATGCATTCAATTCAACGTGACATGGTGATGCTAGAAAATCAACTTCCTCTGTTTGTTCTCAACCGGTTATTAGAGCTGCAGCTTGGTCCACAAAACCAAACCGGTTTAGTAGCGCAATTAGCAATTCGGTTCTTCGACCCACTAATGCCAACAAACGAACCGTTGACCAAAACCGATCAGTCTAACATTGGAAAAGAGAAATTCTTTAACCCAATAGCCGACAAGGACAAGGACGAGTTGCACTGTCTGGATGTTTTTCGTCGAAATCTGCTTCGGCCTAGTACAAAACCAGAGCCGAGGTTGTCACGGAGGAGATGGTCATGGAAAACACGTGTTGCCGATAAGCGCCAACAACAACTAATACATTGTGTTACAGGAACTAAGAGAGGCCGGTATTAAATTCAAGGCAAGAAAAACCGACCGGTTTTGGGATATAAGATTCAAAAATGGTTATCTAGAGATACCCAAACTACTCATCCATGACGGTACCAAATCTCTCTTCTCGAATCTTATAGCTTTTGAAGCAGTGCCATATCGACTCGAGCAACTGACATAACATCCTACATAATCTTCATGGATAATCTGATAGATTCTCCACAAGATGTTAGCTATTTGCATTATTGTGGTATTATCGAGCATTGGCTAGGAAGTGATCTCTGAGGTTGCGGATTTGTTTAACCGGCTATGTCCAAGAAGTAGCTTTCGACCCTCAAAATAGCTATTTATCTCAGTTGTCTAACAAGGTTGACCGTAACTATAGCCGAAAGTGGAATGTTATGAAGGCGGTCTTGAAACACAAGTACTTCAATAATCCTTGGGCGTATTTCTCTTTTTTTGCTGCACTTGTCCTCCTAGTTCTCACGCTGTTTCAGAGTTTTTTTAGTGTTTATCCATATTTTAAGCCACCGTCTTAATTTTCATCATTGTTCCATAGTTTATTTCACTCAATTAATTTGGAATGTTTGTATTATACATCTCCTTTTTTTTTTGCCGAACATTGTGTATTATTCTTCACAGTATGCTTTTATCGTATTAAAAAAAGTAAACTAAAAGATCAGAGACTTCACAGTTTATTTAAGCCATATATATATGTTAGAAGTTCTCTGAATGTTATTCATATGATTCTCCTACATTGGAAGTTAATAAAAAATACAGGACTTGGTCGTAAACCAGCATAAAGTGTACGTTTTCAGACTATCGGACCATTCATGCTCGCTAACATTCTCCATACCGGATTACAAGAACTTGTTATCAATAAATCATATCATATTCATACAAGGGTTTGACTAACAAAATAAACAAATAAACGTGTTCCGACCAGTAGATTTCAGCGTTTGTTAAAGCAAACATCATTTATATGGAAAATGGTGATGTCGTGCCACGTTCCTCACTAGCTGTGTAATGAACATGTTTCGTTATGCTCTCATCATCGTAGAAGAAAAATATCCAATGCATAAGAAAACACGCCTAAACATCAATAACCGTGATGAATTCTGAATTAAAAAACCTCGAAAATAGTTTTAGTATTGTGATTTTAGTATCTTCAAAATTTCCCTGATTTGACAAAATAACTTATCTTATCTAGTCCAAACACTCTCATGTTCCTTATATGAGTTCATTTCTAGTGATTAGTAGATTGGCCAATTATAAAATACCTTGGGAGAATTTATTGTCGGAAATACTTTTAGCACATCTCCAATCAAAAGCTAATAGTGTAAGTACAATTACGCACGATTTCCTTTTAGCCAAATCATAAAAGTCAAATCATGATAGATAAAGTTGGTGTGAATTTCTTTAATTTTTGATATATCTATCAATAGAATTTATAAAAAAATTTTAGAAAAGGCATTCTGGAGAATTTATAAATTTAATATATAAACTTTTACACTAAACTAAATATAATCTATCTTATTAAAACAGAAACATTCTATTGGACCTAACATTTATTTTGTAAGTTTTTAAATTAAATACACCTTTATACTTTATAATTAAACTTAAATTAAATCACTAATGTTCCTTTCTTTATACTACTATCCATGTTTCCAAACAATATACTTATGTCTTTATACTACTATCAATGTTTTCAAACAATATATTTTTATACTACTATCAATGTTTCCAAACAATACAATAATTAATATTACTTATTTTTTATCTATCATTTTTTCTTTAAAATTTTGTAGAAACGTCATAATTTCATAAATTGCAAAATAATGAACTTTAAAATTTGGATTATAAGTTACAAATTATGAAACTATTACAATTTAAATCAAATTAAATTACATATCGGTAATCCATCAGTTCAATCGGTTAGTCTCGGGTTTTAGTAATTTTTTTAATATGAAAATTTTAAAAACCTAAATTTAATTGTCAGATCTCCGGGTTAACCGATATAATCACAATCAGGTTGAATTTAAAAATACTGATTTAAATGCAAAACTATTTTAAATACACTCTTTAAAAATTACCAAAATATTTATTAAGTTATTAGTGAAATTTTTCGTCGTAAAATATTCCGCGCTTCTAAAGCGCGGGTCAAGATCTAGTTTATATTAATGGACTATCAATAGATGTTTTAGTTTTGTTCTAGTGGTGATTCCAAAGTTATGTTGAACCGAAAAGGAGGCCCCAAGATATAAGTTTCAATTAGTTTATTTGTTCTATAAAATAGTCAGATATAAGATAATAACTTTAGATATTTTTTTTCAAAATTATGTTGAACCAAAAAAAGGATTTCAAATTATGCGTGTGTGTGCGTTTAGATTATATCTAATTATGGTTGTTGTCATTACAGATCAGTTGGGTCCATAAGTACAGTAACCCACCAATTATAGCTTCAAATCATTACATATAGTCGCTTCTGATCTTTATTTATTCTCTTTGATAAAAGCTTCACTGATACTTTCACAACTACTTCATTCTTCTGAAAAAAGCTTCAACAACAACAACAACAACAAAATGGTGGCTGTCTTCTACAAAGACTATGTTGAGCTGGTACTTACTAACCCTCAAGATCCGCGAAAAACTAGAAACCGAAAACCAAGGATCCGAACCTGTTAACCAAGATCAAAGCCTCCGCCCTTTACAAGTCACCAGATCCGATCAAGACCAAAACAATCATAACCACGAGCAGACTCTATCCGAAACCGGTAAGATCGAGGTAACCAAAGAGAGCCCAAGAGAGACACGAGATGATTGGGTGATCTCAATCACTGACAAACTCGAGCAAGCAAATAGAGATGACGACACGACCATCTGGGGAAAGCTCTGTATCTACAGAGTTCCATATTACTTGCAAGAAAACGACAACCAATCGTATTTTCCTCAGAGCCGTGTCTCTTGGTCCGTACCACCATGGCAAGAAACGGCTCCGGTCCATGGACCGTCACAAATGGCGTGCGGTCAATAGAATCTTGAAACGTACGAACCAAAGCATTAAAATGTATATTGACGCAATGAGAGAGCTAGAGGACAAGGCTCGAGCTTGCTATGAAGGGCCTTTGGGTTTGAGTAGTAACGAGTTCGTGGAAATGCTTGTTCTTGATGGTTGCTTTGTGCTTGAGCTCTTCAGAGGAGCCGTTGAAGGATTTACCGAACTCGGGTAAGCCTGGTTTCAATTATTGGTTATTTCCGGTTATCTCTAAAAATTACTAAACCGATCTCAATCATTTTGATTTTGAATTTATTGTTTTGTGTAGATATGCACGTAATGATCCGGTGTTTGCGATGAGAGGATCAATGCATTCAATTCAACGTGATATGATAATGCTAGAAAATCAACTTCCTTTGTTCATTCTAAACCGGTTATTAGAGCTACAGCTTGGTACAAAGAGCCAAACCGGTTTAGTGGCCCAATTAGCAGTTCGGTTCTTTGATCCACTAATGCCAACGGACGAGCCAATGACCAAAACCGACCAGTCCAAACTCGAGAACTATCTGGCAGGAGATAAAGCCTTTGACCCATTCGCCGACATGGGGGAGTTGCACTGTCTTGATGTTTTTCGTCGAAGTCTGCTCCGGTCTAGTCCTAAACCGGAGCCGAGGTTATCAAGAAGGAGATGGTCTAGGAACACGTGTGTGGCAGACAAGCGCCGACAACAGCTGATACATTGCGTGACGGAACTGAAAGAGGCCGGTATCAAGTTCAGGAGAAGAAATACCGACCGGTTTTGGGATATTCCAATTCAATAACGGTTATCTAGAGATACCGAGGCTACTTATTCATGATGGTACGTTCACGTTTTCCACACTACATATCTCTTTTTAATTCCCTGCCCCCATATTAGGTAGGATCATAACGTGATATCCAGCTAGCCTGTATAAAAAGTAGTGTCATATTTATTTATTTATTCATCATATATCAAATGGCTTAGTAAAGATATGTAATCAATGATGCAAGAAATGTAACAGACTAAAAGAGTGTGCACTTTTTTTTGTAGGTACCAAATCTCTTTTCTTGAACCTTATAGCTTTTGAGCAGTGTCATATTGACTCGAGCAATGACATAACGTCCTACATAATCTTCATGGACAATTTAATAGATTCCCATGCAGATGTGAGCTACTTACACTACTGCGGTATTATCGAACATTGGCTAGGGAGCGATGCTGAGGTTGCGAATTTGTTCAACCGGTTATGTGAAGAAGTTGTTTTTGATACAGAAGATAGTTATCTATCTCGGTTATCAGCTGAGGTTAACCGTTATTACAATCAAAAGTGGAATGCTTGGAGAGCTGCCTTGAAACACAAAGTATTTCAACAATCCATGGGCAGTTGTCTCTTTCTGTGCTGCAGTTATTCTACTAGTCCTCACATTATGTCAGAGTTTTTATGCTGTTTATGCTTATTATAAGCCACCTTCTTAACCTATCATTATTTTAATAGCTTCGTTTGGTTTTCAAGAAGCATATTTGTGTGTGTGTTTTAATTATATATATGTATTCTTTATTGTAAGCTAAGAACGTTGATATTGTAACAGTGGGGGTTTAAAAGATATGGTACATTTTTTGCCTTGATATTGGCATACCTACACATTTTCAATATGCATATGCTGGCAACATAAAAGTAAACCTTATAAAATAGAATTCAAGTAAAAATATGCAGTTAAGAGGCTGACTGGATGCAGTTATAGTTTTATATTTATATTTTAGAATTAAGCATGTAGACTAATGCTGTGAATGTTGTTTTCAGTATCGTAAGAGCATCTCCAATGGTACACAAAAATTCACTCTATAATTCACTCTAGAATAGAGTAATTCTATATTATAGAGTTGGATTAGCTCCAATGGTTCACTCTATAACTGATTTTCATTCTATATTAGCGGTGTTCAGAGTTAACTGTTTTATTTAATTCACATTGACATGAAATTTCCAGCTTAATTTTAGTTGAATCTTAATATTAGTATGTTGTTTATGTTGATGAAAAAAAAACACATGGTTGCAAAAGACTCTACAACAGTAAATCAAGCTCTAACATCAGACAAAACAAATTATCAATCCGGATGAAATCTTTCTAGTTACAGAAACTAGATAAAAAAAAGAGAAATTACCCAGAATAACTCAAATTATTCTACTAATGACTAGAATAACTCATATAATATTGGAATAACTAGAATAACTCTTGGAACATGGAAGATTACGATTTTGCCATTACTAATAATTAAAACTTAATTAAAAAACAAATAAATTTTAATATTATAAGAATGAAAAAAACGACAAAACACTTTACCTTTTTCGTAGGGTTTCTTCACCAAAGGCGACGAAACGCACTCCTCATCGTCTCCGCCACATCCAGCTCCGACTGTCCCTTCTCCGTCACAACCGATTTTTTCTCTGTCACCTCTACCGTAAACGGCTTCGTCTCCAGCATCCTCCAAGCTAACTCATGTTCGTCTCTGTCCTTGTAGACAAATCTGAAATTGATTTCACCTCTGTCACATTTGCTTTCAATTGAAAATTACTCTAATCTTTGTGTCTTAAACCTATGCTATTCGAGTTTGTTGTTATCATATATTGATTGATTGCATGTTGAAATTTAGAAACCCTAATTCCCAATCTCATTTAACCTTGAGATTGGTTAAAGATTGTATTTGATAATCGGTAGAGATTTAGTAAACTATGTGCTAGCGTTTTCTGTGTGAAGGTTTTATAGACTGTGCTTTCTATATGATCGTAGGTTGCAAAGCTAGGCGGTGAAAAGTGGAAGTCTTTGACAGAAGAAATGAGTTGCTCTGTTCTTTGTTTCTTCCCTAGGTTGCATGGTGATTTGCCTATCGTGATATAACTCGGATTGTATTAAGTGGCTATTTAGGATAAGAAAGTTTATTTGGATAAGGAGACAGAGTATAGCAAGTCACTGGAAAACAACAATGCTGATGAAGAACTATGTGTATCATTATTAATTTTTTTGTCTTTCTTTTTTTTTCACTCTAACATGGAATTTTGAATCCTAATATGATATGGTGACTTTGTCAGGAAGAAGATGAGGAGAAGCAATCTGATAAGTCTAATGAGGCTGAGGAGAATGAAGATGTGAAAGAAGAACCTGATGAGGCTACTTTCTTTTGGTCTTATCTCATTCAAATGGATTTAACTGTATATTGTGATGGTGCATTGTAAATTTTAAGCCTTTATTTTGGTGAAATCAGTTATTATATTCTACTTGTTGAATCAAATTGATGATATTTTATTTACATGGATACGTAAGTATAAGAAAATGAGTAAGAGACAAATAGAAGATAGCATCTGTTTTCCAACGTAAAGTGATAGGATTAAGATCAATCAAGCCAGTGTTGCACTGGCTACCTTATAATTCATGTGTTTGTTTTTACTTCGTTGTCTTCCTGCAAGGTGGTAATGGCTTGCCACATAATCTATTTTGTCTTGTCAGTTCCAACTCGTGTTCATGCTCAAAAAACCATTTTTTCTTTCAAATTTCTATTTTCCGCAGACGAGAATTATGTGATCCATGTTTTTCCAAGCAATAAGGATTGCAACGAGTGATTAAACAACCATGAAAATGACAACTTGAAAAGGAAAATGACAACTTGAAAAGGAAGAAAAGAGATGACGACAACTGAATTTTTTACTTAATTCTGAGTTTAACTGACCTGAAAATATATCAGATTCGAAATTATTGTAAACCCGGTTGAAATTGGAATTGGTTTACATAAACCCAGATTTTCGTCAATAAATCTGCCACAACAAAAATTTAAAAGTCTGTCACTTCATAAACAAAAAGTCTGCCAACAATTTTAAGTCGGTTATATAAATCTGCCGTAAAAAAATAAGTCGAACATAAGTAAATAAATCGGTCCATAAGAAAATAAGTTGACCACATAAATCTGCCATTTATAACAAATCGGCTACATCATTCGACAGATTTATGCTTAAAAATCTATTTTCTAAACAAATCAAACAATTAAGTCTACCGTGTAAACAAATCTGACGTTTTTAAAAAAATCTGACACCACTGTAACAATAGATTTATTTTTCTACACAGATTTTATAAATAGATTTATTACTCGACAGATTTATTTTTTTGAAAATAAGTCTGTCGTCGATCAAATAACAAGGATATTTTGGTAATATTTTTTTTTTGTTATAACTGTGCACAAGGGTAATTTTGACCAGAAAAATATTTTAATAATTTAAAAAAATTATGAGTCATTCTAGTAATAATACAATAAATTTGTGTCATTCTAGTAAACTTCCCAAAAAGAAGTAAGGAAAATATTGAAGGATGTAAATTTAAGTAGGAGTTGCCAACAAAAAAAAGTAGGAAAATGATGGTCTGATACTTTTTGAACTTGAAGGCAAATAAATACTAGGATAATTACTGTTTCAGCAAATAAAGAGCCAGTTAAAGGCCCAATAAGAAATTGACATAAACTCTGACCGGCAAGAGCGGGGACGGACTCATTATAAAAACGAGAAATAAATCGTTAATCTCCTCCGCACGTTCCATCATCGGAAATTTCGAATCTGCCGTGAGCTCATCGATTCGTCCCCCGCATTCTCTGGTAAAACCAATCTCCTCTCTCGTTTACGTTCCCGGCAATGCTTGTCCAAATAGGAAGTCTTAAGTTCCGCTTTCTCCCAATAATATTATTGATCTTAAGATGATGATTTGAAAGATCTGTTTCGTCGTTGATGAGATCTTATTACGAACCGTATTGTATTGGATCATCCTAGAAATGCACTTCGTACCGTGTACGGTTTATATTCCTTCCCCTTGCGAAATCAATATGTTCATTACTAATGTGGTAAAACGGTGTCGTTTCTGTGTTTGATTCAGTGGCGTTTTTTTACTCTAAAACGTGAGCTGAAATGGAGAAAGATCATTCTGACTCTTCACCTCAGTCTCCACCTATGGATCTCTGAGAAAGATGTAGGAGTTGAAGAAGATGCAGCTGAAACTCATATTAGGACAGAAGCTTCAACTACAAATGGTGGTTGATACTCAGATACCTGATGCTGCTGCTGAGCCTTGGAGTCAAAGAGAGGACGATATAGTTCCATGCCCTCCTGGTTCCTCACCCCCGTCCATCTTCTCATCCTCTGGTCTTTCCTCTTGGGCCAAGAGTTTTAAGTTCCCCCAGCAAGATCCTAACGGTACGGATTCTGGTATGTCGTCAGCTTTCACTAGGTTCACCTCTGAGCTTGGTCTGCATCTGCCAACAACTAAAGGGCCTGACGAGGTCGGCGAATTGCCGCCGAACGCACAACAAGTTGTTGGTGGTGGTGGTGGTGCTCTTGAGTCGCTCACTAAAGCCGTGGTGGATTCGTCGCGTGGTGCCGTGAAAGCAATGCAGGTGAAAGCGCGCCATATTGTCTCTCAGAACAAGAGGAGATACCAGGTAATAGTCAATCTGTCTTTCCTCCTCTTGTTAGATTGTTTTTTTAACAGTAGTCACTTGTTCATAATGTTCTTTATAGTAAACAGCCTTTAGGCCCCGTTACACTATCCTTCGGTATCACTTACATGGCACTTTGCTTCAGGAAGGGGAATTCGATTTGGACATGACATATATAACTGAGAATATAATCGCAATGGGGTTCCCTGCTGGTGATATAAGCTCTGGTCTTTTCGGATTTTTCGAGGTTAATTACCTTGTCCTTGTCTGAAAGCTTGTTCTCTTTTTCTCTGGGTTTGAGTTTCTCATTGACAGAGTATCATATTCAGGGACTATATCGCAATCACATGGAGGAGGTGATCAAGTTTTTTGAAACTCATCACAAGGTAACCAACTAAACCATTACACAGACTAGAAGCCCTCTTAAACCTATTTGGCTCGTGTTTGATCGTGTTGGTGCACGCCAGATCCTCTAATGCTTGAACTCAATGTGCAGGACAAATATAAGGTCTACAACCTTTGTTCAGAGAGATTGTACGATGCTTCAAGATTTGAGGGGAAGGTATAATTATATATACAAACTTGATATCTCAGACCATATATCTTGCAGGAAGTTTCTTAATTTCCTATCTTTCAGGTTGCATCTTTCCCGTTTGATGACCATAACTGTCCTCCAATCCAGTTAATACCATCGTTCTGTCAAAGTGCGTACACATGGTTGAAGGACGACATCCAGAACGTAGTGGTAGTTCATTGTAAAGCTGGAATGGGAAGAACCGGTCTGATGATTTGCTGTCTTCTTCTATATCTCAAGGTGAAAACTTAACACGTTTTTGGGCAAAGACACCATGGGACTGATCTAACTCGTAACTCCATTTCAGTTCTTTCCTACAGCAGAGGAAGCTATTGATTACTACAACCAAAAGAGATGTCTCGACGGGAAAGCTCTCGTTCTCCCCGAGTCAGATTGTAAGTCCAGAACTCATACCAATTCTTCTTCTTATGTGTTTGTTTGATTCTCCCTCGTCCCTAGTAAACGAGCTTTCATATTTCCTTCAGCGATATGTCAAGTACTACGAACGTGTTCAGAATCAGTTTGGTGGGAAAGTTCCACCTGAACGAAGGTATGCTTCAGATATATCTGACCAATCAGGTGGCAGTGATATACATAACCACACTGAACAAACATTTATGTGTAGATGTATGCTCAGAGGGTTTCGCTTAATCAACTGCCCTTACTGGATCAGACCTGCCATTACCATCTCTAACCACAATGGTAACTTCCTCTTGTCTCTTTTATCTTTTTCCGGATACGTGTGAAAATAGATGCTCTGTTTTCTTCTACCTAACAGATATACTTTTCTCAACAAAGAAACATGAGAAGACCAAAGATCTAGTGGTAGGAGGCATTGTTCTCTCTCCTCTCTTTCGTTGTTATTTTCTACTTTTTAACGTAGACTTAGTCTTGACAATGTATATTAGCCTGAAGATTTTTGGATTAAAGCACCGAAGAAAGGAGTTGTTGTCTTTGCAATACCTGGTGAAGCCGGTCTAACGGAACTAGCCGGCGACTTCAAAATCCACTTTCAAGACAGTGATGGAGATTTTTACTGGTTAGCTCTCTCCTTCCTTCAGCAGTCTCTGCTCTCAAATTTTCATTTTAATTCTCTCTGTTTCCTTACACGCAGTTGGCTAAATACTACACTGACTGATACCAGAACAATGCTGAAAGGTATCGACTTTGATGGCTTTGAAAAGGTAAAAGAGAGAGATGATTGTATCTTTAATGATCTGCGAAACAAAACTGTGTGTGTTTTGCTTCTCTGTTTTGACCCGATCCGGTTACGGTTTTGCAGAGGAGACTACCAGCGCCGGGGTTCCATGTCGAGATAGTAATGGCAGAATCCACCCAACAACAACCTCAAAGCAGCTCCGGTGCGGATTCAGGCAAAATCAAGTCTAAACAGAACAGAGACGATGATGTATTCTCCGACAGTGATGGGGAAGAAGAGGAAGGAAACTCCAAAACTGTGGACTCTAGTTCAACTAATGACAAAACTGCAGGCTCGGTACACCAAACTAGTAGAGATCACCAGATCAATGAGCCACCAAGGACTGATGACCATTCTGCTGAACAGGAGCGTCACAAGTTCATCAGTCCTCGGGTCTTTATAATAATCCAGTGCAAGACGACTCATTGGCAGTTAGTAATATCAAAGCTATTGCTGCAGATGCATCGGTCTTCTCCTTTGGAGATGAGGAAGAAGACTATGAAAGCGACTGAGCTTGAAAATTCAAGTTTTTACCCCACATACACAAGTAAAACATTTTTTTTGTAATGACTCTTCTATATAGATATAGCTTTCTACGTACCATAGTACTTGTTTCGTTGTTTTCTAATTTCTACACTTGTCTATTAACTAAACTTCAAATGTTCAGTAATAAAAGATATATCAATAGTCAGACTGAAGGTTATTACTTTGTATCTGAATGCAGCCAATGCTCAAACTCTCAGAGGTGTTTAGGAGCCCGACTATATCCCAAAAGATTAAATCTACCTCAAACACATCATCATCGTATTTATCATAGATTGGATCTCCAACAATTTATATGAGTTCTTTCACACAATTTTTCAGACAAACTAATGGATATATCCATGAAATAACATGTATTTTTTTTAGTAGCATGTATTTTAGTGATAATTAGTATTTGATTTATAATTTTTCATTAAAAATATAAAATGACACTTTAAAACAGATTTTAAAGCCTACAACAACATTTAAAATGAAATGCATGGACTATATATTATTTGACCGGAAAGAAAGTAGACCAGAAGCATAGAACTTATGCAGGTATTAAAGAAACCAAAATGCACAAAACACTATGAGGAATAGGAGCAAAGCTAAGGCAATACATTTAACATTGAATGGGTGACACCTGACACTGAAATAAGTTTATTAACAACTATGTGTACACTTATACTTTATAGTAATGATATTGATTAGTTAGACAACTAATAAAAAGGGGTTAGAGTAGGAAGATGGAGATCGAAAGTTAGCGTACGGTGTTGGTTTCTGGCAGACAAGACGCCATTATTAATTATGAACCAAAAACCTTCTTCGATCTAATCAACACGACAATTCACAACACTTACACACACATCCTCTTAATCTAATGAACTTGTTTTGTTTTTTTTGGTTATTGTATTACTTATCATCAAAATGATAAAAACAAAAGACTCATCTCACTTGTCTTCAGCTTGATGACCATTAAATAAAAGGTTACCGTCCGATTTCTTGGACCATTACTAATATAGTATTGTCTCATCTAGATTACAACCTGTTTCTTTCTTCTTCTTTTTTGTAATTGAACCTGTTTTTTCCATTCTGCTTTCTAATTTTATACTCCTTTATTTATAAAAAGTTACCGTCCGATTTCTTGGACCATCTTTTTATATATGGAGTTATTCTTGGGTTCACCCCCTAGTGTAAACATTTAGGTTCACTAACCAATAAAAACTTGTCATTTTAGATTCAGTATCTTTTAATTAAGGAAACAAATAATTTGTCAAATTATATTATTTTTTCAAAATAAAATTTAAAAATAAATAAAAATAGTATATAAAAACGAATTAAAATAATTAATATTGTCAACAAAACACTAAACCCTAAACTCTAAACTAAACCCTAAACTCTAATACTAAACCCTAAACTCTAATCATAAACCCTAAACCCTTGGGTAAACCATAAACCCTTGGAAAAAACATTAAACATGTTGTCAACAAAACACTAAACCCTAAACTCTAATCCTAAACCCTAAACTCTTGGGTAAACCCTAAACCCTTGGGTAAACCCTAACCCTTGGAAAAACACTAAACATTTGGATAAATTCTAAACTATAAATCTTAAACACTAAATTCCAAATCTTATAAATAAATATTTTTTAAAATAATCTTTATTGAGAACTATTGTTATTTTTATTTATTTAATCTTTTTTATTTATTTTAAAAGCATAATATAATTTGGCAAATTATTTTTGTTTCCTTAATTAAAAGATACTAGATTTAAAATAACAACTTTCTATTGGTTGGTGAATCTAAAGGTTCACCCTAGGAGATGAACCCGAGAAAAAGTCTTATATATGAACCTGTTTTTTCGTTGTTTTTACATCCTGTTACTCTACTTTCAAAGCAAATTTTCAAATCAAATATTAATTATCACTAAATACATTATAGCGTACAAAATATAATGTTACGTGCTATTTGATAAGTACAGATTTTAAAATAAATATAAATGTGTACCAAAATTCAAGATATGTACAAAACCAGCATATCAATATATAGTACATAAGGTACGATTAATGATATTGTTGGGAAAAATAAACATATACAGAATTACTAAACTTTTTTTGTAACAGAAGAATTACTAAACTGATGAAAACAATATATCAATTATTATTTTACTGTTAGTAAGAAATTGATTATGATAATATAACTAACAAGGAAAAGTTACACAATTTCATCTCACGAAATAGTGTAACTTCTACCTGGTTACAGGAACTAACAATCAAAAGCATAGTAAAATAAATGGAATTGTGTTTATAAAGACAACGAGCAGAATACATTTAAAAGGTGATCAAGGAATTTCATTTGTTATTTTCTGAAAGATAGATATGAAATGTGGTTTTGGCCAAAAAAAATGAAATGTGCAAGTGAGAAGTCACTATTATAAACTTTGAATTCAGACTCCGCTTGTTACCAATGGCTTCACTTTCTCTCGTGATCTACTTTTTCCCATTCCCTTATGTATTTTATTCTTTTTTGAGAAAGAAATTCCCTTACTTATTTTTTTTTTCTCCCGTCAACAGATTTTATTAAAAGCAAAGTTGTAATCGACACAAACCAACATAAATCAACGGTTACAAGACCTTCCGTGGTTAGCTAAACCGGCAGAACATACAGATATCTCCGGGAACAAGAACCCACAACGGAGTAACATACAAGATGAAGAAATATTACAATCTTAACACAAATGACTAATCTTCCAACCTACTGATATAAGTCTAACCATAACAGGGAGACTGTCCGATAGAGCATCCATGGCAACTACTTAGTGGGAATGCCCTCGGCCAGACCACCACTAAACCACCTTCCCCTAGAACTCCGAGGAACCACCTCAAGGAACCAGTAACAGAAACTTCATAATCCGGCAAGTAAAGAATGTTGCTAACCTTCCCCTAGAATTCCCTTACTTATTTGTCTTTTGCTTTTTTTTTTTTTTCATTTTTTAGTTCTTTTACCACATTGCTTACTTTTTTTTTGTAACTTCACATTGCTTACTTTCACAATCGATAAAGGATATGAATATATGTGTGATTTTAGCTTACAACAAATGAATTGTTTGTTTAGTGTAATACTTTTACTATTACAAGAAGTTTATACATGTATTTATTGTCTTCGAACATGGGTAAAAGCAAACTGTTCTGATTACATTTAGTTGATTTTCTTAATTCATTATTATCGATAATCCGAATCTTAATTTATTAAACTCTAATGTACAGTTGTTTTGTACGAACTAATAATTTAACTGTTTGTTCCACAATTATTATAGATAAACGCAGTTACATTTTTCTTATATGAGTTGCATTTATGTAGCTTTGAACGCTAAAGTTTGGTACAACTTTTTGCATAGTACAACGAATACATTTACAGTTTTACAC
Source organism: Raphanus raphanistrum subsp. raphanistrum (assembly GCA_019706035.1). NCBI lineage: Eukaryota > Viridiplantae > Streptophyta > Magnoliopsida > Brassicales > Brassicaceae > Raphanus > Raphanus raphanistrum. Next base: position 18,939,828 of record CM033983.1, read on the forward strand.
GTTTTAATCGACTTTCTAGGCCTCAGTCTTAGTATTAGCATATAAAGCAGCAAGAATTAAGATTAAAAAAGTTCATCAAAATCAAGCTAGTATATTTTACAACAGTCCTTTATAGGATACATAAATTAAATAATAATCTAGTCTAATTAAAATAATAGTACTAATATAAAAGCGCGAGCGTTTTAATAGAGCGAGTAATAATATTTAATTATTGATATGTTTTTGGCTTCTTAAATGTTTATGTCAGCTCGTTGACCAGATAAATCTTCCCATTCGTCCACGTGGATTTTATCTGACATATATGACCCCACGAGTGATTTTATAAGATTGTTATAGTATCAATTTGAATCATCCCCTCCGTATATCAAACTTAATTGACGGGAAAAGAAAATGCATTTGCAGTACTCATAGTTGATAGTTGCATTCATTGTTTCAAACATTTTCTTAAATTTAAGTAAGAGCTAAAATCTAATAATCTAAAAGCTTACTTTCAAACATAAAAATAATTTTTCACAGGTTGCAATTTTTTTTATTCCCTAAATTATTCAAAGTAGTATTAAAGAAAAAGACAAACAATAATCTTTACTTGTAATCATCGATGCTCAAAGACCGAAAGATGACAGAGATAATTAGTGGTCAACGATTTTTACACCACTGAAAAAAAATCTCTTAGCACCATCACAGGATCGCGTAACTCACACGCTTCAACTGAGAGCTTCTATTATCCACATCAGACGGATAGGGATTAAAGAGCGTGTAATACACACGTGAGTAAAGATTTTCCTAAGGGAAATAATAACACACTACTCCCTCCGTTTCATATTATATGTCGTTCTAAGTCTTTGCACACAGATTAAGAAAACATTTAATTTTACATATTTCCAAAATAAAAATACTATTACCAATACACATCAACCAATATAAAAATAGAATAGAGAATATTTTCAATAAATTTTGCATTGAAAACCGTAAACGACACTTATTTTGAAACAAAAATTTTGCTCTAGAACGACATATAATTTGAAACGGAGGGAGTAGATCTTAACCCGCCCAACCGGGCGGGTATTTATTTTATGTTTTTAGTTTTTTATTTATAAATGATATATTTATAATATTTAAACATAAATTTAGATTGAAAATTAACATTTGTAGTTATAATAAAAATTAAAAGTTTAAAAAAATATTTTGATATAAATTTTAAATTCCTAATTAAAATAATATAAAGATGAGTCATAATTTTTTCCAATTCTAAAATCTTAGCACTATTAATAAAAAATAAAATAATTTATAAATAAATAAAATATATAAACATATAAATTAAAATAAATTTGTTAAAAAAAAATCTTACGCCATTGTTGTTTATTTCTATAGTTTGACCCGTGGCCGTATAAATATTTGCTTTCACTTCAATTTTTTATCTTTGTTCTAATGATAATATATATATATATATATATATATATATATGTGTGTGTGTGTGTAAATTAATATGTATTACATAATTGTTAGTATAAAATTTTAAAACAAAAATTTTATTTATTACTTTAAATAATTATATTATGTGATTTTAATCGTCTATTACATCACAGTGTATCATATAAAAATATAATATTTATAACTAATTGGACTTATATTATAAAAGTGTTATACTAACAATTTATAAATAAAATATTTTATATTTTATTATATTTTATTTATATGATATATAAATTGATTTTGATGTGTGATTTTTTTTCTATTATTTTTATTAATAAATATTGAAAAATATTTAATGTTAACAAAAAATCTATAAAGAAATTTATTTTGGTTAAGATTCATTATATTAAAGAAATCTATTATTTAAATTAGGAAAAGACATTAAATACTTAAATCTATCATTTAAAAAAGAAAAGACAAAATTCTCTACTATCTTTGTTACCAAACAAAATTTAATTTTTTAAAGACTCCTATCCCTATTACCAAACAAAAGCTTAAAGTACTTCTACTTTAATAAGATAGATATCACTGGTTAATTAAATTATTACTAATTTATTTATTCTTAATTTAATTCAGTATTTTTAAGGAAATAAATAAATAAATAATTAGAAGATTTTTCCATTCCTGAGAATAAAAACAAAGGAGAAGTACGGTTTCATCAATTTTCTCGCGCGCCAAACATCCGAATATTAAAAGACAATACTAATAAATAATTAAAAATAAAATATTTTTAAAAAAGCAAAAAAAGAGGACAAGCGTGAGATTAAAAACCCTTCACTTTCTTGGCATTTGTCTTCACTCATTTTCTCTCTTAACAGTAGAATCCAGACATAGGGGAGAGAGAGAGAGAGAGAGCTGTAATAATGGCAAAATGAACAAAGGCCTTTCACAATCTCTTCTCCTCGCAAGAGGAACATAAAAAGAAAGAAAATATTATGGCTTTAGAAGAAGAGGAAGAGACCCAAAACGCACCGTTTTGTATGCTTTTCTGCGAGGAAGAGAGTAGCAGCGTGTTCGAGGAAGACGAGAGGAGCGTCGTAAAGTCTCCGTCTTTCCATCTGGGTTTTCTCGACCACGACATGTTATCACGGGACGACGACGAGTTGCTAGCTCTGATCTCGAAAGAGGAAGACTTTAAACCGTGTCTTTCAGACAAAACAACCTCGGATGAGTTTCTGTCTCTGTGTCGCGAAAACGCTCTCGGCTGGATTTTCAGAGTCAAAAGTTACTACGGGTTTAGTTCGCTGACGGCTCTTCTCGCTGTTAGCTACTTCGATAGGTTTATCACAAGCAGGAAGTTTCAGACGGATAAGCCGTGGATGTCTCAGCTTACAGCTGTGGCTTGTTTGTCCTTAGCTGCTAAAGTCGAAGAGATCCGTGTTCCGCTGCTCTTAGATCTCCAAGTAAGTCTTTCTACTTACCTCAGATTCATACACGACTTTGAGTTTGACATGTTTATGTGTGTGTTTGGTTAAAGGTGGGAGAGGCGAGATATGTCTTTGAAGCTAAGACTATACAGAGAATGGAGCTTTTGATTCTCTCTACTCTTCAATGGAGGATGCATCCTGTGACTCCGATCTCGTTTTTCGATCATATCATCCGTCGTTACAGCTCTAACTCTCACCAGCATTTGGAGTTCTTGAGTAGATGTGAATCTCTCTTGCTCTCCATTGTTTCAGATTCGAGGTTTCTAAGTTATACCCCTTCTGTGTTAGCCACCGCGATAATGGTCTCTGTTGTAAGAGATTTCAAGGCGTGTGATGTAGCTCAATACGAATCTCAGCTCATGGCTCTACTCAAAGTCGATCCGGTATGTGGTGTGTTAACCTGGAGATCAATAAATGCCTTCCATTGTAGTTAAGTGTTTAAGATCAAGAACTAATCCCATATTAATTTTTTTACTTTTAATCAGGAGAAAGTAAATAAATGCTATGAGTTAGTATTAGGATCACAATCCGAGCAAGAAGAGGAATGATGGAACCCGCTAACTGCAACCAGTGTGTTTGATGCATCGTTCAGCTCTGATGGATCTAACGAGTCATGGGTTGTGTCTTCAGAGCCTCTATACAAGAGGAGAAGAGTGCATGAGCAGCAGATGAAGTTGTCTTCATGTGAACAGAATGTTTCTCGAATGTGTTCACTAGTAGTAGTCCTCGCTAATAATATCAAAAATGTGTGTTTTCTTCTGTTTTTACATATTAGCGGCTATGGTAAGGCAGAAACAATTATGCGTTTTACTTGGCTCTCTTGTGTTGAAGGACGGTTTCACATGGTTTTACTTTTATCAGTATTTGATAATTGGAAGAAAACAAAAGAAAAAACAGAGATCTTTTTCTTGTGAACAACTTGTGTAACGGTTTGAATGATGATCTAATAACGCAAACCAATCGAAGACTCTAAACTTGTCTTTTTGTGGAGATCTTTCATAAGAACCAATGTTATCATCATAGTACTCGTCCTTTGTCTGAAAAAAATCACATGACATTATTGGTTATCTACTTAGTACAGATTTCAGGAAATTTGTACACTGAATTGAAGAAACAACTAAAGAGTTGGTTTGGTTGGACAACTAAATAGTTTTGAGAATCAAATAAAACTCTCGTCCTGTTAAGCATTGTTTGGCTTCTCCAAATCATTTATTTTCTTTGTTTATGTATTGTTCCTATTTTTAGAGGTTTTTTTTTAAATTTGAAATGATATGAAGTGAGACCAACCAATTGTGTTGATTTAAGTACTTGTTTCTTTTCATTTGAGGTTGAAAAGCAAAACTGTGTGAGAATAGATATACACATAACATGATAACATATGTACATACATATCACTCACTTTCTCTTATATTTGCCATTGTAATGTCATGTCAAAACATTAAATAGAAATACATTCCTTGAAGAAGAGTCTTGTTGTTACAGAGGACCAAATAGCATTGAAGAAATTCAAAATAAAAGGAAAATATAAGCTTTTGGTTGAAAGGAGTGAATGTATCAGAACCAAACAACTCAGAGAACTATTCGTTCTGTTATTTCAGAGCCTTCTGTCTTTTTGGAAGTAGTATCTTCATTGCACTCAAGAAAATTAAATGTTGGTCATAATTTCACGAAATAAAGAAAGAAAACACTCTAAAAAACAAATCATATTAGGAATAAATCTTTACACTAAGACCAATTTCAATGAGAATCCAAAACATTGTAATTTATTATCCAGTGAAAATTTTAAAATTTTATCATTGCATGAATTTGATGTTTTGTGAAAATATTACATCAAATTTGGAGTAACGCTATCTCTCACACCAAATATTAAAATGATGTATTTATTACTACTTTTCATTCAGTTATAGTTACATAGTATAAATTAGTTTAAACTTATAGTTAAAAATAAATATATTATACTATTTATATTTTAATATTACTAAATATCAAAATATATTATATTTATATTTTTAGTTAGTAATATAACTAAATGAGTATTAATCAAAGGATGGATTTTTCAAATAACTTCTTTTAAAATTTTTGTCATCAAAAGAGTCTCCAAACAGAAAAGCGATCAAAAGTAATTTCATTAAAAAGATAAAAGATCCTTCTAACTCTTTCTTTATAGATATACAAATATAAATAAATATAGTAACTTAAAAAGTTAAGGTTTCGAATTATATGTTTTTATTCAAACCTTTTAATATTTTTCAATTTTTTAAAATTCAAAAATACTTTTGAAACTATTTAAAAAATATTTTGTAAATTTTAACACTTTTCCAATTTTTAAAACATTTAAACCACACCACCATAGTCCACATGTTAACTCTAAATCATAAATTTATATTAGTTAACTCTATGTGTATAAATGATATTTGTCCTTTAATTAGATCTCTTTTGGTAAGTTTTTTTTTCGCAGACTTTTTTGGTGAAAAAACTAAAATGAGCTATTCTAGAAAAAAATTCTTAATCAAATCGTAACAAAACAAAAAAACATGTTTATTCTGAAATTTTAATTTTAAAATGTATAAATTTTTAATTTAAACTAATATTTGTATTAAATTAATTAATTAATATATAAATTAACTAAAGAGTGAAAATTGCAAAATGCAAAACTTTAACAAATAAACACAAAATCTAAAAGTTATAAGTTAATAGTTCGTAAATTAAAGTAATTAATGAATTATAATCATAAAAATAAAATTTAAATAATAATATATAAAAGCTTATTTGTGATATGACCAAAAAATAAAGTAAAATTAGTTTTGTCGAAAAAGAGTAGAAGAGAATAGAAAAAAAAAGAGAGAGAAGGGGTGTGATTTTGGTTAGATAATATATTATGGATTTTTGTTTGGTTATCTATCTAATTTTCCAATATATAACTGGTGACGAATTTGATGTTGTTATTACCAAACACACAATAAAATTAAAATAATTACCAAACACACAATTTGATGTTTATTTCAACACTAAATCTTGCTATGGTTGGAATTGCTCGAAAGGAGTTTTATGACGTTCGAAACATTAACACTGTATCAAAGATTCGTTGCTAAACAGCCTAAACTCAAATAAGCTATTCTACTCAAGCACCAACCAATTTATATCGCCAGTAGTAACGCTTATAAACATGAGCAGCCAGTGGAAACATCGCATTATCAAATTTTTGTATCAACCAATTCATTAGTGACTTGACTTCATGAATCCGTGGACAAATCCAGCTTTTTGTCACCGTGCGCCTCGGATATGCCATTTACATATTAGGCCAGCTTCCTTTGTAAAGAATATATCCTACTAATTTGCCCTGCTTCGGACTGACTCATTAGGTGTACAGCTTCAATATCCGACCAGTTTGTGCAGGGATGGCTTAGTAGTCCCTTCTTCAAAAAGATCCACAATCAGCGCCAAATACCTAGAACTCTTTTGCGGTCGTCTGCCTAGCTAACTTTAAAAGGCCTAACCAAATCTTGGTCCTGCATGCCCCTTCTGGAAAACATGACTCCTGCAGTCCTGCTCCAGTCTTGATGACCTTGCATGAAGCGTGCCTCATGGTCACGATCCCTCATTTGAAAACGGTGTGCAACAAAAATAATCAGTAGTATTTGACTTTGGTTTCTAGAGAATTTATGATGACGTCACTAGATGCATGTCTTGGGCCAAAAAGTTAGCAAACGTAGATAGAGAAGGCCCATTTATTCTGAGTTAGCAGCACGTTTATGCTACTGGATTTCGGTTTAGATGCACCCGTGCATATGACTATATGAGTAGTACAGACATGCGTGTCTCAAAAGAAAGATCAAACACGTGTAGTTGACTAGTACGGAAAGTCTTTTAGTCGGCCAATGAGCGGCTAAATTCGAAATGGTTTTGTCGGTCAAAGTGAGACGTTTTCTTTAAGTAATAGACTCTGCTTAACAAATGAATAAATATGTGAGCTTTACTTTAGAAGAGAAAAAGAATCGTGAACAATTCATAATTTGAAAGAAATAACAAGAACTAGGATACATAATTTAATGTAAACAAAAAGGCGCATAAAGAATTTGGAAGAAGTAATAAGAATGAGCATATTTTATCATTTGCGTTTTTAATTAAAAAGATGCATACATAATTATGTTCCTATCCGATTGGTTTCATCTTTATACGTCACACATTGGTTGATTGAACCACCAGAAGCAAAAATAACCTCCAACATATTTTTATCATTTGCTTTTATATGACTCATTGCAAATATCCTAACTTTTCAAGTCGAAACGAATTATACGTAAAATGTTAGGGTTAATTCTTTTTTTTTAGGGTTAATTCTTAAACTTGGTGTTATCTAAAAAACACACTGTAACTGAAACTCTGAAAGTGATGCCAATCAAAGAATAAGTTTCCTTTTTTTTTGGGAAAATTGTTTTTTAGCCCAAAAAACAACAAGTATGTCCTCTTAGTCTAATTTTTCTTAATTTATGTCCTATTAGACTAATTTTTTTCTAAATGACAATAATGCCCTTAAATTTCAATTAAAAATTCAAAACTACAATTAAAAACTAATTTTAAATATTAAAATATATTTTTTACTAAAAAGGTTAAAAAATAAAAATTAAAATCTCAATTAATATTTTACCCCCAAAAAAATTTCGTTTTTAAAGATTTTTTTTTAATATTTGTTTTTTTAAAAAAGTTTTTTTTACCAAAATGTTTTTTTTTCTAAAAAACTTTTTTTAAAAAAAGTTTTTTTACTAAAAACTATTTTTAAAAAATATTATTTTTTACTAAAAGATTTTTTTTTAAAAGAAATCTTTTTAAAAGATTTTTTTCTGTTTTGAAATCGATTTTAGTTAATAAATAAGGAAACAAAATATTCTCAAATATTATATTCTAATATTAACCTATCCGTAGAACTTGTTAACTAAAATAGGTAGAATAGAGTAAACATGTTAGAAATCGATTTCTAATAGTTTTAGATTTATAGTAATATGTAGATTCTGATTTCTATAGGTTTTAGATTTCTAGTAATGTGTAGATTTTGATTTCTACAGATTTTAGAACTATATGTTAAGCGTAGAATATGTTTTCTAAATATTTTTAGATTACTATTATTTAAGTAGAACATGTATTCTAAACATGTATTCTAAATACATTTTCTATGTAGAATGTCAATTCTACTTTTTTTAGAACCAAATATGAATTTATGATTTAAACATTTTTTTAACTTAAAAAATATATCTATAAGTTGATATAAGTATTTCATCATTATTTACTATTTTTTGAATTTTTTTTGTTTGTTAAACTATTTATTTGATTTATTTTAAAAAATACTAAAAGGTATTAGAGAAAAAAATAGTACAAAAGAGAAATTAGATTAATGGGACATAGTTGTTGTTTTTTAGGCCAAAAAAACAATTTTCCTTTTTTTTGTTTAACAACAAGAATAAGTTTCCTAAGACTACAAAAAGAATATATATGTATAATGGAGATTATGGGCTAGCCAAGCCATTTATAAATCTATAAATTTAGAAACTAGAGAGTTCTTTTATCTCTTTAATGGATTTTTTTTTGGTCATAAACTTATTGTGTGCTCTTTTAATCAAAAAAAAAAAGTATCTTTTGAGATAATTCCCCTATAAATATTTTTTTTATAATTGCCCTATAAATTATTTGTTCATTAAAATGTTCGTATAAGTTGTACTTCACGATGCACCACATAAACACTATACGGAAGGAAAACCAAAGAAGCAGTTTATCGGAGACTCGATCAAGAATCTATTCTATTAATTCTTCAGTATAACTTATTGATATTAGTTATGTCCAAGTTAAAAAAAAAAACAGAAAACAATATACAGTATAATTTCTTTAAATTAATAATCGATAGATTAATATCTCTATTAATTAATATAATTTCATAGTCCCAAATTGAATTTTTGGTTTAATTATTATCTCGATAAATTAATAATCTCTATAAATTAATAAAAAATTATAGTTTTGGTGTAGTCCCAACATTATTAATTTATAGAGGTTTCACTGTATAACTGCATTTGTATATAAACTAAAGTGAATATGTACGTACACATATGTGAGTTTAGTGGTAAGTGGTAACTGCATAGAAATATAACTGCCTTATATAACTACCACTTGCTAATATATTTTGTAACCTCCTTTATGATTCCAAAATTCTTTTTGACCGAATGTAGAAATAAATGACTAATATTCTTTTTGACCGAATATGTAAATGACTAATATTTTCATAGTTGGTCGACTAATATATTTTTAACAGCTAATGCTAAGTAATCATATTCTTTAATATCCATGCAACAATATATTTGACAACGGGTTTCTTTATCATATTTTATACAGTTCAAAATATTTTAAAATATTTTAATAAATGAGATTTGATTATTTAAATAGATCTAAATAGGTCTAAATACATCAGTATATTTCTCATAGGTCTAAATAGATAATCCTATTAAATTTTAAAATTAAATGAATCTATTTTTTTCAAATCTATTTGATATATACTTTAAACGATTATACGTTTAAAAATATTTAACCTATATGTGGTATTAGATATTCAAATTAAAATATATTTTGATTGACAGGTAAATATACATAATTTTTAGAAATTATTACATAGTGATTTAAGTATTACTAGATTCTGACCCGTCCTTTATAGGACGGGTATATTTTTTTTGTTTTAATTTAATTTTCATATTTGTGTTTTTTGGGATTAAAATTTTATTTTTCTAATTTGTAATCATATTTGTGTATACGCTCTGTTAAGACTGGATTGCCGGTCAAACTCGCCAACCCGCGGATTTCAATTTTGTTTTGGTCAAAAAATATGATCTACACAACCCGCAAACAAATAATTTGTACTGGCACCCGCCTATTTAAGTTGACAGTTATCAACGAGTTATAATTTTTTTAAAATAATTATTTAATTTAATTATTATAAAATATAAAAATATATATTTAAAATTTTTAAATTTTTTTTTGAGTTACCATATTTAAAAAAATACTTTTCTTTTTATTTTTAAATATTTTTCGGGTCGGCGGATACCTGTAATCCAAAATCTACCAACCCGCATCCACCCCAAATAATATATTCATAATCCACATCCACAAATTGATTTTTTGAAATAGTTGAACCAACTTTATTATCTGTCTTTAAAATGACAAATATATTTTTTATTTTATATTTTTTAAGAAATATAATTTTTATAAAATCCAAGTTGTAACCAATTATATCTCTGAATATTTTTTTTCTATGATATATTTAATTTTTCTCAGTCAAAACCTAGAATATTCTATAATATATGGTGAGATTATTAGAAAACAAATCCCTCCCACCGAATTAGTAATATAGACAGGGAATATGTGGATAGGGTGATTAATAATTGGTCTGATTTTGGAAAACAATTAGGGCCGAGATTAAAAAGTGTAAGGGAAGTTATATGTTCGAGGTGTAGAGGCAGTTACATGTTCGATTAGTAATCACGGGCAGTTATAGAAGATTAAACAAAGTGGGTTGAAACCCACGGGTTGGTGAGTTCGACCGGCAATCCAGTCTTAACAGAGCGTATACCGGATTAATTTTTAAATTTATATTATTTGATAAAAATATATTATAATTGATATTTTATACACAAATATGATTATAAATATAAAAATAAAAATTTAATCTTAAAAACACAAATATGAAAATTAAATTAAAACAAAAAAATATACCCGTTCTTTAGAATCTAGTTACAACTTATTTACGAATGATGACTAGAGCAAATGTATATCCACCTACCTTACTGCCACTATCGGGTTATTATTTTATTTTCTTGAAACTACTTTTCCACTATCTGGTTATTTTCTTTATTTTTCCTCTCTTTTCAGCATACTTTTTCAATTTTGATGATGGAAAACAACATGAGAGGAAGGTTCGTTTATTATCCACTATTATTCTCTTTTTGGATATGTATTTTAGAAGTGCGTATTAACTGAAAATAGAGTGTACGTCAGTGGTTATTATTTTTTTTATTTTTTTGAGAAAGTGCATAATTGTTTCAGTTTCATTTTTGCATGTTTTAGTAAACAATATTGGTATTTACTTTGGGTAAAAAAATCTTCCCTGCAGACCTGCTTAATACATCTCCAATGACTTGCTATAACATGTATATTGAAAATTTAACCAAATATATAGGGGCAAAGAGTTCTTAGTTTGTTAGTGACTATATAATGTAACGGAAACTACGATAGACACGATGAACTTATTTAGTTTGAAAATTCCTAGATCAAAATCAACACACTAATAGCACAAGCTTCTCCCCGTTGCATGACACATCAGATTTTTAGATTCATATGAAAACGACATGTCAATTAATGAAAAATTTTTAGAGAACCAATCAGTTCATTTCATTATATCCACGTATGCTTACTCCTTTCCACCTCGGATTCTTATTTTTTCCATCCGAGCTCAACAATGGCGAATTCAATGGCCACTCTTTCCAGAAGACTCTACCGATCTCTCCTATCCAACCCCAGATTCTCCCGATCTCCGGCAAGGTGGCTGAGGCCGGCGAAAGTTCAAGCTTTTCAAGTCTCTTCTCAGTTAACAACTCTTTCCGACGAAGAGGACAACAGAGAAGACAACCGCTGCAGAACTTCAAACCCAATCAGGGATCTCCACCGCTCTCTTCTCCGGCGACGTGGTTAAGGCCGGCGAAAGTTCAAGATTTTCAAGTCTTTTCTCAGTTAACAACCCTTTCCAACGAAGAGGTAAATGACTTACGTCTTTTTGCTGGTATCACCTTCTAATGGCTACGAGAAGCTGTATGCTTTGCTTTTCGTTTGCACGTTTGTAACTCTGTTTTGGGTTTGCACGTTTTTGCTTTTAAGTGTTTCTTCAATCTCTCTGTTGTTTCTTTTCTTGCCTTAAAGTTTGAATAGTTTTATATATGTAACATCTATCTCTCATATTTTTTGCAGACGCATCGGAAAGATGTAGACTGGTGAAGATGGCCCTGCAAGCTGCAGCTACTGATGTGAAGATGATAGAAAGAGGTCCGTAGGATTGTTTGCGTCTTAAGGTATGATTCCTCTTTTTAATCTCTTTAAGTTTTGAAACCACTGCCATGTCAGTTTCTTAAAAATAATGGTGATTTTAAAATAAACATAATACATAGCATAGATTATGAAGTACATAAATATTAAAAAAATATGTGTTGCATAATGTAACAGCCACCATACAACCAACTCTCAAAGCTATGCTACCAACATCTAACACGTCTACAGGTTCTCTTTTACTCTGCACCTGAATTGTTGATGTCTCTTTCCTTCTCTTTTGCCTTAAGGTGGTTCTGTGTAAGGCTCAGAGGGAAACAAGGGAACACCTTTTTTCAGCTGTCAATATACTCAAGAAATCTGGCTGAACCTAACGGGAAAGCTGCTGCGTGGTTCTTATTCGCAGAACTGGATTAGAGTTTTGGAGCTCTTGCTGAACAAAACAAGAGACAGTACTGAATTGTTTCTTCTGAGATATGTGTTTCAAGTCTCAGTACACACGATATGGAGAGAAAGAAACGGGAGGAGACACGATAGCGCACAAGACTACAGCTATTATCATAAGATTCATCGTTAAGGTGGTTCGAAACAGGATAACGTCACTCACTAGACATGGAGGTCATCGATTTGATAAGGCCATGGTGGCCTGGTTTGGTTCAAGAAGCTGAAAAAGGCTCTGCAATCCTCTGTTTTTTTGTCTTTTAGCAAAGCTCTATATTTCAAAATACTAAATCATATGTTACACATGTTGTAAAAAAATCTTTTTGAGTGAATAAATTTAACATTCTTCAACAAAAAAAAAGATCTCAAATCATCATTATCCCACCTCATTGAATAAATTTAACATTCTTCAACAAAAAAATTTTTTTGAGTGAATAAATTTTACAGGACCAAGGCTGGCAGGTCTGAAGCTAAGCCAGGATGTGTGTAATGGCAAGGATAAACTTTGTTATTGATAGTGGTGTTAGTAGTTCTGCTGAATCTTATAAGTCCGTTCTCTTTTTATCAGTTCAAAAGGATAACAATCCAATAATTTTTTCATACAAGGTAGATATTTTAGATAAAATTAGAAATATCAATCCAATTAGTATATTAGGAGAAAAAAACCATTTTGGTTTGTGAGTATATTGCGGTTGCTTCACAAATTGAATCAGAGATTTTCCATCGTGGAGCTAGATGCTCAAGAGAGGTGAAACAAATTGTATTTCTATCTGACAGTAATAAATTAACTTGCAACAAAATTATTAAGTATGTGTCATAAAAATATGATATACCATGTAGAATTTTTTAAAACAAATTATGATATGATTATTTTCAATGGTTTTTTCTTTTTAGGACATCGTTTTGCTCATAGTATAAGGTTAAAAAAATATTTAATTTAGAATATAAGTATAATAAAAAGTATGTTTATGAAACTATCTTATTATACAGTTAAAAAAGTAAGATTTTATCAGCCGGAGCTCCATCAAAAATAAAAGTAAAACCAAAATAGGGATGCATTGCTTATTTCTTTTTTAAGAACTTTGTAACATCTACAATATATATCTCTATATTTTTTTTCTAAAATAGAGATTTCTATTATAGAGGTGGATTTATTCTAATGTATGTTTCTATGACAGAGTTTCTTTATTTTGGAGGAAAATATAGAAAAATTCTAATTTTACTTCTATATTTAGATATGACAATAGCAATTCTCTTTATTTTCCTCCTATAAATAGATGAACTTTATTATAAAGACATCCATATCCACTAGATCAAATCCATGTCTATAACAGAATTTTCTATTTTAAGGAAAATTATAGAGATGAAAACGAGGTGGATTTGGAGATGGTCTAAGCATTGCATATCTCTTAAGTATTTATTCATATACTTTTTGTTGAAGAAATTTGTGTTATTTCAACAAATTTAAAATTTTAGTTACAAATTTTGAAATAGTATCTTCTAAAATGCAGAAATATTTGCTATAAAAAGATTCATTTTGTATCTAATGATATATAAATATTACTTTCTTGACATATATATACACTATAGTTTATTTAAACTTGTTTGTTTTTTCTAATTTTAAAATACAAGTTTAACACTAAATAAATTTTATACAAATTTAGTCAAATAATAATTAAATAGAAAATAACCCGCAGCGTAGCGCGGGAATTAACCTAGTCTTCTTCAATCGTTGAAAAACCAATATTCTAGGCATATGCCCAAAACAATATCCCTTAGAATCTTTGCATATGTATACCCCCTAGGTCCTTTGAATATGTAAGCGTACAAGCCTTATTTTTTTCTGTCAAGAAACTAATCTTGGCAAAAAAAAATGGAAGAAGAGAAGATTTATTTTTTGTTACTTTCATGAAACTGAATCATCTTGATCAGTAAAATAACTCGGTGATGCTACAATGGTTGTATTTTAGTCATATTTTGTATATTTGCCAGTCCCATATTTGCCATGGTCTAGGTGTCCTTTAACATTGTGAAGGAGTAGAATCAAATTCGAACTTGTAGACGATGGGAAAAGAACAAGGGTGGGACACTTAATCATGTATAACTTCTACTAGTGAAAAAAACAAGTCAAATTGTATGTATTTTGATTCGAAAAAACATTAGTCACAAATGTAAGATATCAAATAAAGCTATACACTGAACGAGTTTAAAAAATAAGTGTATAATATATAAAGAGATGTCTAATTATAATTAATATATATAAAACATGTTAGAAAGAAATCCAAAAATAAATTTATGTAGTCTTATCTCTAAGGTGTAGAACATAAATATCGTCTAATTAGATAATATTAAAATTAGTATTAGAACATGTTCACGAAAAATCTATAAAAATATTAAAATACGCTTTAAATTAAGAATGAAAAGTATGTGGCATAGATTAAGATAATGTTTTTTTGAAAATTTAGTTGTGAATACGAGGTGAGTGTGATCCTCAATTTGTGAGAGAGAAAGGTGAAATATTAAAAAAATTCATGTTAAAAAGGTAAATCTAAAATCCAAAATTGATTATATCATGTTAATTGGACATGCAGACAAACCTATGTTATGTGGGGAGGAGGCAGCTGCCCCATAAAAATCTAGAAATAAATATGTGTACATTGTAAACCACAAAATTTATGTAGCATAGTTGGCTTCCATCGTCTGTTTGCCCGAATCCCCACCCAAACTGTTACTTGCTTTTTATTTATTTTATATCTCCACAAAAAAATTTCTCTAGATTCAATACTGTGGACATGAACTTTCAATCCTTGATTCTGTGTGTTTTGGAAAACCGTTAATCTTGATGATAAAACATACATCAAAACTATAAAAACTGTTTGGAATTATCATTGTCCATAATTTTTTTTTAAAAGTCCAGAAAAAGTTTTTAGAAAACCAGCAAGTTTTAATATTTAAGTAGATTCGTTCCTCTATGTACTGGCTTCGGCTTCATAAATCAATTTCTTTTTTTTTTGAAACTAGAAATGATGGGCATTAATATATCCATAAATCAATTTCCTGATATATCATTTGTATATATCCGGCTGCAAGTGATCCAAGTTATAATAATATGAAGATGCTCCTTATAATTTTTGTTCGAATAATTAACTCACAAATGCAAGATATGGCCAGCATATTTACGCGTATGTGATTTTTACACTTTTAATTCATATATAAATCCACAAAACGTTAAACGAATCTATACGGAATTCAGATTTGTCTATTGATCAGAACAGCACAATGAACTCGGTCAACATTTGTTATTCCCTCTATCAGACACCGACTTACGACCGTATATACGTTGTATTTTTTTTTTGAAAAGGGCTTTATGTTGTATTATCTTTCTTGTAGCTAAACCGTATTGTTGTTATTCGAATACATCGACCGATACATTAAAAAATAATTGAACAAACCCGACAATACAAGCATGGATCGTAACAGCAAACAACAAATAATTTATACTAGGTCTCCAATATAATGTATTCCCATCGTGCACCGTCTTGTTCCTTTTTGACAACAACCTGTTACCCATAATTTAATTACATATTTTCAATCAACAGAGCGATAATTGGAAAACTTTCATATCTGAGGTATTATTATGTTCACCAAATGTTCACGTGCATCCTTCAAATCTAACTAGGCGTACAAAGCAGATGTACGTGCCACTATAATAATGACCAAATTATATACTCCCTCCGATTTTTAATGTACCATGTATTACGAAGTTTTTAAAGTTTCAATATATAAGATATTTTCATGTTTAGGTAAATTTTAATTTTATTGGTGTAGCTAATAGTATTTTATTTTCTATTTTATAGTTGATTAAATCATTTTTAATTTAATGTTTAATAATGTTTTCTAAACAAAAAATATCTTTTAATAATTATGTTTATGCATATATCTAAGACATCATATATTTTGAAACACATGGAAAATGTTTGATGACATATTAAACATTTTTAAAAAACTTATACAGTAGATCGATGAGAGGGTATTTGTCAAGAAAGGTCCAAGCACTAGCTAAATTTAAAAGCTGAAGAAAGATGTAGTGTATATAAATCAAATAAATGCTGTGTTACAAAAAGAAAATCAAATAAATGCTACAACCAGAATTTTTCTAATCGTCTTTCATGTGCGAGATTCAACATCGTGGTCACACATCTAGCATAATATTTCGATACTATACACGATATTACTGGATGCTCTATGTTCTTAGAGCATCTCCAATGTAAAATGGAGTAAAAGTGAATATGAAGTAAAATTACTCAAATCCTACTCTATTTCTCATTCTATAATGAAGTCATGAACAAACAAAAAATAGATTATTCCATTTATGGAGTAAACTTCAAAATGGAGTGAGATATGGAGTTGGATTGGAGCATATGTTACTCCATAATCACTTCTACTCCATTTTGGAGTTAAAAATGGAGTTGGGTTGGAGATACCCTTACCTATAAGCTACGAAAAACCTTAAAATTCAGTAGATTTGTCCTGTTTATGACTTTATTCCTCTTGTTCATGCATATATCAAGGTTACTACAAAAACAGTTATTATATCATAAATGAGTTGATAGTCTATGATTGACAACAAATCGTTTTATTGTTTGTAACTAATTTGACAAAAAAATAAACCGAAAATGATATGTTTAAAGAAATGAATAATGAATAGTTTGTGAAACCGTTCAAGGGAAGGTTGGGGGAAGGTGCAAATGACGTTGTGGACTAAAGAGCGTTACTAACGTTTTAGAGACAGTTACACACCTTTCTCAAAAGAGACCTAACTGACACGTACTCCCTCCGTTTCATATTATTTGTCGTTCTAAGTCTTTGCACACAGATTAAGAAAACATTTAATTTTACATATTTCCAAAATAAAAATACTATTACCAATACACATCAACCAATATAAAAATAGAATAGAGAATATTTTCAATAAATTTTGCGTTGAAAACCGAGAACGACACTTATTTTGAAACAAAAATTTTGCTCTAGAACGACATATAATTTGAAACGGAGGGAGTACTAGTTTGTCCAGTGGATGACAGTTGGTTGTTTGTTGAGGATTACAGCCTGGACTTTGCATCAAATTATGATAAAAAATTTAAATGGTAAGTATGATTTCACATTCCAATTGAGCATCTTCTCTTTGTCGTTTAGGCCATGTCATTAAACTTAAGTTTTCTTTTCAAAATTTCCCGACCACTTACTTTAATATTTTGTGGCTGTTTCTTTGTAACAAGTTAAGTTTTTGGGTAAAATTCTTTGTAACAAGTTAATGAAACAGAATATTAAATTGATAAACAACAAATGTCATGAAAATTCAATAATTAAATGAAAACAAAATTGAATATTTAATTATCTTAGTTTGTATGAAAAATTTTAAGCAACATTTAATTTGAAATATATAGTATGTGATATTAAATTGTGACATTAAACATAATTTTTATCACGCATGTGTTTTTTTTAATATAAATCACACATGTGTATATCACTTTAGCCATTTTTTTGTAAAAAGAAACCGTTTTTTTTTTTTGGCAACAAAGAAACCGTTTCTCTTTTTTCAAATTGGGAAATAAATATCGTGTTAATACAAATAACTACTAATTTTATATTCGATAAAAAAACTAATTTTATATTAAAAACTGCATTAAAAATTTTGTTTTATTGCGTTTATTCTGACATTATTATTGCCTGGTCCATTACGCATCAAAACTGCAACAACTACTTTAAACTTTCTAAAATTTCAAAATAGGCGTTTTGTATTTTCAAAAATAATAAAAAGTAAAAGGTGATACAGGTTGGCTTTGGCCAGTCAAAAGTCAGAACTGCGTAAAGAACTGTCTTTACCCAAACGGCCAAACCTAAACCGTTATCGTCTTTATTTTCAGATATTTTAATTTTCAAAATAAAAATAAAACAAACTTTCTAAACATTTTACATCAGATTGTTGCGAATAATAATAATATCAGACCTTTCCTTGTAGGTTTCCGTGATTTTGTCGCTTTAACTTCCCAGACTACCCCACGCGTTCCTCACGCGCGTGACCTCACTCATCTCTTTGCTTTTACACGCTCAATCGTACGATCGCGTAACAGAAAAAGGAGACAGACGCAGCAAGATCGTGACACGTGTTCATCAACAGCTGTAACCCCCAAAAGTTTCATAACCGCTTGCGTGGAAGAAGCGGTGCCCATGGGGGCCATGGACTTTCTCCACCGACTCAACCAGTTAACCGGTTATTACTTTCTCCTCTCTGTATATATAAATACACCTTTCTTCTTCCTCCTCCTCCTCCTCAAAAGAACCTGCTTAATGGCGGATCGTGTGAAAGGCCCATGGAGCCAAGAAGAAGACGAGCAGCTACGGAGGATGGTGGTGGAGAAACACGGACCGAGGAACTGGTCGGCGATCAGCAAATCGATCCCAGGTCGATCCGGCAAATCGTGCCGATTACGGTGGTGCAACCAGCTGTCTCCGGAGGTCGAGCACCGTCCGTTCTCGTCGGAGGAAGACGAGACGATCGTCTCCGCTCGAGCGAAGTTCGGCAACAAGTGGGCCACGATCGCTCGGCTTCTCAACGGACGCACGGACAACGCCGTGAAGAACCACTGGAACTCGACGCTCAAGCGAAAATTCGTAGCCGGCGGCGGAGGAGGAGGAGGAGACTGTGATGTCGTCGTCGCGAAGAGGAGATCGGTGAGCTCTGAGTCTTCTCCTCCGGTGGACACTGGGTTGTACTTGATCAGCCCTGAGAGTCCCACCAGCACTATTCCATCTCCGCCGTCTCCAATGCCGGTTTCCGGCGGATTCACGGTGCCGTCGTCGGAGGAGGATCCGGCAACGTCGTTGAGCCTGTCGCTGTCGCTTCCCGGAGTTGTTGTCGGCCAGGGGTCGAGGAACACGGGTTCGAGCAGCCTAAGCAACCACGGTTCGAGCAAACCGTTGCTGTTTGAGCGGTTTGAGAGTCAGATGAGGATTGATAATGTAGAGGAGAGTGGAGAGGCGCGTAGAGATGAGTTTATGAGGGTGGTGCAGGAGATGATTAAGGCGGAAGTGAGGAGTTATATGTCGGAGATTCAGAAAGATAGTGGTGGATTCGCTGTCGGAAGAGGTGGAGGTTTATACGGAAACGGTAACGGCGGTTTCAGGGATAGTGGATTATTACCCAAGGTCGAGTAGTTTTTGGAATGTGAGAGTTAATTAGTCATCGATTTGGAGATTTGAAGAGCAATTCAGTTTCGGGTTATGGTCAAATTAAAAAAAAATGTACAGTGGAATTTAATTTGGATGATATAAAGTTTAATGGAATAATCTTTATTCAACATTTGATGATCAAACAATTTAAATCTGAATTGAATTGAGTACAATTCCTGATAATGATATATAGAAACAAAACCTATGACGACGAGTAGGTAAAATGAAAATGTGCTATCTTGTTCTTTTGTAGAGCCTGTGATTAGCGAGACCTTGTGACGTTAGCCTGCGAGATTTACACTGTCCTAATAGTAAAAAAAGGTGTGATAACAATGTTAACTTCCATATAGGAATATTTTATCTCGTTTGCAGGTTTGCTCTGTCACTTTGTATCTTTCTCTGTTTTGTTTCTCTCTTAATCTCAAACTCTTTTTCTCTGTTTTTTTGTTTATGCAAGACTTTGGTTTACCAAACTGATTTTCATTCATTCTTGCATACTCCTTAATTACGAAGGAGGATACTATAGAAACCATCCAACAATCTTTAATTAGATTCTTTCATTCTACCCACTCTAATCATGATCTCTTGTTCATCTTTCATCGCTACAGTCATCTAAAACTAGCTCACTTCTAACAACTCTTTACAAATCTTCCAACAACTCTTGGACTTTTAACTTAGTTAACAAACTGACCAACTAAAGACTTAACTTGACTAGTTTACTTATGGTTTGATACAAGTTTGACTTGTATCTTTTTCTTCTCCTTACACTAACGACTTTGATTCTCTTCCTCTTATCTTCTTTCGTTTCTTGCGCTTCAAGCTTCTTCTTCTTCTTCTCACTGAACTTCCTTCATTCATCTGCAGATTTACTCAAGGAATCACTTCTCAACAGGTTTAGCTTACCCGTCTGATATGATATTCACGGACTTGGACCCGGATTGTAGTAGGTACGTACGTTCCAAAAGGATTTGCCCCTTTTCCCCTGAAAATCACTTGTCCGTGTAACTAGTATAGTAGTTCTTGAACCTCTTATAGTCTTATGGTTTACATTTTGTTCAATGAAACTATAAAAGCATTAGATACACGGCTCATACTGTCTCGGCGTAAAGATCATACAACTTGAGGTAAATATGCTCTGTTTCTTCATTTGTTTTTACTGGTAACGAACTATCTTGTGTTATCAGGAATTGTGGTTGGCAACACACTTGTGCAATGATCGTCAGAACTCTAAGGTTGGATTATGGAAAAACCGTTGTTCAGAGTTATCGGATAGGCTTTCACCATCTCTTTCTTCTTTAGTTGGCAGGCAAAAAGGACTTCACTCTTTTAACAAATTGTATGCTATTATAAAGCCAAAGGCAACAAAATCGTTTAACATATCAAAGTTTTTTTTTTTTTAAATCGTTTAACAAAACAATAATCAATACTCCCTCCGTTTCGAATTATTTGTTTTTTTTTTTTGAATTATACAGAGGTATCCTGGCCCCACATAAGTGGTCCAGACTAGTCACGTGTTGCCACATGTCGGTCCTCTGTCCCTGGCGATGCCGAAATGTTAATTCCCCAGTGACCGGGATTCGAACCCAGGTGGCGGAACTCACAGCTGTGAACCCTTTACCAACTGAGCTAGAAGCCCCCGTTTTTCGAATTATTTGTTGTTCTAGAAGAATTTTTTTGTTTCAAAATAAATATCGTTTTCGGTTTTCAATGCAAAATTTATTGACAATATTCTCTATTTTATTTTTCTATTGGTTGATATATGGTTAGGTGTATTGGTAATAGTATTTTTATTTTAGAAATATGTAAAATTAAATATTTTCTTAATCTATGTGTATAAACTTAGAATGACAAGTAATATGAAACGGAGAGATTATTACTTTCCTACCTCTGTTTTATGTACCAAGTTATTTTTTTACTGTTAATGATTAATTAATGCAAGTTAATAAAAAAAAATGAAAATCCAATAACTTGGAGCCATCCAAATAATTTTGCTTGAAACAACATACATATTATTTAATTGCACTCAAAGATGAAATGAAATATAAACAGTTATGATATTTTTGAGAATCAAATAAAATCATTGAGAATCAGAAAAGGAAAAAAAGAATGGAAACCAAATAAGATAGAAGATACTGAACAAATTAATTTTAGAAAATATCTATATTAATTTGGAGAAATTTTTTATTTTATTTACAACAGCTTCTGTGGAGAGAGATTAAAACGTCTTTGAATTCGACTAAGCGATCTGAGGAACCAGGCCAGTCAATTTCTCGAAACTAGTTTGGTGAACAATCCTTATCTTCTCTGTTTCTTACTCTCTCTCTCTCTCTTTGTCTTTCTCTTAGGGTTTAGGGTTTAAGGTTCTCCAATAAATTCGGATTCACGCTAACAGAGTCTGATTCACTTAGCTTCTCATAAATTTATCAGCGAGATTTCTATTTGTTTTGTTATACGATTAAATAACTTAGGCTTTGGAATCAGTAAGATCAAATTCACCGCTTTATCAAATTATAATTTCATTATCTGGTTTTTTTTTCCCTTATAGCAAAACAAAGTTGAAAGCTTTTGTGGGTTTAATCTCATTGTCTGGTTTTGTTATGTATTATGTTAGGACAAAGTTGAAAGCTTTTGTGGGTTTAATCTCATTGTCTGATTCTGTTTTGGTCATAGCAGAACAAAGTTGAAAGCTTTTGTGTTCTGTTATAGCAGAACAAAATATAATGCTTTTGTCCACATGGGTCTAATCTCATTGTCTCAAAACGGTTTGGTTTTCGATTGAATCAGAGCAAAGCTGAAGGCTTTTTTTTGTTGGCTTTATGATGCTTAAAGCAAATCCAAGATC
This sequence comes from Raphanus raphanistrum subsp. raphanistrum, assembly GCA_019706035.1. Taxonomy (NCBI): domain Eukaryota; kingdom Viridiplantae; phylum Streptophyta; class Magnoliopsida; order Brassicales; family Brassicaceae; genus Raphanus; species Raphanus raphanistrum. Next base: position 18,962,313 of record CM033983.1, read on the forward strand.
TGATATGGATTGTTGTGCAAATCAACAACAGTCGGAAGACCAAGAAGTTGATATCTTGGAGTGTGAGAATCTGAATGATGATGGGAGGGTTTGTGTCAATCCTCTTCTAGTTCTTTTGGTGATTCATTATGCGCTCGTGATGATGATGATTGTGATTCTGAAGCTCAGTCTATGTTAAGCAAAGATTATCCACTGCCTGGAGATGGGACTGAGCTATTGGGTTTGAGAAAGAAGAAGAAGAAGAAGGTGACGGATGAGTGGAGGGAGGTTTAGTCAGCCTTTGATGTGGAGGTGTAAGTGGTTAGAGCTCAAGGTTAAGGAACTTGAGTCTCAAGCAAGAGGGTATGATAAAGAAGTTCAAAGCTACTATGGTGATGATCATCAAACTCAGAGGATGAGTGTTTTACAAGAGAGGAAGAAGGAGACGTGTGGAAGAGACGACAGATGTTTCTGCTTATATCTCCAGCCATAATGTTTTCTCTTATGCCGGTAATCCCCCACAAGTTGCATCTTTTCTTTTGTGTTTCATGTCTAACTTTGACTACAATGTTCTGATGTAAACTTTGTTGTGTTTCAGAAAAACGGAAGCCAACAACTCTTAAAGCTCAGTGTCCTGTTCCTGGTGAGATCATTGTTCCAGGCGAGGAAGATGAGAGTGAAGATGATTGCTGTTTTGTTTCCGAGTCACATTGTTCTGATGATCTCATAGGAAAGATACTGTGTAAGATTGATGAGGCGCAGGATAAAGCAAAGAGATTGAAGAAGCGTGTTGATGAGCTGATGATGTGCAATTCTCATAATACATCATCTATGCCTCGAACAATAGCTCGATCTAGGAGTGACTTGATTGGTAAGAAACATACACTTGTGGAACAGAGAGAAGGATCTGTGAAAATTGGAAGGCAACGTATATCTGCTGATCATAATGAAGATGTATTATTGATACCTCAAGGTCCTCCTCCTCCTTTTGAAGTCGATGGGCAGTTTTTGTTTAACAACTCTCCGAATCCATATGGAGGATCAAGATTTCCCTCAATCGAAGATGTAAGTATTGTTTTTTTCTTTTTCTATTATTATAATGTTTTTTTTGGTTGTGGAGTTGAGAGAATATCTTTGAGAATATGGTTTGTTGTTGTCCAGCTGCTGATGGATGGAGATGAATATGAAGGAGAACCGGACAAAGAAGAGCTTGATCACTGTTTCATGAAGCTAATGAATGAGTTTGGAGGAGAGACCATCATGTCAGAAGAAGAATAAGAAGAAGATGTTATACCGCCTCAATAAGAGGGCATAAAACCTCCTCCTCCTCCTCTCACTAAAAAGCTCTTTCTCTATGTGTGTACAAAGCCTTTTGTCTTCATGCCAAAAAACCATTTCCATTGTTGATATATTATGTTTATTCTTCCCCCTCTCTACTAATTCTTTTGCATTTGGGTTTTTTTTTTTCTTTTTGAGAACTGTGAGACCACAACAGGCGAGTTTTTTTTTTTTTTGGTCAATTTTTTTTTTTGGTCAATCCACAGGTGAGTTTTGTCCATAGTTATTATAGGCTATTTACATTGTTCTAAATCATAAGACCCTTTTATGATTCATAAAACTTCAAAATCTTTGTTGGCTTCTCATGTGGAGAATCCTTGTGACTTGTGCGCGAGATTCAAACACACATATACATGCTATATTGGAAAATATATTAATGATGTTTTCATGATAAGTGGATACATATTTCTTTACAAAGAGACAATGCACATGCTATGTTGGAAATCCTTAGAAAAACATACATCAACTTTACAAAAAATGATATATTAAGTGTTTTCCTGTACCTACGTTCAGAAATAAAAGTTTTAAAACTTAAATTATATTTAAAATATATTTTTAAAATTTTAATTATATATAAAATATTAAATAAATAAATTTTTATTTAAATTTATATCTAATAATATTTATGTATATATTTAAAATTATAATTATGGAAATATTTTTCTTTTGATTAAAATATATTAAATCAAATTTTATAAAATTTAAGAGGAAATTTTGTTGGCCCAAAAAAACCCACTTATGAACATTTCATGATTTGGAGTTGGCTGAATAAGAGTGAAGATTTGTGTGGAGGCCCAATCGTTGAACTCATCGGCGCCAGATTCTTCTACAAGGCTTTCGAGGCAGAGATCGATGAATCATATGATTTCAAATTACCTAGGGATTCCGATGACCACGAGACACACACTTCCTCAACCGCAGCTGGTTCTTCAGTGAAAGACGCTTCCTTCTTGGGATACGCTGCGAGTGGCTCGCGGAATGGCTCCACGGACTCGGATCGCGATATACAAAGCATGTTGGTATTCCGGGTATTGCATGTTGTCTGATGTCTTAGCAGCCATGGATAAGGCCATTGAAGACAAGGTCAATGTCTTGTCCATCTCACTTGGGTTAGGCGTGTTGAACTATGACCAAGACGGTATTGCTATCGAAGCATTAGCAGCAGTGGAGAGAGGAATCTTTGTCTCCGCCTCTGCAGGAAACTCCGGTCCAAGAGAATCAACACTGATGAATGTAGCTCCTTGGATCAGCATAGTTGGAGCGGGAACCGTGGATAAAGATTTCCCGGCGACTGTCCTCCTCGGAAATTTCACTGGTAAAATCGTGCTCGTCGATATGGGAGGAGACGTCGATGCTGAATCTGGTGCGCTTGAGGTTATCTACGCGAACACGGCTTTTCCTATTAAAATAAATGTCAAGAAAAAAATATATGGCAACTCGAATTTTGATTAATGTAATATATCAACTAATATTTGAAAGTAAAGTGTTTCTAAAAATAGGTTTATTCCAACAATGAAATGCTACCCTGCAGACAATTGATGTTTAGGCTTCAAATAATTGTAATGTATATCTAGCTATGAGTATTTTGAGTCTTATAAATATGATGAGATAAACTATAATATGCCGTTAAAGAGAACCAATATTTTCATTAATATGAATAATATTCATCACGAGTCATTTTTATTTGCTTCCAAAATCATAATATAACTTACACATATCTAAGCAGTTGTATGCATTGTTTATAAAATTTTTGTATGTTTTGATTAAAAAATACTTTAATTTTTCTTTTAAATTTACCACTTTTTGCTCAATTTTTTACTTAATAATTTTCAACTATTTTATTTTTGATCATCCGTCAACATATAGAAACCTTTTAACCCATTTTTAATCTTTCTACAATCGTTTATAAAACCGTTGTATATTTTTATTAAAATTACTTCAATTTTGCTTTTCGATTTAGCATTTTTTGCCCATTTTAATAGCTGAGTAGCTTGTCTTGGTAATCAGTCACCTGGATTGTAAAACAAAGTTACATTAGGGACATAAACTATGGTAAAAAGTCAAATGTATTTGTGTTTCTAAAGGCAAAACGTAGTAAACCTCTGAACACTAGAGCACCTTTATCGACAAGAAACAATTAGGATAATACCCTTGTGAGGAGAGGAAATTAGGTGAATGTACCTGAGAAGACCTTAAGGCAAGTTGCTGTAGTATTTTCGCAATAAACTATACACAAGACTTTCAGCTTTTATGGGCCATAGATTGGAAAATCGTCATATAAAGAGTCCTAAAGTGTGGGAAGACGAAGAACTGTTTTCTTATGCATGATTCAGTTTCATCTTAGTTTTAATAATTATCAATAAGTTGTTTTATTTTCTCCAATAAAATAAAATATTTCGTTTGGTAATTTGTGTTTCCTATAATTAAAACTTACAAGTAACTAGTATGAAATCTTGACATATATGAAATGTGTTATGGAACGGTGGCGCAAAAAATGTTTTCAGAGCTATTCTGTTAATTAACATGTCTACCAGGTGAATGGTTTCAATTGGGATCAACGTTTAGCTTCAATAAGACCACACCAAGATTACGTAAGAATAGTTAACTTCGACTCTCAACAGGTTGTCATGGCCATAGAAGAAAGGTTCCTTGCTGGAAGAGAAGATAATCAGACACATCAGGATGACCATAATATATTCTTGGAAGCTAATTTTATCCAATTTTTTTTACAAAGCTAAATTTATCTATTTAAAAAAAAAGAAATTCACTCAACTGATTAATGTATATATTTTAGTTTAGATTAGGACATCTAACATACCGGCGCTGCTTCGAAACATCCTGATTCTGAGATGATTATATAAATGTAGCATAGCACTCACCATACCAACAAATATGCAACTGATTGAGGCTTTAGCACAAGTCCAAAGAATAGTCATAGTCCTGTAATCCACTAGAACTTCGGGTCCCTTGAAATATCTGACATATGAGATAACATTTGATCAAGCTTAGCTATTCATAACGACTCCATATATTGTATATAGTTTAGATGTATAAAGAAAATGCGATAACAAAACAAGGATGTTGGATGATAAAACTGACCAGAGAGACCCTAAACTATTAGGCGAAGTTTGCGCATTCATAACATTGCGTGACTTGACATTATATCTTGCGAGTGGCAAAAGTCTAATGCCTACCACATCCAGGCCCGGCTCAAATTGTATAAAGGCCTTATGCTGAGTTGATTATATTTTCTCCGAACTTTTGTTATATTGTTTTAAATTTATAAACTAGGACCCTAACATTTATACCTTTTTAGCAAAATAGGACCCTAATTGTGTAAAGAGAATAAGAGGACCCTGAATGATTTGCATATATCATTCAGATTATTACCTTTAGTATATCACATTATTATATCAAAACGCAGCGTTTTGTCTGTCTTAAACCCTAAATAGCTTCAAAGGCGTTTCCTTTCCGTCACTCATCATCTCTCTGCGCCTCTCTCTCTCAAACTCTCAGGTAAGGTCTCTTCTCATTCCAGTACTTGCTTAATCATCTTTCATAGGCTTAGCTCCGATCGTTAGACAAACCCCTAGTTGCAAAGATCTGACCTTTATTAGTTTTGTAGCTCACACAGACGACAATCATCATGGGGAAGAAGAAGTTCATCGACAAGAAAAAGGCGGCGACTTTCGAGCTCTGCCCTCGCGACACCTCAGACCCTTTATACAGCGACGCCCCCGGAGGCGATAAGATCTTCTTACGAGTCGATCAGAACCCTGTGAACATCAACGGTTTCACCGAAGACAACTCACAGTTCGATGACGCCCCTGAAGAAGGAGGAGAAGAAGATTTGGCTTACGGCTACTCCAGCTTCGCGGGTTCGAGCAGCAGCAGCAACAACCCTTTGCCTGCTCACGTGAGGAAGGAGATTCTCGAGCTTGGTTACCCTGACGATGGGTATAACTACTTGGACCATTTGAGAGAGATAAAGAACACTGGCGGCGGTTCTAACTTCTACTCGAACCCTAAGTTTGAAGGCGAGCATCTTCCTCGTGACGACGTCAAGGCTTACGATGCGTCTCGTGTTAAGGTCTCTGGCGCGGTGGTGGATGATGATAAGTTGATGTATAGCGTGGCGTCCAAGACTGTTAACGTTAAGGTGAAGAAGGCTATTGATCCTGAAGTGGCGGCTTTGCTTGAGGACAGCGATGGGTCTGAGTTTGGTTCTGATGTTGAGGATTTGGAGGAGGATTTTGTCGTTCAAGCTCAAGAGGGAGAGGGTGGTTCTGAGGTTGTGGAGTTTGCTGATGAGAGACCTGTTGTGGCTGAGAGCAAGCCGAGAGTTATGCGTCAGATTGATGAGATGTTTGATCAGCTTGAGCTTAATGAGTATGGAAGTGAGAGTGAAGACAATGATGGTGGATATGGAGAAGAGGAAGAAGAAGAAGAGTTCAATGCTCAGAGCGTTGGTGATAATCTTGTTTACGAGAAGCCGAAAGGTTACGAGCTTGATGATGAGAAGTATATGAACCCTGCGGATCTGTTGAAGAACAGTGACTCTGTGAAAGACAAAGAGGAGCTAGAGCGAATCATCCGAAGGTCTGTGCAGTACGGTGAGGATTTGGTTAACGGCAATGAAGATGAGTTTGTGGAGGTGGTTGAAGAGAGCAGCGACGAGAGCGAGAAGTGGGATTGCGAGACCATAGTGACGACGTACTCGAATCTAGATAACCACCCTGGAAGAATCTGTGATCCGGAGAGAGCTAGGAAGAAGCTGAGCGAAGCGTTAGCTAAGGCAAAGAGTGTGAATGGGAGTAGTAGTAGAATCATTACCCTCCAAGGCAAAGAGAAGCTTCCGGTTGAGTTTTTACCCGGTAGGAGAGCTGAGCAAACAAGCAGTGTCAAACCGAAAGCTGAACCGGTCAAGAGGAAGGCTCACGGGGAAGAGACGAAAGAGGAGAAGAAAGAGAGGAAAGCTGCTGTGAAAACAGAGAAGAGGGAAGCGAGGAAGATGAAGAAAGAGACGAAGGAGCTTTATAGGTTTGAAACGCAGCGTGCTCAGAAAGCTGTTGCTGTTTCTGGTCCATCTTCTATCCCTCTTTAAGGGTAATACTAAACGTATCTCAGAGCCCCAGTATTTTTTTAATATCGTTCATGTAATATTTTGTGTTTTGTTCAAGATTTTGAATCTCTCTTATTTTTGTAAGGACGTCTTTACTTTTTTTACTAGTCAAGTTTCGAGAAAGTGACACCATCTTTAGAAAAGGTTTAGTTGCGTTTTAATCAGAGATTCGATTATCAAGCGAAACAGAGATCTGTGAATCAGTCACTGAGTGTTCATGTTCAACAACAAATGTTATATATACACTTTATGGACAAAAAATCCAAATACCACATAAATTATTTGACCTCTAACCTTCAACAAAATGTGACACGCGTCTTATATCACCCGTATTCACCAACAAACCAACAAGACTCTTCATGTAATTTTGCTGTGGGATTAGAATTTAATCACCCGAGTAATGTACCATCATTAGGCTATCACCACCTAATCTTCACAGCACTATTAGGAATTATTCACCTGATCTTTGTATCACCGCTGGGAAGAGGCATCCGATATAGGACTATAGCATTCTTAATCAGGAAATCACCTTGAGGACATTTCTCCTATAACCAAACATCCATGATTTTATTGACGGGCTTCTACAACATATGTCTCATTTTCCTTGATGCATCATGGACTCATTTTCATATATAGCATTATACACTTTAAATCCTAATAGTGAAGTCTGCATTGATTTTCTTTTGTTCCTTTCCAAAAAATTTCTGGTTAATTAGAATTCGACATTATCTATAAATATTATACATTATTGATGTAGGATTCATAATCTATACTATTACCAAGTTATCATGCGTAGGATTTATTATTGAGAGTTCTGTTGCGAAAAATCACTTTACAAATAGATTATTATATTATTAACATTTATACTATTATTTGCGAAGTGATTTTTCGCAACAGAACTCTCACGTTAGTTAGACCAATTAATATTATTTATACCCTAAATGAATAAATATATAAATTATTTATAAAATTAAAAAAATTAATTTTTGATTAGATGAATGATTAAAATTAATAATAATAAGAATTATCCAAAATCTAAAAATATATATTGGAATTTGCTATTAATTCAGATAAAAATTGAAGTAAAAATGGTAACGCTTTTCACACGCGTCTTTTTCCGATGTCATTCGAGGAAGAAGAAGATGAGAAAGAGACATGAGCATATAGTTCTCGTTGTACGCGAGGTCTCCGTTTACAAGATCCTGCCGCAAACCACATCTGGTGGGATCCAAGTGCGCGAATGGCTTCAGTCCGATAAGATCTGATCTGGTAGACTCCGCATCGTATCGTGCAAGGTGTACTTCGTTCTAAGGTACTGCGTCTAAGAATCGAAGATGGGTGAGGGAAGTATGCATTTATTGGGTTTAGGGTTCGGGGAGAGGAACATGGCTTTTGATTTCAATGTGGCCTTGTTGGATCATGAGAAGTATATGAGGAGGGAGAAAGAGAGGGAGACTAGGGAGAGGAGTGGGAGTGACAATCACATTGATATACAATCACAGATTGAAGGTAAGATCAATGTGTAAGACCTGATCACTTGGAGAAACCGAAGTGAGACAATGCTTGAAACTTCATTCAAATGTGTGTTATAGCATTGTTGCCATTGCATGAGCTCTCTCTCTCTCTCTAGGCTTAAGATGTAGTAGTCTTTATGGTTTGTGATTATGAGATTAGAATGACTAAACGTCACCACTTTCAGTTACACATCTTTTAGTATCTCATAAATACACTGTTTCACAAACGAAAGAATGTCCCTGTTATTTTTCTTTCTTCAGCCTTATGGCTCAACGGCTCCAGCTTTGCGTCCCAGACTTTATGGCCGAACATCACACTATTGTGTTGTTTGAACCTAAGGCTCTTAGGCTTCCTTTTCTTCGTTAATAACTAAAATAAGTCAAAACCAAAAATTATTTTGGGATGATTTTCATGACTGAAACAAATTTATACAAAAAAAAGATTTGTATAACTAAAGGAAATATTATATAAAAAATGGTTGTATTATTGAAATGTAGTAAAATGATTTTGTACTTTTTCTTCTAAGCCAAAAAAATACAAAATCATTTTCTACTACATTGGAAATGGAAAATATAACGCCAACCCTAGGTGCTGCCTAGCCATTCACATTTGGCTAAATATAGAAAGCCTAACTACTTTTGGCTTATTTTTTGGTCTTTAGTTAATTACGTCTTCTTTAACTCGAACAAAAATTGGCACATTCTTAAAAACAATTCCAAAATAGCATAATCTTAATGCTAATATGGCATTGTCTAACAGTCAGATCCAAAATATCCAAAATGCCTCAAATCATAAGGCTAAACACAATCTTCATATATCTATTAAATTTGCTTATGTGATATTTATCTTATGTGTCATTCGTATACGAAGTATTGTCAAAAATGTATGTAGAAATAACTGATTGTTTTTATATTTAACTTCAAAGTTATATTTCTGCTGACCAAATTGTCATTTATTTGTTTATCTTTCATTTTTTTCTAAATATATATTATATAAATTCTGAACCTGTGAATTAATCAAATTTGATTATTTATATATATATATATATATATATCATGAAATATTTTAAATAAATTTAATAATAATGGAATAAACTTTTATCTATTAAATAAATAAAAACTAAAATTGTGTTTTTTGTCAAACTAGATCCTTTTATATCGGATTTTGAACAGATACATAGTTAAATTTAGATAGGTTTCAATATGTGATTCATCTATAAATGTACTTCTATGTCTTTCTAGTTTCTAAAACACTATCATTTCATTAGAAAATATGAAAAACGCGTTTAAACTTTCGCTTATTGGTTTTGTTATGCTCACAATTCTTCTGTTCGGTTAGTGTTTACATTTACAATCTTATTGATATATTATAATCTCATTCCAAAATAAATTTTATTTGATGCTATATATATATATATTTTTTTTATATACCTATATTTATTGAATGTCTAACTACATAATAGTGAGTTTAATGATTTTTCAAGAATAGTCAGGTGATTTAGAAAGAAGATCTTTAAACGTTTAATTCTTTTCTTCTATGAGTATACAAAAATTCTCGAAACATATGTTTTACAAGAAATCATTTTTTATTTTAAATATGAAAACTAAAGTTATATTTTAATTATTTAATAACAGGAGAAACGGTGATTGCACAGAAAAGAAAACTACCATGTTATTCAAACAAAATGGGAACATGTGAAATCAAGAGCTGCAAAGCTCACTGTGTCCAAAAGCATAAAAAAATACTAATTGGTACTATGTGCATTACAGAAAAAGACGGGACAACGTATTGCCGATGTCAATATCCTTGCCCTCCCTAATTTTTTTATCTACACTAAAACTCAAAAAATATTTTTAATAATACAACGACTTTGTCATAGAAATGAATAAAACTTTTAATAAATATTTGCTGGTGTTTTTGGCGCAGTAAGGATGTATTATGTTACTGACAAATAATTAATATGTGTGTCTTCCCTTTTTATTTTTCGTACAGTTGCTTAAATTCACTTAAAATTTATTAGAATAAATTATTAATTTCATCTAAAATTGAAATGGACAATGTTAATAACTTAATCTATTTGTTTTAATTAAGTTTGAAAGTAAAACTATCAGTTAAATAAAACGAGGGAGTATAATAACATTTCAAATTAAAAGGTTACAGTCTCGATCTGCCACGAACGTCAAATATCCCTTCAACAAAGGGATCAGAACCACCAACCAAATCAACAGGATTGCATCAGGTTGGGCAGATTCAGATCACAGGTGAAATCTAAGGTTTTGGATCTGTCAGACTTCATCTTCTTGTGACTTTGAGAGCAAGAGACATTAGAGGCAGCTACACCATATATCAATTGCAATATGAGTTTTATTATATATATATATGCCTTTCCTAATTTTTAAAACACCATTATTTCATTATCGAAGATGAAAGTTGCTTTCAAACCTTGGTTTATTAGTTTTTTTATGCTCACAATTCTTCTACTCGGTGTTTATTTATATTTACAACTTTATTAATATATTATATAATCATTTTAAAATTAATTTTATTTGATGCCATTTATTTTATATACATTCATAAATTATATGTCTAATTCGATAATATTGAATTCAATGGGTTTCCAAGAATAATCAATGATTAAAAACCAATATGTTTAGATTTTCAGTTTTTTTCTCTTTAAATATCTAGAAAATTCCCTAAACATATGTTTTTACAAAAATTGATATTCTCTTTTAAATATGAAACTAAGATTATGTTTTAATTATTATAATAATAGAAGAAACGACGATTACTCGGAAAGGAAAACCCAAGACATGTCATAAGAATTTACAAAACAAAAGTGAAACATGTGAAGGTTCAAGCAGTGGTTCTCCATGCGACGGCGGAGGTCTTGTTTCTCATAGCTAGGGTTTCTGCTAACTGGTCTACTCCGGTTTTTTGATCTTTTGGTTTGTTGCAATGTCGGTTTGGGTTAGTGGATTCTCAACCAGGCCCAATCCTGGGTTTATTAGTTAAGGGCGGGCTTTGTACCAGATTAAAAACAAAATTCCCAAAAAAATATTAATGCAATAAATTTTAGCAAAAAAGAAAGACATATCATATCAAAAGCATATGGCTACCATATATATATATATATATATATTCCTGTAATATTACAATATCTACCATTAACTAATCATAATCTGTTGTAAAAAAATTACAATCTATAATCAACTTTCTACCTTTTTTCTTATTTCATTTGATTAATATTTTTTTAACCAATATGATTCAACCAAATAATATCATAAAATATACATACATCGCTAGATTCTATTGATCATGTATTATAACATTATAAAATAGCTACATTGAATAATTTAATATTTCAGTTATAATTTATGATTTAATTTGTATTTTTGGAATTCTCAGTCATTAATATAATGTTAATATTTTTGTAATATTCTGTACTATATGCTTTATTATTTATATATATATATATATATATATATATATATATTTTTTTTTAACAGGAGGTTCGAAGACTGACGCGATGGCACCTACGCCACGCTTAACTCAACCGACTAATCCTCCTGGCCCGGAACCAGCCGGCGCTACCTATTACCCAAAGGACGCGATGGCACCAACGCCACGTTTAATTCAACTTAGAAAGAACGTAAATCATTCCGTGGCCACAAGGGGTATTTGGACCCGTATCTTTATCGGTGTTGTAGCTGCCTTAAGACCACTGGACCACCACCCCGTAGTTCTTTATTATTTATATAAAAATTGCAATTTTGATTAATTTTAAAGACTAATAATGCAAATAAAAATTATTTTAAAGTTAGATTTAAAATCTTAACGTTAAAAAGGAACATCCTCGAGTCTAAAATTTGAAATTTACCCAAACTTTAAAAATAAATTTCTCTTGGAGATAATTCGTATATATTTAACTTTTATATAAATATGCCAATATGGTGTACAAGTCAAAGGTAGAAGCTACAGTGGGACCTAAAGGTGAAGAGTGGATAATATGTTCCAGCGATGAGGGAACCAGTCACGTGTCGGATACATTTATTAAAGTCCATGTCCGCGATCTCTCTCCAAATCTTCACTGATCCGAGCTCCTCCAAAGTCTCCTTAGATTTACGTATCTACCCTTCCCGCAAAGATTAGTAGATTTAGATCTGCAAACGATAAGTTTTTTTTTTTGTTTGAAAGCTTCTCTTACAAACGATAAGTTTAGTGACGTTATTTAATCAAATTGTAAATAAATGTACGGCTAATAAAAGCTTTGAAGGGGCAAGATGGCTCTTGGTCTTCTCCTAATACTTGAAGAATGATCACACAAAGCCCTAAATTTGGCTCTTCCTCAATGAAAAATCTTATGATCAGCTTGATTAAAAACAATAACAACTGTTTGGATAATAACATAAATCAAATATTATCCACACAAATAAATGGTATCCAAAAGATCAACATTTTACCCAAAAAAATAATCATCAACGCAACCTTGAAATAGCAGAAGCTAACTTGAGAAGAAAAACAGATAATAGACACTAACCAGTAGCTACACATCTGGTTATAGTTGACGTATGACATCATGTGATTTCAAAACATTTTAACATAAAGTTTCAACTATTTTGTGTGTGTTTTTTTTTTGGATCAAACTATTTTGTGTTTTTATTCCGAATTTTGTGTGTTCCCCGTTGTTTTTCACCTTTGTGTTTTTCTTTTAGATTTTTTTTTCCAGAGCTCTCTTCTGTTGTCATTTGTATACTTATATACGCAGGGGCGGACCCACTTGCAAGGGTATGGGGTCACTTGACACCACAAAAAAAGGATAAAATTTAGCTTTGTCTAAGAAATTGTCAAAGAATAAGTAGCAGAGTTGGTAAAATAGACTTACTGAACCCATAGAAACCAGGGTTCGATTCTTGTCCATAACACATTCCTGTTTTTTGACCCCACTAATATTCAATCCTGGGACCGCCCCTGTATATACGTTACCTTTACTCTCTTCTTACTAATTTTCGTCGGCTAGTTTTTCCGCATTCATTTATGTCTCGTTATAAACGACTAAAGAAACTCATGTCTAGGCTTAAATTCTTAATAACTAATTTTTGTTTGTATTCGAAAGAAAAGTTTAAGAAAACATCAAGTGGACTCACACCGACTCTAGGTGGAAGAGCTGATGAATGTATTTGAGCCATCAGAAACTGCGGCTCCTCGTGGCTTTCGGCATCAAACATGAATTGCTGATGTTATTTTATTCTCGTTTTATTTGGTGGACTCATGTTTATTCAAATTAGTATTTTGACTATTTTCAAATGTAAAGAGAATCGTTGAGTATAATTAGCTCCATCACCGTAGTTAAGAAATTCTCCTATCAGTTCCATAAAGTTTGTAAATTCATGATTAGACACTGATTACGTGTAACGAACGAACGGACGACACTGAAAGCTGGAGAATGTAAATGAACCTCACTTTCATGTCCCGTTATTCGAGAAGATCATTCATTAAATCCTCAGATCGTGGAACACTAACTTTTAATTTCCATTGCCATTTTAAATTCAGAATGGAAGGTTATTTTGAAACATAGTTGTATACAGCTGTCTTTTTAAGTTGTGCAAAGACCCTTAATTTTATCATTTTTGAAAGATATATTCTCGCGTTTTAAAATAAACTTAGATCCTATAATTTCCAATATCCATCTGCAATATAATCCATCTTTGTATTGAAGAAATCATGATATATTTTTTTCTGTAAGAACCAACATGATTTAAAATGCATTGTTTTGGATTTCAAGTGCGTGAGATTATTTCAGGAAATAGTTTTTTCTTCACTTCAAATCGAGTTTAAAAATCAGGCTCAATAGTTTGAGGATCTGATAAAAAGACAGTAGTTCTCCAAAAAATAGAAGCCCATCCCAACATTTATAAAAAAAGTGACAAAGGATGAAAATATCCAAATTTTTCAAATATCAAACTTATAATCAAATTATTCTTGTATTTTTTAAAAAATTCTCTTACATACCTTATTCATCAAAGTTGTATAGATTCATAAGATCATTAACATACACAAGTGTATGCAAAAATCATCAATAGAATTCTTTCTACAAATTACTTCTTCGATATGTTAGTATAAATCATAACCCTAATTTTTAATTAAATTTTGAGATCAAAATTATCTACCAATAAAATATCTACTTTGCGGTTTTTCGTTTCAGCCAAAATAAAACCTGGATCAAAACAAATAACATTGTAATGTTTTAGAAATAGCTAAAATTATAAATAATTAACAAAATCTCCAAACACTGAATCTCCATCTCTACATATCGGTAAAAATAAATCGCAATTTGATTAATTAGGATGGGATAAGAAACAATACAGCTAAACGTGATTGGTTTGTTGGACATTTTATATTTTTAACTCGTTTTAACAAATAAAAAACATTTTAAATGGCATAATTAATGTTTGTAATTCATTCATTAATATAACCTTCTTCGAAGGAAAAATGTTACTCTCTCCGTTTCGATTTAATTGTCGTTCTGGAACAAAATTTTCGTTTCAAAATAAGTGTCGTTTTAGGATTTCAATGCAAAATTTATTAATAAAATTCTCCAATTCATTTTTCTATTGGTTGAAATATGGTTAGGTGTATAGGTAATTGTGTTTTTATTTTGAAAATATACAAAATCATATGTTTTATTAATATGTGTGTATACACCTAGAACGACAACTAAAATGAAACGGAATGAGTATTTTGAGAATTATAGGACTGACCTTCATTTTTTGAAGCGAATGTTTATCTTGCATAGAAAATTAAATGTCCTTTTTTTTTTTTGAAAGGGCTTAAATTAAATGTCCTTTACAGTGAACCTTTTTCTAACATATCCATTTGTTCCTGCCAACTATGTGAATCGAGTATAGCATTCGAAATAAATAAATCAAATTCGTTTTATTAAATTTTCCAGCTTGTTATTATGCAGAAAAATGATAAATCTTCTCTGTTTTTTTTTCTTGTCCACTGATCATTTTTTATTTATTTAGTTGTTAAGCTGAGAGGGTTTGTTGACGATAGGTCGTGGGAAACTTGGGAGGGACAAAACTAAAAATATTTAACAGGTTTATATAAAAAGACATAAAAAGTCAGGTGGTCAGAAAAAGAAGGGAGAGTGACGTGGACCACAAGCATTTGTTTGCCTTGCCAATTGGTGGTTGGTTCGAAAGTATATTTTCAGTGGGTCCCTTTTTGCAAGATCTCCAAATCACTTCTTCTGTTCGAACATATATCATTTTAAACAATTTTTTTTTCAAACAATTCACTTTGTTTGGGATAGAACTTGACAAGTCTCATTATTGCAAGCAAAGTCACTGTTGATGTACAATATATTACTTGGTATATTTTACAATTTTGAAGTTGCAATGTTAAACAACGTTTGGACGAATGCCAATAACTACTTCAGATTACTAGTCCAGTTGAGTTACTAACAGTAACTTAGATTTTAATTTTGTGTATTTTCGTACATATTCCATCTGTGTGTTAATTTTTTAAAAGGTTTGTTTATTTTAAAAAAATATGTTTGAAGTTTTCTATGTAATCTTATTAGTTACTAACAGTAACTTAGATTTTAATTTTGTGTATTTTCGTACATATTCCATCTGTGTGTTAATTTTTTTAAAAGGTTTGTTTATTTAAAAAATATGTTTGAAGTTTTCTATGTAATCTTATTAGCTAATAAAAGTATATTAAATTTCTCTAAAAACAATTTTACTAATTAAAATACTATTGGTTAAAATTATGAAAATAGCTAATTCTAAACAATAATATATTATAACTAAATTTTAAATATTTGACATGTATAGAACAGAAAATACATCTTTAAAAGTAGAGAGTTGAGTAGTAGTATTACAGTAAAACTTACTATCATATTCGAAAGATACGATCATATTAGACCAAAACATTATGATTCTGTAATCGTATTTAGTCACTGGATTTTCCTGTTTTTATTAGTTTGACATTTACCGATTGCTTTGATGTCAACGAATCCTAAAAAGATAATGTTAATACAGAATCAACATATTATTGGTGTTTAGAAAATGTTATTGGTCTATTTCATTGTTTATAGTTTATACGCCATCATCCACAAAGCACAGTACATATGCCTTATTATTTTCAATTAACCTAATTCTATGTTTAAATTAAGAGTATTTGAGTCTTTTAAATTTTGAGATGCAAATGTATTATTTAATCTCTATTTTTAACATTTCAAATATCTAGATATTATAGATGTTACATGTAGATGTTGCATCTAGAAGCTGATGTAAATGTCCAAACGAACAGCATCCAAATATAGTACCTGGATACAGAAATAAATATTACCAATATGCGAATTAGAAGAGGAAGTACCGAAGATTCCATGATGGTAAGTAGTAAACGACTCTTAGCATCGTCCAAAAGCCGCCTCATCCCTCGCAAAAGCGGCTTTACCTCAACTTTTTTGGTTCAATCCAACTACATGAATTATATAATCCATACTTATCATATCGTATTACATTACATATATTATACTAATACGATGTTTTGTACTTCATGTAATGCACCTAATCCTTTTTGTTTTGTTCTTAGGGTTTATGTAAACTAAGAGCTATGCATTCATACGCTCTATGTACTAAATATACGCCAATGAAGTTTTATTTCACACTGAAAGAATACCCGAGACCTGCCATTGAGTTTGAGAGAGGGTTATAAAATTCTCGGAAACTATATCATAAATAAAAATAAAAGCAGAAAGAGGAAAAAAATATAAGTGTCTTTCCTTTTAGAGATTTTGAGAAAACTTTAAAGAAATTTCTCAGTATTTGTCAGCTTTATTAGTTACTTTTATTTTAATACAAGTTAAAAATTAAGAACTCATCCAATACTGATGGCTTTACAGCGAGAGAAGTGAAAAATATAAAATAATTTCAAGTAGCAATAGTTATTTTATCATGTTTTATATATATATATATAGATGGTGATCAAAATTATTATAAAATATCAATATGTGTATTGTGTGTTGCACAAAAAAAAGGGTGTATTGTGTATAAGCAAATGCAACATGTTGGTCCTCAAAGATTTGAAGTAATGCTGGGTGCACAAAGTATTTATGTCTATGCTGACTTCACCCATGATTATTATTATCATTTACTGTTTGTATATACTGATAATATTCATTCATCGTACACATTACCAACGACTCATCATCATCACTCTGTCAATTACTTCGGTTAATTTGTCATCATCAAGCAGATCGAAAAAGATAATCACGTAATTTGCCAGTGTATTAGTTTCCCAAAATATTAATCCACGAAGAGGCAAAAAAAAAAAAAGTTTATCAAAATTACATTTTAAACCCGAAATAAAAAAACAAGTCCTTTCAAGCGAAAAGGTTGAGCAACTTTGCCGTTTCTCCTCCTCCGCGTACAAACCGTTCACTAGCGACGTTATCCAGTAAACGGCGCCGTTATAACGGATTCCTCTGAATACAACGACGGCGTTTCTGGTCGACGCGTTTCCTCCTTGAACGGCGTCGTTTTAGTCGGGAACGCAGGGGTTAGAGAGAAATCTATCTCCGACGACGGCCGCCGTTGTTGTTCTGACGCTAACCGTCTCCGTTTGGGCGGAGAAGCCGTCGATCTAGACCTAGAGCTCGAGAATCTGGAGTGGTGGTAGATGCTCCGGTCACCGGAATCATTCATCATCTCCGTACAGATCTCGGACGCTTCGTCGGAAGTCGGCGACGGGAATCCTCCGTCGCGTGTAAGCAGCTCGGGGATAGGTCTCAAAGAACCGCCGCGGAGAACCGTCTCAACCGCCGCTTGGCAGATACTCCAGTTCCCCGTCCACAACAACCCGACGGCGCCGTTCACCGGGTTCACGGTTCTTCCGCAAGCTTCGTAGAGCAAGGACTGAAACAAAGCTGCAAATGACCAAAATACCCCCTAGAACGATCAGGAGAAAACGACGCCGTTTTTAAAGGAAAGAATATTTTTGGTTTAAAGTAAGTTACCTTGGCGGTGAGATTCCGGTACGGAGGAGATGAATGACGTGAGACCAGCACGGCCGAAGAATTTGGCTACGAAGACGGTTGCGTGGCCTTGAGCTTCGGCGGATTCGATCCACTGGATACAGGGACGGAGGATGCAAGTCTCGCTGCAACCTTTCCGGAGAACACGACAACCGTTGCAGCTCATAATATCAGATCAAATTAATTATGTTTTAATTTTGACCTGGTTTGCTATTATCTGGGAGACGGAGAAGATGATGAAGATTTGCTTTAGATGCAAGCAAGAGATATTTGGAGAGAGATAGAGATTCCGACAAGGGATTCAATGTTTTTGGAAGATGAAGCAGACCGATGTATATATAGAGGACACATTGAAACTTGAGTTAAGGAATGGGCCATGCTGTGATATTTTATTTTATTCTGAACCATTTTTAATTGGATGATAATTAATGGATGAACCCTACTAATTTGCAAATAGATTCATTGCAGCAGCAAGATATATTTATATTAATTTTATTTCGGCAAATTAATTAGAAAATTGATAAAATTGTGAATTTATATAAATAAATTAAGCAGGAAAAAATAATGTAGTTTAAAATATTGTTAAAAAGGAAATGGTGTGTGGTTGTTGACTAGTTGGTGATTAGGAGAGAGAAGAGAAAAGTGAGATTCCAAGGTGATGGGTGCAAAAACGGCTCCGTGTCTCCGCGAATGGCTATGTCTCCTCCACCATTGGTTCTTTTTTCTCAAACTTTATAAATTTATGTCATTTACCATAATTCATATAAATATTGCGTCATGCGTGAACGATCTCGAGTATTTGATGACAATTGTGAATTGTCAAACTAAAGTAGCATTTTCTATTTGTCCAATAATTTGCTAAACTCTTTAAACTAAACTTACATTTCTTAATCATCCCATGTATGCTTTTATAAACAACTAAGGTTCACGCACATAGAGTTTGTAAACAATTTGCTTAATTTATCAAACCAATAAAACCGTTTGTTTAGGGTTAAGTCTAAGCTGGCCCTTCAACCAAACAAATCTCCACCAGCTGACCCTTAAATCATCCTTAAGGGTTCTGATAAGTTAGTATAAAAAATGTTTTAGAAGAAGGAGAGAGGCTTTCGCCAACGATGCTGTCTCACGTGTGTGACCAAATCAAATATAATCTCTAGATATTAGAAAACAAAAGATATAAACATATAGTACTTATTAATCTTTACTTCATGTGTATGCTTCTACTCTCTC
The DNA here is from genome assembly GCA_019706035.1 of Raphanus raphanistrum subsp. raphanistrum. Taxonomy (NCBI): domain Eukaryota; kingdom Viridiplantae; phylum Streptophyta; class Magnoliopsida; order Brassicales; family Brassicaceae; genus Raphanus; species Raphanus raphanistrum. Next base: position 18,981,542 of record CM033983.1, read on the forward strand.
GGAGTAATGCGGTTTACGGCCCCATTTTGATGGCTTACGTTGTTGTCATTACCGACTCGGCATTCGAGCACCTAGAATCAATGCACATATATAGAACATAATTTGTACTTCTTCTAGAGAACTGATGGATCAAAACACTAGGCGAAGAGAGTTTTAAAGAGTTATGCGTCTTACACCAAAAGAAAAAAAAAGATTTATGCGTCATGCATATGTGAAGAGATATCTTGCTTGCAGTAACATTTCAGAAAATTGTCTCTTGTTCTCAAAAGTTCGTGAATATAACATATCACATTTGTCCTTTGTTGGTTGTGTCACCGGATTGATATCAGTGTGTTCTATACTCTGAGTCATAGCGATTTGTGAAGTTGTTAAGCCAAGGGTCGCTGAAGCAGAGCACATATCTCACTCAGGTAAATAATGACTTCGGTACTAATCTTCTGCCTTTTCTTTATCACGCTCCCACGCTATATAATGGATTTGGTATCATCACACATGCTGCATTTATGTATCCACATTGTTGCTTCTAGTTGCAGTAAATTGTTACTTATCAGATAGAATCTGCTGCATTGCTGTTTGAAACAATGCATGAATTTTACTTGTTTTTCTATAACTTTTTTTTATGATAGCAAATCGCTGTTTTAGGATTATATTGATTGACAATTTACAGTTGCAGCAGGTCAACAAAAGTCGGGAAGACACATATACAATCCTGATGAAAGCGTGTTGTTGTTATGATCATTACATTGGTTTCATTTCTCTTTATTTGGCTTTTTTTTTTGGAATATCTCAAGCCCTTTCCCTTGTTTCTCAGGATGGTGAATCCGTTGGCTCTTGTTGTCGGATTAGCAACCCTAATAGGTCCTCTGGGTATAGTGGTAGATCGGCTGGGAGTTAACTGGGGAACAATGGCTACACACAAGCTGCCACCAAAGACAATGATTCAGATGCTCAAGGACAACAACATCAACAATGTTAAGCTTTTCGATGCTGACAAGACCACCATGGGTGCACTTGCCGGCTCTGGTCTTGAAGTGATGGTTGCTGTTCCCAATGATCAGCATAAGGTCATGGGAAGGAAGTTATGGCCGAGCCAAGGATTTGGTTCGCAAGAACGTCACTCGTTATAACTTCATTGGTGGTGTCAATATATCTCTTTGATTGTTACAGATTGGTTCTAGTAACAACGGAACATTCATAAAACCAACCTCACATTCCATGGCACTTCAAAACATCCAAAACGCTTTAAACGAAGCAGGACTAGGAAACGCCGTGAAAGCAACGGTGCATGCCTTTAAACGCAGATGTCTACAACTCACCAGCAGCAAGCAACCCTGTGCCACCTGCAGGGAAGGAGATTCCGTCCTGATATCCTCGGCCAAATAAATCGATTAAACGACAAAAAGAGAGGAAAATGGAGAGCGACGAAGCAGCATCAGTCTCCTCAAGCGAGCGGAGGAACGGTAACTCCGGCGTGTTGAAAACCTAAGATCAAGGAGGATTCACAGACGCAAGCAGCAGCAGCAGAGTGTGGACGAGAAGTACTCTCAGTGGCCAACCATAACCTCGTCTGGCCTTCCTCTTCTAGGGGTTTCTCTGTTGAGCTTGTTATATGTGTCCTTCTCTTCACGCTTTGATTTATTTCTGATGTTTGAACCTTAACAAACACAAAGGATGAAGAAGGTTTTTGATGTTTTTTGTTACTTGAGATCTTTTTAGCTGTATTCATATTTAATCAAGTCTCTAGTTCTTGTCCTAAAGAGGTTTCTCGTTTGGTGCATTCACAGATAGAGTCCACAACTGACCAAGCAAGCAACCTACATGAACCGCCAGCGTCTTTTACCTCTCAGAACAAGTAGGCTTTTCCGTTCTACTGTATATTACTCGCTATTAACATTATCAGACATTCGTCTCTCAAGATCTCTGGATATTTGTATATAAATTTTTGTTTTTGTTTTGCTTGGTTGTGATGTCATTAGACTGATGGCAGTGTTCCCAATGCTCTAGTCATAGCTAGAGCGAATTGCCAAGTTGTTAAGCCACGGGTTGCTGCAGCAGAGCACATATCTCAGGTTGGTTATTAGTTGCTCTTCTACCAATCTAGAGCTCTTTTCCTTACCCGACTAAAATGGATATACTGTCGTGACACTTGTTTACTATTTTCTCCAAATATTTTTTTTTTTGTTTTTGAATAATCCGGTGTATCCTTGCACCTACGAGGATAGATCCAGACTAGCGTTGAATATCCGTATCAGTCTAAATTTTATCCCAGTGGCTAGCGGAATTCGAATCTAGATCCGTATTGAGACCGGAACTCTGTGAATACCGTCCTCAGTCTATCTTCCGGAAATATGTGTGAGCACTAAATACTAATACCCAAAATTTCAGTGTCACAAAAGTACTAATACTTCATACTTGTCCGTATATATGAGCACTAAATTCAGAGAAGATACCCAAAATTTACATTTTCTTCGGAATGCATAAGAACTGGGATCGATTAGGACGTGTAATGGTGTAAAGGTATTCTACCGTGATAAACTATCATAATAAATAGACTCTTGACACTCAAAAACGAAGTAATACAGATTTATAAGGAAAAGAAAAAAAGAGGGAAGTGTGAGTGCCAACCAATCTATAGTAATCAAAGAAAAAGAAAAAAACGGATAATAGTAATCAAAGACGACAGGACACTTAAGGATTAGCTTCGTTAGGTACTACTAACCGATCTATCACTACTTTAATAATTAATACTAACGCTGCCAAAATTAATACTAATTTCTCCAATCAAAACATGTTATATTTCGAATTAGGAATTGATTGCTTAAATATTAAAAGTTGTTTAGCAAAGTAGTTAATCGTAAGGAACAGATCAGTAGATCACTGACAATCAGATTCATAGAAGTGGGGCTCCTTTGCTTGCGGAAGTAGTAAATGAAAAAAAAAGGAAATTTCCAAGAAATAGAAGTTTTATTAATCTAGTTTCTCTTCTTAAAACAAAATACAAATCCAAATATTGTACCTCTTTATTTACTTTATATAAACAAAACCCAAAAACGCATAACTACATGAAGATTTTTTTCTCTTTTCGTATACGTAAAAGAAATTAAAAATAATCCAAAGTCCACTCCAATAATTTTCATTACAGACTCTCATCAGCATCTCAGCTAATGATCCATCACTAGCTAACTGATCAGTAAAAAAAATAATAGTATCACGCAACCGACTTTGATTCTTCGCCGGAGAGTTGACTTCTTACAAGTGTTTCATCGTGATCAGCCGGTAAATTCAGGTCAAAACCGTGATTGTTACTACCGTTACCGTTACCACCGTCGTAATGACACCGTTTGTGACCGCCCAATGCTTGACCAGATGGAAACGACTTAAAACAGATAGAACACTTATGAGTCTTCCCACTTTGACCCATTAAACAGTTACTAATATTCCCCGTTATTAGTAACGTTACCGTTACCACTGTTATTAGTGTCTTCGTTATTATTACTAACCGGTTTCCGGTGGCTGGTTTTGTGTCCACCTAACGCTTGGTAAGACGGGAAAGATTTACCACAGACGGAGCACTTGTAGTCTCGGTGGTGATGATCAGACGGTGGAGGAGGAGGAGGAGAGTGATGATCATCATCGGAGGAGCCACGAGCAAGCATGAGGAGGCAGAGAGCGAGATACTCTTCTTCGGATGGAGGGTGTGACTGATCTACAATCCGGTGTCGTTTCGTGCGTTTTCTTTTGGTCCATGACTCAAGATTCTCCGCGGGCTCGGTTAGGAAAGGAGGAGGAGCGGTGGTGGAGGTTGGAGAATGGAGAGTGTCGAGAGCCATATGGTCACCTCTGTTTTACTTGAGGATTGAGAGAGATTGTTGTATAAGAAATTAAAAGGAAAGGAAAAAAATAAAGAGGATTGAGTGAAGTGAGCTGGTGAGGAAGTGAGATGAGATGTGAGAGCACGTCTTTGTTATAATTTTGGGTGATTAAGAGTGGGAACGTGGGCTCTAAGTGGTGCATCTTCTCTTATTCCTCCACATATCCATTAATATCTCATCCTATTTTTAATCTTTAATAATTATTATATTTTTATTTATACATATGGCGAGAGATATAAACATTGAGCTAATTTCTTTTTTTTTTTACATTGAGCTAATTTCATACGTATGAAATTAGCTCAATACGTAAAAAAAATACGTATTGAGCTAATTTCATACATAGAAATATATGAACACCGAAATCTGAACACCATATAAACATATAAATATATGAAATTCCAGATTAATTAATTACATCAGAAACTGAAAACCCATATTTACAATAGGACCATCTTATTTTTTTTATAATGCATAATCTAAGAATGCCTATATTTAAATGATGTGGGGTGGGATAAAATCAAGTAATTAAACTATATATGTTTAGAGTCTAACATCAACCTTTATTGAAACCCCGAAAAAGGTAACACATTCACACAGATGAAATATCAAAGTACTTATCAAAGTTGTGCCAGTTTTGGCGATAGGTACCCGTCCAAATCATGAATTAATCAGCTAATTCAATTTATCCTTATTTATTTTATTTTGTAAAGTATATATATTATACAAATAAAAAGAGAACGATCACAGAGATTTTAAATAATTTTTTACTAACACTAACATATAAACATCCATAATCTACATAAGTAACACGTGGGTATGCGGTTGATGAAGTTTTTGAGTTACTAATCTCTGTGGAGTTGGTTTAAAGGTTTGGCCAGTTTAGAGAATCTTTTCACCTGTGATGTGTGGCATTGGGTCTTAGCTGGCCTGTCGTGTTTTAATTGGCTAGATCAAGGTTTGATTCTTTGTTATGTATGGTGGAAGTGGATGGAGATTTGGTGGAGACTTAAAAAAGACGGTACGTGACTTTCCTAAGGCTCAGGCTACTACATTGGTTGTGTGAATTGTGATCACCCACTTCATTCGCTTTCTCTCTTAATCTCTGCTTTTTCTTTAAAAAAAAATTTGTTTGCTTGTAAGTTTGATATTTAGTACAAAATTTACAGCCTTTGGGAGCTTGAAATTGAAGTTTTAATCGAATTCTTTAAAGAATTTTCTTAAATTGTGTCTCTACTGTTTTTTATTCCTGAGTAACAGTACATTTTATTTAAGAACAGAAAAATAGATATATATCAATAAAAATAGATAAATAATACCACATAAAATAAATGAAGATAGTTACATGGAAAGATATATACAAGTCATGGTGTAATACCAAAAAGAAAGAGATATAATTTCTAAATTAATATAAGGACAATTTTTTTGAAATAGATAATTTTTAATTTTTTGTCACAAAAATTTTTATATTCCATGTTCGAATCGCTAGTCGTGAGTCGGCCGATCACTTTAGACCTAACAAGCAACGTAAAAATCGGATATTAATCGTCGAAATTCAAAAATATTTTTTGAAATTATTTTAAAGTGTTTTATTTTAAATTTTTAATATTTATTTTTTACTTAAAAAAATAGAAACCCATTCCGAGAATCCCATCCATTAAGTCTAAACCATAATGTCTAGATTAGTTAATCTTATCATGTATATTTATTTTTTAATAAAACATTTGGTTATTTTGAATAATAAATACTTCTCCTGATATAATACTATGCTTTGGTTGTCAATTTATCATCCATTGAACGTTGGTCGCTTTAGAAGAGCCATCCGAAAGTCCAATGGGCTTGGTAGCCTAAATTTTTCTTTCGAAAAGTAAAAAAAGAAAAAAATAATATTGGCTTCGCCCGGGTTTGAACCGGGGACCTTCAGTGTGTTAGACTGACGTGATAACCGACTACACCACGAAACCGCTTTTGTTGGTTGTTGACAAAGGCGCAATATATTTACTAGTATCATTAAGTCTTCACTATAATGTATATTTGCCTTGTGGATTCTCCTCTCGGTCTCTCTCTCTCTAGCAACTCTATAGGCTGGCTCTCGGATCAGGGAGGATGAATAAGGGACCGGGACTATTCACCGACATCGGCAAAAAGGCCAGAGGTAATAATAATAATCTTCTTCACACTCTCTCTAAGCTTTCGATATCTAGTGTACCCGAAACGTCGCCGTTGCATTAAGTCTCTTCTGGGTTTAAAGCTGAATCTTTCTTTCTTTCTTTCATGGTAAACAGATCTGTTGACCAGAGATTACAACACCGATCAGAAGTTAAGTATCTCCACTAACTCTGTCTCCGGCGTCGTAAGTTCAAATTCAAAAATTCAAATTCAGAAGCTCACAATGCATATCCACTCACTGACACTTGTTCTCTATAGGCTCTTACTTCCACTGTTGTTAAGAAAGGAGTAGTCCACGCTGCTGATGTTTCTACTCAATACAAGTTCCGAAACGCTCTCTTCGACCTCAAGATCGATACTGATTCCAATGTACAAAGGAGTCCTCTTTGATCTTCTTATTCACAACTTTTTTGTCATTATTACTACAAGAAGTTAGTTAAAAACCAAATGTCTTTTTTTTTCAAACTTTTGGTCAGGTCATGACAACCATCACAATCACCGAGATCCTCCCCTCTACAAAAGCCATCGCTTCCTTCAAAGTTCCTGATTACAACTCCAGCATGGTGATTTTTTTTTTTTTTATAATCTTAATCTAATAATTAATGAGCCTTCTGATGAATTTCTAACTCTTTTATTTTTATTTTTATTTTTATAGTTAATGATTTTTTAACAGCCTTGTGATGAATTTCTAACTCTTACAGCTTGAGGTTCAATACTTCCATGATCACGCGACGGTTACAGCCACTGCAGCTTTGAAACAAAACCCTCTCGTTGATCTAACCGCTACTCTCGGTTCGCCAACTATCTCATTCGGTGCCGAAGCTGGATACGACACCACCTCTCGCTCTTTCACCAAGTACAACTTCGGAATCAGTGTCACAAAACCAGACAAATGCGTCTCTGTAATACTGTAAGAATGATGATTCATATAAAAAAGCTGATGAGAGGGTTTGTATTTTAATATATACTAACACTGACACTCTTTTTGGTCTACTACTACAGTGGAGATAAAGCAGATTCGATCAAAGCCTCTTACCTTCAACACCTAGATGAGTCCAAGAGGAGCGCTGCGGTGGGAGAGGTTTACAGGAGATTCTCCACGAACGAGAACGTGATTACCGTCGGTGGATTGTATGCGGTGGATCATTTGACGAGTGTGAAAGCTAAGCTGAATAGTAACGGTAAGCTTGGAGCTCTCGTGCAGCATGAGGTTTCCCGAAATCGATCGTGACGATCTCAGGGGAGATCGATACCAAGACGTTGGACAAGTACCCGAGGTTTGGTCTCTCGCTTGCTCTTAAACCTTGAAGAGAGAGAGCTCAGTAGCTACAAGTAACCAAGGATTTGTTGTTTTCGGTTAAATAATGAGGTGAAACTTCTCTTGGAAGAGTTATTTTTCGGGATTTGTTGTTTCTAAGGCTATTCTTGAACCATATGCTCAGTCAAAAAATTATATCAGTTTCTTTCCAAGTTGAATTGTCCTATTTTCGGTTTGGGAACGAAAGACACTCACGGATGATTTGAACAAAAACAGAAATATCAATGCATTCCGAAAGGACTCAATGTTTTGAAGTGTGACAATGAGCATGAATAAAAAATTGAGAACATAAGCTCCTTTGTAGTTTACTGTTTTTCAAATTCGTTTTCATTTTTCTAACTTGTGGACTATTTTGGTAGATGCTCAAATAAAACCATTTTATATCAACTGCAAAGACAGATATTTTCTGGAAGCTAAACTTTGGAAAAATGTAATAAATGGTGGTCTTTGTTATTATACTCCAAAGTGGTCTTTGTCTACTACTATTACATTTGTCTACTACTAATTACATGTTTCAGTATTACATGGTTTATACAGCATTTGAAAAATTATTATTAGAAGCTAAAAAGTAATGAAATTATTATTTGAAGCAGAAGAGAAGTAATGAAATTGAACTATACGAGTGATTTTCTTCTAGTTTCAGAGTTGAGCAAAGCCATATATACAAAAAGATTAACGACCTCAAGTAAATAAAGCTCCCGATTCTACAATTGATTTTAAGGTCATGCAAAAAAAATAACTGTACCACAACTGATAACTGGATGCCAATATAAGAAAATGATCTAAAACCACAAACGACTGGAATGAATTCATCTTAGCTACCAAATCCAATGACTCGTACTATCAAATCTCTAGCTAACATTTCTAGATGATTCACAAGTTGAAAACTAATCAACAAGACAAAAGAAAGCAAACATTCATATATAAAAGCAATATATAAATGGCTAAAGAGTCAAACTCATAATTGAAATTGAAATGATCCTTCTCATGTCCGCAACATAAATAAAACATTCCACCAAAGACAAAACAGTACCCTTAACGATTAAAACTAAAAGATCAAAAACCTTTTTGTTTAATCAACGTTCTGCATAACATCCTCAGCGGTAAACTTGGTCCCCTTGTCCTTATCCGCCGCGGCACGTCCCTTGGCCTTCCTCTCCAAAAGCGACTTCCTGTCCTTGTCCAACCTCAGCTTCGTTATCACGACCTTCGACGGCTGAACGCCGACGTTCACGGTCGTCCCGTTCACCTTCTCCCTCGTGATCCTCTCGATGTGGATGACCCACTTGCGACGGTACACCTGGACGACCTTTCCCTCGCGGCCCTTGTAGGTCCCCCGGACGATCTGGACCTCGTCGTCCTTGCGGATGGGCATGGATCTGACGTTGTACTTGGCGCGAAGGTCGGTGGAGAGAGGCGAGCTCATGATGACGCGTCTCTCGCTCGACGAGGCTGTGAAGTGGGCCTTTCGGTTCTTCCTGCGGGAGGAGGTGACTCTTGGGTTGTACTTCATCTTCGCCGCCGGGTCTTTTGGGGGGAAATGGAGGTCTCTTCTAGGGTTTTTCTCAACGAAGGAGGAAGCGAATGAGAGCGTTAACGGAATATATAGTCTGTTACTGAGCTAGGAAATTAGGGCTTTGTTTATAATGGGCTTGGGCTTATATATAAGACTACCACCCTTGTGAGTATATAATGGGCCGTCCCTATCATGAAAACTAGTGTGAGTATAGGAATGCCTTTTTTTTTCTTTTTTACCTTGAGCAGTTACGCTGGAAATAGTGTTAATGTCATCAAAAGTGTTTTTGTCTTCACAATTTCCAACGTGTAAAATACATTAATTTTCTTGTTGAATTTTGTCTATCATTTAAATGGTTTAAAGGCAGTTTTAATAAAAAAAAATTAATGTGAAAACAAGTTGTGTGAATTTCTCATGTAATAATAGACTTGTATCATTTATGTGATCATAAGTTGAAGAGATATAAAAGATGGACAAGATTATTTCCTTTCATCTCTGAAGAACTTCACTCTCATCGCTACTACATCAAGAATAAATGATCTATCTCTCTCTATCTCTCCTAACTTGACATACAAGTTGAGTGAATGGATGGATGTTTAGGATTTTGCAGATCTCCCTGTTGAATTTTTGTTTAGCTGCAAATTATATACATGCAAAAAGAGATTTGTCAAGTTCATCATGTGTAACAACTGTCCTAAGACAATAATGAAAACAAGAAGACTATATTAATATATACCTGCAATGCACGTGCAACGGAAGGTAGCCATTTCTCTCCTCTTACTTTCTTCAGTTCAGCGACTCTCGCTTCTTCTTTCTTGGCTTTAGCTTTAGCAGCCGCTTCTTTAGCCTCTAGTCTAGCTGAGGCTTTCTTAGCTGCTTCCACAGCAGCCGACAATACATCCGACCCGTCAACAGCAATCGATTTTATTCGTTTCTTAAACTGCAGTAAAAAAAAACATAAGACATCAGCCATGACAGATTCATGGTCGGGTATAAAAACAGGAAAAAATCGTGCTTAATGATGAGAAACCTCTTTAGAGCTTGCTTCAAGTCCTCTAGAAGGGTGTAAATTAGGCTTCTTCTTAGGTCCTTGAAGCTCATCTGGTTAACACAGGAAGACAAATAAGTTTCTTGACAGATCAGCAAACAATAACTGGTGGTGACGACTATGACTAACCTACATGATCAAAGACTATGCCAGTTGAACAGCGCTTAAACAGCCGAACTCCACAGTCATTCTCGGGTTCTTCATCATCTTGGGGAACAAGAGTGAGAGTAGGATCTTTCACAAAGTCTAAAGTATTCTCCACCATCTCATTCAATAGATTCTTCACCTGTTATGTCAGTTTAATCACCATGAAGAAACTGAAGACTCAAATTCGACTAAACTAAACAACTTTAATCATCTAATCTCATCAACTAGACAATGAAACCATTCTCTATACTCTTATAACTTCAAATGTAATGAGAGAGAGAGAGACTTGGACTAACCTTGATTTGGGCATGTGTTAGCTTTTTAGGTTTGAGTCGAAACTCTCCATCTTCGTTTTGCTGAGTAGCAGCTGCGGCGGCGGCGGCGGCTTTCGTGGCGGAGGCGGCGTAAGCTGTGGTGGTGACTATTCGAATTGATGGCCGCTTTCCACTTGGGATCATCTTCCTCTTCGCTGCTGCTATCTCCTCCTCCTCCCCTCTCACCCATTCTTATTTTCTCTTTCTCGGCCAACTTTTCGAACTCTCCGGTCGACAAGGGTTTAATTGCGAGTGCCCTAGTGAATTAAGAACAGATAAATTAACACCCTTCTTCTCGGATTCCGGTCGGGTTATATATTTGACCCGCACTCAACTGAGATGAGAGTTCGGAAGTAAATTTAAATGATTTGGCCCATTACTGTGGGTCTGTTAAAAAGCCCATGATAAAGAACCCATTTAAATGTTTATTCACCTCACATGTCACCACGATTTTGGTTAACGACACCACCTCCCCTTATCTCCAGTATCACCGCAAGTTTCTTTGGCGGGGGCGGCACCGGCCAAAAAATAATGTAAGTACGTGTTCTTCACGCGCATCTTTATCAGCGAGTGGTTTTTCCTTTCTGTATATCTCTTTCTTCCCAAGCTTCTGGTGTATCTGTCACCGTATCTCTCTACTCTGATTGGCCAATCCAAAATTAAAATATTATTTAAAAATAGCTAAATCCCATAATGTTCGGTCTACCGACCAAACAGCAGATAGAAACGAAACTCCTAAAAAGATCTGAACCGTTGATTAGAAAGGACCAGAACTAAAAAAATATAAACGGTCTAGATTTCGTGGCTTTGACTCTCTTTTCTTAGCTTGCCGTCTCTCTCTCTCTCAATCATTAGTAAGCGACCAAGGAGGACGAGGAGGAGAAGAAGAAGCTTCTCTTTTTGAGGCAGATCTGACATCTGTTTCCGAATCTCTTTTTGAAGTTCTTCAGTGAATCAGCTGTTCAATGGGTTTGTGGGAAGCTTTTCTCAATTGGCTTCGTAGGTGAGACAAATCCTCTTCTTGATTTAACTTTGAATCGTTATTGAGTCTCTTTTTTGTTGATTTTCCTCGAATTTTCAAATCAAACCTTTTTGGGATTTTGATTTTGCCAAGTTTTAGGGTTTTAGATGCTATTGATAAGCTTTTCATGTGATGATGGATTTGGTTTTACCGAACATGTTCCTCTGAATCTAAAACATTGCTGGAAAATTAGTTATGTTGGTTAGACAGTTTATGTCTCCATGCCGAGAGGAACCACAGATTCACTTGTTTGTTTGTTTGGGTAATGATGCTCTTTTATTTCTGCAGCCTCTTCTTCAAGCAAGAAATGGAACTTTCTTTGATAGGGCTTCAGAATGCAGGAAAGACATCTCTTGTCAATGTTGTTGCAGTTAAGTATATTGCTTCCTCCCTGAGAAACCCCCTTCCTCTTTATTTATTCTCTGTCTTAATAACATTCAGTTTTGATATCTGTTTATCTTTCTTTTCTTTTTTATTTAGACTGGTGGTTATAGTGAGGACATGATTCCTACGGTAAGTGTTTTTATACATCTTTTTCTCTTATTACAATTCATCTTTTAAGAAAGACATCAATAACCTGATGAATGATGTTTCTTTATTTTTTTCTTTTGCTTTTCAGGTGGGTTTTAACATGAGGAAAGTGACAAAAGGAAATGTTACTATCAAGCTATGGGATCTTGGTGGTCAACCCAGGTTCCGCAGCATGTGGGAACGTTACTGCCGCGCTGTCTCCGCCATTGTGTAAGGATCAAATCTCTTTATATCTCCCACAGTTTCTTATTTGTTCATGTTAAGAGAGTCCTATTTTTTTTCCTGCAGGTATGTAGTTGATGCTGCAGATCCTGACAACCTAAGTGTCTCCAAAAGCGAACTCCATGATCTGTTGAGCAAGACTTCTCTTAACGGTATCCCTCTTCTGGTTCTTGGGAACAAGATCGACAAACCTGGAGCTCTCTCTAAAGAAGCCTTAACCCACGAAATGTATTATTCCTTGTTTCTTCAACTAATCATCACCAAGAGTCTATCTCCCCTTAGCTCCATCTGATCATTGTTATTTTTAAAAATATATTCCATTGTGATTGCAGGGAGCTTCAGTCGCTTACAGATAGAGAAGTTTGCTGTTTCATGATATCTTGCAAGAACTCTACCAACATTGATCAGGTCATTGATTGGCTTGTGAAGCATTCAAAATCAAAGAACTAAAAAACTTCACCAAGAAGAACCACACATTCTCTCTTCTCAAGTCCTCTTCCTGTATTGTGTGCCTGATGAAGACTATTTTTAAACTCGTGTGAAAACAAGAGTTTGTCTCTATTCTCCAGTCTTGTCTCTGTATATTAGATGTGGGATGGTATTCTATTCTAAAGCATTTGCAATTTTTGAAAACTCAAAAAAAAAACAAAAGAGAATGGTTCAAAAGCTTTTATTTGTTTCTCTAAATGGGTCACGAGAAACCTGAAGGTTAAAAAGTTGTTGGTTTAACATAATCTTATGAGCTACAAGCTGCAAATTTATCAGATGCAAGGTTCAGAGACATGACATGATCCGTCTTCCGCTATCTGCAAAGAAACAACATCACTTACCGAGTTGCATTGTATGCTTTCAAAGCTTTCTTTGCAGCTTTTGCGAAAATACGGGCAGCTTCAGCCTTCGGCTTCTGCGTTTTCTGCCTCTCTTGCCGCTACTTCAGCTTCTGCTATTGCCAACTCTGCTTCTGCTATTGCTTTTGCAACTGTATAACCCTGAGAAATACTGTATCTGTGCTCTATCTGAGAGACAAGATCAAACGCAAGAACACAGCAATTAGTTAAAAACTGAGTCATGAGAAAAGTTTATATATAGTTAAGGTAAGTCTCTCTTTTTTACCTTGACTATGGTTTCAATATTGATCAAATGCTCAAGTCTTGAAGTCACAAGCTGCTCCATATTCAGTTCCATATTAGTATCCACCTGGAAAAAAAGTTACACCCACACTAAGTTCTTGATGATTTTATATATATATGGCTCAAGGAATAAACAGAGAAAGGAATGCTTAAGAGTACCTCTGGATACATCAAGATTGAGTTTCTGTCAGGTCCCAAAGGTCCCTCAAAGTTAGTAATAGCCTCCAAGATCATGTTATCCACACTACAAGAAAACATATTTGAGCTTAGGACTATTTTGAAGAATCTTAGACTAAAGTAAAGTAAGCCTCCAAAGTTTCATAATCTTAGACTCTGTCCAATATGTAAACATTCAAAGCATTGATCAGATATCTCATATACAAGAAGAAGTCAAAACCTTGTGAAGAGATCTTGTGGTGTGTCACATGAGAGTGCAAAGTGTTGTTGTCCTCCATCATCACCATTAGTCAGAGCCAAAATGGTAAGAGCTTTGGTATTGTCATCATCCTGCTTAGCCTTCTTCCTAGATCCACAAGTAGCTGCTACACTTATGTTTCTCCACTTGTCCTGACAAGTGTTTCAACCAAAAAAACAATGTAAGTTTCTATTAGCCTTATCTAATCTCCTTTTCTTTTTTTTTTTTTTAATTTACCTTGAGATCCACATTTGAGCGAGAGTGCAAAACATGAGGAATACTCAGAGTCTGCGAGTATGTAACGCCATTTTCCAGGTCCATGTTTGAGTACTCCAGCCATAAGAGCTTCTTCTTCTTCCGGTGTCCACTTATGCTTTGGAGCTCCCATTCTTAACTTCTTTTTCTTTTCTATCAAGATATGAAACCATATCACAAAAAAAAAATACTTTAGAAACGTGAAACTGAGATGTAGAAGAGATGGTTACGAGGATCCAATTTCCTTAATTGCATTAATGACTTAGATATTCAACAGAAAATGTCATAGATCACGAAAACACACTCACTAAACAAGGAAACACACTCACAAAACAGAACATGCCATTTGTTGCTACTTGGTTTGTTGCAGACCATGACTTTGTCACAGTGATGCAATGCAATCATACTGGAGTTAACGTAAGATTTATGCCTTATAGAGTTAAGGTAACGCTTTTAACTTGGGTCTCCACGAAAGTGGACGCACAAAATCTATAAGATCACAGTTGTGAGCTGTAACACAATCTATAAGATCATGTTGAAGATTCTTGCAACCGTGTTGAAAACACTTGTGTCGAAACCGAAACAAAGTGCATATTCTTCAAGACTGAGAAAATGTCTAACTAGCTACTAAGCTTGTTGAAGATTATTATACTGAATCTATCTCTCCCGGTGGTTCTAAAACCCGCTAGGATAGGCGCTCATTACGCACTTGTATAGCACCTAGCCATATAGGCGGACGCCTAAATAGGGCATATACGAATATATACTTTTACACAAAATATAAGTATAAGATTATACATTATTTTGAAAAAAACTGAACATAAGTATATTTTAAATACAATTTTATGTGTATTTATTTAGTTTAACATATATAAATAGTTTTAAATTATAAAAATTAAAATCATTTCAAATATATAAAGATGATAAATTTAAAATGATTTTGCAAAAATTAAACTAATATCTACATTCATATAAATACATAAAATAAGTGAAAATAATAACATTAATAAAACATAATAATAATATTAATAGTTTATTTTTTGAATATTAATGATTAAAATTTGCCTAAACATCCGCATAGACCGCATAATATCCGTTTAAATGCTATTATGTGCTCGAATTATATAAATCCGCATAAAACACTGTATAACATGAAAATAATACCATCGATTACAATATAGCGCTTAAATGCCACCTAATTTAGATCAGTCATTAAGTTCCTTGTTCTCAATCAGTAAGCAGCATTTATAAATTTAAAAATTACATTAACCAAACTTGGTTTTAGATATATCAACATAATTTATATTATAATAACGTTGCAGCAATCAACAATCTAGATCTAGCAAGCAAAGTACTATACTATATAATATGTTAGACTAATGGAAGGAGTTATGAACCAAATATGGAAAATGAGCAATCAAATCCTAACCTTGGTCCTTTAGGAGGGGATCAAGAAAGAGGCAGATGACAAGATCGAAATCAAGAATGGATATAGATTTTGGACAAAAATATGTTTTTTAAAAACGAATTATTTGCGACGAAATAAAACTATTAGAGTTTAAAGTTTGAGGATAGAGAATTCCATGAAAATAGGCTGGCGGCGCATGAGAGATAGAGGAAAAGAGAGAGATATTGAAACTCTAAAGGTTAAAATTTTGGGAAATAAATATATGCATCTCTAAATTTGGAAAGAAATAAAAAATAAGATTAATAAGAAATACTTTTATGAATATATACAGAACAGTTGAAAAGAAAATATAAATCCAAAAAAAATATATCATAAAAATTAATAAGAATATTAAAAATAATTAAATGATTGAAAATAAAATTGGATCGACAAATTATTTCTACGTACACGAGAATAATCATATAACATTAGATATCTCTCAAACTATAGTCCCATTATATATTTCCTCTATAAAATGGTTCGAATCTTATTTCTCCATGTATGCTGGTCTCGTAACCGTTTAGTAAGATATCTAAAAAACAAATTGATTTACAAAATGATCCAATCCGTTAGAACCAGATAATCCTATTTGGTCGGTTCATTTTGCAGCAAACAGATCATTTATGATGAAAAGTATGAACTTCAAAGAAATTAGTTGGGGTTTTTGGAGAACAGTTTCACAAAAAAAGACCCTTTGGTCTAGTATAGAAATCTTTTAAAGTTTTTTTTACTGTCTTTCATGGATTGCCTCATCTCCATGTTAAAAAATAGTAGTGTCCTAAGCCAAAAAGCCATATACATAATCCAGTTTTCTTTCATGATTAGAAGATGGATTGATAAGTCAAGTTTTCCGTTCTCAATTCTAGCTGCAAAATGAGCTACTAACCACTATGCGTTTTAGCTGTAGTATGAGAGGAAGCTGTCGCCTCCAAGCATGCACCCACCAAAAAAAACAGAGATATCATTGCCACTAGCATTACCACCACTTGCGGAAACGAAAACGAGCTACCGTCTTCGAGAGAGGACTAATCTAAATATTTAATAATTTCTTAAGAATCCAGTTCTTCTTTTTTTTTCCTTCTAATATATTTGTATTAGGGGAC
This sequence comes from Raphanus raphanistrum subsp. raphanistrum, assembly GCA_019706035.1. Classification (NCBI taxonomy): domain Eukaryota; kingdom Viridiplantae; phylum Streptophyta; class Magnoliopsida; order Brassicales; family Brassicaceae; genus Raphanus; species Raphanus raphanistrum. Next base: position 18,998,047 of record CM033983.1, read on the forward strand.
AAGGCCCAAAAAAGACCCAACCCAACCGAAAACACAAAGCTAAAAAGGCCCAAACACACACATACAGAAGTCCAACATGAGGGCTATCGAAACGGGCCACAAGCCCAAACCATTATCCACGCGTCTTTCCATGCGTTCTGATCTCTTCCTCTGACCGTCACGCGCCAAACTCCACCGTTTGCACGAGCCACGCGTCAGCCATCCACAACGTCATCATCCAAAGGTCGGGATTTTCGCCGGAGAAAAACGAAACGGCTCATATTTCGCCGGAACACGCCGTCGACAAATCACCGCACCCACCCGAACACCGAAAAACTTTCACCGGAGATATTCCATCGTCAAAACGGATCTCATCCGGGAAACATCAATCACGCACCACGCCTTTGCTAAACGATCTCCATCCGTCAGAGAGCTTCTAATCGATGTCGTCGAGATCTCTCCCCAAACCGCCGGAGCTTTAACAAACCGTAGGTCCTGTGATTAATCATCTTGAGAGAACTAGAACCGCCGGAGACGCGAAGCTAGGTAAGCCTTCGCTCCCGGAAGCAGAAGCCGGCGACCACCGTCAAAGGAGACGGCACGGCCCCAGAAGCAAAGCCGGTCATCCACCAGGCGGTGCGATACCGGAACAGTAAAACCCAAAAACGAACATGCAAACTAACTATAGAAAAGCCAAAAAAGAAGAAAAAGAAAAACGGAAAAAGCTTAAAGCCGGACCGGCGGTGGCTGTGAGAGTCCACCCGCCGGCCGGAGTCAAATTTCACGGCCGAGTTTTGGTTCAGAGAGGTCAGAGGAAATTAGATAGAGAGAGAACTAGACGGAACCTTGGGTTCTTAACAATCCAGTTCAGAATCTTGTAACAATCATACTCCAACATATGTAATTTTGTAAAGACTGCAATTGATGTTCAGCGCGAATTATACTATCCTCCCACTCTTTTGGAGACAATCGAGTACCTATAACACAGTACGCATGATCCAAGAACATGCAGCCGGCCACGTGGAATGGTGTTCACTAGTTAACGAACGGTGAATGAGATTCTTGACTTCAAAGAGACGCGACGGCTCGCCTCTTCCAAAGCGCTAGCACCTCAAACCGTCCACGTGTCCGGCTGTGATTTCGTATTAATATAACTTTGATATCTTCTTCCTTTTACATATATAAAATCTATAGACATTTGGTACTAAAAGAACACCGCCATTGTTATCCATTAGCTTCAACTTGAAATATACTTCTAAAAAAAGGATAAACGGTATATTAATATAACATAGCTTCAATTTGTTATAATGAATGAATGATTATAAAACTATGTAAAGACTGCAATTTTATTATAATGAATGGAGAAAAAAGTAAATATAATTTTTTTATCAGTTCCTATCATTATTAAATTCACAAGATGAGGCATGACCATGCACTTTTCTTGATAAGGGTTTTAAATTACTTGTTTGTATATACTTATTAAATATTATTCCAATGGATTCTGAAGAAACTGGTGATGATTCCATAATCACCCATGCTGGAAACTTCCAGTAAAACCCAGTCGTTTTGTTCTTGTATTACACGCATGTATACACACACTTGCATACCTTTGTCTCCATCGTATCTACTTGGTAGAGCAGTTATCTGCACCACAATAATAATACACAAACTCTCTCTCTCTCTCTACAATTCCGTTATTGGCTTTGACGTCATTATTTTAATTCTTATCCAATTCCGAAATAATTCTTTTTCTTTTTCTTTTTTCTCATGCTCAAGAGAGTCTTGATATTCCCACTTTCTTCTTTAATAATATTCTTTGCTCTGTTTCAATAAATTTGCTTTCACTAATTTTTTCCATGAAAGCGAGAGAGAAAAATGGTATCATAAGCTCCCGACAGCAACAAAAGAGTTCAAAGCTATGTCTTAATATTCATTCCCTCTCTTCTTCTTCGGTTCTGTAATAGTGTTATATGGATTCAGCGTTAAGCAAAAGAGGTTTTAATTTCGCTCTAAGAAACAAAAAGTGGATTCTTCTCGCAGCCACTGGTTATGGCGTTTTTAAGGTTTATCATTCCCAGAAAAGGAAGCGAATCTCAAAGCTCCTCGCTCTCCTCTTCAACCTCGTCGAAGCATCCTCTCACTCCGCCGAAGCCGTTAGCGTAATCGCCAAGGATCTCACGGAGTTCCTCAGATCCGACTCCGACCAGATCCCGAACAGCTTCAAGCAGGATCTCCAAGCTCGCCAAATCCGACGAGCTCAAGTTCTTCTCTTGATCAGACTCACCCAAGCCGTCACCGTGGGACTGCTCAGAGGGATCCGGTGGTGATGATTCCGGGTCGGGTTTCGCGGATCGGGTTATGGATAAGCTGTTCGACGAAACCCGGTACGGGTTTCGCTTCGGCGATCGTCGGAAGCTTCGCTAGAAACTTAGTCGTCGCGCTCTCTTCTTCCTCCTCCGGCGAGTCTTCGATCTTCTCCGATTCGAGATTGCGCGACGCGGTTTGCTCCGACGACGGTAGAAAGCTGATCGGCGATTGCGTTCAGCGTTTCGTCAGCACGGCGGTTTCGGTTTATTTGGACGAGACGAGGGGGCGTCAACGTGTTCGACGATTTGTTCGCCGGTTTAACCAACCCGAAACACGAGGACGAGGTTAAGCAAACGCTTGTAACGGTATGCAACGCTGCGGTCGAAACGTTTGTGAGAGCGTCGAGAAGACGAGCGACGGAACCGGGATCGGACCGGTCGTTAACCGTTGGATCTAAACCGATACCTACGTGGATCGATCGGGTTTCGTCGTCGTTGGCTGTACCGAGTAACCGAAAATACATGGTGGATTTAACCGGGAGGGTGACGTTTGAGACGGTTAGATCGTTGTTAGAAGTGTTGGTGGAGAGAGCGAATGGTAAAGTGGAGAGTTACGTGGAGAGAGTTAGAGAGAGAGGGAACGAGACGAGGAGATTCGTGAGAGTTAAATCATCACTTCTGCATAGTTTATGTTTGTCTATGTGTTTACAGATTGTTGAAGCTCCTTGGATACTGACTCCAAGAAACTGATCAGGCTTAAAGACAAGACACTGTTTTTTTTTTTTTCTTCTTGTTCTGTAATTCTTGGATTCGATCAAATTCGATGTAAAATTGCTTCTTTTTTTCTTTTGATTGGTAGAAGAAAATGATTGTTTGTTTTATTCTGGATTTGGATATTTGGATAATGATAGGCTTTGGGACATTATTTGTTTCACGTATGTGTTTGTTTTTTTTTTGTGGATAAATATGATATATAGTTGCTGAGTTCGGTTGACGTGGATAAGACACGAACCATAGCCGTATATGTTCTTTTATGCGAAAAATTCAAAGAAAGTTTCTTGTTATCTAAGAGAAAACAAAGTTGATCACTCTCTTGTCCTGATTTGATCTGATCTATCTAACTTCTTCTTATACTTGAGATATACTTTTAGCAACATCTAATGTGTAACGCAAACATCTCATGTGTGTTTCCGAGAATCCCAACGCCAAAAACTAGTACACATAATCAACATCCATTTCAACGTTTATCAAAAAAAAAAAAAAAAAAGAACATCCATTTCAATAACTAAAATCAAGCACTTGGAAGCTCAGAAAATCGACAACTTTGTATGTTCATGATAAAATGTGTTACTAATGCAACTGGTGTATATTCACATGTAAAACACATTAAAAGAGAAAGAAGAGAAAATATATATATGAAGCTATTCTCTAACACAAGGAGCTTTGCAAGAAACTAGAGACTTAAGACTATTCTTTGCTTCCGACACAACCTTGTAGTCATCTTCAGTTTCTACATCAGTTGTTGTACACTTTCCTCATCGCGATAAGAAAAGGATCATCTTTCTCTTCTTCTCGTTTCTTTCCTGCTTTTTTCCATTTCATTATACAATGAATATCTCACTAACGAGGAAGATGTAACCAACCGTTTTGGTGACGGATATGGTGGTGGCAACGCCAAAGGCAGCAATGCTGGTACCACCTCGTTATTTGACGTCATGTCTGTCTCTAACCTAGATAGTGATGATGATGAATCCGACGTAAACAATTTGTTTTCCTGAGAAAACATGGCTTTAAATTCTATTATAACTTGTGAGAATTTGATCAGATCAACGATAACACGATCGATTTTGGGAAAGAAAAGAAAAAAAAACAGAAAAGTTTGATAGATTTGCAAACTTTATATATACGGATCTATTCACATCACACGATCTTGTTACGTTTCGAAGGGTTCCAGTTGAGACATGATAAAAGCATGCAAAAAAACAATCAAAGAGGAGACATGCTTGTTACAGTGTTATGGTTATTATTGTAATAAATGTTACAAGAGCATGCATGCATGAACGGGATCTTCTTTAATTAATCCACATTTAATACATACGATATAAGTAAATATACATATTTGTATTGTAAAACCAAATCCGATCACAATCTCATCCAGCTGCAACCTCGTTGCTTCATAGCTCCACCAATCAGATTCATGGCTTCTCTAGTCTCTTCTGCTTCTTTCCACAACCCAGCCCCTGCGTAAATATTCGACATTTGAACATAAACCGAGGAGGGATCATCCTTCTCCTGTTCCATTAGCAACCTAGCAACCATCTTCCCCAGCTTCAAATCTCCATGAGCAGCACAAGCACTAAACAAACCCCACAACGCATCTACCCTACACCCGCTCATCTTCTTCACCAAGCTTCCCGCTTCATCCAGGTAACCCGCCCGACCAAGAAGGTCCACCAAGCACGAAAAATGATCCGCACTCGGTTTCGCAATCGAGTTAAAGATCTCAAGCCCCTCTTTGACCAAACCGGAGTGACTACAGGCAGAGAGAACCGCTGTGAACGTGGCTGCATCGGCATCCACTTCTCCTTCCTCTTGCATCGTCTTGTAGGTAACAACCGCGCTCTCTCCTCCCCCGTGCCTCGCGTACGCAGAGATCATAGAGTTCCATGACACGACGTCCTTTTCAGACATCTGGTTGAACACTTCAAGAGACTTTTGCACAGTCCCGCATTGAGAGTACATGTTTATAAGCGCGTTACCTATCAACGTCTCCTTGAATAGCCCGTGTCTGATGACGTAACCTTGAGCCTGCTTCCCGAGCATCAACGAAGAAATGTTCACGCAGATGCTCAAGAGAATGCTAAGAGTATACGCGTCAGGCAAGCCTAGAACCTCTGTTTCTAGCAAGCTAGAGAATCTTTTCAAACCTTCAAAAGGTAACCCGTTATGGTACAGCCCTGAGATCATCGCGTTCCATGAGATTAGATTCTTCTTCGGAGCTCCTCCGAATATTAGATCAGCTTTTGCTATCTCACCCTGCTTAGAGTAGGCAGAGATCAACGCGTTGGAAACTTCCATCTTCGAACTTAGACCAAACTTGATCACACACGCTTGAACCATCTCCAAAGCATCTAAATCTAGAGAGCTTGCTAAAAGACTCCCGAGAGTAAACTCATCCGGTTTAACTCCTCCTCTATGCATTCCCTTGTACACCGACACCGCAGACTCGCCCAACCTCGCTTGGTTATACCCTGAGATCATCGTATTCCAAGTAACCAAATCTTTCTCTTGCAGCGACTCGAAAACCTTTCTCGCCGCCACGAGATCCTCGAAAGAAGAGTACATTGACATCGCCGAATTGCTAACCAAAGTATACTCTTCGTACCCTGTCTTGATAACTAGTCCATGTACTTGGCGTCCCACACCAGCACACGAACACGAACTCATAACACTCACAAAAGTCAAATCAGTAGGTCTAAGACCAGACTCTAGCATCTCTCTAAACACAAGCAAAGACTCTCCTCTTCTCAAACCCGCCAAACCATCAATAACCACGTTGAAAGTGACCTGATCACGAACACCAACACCAGCTTCTTCAAACACCGAACAAGCGTCACTAACAACCCCGCCGTTAAAATACATCGTTATAACGGCGTTAACAACAGAAGAAGCAGATAAAAACCCAGCCTTTACGACCAGAGAATGCACCTGCCTACCGAAACGCAAACAACACACGCTCAACACAGTAGCGAACCCGAACTTATCATGCCCAACACCGACCACGTGCATCTCACGAAACAGCTCGATGCTCGTTCCGTAATACCCGTTCTCCTTACAACCAGTAATCATCGCGTTCCACACCGCGGCGTCGTTTCTCTCAGGCATTTCGTCGAACACCTGGAAGGCGTAATCGATTTCGCCGAGCTTGAAGCTCGCGGCGAGAAGCGTCGTCCACGAGTAGACATCGGGGTGTTCGATCTCTAGGAAGCTCTTCTTAAGGGAAGGTAGTGAGGTCCCCGCGTAGAGGGAGAGAAGCGTGTTGGAGACGTGGGAGTGGCGGGATAGACCCGAGCGGACGGCGTAGGAGTGTAGCTGGCCGCCGGAGACGGTGGCGTCGCGGAGGTGGGAAGCGGCGGTGATGGCGGAGGAGAGGGTGTAGTGATCTGGTTTTAGGGTTGTGGAGCGGTGGATGTCGGCGAAGAGGTTGAGAGCGTTTGCGTTTGAGCCGGAGCGGGTGAGAGCGGTTAGTCGGCGGTTGAGATCGAGCAAGGTGGTTGAGGTTGGTGATAGGCTCTCTGTTAAACATAGAGCTTTTCTCATCTAGTTGTGTGTCGTTGTCGGAGAGTTGGGTCATTATTCAAAATAAGAGGAGGAGGCTTTATAAGAAGAATTTGAAAAAAAAAAAAAGAAACGAAGTCGTTTAATAAGGCCTTCTTCCTATGGAGATGGTATGCGCAAGGTTTTGCACGTAGGCCCTGAGTGAGACATGCTCAGTGGTTTCCAGTCTCTTGAAAAAAGATGAGAGACTGAAGCATGGGGGTGTCGAGCCATATGACATCGAGAGGATGCTGAGTCTCACTGCAGGAGTCTTGTCAGTAAAGGCCTGACATCAAGCTCCCTCTCCCCTACAGAGCAAAATCCTCCTCTCTTGTGATCGTCTCAGATGCTCTGGATTAACTCTCGCCCAAGTACCTCAACAAGACCATGCCTGAACTCTCTTGTGTTTTTATTCATTCTAGTTTTGGTTACTAAACTCTTTTGACCAAAAAGAAAAACAAAACTCTTTTGAACTTCAACTCTTCTAGGTCTCCCTGGTCAGCAGAGAGCTAAAGTTGCTGAATTGTCTAAATTTGGTCGCCATGTATGTTTACTATATACCCTCTTCTCCTATATGAAACAACCCTTCCCCTTACTTTACTTTTATTAAGTGCCATAAGCATAGGTCATGTAGTTAGCCGTTAGCATATCCTCATATGGTTTAAACACCATGACTCTTGAAAGCTGCAGTATTTGATGCCTGCTTAAATGACATTCACAAAGTTCTTCTTAAAGAAGAAAGAGACTACGAAGACTTGATTACTGTCACCCCGTATATAAATTTATATATATTGCAGGCGAAAATGCGTAGCGCATCATGGTGGAAACGATTCTTCGTGCAGACAAACTTCGAAAAGAAGGACAAACCGGCCTGCCAAGTCTTCCACCTCAAGCCACTACATTAACCAGCCCCCCTACACTAAAGCATATTCTCACACGTAGAGCCGCTCTCAGAACAAGAACAAATAAACCAAAAATAGCGTAAATATATTCTCCTATTATTGTAACAAGTCAGTTTTTGTCCTTTCAATGTTCATTTTTTTCCTATTTAGTTCAAAACTTCAAATCATCACTATCACCAAATAATATCCACATGGACCTGAAGGTTATCCCTTACAATGAATGATCTCTATCTCTCTCTCTCTGTTTGCAACCTAGGCATAAACTTGATCGTATTGTCAGACAATGCCCACAGCAGCCCACATATCCTCATAACTACTTTCTCTTCATGTGTTGTCTCTGACATCTAGCTTTTCGGGGAACCACAACTCTTCTTCTCCTTTTTACCTTAAGACAGCCTCTTCCTCCTTCACTATTGCCAATCTCTTCTTCTCCATGACATTCTTAATTTTCTTCATCATCTCCTCTAGGTACTCTGTTCACTTCATCCCTATCCGAGGGTGACACACCCTACAAATACGTGTTCCTTCTTCTTCGCTTAGTATTTATTAGTTAGATCTATATTGGGCTCATTTAGTTCTCCAGATCGAGTGGATTATGATTAAATACGGCCCAAATAAATATATTGGCATGTTCGTTCGTTTGCTAGCCAGCAACTCTGACCAAATATTGTTTGTTGCATATCATAAATTCAGAATCAATCATGTCTGGCGTAAATTAATTAAAATGTTTGTTGAACATCGTTTTATTAATTATTTTAAAAATTATTAATAACATAATAATTTTAAGCTGATAAGTAATTTATCTGTTTAAAACAATCCAAAATAATATAAATCTGATGAATCTTTCTAAGCTATATCTCCCTTTTCATACAATCCCGAAAATAAATAATCATATATATATATATATATATATATATATATATATCTTTTGGTTAATAAATCAGAAGTTTGTTTGTGTGTATAACTCTGTAGAGAGCTAGAGATGGGTGTGAGATTTTTATAATAGTAACAACTCTTTCCATTCTTCAAATTGTTTTGTTCTTTTATGTGCGGCATACAACAAATAGAGAATATTTGAGATCAATTAGTTATTTGACGAATCAAACTTACAAACGAACAACCAACCTTGAATATGATCGGCTATACATAGTGGTGACAAGATCTTTCATCTTGCTTGTATAGAATATATATATTTAGTTTGATAAATGATCTATCATTATACATTACATGTTCTTGTGTTGAGCAAATTCATTTTCTGTCGGTAATTATGGTTTACGTTTTCTCCGGCTTGTCTATTATTTAGGAGAGCTAATATTTCTAAATATCCAGCTTGATCTTGTTGATATCTGTTTCCAGCAACTAATTTATACGTATTTTATAGATATGTATATTCAAAATTAGATACGAATAATTACATTTGCATATTTGTGATTACAGGCAGATTCATAATTGTTAGCATATTTGTCATAATTTTCATTTTTACATATTTAACTATACCCTGTATTTTTTACTAATATATTTTGTAGAACTGTGATAATTAAAAAAATTAAAACGACTTTGTTTTCAGATAACTCGCGAAATAGGAGGTGAAAGTCCCAACACATCATCATGACAGTCGATCTTATATCAGGTTTTGTATAGTTTTGGTCGGTAATGCATTGTCAGGTATGGGCGGTGACAGTAAACGCGTTTTATAAACAAAATCATTTTTAATTGGATTACTATTTATTTCTACCGTTGTGTAATATTTATTCAACTTGCTCTAATTTTAATCACTCGTCTACTTCTTCTATTTTAGTTAGGCCATTCCTAGGGGTGAGAATCTTGTTTAGTTTTGGGGTTAGTTTGGATTCAGTTAGATTTGGTTGTAGTCTATAGTCAATGAAATTAGTTCGGTTTGGATAAGGCTTGGTTCAGTTTGTTCTATTTAATTTGAGCTTGGTTTGATTTGTGTCCAGTTTAGCTCAATCAAGCTGTTTTTAGTTTTGTTATAGTTTGATTAAAGAAAAAATAATTTATGAGACATAAAACAATGGGGAAATTTGGAAAAATAACCTTAAATGAGATTATATTTTGAAAACTACACCATAGTTTATCTTTTTTGAGAACTACACTTATTTATAAATGAAATGACTAAACTATCCAATTTTAATGTTTAGAATTATCTATTCTTAACTAATAATCTTAATTATATACATATAATAACAGTACGTTTAAAATCTACCAACAATCAATTTTTAATTTTTCTTTTTAAATAACACTCTTATTATATCTTATATATTTACAACAATATGAAGTAGATAATCCTGACTCATCGTTTCCTAAACAAACGTAACATCACTTCATCATACATAACTAACCAAATCCTTTTCTATAGTATCCTTTAATTAACAAAAACAGTCAGTTAATAAATTAATAATTCAACTAAATAGTTAGAGGATTTCTTCTTTTGACGAGAAGCTTGTTTTGATATACTCATATCCGAGAATAAAATATTGACTGGATATAATTCTTCTCTTTCTATCACAATTTATTATCTACTGTAAATTTCAGCTTCGATTAGCACAAGATGATTTTTGAGAAGAGATGATCTTTTGCGAACCATGGAGCACAGAAGAACTCTTATCGTAGATGAACATCCAAAGAAAAAATGATTCACTTCAATTATTGTTCTGTCATAAAAATACCAAGTGACAATAACTTCAACAATGGAAATATCAGCAAATGTCACTTTACTTATGATATTTTTAATTATAATAACTTTACTTATGGTATTTTTAATTATAATAACTTTACTTATGGTAAACTATTATAATTAATAAATTTGTAATCTATTAATTATAATAGATTTGTAATCTATTAATCGAAAACAATAAAACTATTAATTATAATAACTTTACTTATGGTATTTTTAATTATAATATTACTTTTTATTTTGAATTAATTAATAAATTTGTAATCTATAACTGAAATAAGGATAAAAATGTCTTTTTAGATAAAAGAAAGTGTAGTTTTCAAAAATAGAAAAAATAAATGCATTTTTCAAAATTTAAAATATAACTAGAGTATTTCTCAAATTATCCCCAAAACAATTCATCATTTGATCATCAAATTATTAACTTTTTCAAACTTACAATCAAATATTACATTAAAGTATAAATTCAATAGTTCAATTATTATATACAAACCTAGTATATTAATCGTAAGTCATTTTTTGGGTAAATAGGTCAATTTTGTTTTCGATGACAATGAAAACAAATCATATTCTTTTCTTTTGTTGTTAGTTGTATTTTCTATACATATAGAAGTAAAATGTATAAAATTATATTTAGTCATTTAAGTTAGATGGTTAATTATCTTAAAAGTTAATATTATTAATATATTTAGTTAATTTAATAAAATAAGCGTATCGGTTTTTCCATTCGGTTCAATTTGAAACCAATCCAGACCAAACTGTGTTGATTGATAGAACTTTTGACCGAATGGTTTGGGGTGATCTGGGTTTGACTGGTTTGGTTTGGTTTGTTTCTTCTGTCCACACAAACTTTTTTCAAATGGAAAAAGATAGAGAGGTATTTAGCTTAAATATACTTAAAAGATATGTTTAGATTTGTGTAAGATTAGCCAAATCTTAGTTTATATAAAAATTCATAAAACTAAAACAACAAATGAAGCAGTATTTTGAATATTTTTAGTGCCAAAATCTTGAATGTTTAAGCTCGTAATGACAATAATAATAACTGATAGATTATTAGATACGTCAAGTAAAAAACGGAAGTTGTCTCTCACATGTGGAGACAAAATTTCTAAGGAAAAAATGTATATATACATCCCACAGACCTCAAGCATCTACATTCCACATCTCACTCTTCACCAACTAACCAAACCCTAATTCAACGTCTCTTTCTCCAACAACCAATCTCTTATTCTTCATTGATCATCTCTCATTAGAAACAAAAAAAATCTTTTGTATATACAAAAAATGAAACAGTTGTCGACAAAAGTGACAAGCAATGCTCATGGACAAGACTCTTCCTACTTCTTGGGATGGGAAGAATACGAGAAGAACCCTTACGACGAAATCAAGAACCCTAATGGGATTATTCAAATGGGTCTTGCCGAAAATCAGGTAAATATATAACTTCAAGTTTTTAACCAATCGACAAATCATTACTCAATATTTTTTGGTACTTAATATATGATTTTCTTTGTATGCAGCTATGTTTTGATCTCATAGAGACATGGTTAGCTAAGAATCCGGACGCAGCCGCTCTCAAGAAGGACGGCCAATCCATTTTCAAAGAACTTGCTCTCTTCCAAGACTATCATGGCCTACCCGAATTCAAGAAGGTAATTAAGTAACTAAAATTGTACCCCCTCATATTTCCAATATATATATAAAACTTAAGACACAATTAATCTAATATGGTTTACCTGTCCACAGGCTTTGGCAGAGTTTATGGAGGAAATAAGAGGTAATAGAGTAACATTTGATCGAAGCAAGATTGTCCTAGCTGCTGGTTCAACCTCTGCCAACGAAACTCTCATGTTTTGTCTAGCGGAACCCGGCGACGCTTTTCTTTTACCCACTCCTTACTATCCAGGGTAATTTCCAAACCCTAATTATGTTGGTTAAATCTTTACTTGACTCCCAAGAAACATGAGCTGACATTTGATTCGCTTTATGTGTACAGATTTGATAGGGATTTGAAATGGAGAACGGGAGCAGAGATTGTACCGATTCATTGCTCGAGCTCTAATGGGTTCCAAATAACAGAATCAGCTCTTCAACAAGCTTATCAACAAGCTCAGAAGCTTGATCTTAAGGTCAAAGGAGTTCTTGTTACCAACCCATCTAACCCACTTGGCACAATGTTGACCAGAAGAGAACTTAACCTTCTCGTTGACTTCATAACTTCCAAAAACATTCATCTCATAAGCGACGAGATCTATTCAGGTACAGTTTTTGGGTTTGAACAATTCGTTAGTGTCATGGATGTCTTAAAAGACAAGAAACTCGAGAGCAGTGAAGTCTCCAAACGAGTTCATGTCGTTTACAGTCTTTCCAAAGATCTCGGTTTACCCGGTTTTCGCGTTGGAGCAATATACTCCAACGACGAAATGGTTATTTCGGCTGCGACAAAAATGTCGAGTTTCGGCCTCGTTTCTTCCCAAACACAATACCTTCTCTCTGCATTGCTTTCCGACAAGAAGTTTACAGGAACATACCTCAACGAGAACCAGAAAAGACTCAAGATTCGTCAAAAGCAACTCGTATCTGGTCTTGAAGCTGCAGGGGTTACTTGTCTTAAAAGCAACGCTGGTTTGTTTTGCTGGGTCGACATGAGACATCTCTTGGACACAAACACATTCGAAGCAGAGCTTGAGCTATGGAAAAAGATTGTATACGAAGTGAAACTGAACATTTCACCCGGTTCATCGTGTCATTGTACTGAACCGGGTTGGTTTAGGGTGTGTTTCGCTAACATGAGTGAAGAGACACTCGATTTGGCGATGAAAAGGCTCAAAGAATACGTGGAGTCAACTGATAGTAGGAGAGTGATGTCAAAGAGCAGCCATGAGAGGATCAAGAGTTTGAGGAAGAGGACTGTCTCTAACTGGGTTTTCCGGGTGTCATGGACCGACCGTGTACCCGATGAACGATGAAATTAATTCATCGTCCCATGTTTAAGGCACACAAATCTTCATATTTATATAAATAATTCGCTTTTTAATATTTTGGAAAATGTAACATTTTCCAAAATATTTACATCACTATATTCTTTCTCATTTCATATAACTATATTTTATTTTATTAATCATATGTGTGTGGTTCTTTGAGAGCCTGTTGCAATTTTTTTCTTTTGGATGAGTGTTACTAGTTAAGTGCACTGGATCCAGATTTGTATTTGCAATGGCTATTTATATATATTCCTCTTGTAATGTCAGCGAAAGCTGGCAAGCTGCGCGTGTATTGTAAGAGATAAGTACATCTCATATTTTCTTAAGTTTGATATCTTTTGCATTATACAAATGTTGGCAATGAATTTACTCATTTCGAACCTTTTCCACATTTTTTAAGTTAAGTTGGTATATATTTTCACGTATAAATAATACATGTATACGTGTAATACTTTCTCATTTTGATACATTCTCATTTGCCTCCAGTGATCATTAACTAACGCAGGTTAGAACATATACCATTATAAATTTTATAACCTTATAAAATTGGTAACTTGCATCTTTAAATAGTCGTAAATAATGAAATTGTAATGCCGGTTAACGAAAGCAGAGGAAGCGAATAAATTTATTCAAATACTCAGATTTAGTGATTGATCAACTTAATGTCCAATGGAACCAAACATGTACTAAAAATTATTGTTTTTGAAAGCCATGGATAGTAAGGATAGTAAAACGAAACATAAACAGTCTTAGAATTTGAAAAACGAAACACATGACTGATTTTAATTATCTTAAAAAAATCCGGTTATAAGGTATAGTGGCTTTAGGCCATAAAATCCCACCTAACAGGATTTTCGTTAATTGCATTTTTTTAATTACATGCTATATTGTGGTACGTTAGGTCATAGGATCTTAGGTAACAATTGTTAGAAACTTACATACACTACATAACATTCAGGCTCTAACTGGTGACCACAAAAGGAATAATAGGAACAAAGAGGAATGAAATGCATAGGAACAAAATAATAGGAATACTTATTTCTTCTTGTTCCTTGCCAGATTTTATAAGGAATATTTTTACTTTATAATTCCTTAAATTAAAAGGAATGAGAAGTAACAATAGGAAAATAATATTCCACATGAATGGTGTAAAATTTGAGGAATGAAGAGGAATTATCCATTCCCACTCATTCCTTTGGTCACCATTTAGAGCCTCAATCATTCTGTTTCTTTCGGTTGGGGAAACCTATATATAATGGTATAGTTATTTCATTTTGTCAACTTCTTAATAATAGCAATTTAATAAAATTCAAAAAAAATATCAATCGAGAAACTATCAAATATCCTAGTCTATTGTTATCGGTTAATCATTTTTGACAACATCGGTTAATCATATACCGGTCGAAGATTATGACACTAACTATGTAGAATTTCAAACATGATATAACTAATACGATAAACAATAAATATTACTTTTCAGAATATTCTCAAGAAGAAATTGTTCGAAATCCCATGTGCGTTGTTGGTACTTCGACGAAAGAAATAATCAAAATCATACAAAATAAAAGATAATGTCACTTGTCAATTTTCTATGAAAACAAATCTAACAACACATCTAATATCGATTTTGTTCCCTATTGTATGAAACGCGGAGAAACCGCATGTAACCACAGAAAAATCATTACATGTGAGGAGCATTACTTTGGTCGTCGACCCGTATAACATAAGGTATTCTCCAGGTAAAAAAGAATAATAAAGACACGTTAAAATGATTTTGAGAATTTTGGTTGATATTCGTATGTTTAGAGAAATTTGCAATCAATGATGTTCTTAATTGCATACGACCCATCCAGAACTTGTCGTCTCTTTTATCGACCATACGTATGGTCTTAGAGCCTGACTGGTGTAACCGCAGCGGTTGCGGTTGCGGTTGTGGGAGTTTGCGGGTGCGGGTGGTTGCGGTTTTAAGCGTTTTCTAGAGATTTGTACGACTGGTACAGCTGTTAGAAATTGTTGTGTTTGCGGGACTCTTATGACTGGTAAACTACCAAACGCAACATCTGTTAAATAATAATTTAACAATATTTATATTTTATGTAATTATAAAAATATTAAAAATCATAATAATATGATAAATATAAAATTTATATTTATAAAATCATATTCTTAAATTTTAAAATTTTATAAAATATTTTGGTTTTAAATTTTTATAATATAAATTGAAATATAATATGAATAAATTTTACAATTTATATTATTTCAATTTAAAATTTTTATTGGACATTTTTAGTATTATTTTTATTTATTCTGTTTTTAAAGAAAAAAAATTTATCCTCCCGCAACCGCCCGCAACCGCAAACGCTAGCTGGAACCAGCTTTTGATTTTAAGAGGTTCGGAGCGGTTTGAAGTGATTTGTAGCGTTTTCTGTGATTGTTTCGAAACGCCAATAACCGCTATGAACCGCAAAAGCTGCGTTTGCGGGTGGTAGCGGGAAAACCAGTCACTCAAGTAAAAAACTATTAAATTTTGAGATTTGTGAGTTGGTCTCGATAAGATTTAGATCACAAATATCTATAACAAATCACAATCTGGTCGGTTGTTTTTATAACGATAGAACATGTTCGTAGATTCACATATGGGGGATTATCTCCTGTCATTGTTTGACATTTGTCCAAATTCTTACTAGTATAAGTTTCACTTTTGAAAAGAAATAAAAAAGAGAAAGAAAGAAACAAATTAACATGGACATTTTTTTCTCAAAAAAAAAAACAAATTAGCATGTCCAAACTCTTCATGATCTCAGGCCATAATTTCCGCATGCTATGCAACGACTGATGACATTGTAGTCTATGCATTATTGTAATTAATCTTTATTCAATGTTTGCTTTTTAATTTCTAATCTTTATTCAATGTTTGATTTTTATTTTTACTAGACATTTTGTACGCACATACATGCTTAACCACTCTATAAGTATTTTGATCGCGCATGATATTTGTTTACAGTTTTATATAAAATATATTTATTTTAAATTTTTAGTGGTATATATTTTAAACATTAATCATAAATCTAAATATTTATATAATTATTTTAAATATAATAGTTTTATAGTTTACATGTTATAATTAATCAATTGCTTAAAACTGTTATATGTATTTCTCACTTCTTATTATATACTTATCTTACTTGTATTTGTATTTATTTATAGAACAATCTAATATATGCATTAAATAATATACTCAAAATTATTTTGTATTAAATTTACGCTCATTTTGATCCGCCGACTTTGAAAACAGAATTTCCTATTAGCAATATTTTATTATGTTTATTCATTAGATAATATATTATTATATATACAAAAATCTAAGATATGTCAGTTTTATACATGTATTATATACTTTACAAATGTTAAGTTATTAAGTTAGCGTATTATATTTTTAGCATAAATATTTATATTTATAAAAATAAAATTTATAAATGTATCAACTTAATATAAATTTATCGTATTTTAGTTCAATATAACATTTTTTTCATTTATATGATAACTGAATATATATTAATGTATAATAATAGTTCCATTGCTAATTACGAAATTAGTTAAAATATTTACATAAACTTTTTGAAAATAAGATATTGCTAAAATATTTTTCAACAGATTTGTTAAAATAAATATTTATATTAAAAATGAAAAGATATCATGATTAAAATATCTGATATTATTATATTTAATGAAACACTTCTTGACTTTTATACATGTTTTATATAGTTTGCTAATGTTAACCTGCTTCACAAACGTATTATATTTTTAAATATAAATACTTAAGAAAATAAAATATAATAATTTAATATAATTTATCATATTTAGTTCGATATAATAATTTTCTCTTACAATTACAATGATTGATTATGATTATACAATAGATAAAATAGAATTAAATTTATATTTTTAATTTTAATTTTATGAAATATATTAATGTATAATAATATTTCATAAATAATATCGAATTAGTGAAAATATTTACATATAATGTTTGAAAATTAAGATCTTGTTAAAATCTTTTACAAAGATTTGTTAGAGTTTTAAAAATATATATTTATATTTAAAATGAAAGATATCAAAAGATATTATGATTAAAACAGTTAAAAGATTCTATATATTATTAGTATTAATAAAATACATTTCATAAAAATTAAAAGATAGTCTAAATTAAAAAATCACACATGAAAATGTAATACTTCTGTTTTAATATATAAGATATGGGTTTTATAAATATGAAAACTATTATGAGTTTTTTTGTATATTTTAATTGTTTTCTTTTTTTTTTTTTTTTTTTTGAACTTCATCATTTAAAAATTAATAAAATCTATAAATTGATGAGAGATTGGCTATAAAAACCTTTGTGTTTATTGTTTAACCCTCATTACCTCTGCAGCCTACTACTTTAAAAATGCAATATAAATGAAACTACCAAAAAGAACTTTGAAATACAAAACTAAAATAGAAACAAACAAAATAAAAAGTAAAATAAATTTGTGATAGATAATAATATTTCTTTGCCTTACTCGATAAATATATGTACATACTTATCTTAAGTTTTTATTGATTTTACTTTTATGAAAAGAAAAAGAATAATCATTATCATCAGTAAATATCAAAACATCATACGTAGTATCTCAAACAAAATATATCTAACAATCCAAAATAATTACTACGCATGTTCTTTTTGACAGATTTTATTATAAGTAATTTATTTATTTATATATTATATAATTAATTAATAAATCATTCATTAAGAATATAAATGGTATTAATCAGTATAACTTTTAACATAAAAACTTCGTTGCGAAAAATCACTTCGCAAATAATAGTATAGTTATATATTTCATTAACTACTTACCCAAAACCCAACTTAAAATCATCAAGAGAACAAGTAACAAATCTATGCTATTATTTAAAGATAAGTCATTAGTATTTTAAACTCTATCTTACTATATATTTGTCACGATATAGAATAGTTAATTAATAAATAGTTTTTAACAAATTACAGAGATAATATCATAATTAAGTTTATCATATATCTAATTTATGATTTAATATCTTTTATCAAAGCATGCATATTTGGAATACACAAATAAAACATAATATAATTTAAGGGAATATAGATGTAATTCTTTGTAATTTTTTGTCTCATAGTTTCTGAGACATAAATTGTTGACGGCATACGATGATTATTAGTTATCCCTTATATATTAAAAGAAAAATATTTTTTTAAAAATAGTAACCTTAATTTAATTTGTATTAATTAAAAAAATCCATTTACTTATGTGACAATCAATTAGATAGTCAATTATTTTTTTGTGTCATCTTTACATTCAAATTAAAAAATATGATATCTAATTTTAAAAAATCATTAAAAACATGATTAAAGTATCATACATCATTGATACTGAAGATTTTATCTAAAATATTCTAACAAATATTCTTTTAACTCTTATATTTCATATCTCATAGTCGTGGATATCAAAGAAAGCAACAACACCTAAGGATTCAATTTTTTGGATGGGTCAAAATCAAAATTGGATTTTTTGCTTCAAGACAAGGGAAGAGGGTTGAAAAAGTTCTCAGGACCATTAGATTCATTGAAGACACTACACATGCATTTGCAATAACTGGAGAAATTGTGAGTGAGTTTTCACTTTCTCCCCTTCTCAGCATACCCTTAGTTTTCCCTTCTCTGTCTCCTCTCACATGTAATTGTCTTCTTGCATCGTAACAGTTACCACATTCAGTTACGGTCCAAAAGAATAAACCAAATTGAGAACAAGAACTCACCAGCCTCACGTCAAAATTTCTATCAAAGTAATGCAACTCGAATTTATGGGCAGAAAAAAACGACAAACTTCAAGAGTTGCTTAAACTCATAGTTGCCTTTAGGGATTAAACACGTGATACACCATCTCTTTGCCTTAAAAGACGAGTTTGCCCCTCGATGAACTTAAACTCGTCGGAGGAAAGTCTAACTACTGAGGAGATCCGGCTACGATTCATTTACTCCGGAGATTTCTCCGTCGCGTCTGATTCCACCGCCTGCTGCTTCGAAACAGGGATCTTAGGGACCTCGGTGAGGATCTGAACGACTTCCCTCATCGTCGGCCTTGCCACCGCCTGTTCTTCAACGCAAAGCATTGCAACGTAGAAGACGTGCGTTACTTCGTGGACGGGTACGGAAGAGAGTCTATGATCGATAACTTTGAGCACACATTCTTTGTTCGAATCCGTCATGCTTCGTACCCACTGAACGATGTCCACGCCGTCTCCGAACTCTCCCACGGGTTTCCTTCCGGTGATGAGTTCCAGAAGAACAACACCGAAGCTGTACACATCGCTCTTCTCATCTACCTTCAATGTATACGCATACTCTGCCCATAACAAGAACACATATTAGTTTCAGAGAGGTTTTGATTTACATGCCAAAGTGATGTACCTGGAGCGATGTAGCCGTAGGAGCCGGCAATAGCAGACATACACTCAGAAGTACCAGAGTCTTGTAAGAACTTGGCAAGACCAAAGTCAGCGACATGAGCTTCAAAGCTGGAGTCTAGGAGGATGTTGTTGGATTTGACATCTCTGTGGACGATCAGAGGTGAACAGTCATGGTGGAGATAGCAAAGACCCTTGGCCGCTTCAAGAGCAATCTTGTAACGTGTGTCCCAATGCAAATGACCTCCTTTCTTTCCGTGAAGGACCTCTCCGAGGCTACCGTTGGGCATGTACTCGTACACAAGGAGATTCGTTTCATGGTTGGAGCAAAACCCAAGCAGCCTGACGATGTGCCTGTGTCTGATCCTACCCAAAGTCTGAATCTCGGCGTTGAACCCGTGATCATGAGAAGAACCATGAGACATGGTAGCCAATCTCTTGACCGCCACTAGGTCGCCGCTAGGCATCACGCCTTTGTAGACAATCCCAGCGCCGCCTTTGCCTATGATGTTGTCTTCCTTGAGACAGACCAAGACATCATCACAAGTGAAGTCTAGTCTCTGGAAAGCTGTCAGTCTCCAAGCCTTGGACTCGGCGGCGTTTCTCAGGGACCTGGCTTTGACTATGGCAGCTATGGCAAACACCATCGAACAGAACAGCAACCCGAGGACGAGTAAGAGCTTTGTAGTAGCCGATAGAGGTGGTCTGACATGATGAGGCTGGTTGCAAGGACCCAAATACGGACCACAAAGATCAGAGTTACCCACGAAGGACGTGTGATTAAAGTAACCGAACTGTCCAGTGCTGGGAACCAAACCGGAGAGGTTGTTGTAAGAGAAATCAACGGATGTCAAACTCTGCATCGACGATATCGTCGCAGGGATGGAACCGACGAGATGGTTTCTCGAAACATTCAAGTAATTCAAGATCCTCATGCTCGTGATTTCGTTAGGGATCTCACCTGAGAGCTCGTTGCGACTCAGGTCAACGTACGTTAGCAGCTTACAGCGGCTGATCTCCGGCGCGATCTCGCCGGAGAACAGATTGTGGCTGAAATCCAGCTTCGAGAGCTGCTGAAGCCTCCCTATCTCCGAGGGAATCGGACCGGCGAACTTGTTACCGTCTAAGAGCAGTTTCTGGACGCCGGAGAAGTTCCCGATCGCCGGCGGTAACGGACCGGAGAGTTGGTTATTCGAAAGAATGATCTGACCGAGGCTAACAGACACTCCTCCGCTTATAGGTAACGGTAACTCTCCAGTAAGGTAATTATCTTGAAGCTCCACTTGAGATAACTCCGGTAACCCGAAAAGCCCGTCCGGAATCGACCCGTTTAGGAAATTCTCGCCCATCCGGATCCGGGTCAAAGACTCGCATTTCCCTAGCGAATCAGGGATCGAACCGAACAAGAAGTTGGCGAGAGTGATCAACGTCACTAACCGTTTACCGAAGCACATATTCGGCGGCAAAGTCCCCGTGAGCTTGTTTGAGGAGAGGTCGAGAATCACCAACCTACCGTTCTCCCCAAGCTTCCGAGGGATGCTTCCGGTGAAGTTGTTCTCCCACAGCTGCAGCACCTCGAGCTCCGACATATCGCCGATGAACTCCGGTATAGCACCGTACAGCCTGTTCCTGAAGAGGTTCAAGAGCTTTAGATTCTCCAGGTGTTGGAAACTCGCGGGAATCTCTCCGGTGAACATGTTGTTCGACAGATCCATCGATTTCAAGCTCGTGATCGTTCCCAGCTCCGGCGATAACGGCCCCGAGAAGGCGTTCACCTGGAGGAAGAGCGTGTCGAGCTTCCGAAGCCTCCCGATCTCCCGCGGGATCTCTCCCCTCAGCCCGCAGTTCGCGGCGTCGAGCCTGAGGAGCTCCGAGAGGTTTCCGATCTCCGGCGGAAGACCGCCGTCGAAGGCGTTGAAGTATCCGACGTAGAGCTCTCGGAGAGCCGTTAGGTTTCCGATCTCCGGAGGGATTCTCCCGGTTAGCTCGTTGCCGGAGACGGCCAAGTACTCGAGAGCAGGCCAGCTTCCGTACGCCGAAGGGATTCTCCCGGCGAAGTAGTTACCGCCGAGGTGGAGGTGACGGAGCTCCGTCAGGTTAGCGACGGAGACGGGCAAGTCTCCGGTGAGGTTGTTGTTGTACAAATCGAGGACCTGGAGATTGAGCAATCCGGCGGAGAGCTCGTCGGGGTACGAGCCGTTGAAGACGTTGTTGGAGAGGTTCAGACGGCGGAGGTCCGAGAGGTTGGCCATCTCCGGCGGGATGTGACCAGAGATCTGGTTGGCGGCGAGGGAGAGGTTTTGCAGGAGAGGAAAGTGAGCTACGGAGGAGGAGAGAGTCCCTGAGAGGTTGAGACTGGATAGGTCGAGGGAGGTCACGTGACGGAGAGAGGCGTCGCACGTGACTCCGGTCCATAGGCAGAAGCTTGTGGAGAGGTTCCATGAGGCGAGAGGTGAGTGTTGGTCGTTTTCGTTGCTGGTGAGGGAGGATTTGAGTGAGAGAAGAGCACGGAGCTCGGAGATTGGATGAACGGCGGCGTATGAGTGAGAAATGTGGAGGAGAAGGAGGAGGAGGAGGAGAAGTTTCATGGCTCTGTTTGTTTCTCTTTCTGTGTTAGTTTAGGGTAAGGTTTAAAAAGGGTGATAGTGTGGTGAGGGTAAGTGAAGAAGAAGATGAAAATGGCGTGTTTACATCTTGTAATCCATTTTCATCAATATAATTTATTCTTGTCAGTTTGAACTTTGAACATTATTTACATCGTTTTTATTTTAAAGATTTGTGCCTTAAAGTTCCTTTTTCCCATCCTAATTATATAAATACACACTCTCAAAATACCGAATGTATGGATTTTAGTATCCCAAATTATTTTGGAGCCTTGTTGTTTCCAATTCTAAATCTGTTGAAACGTGATGTTGTTACCTAATCTTTGACAAATATTCTGATTTGTGACATTGTGTGTAATTCATTCAGCAAGTCATAAAACTTACGTCACATAGACATATTAACAATGTAACATGCATATCATAAGCTTCAATCAAATATGCAAATTTTGGCAAAAAAAAACAATCTCCAAGCGAACCATCTAAAATTCATGAAGATAATTTTAAAGATAAAGAGAAACCCATGATTACGAATTTTGATTATGACGATGAACGGTCTCGATGTTACAGTTTAAAAGAAGATCAAGCCAAGTTACAAAAAAAAAAAAAAAAAAAGAAGATGATGGATCCTACCAAAATTCATGTACTTCCCAATTTCTCGAGAGACACTCTTTTTCTTAATTAGCGGATATCATTTTTAGTTGGACTTTGATTACCAAAACTTAACACTTAACTGACCAAAACATCCCTTTACAGACATCGTAATCACATTTCTGTCACTACGACCACAACAAGGCCCACAAGGCATGCATGAGCAACGACACCAAAGAGACTGTTTATGTTCTTACTTCTCAGTAATAAGGATTACCAATTGAAAATGACGAGAACAAGTCTGAGGTGATGGTACTGTAACATTTAAAGAGTCTTGAGAGACGCAATCATAGTTTTTGAATTTGATAATGGAGTACCTAGTCAGTGAAAACAGTCCTGTCTGCATCATTTTTATCTTTTGCCAGTTACAATATTTCACTGGTCAACATTCAACAATAATGGTTTGTGCAGTGAAAAAATTGTGAATTTCTGATAATTTTTTCAAAAGCAGATTTTAAAGGCACTGGAGTCGAGAAGAGAAATACATTTTATATATTAGCCAATGGAACAAGTCGTACTCATATTAGGTGAACTTTGTTGTCTTCTTCTTTTATGGACCCGGACGATCGAATAATTTTCCATATTCAACCCATTTCCTTGCATTTGCATTGAATAATAAATTAATAAATCAGTTTAAAAAAATAGTGAAACTAGGACTAAATAATGGAATTTTTTTTGTAAATTTAGTTATCATTCGAATTAATGAGAATCGACAAGCACGTGTGAGGGGAAGATCTATTGTTTTTCCTGTGTGCTAATTGGGAAGATATATTTTTGGATGGATGTGTTGCATTAAGATTCGTTTGCTGAAGCTTGATTTCCTATTTGTTACCAAAATCAAATACATATTAATTAAGAAAATCCATATTAATTTGGCAGAAATATTATGTTAAGTCTTGCAATAAATCTATGCTATTTAAATAGAATCACTCAAAAAGGCCAATTTCAAAAAATTACTGTTAGACCACTACATTTAATTATCCTTTCTATCATTTCAACTTACACATATGTAATTTTCCAAGCACTTAATTAAAATAATATTTGAAATCAAAATTTTCATTAGATTTTGTGGGGTTTACTTACTAATTAAAATATTTTAATTTATAATTTGTCGCTTCATTCCTAAATAATGCAATACAATATTTTTTAAACACCAAATCAGTAACAAAGTCTTGAATTGATTTTAATATTTAAAATTCTAATAGAGTTGTTATTGATTTCAATCCATGGACGTTCTATTTAATATTCTCACATGCAAAAAAATATCTTAAATAAAAATATAACCAATAGAAACAAATTAAATTTATTCAGCAAAAAGTGTTTAGAAAGATATAAAATATATTAGTCATATATGTATGTTAAATTGCTACAATTTTCCATTTTTATACTATACAATATAACTGACATACATTTATAATATAAGAGTAAATTATTTATATATATATATATATATGTATGTATATATATTCAAAAATATTTATGCTATTTTATACTTTGTTTTATATTTTACAATGCTTTTATAGACTTTCTACTATGGACTGATAATAAGTTTAATCATATATATAATATTATTATATATTTTAAATTAAATTAATTGGCAAATACGTAAAGACATATACACTTAAATAATGTATATTATGATTATACTTTGTTGATAAATATACCAATAATTTGTGGAATTAAATCATAAATTAAAATAAAGTAATTATAATACAAATAAATCAGATTCAACAGTTTTATAAGATAAATTGAATTTCTTAAAAGTACTGAAAAGGTATATTTATGTTAACTATACTTATTTTTATTTTATAAAATATTTAAAGTAAGAGGATATCCTTGATAGTGCATTTCGAAAATTTTCAACAAACATAAAAATATTATCAAATATGAGATGAATTTAAACAATACAACACATATTAAAATTATGGATCACATGATTGCAATTTCAAATTATTAATAAAACTAATTGACTACAAAAATTTAAAACACGAATTATTCTATTCTACTTTGATAACATATTAGAAATTAATATACTTCTAACACGGTTAAAAACTATTTACAAAACTGAAAATATATTTATACAATTATTTGAGAATTAATTTTACTTACTTGTCACATTTTTATGATTTTATAATTTTAAACTTTAATCACTAATTTTCATAAATAATTTTACTGATTTCATTTACCTTACACATGGTGTTGTCACTGTGGACAAAACACGTTTAGTCATTAGTTTCAATAGATAATTTTAGTGATTGACCTCCTCGGTATTTTGAAGCAGAGAGCCGTTGCTTGGACTGTAGGTGTCTATGGGCTTCAGAAGGAGTTGAGACGAGGCCCATGGCTGTGTTGTCTCTAACACCTACTTCATCATCATTATCATCGTGTTTGGATAGGAGTTACGTCCTAGCTGAATTATTTAATTGCTTCCGATTTCATCTATAAATCCACAGCTGCCAATGAGGATGGTTATTCATTGATAAGTTCTTCTTCTTTCTCCAACCTTTTGTATAGTTCAGTTCAGTGCTTAGTTTAATCAAAAGATCATTGTTGACTTTTTAATACGATTTTAGGTTATCTCAAGTCAATTGATGAAACATTTTGATCCTTGTCTTTCAAGAAAGATACATCTGATTTCTTATTCTTCAGATTCATCATCGTACGTAGATACTGTTTGCTGGACAAAGATGCTCAAGGTTCCTGAACACCAAGCTGCTGGTCACATGGCTAAAGATGGGAAGTTTGGTCCGCTCGTAGACGGAGAATGCCGATATTTCAAGCCCTTTCAGAGTATCAAAGAGTCCTTCTCCTCCAACAAAGAATGTTCCGGATCATATCCGTGGATATCGGTGGATACTTCACGTGTATCACGACACTCACCTAGTGGAGACATCTGATGGATCTGGCAAGCTTCTACATATAGCTCTTGAAGATTTTTTTTTTTCAGGTTACGCGAATCCGTCTATAATGGGTGTTATGATTGGATCTAGGACATGGTACAAGGTTGTTCATGGATTCAATGTCGATGACGTTAGATTGGCTCTGAGGAAGTTTTGTGTCAATAAACTCACTAGCCAACTCGATACCATCAGACTCTGCATTTGCGTCACAACCTTATGGCGAGATCTTAACACATTTGTTAAGGCTTGGTTAGAAACTCAAATGCTATAACTTCCCAATTCCTGCTCGGTTTTGATGTTTTACGAGAATGAATCGTTTTTGATGAAAGGAGAGGATGATGCGCGGGCACACATAAAGCTGGTGGATTTTACTCATGTTCTTGATGGAAATGGTGTTGGGTGCACTAGGTTAGTACTGTGTCCCTTTGACCAAGATATAGTTGAGTCTTGAGAGCTCGGACAAACAGACCTGAAACCTATACTTCCCGGTCTGAAAATGGTCACTAGGTGTACTTCAACCTAACCAAACTGAACCAGAACACTGTACTGTACTTTTCATTTGAGCAATAACAAAATCTCCAAGAAAGATTGCTAAGCCTATTAAGCTTTTGTTTGGTTTCCTGTTATAGCAAAGCTAAATTGCATATTTTAGGTAAACAAATTAGAATTAGAGCTTGAAGAAGTAATAATGTCAACATCAGTGAGTTGGAACATTAGTGAATTACTTAGAAGCCACCAAGTAGTGTACTCAACTCTAAGCCACATATCGCCTAGCAACATATTGTTTTTTTTTTTTGGCTTCACTTTTTAGTTTCCATATATATATATATATGAATATTAACAAGTTATATAAGTACTCTTCATACCTATTCACAATGATTAAACTCTTCTACTTGATCTTGTTTTGTGCAATCTTCTTAACTGTCTCTGCGGATTCAGACAATATGCAAGACACTTGTCCAACGGCTCCAGGAGAACAGAGCATCTTTTTCATCAACGGCTATCCTTGCAAGAACCCAACCCAGGTCAACGCTCAGGATTTCAAGTCCACCAAACTTACTGTAGCTGGAGACACAGACAATTATCTCCAGTCGAACGTGACGATGCTCACTGCATCAGAGTTTCCAGGTCTCAACACTCTCGGCCTCTCTGTCTCACGCACTGACCTCGAAAGGGACGGATCCGTGCCGCTCCATTCGCATCCGAGGTCATCCGAGTTGCTCTTTGTGGCCAGTGGAGTCGTGTTCGCCGGATTTGTCGATACCAACGACAAGATTTTTCAGACGGTTCTGCGGAAAGGCGATGTCTTCGTCTTCCCTAAAGGCTTGCTTCATTTCTGCTTGAGCGGTGGCTTCGAACGAGCCACCGCTCTCTCGTTTTACAATAGCCAGAACCCTGGCGTAGTGAACATTGGAGGCGTGTTTGGGATCGATCAAGAACGTATGGTGAACATCACGAGGTCGTTAGTTACGGACCGTGATGAGCTCTAAGTTGTTTTTTTTTTTTTTTTTTTTCACAATGTTATTAAAATCAAACCAGAGTTTATGACTTTTAAGAACTAACGTGTCCCACAAGACATCGGATTCGATAATAAAAAGCCCTAATTTGAGACCCGCTTAAATAGGGGTTGGATCATACGAAGATTAAGACAAGGAAGCTTGAGCACTCGTAGCAACCTTGAAGAAGACGTCTTCGAGAGTTGTGTCGGCGAGCCCCCAAGCGAAAACTGTGAACTTGCTTTTGGCACTCTCCACCATTAAAAACAGATCCGAAATCATGACTTCTTGCTTAGGGATCTCGAACTTCTGCGTTCCTGAGAGATGATACACTTTCTTGGCGTTTGGTGAAATGCGTTGAACCATTCTCTCTACTACCTCCTCGTGTTCTGATGAGGTCGTCATCGTGAAGACATACGATCCACCGTACCTTCCCTTTAGCTCTTTAGGGTTTCCTATGCACTGCAAGCCTCCGTCAACAAAAATCCCTAATCTGTCGCAGAGAACCTCTGCTTCTTCCATTGAATGAGCTGTAAAAAAACGTGAGGGGCAAGCTAGGTTAAAAAACTATCCATCACTTTCTTATCTGGTAGTATTAGTCTGCAGAACCCTTTAGAATAGAGATTGATTGATTTACTTGTGAGGATTATGGCTGTGTTTTGTTTTGCACGCTCGATCACGGTCCATAAGTTTTTTCTTGAGGCTGGATCAAGTCCAGTGCTAGGCTCATCCATGTACACCACCTTTTAACATATCAGAAAAATGGAGTTAATTTTGAGCTATATTTCTAACAAACAAGAGACCAAGAGATGTACCTTTGGGTTCCCAATAAGCGAAATGGCCACACTAAGTCGCCGTTTCATACCTCCGCTGTATTTTCCAGCAGGTTTGTCAGCAACTCCTCCATCGAAGAGGCTGACGCTTTTGAGAGACTCTTCCACAGCCTTGAAAAATATAATCATACGTACATCTATGAATATTAGCATTTTCTTGGTGGAGTAATAACATATGAGATAATAAATAATAAAAGTGTTTAAAACCTACTTGCTTTAGAGCACGGCCCTTGATGTTCTTGAGTCTCCCGTAAAAGAGAAGATGTTCTCTTCCTGTTAGTGTCTCCCAAAGCAAGCTGACGACATCAAAACAAAGCTGTTCCTTATTTTCTTGGTAATGAAAGAAACATGCAATAAGTATTGTTGAAGAGTATTTACTCGTGCTGTGGGCATACGCCCATGCTAGTGTATACTTTGTTCATATCCTTGCATATGTCCCAACCTTGAACCAACGCAGTTCCAGATGTCGGCTTCAAGAGGCCAGTCATCTAAACACAACAGAGAAAAAAATTACAAAACTTATAACAGTCTGAAACGTTATTCATCAGTGTAAGAACATTGGTCTCTTTTTTTTTTTTTTTTTTTGCGGAACTGACCATATTTATGAAAGAGGTTTTGCCAGCACCATTAGGTCCAAGCATGCCAAAACATTCCCCTGAAGGCACGTCGAGATACATCCCTCTTACTGCTATTTTTGGTGGGTTACCATCTCTACCTGGATACACCTTCTTCAGGTTGTCACACACAATCGCGTGCCCTGTGCTCCCTTCTATCCTCACTAGCTCCACTTTCTCCCTCTGATTAGTTCCACCTTCTTTTTTTTTTATCAGAACGACTTGAAAATAAAAAGAACAATAACAAATTTCGTTTACATACCTCATGAGTGACATCTGCTTTTTCCATGTCAATGAGGACGTTGTCAGAGCTTTGACTCTGTGCACTAGGGTCTGGTAGGGAAGTAGTAGTTTTCTTGATGAAAAAGCAAGGGCTTTTCCCTGACGCAAGAACCTGATCGGCAAAGTAGGCCAGAGTGAGAGTCAGAAACCATTCCACTAACATGATGTAGAAAACTTTATCCATTCCACTTTCGTTGAGGTCCCCCCATTTCATCCCGTTTCCATGGAAGGCAGCTTGTGCAAACTCATACAACCCTCGGAATAATGAAAATCCAGGAAACAACTCCAAGACCATAATCCATTTCTCTGTTTTAGGTAAAAATTAATACTAGTTAACAAGTGGTCATAGACATGTGTATTGGTTTATAGTTTTAACTTACCGGGGAATGAGGGAGATTCAAGTAGCTGTGCGAAGAGAAAGTTTCCCAAGAGCCCAGTTCCAAACACCATAATGTAAGCAACAACTAACATTTAAAAAGCCAAGAAGACAGTTGAATTTTTTTACTCTTTTGAGAGGAGAAGATTCAAAAAAAAATGTGATAAGTTGTTATTTATTACCTGTAACAGTCTTAACCTTTGAGAACAATGAAGAGACTAGAAAGGCAATGGCGATTTGCAGATTTAAGTAGATAAAGTAGAAAACGAACTGGACGCTATATGAATTGAGCCGGAAGTAGTTGAGTCCTATCACTGACCCAAAGCTCACCAAAGAAAGAATGTACAACACGGATATGGTGAGAAAATAGGCATATGAAATCAACCAATATGGACCATCGCCTAGGCCATGCATTTTCATTATAATTCTTAGACGTTGTTGTTTCTCATACACCAATGATGTCACAATCACCTGCAAAAATTACACTGGGATGATTAGTAATATGTTGTGGAGTTTAGTACTTTTGTAAGTATTCATCTGTAGTAATAATATATAACTTACAGGGAACAGAAGAAGAACAACCCAAGTGAAGAAAAGCGGACCAAACAAGGATGCAACATCTGGATTGCTTTTAGTAGAGTTCTTAGGAACTTCTTTGACAAACTCGAATAGTATCTTTGTCCCAGGGCCTTTCAGAAACTTTAAATAAGCACTTGATACCTGCGACCGGTACTTTTAGTTAATGAAACATATAAAGAAAATAGCATATACCAAAGACCTAAGTTCATACCAGACTGATCAAGCGAGGAACTCGGACCAAAGGTTTGTTTTGAGGACCGTCACTGTAATATGTCGCATTATACCAGATGTTCACATCCAAGTTTTTTCCATCCGTACTCAAGAGATCATACGCTAAAAAGCAACAATATATACATCAACAGTCAAGATATAGATAACTTATATAAACAAATAGAAAAGATTTTAACAAAAAAAAAACCTGCAGCAATCTCATTTGTCATCCGCTCAGGATTTCCCCTCCAACTACCCTTGAAAATCTCCTCATTGACCTCTGCAGATGTATTTCTCCAAAGGCACAAACCTTGAACACACTTCACCTCTGGTATATATTTTTTTGACACAAAACACTAAGTTACTCATTGCTTTTCTCATATTTTTTTTTTCATTTTTATCCTATCATTCTTTGTTAAATCTTCAAGAGCACTCATATAACTAAGTTACCTGTACGGTTTTTTCCTAATGAGAGTGGCCATGTAGAGTTTGCATTGCACTGAGGTTGGATGCTGTAGATGGGGAGAACTGAGGTAATCGCTGGATCCGTGAAACTGTCCATCCCTGCTCCTATTGTTGTACCCTAAAATCTCATTGACCTTTTAGTAAGAAATAGAGATACATGTGTTTCACTTTTTTTTTTCTCCAACGAAAAGAAAAAAAAAAGCAAACATACCAAGACATTATCAGCTAAACTAGGCAAGAGGTCGGAGGTATTCACTGCAAAAGAACCACCAAACATAGTCCCGGACAACGCTGGAAGAAACACACATGCATGTAATAAGTATGTATATATATGAAAGAAGGAAGAGTAACAATGATAATAAGCCTATATACCTTTACCAAAAGACTGGTTGTTCCCAGTAAGAAGCATAGTTACAGGGCAAGTTCTTGTTTTTCTGCAGGACAAGTCAGGAAGGTCTTTACTGTAGGGTAAGAAACCAGCTTTAACAGCACGAGATTCAGGTTCTGGAATATGCAACATGGGAGGCAACAATGGAGGGTTTGGGATGGGACAATAATCTCCATTCGAAGCATCTTTGCTTCCACATTTAGTCATATCCGAGACTTTGTTCATCAGAGCCTCGATCAAGAGTTGAATCGACAGGAGAAGTAAGCAAAGGAAGAGTGGAACCAGAACGAGTCTAACATTCGTCCATATGTGTTTCCTCTGTACCAAAAGAAAAAGATTGACAATATTACATCGTGGAGGACAAGGATCATGTTTTCCACCCAACCCCGTAGACACATCACATGTACAAAACATTACCTGGTAAGTTAAGTTTTTCCTAAGTAACGCGTTTGCCTGAGTCCAGAAACTGGCTTGACCATGATCCGCCATTGATGAAAGAAAGAAGCTTTTGTTTTGTCCTTTCTTCCTCTGTTTATTTTTCACCGAACGTTTTTGTTTTTCTAGGACTCAATTTCGCCTAGTTTTACTTTACAAAAAAATATCGCCTAGTTTTTTGACGTTAATGTGGGAACTAATCAGCCTTTAATGGGAAAGAAATAAGAGAAAGAGGAAATATATATTAATAAATCAAATCCTAATTAATCAATAATAACAATCCATTAGTAAAACATTAGTAACATATTGTGTTAAAGTTTGGTTGAATACAATGTAACAATGTTGCTAATCTTTGATCACCTTTCCACTAAAAGAAGATTAGTTGCCAAACATATCAAACAAAGGGTAACCCGGAAACAACTTTAGTGTAGAGACGGAAAAAATATGAGAAATATAATTACATACATTGTATTCCGAATTTAGAAAACCGCGTTAAAATTATGGATTGATGATACAAAATAGGAAGATAATATTTATTCTCAAAATTCAAAATATAATAGATTTGATTAAACATTGATAGCTGTTAACAAGTAGGAAGATTCTTTTTGTAATTTTGTTAATAAATGAGAGTTTCATAACGTATGTCTTGATAAATGGTTACTCTTTTCTTTCATACGCGTTACTTAGTAATTTATCATAATTTATTATAAAAAAAAAGACAAGAAAAATAAAAGAAAATAGTCCAATCGTCTTCGTCCTCTGATCATGACTTTGAGAGAAGGTGTGCCGCTTCTGTATCAGCAGTTCACAGCGTTGTTCAAAAAGAATCTACTGCTCTCATGGCGAAACAAGAGCGCCACGTGTCTCCATCTCTTCTCTTCGTTCTTCTTCATCTTTCTCATCTTCTGTATCCAAGAAGCGACGAAGGCGAGCGAGGTAACCTCGTCGGCGCACGTAAATATCACCGATCCTAAGGCATTAGCTTCGCCTCCGATTCCGCCTTGTGAGGATAAGTTCTACGCGAAGCTTCCATGCTACGACTTCGTGTGGAGTGGGAACCAGAGCCGACGAGTGTCCAACATCGTCTCTGCTATTATGGCGAACAATCCAGGAAGACCTATTCCGACCAACAAGGTTAGTTTCTTTTTTCTTATGTTTGGTTCTTTTTTGTTTTGTTTTAATGTTTGTTTCTGAAATGTTTCTCCTGTGTGTGTGTGTTTCTTTTTTCAGGTTCAATCATTCAAAGGACCCGAGGAGGTAGATGCATGGTTTACGTCTCATCCTTTGCATGCCCCAGGAGCTTTGCATTTTAGGGAAATGAACGCTACAGTGATCAGCTATGGAGTTCAGACAAACTCTTCTTCGGCTACAAAACGTGGTCGGACTGAAGATCCAACGTTTAAGTTTCTTGTCCCTCTTCAAATCGCAGCAGAGCGTGAGATCGCAAGGTCTTTAATTGGAGGTAACATCTATCTTGAAAATCTTTGATTTGGGATTCATATGTTCTACGTGGAGATTTAAATGTATTTTGAAAATGCATTATTAGATCCAAAGTTTGGTTGGAGTTTTGGATTTAAAGAGTTTGCACGACCAGCTGTTGCTAAAGAAGTAACTATCTCTCCACTGAATCTTATGGGACCTGTGTTCTTTCTTGCTTTCTCCATGTTTGGTTTTGTTCTCCAACTCGGTTCTCTAGCTACCGAGAAAGAGCTTAAACTTCGCCAGGTTTAATACTCTGTTTCACTTTAAGATTTGTTTACCATTGTGTATTTTATATTAGATTGTGTTCAATCATGTTTTTTTTTTTTCTTTTTTCCAACAGGCAATGACAATGATGGGAGTTTACGATACAGCTTATTGGTTATCATGGCTCATATGGGAAGGCATCCTTACATTTGTATCATCACTCTTCTTAGTCCTCTTTGGAATGATGTTCCAATTCGATTTTTTCTTGAAGAACAGTTTCTTTGTTGTCTTCCTACTTTTCTTGCTTTTTCAGTTTAATATGGTAATTAAAGATCCTCATCCATTCTTAATTATTTTCCATTGATTTTTCTTGGATAATACATAAACTTATCTATGTCATTTGTGTTGCTAGATTAGCCTAGCGTTCGTGCTGTCATCTTTCATTAGCAAATCATCTTCAGCAACAACCGTTGGTTTCCTTGTTTTTCTCATTGGCTTTATCACACAGGTGTGTGGCCTCTCTTTAGCTAAAACACTAGCTGAGATTTGTTGGATTCTTACTCGTTATAGTTCTGACTGCAGACTGTAGCTTCTGGTGGATTCCCTTATTCAAGCACATATTCCCTTACTCGCCGGGTGATTTGGTCATTCTTTCCACCCAATACCTTTTCTGCTGGGTTGCAGCTGCTTATAGAAGCGACATCAGTTCCCGGAAGCCCTGGAATTAGTTGGAGTAAAAGAGATGTATGCTCAGGGGATGACGCCACCTGCTTTCTTACAATGGTATGCCAACTTTTTCGACAACAGATCTCACCTTGTTGTTGTTGTTTGTCTTGTCTCTCATTTGAGTCTTTTTGTGCAGAATAAAATCTACATATGGCTTGTGGGGACATTCTTTTTCTGGTTTGTTTTGGCTATCTACTTTGACAATATCATCCCCAATGCCTCTGGTGTAAGAAAAACAATCTTCTACTTTCTAAAGCCTAGTTATTGGACTAGCAAAGAGGGCAACAAAGTGAAAGGTATTTCTTTGTCTCTTGATTTTATAGAAAAGATTGTGTGTGTTTCATTTGACCAAAAAAAAAAAAACAAATTGTGTGTTTCGGAAGTGTAAAGCCAAAAGATGTTCCTATGTAATACTTTTTTCAGAAGGGAGCATTTGTAGCTGCTTTGGCTCAGTTCCACCTGTAGAGCATTTATCACCAGAGGACCAAGATGTGCTTGAAGAGGAGACACTAGTTAGACAACAAGCAAGCGGTGGGATAGTTGATCCTAACATTGCTGTTGAGATTCATGGTCTTGCAAAGACATATCCTGGCACGACAAAGCTTGGTTGTTGCAAATGTACCAAAACATCCCCTTTTCATGCTGTAAAGGTAAATCAATTATTCTTGTTGCGGAAGTTAGTGTGTGTTCAAAGGCGCCAAGACATCAACAATCCTAGTGCTCATTAGTTGTCTGCTATGGTTTCTAATGTATTATTACATTTCTTTTTGGCTCATGAAATATGTTTAGGGTTTGTGGATGAATATAGCCAAAGACCAGTTGTTCTGTCTTCTTGGACCCAATGGTGCAGGGAAGACAACTACTATCAGCTGTCTGACTGGTATAAATCCAGTTACTGGTGGGGATGGTAAGGATCTCTTTGACAAGAAGCTAGTTTCCATTTTAATACTAGTTAATAAGTTCAATTTGATTGACTTAAAACAGCTCTTATCTATGGAGATTCCATAAGAAGCTCTGTTGGTATGTCTAACATTCGTAAAATGATTGGAGTTTGTCCTCAGGTAAAGTCAACTTCTCCCTGCATTGTCTTCTCTTTTTCTTACACAATGATCTTTATGTTCTGCTTAAATGATTTGTTTCATCATCACTCTTATTTTTTTTATCAGTTTGATATCCTTTGGGATGCTTTGTCAAGTGAAGAACACCTCCACCTCTTTGCTAGCATCAAAGGGTTGCCACCTGCATCTATCAAACCGGTATGTTATTCATGTATTTTACAAATGGTAACTGATTTTATCTTCCCCTCTTTTTTTTTTTTTTTTTTTCTTAAAGATTTTTCTTTCTGGTTAAACAGATTGCAGAGAAGTTACTTGCAGATGTAAAGCTGACAGGAGCAGCTAAATTTAGAGCAGGAAGCTACAGTGGTGGAATGAAACGTAGACTCAGTGTTGCAATTGCACTCATTGGTGATCCCAAGCTGGTCTTTCTAGATGAACCGGTATGTATGCCATGCAACTTAATAATTTCCTCTGTAACACATACTTACAGTATGTGTTTATACATAAACACACACACAGTAACACATATTTTTGGATTGTAGACTACTGGTATGGACCCTATCACAAGGAGACATGTGTGGGACATTATACAGGAATCAAAGAAAGGCCGTGCCATCATACTAACAACACATTCTATGGAAGAAGCTGATATTTTAGGTGATAGAATAGGGATCATGGCTAAAGGCAGGCTCCGCTGCATTGGAACCTCCATCAGGTTAAAATCTCGCTTCGGCACGGGTTTCATCACTACAGTTAGCTTCCTTGAAAACAAAAACGACGGTGCTGGAACCTCACCTGAGCCACTTAAAAAATTCTTCAAAAATGTATGTGTACACTCAGGCCAAAGTTTTTTTGTTTTTTTTTTACCGGCAATTGTTGAAGTAGGTAGTGCCTCTGAGCCTGGAACAATATCTTTCTTGCAGCAACTGAAAGTTGAGCCAATAGAAGAGAAAAAAGCTTTCATGACTTTTGTTATCCCCCACGACAAAGAGAAACTTTTGGCGGTAACTAACTTTAAAAGCTCTTCGATTTTCGTCTATGATGTTCATCATGTTTCTCAATTTGACAGGATTTTTTTGAAGAGCTACAACACAGAGAATCTGAATTTGGAATCTCGGACATACAGCTAGGGCTTGCAACTCTTGAAGAAGTGTTTCTGAACATCGCAAGACGGGCTGAACTAGAAAGTGCAACAGCTGAAGGAACCTTGGTTACTCTCGAGTTAGAAGAATCAGGCATCTTGGTCGAGGTAAATCATCTACGACATTCCACCAAAAAAAATTCACGTTTCACATGTTGTAGTTTAATGGATACAAACTCTATGTATGTACAGATACCTGTTGGAGCAAGATTTGTAGGTATACCAGGAACTGAAAACGCGGAGAATCCTAGAGGAATGATGGTGGAAGTGTACTGGCAACAAGATGGTTCTGGTTCGATGTGCATCTCTGGACACTCGCCGGAGATGAGCATACCACAGAACGTTCCTGTGTTATATGAGCCACCATCACAAGTGTTAGGACGCGGGCAGCGACGAGTTCGGGGTTCCGTGATTGATTATGAATCTAGCGATTAATATATTATGCTAGTCTTAAAATCAGTTTATGGGGACATTTAGATTGCATTGCTTTTTATTTAAATTTTCACAGTGAATAAAGTTGTTCTGGCCTTGTTTTATACACTCTCCTTAGTCCCAAGTTCCAATAGTAGTAACGAGCATAGAGGTCTTGCTGATTATAAAAAAATGAACCATAACTACCGTCGAAGGTAGTCGACTGAGAAACAAGTAGACTTTAAAATCTTTATTAATAGGATTACTAGATCTTGATCAGCACAACCGAGTAAATAATTATTCACATAAATATTTGTTTTGCATGATTAGTGATATGTAATTTTAATATTTATTATATTGCTAATAGTTTAATATAATATTTTTAAACACAACAATTTCATAGTTTACATGCAGTAATTTAATTTATTATTTCAAATTATTATTGATATCTTTCTTATTAAAACATGAATATTAACTAAAACCTTATATTATGTGATATGTATGACAAATTCTGTTCACTTTAGTATTATATTAATTTACTTGAGATTGTGATTGTATTTTAAGTTTTGGTCATACATATACGTTAACCGAATTATTTGTATGAATTAAATCTTTGACTGAATAACCTAGATTAAGTGCAATTTATAAAATGTCTGCTTCATTTAAATTATTAAACCGGAAATTGTAATGCACTGTGTTTGTTTTTTTCCTTTTAAATCTAAATTTTCTCTTACTTATCTATGTTTTTTTTAGGTTTCTTATATTGTCTACCGGTGATTTAGAATTTTTACCACGAAAATCTTGAATTATTTACAGTAAATTTTTCAATGTTAAAACTTTTATTCGCAATTATTCATCTATCATAGATCACGTTATATAATTAACACTTAAATATACAACTACATTTTATAATAAACACACTAAAAATAAAAATATTCATGAATTATTTTTTTTTTAATCATTATATGTCATTTTTGTTAATGACATTAATTGGTACCATACCAGTTAATAACATTAATTGGCAACATACCTATTGCAGTTTTAAAATTGCACATGATAAAAGAAACAAAAACTATTACATTAATGAATAGTACTGTATATAAATATGGTCTACATAAAAATGAATTTGATTATTTTTTTGTAAAAAAAATCAGTCATATATTTCTATTATTATTATTGAAATATAAAATTAAACATGCTACTATATTTAATAACATAAATCAAATGTATTTTCAAAATAACATTTGTAAACGGATCATTTATATTGATAGCATATTTTCAACAGTGCATACAAAATTCTGAATTAACAAATCTTAAATTTTAGAGATCAAAGATTTAA
This sequence comes from Raphanus raphanistrum subsp. raphanistrum, assembly GCA_019706035.1. Taxonomy (NCBI): domain Eukaryota; kingdom Viridiplantae; phylum Streptophyta; class Magnoliopsida; order Brassicales; family Brassicaceae; genus Raphanus; species Raphanus raphanistrum. Next base: position 19,035,903 of record CM033983.1, read on the forward strand.
TTAAAAAATATTAGTTAAATTAATATCACAAAGTTAATACAAATTAGTACATGAGTTCAATATGATTACATAATTAATTAGATAATTAAAAGGTTTATTATAGTAAAAATGAAATACAGATTTATATTTTAAAAAATTACGAAATTAATTAAATAGTTAAAAGGTTTTCTTAAGTGGATAATATAAATTTATATTTTAAATAAATACAAAAGTAATTACATATTTTAAAATGTTTGTTTTGATGAAAAATGAAATATATATTTATATTGTAACTAAAAAGATATGAAAATATTTTGTTCAGCAGTAAATCAGAGAAACTATAGGAATATCTATTTGATTTTTTAGAATAGTTAAAATATTTTAAATATGTATACAATAATTCATTGAATTAGTTTTCTAAGGAATGATCCGAATAGAAAAATTATACATGAAATAAGTCATGACATCTCTTTTAATAGTGTAGATATTTTATATTTGAGTAGATATTTTATATTTATGCAAATAAAATTTATAATTTTATCAGTTAAATATAATTTTATCATATTTAGTTCAATATAATATTTTTTAACATGATTGGTTATGATTATAAAATAGATAAAAATAGGATATAGTTTTTATTTTTAATGTTGGGACTACACCAAAACTATATTTTTTATTAATTTATATAGATTATTAATTTATCGAGATACTAATTGAACCAAAAATTCAATTTGAGACTATAAAATTATATTAATTTATAAAGATATTAATCTATCGATTATTAATTTAAAGAGGTTATACTGTATATATTAATATATAACAATATTTCATTTCTAATTATGAAATTAGTGAAAATATTTACATAATTTGTTTGAAAATTAAGATATTACTAAAATATTTTGATCAACATAATAATTTTATTTTATATGATTGATTGTGATTATATAATAGATAAAAATATGATAGAATATATTTTTCCTTTTATAAACGATAACTTAATATATTAATGTATAATAATATTTCAAAACTAATTACTATATTAGTTAAATTATTTACATATAACTTTTGAAATTAAGATCTTGGTAAGATCTTTTTAAACAGATTTTTCGAAATTTTGAATATATATATAAAATTTTAAATGAAAAGATAACAAAAATATAATGGTTATAGTAGTTAAAAGATTCTATATATATTATTAGTCTTATTAAAATACATTTAGCTTAAAAAAATTAAGGATGATCTAACTTAAAAATCACACATGAAATGAAGTTGAAACTTTTATTTTAATAGAATAGATAGATATTTACAATAGCTAAATCTTTTACAACTGATAAAAGATTTCTTGTTGAAATAATAATTTACTTTTTTACATTATTGGAATTAGTTAAAAGTTGCAACTGCAGGGAAAATCTTTATAGCTCACCGCTAGCTCCTTTGAAAGGAGAACTAACATGGGGGCTATAATCAACTCCAAAAGATGCTAGATCAATAGATTTTCCTTTTTTCTCGGATGCTGTCTTAACAAGTAGACCGATACCTCGAGCCCATTTCACCATACCCCCTATCAGTTCCTTTCTTTGTTCAAAAGTTATCTCCTCTGAAGCACTCTTCTTCATCTCAATCACAATTTTTCCCATTGACAACATACCGTCGACCATCCTCCAAGTATCCACCTATCGCCAAAAAGAAAACAAAATACCACAACCTTTAATATAAAACCGCGAGGAACATGTCCGGGTACCATATGAACGTTAATATATCGGACTATAACTTACCGATGCTCCACCGTTAGTACCATCCAATGCAGAAATAGCCCTAAAGAGTTTCTCGGATTTTTCTGGCATCTCAACCTTGATCCCCGACTCGAAGCAGGCCATGTAGTCCGCTACCTTGACAAAGAGATCTTTGAACTCTGCTGTGGCAGGACACTTACTCTCCAAAGCCCCCAAGAAAGCCGACATACCTTTGTAAGCAAAAGGCTCAAAGTCTTTGCTCATTTTTGGAAAATCCTTCAAGTAGTGGGGCAATGAGAACGTTCCTTGTGTTTCGTAAAGAGCTCTCTCAGAAGGAGAAGACACATTGGTGTCATAGTCAATTCCAAATGATGATAAATCGATAGATTTTCCTTTATTCTCGGAGACCTTCTTTACGAATAGACCGATTCCTCGAGTCCATTTCACCATGGATTGAATAATTTCTTTTCTTTGTTCAAAAGTTATTTCCTTAGAACCACTCTTCTTCATATCAACCAAACTCTTTCCCATTGACAATAAGCCATCCACTAGCGTCCATGTATCCTCCTATCGTCAAAAAGGAACGTAACAACAAAACAATTTCCAATGAGCTTGAAACATTTTTCTTTCTATTGCATTTAATACAAAAGCGCAGTTACAAAAAAAAACAAAATAACACAATTTCCAGTTAAACTGAGAAAATTTTGTTTCGTACCAGCCCGAAGGCGTAGACAGGACCGGTCTAAAGGCCGTTTAGAACATCAAGATTTTATATAACAATTTTTAACTGTAGGCAAACAATTACGAAAATTTTATATGAAGTATAAAGACAAATTTTTATTTAAACGTAGGGTATTATGATTTTTTTTTAAATGTCAGACCAGCACTATTATTGTACTATACTAGTGTTAACGTCTAAATGAAACTTACTGATGTTCCGCCTTTAGTTCCACTAAAATCAGACATAGCCCTGAAGAGTGTCTCAGATTTTATTGACAGCTCAACTTGGAGATCTTTTGACCCGGGCGATGTTGAACTATAACATGCCATGTAATCCTTCAGCTTTACAAAAAAATCCTTAAACTCTGTGGTCTGAGGACATTTGCCTTCCAAGTCACCCATGAAATCCATCATACCTTTGTAAGCGAAAGACTCAAAATCTTGGCCTACTTTGGGAAAGTTCTTCAAGTAAAGAGGTAATGAGAATGTCCCCTGTGTTTCATAAACAGTGCTCAATGCAATTAGTAACATTAGATATATGGCTAATGAATTTTTTGCCATTTTTTATTTTTGAAGAAGAGAAATGAAGATGAGATTATTATCTTTTTTTTGTTTTTGATGATAGTCTTTTCTGTGAGAAGTGAATTATATAGATGTTTATAAAGTCTAAATTTAGCTATTAAAACGAAAAATGGTCCGATAGATTTCTATATATTTATGGTCATGGAAGAATGGTAAAAGAGATTTGCTAAAGTTTCGAAGGCTATTTGCTATGATCTAGATTTACTATTATAGTTGTGGTTGTGGACACTTTCTTCGTCAAACTATATTTAGGTGGACGACCAGATTGATATACTATGCTTACAAATTAAAATGAACAATCAACATGCTTACACAAAATGTTCCTTATACGAGAACTACATAATTTTGTTTGCATGCAATTCATAATATCCAAAATATTTTGAAATGATATTTAAGGTGGGAAATTATGGTCATATGTTTTTGATAAAAATTTAAGATCGACAAAATAATGAAATATTAATTATTATTATTATGATAATTTAGTCATGTTTTTTAGAATATTATTTTAATATTTAAATTTAAATTTGTTAGATATGTACCGAGGAATATAATTGACAAAAATTCATTTTAAGAACCATATAAATAGATAATATGATTTTTTGGTCAATTGTTCCTCATCAAAGAAAATATCTATTTAAAAAGAAAATTCTTTCAAACATGAATAAAAGAAATTAAGGAATAGACTGAGATATATGTGTTAATAATTTGACAAATTTTTAATTTAATTAATATAAAATATGATGAACTATGGTCTTTTAAGAAAAAAAGATGTGGTTGACACTTTGCAGAAAAGTTTATATATCAACAAACACAAATAAAAAACCTGGTAAATTTATATAAAGACAAATTTGAGGAACTTTTAACCATATAAAGACAGATTTGAGGAACTTTTCTATGCATTAGAATTACTTGACAAAAAAAACAAAAAAAAAAATCTGTCTTTATATATATAATAATGTAGTATGTTGAATTGAAACCAACAAATAATCAAATATATTTATTTGACACATCATTTGAAAACAGTTTTCTAAACCGATAATTTTTAATCAAAAAATAAAATTATATGGTTTCAAAAGGTTAAAGATTATGGTTATTTATGTAGGTTGAAAATTGTATAAATAATAGTAACATAAAAAAGCAGTTATGGAGATTATATGATAAAAGCAGTTATAGATAACTTAAAACACGTTTGTTTTCAAGATTGAGTAATAGAATAGATGTTTGATGCCACAAAAAACACGTTTGCTTTCAAAACAATTAATTAAATAAATTAGATGCTAATCCATCAGTTAAAAGATTGGATATATTTTTGTTTATTTTTTTATGAAAAAGTTTAATTTTTATATTTGATTTTTTTGTAATCATATTTATGTTTAATATTAATTTAATTTGATATAATAATCCCTTAAATAAATAAAATACATAGTAAAAGTAACATTTATCAATAGATTATGTTTCTATTTTAATAAAATAAATTATTCAAAATTTTGAATGATACAGAATTGTCAGTTGACTTCTGTTTTATTTTGTTACATTATTCAAATAACCAAATAACGAACATGTGCGTACATAAAACATTAACACAAAACTCAGTGTAAACTGTTGTTCCGATCTTTGGTCACATTCCAGTAAAAGTGAACATTAACTTGTTAGATTCATAAATCGATAACAATACCCCGAACCGCTTGTCGTAGCCCTTTATGTCCTAATGCATTTGGTGATGGTGGATGTGTTAGCTGAACATTATGTGGAACCCGCATCTCCGATGAATGCCCTGTGATGCACATCGATCCTGACCCGTCTTGTTGCCAGTAGACTTCAACCATTACTCCACTTGGATTCTCTGCGTTTTCTGTGTCAGGGATCCCAACAAATCTGGCTCCCACGGGTATCTGTACATTGACCATATAACTTATTAGAATTCCTCAACCATGTTTCATTTTGAACTAATAAAATGTATATAATATACATGTAGAGTTGGATATACCTCTAGTGAGATGCCAGATTCTAACTCGAGAGTAACCATGGTTCCTTCAACGGTTGCACTTTCCAGTTCAGCTCGTCTAGCTATGTTCAGAAACACTTCTTCAAGAGTTGCAAGCCCGAGCTGTATGTCTGAGATTCCAAACTCAGATTCTCTGTTTTCTAGCTCCTCGAAAAACCCCTATTTGTGGAGAAAAGGATGATGAATATCATAGGTAGATGAAGACCATGATATCATATATTAGAGCTTTTTTTCTGATACATCCTTACCGTAAGAAGTTTCTCTTTGTCGTGGGGGATAACAAAAGTCATGAAAGCCTTGTTTTCATCTGCTGGCTCAACTTTCAAATGCTGCATATAATCATTCTTCTTTAGGTCAAAAATAAATCTTATTTAGGTCAAATCGGCCATATTAAAAAACGTTTGAGTGTGTATGCGTGCCTCGTTAAAGAATCTCTTCACTGGCTCATGCAAATCTCCAGAAGCACTGCTATTGTCCTTTTTGCTTTCAACGAAGCTAACGGTAGCAACAAAACCAGTTCCGAAGCGAGATTTTAACCTGATTGAGGTACCAATGCAGCGGAGCCTGCCCTTAGCCATGATCCCTATTCGGTCGCTTAAAATATCAGCTTCTTCCATGGAATGCGTGGTCAGTATGATGGCACGGCCTTTCTTTGAATCTTGTATAATGTCCCACACATGTCTCCTCGTGATAGGGTCCATGCCAGTTGTCTACAATCCGTATATAAGTACACCATCTTAAATCAATTTGTATGTATAGATAATTAATAAACACATTAAAAGAGGAGTTAGCATGTGACATGCCGGTTCATCTAGGAAGACCAGCTTGGGATCACCAATGAGTGCAACTGCAACACTGAGTCGGCGCTTCATCCCACCACTGTAGCTTCCTGCTCTAACTTTGGCCGCTCCTGTCAGTTTTACATCGGCCAGTAACTTCTCAGCGGTCTATAAAAAAAAACAAGTTAGTAAAAGACATGTAAAGAAGTGTGCATAAATTTTCAATTCAATCACTAGACATCCCAGCAACATTTATGAGATGATATTCAGGTGACATAGTACCGAGTTGATAGATGCAGGCGGCAACCCTTTGATGCTAGCAAAGAGGTGGAGGTGTTCTTCACTTGATAAAGCATCCCAAAGGATATCAAACTGTAAGAAAAAAGACATGAAACACATTTACGCTGAACAATTACACTATTGTCGAAGAAGCTCCGTTGTTATTAAGTAAACTGAAACTTATCTACCTGAGGACACACTCCTATCATTTTACGAATGTTCGACATACCAACAGAGCTTCTTACGGAATCTCCATATATAAGAGCTGTTTTAATTCAAATCAAATTGATCTTTGTTAATTATTAGAATGGTTAAAATAAGTTTTGGAAACTAGCTTCTTGTCATGCAGATCCTTACCATCCCCACCAGTAATTGGATTTATGCCAGTCAAACAGCTGATAGAAGTTGTCTTCCCTGCACCATTGGGTCCAAGAAGACAAAACAACTGGTCTTTGGCTATATTCATCCATAAACCCTAAACATATTCCATGATCTATTTTAGCCAAAAAAAAAACGAATGGAACTGTTGCTGTAAATTACATTTTCATGTAAGTTGCTGTAAATTACATTTTCATGTAAGAAACGATAAGGGACAATGATCATATTAGGCTTTGTGCAATAGTCATGACATATAATATAAAACCCACTAACTTTGTCAACAAGAACGATTACCTTTACAGCATGAAAAGGAGATGTTTTGGTGCATTTACAACAACCAAGTTTTGTAGTTCCTGGATATGTCTTAGCAAGACCATGAATCTGAACTGCAATGCTAGGATCGACTATTCCATCCATTGCTTGTTGCTTAACTAGTGTCTCCTCTTCAAGCACATCCTCGTCCTCTGGCGCTACATGCTCAACGGGTGGAACTGAACCAATACAGCTAAAAATGCTGCCTTCTGTAAAGTGTATATAGGAGCATGATTGGGGTTTATATTTTCCAACAAAGTAAACGACTGCTCAGGAGACCTATGAGGAGACAATACCTTCCACTTTATTGCCTCCTTTACCAGTCCAGTAACCAGGTGTTAAAAAATAGAAGATGGGTTTTCTTACACCGGACGCGTTGGGAATGATATTGTCAAAGTAGATGGCGAGAACAAACCAGAAAAGGAATGTCCCAACTTGCCACTGGTAGATAATATCCTACAAAAAGATTTTCAAGTAGTGGTTTGAGAAAAAAAAGAGTTAAGAAAGTATTTAATGAATGTCCGTCCACATACAATTGAAAGTACACAAGTTGACATGCCCCCTTCGCATACAGCTCTTTCACTCCAGCTAATTCCAGAACTTGCTGGAGTTGAAGTTGCATCAAGAAGAAGCTTAAGTCCCGCAGAAAAAGTGTTGGGTGGGAAGAGTGACCAAATCGCCCGGCGAGAAGCAGGATAAGCGTTGGAGTAAGGGAATCCAGTAGCTGATACAATCTGAGCATTTAGAAATGGTAACTAGTAAGAAGAAGTCGTAAACGATTTGAGGAACTAGGTTAAAGCTAAGAGAATCAAACCTGTGTGATAAAGCCAATGAGAAACACAAGGAAACCAACTGTTGTAGCTGAAGATGATTTGCTAATGAAAGATGATAGCACGAACGCTAGGCCAATCTAGTAACACAAAGGATAGATAAGTTTTAAGTGATAACCCAGAAATAATCAATGGAAAATAATTAAGAATGATGAGGATCTTTAATTACCATATTAAACTGAAAAAGTAAGAAAAGTAGGAAGACAACAAAAAAACTGTTTTTCAAGAAAAAGGCGAATCGGAACATCATTCCAAAGAGGACTAAGAAGAGTGATGATACAAATGTAAGGAGTCCTTCCCATGTGAGCCATGATAACCAATAAGCTGTATCAAAAACTCCCATCATTGTCATGGCCTGACGAAGTTTTAGCTCTTTCTCCGTAACAAGAGAACCGAGCTGGAGAACAAAGCCAAACATGGAGAAGGCAAGAAAAAAGATTGGTCCCATTACTTTGAGTGCAGAGATAGCTTCAGCTATAATAGCTGGCCGTGCAAATTCTTTAAATCCAAAACCCCAGCCAAACTTTGGATCTGAAATAGTGAAAATACAAAAAAAAAAAAAGTCAAAAAGAAGACATGTACATTTATGGATTTCCAACTAAAAAGTAATTAAAAACTAATTGATGATAAGTGAATTTGTAGACATTTCAACTTATTAGTACTAGTTATGAGTTTTTCAATTTTCAATATGATACTTTGTCTCTAAGCTCAAAGGTTTCAAGATGGTACCTCCAATTAAAGACCTCGCAATCTCACGCTCTGCAGCTATTTGAAGAGGAACAAGGAACTTAAAAGTTGGATCTTCAACACGACCACGTTTTTTCTCCGATGAGGAATTTGTCTGAACTCTATAGCTGATTATTGTAGCATTCCTTTCCACAAAATGCAAAGCTCCTGGGACTTGCAAAGGATGTGACATAAACCATGCATCGACCTCCTCAGGTGCTTTGAATGATTGAACCTGAGAAAAACACACACACAAGAGAAACATTTCAGCACCTTTATTAAGTTAAAACTAAAAATAACCAAACATAATAAGAACCTAACCTTGTTGGTCGGAATTGGTCTCCCCGGATTGTTAGCCATGATTGCAGAGACGATGTCAGTCACACGACGGCTATCGTTACCACTCCATAAGAAGTCGTAGCAAGGAAGCTTCACGAAGAACTTATCCTCACAAGGAAGAATAGGCGGCGAAAACAGAAGCGTGGGATCGGTTACGTTCTTGTAGGCACTTGAGGATGCTTCGCTCGCCTTCATAGCTTCCTCGATACAGAATATGACAAGGATGAAGAAGAATGATGAGAAAAGCTGAAGACACGTAGATCTCATGTTCCTCCATGATAGCAGCAGGTTCTTCTTAAACAACGCCGTGAACTGCTGATACAGAAGCGGTAAACCTTGTTGCAAAACCATTATCAAGATTTTTTTTGGTTAGTTTTCAAAAAACATAATATGAGAAACGTTTTCTCTTCTGTTAATTCTATACCTATTCTATATCTAAGAATACGTAAGGTAACATCTAAAAAAAAGGTTTACGGACATGCGATCTTTTCTTTCCAATTTTTAAGGTCCACGTTAAACTATGTTTATTTCACATATGACCTATTTTGGGCAGTTCTATTTGTTTATTTTTTTCCTTATAATTGATTATATATTGTGATCTTTCATCTTCAATTTTTAAGGGTTTGACTATTCTCCCACGTTTTTTCTTTCTTCATTGATGGCTGATCCTAGTCCCGCAAGTTTTGGGACGCAGGCAAATGCGTTACTCAGGAAAAACTTAACGTACCAGGTCGGTTTTCTCTGATAATTATTAGGCGGTCCTGAAATTTTAAAGGTTATAAGTAATTAGTATTAGTTCTTCTTTTTTCACAAATTTGGAAACGTATGTGCAGGACTACCCTGGTTATTATCCCCTAATTGTTATGTAAAACTATCTTTTTTATTAAACTCATGGAAATTGAACTGCAGAGGAAACATATATGGACGAATGTTAGGCTCATCCTAGTTCCACTCTTCCTCTGCTTAATTCTCCTAGCGATTCAGCATGTGATGGATGCGCTCATGAAGAGTGTCTCTGATATGGCTGGTGACTGTAAAAGTAACCCTAATTTATCTGGTGGTAAGTGTCCCATCCCAAACCCTCCAATGTTGCCTCCCATGTTGCAGATTCCACAACATGAACTCCGTTCTGTTAAAACCGATTTTCTTCCCTACAAAGACCTCCCTGACAAGTCATGTAGAGGAACAATGGGAGGATCTTGTCCGGTAACTATACTTATGACTGGTGACAAACAGCCCCTTGGTAAAGGTATATACTTCTCTTCCTTGTTTGATAAGTAACTTTTATTTCTCCTTGTTGCATGCGAAACTTACCCAAGCGTGTTCTCTTTCAGCTTTATCCGCGAATATATTTTCTACCTCTTTCGCGGTTAATTCCTCCGACCTCTTGCCTACTTTAGCCAATAATGTCTTGGTATGTCTTTCTTTTTGAGGCTGCTATGGCCATCTCTGAGATTTATGGAGTCTGAAACAATTACTAAACCATTTTTCTTTTAATCATTTGGAGGCCTAATTATATATACATATTAACCATTAATATTTTGGAGGCCATAGGTGAATGTTTAATCTGGCTAATGCTCATGACCACCTCTGGATATATATGTCTGAATTTGAGTGCAAGAGTCTACATTCATTCCATCTCCTTTTTTTCAGGGCACAACAATCGCAGCAGATAAAAACAATTACGCAGATCCAGGGCTTGCCTCAGGTCTCCCTATCTACAGTATCCAACCTCTTTGCAATGCAAACTCTACATGGCCACTCTCTCTTGAAAAAATCCAGACAGGTATTTCTTTTACCTCTTGCTTGTGATGTAACTGATGTTCAAAGGGAAAGTTTGACTTGAGAGATGATAAACTAACCTGAATTGGTTCGTGTCCTAAATATCCCCCCAGAGGTGAAGTGTGTTCAAGGGTTGTGTCTCTGGAGAAATAACTCTGCAGATGTCAATAATGAGCTTTTCAAGGGTAGTTATAGGGGAAACCCTGCTGGAATTACAAATGAGATCGCTGCAGGTTTCGAATTTTTCTTCCATATATTACATTTTATGTACTATCTTCATCGCGTATACTTAGGATCCACCTCAACTTTTCTATGCATTAGCATACGATCTCATGAGTACGGATAAGAGGAACTTCAATGTGACCATCTGGTATAACTCAACCTACAAAGACGAGTTTTCAATTGGGCCTGTGAAGCTGGTCCGAGTTCCCCGATCTATCAATCTGGTACAATATATTGTACTCTCAAGACATATGCATCCACTTACAATCGTGTTTCTCTCATTGTTAACATATGCCTCTGCAGATATCAAATGCTTATCTAAAGTTTCTGAAAGGCCCCGGGATAAGGATATTATTTGAGTTTGTCAAAGAAGTTCCTAAACACGCAACTATATTGAACACTGACATAGCGTCCTTGCTTGGTCCACTTTTCTTCACTTGGGTTGTTCTTCTTTTGTTCCCTGTAAGTTCTCTCCTACCAGAGACTTGAATGTTTTTAATTATTCCTTTGTATGTAAATGACTAGCTATAAATCTTGCAGGTGATCTTGACATCATTGGTGTATGAGAAACAAGAACGTCTAAGAATTATAATGAAAATGCATGGCTTAAGCGATGGTCCGTATTGGTTGATTTCATATGCCTATTTTCTAACTATATCTGTGTTGTATGTTGCTTCTTTGGTGATCTTCGGATCAGTAATAGGACTCAAGTACTTTCGGCTCAATACCTATAGCATCCAGTTCGTTTTCTATTTTATCTACTTGAATCTACAAATCGCTCTTTCCTTTCTTGTTTCTTCAATATTCTCAAAGGTTAAGACTGTTACAGGTAATAATAACATATTATTTTTCTCATCAAGAACATGCCAATGTTCAAAATTGAATGGTCTCTTTGTTTTTATGGATTAATTGTAGTTGTTGCTTACATAATTGTGTACGGTAGTGGGCTCTTGGGAAGCTTTCTCTTCCAAAAGATGCTTGAAACTCAGTCATTTCCGGGTAACCTTAACAAAAAAAAAATTAATATGCTCGTTTTTATCACTTACTTTCTTATTTTTTGGTATATAATATCTATATGCCTTACAGAGGAATGGATTGTTGCCTTGGAATTGTATCCTGGGTTTTCTCTATACCGGGGGTTGTATGAGTTCTCACAATATGCCTCCAGGGGAAGTGGGATGAAGTGGCAAGATATCAGTGATAGTGGAATGGGTGAAGTTTTATGCATCATGTCGATAGAGTGGTTTCTGGCTCTCATCATAGCCTTCTATATTGATCAAGTTTTCTCATCTGGGAAGCACCCTTTCTTTTTCTTGAACCCTTCCAAGAAGTCTTCTTCTATACCAAGTAAGCCTACCGTGCAGAGGATGGATTCTAAAAAAGTCTCCATAGACATGGGGAAAATAGATGTCAGTCAGGAGGTATGTTTAACAAGTCATATTTTTGGGCTTTCCATGTGTTCTCTGATGTTAACATTAAATGAGATAATAAACAGAGGGAAAAGGTGCAACAATTGAGAAATGAAGGTAGCGCAGGGCACGCCATCTTGTGTGACAACTTGAAAAAAGTGTATCCAGGTAGAGATGGTAACCCTCCAAAAATGGCAGTAAGAGGGTTATATCTCGACGTTCCTTCAGGAGAATGCTTCGGCATGCTTGGACCTAATGGCGCTGGAAAAACATCCTTCATCAGTATGGTCAGTTTCGACAAAACAGTTTCACAAATAAACGTTATAGTGCGTCAAATTTTGTAATCTTTTACTGTATTTTTTGTTGTTTCCATAGATGACAGGGCTACTCAAACCTTCATCTGGAACAGCATTGGTTCAGGGTTTGGACATATGCAAGGATATGAACAAAGTATACACTAGCATGGGCGTTTGCCCACAACACGAGTAAACACACACTTACAATTCTTCTGCATGTTCCTTCTTTACCAAGCAAATAAGAAACAGTTTAGAGAACAATTTCGGTTTTGTGGCATTCTCTTGGTTGTAGCTTGCTTTGGGAGACACTAACAGGGAGAGAACATCTTCTCTTCTACGGGCGACTCAAGAACTTTAAGGGCTCTGCTCTAACGCATGTATATATATATATCTGCCACACCTTGCTGTCTTAGTTTAGTTTCGTGTTATATATAACTCCAGAAGAAGACAATATTGTTAATTCATTGATACATAATCATTTCAAGGCCGTGGAAGAATCTCTAAAGAGTGTAAGCCTTTTCGACGGAGGAGTTGGCGACAAACCTGCTGGAAATTACAGTGGAGGTATGAAAAGGCGGCTTAGTGTCGCTATATCACTTATTGGGAACCCCAAGGTACATGCATTCTTGTTACTTGTGTCGTGTTTTCAAGCAATTTGGTTCTTAACAAGCCTAAGGTGTGATTAATCATTCTCTTAATTATTAGGTAGTTTATTTGGATGAGCCAAGCACAGGACTTGATCCAGCCTCGAGGAAGAACTTATGGGATGTGATTCAGCGTGCAAAACAAAACACAGCAATTATCCTCACAAGTATATACATACATATATTATTTTCTTAGATTATATATGGGATGTGCTTAAGTGTTCTTCTTAAATAGACTTAATCTTAACGTTAAGACTACGTTTTCAGCTCACTCGATGGAAGAAGCAGAGTTTCTATGCGATCGATTGGGAATATTCGTAGACGGGGCCTTGCAATGCATAGGAAACTCCAAGGAACTAAAGAGCAGATACGGTGGATCGTATGTGTTCACGATGACAACATCTTCAGAACATGAGGAAGATGTTGAGAGATTGGTATCAACTGTGTCTCCCAACGCCAAGAAAGTATATCATCTCGCTGGTACACAGAAGTTCGAGCTCCCAAAGAACGAAGTTAGGATTGCTGAGGTGTTTAGGGCTGTAGAAAAGGCTAAATCCAACTTCACAGTCTTTGCTTGGGGACTTGCCGACACAACTCTCGAAGATGTCTTCATCAAAGTCGCTAAATCTGCTCAAGCCTTCATTTCCTTGTCTTGATGAAGCCTGATTTTTCAAGTTAGGGTTTCTATTTTTTTGAGTCAAAGATGTGTCTTCGGGCGCACGCAACCAACTTCCTAATACTTCTCATGCAATTTGTATATACTATTAGCTGTACACGTTTTTTACATAGAAGCTTCAGCCTATGTTGAGATGTCCCATAATTATTCGTTGTTACATACTCTCTATGTATTACAAATTAATATGAACATGAAATATTTTTTTTTTTTTTTTGCTAAAAAGAACATGAAATATTTGCTTATGCCAATTTACATTGTCGGGCTGAGTATATGCAAATTAGTTGATGTCTTTTCTGACATTCAAGCTGTGTCATCACATCAATCTTGGTGTTATATATGTGAATCCAACTAATCAATCTTTGCATATATTACCGTTATGTTTGGTTTTAGTACTTATTAGCTGATCAATTTGTTCCGAAAACAAAACAAACGGGTCTTACACCTTAACTAATTTGGTTAAGTCGAACGACTTAAAAATGTATATATATAGCTAGGGATTAAAAAACAAATAAAGAGCTGCAAGAAACTGAAACCAAATTAGGGTAAAAAATGAATGGCATCGAGTGTTCTTTAACTTTCAGTAATCGTGTGCATATACCATCAGAAAAGAACACAAGTTATTCATCTTTATTAAGAAATGGGATACAATTGTGTATGTTTTTTACACATACATATACCACATATTAGCAGTCGTGCTGTAATCAAAGAATATGTTTTTTTTTTTTGCTAAAATCAAAAAAATATGTTTCATAAAAGGAACCAATAAATCTTCTTCTTATAAGCTACACATAACATAATCATCCTGAAAAAATGTGCTTCAGTTCTATAGAGCTTAAGGAACCTACTCATCTCCATCATAGAACAACAATAATATTTTATGCGTATTGACTTAAATAGTAGGAAATATTTCAAAGAGAAAAAGGGCACATATTAATAAGATAGCTTCTCATTATATTATATCATCCAGAATAAGAATAATAAGATAAAACCTATTACAAGGCATTTTTATTGGTTTACTCACTCATACGTATCATCATAGCAGTTGATTAATTATAGAAGAAATAGACGTTTCTATGGGAAGAAACAGTCGTTTCTATGGGAAGAAACATATTCCTTTGATCATCAGGTGAACAAGAGGCTGTCCGGGGAACACTATTGGCCAGCAATCTTCGCTTAAACCTTCCAAAACGTCACAGCAATTGTGCTTAAGGTGGCTAAAATCCCAACGTAGTATGGCAGTTATGGCATCAGTGCATCCCTCCACATTTTGGATTGTCTTCAGACATTCTGCAGGACTATAGAAATAAGATTTTCCTGCACTCAAAGGCGAAACACTTAGTATAACGAACAATATCATAGCTAAAACCGTAACATTTCTGTTCAAAGCCAGCATCGTTTCTTATGTTTTGACAAGATATAAAACAAAAACAAATGAAAGTTCTTTAGAGATTATGTTTGCAGAAGATATAAAACGATGATTTATATAGGAGAAGAATTTAGTGATCTCAAGACATTTTGGTTGGTAAAATTACCCAACTTTGTTGCACCCATTCGTAACTGTTTTTATTAGAAACTACTCACGTGAAGAAAGTTCATTTTGTGGGTTTTTGACCGAATAATCATTTATGAGTTTGTATGACAAAATTCCATTTCAGAATATATTTTATTAATTATAGATCAAAACTGTTAGATTTTTATGAACAGAAAATGAAAACAGTAATATTAAATAACTTCCGTCTGAAATTTCATGTTTATCTTTTTGCAAAGGAAAAAAAATTCATGTTTGTTATGTTCCATATGTGTTTGACTTCTAAATTTTCTAAGAGACATATATTAAAACAGAAAGCTTGGTTTGAAAAGATATATATATATATATATATATGTCCATGTATTTTTTTGATAGTTAATATATAACTAGATCCGCGAACGGACAATTTTCTTTTAGATTTTCTATGTTTTTGGTAAATGCATTTTTAGTATAATTTTTAGTTTATAATACATTTATTCATTTTAGTCATGAATTTCATTCGTTTATATCTTTTATTGTATTGGATATTTACAAAGAATTTGTATTTAATATATTTTTATTTACATGTGAATGACCGTTTTAGTTATTAGTAATTTATAATGAATAATATCTTAGAAATATATATATATATATATATATGTATATATATATCATGAAAATTAAATAAAAGAGCTAATATAATTGTCTTTCTTAATAAAGATTGATTTGATCACTAATGGGCTAAAAGGGATATTTCACCCAACAATTTCTTGTTGACTTAGTTAATTAAAAATTAATTAGTTTATTTTTATTTTAGAAAACACAAAGTTCAGAATACAATTTAAAATTCGGTCTTTGTCTCTTCAATTTTGAGTTAATTTTCGTATTCTTTTAAATCTTCTATTTTTTATGAACTTTAAAAATTACAATTAAATTCCTAAATTTTAAGATTATTTTTAAATATAGAAGTTGAATATTTTTAAATTAAAATTTTATAAAATTTAAAATTATTTATATTAATTTATCAAATAAATAATATATTCATTTCTGAAATTTCTTACTTACTAAGTGATAATATTTATTACATTAGTTTACCGCATGATATTTGATAAAAAACATTATAATATGGTTTTAATATTTGAAAATGGAATAAAACAAAAATTCATATTAAAATTGTTTACCTTTGCAATTTTGAATGTGGCTTTATAGAGAATATATAATTCTAATATGAAAAATACACTTTTATTTTTTTATACTCTAATCCAGCGTTTCTCTTGATTAGTGAAATGATAAGGGCACTAGCACGAGATCACTGAAACCGTTCTTCTGAAAGCATTAACATTAATTAGATTCAATTCTTCTTCTTTATTCTTAAGAGAAACCCCTCTCCCCCTCCCCCCCCCAAACTATTTTTGATCCTAGAAAAAAAAATTCTGGCTTCGCCACTGGTTGGAGATACCCTTACCCAAATAAATCTTTCTTTTAGAACCATAGATAATATTTTACAAATTTACCGTTTTCCCAGGAACTATATTTGTCCTCAACTTTACTAAAATTGCCAAAAAAAAAAGAAGCATTTATTTTCAAAGCCACCATTTTCTTTTCTTCTTATGTTTGCACAAGATATAGAACTAAAACAAGTAAAAGTTCACAAGATATAAAATGATTACATATATAGGAGTGGACTTTAGGGATCTCGACATTTTGGTTGGTAATACCCAACTTTGTTTTACTCGTTCGTAACTGTTTTATTAGAAACTATGCACGTGAAAAAAAAATGGTGGTGTTTTAGAGCGAATATTCATTTATGTGTTTGTATGACAAAAATAATTTTCAGAATATATATTTTACTAGTTCTAGACCACAATTGTGAGAATTTTATGAAAAGAAAATGAAAACAGTAATATATGAAGAAGTAGAATAATGTAGAACGTATTATTTCGGGTATGAAAACAAGTACTCATCGTAACCATCCAAATTCTTTCAGAAATAACAACCAAAAAGAGCGAGGAATGATAAAAGGGACAAAGACGACAAACTCATTGTCAATGTGGTCGATACCACAATCAACCCATAAAAAATCGAAGGAATGACTGTGTAATGTGGCTAGACATCTCCAATTCCACAATTGCCCCATAGAAAAAGCCAAGGAATGGTAAATATGGAATTAAATGTATTGGAGTAAAAGTCTTAGTTCTAACTTCATGCTTTTGTGAAAGTCAGAATGAATTCTTTAGCCTTACTTCTTTTATTCATGAAGTATTTGGAAATACCATTTAATATGAAAACCTTTTAAAAAAAAAGTATTTGGAAATATCCAGAAATATGAGAAGCTTTCCGATTATATATGGAGGAGTAAAAGTTTTTCACTTTTTTTTTAACGTATGACAACGTACGTAGAAAGTCATGGTCTTAAAGTCTGAAACTCTAAATTAGCGTCTTGCTTTTTTATCACAGCTAGATTTTGATCTCTGCGTCCGTACGGATTTTGAATTTTTATTTATTTTTATAAAGTATTTAATGATCTTTTAAACTCATGGTTTATTTATATATTTTTGTCTTCTACAAACTTATAAGATGATCCGACTCAAACCCTCGAAAAATTTACAATATCCGAATTGTATTTATATTGATTTTAAAACTCTATAAACAAAAATTTGTATTCCAACTAGTGTTTTGATGTCCTCATCAATATGATTCTGTGAAAATATAAAATTTTATTAAATTATTTTTGTACATAATATTCTATCTAAAATTTTATCATTTGTGTAGATTTTCTTTTTCAAAAAAGGAAACTGCACAAATCATATATTAATTCGTGCGAATATCTGGTTTGACTTGTGTTCAACGTAAACTCATAACCCGCTGATTTTATAAAAAAATTATGTAAATTTTTAATGTTTTATAATTTACATATATAGTAGAATATATATTATTTTCTAAAATTCTGAAAGTTCAAAGAGATTAGCGTCTTACCTTTTAATCACAATTAGATACTGACCCGTCTTTAAAAAGGCTAGTATATTTTTTTGCATTTATTTTTTCTTAAGAAATATAATTTTTATGTTTGTGTGTTTCTATAATTATATTTCTCTATAATATGAATTAATAGAATAGATAATTTTATGTAACTTTATTAAATAAATCAAAATGCATATTTGAATTTATATTGTTTGGTCTATAGAAACCAATCCGGTTCATGGATATTTCATAACAAACTTGTAGTGTTAATGTTAAATTGTCTACGTTATTCTTTTTAATCATGAAACAAAAGAAACCAGTTATATATATATATATATATAAAATATTATATATAAAAATATATATAAAAATGACCTGTACTTTAATCCAGTCCAATGATAATATAGGCCATACCCATAATTAACAAACGATATAATAATTTAGGCCAGACCTATAATTATCAAACTATACAAACTATAAATAACTTAGTGGATCCGGATCATTATAAAATTAAAGTGATGGTTATATATTTGTTGGACTAAACATATATCAATAGGTCATAATCCTGTTTTAATAGAATATATGGTAAATTTGGATTTTAATATTTTTACTTAATTTAAATGAGTATTTTTATTACAATTGAATCCGTAATGATCCAAACCGAATCCAAACTAAAACTTATAAATAACCAAATATGGTTTTAATCTTTTGTTTAAAAACCAATATCTAAATAACCGGAATCGAACCCTAACTCTTACCCCTATACATAGCCTATAATTTGAATAGAGTAGTATATGCTGTACCTTCCAATTTAAAAATACTTAATTAATTATTCATAGCATAATTAATTGGACAGTGTTAATTCTTTCAAACCTTTACTATTTAGTTAAGCATACACTTAATATGAAACAGACATAAAACACATAATAATCAATGTATTACACGATCAATAAAGAAACGTTCGGTGGCCTGCTGGAACACCGCGCGCACATGTTCCCCATAACCCGGGTTCGATTAACTCACAGGGTGTTTCATTTTTTAACGTAATTTTACTTATATTCTTCCTCAGTCGAATTAGGTTACGCAGAAAAGAGTTTTACAGCCGCCATTGTTTTTTTTAATTATATAATCCATTGATTGTTATGAGTATTCGTTGATTTTTACGTTTAAACCTTGCCGATTTGACATATATTACCGGATTTAACCTATACAAACCTAAAAAAAAAAGTAAAAAGTTTTTGATGATTTCGATTTAGAGGCTGATAATGAGAAAGATAGCGGTTGTAAATCACCATGAATCTCATAATCTGCTTACACACTTCTCTTTGCAGGTTCAATTGAGATTTCAAGAGTAGAACTAGGTTTCTGTGAATGGATTAAATTCGGAGAGTTTGAGTGTTCATCACAAATCAAAAATAATAACCGTACTGATTTATATGTTAATAATATTGATATATTTTGGATGCAGTTATATTTTAATTTATGCAGTTATATATACAATTATATTTTAAACTGGACAAGACATTTATCAAACTGGTAATACTTGTGTTTTAATAGAATAGATTTATGTCTAACATGTGCACTAACATCAAATAATGAGTTTAAAAATAAATCTCGTTCTCTACACCCGTCCACCTCAGGAGCCTCCGGATCCACCCGATAGAGTCCCTCCTTCACAATCCAAATCTCCATCATCTACTTGCGAAGCCCCTCCAGTGCTGATCCACCGCTTCTCAACCACCTCGAGCTTGCGTTTAAAGTTTCGGTGATCTCTCTCGCCCAACATCACAGATCTATTCACGAGACAGAGCAACTGTCATCTCCGCAGTTTCACCAACCAGATCTACGTCTCTCTCACCCCTACGGACATATGCTCTTTGATGTCTCCGTCCCTCACCGGAAAGGTGTCTGTCCGAGACGAGCCCTCCGCCAGCTATACAAGCTCAGGAATTGGAATATCAACTAGAGTGTTACTTGTTAAACTCAGCCATAAGGACGTTGCTTGCTTCTCTGCAAGATATTGGTGTGGATGGGAGTGTATTGTTGTGTATACTAGCTGTTCTCAAGCCTCCCTCTCTCCAATACACAGCATTGCGAAATCTTGAGGACTGGACTTTTGATGTTGATACATTGGTAGTGGAATAGTTTGTGGTTACAGGTTCGCTCAACCATTACAGTTCGGATGCATTCCACCATCTGGATTCAGATTATCGGGTTCACCTGGCCCAAAGTTTAGTTTCAGTGTCAGTTTACAGGGTTCACCTAACCCAAATCTGGTCTCAATCACAAGGAAAAGCCATCGAAGCAAACATAGTACCTTCTCGCCATAAAGATCGGGTCAGACAAGCATCAAGAAGCCATACAGACAGCAGTTTCGTATCATGTATGACCAACGAGGCATGGAACAAAAATAAATTGACAGCAGGATTGGGATGGGTCTTCTCGGATCTAGATCTGGAGACTCCAATTCATGGATCTATGGTTGTAAGTTTCATCAGCTCAAACCTTATTGCAGAAACCAACACGATTCGATCGGCACTTTGCATGGCGCTAACTTTGGAGTTTTCCACACTTAAAGGTTCTCTCCAACAGTTTAACGCTCATTAAAGTTATATATTTCCGGCGACCTCCAGTCTAAATAAATCATCAGAATCATTCGATCGATCTCTTTTAGTTTTGCACCAATTTTTTCTATCATGTTTACAGATCGGACAATTTAGTTGCTGATGATTTAGCAAAAAAGCCTCTCCAAATCTTTTCTCTTTGTAACGGACATCATGATTTGAGTTTGTGCTCATTTCTTTTTCTTAGTTGATCTAATGAAATCTCAGTGACAGAAAAAAAAAACTCCCGTTTACAATTCTTTTTAAAAAAAACTGAAACTCCCGTTTACTATTCTATTCGTTTCTTTGTCATAGTAATATGATTTCAAAATATATCTAGAAGAATTGCCAATGAATCTATTAAATCGTTGAATGCCAGTAGGAATTTCCAGAAATAGCGACGACAATTTTCGTGTTTCAGACTTCTTCTAGAAGTGATTCATTGACGAAATTTTGTACCTACCAAAGATGAAACATGTGATGTTTATTGGTTCCACTAAGACATTACATGATGGAGGTTTATATTTTCTTTTCTGTTTTTTCCACTTTTCTTTTAGATATATGTTCTAAGTTATTATGTTTAGTAAAAATATTGCTTGTCGTGCTGCTTGTATTAATCCATTCACTTTCTTAATTGTTGTTCATGATATTTCATACTAGTTGAACATGTTGTATGTGTGTGTATATATATATATATATATATATATATATATATATATTAAAAGAAAACTTGTCATATACTATTTTATTTTATCTATAAAATTTTATGAGTTTGAAATTAAATAGTTGATGATATTATTATACATCTATCATAAATGCCTTCTTCCGAAAGTAGTTAAAGTGTAATGTCATACTATATTAATTTCCTTATATATATAGAAACTTTTGTTTTCGGACTACAAATTCTAATCTCAATAATAAAGGTTAAGGAGAAGGGATCGATAGGGTCTAAGACATACTTTTTTTTTCGGAATAATTACTACTCTTTAAGAAATCCATGAACGTTTGTGATCATCCTTTCTAAACCTAAAATTTATTGCATTTTCACTATTGGAAATATTTATGTCTTAATCACTTTTGACTAAAAACTTCTTGCTACAGATTGGGTTTAATCAAAGAAAACAAATATGGAAGTGGATCACGTACGTTGAAAAGCAGATTGGCGTGTGACTTGTGATGACTGTAAATATGAACAGACATCATCAAAAACTACACCAGGTTATTATCCCCTAATTGTTCTGTAAAACTATCTTTTTTATTAAATTCATGGAAATTGAACTGCAGAGGAAACATATATGGACGAATATTAGGCTCATCCTAGTTACACTCTTCCTCTGCTTAATTCTCCTAGCGATTCAGCATGTGCTGGATGCGCTCATGAAGAGTGTCTCTGATATGGCTGGTGACTGTAAAAGTAACCCTGAGATTTATGGAGTCTGAAACAATTACTAAACCACTTTTCTTTTAATCATTTGGAGGCCTAATTATATATACATATTAACCCTATGATTGATTGTGATTATATAATAGATAAAAATATGATAGAATATATTTTTCCTTTTATAAACGATAACTTAATATATTAATGTATAATAATATTTCAAAACTAATTACTATATTAGTTAAATTATTTACATATAACTTTTGAAATTAAGATCTTGGTAAGATCTTTTTAAACAGATTTTTCGAAATTTTGAATAGATATATATATATATATATATATTAAATTTTAAATGAAAAGATAACAAAAATATAATGGTTATAGTAGTTAAAAGATTCTATATATATTATCAGTCTTATTAAAATACATTTAGCTTAAAAAAATTAAGGATGATCTAACTTAAAAATCAGACATGAAATGAAGTTTGAACTTCTGTTTTAATAGAATAGATAGATATTTACAATAGCTAAATCTTTTACAACTGATAAAAGATTTCTTGTTGAAATAATAATTTACTTTTCTACATTATTGGAATTAGTTAAAAGTTGCAACTGCAGGGAAAATCTTTATAGCTCACCGCTAGCTCCTTTGAAAGGAGAACTAACATGGGGGCTATAATCAACTCCAAAAGATGCTAGATCAATAGATTTTCCTTTTTTCTCGGATGCTGTCTTAACAAGTAGACCGATACCTCGAGCCCATTTCACCATACCCCCTATCAGTTCCTTTCTTTGTTCAAAAGTTATCTCCTCTGAAGCACTCTTCTTCATCTCAATCACAATTTTTCCCATTGACAACATACCGTCGACCATCCTCCAAGTATCCACCTATCGCCAAAAAGAAAACAAAATACCACAACCTTTAATATAAAACCGCGAGGAACATGTCCGGGTACCATATGAACGTTAATATATCGGACTATAACTTACCGATGCTCCACCGTTAGTACCATCCAATGCAGAAATAGCCCTAAAGAGTTTCTCGGATTTTTCTGGCATCTCAACCTTGATCCCCGACTCGAAGCAGGCCATGTAGTCCGCTACCTTTACAAAGAGATCTTTGAACTCTGCTGTGGCAGGACACTTACTCTCCAAAGCCCCCAAGAAAGCCGACATACCTTTGTAAGCAAAAGGCTCAAAGTCTTTGCTCATTTTTGGAAAATCCTTCAAGTAGTGGGGCAATGAGAACGTTCCTTGTGTTTCGTAAAGAGCTCTCTCAGAAGGAGAAGACACATTGGTGTCATAGTCAATTCCAAATGATGATAAATCGATAGATTTTCCTTTATTCTCGGAGACCTTCTTTACGAATAGACCGATTCCTCGAGTCCATTTCACCATGGATTGAATAATTTCTTTTCTTTGTTCAAAAGTTATTTCCTTAGAACCACTCTTCTTCATATCAACCAAACTCTTTCCCATTGACAATAAGCCATCCACTAGCGTCCATGTATCCTCCTATCGTCAAAAAGGAACGTAACAACAAAACAATTTCCAATGAGCTTGAAACATTTTTCTTTCTATTGCATTTTATACAAAAGCGCAGAAAAAAAAAACAAAATAACACAATTTCCAGTTAAACTGAGAAAATTTTGTTTAGTACCAGCCCGAAGGCGTAGACAGGACCGGTCTAAAGGCCGTTTAGAACATCAAGATTTTATATAACAATTTTTAACGGTAGGCAAACAATTACGAAAATTTTATATGAAGTATAAAGACAAATTTTTATTTAAACGTAGGGTATTATGATTTTTTTTTAAATGTCAGACCAGCACTATTATTGTACTATACTAGTGTTAACGTCTAAATGAAACTTACTGATGTTCCGCCTTTAGTTCCACTAAAATCAGACATAGCCCTGAAGAGTGTCTCAGATTTTATTGACAGCTCAACTTGGAGATCTTTTGACCCGGGTGATGTTGAACTGTAACATGCCATGTAATCCTTCAGCTTTACAAAAAAATCCTTAAACTCTGTGGTCTGAGGACATTTGCCTTCCAAGTCACCCATGAAATCCATCATACCTTTGTAAGCGAAAGACTCAAAATCTTGGCCTACTTTGGGAAAGTTCTTCAAGTAAAGAGGTAATGAGAATGTCCCCTGTGTTTCATAAACAGTGCTCAATGCAATTAGTAACATTAGATATATGGCTAATGAATTTTTTGCCATTTTTATTTTTGAAGAAGAGAAATGAAGATGAGATTATTATCTTTTTTTTTTTGTTTTTTTTTTTGTTTTGGATGATTGTCTTTTCTGCGAGAAGTGAATTATATAGATGTTTATAAAGTCTAAATTTAGCTATTAAAACGAAAAATGGTCCGATAGATTTCTATATATTTATGGTCATGGAAGAATGGTAAAAGAGATTTGCTAAAGTTTCGAAGGCTATTTGCTATGATCTAGATTTACTATTATAGATGTGGTTGTGGACACTTTCTTCGTCAAACTATATTTAGGTGGACGACCAGATTGATATACTATGCTTACAAATTAAAATGAACAATCAACATGCTTACACAAAATGTTCCTTATACGAGAACTACATAATTTTGTTTGCATGCAATTCATAATATCCAAAATATTTTGAAATGATAATTTTTTTTTTGTCATCATCCAAAAAAAAAATATATTAATTAAAAAAATAAATATTAATAAATATTTTGAAATGATATTTAAGGTGGGAAATTATGGTCATATGTTTTTGATAAAAATTTAAAATCGATAAAATAATGAAATATTAATTATTATTAATATGATAATTTAATCATGTTTTTAGAACATTATTTTAGTATTTAAATTTAAATTTGTTAGATATGTACCGAGGAAAATAATTGATAAAATTTCATTTTAAGAACCATATAAATAGATAATATGATTTTTTGGTCAATTGTTCCTCATCAAAGAAAATATCTATTTAAAAAACAAATTATTTCAAACATGAAGGAAAGAAATTAAGGAATAGACTGAGATATATGTGTTAATAATTTGACAAATTTTTAATTTAATTAATATAAAATATGATGAACTATGGTCTTTTAAGAAAAAAAGATGTGGTTGACACTTTACAGCAAAGTTTATATATCAACAAACACAAATAAAAAACCCGGTAATTTTATATAAAGACAAATTTGAGGAACTTTTAACCATATAAAGAAAGATTTGAGGAACTTTTCTATGCATTAGAATTACTTGACAAAAAAACCAAAAAAAAATCTGTCTTTATATATATAATAATGTAGTATGTTGAATTGAAACCAACAAATAATCAAATATATTTATTTGACACATCATTTGAAAACAGTTTTCTAAACCGATAATTTTTAATCAAAAAATAAAATTATATGGTTTCAAAAGGTTAAAGATTGTGGTTATTTATGTAGGTTGAAAATTGTATAGATAATAGTAACATAAAAAAGCAGTTACGGAGATTATATGAAAAACGCACTTATAGATAACTTAAAACACATTTGCTTTCAAGTTTGAGTAATAGAATAGATGCTTGATGCCACAAAAAACACGTTTGCTTTCAAAACAATTAATTAAATAAATTAGATGCTAATCCATCATTTAAAAGATTGGATATATTTTTGTTTATTTTTTATGAAAAAGTTTAATTTTTATATTTGATTTTTTGTAATCATATTTATGTTTAATATTAATTTAATTTGATATAATAATCCCTTAAATAAATAAAATACATATTAAAAGTAACATTTATCAATAAATTATGTTTCTATTTTAATAAAATAAATTATTCAAAATTTTGAATGATACAGAATTGTCAGTTGACTTCTGTTTTATTTTGTTACATTATTCAAATAACCAAATAACGAACACTAGACTTTGACCTGCTCGACCGAGCGGGTATCAATTTTGTTTTTATAAATATTATACATAATTTGCAATATGTGTATTAATATTATGTTTTGAAAGATAATAATTTGTTTAATTACATCGAATATTTTTTTGTGTTTTACCGTAAATTATAAGAATGATATTTATTGGATATTATATAAAAATTGTATAATTAAATTTATGTATAAAATATCTAAAATATCTAAAGAACCTTAATTAATTAGATCCAAAGATTATAAAGTTAATTAAGAAATTGGTGAAGCACAAGAATCAAAGCAACCATTGATAAAGAGTCAGCAATCTTTCAACCTATTCGATTTTGATGATATATTGCATACATGTAAACGATAAATAACAAGGATTAACGGTGACATAATACAAACCTTGGAACACCACTAGATTCGGCTAGAGAAAAAGTTTCAAGAGAAAAGAGAAAGTACTTTAGGGTTATAATTTTGACGGTGAATTGTGAAGCTGTTTATATATTGAGAAAAACATTAGGGTTTTTGACGGTTAAATGATATTTAATCACTAAAAAAGCCTTAATATTTAAGGTTTTTTTGGCAAAATTTATAGCTGTGTATCTTTAGAGTTTCAGAATCCCGCCTTTAATGACCAAAGTTCCAAAGTAAAATTTTCGTATGTAGTTTTCTAATAAAATAAGTACTACTGTATTAAAAAAAGAACAAAACGTTCACCTTCTCAGATGAACCTTTAAATTCAAATATTTTTCCATGACTAATCAAAGTACCACATAGATAATTAAATAAAAAACATTAAATTTATTTTAAAATAACTAAAAAAAATAACACCAATTTTAACAATATTGACGCCACCAACTAAACCGTAAATTTTAAATTCTAAATCATAAACCTTAAACTCAAACTCTATACCCTAAATTCAAATTGAAGACCCTAAAACCAAACCTTAAATCTTAAATCCAAACATTATATCCTAAATCCAAATTTTAAACCCTAAACCCAAATTGTAAACCCTAAACTCAAATCCTATAGTGTCAAGCTTTAGGGTTTGTGTTTATGATTTACGGTTTGGGTTTAGAGTCTATACTTTAGGTTTAGGGTTTACGATTAGGGTTTAGGATCTAGTATTTGAGTTTAGGATATAGAATTTGGATTTAAGATTTACGGTTTAAGTTTAGGGTCTACGATTTGGGTTCAAAGTATAGGTTTGGGTATTTAGAGTTTAGAATTTTGGTTAGGGTTTAGAATTTGGGTTTAGAATTTGAGTTTAGGGTATAGGGTTTAGGTTTAGGATATAAGGTTTATAGTTTATAATATAAAATTTACGGTTTAGTTGGCAGCGTCAGTATCGTTAAAATTGGCGTTATTCTTTTTTTTAATCAATTTAAAAATAAATTTAATAGAGGTGAATTTAAAGGTGGGTGAAGACAAGTTTTGTCCTTGAAAAGTACTAAATTTTTCGTATGTAATTTTCTAATAAACTAATCAGAGTCTTTATCACTTAGTTCGATTTCATGATTTCCATCTTCGGCCTCTGATCTAAGTTCTACTTCCTTTTCCATATACTCAAAATCTTCTGCTTGACCATGTACATGTGTTAGTGTCTCAACGTGCGCTGGATCAACGTTTTCATATTGCATTGCAGCAAAGTCTAAATTTTTGTTGACCATGTACATGTGTTAGTGTTTCAACGTGCACTGGATCAACATTTTCTTATTTCTATCGTTATTGTAATTGGATTCTTTCTGATATGTTTTTAATGGTCGTATGTTTTCTATATATTATGATTCTTTCTGATATCATGATTTTAATTAATAATATAAACAGGAAATAGTAAAGTATATTCTATATCAGATAAGGAATATAGTTCTTAAAGATTGTTATATACGTAACATTGGCATATGTTTGTAAAAGAATTTTTCCTTTTTAAATGGTTTTTGTTATTATGTAAATATTTGTTATAAACTAAACTTGTAACCAATCATGTAATGCTTGCAACGATAAATTGTTTTATTTGGTGTTAATTAGCAACTAAATTTGAGTCACAGTTAACTTACAAACAGAGACTCATATTTCTGTCGCAGTTTCGTATCCACTTTGTGACGCTACATATAGTCACCATTCTGTCACGACTGTTACGTTTAATACTGTAGTAACAATTACGTATTTAGTTGTGACGAAACCTTGCAACGACTTATATCGTCACAATATTGTGACAAAATAACTACTGAATTAAGACGAAGAAACATAGTCACAACAACGTATTAAAATCGTAACTAAATTGTGACGAAAACAGGTGGTCTCAAGATGTAGTCACAATATCTCATTTTTCTTGTAGTGTTTGGCTTATAACTAAAAACAAGAAAACAAATCCAAACAATCATCATATTACGTCAATCGTGAGAAAAAACTTTCTCCAGTACACAAATTCCACGTCCAAAACTCCTCATTTCATACTTTATTCATCCACAAATTCCATGTCCACAACTCTTCATTTCATACCTTATCCATCCACAACTCCTCTTTTCTACTATATCTCACGTACATAATCTCATGTCCACAACTTCTCCTTTTATACCTTATCCATCCACAACTCCTTTTTCACACTTCGTCCATCCATAACTCCCCTGTCCACAACCACTGCATCATCAGACAATCATCCTTCGAGCCCTCATCTACCCCCAATCAATTTCACCGCAGCCTTTAGCTTCACCGACAGAAACCCTAGAAATCGTACCCATCCACAATAGTCACTAGCCAAGAAGGACTCTAAATTCAAGAGGGGAAACCAGAGGAATAACGAAGGCTGTTTCGCACCAGACCTTGTCTCTTCCGTCAATTAAGTACAGATCCAGGTTATACAAAAGGAGAGGAGACGGATTAATGGCGTTTCGTCGAGTTCCGGTGAGTCGAAGGGCCTCCCCTCGAACATGAAAACCAGGTGCAGACACGGAGGCGCAGATATGGAGGCGCAGTCACAGCGTAATCGGGGATTGAGGATCTCGAACAACGGAGATACGGAGGGGGTATAAGAGAGTTTGAGTAAAGTGTGAAAAAGAGATTAAATATGCCAGAATAATGCCAGAATAACGGAGGGGGTTGTCTGAGAAAAGAGGAGAAGGTGTATGTAGGTTAGGGTTTTCACATACGACGGTGGAAGAAGGCTAGGATTCTAAAGAAACGACAATATGTTGATTCTGATTTGCTCGAGAGGAAAGAGTTTAGGGTTCGTCACAAAAGGAGCGAATTTATGGTTTTTACTAAAGGTTGCGACTTTCTAAAACCAAAAAGGGGTGTGGGATTCAAAATTCAAATTAGAAATATGGTTTGGTATAATTCGGTTTGGTTATATTCATCATGGTTTGGTTTTTCCAGGTTTATGTGAAGTGAGGGTATAGAAGACATTGACTAAAGAGAAAAGTTGTCACATGTAAGAAGTGTGTTGAAGTGTAAATCTAAAGTGAAAAAGTGTGTCTCAGCGTAATTTTTTCACAGATCAAAGCGTATCAGCAAGAAATCCACTTAAACTATTATCATATTTATTAGAAATTTTAATATTATTTCAAGAAATGCACGTTTATAGTGTTGTTGACATAACTTAACATCTTTCTTAGTAGATTTAGGAAACTATTTATAAAAAAAAAGGAAAAGACAAAAAATATTTAATGTTGAACTTATTAATTATTTCAGTGGCATAGTCTTGTAAATGTTGTGGAAATCTAAGGGGTATTTCTTATGTGTACATCTACTTTAATAGTATAGATGTGCGTACATAAAACATTAACACAAAACTCAGTGTAAACTGTTGTTCCAATCTTTGGTCACATTCCAGTAAAAGTGAACATTAACTTGTTAGATTCATAAATCGATAACAATACCCCGAACCGCTTGTCGTAGCCCTTTATGTCCTAATGCATTTGGTGATGGTGGATGTGTTAGCTGAACATTATGTGGAACCCGCATCTCCGATGAATGCCCTGTGATGCACATCGATCCTGACCCGTCTTGTTGCCAGTAGACTTCAACCATTACTCCACTTGGATTCTCTGCGTTTTCTGTGTCAGGGATCCCAACAAATCTGGCTCCCACGGGTATCTGTACATTGACCATATAACTTATTAGAATTCCTCAACTATGTTTCATTTTGAACTAATAAAATGTATATAATATACATATGTAGTTGGATATACCTCTAGTGAGATGCCAGATTCTAACTCGAGAGTAACCATGGTTCCTTCAACGGTTGCACTTTCCAGTTCAGCTCGTCTAGCTATGTTCAGAAACACTTCTTCAAGAGTTGCAAGCCCGAGCTGTATGTCTGAGATTCCAAACTCAGATTCTCTGTTTTCTAGCTCCTCGAAAAACCCCTATTTGTGGAGAAAAGGATGATGAATATCATAGGTAGATGAAGACCATGATATCATATATTAGAGCTTTTTTTCTGATACATCCTTACCGTAAGAAGTTTCTCTTTGTCGTGGGGGATAACAAAAGTCATGAAAGCCTTGTTTTCATCTGCTGGCTCAACTTTCAAATGCTGCATATAATCATTCTTCTTTAGGTCAAAAATAAATCTTATTTAGGTCAAATCGGCCATATTAAAAAACGTTTGAGTGTGTATGTGTGCCTCGTTAAAGAATCTCTTCACTGGCTCATGCAAATCTCCAGAAGCACTGCTATTGTCCTTTTTGCTTTCAACGAAGCTAACGGTAGCAACAAAACCAGTTCCGAAGCGAGATTTTAACCTGATTGAGGTACCAATGCAGCGGAGCCTGCCCTTAGCCATGATCCCTATTCGGTCGCTTAAAATATCAGCTTCTTCCATGGAATGCGTGGTCAGTATGATGGCACGGCCTTTCTTTGAATCTTGTATAATGTCCCACACATGTCTCCTCGTGATAGGGTCCATGCCAGTTGTCTACAATCCGTATATAAGTACACCATCTTAAATCAATTTGTATGTATAGATAATTAATAAACACATTAAAAGAGGAGTTAGCATGTGACATGCCGGTTCATCTAGGAAGACCAGCTTGGGATCACCAATGAGTGCAACTGCAACACTGAGTCGGCGCTTCATCCCACCACTGTAGCTTCCTGCTCTAACTTTGGCCGCTCCTGTCAGTTTTACATCGGCCAGTAACTTCTCAGCGGTCTGTAAAAAAAAACAAGTTAGTAAAAGACATGTAAAGAAGTGTGCATAAATTTTCAATTCAATCACTAGACATCCCAGCAACATTTATGAGATGATATTCAGGTGACATAGTACCGAGTTGAT
This sequence comes from Raphanus raphanistrum subsp. raphanistrum, assembly GCA_019706035.1. NCBI lineage: Eukaryota > Viridiplantae > Streptophyta > Magnoliopsida > Brassicales > Brassicaceae > Raphanus > Raphanus raphanistrum. The sequence goes on from CM033983.1 coordinate 19,067,216, forward strand.
AGATGCAGGCGGCAACCCTTTGATGCTAGCAAAGAGGTGGAGGTGTTCTTCACTTGATAAAGCATCCCAAAGGATATCAAACTGTAAGAAAAAAGACATGAAACACATTTACGCTGAACAATTACACTATTGTCGAAGAAGCTCCGTTGTTATTAAGTAAACTGAAACTTATCTACCTGAGGACACACTCCTATCATTTTACGAATGTTCGACATACCAACAGAGCTTCTTACGGAATCTCCATATATAAGAGCTGTTTTAATTCAAATCAAATTGATCTTTGTTAATTATTAGAATGGTTAAAATAAGTTTTGGAAACTAGCTTCTTGTCATGCAGATCCTTACCATCCCCACCAGTAATTGGATTTATGCCAGTCAAACAGCTGATAGAAGTTGTCTTCCCTGCACCATTGGGTCCAAGAAGACAAAACAACTGGTCTTTGGCTATATTCATCCATAAACCCTAAACATATTCCATGATCTATTTTAGCCAAAAAAAAAACGAATGGAACTGTTGCTGTAAATTACATTTTCATGTAAGTTGCTGTAAATTACATTTTCATGTAAGAAACGATAAGGGACAATGATCATATTAGGCTTTGTGCAATAGTCATGACATATAATATAAAACCCACTAACTTTGTCAACAAGAACGATTACCTTTACAGCATGAAAAGGAGATGTTTTGGTGCATTTACAACAACCAAGTTTTGTAGTTCCTGGATATGTCTTAGCAAGACCATGAATCTGAACTGCAATGCTAGGATCGACTATTCCATCCATTGCTTGTTGCTTAACTAGTGTCTCCTCTTCAAGCACATCCTCGTCCTCTGGCGCTACATGCTCAACGGGTGGAACTGAACCAATACAGCTAAAAATGCTGCCTTCTGTAAAGTGTATATAGGAGCATGATTGGGGTTTATATTTTCCAACAAAGTAAACGACTGCTCAGGAGACCTATGAGGAGACAATACCTTCCACTTTATTGCCTCCTTTACCAGTCCAGTAACCAGGTGTTAAAAAATAGAAGATGGGTTTTCTTACACCGGACGCGTTGGGAATGATATTGTCAAAGTAGATGGCGAGAACAAACCAGAAAAGGAATGTCCCAACTTGCCACTGGTAGATAATATCCTACAAAAAGATTTTCAAGTAGTGGTTTGAGAAAAAAAAGAGTTAAGAAAGTATTTAATGAATGTCCGTCCACATACAATTGAAAGTACACAAGTTGACATGCCCCCTTCGCATACAGCTCTTTCACTCCAGCTAATTCCAGAACTTGCTGGAGTTGAAGTTGCATCAAGAAGAAGCTTAAGTCCTGCAGAAAAAGTGTTGGGTGGGAAGAGTGACCAAATCACCCGGCGAGAAGCAGGATAAGCGTTGGAGTAAGGGAATCCAGTAGCTGATACAATCTGAGCATTTAGAAATGGTAACTAGTAAGAAGAAGTCGTAAACGATTTGAGGAACTAGGTTAAAGCTAAGAGAATCAAACCTGTGTGATAAAGCCAATGAGAAACACAAGGAAACCAACTGTTGTAGCTGAAGATGATTTGCTAATGAAAGATGATAGCACGAACGCTAGGCCAATCTAGTAACACAAAGGATAGATAAGTTTTAAGTGATAACCCAGAAATAATCAATGGAAAATAATTAAGAATGATGAGGATCTTTAATTACCATATTAAACTGAAAAAGTAAGAAAAGTAGGAAGACAACAAAAAAACTGTTTTTCAAGAAAAAGGCGAATCGGAACATCATTCCAAAGAGGACTAAGAAGAGTGATGATACAAATGTAAGGAGTCCTTCCCATGTGAGCCATGATAACCAATAAGCTGTATCAAAAACTCCCATCATTGTCATGGCCTGACGAAGTTTTAGCTCTTTCTCCGTAACAAGAGAACCGAGCTGGAGAACAAAGCCAAACATGGAGAAGGCAAGAAAAAAGATTGGTCCCATTACTTTGAGTGCAGAGATAGCTTCAGCTATAATAGCTGGCCGTGCAAATTCTTTAAATCCAAAACCCCAGCCAAACTTTGGATCTGAAATAGTGAAAATACAAAAAAAAAAAAGTCAAAAAGAAGACATGTACATTTATGGATTTCCAACTAAAAAGTAATTAAAAACTAATTGATGATAAGTGAATTTGTAGACATTTCAACTTATTAGTACTAGTTATGAGTTTTTCAATTTTCAATATGATACTTTGTCTCTAAGCTCAAAGGTTTCAAGATGGTACCTCCAATTAAAGACCTCGCAATCTCACGCTCTGCAGCTATTTGAAGAGGAACAAGGAACTTAAAAGTTGGATCTTCAACACGACCACGTTTTTTCTCCGATGAGGAATTTGTCTGAACTCCATAGCTGATTATTGTAGCATTCCTTTCCACAAAATGCAAAGCTCCTGGGACTTGCAAAGGATGTGACATAAACCATGCATCGACCTCCTCAGGTGCTTTGAATGATTGAACCTGAGAAAAACACACACACAAGAAAAACATTTCAGCACCTTTATTAAGTTAAAACTAAAAATAACCAAACATAATAAGAACCTAACCTTGTTGGTCGGAATTGGTCTCCCCGGATTGTTAGCCATGATTGCAGAGACGATGTCAGTCACACGACGGCTATCGTTACCACTCCATAAGAAGTCGTAGCAAGGAAGCTTCACGAAGAACTTATCCTCACAAGGAAGAATAGGCGGCGAAAACAGAAGCGTGGGATCGGTTACGTTCTTGTAGGCACTTGAGGATGCTTCGCTCGCCTTCATAGCTTCCTCGATACAGAATATGACAAGGATGAAGAAGAATGATGAGAAAAGCTGAAGACACGTAGATCTCATGTTCCTCCATGATAGCAGCAGGTTCTTCTTAAACAACGCCGTGAACTGCTGATACAGAAGCGGTAAACCTTGTTGCAAAACCATTATCAAGATTTTTTTTGGTTAGTTTTCAAAAAACATAATATGAGAAACGTTTTCTCTTCTGTTAATTCTATACCTATTCTATATCTAAGAATACGTAAGGTAACATCTAAAAAAAAGGTTTACGGACATGCGATCTTTTCTTTCCAATTTTTAAGGTCCACGTTAAACTATGTTTATTTCACATATGACCTATTTTGGGCAGTTCTATTTGTTTATTTTTTTCCTTATAATTGATTATATATTGTGATCTTTCATCTTCAATTTTTAATGGTTTGACTATTCTCCCACGTTTTTTCTTTCTTCATTGATGGCTGATCCTAGTCCCGCAAGTTTTGGGACGCAGGCAAATGCGTTACTCAGGAAAAACTTAACGTACCAGGTCGGTTTTCTCTGATAATTATTAGGCGGTCCTGAAATTTTAAAGGTTATAAGTAATTAGTATTAGTTCTTCTTTTTTTCACAAATTTGGAAACGTATGTGCAGGACTACCCTGGTTATTATCCCCTAATTGTTATGTAAAACTATCTTTTTTATTAAACTCATGGAAATTGAACTGCAGAGGAAACATATATGGACGAATGTTAGGCTCATCCTAGTTCCACTCTTCCTCTGCTTAATTCTCCTAGCGATTCAGCATGTGATGGATGCGCTCATGAAGAGTGTCTCTGATATGGCTGGTGACTGTAAAAGTAACCCTAATTTATCTGGTGGTAAGTGTCCCATCCCAAACCCTCCAATGTTGCCTCCCATGTTGCAGATTCCACAACATGAACTCCGTTCTGTTAAAACCGATTTTCTTCCCTACAAAGACCTCCCTGACAAGTCATGTAGAGGAACAATGGGAGGATCTTGTCCGGTAACTATACTTATGACTGGTGACAAACAGCCCCTTGGTAAAGGTATATACTTCTCTTCCTTGTTTGATAAGTAACTTTTATTTCTCCTTGTTGCATGCGAAACTTACCCAAGCGTGTTCTCTTTCAGCTTTATCCGCGAATATATTTTCTACCTCTTTCGCGGTTAATTCCTCCGACCTCTTGCCTACTTTAGCCAATAATGTCTTGGTATGTCTTTCTTTTTGAGGCTGCTATGGCCATCTCTGAGATTTATGGAGTCTGAAACAATTACTAAACCATTTTTCTTTTAATCATTTGGAGGCCTAATTATATATACATATTAACCATTAATATTTTGGAGGCCATAGGTGAATGTTTAATCTGGCTAATGCTCATGACCACCTCTGGATATATATGTCTGAATTTGAGTGCAAGAGTCTACATTCATTCCATCTCCTTTTTTTCAGGGCACAACAATCGCAGCAGATAAAAACAATTACGCAGATCCAGGGCTTGCCTCAGGTCTCCCTATCTACAGTATCCAACCTCTTTGCAATGCAAACTCTACATGGCCACTCTCTCTTGAAAAAATCCAGACAGGTATTTCTTTTACCTCTTGCTTGTGATGTAACTGATGTTCAAAGGGAAAGTTTGACTTGAGAGATGATAAACTAACCTGAATTGGTTCGTGTCCTAAATATCCCCCCAGAGGTGAAGTGTGTTCAAGGGTTGTGTCTCTGGAGAAATAACTCTGCAGATGTCAATAATGAGCTTTTCAAGGGTAGTTATAGGGGAAACCCTGCTGGAATTACAAATGAGATCGCTGCAGGTTTCGAATTTTTCTTCCATATATTACATTTTATGTACTATCTTCATCGCGTATACTTAGGATCCACCTCAACTTTTCTATGCATTAGCATACGATCTCATGAGTACGGATAAGAGGAACTTCAATGTGACCATCTGGTATAACTCAACCTACAAAGACGAGTTTTCAATTGGGCCTGTGAAGCTGGTCCGAGTTCCCCGATCTATCAATCTGGTACAATATATTGTACTCTCAAGACATATGCATCCACTTACAATCGTGTTTCTCTCATTGTTAACATATGCCTCTGCAGATATCAAATGCTTATCTAAAGTTTCTGAAAGGCCCCGGGATAAGGATATTATTTGAGTTTGTCAAAGAAGTTCCTAAACACGCAACTATATTGAACACTGACATAGCGTCCTTGCTTGGTCCACTTTTCTTCACTTGGGTTGTTCTTCTTTTGTTCCCTGTAAGTTCTCTCCTACCAGAGACTTGAATGTTTTTAATTATTCCTTTGTATGTAAATGACTAGCTATAAATCTTGCAGGTGATCTTGACATCATTGGTGTATGAGAAACAAGAACGTCTAAGAATTATAATGAAAATGCATGGCTTAAGCGATGGTCCGTATTGGTTGATTTCATATGCCTATTTTCTAACTATATCCGTGTTGTATGTTGCTTCTTTGGTGATCTTCGGATCAGTAATAGGACTCAAGTACTTTCGGCTCAATACCTATAGCATCCAGTTCGTTTTCTATTTTATCTACTTGAATCTACAAATCGCTCTTTCCTTTCTTGTTTCTTCAATATTCTCAAAGGTTAAGACTGTTACAGGTAATAATAACATATTATTTTTCTCATCAAGAACATGCCAATGTTCAAAATTGAATGGTCTCTTTGTTTTTATGGATTAATTGTAGTTGTTGCTTACATAATTGTGTACGGTAGTGGGCTCTTGGGAAGCTTTCTCTTCCAAAAGATGCTTGAAACTCAGTCATTTCCGGGTAACCTTAACAAAAAAAAAATTAATATGCTCGTTTTTATCACTTACTTTCTTATTTTTTGGTATATAATATCTATATGCCTTACAGAGGAATGGATTGTTGCCTTGGAATTGTATCCTGGGTTTTCTCTATACCGGGGGTTGTATGAGTTCTCACAATATGCCTCCAGGGGAAGTGGGATGAAGTGGCAAGATATCAGTGATAGTGGAATGGGTGAAGTTTTATGCATCATGTCGATAGAGTGGTTTCTGGCTCTCATCATAGCCTTCTATATTGATCAAGTTTTCTCATCTGGGAAGCACCCTTTCTTTTTCTTGAACCCTTCCAAGAAGTCTTCTTCTATACCAAGTAAGCCTACCGTGCAGAGGATGGATTCTAAAAAAGTCTCCATAGACATGGGGAAAATAGATGTCAGTCAGGAGGTATGTTTAACAAGTCATATTTTTGGGCTTTCCATGTGTTCTCTGATGTTAACATTAAATGAGATAATAAACAGAGGGAAAAGGTGCAACAATTGAGAAATGAAGGTAGCGCAGGGCACGCCATCTTGTGTGACAACTTGAAAAAAGTGTATCCAGGTAGAGATGGTAACCCTCCAAAAATGGCAGTAAGAGGGTTATATCTCGACGTTCCTTCAGGAGAATGCTTCGGCATGCTTGGACCTAATGGCGCTGGAAAAACATCCTTCATCAGTATGGTCAGTTTCGACAAAACAGTTTCACAAATAAACGTTATAGTGCGTCAAATTTTGTAATCTTTTACTGTATTTTTTGTTGTTTCCATAGATGACAGGGCTACTCAAACCTTCATCTGGAACAGCATTGGTTCAGGGTTTGGACATATGCAAGGATATGAACAAAGTATACACTAGCATGGGCGTTTGCCCACAACACGAGTAAACACACACTTACAATTCTTCTGCATGTTCCTTCTTTACCAAGCAAATAAGAAACAGTTTAGAGAACAATTTCGGTTTTGTGGCATTCTCTTGGTTGTAGCTTGCTTTGGGAGACACTAACAGGGAGAGAACATCTTCTCTTCTACGGGCGACTCAAGAACTTTAAGGGCTCTGCTCTAACGCATGTATATATATATATCTGCCACACCTTGCTGTCTTAGTTTAGTTTCGTGTTATATATAACTCCAGAAGAAGACAATATTGTTAATTCATTGATACATAATCATTTCAAGGCCGTGGAAGAATCTCTAAAGAGTGTAAGCCTTTTCGACGGAGGAGTTGGCGACAAACCTGCTGGAAATTACAGTGGAGGTATGAAAAGGCGGCTTAGTGTCGCTATATCACTTATTGGGAACCCCAAGGTACATGCATTCTTGTTACTTGTGTCGTGTTTTCAAGCAATTTGGTTCTTAACAAGCCTAAGGTGTGATTAATCATTCTCTTAATTATTAGGTAGTTTATTTGGATGAGCCAAGCACAGGACTTGATCCAGCCTCGAGGAAGAACTTATGGGATGTGATTCAGCGTGCAAAACAAAACACAGCAATTATCCTCACAAGTATATACATACATATATTATTTTCTTAGATTATATATGGGATGTGCTTAAGTGTTCTTCTTAAATAGACTTAATCTTAACGTTAAGACTACGTTTTCAGCTCACTCGATGGAAGAAGCAGAGTTTCTATGCGATCGATTGGGAATATTCGTAGACGGGGCCTTGCAATGCATAGGAAACTCCAAGGAACTAAAGAGCAGATACGGTGGATCGTATGTGTTCACGATGACAACATCTTCAGAACATGAGGAAGATGTTGAGAGATTGGTATCAACTGTGTCTCCCAACGCCAAGAAAGTATATCATCTCGCTGGTACACAGAAGTTCGAGCTCCCAAAGAACGAAGTTAGGATTGCTGAGGTGTTTAGGGCTGTAGAAAAGGCTAAATCCAACTTCACAGTCTTTGCTTGGGGACTTGCCGACACAACTCTCGAAGATGTCTTCATCAAAGTCGCTAAATCTGCTCAAGCCTTCATTTCCTTGTCTTGATGAAGCCTGATTTTTCAAGTTAGGGTTTCTATTTTTTTGAGTCAAAGATGTGTCTTCGGGCGCACGCAACCAACTTCCTAATACTTCTCATGCAATTTGTATATACTATTAGCTGTACACGTTTTTTACATAGAAGCTTCAGCCTATGTTGAGATGTCCCATAATTATTCGTTGTTACATACTCTCTATGTATTACAAATTAATATGAACATGAAATATTTGCTTATGCCAATTTACATTGTCGGGCTGAGTATATGCAAATTAGTTGATGTCTTTTCTGACATTCAAGCTGTGTCATCACATCAATCTTGGTGTTATATATGTGAATCCAACTAATCAATCTTGGCATATATTACCGTTATGTTTGGTTTTAGTACTTATTAGCTGATCAATTTGTTCCGAAAACAAAACAAACGGGTCTTACACCTTAACTAATTTGGTTAAGTCGAACGACTTAAAAATGTATATATATAGCTAGGGATTAAAAAACAAATAAAGAGCTGCAAGAAACTGAAACCAAATTAGGGTAAAAAATGAATGGCATCGAGTGTTCTTTAACTTTCAGTAATCGTGTGCATATACCATCAGAAAAGAACACAAGTTATTCATCTTTATTAAGAAATGGGATACAATTGTGTATGTTTTTTACACATACATATACCACATATTAGCAGTCGTGCTGTAATCAAAGAATATGTTTTTTTTTTTTGCTAAAATCAAAAAAATATGTTTCATAAAAGGAACCAATAAATCTTCTTCTTATAAGCTACACATAACATAATCATCCTGAAAAAATGTGCTTCAGTTCTATAGAGCTTAAGGAACCTACTCATCTCCATCATAGAACAACAATAATATTTTATGCGTATTGACTTAAATAGTAGGAAATATTTCAAAGAGAAAAAGGGCACATATTAATAAGATAGCTTCTCATTATATTATATCATCCAGAATAAGAATAATAAGATAAAACCTATTACAAGGCATTTTTATTGGTTTACTCACTCATACGTATCATCATAGCAGTTGATTAATTATAGAAGAAATAGACGTTTCTATGGGAAGAAACAGTCGTTTCTATGGGAAGAAACATATTCCTTTGATCATCAGGTGAACAAGAGGCTGTCCGGGGAACACTATTGGCCAGCAATCTTCGCTTAAACCTTCCAAAACGTCACAGCAATTGTGCTTAAGGTGGCTAAAATCCCAACGTAGTATGGCAGTTATGGCATCAGTGCATCCCTCCACATTTTGGATTGTCTTCAGACATTCTGCAGGACTATAGAAATAAGATTTTCCTGCACTCAAAGGCGAAACACTTAGTATAACGAACAATATCATAGCTAAAACCGTAACATTTCTGTTCAAAGCCAGCATCGTTTCTTATGTTTTGACAAGATATAAAACAAAAACAAATGAAAGTTCTTTAGAGATTATGTTTGCAGAAGATATAAAACGATGATTTATATAGGAGAAGAATTTAGTGATCTCAAGACATTTTGGTTGGTAAAATTACCCAACTTTGTTGCACCCATTCGTAACTGTTTTTATTAGAAACTACTCACGTGAAGAAAGTTCATTTTGTGGGTTTTTGACCGAATAATCATTTATGAGTTTGTATGACAAAATTCCATTTCAGAATATATTTTATTAATTATAGATCAAAACTGTTAGATTTTTATGAACAGAAAATGAAAACAGTAATATTAAATAACTTCCGTCTGAAATTTCATGTTTATCTTTTTGCAAAGGAAAAAAAATTCATGTTTGTTATGTTCCATATGTGTTTGACTTCTAAATTTTCTAAGAGACATATATTAAAACAGAAAGCTTGGTTTGAAAAGATATATATATATATATATGTCCATGTATTTTTTTGATAGTTAATATATAACTAGATCCGCGAACGGACAATTTTCTTTTAGATTTTCTATGTTTTTGGTAAATGCATTTTTAGTATAATTTTTAGTTTATAATACATTTATTCATTTTAGTCATGAATTTCATTCGTTTATATCTTTTATTGTATTGGATATTTACAAAGAATTTGTATTTAATATATTTTTATTTACATGTGAATGACCGTTTTAGTTATTAGTAATTTATAATGAATAATATCTTAGAAATATATATATATATATATATATATATATGTATATATATATATCATGAAAATTAAATAAAAGAGCTAATATAATTGTCTTTCTTAATAAAGATTGATTTGATCACTAATGGGCTAAAAGGGATATTTCACCCAACAATTTCTTGTTGACTTAGTTAATTAAAAATTAATTAGTTTATTTTTATTTTAGAAAACACAAAGTTCAGAATACAATTTAAAATTCGGTCTTTGTCTCTTCAATTTTGAGTTAATTTTCGTATTCTTTTAAATCTTCTATTTTTTATGAACTTTAAAAATTACAATTAAATTCCTAAATTTTAAGATTATTTTTAAATATAGAAGTTGAATATTTTTAAATTAAAATTTTATAAAATTTAAAATTATTTATATTAATTTATCAAATAAATAATATATTCATTTCTGAAATTTCTTACTTACTAAGTGATAATATTTATTACATTAGTTTACCGCATGATTTTGATAAAAAACATTATAATATGGTTTTAATATTTGAAAATGGAATAAAACAAAAATTCATATTAAAATTGTTTACCTTTGCAATTTTGAATGTGGCTTTATAGAGAATATATAATTCTAATATGAAAAATACACTTTTATTTTTTTATACTCTAATCCAGCGTTTCTCTTGATTAGTGAAATGATAAGGGCACTAGCACGAGATCACTGAAACCGTTCTTCTGAAAGCATTAACATTAATTAGATTCAATTCTTCTTCTTTATTCTTAAGAGAAACCCCTCTCCCCCTCCCCCCCCCCCCCAAACTATTTTTGATCCTAGAAAAAAAAAGTTCTGGCTTCGCCACTGGTTGGAGATACCCTTACCCAAATAAATCTTTCTTTTAGAACTATAGATAATATTTTACAAATTTACCGTTTTCCCAGGAACTATATTTGTCCTCAACTTTACTAAAATTGCCAAAAAAAAAAGAAGCATTTATTTTCAAAGCCACCATTTTCTTTTCTTCTTATGTTTGCACAAGATATAGAACTAAAACAAGTGAAAGTTCACAAGATATAAAATGATTACATATATAGGAGTGGACTTTAGGGATCTCGACATTTTGGTTGGTAATACCCAACTTTGTTTTACTCGTTCGTAACTGTTTTATTAGAAACTATGCACGTGAAAAAAAAATGGTGGTGTTTTAGAGCGAATATTCATTTATGTGTTTGTATGACAAAAATAATTTTCAGAATATATATTTTACTAGTTCTAGACCACAATTGTGAGAATTTTATGAAAAGAAAATGAAAACAGTAATATATGTAGAAGTAGAATAATGTAGAACGTATTATTTCGGGTATGAAAACAAGTACTCATCGTAACCATCCAAATTCTTTCAGAAATAACAACCAAAAAGAGCGAGGAATGATAAAAGGGACAAAGACGACAAACTCATTGTCAATGTGGTAGATACCACAATCAACCCATAAAAAATCGAAGGAATGACTGTGTAATGTGGCTAGACATCTCCAATTCCACAATTGCCCCATAGAAAAAGCCAAGGAATGGTAAATATGGAATTAAATGTATTGGAGTAAAAGTCTTAGTTCTAACTTCATGCTTTTGTGAAAGTCAGAATGAATTCTTTAGCCTTACTTCTTTTATTCATGAAGTATTTGGAAATACCATTTAATATGAAAACCTTTTAAAAAAAAAAGTATTTGGAAATATCCAGAAATATGAGAAGCTTTCCGATTATATATGGAGGAGTAAAAGTTTTTCACTTTTTTTTTAACGTATGACAACGTACGTAGAAAGTCATGGTCTTAAAGTCTGAAACTCTAAATTAGCGTCTTACTTTTTTATCACAGCTAGATTTTGATCTCTGCGTCCGCACGGATTTTGAATTTTTATTTATTTTTATAAAGTATTTAATGATCTTTTAAACTCATGGTTTATTTATATATTTTTGTCTTCTACAAACTTATAAGATGATCCGACTCAAACCCTCGAAAAATTTACAATATCCGAATTGTATTTATTTGATTTTAAAACTCTATAAACAAAAATTTGTATTCCAACTAGTGTTTTGATGTCCTCATCAATATGATTCTGTGAAAATATAAATTTTTATTAAATTATTTTTGTACATAATATTCTATCTAAAATTTTATCATTTGTGTAGATTTTCTTTTTCAAAAAAGGAAACTGCACAAATCATATATTAATTCGTGCGAATATCTGGTTTGACTTGTGTTCAACGTAAACTCATAACCCGCTGATTTTATAAAAAAATTATGTAAATTTTTAATGTTTTATAATTTACATATATAGTAGAATATATATTATTTTCTAAAATTCTGAAAGTTCAAAGAGATTAGCGTCTTACCTTTTAATCACAATTAGATACTGACCCGTCTTTAAAAAGGCTAGTATATTTTTTTGCATTTATTTTTTCTTAAGAAATATAATTTTTATGTTTGTGTGTTTCTATAATTATATTTCTCTATAATATGAATTAATAGAATAGATAATTTTATGTAACTTTATTAAATAAATCAAAATGCATATTTGAATTTATATTGTTTGGTCTATAGAAACCAATCCGGTTCATGGATATTTCATAACAAACTTGTAGTGTTAATGTTAAATTGTCTACGTTATTCTTTTTAATCATGAAACAAAAGAAACCAGTTATATATATATATATATAAAATATTATATATAAAAATATATATAAAAATGACCTGTACTTTAATCCAGTCCAATGATAATATAGGCCATACCCATAATTAACAAACGATATAATAATTTAGGCCAGACCTATAATTATCAAACTATACAAACTATAAATAACTTAGTGGATCCGGATCATTATAAAATTAAAGTGATGGTTATATATTTGTTGGACTAAACATATATCAATAGGTCATAATCCTGTTTTAATAGAATATATGGTAAATTTGGATTTTAATATTTTTACTTAATTTAAATGAGTATTTTTATTACAATTGAATCCGTAATGATCCAAACCGAATCCAAACTAAAACTTATAAATAACCAAATATGGTTTTAATCTTTTGTTTAAAAACCAATATCTAAATAACCGGAATCGAACCCTAACTCTTACCCCTATACATAGCCTATAATTTGAATAGAGTAGTATATGCTGTACCTTCCAATTTAAAAATACTTAATTAATTATTCATAGCATAATTAATTGGACAGTGTTAATTCTTTCAAACCTTTACTATTTAGTTAAGCATACACTTAATATGAAACAGACATAAAACACATAATAATCAATGTATTACACGATCAATAAAGAAACGTTCGGTGGCCTGCTGGAACACCGCGCGCACATGTTCCCCATAACCCGGGTTCGATTAACTCACAGGGTGTTTCATTTTTTAACGTAATTTTACTTATATTCTTCCTCAGTCGAATTAGGTTACGCAGAAAAGAGTTTTACAGCCGCCATTGTTTTTTTCAATTATATAATCCATTGATTGTTATGAGTATTCGTTGATTTTTACGTTTAAACCTTGCCGATTTGACATATATTACCGGATTTAACCTATACAAACCTAAAAAAAAAGTAAAAAGTTTTTGATGATTTCGATTTAGAGGCTGATAATGAGAAAGATAGCGGTTGTAAATCACCATGAATCTCATTGTCTGCTTACACACTTCTCTTTGCAGGTTCAATTGAGATTTCAAGAGTAGAACTAGGTTTCTGTGAATGGATTAAATTCGGAGAGTTTGAGTGTTCATCACAAATCAAAAATAATAACCGTACTGATTTATATGTTAATAATATTGATATATTTTGGATGCAGTTATATTTTAATTTATGCAGTTATATATACAATTATATTTTAAACTGGACAAGACATTTATCAAACTGGTAATACTTGTGTTTTAATAGAATAGATTTATGTCTAACATGTGCACTAACATCAAATAATGAGTTTAAAAATAAATCTCGTTCTCTACACCCGTCCACCTCCGGAGCCTCCGGATCCACCCGATAGAGTCCCTCCTTCACAATCCAAATCTCCATCATCTACTTGCGAAGCCCCTCCAGTGCTGATCCACCGCTTCTCAACCACCTCGAGCTTGCGTTTAAAGTTTCGGTGATCTCTCTCGCCCAACATCACAGATCTATTCACGAGACAGAGCAACTGTCATCTCCGCAGTTTCACCAACCAGATCTACGTCTCTCTCACCCCTACGGACATATGCTCTTTGATGTCTCCGTCCCTCACCGGAAAGGTGTCTGTCCGAGACGAGCCCTCCGCCAGCTATACAAGCTCAGGAATTGGAATATCAACTAGAGTGTTACTTGTTAAACTCAGCCATAAGGACGTTGCTTGCTTCTCTGCAAGATATTGGTGTGGATGGGAGTGTATTGTTGTGTATACTAGCTGTTCTCAAGCCTCCCTCTCTCCAATACACAGCATTGCGAAATCTTGAGGACTGGACTTTTGATGTTGATACATTGGTAGTGGAATAGTTTGTGGTTACAGGTTCGCTCAACCATTACAGTTCGGATGCATTCCACCATCTGGATTCAGATTACCGGGTTCACCTGGCCCAAAGTTTAGTTTCAGTGTCAGCTTACGGGGTTCACCTAACCCAAATCCGGTCTCAATCACAAGGAAAAGCCATCGAAGCAAACATAGTACCTTCTCGCCATAAAGATCGGGTCAGACAAGCATCAAGAAGCCATACAGACAGCAGTTTCGTATCATATATGACCAACGAGGAATGGAACAAAAATAAATTGACAGCAGGATTGGGATGGGTCTTCTCGGATCTAGATCTGGAGACTCCAATTCATGGATCTATGGTTGTAAGTTTCATCAGCTCAAACCTTATTGCAGAAACCAACACGATTCGATCGGCACTTTGCATGGCGCTAACTTTGGAGTTTTCCACACTTAAGGTTCTCTCCAACAGTTTAACGCTCATTAAAGTTATATATTTCCGGCGACCTCCAGTCTAAATAAATCATCAGAATCATCCGATCGATCTCTTTTAGTTTTGCACCAATTTTTTCTATCATGTTTACAGATCGGACAATTTAGTTGCTGATGATTTAGCAAAAAAGCCTCTCCAAATCTTTTCTCTTTGTAACGGACATCATGATTTGAGTTTGTGCTCATTTCTTTTTCTTAGTTGATCTAATGAAATCTCAGTGACAGAAAAAAAAACTCCCGTTTACAATTCTTTTTAAAAAAAACTGAAACTCCCGTTTACTATTCTATTCGTTTCTTTGTCATAGTAATATGATTTCAAAATATATCTAGAAGAATGGCCAATGAATCTATTAAATCGTTGAATGCCAGTAGGAATTTCCAGAAATAGCGACGACAATTTTCGTGTTTCAGACTTCTTCTAGAAGTGATTCATTGACGAAATTTTGTACCTACCAAAGATGAAACATGTGATGTTTATTGGTTCCACTAAGACATTACATGATGGAGGTTTATATTTTCTTTTCTGTTTTTTCCACTTTTCTTTTAGATATATGTTCTAAGTTATTATGTTTAGTAAAAATATTGCTTGTCGTGCTGCTTGTATTAATCCATTCACTTTCTTAATTGTTGTTCATGATGTTTCATACTAGTTGAACATGTTGTATGTGTGTGTATATATATATATATATATATATATTAAAAGAAAACTTGTCATATACTATTTTATTTTATCTATAAAATTTTATGAGTTTGAAATTAAATAGTTGATGATATTATTATACATCTATCATAAATGCCTTCTTCCGAAAGTAGTTAAAGTGTAATGTCATACTATATTAATTTCCTTATATATATAGAAACTTTTGTTTTCGGACTACAAATTCTAATCTCAATAATAAAGGTTAAGGAGAAGGGATCGATAGGGTCTAAGACATACTTTTTTTTTCGGAATAATTACTACTCTTTAAGAAATCCATGAACGTTTGTGATCATCCTTTCTAAACCTAAAATTTATTGCATTTTCACTATTGGAAATATTTATGTCTTAATCACTTTTGACTAAAAACTTCTTGCTACAGATTGGGTTTAATCAAAGAAAACAAATATGGAAGTGGATCACGTACGTTGAAAAGCAGATTGGCGTGTGACTTGTGATGACTGTAAATATGAACAGACATCATCAAAAACTACACCAGGTTATTATCCCCTAATTGTTCTGTAAAACTATCTTTTTTATTAAATTCATGGAAATTGAACTGCAGAGGAAACATATATGGACGAATATTAGGCTCATCCTAGTTACACTCTTCCTCTGCTTAATTCTCCTAGCGATTCAGCATGTGCTGGATGCGCTCATGAAGAGTGTCTCTGATATGGCTGGTGACTGTAAAAGTAACCCTGAGATTTATGGAGTCTGAAACAATTACTAAACCACTTTTCTTTTAATCATTTGGAGGCCTAATTATATATACATATTAACCCTATGATTGATTGTGATTATATAATAGATAAAAATATGATAGAATATATTTTTCCTTTTATAAACGATAACTTAATATATTAATGTATAATAATATTTCAAAACTAATTACTATATTAGTTAAATTATTTACATATAACTTTTGAAATTAAGATCTTGGTAAGATCTTTTTAAACAGATTTTTCGAAATTTTGAATAGATATATATATATATATATATATATATATATATATATATATATTAAATTTTAAATGAAAAGATAACAAAAATATAATGGTTATAGTAGTTAAAAGATTCTATATATATTATCAGTCTTATTAAAATACATTTAGCTTAAAAAAATTAAGGATGATCTAACTTAAAAATCAGACATGAAATGAAGTTTGAACTTTTGTTTTAATAGAATAGATAGATATTTACAATAGCTAAATCTTTTACAACTGATAAAAGATTTCTTGTTGAAATAATAATTTACTTTTTTACATTATTGGAATTAGTTAAAAGTTGCAACTGCAGGGAAAATCTTTATAGCTCACCGCTAGCTCCTTTGAAAGGAGAACTAACATGGGGGCTATAATCAACTCCAAAAGATGCTAGATCAATAGATTTTCCTTTTTTCTCGGATGCTGTCTTAACAAGTAGACCGATACCTCGAGCCCATTTCACCATACCCCCTATCAGTTCCTTTCTTTGTTCAAAAGTTATCTCCTCTGAAGCACTCTTCTTCATCTCAATCACAATTTTTCCCATTGACAACATACCGTCGACCATCCTCCAAGTATCCACCTATCGCCAAAAAGAAAACAAAATACCACAACCTTTAATATAAAACCGCGAGGAACATGTCCGGGTACCATATGAACGTTAATATATCGGACTATAACTTACCGATGCTCCACCGTTAGTACCATCCAATGCAGAAATAGCCCTAAAGAGTTTCTCGGATTTTTCTGGCATCTCAACCTTGATCCCCGACTCGAAGCAGGCCATGTAGTCCGCTACCTTGACAAAGAGATCTTTGAACTCTGCTGTGGCAGGACACTTACTCTCCAAAGCCCCCAAGAAAGCCGACATACCTTTGTAAGCAAAAGGCTCAAAGTCTTTGCTCATTTTTGGAAAATCCTTCAAGTAGTGGGGCAATGAGAACGTTCCTTGTGTTTCGTAAAGAGCTCTCTCAGAAGGAGAAGACACATTGGTGTCATAGTCAATTCCAAATGATGATAAATCGATAGATTTTCCTTTATTCTCGGAGACCTTCTTTACGAATAGACCGATTCCTCGAGTCCATTTCACCATGGATTGAATAATTTCTTTTCTTTGTTCAAAAGTTATTTCCTTAGAACCACTCTTCTTCATATCAACCAAACTCTTTCCCATTGACAATAAGCCATCCACTAGCGTCCATGTATCCTCCTATCGTCAAAAAGGAACGTAACAACAAAACAATTTCCAATGAGCTTGAAACATTTTTCTTTCTATTGCATTTAATACAAAAGCGCAGTTACAAAAAAAAAACAAAATAACACAATTTCCAGTTAAACTGAGAAAATTTTGTCTCGTACCAGCCCGAAGGCGTAGACAGGACCGGTCTAAAGGCCGTTTAGAACATCAAGATTTTATATAACAATTTTTAACTGTAGGCAAACAATTACGAAAATTTTATATGAAGTATAAAGACAAATTTTTATTTAAACGTAGGGTATTATGATTTTTTTTTAAATGTCAGACCAGCACTATTATTGTACTATACTAGTGTTAACGTCTAAATGAAACTTACTGATGTTCCGCCTTTAGTTCCACTAAAATCAGACATAGCCCTAAAGAGTGTCTCAGATTTTATTGACAGCTCAACTTGGAGATCTTTTGACCCGGGCGATGTTGAACTATAACATGCCATGTAATCCTTCAGCTTTACAAAAAAATCCTTAAACTCTGTGGTCTGAGGACATTTGCCTTCCAAGTCACCCATGAAATCCATCATACCTTTGTAAGCGAAAGACTCAAAATCTTGGCCTACTTTGGGAAAGTTCTTCAAGTAAAGAGGTAATGAGAATGTCCCCTGTGTTTCATAAACAGTGCTCAATGCAATTAGTAACATTAGATATATGGCTAATGAATTTTTTGCCATTTTTTATTTTTGAAGAAGAGAAATGAAGATGAGATTATTATCTTTTTTTTGTTTTTGTTTTTGTTTTGGATGATAGTCTTTTCTGTGAGAAGTGAATTATATAGATGTTTATAAAGTCTAAATTTAGCTATTAAAACGAAAAATGGTCCGATAGATTTCTATATATTTATGGTCATGGAAGAATGGTAAAAGAGATTTGCTAAAGTTTCGAAGGCTATTTGCTATGATCTAGATTTACTATTATAGTTGTGGTTGTGGACACTTTCTTCGTCAAACTATATTTAGGTGGACGACCAGATTGATATACTATGCTTACAAATTAAAATGAACAATCAACATGCTTACACAAAATGTTCCTTATACGAGAACTACATAATTTTGTTTGCATGCAATTCATAATATCCAAAATATTTTGAAATGATATTTAAGGTGGGAAATTATGGTCATATGTTTTTGATAAAAATTTAAGATCGACAAAATAATGAAATATTAATTATTATTATTATGATAATTTAGTCATGTTTTTTAGAATATTATTTTAATATTTAAATTTAAATTTGTTAGATATGTACCGAGGAATATAATTGACAAAATTTCATTTTAAGAACCATATAAATAGATAATATGATTTTTTGGTCAATTGTTCCTCATCAAAGAAAATATCTATTTAAAAAGAAAATTCTTTCAAACATGAATAAAAGAAATTAAGGAATAGACTGAGATATATGTGTTAATAATTTGACAAATTTTTAATTTAATTAATATAAAATATGATGAACTATGGTCTTTTAAGAAAAAAAGATGTGGTTGACACTTTGCAGAAAAGTTTATATATCAACAAACACAAATAAAAAACCTGGTAAATTTATATAAAGACAAATTTGAGGAACTTTTAACCATATAAAGACAGATTTGAGGAACTTTTCTATGCATTAGAATTACTTGACAAAAAAAAACAAAAAAAAAATCTGTCTTTATATATATAATAATGTAGTATGTTGAATTGAAACCAACAAATAATTAAATATATTTATTTTGACACATCATTTGAAAACAGTTTTCTAAACCGATAATTTTTAATCAAAAAATAAAATTATATGGTTTCAAAAGGTTAAAGATTATGGTTATTTATGTAGGTTGAAAATTGTATAAATAATAGTAATATAAAAAAGCAGTTATGGAGATTATATGATAAAAGCAGTTATAGATAACTTAAAACACGTTTGTTTTCAAGATTGAGTAATAGAATAGATGTTTGATGCCACAAAAAACACGTTTGCTTTCAAAACAATTAATTAAATAAATTAGATGCTAATCCATCAGTTAAAAGATTGGATATATTTTTGTTTATTTTTTTATGAGAAAGTTTAATTTTTGGGAAAATTGCTAAAACCAACTCAAATATTGATTGCAACCCTAAAAGTAGACCCTATATTCAATCAATTGCAAACCCAACCTAAATGGGTGTTAAAACTACTATTTAGCTCTTGTGACCAAACAAAAAAACATAAAGTTATTTTACTGTTCTGTCCTTCGTAAGTCTACACATAACAAACGTAGTCTACATATCTGTAGACGTCGTACACAGTCTACACTGTTGACTTAATTTGTAGTCTACATTTTAATTTGATCTAGTTAATTACGTTTAACTAAATTATTATATAAGTGAACAACTAAAATTATTTTTTGTGAAATTATTAATTAATCATCAATTTAAAGGCTAATATAAAGTTTATAAACTAAATTTGTATATAAGTGAACAACTAAAAAGAATATATGTTGATTTGGTAACCATGTGAGACAATGTTTATGATTTAGTAACAAAATGTCACATAACATGTTATATCTTTAATGGTTAGATTTTTAGGGTTAGATTTAGATTGATTTTTTTTTTTTTAAATTAACATATAATTACTAAGTAGTTTATATTTTGTAATTTGATATTTGATACAATAAAATTGAGACTCTTTTGATTATCAAATAAACATTTAGGGTTTGAGTTTTGTGGTTTAGGGTTTCGTAGATTTACAAATCAGTCTACTTTGGTGAGTGTAAACTGTCTTTTAAGGTCTATTCTCATCAAATTTAACCTAACCGGATTTAACCAAGTAAATTATAACCTAATTCAATTTAAACCAAACCTTAACATTTAGGGTTTGAATTTTGTGGTTTAGGGTTTCTTAGAACAGTTTGCATTTTTAAATTTTTTTACAAAATATCATTATTTTAAAATTAAGTGAGTTCCTTAAGAATAAAAATGTAAAATCATATACTATAACTATTAAAAATAAAGAAAAAAAATTAATAAATCATATATAAAAATTATCAAAAATAAAGAAAAAATAAATAATGAAATTATCATAGTAAACTTTCTAAAAGGTCTACTAAGTTACAATAAAATATACTCTAAGAATTTTAATTTTAGTAGACTTCAAAAAAAGTCTACAGTGTCGTAAATTTTAACCTAGTTTCATTTTTGTCTCCCTATATAAATGAAATTTACACAACCTCTCTCCAAAATGGCTGCATATCTCACTTCTCTCTAAAACTCTCTCCCTTCTCTCTAAAATTCTCTCATTTCTCTCATATCTTTCTCATAATATTATCTTGTTATATTAGGTATTATGATTCATGGTTTTCATCATCTCCTTTACAAATGTAAGTTTTAGATCTGTAGATTTTAAATATGTACTTTTATGTTATTTATTTCTCACAATATTATCTTTTTTTGTAGGTATTATTATATAAGGTTTTCATCTTTTCCTCTAAAAATGTAAGTGTTAGATCTATAGATTTTAAATGTGTAATTTTATGTTATTTATTTCTCACAATATTGTCTTTTTTGTAGGTATTATCATTCATGATTTTCATATTCTCCTCTATAAATGTAAGTTTTAGATCTATAGATTTTAAATGTGTATTTATATGTTATATTCAAATAAAATTATAGATCAATCTCTGTGCATTTAATTTGCTACTATTTTATCTTATAAATTCTATTTTGAAGTATTTCCAGATTTAAAACTAGATTTACATTTAAAAATGTACACATATTTTCCAGATCTGAAAAATATCAGATAGTGTAGACTTCTAATGAAGTTTGCTTATAAGCTAAGGCTAGTAGATTTCATATTAAACCACAAGATTTTAAGTAGACTTCATTGAAAGTCTACAAAAATATGAATAATTTTTCCTATGTTCTTTAAATAATTTTATCTAATTTTGCAGATATTTTTTTCCATGGTTGTTATCTCCTCCTCCCAAAAATGTAAGATTTACATCTATAGATTTTAAATATGTTTTTATACTTATATTTAAATAAAATTACATATTAAAACTATGTCTTTAATTTATTACTATTTTTTCTTTTAAAATATATTTTCTAAAGTTTTTTAGATTTAAACTCATTTCATATTTTAATGTATATATTTTTCATACTTAAAGAACAAAAAAGAATTTCTAAATTTCTAAATGTACACTAATAGATCTAAAAAATTTCCGCTAGTGTAGACTTCAACTAAAGTCTACTAAACCATAAACTTTAAGTAGACTTAATAAAAAGTCTACTAAATTATGATTTATATTTATTCTTATGTTTTCTCATAATTTTATCTTATTTTGCAGGTACTTTTTCCAAGATTTTATTTGAAGCATCAAGATTATGAAAAATCAAACACACTAAAAACAAATATTTAATAAAATGATTTGTAATAATTTTTCATAACAAAATATTCATTTGTAAATAATTGTTTGATGCATAATTTATAAATATTGTATTCATTTTTTAGTTGTGTTTCACTTGTATGATATTATTAATTTTTGTTAGCTGTCAATTTTTTACATAAGATACTCTAATCAACCAAACAATTAAAACTGATGTAGTAGGCTTTTGTACCAGACTTGTGGCTGTAACAGACTATGTAATTTGCATGCAGCAGACTTCTGTGAAAGTCTTCTGTAAAAGAAGACTAATACTTAAGTCTGCTGCTAGACTATCATGCAGCTTCTTTTGTATCAGATATTATCAGTATTACTTTTATTTTCGAAATATTCATCACAAATTCAACAAAAATACAGTAGACTAACCAAGAAGTCTACGTTAAAAGAAGATTAAAACGTAAGTCTGCTCGGCCGAAATCAGCCATGCAATAAACATGTCAAAAGACCTACAAACTCAACATTCATCACATAAGACATCATCCAAAGCAACAATACAACTCATAAGTTCAACACTGACTAAAGACCCACAAATCAAACATAAGTTCAACACATAAGACAACATCCAAAGCAACAATACAAGTCATAGCTCGTCGTCACCTCCAACTTCTAGTTGACACTGGCTTGATACACAAAGGCATACAATTTGGGTCTTACATAACTCGATAGAGTTCCGTACTTGTCTATCACTCGTGACATGCATAGGAGTAGTATCCGGATCCATTTTCTCTAAAAGTACGTCTGGTAAGGAATATGTCAGCTCCACCTTCTCGGTTTTCTTGTCCAGATCATAATCTTCTTGTGTCATTTCAAGAAGTTCACCATATGTACAACCATCATGCACAAAGAACATTCTCCTTTTTTTCCATTTATCAACCACAAACTCCCACAAAGAGCCTTTCACCACCCATTCTCCATACACAACAGGCAAATTAAAAATTACCTGCAAACATAATACATTTACGAAATTAGCGACCAATAATTTTATGTTTGATAAAATTATAAACGTAGACTTCCAGAGATGTCTACACATGTTATCTAACTACATACTCAAACCAAAAATTCGATAGTTTCCTAATTATAAAATTTTATCTTTTAAAAATAGTTAAGACTAATTAGTATTAACTAATACACAATTTGAAACAAAAAATCTTGAAAATACATTATGAATAATACACAAATTCATTTTTTATAGATTTTCAAGAGTAGACTTTCGTTACTGCCAACAAAAACATAGACTATCATATAGGTCTACAGTTTGAGTTAGTTTTTGCAATTGCAAAATTCACGGGTTACTATCTGTATTTAAAAAAAACGTTGTGATATTACACAAGTAGACTTAGTTTTTAGTCTACATTTTGAAAAGGTTTGTTTTTGCAATTGACCAGAACTCATCCCAAATTTGACTTTGAAAAGTAGACTTCAGAAACAGTCTACAGTTGAAAAGTAGACTTCATGAACCGTCTACATTTTTTTTATTTTTCTGAACAGGTTAGTTTTTGCAATTGACCAAGTTGACTTTCTAAAATTAGACTGACACAAACGTCTACAACTGTGTAGATGTTATATGAAGTATACGCGATAATCCGATGGGTTACTTTTGCATTTGACCAAAATAAAATAGTAGACTTCATATGCAATCTACTTTTTTTTTCTGAGTTCAGTAGACTGAATAAGAAATCTACACATTTTTTCCATCCTGGTAAACTTTTAAAAATTTTAGTCAAATACAAAACTAACTTAATCAACGGAGTCAAAGTTTGGATCAAATGCAAGACTGACCTTCTGTAGACTTTACTAGCAGTCTACAGTTTGTAGACTGATTCGGAAGTCTACTTTGAAAAGTCAAAAGTTCGGTCAAATGCAAAAATTAACCTCTTTACGTAGACTTCTTGGTAAGTTTACATACTATTTTTTTTTGTTATCAAAGGAAAAGTCGTAGACTTCCAAGAAAGTCTATTTTATAGGTTTTTAGCATTTTGGTCAATTGCAAAACTAACCTGTGCGTTGACTTGTAGACCGCAATTTAAGTCTACATCTTCCCGTAGACATACAAAACAGTCTACTGTCGCGACACAGATCTGAAAAAATGACGAAAACCATGAAAACAGTAACCTTTTTCCGATGTAAAGCTTGTTTCCACTCTTTTCCACCATCCAAGCTCCAAATATGAATAAAAGGATCCAACTTTGCCTACTCACAACAGTGTACACTCGAAAATATGAAATTATGGTTATGAAAATGAAAGTTATGGGAGTTTTTTAGATTGAAATGGAGAGGAAATGAGAGGAAATAAGAGGAAATAAGAGTTTTTTTGTTTAGAATCACAAAAAAGTGGTTTAATATTGAATTTTTGAGATTTAATGAGCTCAAAAATGGTTGTCAATGGTGGTTGAAAAATTGATGATAATGGCATTGTTGTAAATAAGAAGAAATGTTTAGGGTGTTATAGGTTTTTTATTATTTTCGAAATTATTAAATAATTAAATAATAATGGCAATTTTGTAAATAATTTAAAAACATAAGGATAGTTTGGAATTTTTCATGGTGAATAGTAATGACAAAAAAAAAAGGTTGGTTTTGGGGTTGAATTGAATTTGTAGGTTGGTTTTGAAAGAAGCCCTTAATTTTTTTATTTGATTTTTTTTGTAATCATATTTATGTTTAATATTAATTTAATTTGATGTAATAATCCCTTAAATAAATAAAATACATAGTAAAAGTAACATTTATCAATAGATTATGTTTCTATTTTAATAAAATAAATTATTCAAAATTTTGAATGATACAGAATTGTCAGTTGACTTCTGTTTTATTTTGTTACATTATTCAAATAACCAAATAACAAACATGTGCGTACATAAAACATTAACACAAAACTCAGTGTAAACTGTTGTTCCAATCTTTGGTCCTAATGCATTTGGTGATGGTGGATGTGTTAGCTGAACATTAACTCAGTGTAAACTCAGTGTAAACTGTTGTTCCAATCTTTGAACATTAACTTGTTAGATTCATAAATCGATAACAATACCCCGAACCGCTTGTCGTAGCCCTTTATGTCCTAATGCATTTGGTGATGGTGGATGTGTTAGCTGAACATTATGTGGAACCCGCATCTCCGATGAATGCCCTGTGATGCACATCGATCCTGACCCGTCTTGTTGCCAGTAGACTTCAACCATTACTCCACTTGGATTCTCTGCGTTTTCTGTGTCAGGGATCCCAACAAATCTGGCTCCCACGGGTATCTGTACATTGACCATATAACTTATTAGAATTCCTCAACTATGTTTCATTTTGAACTAATAAAATGTATATAATATACATGTGTAGTTGGATATACCTCTAGTGAGATGCCAGATTCTAACTCGAGAGTAACCATGGTTCCTTCAACGGTTGCACTTTCCAGTTCAGCTCGTCTAGCTATGTTCAGAAACACTTCTTCAAGAGTTGCAAGCCCGAGCTGTATGTCTGAGATTCCAAACTCAGATTCTCTGTTTTCTAGCTCCTCGAAAAACCCCTATTTGTGGAGAAAAGGATGATGAATATCATAGGTAGATGAAGACCATGATATCATATATTAGAGCTTTTTTTCTGATACATCCTTACCGTAAGAAGTTTCTCTTTGTCGTGGGGGATAACAAAAGTCATGAAAGCCTTGTTTTCATCTGCTGGCTCAACTTTCAAATGCTGCATATAATCATTCTTCTTTAGGTCAAAAATAAATCTTATTTAGGTCAAATCGGCCATATTAAAAAACGTTTGAGTGTGTATGCGTGCCTCGTTAAAGAATCTCTTCACTGGCTCATGCAAATCTCCAGAAGCACTGCTATTGTCCTTTTTGCTTTCAACGAAGCTAACGGTAGCAACAAAACCAGTTCCGAAGCGAGATTTTAACCTGATTGAGGTACCAATGCAGCGGAGCCTGCCCTTAGCCATGATCCCTATTCGGTCGCTTAAAATATCAGCTTCTTCCATGGAATGCGTGGTCAGTATGATGGCACGGCCTTTCTTTGAATCTTGTATAATGTCCCACACATGTCTCCTCGTGATAGGGTCCATGCCAGTTGTCTACAATCCGTATATAAGTACACCATCTTAAATCAATTTGTATGTATAGATAATTAATAAACACATTAAAAGAGGAGTTAGCATGTGACATGCCGGTTCATCTAGGAAGACCAGCTTGGGATCACCAATGAGTGCAACTGCAACACTGAGTCGGTGCTTCATCCCACCACTGTAGCTTCCTGCTCTAACTTTGGCCGCTCCTGTCAGTTTTACATCGGCCAGTAACTTCTCAGCGGTCTGTAAAAAAAACAAGTTAGTAAAAGACATGTAAAGAAGTGTGCATAAATTTTCAATTCAATCACTAGACATCCCAGCAACATTTATGAGATGATATTCAGGTGACATAGTACCGAGTTGATAGATGCAGGCGGCAACCCTTTGATGCTAGCAAAGAGGTGGAGGTGTTCTTCACTTGATAAAGCATCCCAAAGGATATCAAACTGTAAGAAAAAAGACATGAAACACATTTACGCTGAACAATTACACTATTGTCGAAGAAGCTCCGTTGTTATTAAGTAAACTGAAACTTATCTACCTGAGGACACACTCCTATCATTTTACGAATGTTCGACATACCAACAGAGCTTCTTACGGAATCTCCATATATAAGAGCTGTTTTAATTCAAATCAAATTGATCTTTGTTAATTATTAGAATGGTTAAAATAAGTTTTGGAAACTAGCTTCTTGTCATGCAGATCCTTACCATCCCCACCAGTAATTGGATTTATGCCAGTCAAACAGCTGATAGAAGTTGTCTTCCCTGCACCATTGGGTCCAAGAAGACAAAACAACTGGTGTTTGGCTATATTCATCCATAAACCCTAAACATATTCCATGATCTATTTTAGCCAAAAAAAAACGAATGGAACTGTTGCTGTAAATTACATTTTCATGTAAGTTGCTGTAAATTACATTTTCATGTAAGAAATGATAAGGGACAATGATCATATTAGGCTTTGTGCAATAGTCATGACATATAATATAAAACCCACTAACTTTGTCAACAAGAACGATTACCTTTACAGCATGAAAAGGAGATGTTTTGGTGCATTTACAACAACCAAGTTTTGTAGTTCCTGGATATGTCTTAGCAAGACCATGAATCTGAACTGCAATGCTAGGATCGACTATTCCATCCATTGCTTGTTGCTTAACTAGTGTCTCCTCTTCAAGCACATCCTCGTCCTCTGGCGCTACATGCTCAACGGGTGGAACTGAACCAATACAGCTAAAAATGCTGCCTTCTGTAAAGTGTATATAGGAGCATGATTGGGGTTTATATTTTCCAACAAAGTAAACGACTGCTCAGGAGACCTATGAGGAGACAATACCTTCCACTTTATTGCCTCCTTTACCAGTCCAGTAACCAGGTGTTAAAAAATAGAAGATGGGTTTTCTTACACCGGACGCGTTGGGAATGATATTGTCAAAGTAGATGGCGAGAACAAACCAGAAAAGGAATGTCCCAACTTGCCACTGGTAGATAATATCCTACAAAAAGATTTTCAAGTAGTGGTTTGAGAAAAAAAAGAGTTAAGAAAGTATTTAATGAATGTCCGTCCACATACAATTGAAAGTACACAAGTTGACATGCCCCCTTCGCATACAGCTCTTTCACTCCAGCTAATTCCAGAACTTGCTGGAGTTGAAGTTGCATCAAGAAGAAGCTTAAGTCCCGCAGAAAAAGTGTTGGGTGGGAAGAGTGACCAAATCACCCGGCGAGAAGCAGGATAAGCGTTGGAGTAAGGGAATCCAGTAGCTGATAATCTGAGCATTTAGAAATGGTAACTAGTAAGAAGAAGTCGTAAACGATTTGAGGAACTAGGTTAAAGCTAAGAGAATCAAACCTGTGTGATAAAGCCAATGAGAAACACAAGGAAACCAACTGTTGTAGCTGAAGATGATTTGCTAATGAAAGATGATAGCACGAACGCTAGGCCAATCTAGTAACACAAAGGATAGATAAGTTTTAAGTGATAACCCAGAAATAATCAATGGAAAATAATTAAGAATGATGAGGATCTTTAATTACCATATTAAACTGAAAAAGTAAGAAAAGTAGGAAGACAACAAAAAAAACTGTTTTTCAAGAAAAAGGCGAATCGGAACATCATTCCAAAGAGGACTAAGAAGAGTGATGATACAAATGTAAGGAGTCCTTCCCATGTGAGCCATGATAACCAATAAGCTGTATCAAAAACTCCCATCATTGTCATGGCCTGACGAAGTTTTAGCTCTTTCTCCGTAACAAGAGAACCGAGCTGGAGAACAAAGCCAAACATGGAGAAGGCAAGAAAAAAGATTGGTCCCATTACTTTGAGTGCAGAGATAGCTTCAGCTATAATAGCTGGCCGTGCAAATTCTTTAAATCCAAAACCCCAGCCAAACTTTGGATCTGAAATAGTGAAAATACAAAAAAAAAAAAAGTCAAAAAGAAGACATGTACATTTATGGATTTCCAACTAAAAAGTAATTAAAAACTAATTGATGATAAGTGAATTTGTAGACATTTCAACTTATTAGTACTAGTTATGAGTTTTTCAATTTTCAATATGATACTTTGTCTCTAAGCTCAAAGGTTTCAAGATGGTACCTCCAATTAAAGACCTCGCAATCTCACGCTCTGCAGCTATTTGAAGAGGAACAAGGAACTTAAAAGTTGGATCTTCAACACGACCACGTTTTTTCTCCGATGAGGAATTTGTCTGAACTCTATAGCTGATTATTGTAGCATTCCTTTCCACAAAATGCAAAGCTCCTGGGACTTGCAAAGGATGTGACATAAACCATGCATCGACCTCCTCAGGTGCTTTGAATGATTGAACCTGAGAAAAACACACACACAAGAGAAACATTTCAGCACCTTTATTAAGTTAAAACTAAAAATAACCAAACATAATAAGAACCTAACCTTGTTGGTCGGAATTGGTCTCTCCGGATTGTTAGCCATGATTGCAGAGACGATGTCAGTCACACGACGGCTATCGTTACCACTCCATAAGAAGTCGTAGCAAGGAAGCTTCACGAAGAACTTATCCTCACAAGGAAGAATAGGCGGCGAAAACAGAAGCGTGGGATCGGTTACGTTCTTGTAGGCACTTGAGGATGCTTCGCTCGCCTTCATAGCTTCCTCGATACAGAATATGACAAGGATGAAGAAGAATGATGAGAAAAGCTGAAGACACGTAGATCTCATGTTCCTCCATGATAGCAGCAGGTTCTTCTTAAACAACGCCGTGAACTGCTGATACAGAAGCGGTAAACCTTGTTGCAAAACCATTATCAAGATTTTTTTTGGTTAGTTTTCAAAAAACATAATATGAGAAACGTTTTCTCTTCTGTTAATTCTATACCTATTCTATATCTAAGAATACGTAAGGTAACATCTAAAAAAAAGGTTTACGGACATGCGATCTTTTCTTTCCAATTTTTAAGGTCCACGTTAAACTATGTTTATTTCACATATGACCTATTTTGGGCAGTTCTATTTGTTTATTTTTTTCCTTATAATTGATTATATATTGTGATCTTTCATCTTCAATTTTTAAGGGTTTGACTATTCTCCCACGTTTTTTCTTTCTTCATTGATGGCTGATCCTAGTCCCGCAAGTTTTGGGACGCAGGCAAATGCGTTACTCAGGAAAAACTTAACGTACCAGGTCGGTTTTCTCTGATAATTATTAGGCGGTCCTGAAATTTTAAAGGTTATAAGTAATTAGTATTAGTTCTTCTTTTTTCACAAATTTGGAAACGTATGTGCAGGACTACCCTGGTTATTATCCCCTAATTGTTATGTAAAACTATCTTTTTTATTAAACTCATGGAAATTGAACTGCAGAGGAAACATATATGGACGAATGTTAGGCTCATCCTAGTTCCACTCTTCCTCTGCTTAATTCTCCTAGCGATTCAGCATGTGATGGATGCGCTCATGAAGAGTGTCTCTGATATGGCTGGTGACTGTAAAAGTAACCCTAATTTATCTGGTGGTAAGTGTCCCATCCCAAACCCTCCAATGTTGCCTCCCATGTTGCAGATTCCACAACATGAACTCCGTTCTGTTAAAACCGATTTTCTTCCCTACAAAGACCTCCCTGACAAGTCATGTAGAGGAACAATGGGAGGATCTTGTCCGGTAACTATACTTATGACTGGTGACAAACAGCCCCTTGGTAAAGGTATATACTTCTCTTCCTTGTTTGATAAGTAACTTTTATTTCTCCTTGTTGCATGCGAAACTTACCCAAGCGTGTTCTCTTTCAGCTTTATCCGCGAATATATTTTCTACCTCTTTCGCGGTTAATTCCTCCGACCTCTTGCCTACTTTAGCCAATAATGTCTTGGTATGTCTTTCTTTTTGAGGCTGCTATGGCCATCTCTGAGATTTATGGAGTCTGAAACAATTACTAAACCATTTTTCTTTTAATCATTTGGAGGCCTAATTATATATACATATTAACCATTAATATTTTGGAGGCCATAGGTGAATGTTTAATCTGGCTAATGCTCATGACCACCTCTGGATATATATGTCTGAATTTGAGTGCAAGAGTCTACATTCATTCCATCTCCTTTTTTTCAGGGCACAACAATCGCAGCAGATAAAAACAATTACGCAGATCCAGGGCTTGCCTCAGGTCTCCCTATCTACAGTATCCAACCTCTTTGCAATGCAAACTCTACATGGCCACTCTCTCTTGAAAAAATCCAGACAGGTATTTCTTTTACCTCTTGCTTGTGATGTAACTGATGTTCAAAGGGAAAGTTTGACTTGAGAGATGATAAACTAACCTGAATTGGTTCGTGTCCTAAATATCCCCCCCAGAGGTGAAGTGTGTTCAAGGGTTGTGTCTCTGGAGAAATAACTCTGCAGATGTCAATAATGAGCATTTCAAGGGTAGTTATAGGGGAAACCCTGCTGGAATTACAAATGAGATCGCTGCAGGTTTCGAATTTTTCTTCCATATATTACATTTTATGTACTATCTTCATCGCGTATACTTAGGATCCACCTCAACTTTTCTATGCATTAGCATACGATCTCATGAGTACGGATAAGAGGAACTTCAATGTGACCATCTGGTATAACTCAACCTACAAAGACGAGTTTTCAATTGGGCCTGTGAAGCTGGTCCGAGTTCCCCGATCTATCAATCTGGTACAATATATTGTACTCTCAAGACATATGCATCCACTTACAATCGTGTTTCTCTCATTGTTAACATATGCCTCTGCAGATATCAAATGCTTATCTAAAGTTTCTGAAAGGCCCCGGGATAAGGATATTATTTGAGTTTGTCAAAGAAGTTCCTAAACACGCAACTATATTGAACACTGACATAGCGTCCTTGCTTGGTCCACTTTTCTTCACTTGGGTTGTTCTTCTTTTGTTCCCTGTAAGTTCTCTCCTACCAGAGACTTGAATGTTTTTAATTATTCCTTTGTATGTAAATGACTAGCTATAAATCTTGCAGGTGATCTTGACATCATTGGTGTATGAGAAACAAGAACGTCTAAGAATTATAATGAAAATGCATGGCTTAAGCGATGGTCCGTATTGGTTGATTTCATATGCCTATTTTCTAACTATATCCGTGTTGTATGTTGCTTCTTTGGTGATCTTCGGATCAGTAATAGGACTCAAGTACTTTCGGCTCAATACCTATAGCATCCAGTTCGTTTTCTATTTTATCTACTTGAATCTACAAATCGCTCTTTCCTTTCTTGTTTCTTCAATATTCTCAAAGGTTAAGACTGTTACAGGTAATAATAACATATTATTTTTCTCATCAAGAACATGCCAATGTTCAAAATTGAATGGTCTCTTTGTTTTTATGGATTAATTGTAGTTGTTGCTTACATAATTGTGTACGGTAGTGGGCTCTTGGGAAGCTTTCTCTTCCAAAAGATGCTTGAAACTCAGTCATTTCCGGGTAACCTTAACAAAAAAAAAATTAATATGCTCGTTTTTATCACTTACTTTCTTATTTTTTGGTATATAATATCTATATGCCTTACAGAGGAATGGATTGTTGCCTTGGAATTGTATCCTGGGTTTTCTCTATACCGGGGGTTGTATGAGTTCTCACAATATGCCTCCAGGGGAAGTGGGATGAAGTGGCAAGATATCAGTGATAGTGGAATGGGTGAAGTTTTATGCATCATGTCGATAGAGTGGTTTCTGGCTCTCATCATAGCCTTCTATATTGATCAAGTTTTCTCATCTGGGAAGCACCCTTTCTTTTTCTTGAACCCTTCCAAGAAGTCTTCTTCTATACCAAGTAAGCCTACCGTGCAGAGGATGGATTCTAAAAAAGTCTCCATAGACATGGGGAAAATAGATGTCAGTCAGGAGGTATGTTTAACAAGTCATATTTTTGGGCTTTCCATGTGTTCTCTGATGTTAACATTAAATGAGATAATAAACAGAGGGAAAAGGTGCAACAATTGAGAAATGAAGGTAGCGCAGGGCACGCCATCTTGTGTGACAACTTGAAAAAAGTGTATCCAGGTAGAGATGGTAACCCTCCAAAAATGGCAGTAAGAGGGTTATATCTCGACGTTCCTTCAGGAGAATGCTTCGGCATGCTTGGACCTAATGGCGCTGGAAAAACATCCTTCATCAGTATGGTCAGTTTCGACAAAACAGTTTCACAAATAAACGTTATAGTGCGTCAAATTTTGTAATCTTTTACTGTATTTTTTGTTGTTTCCATAGATGACAGGGCTACTCAAACCTTCATCTGGAACAGCATTGGTTCAGGGTTTGGACATATGCAAGGATATGAACAAAGTATACACTAGCATGGGCGTTTGCCCACAACACGAGTAAACACACACTTACAATTCTTCTGCATGTTCCTTCTTTACCAAGCAAATAAGAAACAGTTTAGAGAACAATTTCGGTTTTGTGGCATTCTCTTGGTTGTAGCTTGCTTTGGGAGACACTAACAGGGAGAGAACATCTTCTCTTCTACGGGCGACTCAAGAACTTTAAGGGCTCTGCTCTAACGCATGTATATATATATATCTGCCACACCTTGCTGTCTTAGTTTAGTTTCGTGTTATATATAACTCCAGAAGAAGACAATATTGTTAATTCATTGATACATAATCATTTCAAGGCCGTGGAAGAATCTCTAAAGAGTGTAAGCCTTTTCGACGGAGGAGTTGGCGACAAACCTGCTGGAAATTACAGTGGAGGTATGAAAAGGCGGCTTAGTGTCGCTATATCACTTATTGGGAACCCCAAGGTACATGCATTCTTGTTACTTGTGTCGTGTTTTCAAGCAATTTGGTTCTTAACAAGCCTAAGGTGTGATTAATCATTCTCTTAATTATTAGGTAGTTTATTTGGATGAGCCAAGCACAGGACTTGATCCAGCCTCGAGGAAGAACTTATGGGATGTGATTCAGCGTGCAAAACAAAACACAGCAATTATCCTCACAAGTATATACATACATATATTATTTTCTTAGATTATATATGGGATGTGCTTAAGTGTTCTTCTTAAATAGACTTAATCTTAACGTTAAGACTACGTTTTCAGCTCACTCGATGGAAGAAGCAGAGTTTCTATGCGATCGATTGGGAATATTCGTAGACGGGGCCTTGCAATGCATAGGAAACTCCAAGGAACTAAAGAGCAGATACGGTGGATCGTATGTGTTCACGATGACAACATCTTCAGAACATGAGGAAGATGTTGAGAGATTGGTATCAACTGTGTCTCCCAACGCCAAGAAAGTATATCATCTCGCTGGTACACAGAAGTTCGAGCTCCCAAAGAACGAAGTTAGGATTGCTGAGGTGTTTAGGGCTGTAGAAAAGGCTAAATCCAACTTCACAGTCTTTGCTTGGGGACTTGCCGACACAACTCTCGAAGATGTCTTCATCAAAGTCGCTAAATCTGCTCAAGCCTTCATTTCCTTGTCTTGATGAAGCCTGATTTTTCAAGTTAGGGTTTCTATTTTTTTGAGTCAAAGATGTGTCTTCGGGCGCACGCAACCAACTTCCTAATACTTCTCATGCAATTTGTATATACTATTAGCTGTACACGTTTTTTACATAGAAGCTTCAGCCTATGTTGAGATGTCCCATAATTATTCGTTGTTACATACTCTCTATGTATTACAAATTAATATGAACATGAAATATTTGCTTATGCCAATTTACATTGTCGGGCTGAGTATATGCAAATTAGTTGATGTCTTTTCTGACATTCAAGCTGTGTCATCACATCAATCTTGGTGTTATATATGTGAATCCAACTAATCAATCTTGGCATATATTACCGTTATGTTTGGTTTTAGTACTTATTAGCTGATCAATTTGTTCCGAAAACAAAACAAACGGGTCTTACACCTTAACTAATTTGGTTAAGTCGAACGACTTAAAAATGTATATATATAGCTAGGGATTAAAAAACAAATAAAGAGCTGCAAGAAACTGAAACCAAATTAGGGTAAAAAATGAATGGCATCGAGTGTTCTTTAACTTTCAGTAATCGTGTGCATATACCATCAGAAAAGAACACAAGTTATTCATCTTTATTAAGAAATGGGATACAATTGTGTATGTTTTTTACACATACATATACCACATATTAGCAGTCGTGCTGTAATCAAAGAATATGTTTTTTTTTTTTGCTAAAATCAAAAAAATATGTTTCATAAAAGGAACCAATAAATCTTCTTCTTATAAGCTACACATAACATAATCATCCTGAAAAAATGTGCTTCAGTTCTATAGAGCTTAAGGAACCTACTCATCTCCATCATAGAACAACAATAATATTTTATGCGTATTGACTTAAATAGTAGGAAATATTTCAAAGAGAAAAAGGGCACATATTAATAAGATAGCTTCTCATTATATTATATCATCCAGAATAAGAATAATAAGATAAAACCTATTACAAGGCATTTTTATTGGTTTACTCACTCATACGTATCATCATAGCAGTTGATTAATTATAGAAGAAATAGACGTTTCTATGGGAAGAAACAGTCGTTTCTATGGGAAGAAACATATTCCTTTGATCATCAGGTGAACAAGAGGCTGTCCGGGGAACACTATTGGCCAGCAATCTTCGCTTAAACCTTCCAAAACGTCACAGCAATTGTGCTTAAGGTGGCTAAAATCCCAACGTAGTATGGCAGTTATGGCATCAGTGCATCCCTCCACATTTTGGATTGTCTTCAGACATTCTGCAGGACTATAGAAATAAGATTTTCCTGCACTCAAAGGCGAAACACTTAGTATAACGAACAATATCATAGCTAAAACCGTAACATTTCTGTTCAAAGCCAGCATCGTTTCTTATGTTTTGACAAGATATAAAACAAAAACAAATGAAAGTTCTTTAGAGATTATGTTTGCAGAAGATATAAAACGATGATTTATATAGGAGAAGAATTTAGTGATCTCAAGACATTTTGGTTGGTAAAATTACCCAACTTTGTTGCACCCATTCGTAACTGTTTTTATTAGAAACTACTCACGTGAAGAAAGTTCATTTTGTGGGTTTTTGACCGAATAATCATTTATGAGTTTGTATGACAAAATTCCATTTCAGAATATATTTTATTAATTATAGATCAAAACTGTTAGATTTTTATGAACAGAAAATGAAAACAGTAATATTAAATAACTTCCGTCTGAAATTTCATGTTTATCTTTTTGCAAAGGAAAAAAAATTCATGTTTGTTATGTTCCATATGTGTTTGACTTCTAAATTTTCTAAGAGACATATATTAAAACAGAAAGCTTGGTTTGAAAAGATATATATATATATATATATATGTCCATGTATTTTTTTGATAGTTAATATATAACTAGATCCGCGAACGGACAATTTTCTTTTAGATTTTCTATGTTTTTGGTAAATGCATTTTTAGTATAATTTTTAGTTTATAATACATTTATTCATTTTAGTCATGAATTTCATTCGTTTATATCTTTTATTGTATTGGATATTTACAAAGAATTTGTATTTAATATATTTTTATTTACATGTGAATGATTGTTTTAGTTATTAGTAATTTATAATGAATAATATCTTAGGAATATATATATATATATATATATATATATATATACATATATATATATATATATATCATGAAAATTAAATAAAAGAGCTAATATAATTGTCTTTCTTAATAAAGATTGATTTGATCACTAATGGGCTAAAAGGGATATTTCACCCAACAATTTCTTGTTGACTTAGTTAATTAAAAATTAATTAGTTTATTTTTATTTTAGAAAACACAAAGTTCAGAATACAATTTAAAATTCGGTCTTTGTCTCTTCAATTTTGAGTTAATTTTCGTATTCTTTTAAATCTTCTATTTTTTATGAACTTTAAAAATTACAATTAAATTCCTAAATTTTAAGATTATTTTTAAATATAGAAGTTGAATATTTTTAAATTAAAATTTTATAAAATTTAAAATTATTTATATTAATTTATCAAATAAATAATATATTCATTTCTGAAATTTCTTACTTACTAAGTGATAATATTTATTACATTAGTTTACCGCATGATTTTGATAAAAAACATTATAATATGGTTTTAATATTTGAAAATGGAATAAAACAAAAATTCATATTAAAATTGTTTACCTTTGCAATTTTGAATGTGGCTTTATAGAGAATATATAATTCTAATATGAAAAATACACTTTTATTTTTTTATACTCTAATCCAGCGTTTCTCTTGATTAGTGAAATGATAAGGGCACTAGCACGAGATCACTGAAACCGTTCTTCTGAAAGCATTAACATTAATTAGATTCAATTCTTCTTCTTTATTCTTAAGAGAAACCCCTCTCCCCCTCCCCCCCCCCCAAACTATTTTTGATCCTAGAAAAAAAAATTCTGGCTTCGCCACTGGTTGGAGATACCCTTACCCAAATAAATCTTTCTTTTAGAACCATAGATAATATTTTACAAATTTACCGTTTTCCCAGGAACTATATTTGTCCTCAACTTTACTAAAATTGCCAAAAAAAAAAGAAGCATTTATTTTCAAAGCCACCATTTTCTTTTCTTCTTATGTTTGCACAAGATATAGAACTAAAACAAGTAAAAGTTCACAAGATATAAAATGATTACATATATAGGAGTGGACTTTAGGGATCTCGACATTTTGGTTGGTAATACCCAACTTTGTTTTACTCGTTCGTAACTGTTTTATTAGAAACTATGCACGTGAAAAAAAAATGGTGGTGTTTTAGAGCGAATATTCATTTATGTGTTTGTATGACAAAAATAATTTTCAGAATATATATTTTACTAGTTCTAGACCACAATTGTGAGAATTTTATGAAAAGAAAATGAAAACAGTAATATATGAAGAAGTAGAATAATGTAGAACGTATTATTTCGGGTATGAAAACAAGTACTCATCGTAACCATCCAAATTCTTTCAGAAATAACAACCAAAAAGAGCGAGGAATGATAAAAGGGACAAAGACGACAAACTCATTGTCAATGTGGTCGATACCACAATCAACCCATAAAAAATCGAAGGAATGACTGTGTAATGTGGCTAGACATCTCCAATTCCACAATTGCCCCATAGAAAAAGCCAAGGAATGGTAAATATGGAATTAAATGTATTGGAGTAAAAGTCTTAGTTCTAACTTCATGCTTTTGTGAAAGTCAGAATGAATTCTTTAGCCTTACTTCTTTTATTCATGAAGTATTTGGAAATACCATTTAATATGAAAACCTTTTAAAAAAAAAGTATTTGGAAATATCCAGAAATATGAGAAGCTTTCCGATTATATATGGAGGAGTAAAAGTTTTTCACTTTTTTTTTAACGTATGACAACGTACGTAGAAAGTCATGGTCTTAAAGTCTGAAACTCTAAATTAGCGTCTTGCTTTTTTATCACAGCTAGATTTTGATCTCTGCGTCCGTACGGATTTTGAATTTTTATTTATTTTTATAAAGTATTTAATGATCTTTTAAACTCATGGTTTATTTATATATTTTTGTCTTCTACAAACTTATAAGATGATCCGACTCAAACCCTCGAAAAATTTACAATATCCGAATTGTATTTATTTGATTTTAAAACTCTATAAACAAAAATTTGTATTCCAACTAGTGT
Source organism: Raphanus raphanistrum subsp. raphanistrum (assembly GCA_019706035.1). Lineage (NCBI taxonomy): Eukaryota > Viridiplantae > Streptophyta > Magnoliopsida > Brassicales > Brassicaceae > Raphanus > Raphanus raphanistrum. The sequence continues at coordinate 19,105,388 of CM033983.1, forward strand.
TTTGATGTCCTCATCAATATGATTCTGTGAAAATATAAAATTTTATTAAATTATTTTTGTACATAATATTCTATCTAAAATTTTATCATTTGTGTAGATTTTCTTTTTCAAAAAAGGAAACTGCACAAATCATATATTAATTCGTGCGAATATCTGGTTTGACTTGTGTTCAACGTAAACTCATAACCCGCTGATTTTATAAAAAAATTATGTAAATTTTTAATGTTTTATAATTTACATATATAGTAGAATATATATTATTTTCTAAAATTCTGAAAGTTCAAAGAGATTAGCGTCTTACCTTTTAATCACAATTAGATACTGACCCGTCTTTAAAAAGGCTAGTATATTTTTTTGCATTTATTTTTTCTTAAGAAATATAATTTTTATGTTTGTGTGTTTCTATAATTATATTTCTCTATAATATGAATTAATAGAATAGATAATTTTATGTAACTTTATTAAATAAATCAAAATGCATATTTGAATTTATATTGTTTGGTCTATAGAAACCAATCCGGTTCATGGATATTTCATAACAAACTTGTAGTGTTAATGTTAAATTGTCTACGTTATTCTTTTTAATCATGAAACAAAAGAAACCAGTTATATATATATATATATATAAAATATTATATATAAAAATATATATAAAAATGACCTGTACTTTAATCCAGTCCAATGATAATATAGGCCATACCCATAATTAACAAACGATATAATAATTTAGGCCAGACCTATAATTATCAAACTATACAAACTATAAATAACTTAGTGGATCCGGATCATTATAAAATTAAAGTGATGGTTATATATTTGTTGGACTAAACATATATCAATAGGTCATAATCCTGTTTTAATAGAATATATGGTAAATTTGGATTTTAATATTTTTACTTAATTTAAATGAGTATTTTTATTACAATTGAATCCGTAATGATCCAAACCGAATCCAAACTAAAACTTATAAATAACCAAATATGGTTTTAATCTTTTGTTTAAAAACCAATATCTAAATAACCGGAATCGAACCCTAACTCTTACCCCTATACATAGCCTATAATTTGAATAGAGTAGTATATGCTGTACCTTCCAATTTAAAAATACTTAATTAATTATTCATAGCATAATTAATTGGACAGTGTTAATTCTTTCAAACCTTTACTATTTAGTTAAGCATACACTTAATATGAAACAGACATAAAACACATAATAATCAATGTATTACACGATCAATAAAGAAACGTTCGGTGGCCTGCTGGAACACCGCGCGCACATGTTCCCCATAACCCGGGTTCGATTAACTCACAGGGTGTTTCATTTTTTAACGTAATTTTACTTATATTCTTCCTCAGTCGAATTAGGTTACGCAGAAAAGAGTTTTACAGCCGCCATTGTTTTTTTTAATTATATAATCCATTGATTGTTATGAGTATTCGTTGATTTTTACGTTTAAACCTTGCCGATTTGACATATATTACCGGATTTAACCTATACAAACCTAAAAAAAAAAGTAAAAAGTTTTTGATGATTTCGATTTAGAGGCTGATAATGAGAAAGATAGCGGTTGTAAATCACCATGAATCTCATAATCTGCTTACACACTTCTCTTTGCAGGTTCAATTGAGATTTCAAGAGTAGAACTAGGTTTCTGTGAATGGATTAAATTCGGAGAGTTTGAGTGTTCATCACAAATCAAAAATAATAACCGTACTGATTTATATGTTAATAATATTGATATATTTTGGATGCAGTTATATTTTAATTTATGCAGTTATATATACAATTATATTTTAAACTGGACAAGACATTTATCAAACTGGTAATACTTGTGTTTTAATAGAATAGATTTATGTCTAACATGTGCACTAACATCAAATAATGAGTTTAAAAATAAATCTCGTTCTCTACACCCGTCCACCTCAGGAGCCTCCGGATCCACCCGATAGAGTCCCTCCTTCACAATCCAAATCTCCATCATCTACTTGCGAAGCCCCTCCAGTGCTGATCCACCGCTTCTCAACCACCTCGAGCTTGCGTTTAAAGTTTCGGTGATCTCTCTCGCCCAACATCACAGATCTATTCACGAGACAGAGCAACTGTCATCTCCGCAGTTTCACCAACCAGATCTACGTCTCTCTCACCCCTACGGACATATGCTCTTTGATGTCTCCGTCCCTCACCGGAAAGGTGTCTGTCCGAGACGAGCCCTCCGCCAGCTATACAAGCTCAGGAATTGGAATATCAACTAGAGTGTTACTTGTTAAACTCAGCCATAAGGACGTTGCTTGCTTCTCTGCAAGATATTGGTGTGGATGGGAGTGTATTGTTGTGTATACTAGCTGTTCTCAAGCCTCCCTCTCTCCAATACACAGCATTGCGAAATCTTGAGGACTGGACTTTTGATGTTGATACATTGGTAGTGGAATAGTTTGTGGTTACAGGTTCGCTCAACCATTACAGTTCGGATGCATTCCACCATCTGGATTCAGATTATCGGGTTCACCTGGCCCAAAGTTTAGTTTCAGTGTCAGTTTACAGGGTTCACCTAACCCAAATCTGGTCTCAATCACAAGGAAAAGCCATCGAAGCAAACATAGTACCTTCTCGCCATAAAGATCGGGTCAGACAAGCATCAAGAAGCCATACAGACAGCAGTTTCGTATCATGTATGACCAACGAGGCATGGAACAAAAATAAATTGACAGCAGGATTGGGATGGGTCTTCTCGGATCTAGATCTGGAGACTCCAATTCATGGATCTATGGTTGTAAGTTTCATCAGCTCAAACCTTATTGCAGAAACCAACACGATTCGATCGGCACTTTGCATGGCGCTAACTTTGGAGTTTTCCACACTTAAAGTTCTCTCCAACAGTTTAACGCTCATTAAAGTTATATATTTCCGGCGACCTCCAGTCTAAATAAATCATCAGAATCATTCGATCGATCTCTTTTAGTTTTGCACCAATTTTTTCTATCATGTTTACAGATCGGACAATTTAGTTGCTGATGATTTAGCAAAAAAGCCTCTCCAAATCTTTTCTCTTTGTAACGGACATCATGATTTGAGTTTGTGCTCATTTCTTTTTCTTAGTTGATCTAATGAAATCTCAGTGACAGAAAAAAAAAACTCCCGTTTACAATTCTTTTTAAAAAAAACTGAAACTCCCGTTTACTATTCTATTCGTTTCTTTGTCATAGTAATATGATTTCAAAATATATCTAGAAGAATTGCCAATGAATCTATTAAATCGTTGAATGCCAGTAGGAATTTCCAGAAATAGCGACGACAATTTTCGTGTTTCAGACTTCTTCTAGAAGTGATTCATTGACGAAATTTTGTACCTACCAAAGATGAAACATGTGATGTTTATTGGTTCCACTAAGACATTACATGATGGAGGTTTATATTTTCTTTTCTGTTTTTTCCACTTTTCTTTTAGATATATGTTCTAAGTTATTATGTTTAGTAAAAATATTGCTTGTCGTGCTGCTTGTATTAATCCATTCACTTTCTTAATTGTTGTTCATGATGTTTCATACTAGTTGAACATGTTGTATGTGTGTGTATATATATATATATATATATATTAAAAGAAAACTTGTCATATACTATTTTATTTTATCTATAAAATTTTATGAGTTTGAAATTAAATAGTTGATGATATTATTATACATCTATCATAAATGCCTTCTTCCGAAAGTAGTTAAAGTGTAATGTCATACTATATTAATTTCCTTATATATATAGAAACTTTTGTTTTCGGACTACAAATTCTAATCTCAATAATAAAGGTTAAGGAGAAGGGATCGATAGGGTCTAAGACATACTTTTTTTTCGGAATAATTACTACTCTTTAAGAAATCCATGAACGTTTGTGATCATCCTTTCTAAACCTAAAATTTATTGCATTTTCACTATTGGAAATATTTATGTCTTAATCACTTTTGACTAAAAACTTCTTGCTACAGATTGGGTTTAATCAAAGAAAACAAATATGGAAGTGGATCACGTACGTTGAAAAGCAGATTGGCGTGTGACTTGTGATGACTGTAAATATGAACAGACATCATCAAAAACTACACCAGGTTATTATCCCCTAATTGTTCTGTAAAACTATCTTTTTTATTAAATTCATGGAAATTGAACTGCAGAGGAAACATATATGGACGAATATTAGGCTCATCCTAGTTACACTCTTCCTCTGCTTAATTCTCCTAGCGATTCAGCATGTGCTGGATGCGCTCATGAAGAGTGTCTCTGATATGGCTGGTGACTGTAAAAGTAACCCTGAGATTTATGGAGTCTGAAACAATTACTAAACCACTTTTCTTTTAATCATTTGGAGGCCTAATTATATATACATATTAACCCTATGATTGATTGTGATTATATAATAGATAAAAATATGATAGAATATATTTTTCCTTTTATAAACGATAACTTAATATATTAATGTATAATAATATTTCAAAACTAATTACTATATTAGTTAAATTATTTACATATAACTTTTGAAATTAAGATCTTGGTAAGATCTTTTTAAACAGATTTTTCGAAATTTTGAATAGATATATATATATATATATATATATATATATATATATATATATATATATATATTAAATTTTAAATGAAAAGATAACAAAAATATAATGGTTATAGTAGTTAAAAGATTCTATATATATTATCAGTCTTATTAAAATACATTTAGCTTAAAAAAATTAAGGATGATCTAACTTAAAAATCAGACATGAAATGAAGTTTGAACTTCTGTTTTAATAGAATAGATAGATATTTACAATAGCTAAATCTTTTACAACTGATAAAAGATTTCTTGTTGAAATAATAATTTACTTTTCTACATTATTGGAATTAGTTAAAAGTTGCAACTGCAGGGAAAATCTTTATAGCTCACCGCTAGCTCCTTTGAAAGGAGAACTAACATGGGGGCTATAATCAACTCCAAAAGATGCTAGATCAATAGATTTTCCTTTTTTCTCGGATGCTGTCTTAACAAGTAGACCGATACCTCGAGCCCATTTCACCATACCCCCTATCAGTTCCTTTCTTTGTTCAAAAGTTATCTCCTCTGAAGCACTCTTCTTCATCTCAATCACAATTTTTCCCATTGACAACATACCGTCGACCATCCTCCAAGTATCCACCTATCGCCAAAAAGAAAACAAAATACCACAACCTTTAATATAAAACCGCGAGGAACATGTCCGGGTACCATATGAACGTTAATATATCGGACTATAACTTACCGATGCTCCACCGTTAGTACCATCCAATGCAGAAATAGCCCTAAAGAGTTTCTCGGATTTTTCTGGCATCTCAACCTTGATCCCCGACTCGAAGCAGGCCATGTAGTCCGCTACCTTTACAAAGAGATCTTTGAACTCTGCTGTGGCAGGACACTTACTCTCCAAAGCCCCCAAGAAAGCCGACATACCTTTGTAAGCAAAAGGCTCAAAGTCTTTGCTCATTTTTGGAAAATCCTTCAAGTAGTGGGGCAATGAGAACGTTCCTTGTGTTTCGTAAAGAGCTCTCTCAGAAGGAGAAGACACATTGGTGTCATAGTCAATTCCAAATGATGATAAATCGATAGATTTTCCTTTATTCTCGGAGACCTTCTTTACGAATAGACCGATTCCTCGAGTCCATTTCACCATGGATTGAATAATTTCTTTTCTTTGTTCAAAAGTTATTTCCTTAGAACCACTCTTCTTCATATCAACCAAACTCTTTCCCATTGACAATAAGCCATCCACTAGCGTCCATGTATCCTCCTATCGTCAAAAAGGAACGTAACAACAAAACAATTTCCAATGAGCTTGAAACATTTTTCTTTCTATTGCATTTTATACAAAAGCGCAGAAAAAAAAAACAAAATAACACAATTTCCAGTTAAACTGAGAAAATTTTGTTTAGTACCAGCCCGAAGGCGTAGACAGGACCGGTCTAAAGGCCGTTTAGAACATCAAGATTTTATATAACAATTTTTAACGGTAGGCAAACAATTACGAAAATTTTATATGAAGTATAAAGACAAATTTTTATTTAAACGTAGGGTATTATGATTTTTTTTTTAAATGTCAGACCAGCACTATTATTGTACTATACTAGTGTTAACGTCTAAATGAAACTTACTGATGTTCCGCCTTTAGTTCCACTAAAATCAGACATAGCCCTGAAGAGTGTCTCAGATTTTATTGACAGCTCAACTTGGAGATCTTTTGACCCGGGTGATGTTGAACTGTAACATGCCATGTAATCCTTCAGCTTTACAAAAAATCCTTAAACTCTGTGGTCTGAGGACATTTGCCTTCCAAGTCACCCATGAAATCCATCATACCTTTGTAAGCGAAAGACTCAAAATCTTGGCCTACTTTGGGAAAGTTCTTCAAGTAAAGAGGTAATGAGAATGTCCCCTGTGTTTCATAAACAGTGCTCAATGCAATTAGTAACATTAGATATATGGCTAATGAATTTTTTGCCATTTTTATTTTTGAAGAAGAGAAATGAAGATGAGATTATTATCTTTTTTTTTTGTTTTTTTTTTGTTTTGGATGATTGTCTTTTCTGCGAGAAGTGAATTATATAGATGTTTATAAAGTCTAAATTTAGCTATTAAAACGAAAAATGGTCCGATAGATTTCTATATATTTATGGTCATGGAAGAATGGTAAAAGAGATTTGCTAAAGTTTCGAAGGCTATTTGCTATGATCTAGATTTACTATTATAGATGTGGTTGTGGACACTTTCTTCGTCAAACTATATTTAGGTGGACGACCAGATTGATATACTATGCTTACAAATTAAAATGAACAATCAACATGCTTACACAAAATGTTCCTTATACGAGAACTACATAATTTTGTTTGCATGCAATTCATAATATCCAAAATATTTTGAAATGATAATTTTTTTTTGTCATCATCCAAAAAAAAAATATATTAATTAAAAAAATAAATATTAATAAATATTTTGAAATGATATTTAAGGTGGGAAATTATGGTCATATGTTTTTGATAAAAATTTAAAATCGATAAAATAATGAAATATTAATTATTATTAATATGATAATTTAATCATGTTTTTAGAACATTATTTTAGTATTTAAATTTAAATTTTTTAGATATGTACCGAGGAAAATAATTGATAAAATTTCATTTTAAGAACCATAGATAATATGATTTTTTGGTCAATTGTTCCTCATCAAAGAAAATATCTATTTAAAAAACAAATTATTTCAAACATGAAGGAAAGAAATTAAGGAATAGACTGAGATATATGTGTTAATAATTTGACAAATTTTTAATTTAATTAATATAAAATATGATGAACTATGGTCTTTTAAGAAAAAAAGATGTGGTTGACACTTTACAGCAAAGTTTATATATCAACAAACACAAATAAAAACCCGGTAATTTTATATAAAGACAAATTTGAGGAACTTTTAACCATATAAAGAAAGATTTGAGGAACTTTTCTATGCATTAGAATTACTTGACAAAAAAACCAAAAAAAAATCTGTCTTTATATATATAATAATGTAGTATGTTGAATTGAAACCAACAAATAATCAAATATATTTATTTGACACATCATTTGAAAACAGTTTTCTAAACCGATAATTTTTAATCAAAAAATAAAATTATATGGTTTCAAAAGGTTAAAGATTGTGGTTATTTATGTAGGTTGAAAATTGTATAGATAATAGTAACATAAAAAAGCAGTTACGGAGATTATATGAAAAACGCACTTATAGATAACTTAAAACACATTTGCTTTCAAGTTTGAGTAATAGAATAGATGCTTGATGCCACAAAAAACACGTTTGCTTTCAAAACAATTAATTAAATAAATTAGATGCTAATCCATCATTTAAAAGATTGGATATATTTTTGTTTATTTTTTATGAAAAAGTTTAATTTTTATATTTGATTTTTTGTAATCATATTTATGTTTAATATTAATTTAATTTGATATAATAATCCCTTAAATAAATAAAATACATATTAAAAGTAACATTTATCAATAAATTATGTTTCTATTTTAATAAAATAAATTATTCAAAATTTTGAATGATACAGAATTGTCAGTTGACTTCTGTTTTATTTTGTTACATTATTCAAATAACCAAATAACGAACACTAGACTTTGACCTGCTCGACCGAGCGGGTATCAATTTTGTTTTTATAAATATTATACATAATTTGCAATATGTGTATTAATATTATGTTTTGAAAGATAATAATTTGTTTAATTACATCGAATATTTTTTTGTGTTTTACCGTAAATTATAAGAATGATATTTATTGGATATTATATAAAAATTGTATAATTAAATTTATGTATAAAATATCTAGAAAATGAATTTCGTGAATTAAACAGCAGAAAAATAGACAACTATGATTATTCTAATATTAAAAATTGGTACATTAGTTATAACATTTATAAGGAAATAAAAAAATTATAGGCAATTTATTCCATTACTTATTATTAAAAAAGCAAATATAAATTCACATACACAAACAGATCAAGAGTTGATTACACTATGAGACATATTATGAGATTGGTTTACACTAAGAGACACATTCAACTTGTGGGACACTTATTTTTGTCTTCTAGTGTGTGATAGGACATCAATGCCCTCTCTTGAGAAAGATGGGAAAAGCGTTGGTTTGATATTGCAAAATGGAAAACCGGTTTGGTTTGTTTCATTTAAATGTTTGTTTATTGATAAAGGTGCTATCTTTAGAACCGTTTGATTAAAGTGTGTACTTTCAATCCAAAGGCATTAATTGAAAGTGAAAGCAAATGACAAGACCAACAATTAACAAGATCACAATTCATTACAAGTCTGCCAACATCAAACTTTCACTACAAGAAAAAGGCTATATTGTTACGAATTCTTTCGTCACAATAGAAACAATTTCGTCACAATATCGATATTGTGACGTAATTGTAACCGTTTGTACACGGTTGCAATACAATCGTCACAATTTTTTTTGGTATCAAAAACGTAACAGTATTGTGACTTATTAAGATCGTAACAATTCCGACACAATTCGTGATGATACAAGAAGGTGACAAAACAGCCACAATTACCAACTAATAATCAAGTCACAAAACCGTCATTTTATGTGACCATTACACCGTCTCAGTTTCGTCACTCGGTCTGACGAATGATTAGTCTCCAATAGTCACAATTGAGGACTAATAGGTCGTCACTAAACAGTCTAAATTTACTACTAACTGGCAGTCTCAAATATGTTATTTATTATCACTGAATGTTCATCCTAATTTTCTTTTAATTAGATATTTATATTTCGTCTCGGATTCGTCACAGTTCTTCACTAAACGACCATCACAAATCGGTGTTAATCAGCTACTAATTTAGATGTAAAATTTGTAGTGGTTACTTTTATTAAATTAGTCACGATTTTTATATTTTTAATCTTTTAAATGACTGTTGTTAGCTATATTACAATGTGCTTTTGATATTTATTTTATCAAAAAAAAATTGAGAAAGCAAAAAAATATTAAAAATAAAAATTCCATAACATGAAATACTCATAATATATTTTAACTTCAACAACAATGAAAACTGAAAATAAATCCTAGTAATTATCATAAATAAAAGAACTAGAAACCAAAAAGAAAAACACCAAAAAAACCAAAACCAGAAATAGCACCATAAACCAAACTAATTTGTGTTGAAGCAGATCAGCTTCAAGTCGTTTCTTGAGGAGTTCGTTCTCCTCAAAACTCTTTTGTAATTCAGATTCAAGCTGCCGTCGAAGACTCTAAAGGCACAGCTCTTTGGAGTGATCCAAGTCAAAATATACGACCTTGTTTTGATGTTCCTTACAATCTACAAAAGTCACATTTTACAGCTTAGATATTATAGTCACATATAAAAGCAATAAAAACAATGTTCAGAACTAAGAAACTATACTACCATGTAAAACACAGATTTAAGCGCAAACAAATTAAAAGTAAAACAAAAGTTTGAGATCTTACCTTAGAATAGATTTCATTTTCCTCTTTATGGGTGGGATTTTCTTTCGTCAAATCCTCTCCATTAGAAGATTCAATTTCTGACAAGCGTTCTTGAACATATTCATCACATTTCTCTGCAATTATTCGGACTCTCAACATCATAAATTATTAAAAGTGCTTCTCATTATTCTCAAGCGGTGCACTCAGTATACATATCTTAGTCCTACCTAAATGACAAGAATATAAAACAATCAACTTCTCTTTTAATAATTAATAGTTATCGAAATTGTTTCAGAAGTGGTCTATTATAGTTATCTAACGGCACAATTCTAAAGAACCTTAATTAATTAGATCCAAAGATTATAAAGTTAATTAAGAAATTGGTGAAGCACAAGAATCAAAGCAACCATTGATAAAGAGTCAGCAATCTTTCAACCTATTCGATTTTGATGATATATTGCATACATGTAAACGATAAATAACAAGGATTAACGGTGACATAATACAAACCTTGGAACACCACTAGATTCGGCTAGAGAAAAAGTTTCAAGAGAAAAGAGAAAGTACTTTAGGGTTATAATTTTGACGGTGAATTGTGAAGCTGTTTATATATTGAGAAAAACATTAGGGTTTTTGACGGTTAAATGATATTTAATCACTAAAAAAGCCTTAATATTTAAGGTTTTTTTGGCAAAATTTATAGCTGTGTATCTTTAGAGTTTCAGAATCCCGCCTTTAATGACCAAAGTTCCAAAGTAAAATTTTCGTATGTAGTTTTCTAATAAAATAAGTACTACTGTATTAAAAAAAGAACAAAACGTTCACCTTCTCAGATGAACCTTTAAATTCAAATATTTTTCCATGACTAATCAAAGTACCACATAGATAATTAAATAAAAAACATTAAATTTATTTTAAAATAACTAAAAAAAATAACACCAATTTTAACAATATTGACGCCACCAACTAAACCGTAAATTTTAAATTCTAAATCATAAACCTTAAACTCAAACTCTATACCCTAAATTCAAATTGAAGACCCTAAAACCAAACCTTAAATCTTAAATCCAAACATTATATCCTAAATCCAAATTTTAAACCCTAAACCCAAATTGTAAACCCTAAACTCAAATCCTATAGTGTCAAGCTTTAGGGTTTGTGTTTATGATTTACGGTTTGGGTTTAGAGTCTATACTTTAGGTTTAGGGTTTACGATTAGGGTTTAGGATCTAGTATTTGAGTTTAGGATATAGAATTTGGATTTAAGATTTACGGTTTAAGTTTAGGGTCTACGATTTGGGTTCAAAGTATAGGTTTGGGTATTTAGAGTTTAGAATTTTGGTTAGGGTTTAGAATTTGGGTTTAGAATTTGAGTTTAGGGTATAGGGTTTAGGTTTAGGATATAAGGTTTATAGTTTATAATATAAAATTTACGGTTTAGTTGGCAGCGTCAGTATCGTTAAAATTGGCGTTATTCTTTTTTTTAATCAATTTAAAAATAAATTTAATAGAGGTGAATTTAAAGGTGGGTGAAGCCAAGTTTTGTCCTTGAAAAGTACTAAATTTTTCGTATGTAATTTTCTAATAAACTAATCAGAGTCTTTATCACTTAGTTCGATTTCATGATTTCCATCTTCGGCCTCTGATCTAAGTTCTACTTCCTTTTCCATATACTCAAAATCTTCTGCTTGACCATGTACATGTGTTAGTGTCTCAACGTGCGCTGGATCAACGTTTTCATATTGCATTGCAGCAAAGTCTAAATTTTTGTTGACCATGTACATGTGTTAGTGTTTCAACGTGCACTGGATCAACATTTTCTTATTTCTATCGTTATTGTAATTGGATTCTTTCTGATATGTTTTTAATGGTCGTATGTTTTCTATATATTATGATTCTTTCTGATATCATGATTTTAATTAATAATATAAACAGGAAATAGTAAAGTATATTCTATATCAGATAAGGAATATAGTTCTTAAAGATTGTTATATACGTAACATTGGCATATGTTTGTAAAAGAATTTTTCCTTTTTAAATGGTTTTTGTTATTATGTAAATATTTGTTATAAACTAAACTTGTAACCAATCATGTAATGCTTGCAACGATAAATTGTTTTATTTGGTGTTAATTAGCAACTAAATTTGAGTCACAGTTAACTTACAAACAGAGACTCATATTTCTGTCGCAGTTTCGTATCCACTTTGTGACGCTACATATAGTCACCATTCTGTCACGACTGTTACGTTTAATACTGTAGTAACAATTACGTATTTAGTTGTGACGAAACCTTGCAACGACTTATATCGTCACAATATTGTGACAAAATAACTACTGAATTAAGACGAAGAAACATAGTCACAACAACGTATTAAAATCGTAACTAAATTGTGACGAAAACAGGTGGTCTCAAGATGTAGTCACAATATCTCATTTTTCTTGTAGTGTTTGGCTTATAACTAAAAACAAGAAAACAAATCCAAACAATCATCATATTACGTCAATCGTGAGAAAAAACTTTCTCCAGTACACAAATTCCACGTCCAAAACTCCTCATTTCATACTTTATTCATCCACAAATTCCATGTCCACAACTCTTCATTTCATACCTTATCCATCCACAACTCCTCTTTTCTACTATATCTCACGTACATAATCTCATGTCCACAACTTCTCCTTTTATACCTTATCCATCCACAACTCCTTTTTCACACTTCGTCCATCCATAACTCCCCTGTCCACAACCACTGCATCATCAGACAATCATCCTTCGAGCCCTCATCTACCCCCAATCAATTTCACCGCAGCCTTTAGCTTCACCGACAGAAACCCTAGAAATCGTACCCATCCACAATAGTCACTAGCCAAGAAGGACTCTAAATTCAAGAGGGGAAACCAGAGGAATAACGAAGGCTGTTTCGCACCAGACCTTGTCTCTTCCGTCAATTAAGTACAGATCCAGGTTATACAAAAGGAGAGGAGACGGATTAATGGCGTTTCGTCGAGTTCCGGTGAGTCGAAGGGCCTCCCCTCGAACATGAAAACCAGGTGCAGACACGGAGGCGCAGATATGGAGGCGCAGTCACAGCGTAATCGGGGATTGAGGATCTCGAACAACGGAGATACGGAGGGGGTATAAGAGAGTTTGAGTAAAGTGTGAAAAAGAGATTAAATATGCCAGAATAATGCCAGAATAACGGAGGGGGTTGTCTGAGAAAAGAGGAGAAGGTGTATGTAGGTTAGGGTTTTCACATACGACGGTGGAAGAAGGCTAGGATTCTAAAGAAACGACAATATGTTGATTCTGATTTGCTCGAGAGGAAAGAGTTTAGGGTTCGTCACAAAAGGAGCGAATTTATGGTTTTTACTAAAGGTTGCGACTTTCTAAAACCAAAAAGGGGTGTGGGATTCAAAATTCAAATTAGAAATATGGTTTGGTATAATTCGGTTTGGTTATATTCATCATGGTTTGGTTTTTCCAGGTTTATGTGAAGTGAGGGTATAGAAGACATTGACTAAAGAGAAAAGTTGTCACATGTAAGAAGTGTGTTGAAGTGTAAATCTAAAGTGAAAAAGTGTGTCTCAGCGTAATTTTTTCACAGATCAAAGCGTATCAGCAAGAAATCCACTTAAACTATTATCATATTTATTAGAAATTTTAATATTATTTCAAGAAATGCACGTTTATAGTGTTGTTGACATAACTTAACATCTTTCTTAGTAGATTTAGGAAACTATTTATAAAAAAAAAGGAAAAGACAAAAAATATTTAATGTTGAACTTATTAATTATTTCAGTGGCATAGTCTTGTAAATGTTGTGGAAATCTAAGGGGTATTTCTTATGTGTACATCTACTTTAATAGTATAGATGTGCGTACATAAAACATTAACACAAAACTCAGTGTAAACTGTTGTTCCAATCTTTGGTCACATTCCAGTAAAAGTGAACATTAACTTGTTAGATTCATAAATCGATAACAATACCCCGAACCGCTTGTCGTAGCCCTTTATGTCCTAATGCATTTGGTGATGGTGGATGTGTTAGCTGAACATTATGTGGAACCCGCATCTCCGATGAATGCCCTGTGATGCACATCGATCCTGACCCGTCTTGTTGCCAGTAGACTTCAACCATTACTCCACTTGGATTCTCTGCGTTTTCTGTGTCAGGGATCCCAACAAATCTGGCTCCCACGGGTATCTGTACATTGACCATATAACTTATTAGCATTCCTCAACTATTTTTCATTTTGAACTAATAAAATGTAGTATATATAATATACATGTGTAGTTGGATATACCTCTAGTGAGATGCCAGATTCTAACTCGAGAGTAACCATGGTTCCTTCAACGGTTGCACTTTCCAGTTCAGCTCGTCTAGCTATGTTCAGAAACACTTCTTCAAGAGTTGCAAGCCCGAGCTGTATGTCTGAGATTCCAAACTCAGATTCTCTGTTTTCTAGCTCCTCGAAAAACCCCTATTTGTGGAGAAAAGGATGATGAATATCATAGGTAGATGAAGACGATGATATCATATATTAGAGCTTTTTTTCTGATACATCCTTACCGTAAGAAGTTTCTCTTTGTCGTGGGGGATAACAAAAGTCATGAAAGCCTTGTTTTCATCTGCTGGCTCAACTTTCAAATGCTGCATATAATCATTCTTCTTTAGGTCAAAAATAAATCTTATTTAGGTCAAATCGGCCATATTAAAAAACGTTTGAGTGTGTATGTGTGCCTCGTTAAAGAATCTCTTCACTGGCTCATGCAAATCTCCAGAAGCACTGCTATTGTCCTTTTTGCTTTCAACGAAGCTAACGGTAGCAACAAAACCAGTTCCGAAGCGAGATTTTAACCTGATTGAGGTACCAATGCAGCGGAGCCTGCCCTTAGCCATGATCCCTATTCGGTCGCTTAAAATATCAGCTTCTTCCATGGAATGCGTGGTCAGTATGATGGCACGGCCTTTCTTTGAATCTTGTATAATGTCCCACACATGTCTCCTCGTGATAGGGTCCATGCCAGTTGTCTACAATCCGTATATAAGTACACCATCTTAAATCAATTTGTATGTATAGATAATTAATAAACACATTAAAAGAGGAGTTAGCATGTGACATGCCGGTTCATCTAGGAAGACCAGCTTGGGATCACCAATGAGTGCAACTGCAACACTGAGTCGGCGCTTCATCCCACCACTGTAGCTTCCTGCTCTAACTTTGGCCGCTCCTGTCAGTTTTACATCGGCCAGTAACTTCTCAGCGGTCTGTAAAAAAAACAAGTTAGTAAAAGACATGTAAAGAAGTGTGCATAAATTTTCAATTCAATCACTAGACATCCCAGCAACATTTATGAGATGATATTCAGGTGACATAGTACCGAGTTGATAGATGCAGGCGGCAACCCTTTGATGCTAGCAAAGAGGTGGAGGTGTTCTTCACTTGATAAAGCATCCCAAAGGATATCAAACTGTAAGAAAAAAGACATGAAACACATTTACGCTGAACAATTACACTATTGTCGAAGAAGCTCCGTTGTTATTAAGTAAACTGAAACTTATCTACCTGAGGACACACTCCTATCATTTTACGAATGTTCGACATACCAACAGAGCTTCTTACGGAATCTCCATATATAAGAGCTGTTTTAATTCAAATCAAATTGATCTTTGTTAATTATTAGAATGGTTAAAATAAGTTTTGGAAACTAGCTTCTTGTCATGCAGATCCTTACCATCCCCACCAGTAATTGGATTTATGCCAGTCAAACAGCTGATAGAAGTTGTCTTCCCTGCACCATTGGGTCCAAGAAGACAAAACAACTGGTCTTTGGCTATATTCATCCATAAACCCTAAACATATTCCATGATCTATTTTAGCCAAAAAAAAACGAATGGAACTGTTGCTGTAAATTACATTTTCATGTAAGTTGCTGTAAATTACATTTTCATGTAAGAAACGATAAGGGACAATGATCATATTAGGCTTTGTGCAATAGTCATGACATATAATATAAAACCCACTAAGCTTTGTCAACAAGAACGATTACCTTTACAGCATGAAAAGGAGATGTTTTGGTGCATTTACAACAACCAAGTTTTGTAGTTCCTGGATATGTCTTAGCAAGACCATGAATCTGAACTGCAATGCTAGGATCGACTATTCCATCCATTGCTTGTTGCTTAACTAGTGTCTCCTCTTCAAGCACATCCTCGTCCTCTGGCGCTACATGCTCAACGGGTGGAACTGAACCAATACAGCTAAAAATGCTGCCTTCTGTAAAGTGTATATAGGAGCATGATTGGGGTTTATATTTTCCAACAAAGTAAACGACTGCTCAGGAGACCTATGAGGAGACAATACCTTCCACTTTATTGCCTCCTTTACCAGTCCAGTAACCAGGTGTTAAAAAATAGAAGATGGGTTTTCTTACACCGGACGCGTTGGGAATGATATTGTCAAAGTAGATGGCGAGAACAAACCAGAAAAGGAATGTCCCAACTTGCCACTGGTAGATAATATCCTACAAAAAGATTTTCAAGTAGTGGTTTGAGAAAAAAAAGAGTTAAGAAAGTATTTAATGAATGTCCGTCCACATACAATTGAAAGTACACAAGTTGACATGCCCCCTTCGCATACAGCTCTTTCACTCCAGCTAATTCCAGAACTTGCTGGAGTTGAAGTTGCATCAAGAAGAAGCTTAAGTCCCTGCAGAAAAAGTGTTGGGTGGGAAGAGTGACCAAATCACCCGGCGAGAAGCAGGATAAGCGTTGGAGTAAGGGAATCCAGTAGCTGATACAATCTGAGCATTTAGAAATGGTAACTAGTAAGAAGAAGTCGTACACGATTTGAGGAACTAGGTTAAAGCTAAGAGAATCAAACCTGTGTGATAAAGCCAATGAGAAACACAAGGAAACCAACTGTTGTAGCTGAAGATGATTTGCTAATGAAAGATGATAGCACGAACGCTAGGCCAATCTAGTAACACAAAGGATAGATAAGTTTTAAGTGATAACCCAGAAATAATCAATGGAAAATAATTAAGAATGATGAGGATCTTTAATTACCATATTAAACTGAAAAAGTAAGAAAAGTAGGAAGACAACAAAAAAACTGTTTTTCAAGAAAAAGGCGAATCGGAACATCATTCCAAAGAGGACTAAGAAGAGTGATGATACAAATGTAAGGAGTCCTTCCCATGTGAGCCATGATAACCAATAAGCTGTATCAAAAACTCCCATCATTGTCATGGCCTGACGAAGTTTTAGCTCTTTCTCCGTAACAAGAGAACCGAGCTGGAGAACAAAGCCAAACATGGAGAAGGCAAGAAAAAAGATTGGTCCCATTACTTTGAGTGCAGAGATAGCTTCAGCTATAATAGCTGGCCGTGCAAATTCTTTAAATCCAAAACCCCAGCCAAACTTTGGATCTGAAATAGTGAAAATACAAAAAAAAAAAAAGTCAAAAAGAAGACATGTACATTTATGGATTTCCAACTAAAAAGTAATTAAAAACTAATTGATGATAAGTGAATTTGTAGACATTTCAACTTATTAGTACTAGTTATGAGTTTTTCAATTTTCAATATGATACTTTGTCTCTAAGCTCAAAGGTTTCAAGATGGTACCTCCAATTAAAGACCTCGCAATCTCACGCTCTGCAGCTATTTGAAGAGGAACAAGGAACTTAAAAGTTGGATCTTCAACACGACCACGTTTTTTCTCCGATGAGGAATTTGTCTGAACTCCATAGCTGATTATTGTAGCATTCCTTTCCACAAAATGCAAAGCTCCTGGGACTTGCAAAGGATGTGACATAAACCATGCATCGACCTCCTCAGGTGCTTTGAATGATTGAACCTGAGAAAAACACACACACACACATACACAAGAGAAACATTTCAGCACCTTTATTAAGTTAAAACTAAAAATAACCAAACATAATAAGAACCTAACCTTGTTGGTCGGAATTGGTCTCCCCGGATTGTTAGCCATGATTGCAGAGACGATGTCAGTCACACGACGGCTATCGTTACCACTCCATAAGAAGTCGTAGCAAGGAAGCTTCACGAAGAACTTATCCTCACAAGGAAGAATAGGCGGCGAAAACAGAAGCGTGGGATCGGTTACGTTCTTGTAGGCACTTGAGGATGCTTCGCTCGCCTTCATAGCTTCCTCGATACAGAATATGACAAGGATGAAGAAGAATGATGAGAAAAGCTGAAGACACGTAGATCTCATGTTCCTCCATGATAGCAGCAGGTTCTTCTTAAACAACGCCGTGAACTGCTGATACAGAAGCGGTAAACCTTGTTGCAAAACCATTATCAAGATTTTTTTTGGTTAGTTTTCAAAAAACATAATATGAGAAACGTTTTCTCTTCTGTTAATTCTATACCTATTCTATATCTAAGAATACGTAAGGTAACATCTAAAAAAAAGGTTTACGGACATGCGATCTTTTCTTTCCAATTTTTAAGGTCCACGTTAAACTATGTTTATTTCACATATGACCTATTTTGGGCAGTTCTATTTGTTTATTTTTTTCCTTATAATTGATTATATATTGTGATCTTTCATCTTCAATTTTTAAGGGTTTGACTATTCTCCCACGTTTTTTCTTTCTTCATTGATGGCTGATCCTAGTCCCGCAAGTTTTGGGACGCAGGCAAATGCGTTACTCAGGAAAAACTTAACGTACCAGGTCGGTTTTCTCTGATAATTATTAGGCGGTCCTGAAATTTTTAAAGGTTATAGGTAATTAGTATTAGTTCTTCTTTTTTTCACAAATTTGGAAACGTATGTGCAGGACTACCCTGGTTATTATCCCCTAATTGTTATGTAAAACTATCTTTTTTATTAAACTCATGGAAATTGAACTGCAGAGGAAACATATATGGACGAATGTTAGGCTCATCCTAGTTCCACTCTTCCTCTGCTTAATTCTCCTAGCGATTCAGCATGTGATGGATGCGCTCATGAAGAGTGTCTCTGATATGGCTGGTGACTGTAAAAGTAACCCTAATTTATCTGGTGGTAAGTGTCCCATCCCAAACCCTCCAATGTTGCCTCCCATGTTGCAGATTCCACAACATGAACTCCGTTCTGTTAAAACCGATTTTCTTCCCTACAAAGACCTCCCTGACAAGTCATGTAGAGGAACAATGGGAGGATCTTGTCCGGTAACTATACTTATGACTGGTGACAAACAGCCCCTTGGTAAATGTATATACTTCTCTTCCTTGTTTGATAAGTAACTTTTATTTCTCCTTGTTGCATGCGAAACTTACCCAAGCGTGTTCTCTTTCAGCTTTATCCGCGAATATATTTTCTACCTCTTTCGCGGTTAATTCCTCCGACCTCTTGCCTACTTTAGCCAATAATGTCTTGGTATGTCTTTCTTTTTGAGGCTGCTATGGCCATCTCTGAGATTTATGGAGTCTGAAACAATTACTAAACCATTTTTCTTTTAATCATTTGGAGGCCTAATTATATATACATATTAACCATTAATATTTTGGAGGCCATAGGTGAATGTTTAATCTGGCTAATGCTCATGACCACCTCTGGATATATATGTCTGAATTTGAGTGCAAGAGTCTACATTCATTCCATCTCCTTTTTTTCAGGGCACAACAATCGCAGCAGATAAAAACAATTACGCAGATCCAGGGCTTGCCTCAGGTCTCCCTATCTACAGTATCCAACCTCTTTGCAATGCAAACTCTACATGGCCACTCTCTCTTGAAAAAATCCAGACAGGTATTTCTTTTACCTCTTGCTTGTGATGTAACTGATGTTCAAAGGGAAAGTTTGACTTGAGAGATGATAAACTAACCTGAATTGGTTCGTGTCCTAAATATCCCCCCAGAGGTGAAGTGTGTTCAAGGGTTGTGTCTCTGGAGAAATAACTCTGCAGATGTCAATAATGAGCTTTTCAAGGGTAGTTATAGGGGAAACCCTGCTGGAATTACAAATGAGATCGCTGCAGGTTTCGAATTTTTCTTCCATATATTACATTTTATGTACTATCTTCATCGCGTATACTTAGGATCCACCTCAACTTTTCTATGCATTAGCATACGATCTCATGAGTACGGATAAGAGGAACTTCAATGTGACCATCTGGTATAACTCAACCTACAAAGACGAGTTTTCAATTGGGCCTGTGAAGCTGGTCCGAGTTCCCCGATCTATCAATCTGGTACAATATATTGTACTCTCAAGACATATGCATCCACTTACAATCGTGTTTCTCTCATTGTTAACATATGCCTCTGCAGATATCAAATGCTTATCTAAAGTTTCTGAAAGGCCCCGGGATAAGGATATTATTTGAGTTTGTCAAAGAAGTTCCTAAACACGCAACTATATTGAACACTGACATAGCGTCCTTGCTTGGTCCACTTTTCTTCACTTGGGTTGTTCTTCTTTTGTTCCCTGTAAGTTCTCTCCTACCAGAGACTTGAATGTTTTTAATTATTCCTTTGTATGTAAATGACTAGCTATAAATCTTGCAGGTGATCTTGACATCATTGGTGTATGAGAAACAAGAACGTCTAAGAATTATAATGAAAATGCATGGCTTAAGCGATGGTCCGTATTGGTTGATTTCATATGCCTATTTTCTAACTATATCCGTGTTGTATGTTGCTTCTTTGGTGATCTTCGGATCAGTAATAGGACTCAAGTACTTTCGGCTCAATACCTATAGCATCCAGTTCGTTTTCTATTTTATCTACTTGAATCTACAAATCGCTCTTTCCTTTCTTGTTTCTTCAATATTCTCAAAGGTTAAGACTGTTACAGGTAATAATAACATATTATTTTTCTCATCAAGAACATGCCAATGTTCAAAATTGAATGGTCTCTTTGTTTTTATGGATTAATTGTAGTTGTTGCTTACATAATTGTGTACGGTAGTGGGCTCTTGGGAAGCTTTCTCTTCCAAAAGATGCTTGAAACTCAGTCATTTCCGGGTAACCTTAACAAAAAAAAAAATTAATATGCTCGTTTTTATCACTTACTTTCTTATTTTTTGGTATATAATATCTATATGCCTTACAGAGGAATGGATTGTTGCCTTGGAATTGTATCCTGGGTTTTCTCTATACCGGGGGTTGTATGAGTTCTCACAATATGCCTCCAGGGGAAGTGGGATGAAGTGGCAAGATATCAGTGATAGTGGAATGGGTGAAGTTTTATGCATCATGTCGATAGAGTGGTTTCTGGCTCTCATCATAGCCTTCTATATTGATCAAGTTTTCTCATCTGGGAAGCACCCTTTCTTTTTCTTGAACCCTTCCAAGAAGTCTTCTTCTATACCAAGTAAGCCTACCGTGCAGAGGATGGATTCTAAAAAAGTCTCCATAGACATGGGGAAAATAGATGTCAGTCAGGAGGTATGTTTAACAAGTCATATTTTTGGGCTTTCCATGTGTTCTCTGATGTTAACATTAAATGAGATAATAAACAGAGGGAAAAGGTGCAACAATTGAGAAATGAAGGTAGCGCAGGGCACGCCATCTTGTGTGACAACTTGAAAAAAGTGTATCCAGGTAGAGATGGTAACCCTCCAAAAATGGCAGTAAGAGGGTTATATCTCGACGTTCCTTCAGGAGAATGCTTCGGCATGCTTGGACCTAATGGCGCTGGAAAAACATCCTTCATCAGTATGGTCAGTTTCGACAAAACAGTTTCACAAATAAACGTTATAGTGTGTCAAATTTTGTAATCTTTTACTGTATTTTTTGTTGTTTCCATAGATGACAGGGCTACTCAAACCTTCATCTGGAACAGCATTGGTTCAGGGTTTGGACATATGCAAGGATATGAACAAAGTATACACTAGCATGGGCGTTTGCCCACAACACGAGTAAACACACACTTACAATTCTTCTGCATGTTCCTTCTTTACCAAGCAAATAAGAAACAGTTTAGAGAACAATTTCGGTTTTGTGGCATTCTCTTGGTTGTAGCTTGCTTTGGGAGACACTAACAGGGAGAGAACATCTTCTCTTCTACGGGCGACTCAAGAACTTTAAGGGCTCTGCTCTAACGCATGTATATATATATCTGCCACACCTTGCTGTCTTAGTTTAGTTTCGTGTTATATATAATTCCAGAAGAAGACAATATTGTTAATTCATTGATACATAATCATTTCAAGGCCGTGGAAGAATCTCTAAAGAGTGTAAGCCTTTTCGACGGAGGAGTTGGCGACAAACCTGCTGGAAATTACAGTGGAGGTATGAAAAGGCGGCTTAGTGTCGCTATATCACTTATTGGGAACCCCAAGGTACATGCATTCTTGTTGCTTGTGTCGTGTTTTCAAGCAATTTGGTTATTAACAAGCCTAAGGTGTGATTAATCATTCTCTTAATTATTAGGTAGTTTATTTGGATGAGCCAAGCACAGGACTTGATCCAGCCTCGAGGAAGAACTTATGGGATGTGATTCAGCGTGCAAAACAAAACACAGCAATTATCCTCACAAGTATATACATACATATATTATTTTCTTAGATTATATATGGGATGTGCTTAAGTGTTCTTCTTAAATAGACTTAATCTTAACGTTAAGACTACGTTTTCAGCTCACTCGATGGAAGAAGCAGAGTTTCTATGCGATCGATTGGGAATATTCGTAGACGGGGCCTTGCAATGCATAGGAAACTCCAAGGAACTAAAGAGCAGATACGGTGGATCGTATGTGTTCACGATGACAACATCTTCAGAACATGAGGAAGATGTTGAGAGATTGGTATCAACTGTGTCTCCCAACGCCAAGAAAGTATATCATCTCGCTGGTACACAGAAGTTCGAGCTCCCAAAGAACGAAGTTAGGATTGCTGAGGTGTTTAGGGCTGTAGAAAAGGCTAAATCCAACTTCACAGTCTTTGCTTGGGGACTTGCCGACACAACTCTCGAAGATGTCTTCATCAAAGTCGCTAAATCTGCTCAAGCCTTCATTTCCTTGTCTTGATGAAGCCTGATTTTTCAAGTTAGGGTTTCTATTTTTTTGAGTCAAAGATGTGTCTTCGGGCGCACGCAACCAACTTCCTAATACTTCTCATGCAATTTGTATATACTATTAGCTGTACACGTTTTTTACATAGAAGCTTCAGCCTATGTTGAGATGTCCCATAATTATTCGTTGTTACATACTCTCTATGTATTACAAATTAATATGAACATGAAATATTTGCTTATGCCAATTTACATTGTCGGGCTGAGTATATGCAAATTAGTTGATGTCTTTTCTGACACTCAAACTGTGTCATCACATCAATCTTGGTGTTATATATGTGAATCCAACTAATCAATCATTGGCATATATTACCGTTATGTTTGGTTTTAGTACTTATTAGCTGATCAATTTGTTCCGAAAACAAAACAAACGGGTTTTACACCTTAACTAATTTAGTTAAGTCGAAGAACTAAAAAATGCATATATATAGTTAGGGATAAAAAACGAATAAAGAGCTGCAAAAACAGAAACAAAATTAGGGTAAAAAATGAATGGCTCGAGTGTTCTTTAACTTTTGGGCAAGGTATACATATACCACCATCAGAAAAGAACAAAAATTATTCATCTTTATTCTACAAAAAAGTAGTAAGAAATGGGATACAATTGTGTGTCCTTAATACTAACAATCTCGCTTGCTGTGATTACATGGCCCGTGGTTTGTGGTAACGATGCTACACCAATTCCTCAGAACAAAAACCAAATCGGGCAGTGGTTCAACACCAACGTCCCTTCGTTGGCTAGTAGAAAAGACACGTTAGATCCAGCTCTGTTGGCTTCTGAGGCTACCCCACGTGTTATTAAGGCATAACAATGTTCAGATTATTACATTCAAATAGTATTAGTGTTTTCTAAATAAATTGTATCTAAATCGGTCATTAATGCTACAAAGTCAACTAGACTGCCAAAATAGTGCATGATAATAATTAAAGTTGGTTATATTCATATGCGAATTGTTTTTGGTGTATCTATAAATGCAGGTGAAACAAAATGGAAGAGGCGATTTCAAGACATTGACGGAGGCGATAAATAGTGTAGCCGTAGGGAACAAGGAACGCGTGATCATCAAGTTAGGTCACGGTGAATACAAAGAGAAGGTTACGATTGATAGAAACAAGCCTTTCATCACATTGTACGGTGATCCAAATGCAATGCCCGTGTTGACATTCGATGGTACGGCAGCCGAATACGGAACAGTTGATAGCGCAACTCTCATTGTCTTGTCCGACTACTTCATGGCCATCAACATCATTGTCAAGGTATATATATTTTTCATCTTAAAAACTTATTGTCTTAGTGATATGAAATTATGAATTTAGGTAGCCTATGTAATAAACCCTAATTAAGATTCATCACTGTAACTGGTAACAAAACAGATGTCTATATAAATAACATTTTAAAAAATTGATAGAATTCTGCTCCAATGCCGGATGGAAAAAGGAAAGGAGCACAAGCTTTATCTATGAGAATCTCTGGCAACAAAGCAGCTTTCTATAACTGTAAATTCTATGGTTATCAAGACACGATTTGTGATGACACTGGAAACCATTTCTTCAAAGACTGTTACATCGAAGGGACATTTGATTTCATCTTTGGAAGTGGACGCTCTTTATACCTCGTACGTACCTAAGACCTAACATTCGTAAGACATGTTTTCGTGATGATTTCTAACTAATTAAAATCCTCCTTTTGGTTCATGCATGAAAAGAGTACACAACTAAACGTTGTGGGAGATGGACTCAGAGTTATCACAGCTCATGCTGGGAAAAGCAAGGAAGAGAAAAGCGGGTATTCATTCGTGCACTGCAAGGTTACAGGGACTGGAACTGGGATTTACTTGGGTCGAGCATGGATGAGCCACCCCAAGGTCGTCTACGCATACACTGACATGTCAAGTGTCGTAAACCCGTCTGGATGGCATGAAAACACCCGAACCGAGCGTGACAAGTATGTAATCAAAAACCATTCTAATGTTATATGATGATTCACTAACAAAACGTCATTAACAAATATTTTTATATGTAAATTCACACGGATGGATGAGCAGGACGGTGTTCTACGGAGAGTATAAGTGCTCAGGACCAGGATCGCGGAAGGAGAAGAGAGTTAAGTATACACAGGACATTGACAACATAGAAGCTAACTCTTTCATCTCGCTTGGCTACATCCAAGGATCCAGCTGGCTCCTCCCTCCTCCTTCTTTGTAATCTCTCATAATCAATTGAGGCTTGTGTAAAACAAGGAATGAGAATCATCGGTTTAGTATAAAGTTTTATATATTATCAATCTCTATATTTTATTATGTTTAAAAATGTTTTAGGGGAAAATAACTATTTACGTCATGTTCAAAAAGAAATTAACTATTTACGTATCAAACTTTCACATATTAGCCTAAGTGCTTCAAAGACTCTAGCTGATGCAGAGTGTTCAAAGATGACATCTTGACCAAGTATACATTGCGAAGTTCAGCCCACTAAGCCCATCTCTGCACTAGCGGTTGATACGCTTCTCGGTCAAAGGAAGAACATAAGATCTGTCAGTAGTTTTTCATAATGCATGCTTTGTGAGAAAATTATATGGATTTGATTATTCTCTGTACCGGTGCGGATTTGCCAACCTGTTTACTCCACTTAATTGTTTGATCCATTCATGTCGCATAGACGTAATCCATTTTCTAGATATTTTGTAAAACTGAGAAAAAATGTTGTAAGAAGCACTATGTGATCCCCTTTGTCTAATTCATAACATGCGGTATGTTGAATCTAGTTGTGAGCTTTCAGATATTTATTTTAAATGATATGTATGTATATATATCGAATATAGATTATGAATATTAATATTCGATAATATCCTAAATGCGACAGCATATAGTAGTTGCTCCACCGTAGGAAGTTGTGCGTGTGGACCGTTTTCCGTTGAAAATATGTTCAGAGTTGCCATCATTCCTAAAAGGATTCTTTAGATATTTCTTAGAGCCAAATACAACTTCCAGTATGCGCTATAGATCTATATAATTGCTGGGGATAACAAAATTACTATATAACTTTTGATTAGTGTTAAAAATATTGTGGAGTAGTGTAAAACATGTGGAAAGAGTTTCAAATCATTAAAGGGTAAACACAGTGCAAAACAACCATAACACACCACAAAGCAACAAACAACTGTAGATATACATCAGAACAAGCTAACGAAGTGAATTGTTTTTTCGATCAATAAATATATACTGCCTCCGTACCACTATAAGATGTTTTTAAAGATTTCGATTTTATTTTAAAATAAATGATTTCTCATTTTTTTAGACAAAATTTATTGTCATTTAAAATTTGTAACCAATTATATAATAGTGTATCTTTTTTAATTGGTTGAATCAATTTTATTTAATGCTATTTTATATAACTAAGATAAATTACATAAAATTTTGCATTTTCTTAAACTTTGCGATAAAATTTTAAAATCCATTTAAAATGATACAGAGATAATATATTTTTAATCAGTTAACAGTTAACATCAGTATATTAAGACAATTTATATGTATATATTCCATTTCATTTACCGGTCGAATATGAATGGATTAAAAGTTGTTGTAGCTTGTTGAAATTTTCGTGTCATTTAACATTTATGCTTTTACTCCCTCTGCAACTATAAATGTTACAGATAATCGATCGAACTGATGATAAAACAGTGGCACTATGACACAAAATCAATATGTTGGAGAAGCTATATGCTTTAATTTATATGTATTTAATAATTTGATTTGTAGAGTAGTAAATTATTTTTAGAAAAAGATAATTATAAAAACTAATATGTAATTTATTTATTTATAAATATTTATAATATCTTATAAAATATATTATTTATGTTTTGTTATTAAAATAATGAATCATATTCAGTTGTATAAGTTAAATTTTATTTTAAATATGAAATGTTATTATTTTAAAAAACTTTTAAAAATTATTGCAATTTTATTTTTAAAATATAAATTTTATTTTTGGATATAAACATAATTTTGATATTATTAAATAAATATATTAATAATATTTTATTATTTTTTATATTTATATATTTTATATGCAAATACTCTACCAAAACCTCCATATGAAAAAAGTGAATGAAGAACATTTGAAAAGCATTATCATCTTATAAGTATTTTTAAAATATTTTTCTAAAAGTTGTTAATTAAACAATAAGGAAGATAATGCTTATGTTAATAGTTTGCTAATCAAGACTTGAATATGATTTGCACACATTTTTATTTCAATACTTGCGGAATAATATCATCATTCAAAAGGATTTTCGCAAAACAAGTAAACAACGAGCTTTTTTTTTTTTTTGAAACACATACTATATTAATTCAAACTAGAAAAATTAGTTGGAGGCCATAAAGGCTTCATCAACCACCAAGTTCTCAGATACAACCAAAACAGATTTAGCAAGACCATCTGTAAGAGAGTTTTGTTCACGAGAAATCCAAGAAAAAGAGGCAGAATCGAAAAAGGGAACAATAGCTAAGATATCTTCAATCACTCCATACAGTTCTGGGATGCAAGTTCCCATCTTCAGACATGTTATCAATTGAGTAGAAACTGATTCAAAAACCACAGTCTTCACTTCTTCTCTTCTTCCCGCCCTCACTGCTTCCAACAGAGCTAGCCCTTCCGCCATGAGAGCCGATGTCACAAAGGAAACCCTTTTGTGAGCAGAGCGTATGCCAGTAGTTGTAAATGTCGCCCATCCTAAGCCCGCCGCTGTTCCAGTAGGTGTCCAGGCCGCGTCCGATCTGATAACAGTCGAAGACGCCACATGTTGCGTGATGGGTGGGGATTTCTTCGCTTTGCGTGGGGCTTCTTGGTTTTGTTTCCCCTCCCATTCTCGAGCCAACGTCAACACCATAGATAGAGTGTCTTCCGGGGACACAGAGAAGCCTTCAAAAACAAATTTGTTTCGGGCTTTCCAAAGGCTCCAAAGGATCCAAACCGCAAGAGATTTAGAGGTGATCCCACTAGGTGGGAGGCACTGGTTAGAAATCAAAGATGACCAAGAGTCTACTAAATCTAATGCTCGGCTAATCTCCACCACCGACACGAAGGGAGCAAGACGCCACACCTTCCTTGAATATGGGCATTGGAAAAAGAGATGAGTAATAGATTCAGAGGCTCCACACCTTTTGCAGCTAGGATCAATCGGGATATGACATGAGTCTTTCTCCCACCGGCAGTGCTCCCTTGAGCAGTTTCCAAGCAAATGTTTTATACTTTGGTGCACACTCAAGTGACCAGATGTTTTTCTTCCAGTTAAAATCCCTTCCATCTGGTCCATGCAGTCTGTTTTCATCATTGTCTACTGCCGAGAAGTACCCGGATTTTGTAGAATATTCCCCTGTTTTCGTCCCTAGCCAGATAAGCTTGTCCGGAGCCCCGGTTTTACTCGATCGAATAGCTTGGATTCTCTGTATACTCCGGGAGGCAAAGTTGCAGTTTGGGTACGTCCCACTCATCAGTTGCTGGAATCATCAGGTCAGAGACCTTGAGGTGACTTTGTTGCTCAGTTGGAGGTCCCATTGGTCTCTCTTGACGCACAACGCTTAGCCATGGATCATGCCACGCTTGGATCGATTGACCATCCCCGACTAGCCATCCTAAATTTTTAACTAGCAGGTCGCGTCCTAGAAGAACACTTCGCCACCCATGTGACATAGAAGACGTTCCCTCGGCCAGTAGGATGTTGTTATCGGGGCTGTATTTCCCCATCAGCACTCTACCGAGTAAGCAATTAGGGTTTTAGAGCAGTCTCCACCCTGTTTTTGCAAGAAGAGCAGTGTTAAAAGTCTGGAAATCCCGGAAATCCAGCCCATCTATAGGCTTTGGTTTTGCCATTGAATCCCATGAAACCCAAGCCATTTTCTTTTTATCCTCGAACAACGAGCTTATATAAAACCTTTTTAAATTAACATATACAATATCAGGCCATATGATCTTGTACATATGTAAGAAATCGTATTTTGTTTTATTTTTAAATAAATTTAGCTTGAATAAATTATTGATTCAAGTTTTTGAATAAACTTAAATGTCAAAGAAATGTGAATGAGTTTACTAAGCAAATGTTGTTTGGAACGTTTCCAACTGAGTTGGATTAGTCAATCGATAATATCCTAGCTAGTTCAATATGTTCAAGTGTTCTTTAAAACAGGATACATCAAGTTCGCTCATCATCGCTCAGTTAATCCTGAAATTTTGATCGAAAAACATTCATTTAAACATGCATCATTACAATAACCTTAGGGGCTAGGAACCAGTTCAGCCAAAGAATCAGATTTATTGTCTTCTTATGGTTTAAAGACAAATTAAAATTCTGGAAAATAGAGCATGATAGTTGAGCGATATCATGCAAAATCCAGGAGCTTTGACTGAACTGTAGCACGATTTATTATAAAGATGAAATAGTGATTTATCTACAATTTTCAGATGTCAATGGTTTTCATGTGTATATGCGTTTTATGGATGTATTTATGTTGTAATGATGAAGATGATGCTGAATATTTCATAACCACAAGCCGCAATTAGTACAATTTCTTAGTGGCATTGATGTTGAGACACATCTTAAAGGGTCTTCTTGAAGATAATATTTGTACTTTAAAGAAACTCTAGTATCTCGG
The DNA here is from genome assembly GCA_019706035.1 of Raphanus raphanistrum subsp. raphanistrum. Lineage (NCBI taxonomy): Eukaryota > Viridiplantae > Streptophyta > Magnoliopsida > Brassicales > Brassicaceae > Raphanus > Raphanus raphanistrum. Next base: position 19,135,084 of record CM033983.1, read on the forward strand.
TAATATCAAATATCTAATCATTTCTTTTGACATTTTATGTATATTTGATAACACCGACTATAATAGAGACAATGGAGATAAACTTTTTGAGTGGTAACTGATATTTAAAACAAGAAAAGGTTAACAAATGTCCGCAGCTAGTGACTTCATGATTGATCTTCTTATTATATTGTTAGGGCGGTGGTGCCTATTTACAGTTGTGCACTTGATAACTACGTCTTGAGTAAAAAATAACTAGACTTGTTCATTTCATTTATATATATATATATGTATTTACTTTTCATTATTAATGATGTACATTGACACTAATTATATACTTAAATATTTATATAATTATTTTAAATACAATAATTTTATAGCTTATATTCGTAATTAATTAATTGTTTCAAACCGTTACATATATTTATTATTAAGAGATTTAAAATATACATGGACAAATATTTTAAAATTAATTTATATTTAGTTTATGTTAAATTCTTACCTCCACTTTAAAGTTTGGATTATTTTTTAGCAATTTTTATATTTATTTATTTTAGATAATACAGTATATTGTTATATATTTAAGTCTAAGATATGTTAATTTGTAAACATGTATTATATAATTTATTATATGATACCATTTTACTAACATACTATATATTATTTTAAGATAAGTATTTGTATTTAAAAATAATATATCAATTTAATATAATTTTATCATATTTAGTTCAATGTGATAATTATTTTTCTGAAAGACTATGATTATAAAATAAATAAAAATGTGATATAATTATTTTTTTTGTTTTATAAATGATAAATGATAAATGAGTAAATTAATGTCTAACAATAATTTAGTATTAATTACAAAATTAGATAAAAAATTATATCAAATTTTAAGTACTGATCTTGTTACTTTTTCAAAAAAAATTGTGATATAATTATTATTTTCGAATTTTTCAAAAATAATATATCAATTTAATATAATTTTATCATATTTAGTTCAATATGATAATTATTTTTCTGAAAGATTATGATTATAAAATAAATAAAAATGTGATATAATTATTATTTTCGTTTTATAAATGATAAATGATAAATGAGTATAAATTAATGTCTAACAATAATTTAGTATTAATTACAAAATTAGATAAAAAATTATATCAAATTTTAAGTACTGATCTTGTTACTTTTTCAAAAAGAAATTGGATTATTTTTTTATATATATATATAAAATGAAAAGATATCTTGTAATTAAAGTAATTTATATATAATGTAAAATTAAATTATAGGTATATTTTAATTAATGACTTTCTAGGAGATGGTTCATTTTAAATATCACAAATGAAAGAAGTCATGAATTTTCTTTTAATATAATAGATGTAGTTTTCACAACATTTGGAGAAGATGTTGCAATGTGTTTATTTAGTTTATCTTTTTCCTCAAATTTTTGGAAAGAATTCAGAAAAGGGTGGGTCTGGCCCATCTCACACTATTAAACCCACTAGTCACGGACCGTTCCATTTCAATGGTGCTTCATGCTTTTGCCTATATAAGCGGTGGGAGAAGCTTTCTTACAATAACCTCAGAGCAAAACAAAATCTAAAAGATCTATACAAAACTTATAGAACAAAATTTAGAAAATGATTAGAGGACTCTTGTTAGTTTTGTTCTTTTTTATCACTGTGAAGACTTCAGTTTCTCGTCCATTCGCATGGTCGAGAGGTGACGACATGCAATCAGGCCAAAACTACCAAGGCCAAAGTGGGTCGGGTCGTGGGCCCAATTGGGAGTACAACTGGGGTTGGGGCTCTGCACCAGGATCCGGATGGGGGTACGGGGCGGGTTCGGGTAGATCACCGACCGGGTGGGGAAGAGGATCCGGATACGGGTTTGGATCCGGATCCGGTTCAGGTAGCGGATATGGATATGGCTCTGGAGGTGGCGGAGCACGTGGTGGTGGGTACGGTTACGGTAGCGGAAATGGTCGGTCCGGTGGAGGTGGTGGCGGTGGTGGTTACGACGGTGCAGCTGCCACATTGAGCCACGGTAGTAAGTCTCATCCATGATGAACATGTAAGTTCTCCCAATTTAAAAAGTTTTGGGAGTGGTATAAGTGTTTGTAATATCAAGGTTATTAGGTTTGGTACCCTTTTAAAATGTAACTTCCTTTCTCTTGTATGCTTCATATATGGATTATAATGTGCTCAACGTATCTTATAATTTACAAGTACATGCATGCATGTGTCTCTAAATGTAAGAAAACATACAGTAAAACTTCTAACATTTCAAGATAAAATGATATGTTTTTAGGCTATTTGTGGATACGTCCGTTATAACTACACAATGAAAAAAGTATAAACCATAAGATTTATCCGGTAAATGGTCTTTATAAGACACGACACGAATGCATGGATCTGCTACATGTATATATATAATCTATACATTGATAATGATCAAGCAGCAGCGAGTTGTTTCTTGTTGTGGTGAGTAATTAAATAGTCGTCCTCGAGTGTATTCATCACAAGCTTGGTCTCAAAAGAGCTTCTGAATGATATAGAAGGTTCGACAAACAGTGAATTCATCTTTGTCTGCATCACCATTCACCATCTCTCTCTGTAGAAAAGAGCGGTAGTTATTGAGCTGTCCCGCAATAAAACCAGTTGTTGCTGATACTTTCTTCTCGGTTCCTTCTTCTCCTTCGTCCATAACCCGAGCTCGGAGAAGGAAGAGATAAGAGGGCGAGAATGTAGAAACGGTAACGTTTAGCTGAAACCCGATTCCGAACAAGAAATCAAGCTCAAGCAAGTTCATCTCCTCTTTGCTTATCCCTCCAACTTGAGCGTAATATCCATTGTTATAACACCTGAAAAGTTAAATAAATGCACTTGAAGATATTATAACATAGAATAATATAATTCAAAAAAGAAGAAGTTGTTAAATAAAAAAAATTATAGATTAATCAACATCTGTTGATTAGTGAATTTCATTAAATTAGCTTCAGAATGATTTACTTACAAGTCATCTATGAATTTAGCAGAGACCAAGACACTTGTGATTATAAACCTATGAATACTTAAGGAATTGAAGAGCAAAAATGGCTGTTTCTTGATGAACCGATCCAAGTATATGTACGCGACGATATAACACGAATGACTGCAGTTTGCGTACTTTAAGATCCTCTCGAGGTAGCTTCTGATTGAGATGGAAGATTGGAAGGTTTGGTTATTCCATAGAAGCCTGAGATCCTCTGTTTCTGGTTCATGTGGTCGTTGGTCTCCGATACCATGTGCAATAGATACGACATTGCTGTTATGATATTTGGCATGGTCTCCGCCATTGGTTCTTGAAGATCTTGATTCATTGTCTGGATCTGAATCTGATCGAAGGAAAAGAAAAAGCAGAGCTATGTTTGACGAGTTTATTACATTAGTACGTGTTTTGGTTTCTGTCTTTTGCCTGTCATTTGGAGTATATTTAAGGGTTTTTTTCAAAATTGACTCCAAAAAATCACAAACCTAATCTATGATTTTTTTGAATTTTTTTTTATCATATTCACCTAACAAATTCAACGAAAATATCATTAGCTTTTTTTCGAAAATAATATTTTTATTCTCTCGACCTTATCATTTTCAAGTATTTACAAGATTGTCATTGCTATCAATACACTAACCACCATGAACAACCAATTTGAAACTTTTAATGCGCCTCAAATCGATTTATACTTCTTCTTTCTCAATTCTTATCAACTAAAAACAACATCTCTTTCATTTTTTCTTCGTATTCATCCAAAAAAACCCAAGATTTTGATTTTAAAAATTTATAAAATTTGTTTTGCTGTAATTGAAATATATAATCAAATAAATATATGAAAAATAAATAAAACATTTCAATAATACTAATTAATTATAAATTATTCTTAGTCAATCAAACATATATCAGTTACTTAACTATTTTATAATCATCCTAGAAAATAGTTAGTTATATAAAAATATTTCTATTACTTTGAAAAATATATATTTTTTATTGTTTAAAATTATGAAATCACATTGTATACAAATATATAGATATATATATATATATATATATATTTTTTTATTGCTACAATACACCAACCACCATGAACAACCAACCACCATTGCTATCAATACACCAATCATCTTAGATGAAATATATATATATATATATATATTTAATCTAAGAAAATATAGATATAAATAAATATTTTATTACTTCAAAAGTATTTTTTATTTTCTTTAATAATATTTTTCAAATGGAATTTTTATTTTGTGAACTTTCCTTTTTAATGAAATCATATTATATATACATATATTTTTCGTTTTTGAATTTGTTTCTTAAAATTTATAAATGTTTCTTTTTATTATGTATGTTATTTGTAAAATTAAAAAAAAAAACTAAATAAAAAATTAATAATAGTATTTAAATGTAATAGTTTTTGTTCATCAAATGTATAAATGTAATCAACCATTACAGAATTAACAGTGAGCGCGACACATAAGAAATTGACTTATCAAATAATATTATAAATATACATAAAATATTTAAATTTTGTTTTTATATATTTATTTTCATAACTAATATATTTTTATATAATAAAATTAATTTATTAATTCACGGTTTATCCATAGTCGACCAGACGATCCAGTGACAAGGAACGTTTATTGCCAGATCAGTTTTTAAAATATTGATTTTTAATTTAGAATATTATTCTAAAGGCATAAGTTATAATTACATTGTTATATCATAGGTATAATCTTAATAGTATCGTTTCAAGGTTTATCACTTGTAGTGTTTAGACAACCGCGCCTATACCGTTTTCTAGAATATTAGCTAACTCTCGTTTAGTTTTAGTATTTTAACAGTTTAGACTAAATTTTTATTATTGCAAACTCGATAGAAATACGAAAACAATATCAAGAAATTACTTTCGTCACCTTGAGAAGAAGAAACTAGTGAGATATTGACAAAGTCCTAATTTTGATCCAAATATACCAAAACCATAGGCTATATATCCGCAATCAACGAATTACTAAAAATGTAATAGAGAAACTGATCAAGCTCGTTTACAAAAACCATCAGCATCCTAAAGAAAACACTTTCTATTGTAATAAACTAAATAAAAGTAATATGTACAGATCCGCGAGCTGGAACCGTGGGACAGAAGACTACTCATCCGCACCACCTAAAGGATTGTGGATGGGCTCCATGATCGGTTCCCTCGACGATGACGAACTACCTTCACACAATAATCCACCAGAGGAGATGATCAAGAAGGAGAAGTCACGTACCAAGTTCGCAGAAAACGCTATTCACATCATTCCTTTTGTTCTTCTTGCATGCGCTCTCGTCCTTTGGCTCTTCTCAAATCCAGGTATATATATATTACACACACATTTGGGTCTAAAACCTGTGTGAGTTGAACATGGCCATTTACAGTTCTACGTGCATGACATAATAAAAAGTATTTAGAAAAGAAAAAAAACACGAGTTTTTAGTATTTTTGAAAATTTATCTATGCAAGATTTGTTAAGATCATAACCGAGTAATATTAACAGAAACGAAACTTTGTAGATGTAGATGTTGGGATGAGAGAGGAATCTATTGCGGCTAGGATTGAAGGATTGACAATCGAAGGAGACATCGACAACGACAGTGATGGAACTCAGACTGGTTTCTTGGGAGCCACCTTAGAACTCGGTGGTGATTTAGACAAACCACACCATGTTGAACGGAACAGACGAGCTTCAAGGAAACTGATCAAAGGTTTCTACTAGTTTAAACAAAGATTTGTCTTGATTATTTTTATTTAATCTAAAAGATTTGCTAAAACTATGAACGTCTTTTTTTGGTTAATGAGGCAGCTAAATTTAAATCCAAGTATATTTTCTTCAAAAAACTTGTACATGAATCCGGTTGACAAAACTTCTGAATAAAGAGGTATATGTAGAATACATAACTAAGAAAACAATTAACATACCTCTATCTGTAATAAATATCAAAAATAAAATGTCATTTCACTTCACATGAATGACGCCATGACCCGCCAAGTCTGTTTCTGCGGTAGACTGTGGAGGAGGAGGAGGAGGAGGACGCAGACTGATATCAAGTTCCAAACCATCTTTCTTTGGTATACGAGAAGAATCATTTGCCTGAGGTAGAGGCATACCAATCGGTAAAGGCCTTGGTACAGGTATACCGGAAGGGTGAACATACCTAACATGTTCAGGATTGGGATAGTAGTACATTGGATGTATCATAACAGATGGAAAGTTGTAGTAAGGTGGCACGGTTGGGTAGATTGGCATGTGCTCCATTGATAGATTCTTAAACCGGTTTGATATCTCAGCTTGGGTTTGAACCTGTTCTTGAGATCCGGTTATTGGTTGTCTAGATGGAAACTTCGATAATGATGTTAATGCATCTGTCGTCATCACTTGAGAGTTCTTCTCTTCCTTCTATTCAAATTAACCAAAATTAAGCCCTAATAAATATCAATAAACTTTTATTAATTGGTTACTTGGCAAGCAAGACAAAAAAAAACCTGATCTCCGAGAGAGATGTCAAAGAGACTAGCACGTCTTCTTCTCTTGTCGTTAGCATTTAACCTAAGAAAATACTTCTGAGCATGACTTGCGACTTGTGTCGGTGTTCTTGTCGTAACGAATTTTTTTGCGATTCCTCTCCAATCTCCTTTTCCGAGTTTCGTCAATCCTTCCAAGAAGATCCGATGTTCTTCTTCCGTCCATGGCTTCCCTAGAAAGTTTAATCTTTAACTTGTAAAACAAGTCTTCTTCTTCTTCTTAATTATTTTTAAAAGAATTAAGAAAATTTACCCTTTTTCTTCTGATGAGCGGATCTCCCCGTCTTAGAATGAATCTGACCATCCGAATGATAACCGTTATCTTCGACGGCGGCAATTGGATCACCGTTACCGTTACTGATATCGTTAGCGAGAAGGGCATCAAGATTTCCCAAACTGACACTCTTCCTTAACGCCGTTACCTCAGGCGACCTAATCGGTTCGGACGATATGTTTACGCCGAACAGTTTGACGCTTCCTTTGTTAACGCCGTTAAGACATGTACGTGCGTTATGACCATTGTGGCCACAATGTGAACATGTCTTCCCCGTCGTCACCACCTCCTTCACCATCTCTCTACGACGTCACGCAAACTAGAATCTCTCACGATGTCACGGATTGTATTTATATCTTTAATCCCTGCGTGTAGTTATGGGTATTATATATACGATATTTATCCGAATATGCTGAGCTGTTTTTGAGAATGTATTAGGTGTTTTACCATTTTCTTGTTTCCTTAAGAGATAATGCGCTTCCTTATTTATCTTCTTTTAATTGGAAGTTTTGACCATAGTTACTAGTTATTATAAGAAAAAAATCCAGCAGTATCAGCCTAAGATCATAACCAACGGTGTAGATGTTTTATGTCAGGCTTTACTGGAGATTTAACCGTTGGATTGTTTTCCAGCTAAAGAATGTTACGTAGGGGATATTAATTCCGGGTATATAGTGAGATATTCCTAAGATACCCAGATTTTTATCAATATCAATCCTAGTCAGAATGCAGTTGAAATTTACTTTATCTTAAGGGTCTGACTGGTGTAACCGCAGCGGTTGCGGTTGCAGTTGCGGGAGTTTGCGGGTGCGGATGGTTGCGGTTTTAAGCGTTTTCTAGAGATTTGTACGACTGGTACAGCTGTTAGAAATTGTTGCGTTTGCGGGACTCTTATGACTGGTAAACTACCAAACGCAACATCTGTTAAATAATAATTTAACAATATTTACATTTTATGTAATTATAAAAATATTAAAAATCATAATAATATGATAAATATAAAATTTATATTTATAAAATCATATTATTAAATTTTAAAAGTTTATAGAAAATATTTTAGTTTTAAAATTTTATAATATAAATTGAAATATAATATGAATACATTTTACAATTTCTATTATTTCAATTTAAAATTTTTATTGAATATTTTTAGTATTATTTTTATTTATTCTGTTTTTAAAAAAAAAAATTTACCCTCCCGCAACCGCCCGCAACCGCAAACGCTAGCTGGAACCAGCTTTTGATTTTAAGAGGTTCGGAGCGGTTTGAAGCGATTTATAGCGTTTTCTGTGATTGTTTCGAAACGCCAACAACCGCTATGAACCGCAAAAGCAGCGTTTGCGGGTGGTAGCGGGAAAACCAGTCGGCCCCTTAATCCTCTACTTAAGCTTCAACCCTTCTTTTAGAAAAATATATATGTAAAAAGTCAATATCCCATATTTATCTTAATTCCGAGGATGTTTAATTCAATATCCCATATTTTATTTTTTTCATGGAAAAAGTCACTAAGACATGATAACATAAATTTTTCTCATTATTGGTTTCCTTAAATCTTAACTCGACGTAAAACTATTTTATTTTAAAACGAAATTTTCTTCCCTTTTTGCGGATTACGACCAAACAAATTCGTTCCAAAATAACATAGTTTTTACTTTTTGTACATTAATTAGATATTCATTAACATATATCTTTGCCAGCGAAAATAACTATGATATATTTTCATCTTTAAGAAAGATATGTTTCAGTAGGGATTAAATGTAGATTCATGTATGTTCCAGCCAGACCCTTTGAGGTCAAAATTAATATTTGGAAATTTTGACCAATTAAAATAGAAGAAATATAGTCATGTTTCCTTATTTGGGAAGATTATTTCCAAACTTGAACATCCGATTTTTTTGGTTGTTTATTTTTCAGTACAAAAAATATTGCAAATTTGGAGCCTTAATAAAGCAGTATCGCTTTTAGCTTGAGCTGTTTTGAAAATGACTTATTCTTGGGTTCACCCCATAGGGTGAACCTAAAGGTTCACCAACCAATAGGATTCAAATATTTCTTATTTAATATATTTTTAAAAAAGAAACAAAATCTTATTAAATTATATTATGTTTTTTTAAATAAATACCTAAAAATAAACAAAAACAGTAATAACTGAAAAAAAAAGATTTTTAAAATTTTTAAAACTATGATTCATCCAACGGTTTAGTGTTTACCCAAGGGTTTAGGGTTTCCCAAGGGTTTAGGGTTTAGTATTTAGGGTTTAGGGTTTAGTATTTTGGGTTTAGAGTTTTTATTAAAAAAAAAATTTGCAACTACAACTATTTTTATTTATTTTTAGCTATTTATTTGAAAACATAATATAATTTAATAATATTTTATTTACTTTTTTTAAAAAGATATTAAATATAAAATACTTGAATCCTATTGGTTGGTGAATCTAAAGGTGAATATAATTTTTGAAAATCTATTAGGTGTTTTCCTTGAGTTAATTAATCAAAAATGTTACCAACAATCATCGTTGATTTATAAATTTTTGATTTTGTGTTTGAGTTATGATGTGGTAAAAATCAACAAATCAAATGTTAAAACAACAAAGAAAATTGTGTGTATTAGAGTTGAATTGACTTGAGTTAGTATCTTTTTGTTTGTTGACCATGTTTTTACTTTTAAATTTACAAAAACAAAGTTAATCAATTTTTGAAACATGACCATTGTACAACATCTACTTTTGGTTTATAAATTAAAATTCTCAAAAAATTGTATTCTTTTTGAAACACATTCTCAACAATTGTATACAACTATTTTGTTAGTCAAGATGTTTTTTATTTTTTATTTCCATTTAAACTTTTAAACAATTTCCTTTATAATTAAATTTTAATTATTTTAGGTTATTTAAATTTACATACATAATTTTATATGTTTAAATGAGAGATTTATTATATATATATATATATATATATATATATATATATATATATATATATATATATATATATATATATATATATATATATATATATATATATATATATATATTATGTGTGTGTGTTTATGTATATTCAAAAAAATATGTTTAAATCTTCTCTATTATATTTCACTTATTAATTAATAATAACTGCTATTCTTTTTGCATTTATAATATTTATTTATTTTAAATAATACTTACTATAATTTAGACAGTAAAGGATTACCAATACATTATATTATTAGTTATTTATCTTTCTTTTCAAAAAATAGATATTGTAACTTATTTATTTCAAATTTTATCTTATATACATATCAAAACTTTATTCTATGATTATTTATTTATTTAATATAATTTATTGGTTTATTTTTTAAAAACATTTTATTATTTGTATGTTTATATTTTTAATTCTTTTATTAGTCGTATTGCATCTTATACACATCAAAAAGTTACGAATCATCATTTTTAGTAAAATCGTAACTTTTATTTTTACTTCAAACTTGTTACATCCATATACAGTTTTTATGACATAATTTCTACTACATATTACATAGAATTATAAAACATACCGCAATTCAACCTTAATACTACATGTCACCAGTAGGAGTCTAAGTACCTTAAGACGTGTTGTGTCGCTTATAATCGTCACCAACGAGCCGCATGAGCTCTCTTTCTCACACTCAATTTGTAGCAAGGAGGAATTCTCTCGTGTGAGGACCCTTTATTATTTTGTCATTGTTTTCTAAAATATAATTTAAGTTCTTTAACATAAACTAAGCATTTGATCTTTAATGATCTGAGAAAACAGGTTGATCATTCTCGACGACCATAAGTATCTATAAAAAATACTTATGGATCTGTCAGTAGTTCTTCATGAACCATCAAACTCTCGTACTTTGAACCATTTTTTCCTTTTTAGAAATTAACTTATTTTACAGACTTGCAAAAAAAAAATTAAACATAGGCTGCACCGTGTTTTGAGTCTACAGAAAGCGCAATCCATTGACATTGGTTGGTTATAGAAGAGGAGAAAAAGGTTTTGGGGTTGAGCACCCCTGCATCATAAAATGTTTTCTTTGTCTTTAAAATTGGTTCTCATGAAAAAACAATTACATATGAGAAGAGATTGGTGGTTCCCTACGGAACTGAAGAATGACAGATCTTTTCCCCAAATTTGTAAAGGTTATTTTGGTTGTGTTTTCCTTTTTGTGGTTATATGGTCGTAGTGATTGTATAAGCAGCATATAGAGTTGATATATTTGTTTTCTAAATATGATATAAAATGAGTGTTTAATATGGTGTATACATGTTAACTTAGAATTCCTAGCGACGTAATAAAAAAATAAGAAAAAAAAATCCTGGCAACTAAAGTAGATGCATTCGTATAGTTGATATAAATACCAAAAAATGCAAGTAATTTTGGCTATGTAGAACAAGTTGTATTCTCATCTGACTTAGCATCATTGTGGGTATTATAATGTTACTACTCGTAAAGATGCTGCATAATTATGTAGTTGTTTTGGATAGATGTCAATGTCATATATGAAAATGGTTTGTGTATTTCTTGTCGCGCGATGTAGAATATTTATATGCAAAAGCTCCGACACGAGGGACTTTTTGGTACTCTTTCATGAAAATAGATTGTACCTTTCCAGGATCCATGGCAAATCGAAGTTGATGAGATCTTTGCAAAGTACCTGGACCGCTAGGCTTGGAGCCAATTGAATTTTGCTCCACCAGTAAAACCTATCATTAATTTATACACGAAATGATAGTAGCACTGAGATAATGTTACGGGTAAATGTGAAAAAAAAATATCTTGCTATAAGTAAGGATGTCAAAATGAGTTATAACTCATGAGCTAATTCAGCTCAACTCAGTTTTTCAAAAGCACTATCTCTATTTTCAAACTCATTTAATAAATAAGTTTAATGATCGAGTTTAAATTAGATCACAAGTTATATAAGCGATCTTTAATGAAAATGAGCTAACTCATGAGTGTATTTATACTATATATATGGATGACTTCTATTTCTTATGTAAGAAAATATAGTTTATATATCAATCATATTTATTTTAAAAAATTAAAATGTAAAAATAAAAAGTTATATATATATATATATATATATATATAAATGTAATAGAATATTAATATCAATCTTCATATCATATATTTTTAAAATTAAAATGTAAAACAAAATATCCGTAAGACTCCCATGCGGTATATATCTTTATGATTTGAATAAATGAAGACTTAATTTGAAGATAAATCATCTCAAAACTCTTATGTGAAATAGATTTTTGGATTATTGATTTAGTTTTGATTTAATTTACTACTAGGTATCAGTTTTATTCAGTATTCAATATTAATGTTTTGGAATTTTAATGTTTAAATTTTAAAGTATATTATAAAAATTATTCATTTTATTTTTATTTTATAATATTTTATTTTTTATATATTTGATAGCGCGCTAACTCATGATCCAGTGATTTGAGTTTGAGTTTATATATTGAAGTTCATATTAATAAATGAACTGAGCTAACTCATAAAATACTAAAACTTGTTATGAACTGAGCTGAGTTGAACGAAGTAACATCCAGGGGAGTACCTTTGATATCTCAGGGATTATAAGTGGCCCTTCCTCCGCATGCTTGACTCCTCGTAGCGATTTTTCCTCCGCCGGATTATGATCTATCTCCGACAATTTTTCTATTTCTGACTGATTGTATTCCTCCGCCTTGTCTCTTCCCGTCGAGCTAATTTCCTCCGCCGTCTTATTTATTTCAGGCGGCCTTTCTTCCTCTGGAGGTTTATCTCCTCTGGACAGCTTCGCAATTTTATCCTCGTTAGGTCGAACTCGCGCATGCATAATGGATCTAGAGTACTCTTCTTTCCTATAAGCATATCACACATACACACAACTTTTACAAACTTCAAATATATGGTAATCTAGTCAAGAACGGGGTCACATAAGACTGCATATCATGTGCGGCATACGTTCTACTGTAGAACTTCTACAGAATCGTACTAAATATTAAAACAAAGCAAATCCTAATTTGGTAACTTAGACCATTATTTGTTTCTCAAACCATTATTTGTTGCTATAACAAAGCAAAGTCTAACAAACGAAAATAAAAATGAATGTTGTTGTATCTAAGAAAACTTAGTTTACTTCTACCTTTTTTTTTTGGACAACATAAAACTTCATTCAAAGAAAAAGGGTTTAGTACAGAGTTCAACTAGGAAACAGAGCAAGCCTCGCCAACGAGTCTGCTCGAACATTACAGTCTCTCTGAACATGAGAGAAGAAGATAAAACCAAAGGACAGGGATAGAGACTCGATATCCTTGAGAACTCCAAAGAGCTCCATAGGAAAGTACTTCGAGTTGATTGCTCTAACGAGCTGAATATTGTCGGATCGAAACCAGACGTTTGAGGAGTTTGATTGCTTAGCAGCAATCATGGCTTCCCTTAGGGCGAGAGCTTCCGCCATTAAGGGTGAGGAGACCAAATCGGATCGGGCACTTCCTTCAATTAGCACATCACGCAGAGTATCTTTTATCACCCATCCAAGACCTGCAATCAGAGAATCACTGTGCCAAGAAGCATCAGAATTAATTATGGAGAGCTCTGCAGGGAAGGTAGGAAGTGAAGCCAGAGCGACTGTGGAGTTTGTCTTCGCCAGGTATTGTCCCTGGGCTAGTTGCCATTCTCTGGCGCCAGTAATTGCTAACAGATTCACCGTCGAGGCAGGGATAGCTTTGGCTTCAAACACAAGAAGATTTCGCGCTTTCCAGATCCCCCACAGTACCCACGATATCACATCCGAAGTAAGGCCCGTTGGAGGGAGACAGACGTTGGAGCGTGCTTCTACCAGAGCTTGAAACGGTGAGGTAATTGAGACCCACGAGAACGGGTTCCTCACCGGGACCAGACTCCAAACCTGTCTAGCAAAAGGGCAATCAAAAAACAGATGGATTTCAGTTTCAGGTTCATTGCAGTGAGGGCATGACTCCCCAACATCGATTCCTCTTCTTTGTAGATTGGGACCTAGGGGAAGAGCTCCTCGACAGAGCTTCCAAAGGAAGAGTTTTAACTTCTCAGAGGTCTGACAGGACCAAATATGTCGATTCCAAGAGAACTCTGTCGGGACTGTTATCGGATTGAGCAACGATCCATACTCTTCCATGTAGGCGTGATACCCAGATTTTACACTGTAGTTTACTTCTACCTATTTTATTAATTATATCTATTTAAATCTTTAGAAATCAAAATCTATGTACAAATCTATTTATTTATTTTGATAAGTACGTATAAATTTATATGATTCCATATCAATACATATGTTTGTTGTCCGTCGTCTGTACGTAATGTATCAGCCTAACCAAGCATGTCACGAATCGATGAATGTTTCAAGTTGTTTAATTAAGAAGAGCTGCTTAGTTAATATTTTCACGATAAAAATCTTGATTACTTAATTAACTCCTTGTAGAGCCAGACGAAGAGGGCGATCGCCGATGCTCCAAGCCTACCAGAAGCTAAGAACCCCGTGACCAAGAAACTCGAAGTGATAACCGCCGTTACGAGAATCGGACTAAGAACTAAAAAAACCGGCGTCATAACCATTAACACCACGGCCGTACCGGCAAGTGCTAAACCGGTGAGGATCATGAGAGGCACGGCGGATATAGCTGCAGCATTAGCTAGCGGTTTATCATTTGTGCCAAAGAAATGCATTTAGTAGTATAATTTTTATACGATTCTGAGTAAAGAGTAGGGTCCAGCTTTGGAGGAGAAAAGTATAAGGTCTACGTGTACGACAAGTGTCTGAAGACAATATTTCCATGCATGCAATCGAGACATTTGCGAATGAAGTTGCTCTACGGCACGTTAATCCGTTTTTCACGTCTTTTTTCTTCTTCTTCCGTATAAACTAATAAAATTAAGCTGAATATTAATCAAAGTGATTATTTTGTTAAATCAACTGTATGTTAAACTGAGAATCTGTTGCTATAGTTATTTATGTGGTAGTCATGCAAAATCTGCATCAGCTAGCCTCTCTTCTCCGACTACATTCAATCATACTACTTTGGGCCTAAATGTTCATACTGGATTTGCTAAATTTAAAACTTTTGCTAGTATGTGGTACTATTGGATAATTATCTCAATCATTAACCTTTTATTGATTAATTAATAATTAAAATGTTAATCTTGGCAAGTTGAAGTGTAAGCAATGTTAAAAAAAAAGTTGAAGTGTAAGCACCTTCGTGGAGCCAACGAAATAATTAATATTTTAGCCGTGGCCGTTGGCTTTGACGAGTGGTCGCGCCTTTAGTCATAATGTCAGAAAATTCAACCATTCATTTCTTGGATGAACAAATTCAACATTCAATATGTTGATATTCCATTGGTAAAGCATTCCATTAGTGTTTTAGTTTCCAGATTTTGCTGCAACCATATCATGTGGTGGAACACCGAAAAACATGGTATATTGAGAAAGAAGAATGGACGGCTGTTTTGCAAGCTAATATCTTTGTGTGGTTTAAGAAACTTAAAAAAAAAAACTTCTAATAACTTGTATATATACCTTTTGTTTCAGTTTATTTGATGTTTTAAAAACTTTTTTGTTATAAAATATATAATGTTTCCATTTTTTTATAAATTTACTTTGATATCGCAGATTTATAGAAAAATACATATTAATCTCCAAGATAAAGTACAATTCATGAATAATCTAACACAACAGGTAGGATCGAATCCTAAAATATGTTAGCGTCTCAACCGTCTCCTTACTACCCGACCACAAGGTCGCATACATATTTTCATTATTGTATATATAAATTTAAGATTGTTTGAAATTTATAATAATTACATAAATTATATTATTATTAGTGAATTTGTTTTATTATGTTATTTTTATGTGTGACCAATATATTTTATGTGTGACCAATATATTTTATATAAAGTTTGTACATTTTAATATGTATGCATCTAATCTATTAATTTAGGGTCTTACTTTATATCTACTGTGAAGTAGGCCACTTAATTAAT
The DNA here is from genome assembly GCA_019706035.1 of Raphanus raphanistrum subsp. raphanistrum. NCBI lineage: Eukaryota > Viridiplantae > Streptophyta > Magnoliopsida > Brassicales > Brassicaceae > Raphanus > Raphanus raphanistrum. The sequence goes on from CM033983.1 coordinate 19,150,949, forward strand.
TACTTAATGTGATATTTTGATTATTTATATTAAATCTTAATCATCAATAAAAATATCAATGATAAATATTTCTAACAGTAAACTTGAATTTTATTTAATACCAAAAAATTTAAATATTTTTTGTAAAATAATATATTAATTAATTTCGTAATTAGTAATACAATAGTATTATAGTTAATGTTAATCAAAATTTTATCATAAAAAAGAAAATAAAATTATGTTACTTTTATAATTTTATCATTATAGTCTATAGTTATATTCAAATAGAGGTACTCTTTGAATTAAATATGAAACAATTATATTAAATTGGTAGATTAACTTATTTTTTAATTTGTTTTTTATTTAAATAAATTCATTATTCATCATTAAAACATCGTAAACTATCAAATATTTTATGCAAAAATTAAAATTATTAAAATATGTTAAACATTTATTTACAACTGTATATTATCTTTTTGTTTATTTTAAAACTCAAAGCAATATATTATCTAAAAATGATTATATCAAAATATAATAATATTGTTATTTAGTTCATGTATTATTTACAAAATATGTTACTAGAAAATTTGAAATTTTAGTAATTAATTAAACTTTTATGATTTATGTATTAATCCTGAAGAATATGAAGTCTAAACAATAAAATTAAAGAATTATACAATGTATAATACTAAATGTAAATCATATATTCTAATGATGATATCGAAGTTAGATATTTAAAGAATGAAATAATATGTGCGAATCAAAACTCTAGTTATCATTAAACATAAATTAAGATGAAACATAAAGAGTATCTTATAGTCAAATTACATATCATAAGAATTAAAAAAAATTGTAAAAATACTACAAGGATATTTGTTTGTAGTCATACCATTGAAAGACTCCGGAGTGCAGTTTTCTCTTTTTATTTGTGCAATTTATATTGTTGATATGTTTTTTCTTTCTAGCTTTGATCTAGCTATATATGTTCTATTTTGTATGTACACTACGTTTTGCTATAAATAGTAACATAAACATGGATCGAGTATAGAATATACAGAACCAAAAACTGGATTAAACGGATGATTTTCAGTCACTAGCACCGAATCAGAATACATCAAACTTCTTGAAGTTATAAGCTATAAATATTCATTTGAAACCACGTCGTTTGTGGTCGGGTGGTGAAGACGTTCCGTGGATCCCCAAGAAACTATAATTCGAATCCGTATTACACCATATTTCTACGTGCATGGTAACCGGGACTTTCACATTCTTTTTAAAGAATGGTTTACTATTTTTTTGTCTATAAATATCCATTGAAAACTTCACTTAAAATCTCAAAACTCCTGCGAATAGACCAAAAACTTGAAACTCTGTATATTTAAAAGTCTAAAAGAAGTCATCATGATAACTTGATTAGTACTTTTAAATGACAAAAAGTCCATGTTGAGGGAAAAAGACAACAAGGAAAAACAGAAAAGAGTAAAACGACGAAATCTAATAGACAAAGAAACAAGTCAGAAGTCCACTACAATTCCAAACAACACAAGGCAGTATGATCGTTCTCGGTCCGATCCACGAAACTCCCTCGAACCCTCTCTTTCTTTCCAAAGCTCCCACCACTATATATTACCATATTCCTCATCACTCTTCTTCAGAGTACTACCACACACAGACATACCCGCAGATACATACAAAGATCAAGAGGGTCGAGTAATTAAGTTAATAAAGAGTACCGAAGATGGCAACTAAACAAGAATCTTTAGCCATCGAATTCATAAGCCAACACCTTCTCACAGATTTTTCTTCCATGGAAACCAAACCTTCCAGTTATACTCTTCATGAAACTGGCCCATCTCTCTATACCACCCAACTTCACGACTTTCAATTCGAGACAAGCCCAAGAACCATCAACAACCAGACCCATAAACCGAACTCTACTCTCAACCGTCGTAAACCACCCTTACCGAACCTATCCGTTTCAAGAACAGTCTCTGGTACGGTGAAGAAGACAGAAGAAGAGGAGAGGCACTACAGGGGAGTCAGGAGGAGGCCATGGGGAAAATATGCCGCAGAGATTAGGGATCCGAACAAAAAAGGCTCTAGGATATGGCTTGGCACTTACGACAGGGCCGTGGAAGCTGCACGAGCTTACGACCAAGCGGCGTTTCAGTTGCGTGGACGAAAAGCAATCTTGAATTTCCCTCTGGATGTTAGGGCTACGTCAGAGAGTTTTCTTGAGGAAGGGGTCACTGGGAAACGTAAGAGGGTTAAGAGTTCTCCGGCGGTGGAGGAGGACGAGAAGGCGGTAGCGGCTAGGGTTAAAGTTGAGGAAGAAGAGAGTGATGCGACGGAGGCTGAGGTTGAAGCAGTGCCTTTAACGCCGTCAAGTTGGATGGGGTTTTGGGATGTGGGAGCAGGAGACGGGATTTTCAGCGTTCCTCCGTTATCTCCGACGTCTCCCAACTTCTCCGTTATCTCTGTTACTTGAACTTCTGAGTGGTCAACGGTTGATGACGTTTTCACTTACGTCACTCAAAGTTCCTTTATTTTTATAATATATAAGTACAGCAGTAGTGTACAAATATCAAATTAGTAGTTTAGTACCAATCATTTCATTTATTAATTTTTTTATAGGAAAGTATGGATGTTGAAAAATTAAATGATACTTTGTATTTGTTCATGTTCTTATAAATTCGTTGATTGTATAAAAATATTCATGGTCATATAAGTAGTAATTTCCCATTCATATATATATTACCTCCCCATCTGCTAAATAGTCAATAGAGTATAAAATATAAACAGGCAAAATAACTAAAATAATGTAAAAGAAAACACAAGAAGTAGTTTATCAAAGTTAAGAATTTCAATATTTGAATAGTAGAACACACTAATCAATAGATAGTGCCATCTGAGATTATCTACAAAGCATCCATAAAAGGATGTAATCAACATTATCTTAAATAATATTATAAAACTAAGAGAGTTAAATTATTATTTTCGTAAGAAAGTTATGATATATTTAAATATTATTACTAGGTCAGGAGTATAATTGTCAAGCAACTGAGCAAAGAGGGTAGGGTTTGGTTATATATGTGGAGCCCTACAAAGTTAAGTAGAAAGAAGGAAACATCAAGTTGCTTCAAATCATATACAAGCAAGTAGCTAGCAAAGACAACCCCATAAGAAAAGCAATTTGATCAACTTGACAAAAGATCTTTTAACTTGTCTCCATAAATGGTTTAATGGATAAGACTGGGGGCTCACACAGTAAACTAGAGAGACAGAGAGTCAGAGGGAGACATGTGACACCTCACACCCATGTTTGTCAAACACATGTTTATGATTTTTTTTCTGTCTTTATAAACACAGAAGATAGATCAAAACTTTCCTTCAAAACATCACTTGCAAGACTTTTCTTCTTCTGTCTTGTCTGCATATAAGAAAATAAAATATGGCAACCATTGAGGAAAGCTCTGATTTGGATGATATACAGAAGCATCTATTTGAGGACCTGATGATCCCTGATGGTTTCATGGAAGATTTTGTCTTTGATGATGCTGATTTTTTCTCAGGACTCTGGTCTCTAGAACCCTTGAACCAAGTTCCTAAACAGGAACCTGGTTCACCGGTTCTTGATCCAGATTCCTATGTCCAAGAGTTTCTGCAAATGGAAGCAGAATCATCATCATCAACAACAACAACAACTACAACTACAACTACAACCACAGCATCAACAGAGGTTGAAACTGTCTCAAACCGGAAAAGATCAAAGAGAGCTGAAGAGACAAGGCATTACAGAGGCGTGAGAAGGAGGCCGTGGGGAAAATTCGCAGCAGAGATTCGAGATCCGGCTAAGAAAGGATCAAGGATTTGGCTAGGCACTTTTGAGAGTGACATTGATGCTGCGAAGAGCTTATGACTATGAAGCTTTTAAGCTCAGGGGAAGAAAAGCTGTGCTCAACTTTCCTTTGGATGCAGGAAAGTATGATGCTCCGGTCAATTCTTGCCGGAAGAGGAGAAGAACCGATGTACCGGAGCCTCAAGGAACAACTTCCAGTAATTCATCATCGAACTAATGGGATTGGTGATGCTTAAGTTTTAATTAGTATAGGTAAATATCTAAGTATGTGAAGTATCATGTATAGAGAGCGAAGAAAAATGTTGGATTAGTGTAGTTAATGTGTAATAAAGAGTTCCTGTGACAATGGAACTACTGTGTTCTTTCATGGCTCAAAGAGGCTCAGGATGAGTCTGAAAGTATTTAATTGGTAGAGATGTCCAGAGAGTATGAATCAAAGAATTGAGTAGATGTGCAAGTTGCAAGAGGGACCAGAATTTAAAATAAATAAATAAAATGTACCCAAGTGTTGTCTCATGGTTGGGTACAAGTCAGCATTCATTTGCAAATCTGACAAGGAATTGGAAGGACCACAACGCAACAGCTAAAGATGGAGAGATATGCACTATTAAAATAGCAGAGAGAGAGAGAGAGACTAAAGATCTGTGTGTTTACATCTAAATCTCATTGTTGAGAATTATTATCATTACGAATAAGCTAACCAAAGAGTTCTTGTAACCAATGAAATACTCCATGGTTGTCGATAAAAGAGATATATCTTCTATGCACATGGTCTAGCAAACAGTTGATGAAAATAAGCTGGCCTGTTTCTTAGATAGAAGAGATCTTCATGTGATCTATCTTTTCTTGAGTCTCCATATCGATCACATTCTGCAACGCTCCTTCACCAGTCAAGAAACTCGGTTGATTTGTCGATGCAAGGAGTCTAGCCCACATCCTATCCGTTAACTTCACCGTATTCGTCACTTCTGTCACTCGCTTCACAAGTTCAACATGTTGTCACTCAGTTTAAGAGCCATGGGACAAACTTGTAATGATCATGTAATTCTAAGAATATGATCAAAGAAGTAAAAAAAAAAAAAAAGCTTACAGAAATTGGGATGTAAGCATGTCTGCTGTTAACTGGTCCAACTGTGAAACCTGAGTACCCAGCCATTGCTCCATGAACTGCACTTTGCGCAAGAAGAGTGCAATAGACATTGTCTGATGCGTTACTCGGTATTGCTCTTATCATATACGTCGGATCTGTAATAAACAAAAAGTAAGAATGTGTTCAATGAAATGCGCATGACACATACAGTGAATCTTCTGAAGATATATACATACCTATGTACTTCATGTTTATTGTCATTTTCCGAACATTAGTAAAATGATCCTACATCATTGTGTTCACAAAAACTCATATTAAAAATGTTCTGTGAAAAAAAAACAACTAGAAACAATTTTTCTAACTTCAAGGAAATAATAATAATAATAATACCTTAATCTGCTGAGTCAACCATAGTCCCACATCAAGCAAGAGTCTGTTTCCTGACGCATCTTTAGTCTCAGACGCACGCATGCTTTGAGCAACATAGTCCTGTCCAGCTCCTTCGGCTATCACAATAACCATGTGGCTATTCTCCTTGAGTCGTTGTTCAATAAACTCAAAGAGCCCACCCTTCCCTTCAAGGAAGAATGGTGACTCTGGAATCAGGCAACAATCCTGCCCACACATTCCATTGGTTACTAACGCCAAATATATATTAAAACTTTATTGTGACAAAAATTTTAACAATCGCAAAAGAGTCTATTACCACATCACGGTTCGCTAAAGTTGCAATCATAGCAATAAAACCTGCAGAGAGTTTGTTTCCAAAAAAAAAAAAATTTTAAACTTCATATCCACACAAAAAAAAAAAGTAAACAAACCACAGAAAGAATATTTCTCACCGCTGTATCTGCCCATGAGTTTAACAATTCCAACTCCATTCTCCACGCTCTCCACTTCTACAGTGCGCAGCATTAATAGCTCTCTGAGCTTCCTCAACAGCAGTGTCAAACCCAAATGATTTGTCAATCACCTAAAGAAGATGTATAAGAAACTCCATATGAAATCAAAATAGACAAAAAAAATAAAAAATAACAACATTGAGTTCTTACAGCAATGTCATTATCAATTGTCTTGGGGATGCCAGAAACCGCCACCTGAAGACCACGCCTCTCTACTTCCTGAAGCAAGTATCAATATAAATCACATAATGCTCACAGAACTACTAACAAGTGAAGATGATGAAATCAAATCACCTTGTATATCTTCTCTGCACCCTTTTGCGTCCCATCACCTCCAATAATATACACCTGGAAAACTAAGGCTTAGTCCAAGAAAACTTGAAAAAATGGGCTATTAGTTTATGTTAGCAACCTGGTTTATTCCTCTATCTTGAATGTTATCAACAATCTTGGCTGTATCATGCCCTCCTCTCGAGGTCTGAAGAAAGGTGCCACCACGTTTATGGATATCATTAACCACTTTAGGCGTCAAAGTGAGTGTGTTTTTGGAGTAAAAGCCTTTATATCCTCCCTGGATGCCAAGAATATTACTGACACCATACATATTGTTCAATCCGCATACGATTTCCCGTATGACCGTGTTAATCCCCGGGCACAAGCCCCCACATGTCACTATGCAAGCTTTTACTTCATCTGATCTGAAGTACACCTGAGAAAATAAAAAAAAACAAAACTTAAACACAGGTTTCGAAAATATTTTTACAAAAAAAAAAGAAGAAAAAACATACTCTTTCGCGAGGCCCTGCTCGCCTAAAGTGTACTCCTCGCTTACTTCCCTTCTGAACTACAATCTAAAACATGAAGAAGAAAATTTAAAGAAGGAGCTCTCACAAGTCAATATATAATAAGTTAACATCAAAGCTTACATTTTGTGCAACCACATCATCGGAACTGACAAAGGTTCGCCTACAGAAACAGCCATAAACATTACATTAATTCACTATTTTACATACTAATGCCTACGTAGAAGAAGTTAAACTTACTTAACAATGGCGTACGCTTGGCTTTCCTTCAATGGATTTGGGTACGACTGTGACATCAGAAACAAATCTTATGAAACCCAAAGTTATAACCTTTTAAAATGTAAAAACTCATGATTTGAAGTACATATGCACTAAATAGACACAGGAGGAGTTTTACCGGCAAATCAGGGAGGAATGTTGTCAAGTGAGGGACGTCTTCTAGCACAAACCCATCGTCTTCGTCTGGTCCCAATCCATCAGAGCACTGAGCTCTGATTAAGCGGTGGTTACGGTGGGAGATTCGAGGAAAGACTGAGACTTTCTTCAAACTCAAAGCAGGAACAGGAACAGGAACAGGGAGACGACGAAGGACGTTGGAAGAAGAAGAAGAAGAAGAAGGGCTTATAGTAAGTGATGAAAGGTTGGGCGGCTTTGTAGTTGACCCAATAAACGAAATCGAAGCTTCCATTCGTATTCGTATCGTACGGAGAGATGAATCCGAGATCGTGGGATTGAAGAAGATACGCTTGTGGAATTGATTTCAGTGGAGAAAATTAGTAACTTGTAATAAATATATATTTTTGTCGTTACTCGTTACATAAATTCAAGAGCTTTCTGATAAAATATTGGAGGAAATCGATAGAATAGATTATAAAAACTCAGAAGACGTACAAACAAAGAAAAACACATGCCGTTTCTAATAAATGTGTTAGCACTGCTTGCCGTTTTATAACGTTTTTAGTTCGGTACTTTTTGTTGAACGTAATCCTCTGTTTTTTTTCTTTTGATAATTAATTATCCACTTCTCGCCGGAATCCTCTGTTACTGGATATCCGAACAGAACATCTAAAATGAGCTCCTCTGTCGGGATATCGTTTCCTCTGACCATTAAACTACCTGAAGCTCCATCATCTGTAATAACTCTATCTCTCTACTCCTTATCTTTAAAGCAGCTTCCTTTTTTTTTCATTCATGACGAGTTTCGATCTCGTGTTCCCAGACAGGAACCTCATCGGTGTTTCCACCATCACAGACCTAAGCCAAAACCCTAAAGAAATCTCAATCTCATCATCTTATCCAGTTACATCACTGACACAGCTTTTACGAGACTCTGCTTCTGCAGACGACCAAACCTGCCTTCAGAAAACGAAATCGATTCACGGGATCGTCGCCAAGTCTCACCTCACGTCGAAACCCTTGACGCAGCTGCTGAACCAGATGGTCATCGCGTATTCCAAAAGCTCGGACTTCCGCTCCGCGCGCCAGGTGTTCGACGAAATTCCCCACAAGAGCGTCTTCTCGTGGACCGTGCTGATCGTCGGAGCGAACGAGAACGGGTTTCACCGCGACGGGTTTGGCTACTTCGTCGAGATGATGCGCCGCGGCGATGTTCCCCCCGACGAATACGCTCTTTCCGCCGCGGCGCCAGGCGTGTGCTGGCTGCTGCTGCCGCGTGGACGACGACGGCGGCGTTGTTGAAATGGTTCACGCTCAGGTTTTGATCCGCGGGTTTTCTTCGTCTCTTGCGTTTGTTGTTGTTAACACCTCTCTGCTTAGCGTGTACGCTAAGCTGGGGAGGGTTGGGGATTCCGTTAAGGTGTTTGGCTCCATGGAGAGGCGTGACGAGGTTTCGTGGAACGCGATGGTATCAGGGTTTGTGTCGAACTGTTTCTACTCGGAAGCGTTCGTTAGTTTCTTGAGGATGCTGGACGAAGGGGTTAGACCGAACGTGCCGTGTTTCATCAGCGTGTCCAAAGCTGTTGGGAAGCTGGGGGATGTTGAGAAAGGTAGATACGTTGCTCGTGTTGCTTTAGAGATGGGTTTGCAGTCGAACATCCACGTGGGAACAGCTTTGATTGATATGTTTGCGAAATGTGGATGCGTAGCCGAAGCGAGGTCGGTTTTCGAGTCGAGTTTCTCTGGATGCGGAGTTAATTTACCGTGGAACGCTTTGTTATCTGGTTATACGAGTTCTAGGGAGGGAGAGGAAGCGATGTCGCTGTTCCTTAGAATGTGTCAGAATGATGTCAAGCGAGATGTATACACGTATTGCAGTGCGTTGAATTCGATTGCTGAGATGAGGTCTTTGGGATATGGAAAGCAGGTTCATGGATTGATTGTGAAAGGTGGGAGAGAAACGAGTGGTGTGAGTCTTTTCAACGCCTTGATGGATGCATACGGAAAATGCGGCGAACTTGGAGCGATGAGGAAGCTTTTTGATATTACTAAGGAGGAGGAAGCTAACCAGATCTCATGGACAACGCTCGTGACAGCTTATTCTCATTCTTCTGAGTGGGAGGAAGGTCTAAGCGTTTTCTCCCAGATGAGAGAAACGGGGTTTCAACCCAACCACGTCACGTTTTCAGCTGTGCTTGCGTCGTGTGCTAGCCTTAGTTTTCTTGAATACGGGCAGCAAGTACACAGCTTGACGCACAAAACTGGCTTCGCCGAAGACAAATGCGTCGAGAGTGCTCTCATCGACATGTACGCGAAATGCGGTAGCGTGAGAGACGCCATCAAGGTGTTTGAATCTTCGAAAGACCCTGATGTCATTTCATGGACGGCAATGATATCTGGATACGCCCAACACGGCATGGCGAAAGACGCCTTGAGACTCTTTAGAGAGATGGAGCAGCTAGTCTTTCCAAAACCCACTTCTGTTACGTTCCTGTGTCTTCTGTTTGCTTGCAGCCACGGAGGACTGGTGGATGAAGGCTTGAGGTGTTTTCATATGATGGAGGAAAAATATGGGCTGGTCCCGGAGATTGAACATTACGCTTGTGTGGTTGATATCCTGGGGCGTGTGGGACGTCTATCTGAAGCGTGGGAGTTTATAATGAAGATGCCAATAGAACCTGATGAGAAAGTCTGGTCGACGTTGCTTGGAGCGTGTAGGGTTCATGGGAACATTCGGTTGGCAGAGATTGCTGCTCAAAAGGTTATCTCTTATAACCCAGAAGATTCAGCTGCTCTTGTTCTCTTGTCAAACGCATACAGAGAAGCTGGGAATGTTGAAGCTGAATTGAGTGTAAGAAATGTGATGAACTCTCAAGGCATGAGAAAAGAACCTGGACTGAGCTGGATTACTATTGGAGGTCAAATCCACAAGTTCTGCTCTGGGGATCAAAACCATCCCCAGAAGGATGATATATACAGAGCTCTACATGATTTGATGGAGAAAGTAGAGAGTAAAAAAGCATTGAATATGTGAATATGTGTTTACACATACACTACAAGATTAATTTCATGATGTTTCAGCGCACAATGCTATGAGAAACAACTTCAAGGACATTACATTCAAGAAACTGATGTTGGCGTCTGAAAATATCTTCCTTTCTCCATCCACTATTCTGGAAGTCCTGCCTAATCAAAATTTCGATCCAATCTTCTCTGTAAGTATCAACAATCTAGAACATGTGATATGTATTGTATCATCCATGTGTAAAATTTTGGTCAAGAAGGCTCTCTCCCCTGTATCATCTGCTCTACGCTGTTATCTATCTTGAAAGTATCTGAATGCTTGAAAGATTCATACTTTCTCTTGGCTTTGTCTGTTCCGCTGCAGATTAGTCAGCTTGCTAGGCATCATTTCTTGATCTCTTCAAGTTTCCTCAACACTTGCTTGAAGCTCGGTCTAAGAGAAGGCGATGGAGAGCAACAAGACATTGCCAGCTCAATGTATTCGACAACATATTCTTTGGTCACATCTTCCTCACCACATCTCCCAAGAATCTCAGAACGGCACAGATCCAACAATTTCTCATTGTCAAGAAGAACAGAACTAGCTGAACTCTTGTTTGTTGGCAGTTTACTCGAAACCAACTCAAGCATGATCACACCGAAACTGTAGACATCGCTCTCCTTGCTCACTTCCTTCATCTTGATCAACTCAGGCGCCTTATACCCCTCAACAGCTGAAGCCTCTAGCACCTCTTGCCCAGCCGCAAGATTCAAGAGCAAATGCAAGCCGAAATCAGAGACTCTAGGCCTAAAACTCTGATCCAAAAGAACATTCTTGGACTTGAGGTTGCCGTGAACGATAGGTTTCTGCATCCCTGTGTGGAGATGATCAAGAGCTTGGGCTATTCCGGTAGTGATGCTCAAAACATTGATCCATTTGTGTGATTCAACATCTCCACCTGCCAAAACTATGCTCTTCTTTAAGCACATGTTGAATAGTTATAATACTAATAAAAAACTAATGACGAAAGTTTTTGCTGATGTCGATGTTCTTTAAAACGAGATCTATAAAGTTTTTGTCTTTCATGGTGAGCATAAGAAAGTGGGACGTGACTAAAAAAAGTAGTTACCGACAAAAGATAGATCAATAATTGTAGTGATCCATACTACAAAAAGACAAGATCAATAAAGATCAGACCATTTCGTTTAGTTTGGATCATTATAGTTACCAAATGATTTGATGTAATACTCACTCCATTTCACAACTATAAATTTTAAACCTCTCACATATTAAGAAATAATTCATGCATAATAATAAATTTTGATTTATGTATGAAAAAATAATTGGGATAGTATAACTTTAAATTAATAGTTTTGATAAAAAAATTTTGAATTTAACAATTTATTCTTTTTAACTTATCTACTATGCATAAAAAATCTAACAAAACTATTTTGTACTATGAAACAAAGTTTTTTTTCTCAAAACAGTTTTATCTTTGTGAAATGGACGGAGGAGAAGATATTGATAACGGTTAAGTATTTTCTTAAATGCATTGATAACTGTTTTACCATTTTCCCGGGACAATGAGAACTCAGGACTCTGTTTGTTTCCCAGGAAACAAAAACATACACAGAAAACAAGAATCAACGAGAAGATAGAACCCATACACGAAAGCTAATCCAGACAGCTAAAAAGTTATTTACTTTTCTTCGAAAAAAGTAAAAGTTTGTGTCTTTTAGTCTTTTTGCATTCTGAGAAAAACAGAGAGACTTACATCTGATGAACTCGGAGAGATTCCCAGAGTCGAAGAAGGGATGAATCATAAGCTTCTCTCCTCTGCTTCCAACGTAGAAACCCAACAGAGGAACCAAGTTATCATGTCTGACAAATCCAAGAGACTCGACGACGCCATCAAACTCCTCCGGATCCGATCTCACTGCGCAGAGAGGTCGAAGGAACCTAAGCACTCTGACTTTCCCACTTCGCTGCAGACTTGCTTTGTATAATGTTCCGTAGCTTGATTTGCCGACAACTTCTCCCGGAGCTTCGAGTACGTCGCAGATCGTGAGATCTTCTCCTCCTTCGAAGATGACAAGCTCCTCCTCCTCCTCATACTCCTCTGTTTCTGACCCGGAGAAGTCTTTTTTCTCGTAAGGAGATTCGACGTCGTTTTGGTGTTCATTGGACTCTGTTCTTCTTCTTTTACATAAGATGAAGATTACGAGGATGGAGATTCCGATCAAGAATGTAGTTGGTAGAGATACTGTAAGTATCAGTTTTAGCAAATGCGTTCTCATCTCATGGGAAAAGGTTTCGTCCTCTCTGTTTTTGGGTAGTAAAATGAGAGATTTAAAGCTTGATTTTTTTGAGGAAAAGTTTCCTTTTTTAGATGAGGATAAAAACTGAAAAAGCAAACAAAAAATATATGAAAAAATAATATTTTTGTTCACAGTGGTGATATCAGTACCGAGAGAGATGTATGTGAGAAATAAAATGATTAGTATATTTAAAGTTAATTCATATAAATGTAGATCTGAAAACATGTTACTTATTGTTGTATTAATGTGGACTTGTGTGTTATTTTCTTCTCTATGATTGAAATGTGTTTTATTCTCCTCTCAAGTTCCCAACCAATTGCATGTGTTTATGACCTACTCATATCCTATTTGTCTAGGTCAATTTATTGGAAGGACTAGTTTACTCTCTTGTGGTACTAGTCTTACTAGAACTAGATATGGAAAATCAACAAAGGGAAATCAAACTGATCATGGACAACACAACTTGTAATTACTTTAGGCGGAAAACATGATTTAACAATAATCAAGAGATTTTACTTGTTTATGTAATATTATTAGCCTAGAAGGCGGGTATGTTTTTGTTATAAATTTTATTTAAGAAATTTATTTTTTATATTTGTATTTTTTAATCAGATTTGTGTTTGATATTAATTTAACTTAGCACAAGTTTTGATAACTATATTAAATATGTCAAGTTGCATAACTATACACTTGTTCCGTATGTATTAAAAAAATTATTTTAACTTTATTCCTAAAGTTTGAAATATATTAGATTTTTGAGTAGTTAACTAATATAATTAGTCAAAAATATTCGTACCCAGAAAAATTTATTCAGATTCAATCCAAAAATCAAAGTTTCATACTCAATTAGATATAGTCTTTATACTCGGACGGTTCTTAAAGTTTTATATCTGAAAACCAATTTCAAACCAGTCCGCACCGAAAACCGAACAAAATTTTTGAAAAATATTTGAATTTTTTTTAATATATTCTGTTAAATATGTGTGTCTAAGTGGGTTAATACAGTTTTCACTAACTTGAGATAAAATCACATTTAATAAATTTAATAAATATTTTTAATTGAATAACCTATTTAAAACCCGTTAAACTAAATAAGTTTTATATGAATATTTTTTCAAAACTCAAAGATTCACAATTTAAAAAATATCTTGAGTTTTTTATTTGGAAAATTTGAAAATATATATGGTTAAAAAATATGTTTTTTTGTGTGTAAATGCCTACAAAATATGTTTTTCGTTTGTAACTACATTAAATAAGTCAAGTTTCATAACTATGCACTCATGTCATATATATGTATTTCAAAAGCTATTTTTAAAATTTTATTCATAAAGTTTGCAACATATTATATATTTTTAGTATTTTTTTATGTTATACCAGTTATAACTGCCCATATTTTATTACTGAACTTAAGTAGGTGTTTTATAAAAAATATAACTGATACACGTCTCAGGATGTCAAAAAAAAAAAATTACATCTATATATATAACTGCTTGTCGTTTGTAACTGATTAAATTGAGTGGGGGGAGACTAAGGGCCTGACTGGTGTAACCGCAGCGGTTGCGGTTGCGGTTGCAGGAGTTTGCGGGTGCGGGTGGTTGCGGTTTTAAGCGTTTTCTAGAGATTTATACGACTGGTACAACTGTTAGAAATTGTTGCGTTTGCGGGACTCTTATGACTGGTAAACTACCAAACACAACATCTGTTAAATAATAATTTAACAATATTTACATTTTATGTAATTATAAAAATATTAAAAATCATAATAATATGATAAATATAAAATTTATATTTATAAAATCATATTATTCAATTTTAAAAATTTATAGAAAATATTTTAGTTTTGAATTTTTATAATATAAATTGAAATATAATATGAATACATTTTACAATTTCTATTATTTCAATTGAAAATTTTTATTGGATTTTTTAGTATTATTTTTATTTATTCTATTTTTAAAGAAAAAAAATTTACCCTCCCGCAACCGCCCGCAACCGCAAACGCTAGCTGGAACCAGCTTTTGATTTTAAGAGGTTCGGAGCGGTTTGAAGCGATTTGTAGCGATTTGTAGCGTTTTCTGTGATTGTTTCGAAACGCCAACAACCGTTATGAACCGCAAAAGCTGCGTTTGCGGGTGGTAGCGAGAAAACCAGTCAGCACCTAATATAAAAAGGAAAAATAATTAGATGCAGTTAGAGAATTAAAGTAATCCCGAGTTTTATGGTTTTCGAAGTGGTGGTTACAAAAAAATATATTTAGATACAGTTAGAAAATATAAAGTTTATTTTTTGTGTATGTATTGTTGAAAAAATTAGTTGGACACAACTTGATATCAATTGGTCATGCTGGAGAATTAATAGAATAGATGTCAATCTATCCTCCCACAACGAATAGTCCTTATGTAGTCCCAGTCCCGCACGCAATTGTCATATACTGACATATCAAAGGTTGGAGAGGGGACCCTTCATGCCACAGGCTTTCAACAATCACAACTCACTTGAAATGTTGCTTTATGAATTATGCAACAATTTTTCCAGATTTATACTGGTTAATTTTATTACATTGACCCATTCATTCTGAAACATGGTCAATGCATGCATTGATTACAAGGGGTTTACTAGTTTGTATATTTTATAGTATAAAAGATCCATGTGGTTATTGAATGACTAGTCTTTATATTGGTCTTTCTTAGCAGAATAAGCTAGGCTAGGTCTTGACAATATCACACACCATTTATTGGTTTACTGGTCTGTATAGAACCCACACTATTTAATGGCCTATCTAGGTGTCTTGACAATATCACATAACCAGATTTGTATATGTATACTGTTATTTATTAACCTAGGCAACATTTATATTCAATAAAATCGTAGTTGACAAAAGTCACAAAATTTACGAATTGATTTTTTTCTGCATACCATTCAATTGAAACTATTCTTTTTCCTATGGGACCGATAGGTGTTAAGAAAAAACAAAAGTAGTTGGACCAAACAGAATAATAAAAGATATATCTTCTTAATGGGAACCATATAGGCCAACTTTACGATCCTATCATATTCCTTGAATAAATCATTCACAACTAAAGATTAGAAAAATGTACCTTTCCAATGCAAATTGAATTTGAATACTTTTTTCCAGCTATGTTTTTTCTCAATCAAGTTTCATTTACAGTAGTATTCAACAAAACTGGACGTTATAATGTTTATTTTTAGAAAATATATATAGACATGTATGGAATGTATGTACAAATACAATACAAGAAAATATGATAAAACAAAAAACAATACTACTGTACTGCAAGTGCGCAGTCAAAACCTATAAGTTATAGCCTATTTGTTCACTAAAGTGAATACGGTTTACTTTTTTTTTGACAAATAAGGTCACTAGGTTTTACGTACAAGAACTCCATATTTTCAGTATGTATAAACATCATCTACCTATTCTTGTAGTCGTGTGTGTATGTGTGCGCAAAGAGTGGTGTAACTAAAACACAATGATGCATGTTAGTCGACGAGAGAGTTTAGCCTTGTCTTGTAACTTTGAACATTTTTTCTATTTAACTGTATGTGATGATTTCCACTCCTTAATAGCAAAAAGAAGAGAATGATTAGGAAGAAGAGTTTGGTTAGGGAAGGGCGAATCCGTCATTGGAGATTTATGATTCTTCTCAAGCCATTCCTTAATGGCTCTCTTCTCGTATGTATATCCATCCGAAGCAACAAATGGATTCTCCATCACATCCTAATATTCATCAATTAAAAATGATCAAAAATCAAGAACGAAAAGACAATAAATCTGATCATTATCATTGAATTACCTTAGTTATTGGACAATAGAAATGGCTCGGAGCGTGGCTGTGATTGTTGTTTAGGGCTTCAAAATACACGTTTCTTGCGTCGGAAGCAACGTCCTTTAACCGTTCAAGAACCGGTAGAATTTCTTTCCCTAAATAAGGACGGTCACGCTTCCTCATCTCCGCACATCTAAGCCCTATCATAACCATCTCTTTCGCTTCCTTAACCGGCCAGTCTCCAGCAGATTTATCCAAAATCTCTGAAAAATTCCCGGTTTGATCTCTCAACGCTTTCTCCACAGAATGAGCCAAACCCATCGCGGACCTAGCCGTGGCTAGCTGAAGAAGTATGATCCCAAACGCGTAGATATCAGATTCCGGAGTCACCACACCGGTTCTTTGGTACTCGGGGTCGATGTAGAAGAACGTTCCAACCGGACCGGTTTCGTTGAAAACCGTTGATGCATGAGAAGGGTCGAGGTTAACCATTTTTGAAAGGCCTACGTCTCCGATTTTGCTCACATCGTTCCGGTCTAGGAGTATATTAGCCGGTTTAAGATCGCGGTGAACGATTGGTCTTGGCTCGTTCGTGTGGAGAAAGTAGAGCGCTGAAGCGATCTCCCAAGCGATTCTGAACCGCTCAAACCATAGTAACGGAGCGTCAGTGTTTGGTCTGCGTTTCATGAGTCTTTCCTCTAGGTTCCCGTTGTGCATGTACTCGTAGACCAAGCTGCCGCGTTCAGGACACGCGCCTAGGAGGAGAAGCAAGTGCGGGTGACGAATCTTGCTAAGAATCTCAAGCTGAAGATGACAATCGTTCGAGAAAACAGTAACTATTATTCTTCAAGGTTGAAAAGTATTTTTTTTACCAAAAAAAAGGTTGAAAAGTATTTTTTTTTAAAAAGTATTTTATTTACCTCTTGGTGAAACTGTTTGGTTAAGCTGCTTTTGTCCGAATGAAGAACCTTGACAGCTACTGTCGTGTGGTGCAAGTTACACCGGTACACGCTTCCGTATCCGCCGGATCCGATTTTGAGTTCATCGGAGAACGATGACGTGGCCTCAACGATATCTTCCCACTCAAACTTCATGTACTGTTGGCGTTGAAGCGGTCCTCCTTCAAGTGCATCCTCTAGCCTCTGCTTCTCCTTTCGAACATCTTCCGCTCTTGCTTCCGCCTCAAGTCTCTCTTCAATTTCTCTCTCAACACATTCTCTCACGAGCTCAGCTTCGTTTTCCGCCTCCTCTTGTCTCTCCCTCTCCATTTCCACCTCTTCCTCGGCGTCTTCTTCCCTTATAGTTAAGTTCTTGAGCCTTGTCGCTTCCTCTGACCGTCGCTGGTTCAGATCTTGCATCTGACATAACAAAAAAACAGAGGATACATATAAACTTCAACATCAAAAGAAAAAAATATATTTATAACCAAATATTGTAACAAACAATTAACCTTTTTAGTAGCATCCACTACTTCATTTTGAGCAACTGCATACATTCCTTTGATGTGACGGAGTTCAATCTTCAGCTTCTCTAGCTCAAAGTCTTTATTCATCTGAATGTAAAGAATGCCACATTCCAAAAAAAAAATAAGATCGATCACTCCACTTATCATCAATTGGTTCTAAAATGAAAGTATACCTGGCTACTGGATGAAGTAGGGTCACTGTAGCATCCTGAGCTTGATCCTTCCTCAGTATGAGAGCTTCTCCGGCTGTGGATATCACTTTCTTTATACCTAACCAACGAGCTGTTTGTCCGGTAATAGCCCCTTTGGTTTGGTTCATCCACATCTAGAGAGGCGGCTCTGTTATGGTGCGTATCAATACTCTTCTTTGTTCCCACATTTGTCCCGACCTTCTGGTTAACAGTTGAAAGCGCTTGGACTCTTTGATAGAGCAGAGACGTAGATGAGAATTGATGACTTGATGTCGAACTTACTGACCCTGGAACGTTAAAAGAATTAATCAATCAAATCAAACAGATTTTTAAGATTTTCTTGCGTCGTATAGCCAAATGAAAAATTTGTCTCGATACCAAAAAATAATTTACTAATATTGTTGATCATTTAGCATTGAATCTGTAATTGTTTTAGCCTCATGAATCGGCAAGTGAGGTAGTTAATACCTGACTGGCTACTTGAAGAGAACTGGCTTTCACTCCTATCATCTGCAATGCTTGTTTCAATGTCTACATCGGATTTTCGAACATTAAGAAGCTTCCCTTTGGAGATAACGTGAACGGTGCAAAATCTCGGTGTAACATCTGAGATTCTTGAAGACAAGTTGCTTCTCTTCAACTTCCTGCAAAAGAACCAAAAAAAAATTACTAAAGGAAACCAAAAGATATATAGAGAAATCTTTAGTGAAGAGAGTGTTTTGGATATGTTACCATGATGAGAAGATGATAGAAGAGGAAGCACCAATAACTAACTCACTGATTCCATGATCTTCAACCGCTTTAGAGATTGCATCAGCTACATCATCTGATTCGAGTACCATCATATCCAATTGAACCTTTCACATTTCACTAGATTTTAGATTCTTGGTAAAAAAGAACATAAAACAAGAAAGGACCATATCCACTGTGAAGAAGTCCAACTTTAATACATACCTCTCTATGAGCAAACATGGAACTGCTTGGATGAAGCATTTCTCTGGTTTTCCTATCAACATCTTTCTTGTAAACCGTTGTGGTCGAGTCTTTTCTTGAGGTTGAAACCGACATCGAATCTCCTGTTCTTGCAAAAAAATAAAAAATCAGATCGAAGTTTGAACTGAAATTTTGCAAAGGTTGTAACGTTTGTAACTCTTACTTGGCTGGACATGTAAGAGTTTGAAGACAACATGTTCTTGAGAAGCGAATTGTTGAAGTGCCCATCGAATAACGCCTTTGGTTTTGCTATTATTTCCTTTGATCGCAACCGCTACGATCAAAGCTCCTTCTCTCATACTCAAACTTTCAACCGCTAAGATAAAAAAAAGACGGCTAAGATCTGATTAAAAAGAACTAAAGAAACCAAGAAAGGATAAAAGCGATGGTTTTTGAAGAAAGCTGAAGAATATGACTTCAAATCTTCAAGTTTTTGTTTGCTTAATCTTGTTGTACACAAATGATTAAACAGCTTAGGTAGCGAGACAAAGGGAGAGAAGAGAGAGTCATGAACTGGTATGTTCTTATTTGATTAATTAATGTAGTTTTTTTTTTTGCTATGTCATGAACTGGTATGTTCTTATTTGATTAATTAATGTAGTTGCAAAGACATTTTTTCTGGACAATCCAAACAAGTTGAATTCTTATTGAATATAATAATTTTAAAGTAAGGTTTTATTACAGAACAAAAAATATACTAATAGAAAGATGGAAAATCTTGTTAATCAACTCAACGGCTGAGATCGTCAGGGTTTAAGGTTTTGGTTTTGTAAGACTTTAAGAAACTGCCAGAAAGGCCAAACAATGGTATCAGATAAGATTTGAAAATACCTTAATGATGTTTTGACTTTGAAAAGCTCCAAAGATTTTCCCAGAAACTCGACAAATGGATGGACAGAGGGAGGTCGAAGAGAGGAGTAAAGAAGATGACGAATCAAATTTGAGTCAGTGAACGAATCTCCTAATTAAAAATATTTTAGCTACACGGAAATTTATGAGCAACCGAGTTGAATTCTTAATGAAAATATATAAAAACAAGATTCAAGAAAGTAATGATAAAACGATAAGAATAAGATAATGAAAATGTCAAAAAGTCTAGAAGAGTTTATTTTGTGTGTGAATATGAGATGTCTTTTCCGGTAAGCCTTCAAATGTTTGAGAAACGAGAGGTCGTTGAAAGTCAGACACAACTTGGGCTCTTGTCGGACTACCAAGTTGTTTATTCAATATTATTGACTTTTCAATCTGTGGTGTGTTGGACTGTTGTCCCTTATGAATATGGTAGGCTAATTTCTGCATTAAAACAATTTTGTTTTCGTTTTTGGGTTTCTTGTTCAACTATAATATGTTTTTTTCTTTTACGAATCTTCCTTTTATAGTGATATTAAACAGACTTTTTCGTCTAAATATTTAACTAATAAATTTTAAGTTATGTAGTGATAAATTAAAAAAAAACGTTTTCCAACTTTACTAACTGTTTTTCGATAATTATTTGGGATGATTTACTACTTTCTTTCATACCAAAAAAAAAGAGATTTACTTACTTTCTTTCTTTTAAAACGCAAGTGAATCAAGACAGTACGCGGGAGAACTATCGACGTAGCAGCTCCTTTCTTAGAGTCTTTGCGTCGACACCTCCAAGAAAACTTACCAGTGGATCTTCCCGTGACTATGTAATTTGAAGCTTCGTAGACACACATGAAACACGCCCCCCCCCCCCCCCCCCCTGTGGTCTAAACTCTTACAGTCCCAGTGATCAACTTCTCCACATGAAATTTAAATCAAAACTTTACAAAATTATAATTAGGTTCGAAACATTATACTAATATTTAGGAGAGATACGAAGAAATTTATATCTCTAATGTTGCTTTAAATTATTTAATCACAGGGGTGCGGCTGCCAACCCAATCTTTGTTCAACCTTGTTTTTTTCAAAAATTCTTTTTGCCATGGTAGAACGGTCTTTAGATTAAACTTTTGTACAATCTACTTTTTTTTTTGTAAACTCTACAATCAACTTTTTATCAATATGAAATTTACGGTTTGACAAAAAAAAACTTCTCCACATGAACGTTTTAGTATTAGGTATTCGAAAACTTTCACACTAAGCAGATCACATGTCCTATAAGGCTATAAAGCTTTCAGAACTCAAGTATGGATGCTCAGTCCAAAAGTTTGATAAGATAAGCCATACTACTAGTTTGACCTACTTATTCATGCAACTTTACTCTTATTTTGTCATCTATTTTTGACCGACTGTATTTTCTAATACACTTTTGGTAAATTTCTTTGAAGTTATGCCAAGTCTCAAAAACATTATATATTACTCCCTCCGTTCCTGAAAGTAAGATTTTCTAGAGTTTTCACGTTTATTAAGACTACAATAAATATTTGCCAATTTTAGTTTACTATTTATGTTTATACAATTTCCAATAACTATCTACCAATAAAATTTAATCAATTCAAATAGTCACAATTAATGATTCTTAAAAGTATACAAAAGTACCTTAAAAATATAGAAAATCTATCTTTGTGGAACAAAAATAAAATCTAAAAAATCATACTTTCAGGAACGGAGGGAGTAATATATGATACAGATATATATATATATATATATATATATATATATATATATATATATATATATATATATATATATATATATATATATATCAAATGGAATTATTTCATTGGATTGTATGATAATCAAGTCCAATATGATACGTACAGATGTAGGTTCAACATTTATTATCTGTAATAAATGGGAGTAATGGACATTCAATGTTGGACAAAATAACAGGTGCTTGGTAGTCTGAGATAAGAATGTTATGGAGAGCACAGCTTCAAAAAAATATTTTTTTTGGAAAAACTTCAAATTATGCGTTTGATAAATACAGTTTTAACTTTTATCAATAGTCATGTGCATTTGTTGGCCTTACCTAATGGACATCTCGTGTTTGACATTGATGTAGGTGCGGGTTATTTCCTGGGGTGGTCCACTATCCACATAGCCAGTCTATTTGGACTGAAACGAGAGTAGAAAATTGAAACAGGAGAAATTTAAAACAAAAGACATTTATCTCTCCATCTCTAGTGTTGTAGTCTTTGCATCTCATCACACAAAAGATAGATCGTTGGAACATAGACAAAGGAAGAAGAAGAACAAAGAGAGAACCACACGAAAGAGATATTTAATAGTAAACACATAGATAAGAATCCATCGTACTTATTGTTCGAATCTTTCTCCCTCTCTCAGTATTATTTATTGGCTTTCCACTCCATGATGGCTGAGTAAAGAGTGTAATTAGCAAGAAGGTTCTTGTTAGGAAGTGGAAGGTTGGTCACTGGCGACGTATCATTCTCTCTCAGCCAGTCCTCTATGGCTTCACGATCGTAAGTGTACCCATCCGCCGCCACGCAGGGCTGGTTCATCACTCCCTGTGATCAAACACCGAAAAACAAAAAATTTGGTCAAAAATCGAGAAAGAAGACAAGGTTACTTGTTGCTCAAGTAACCAGTTACATTCCTAGGGTTTATACGAACCTTGAGAAGTGGGCAAATGAAATGAGATGGAGGATCCAACGAAGTTCTCGAGAGTGAGTTTTGAGCTTTTTCGACAACTTTCCAAAGCCTTTCTAAAGTCGGTATGATCTGATCTTTAAGGTCTGGTCTGTCTCTGCGTCTCATTTCAGTACAACACAGTCCCAAAGCAGCTAGCTCACGAGTCTCGCTAATAGGCCAGGATCCAGCTTTCACATCCAACAATGCCATAAACTCAGCATCGTCCCCTATCGCTTCTTCCACCATATGAGTAATCGCTATGGCTGGCTTCGCGGTTATGAGCTGCAGAATCACAACACCTAGAGAATACACATCCGACTTAGGCGAGATGATCCCTGTCCGCTGATACTCGGGGTCGATGTAACAGAGCGTTCCCACGGGGCTGGTCTTCTTGAAGACGGTTAGTTTAGAAGCAGCGTCGTCTTGGTTAACCATAGTGGAGAGACCAACGTCCCCGAGTTTACTGACGAAGTTTTGGTCAAGCAAGATGTTTCCTGGTTTGAGGTCGCGGTGAATGATGGGTGTAGGCTTGGATTTGTGGAGGAAGACAAGCGCCGAAGCGACTTCTAACGCGATCCTGAAACGCTCGAACCAAGGGATGGGAGGTGTGTCGTTGACTAGCATCAACCTGTCATCTAAGCTTCCGTTGTCCATGTACTCGTAGACGAGGCAGCCTCGCTCGGGACATGCCCCGAGGAGAAGGACTAAGTGAGGATGACGGATCTTGCTCAAGATCTCAAGCTATCAAAAACAGAAACAAAAAAACATTTAGACTAATCTGGTCGGTAACTTAGGTTGGAAGTCCATCTAACTTAATATCGACTCTTGCTCAAGATCTCAAGCTATCAAAAACAGAAACAAAAAAACATTTAGACTAATCTGGTCGGTAACTTAGGTTGGAAGTCCATCTAACTTAATATCGACTCTTGCTCAAGATCTCAAGCTATCAAAAACAGAAACAAAAAAAAAACATTTAGACTAATCTGGTCGGTAACTTAGGTTGGAAGTCCATCTAACTTAATATCGACTATTATCTCACCTCTTGATCGAACTGTTTAGAGAGCTGAGTTTCTCCAGCGTGAAGGACCTTTACAGCACCGGTCGTGTGATGGAGATTGCATTTGTAGACAGTTCCATAGGCTCCGACTCCGATCTTGAGATCTTCCGAAAAATCATTAGTCGCGGCTGTGATTTCCTCCCACGAGTAATGCTGGTACTGTATCCCGGGACAGACGAGAGAAGCTTGGAGCTTATCTTTCTCTTTAGCTTCACGTTCTGCTTTGATCTCAGCTTCTCTTCTATGTAAAGCCTCTTTCACCATGAGTTCTTTAACCTTCTCTGCCTCTTTCATCACCTCTTCGTACCTCTGCCTCTCCTTTGAAGCTGTATCTTTAGCTATTTCTTCCTGTTCTCTAAGCTCCACAAGCTTCTCTGATTCCTCGAATCTTCTCTGGTTTAGCTCATTTAGCTGCAACCAAAACCAAAAAAAAAGAAAGAATATGAAATGTAACATATATAACACGAAAAACTACCACGGTCTATGCAGTTCAAGAATATTTAACTAAACCTTTTTAGAGGCATCCACGTTCTCGTATTGAGCCATGGCATACATCTCCTGAAGCTGTTGCAGTTCGGCTCTCAGCTTCTCTATCTCAAAGGTTAGATTCACCTACACGATTAGACCCAGTTTCAGTACCAAACAAAAACATGTGCTGTCTCTCCCAAAAAAAAAAATAGAATGAAAATCAAAATGACTGTTGGAGATAACTTAAGGAGCAGTACACTCTATATCTAGTAATATTCTCAATCTTTTCATTAGCATGTTTGTTAAAGATTTAAACAGCATTTTACTAATTTTGTAGTTAAAATATCAAATAGAAATGTGTTATATTATCATATGCTTGAGTTAAAATATCAAGGTAACATAATACTTTTAAACTAACAGACTATAGACTCTTAGAAAAAAATGGCCCGAAACCCTTAGTAATCATAACTAGACTGTAACGGTTTCTAATAGTTAGCCAGCAAGATACATATCATGTTCCGTAAGTTATCTGAGTCAGCCAACTGATAAGATAACTGGCTCTGATTTTCCTTGAGAAAAAAAAAGGAATCAAGAATCTACCTGATTATCGTTGAAGGAGTGGAAACTGATGCGTCCATCAGACATGTTAGAAGCCTGATGAGAAACCCAAGAATAGTTCTCAGGAACCACTGCACCCCACTCCATATTAGCTAGCTCGTGGTTGTTGCTAGAAGAAGAGCTCATGATCGATCTCCTTTCCTCATGATCTCTCCATTTAGAAGTCCAGCTCATAGCGTGATACGCCTCCTCTCCCATTGGAAACGATGCGCTAAAGCTCTCATTGTTATTGTTACCACCGCCACCGCTCAGTACAATCTGCATCCCTCTCTCTCTAGACACATCTGATTGACCCGTCTCGCTACAGCTCGTGTCCATTTGAACCACACCGCTGCTTCTCATCTCCGAGACTCGAGACTGAGCTTCCGAAACAAACGAGTTGAAGTCTTGGTACTCTGTTTTCAAAAGAGCAAGTTAATAACTTTGACATACTTTATTATCTAAAACTGTTTTTTCGTTTTTTTTTTAATTACCAGAAGGGACTCTAGGACTATCAGTGGAGCCACTGGTGGAACTACTTGTCTCCAGTCTTATGCTTCCGCTAGCGTCTGAATCAGAAGGACGCACGGAAGCTAGTTTGCCCTTCGAAACCACGTAGACGGTGCAGAATCTTGGCACAGCGGTTGCGATCATGGAAGACATATCGATCTTTCTTGAGAAGAATCCACGAAGAGACATTCCTATAACGAGTTTGGTGACTCCTGTTCCAGCAATCTCTTGCGCTATAGCAGCTGCAGGATCTTGTGATTCCAGCACCATAATCTCTACTCCAACCTATTTTATACCATTTGTTTGTGATTATTTTTAAGTTTTCGGACTATGAGCAAAACAGAGCATAACAGGACAGGACAAAACCTTTCTCCTGTCGAACATCTTCTTGTAAGGTTGAAGTATCTCTTTTGTGTTCCAATCCAATTCTTGTCTGTAAGCTGATACGACATCATCCCTAAGCTCTGTTACCGAAATAGCGTTCCCCACTGAAAACCAAACAAGAAAGATTCGATCTTTGTAAGCCAAACACACATATCTTGTTCATCAAGTTACAATATTACATTCAACCAGAACCGGTTCTAAAATGAAACTTTGGCTTTGGACCCTAAATATTTACGAGTTAGTATATATGTATATATAATAAAAATTTGTACTAGAAGTTTTTTTTATTATTATCTAGAGCCCCTAAAATTTCAAGGCCAGTCATGCACACAACTTACTTGGGGTAGGGATGTAAGTGAGAGGAGGACGAACATAGATCAATTTGAAATCAGAGAAGCCTTCGGGGACGAACTTCTCAAGAGCCCAAAAGGCGACGTATTTGCTTTTCTTCTTTCCATTAATGGCTACAGCTACAGCAGGAGGTGGTGGTGGAGGAGGTAGAGATAGGTGTTCTCTTAACGGTCTTGCTCCTTTTCTCTCATCCATTGAGTCACCTGAAACTTTCTTTTAAAAAAAAAGCAGAGTCTAAAATGTACAGTGGTTCTAAACTCTTTCAAGAACAGGAAACATAACTTGCCGGGCACGGAACAAAGTAGAATTTACCTGTTGAAGCAGAGAAGAATGAGGAAGAAGAAAAGCCCTAAATTTGGTGATGTTGTGACATTTTCTTTAAAACGAATGCATCGACACAAGCAAGCACGTTGTTGCCGCCACAAACCGCATGTATATACTGTTATAGTCAGCTCATTTTTAATTATTTTTCTTCATGCGTTGAACCAATAATACAGACTTTTCTCTGTTTTGTTTAATATTAGTCTCTTATCGTTATATTCTTCGTAAAAGGATCCACGTTGGTATATCCCCCTTATGTTGCAGTTTTTTAAAACAAAGTCAAACAAACACTATATAATATCCAGTTTAAAAAAAAAATTCATATACATCAGCAAAGGCATGAGAAACAACTTGTTTTGAAATATCTTTCTCACCAATCACAATAATGAATTGAAGAAGCTACACTTTACTTTTTTTTTTTATCATTTAAGTTTAGAACCCAATCCTATTACTCAACAATGATTCATTCTCTGTGAGCATGATTCACGGATACAGGCACAGCCCTACGAAATTCCACGCTTAAAGACATTAAAGTTTTTTAGAACTGTTAAAGTTTTGTAGGGACAACAGCTCCTGAAACTCTAAAACTGGTGTTTGTGAGTTTTACTTAAGGTCAGCTCTACACGAACATGTATTATTAGAGATTGAGGTGATCTTTGAAATTATAAGGTATCACTATTAGGATGTAGTTGCCTACATGATACTATACTCTATGATCACATATTATAACAAAACTAGAATCATAACATGATTTGTACTTTGTTTATGAAAAACTTGCAACAGCGAGAGAAATAGAATCGTAGAGGATATACTGATGAATTCCCTTGACTTTATGTGCTCCTGTTTTTTTTTTTGAATAAAAATGTGCTCCTGTTTTTCACAAATAAATATGTTATGTTTAAGAAATCTCTATAATTAATCACAAAATTTACATAAAGTCAACTATTGTATATATAAATATGTTCTGATGTTTATAGAAAACAAATAGAAATTCCTTAGTCTCCTTGTCTGGCCAATGGGGTGCAGATTTCTGTTTAAAGAAACAATATTTCAGAATATTCTCCAAACGAGCTTGCCGTTCCTTATTTGCAGGCATGAACTTCGTGGCGTTTCTTTTAGAAACCTTCAAAATAAAATTCTTTCGATCAACTTTTCATTCATAGAAACTCAGTTGATATTAAATCAAATCAAAATATGATTCTTAGTTAACAGAAAATTTACCCGGTTTCATGGGAGAACCGTGAAGACTTGAACATCGTCCATGTCAGGGCTCTGGACAGAGTACTGAAAGGTCCAGCCATGGCAAGCTCCTGCGTGAGACCCGTTCTTGTCAACAGCAACAACCGCTCCCACAAAATCCGGAAACTTCCTGGCGATTCTTGAGACCGCGTCCTTGGCAGCCTTTTCTGGTTTCATTCCTTGTCTCATGCTCTCCACGACTTGGTAACTAAAACCACAGCCAAGCAAACAAAGAAGAATAACTTAACCATCATAAGTAAACAAACACTCAAGAAAAATAAAAACATAATAACCATTTAACTTTAACATGCCATACAATAGACATATGATTCATCAGTGACCAATGCAAAAAAAAAAAAAAAATCTATAGCTTTGCTCAGAGAAACTGGGTGATTACCATACCAGGGAAGGAAGCGCATCATGATGTCTCCATCTCCAGTTGCACCACACCCACCTACATCATCATCAGCATAGGCTGATGATCCAGCGATAGGCCCATCACCCACCCTGTGTTTCATTATCAAGACTTTAAAATCTTTTATATCAAATAAATAAATGAAAGAGACAACGGCATTACCACCTTCCGGGAATCTTGAATGTTGCTCCATTGGTCGATGTCCCTACAGCTATATGCCCCATCTATTCAAAGAACTACACTCAGTTCATCTCTTCATGTCAAACAACAACAAAAAAAAATGTCTAATAAGAGATTGAAACTCATACTCTGTCAATAACAGCCATTGATATGGTATCATGGTTGTGAGGACCAACAAGAGGCAATCTATACTCAACTGTCCCCATCTCGCAAATGAGTACCTCTCTAGAAACATCGATTGGCTTGTAAGGACCACAGTCGTGTGCAGGGACAACGTTCTTCCTGAAATTAGGTTGACACCGATTCTCTTTCCAGTCAGACCACTTCTTTACGGATTCAGGAGAACTCAAGTTGATAGGTCCAGGAAGACCCATGGAGATAGCAAAAGCTGATGCTCCTTCTCCAGCTAGCAACGTGTGTTGAGAGTGCTTCATCACCAGCCTTGCAGCTCTTATACCGTCTTTGACATACCGCATTGCAGCAACCGCTCCAACCTCCATAGTCACCTAAAGAATCTTTATCTCCTTAGTTGACTATACAGAAGGTATTTATTATTATTATTATTATTATTACCCCATCCATGACTAAAGCATCAAGCATGGTTTCACCCTTCTCATTAGGACTTCCTCCAGGTCCAACTAAATCAAAAATCACAACAACAAATAAAAAAATTATCATTTTTTGCAGAAATTAAAAAAGAAAAAAGAAAAGTCAAGAGAGAAGGAAATGATTTTTTTTGTACCTGTACCGTCACAGCGGAGTTGCTCACAAGCAGAACAACCTTCCACAACAGCATCTACTGCAGAGCTTCCGTTATCAACTGCTCTCCAAGCTGCTCTAACCGCTTCTATGAAAGGCCAAGTACTCACCACTACTGGGAACTTCTTTGTTTCTGCTTCAACACCCTGAACCAGCAACCATTCACACAGAACCCAAGCATTCCTCTCAGAGTATGTATATCATAGATAAAGAAAAGCATTCAGATTTGGCAAAAATTTAGAGATAAAGAGACACCCCAAAATGCTTTTGTCACTCATGATTGGTTCTTCACCTACCTACCTAACCTCATAAAAGTGATCAAAGGTTCGATTTTTAGAGTCGCTTACCGTCAGTAGAGGCAGAAACAGAAGGAGAATTGAGAGAATGATCGAAACATAGCTTCTCGCCATGACCTGTGAGCTCTTCTGTAACTACAGAAGTTAACTCTCTGCTCTATTGACTTTAAAAGTTCATTGGTCTGCTCATTACTTAGATAACTGCCACTATATACGGTTCGGTTTAATCGGTTTGGAGTTGGTAAAGAGCTAATGATAAACCGGTTTGGAGTTGGTACTAAAGATAAAAACAATCAGCGGTTCTCTGGTTGGCAAAGGTTCTTACTACATTGGTTCCGTTAATGGCAAGGTGATTGCTTTATGTTTTGATATCTAGAATGAAGTAATACGAATATTGAATAACACAAAAACCATATGAAACAAAAGCGTATTTACTAAACCACACTGGTTAGGTTAATCATCATCAACATGGATATGTTCTTCTGGTTTAGTCCGGAAAATTGAGAAACCACTGAACCATTAGAGAAAGACTGACTGGCTAGCTGATTGTTTTCTTCACCTCCAAACAGTCTCATCTGCATCGGTGAAAATAGCGTTATGATGTTCAATCAGGCACTGCACAACCTCCACCGCACCAAAATCAACTTGAACGATATCATCCAGAGGGATTGATGAAGATGCATCTACACCTTCTCCTTCATCTGTTAACCCATTGAAGATATATATAAGACCATTATAGAACTCTGCTTTTAAAAAAAAAAAAATGGTAAAAAGTATAAAAGCTAACTTCTTTATTGTGGTTTTTGTCTACCTGAGAGTAAGTCCCATGGAGTAGCAGTTTCAAAGTCGTTGCTTTTCTTAGGACTCCTCGATGGGCGTCTCCAGTATTCCCTATAAGATTCAGGCCTCTTGTCTTCTCTCCACATGATCACTGGAGCCATCTCCATAGCTAGGCTGTGTGAATCCATCTGTCCCAAGTGCAAGAAAACGATTCTCAAACAATGAATATATATATTGAATAAGAAACAAGCGTCAACTTATAACTATGTTAAGTGATTATAGATTTTTTAAAAAACAATCCTACCTTGTTGAGCTGTGATTTCTGGCTGACACGAAGCAATAACGCTGTTGCGAACTCAAGTGTATTATAGTTCACACTGGAAAGCTTCTGGAGTGACTTTCTCATTCTGTTTACACTCGATCTTGCATCTTTGATTTCATTGTAAAGCTCAAACGTAGTTAGTGGTGTCGGAAGGCTCGCAAGATAGTATTTCATGAGTGCAGCGACATCAACTGGATTCACTCCTTCAGGTATTGAAGCGCTAGGATCTGTCAAACAAAGTGACTAGTTTAACACAGAGTCAGAGAAGAAAACTTGTTTAGAATGTTGGTTTTACCTTGATTGTAAGCAGAAACCAATTGCTGGATCAACTTTTTGTCTCCTTCGGCTTTGAACAAGCTCGGTGAGTTAAGTCCTGAGGAGAAGAAATATCGCATTGATAACACGGTATCTGAAGGTATGAGCTATATAAGCAGTACGTACACGATTGGTTGGAGTATTCTTACCGGTTAATATGAGATAATCTGCGCATTTAATCAGTATAAATGGAATAGGCCTGGTCGACTCTTGCCTCTGGACAGTGACCTCAATGGCAACACCAAACACTGAGCACAAAAGACAAGCAAAGCATACTCTTAGAATGATTAACCAACGTCTATAAATGCATAAACCGCGACTTATCTTTACCATCTGAGCTGGCAACTCCCTGCAGGTTTACAAAGAACAAACATTAGAGACAAAGCTCAAATCAACCGCTAGGATCAGATGTAAAAATACCTTCTGCCATCTTTCTATATCCGTCAAAATGGTCTTGCTCTTTTGTGCAGTCTTTTTCGCCGCCTAAAAAAAAAGGGAAACGAAGATCAAAGATTTTAGCTCTCACAAGTTAGAAAATGAAACGACGTACACGTGTAGAGAGTAAGTTAAAAGAAGTTTGTACCTCTTCCACTTTGATCTTTCCAACGGAAACCTTTTCTTTAGTCTCAGTGATACCTTTCCTGACCAAAGTCCCGGTTGTGGCAGCAGCTGTTATGAGGTGTTCTTGCACAGCGTGTCTAGTTGCAGGCTGCTGAAGAATTGCCCACCTGCTTTTGAACAAGGACCCAACTCTTTCAGCAACATCTGTAACATTCACTTTCGCATCCTTGGCCACTTCCCCGACAAAAGCGCCAGCCGTTTGCCTGGCTTCCCTAAGTTTCGTTCCTAATCCACAGTTTTAAAAAGCCTTCCTTCAATCACAAACAACACAGACACAGAGAATAAAGACGTTGGTGTAGAAACTATCTAACCTGAGGATGAAAAGAACCCACTAGTCCTTTCCTGCCACTGTTGTGAGATGAGAGAAGGCATCTCTTCTATTACCAAATCACTGGAACCCTGTTTAGATCAAGAAACAAAAAAAAAATGGCTCCATAAACTCAATATTCGTTGTTCTTAGCAAAAACTCTGACGATCTGAGACAAACACAGGCCTAATTATCCGTTGTAATCAATTTCATAAAGCTTGAATTCATCTAAGCATAGAGTTAGTTCCATCTTTCAACTACAGAACTCCAAAAACGTTAAAACACTCTAACTAATATCAAAGTCGGGCCCTTTAAGCTTTTAACTGCAAAAGGAGATAACTTTATAGAAACCCTAAACCCTAACCTAGAATCTCTAATCAATCAATCAATCAACGGAGCATCAATAAGAACAAACTGACAGAGCAATCGATCATCAAACCCTTTAAAAGCCCTCAGAGACGATCCAAACGAACTAACCTCAATTACTCGAGACGATCAAAGACGACGACGAGAGTCAATTGATCGCCCACAGGAGATCAAAAAGGTTCCACCTTTTCTTAATTTTCCTCCCTCCAGCAGAGAAAAATTAAAAAGGCAGACTTTGAATTTTGAATAGGAAAGTCGTTGCTTTTGAGATTTTTTTTTCGCTACAAATGGTCTAGTTGTGCCACGTGTTAGATATCAAGAGGTTTCATCTAATTCTTTTACATGTCCTTTCTCTTCTTTGATTATCGTACTTTAGACCTAAACTTCTAATTTGATTAATACTCCCTCTGTTTTGTCGACAAAAAAGTACTCCATCTATTCCACAACCATTAAACTTTTTTTAAAAAATTGTTGTTTTCTATGTATGTTAAATAATTCTTTTAATTATTAAATTCAATAAATTTAGTTATTTTAAAAAAAATACAGGAAATTGTATTTGCTCATAAATCAAAATATTTATTGCTATATATTAATTATTTTTCAATATATATGAAAAATCTAGAAAATATTGTTATGAAACCGATGGAATAGGGTTGTAGAACATAGTGAAACTAAAATAATATAAATGTGTTTTACCTCTTCTACATAAGCTTCAAATGATACAATTCGCCATGCATTACACCACAGTTAACAATAACAAAAATCTATACATATACCATACACTTATATATTTTTTTAACCGGTTAGAATCGTACTAAAATTATACCGTTTATTCCGCACAATTTAATCCACTGTTACTGTTCGGAGTCATAATCAAAATCCAATAGACATTTTTTGTATTGTGGAACTTAATCAAAATTCCAATAGACACTTTTTGCATTATGGAACTAAACAATCTAAACTTGCAACTTGCTGGGTCCAATCTGATCGGCAGAGCTTATCATCCAGTCGTTTACTTGATAATCACTTCCTCCTTTCTTTATCAAATAAATGTCAAATCAAACCAACAAACAAAAATAAAATCTTTTGACTTGTCTACACGATAGAAAAGTCTTTCTTACTATTGTGCACTATCCATTTCTCATTAGCCAATCAAGTTCCACACTCAAGTCCAGAAAAAAGACACTCCAGTGGTCCAACAAGTTTGCATACCCTCGAAGCTCATCAGCAATAAGAGGATCTAGACTAAAATCTACTCTCTAAGAAAGATTTCTTTGGTCATTTCTTTTGATTTTACAGCTTGGTTTTTTATTTTATTTTGAATAAGAGTTATCACTGGTGTTGTGTCTGGCGTCTCTCTACGTGAACATGGAAGAAAAAGAAGCAAGAAAAGGAGCCATGACTGCAGCAGAATCTGGTGGCAAGATAACTTATTTTGTGGTGGCTTCATGTGTCATGGCCGCCATGGGAGGTGTCATCTTCGGCTACGACATCGGAGTTTCAGGTTTCATAAAAATATACTTTATCATTTCTGATTGTTTTGATCCGATCCATTTTTTTCTTGTACTCTCGTTTGAAAAAAAAAATCGATTAAGAGATTTTTTCTTTCATTTTTTCATAAAATACTATGGTAGACAATCTATTCATTAAACTATAAGTAGATGCGAACAAATTGGTTTATGACTGATAAAAAAATGAATTTCTTAAGTGTTTTGGATTTAATATGCAAACAATGACCTACGTAGGTGGAGTGATGTCAATGGGGCCATTTCTGAAAAGATTTTTCCCAAAAGTGTATAATCTCGGAGAAGAAGATAGAATAAGAAGAAGCCATAACAACAAGAACCACTATTGCCTTTTCAACAGCCAACTTCTCACGTCTTTCACGTCTTCTCTCTACGTTTCCGGTTTCATAGCTACTCTGTTAGCTTCATCAGTAACCCGATCCGGGGGTCGCAAGCCCTCTATATTTCTAGGCGGCGTGGCTTTTCTCGCTGGCTCTGCTCTCGGCGGCTCAGCTCAGAACGTTGCCATGCTCATCATTGCACGTCTCTTGCTAGGTGTAGGCGTTGGATTCGCAAACCAGGTACGAGTTGGTCAGTGTGACAAACATATGGTTATTAATATGTAATACCAATATTTTAAAAATCGTTTGACCGTTGTTAAAGGCTTCGTAGAGGACTAGTGATGCCTAACTTTGTAAGGGATTAGTGCATAAACCGATTTTGATTTTTAGAACACTGATGCATACATTAGCAAAATAGACAAGAGTTGTTTGTTTATGTTTGTTTGTATTTGTTCAGTCGGTTCCTCTATATCTATCCGAGATGGCGCCGGCGAGATACAGAGGAGCAATCAGCAACGGCTTCCAGCTCTGCATCGGAATAGGGTTTTTAACCGCAAACTTCACCAACTACGAAACTCAAAAGATCAAAGAAGGATACGGCTGGAGAATCTCTTTAGCCACAGCCGCGGTTCCAGCTTCGATCCTCACGCTAGGCTCGCTCTTTCTCCCGGAGACGCCCAACAGCATCATACAAACCACAGGAGACGTTCGCAAGGCCGAGCTCATGCTACGTCGTATCCGTGGGACAAACGACGTACAAGACGAGCTCGCCTGATCTCGTCGAGGCCAGCTCCGAGTCAAACTCAAACGCACAACAGCATGGGTTCTTGAACTTGCTCCAGAGAAGATACAGGGCTGAGTTAGTGATGGCTTTCGCCATACCTTTCTTTCAGCAAGTGACGGGCATCAACGTCGTCGCTTTCTACGCGCCGGTTCTGTTTCGAACCGTCGGGTTCGGGGAGAGCGGTTCGCTGATGTCGACGCTCGTGACCGGGATCGTGGGGACAGCTTCGACGTTCTTGTCGATGCTCGTGGTGGACAGAGTCGGTAGAAAGACTCTGTTTCTGGTAGGAGGGCTACAGATGCTTGCGTCGCAAGTTATCATCGGCGTGATCATCACGGCGGCTGAGGTTCGCGACGGTGTGATCGGGGAAAGGTACGGTTACGCGGTTGTGGTTTTGGTGTGTGTGTACGTGGCGGGGTTCGGGTGGTCGTGGGGTCCACTAGGGTGGCTTGTGCCGAGCGAGATCTATCCGTTGGAGATTAGGTCAGCGGCGCAGAGCGTGACGGTGGCGGTGAGTTTTGTGTTTACTTTCGCTGTGGCTCAAAGCGTGCCGCCGATGCTGTGCAAGTTAGGAGCAGGGATTTTCTTCTTTTACGGAGGGTGGGTGGCGGTGATGACGGTGGCGGTGCAGCTGTTTCTGCCGGAGACTAAGAATGTTCCGATCGAGAAGGTGGCTGGACTTTGGGAGAAGTATTGGTTCTGGAGGAAAATGACTACGAAGCGTGATTCCCAAGGAACCACGTCCGTTAGTAGTTAAGGTCTTTCGAAAATAGAAATCTCAAATGATATTTATGTTCGATTATGATTTGAAGTGATCTATTTATATTAAAATAAAATTGCGCCATTTCTTCATATATGAATTTTTGAAAGTTATATAAAATAGTATTATTGAATTTCTGATTTAAAATTCAGTGTCAGTGTTAATAAAAATATTTGAATAGTGAATTTAAGTAGATTCACTACAAAAAAAAGATCGAATTGCATCACATAAACTACATCACAAAATAAATGATACAATTTTAAATTACTTATTTACAAATGAGACAAATATATATAGTTTTAGATCAGTTATAACAACCGATGTTGTTATTAGTTAATTTAACACATCACTTTAAGCAAATGATATAGTATCGTTTAATTTGTATCATTTTTAACAAAATTGATGTAATTATACAAAATTTATATCGATTAATAATTGATGCATTTGTTATTTTGGTTAACATTATTTATTAACATGATACATCATTTACATCAGTAAAAAAATTGATGCTAATAAATAACGGTTTTCTCTTTGGTATCATTTTAATAAAAACGATGTTATTTTATGTAAATTTACATCATTTAAGTTATTTGATATATAAATGACTACAGATTACGTGAATCAGTTATGATTCATAAGGCGTAATTCTTTTTAGTGTGGTTTTAGATTTATCGAAACAGGGGGAAAAGAATATTTTCCTCTATAACTGTCTCACCATAACTATATTTTCTGTCGTGATCTTTTTTTTTTTTTTTTTTTTTCTGTCGTGATCTTCAACACTCATTCATGGGTTCTTCTTTTCTTAAACTTTTTGATCAGTTAAAATTTATTTTTTACAGACTACTCGAGTAAAAGAAGCAAATGTGGATTCGGTTTCTTCTTAATCAGATCAATGAATCTGATGGGATAATTCTGACGAGGTATTATTTTTTCTTTATTTTCTTGTCTTCATGTTTTTTGTTTTTTAAAGACTTGTAATTTCTTTAGGAGTGTATGTTATGGCAAACTGAGCCTTCTTTGGATCGAGAATACCCGCGAGATATAAGAGGATATGAAGTCGAATGTGAAATCTAGAGAACAAGTAACAAACTCAAGTAATAGTGGTTGATGGAAAACTCTCGACGAATTCCGTTAAATTCACTTCTAAATCAACTTAAGTTCACACTATCAACGAAGATTGAGGAGTACTAAGGATACATAGAACAAGAAGAAAACGAAGATGAAGAATCTGGATTGAAGAAATCTTATGGAAAATTATTTTTAAATGTTTTACAATCTTTGTTTCTCTAAATTTATCTTTTTCCTCTTCCTGCTTTTTTAGGCTTATCTTTTTAATTCTTATCTTTTAAGTTAGATTGTAATTTAATGAAAACTAGATTTTGACCCGCACGCCCGTGCGGGTATATTTTTATAAAATATTTTGTTTTTTATGTCAATATTAGAGTGGGAAAAAGAATCTCAATCCAAAAAAATCAAACCGATCCCGATCCAAAAAGAAGTACCAAACCCAAACCGATATTGATTAAATATCAAGATTTTGGTATTTATAGAAATGAAACCGAATCTGATCCGAACGAAAGTATTTCGAATATCCAAATGTATTTGAAATAGATCTATATACTTATATATATTATTTTTTAGATTTAATGTATATAAAACATCCAGAATATATATATAGTACTTTTAAGTTGGTTTAAATAATTGAAAATATATTTAAATAGTCAAATGTAAATATCTAAAATAGTTAAAGTATACTCAAAACACCAAATATACTTAAAATAATTATTGATTCTCTCTCCAAATATTTAAATCAAACTAATTTATATGTTAAGTTCAGGTATTCTAACATATGTTATTCAAATTTATATGTAATATATTATTTTGTTTATATATTTTGAGAAATTTAAACTATATAACAAATTTTGAAAATAATTTAAATGGGTTAGCCGACCCGAATAAACCCGCAAAGATCCAAATCATATCCGAACCAAAATTTAGAAATATCCGAATGTGACTAAAATCTTTGACCCCATATCTGAAACCAAAACAAACCCAAACCTAACCCGATTGGATATCTGAACGTCCACCTCTAATTCACAATCTATTTTTTTTCTTTAAAAAACAGAGTAAACATATAATTAATAGTATTTTATATGTAATTTCATATAAATAATCACATATATTATATTTAAAAATTTAATATGAAATATAAAAATCATAATTTAAGTTGGTATATGAAATTTGACTTTGTATTATATTTTTCTTATATGTATTGAAAAGCTTTTTAATAATGATTTTTGGAAAAACTCATTAATATTCAAGTTGAATATGCTTAATAAGTTTTTATATTGCTACTTCTTTAGAAAAACAAAATACATTATTTAGACAGAAACATTTAAAATAATGCTTTGCATATTATGAAATAAGAACATACAATAATAAGTAAAGATTTTTGCTATCATTAAAAATTAAAAAATTGGCCCATTTTTCGTTATCATTAAAAATTTAGTATTTAACAAAGTTACAATATGGATCATATCGGACTTAAAACATGATTCAAACTCTTATTTTCCTGGAAAAGAAACTCAGTTGCTTTCTACCGACTTTTCACATCCACGAAAAAAGTTTAACCTTATTTCTTTGTCGGTATCGGCCCTTTGCATGGTGAGTTTTTCTAAAAACCGAAAGAATTTGTTCTTAGATTTAACACATCCGTCAGATGATAAATCAATCAGCAGATTTCTGCATAAAGGTTGACTAACTACGGTCATCAAAAAGGTTAATTTTTGGGTTTTAGATAAATGATGACTGTGTTATATACAATTTTTTAATTCAAATATATACAAATTAGATGATAAATATTTCTTTCCAGAAATATATTTTCATTTTTCTAAAAAAGTCAGTTTTATTCCATTTTTAGAACGCTATTTTTGATTTTATATTTCTGATCAATAATATTTGATATATTATTTATATATTTATTTGTGATCATATTTTACAATTAAGTTATAAATTTATCTTAATATAATTATATTTGTGTCAAAATAAGATAATTCAACTTAAATTTTCTGAATTGATTTAAACTTTATTTTGGTTGCTTTCATATTTTAATTCGTAAAAAGACTTGAATTTATTATATATATATACATACTAAAATGTAAACATTTTCTATATATGATTTTTTTTTCTTATCATCTAGAATGTAATTTAGACTATCATACAAAAATGTATTGTCAAATGCTAATAGTTGTAATTATATGTAAAAGCATAGTATATTTCATATTATTGTGTATAGTATATATCTCTATTTATAATCTCACGTCATTTAATTATTGAGTAATATAACTTTTGAGTTACTTGTATTGTTCTCAAATGGCCTAAAAATTAATATCAAAATGGTAAGTGTATTAATGTTATGATCAGATCAGATTTATATAATAGTAGGGAAGAGATTAACACTAATATATTAAAATATCTTTTTATGATCAAACATTAGTATAATTATATTATTTATATATAAATGGTTCGAACATTGAATATTGAATAAGTAAAGATTTTGATGGTTTCGTTTGTGTTTTTGAGAACATGCAGATTTGCTAATGAAACATATATTGTGTGCAAGTTGAATCCGGGTTCAAACTCCACCGGCCACACGGATATGAATTATTGTTTTCGACTCATTTGAATGTCCAGGAGAGGGTCTATCAGTGGGATGTACCTCCACCCGGAGGTTAGGCTTGTGTCATCATTGACCCGGGTTTAACCCTTTTTGTTTAAAAAAAAAAAAGTTATTATCGTAGTGAGAATTAGATAAATTTGTAAACCAAGCCCACAATGAATTATTGGGCTACAGAACGTCAATAGCGTAACGGTTTGGAAATGTGTTAAACGACAGTTTAAATCTAGTGGCATAGGGTGGTAATTTTTGTGCAAAATTCAGGGCTATTCTTATTTGTACTTCACCCTTAATAGTTTAGATAAAATATATTAGTTTTTGTGACATTATTTAGAATCGATTACTATAATTATATTTAATTTATTTTAATATTCAAAGTATTTTAATATTCTGATAAAAATTAGCTTTAATTATTAATATATGATATAAATAACGGGAATCATTTAGTTTAATCGATGTTAATACATACATCATTTAAAAAGACTGATGTAAATATTACAAATCATTTCTTACAACTGATACACACTAGTATCACTTACACTAATTGTTGTAAATATTTAATATTTTTACATCAATTATTAATAAAAATGATGCAAATTATTTGCATCACCACTTTTAGAGTCATTTACTTAAATGATGTGACTTTTACATTATTTATAAGTAATACAAATATTCATAATAAATGATGCTAGACAATCATTTTTTTGTAGTGATTTATGGTGATTTAAATGTGTATCATTGGATTTCTCCGTTAAAAATATCAAAATATAAATCTCAATATCTTATATGAAATTTAAATGTTCTAGTTATGTAACAATCATAAATCCATTTAAAACTATTTTAAAATTTTTTAAATCTAAATCACAAGGGTGTGATCGAGTGGTTGAGGCCGATTGTAAAAACTCTAAGGATTGCGGATTCGAATGCCTTCTAACTCAGATTATCCATTTTTGTGGCCAATCGACAAGGGTATCTAACTCCTTTTAGGAGCAACCGGATCTGAATAGCACCGGTGGTTAGACTCCCGAGGATTGTCGGTTGGGTCATGACCCGCCGGATATCCCGGATTAAAAAGAAAAAAAAAACTCTTTAAACTAGTTATTAATGTAAAAAGTATAAAAGAAAGGGTCAAAACGTAAATATAT
Source organism: Raphanus raphanistrum subsp. raphanistrum (assembly GCA_019706035.1). Lineage (NCBI taxonomy): Eukaryota > Viridiplantae > Streptophyta > Magnoliopsida > Brassicales > Brassicaceae > Raphanus > Raphanus raphanistrum. The sequence goes on from CM033983.1 coordinate 19,190,797, forward strand.
AAAAGTAGGAGGATCAAATGGCACACGGGAATCTTCTGAGATTAACTTGTGCACACACACAATCGAATCTCCGATAAGAAGTCGTGTCTTCCATACGGACAAGAACTCCGTTCTCTCGACTAATAACTTTAATTGATCAGACTCTCCAAACTCAATCGAGAGATCACTCAAATAATGTTTTCGCAAAAGCTTCACGAAGCATTCAAAGGCACGGTGGAGAGGATCACAGGTCCTCGCACGATCACGGCGTTCAAGGAGAAGGGAGTACTCAGCGTCAGCGAGTTCGTCCTCGCCGGAGACAATCTCGTCTCCAAGTGCCCCACTTGGTCATGGTTAGTTATAAAAGTTTGAGCTTTTTATTGATGTATGTGAATACAAAGTAACGATTTTTATTTTTGAGGTTTGTGAATTGTGCAATTATTCGATATGGGTTGGGTGTAAACTTGATCGTTGAGGTATATAGGTGAATGGGTCTCTCTAGGTTAGCGATAAAGTTATTGGCTTTTAGTGTTTTATATTACAAGTTTGTGAGATTGTGATGAGAGATCAATCAAAGTTTTTGACTTTTTCTGATGTCTATTTACATATTGAGTTTTGGTGTTTTGATATATGGCTTTCTTCATGATCATTTTTAACTAGGGAATCTGGTGACCCAAGCAAGAGGAAGCCATACTTACCCTTGGAGAAACAGTTTTTGATTACTAGAAACGGTTTGAAGTCTGAGCTTCTTTTTTTTTTTTATGTTTGTTTTTAATTATGTATGCACAAATTCTATTTTAAGTTTACGGTGTTGAAAATGAACAGTACCTTGTCTACGGAGAGCTGCATCTGTGGCAGAGGAGTACGAAGCTGCTGGAGGTGAAGTGTTGGTTGATGATGAAGATAATGATGGTTGGCTCGCTACTCATGGGAAACCTAAAGGTGAAAGATTAGTAGTTTTAGTGCCTTTTCCAAATTCACTTCGTTTTTTAATCTTTTGTTTTGATATTTTGCTACAGATAAAGGCAATGAAGATGAGAACCTGCCGTCCATGGATGCCTTGGATATAAACGAGAAAAGTGGTATACGGTCGATACCTACGTATTTCGGAGCTGGGGAGGATGATGATGATATTCCAGATATGGAAGAGTTTGATGAGTCTGACAATGTGGTGGAAAATGATCCGGTCAGTTTTTTTTTTTTTTTTTTATTCTTCGTTACTATCTCACGTGACTTCCAGTTGACAAATCTTTATCTTCCCTTGGAGTCTAGGCAACTCTTCAGTCAACTTATCTTGTGGCTCATGAACCTGATGACGATAACATTCTCCGAACTCGTACGTATGATATCAGCATAACGTAAGCATCCTGCGCCTTCTTTCATACTCAACTGTATTATCATCTAGATTCATCTCTCATGATTCTTCACTTTGGTTCAGGTATGATAAGTATTACCAAACTCCTCGTGTTTGGCTGACCGGTTATGATGAGGTCTGCATCTTGTTTAATTCCTTTTATCGTTCTTAGAACGCTTGGATTTTACTCTGCTTGTTTTATGTTCTTTTTTATCTAATCTTAAGAGCTGTGATGTGTATCCATCTATCTTGTAGTCAAGGATGCTGCTGCAACCTGAACTTGTGATGGAGGATGTAAGCCAAGACCATGCTCGTAAGACGGTATATAAATGAGACGAATCTAAATAAAACTTTGTAAATCCTCTTGAGTCTGAATTAATTGTGCAATCCTCTGTTTAAAAAAAAAAATACTTAGGTAACAATAGAAGATCATCCACACTTGCCTGGGAAACATGCTTCAGTCCATCCATGTCGACATGGAGCTGTTATGAAGAAGATCATTGATGTATTAATGTCCCGTGGAGTAGAACCTGAAGTTGACAAGTGAGAATGCTTTATATTGCAAAAGTAAAATAATAGCTCTTCTAATAGTTCATTGAGCGTTTTACATTTGATAATTTCCACAGGTACCTTTTCCTGTTCTTGAAGTTCATGGCATCAGTTATTCCAACAATCGAGTATGATTACACAATGGACTTTGATCTCGGTAGCTCAAGCACCTAATTACTTGTGTCATGGATGGGCTTGGTGGCTCTCTGCACACTGTACATAAGAACTGTCATCATTTTCTTTTCTCTTCAAAAGGAACTGTAAGGTGTTGTTGTGTTTTGATCACACGTTTATCTGCTGATGTTTATGCAGATCAATAGTAATTTACCATTGATCAGAAAACAAAATGTGAAGGTAACTTTGTTCTCACATCTAATTTAATAGTGTGTTTTTGGTACACTCTTGCTTATGGAAAAGTTGGGATTAATGTTTCAAATGACGTATATATTCTGATGTTTTTCCTTTTATTACACAATAGTAGCACCAGAGATCTTTTTTAACGCAGGCCATGAGTTCATTAGTTTGGCTGTGGATGTTTAATAACTATCTAGCTCTTGTTGCCCTGGTTACGATTTACGAAGACAATAAGCAAAACAACAATGGCGAGCAGAACCGTCATCTGAAGCTTCTCCATCGCTGGCGCAGCACCTGTTGCTAACACGACCATCTCATCTCCAGGAACAACCGTCTCATCTCCATTGAAGAGGTCAGTGACGTACTTTGTGACTCCTTCCATTGCAATCCATGATTTTGATGGCACTTCTCTGAAGCAACCTCCTTATGAAGTTCACTGATATACCAGAGTCTTCTTCTTCTTCTGACCTCTCCTCAGCTGCTTTATAAAAATTCAAATGAAAAACTCAAATTCACATAATCATCATCGTTTAGAACCAACCACTTTAACATTTTCATTACCATTGGTAACGGTAATGAGCTCCCGGACAACCTCATTGTTCATCACCGCATCCCAAACAGCCCTGTCTGAAGCCAATGACATCACCATTCTCTGCACCAACGGTTTCTCTCAATTATCTTCAAACAATCTTTAGCAACTGATATGGAACTCAAGAAAGCTAATAAACAATACAGAACCTGAACTGATTGATCGGTCTGAAACATATGAAAGGCGTCGTAGAATCTGTCCAGCATATAAGGCTGCAGAAGACTAGTATTACAGAGCTGCAATGGAGGCTCAATCCAATCTACAAACTCCGACTGATCTGAAACTTGTTCTCTATCATCATCATCATCATTGAACATCCTAACAGATATAAAGAAGACTTCTTATTAATCTTGAGAGCCCTTAACACATGTAAAGAAACAAACCTTTTCAAAACTCACAGTTGAAGTGCAGAGAAAGCATCCTCAACTTCCTCAATCTCCGGAGATTTATCCTCTCTTTCAACAGCCACCCACTCAAACTCATCCTCCTCCTCCTCACAGTTCAGCGAATCAATCACCGGCTCAACTCTCTCCGGTGATGAAGAGACAGAGGACGAGGGAACTGATGGCGACATGGATGGTTTCTGTTTGCCGAGATTGATCACTGTAGCAGCACCAGCGTCTTCGAAAGTCTCCAGCTTCTCTCCTCCGCCTCCGCCGCCGTCGGCGATTCTGATGTCCATTTTCGCCGCCTAGTTTTCTTGCTCTGTAAGCCGGAAACGGCGCTTACTATGTATTACTTGCAAGTTATTACAAAAGTGTTTAATAATGGAATAGTTATTATTTTTCTCTTACATGTTTTCTTTTTAAGGTCTCGTACTTTTATAAGTTTCTAAATCAGCCGCATACTTGTAGAATATTAGTAAACAACCTCATTACGTTTCAAATTGTTCTTTAAACCTTAATCGGGCCAGATTGTTTTGATAAGTGGGAAGGAGATTCTCATGGAATCATGACGGGAGAGCTCCTTTTTATTTAACTTGTAATATGAAATAAGAAAATGTTGTTTGAATTATGAGAAAACAGTCATGTTGTTGTAACAATTTGTAGTCAGTTTCAAAGGAAAAAAATGAATTGTCATATGAAAGTTAGAAAATGCTGGAATGTATTTGTTTTTATGCTGTGGATGAAACTCTTGATTCTGATGAGAAAGTTGACCAAGTGTCATCGTCTTTGAGGTTGTACCACACTATTTCAGAGTGCATAAAAAAAAAAAATATGGTTTGTTGCTAGCTAAAGGCATTTGAAGAAATTACAATGATCTTTAGAGTTTTTGGATGTGGCTACAGTTTGCTAATGAAGAGCGGTTCAACGTTCATAAGTTTATTTTTTGTAACCCACCAGTTCAGATTAATATAAACTTCATGTTGTAATTTGTAAATAAACTTTGACCCCACTTAGAATGTAAAATGCAATCTTCTGGTTCCAAGTTTCTACTTGTTATTTGGTTGGGAAAAATGACTTTTCACCGTTTCAACGACCAAATCATTTATAATTTGGTGTATACGAAACAATCTAAAGAATCTATATATATGTGTGTGTGTTTTTTCCGTATCTTTCTGTTGATAGGGTTTCAGAAGTTACCATCTCTGTCCATTCAAGTCTTTCCAAAATGTTGGGTCTACAAGATAGGAGAAAAACTAGTTAACTCTATCTAGCAATATATGGACAACTTGGGCCCGTTATAACTCATAAGCTAGGACTCAAGAAATGTATACACATTGTGTGTTATAAAATAATTGTGTAGACTATTAACTTCAGTTATTTACATCAGTTTCAGTTTATAGAAGAGTGATTAAGAACAAAAATCGACTCTGGTTACAGAAAAAAAAAAGGTCAATGGGCATATGAGCTGTCCTCCAATTCTCCACCATTTTCACCCCACAAATCATAACATTTTATTTTGAAAACAGTGGGAAAAATAAAGAAGGAAAAGACAAGGTTTTGAAATGAAAAATGATGATTAGGGTTGTTGATTCAGGATCCCGTGGGAATACTCGTCTATTTCCAAAAAGTATTTCATCTCTTTTCCATGAACAACATGATTACATGTTTTGATAAATTAATTTTGTTTGTTTTTGTTCATTGGCTCTACCATCTAATCTGCTTAACAACTTTGAAAGTGTTATGGAATTTCATAGGTGAATGGTAATGCATTATTGCCACTTTAAATGTGCTCATAACTTCAAGCTAAAGCGTCTCTGTGCTGTGCCCACAACACATATGACAATATTAAAGCATGGGCCATGTATATTAAATTTGTTCAAATACTATAAAACTAATACGAGTGTCTTAACAAGAAGAAGAAAAAAAACTAGTTTTTGTGTTTTTAATTGTACCAGTAACAGAAACTACATTAACAACACACCCTTTTCATACATCCAAAAAGTGATTTGGTTAGTGGTGGTGGATCAGACTACTTAAACTATATGACAAACCTGATATCTAATTTGGCTTTATGTGAGGAATATGGAAATTAGTGTCAAATCATCTTTTGTTTAATTGTGATGAGGTTGACAAAAAATATTCTTTTCAACCATATAAGCGAAAGTGTTTGTTTATCCTTTGAAAAATGTATATACAAAATTAACTAACTGAAGTTACGGATAAAATAATTGTTCATCTAGTAAATTGATGCATGATATTTATTTGTTTATTTTAATACAAATATATATATTAGATTGTGAGTGTAATTCCTTTTGCATACTTAGATATTATGCATGTTGACGTTGTCGTACGTAGCTAAGTTGTTTTAAATTGTTAGTTCATTTTGAACAAAACGCTCATATGGATTTATATATTGTCATTTTATAGTACATTAATGCATTAATCATATGATTTGTAATAAGAGACTTAAAAGGAATGAGAGGCTTGATATTCACACTATGAAAAAACGTTTCATTATGAACCTAAAATAAAATCGAAAAGTGTGATATAACAAATGTCAAATAAAATAACACTAACGGTGGTATTTCTACAAAAAAAAAATTAATAAAATGTAGTGGCATTATATCGTATATATTGAAATGGCCTCACTCCCATCAATCGTTATCTTTTTCTCTTTATTTCATCTTCTTTGTTTACTTTTGAAGAATGTTCAATTCTTTCATCATTCTCTTGGGGAAACTTTTATTATCATTGTTCCTCTCTTTTCTACTTTTTGTGTGTCTTGTGTACTTCTAAAATTAAAGAATTCTTCTCTAAATTAATATTCACTTAAATCTTGAAAAATCTTGAGTATTCTTACATGTTTAAAATACTGAATATTTATATTAAATTTGTTATTTATTTCATTATATATTTTCAATAATTATCAACCAATTATATTTAATCAATTCAAATATTTGTAATTAATGTTTATTGAATTATACAAAATATCTTAAAATATAGAAATCTATTTTTGTGTAACAAAAAAAAATCTAGATTTTTTTTTGAAAACGATAGGAGTATATTTTACAAAGAAAAAAAACTTGAATACATATCCAACCAGTTAAGATCATTATGTCTAACTCAATTCGAAATACTAAGCTACTATTGAAACATTTTTCAATATTGGGATTTAGTCCCATTATTTTGTAAGAAATTTGCCAATAGAATTTCACCAATAAATCACAATTCAGCACCGAAACATTTCGAACACTACAATCATTAAAAGAGTTTTACCTTACCATCATTAAAATTTGTGTATTTTAATGTATAAACGCTATTTTTTTATAAACACGATTTTCTTCCTAGCAAATGATAAGAATATATAATAATGATTTCCCTCATGAGCAAAACGTTCAATCTATAATTATAATTTCTCTTTGCCATTTCAGTTTGTGCGGATTCTTTCAGAAATTAAATAGTAAACCCCTAATTCTGTGTAAGTCTTTTAAACAGTTTAGTCAACCTCTAGACTAAACCTAAGAATACTTTTTTTAACTTAAGAATACTTGCATCTAAATAAAACAAACTAAGAACACTTGTATCCAAACCAAGAGTACCTACACTGCTCTAATTCACATTGCAAAATCTCATATATCCTTAGGAGTTCGGCTGGGGGTGAAACCGTCATATGATAAAAGACAAAACATACCATGCTGTTGTTGCGAAAAAGACACGCGTGACTACAAAACACTAACAAAAGAGAAATCAAATGACGCATGCTTCTATACATTTATTCTCATTATTGCTGTCTATTTATTTTCTTACAAAACAATTCAGAAAATTTAGGACCATTGATCCGGTCCTAATAGGAAGAGTTTGTAAAACGTATATCATTCTAGTTCAAGGCTACATTATATTCATACTATAGGCTATAAAGTCATTTGAAAGTAAATAAACACTTCACGCAAAATGCATGTGTATATTCACACAGTGCATGCATCAATTTTAGCAGTGTATAAGGAAAATGAAACTACATGCAATATATGTGTATATTTATTTTCTTGAGAAATATGTGTATATCTTTTTCAAAAAAAAGAATGTTCATTTTGTGTTCGCAGGAGTTAATAATGCATTTTGCCCACCGCTCACGTACGTACCTTGAAGATTTTATACATTGGCGATAATTTAGGTGATTAGTTGAAGATTAATGATGATAGTTTTTGGAACTTTAGAGGTAAATGGAATAAATGTGAGATATTAGTTTCACCCAACCTGATGATGAAAAGTGAATCTATAATGGCAAGCAACCATCATGACACAATCCTTATAATGCCTCTAAGTCAATTTCTACAGCTATAACTTTATATATACAGCACTGACAAAAATAATATTGTTTTTTCAGAGAATGTTAACAATGAAAATAAATACTATATAATAAGAGAAAGCCATCGGCTGAAAATATACAAGAAAAAGGCAAAAATTGGATTTCCTAGCAGCATTAATAAATGTTTAAATAAGACCCAAAAATCGATTTCAACTCTTTGCCCAAAACTTAAACATTATAAATAATCATTCCTACCGTAAATTAAACACAGGTGACAGTAGATACAAACTGTGATTTACCACTGAATCAATCCGACCTTGGTTGAGACCAAAAATATCTAGTAGAATAATAACATGTGATTGAGATCTTTTAAGAAATACATTAAAAATGTTAGAAACCGTAAATGTAAATAAATGTTCATTATGGCACACTTACAATCACATATATACACTTGTAAATCATTTTATTTTTTACTAATACACTTGTAGATTATGCATGGTGGCTATTATTAATTAAAATGAGATTAAAAATTTGTTTTTAGTAGAACATTTTTAATTAAACGACCTTACTCGAGATTAAAAATGTTTTTAGTAGAACAGGACCATGCCATTGAGCTATTTTAAGAATTTACATTAAAAAATGTTACAGATAGTGCATATAAAAGTATTTCATAATGTTTTGATTTATTTTTAAATTACACAAACTCGTAATTAAATAAGAGATGCAAGACAACTAATTGAAAAGTTTCTTTGTAAAAAAAAATACAAAATGAAAAGATTTTTTTAAAACTAATTTATAGTGATCTAATAGCTATATAAACGGGTCATTATGCAAACCAAAAGAACAATGTTTATATTTTTTCACTACCATTTCAATGATAATGATAAGATTATTCTGTCAGCTAACTGAAAGTAAGTATGGACTCTGGATTATTTGTTTCTATTTATTTAAAGTACTAAAGAGATGCACGCGTATATCTAATCTATAGACTATACGTATGAACTGAATGGTGTGATGGATCGAACCTTGAATCTTTTTAGGCGCCAAAATTGGGGTTCGAATGAATCGTAGTTTGTATGCATCTTTACAAAAAAAAAACTAGAAAATCGCATTTAATAAATATATACAAAGTGGGCTTTGAGAGTTAGTGGCGTAACAGAGGAATTTAGCTTTATCGGATCCTGTGAGTGACTGAGATACATACAGGCCACTTTCACTTACAAATAAATATACACATTTCTTTTGTATATAAGTATGTATCTATGTCCTATACATTCCAATAAACATTCAATCTGTCTGCAAATGGTTACAAAAAGAAAACCAAAAGTGGAAATATAATTTTAAAGAGGAGAAAATAAGATGCAGACAAATCTAAAATCTAAATATGTAATGTGTTTTAATAAGAGTGAGTGGTATGTTGATTTGGTTTTTGATTTTCAAAGATCTCCACCCAAAATCCAATATTGTAATTTGTATGATGGGAACAAAAAAAAACATATATAATGCACGCATATTATAAAAAAAAGTTTAAGCGATAATTGTTTTATTAAATAAAGAAAATTGCAATTAGTAATTTCATAGGAATTTTGTTTGTTCAACAATTTCAGACAAATGGATTATAATAATTTTTGAACAACCAAATGGATTATAAATATTAATGATTTATATATACGATATAACGATATAAGAGAATGCTCTTTACTAACAAGTATTAAAATAACAAGTAATTTTGGAAAAGGTAAAAAAAAAGTAAAAGAAGAGTGGAAAATGGATTGAGTTCATCTTTTCTTTTCTTCCCCACACAAACCATAATGCCTTAACCAACAAAAGCCAGACCATTAGACGCACTCCACAATCATCACCTTCATCATGACTTCTTCTCTTCTCCTTATTCATCTTCTTCAAACCCTTATATCCACCATTGTTAACCCTAAAGCCTTTCTCAACTTCACCTCACTTCATCATCAGACAATATTTTCACTTTCTTCTTCCTAAAAAGCCATGAACAAGAAGAACACTTCTCTTTCTCTTGTTCATCTCTTTTTCCTTCTTCTTCCTTTTTCTTCCTTAGCTCTCAAGCTTTCACCTCAACTCTCCTCCCTCATTTCCCTCAAAACATCTCTCTCTGCCTCTCCCTCCGCCTTTCAAGACTGGAAAGTCACCGACGATCAGAACGACGCCGTTTGGTGTTCTTGGTCCGGTGTAGTCTGCGACAATGCAACTTCTCAAGTCATATCTCTTGACCTCTCTAACCGGAACCTCACAGGCAACCTCCCTCAACAGATCCGTTACTTGTCATCAAGCTTGCTCTACTTGAACCTCAGTAAGAACTCCCTGGAGGGCCCGCTTCCCACTTCTCTCTTTGACCTCACCAAGCTCACCACTCTCGACATCAGCCACAACTCCTTCGACTCCAGCTTCCCTCCTGGGATCTCCAAGCTCAAGTTCTTAAAAGTCTTCAACGCCTTCAGCAACAACTTCGAAGGCTTGCTGCCTTTGGAAGTGTCTCGTCTCCGTTTCTTGGAAGAGCTTAACCTTGGTGGTAGCTACTTCGAAGGAGAGATACCTGAAGCTTACGGCGGTCTACAGAGACTAAAGTTTATCCACTTAGCCGGAAACGTCCTCGGAGGCGCTTTACCTCCGAGATTAGGATTCTTACCGGACCTCCAACACATCGAGATCGGTTACAATCAGTTCACAGGAAACATACCTTCAGAGTTTTCACTCCTCTCGAATCTCAAGTACCTTGACGTCTCCAACTGCACCCTCTCCGGCTCTCTCCCTCCAGAGCTCGGAAACCTCACAAACCTCGAGACTCTGTTTCTCTTTTTCAACGGTTTCACTGGCGTGATCCCGGAGAGTTTCAGCAACTTGAAAGCTCTAAAGTCTCTAGATCTTTCAAGCAACCAGCTCTCCGGAACCATCCCTCCAGGCTTCTCCGACTTAAAGAACCTCACGTGGCTCAGCGTCATCAGCAACAACCTCTCAGGCGAAGTCCCCGAAGGCCTCGGCGAGCTTCCCGAGCTAACCACATTGTCCTTATGGAACAACAACTTCACCGGAGCCTTACCTCAGAAGCTCGGAACAAACGGAAAGCTCGAGACTCTAGACGTCTCAAACAACTCCTTCACCGGAACCATCCCTCCTTACCTCTGCAACGGAAACAAATTATACAAACTCATCCTCTTCTCCAACAACCTCCAAGGCGAGCTCCCGAAGAGCTTAACCACCTGCACCTCTCTCTGGAGGTTCAGGACTCAGAACAACAGACTAAACGGCACCATACCGTCGGGATTCGGCTCTCTCGACAACCTCACGTTCGTCGACTTGAGCAATAACAGATTCGTTGGCGGAATCCCTGAGGATTTCGCCGACGCTCCTGTTCTTCAGTACTTGAACTTATCTTGCAATTCCTTCCATAATCGCTTGCCGGAGAAGATCTGGAAGGCTCCCAACCTCCAGATCTTCTCGGCGAGTTTCAGCGACGTGATCGGGGAGGTTCCTAACTACGTTGGATGCAAGAGCTTCTACAGGATTGAGCTGCAAGGAAACTCGCTCAACGGTACCATCCCTTGGGAGATAGGCCACTGCGAGAAGCTTCTCTATTTGAATCTCAGCCGTAACTACTTAACCGGGATCATCCCCTGGGAGATCTCTACTCTTCCTTCGATTGCTGACGTGGATCTTTCTCGTAACCTCCTAACCGGAACGATCCCTTCGGATTTCGGAAGCTCAAAGACTATAACGACTTTTAACGTCTCGTACAATCAGCTAACCGGCCCGGTTCCGACCGGTTCGTTCGCGCATTTGAATCCGTTATTCTTCTATTCTAACGAGGGGCTGTGCGGAGACGTGCTCGGGAAGCCTTGCGACTCGGATACAACGTCGGAGGGGGAGACGGAGATCTACGGCCGGAAGAAAACCGCCGGAGCTATCGTTTGGATCATGGCGGCGGCGATCGGATTCGCGTTCTTCGTCCTCGTCGCCGCCGCTCGGTGCTTCAAGAAAAGCGGAGTCGACGGCGGAGAGACGGGGACCGTGGAAGCTGACGGCGTTTCAGAGGCTGAGCTTCACGGCGGAGGACGTCGCGGAGTGTCTATCGAAGACGGACAGCATCCTCGGGATGGGGTCCACCGGGACGGTGTACAAGGCGGAGATGCCGAGCGGGGAGGTGATCGCCGTGAAGAAGCTCTGGGGGAAGAACAAGGAGAACGGGAAGATACGGCGGCGGAAGAGCGGAGTGCTCGCGGAGGTCGACGTTCTGGGCCACGTGCGCCACCGCAACATCGTCCGACTCCTCGGGTGCTGCTCGAACCGGGAGTGCACGATGCTGCTCTACGAGTACATGCCCAACGGGAGCTTGGACGACCTCCTCCACGGCGGAGGAGGGGGTAAGACGACCGGCGCGGCGGCGGAGTGGACGGCGCTGTACAATATCGCGATCGGAGTCGCTCAGGGGATATGCTACCTCCACCACGACTGTGATCCGGTGATCGTGCACCGAGATTTGAAGCCGAGTAATATACTCTTGGACGGTGATTTCGAGGCGCGCGTGGCGGACTTCGGCGTCGCGAAGTTGGTTCAAACCGATGAGTCTATGTCCGTCGTTGCCGGGTCTTACGGTTATATTGCGCCAGGTACCCTCGTCGTTCTTTTTAATTACTTAAATTCCCCTTCTAGTTTTAAAATTATCTACTTTTGTCCTCTTTTTTATTTGTCAGTTTGTTAAAACATTCTTCTTGTCGTTTGATGACGACAACCTCTGACTTTTTATCTTGTTTTGTTTTGGTTATATAGAGTATATGATGACGACAACCTCTGACTATTATTTTTGTTTTGTTTTGGTTATTAGAGTATGCATACACACTGCAAGTGGATAAAAAGAGCGATATCTACAGTTTTGGAGTGATACTATTAGAAATCATCACCGGAAAAAGATCGGTCGAACCGGAATTCGGAGAAGGTAACAGTATCGTTGATTGGGTTAGATCGAAGCTGAAGACAAAGGAAGATGTGGAGGAAGTGCTAGACAAAAGCAGGGGTAGGTCGTGTAGTATCATAAGAGAAGAGATGAAACAGATGCTGAGGATTGCATTGTTGTGTACAAGTCGAAATCCGACAGATCGGCCGCCGATGAGAGATGTGTTGTTGATTCTTCAAGAGGCAAAGCCGAAGAGGAAGACGGTGGGAGATAATGTGGTTGTTCTTGGCAGTGTTAGTGATGTTAATTTGGAAGATGTTTGTGGTGGTAATGCTGGTGTTAAATGTCAGAAGATTGGAGTGTGATTTGTTGATATATCTTTGTATTTGGTGGTGTTTGTAATGGTAGATTTTTGTTTTCAAGGGTGTTAAGAGTATATATATGAGTTGTACTTTTGCTTTTGTGTTTTTGTTATATGAGTGAAATATTTCGATTTTTCGTTCTGAGGTCTTCAACCCATTCTCACGATAGTCCATTTGCATGCAGCTTCAAAAGATTTGAATGACTAGTCGTACTTAACGTGTGACCCTGCTAATTATCACGATGACTTTCTATTCTTCATTGACACTACTGAAAATTTTATATATTACTTAACTCATATTCAAATTTGATAGCACTAAATAAATTCCACTTTAACAAATCCTACGAGAATAACGTGTGGACAATACACTTCATAGGCAACGTTAGTTGCAAAATATCAGTGTTTTACTTTGGAGCAAACTAATTTGCATTGGCTTCAAGGAAAAATAATAAAAATAGATTAATGTGAAACTGACAAAATTTGGATGATTATAGATAATAATTTCAAACTGTTTAAAACACATATGTTGTCCCTGCGTCCACCTTAGTATTTAAATGTTAATCAGATATGATTATCAAAAAAAATGTTAATCAGATATAATATCATTTGTGAGTGATGACTATTGTTTTTATTATACTCATTTGCAAATCGTTTTCAAAGAGTTAAAAGATAACATATGTACTCATATCTTCTGAATGTAATACACTACTTTAACATGTTAAATGCAAAAAAAAAAACAAATTATGACTTAATAAAAAGACAATCCAATTATGACTCTATTTTAATTCCACGTAAGATATTATTCCTATTCTTTCTTTGTATAACCGGGGATATTTGACTACCAGCTAGTTTTTTGGGGTTTGATCACCGGCGCCAACTATATTTAATTGCTCGTAAGAAGAATTAGATATCTATATCGTCTGATCATATAGATGGATAAACCTAAATTACCATGGATACTATTTATATTCTTAGTCGTACACTCTTTATTTTAGTTACACTATTTCCATATATAGTCGTAGTATTTTTACTTCCAAATGAATGGATATATTTGAATATAATATCTTTGACCTCAGTTAGTCAAACAAAACATAATTTTATTTATTTTATAAACTAACACGAATATATATTTTTCTCTTTAAGAAGTAGAACATATATATATTTATATATTCTACCATGAATGTTTGATTTGTATTTTGACTAACACAATATTATGAATAGTCTCTTATCAGGTATATTTTTTTTTTTGAGAATTGGCTTATCAGGTCGATTTCTCTACATCATATTGTATCACTACATCTAAGATATTAATTTGATATTTCGAAATCTTGCAGTTTAAACATTTAAACACACACACACACACACACATTCTGAATAAGAGATTTTATGAAGGAGAAATGCATAACTTTGAACCAAACTTTTGTTAATATACGATAAATAAACTAAAGGGCTACAACCGCACAAAAAAATTAGAGAACACATTTTATTATCCTTCGCTCAAATCTACCAATCACCCAATTAAATTCCACCCTTCATTCTATGCTACTCGGCTGAGGCCGACTAGCCAAACATTAACCGAACCTAGTTACTTGGTTATAGAAACGCATAGTGAACCTTCTTGTGACCACCAAGTGCTTGACCGGATTCAAACACTCTACCACATAGTTCACATTTGTAGTGTCGAACCATGGCTCGGCCATTCTTGTCGCAAATCTTCAGTCTTTTGGTCCTGTGACTCGTTCGATGACCGCCTAATGCCTGATACGAATGCAAAACTTTTCCACATATATCACACGTAAATTTTTTCTTACACTGTTTCTCCTTCTCAACTAAATATGTTTCATCTTCGTCGTCCTCATCCCCATCTTCATTCTCATCGATGCCTTCTGTTAAGACTCTCCCATCATCATCAGAATCTATATCGATAGACTTTCGCGTATATTCTTCTTTTTCATTTGGAGTTGATAACAAGCGGTCAATCGCATTCCAATTCTGAGAATTTGCTGGTCTCTCTCCCTTAGACATTGCTACAATAACCAAAGCGGCTTCTTCAACAGCTGTTAAAGGACTCTGACACTCATCTAAATCCACGACGATCTTTCTCTTGCATGTTATTTGCTGTCCACCTTCTTCTCTCTTTAGATCTGGTTCTGGACGACCAACTTCGCTTGTATGGACAGATCTCATCAAAACTGTTTCATTAAGTCTGATGTTTTCTCCGAGTTTGGTTGGTGTCTTCAGCGATGGAACGGTCGAGCCATTTGATGCCGAAAGTGTCCTTGTGTGAGACCTCATGTGACCTCCTAGAGCTCTCCCATTTGGAAACGATTTCTTGCACACTTGACAGTTTCTTGTTTCATTGAGAAGTGAATACATCATTACAACCATGCAAAGAAACAATGAAAAGAGAAGCTAGAGCTTTTTTTTTGTTGGTGTTATAGATCTTTTTTTTTTGAACTGAGGTGTTATAGATCTTAAAATGCTTTTCCCGCGAGAAATGTTTCTTGAATATATATAGCTGCAGAAAGTGAGGAAGTCAAGTACGTACAGAATTCTATTCAAAATGAGTTATCCACCTAACATAAGTGTTTAGTGCAATACATATGCTCTAACAATTATTTACATACTCTTTTTTTTCTCTATTTTTGTTATATAAAAGAATAGCTTCAAATGTTTTCGTGTTCTTTTATTTAATTATGTTACAGCTTAAGACAAAAGTCATGGCATGTAAATACTATAAATTTCAGTTTGACTGATAAAATACTGACTAATACTTTTACCAAAAGAAAAGAAAAATTGACTAATGCACATGGTATAGTATGACCGTCACGATTCCGCAAATATTTTACCAATCAACAAATTTGCGTAATAAAAAAAAACAAAAAACACATGTTCGTGTTTTTGTTTTTGCTGACAAAAATATAAAAAAAATTTTTATTAAGTGGAAAAGTGAAAAAACTTACAAAATTTACAAAATTAACGTTTTTTCATATTATTAAATTATATGTTAATAACATTTTAAACTTTAGTAAATAGCAATAACTTTTGTAGTATAAATAGTTATGTTGTAAATAAAGTTATACTATAATTTTTTTGTAATATTATAAAATGTCAATTTGTTATTAAAAAGTATTGGAAGATAAGCTAAATATTTATAATAGGAACAAAAGTATTTTTAATAATTTTTAGTTATTTTCACATTTTATTTTTCCTTATAACAAAGTGAATACAATATAAATTATTTTGATTAATTTAACATGTATTTCATCATTCCGCAAATTATAAAATTTTCCGTAGCATAATTAAACTTTTACACAACTTAACTATTTTTTTCACGATTCCGATATTACGCAATGATTATCAATCGAAGCCTAAGACTCGACAAAACTTATCGATACTGTGTTTGTACTCGTTACTTGTCCCTAAAAGCAAGTAGCTGCCACTGTCAAGTTAAACAAAATCTATTTTGAATTATTTACAGATACAAGTCGAATATCAAGCTATTTTGTAACTATTTGACTCGTTACTTACTACTCGTTTTCTATAACAATTATATTTAATTCTATTAATTATGAATTGTTAACATTTATGTCTTTTAAAACAAAACTCAATAATATTGACATTCACATTTTATTAGAAAAGTTCAATAGATATATGTGATGTTAAAATAAAAGATTTTCATTAAATTATTGAAGTCTAATAATATTATTTTCAATCCAACATATATTGTAATTTAAGTCAAATATTTTAAATTCAAATATAAATTTTAGTAATCAAGTAATTTATATTTAAGTAAATAATTAATCAAGGAACAAGTCAAATAATTTACAAGTATTCAAAATTTATTGATATGGCAAGTATTCATTTTAAACGAGACAAACAAATTCAGTTACTTGGACAAATCAAGCTAAGGGGGTGTTATTGGTTTATATATTTTAGTGGATTTAGAAATTCAAACCAAATCAAGTGTTATTGGTTTTATGATTTTAAAATCTATATGCAAATCAAGTGTTATTGGTTATATGATTTTAAAATAGATTTTGAAATCAAGTGTTATTCAATAACAAGAATTTATTTAAGGATTTGATTTAAAATTATATTTCAATGGATTTGTAAGGGGTTTTACTCTCAAAATACAAATGAACAAATACAAAGGTAAACCTTGTTATTTCCCTTGGATTTGTAATATTAACTTTTAAAAAAACTCTCTCAACATCACAATTTATTTTCTGTTCACGAAGTCATGAACCCCACACCACCTACAGCTACAACCTCATCAGAACACATTAGGCTCTTCTCCATCCAACTTCATCATGACATCCTGAATAATAGGATGAAAAATGTACGTAAAATTACATGTTAAGTAAACTGACCACAATTTTTCAAGTTTTCTGCTGCCTTTGTTAACTTTTGTAGTGCTTGATTTTCTTTCAATATACAACACTTTCTGAATTTGAAATGAGCTAATCAATAACACTCTCTGCATTGGAAAAGTTAAATTTCCCAGATAAAATACAGAAAAGAGATTGTAGTTCAAACATCTACTATGAATCTAAAAATGAAGATTGACAGCTCACTGTTTAAAACGAAGATAATCATTGACGTCAGCGACTCAGCGTCTTGCACGTTAACCATCTTGTGTTTAAACATTTTAAGAACTTCAAAGAGAGAGGTAGAGAGAGATTCCCTAATTTCTTGTTTGTTTCTGTCATTACGCAATAATCATCTACTACTCATGAAATGATTACTTTAGTTTCTTCTCTGTTATATCAAATGATTATTGTTATTTAAACATATCTTTGATTTCTTTCCTCCAAAATGTTTCTTTAAGCTTATAGAGTATACATCTTTCTTCTCATCTATCTTATTAAAACAGAAACATTCTGTTGGACCTAACATTTATTTTGTAAGTTTTTAAATTAAATACACCTTTATACTTTATAGTTAAACATACATTAAATCACTAATGTTCATTTCCTTGTACTACTATCCATGTTTCCAAACAATATACTTATTTCTTTATACTACTATCAACGTTTCCAAACAATATACTTATTTCTTTATACTACTATCAATGTTTCCAAATAATATATTTTTTATACTACTATCAATGTTTCCAAATAATACAATAATTAATAATAATTAATCTTAATTATTTTATATCTATCATTTTCTCTTTAAAATTTTGTAGAAACGTCATAATTTCATAAATTGCAAAATAGTGAACTTTAAAATTTCGATTATAAGATTACAAATTATGAAACTATTACAATTTAAATCCAATTAGATTACATATCAGTCATCCATCAGTTCAATCGGTTAGTCTCGGGTTTTAGTGATTTTTAATATGAATATTTTAAAAACATAAATTTTATTGTCAGATCTCCGGATTAACCGGTATAATCACAATCGGGTTGAATTTAAAAATACTGATTTAAATGCAAAAATATTTTAAATACACACTCTTTAAAAATTACCAAAATATTTGTTAAATTATTAGTGAAATTTTTCATGTTAAAATATTCCGCGCTTCAAAAGCGCGGATCAAAATCTAGTATTGAATTCAAACAAAAACAATACTAATAAGCTGGTCTCATCTCTCATAAATCCATTTGGTTGATTTATAATAAATCTACTTACTTGATTTTGAAATCTTATTTGAATTCTTATGAAATCTATTTATTTGATTTTACAATCAGTGGATTTACCAAAAAATTTCAAATCTGTTGAAATTTCTAAATCCATTAAAATACTAGAACCAATAACCTCCACTAAGTATTACATATCCAAAAATTAGCGGGTAGTTATCCCGTGCCCATCCGTATTATTTATGTTTTATGTATATAGAATAAAAAGTGAATGAAAACGAAATTTACCGTTTTATTTATAATAAAAGGTTATTCTATTATTCAGAAAATGTTAAGAGGAAAAAAAATCTAACATAAATCAAAACATAAAACATATAAAGGTCATGATGGATGATTTCTCTAAAGCCTCTTCCACTATGCCACGCCAGGTTCTCGTGAGTCTTCAATACTGCTCGTGTGATCTATTTGTTCTGCAAAGAGGCAGCGGCGAACCCAAGAATTTATTTTTGAGGGGTCAAAATATAATAAAAAGTCATCAAAAAGATTTGATCCTAGGTTCCGTGGGTTCAATGACAGCCTTTTAAACCAAAACACCACTCTGATCTATTGGAAACAGCTTACAAAATTCTAGTTTTAATATATTCTGTGGTGTCAAGTGACACCTATAGTCTTCACTTGGGTCCGCCTCTGCAAAGAGGGTGATTGATTTGGTCATGCAGGTGAAAATCTCATTAACCAGTTCACATCTTTGTTTTCATAAATTGCTTTTACACATACGTGATTTTTGATTTTAATGAACCATGTATTATGATCATCTCTTATATATATTTTAACCTGTGTCATGTGTGTTGTTTTGAAACTATGAATTGCTATCTATTTTAATGTAATGTCTTGAGACGCCAAAAACGACAGCGTTTTCTCTTTTCTGAAAGAAAGAAAACAAAGTACACAAATATGGCTAACTGGGCCCATGTAAAGTAATTGTAAGGCCCATAATGGTTATCTCTACAAAGATCGACGGTCAAGATAGACAAGGTTAGCATACACGCGAAGTAGAAAAGCATTGTCTCTTTCCCGCCCTAAAGCACCCGGCGAATCGCCTTCTCTCTCTCTCTCTATTCCTCTTTCTAATTAGTCTCGTCTCAGCCCCGGAGGGTGAGAAAACCCTAGAAGGCGCGACGAGAAGCCATGGCGAAATCCGGGGGTCGACCCAGTGCTTCCTTCATCAAACAGCGTTCCGGGTCGGGTACGATCCTTAGGATTAAGCTCGAGAACTTCATGTGCCATAGTAATCTCCAGATTGAGTTTGGCGAGTGGGTCAATTTCATCACCGGACAAAACGGAAGTAAGTGTTGTAAAAAAGTTTTGATCTTTAGCTCCCCAATCGATTGAACTTTACATACGTATCCCTTTTTGAAAATTTGGATTGAAGTTTTTTTTTTTTTTAATAATCTGGTTCTGTGTTGTGTTGGCAAGGTGGGAAGAGTGCAATATTGACTGCTCTATGTGTTGCATTCGGGTGTAGAGCCAAAGGGACTCAGCGGGCTTCCACTTTGAAGGATTTCATTAAAACTGGATGCAGGTTTTGTACACTTTTACCTACCACATAGTTAGGAGCATCGTAAAAGCACAAATTTGATTAAGAAACAACTATCTTGTGCTTCTTTAATGGTGTGAGAGAGTGACTGAAACTTACTTTCCAATGGGGATTCGTTGCTTGCAGCTATGCGGTTGTCCATGTAGAGATGAAAAACCAAGGGGAGGATGCTTTTAAGCCTGATGTATATGGCGACGTCATAATTATCGAACGTAGGATAACCGAGTCTGCTAGCTCTACCATTCTCAAGGATCATGAAGGTTTAAATTCACTGTAGCCCTTTTCTTTCTCTTATCTTGTTTGTAGGCTGGTCTTACAATTTGTCTCATATCCCGTATGGTGCTTGTTGTGATGACCATCTCGCTTCTTACTCTTTTACTCTTTTATTTTTTAATTTGTATGTAAAATTTTTGGTTCGAAGGGTTTTTCTGTTCTTATTTTATGCAACCTATGCTCTGCAGGAAAAAAAGTAAGTAGCCGAAAGGATGAGCTACGGGAACTTGTTGAACATTTTAATGTGAGTTTTTTTTCCTTCATTCAAACTGATAAGTCATAAGTATTAAGTAATATGGGAGATAATTGTTACTTCTGGTCTTTTATGCCCCCTTAAAGTTTCTCAATATATTAGCCATGTTGTCATATTCATTGCTTGATCTGTCTTATGTACATGTGTAGATTGATGTTGATAATCCATGCGTAGTAATGAGTCAAGACAAGAGCAGGGAGTTCTTGCATTCTGGAAATGACAAAGATAAATTTAAGGTATCTGCTGTTAACTTGGTATAAATTAATGTCAACCATATTGATTCTTTTTGGCTAAAATCTTCTGTTCTTTAGTTCTTTTTCAAGGCAACCCTTCTTCAGCAAGTTAATGATCTTCTCCAAAGTATCTACGAGCACTTGAGTTCTGCAACTGCCTTAGTCGATGAGATGGAGGAAACAATTAAACCAATAGAAAAGGAGATCAATGAGTTGCGTGGAAAGATAAAGAATATGGAACAAGTTGAAGAAATAGCTCAAAAGTTACAGCAGTTGAAAAAGAAACTTGCTTGGTCATGGGTGTATGATGTGGATAGGCAGCTCCAGGAACAGACCGATAAGATTGTGAAGCTTAAAGAACGCATACCTACTTGCCAAGCTAAGATAGACTGGGAACTAGTAAGTCATACATACTTTTTCATTATCTGAAATTTGGACGGCTATGAAAGATTGCAGCATTACTAGCTATTACTTCTCCCTTGTAACAATGAATTTTATAGCTGTAGAAAAAGAGATAGTTTGGTTAAGTGGAGTCTTGATATATTTGCACCCTAGAACATTCTTCGAGGACCATGGTTAAAGACATATTATCAAACTTCTTTAAGTTTGGGTGTGTTTTTGCCTCCAATATGGTCGATTTGGTTATAGTTATTATATTGATTGATTATATTGCTTAATTCATGTTTTACATGAATTAAGCAATATATTGCTTATTGACCCTTGTTGCTTACTGATTGTATTGCTTAATTCATGTTTTAGAACTAAAACTGAATATATGGCTGAAAAACTGAAATTTATAGAGAGCTATCTACACAGAGCTGAATATAGAGCTTAATTTATGTTCTAGAACTCGAACTGTTTGATTCTAACTGATCAATTCTGTAGGCTAAAGTGGAATCATTAAGGGATCGCTTGACCAAGAAGAAAGCTAAAGTTGCATGTCTGATGGATGAATCAACTGCGATGAAGAGAGAGATAGAGACTTGTCACCAATCAGCCAAGCTGGTTTGTAATATATAGTTTTAAAAGGGGTCTAGTGGATGGGTTTTTTTTCCGCATAGAATTGATTATCTTCCTCCATTTAACTAACATATATTAGGCATATGAAGTTACTGGACTTGCCAAATGCGTTGCATGGCTCAAATATACATAGATTCTCAACGTGGACAAGATGAAAATAACATTCAGCCTGATTTAGTTTGGAAAAATTGCTTTAGGTTTAATGAATTTTCAGATTGTTTTTGATGTATCTTGTCTTGTTTGTTCATGTTGTCAATTCTGACTGTAGGCGGCACGAGAAAAGATTGCTCTAGAAGAAGAATTTAATCATAAGCGCAGTAGTGTTCAGAAGATTAAGGATCGTGTTAGAAGGCTTGAACGGCAGGTTGGAGATATCAATGAACAGACAATGAGAAACACTCAGGTCCTCTATATCTGTCATTGATAGTATCTATAAAAACCACAAACTGTGTCATTCTTTTCTTCTGTGCTAATGTGTTTTGGCATAACAATAATGTGTTGTGAAGGTATATTTCTCATAGGTTGACAATGATGCAGGCTGAACAATCTGAAACCGAGGAGAAATTGAGATACTTGGAACATGAGATTGAGAAGGCTGAAACACTACTTTCCAGGTTATAATATTAAGTTCTATCATTTTTTTTCTTGTTCCTATCCATCTTCTGTAGTCTGTCTCATTCTTCCTTCAAATATTTGATACCTTTAGATTGAAAGAGGAAGAGAATGCCTTACTGGAAAAAGCATCAGCTGGAAGGAAAGAGATGGAACACATCGACGATATGGTAACTATACCTATGCTACTTACATTCTATTCCACATGAAAATTTATAAGAGTCTTATCAGTTTCGTACGCAGGCTGCTTTAGTTTGTAATTAACACATTGTTCATTATTTGGCGTTTTGGCTTCTAGATTCGAGACCATCAAAAGAGACAAAAAGATATAAACTCCAACATTTATGATCTGAAGAAACATCAAACAAACAAGGTGCCGTTTACATGATTTAATTACAATATTCGGTGTTTCAGCTGGATATTGCCAAACCTCTTTCGTTAAAACCTAAGAGGCACACAATATACATGCATTCTCATTAGGTTACTGCTTTTGGAGGGGACAGAGTCATTTATCTTCTGCAGGCTATTGAGAGACATCATCGTAGATTCAAAAAGCCTCCAATTGGTCCTATTGGCTCCCATGTGGTGAGTTTGAATTTGTTTATTTTGCAAATCTGTGAACCAAAACAATATTCCAATGTAATACTTTTGTGGAATCAAAAATCTCACAAAATATCTTCTAATGGTGTGATGTTCTACAGACGTTGATAAATGGCAATAAATGGGCGTCTGCAGTTGAACAAGCTCTTGGAAACATGTTAAATGCATTCATTGTGACTGATCATAAAGACTTCGCTCACTTTAAGAAGCTGTGCGAATGAAGCCAATTATAAAAACCTTAAGATTATCATATACGACTTTTCAAGACCAAGGTTCAAAGTTCAATGAAACATTTTAATCTTTTCTTTTAACCCTTCAAAATTAATCAATGGGTAGCTTATGACGCAAAATTTGCTTTCTCTGTTCAATTGTGCAGGTTAAATATACCAAGACACATGATTCCTCAGACAGAACATCCAACAATTCTCTCTGTCTTGCATTCTGATAATCCAACCGTTCTCAATGTCTTGGTGGATGTGGTGATCTTACTTTCAGATTTCCCCTCGACTTGCTAATTTTCTTCTTTCTTACAATCTTATATTTTGGTCTTGTTTTCTGGATATTTCAGAGTAATGTTGAGAGGCAAGTGCTTGCAGAGAACTATGAGGTGGGAAAGGCAGTTGCTTTTGGGAAAAGGCTCTCAAATCTGAAGGATGTTTTCACTTTAGACGGGTACCGAATGTATGTAACTTGTTAGTTTTGGCATGGAAAGTCCCTCATCTTTAGTTCTTTTTAATACAAATTGTGAACGTGACAAAAGGGTTTGACTTGAGACCATCTAGGGGATAGACGAGTATCTTCCGCAGTCATAACACTAATGTATCTACTCTTACCTCAGGTTTTTCCGTGGGCCAGTTCAGACAACTCTTCCTCCTCTTCCTCGCAAACCTACGCGACTATGTGCTTCTTTTGATGACCAAATCAAGGATCTTGAAATAGAGGCTTCTCGAGGAAAAAACGAGATAAATCAAGTGCATGAGACGTAAGAGGGGAGCAGAGGAGAATCTTGAAGAACTCGAGTCGAAAATCCGCACACTGAAGGTAATTTCAACTCATTGGATTAATCCAGTGGACATTTCGTCGAGACTGATGTTCCCAGTCGTTAGGCATCTTAACTGAAATGATTATCTTGTTTTCACATAGCTTTGGTTTTCATAACATTTTTTGTGCGCATTCCTTTCTTTGGTTTATACAGAAGCAACGAAGCCAAGCAGAGAGAGTTTTGACGACAAAGGAATTCGAGATGCGAGATTTAAAGAGTACAGTCGCTGCGGAGAATGACACATCATCGTCTTCCAGTGTTAATGAGCTTCATCTTGAAATCATGGTTTGTTTGCTGGTGACGATACTATTTTCTTGTGATTGGTTTCACCATGTTCTCATTCACTAAGTTAGGGTGTTTTCTTTCTAATTAATATATCAGAAAGAGCGAGAAGAAATAGAGGAGAAAGAAGCTTTCCTTGAGAAGCTCCAGATCTGCTTGAAAGAAGCTGAACTAAAAGCTAATAAACTTAATGCTTCATTTGAGAACTTACGTGGTATGTCTGTATCTTTTTCTTGGTTTGTGAATTGTGATAGAACATGGATAGATCACCTTAACTGACTGACCTACTTTATTATGTCAATTCATCCTAATGCAGAGTCAGCCAAGGGTGAAATTGATGCCTTTGAGGAAGCAGAAAACGAGCTAAAGAAGATTGAGAAAGATCTTCAATCTGCCGAAGCGGTACCTCTTCTCGCCTCTACGTTTAAACAAATTGATCTTGTACTTGCTTTTGAATGCAGAAGGTAAGCATTATTTCTGTTTCAGGAGAAAATACATTACGAGAATATAATGAAAAACAAGGTCCTAACTGATATCAAGGAGGCTGAGGCTAATTATGAGGACGCTTAAAACTAAGCGAAAGGTACACACATAAGTAACTTTGACAGTTGTGCTAGTAATTCTATATATACAATTTCATTTTCGTTTGGTAACGAATTACATATGCTTAAATTTCAGGAAAGCGACCAGAAGGCCTCTGAAATTTGTCCCGAGAGTGAGATAGAGTCTCTGGGGCCCTGGGATGGGAGTACTCCTGAGCAACTCAGTGCTCAGATTAACAGAATGAATCAGAGACTTCATCGAGAGAATCAGCAGTTTGTATTTTTAGTATTGTCTTTTAGCTATTCCTTCACACGTAAAGAGACCTGTGACAGTAAACCACATGCTTCAACTTTCGTTTGGTGCAGGTTTTCTGAATCAATCGATGACCTTAGGAATGATGTACGAGAAACTAGAACGAAAGATTGCAAAGAAGCGCAAATTGTATCAAGGCTATCGAGAAAAACTCATGGTTGAGCCCTTGCAGATCTGTTTATGTTAAAGCTTTATATGTGTTGTTATAGCTGCATCGTTTAATATTCATTACCGTTTTAATCAGGCCTGCAAAACTGCTCTGGATTCGCGGTGGGGCAAGTTTCAAAGGAATGCATCGCTTCTTCGGCGCCAGCTAACGTGGCAGTAAGAGTTGATTTCCTCCATTGCTAACCCCATAGATGAACTTGTAGTTCGGTTGTTTCCTTAAGATTGTATGGAGCTTTCTTTAATTTTATGATCTTCCAAGCAGATTCAACTCTCACTTGGGAAAGAAAGGTATCAGTGGACACATCAAAGTCAGTTATGAAAATAAAACTTTGTCCATAGAGGTAACTGACACTGCTATGCTAAGATATCTACAATCAAATGTGTCCCATGTTATAACATTATCTGATTGATGACGTTTGTTTCCGACAGGTTAAGATGCCGCAAGATGCAACAAGTAATGCCGTTCGAGACACCAAAGGTCTTTCAGGTGCTTGCTTCCTTCTCCACTTAAAGAAAAAAAAACAAATATATGTAACTCATTGTTATGTAAAAGACATATCCTATATTGGAAACTAGTCATCTAAGATTACTCTCATCTTATCATAAAACTTTCAGGCGGAGAACGTTCTTTCTCAACTCTGTGCTTTGCATTAGCTCTTCACGAGATGACAGAAGCCCCATTCCGAGCAATGGATGAGTTTGATGTGTTTATGGTAATTATGTTTACAAGCATTACATTGGAGATGAGAGCTTTGCTGAAACAATCATTCTGTTTTAACCTCTCTGTTCTGTAAATCCAGGATGCTGTAAGCCGGAAAATCAGTTTGGACGCGCTGGTGGATTTTGCAATTGCACAAGGAGCGCAGTGGATGTTCATCACTCCTCATGATATCAGGTATGGATTAGCTGTCAACACCATGGAACTCTGTTTTGAAGTTTGATCTTTGGATGAGACTCTCACACTCGTGTGCTCTGTTACAGCATGGTGAAGTCGCATGAGAGGATAAAGAAGCAGCAAATGGCCGCTCCTCGTTCCTGAAATTGAAAGAAACCCTCCTTTCTATGTAAAATATTAATTCATAAAGGTTTATTCACTTTGCTTGCAGATTTCTAAGTATTAGTTCGTTATTTATCATCAATCTGCTTTTTAACAGAGTGACTTTTCTTGTTCTATGTTGCCACATCTCATGCAAGTTTCTACCTTTTTTGAAAGAGATGTTCATTTTGTAAATTATTAATCACGTTGTGGTCATACTAAAAAAAAACATGCCATTAACATCAGAATAATAAACTCAGCTCTAAATGAAAAATAAATAGTAAAAGAAAACCCTTTTATATTTCTTATATATACTACTACTATTGGTCAGAGGTAATATAATGTTAAATTGATACTTATATAGAAACGGATGTACTTTATTTCATGGTTTATGCAAATAGAGAATCGACTAAAACATTCTGCGGGTCGTATCCATACTTGGAAAATAAGAAAACATTAACCGGTTGGTTTAACATACAACTACACTTGGCTTCTATGCAATCCGATGAACAAATCAGTTTCGACGTCCGATATGTTCATGTTTTCACAAGCAGATGATGATGATGATGCATTCTTCTCACTCTCTAGGCTCCTTGACTGCATCCACAATGGCCTTTCTTCAAACTGAAAGGATAACAAATTATTTCCTAAATTTCATGGAAGAACAAAAAATAACTCAGTAATTAGAGAGAGAGAAAAAAACATTCATGAGATGCCAGTTTTTGATGGACTACTCTTCAGTTTCAATTAAAATTTATTCAAAAGTAGTATATTAATCTACCATCAGATTTTTCATGAAACTTAAGAAAAATGGGTTTTCCATACTGAAGAATCAAAGCGGTAGTTGATGTTTTTGTAGCAATATATCTATTATCCAAATTATGTAGCAGTTAGGTAAGTAGAAAGTAAAATCCACGGTTAATCTCGTTAAATAAGTGTGGCTGTGCACAGTGGCGGACCTAGGATCTAATTTTACCTGGGTCAAACTTAAAATTTAAGAGGAAAAAATGAACAAAAGGTGTCATGACCAGGATTTGAACAGGGGGTTAGGGGTGTCAGGAGGAAGAATTTACCACTAGAACTACCGATTTTCCATTGTATTATCAAACAAATTAATATTTATTGAGATTAAAAGTGTGTCAGGTGACACCCCATTTCCCTGTGTAGGTCCGCCTCTGGCTGTGCATGAATGAATACATGCATATGTTCTTGGTAGTATTTATATGCGTGCGTGTATACCATTTCGTGCAGCTTAGTTCTCTCGTTTACGAGCTCTCTCGTTCCTTCAATCTAATGAGAACAAACACACACACACACGCAATTAATGAAAATTAGAAAGCAATTGCCACTAAGAACTGACCAAAGTACAAACTAGTAATATTACCTCCGATTTTAGTTTCCCTACCTCATCTTCATGCACCTTACCCTGCGAAATTTTTGGTAGAACCCGGAATGAGCTAGGCTGGTTTGATATCTAATCACTTAGATGATTAGACGTCTGAGAGAACAATATAAAACTAGACATCCTCTAGAACAACACCGTTGTTATAAGACCCATTATTGTTAAACACGTTAAGACAAATCATATAAATCCACAAAAAAAATCATATAAATCTTTGAAAATACTATTTTTATTAGTAATGCTCTATGTAAGTTTACCTTTCTTTCTTTTCCTTAAAAAAAGAAGAAGTAAGTTTACCTTTCTTTCCTTTTCTCAAAAAAAAAAAGTTACCTTTCTTGATCTGATAAGAGTAAGACTTCTCTCAATTTGGATTGTTATTTCATTGAGCTCCTCCACCGAACAAGAACCTAAATCTTGTCCCATAAGCTTCCTAAGATGCATGATATTGCGTTCACGAGTGTATTTACAATCATGTATTGTTTTAGAAACATATATGTAGTTGGTATAAAAATATCAGAAGCTAACCGGCAATGAAGTTGAAGAAGTTCAATCCTGTTCACCATTACCGTTACTTCGTTCTTGAGATCCTGCACATCTTTCTCTTCTTGGAGTCTCTCAGCATGAAAGTATCCATTCCTATACATCTCACATTGTTCCATCATCTTCTTCATGCTGAATCATTTTCAAGTTAACCTCTTCATCATTAATAATATTATATATTAGCATGTATATTAACTTCCGAAAATGTTATCATGACCAACAAGAACATTAACACATGCAAGAATAATGGAATGTTATGCATACATAATACATATTTGTTCAAACGTAAATTAAATACATGTTGTAGATACTAGACACGTCACACGCTTGACCTATCTTAGGAATAGTATGATTGAATCCGCTAGGGGAAATTATGTACATTTAATTCTCAATATGTTACTTGGCCTACATAAGGAGCAGAGATTGCTAAACAAATATCTGAGATACAAACGTGTATAGTAATATGTCTTGGTTTCCTCTTTACTTATGATACTTATAAGCATGACGGTATGACCAATATATTGTGGACTAAGAACGTTACAAACTCAACAGCAAAAGCTTTACATATTATACTAGGCTACACACGTCGTTTTACCTAATACTTACCAACAGTTTGAATGAAATTGTCAAAACCATTTCAAATTGTCAAAACCATTTGTAAACACACAAAATTACGAATGAAATGTATTGCAAGAGATTTTGCTGGCTAATTATCAAAACTCATTCAAGTGTAGCTAAGAGGCTATATAATATGTGGTTTCACATTTCTGATCAGTACTGGGATTTGATAATCATTAGAGGCATCATTTGGAACTCCATTGCTTTGGATTTGGTTTAAGAAATTCAATCGCCTACTAAAGATCAACACAATTAAGAATCATGAAAACTATCGAGGGATACATTTGAGACCCTAGTAGAAATTCACAAGAGATTATATCATATACATAAATAAATACTGTATGGATTTTTAAAACGGTCCAATTGTACTCTTAAAGTATTGGATAACCACTAGGATTTATTTTTAATATTAATTATAAAAATGGCAAGTTGTTACAGCATGAGTTCCAAGACATACTAGGTTCAAAGTTCAAGAACACTTTTTTTGGAAAGCCCTAAACTATTTGAATTCATTTAAACAAAAACTTAATTAAGTTAAGGAAAAGCATCTGATAAACTAATTATGATGAAAGTTTGAATTCTATAAATAAAACTTCGTTAATTAGTAAAGTAAATACAGAAAATTTATATGACCAACATTTTAAGGCATATATATTGTTGAAAAATATACAAAGGAATATATATATTTATTTAAAATAAATAAATCTAAATGACCAACATTTATCTATAATTTCTCTACAATGATATTTGGGAATAGAGTTGGAGAGAAAGAAATCTATATATCACTACTAACTACAAGAATAAACAAAAATAATCAAAGTAAAGCGAGAACAAAAGATTCATAGAAGATTATTGATTGATTAAAGGTTTTTATAAATGCAAGATTGCTTACTCGGAGCTAGCGAACTCGTATAGTTTTCCTTTTTGCGAAAAGACAATGGCTGCAACTTGAGCATCGCATAGAACTGAAAGCTCGTGAGCCTTCTTCAAAAGACCTTTCCTACGCTTGGAGAACGAAATTTGCCTGCTTGTCAGGTTCTCAATTCTTTTGATCTCGATCTTCCCTCTCACCATCTTGTTCCTGTCAAGACTATTAAATCCGTATGAAACCCTAAATCTGGAAGAAATGATTTCTTGTTTTTGGGAAAAAGAAACATTAATTTCTTGTAGAAAGAAAACGAACTTACTCGGATCCAAACATAAATCAGGAAACTGCTTCTTAATAACAAGAGGAAGATCCACTGACAAGACCAGCTGTACCACAAAAAGTCAAGGTGGTAACTTCCCTAGGAAAAAAATGGAAGACTGGGGGAGGTAAAAGAAACCTAACAAAACCCTTTATAAAAAAATCTGTCAAGATTCGCTTCAAGGGACTTATAGCAGAACGGGACCAAGAAAACATGTGATGGTAATCAGGAATACATTTTACAAGTAAATGAAAGATATGCAAATGAAGAAAACAATAAACTCGGTGGAAAGAGAAAAAAATTGAGACATAAATTAGATGCCTTGATGATTTAGAGCATCTGCAACCCATTACTATTTTCACTTCTATAATAGCATTTAGAGGTGAAATTGCTCCAACCCACCTCTATTTCTTCCTCTATAATAGAGATTTCTATTTTTTCCTCTATTTATAGAGGAAGAAATAGCATTCCTCTATTTTTTACTCTATATTTTAGAAATTGCTATTTTAGAGGAATACATTAGAGCATATCTCACCTCTATTATAGAGTTCTCCTATTTTAGAGGTGAAAATAGCAAAATACATTGGAGATGGTCTTAGGAGAAAATGGCTTATTCCCCTACGAACTAGTTGTTCCCGACTTTTTCACACACGAACTTTTAAACCATGCCAAAAACCACGCGAACAACGGAAATATTGCTTATTCCCTTATGAACTAATTATTTCCAGCTTTTTCACATACAAATTTTTAAACTTTGCCAAAAACCACATGAACTACGCTATTTTTTGAATTACATACACAAACTATCAATTTTAAGCTAATTCCCCTAAAATCGTAAATTGTGTTATTTAAGCATTAACTTAGTTTATGATAGGTGGATAGCCGATTTAATTTGGGTTGATAAAAAAGGATAATACATCGTTTTGTTATTTTTCGTTTTTTTGTCGACTGCTCTTCTTCTTCAAAAATCGTTTTGCTCTTCATCATCAACTGGAAATAAAATTTATTATTTTGTAGAAGATTAAATATTTTACATGATGCATAAAGAAAAAAGAGCAGCAACTACTAGTTTACCAATCCGCTATGTTACTGCTCTTCTTTCTTTATGCATCATGTAAAACGTTTAATCTTCTGCAAAATAATAAATTTTATTCCCAATTGATAATGAAGAGTAAAAAGATTTTTAAAGAAGAAGGACAGTTGACAAAAAGAAAAGAAAAAGGAAAAAACGATGTATTATCTTTTTTCATCAACCCAAATTAAACCGTCTATCCACCTGGCATAAACTAAGTTAATGCTTAAATAACACAATTTATGATTTTAGGGAAATTAGCTTAAAATTAATAGTTTGTGTATGCAATTAAAAAAATAGCGTAGTTCATATGGTTTTTGGCAAAGTTTAAAAATTTGTGTGTGAAAACGCTGGAAATAATTAGTTCATAAGGAAATAAGCAATATTTCCGTTGTTCGTGTGGTTTTTGGCATGGCTTAAAAATTCGTGTGTGAAAAAGCCGGAAATAACTAGTTCGTAGGGGAATAAGCCATTCTCTCGATGGTCTTAGTCTCTTTTTGGTCAAAACTCTCTTTATGCAAGGAGGCACAAACCCTAGGTTTAATTAGTCTTGCTTTTTGCCCTCTAATTTAGTTACTCTCAGGGAAAAAACGTATGTTATTTTGCCGATGCTGCTTCGATTATCCCACGTTGCTTTGCCTGAAGGCAAGCAAAGATAAGTAACTTTTAAGTTTCTTACTAAAAATGTTCATAAATACCAACTATCATTAATTAACTCAACTATAGAAATATCAAAGAAAAGCTTAGAAATTACATGATTAAAGGATGTTTAATACGAAACTAATGTTACATGTAATGATTTTGGACATACAAAATTAAGGATTTCAGTTCATAACCCTCGAGTAATTAAAAACTGACAGTAGATTTAGATTAGTTCTTCTTTTAGACTAATTCAGTCAATGTTAGCCAATTATCAATTTTAATGTCGCTTGATGTAATAAAGATTTAAACAATACTCTACGGATGTATTAAACTCAGAGTTTGAAGTGGTTTGCATTAAAATAAAAAATTCATTGTTATATTCAAACATGTATTTTAAAAATTCATTTAAAATCTACTGTTATTTGTATATGTTTCTACAAATATATTCATCACTTACATAATGTTTTTCTCTTATCTAAAGGGTTCTACATGCTTTTGAGGATTTCTTTTTCCTTATTTTTGTTTGGGGTGTGTGCATGTGTTCGATCGCTGGTCAGCAGACTCCTACTGACCCATGCTCCGATTTCAAGAAGCCACTTGCAACAAGCCAATAAATGCTTGAGATATAGTATCTTTATACGGTTAAAGTTTTATTCAGCTTATGAACTTGCTAATAAAGGTATTTCTCAAAAAAGAGAAGAAAAAAGAAACTAGCTAATAAAGGTGAAGTTATCTCCATATATCAGTTATTGGTAATTGTTTTGACGAAAAGCACTATTGTACTAGGTACTCGAGGAATCAAAAAACAAACTAAATATTGTTGTTATATTAAAACGAGGCAACAAAGGTTGTTATCATAATATCCACATTGCCATGCAATTACGGCAAGCTTAATGCTTATACAAGCCCTGTGCAAAATAGAAACTAGGAGTACTCTGCTATATATAAATATGATAAGAGTATGTGCTTTGATAAAATATTCATATATATTTTCACTTTTAAAAAAATGGAAAAAATATTATCGACAATTACTCCCAGAGAATCAAATTGTATGGTTATGTATATATATATATTCAGTTTTTGAAAAAATGAAAAAAATATTATCGAATTAAACGAGTTACTACTTGTTTGTATAACGACTGTAATGGGTTGGCCCAACTAACATGGGCTTGATTATCAACATGGGCTAATAAAATACCAGAAAGAAAAAATCTCTGACCGTAGTAAGTGAAGGAAGCTAGAAAACTCAATTAACATGTCGGAAACATTAAGCAGCGTAATAAAATAGTATCCAGACACGATCGACCGTCTTCCGCTCGTTTACGGTCTCAGGAAGATGAAAGACAGAGAGGAATCATCTGGCTCTTCAGGATCAACAACAACAAACAAGCCTAACGGTGATCACGAACCTCGAGAGATCAACATCCGACCATTCTCTTCTGTTCCTTCTTCTCCTCGCAACGCTTCCTCTAAATACGATTTCGTCAAGGTTCGATTTTTTTTTGATTTTTTAATTTATTTCTTTCTGCCGATTCTTCATCAAAAGTTTTTGAATTTTTTTTTTCTTTTAATTCAGGTGAAGGTATGGCTTGGAGATGCCGATCACTACTATGTCCTGTCTCGTTTCTTGGTCTGTAGAATGCTAACTGTTACTAAGGTTTTTGCCCCAAATTACTCTTCTTGTCTTTTTTATTTAATATTATTATGGTTGCTTCTGAGCTGATTCTCTATCCATAGCATTTCATGGAAACATTGTTTGGTTTCAGATTCCAAATCATGTGGCCGTGAAGATTGCTCTTGAGCTCAAGAAGCTTCTGATTGACAACAGTCTTTTAGATGTGTATGTGACAACACTATTTGGTCTCCATTTTCCCATCTTGTCCATGTTGTTTTTTTTAACACAGTTTTGCTTCGTTTTGTCCTTTTAGGTCTCAGAAAGATTTGGAAACCAGTTTGTTTATGGTATGGTGCATATACATTATGTTAGATGGTCTCTGTGAAAAAACGTTTTTTTTTCTTTTAACTATTCTGATTCAAACGTGTAGCTTATGGAGCGACGTGGTTACGGGAAGGAGTATGTTAATCGCTACAATATGATGACCAAGTAAAGAAAATGCTGACTATATATATAAATATGTTTTTGTCTATTTTACTCTCAAATGTTATTTTTGTGTGAGGGGGTTATAGATTTCATCATCAGAGAGTACCTCTGGTGATACTTGTTTGCGGAACAGCTTGTGTAGGGAAGTCCACAATAGCTACACAACTTGCTCAGAGACTCAACTTGCCTAACGTCTTACATGTATGTATTATCTTACTCACTCAATACCCCCTTCCTTCTTCATTTGTTTTTTTTTTTATAGTCTTATGTGTACTCTTCTGTTCTACAAGACTGACATGGTATATGAGCTGCTCCGTACAGCAACTGAGTACGTTTCAAGCTTCTATCACACTCTTATCCTCTAGTATGACAAATGATGAATAAAAATGTAATTGTTTTTTTTTTTTTGTGTTATAAAAATCTTAGTGCTCCTTTGACATCAACTCCTGTATGGACTCGAGAGTTCGGATCATCAGAGGAGCTGATAACCGAGTTCTGTAGAGAATGCAGAATTGTTCGTAAAGGTACTTCATTTTCAGTGTTAGAACCAATTGATTCATTTTCACTCTGTGTTTTTAGATTGTTACATTATCACAAATGGTTTGTTGTTTGCTTATTAGGACTTGCTGGTGATCTGAAGAAAGCAATGAAAGATGGGAAACCCATTATCATTGAGGTATATATATTGTTTTTTTTGTGAAAAGCTTTTTATTTTACTTGTTTTTTTATAAATCTTTGGTGATATGAATTTTATCATCATCTTACAGGGAAGACATTTAGATCCAAGCATATACTTAATGAACGATGAGAACAAAGCTCCATCAAATGATCCCGACAAGACTAGTAGCAGCAAAGAAACAAACTCTTCATGGAGATGTGACCTCCGAGGAGGCAGGTTCCTCCTCAAACACTAAAGAAACGGAAGATACTGCCACAGAAGAGCCCCATTCTCAGGCTGAATCCATGACAACATCTGTGGAAGATGAACTATCTGAAAAAGCTGCACAATGTAGAATCGATGGTATTGTGTTTGTTTTTTTTCAGCATTATCCCTTACTTCCTATGAAGTTTCTTTGCATTAGATTCTGTGTAATACTGTGTGGTTTCGTTTTATCATGTATGTGCAGAAGAAACTGCAGAAGAGAAGAGGAAAGGCTGCAGATGGGAGTGGTGGGAAGGCGAAATCTGGTCCTGAGCCCATAGTCATATCTATTGTCTTAAAGATGGCTGAGTTTGATCATAAGGTAGGTGGTGATTCAGTTTTTTTTTTTATGGGGATCTTTCTCAGTTGTTTGAGTTTCCTTTAAAATCTTGTTATCTCAGGCTTTGCTAGAGGAGTGGATCTCTTCTCGTACATCTGGAGATAAATATACATCTAAGGTATAATTAATAAACAAACCTCAAGCCCTTCCCTAAACTGTATCTTGAAAGTTGTATGATGAACACAGTTTTTTTTTTTTTTTGTAGGAGAAAGAGAGACTAATCACAAACCTGAAAGACCATTGAAGACTACCTTTGCTCCTTCAATTCACAGGGAGTGACAGTTGTAAATATATCAGCCACCACTTTCCCGCAGACACTGGATTGGCTGCACAACTATCTTCTTCAGGTAAAGGAGTTTAGAAATTTCAAGAAAAGCTTTTACAAGTCTCTTAGACCAACCAAAAAAAAACCGTGACCACGGTCTCCATTGTTCTTGGTGTGTGTGTGTTGTAGCGTATTGAGGAAGGGATTCGATCGGCAGAGAATGAGACGCCTGCAAAAGAAGTGTTGAAGAAGGCTTTAAGTCAAGGATGAAAGCTTCTTGTCACTTAGTATGAATCTGAAACAGGAAATGAGTTTAGAACTCTGTTAAATGCATGAACATTGTATGATCTCAATTGCTTCTTCCGTGGCAGTGATGACCTGATCCAAGGAAAAAACAAACTTTTGTTTTATGTTCACATGAATGAATGATTTAAGATGCTTGTTGGCATAGTTCAAGTTAGTTATCATAACCATCAAGTTTGAGAGTTAACAAATACAATCATGTGGTGATTTATCATTATTTCTTTTACTAGAAAAAAAAGGAAGATAGGGAGTTAAAAGATGGAGATGCGGGGTATCGATCCCCGTACCTCTCGCATGCTAAGCGAGCGCTCTACCATCTGAGCTACATCCCCTTTGATAAGTACGAGAGCGAACATCCCAAAATGCTAACTTCCAGTTTCTGTTCTGTCCTAAACCTGTTTCTTCATCACAATCTTTTTTTTTCTATAGATTTTATTCTGCTTCTTTACTTGTATGATATCTTGAGTACTATAGGATTTGGTTCCTGAAAGTTCAGGGATATGTGATAGTTTTTTTCTTTTAAAAGCTCAAGTTTTTTTTTTCCAACGGGTATAATCTGATCTTGCTTCTTGACGGTTTTAATTTTTTTTTGAAGTGGATTTGATGGTTGTTTTGCAAGTGAAGATTAAACAGACAGGGACATCAGAAATAATCTGTGTTGACTTTTAGTCTTTAATGGGAATCTCTCTGATGCATAAACCAACTCTCTTTACCTTCACTTTTGTTCTGTTTTGATTTACTAAGCTACTAGTAAATCATAATAACTAACCATAGATTCCAAGCAAAAACACAATGATACTAATCAATAATCATATCTACAAATCAATAAGAGCCCTGATGGAAAAGACCCGTCTCTTTATACCACCATCTTCTGATGCTGTTGCTCTGTTTCATAACAGAAGTTGCTAGTTGATGATGACGACGACAACAACACATCCAGATTCATTTTAAGTTCCCCTACAGACGCTAAAGCCATGAGCTCCTTACTGTCTAAACCTTTCGCTGGTCCAAGGCTGCACCTCTCGCTACCGTGCTTGTCCAAAGCTTTCTTGAACTTATTAATCTGCATTTTCAAAGAGATTCAGTTTACTGCTAATTGCCCAATGATATGAAAAGCTGTTTGATGATGCGATTGTGGCTTACGGTGGCGATGGTGCAGCTGAAACTACACAGTTTACCCTCTGCTCCTCTATAGAGCTTAAAGAAAGGAAGCACAGTGGACGTTAAGGCCATGACACATTGTTCTAAGCTCTTCTTGATTCACTTTGAGAAACATCACGTTTGGGTTTGATTCAGCCAATTGACAGATCTGTTACAAAACATACCAAATCAACTGAGAGAACAAAAAAAAAAAGTGGAACTAGTTATTGACTAGGCATACACACATAGATGTATATACCTTTGGGTGGAGAGATTTGCAGCCACCACAACCGGGAGAGTAGAAATCAAGAACAACTAATCTATCACCAGCGTTAAGCAAAGAGTCAACGAGATGATTAGCAGAGTGAATCTCTAACATAGTTGTACTTTCGTTGACTTCTCCCACCATCTCATCCCTCTACTCATACCAATTGATGATGTCTTTGTCTGAAATCAAAGCAAAACAAAACAAGCTTGTTTTAAGAATCTATAAAGCCAAATGAAAATGGGATTTAAAGTAAAAAGAAAAAAAGATATGTTTTTTTTTTTTTGGATTACAGGAACAACAACATAGGAAGAAGAAGAAGACAACGCGGTGAGTGTTTGGTTTGAAGACATGGGATGTTCCTTCAAATCTAGGCTCATAACAGGTGAAAGTTTCGGATTTTGATTTGTTTTCCTGAGAAAATGAACAAAACCCAAAAAGCCCGTGATCGATTCTAGTCCCGGAGTATTGAGCAAGCGCTTCCACACACAGCTCTGAGAGGTGAAACAGCATCCATGTCTGTCTACAGGAGGAAGACTCAGAGATTCTTGAGATGAAGAAGAAGGAGAGAGAAAAGTGCAGAGGGGTTTTGATTGAATGAGAAAAAAGCAACAAAAGTTGGTCACTTTATTGACCTATCGAAATCAAATGAAGAAGACCAATGAGTACAGTTTATGCAGAAACTTGTTGTTCTGTTCTTATGTTAGGTGGTGGGGTCCTTCTATATCCAACTGGATTCATTATTATTATTATTGGACTTTATCCATATCTATTTTACCCTTTAAATTCGTGATTCGTGCCAAATATTTAATTATTCTTGCTTTATTGTTAGTTAGCGCTTATTTGACCGGATTTTTCAACTTAAATGATCTGCTTAAAATTATTGTTTGGCCTAAATTTTAAATACAATCTTATTATTGTGAATTTATAAGTAGTATTGGAGGAAAATATTATGATTCTAGGAGATTACTCGGTGCACACAGTACAAATATCTATAAGATTTTTTTTGTAACTGTTTTTTTTTTTCAGTTTTCCTTAATATAAAAGTATTGAGAAGGGGGTAAAATGCATCACTGTCAGGGTCGCCGCATGAAACGTGTTGCTGACTGTGTTTGAGGCTTTTCCTCGTTGGATATGGTCCCACTTGCCTTATTCAAATAACAATTGTAATGAACCATTACTGCAAGAGCTTATTGGAAGATAAACCATATTCTAATCAAATTAATTACAGAAACTAATTATCATTTTCTATTTGACCATAGAAAAATTGTTAATTTTCCTTTTTAAATGGGATGGATAGCTTATTTGAAGATGTATATTTTTATCTTTCATTTTCTGCAATTCATTAAGATTTTTTTGTTTTTTTTTGCATTATCCATGATCTGATATTTCCAAGATATATATATAAGTTAAACAGTTGAAAAAGAGCAGCCCATAGTTTCATGTAATCTTTTATTCATTCGGCCGAAATACTAGTCCAAGGAATCCAAGAGCAGCCCACAGCATTTTTAATTCAAAACAACGTATATATACAGCACTTATATTGTGCAAATAATATAAAATTACAAACCAAGAAAGGTACAAAACCAGTATAATTTATTTTCTACTAATAACAGCTTTGTATCTAATATTGACAAAAAAACTAATATCTATCTCATTGTATCTATCTTATTATTAAAGTAAAAGTGCATTTTGGAAATGTTTAGAAATGTTTGGAAACAAAGATACTGATAAAAAATATAATTTTGTTTGGAAACATAGATAGCAATATATTAAAGAAAAAATAATGGACTTATCTTGAATTATTTCTAGACTATATTTGAGAAATGATTTTTTAAATTTTGATTACACGTTATCTCTACAAAGATTCTCACAAAAAAAATATGACATGGCATACTTAATAAATGACATGGCTTGTGAATAAAATGACATGGCTGATTGAAAAAGTAAAACTCTAAAATTATCATATCCCTTAGAATTGTTTCTACCGGACTTCTACGGGATATAGATGTGTCTTGCATAAAGAAAAACTTTTCATCGCTAACTCAAAAAAGGATAGCAACTGCAACCGTCCAAATATGTATGGTCGATTCAAAAAGAATACTTCATTTGCATATTTTTTGTATTGAGAACTCGTGATCCATCTTAGCTTTAGCTTCAAAACAAAAGACTGTCACGTTTTTGTATGGTTGTGTAAGTGATTTTTTCTATGTTATTTTTTTCATGTATTTTGATTTTTTTCTGTACCTAAAAAATATAACTTATTTGATAAAATATGTTTCAGGATTCCAACAAAATTGATGATTTTAACACTGATAATTTACAGAAAGAGAAAAACCACTGGTCAAATTTTTTGATCAGCAACTTAGTTCTAAATTTATTTGCTGGATAGAGACTAACAAGTTATACCATGTTCGTGTAAATCTCTCAGGTCTTGAGAGTGCTGGGCCAAAAAAAAATTTGTTGGGATCCGACATCTAAAGCATGGAAACCAAAATTTGGAAATGGAAGAGTATTATCAATATTATGCTTTTATTGATAAAAATATAATTTGTCAATAAACAAGTAATTTAATTTTTAAATATAATTTAAATTTATCTATTTAAAAGTTAATTTAAATTTAAAATTGTTTACTGCACATGGTGCAGGAAAACACCTAGTAGATTATTATAACTCAAATTACAACTAATATTTATTCTTGTATTTTGTATGATTGTTATTAATTTGTTAAGAAAAATTATTAGAATTATTTATAGTTTCATTTTAAGGATTTTTGAATAAATAAAGAACATACTATAATATATATATATTGTATTGTTATTTTCTGTTTTTGTATATTTTAAATACCTTTCCCAAAATTTCTTGATATATAATTTAACAAATACATCTATCTTATTAAATTAGAAGTACCTTTTGAAAATATTTAGAAACAAGGATACTAGTAAAAATATATATAATGTTATTTGGAAACATTGATAGCACTATATTAAAGAAAAAATAATGGGCTTATCTTGAATCATAGATTATTATAGCCCAAAATACAATTAATATTTATTCTTGGGTTTTGTATGATTATTATTAATTTGCTAAGAAAATTATTAGAATTATTTATAGTTTCATTTTAAGGGTTTTTCGAATAAATAAAGAACATAATATAATCTATGTTTTTGTATATATTTTGTATTGTTACTCTCTGTTTTTGTATATTTTAAATATATTTTCCAAAATTTCTTGATATATAATTTAACAAATATAATATATAGCTACATAGTGATCTATCTCATGAGTTATTCTGTGTAAAAATATACTATTATTAAGTTACAAAATTATTAAATCACAAAAAATATATATTGTAAAATTTTTATTACAATATTTACGGTTCACAATATTTTACAAACGTCTCTATTACACGACTCAGTAATAAAATACATTGTTTGAACAATAAACAAAACTAGTAAAATTAGAACTGTAAAATTTTAACTTTCTAGAGGTTTGTATATACTAGGTATAAACCGTAAAACATGCAGCTGCACAGTTTGGGCAGGTCTTATGTTTATGACTCGTGCTATATAGGCTATTTACATATGTAACTTCTACGATTGTTCCAAAGCCCACAATTGGGAGAATAGTTGGATCTTAAAATGTATGACTAACAGCCTTTATGATCTCATTTCATCAAAGCCCACAACTGAAGCCCAGTTTTGAAAACCAGTGAGACTTTTTATTTTGAGAAAGAAAATATATGTTTTAATTGTACTCAAAGCTACTAAAACCGGTGAGACTTGCCTATCACCTAATATCATATATTTTTATTATATAAATATAAAAGAATATTGATATCAGTCCTAATATCATATATTTTTAGAATTAAAATATAAAACTAAATATTCCTAGGTCTCTCTCATGCAGAACATATATATTTACGATTTGAATAGATGAAGAGTTTGAAGATAAATCATCACAAGACTCTTATGTGAAATACGTTTTTATCACTGATTTAGCTTTAATTTAATACATTATTAGGTCTTGGTTTTATTTAGTATTTAATATTAACATTTTGGATTTTTAAATTTTAAATTATATTATAAAAAATTATTCTATATTTTATTTTAACTATATTTATAATTTTTAGTTTTTATTTTTGATCACGGATTAGTTCATTTAACTCATGATCAAGATAATCTGAATTCGAATTTATATATTGAAATTCATATAATAAATGAGATGATTTAACTCATGAAAGATTATTTTGACGCTCCAGTCTCAACTAGCTTTCTTACTGTATATTAAATTTGAGAACTTATGCTCTAACTGGTAACATAGGGAATCAAGGGGAATGATCAATTCCCACTCATTCCTTAAAAATTACACAATTTATAGGAAATTTTTGTTCCGTCTGATTCCTTGTCATTCCTTGAATTATAAAGAACCATAGAACAAAAGTATTCCTTATCAAAATTGATATGGAACAAAAGTAATAAATATTCTTTTTAATTCTATTGATTTTATTTCTATTCGTTCCTTTCCTACTCATTCATATTCCTAATTTAACGGTCACCAGTTAGAGCCCTAATGAATTGAGCAATAAAATTTAGTGATTTACGTTAGTACATTATTTTGTCGCCATCTAAAACCAAATCCATATAATATTGATAAGTATAACTGTGGTGTTGGCTAGCTTTGAATGCCTCTAGAACTGTAATGCTAAGTTAACATTTTAATGTTGTTGTTGTTGTTAACGATTCCCGAAAAAAAAATCGTCTTCTCTTTTTGAACGAAAGATACTAGTATTACAGTGAAAATACTAATTGATGATGGTTAAATAGCTTCAACAATAACTATTAGACGTTTAGCAATGATCAGCTAGGGGAGTAAAAGAATATTAATGTGTATTTCGTTCTATAACTCGATTATAAAATGCAGAACAAAGAAAATAGAACATTAATGCTACAAATTACAAAAATGCAAAGTGGCTTGGAGGCACGAACCTGTTAATATTTGGTCAACTCTATCACCCATTGGGTCAATCCTTGTTTATCATCAATACATAATGTCTCTTCAAGATGTCAACACGTAGCCGCTGCCTTTTTTTTTTTTGATCAAACCTTTCCTTAATACCTTAATAAAACGATTACATCTCTAAAACAGAGTTTTGAGAAAACAGAGCATTCTTCGCCAGCTGATCAGCAGCCGAATTACATGACCGATTAATAAACTTAAAAGAGATAGAGTTCAAGGAAAGACTCAACACGCAGATGTCATGGAGAATTCCTTGTAGAGCAATCACCAGGCCTGTCTCTTTATTAAGGCTGATAAAGCATTAGCTTTAGGCCACATAAATTATGTGACACAATATAAAGTAAATCATAGGCCACATTGTACAAAATTGTTAGTAGGTGAGATGGTTAA
This sequence comes from Raphanus raphanistrum subsp. raphanistrum, assembly GCA_019706035.1. NCBI lineage: Eukaryota > Viridiplantae > Streptophyta > Magnoliopsida > Brassicales > Brassicaceae > Raphanus > Raphanus raphanistrum. The sequence continues at coordinate 19,233,361 of CM033983.1, forward strand.
ACAAGTTTGGTTGACTTCCTTATCTCTGGTTCGGATATTACTAGTGACTAACTACTACCATTGTTTTTAATAATTTAGATAAGTTTTACATTAGAGGGCCACATTTTCTGACAGGATTTAGGTCACCTAAAAGTGTGGAACGGCACTGGCAATCACAGACTTGTTTCCTGTAATTAGAGAGATGAGATTTTTTAAATCAGAGAAACAAATCAAGTCTTTAATGTTGAGATCAATAGCAGTTTTCATGGCTGCCTTCAATGCCAGCGCTTCCGCAATCAGCACAGACGCCACCTCAGTCGAAGCCGAGCCCTGTGTTAGCATCGTTCCATCAGGTTTCATGCAGATCCAACCCAATCCTCTTCCGCAAGTGGAGCTGTTCCAAGCCGCGTCCGAGAAACAAGAGAAGACATTTCCATTTACCTGAGAGACCGCTGGTATGGAGTTCTGGGTTTCTAGTCTTAGACAGTCTTTAGTAGAATCAGAAGGGGTTTTGATGCTTGTGTTAGCATTCTGCCACTCACGAGAGGACTTGATGGCTTTCGCCAATACCTCTGATTCCGAAAAAAACTTATCTTCAAAGATTAGTTGGTTTTTACTTGTCCAAAGAACCCACATGAGCCAAGGGTAAAGCGGAACAGACAATCCCATAGGGGGGAGATTTATCATTCTACGACACTCCTTAAGAAGATCTCCAGTCGATGCACACAAACTCCTAGTAGGGACAAACATGGCCGGGACCGAGTCCCAACTTTCCTAGCGAAGGGACAGTGAAACATAACATGAATAACAGACGTGATGAAGTAAGAAAATAAATATGACGTTGTTGATATATAGGACATGTTGACTACATCTACAAGTTTACAATACAAAAACTACATAAACAAAATCAAATGCGGTGTACGAAGAGTCCGGAAGGTCTTTGCAATTGTATATTGATTGATACGTGGTCTTGTCTCACTGGATAGTTTCCTTAAATAGAAATATTAGTTGCTGTCTTACAACCTAATTTGCAACATTTTCTATAAGCAGTTTATTAAATATATTAGAGGACCAAATGTTTATTCGGTCCAGTTCTTTCCCCACCATGATATTACTATATAGATCGATTAAAATATCATCGACCAGTTTGACATTTTGTGCATATTGCTTGCTAGGTTCTTCTAATATTTTTGTTAGCATTTTAAACTAAGAGACATTTTTTTATCGCGGAAAAATTATATGATCTCATAAGGGTTGAATTAGTGTATAGTGCGTATAATATTGTTATAGATTAGAATCCTAGATAATCTTCCATTTGCTATGTTTAGACAAGTAATTGTCAAAATGCATTGTCATTCTGATTTTCCTAAACTAATTAAGAGCTAATAACTTTTGGAGATAAGTGATCGGGAATATGCTATAATATTCCCCCTTTTATCTCTTTTATGATTTAGGTCAATTAGTGAGATCCATTTTTAATAGTATTGATAGATGGTGTTTAATAAACAGAAGAGACACCACCTTTTGTATTATATAATTTCATTGCCTGAAAAGGTGTTAAATCTGCCGGAAAGGAGAAGAAGAAAAGGTAATAATACATATAACAATACAGGCATTAGGCATTTGATATAAACATAGCGTACGTAAACTATGTATCCATGTAATATGTTTAACTAGAATTTTGACCCGCACGTTCGTGCGGATATTTTCATTTTATAAATATATAATTTTGATATTGTCGTAAAAGTCTTAAATATATGATTTTCCTTTAGTATTATAGATCGCATAACTCTATAATTTTATTATTTAAGCTTCTTATTCGTTTATTTAATACATAGTGATTTGTTTTTTTTGTCATATAGTAATTTGTTTTCATATTTTTATTGATTGTTATTACTTATTAATATATTTTTGAATTCGATACAGAAACTATAATCTGAAATAATCAAATATATAACCTTATTGAATATATTTTTGTAAGTCTTACAATTTGCATACAATACATTTTATAATTTATTTAGTTATAAAGTAGATTGATATTTGCTTATGATATATTATTCCATGTTGTGTTTAAACATTAATATTATTCCATGTTGTGTTTAAACATTAATATAGTAAATACATTGTTATTATTTTAGTAAATTTTTTACATAGTAGTATCTATTATATTATATTAATAAATTTTATCAATATATGATGTTTTGGATGTTATGATATAAAATTTTCTGATTTTTTTAATTATTACATTAAGATTTCAAAATATTATATTACTTTTATTTTTACAACATAATTTTTCTGTTACATTTCAAAAAATATATTTTATTATCTACAATTTTTTATTTTATAAAATAATATATATATTTGTAGATATAAAAATGTAACATATGTTAATAATTTAATTTCTGTATAAAATATTACATAACTTACGAATTTTAACCCGTTTTCGATGAATGTAATTTATTTAAATGAAATTGTTTAAAAAACATTTTCCACCAATTAAATATATTTTTCATATTTAACTTATAGAGCATCTTTATTTTACTATAATATAGACTATACTGATAAATTTATAAAATAACATAACTTTTATTTTCTTTGTTTTGTGATCAAAATTTTAATTAACATTGATTATAATACTATTGTATTACTAATTTACGAAATTAATTAATGCATTATTTTATCAAAAACATTTAAAATGTTTGGTAGATTTGGTTAGATTTTTTAACAGATTTTGTTATAACTAATGTTAAAAATTAAATTTATTGTTAAATTTGATTTATTATTTAATATTTTTATTTAGTATGAATATTTATATATAAATAATCAATAAAACATTAAAAATTAATTAAATAGCTTACTAAAAAACTTGAAAGAGTCCAAAATTTAAATGACAACATAAATATTAGATAAATTTAGAACTCTATTTTAATAGAGTAGATTTGTTAAATCTGAATTTTAATACATCTACTATTTAATTTATAACCAGATAATGAATGAAATTTAGAACCGAATCTCTTCCATAACCCACCACGAAGACCTCTCACAGTTACAGTCTATCTGGAATAGTCTGTCTTGAGTTAAGCACAACGTGAGACATAGTCAAGCAATGCTCTATTTTCTCTTATAAATTTGCTCTACTTTTTTGTAGTCTCTCTGTTTACACAATTATTATTTCATATGTGATTTCGACAGATTCAAAGATGAAATAGAACCATATTATTACATGATTTTGAGTAGATTTTGTGAATATGTACCGACTCGTATTAATGTTTGCACAGTCAAAATTCAAATTAAAGAATAAACCTTTGTTAAAAGGATATATATTGTATGATCTAAATCATAGCTGTACCTAAATAAAAGAGATGTTATATAAATTTCTAATGAGTTGTGAATAGGTCCAAAAGTTAAATAACAACTTTTTATGGTAGATAAAAATAAGACCCTAAATTAATAGATTAGATTAGTTATGTGTGTGTATATGTCTCAGTGTAAATGTGAGTGAGTGATAATTTCAAATTGTTGAAACATAACTATATGCTACTTATAATTGTTCCATGAACAGTGGCGGAGCTAGGTCTAGATTTTATAGGGGTCACAACTAGGTTTATTATAGCCAAAAGGGTCATGTATGTGTTTTGAACTCGTGACACAGGGGTCAAAAAGAAGGGTTTGAACCACTACACCACAACAATTACATTATACAGAGGCCTAAAAACTAAATTTTATAAATTTCATAGGGGTCATATGACCCCCCTCTCTTCAAGGTGGCTCCGCCACTGTCCATGAACCATTTTTCTTTTTCCTATAGACTATAGTGACCAGACGACGGAAACATCTTACGTACATACCTTAGCTAACAGTCGACAATCCACAACATGAACCATTTGTATATGGCATGATCTTAATTCCATTGTGGACTGTTGAATTTGGATTTCTTTCTTCGATTCTATTTGTTCTTTATACATTAAGATGTCGTATGCACATGGTATCATGACGGTGTAAATGCTATAACAAAAAGAAGACATGGTATGAACCTAATGTTTCTTTCTTAAAGTTTCTGTAATGTTTTTTTTCCTATAGAAAGAAAGCATAGTTTTGTTTTTGACGAGTATATGTTTCTGTAATGCTTTTCTTAAACATCTTTTGACGAGTATATGTTTCATTCTTAAAGTTTCTGTAATGCGTTTCCTACAGAAAGAGGCATGTTCTTTTTTCCATATCAGATGTGTTACAAAATAACTGCTTAAAAAATATATATATATGTGTTTCAAAAAAAATATATATATATATATATATAATAACACGATATCAAGTATTTGACGATGTAACCAAATGGAACATATATAATGCGATTATAGGCGAACATCCACTCTAACCACATATCTATATGCCAAGTATCTGGTACCAAATCAAAATGTGTAATACACCGAACACACTTCGCTCTTCAAAACAGAATAACTTTTTGAAAAGAATATTATACATATACTTCTTTAACTTTTTCTATTCAAAGATCTTACAAACTTTACAAACTGCACGGTAGTTAATAATAATAATTTTAAAAATATACCTATTGCTTATATATATTTATATTATTATTAAAATCGCACTGCAAAATTTTTGCAGTTGTTTCAATATATTACCATTCAGATACTAATTGTAATAAAAATAACAATTTTGACGAATAAAGTAACAAGATTAAAGAACCAATAAGGGTACCAGCAGAAACATCAAACATCATTTGTCAATCATGCCTTCGTGATTCTTCTTTGCGAAAGAGAGTTTCAAATTTAAATATTAAGACTATTTTCTATGCTAAGTAATCTATTTATGTATATTAAATTAGTACGGAGTCATCTAACTGCAACATTTTATTATTCTTTTTTTTTTTTTTTTCCATCTAGATTTATTAAGGGAAAAACCCATTGGACAGAGCCCAATTACAGACAAAAGAAAGGTAACCCAACAACAACAAAAATGCGACATTGGACCCAAACAACCCGAAAGCCCAACAAAACCAAAACACAAGCCCATTTTCGAAAAGAAACCAAGAGACGCCACTCGTAGCCACACGTCTAAAGTGGCCGGTACACGTGTCGAAACCCTCACCTATGAGGCAACACGCGTCACATGGCCGTCTCATCGGAAAATCCAGCCACCGAATCGCCAGAACACCACCGGAACCAGAACAACTCAACGGCAAAGACCATCCCCGCCAGAGCCCTATCCCTTGGAGAGCACCAATCAACGAAATTGCGATCTCATCCAAGTCATACCCGCAAAGGCGAACGTCACAACACCGAAACCACCCACCAACAGAGAGCTTCAATCAGAAAGATCCGAGATCTCATCCGCGGTATCGCTTCATCATAACCTGAGCCACTTATCGTCGCACCAACGAAGTGTTAAGAAACCCGAAACCCCAATCATACCCAAAAGCCGGATGATTCCGTCGAGAAACCCGTGAACCACCGAAGTCAGAGCCGGCTACACCGCGGTGAGAAGATCGCCGTGCACCGGAGTCATCGCCGGCTACACCGTGTCGAGAAAAACACCGTGTACCAGAGTCACGTCATAAGTCAGGGGAAGAAAGAAGAAGAGAACCTCCACGACTCATCTCTCTCTCAAGGAAGAGAGAAGCGAGAGAGTCTACCATTCTCTTTGTTGTTGAAGAGCTTTGATTAGATGCAACATTTTATTATTCTTATTTGCTAACACGCACATACTTTTTTTTCAAAAGAAGAAACATGCACATACTTCTTTACTATAACTATTGGTTGGGTTATAGTTACTTCATAAATAAAATATACATATAAAATAAAGGAAGTCATAAAAGATAATTTATCTATTTTCAAAAGAATATCCACTATATTAACGCATATATTACACATAATTTGTTGATGTAGTGAGGGAAGAGAAATAATAGCAGAAAGTAAAACACACAAGTTTATCTTTTCGAATTCACTAGAACAAGAGAGTCTTACACCAATCTTTTCTATTATAAGAATCCTTTAGGATTAGCCTCAATCCTAAGCTAAAACTCACCCTAGAGTCTAGACTTCTGTTTATCAGGATCCTCCAAACCCCAAGCTAAACTCCCTCTGAGTCTAGGCTTCAATCTTCTACTTCTCAGAAGTACTTCGCCAACTACGTCAACACCTAACGCAGAGCAGTGACACCAAAGGCTTGATCACACAAGCAACACCAGAACGATCTCTCAACTGTTTTTCTTTTTAGCAGAGACACCTTTCTCTATGGAGGCACGTCCTCCTTGTATAGATAACCAGAACTTGCTCCTCAAGTTCTTCCAAAAGCAACTTAAGTAACTTTCCTTTTTCTCTTAGGAAATAACTCTCTTGCCTTTTCCTCTCCAAGTAATATCATTTATCTTTAATGTAAACTTTCTGATAAATATATTACTTCTTCTTCAAGCTTAACAAGCCCACGGACATCACAAAACACGAACTCCAACTCAGCCCATCTTCATGACACACACATGTACTACCTCCTGTAGTACTTCACGAACTGATACAGAATATACATCTTCAATCTCCCCCTTTTTGACTATGCATGTGAACTCATCACCTCTGGACATAAGACCACGTCTTCAATCTCCCCCTATGAGTCACATCATGGTCAAAAACTAATATGAAGATCTATATCCTCCAAAGTAAGGAGGAAATCCCATTCCACCATCTCCACACTGATCATATCTCCTAGACCACGTATTCATGAGCCCAAATCTTCCATGATTAGCTCTTTGAACTGGCTTGAAACACTCACGTCGAATATGCCCTTGAACTCCACAAGAATAACATATAGGACCATGACTCCTCATACCATAAGCACCATAAGCACCATAAGCTTGCACCATCTGATTCTTCTCCCTCAACAACTTGAAACACCTTGGCCTAATGTGTCCAACAACACCACAGTGATGACAAACAGGCCGCCACTTTCGTTGAGCTGCACTCTTCAATCCAGAAACTCTCTCTGGAGCAGTCGCCGTAGCAGTTGCCGTAGTAGTACGCGTAGCAGTCGCGTTATTCACATCAGTTGCAGTCTTTACTGCAGTCTTTCCATTGGATGCCTTCTCTGCAGACACCTTAACCTCTGGCTCTGTAGCAGACGTAGCTAAATCCCTTGTTTTCCCTGCTGATACAAAAACACCTTCAGCTTTAGAACATTCTCCTTGATATCCAAGGCCACATCGATCACTCTTTCCAATACTGAGCAGATGATCTAGCTGCTTCGTCCCACCATTCAGCATCTTCAAACCCTTTTGAGTCTCCGCAAGTTGAGCACCAGCCTGTCGTGCTTCTTCTTCTTTCTCTGAGGCATATTTAAGTGCTTCAGCAACTTCAGCTTCTAGCTTAGCTTTCTCCTTAGCAAACTGTGAATTAGCATCAACCTGCTTGAGCCAATTCTCATACAGCCTCTCATATTTCCCAGCAAGATCAAAGTCTCCATCATCATCATCACTTACAGCATCATCATCACCTCCACATGAAGACCCTGACGCAGACGCTGACGCAGATCCCGTCGCAGATTCCGTCTTAGAACTAGGCACAAAAGTTGTGAACGCCACCAAGTTCTTCAACTCCTCACCATCATCTGAATCAGTACCAGATTCATCCTTCTTCTTTAACTTCAGTAAATTCTCACATTCTTTGCGGACATGGCCAAATCCATTGCATTCATAGCATTGTACCCTTGATGATGATCTGCCTGAATCACTTCTTCTTGCATTCTTCATCCTCTCTTCTCTGCGCTTCAGAAAGCCAACAAAATCTCTTGACAGCAACACCATAGGATCTTCAGAAGATGAACTCTTCAAAGCAATTCCATGCGGATCTTCTTTGCTTTTCACCTTTCCTCCATGTAATCTACTCAGCTCAAAAGCTTGAAGAATCCCAACAAACTCATCAAAAGGCATCTCATCCAGATTGTGAGCTTCTTCTACAGCAGAGATCTTTGACTCAAACTTGGATGGCAACGATCTCTTCAGCTTCTTCACCAGCTTCTTGTCCTTGTACTACTTTCCAAGTGCAAAACATTCATTGGAAATATCACACAACTTAGCACTAAACTGAGCCACGGTTTCCTCTTCATCCATCCTCAGATTCTCAAAACTTGATGCTAACATATCCAGCTTGGTACGCTTCACACTTGTAGTACCTTCAAACATATTCTCCAAAGTCTTCCATGCCTTCTGAGCTGAAGCACATTGAGAAATCAACTTGAAGTAGCTCGCATCAATAGTATTGTAAATTGCAGTCTTCGCCTTAGAGTTGCAACTTGAAGCCTTCTTCTCTGCAGCAGTCCACTTGTCTCTTGGCTTAAGAACTTCAACCTTCTCATCATCAAGCATCACCGGAGGACTCCAACCAGCTTCAATAGAACTCCAACAATCCTCATCAAGCCCACTGATAAAAGCTTGCATACGAACCTTCCAATATCCATAATTGGATGAATCAAGACGTGGGGGTTTTGTCATAGACGTTCCCTCTTGATATGCCGCCATCACAAACTCTGTTCTTCTTCCTGACGCAGTCTCTGTCACTCACCTTGATCTACTCGAAACTAAGTCGTTAACTCTATCGAGCCCCGCTCTGATACCACTTGTTGATGTAGTGAGGGCAGAGAAATAATAGCAGAAAGTAAAACACACAAGTTTATCTTTTCGAATTCACTAGAACAAGAGAGTCTTACACCAATCTTTTCTATTACAAGAATCTTTTAGGATTAGCCTCAATCCTAAGCTAAAACTCACCCTAGAGTCTAGACTTCTGTTTATCAGGATCCTCCAAACCCCGAGCTAAACTCCCTCTGAGTCTAGGCTTCAATCTTCTACTTCTCGGAAGTACTTAACCAACTACGTCAACACCTAACGCAGAGCAGTGACACCAAAGGCTTGATCACACAAGCAACACCAGAACGATCTCTCAACTGTTTTTCTTTTTAGCAGAGACACCTTTCTCTATGGAGGCACGTCCTCCTTGTATAGATAACCAGAACTTGCTCCTCAAGTTCTTCCAAAAGCAACTTAAGTAACTTTCCTTTTTCTCTTAGGACATAACTCTCTTGCCTTTTCCTCTCCAAGTAATATCATTTATCTTTAATGTAAACTTTCTGATAAATATATTACTTCTTCTTCAAGCTTAACAAGCCCACGGACATCACAAAACACGAACTCCAACTCAGCCCATCTTCATGACACACACATGTACTACCTCCTGTAATACTTCACGAACTGATACAGAATATACATCTTCATTATTAACAAAAATAGAAATAAATATTTATTGATTTGGTAATGTTTTACATGATATTTATTGGCAAATTCAATCAAAATTCCAAAATGTCTATGAAAAAATAACAACGCACAGAATTTCACCCAAAAAATAATAATAGAATAATTTATTTACTAGATTGATATCTTTAAAAATATGATTACTATTCATGACAACAAACTGAAATATATTTAGTATTTTTCATGAACTCAAATTGTTAACTAATTTGAAATTTTGTATCGAACCTAAAGCTTAAACATGAAATATAAACTCATTCACAAATCACGAACAAAAAAGTATCCACTATAATTATTCAATATTCAATAGCGTATGTGATATATATTTTATTTTATTTTTTGAAAAATATATGTGATTTTTCTTTGTAACTTATTTCTCGAAAACATAGTCTTTATTCATTGTATTACTTTAACTGACGTAATAATGATATAGATAACTAGTTCTATTTCTCATAACAATTATAGTAATTATAGGTTAAAAAAAAACAATTATAGTAATTATGCTTGATGAGTTATAGATTCAAAGAATCGTAATTATCCGTTCTCTTGTTAGTTTCGCAAATATCTTTTTTTTCTAGCTCATATGACGATCCAAAAATTGTCCCTTTTCTGTTAAAGTCCAATAATTTATTTTTCAAGTTGAAGTAATTTATACGAATATTTTAAAGAAAAATTGCATTCCATACACACAACTTTTATGCATAATTAAGGATATACCAAAATCAATATGTATACACTGTATATTTTTTTTTAATGTCTGTGTTACCCCTAATACTCTCTCTCTCCCTGACGACATCTCCATCTCTATGTTAAACTTATTCTCACCCACCACCAACACCCACCCCTTCTTCACCATCAGTATCCCTTCTGGTCCATGACCACCACCAACACCACCCCCAGAGCCCCGAAAACTCAACTCCGACCACCGTCCATGGCTCCTTCAGCACGTCCCTTCCCACCCCCGCGCGTCACCATAGCTCTCCCTCCGCCGTCTCACGGTCTCAGTCGCCGCCTCCTCTCCCACAAGTGATCCGCCTCCTCGACGCCGAGCTCCCTCCGCTCCTCCGTCTCCCCTCTCTGTTCTCCTCCACCTTCTTCTTCTCTCACCTCCACCACCGAGTGTCTCCACCTTCTCCCGTCCCGAGTTCTTGTCTCCCGCCAGCAAAAATCATTGACAACAAAAGCTCCCTTTTTGGAGTTGGAGATTTAGATTGATAGGAGGGATTAGGGATTTGGAGAATTGGGTAACAAAAAAAGGATGCAGCTTCACATATCGCCTAGCATGAGGTCGTCTCCCGCCTCCTCCACGTCTGCCATGACGTCGTCTCCTGCAACCCCGAGCTCTTCTCCAGCTCTCTTCTCCTCCGCTGCGGATCTCTCTCCCCCGTCAAATTGTAATTTGTTTGTGAAAAAAGGACAGTATAGAAAAACTATTATTAATTTGCTACAGTATTCTACCATTTTAGAAAAAAATGGTATATCCTTAATATTGACTTCTTTTAGTTATTCCCAGCAAATTAACTCTATTTTAAAAGCTCAGAAAAAGTTTTTAAAAAGGGGAAAGTGCTAAAACAACCTACCCAAGTTGCGTTACACACTACGTATCTTTCTCCCCACACACAAAAATGGGGAAATATATTCTTTTTCATTTCCATATTCTACAAAACAATATTTTCGTTTTAATTCTTGTGATTAAGAAAATGAAAACAATGCAATTTTGTTTTTCCAACTCCTTTATAGTTTCATTTGCCCATTTTCCCTTTATATTTTCTTCATTCATATTCCTAACCTTTCTCCCCAACTTCTCTGTTCATCGTTTTCTCTCTCTCTAGTTATAATAAATATCTTCACATAGCATTCATCTCTAAAAAAAACCCATTCAAGATCAAATAAAGGGTTTAATTAAGGTTTCTTGAAGGGAGAAAAAATGGAGACGTTTTGTGGGTTTCAGAAGGAAGAAGAGCAGATGGATTTACCTCCAGGGTTCAGGTTTCATCCAACAGATGAAGAACTCATAAGTCACTATCTCCACAAGAAGGTTCTTGACATCAGCTTCTCAGCCAAAGCTATTGGTGAAGTTGACTTGAACAAATCTGAACCATGGGAGTTACCATGTAATATTTCAAGATCACCATGATATCATCACGTTTTAACAATTTCTTTTGTAATTCTTCTTGAAACTTAACGTTGTAGGGGATTCTTTTTTATACAGGGATGGCAAAAATGGGCGAGAAAGAATGGTACTTCTTCTGTGTGAGGGACAGAAAGTATCCAACCGGTTTGAGGACTAACCGGGCTACTGAAGCCGGTTATTGGAAAGCAACCGGGAAGGATAAGGAGATTTACCGTGGTAAATCCCTTGTCGGGATGAAGAAGACACTTGTTTTTTATAGAGGCAGGGCTCCCAAAGGTCAGAAAACAAACTGGGTGATGCATGAGTATAGGCTTGAAGGCAAACTCTCTGCCCATAATTTACCTAAAACCGCAAAGGTAACACCCCCAAGTTCCATCCATTGCTCTGTCTTTTTTTAATATATTTAAAACCCCTTTCGTTTGATAATTTTTGTTGGGTTTTGTCAGAATGAAGTGGGTGATATGTAGGGTGTTCCAGAAGAGTGCTGGAGGAAAGAAGATCCCTATTTCGAGTCTAATCCGTATCGGTACACTGGGAACCGACTTTAGCCCTTCCCTTATGCCTTCTCTAACCGATGCTTCACCTTTCAACGATAAAACCAAAACAGAACCGGTTTACGTGCCCTGCTTCTCCAACCAAACTGATCAAGCCCAAGGAAACACACTTAACTTGTTTCAGCAGTCCCTGACATTTTCCACAGGATTCCACTCTACCAAACTCAATCCCTCCAAGGTCTCTGGTAATCTACAGAGTCCCATTCTCGGTCAAGAACATTCGGTTCTGCATGCTAGTGATTGATAACAACAGAAGGCAGAATCTCAAAGTGATGAGTGTCTCACAAGAAACCGCAGTTTCTACTGACATGAATACCTGATATTTCGTCGGATTTTGAATACGGTAAAAGGCATGCTCAAGAAGATCCAGTCTTCCTCGGCTGGACCTGTTGATCTTGAACCTTTCTGGAATTACTGAAGAAGATTCAAGAGTCTAGTGTTCACTAATTTACTGTCATAAAAAAAGTAAGAAAACAATTTCAGCTTTTGTCTGGTGTGTCAACGTTTGTATAGATTATTACAATCTCAACTTCCACTATATGTTATACTCAAAAAGAAACTTAAAATATAGTTTGGTACTGTTGCTTGCTTGAAAGTGAGGAGAGTCTATTGGGTACTATTTATCATTAGAGCTATGGATCATTTACCGTTTTACCATTGGTTTGTTTTTTAGTGCTTTGACATTTGGAGTTCAAAGTCTTGAAAAAGTGAGTCGATTTAAATTTTGATATTTACTTAGATAGAAGTTTGCCAATTTCTCTATTACTACAATCTAGTATAGCCGTATAGGTGATAACCGTTGACTACATTGTATGATTTGTTTTCGAATGAAAATAATATTCACCTTTCGATACTGTAATTTGTAGATACAGTTCAAAATGACTATGAAACATGGTGATTTGTATTCATTCAAATTACAAGAAAAAGAAACATGGTTATTTTGTACTAGTATTGACAGTGTCAAATCCGAATTCAAACGCTCTTTGGATTACTGACAGAAAAATGTGTTTGAAGAGATCTGCATATCTTTAGCTACAGTTTAGTTTAATGTGTTTCTCGAAACTATTGTCTTCCAACAGTGTTTATATTAAAATGTATATTTTAGCACTAAAAAATCTGGTCAACAATGAGAGACCGCTGAGGCGCCTACTTACCATGGTGTTCTGTGTTCACATCCACTGCAAATTTTGGACTTTTAATAATCAAAGAATACAAATTATTTGGGTTCTTTTTTTTGGTCAAACGTAGTTCCATTATAAACTTACTCCACAATGTCTTCTCTCACGACCAGAGAGTTTTGAAACAGAAACAGAAACAGAAACAGAGAGTCTTTGGCAAGTTTATCAGGCTATCAGCTGCCATATTACATTGCCTAGAAACATACTTAAAAGAGATAGAAATAAGAGATCTACTCAACACACCAATGTCATTACACACAAATTATTGGGGTTCTAACTAGTAGCAATAATGTTCTAAAAGTATTTCATAATATAATGACTAATTAACAAATATAAATGACTAATTAACAAATATAATGAACATAGAAAATATTCATGCTTTCATAAATCTCATAATAGATGTCAACAGATAAATAGTCATGTTTGCTGTTTAGTAAAAACCAATCTTATTTTAAGCTATATATGTAGAACATATAAACTCAGAACCAATTCCGAGTTTTAGAAGACAACAAAGTAGAGAAAAGATGTTTATTTATATTTAAACTTTCTACGACTGTTAAAAGACATCAACGTAGAGTAAAAGTTATATATATATATATATATATATATATATATATATATATATATGTGTGTGTGTGTGTGTGTGTGTGTGTGTGCATATCTTATGTGGTTTATTAAGATTTCGGGTCGGAAATGTGTAAAGTGAAACACAATTTCCATGAACATAAAACCTAAATTTACGTAACGTATCAATTAGTAGAGTTTCAAAAGTATCCCGTTTCTAATGCTACTGGAAAAAGCATGTGAGGGAATAGAATATATAATATAAAAAACTAATTAAGGTTTACAGTATCATATTTAATATTTAGATCTTTTATTATTAAATAAGCCTAGCAGTTTTAGTAAGAATTTTTTTTTTTTTGAAAAATAGTTTTAGTAAGAAATTGCGTTATATATTATAAAACAATTTTTCTAATTATATAGGAAATCAAACTAGGCATATATGGTTCGAATAAAATAACTATATAATATATAACAACAATCATGATTAAACTTTTGGCCAAAAAAAAATCATAATTGAACTTTGAAATGTTTATATTTCGCCTTTTCTCAATCCTTCTTGCACTCGTTCCATGACGGATCTATTCCGTTATAAAGCTGTTATGCGTGATGCTTGAAATTTGTGTGTATTGTCCATATGTATTGCGTATATATTTATATATATATATACATATATATATATATACATATAAATTCTATCATGCGACATCATATGTTTTTATTTTGACATTATATGTTTTTATGCTGCAATATATAAGTAATTAGAAATTATATTATTATATATGCATGGTAACAACACTTAGATCATCTCCAATGATTCTAAATTTGATGATCATTTTTTATGGGGTTAGAAAATAATACATGAGCATCACAAGAGTCGCCAAACTCGAGTATTAACACTCCGAATCTCTCTCTGGCTAGAATGATTCACTACTGATGTTTATTGAAAGGTATCATATAACCATTAAATATCTAAATATATGATTTAAACGCGGGATGGAAATAATGATCCATATCCTTTATTTCATGACACAAGTTCGAATTACCAAACAAAAGGTGAGGGCGAGGTGGGAGAAGCACGTGACGGTATGATCATAACTAGAAATGAGATAAATTGAGTCCCACACGACATCATCCTTAACCCATCTTTTTAACATTTACTAGGGTTGGCCTACGGGCGGAAGAATTTACGGTAAAACTATTTTATATTAAAATATATTTTAATTTAATAAAATATTTGAAAATTTACTTTATATTGAAAATATTTAATATGATATGTTTTTATTCAAAGTTCAAATTATAATTTGTATTAAATTTTGTTGGTTTTATTCGAAAAAACAACTAACATTGTTTTTGTTTGAGAATACAAATTTTTTAAATTTAAAAAATAAAGTAAATGTAATGATTTATATTTTTCCTATTTGATTTCTGTTAAATTTTATATAGTTGAATAAAATCTAAAGTAAAGTTGACAAAATAATTTTTTTTATATCTAAGAGTATCAGATTTTAATATTATTTCAGTAACCAATTTTCCAACGATAATAAATTAATACATACACTTCCAAATTAAATCAACTGTAATGTGATAAGATAATAACAATTATATTTTAAAATAATATATTAATAGTTTCAATAATTTTTTTAACAATAATTAGTGTATATTATGTAACACCAATTGATGTTTTATAATATATGTATAATTCGGTTTATATTCGATTTTCAGTTTATAGAGAAATGTTCTTTAATTTTGAGTGTTTTACTAATTATGTTTTGGAAATAATTGTGTTGTTTCTTGTAGAGATTAATTATGTTAATTGAAATTAAAAATAGGGATCTTAAAAATACCTAATTTTGAGCCTAGTGGGCATTAATGTTACCGTCACATACCATGCTATGGTGGTTTACAATAAGTTTTTAAAGTCTATAATATATTCTGTAGAATGGTATTTAGTTGCAGGTGGAGAATCAAAGTTTGAGGGAAATCGGTTTAGACATAAAATGTATATATTATATGCGTATAAATTTACATATTCATATTTTTCCTTATGAATGCAGGAATAATTGCTTTTTTCCTTCTGAAATTTGCGTTGTGTTGGCAGCTTCTTTGTTGAATTGATGTCTAGAGAGAAGCATACTACACTGCTAAATTTGTAAGATCAGAATTTAGCCAGATTATAATAAGCCTGCTTGGTGATTCAATATCTAATAGTAAGTTTTTTTCTTCATAGGGGAGAAAATGAAACTTGTCATGCTATCATCTGCTGAAGGGTGTTTTCGATTGGGTTTTATTTTCGGTTTCGGCTCAAATTTTCTTTTTATTTAGATTTGTTAGTCTTTAAAAAGTATAGGTTTAGGTCCATGAAAATGGGTTTAGCGTTTTCTTCGTTTGCTATTCGTAACCTAAGCCGAAATTGTTTTTCAGAGATCAAAGACGACGATCGCATCTCCGTAACGTCTCACATCTGCATTTATAACTACTTTACTCCCAGCTTAGGCGTTTTAGTATTACTTTTTGGGCTGTGAATGAAAAGGTCCAATAAAAAAACAGAACCCCATCTGCCATCGTCGCCTCCTTACTTATCCTAGCAACTATCGGATGAAACCACCATTGTAATGTCAAAGGTAATTAATCGTCCTTTCTAATTAAGGTTAACATTTACGATCTCAAATCCACCTTCCACTACTTAAAATTAATTTCTCCAACTCATGCGCTTTCGCCATATTCTGATTTTCTCTTATAAATAAGCATGCAGGCATCGAAAAATTGCATCAGTCTCAACCTCCTTACTTTTTTGACGGGCTCGTCATGCTCTTTCACCAGAAATCATAAAGGCCGATGTGGAGTCTAGGGTCATCGTCACCATAAACAACAATCTCAAATTCATAGGAAGTTATTCCCTTCGCCACTCCTAATATTTAAAGCTCTTTTTATTACACAAGATCTAAGAGCATCTCCAACCCCAAGAAATGGAGTTGAAAATGGAGTGGAAAATGGAGTGATGACCAAAAAATAAAATCATTACTCTGCAAAACCAATTTCGTTGTTCACTCTCTATGACGGAATTTGCAAACCAATTTCTTCGTCTCTGATTATATCTCATCAGATATGTATTTGTTCTTAGCGGATTGGAAAATATTACTTTACTTGCAGAATTAATTTTCCAGAGATTTTAGATATGTATGTATGCCATCATGACCCATAAGTTATGATTTGATGATGGTTTTGATATCTTGATGAATGGAACAAGGAGAGCGAAAGATGGAGGAGAGCAATTTTACAATTCTCTCTTTAGAGAAATGAGATGAAGCTTTGTATGATGGGAAAGTGATTTTTTCCTTTCAGCCAATCCAATGCCTTTTTGAAATTCTAAAACTGCCCAGATATGAGGGTAAAGTAGAGAGCGCATATCATGGTTGAAGGTGCAGCTGATGAGATAATTTGTTTTGGATGGAAGTATGATTATGTTAACTTCGGCTCTCACTAGTAACCATAAAAGAGATAAAAAGAATAGGAAAAAATGAATGAAAATGAATAAAAAAAAGGAAAATCCATTTTTCTTCTAATTTGATAAAGAATAATCGTAGTTTTTTATTCCTTAAATCTTAAGAAATATTAAGGAATCATAGGTAACAAATATTCCTTTTAAATGGTGTAAATTGTAAGGAATGCTAAAGAATTAACTATTTCCACACATTCTCTTGATCACCATTTGGAGCCTTCATGTAGCAACATGTATACGTTTGTGGAATATATTTGCATTCTTCTAAAATCTGGTCAAGAATCAAGATATAGGTTTTTTATTTTTTAGATAAACACGTGAAAGTGTAAGGTTAATATGTTCAATTTAGCGTTGTAAAAAAAGTTATAAAATAGCATAGACCGTTGAATTTTAAATATTATTGTATTTTTATTGTATTTGGCTGAGCATGTTTGTAAATATTATAATAAAAATATTTTATGTTCAAATTAAATAAAATCAAGTCTTTATTTATAGAATACAAAAAATGATAAATTTTGATATAAATATTTTTATTAAAAAGTTATGGATTATAAAATATATCTGTAAAAATTGAAATGAATAAACAACTAAACATTTATCCAATACATTAATATGGGCCCCGTTTTTTTCCCTTTCGACGGGTTGAATATATTCAACCGTGATTAATCCACATAGATCTTTTGATTTCTTCAACACCACCATTATGGGGATTCAGTAGTTGAATAAATTATTCAACAGGCCCATTGTATATAGCAAATACAGATTTAGTTATCATCATCTCTATTATTAAAATAGAAGTACATATATAAATTAACTCTTAGTTTTCAGTGTTATTTACAATAGTATGCCACTGAAGTAATTAAATGAACCATTAAATGAACCTATATTTAAGGAATTATTGTTTTTTTCTATTTATTAAACAGTTTCCCAAATCAATTTAACTTAATTTCGTATTTAATATATTTCCTAAAATAAATTAGCTGATTTTTAGGAATATTCATATTTAAAATTTATTTTAACAATATTAAAATTGGATAAATTCAAGTTAAATTCAACATTAAACAATATTTTGAATATTCCCAAAATATATGATTAACTTACCATTAATTATTTTGAATAATAAAATCTATATATGCTAAGATTTTAAATATTTTAAACAAGATGAAATATTTGTAACTCAATATTATTTTAATATAATTAAATCTCACCTAGGATTATATATTTTTCAAGAATTTTTAAATTATATGTTTAACTATTTTGGTTGCTATTAATTATTTTCAACAAAAAAATTAATACTGAAATTTAAATATATTTGAATTATTTGTAAATCAATGTTTAATGTTTATTAACATATATATTTTTCTAATGTATCTAAATCTTACCATATTATCCATATTTGATCAAAATATTTAAATTCTTTTTACATTTGAAAAATAATTTCATGTTACAAGAAATATTATTCAAACTATCAATAGGTCAATATTAATTTTTCAAAAGTTTAATAACAAGCACAGGATACTATTTTTACAGCACATAAACTATTCGACTTTTGTGTTTATAAAAATTTAGAAATATGTAAATTTTTTTAAAAAAATAAACTGATAAACAACTAAATAATATTTATTTATATAATAATAAAAATAAATACCCGTCCGGCCGGACGGGTCCAGCTCTAGTTGAATTTATAACTTTAGCAGTTTTCCATTTTCTTATTGTTAAGTATGTTTACCTCGAGAAAAACAAGCCAATTTTACCAAAACCCTTTATAGCCAGTTCCCAAACTTAAACAACGCTTGGATTAAAAAAATTGTATTTTTCTACTTTGGGCAATATTACGTTCAAAATTACTTGCGGGTTTTACATGGATACGTATACGGACGTGTCGTAATTAGATGTTAATTGTTCACCAGTTTATTTCCACTTACAAACCAAATGTTTTTTTTTTTTGTAACTTTACAAACCAAATGTTAGTTCATGTTTCTTCCTAATCTAATATAATCATATAAAGCTCGGTAAGAACAAACGAAAATTTTGGGTTTCCTTTCAGATACAGATGATATTAACCCTTTATCCACTAATGAACTTATTAAAATGATTGTGAAAAAATCCACTTTAGACCTAAATAATTTTTAGGTATCTAATAACTACAGTTATTAGATTATTTTTAAAATAGGGTGTAACATCCCGGTTTGTATATATGCTGAAAGGGTTTAAAAATTTATTTGACTACATCTATACTATTAAAGCAGAATCCCTCATAGGATTATGCCCCTGCTTTTTCAAAATAATTACAACCCTGTGCCATTGCCTATTTCCTTTTAGAAATAAAATAAATGTCGATCAGATTTTTCAACCAATCAAAACTCTTTTGTTTTAATGTCCTATCTATAACAAGACCAATTTAACGCCAAACTATAGCCTAGTTCCAAATAGGCGATGCATTTTCAAAGGCCATCAGAATGGATGTTAAGCCCATCGAGATCATCACAATAATCTAACCTTATACCCTGAAAAAGAAAAGGTTTCGGGGTTAAAACTCTAAACAAACCCAATTCCATAACACAATAATTCTAAACTATAAAAACACTATGTCACTATCCACTAAATATGATGTATAAATCAATGTTCAAATGCTTATTTTTAGTTCATTCGACCTACCTATATGTTATTTCAGATATCCATTTATGAAATATTTTTTAAAAATCTATTTATATTTTAAACAACAAGTAATTTATATATACAAAATATTTTTAAAAAATCTATTTATATTTTAAACAACAAGTAATTTATATATAGCTTGGATACAAATTCTATTGGAAGTATATTCTTTAACTCATTCCATAATTTTCGTGTTCAATTTTAAAAAAATCGTAAGGTATTCCTAGATTATAGCGAGTATTCCTAATATTAACAACATAATATTCGCTATTTGATATCCTATAATAAATTTAAATCAATATATAGAAAAAGAAGATTATACATTTAGCAACAATCACGGTTCAAATATTCAATCTAATCATATTGCATGTCCAATACACTCACACAGAATATCTTGGGTTTAAAATTGGTAACTGAATTTCCTAATATTAACTAGAAAATCTCGTGAGATTTGGAGTATGCCACAAGTTTTTCCAAAAACCTAAACACCTCTCTCCCTAGCCTCTTCCTATTATAAATAACAACACCCATTCCTAATCAAACTCACACCGTCAAACTAACAAGTGGCTTCTAATATGTAAATCAAAACATCAACTGCTTCTAATGAAAAAGTCACCGGCATGAACAACTTGAGGCCATGGAAAAACAATTAGTTTGTTCATGTGAAAGTTTTACACTATTAGAAACAAAATCATTCAACTACCAGGGGAAACTATGGAATTCATCTTGGTGGATGAGAATGTAAGCAATCCCAACTTTCTACTTATTTTTTTCAAATATGTTTTCTTTGTCGTTTATATCTTATTTATAAAACTGAAATTTAGTTAAAGTTCTAAAGAATACGGTAATCAATATATTTTGACTATTTCAAGTAGTAACACAAATCAATCAAACTACGGTTTCAGTCCTAACTACCGATAATCGCATCCATTTCTAAATTCTAAAACATTACAAATGAGTAATAGTAACTAACTGAGTAAATGCACAGAAGAAAGTTGTGTTAATAGTAGCTGTCTTGCTTCTTAATTCAAATGTACCATGTAATACGCATATTGTCCTGTCAAAGGAACATAACAGTAAGTTACTGTAATATTTAAAGATTCTTATAAAGTATAAAAAGATACTTATCTTTTTGGGTGGTAGTATTGGTTCACGTTCAACCCCTTCCTATCTGGAAGTCAAAGCATACAATCAATATTCCTTATTCATTCAACCACCTAGAACTGAAACTAAGACAAGTATGTTCATATTGTGATTCTAATTGTCAAATACAAAGCAATCACATGAGCGCTGACAAATTATAAATAAAGGGTTTATAAGAATTATTAGGATTTTTTATATTCTTAGCATTGCTAACCTTTCTACACTTCGTATAAACCTTCTTTCTTCAGCTATTTGTATCACCATGGAGCTGCACCACCATTACATCTGAACTTTGATTGCATGTCTGATTTAACTGCAAAACAACAACTAATTTAGTAATTTTATTGTAAACTTAGTTCAAGACAAATAAATATACCAAATTTAATCGGAGGTGGTTTTGATGGTTTATATTCACTGTATTATGGCCGAATATATTAACAAAAGGTTGAGTTGTCCTTCAGGCTTAGATTTATCCGAACTTCCCTCTGAATCTAACACGGCAATGGTAATCATTTATTATCCTAAAGGACGTTACTGAAAATTAATCAAAAACTCAAGAGTTTATAAAAATTATAGGAGAAGCTTTGATAATGGTTACCAACATTTCTTCAGATGTTTTAAAGTCTCCAACATTTGATACAGTTGAATTCGTCTGTTTTCTTTAAAAAAATTCAGATCTAAGAAACTCTTCATCTGTCAAAAGTAAACTTTTTTCATAAGGATCTGTGATAAAAAAAAAAAACTTCAACTCTTTGTAAGAGAAATCGAAACAACTAATAAAGAATCAATACCTTTGTATTTATTAATTCTGACTTTGTCTTTCTCAAATATATGTTGTAGAACTCTGAATATCACCATCGATTTTGATTTTCATCTCATAGATTGGATCTGTTTTTTTTTCTCATTTCATTTTCTATTTTCATTTGAATTGGAAAAAGTGGCCGAATTTTTTTTGTGCTGTTGGATCCAACAAAAGCCCATATTGTTTAATAGAATGTTATATCTAACAAAGACCCATTTCATTTACATTAATAATTAATTAAACTTAATTTAAAATTAGTTATATCTATATTATTTCATTAGTTCAAGAAACAATACATTTTATAATATAAGTCAATAAATATCCACTGATTTTAAAATTCATAGAACTTACATTTAGCGTTGTTAATTATAAAATTAATTATAAAAGAGTTATTGTTATAAATATTTTGAAGAATATCAATAGGAAATTATTGTATTAAGTTTGTAATAAAATATGTTTAATTATAAAATCCAAAAAATAAAACCATAATTTAAATTTAATAGTATTGTCTTAGTTTCAACAACTACAAGTATAATATATATAGTTATAATATACATGTTATAAAATTGCATATATAGTTATTAATTATTACAAATTTAGAAAAATTTGATTCATATATTAGTTTATTAGTTGTGATAGTAAAATTTGTCTGAGAATATACAAAAAATGAAACCAATTAATATTTGAACTCTTTCAAAACTTCTCAATTATAAATAAATACATTTATAATATATATATATATATATTACATTTATATACCAATACTTATCATTCTCATTATATAAAACAACTACTACACGTATAACATAAAACTCTTACTAAAAAATGATATAAATATAATATGTTGAAAATATATTTCAAAATAGACAATCCCGCGCTTTGAAAGCGCGGATCAAAACCTAGTATGTCATTAAAATACATTTATTTTTTCGGTCATACATTCAAAAAGAACTCTTACAATTAAACATATTTGGACTAGAGTAATGGAAGAATATGTAATATATCGGAAAGTGATTCGCTATATCGTAAGGATGAAGCAAAATACGTAGAAAGTCATGTGGTGATTGCAAAGTCAGTAAACTCGATTTTCAAACCTCCAAAAATTAATGCACCACTCATCACACGAAATAGAGCCCATGAGCATAGGTAAGGACCTTGGGGTGTAACGAAGTTGTCACGCTCTTTAAGAGAGGATGAATAACAATATTCGGTTTGTGGTAAATGTTGAAAGATTTAAAAGAATTGATTTGGCTACGATATCACCAAATTGTACTTACATTTTCGATCACACATCTAAAAAAATCCATAATTAAACGTATTTGGGTTATATTAGTAGAAGAATGTGTGTTCTATTGGAAAGTGATTTTCGATATCGTAAAAGTAAGACAAAATTAAAGTTTTTTTTTTCTTTTTTGTCAAAAGACAAAATTAAAGTTTATGTAGTGATTATCTATCTATTTATATAAAACACAGTTTGCTCTCTTCTGAGCTATGCTACATAGGCATCCACGTCGTAAACTCAGAGGCTGAAAACGCGACACTTGTCAAGTGAAGGCAAAACTCACCGTTTCATTTAAATGGTTAATTTTTGGGTTTTGTTCCATTTGCGATTGAGAATTTGATAAGGGAATCCAGCCTATTACCAGAAACCCTACTCTTCCCCCCTACACATTGTCGCCGTTGAGATTCCGCCGTCCGTGTATGGTTTGTCGGTTGCGATTCTTCTTCATCCATATAAACGGATCCAGTTACAAATTCATTACATTTAACCTCGCTTTAACTCCATAACCACGATCTTGCTTTCAATGTGAGCTTATCATCTGTTAGTCGGTGACATTTGCGTATAAAAGGTTAGCTTTCACCCTCTGAAAATTCATCTTCTAAAACTTAGTCCTCTAAAAATGTCTAACACATAAGCTTTTCTCTATGATTTTCGGTTCGGCAGTGCTCTTCCACTTTTGATGTTAGATGGATGTTAGATTGTTTTGTCTAACGGAGCCATCGTGAGCTATTGTGGCCACGTTCTACAGCAGATAAGTTTTACTCTTCTTATTAATTATTTATCTTGCTTATCAGTATCTTCCTTTGTTTGCAAATCTCATGTTTTTAGTTTCTGAGTGGTTCTTATTGTTTTTGCCTGATATTTAGCAACTTACTCACTTGGTTCTTTGAGAATCTATCAATTTCTCTACAAAGCTCATGTTCTGAGTTTCTTTTTGTTGTTTTATTTCTTTCCTATTTTTCTACCAATAGATGAGCCTGATTACTGAACAATGTTCTTTTGTTTTTGTTAATGGAGGACGTTGCATCTTCTGCTGCAGCAGAGTCTTTGGAGATATATACATCTATATATATAACAAGTGATATATTGGAAATCTGAATAGTGAAGTCAACATAGATTCAGAAAATGACAGATATTTTGCTTACAGAATATAGATAGAAACTCAAGTTATCATCCCATTATAAAAGCAGTGTTATTTCGTGAGTTATTCATTTGAATTCTCACTTATTTGGTTCTTTTACTGGCGTGATATTAGTCATCAAAAACGATGTGTCAGTGAGGAAGTAATTTTGTTTGTTTACCCCATATGAATTATTACATCCGTCACTTCTTTTGGCCCCCAACTCTCTCTCCTTCATCTTTTGCAGTTGCAGCTCTATTTTTGGATTGTGTTTGTGGCGTTTGGAGAAGACCTAGAAGAAAAACATGGCATGAGGATCTTATTCGGCTCAATAGCAAATGCCGTGAATGTGTTCACGTCTGCTTGACTACCACGGCGATGTGTCCGTCGTCAAAACCGAGCGTTTGTTCTCCAAGCTGATTGAAAAAAGTTTTTTGTTTTCCAATTTACTCTGTGATCTTTTGTACTCTGTGATCTTTTGAGAAATTCGTGTTTACTCTGTGATCTTTTGAGAAATTTGTGTCTGGAACTTAAAAATATGGAGCACGTGTCTGATAGAGTTCCCCGGTGAAACTGAAACCGTTCAAAGTGGACACACTTGGTCGGAATGTGAAACTGTTGGAAGTAATGAACAAGTTTGATCATCAGTTTAGGTTACATAGTTTGGATTTGAATGAAGAATATTCATTTTTTCAATCTGTTGTTTACTTTGTCAGGGTGATACACAGTCAAACTGGGTCACTTATATGTTTGGAGGAGTTAGAGAAAGAATCCCCGGGGGATGACTTTGTTACTGTGAAAAAAACAGTAAGCCTAAAGATGACTTTGGACATAGCTCTCTCACGACTTTAGTTACACTTCTAACAAAACCAACAGCTTTAGTCACTGCAGGTGGCGCTAGAAATAGCAAGTCAAGTAATTGAAGATAAGTAGCATGTCCTCTTAAGAAATCTATTCAGTTTCGCAACAAGACTCTAAAATACGTTCTCTAAATGTAATCACAATATCAAACTGGATCTCGGCTTTTTAAAAGGAAAGAACAACAACGACAAGCTCAATCTATTAAGAGCGTGTAGACACACAAACAACCAAAATAATTCAAAAAATGAATGTATCTTGATCCAAAATTATAGCACATGATACATTTTAAACCAATACATATATTATGTTCCATAATAAATTTATAGTAAAATTTTATAAATAAAATAATAGCTTATTCGATATAACAAACGAAAACAATACATGAGTAGAAAAAGTAAAACTGCCACTACCCCTATACGCTGAAACTGAATAATAATATTTTATAAACAAATCCTAATTGATATTGATTGTATAGTACATTTAGTAAATCTGTTATTACTATCTACCGAAATTTAGGCAAAATAATTTCACGGTCGAGCTATTATTTATTTTCCTTATTTACTTAAAACAATATTTAAAAGAAACTTTATAAATAATCTAAAAGTCTAATTAGATAAAATAATAAGTTAATTATATATAAAGATGCCATTATTTCTAAAACGTAACCAGTGAATTTTATTTTTGAAAACCTAATAAGCTATTGGGATAATATTGTTTATTTAGTCTTCAAATATAATAATATATAAATAATATTATGTTTTGATTCTGATTTCTTACACAAATGATTTCTTATTATTCAATTATTTAAATTATTAATTTAAAAAAAATATGTAAAAGAAATAAAAAATACAAGTACATTCAATATATTAAAAATATAAAATAATCAATATTTTGAGTATTATACCTAACCACAACAGTAAAACTAAAATCTTCTTACTACGTATAAAAACGTTGAGCAAACATTTAAGAAAATATACATCATTTCAATCACGAAATGTTCATATGAACTTATAATCTCTAACAAAATTAATAAAAAATAAAGAATTTTAGTTATACATATCCGAAGATCTAAAAATATAATCTCATTATAAAAACATAACCAAAAGGAAATATAATTACCACAATAGTTTTATGCCATAAAATATATACGACAACAAATAAAAACAAGTTATAAAAACAAACGAACAAGTAAAATGAATATAATATTCTTCATCACTTAAAATTTGTTAAAACACAAAATTCATTATTATAAACATCTCTTGCAAATACAAATTTAAAACATAAACCATAAAATCATATAAGAAAATAAAAACTTAAATTACAAGTTAATTACATCCCGCCCGTAGGGCGGGTTTACCCTAGTAAGGTTAATAAAAAAGACTTTCAAGAATTCAGAAAATTAATATATCTCCTGTCATACGAAATAGATCCTACCGACCGAGAAAGAATGGGCAGCCCATTAACCATAGATGGTTGGACCCTTACATACGTAGGGTTTCTGTTGTTTTTATCCATTTCTATGTAACTAATAACTAATAATTAATATGGATTTAGTTTAAGTTGTGAAAAGTTGATCTCGAATTGTAGCTTAGCTCAAACTTGGATTCATACAATACCTATGAAAGCTATCGTAGTTGATATAATGGAGATTATCAAGTGACGTGTCTCTCTTTCTAATATTTTTTTATTTTCTGTTTTCTCCACATCATTTACTATATAGTTAGTTCAAGTCTGTAATAACACGAAAATGATAACTTGATTGTAAAATAGATGAAGGACACTCAGAAGTCAAAGCCTGATCTAAGACCATCTCCATTAGTAAGTTTGCCCATTCTCGAGTTTCAATATTATTATAATAGTTTTTTATTCTTTTCCATTTGATTTTTTTTTTAAAAAAAATAATAATTATTAACCGACCAATTACGGGCCGCCACGTGTCAGTGGGGCCCGCAAATAGTGACGATACGGGTTCGTCCAAGTAATTTTGCGCGACGCGGATTCACAAAGCAAACATTAATATATTGTTTTTTATGAAAATGCGTGTGAACTTTTATTAACATTTCTTAATAGGGATGCTCTAAGAATTTGGGGGCTTGAAACATTTTTTTAAAAAATTAATAAAAAAGTTAAATAAAAAATCTGGAGGCTAATACCTATGTAAAAAAAACTCCATATTTTGGGGGACTAAAATCAGTGTTTCATTTGCCTATACTCAGATTCTGCCCTCAGGACATTCATCCGCAAATCATAATTGTGAACAGAATTGATGTATTTCAACATATATTCGGAAACATAAATTATGTTTGATTGATTATTTACAGTAGGATACTAATTCTTGATAATAAGTAATATAATTAAAATAACTAATACTTGTTTGTAAATTTTTATTTTATAATATTTTATTTAACTTAATCAACGAATTCATATATGTTATTTGGTAATTTAAATTATTTATGAACTTATATTTTCAGATTAGATATATCATTTAAATTGTTTTTGTTTAGGCATGTTCAGTTATATGTATCTTTTATAATTTAATTTTAGTTTATATGATTATAGATCAGATTTATTGAAACAAATATATATTTATTATTCTAACTTTTGACTATAATATTTTCTGTTTTGTTTTACTACTATATATATATATATATATATAATTTTATGCAATTTCATAAGCATGTATATACTTCATTTAGATATTCAAAATTTCATATAATTTTATGTAGAAAATATTATATACATTATGTTAAATGAATATTTTGTTAATACAAAAACATATATCAAAATCGACACTATTAGTTCTATAATAAATTTTCATATAATTTAATTCACTATTAAAGATGATTGTTTGTCATTTTTGTCAACATGATATTTATTACTTATTTGTATCAATTTATATTTTTAGATATTTAATTTTCATCTTAAAAACATTTAACATTTATTTAAATACAATAATTTATTAAATTATGTTGATCTGCATGATCTGCATTGGTTCTGCTTGATCTGCGTTTATGTGTGATCTGCGTTTCCGAAGCCTTAGTATTGCCATGTGTTATATAGTATTAACTATTGAAAGCGAACAATAACTGAGATGACAACTGACAACATGACGGAAATCAGTGATCCCCGTTGTGGTCGTTAAATCCCTTTCGAAGTGAATGTAGGAATGTATTATTTATGAAGAAAATAATTATTTTAACATGTTTAAAATGAAAAAATCTATTTATTTTCTTTTTCAAAAGTTTATATCGGAAAGAAGATTCTACGTCGTAAATATGAAAAGAACTTGAGCAATATAATAAATAATTTGGTTCAATTTACTAATTGCCAATTAATTTTAAATTGGAAGTTCGTAATAAACATGAATCTAACATGGTATGAGATTAAGTCCCCACCCTGACCTATTAATCCGGCACAGACAGTGGCTTGATCAACCCATTAGCTGATGGTCCATAGAAAACTCAGTTCTGCTGAGATATGATGGATTTTGCGAGATTAATGGTTATACGCACCATTATTTCGGAAGGTATTTGAAGAAGATTCCACAACGGAAATATGAAAAAGGGTTTGAGTAATATATAAGTAACTTGGACCAATCCACTAATTGTCAATCTACCTTATTAAAGTATAAGTATATTTTAGTTTTGTTTGGCAACATGAATTGAGAGTTAAAAAAACTAAAATGTTGTTTGGACACAAATATAACATCAATCTTGGGCTTATAGAATTAAAGTATTACTTTAGAATTGAGCCATATTTTCTATTATAAACCATTTTGATAACTAAATTATTTATTGGGACATTATAATTATTGGTTATTTATTACAGTTAGTGGTATTTATAGTTTATATATAATACATAGGTAAAATATATTTCTCTCAAATAATATTTGTTGTCCATTAGTATGATAGATATCTATCTTATTAAAGTAGAAGTAGCTTTTAATTTTGTTTGGCAACATGAATTGCAGAGTTAAAAAAAAAACTAAAATATTGTTTGGACACAAAGATAACATCTATCTTGGGCTTATAAAATTAAATTATTACTATATCTATCTTATTAAAGTAGAAGTACCTTTTAATTTTGTTTGGCAACATGAATTGAAGAATTAAAAAAAAACTAAAATGTTGTTTGGACACAAAGATAACATCTATCTTGGGCTTATAAAATTAAATTATTACTATAGAATTGAGCCATATTTGTTATTATGAACCATTTTGATAACTAAAGTACTTATTGGGACATTATAATTATTGGTTATTTATTATAGTTAATGGTATTTATAGTTTATATATAATACAAGGTAAAAATATATTTCTCTCAAATAAGATGTGTTGTCCATTAATACGATAGATATGTCATTATTAATATAAAAATTATATTTTTCTATATTATGGTTACAATATCAAATAAACTATAAAAAAATTTGTTACTATAGAATTGTGTCACATTAATTAATTTACTATTATGATCCATTTTGATAACTAGATCATTTATTGGGCCATTTTAATTATTGATTGATTATTATAGTTATTGGTATTTATTTTATATATAATACATAGATAAAAATATATTTTTCTAAACAAGATTTATTGTACATTAATACGATAGGTATGTCAGTATTAGTTTAAAAATTATATTTTCTATATTATGGTTACAATATCAAATAAACATATAATATATATATATATATATATATATATATAATTAGGTATTAGTATTTTTTTTGTTACAAGTATATTAAATATAATAACAATCATATGATAGTAAAAACGTGGATCATACTTTATAAAATCCAATAATTTTCAAATTGGTATAA
The DNA here is from genome assembly GCA_019706035.1 of Raphanus raphanistrum subsp. raphanistrum. Lineage (NCBI taxonomy): Eukaryota > Viridiplantae > Streptophyta > Magnoliopsida > Brassicales > Brassicaceae > Raphanus > Raphanus raphanistrum. The sequence goes on from CM033983.1 coordinate 19,263,261, forward strand.
ATTGATAATATTTTTACAAGTTAAAATAAATATCCGCTTAGTCGGACTTGTCAAAATCTAGTTGGTTTTAAGTTGGAAACCTATAATAAGCTGATATCTATCTAATAAGCTTCTTCCATGTTTTACTTTTGTGAGTGAGTGGTTGTTTCCCACGTTTGGGCTTTAGCTACATGGTCCCAAACTAATGGTAAAGCCTAAAGTTAACAAGATTACCTCAACCAATAGATTTTTTTTAAATCACTTTCTTTTTTGTCCTTTTTATTTTAATATAGTTAGTCATCACGACCTAACTACAAACAATCTATGTCGGTCTGCATCGGTTTTTAGTTGAATAGTGAATTATAAGTGGGTTATAACACGGGGAATCTATAAAACACGTCTTGGCCTGCTTCTGCTTGAGCGGTTTTCTAAGTATATGGTTTGATTAATATCGTTCTGGAAATTCCTCCGATGCCAAGATGGTGGGATGATGAAACAACGTGACCAAGAAACAGCCGATGATAGAAGAAACTTTACATTATATACGTACACTATACCTATAATTCGTGTGATAATTAAGCATCATAATACGGTATATCAGGTATCGTTATGTTGTAGACTGTTGTCAAAACGTTACATTGGTAGTAATATACTTAGTCAAAACTTAGGAGGAAAGGCCTAGTAATAAAGAAAAGAGAGAAGAAAGGTAGAGAAGCTCCCGGAGGCTAAGACAAATTAATGAAAGATTCTTTCTACACCTGCTTTTTTCATTAGTTGTTGCCAATTCACACAAAATTTTCATCACGTGTTAATATTTTCAGTGATAAAATATTATTCAACGTTATAATATGATTTAAGAAATTCTCTAGTAGCCTTAATTTAGTCGCAGAACTTGAAACACCGTTCAACTATTCCAATCACAAAGTAAGCCCTAGAAAACGATCATCAAGGTGTTCAAAACTGGTGAATTTTACGTTGAGAACCAGAGCCGGTCCTAGGAATTTAAAGACCAGAAGCAAAAAAAAAAAATAAACTGATTTTTAGAAGGAAAAAAGGTTAAAAATAGAAAAAAAGTTAAAATGCAGACTGGGAGATTTGAACTCTGGTTGTTGACATATCAAAGAATACTGATTACCAATAGGCTAGCGTAAACCAACAGTCATTTGTGGCCGAAAATATTTTCTAAAACAAAAGGCTGGAAGCAGCTGCTTCTTTTGCTTCTACCAAGGGCCGGCACTGTTGAGAACTACCACGAAACATAAAGAGAACCATTTTCTTAATACCAAAACAAAACAAAAAACGAATAGGGAGAAATATAATCAAGTAGATAGCAAGTTAATTATTCAATTTTTTTTAAGAAATGAAGATACATAAAAAGTATTAGGACTTTGGAAGACCAGGGTTCGAAACAATCTCACAATAACTAAATTCATATGGCTATGCGGTTAAAAAAACTATAATTTGTTTTTTTTTTTAAATGTAGCAAGATGGTTCATATGTGGGTTCATATACGTTCAGATATCTTATCAGTTTTGGTTTGGGATCAATTCAAATTCGGGGTTTTTGAAAATACAAATTTGGTCTTATTTGGATATTATAAAATTTTGGTTATGTGTCGGTTCGTGTTTACTCGAGTTTGATTCGGAGATAGTAATACATTGGAAGTCTAGTAGAACCCGTTTTAAGTTCGAGTTTGGTTCTAATTCAGGTTTTAATTATCCAAATATTTATTTGTGACTTAAAAAGATATATATTTAAATTCGTAAACTTAAAAAATAAAAATAATTTGCATTGACAAAAGCTTGATGGCATGATTAAGAAGTGTGCTAAGAAGAGAGAAATATAAAAAGTCAAAACGAACAACTAAAGATTCTATAAACACTGGAAACACCATTTAAACTTAAAAAGTAAGATAGCTTTAAAACTTTTGAAGAAAACTTAACTATAATCAAACTTTAAATGTAGTTGAAACACAAAATTCTCAATATTTAACTAATTATCAAAAATATACATTAGATAAAATATTGGAGTTGATTTTTCATGTAATAAATACTTATTAGACTACTTATTCAAGATTAAATTTGTGTTTGGCATAAAAAAAATTGAATCTTAAAAAAACTAGATTTTTTAGATATTTATTTGGATTTTGGTTCGGTTTGGATACAACTTTACCCAAAATACTGTAGAATAAGATCATATTATGTTGAGTTCACTTTGGTTCGGATTTACTTTTTATTGGATTGGATCTGTTTGAATTTTCTGATTTGTTTTTTTTGTCTATCTCTCAAAATTAGTCTAGAATCTTCATTAAATCCAGGATACACTCCATATTATTCAAAAGAAAAAAATACAGAAAAAGGAAACAACAATATAACAACAAAAGTGGCAGCTTTAGCAAAAATGTAAACTAACAAAAGTGGCAAACAAATAGAGGACCTACCTCGAAAATAATCGTGATGTTACAATGTCGTTTCATTTCTCAATGATCAACAATAATTGTATTTTTCTTTACTTTGCAAGCATTGTTCTTGTTATAATATATAACTAATTACAAAAAGAAAAAAAAAGCGACCGAATGATTGTGGTCGGGTGGTAAGAAAACGGATCTGGAACACTAACATGTTTCAGATTCGACCCACATGTTGCACGAAACTAAGTCATAATTATTTTGATCACCTAACACGGATATGTGCTCATATTTTATGGCTCATTTAAATACCCCGAAAAGAGTCTATCCGTGTCACTTTAAAGATTAGTCTGGGTCTCTCCATGAGTTGGGATACCTCCAGATTAATAAATATATATAGAGTTATTCTTGGGTTCACCCCCTAGGGTGAACCTTTAGGTTCACCAACCAATAGGATTCAAGTATTTCATATTTAATATATTTTAAAAAAGGAGACAAAATATTGTTAAATTATATTATATTTTCAAATAAATAGCTAAAAATAAATAAAAACAGTTGTAGTTGCAAAATTGTTTTTTTAATAAAAACTCTAAACCCAAAATACTAAACCCTAAACCCTAAATACTAAACCCTAAACCCTTGGGAAATCCGGAACCCTTGGGTAAACTCTAAACCGTTTGGATGAATCATAGTTTTAAAAATTAAAAAAAAATGTTTTTTCAATTACTACTATTTTTATTTATTTTTAGTTATTTATTTTAAAAACATAATATAATTTAACAAGATTTTGTTTCCTTTTTAAAAAGATATTAAATAAAAAATACTTGATTCCTATTGGTTGGTGAACCCTAGGGAGTGAATCCAAGAATAAGTCATATATATATATAACGAGCTGGAATTAACAATATAGATATATACTATTCAATAATTTATCTACCAAAATATCTCTTAACATTATATATAGAGTGATTTGCTCAAAAAAAAAACATTATATATAGAGTGAGTATAGCTCAAAAGCTCACCACCATGCATCAAACAATTATTCACGCCTCTTAGCTCTAAATCATAAGCTTCTATATTATGTTTTAGTATTATATTATTACATGATTATATAAAAAAAAACAAAATTTGGAGTCTACCTGAAAAACATGAAAACATAAAAACACCTTGCAGCTCTGTGGGTAAGATCCAAGAGCGTTTCTCGATGAGCCTCATACTCAGATGCATCAGAGTTCTCATCAATAGATCTATTTCTCTCTTATCTTGTTAGAAAGTTTCCTTCGAAATTTCACTTTCTTCAAGTATATCTCTCTATCTCTATATTATTTGCTTTCTTGGGTATTTTGAGAGGTTATATATATATATATATATGAAACTTTGCCTACTGGTGTGCATATATAGCGGCGAAAAATGTCAAGAAAACCGTGTTGTGTCGGAGAAGGGCTGAAGAAAGGGGCATGGACCACCGAAGAAGATAAGAAACTCATCTCTTACATCCACGAACAGTGGAGAAGGAGGCTGGCGCGATATTCCCCAAAAAGCTGGTTAAATATCTATGAAATTCTATATATTCTTATTACTACGTAATTGTTGTATGAAATTCTTATTAATTAATAATTATGATTGTGGATGTAATTAGGGTTAAAAAGGTGTGGAAAGAGTTGTAGACTGCGTTGGACTAACTACCTAAAACCTGATGTTCAAAGAGGCGAGTTTAGTTCAGAGGAGGAAGCAGATAATTATCATGCTTCATGCTTCTCGTGGCAACAAGTACGTTTATATGCTTAAATATGTGTGTCTATGCATGGATCCTCCAATTAATGTAATGAAATGCATGAAAATATTTCATATTACTTTAAAGATACGATCGTTATTAGTTAGTATCGTCACTTCCATGAAAAGGATCTACAAAGGAATCATATTAATACCGTATTTGATCTCTAAATCTCTAAATATGCGTTACAAAAAAAAAGATCTCTATCTCTCTTCTTGCCTTTAGGTGGTTGGACATAGCGAGACATTTACCTAGAAGAACAGACAATGAGGTCAAGAATTACTGGAACACGCATCTTAAAAAACGTTTGATAGAACAGGGTATTGATCCCGTGACTCACAAGCCAGTTCTAGCTTCTAATTCCAACCCTACTGTCACCACGCCGCCAGAGAATTTGCCTTCCCTTGCTGCGCCTAGTTCCGACGAAAAGCAATACTCTCGGTCGAGCTCAATGCCTTCCCTGTCTCGTCTTATCAACAAAGATGGGACACCAGCTCAAGGAGGTTCCTTGAGTCACAGGAAACGTTTTAAGAAGTGGAGTTCTACATCAAGGCTTTTGAACAAAGTTGCGGCTAAGGTCACTTCTGTAAAAGAAATATTGTCGGCTTCCATGGAAGGTAGCTTAAGCGCTACTACCTTACCATATGCAAGCTATTCTAATGTCTTCTCTGAGCAGATTCCCAATGAAGAGGATAGTTCCAACGCGTTCCTGACAAATACTCTCGCTGAGTTCGATCCCTTCTCCCAGTCACCATTGTATAATGAGCATGAGTTCAACTCTACTTGCGATCTCGATATAGAGAACGATTTCTCACATTTTCTTGAAAAGCTAGGGAGAGATGACCACAATGAGGAGAACGATATGAATGTCGAGTATGGCCATGATCTACTTACGTCCGATGTGTCCCAAGAAGTCTCATCAACAAGCGTTGATGATCAAGACAGTATGCTTGGAAATTTCGAGGGTTGGTCAAATTATCTTATTGACCATGCTGATTTTATATATGACACGGAGTCTGATTCACCCGAAAAGCAGTTCATGTGAATCTTCATTTCCAGACAGAAAGGTTTCAAGCTGTTTGAAACTTGCCTGAACGAGAAGTTATGTATGTGTTTATTAATATTTGGATTGTTTTGTAGATGTCCTAGATTTCTTAATCCCAAGTTTAGGCGTTGTATGATGTAAAATAAGGATATCATAGGTTTCCGCAAGAAGTAAAAAAAAAGGGTTCGAGTTAGGGTTTCTGTGATAACATGCATGTAATCTCGCGGATCAATTGATAATTGATTTGCGCAGGCCACTATATTTTAGAATATTAAATATAATAAAGGTTGTTTTGTTTATCGTATTCTTCTAGTTCATAGTATCTAATCGTTTTGAAAGAAAACGTTTATAATCCATCGTAGTCAGGCTGATTATAATCATCAATCACGCCCTCTCGTTTTCTTTTCGTGCTCTTTTTTATGATTAAATCACTCAGAGCATGTTTATCAACAAAACCCACTTGAAGGTTCTTATTTTTTTTAATCATTAACGGTGAACCCTGTCGTGACCAAATTTTTCAATATGATCCCTCCATTTCTTCTCTGCTCATTCTTGTATCGACACGTGTATTAAGAACCTTCTCTTGCTTCTCCTAACTAAGATACATTTTTTGTATTTTCTTCTTTTACTTTAATTTTTTAATCTTATTTAATCTAAAATATGTTGTTAAGAACCACCTATAAACATGCTCTTAGTGTTTCCATCGTTCCATGGCATGAAGGTGATGGTATCTTTCGTAGGATTTGAACTGACCACAACATTCTTTCTCTTCGTATATTGTAGAATAAATAATACTATTATTCGTAAATAATTACTATTACAAAAAGTTATAAACTGAACTTTAAAAAGAAAAACTCAAATGAAAATGACATACCAAGAGAAATATATGTGTGGTTCATAAAAAGTTATATGTTTATGGAAGAAAATCATAAACATAAACAACATATAGTTGAAATTAAGCTAAAGATCAAGAGGTGAAGCAGATAATTAAATTTAGTGACAGGACAGACATTGTCTTGATACATAATCGAATCTTAATAATCATGTTTCAGTTATAATTTGAAAGCACTATCAAAGTATTTGTGTCAAAAATTGAAGACAACTATTACAGCCAATCACACCTTATATATTGGTATGATTCTTCGATTTATTACTTCATATTCTGGATATGATTTTTACATCTCCTTATGGCTTATTTTATTACTACATTATATATACTAGAGGCTGTCCCGGGCTACGCCCGGGTTATTTCACTAATTTTTGTTTTAATTTTATCTATTGTATTTATTTATTTCTAGTATGGATAAAATATATTGTGACTATAAATAAAAATTGGTGAAGAAATCTTACATGTTCTTTTATGGCTTTTGTACTTCCTATGTTTCATTTTAATTGGTATTTTAAGATTTTGTTTTTGTTTCAGCTTAAATGATGTTTTAAAAAAATTTGCAAATTTTTAATGTTGGTTGGTGTTTTTGACCAACTGTGTTTTATTGAATGATTTATTTATTGGTTGGATTAGATTACTGGATACAAAATGAATAAAATTAATATTTTCTTAATAATTGTGCAACAACTTTAAACATCAACTAATTAATATGAAACATAAAGGGTATTTTTCTTTTGTCAGTAACATAAAGAGTATATTTCTTTGTTGTTTGATGAAACAAACATATCTTTTCAGAATAAATGCAGTTACGGTAATCTCCGTAGTGATGAAGATCTCCAACCTCGGCTAGATCTCTCAAAAAAGGTTTTGAGGTAAGGTTTCTAACCTACTGACATATTTATAATCCATTTTTGTTTCATATGTGTTATTTTGTGTTTAAATAGTTGTGGGTTTGTTTAATTTACACAAAAAAGTTATGGGTTTGTCTGCAATGTTGTTTTGTCTTGTAAATGTTTGAAGGTGACCTTGATTTATAATTATTAATTGGCAAGTATTTCAATTTTATTCTATTTTCCATTTTATAATGAAAATACTTATTCTATAAATAAAATAATGCATTTATTCGTTGTTTTATTTTCTTAATCTAAAATATATTAGGATTAGAGCAAAACTCAACTCTATTATGTAGTTAATCCATTTTAAATGAAAAAGAAAATTTTATATTGGACATGTTCTTAATTGTTTCATATACTTAAAACCCGTGATTAAGATGATTGTGTTTTGTTTAATGTGGCCCCAGTGATTTAGGCTTGTTCTTTTGTTATTTTTTGGCATTTGTGTTAGGCAACGCAATAGTAGATTGTTATTCATATTGCCAGATTAAACGTATGTATTTTTACATGAACTATTGAATGGTTACCATTTCAAATATCAATCTTTTGTATACATTTCAAATATCAATCATTAAAAAATTTATTGCAAATTATTTGTTAAATTTTGATCTTTATATATTTCATATATGGTCTTGATTGGTAGAATATTAGCATAAGTATTATGATCTATATTATCTAACATTTGTTAAAAAAACATTTATCAAATGCTAATGTTCTCCAAACGCTCTTTGTTCATATGGAGCTATTAGTAGAGCATTTGCATTTATAATTTATAAATTAATAATGTATTATTTATGTATTTATTTTATTTAATTTGTTACATAATTTCTTTCAAATAAATTTACTGTAATTTTTTCAAAATAATTAAATTTTATTTTATATATAATTAAATTACATTATATATGTTATATATAATTGAATATTTAATATTTAACTACTTCTAAATTGTTTTTATATATTTAAATTTTATTTTATATATTATATATTTTAGAATATATATCATATATGATATATATATATATATATATATATATATATATATATATTAATCAATGATTAAATTATTTGTTTAATAATTAAATTATATTTTATGTTTAATAAAATATAATTATATATACACTCTTTTATATTTTTAATATATAATTAGATTAAATATTTATATATAAATAAGTTATTTGTAGATGTCAAATATAATTTAAAAATATCTTTTTAACTGTAAAATTTATTTTTACAATAATATTTTTGATATAAACATATTTTTGATATTATTCAATATAATTATATATATACATTAATTAATTTTATATATTAATATATGTATTATAAATATATTCAATTAGAATAAACATATTATACATTGTACACTAGTTTTTATAATAATTTTAAGTAGCAGATCCATATTGTTGTAACAATCATTTTGTCAAATAGTTTAATGAGAACATATACAGTTATTACAACATTCTGATTCTATAGCATATTGCTAGAAATTTATCATTTGTTCTGTCAATCAAAGCGTAAGTTTAAATATTTTTTTTCCTTAGCGAAGGCATTATGTTTAGAATTAGTTACCACTCTTGAGCTGTCGGAGAGGTGGTCTTTATTTTTTACAATATTTGTTAATGTGTAATTACTTATTTTATAGAAGAATTCCTCTATTATTAGAGATTTAGAAACTGATGTTCAGCTTTTAAACCCCAGAAGGTCACACATGTAATGAAACATTTTTATCATAGCAAAAATTAATAATATATGTAATTCCTTAAAGAGAATCCAAATCACAAACAAAATTTTATAAACCAACATGCCCCGCCCCGACAACAGTATAGAGATGCTACAACTCTAGTCTTTTGCCACCCCAAACAGTTTCTGCGTTAATCGAAACTATTTGCTGAAACAAATTAATACAGCTACCTTTAATAAACTAAACTCCCAAAAAGACTCAAACTTGACTGACAATTAGATCATATGCTTCTACGGAGACTGGATTGCAGATACGATGTACATGATAGGAGGATCCACCAACGACACCGCAACAGTCAATACTCTGAGTAGTGGACTGCAAGAAACTTCAGAATCTCAACGAAACCGCTCCCACCAATGTCTTTAGCTTCACTTAAGAACCTAATCGAACCATATTCATAGCTTCCCATATCTTTTGTTGTTCCTCTTCTTCTCCTTCTTATTGTTTCGATATAGAGTTGATACATTTACATAGTACGAATCAGAAAAAACATGTTTAGACTTTAGCAGCGAACTTCAATCTTATAAGTCAGCAAAAGGAAGCAACTGTGGGTGGGTCTTACTCAGTTTCGATTTGCATCAATGACCCAACAGAGATGCTGGGTTTGTAAGAAGTTGTATCTCAGAAATCTTCATAGTGATCTCATAAGCTATTGAGATGTGAAGACATGCCAGATGCTGGTGTTTTCCCCTTTTGCCACCTCCTCCATCAAGCTTCTCTGCCTTTTTACCCTCCTGTAACACAATACACAAACAACATACTATAGATTATATAGAACGCAAAGAGTCAGATGCAGATGTGCATGGTAAATTGGACGACTTGTCTCACGCATCTAACATCATCTGCGACAATGGAAGACAAAAAAAGACAGCATATTACCTTGTGTAGTTGCATGACTCTATCTCTCCTAACCGTAAGTGCACGCCTTGACACTTCGATCAAATGAACCAGAGTAGAGCTCTGCAGTTCTGTGTCTGAAACATAGGGAAGAAACAGTGTTCCTGTGACCTGTAAAGGCACGTAGACACATAATCATAAAAGCTGAGACTTGACGGAAGATACCACAAAACAAAAATTGGACTTTATATGAACATGGACATGTTCTCTGGTACTAACGTCCGATATATGAACATGGCGATCAACTCCTCTAGTCGCCAAGTAACGACCATCAGAGTTAAAAGCTAAAGCACCTACAATAATAACAAACAACAATCATGAATACAAAATGAAAGGATTCAGCAGAGACTCCGGACTTCAGAACCAATGAACAATACTTGCTGCTAGATATATCACAACGTAACTAAACAATCAAGCGACTTGATAAGGTAAGAGAGGTGTTAAGTGGAGAATATTACCCTTTAGAGACGCATCTCTCAATTTGAAGCAGATTGCTTCCTACTGTTTTTAAGCGTAGTTCATTACAACTTGAGCACTTGCTGATTCGAAGAAAACAACAGTGCTTATGTGCAAAAGAGATAAAAAATTTAAACTTGGTTTGGTGAGAATACAACTAACCTGGAGATGGAGCTTGGTGAAATCACCTTCGTCCCGAGGATTGAGAAGAAGAAACATGTCTTGTCAGCAGCAAGATCCTTGGTTTCCTGAATAAAAGAGAGAGATCTCAAACCTATGAGTCTATAAACTTGAGGTCGAGATTGATTTTCTAGCAATTATGAAACAAAAAGAAACCTTAAGAGCCTTTAAGAATTTTGAAGTACCACTCTGAGAAATGGTTCCAAGACAGACAGTCTATAAGTTCTTCCTTTGTCACCACCATCGCCAAGCAAAGCAGGCTCTGTCACACTCAAGAACCTCAGCTTATCAAAGCATCACTTGCATAACTGTAAACATATACAAAATAACACAGTCAATCAATTCTTGTGACTCTATAAATCTATGAACAATCAAATCTAACAATCTACTCACCTGCCAGTGATAAAGTCTCAAACTTTCACATTCATTTCAAGTTCCCATGGCTAAAAATCGAAACTTTAGTAGAAACGAACCTCATCTTGGCACTCGAACTTCTCACCGGACCCTTCACCGCGAACCAATTACATATCTTCTCGAGGTGCCAGCTACATGAAGCGCCGGTTCTCAGACCACCACCACTGCGAGGAAGAAACACACAAGTAGATATTGATTTCAATTAACATACACAAGGAAGAGACTTTAACAGAAGGGTTTAAAAATAACACGTACTGAGGAGACTCGCAGTCGCAGAGGAGGCAACGGTCGTCTTGCTGGTCCTGCCGTCACTGGAGAGTGAAGAGTTGCCAGTGTGTTTCATCGCGATGAGTGTGATAGAATCTTATAAACTTCGATGGAGACATAAGATAGGAAATGAGATGTATAAATAGAAAAACAGAGAAGAAGGTGAAAGGTATAATTGAATGTGTTCATTCAAGGTTTGATTGGAGCACTTAGCGATGAAGTTAATCGACGAAACCGATGTGGAGATAAGAGAAAGGGAAGAGGTGGAAGGTAAGTGATGAAGTTAATTGACGGAACCGATGTGGAGATAAGAGAAAGGGAAGAGGTGGAAGGCGTGAAGATCGGGTAAGAAAGCAGAAATTGAATATCTCATTTTTGACATGGAAAAAAGCTTCAACCTTATTGGCTGATTTAACACTCCGACGTGGACACGCTAATATGCTCTGATATCGGGCTTTTAGTATAGTTTTGATATATATATTATTCATGTAAACACCTTAATTAACCCATAATATATATATATATATATATATATATATATATATATATATATATATCTTAATTAATCCACTTAGTGATTGGAAACAAAGAAAAGGCGACAAGATTTTTTCACAGTTTTTATTTTTGGACAAATGATTACGTGGTCTATCAATGGTTTGATGAAATAAATAAATGAGTGAATCGTAAAATGGCCCTATGATCATGCAAAGAGGCACGAAAGACGAAACAGTGCATTTTGCAAAGTCAAATCATCGTGAGCTCGACCCCATTCCCCTCGCCTCTGTCATTGATCCCTACCTTTTCTACTTTTTGTACTTTTGTTTTGATTTTATTTTTATTTATTAATAAATTTTCTTAAGTAATTAATTGTATGCGTCACCGTAACCTCCTGGTTAAACTATTTTAGAGCATTATTATCGTGGAACCCCAAATAAGAGTTCTTATTTTTATTTTTTTTTGTTTCTATAAAAAAACGAACCAATCATAGTACAAGAACTCAATCTAATTCGCTTCTTATTTGACAATTTTTCTTCTCAGTTTTGACAATTTTGTGGTCACCCCATTAAGAGACCCCTAAAACACTGCGATAGTGTTGCTCTTAAGTTAAATGTTAAGTGATTGCTGTTTATTTGTTGCCACTAAAATCCCTTGTTGAAGAGGCCATCTTACTATTCTGAAAAGACCTGTTCTCTAATGAGTTTGAACATTCCATTTCCACCATTTGTCCAGGGTTGAGTCCTGGAATTTAAAGGTAAACTATTTTTCACAAAGACTAAATAAAAAAGATTCCTTATTTAATTTTAACTGTGAGAGTGCGCAGCTAAAAACAAAACTTGAAAAGGTAAATCAAAAACCATTGCTTGTCTGAAATTCTAATGATGGAAACCTCGTTTGTTAAATTTCCTTTTTGTATTGCGGATGATAGAATAATGTTTATCACCAAAAAGTTAAAAACACGTTTGTGCAATACATTGGGAGCGCTTTTCTTTGTTGTGGCCTGGATGCGTGGTACGGATTTTATAAGCTTTTAATATAACATCTAATCTCCACTCTTATCTTTATTTTTCTTTTTAAATATAATAAATATCATGTACATATAAATTTGATTTACCTTTATAATATAGTTTCTCTATCTTTTAAAATAATATAAAAATGCTAGTTTTTTTTAAACACAGATAAAATTCAATAATTAATATTTTTTTTTAAAAAAAATATAAAGGAATTTTAGAAAATGATTTTTGCAACATAATTGGTATTATTTTAGGAGGAGAACATAAACTGAATATGATGTAACGTAAGAGAAATAAGTTTACCAGTTTTGTTTTGAGCAAAAATAATTTTACCTGTTATCTAGAAGAAAATAGTGTGTGATTTTTTGAAAAAATTGAAGCGAAGTAGTGAGGATCAAAAGTCAGGTGATAGGCTGATAGCCCAAGCCACTACACTATTGATATTGTTAAGTTGGGCTCTAATTCTACTTATAGGCCTAAGATAGAGAATTGTTGCAACGAATGGGAAGAGCCGTGGGATTAATTGAGCCTGCTAATAAATACGCTAACCACTTTGTAAATGTAATTTGATACTCCCTACATATTGTATTCGTTCCCTTTTACGAGGTGATGTGAACCAGTTAGATAATGCAGTCATCCCAAAAGGTTATTGGGAACAATCGTTTCTTTGACCAGCGATTTGAATATTCTCTCTCTATATATATATATATATATATATATATATATATATATATATATATATATATATATATATCTGTGAAATAGTATTATGTTCAATCACTTCCGTGGAGAGCAGACTCAAGAAACGCCGGCTTAGCTTGGGTCTTCTCAGATCATGAAGGGCAGGAACACAACAGAGGATCGCAATTCCAGGACAACGTCTCTTCATCTTGCATGGCTGAGGCTCTGGCTGTGAGAAGTGCCCTTCTACACGCAGCGGAGATCAACATCACCTCTATCTGGCTCAGATCAGATTCACAAGTGCTCATCGGAGCTATCACCTCGGGACGTCATCCGACTGAGCTTTACGGAGTACTTTCGGACATCGCCGAGATCGCCAAATCGTCGTTTTCGTTTTGTCGTTTTTCTTTCATCAGAAGAGAGTTAAATGGGCTAGCGGACTTAAATGCAAAGGCCCGTTTGCATTCTGGCCCAAGCTTATGTAATTCATAAACCTTCCTATTTTAATATCATCATCAGTTGCCCAAAAAAAAAAAAAAAAAAAAGTCTCCAAGTTATTGAACAAAACCCACACACTAGAAAATGAGTGGAAAGAGCGGCAGCAGCAGCGGTGGAGGAAAGAACGGTGGCAGTGGAGGAGGAAAGAGCAGTGGTGGCGGTGGAGGAGGAGGTTATATGGTAGCACCAGGTTCAAAAGGTGAAGCTTACATCTCAAGAGGTGGATTTGAGAGTAACCCTCAAGTGTACTTCAGTAACTTGCATGGTAGTGGTAGTGGACAGAACAAGAAGTGAAATTGTGTGTGCTGCTCCTCCTACTACTACAAGCATGAATATCGTCTTGTCTAATTAAATAAAATGTAATGAAGTTTAAATAAGTACTGAATAAAATGAGATTTTAATCCCTTATAATTTGTGTTATGGAATGTGTAATACGCTTCTTGAATTAATAATGGATCCAAAAATTATAAACCGAAAAATCAATTTAGTGAAATTTGTTCTTTAGTTTTATTGATTGTTGTTGTTGAGTTAATTTTTTTTTTATAAGAATATACTAATAATATACCTATAGGATAAATTATGCAATATATTTCGCAAATTTACAAGTCAGCAACAGAGAGCCAACCGTTTGAGATAAGCTGCATTGGATCAGAAGATGAAGAAGTAGGCGTTCCCCACGAGACGTAAATCACACGTGGCAGGAAAAAACATAATCTTCCAGATTTTCTTCCTTTTTTTTTCCCTCTCCCGGAAAAAAAAATCAAAATCAATTCTCTTGTTGAGTTGAGACGAAGGAAGAAGAGAGATAGAACGATTTGGGTGTTTTCTCTCACTACTAAGCTAAACCCACCACCAACCAACCCTTTTTGGGGGATTCTAGTGAGAGAAAGAAGCTTTGAATCTTTCTCATTTTTTGAAAAAAAAAAAGAAGGAATAGAATCTAGAAATTCGGAAATGTCGAGCTCAGTATCCACTTCGTTGTGCTGTTCGTCAACCCAGGTCAATGGGTTCGGTCTTAGGCCTCAAAGGTCGCTCCTTTACCAACCCACTTCCTTTTCTTCTTTCTCCAGGTAACAACTCATATTTTCTTCAAAGGATTGAGCTTTTGATGATTGCAATGGATTCGGTTTGGTTTGTTGAGTTTGAATTGCGTTGCTTTGCTTCTCTCTGATTCTGTGGAGTGTTAACATTTGAGGATTGGTTATTTAAAATGAATTGTCTTTCATGTGTTTGTGGATATGATTGAGAGAGAGTAAACATTAGCTTCCTGCAATATGAGCTTCTGATTGAAAAAGAATCAAACTTTTTTGCATTATTATTATGTGAACTTTTTGGTGCAGAAGGAGAACTCATGGCGTTGTGAAGGCCACAGCTCGTGTTGATAAGTATTCCAAGAGTGATATCATCGTCTCTCCCTCCATTCTCTCTGCTAATTTCGCCAAATTAGGCGAGCAGGTTCTTCTCTCCTCTCTCTCTCTCTCTCTCTCTCTCTCTCTTTCCTTTCCATTGCTTTCCTGTTTCACTTGACTTCTTGTTTGTTTTTTCTTTTTTCTTTTGCAGGTAAAAGCAGTAGAGTGTGCAGGTTGTGATTGGATCCATGTTGATGTGATGGATGGTCGTTTTGTTCCCAACATCACTATTGGACCTCTTGTGGTTGATGCTTTGCGTCCTGTTACTGATCTTCCTTTGGATGTTCATCTTGTAAACCTCGCTCCTTTCTATTCTATCTCTCTCTCTCTCTATATATATGGTTTCAAGTTGCTTATTTTATTTCTTTCTAACACAGATGATAGTGGAACCAGATCTGAGGGTACCAGATTTCATCAAAGCAGGTGCAGACATCGTCAGTGTACACTGTGAGCAGTCATCCACCATCCATTTGCACCGCACTGTCAATCAAGTACTCTTATTTTCTTGCTTCCACTGTTTGAGTTTTTTTTTTCTGCTTCTGGTGGAATATTATTATTATCACCAATTAATCTTACCTTGTGTTGCTGGTTAGATCAAAAGCTTAGGTGCTAAAGCTGGAGTTGTTCTAAACCCTGGAACCCCATTGAGTGCTATAGAATATGTATTGGAGGGTGAGTTTCTTTTTTCTCTTACTCTTCTAACAACACTGCATTTTCTTCAGCGAGGGATAGGTAGGATTATAACTCATTGGGAGTGTGTAATTTGTTTCTGGAATCCAGTGGTGGATCTGGTCTTGATAATGTCGGTCAACCCCGGGTTTGGTGGACAGAGCTTTATCGAAAGCCAAGTTAAGAAAATCTCGGATTTGAGAAGAATGTGTGTCGAAAAGGTAATCGTTATGGCTGGTTACTTCTTCTGCCTGAGTATAAGGTTATTGTCATGATCCTCTACTAATAAAACTCTGTCTTGTATGTTTTAGGGAGTAAACCCATGGATTGAAGTTGATGGTGGTGTCACTCCAAAGAATGCATACAAGGTGAAGCCTCGAAAACTCTTCCAACTCTACTCATCTTTAACTGTAGATACTCCTGGCTTCCCTAGAGACCTATGAATCTTTGTTGTGAGTTGTAATAGGTTATTGAGGCTGGAGCAAATGCTCTAGTAGCTGGATCAGCTGTATTTGGAGCTAAAGACTATGAAGAAGGTATAGACACTTTGGACATGTATATATACTCTTCCCAGTTTATGGGACACTAATCGCAAGTGTTCGTTTGCTTATTTCTAAAAAAATCCTGCAGCTATAAAAGGAATCAAGACCAGCAAGAAGCCAGAAGCTGTGGCTGTGTAATGTGAAGCAACAAGCTAAAAAGATCATAAGACAGATCACCGAGATGTTTATGTTGTTGTTGTTGTTGTCATTCACCAGATTCCATTCGACATAAAAAATCCATAAGAATCAAACTCTCGATAGTTTTGAAGTAGCTCGTTTATACTCTCCTGTGTATCATTTGTCTTGTAGATTTGGGGATATGCAGATTCAATACATTATGCAATTAATAAGAAATAAGCTGTGTTACATATGTATTTTTGACTTTGGGGAAAAGAAAGCACGTTGTTTTGTCTAGCCCAAAAACCTCAGGTATCCGAGACACATGAACTCTCTTTATACAGTGATAATCACTCTGCTTAGTGCTTACTCTTTTGTAAAAGCATATCCTTATATACAAGTATACAACTAAGAGCCTGAGACTCAGAACTGGTGTTACACTACAGTAAAGATATGGAACACTGATCTCTTTTTATCTTTCCAATCTTGTGTCCATCCGACTCGGATGATCCGAGCAAAAAGAGAAGCTTTCAACACACGTCTCTTTTTTACCTTTCCATAGAGTGATCATATCATACATGTTATAAAACAGAGGGAACAAAGAAAAAATAAAATTCAAGGAAAATTGCAGGAAAGAGAAAGGTTTTTACATAACTCACTGAACGTGAATAGAACATGATCAAACACATCGTATGTCTATCAACGAACTAAGCCACACACCTACATAGTGATTTTCAATGCTCAAAGCTGAGCCATTATTTCCTTTTGCAAGTGAGTTACATATCCAATGTTTTTTTTGGCTTTAGCACCATCATTCTCGATATAAAACCAAACACGGTTTTCAGTTCTCTCCCATGTTTCTCAAGTTCCAAGAGCATCATCCTGAGGAGACGAGTCTCGATTCTCTTCTTCTTCTTCATCCTCCTCTTCCTCGTCATCATAGTCAGCAGAGTCAGGCTCAGGCTGCCCGTTCAAGTCAACATTCACGCCGTTCATTTTCCTAACAAACTGACCCTTAACACGTGGTCTCCTCTCAGCAAGCCGCTTCCTATTCACATACCTAATCTTCTTGTCAAAACACCTTTGGTTCCTTTTACGTCTAAATTTAAGCAAAGCTTCCTCTCTTCTGTCAAGTTTAGTCACTCTCACCTCGTTAGGAGACGGGTGGTTTCCTATCTGTGTCTGTGGCCAAGAATGATGATGATGATGATGGACCATAGGCATCTGACCATTCTGTAACGGCACCTGACCATTCTGTGACATCTGACTGTGCTGTAACGATGTGTTCATGGGGTGGTGGTGGTGGTAATAAGGAAACCCTGTCATTCCATTCAGATGATTAGGTGGGCAATGAGGATGTTGATGACCATACTGAGGCATCATGCCTGCTGATTGCATCATAACTTGGTTCATGACCCCATGCATATAGTAAGGATACGCGTTTTGTGCAGCGAATCTCGAAGCGTCAATTTGAGATGATGAATCCTTAGCAGCGACCCGGGTATCATCCATAGCTCCTTCTTGGTAACAGCTCCTCCCAGTACCATGAAGTTCCATTGGGGGTGGAAGCGTGCGTGACCGCTCAAGGGAATTTGGAACTTCTTGGTAACTCTTACTACTGTGAAGCTCCATTGGTGTTGGAAGCGTGCGTGACCGCTCAAGAGTGCCATTCACTGAGTTCTCTCCTTGAGCAGTTAGCTCTTTACCTCCTCTTGTTTGTTTGGTGTTGTTGGTCACCTCACTTGCCACCACTTGAAGCTTCTCAGCCATACCTAGATGAACTGAGCCATTTCCATTGACAGTAGACTTGACATATGTGAAGAAAGCAGAGGACTCTCCAATCTTCAACCTGCTTTTCTTTGGCACTGAAGAAAATTGCGCTGCAAAAACCGTAGCTATATTAGAAGACACGTTATTAGAAAGTGCTACATCAAAGTAAAACAATCACCTGGATTAGTGTTTCTTTTCGTAGGCTCATGGTGAGGCTCAGGAAGATGATTCAGTGGAGGCACTATATCAGCAACGGCAGGAGTTGACGTGGCAGTGCCATCAGCACCATCACCAGCACAAACGGAACCAGTAACAACAGGCCACTGCCAGTAAAAGCATTGATAGCGCAAACTAAAAAAATTAGCTCGTTGCCTATTTTGAAAGGACTTGTAGGCTTTCATAATACTATCTCACCTCCTTTTCTCTCTGCGGGTTGGTGGACCTTATACTTCTGTCATCTGTGTCATCAGAGAAGAGGTTGGTGCTGTTTGTGTTTGGATCACTTGGATCAGATCCCACGAGGTCAAACTCATAGCTCAACATATTCTTCTCAGCCAGTCCTAGCTGCCAAAACAAACACACACACACACACGCTCAATCACATAAACTTCATGTCACGGAGATCGTTCATCTCCATAAGATAAAACTTCAGATAGCAAAACAAACCATGCGTCTTCTTCTCCACATGTGTGTCCACAAGTTGAGAAGCTCGTTGGTCCGAAGAGGCTTCACAAGGTAGTCAGCTGCACCTAGCTTCAAGCACTTTACCACCACAGGGACCTCGTCTTGCCTCGACATCACTTCAATTGAAAACATTCACAAGATTAGTGTATCATGCAGTCAAAAGAAAAAAAACTTAGACAAAGTAGAGAAAGTAACAGTCCAGAAAAAGAAGAAAGCTTACTAATGACAGGGATTCTCCGAAGATCTTTGTCACGTGTGATGTACCTCAGCATCTTCATACCCTTGGCCATTGGGAGATCAATCTCCGCCAGTATTATATCTATATCTGGCCCCTCTGCGTTCAGTGCATCAATCACCTGCCTTGCTGATTTCACTGACGTCACTGAAAAAACAAATCCATTCCACAATATTCATTGTACAAAAGAGCAAAAAAAAAACACAAATCCATCATCTGCAATCTACAGTAAATAGCAACTCTAAAACCATACCTTGATAAGAACACTGTGAAAGGAGGGTGAAAACCTCTCCTAAGCTATTAGAATCATTGTCACAAAGCAAAATCCTAACTCTGCTTCTGTCAATGAACCCATCTCCTCCTCCTCCCTTACACTCTCCGTTCAAATCCATGATTAGATTTTACAGATAACCCCACCAAAAACAAAAAAAAAAATCTAATCAAAGATACTATTTTTCCACTAACAAAACATTGAAAAAGAGGAGGGTTATACAAAGATTAAAGACAAATAAAAACCCAGACAAGAGAAAGTGCTATGATACTTCCATGGCCAAACCAAGAACTAGGGTTTCGGTACAGTGTCCCCACAAAGCCGCCTAATTTTTCTATTCAAAGTCACAACAACAAACCAAAAGCTACTCTTTTTATCCCCAAACCTAATCGTATAGCCATGGAAACGTAAAGCTAAATCTAAGAACAGAAAAAAAAAGTCAAAACTCTTTATCTCCGGTGAAGTGTTGAGATCAATAATCGATAGCAGCTCAAACAATCACCGGCGATCCGACGCAAAGCCGGCGGTGAGATGAGGAGAGAGAGAGAAGGGAAGGGGTTTTCCGACAAGAAGTGAGAAAAACACGAGAGAGAGATATTTGTTTTTGTCAATCAGAGGTCAAATAATGAGAGACGGTGAAAGGGGGGAAATGGACGATGGTAATCTGAGGCGTTGATGAGAATGGACGGCGGAGATTGGAAGTTTCTCCCGACAGTGCGCGTTGGTGTGACGCGCGGGGGATATTTTAGGACAAGGAGATGACGTGGAAGAGAAAAGCGCAGAGAAAATAAAGGAAAGAAGGTGGTGAGGATAGTTTGGTTGAGATAGAGAAAAGGCCACGTCACTATCTGGAAAATATCATAAGATATTTTTGATGGTGGAGATACATACAGCCTAGATAAGATGCATCTCCATTTTTTTTTTTTCCTCAAAGTTTATTATTACCAAAGAAAGATACAAGACCAATGGATGAAGTTACTATCCATGGTTAACTAGGCCGGACAACAGACAAACCCCGGAAACTAGATCCCACAAAGGGGATGCATTAGCCCAAAAGAATACAGACCAGGGCGCTTACAACAACAACATTAAACTAAGCAACTAACTTCCAAACAACTGATGATAAACAATACTTACAGACATATCTGACTTTTAGAGAAACCATGAAACTGGTTAACGGGACTGCCCTCGGCCAGACCACCGAAAACCCACTTCCTCCTAGCACAACGAGGATACACCTCCAGAACCAAGTAACAAGAACTTCATAAACCGGCAAGTGAGAATCCTTTTGATTCCACTAATCACTCCCGGAAGCGGCTGAGTCAAACAGACCATTGAAAGCCTAGGTATGAAGCCACAAAAGACATGATCTCCACGAGATCTGCAACAAGCAACTAAGAGCGAAGTCCACCAAATCCGAAAAACGACCGCAGACCATGAATGGCAAAATAATGATTAGGCGGAATCCATAGCAAACCCCAACCGGAAAGACAACATCTGCAATAGAAAACCATACAGTAGCCAAGGAGAAACGCAAAATCAACAGAACCAATCAGATCTAGAATGAGATTCAAGGATAAAAGCTATTGTAGCTAGGCTACACCGTAAATCAACAGATCCGGTACTTTTATGAGAGAATCCACACCAGATCTGAAAGTATAAGTCGACTTGGTAAATGCGTATCTCCTTCAAAAACGGAAGCAAAGTCACACACCGAGTAACAGAGAAGCAAGCATGAAATAAAACAAGAGTATAGGACCGACGCTAGTGCTGAAGAAGCCACCCCGCGCCGGTCCTCCATGAAAACGCAGGAAGCTTCAAGAGAGAAGGAGGAGAAGATGAACAGTGCGAAGAGAGAGAAAGGTGTTATCTAAGATGCATCTCCATATCAAAATCAATATTTTAAAATTTGACAGAAAATTTTGGGAAAATCTATGACCAAACCAAAATACCAAACATTAGGATGCTTTCCCATTTCGTCTTTGTTTTTTTTTTGTCGGCCGGGTTCGTTTAATCAAATTTGAAAGAAAAAAACAGGAATAAAATTTCAGTTACAATGCAATATACATATGATTTTCTCACATATACTCTACAGACTTCATTGTGGTTGAGAGAAACACATTTAATATCTGAAGCATGGCACTCCTATCATGCTACATGTGCATGATTTAGACATTGTTATTCAATGAAATCTAGAAAAGAGACACATAGGTAGTGTGGGTTAGGTTTTGCATTTACAAGATGGTATAACATATTTTTAAAAATAGTCCATATATTCAAACACTAAGTCAATATTCGTGTGTAATACATATGTGTGTTTATATGGTACTGCATCCATTTTGTTATTCTCATAATCCAGTCCATATAATTTACATGACCAACAAAAATAGATGCAATGTGTACATACCTCTTATTTTGTAGATTTTATATCCGATAAATGTCATATTCTTGGCAAAAAAAACACAGTGTCATGGTTAAAAATATGTTATCCTATTAGTGGTTGGGTGAACCAAATTGTTTTGTCGTCATAATCATAGAATTAGTTGTTAATAAGTATTAAGTAGGCTAAACTTTTATAGTAAGGACATCTCCAATTCTACTCAATTTTCTACTCTAAACATCATTTTGGAGTAAAATCTTCTTCAACCCCACTTCATTTTCAACTCCAAAATGTAGTAGTGACTAGAGTTACTCCATTTATGGAGTATTCTTACACATTACTCTATTTTGGAGTTGAACTTTTTTTATTTATGAAATGATCTTTTAAATTTTTAATGTTTTTATTTCTTACTTAAATAATATTTTAAAATGATAAACTAACATGAAAAATAAGATATTTCATTATTTAATAATTTGACATAAAATACATAACATAATTAAACAAAAAAAATAATATAAAATAAAAATAACATAAAAAGTGATTTAAATGTTCGATTTCAAAATTTGTTTACTCGATTTAAGAATATAAAAGATAAAGAAACTCATTTTTTTTATTACGAAATGCATTAGTTAATCATTTGTGGGAAAAATATTCTAATGCTTATTATTGAACCAACTTATATATTATGTTTTATTTTATTTTTATATTTTCGTATACCTTTTAATAATAAATTTTTAATTTAAATAAATTATATTTTAAAGCATTTTTTCAAACATAAAATAGTTGGGGTTAATTGGTAAACTTTTATAAGTATAAGATATTATTAATAATTATTAACAATTTTTAGAGTAAAAAATAGAGTAATACATTGGAGTAAAATTGTACTCCATTTTGGAGTAAATTTTGGAGTAATACATTGGAGATGCTCTAGGTAGTTTTTTTTTTTTTTTGACTAAAAACTCTAGGTAGTTGACATCCTAGCAATATTTTTTGCATTTCCGAGTGGCTCTGTATAGAAGCGAATCTGGTTCGCCCAAGTGGACCAATGCGGCATAGAAAAGCATAACATATATCAAGTTTATTCGTTGCAAGACACGTCTCGTACCGGTCTACCTTTTATTACGTTTTATTGACCAATTATATGATTTTAATCAGTCGAAAGTTGCTAACAACAAGAAGATATCGTGAAATTCGATTTTTCCATAAGAATATAGTATTTTATCATGTATCGCTCATTCGCTTGACTTCGGGGTAATCAATCCGGTTAGCATTTCTCCTTAGAAGCGTCGTCTCCCGATTCTCGGTTTTATCCGGTTTGATTACGGTCTTGTACTTGATCTGTCTAGTTGCATAACAGCCTTTAGAGTGTGCAGTAGTTAGTGTTCTGCAAAAACCAGGTCTTGTAGTGGGATCTGATTGTCGTGTTCTTTAGAAGAATTTACACCTGAGAAACTTGTATCTTCGTGGAGCATTTTCATAACCCTCTCAATGAGTAGAGATCGCTAAAACTTTGAAGGAGCAAGTGCAGACCAACTGTTCGATGAAATTCCTCTGAGAGCTGATTGATGATTTCGATAGTCAGATCAAACGGGTTTGCGTTTCTAACGAACACTCCAAAACCGACACGCTGTTTATGCTCTCATCACTCGGTAGACCATGCGTCGACGGAGTTGCAGGAAGTTATTCGGATTGTTTCTTCCCACATTGGTGGTCTTGATGACCTTGAAGAAAACTTGAACAAGGTTTCGGTTTCTCCATCACCCAACTTCGTCACCCAAGTGATCGACTCCTGTAAGAACGAGACTTCACCGAGAAGGCTGTTGAGGTTCTTCTCCTGGTCTTGTAAAAGCCTTGGCTCCAGTTTAGGGGACAAGGAATTCAACCACGTCTTAAGAGTTTTGTCTGAGAAGAAGGACTACACAGCTATGCAGATACTCTTATCAGACCTCAGAAAGCAGAATAGGGCCATGGACAAGCGTACGTTTAGCGTCGTTGCCGAAACTCTAGTTAAGATTGGTAAAGAAGAAGATGCGATAGGTATCTTCAAGATCTTGGACAAGTTTTCTTGCCCACGAGATAGCTCCACGGTGACGGCTATTATAAGCGCGCTCTGCTCAAAGGGACATGTGAAGAGAGCATTGGGAGTTATGCACCATCACAAGGACTTAGTATCCGGTAATGAATTGTCTGTGTACAGAAGTCTTTTGTTCGGTTGGTCGGTTCAAAGAAACGTGAAGGAGGCAAGGAGAGTTATACAAGATATGAAATCAGCAGGGGTTGCTCCGGATCTGTTCTGCTACAACACAATGCTTACATGCCTATGCGAAAGAAACGTTACTCGAAACCCTTCTGGTCTCGTCCCTGAAGCTTTGAACATTATGTTGGAGATGAGGTCTTACGGAGTCCAGCCTACGTCTCTTAGTTACAACGTACTGCTTTCTTGCTTGGGAAGGACGAGGAGGGTGAGAGAGTCTTGCCAGATTCTGGAACAGATGAAGAGATCAGGGTGTGATCCAGACACAGCGAGCTATTACTTCGTTGTGAGGGTACTGTATTTGACAGGGAGGTTTGGTAAAGGCAACCAAACGGTGGATGAGATGATTGAGAGAGGACTGAGACCTGAACGCAAGTTCTATTATGATCTTATCGGAGTTCTTTGTGGTGTCAAACGGGTGAACTTTGCGCTTCAGCTGTTTGAGAAGATGAAGAGAAGCGCTGTGGGTGGTTATGGTCAGGTGTATGATCTGCTCATAGCAAAACTATGTAAAGGAGGAGAGTTTGAGAAAGGAAGGGAGCTTTGGGAAGAGGCAATGTCACTTGGTGTTACGCTTAGTTGCTCCATTGAGTTACTTGATCCTTGTGTCACAGAGGTTTTCAAACCCACGAAGAAGAAAGAAGAGGCTGCTTTGGTGGATCCTCGTGCACTCAACTTAAAGATTCGTCCTAGGATGGATAGAGCCAAGCTGAAAGTGAAACCAAAACCGAAACGCAGGAGCAAGACGAAGAAGATGTAGCAGCAAACAATGTATGTATCACAAGATAAAACTCAGTAACTTCCTTTTTTGTGTGCTTTTGTTGAAATAACAATGCAGAAGCAACGAGTGGGCTTTTAGATTCTATTGTTCTTATATTGTCACAATAACGACAAGAATCTCTGTGTTCTAGTTTTGAGCTACTACAAAAGCCGTAATCAATTCGACTGTTTCTTATCTATAACAAAACAAAAGGATGGTGCGATTGACAAAACAAAATTATTATCAAAAAGAAATGCAAACACTTAGACCTATCTGTGAATAGATATGCTTTTTGCCATTTTTTTTTTTTGCATTGCTAATGGTTTTGTAGTTGTACGCTAATCCTCCGTCTCTGGCTCGATATGAACTCAGTGACTTGGGTGCAAAGGAAGCAGTCACGAAGAGAAACTATTCTGTTTTTACCCCTGACTTTAGGACGTTTCTGCCATCTAACAAGCAGTTAGACTCGTCAAAAATTCTGTCCGGAGAATGTGATGAGCTTGATGATGAAAAGGTCAAACATAGTTTTGGATACAAGTCCATGACAATTATATGGCTATCATATTAACCCAGATTGGTATGTAAGGTTTTGACCCAGCTAAGCCCAACATTTTAATGTGAACCTGCAAATTGGTTTATTATTCTGGTCTGCACAATATATATCTAAAGAAAACCATCTTCCCCTCCATTGATCTGTCTCATTTTTAACGCCTACAACAGTTGTAGAGGGTACATATATCATATCAACTATATGTGTGCCAGCCAGGCAGTGTTTTATTTTTGTAAACTAGTGTTTGTCTCTCTTATAATTCGATAACTATTTCAATTATAGCTACAAAATGTGTCTTATAGCATGTTTCTAAGTCAACTTAAGTTTAGATAATTCTAAGATGTAATTATTCAATGAGCCATATGTATGTAATTTTATTTCTTGGCCACAGCTTTACAGATCACAAGTAAACATTCCAGCCGTAGTTGCACGTGAATTTCTTTTTCTTTTGCAATTTTAATAATTCGAGTTATGTAACAAGTACTCGTGTTGACAAAGACTAATTAAATAAATTATCCGAACTAATCCTAACGTTAATTTTGCTTAGTAGTCTTTTTTTGTACAACTTTTTGCTTAGTAGTCTCTTTTACGATTCGGTTCTAAATTCTTGCCTACGATCACACATAAATGAAATATATTATACGTCAACCAGTGAAACAAAGAACGGTATTTCTAGTTATGGTTATATATTCTATGATCTTAACACGTATTTTATACAGTTTAGAGTTAAATTCCAACATGAGATTTCAATATCAGTACGTAATACATACAAAAATGCATAATTCATTAGGTAGATTAGATGTCACAATATTCTGGATCGGTTGATAAAACAACACTATCCAAATCACACTTAAACAATGTTTGATGAGTTATTTGATCTACAAATTATATTGATGATAATGATTGTATACAAACAGTGTTAAACATACTTTAAAATACTACTGATTTATTGATATATAATGGCATAATAAATATTTTATTAGTTGGGGGTTGTGAGTGTAGATTTTAAACTACAAATTATGAAAATTAATCTTCTTCTTATCAAATAAATAAGTTTAAACTCAATAAAATAATTCCAGTTTTTTTGTCAACAGAATACAATTCCAGTTAGAAAATATAATTGAAAAAGTAATTAGCAAAGGTGCAAGTGCAATATGTCAAGAACATTGACTTTTAAGAACGTTGACTTGAGATTAGTCGTAGTAAATCGTCCATTCTAGTTTTTGGAGGGCCTTCTAATCCCACCATACTAAGGTCTATAAACCAACCATTTTTGTGTTTAATAGGTTCCATGTTCATTCATCTTTAAGTTTGATTGGATATAAAGTATTGTATCCATTTTTATTTATTGATTAAACACTAGTTAATTAAATATGTGTTACTTTAGTTCAATTGTTTAGTCATGCGGAAGCAAGTAAACGTTTATAGTTAAATCTAAGAATTTGTTTTTTTTTTTTTTTATAATTTGTTTCAAAAGAAGCATTATATATACAAACCATTATACTTTGAAATAATAAACATTGATTTACAGCATACATAATTCGGTAGTGTAAGAAATAAGCATCTCAACGAGAAGGGATCATATTGGTTATTCACCTAACCATAGTGTTGTTAGATGTTTGGTTGTACTAAACACAACAATACCAACACCACACGCATTTTTGTGAGATTTTACCTGATTTACAAGTAAAGTAATACATTTAACTCTTATTATTTCTCAATTTGAGATTTTTTATCCAAACACAATTTGAAATTCCTTTCTCCATGTCACATGTGTAGATTTATACATAAACATAAAAAGTTGTCTTACCTGGTAAACGCTAACCCTTCTAATGGAACTCACTAATGATGGATCACGCTTATATTGTTACAATATGCCATTAACAGAAATAAATTATTGACAGTGGATAATAAGAAACGAAAGAACATTTAATATACAGAAACTATATACAATAAATATTAAATTTCAACAAGCAAATGGAGAGCTCCCTAACCACCAAGTCCAAGTCAATAAGTCTGCATACCAGAGGTTGGACAAAGTTTGATAATTTATCACCTCTGTCGAAATTCCTCTCTTGATTATTTTGAATCCAAATGATTTGTTTGATTTAATAGCTGTATTTCATATTATAGCATTGTTATAACTTATAAACATGCTTGTTAATAAATATATATACATGGATAGAATACAGTTACCTATTGTTAGTAGATAACATGGTACATGCTATAGACTTTTTGTAAAAGTTCTTACGTTTCACTAAAGCTACACTTAGTCGGTTTGGTAACTTGCATATGATTAAGTCGCCTCGCGAAAAGTTTGGAAATTTCTCACTCAAGAATCATTCTAAGCTGTTTGCATTATGAAAAAAGCATAACACGAGCACCCATAGTTTCCATTATAATTTTAGTTATTTAATTTACTTACTCTTTTGAGTTCTTATCATTATTCAATTTCTTGAAAGCTAAGACTTCCAGTTTCCTCAAACCTATAATTACTAGGCTTTCAATTGAATACTTATACATGGACTGGTTGTGGGAGAATGAGTCTATGTATTAGTATTCTTTTTTTATTTGACAACGTCTACGTATTAGTATTCAATTGAAAGCCTTTGTATAAATCTATGACTATACATACATGTATTTATGCAATGGTGTGTATTGTAAGCATCCAAATCCAATTAGAGCAGTAAGCATATCATAAAAGCAACAGACTTTTCAAAAAAAAACATGTATCAAAATCAAACCCAAAAATAGATTTATTTCTCCTAACAACATTACCTAAGAAACAAATCTACATTATACCCAATTAAACCTAACAAAGAAACTTTGTGTATAATATTATAATTGTATTCTACTCACAAGAAATATCATTTCCATGCAAAAAAGCACTGCTCCTTTATTTGCTTTACAAGAAAAACGAGAGTTTCATTTTATTAAATTTTCTAACCAACTCCTCCTCGTCAGGCAAAATCGGTTGGCCTATCTCTATTCCCTTCTTAAACAATTAACACCCAACCCACAAATTATTTAGTAATAAATATATTTATAAAGAATTACATGTTTATATACATATATATAGAAGACCTTATTTGAAGAAACCTATTTCAAGATTTGTTGGATCATTCATTTTCAACTTGAAAGAAAAATAGCAAAACTAGAAATGAAGAAGACAATGGAAGAGCCAAGCAAGATCATGAGAAGATCAATCCACACTTTCCTCAAACACTACGACCAAGCCACCACCGCAGCCGCCCTTCTCCTCCCTTTCTCAGCCGCTCTCCTCCTCTCTCAGCCCTTCTTCTCTTCTTCCTCTTCCTCCCTTCATGGGAGACTAAACATGCTCTTCCGAGGTGCTGGTTTCTCTTCTTCTCTGGACTTCTTCAACATTCTAAGCCTTAAACTCTCAGCAAACCCTCTCCTCCTCTCTGTTCACTCTCCCTTTCTCCCTCACGTTCCTCCTCCTCTCCAAAGCTTACATCATCAAGCCTTCTCTCAAACAGTCATGGAGATTCCTCTGTCTATTACTTCCGTCTTCTCAGAACTTACATTTGCAACTCTCTCTTCCTTCTCTCCGCAAACGCCTCTGCTTTTGCTCTGTTCTTTGTAAGCATTCAATCTCATTGAACTCTTTGGATTCTCTTCTAAAAACTTCCTACGCTCTCTTCTCCTTAGCCTCAGCCATTATCTACTCCATCATCCTCGCAAACGCCTTCGTCATCTCCAACTTAGCATTGGTTTCATCAACGTCCTCTTCCTCATCAGGAGGATACACAACGATTCTCAAGGCGTGTCTTCTCATCCAAGGAAGAACTTCGACAGCACTGGCTCTTGCCCTGCCTACCAATCTCGGCTTAGCAGGCTATAGAAGCCTTGTTTCAGTACAGAGTCGTGAGCTCTTATCACAAAGGAGACAGAGACATCACATCCGTAGCTCTCGAAGGAGCGTTCATTAGCTTACTTGTACGCTCTCTTCTTGGTTCTTGACACCATAGTCAACTTTTTATTTTACCAAAGCTGCGTCAAGAACGATGAGGATCAGAAGATAGGTAGAGAGGACGAGTACTCTATCAAGATTCAAATCAACGAGACAGAGAGCACCAAGATATGCATCAAAGGGCCAAAGGGTTTCAAGGAAATCTTGTGATTTTTTTATTTAAGAGATTATTGATTCTTTAAAGATACTCTCAGGTAGCTTTCACTTCAAAGAAAGGGCAAAGGTAGACGGTGGAGAACAAATCAATCACAGGATTTGCAAACTTCTCTCATTCTGCTTTTGTTTAATTTAGTCATTACATTTGCCTCTTTTACTTGTCATCATGTAAAGTCACATATCAGAAAGCTATAATTAATGCCAATCTTGTAATTCACATTTTGGTTAATCCTACAGTGGAGTTTGATTGCCGACATTTTATGTATATCCCTAAGCAATGGTTTAATTACTTTCTTTAAGTTAATGAAGATGTTGACAAGATTCACATTAACAAGAATTAGTCTTTAGCTTTTTGAGCGTAGGTAAGTTCAAGATCAATATTTCATTACCAAGATAGAAGAAGTCACAGTTTTCATAAAAAAGACGGATCCATAGAAGTTTTGTTTTTTTTTCTTTGAATTGAAATGTTCATAATATAAGTTGATTTGATTAATGTTAATGATCTCAGGTTTACACTATAAATAACGACAAGAGTGCTAGTGAGTGGTCCTTATCACTAATCTCTCTTTACTTGAACTTGTGAAAGCAAAACCCTTTAAAACAAGCTTCTGTTTTAATCTAATTTTCTTCTAATGGACATAAACAAAGCAAACTAATACTTTTTATATAATAAGATGTTTTTATTTCCAGGTAGACCGACCGGTTCAACGGTCGAATTGTATTCTAAACGGTCATACTAAACCAAAATCAATTTAAAAACTGGAAACCGGTTCATCTGACTGAACCGACCGGTTCGTGGGTTAAGTGAAAGCTCTCTAGGGTTTATGATTCTCTTGTCATAGCTCAGCCAAGTTTTCTTCTTTTCACAACTTGTTCTGTGCTCGCGGACAGCTTTGAGGTCGACGACTCAGATTCTCGACAGTTTTCAGGTTAGTTTCCTTTTGATTATGATTCTGCTTCCTAAAGTTATGTACTTTCTTAATCTTTGTATCTGTGTAATAGACTCTGCTCCCTCTTTTGATTAAGTTTATCGTTGATTTGTAGCGTAAGGAGTGTGTGTTGAGATGGGTGGGGGATCAAAGATGTCTAAAAGAGCAAGACTTTATGAAAGTGAATCAGAAGAGATGATGAGCGAGGAGGACAGTCTCCAGGTGTGTGTGTGTGTGTTGCTTTTTGTATTGGTTTTTAAGTTGTTTTTAGATGGCTGTGTAAGTGAATTGATTCGGTTTTGTTATTAGGTGGAAGGGGAGAGCGAAGAGGAAGAGTTGTCTGATGGGATAGAGGATGGTGAGGGAGATAGCATGGAAGGGAGTGAAGAAGAAGATGATGAAGGAGATAGTGACAAGGAAGATGTGGATGGAGAAAGCGATGATGGGAATGACGATGAAAGCGATGAAGGGAATGATGATGACAATAAAGATGCTGCCATGGAAGAGCTTGAGAAAGAGTACCAGGAGCTTCGTTCTCAGGAACAGTAAGACTTATCTTCTATGAACTCTCTCTAGTCTTATTGAAGTCTTAACTTGTTTAATTTAGCTCAGTAGCATATACAAGAGTTTTAGCTTGATTTTAGAGAAGTGGGGTTTGAGCTTATTGTAATATGCTTCTTCCTGGTGGTATAGGGATATATTGAAAAACCTGAAGCGTGATAAGGGTGAGGATGCTGCTAAAGGTCAAGCTGTGAAGAACCAGAAGGTATGACATTGCGCTACTGCTTGGGACCTAGTTCAACTAGGAATCACATTCATGGATGTGTATACATTTAACGATTCTTTTTTTTTGTTCTCTATGTTAAGGCTCTTTGGGATAAAACTTTGGAGTTCAGATTCTTACTTCAGAAAGCATTTAGTAGTTCAAACAGATTGCCACATGCAAGCGCTCTTCTCTTTCTCTTCTTTCTCCTTGTTTGTGTCATCACGCACGCTTATAACAAAAGATAATGATTTTCAGGAGACTGTCAAATCGTCTTTTTGTTCGGAAGATGAGAAAGTTTCAACGGCATATTCAGAGCTAATTACTTCTTCTAAGAAGACACTAGATTCCCTCTTGGAGTTGCAAGAGGTATGTACTGCGAAGATATGTTTCATCGTTCCTCTTCTTTTCTCCTTTGTGATCTTGCTTCTATAACCTGTACGCTTGGTGTATCTGAGTGTGTTGTCTCTCTCTCTCTGTCACCTTTGTTTAACTCTTTTGAGAATCTTACAGGCTTTGTTTGAGAAGAATCCCTCGGTTGACCAACAAGCAAATGGTACCGAATCCAATAAATCAGATGCAGAAGATAGCGATGAATGGCACAAAATATCTGACTTGCAAAAAAGGTATCTAAGGCTAACTGTTTAACTGGACAATTTTGAAAATTCTCCTTGTTCTGTTCAAGCAAAAGAGTCACTGTTTAGTAAAAAAACATGTTTGTCTTCATTCGGTGACCAGTCTCATTGTTAACACAAATTTTGGTCTTTTGCTATGTAGAATGTGTGTGTTCCGAAACAAGGCTGTGGACAAATGGCAGAGAAGAACACAAGTCACAACTGGTGCAGCTGCTATTAAAGGAAAGCTCCATGCCTTTAACCAGGTATAGACAATCAACAAACACAGAAAACTGATTTTGCTCTTATGCATTTGTGGATTGATTAGTAATCTAACTTGTTTTATTTTCAAAAAAAAAAAACAGAACGTTAGTGAACAGGTTGCTTCTTACATGAGGGATCCAAGTAGAATGATAAAACAAATGCAACAATCAAGATCAACTGTTGCTGTTTTTGGAACTGTAAGTTTTGGCTTTTTAACAGTAAAACTATCAATACATGAGCTTGTTCTGATCCCTTTTAAGTATCATTCACAGGTACCTGAGGAAACCATGGAACCCAAGAAAGAGGTATCTGTCACAGTTTTCTCTAGCGGAGTCAAAGAGGATCAAATATTACGCCCATGGAACTCTAACATGTATACACACTCTTTTTTTTTGGTTCAGGAAAAACAAGTTGAAGGAGACCCTGAACTAGTGGAGGATGCAGAATTCTATCAGCAGTTACTAAAGGAGTTCTTTGAGACCATCGATCCAGCTTCCTCAGGTATAGTTTTGACTTAGTTTTGATTTTCTTAAAAGCATCCAATCCGTTTTTACTGAAATATATCAAATCTTGCTATTGGCAGAGGCGGCTTTCTATGCGATGAAGAAGTTTCAAACAAAGAAGAGGAAAGTTGTGGATCGGCGTGCCTCTAAGAGCAGAAAGATCAGGTAAAATAGTTTTGAGTTTGGATTATTCATCAGCATTGTTTTGAGAGTGTTTTTACCCTATTCTGATTCATTGCTTTGTTTAAAAACAAAAAAAAAAAACGAAACAGGTATAATGTGCATGAGAAGATTGTCAATTTCATGGCTCCACGACCTGCCAAGATTCCTCCAAACTCTGCAGATTTGCTCAAGAATCTGTTCGGACTCAAAACCAGAAACGGTCTGTCTGTAGCATAATGTTTCTTTTTAACAAACCGCAGTTTTGAAAACGCAGGGATTACTTGTTGTGTGGTGCGTTGTTGATTACATACAATCTTTGACAGTGAAGAACTCCTATTATCTTTTTTTTTGAACTCATATTATCTATCAAACATAATTTCGGCTTTGAAAGTGAATCAGAAGAGTTAAAAGTCAGTACACAGAAAACACAGAGTATGTGCAAAAACCTACGTCGATAAATCTGTTCATTGTGCTTTTCAGTTTAAATACAAAACTACTACAGTAGAAAACACCTAGCTATTCAATAAACAACCGAAGGAGGAAACGATGACGTTTCGTGGGTTCTGAAGCCCTAGAAATGAACTGAATCCGACATGTATAATAAAGCACATCAAGTAGTTGTTCCTTCTGAATTTCTCAGCTTCGCCAAAACTCCGCTGAACAGGTTCATCTCTCTCTCTCTCTCATTCTGCATATTCTTGCGTTCAGTTTATCAGTTTGATATAACCTTTATAATCTGTAAAGTTTCATGCTTTCTCTTGCGTGTTTGGTCAGTGTGACTCTGTTGGGTTAGATATCGAAAGTTTCTGGCTTTAAATGTCTGTTCAACCATAGAAGGCTTCTATGATATTGTATCTTGTATTGAGTGGAGATGATGGAATGATAAAAGTAAAAGGTCTGAGCAGGATGATGCTTTTATGTGTGTGTGTAGCTATTTTGATGTTTAATTTAAGTTTTCGAGGGGACTATTTTTTTCAATAGGAGAGGGCCCTTGTCCATGCCTTGAGCTTATGGCATCTGTGGCTCCGCAAACTCTCCAACAATGAACCTGATTCTCGCCACTTGCACCACCATTGGTGCTGCTGTGTGTCTTTGAATCTAATGGGTCGATTTTTAAAGGCTTGGGGTTGCTTTCTAACATTGATTGCCAATCTAGAGTTCTCCCTATATATATAACATTAGTCTCCTTGTGGCTTTGTTATCATCATTTAGCTGCCCTCATAAAAACTCCTGCGCTGATCAAAGACCTCCTTGACTGATCCACGCTATTACTTTTTATTATGAGATTAGCTCTAGGTTCTCTTGTTTTGCTTTGTTAGTGGTTAAAGCTGATGTTATTATGTTTCTCTATTCACAGTAGAATTATTTTTTTTTAAAAATGTGCTGGCTTCCGAAGGCTTATTAGTATGTGTAATAGTAAAAACCAACTAATGATATGTTGTGTGTTTTCGTTAATGTTCTGGTCAATGTGTATTCACTATCTTTGTTGGTTGGTTTAATGAGCAGGAGAGTGAGGAAAGAAGAGATGGCTGGGCACAAGATTGCACACGCAACCTTGAAAGGTCCGAGTGTTGTGAAGGAGTTAGTTATCGGTCTTGCACTAGGGCTAGCGGCTGGTGGGTTATGGAAGATGCACCACTGGAACGAGCAGAGGAAGACGAGGACATTCTATGATTTGCTTGACAAGGACGAGATTAGCGTCGTTGTTGCAGAGTAGTAGTAGTAGTATTTGTAGAGAGAGAGAGAGAGATCTTCTCCTCCAACACTAAATATTTTGATGATGATGATGATGATCACTTCTAAATTTTAGTGTTTGTTATTAGTTTCAAAACCTATCATCATAGTTAATTCATTCTTGTTACTTTGGCACAATTCCTCCTTCCTTTTTCATAAAACAAGTTTCCAACAGCCATAAATAATAGTTCCACCAATTTGATGACTACTGTCTCAGACATCCCAACATAATCAGGCAAAAGCAGAGGGAGCTTTCTTAATACAGAGGAAGTGGAATATACATTTGATGTGTCATTGCCAGATTCAGCTATAAAGTCCAACTCTGAAACTTGTAACTGTATCAAACCTCTGCGTTGATTCAGCAGTTGTGCGTCTAGCTTTTCTATATTCATCAAAACGGATATAAATATGTGAACTAGATGATACTTAAAAAATAGGTCTATTTATATATGTGATGAAAACATACCACACAACGTTGAGAGTTTAGGGGTTTATTTATAAAATCAACGTTGAGTTCTTTCACTATTTCAAGGTATTATGAACCCAAGGATTCCTTAATATGTAGAAGAAGTACGAGATAAGCTATATGTACGCTGACCCAATTTATTCTCTTACAGGTATTCTAATTAATCTCTTTGCTTCGCATCTTTATGATACCTGAATCCTATGTAGTATAATAAGGCAGCAAGCCTAATTATTTGTTTGCCATTACATTTTTTTTTTCGTTAGGACTCTGGTTTCCCTTGCTGACCACGGACCATCCAAAGCCTAAGAAAACGATTCGAGGTAATCTTTTGTTTTAAGTTTGTTGAATTCAACTTTCCGCATGATCCATCTTTAATGGCAGCCATGAACTCGATTGTCAGAAGAAACATACGCTTCCTGTTATCAAAGCTGCTCAAGGAGTTGGTGGTGATGATGTTAATGGAAGAAGATCCACCATGGTTATCTGAGTTGCCACACTCTTCTCTTCTCCTCTGTTGTACGTATATGTTTCCGCTAATGCTGGGCGTCATTGATGATTACCTCGAGAAGATCAAAGCCAACAAAGTAAAGTCTTGAAACGTTATGAATCATGTTGACATCTCTTAAGAAACCTTTTTATTATGCAAAAGTAATGTTTTTTTTTGTTTTTTTATGCTAAGAAGAGACTGGCAAGTGGCAACAAAGCTGAATGTTTTTTATTAGGCATAGATGCTATTTTAGGGATTTGGCTTCTAATGGAGAGAAACAGATGTTTGATGGAATTGAAGTATGGTAAAGTGGAAGCTAACTTGAATCCCTAAACGGAAGAGGAGACTGAAACAGATGTTTGAGACATAGAATCATGGAAAGGAGACAAAGGGAAACGAAAACGATATTGATTATTGAGCAAAGTGAAGAAACTTTTGGAGAGGGTGAAGCAAAGGAGTACCAGATATTGATGGTCTGTTTCTTTTCTTTAGACGCACGTCTCTTTTTAACACGTCTGATGTCAATAAGGTTTTGGTTCTGGTTTAAAAAATGAGTCATATTTCTCATGTCCATCCAACTCTACTGGCAAATTATGCTAATATGAACGGACCTTGTGGTCAAGTGGCAGTGGACGGGCCTGGGACGCTAACACGTTTCAGGTTCGATCCTCCTGCTATGCGAAACTAAGTCACATTGTTCTGTTCACCTAACGCGGATATGGGTCCATGCTTTAGGACCCATTTGAATGCCCAGGAGAAGGAGTCCATCCGCGGGCTTGCGACTCCCCCGGGGGTTAGGTCTGGTTCCAATAGTGACCCGGGTTTAACCCTTTTAGTTTCAAAAAAAAAAAATTTATGCTAATATTTTATATTAAACATGTATTTTAATATAGATTTGTCAAAGGTTCCAAAGTCATGTGGACAGACCAGTGTTGCATACTCTTCTTTTTTCGTTATTTAGAAAAAAGGTCATGGATCCTGAAATCAGAAAGCATAACTTGAAGACTTTTCAAACATCATATTTAGAAATTCAATTTCATATTATTTTTTATAAAAAAGACTTTAGAATATAAGCTTACATAAATTTATAGATATAAACATTTATAACACTGCATGCATGCAATGTTCTTAACATAAATTCTTTGACATACAGATAAAATAATAGACAAACAAAACAAATTAATATATAAATATAGATTTGTAATAAATAAATATCAACACTTTTTTTTAATTGTTATGATTTGTCAGTTACCAAAATTGCAAAACCTTCCAAATTCTATTTAAAATAACTATTTTCAAAATTTGCTCAAATAAAATGCTCTGTGTTCATATATTATATTTTTTACCTTTAACATATAATCTCTTTGTTTAATATTAGATGATGTTTTACATCGGTGAACATATATTAAAAATATACTATTTTAGAAAGTAATATTAAAATATAATTTAGATGTAGTTTCACCAATTAAAAAGGTAAATATTAAAATTATAATTAGTTACACCATTTTTAGTAATGTAAAGTTTTTTTTCAACAGTAATGTAAAGTTATTTAGATACTTGAAAACATCGTTTGTTGTTAAATAACAAAAATATATATAAAACATCATGATTAGTAAATCACCTGAAACTGAGGGAACAAGGTAACTTTTGTGAATAATAACGAAATAGTGCTTGGTATAACCTGTAATGTGATTATCTGATTTTCTTGCTTTTTCGGTTGTTTGTTTGCCTTTTCAGGATCAACAGATCCAAGTGATCTATTAAAATCTGATAACCAGATCGCGGACGATTACATCGTCGAAGACATCCACACAATGATCGATTTAAAAACTCTGCCTCTCAATGTTATGGTTCCATCCGGTGATGGGGATTTGGTGGCATATAACGATAACCGCAATGCAGAGGGGGACTCGCCTTCGCAAAACCTTATCTACCTTGCAGACTACAGCTGGGGTTGGAGAACTTTTTTGGGTCTCGATCAAGGTTTAGTTAAAAAATACTGGAAAATTGGTGCTATTGGCTCGTTTGCTGAAGAATTGGAGAAGTTGAGAGGTCCAGATGGAAAGGTGGATCCTGTTATCTACAAAGAGTTCAAGAGAAAGCACAAAGATCTGTTTAAGCGTGGGTAAGTAAATTTGTTTAACTGTTGTTAGTTAATTATATATGCTTCGCTTAATAATTTGTATTTGTTTAATAATTTGAATAATTTCCTTCTCAGTCAAGAAGGGTTGTCCTTTACTAAAGAGTTTAAGAAATTGGAGGACTCTTATAAGATTGAGTTTAAGAAGCAGAAGGAATCGTATGCTGGGATTGATGGGATGGTTCATGTGGAACTGTACGAGGAATTAAAGATGGCACACGAGAAAAAGTGTCAGGCAGGTTATGAGGAACTGAGGAGAAAGTTTTAGAGATAACTAACTAAACTCAACAACTTAATAAAGAATTAGAATTTGAACCCGCAGATATTTTTTCTTTTATAAATATATAACTTTGATATTATCATAAACGTTTTAAATATATGATTTACATTTTAGTTTTTATGTTGTGTAACTATATAATCTTATTGTTTAGATTTCTTATTCGACATTATTAATACATAGTGATCTATTTTATATATTTTACTTAGTTATTAATTGTTATTGTACACAATACATTTTAAAATAAATTTAGCTATACTGTAAAAGTATATGGCTGCTGCTGGTCATTCCTAGATGGAATACATGGAATAAAAGGAATAATCATCTGTGGAATGAAAAAAAATGGAATGATAAATAAATTGGAATAGAAACTGAATTTTTTAGTGGAATCGGAATTCCAATCATTCCACACATTCACGAGCCTTTTTCATATGGAACAAATGGAACAGATTTTACAAAGGATTTGTTTTTAAGTTTTATTCCATTTTTGGAATATGTGGAATTGAGTTGAAATGGTTTTTCAAGTAACTGGTAAATAATTTTTGGAATCGTGTGGAATGATGCATTCCAAATAATTTCATTTCATAATGTAGCATTCCAGTTGCAGCCTATATTTTTACAGTATAACTAACCATTTTAGAAATGATGATCTAATATCTTAGTCCACATCTGATTAAAATATGTTTAATTAAAATCACTTATTATAGCATTTATATATGTTGGTAAATTATATTTACCAATCATAAGAAACAAATAAATACAATAAAATGTTGATAGTTTCAAAAAAAAAATATAAATTGTGAAAGTTTTAGGAATGAAACTAATTAATGTTGTTAGCCGTAAAAATAAGAGTAGAAAATTTGAAATATTGAAAGTAAACTAAGGGGATTTTAAAAAGATCTTATTAATATCTATTTCTAGTAAAATATGAATAGATCTAAAATTTAAATAATAACATTTATAAATAGATAAAAAATATGATTCTATTTTAATAGATTAGATTAGTGGTTAAGTTTTCCTTTATTACACAGCAACCCATGCAGCAAAGGAGAGAGCAGCAAAGGTTGGAGCAGCAAAGGTGGGAGCAGCAAAGGACTCTGATACTTTCATGGAGCAGCAAGTTCTTGAGTTTTTAATTGAATCTTTAGTTTTTGTTCATTTCGTACTTGTTGAATTACAGATTAAAAATCTGCGATAATTGTGCAAAAATCAATGACGAGTAACTTAAAAAAATACGTTTCATAAGACCCGAAATGCAATTGAAAAGATCCTTTAAACATTGGTAAAAAAAACTTTCAAAACAGCTTTTGAGTTTTTATGTGATTACATAAATCATCAAGAACTATGTAGAGAGTATACACATTTCTGTTATAGCATTCTTCAGTATAAAAACTCATCTTCGCTTGGCTTTGTTTGTTCTATTTTCTTACGTATTTCTCACAAGTTCTTGATCTCATTGTTTTTTGTTTCATTTTTTTTAGTGTTGAGACTTTTATAATAGAGTTTTGTCAATCGTATAATAACCCTCTTGCAAGATTCAGAAACTGCAATCCATCATATGTTTTACATTATCTCTAAACTCAACAACTCAACTCAGTAGACTGGACTTGACGAACGAATTGTCCTTTGATGCGAGGAGGCCGTTGCTCTGCTAATTTCTTCCGGCTCTCATAACGGACCTGTGTGCAAAAAGTCATTAACAAATGTTTAGCAGCCGTTGGTTCTTAACATAGCCGTTATGTGTTCATCAAGCATCAAAATTTTATACCTTTTTTTTCTCAAAGCACCTCTCCTTGCTCTTCATCCTGAATTTGTTTAAAGCAGCTTCCCGTTGCAGAGATTGCTCAAGTTTCCCAACAGAGGACGAGTATCCTGTTGATGATTATAATCAACGTAGCTGGTACTGCAGTGATTGCCTGTTCCACTATGTTCTTCTCTCCTCTATATCCATTGAATTCATCTGGTTGCTACTAAAAGGCGGACCAGGTGAGTCAGAACTATTGTAAAAGCTGGCCTCGTTTCTTGGAGGCAGTTCAGATACATTGTACTGGTTGATTAGCATAGTGTTGTTATCATCTCCACTTGCCCCCAACGTTCTTTCTTTGATCGGTAACCAAGGGAGAGACAGAACATTGTGTCTGCAACGGCTTGTGAACGTACCTGGCAACAATCACCATCAGCAGAAAGAAGGACGACTGTTGAAAGATTAGTATTAGAGATTAGACAACTAACCGTGTGAAAGCCGAGGCACTAGAAGGATGAAGAGAGGAGGGTTGTTGGTTCTCACAATCGTATTTAGCAACGCTTTCTTCTCTGTGGCTTTGTCCGCTTCTTCTAAAAGACGCTCCGCTCCCATGAAGTCAATGGCCTCTTTGGATGAGACTCTTGGGATATCCTCCACAACGTCTGCGCTCTCTCTCACCTTGCATCTCTGGTCTTGAACATGAGCTCTGCAAAGAAGAAGATTTTTAACTTTAAAAAGTTAGGAACACAATCAAATACACAGGTGGAAGGAATCCAGCACTGAGTAAGAATCTAACCTGATCACCACCACCACCACCGTTTCCAATTACAGGACGTTCCTCTCTCTGGAATCCATTCACGTGTTGACTTGTTTGCAGATGCACCTTCAGGTTTCTGCTGTCCAACACCATCATCTACTACCAGGAGCAAGTGACTGCCAAGATGATCAAGAAAACAAGAAATCTGAGAACTTAATTATTTGTTAATAGACAAGGAAATATTTCGCACGACTTAAATAAGGATGGTTAAGTTAAAAAGATTGCTGAGGGGGACAAAAGATTTAAAGAGACATACAGTTTGTCTTGCTCCAGACATGTTGCCAGATTATTCCTCAGCTCATTCCTTCTCAACGGGCTTGACAAGATAGTCAGCCGCACCTTTCAACATACGTCGACATCACTGAGAGAAACAAAACGAACGATAATGAGCCTAAAAAATCATTGAAAACCAGAAAAGAAGAACCAAGCGGGGGAGTTCACATACTTATGACAGGAATGTTCTTGCAGAGATCATGCATGCTCCATGAATAAGGGTTAGGAGAGCATCTCCCAAGCTTTCAAGCCCTCAGGTAAGGTACAGCAGCAACTGAAAAGGCACAAGGAAACAACAACATTAAACCATTGAACTCGTTGTAAAAAATTGAAGACTCAAAAGTCAAAACAGTAAAAAGGGTAATTGTTTTTCGTTTGTATTCTAGATACCGAGTTAAACTGCACCGTAGCAAGAACTCAAAACTCTGTTCATTTTTGTGGGAAAAGGGGAAAAACAAAAGAAAAACAACATTTTATGGGGAACAAAAACTCAGTGCAGATTAAAAGAAAAAGACTTTGGTATGCTAAATACTTTGGACAAAAAAAAGGAATCTTTGTTTATAATCGAATTACATAACTAAACATCGGATTGACATTATTAGCAACATAGATTGGCGGCCACAACACAACGATCAAAGTTCAACAAACAATTCGAGAAAAGACAGAGATTCCCCCAAACATCAAGGGAATTAATGTCTTAGGAACTAACCTCTGTAACTGCATTTCCTGAGGAGAGCAGAGATAAATCTTTCTGGTGGAATCTTCGGGAGAAACCTCTCCCACGTCACCAGACCATCTCCGCCGCCCTCTGCGGCGTCCTTCTTCCTCATCTTCCGCCGCGTTCCTTTCTCCACCACCGTCACCTCAACAACTTCGTCGCTCAGAAAAAAACAGTCTGAGAACAAAAGATATTATTGTGAGTGGAAGAAAAAATCTTATTCTTCTCTAATATCTTGCAAGTCTGGCGAATGTTCCAACGGCTGAGATTTGAATCCCGAGGCCAACCGACCGGTCAAGATGCTAGTGGAAAATATCTAGTAGAGTTGGCTGACGTGGCCACGTTTGATTTATTTAAACAATTAAATTCTAATAAATTATCAGTTTTATTTAAATTAGAACCTCACTGCACTATCCCCATAATTGAGGTTACTTTTAGAGCATCTCTAATCTATTTCTACATTTGTTTTTTATAAAAATATTTAAAAGTAAAATTACTCATTTATACTTTTATTTTTTTCCACTAAAATAGAAATTACTATTTTTCTATTATAAAAAATAAATAGTATTTCTCTATTTTTACTCTATATCTAGAGATCTTTATTTTAGAAAAATATATTAAAACAAAACGTATTTGCATTTTAAAATTCCTTTATTAAAGAAATAAAATAACAAAATACATTAAAGATCTTCGTTTTATATTCTCTCATTTTCTTTGTGCATGACTATTTTGTGAAAAGCCTATATTTTCTCACTTAATTTATCTAGAAAATGCTCGTATTAATAATATATATTTTTGTCAAGGTTGGATTCAGAGCTATCAGATACACTGTAGTTAAGGTCAAACAATAATTTGGTTAGGTAACATATCAATTCCATCAATTAGTACGTATTACTACTTTTTTCTTTTTTTTTTTTTTTTTTTTTTTTTTTTTTTATAAATATATATTATTAAATTAATAAAACCCGAACCGGGATTCAGAATCGATTACAATCACGCATTAGAGAACCCGTTTCTACCCGACATATTAAGCTTCCCTTACACAAACCTAACCGGCGCGGTCCACCTAAAAGCCAAAGTATACACGGAACCGATAACGTTCTCTACCAGAGGAGACCTAGCTCGTGAAGATGGAATTAACGCAGGCTAACCCACATTGCCGGTACTTCCCGAGCCTAGGAGACTGTACAATCGTCCTAGTTGGACTTCCAACCGGAGTAGCTGTAAACCGGTTTCTTCTGCAATGAAGAACCTATCCGACCATTCCTCAGCACAAAACCGGTATATCGGGGGAAGAGACGAGCCACCGAACACTACAATACCTGCACAAGCCGGATGAACGCCACACCTTCCTAGCAAGAGAACGGGCTGTAATGGAGGCACCACCGAGAAATGAACTTCAGACCCTGCAAAAGAGAAGGAATGCGATCTACCGGAACAACCAATTAGCTAATCCGGTATCGGGATAATCCCACTCCAAGCAAGTCTCCACCGTCGAAACGAAGAGCCAAATGACACCATTAGCGCCTCAAGACGACGCCTTGCCCCGGGAACAGAGAACCTGTCCCAGTCTCTGTTGCGCCTCGTCCGGTAACACCGAGGGAGAGTCGGATCACCAAAACAAAGCGAGACTGAAGAGCTCCAACCTCAGCGCAAAAGGCAGAGCATCCACTACCCGGGGAAAGAAAAACGGCCAAACAAAGGAAGAGCAGCCAACAAAGACGATGAAGACAAAGCCATAGACGACAAGCCTTCAACTCGGCTTAAGAACTGCAGACGAGGACTCACAGAAACACAGTAACCACGCAGCCACCATATTCATGTGTACGAACCGGTAGAAAGCTTCCACCGCCTCCCTTGAGCAACAGCAAATCTCCTTCCGCTGCAAGACACCAAGCAACAGAAAAGAGGAGAGCTGGAAAACCCCACTCCACAACGAAGTTCAACTTCGCATACACAAGCAAACACAAGACCAGAGGAGAGAACTTGACCCAAATTCTCAACGCCACCATCACCAAAAGCTTAGACAGAACCGCAAAGTAAAACCGGGATCTTTTCGAAGCTTCCACCCTGAAACGCCGACTCCACTTGCCCTCAACCCTCACCGTCGTGCCGAAACTCCAGATCGATGACCACCAGCCTCGGATTCAGATCTCTCCGGAGTAGATCTAAAGGAACCGCGGTGGCGCACCTTCCACAGAAACAAGCAAGACGACAGCAAGACGGAAGGAGGGTGAAGTGGAGCAAATATCAAAGAGGAGAAGGAGAGGAGGAGGCCTCCGGTGACCACGCGCTCAACCGCCGATCACCGGAGCAGAACGTGCCGGATTTTTGTTTTTAACAAAGAAGAGGAAGAGAGAAGATGGAGAGACTCGGGGAGAGAGAAAAGTCGAACTTTTTTAGGTGCACATGTCTTCTAGTAGTAGTAGTATTACTACTTTTTTCTGTTTGGTCTTAAGTTTGCACCAATCAATTTGTGTTTAGAAATGATAACAGCGTGTATGAATAAGACAATTAGGTTAAACTGAGAACGTGGTTTGTTTGTTGGATTTGATTACTAAGTTAATTTTGTTTTTCGTATCTCATGGCATGTTGCCATGTTGTATTATATACATATATATATATATAGTTGGTTTTATTGATTACTAATAGACAGCTTTAAAATAGTCACACTTAATTAACCCGGTGGCGAATAGTACGACGAGTTTGGAAA
Source organism: Raphanus raphanistrum subsp. raphanistrum (assembly GCA_019706035.1). Classification (NCBI taxonomy): domain Eukaryota; kingdom Viridiplantae; phylum Streptophyta; class Magnoliopsida; order Brassicales; family Brassicaceae; genus Raphanus; species Raphanus raphanistrum. Next base: position 19,307,288 of record CM033983.1, read on the forward strand.
AATATTAATAATTCGAAATTAATTACTATATCAGATAAAATTGTTTGTGGGATCAGACAAAATAGATATTTAATTTTTATCGCAAATAATCAAGTTTATCAACCTGGCGTCAGTAGATAAACTCAAGAATTAATTAATTGGATTTCGATCCGCCGAACATTTCTATCCAAAAAAAAGCCACGGATGATCTATAGTTATTTTCTATTAGTTACTGATTAGCTAGCGAATTGCTAGTTGCTAGTCACGATCATATCTGTCTTATAAATGGCTTCATAGTCACCATAACCATGACTAACCACCAAATTTTCTTACGATGGTAATGTCCTTTCTTACTATTATACCTTCCATTCTAAAATGTTATATTATCATTTTCAACTCTATCTTTTACTGCTGAGGGATCCGTACGAATTACCACCAATCACACTTGACAACTAAATCAATGAGATATTCTGAATAATTTGGTTAGGTACCGTATCACTATCATCAAATAATTGTTTGTACCTTTGTGTGCCCATTAAATTTGTTTCAGTCGAAATTGTTTTTACAGGACAACAGTGTATGAATAAGACGGGGGTGTAGGAAAGGAAGAAAAGATATTGAGTTTTTTGGTCCGTCGATATATGCATGCAATGGCTGTAAACATTACAACCATTACTTGGATACAAGAGCTACTACCGACAAATACATATTAACAAAATTGACAATCAATGCATGATTATTGATTGAAAGGTGACCCTAGTTAACGTGTAATGAGTTATATAACCATACGTAGCGAACTTATACTGTAGTCGGTTATTTTTCAAATTGTTATGAAACTATGGAGAAAAAGAAAGGAGTTAAGAAGAAAAATGCTGTGAGCATCAAAATCTATAATAAACGTATTGTTTCAATCCAATACCTTAATATGTTGGTTAGTGAAAATTAGTCGTTTCCTTTCCTTTGATCAAACCATCGGATCACCCTTATCGCTTTAGAAACTTTGAATAGCATTTAGCCATTTACAATGCAATTAAATTTTAAATGACAAAAGAAATTCAGCCAATTAATCATAAATGTACATTTGGAAGAAGGTGTTTCTAGTGGAATCCTCAAAGTTTCTCCAAGGCAGGTATTTAAACAAAGTTTTCTATTATTCTTTGACTAAAATAATTAAATATGAAGAAAAATATAGAAATGTTTCTCTAATCAGACACTTTATAAACCTTGTTAGTAAAGGTAAAACCAGAGTATAGGAGACCTCAGATAAAGTTGGAAGTTTTGCGTTTTATTATCTTGGTTTGATACAACTCTCGACTCATGTATTTATACAATAAGACAGACCCTTATCTAGACCTGACAGCTAGCCCTACTCTTGTTCCAATAAAGCATCAAAGCGATTGCTGACGATGACTTGACCAGCTGGCCCAACCGTACGTTTGCTTTCCTCTCTTTTGTCTTCTTGCTTTGCTCTGTTTTGGTTTCTCTGTTTTGTTACCGTTACAGAGTTGACTGGGTTTGATGTGGGCTTCTCAGCATGACGGGCCAGCTGGTTTGAATACTCAGGTCCGTTGGGTCTAATACCCCCTTGCAAACTCGAGGTGGGTGATAGCATAACACCGAGTTTGGAACGTAGACTGAAGTAGCTTCGTTGGGGTAATGACTTCGTGAACACGTCTGCAAGCTGATGTGCTGCAGGGATGTGTTTGACCACTAACGATCCATTAGCCACTTTCTCTCTTGCGAAATGGTAGTGAGTGGCGAAGTGTTTTGATTTCCTGTGAAGGACAGGGTTAGCAGTAAGGTGAACTGCGGAGAGATTGTCGCAATAGATCTCTGCCGGTTCCTGCTGCTTCACACCAATACTCTTGAGCATCAAACTGATCCATTCAAGTTCTGCAGCAGTGTCTGAAAGCGTCCTGTACTCTGCTTCAGTAGAGGATCTTGCGACTGAGTCTTGACGTTTAGCGGACCAAGATATGAGATTGCAACCAAGAAATGTACAGAATCCACCAGTTGACCTTCTTGTCTTTTGACATCCTCCCCAATCACTGTCACAGTAGGCACGAAGTCTTGAGTCAGAGTCAGACTCAAGTTGGACTCCCATCTCTATTGTTCCTTTCAGATATCTCAAGACTCGTTTTAGCAGATTGAAGTCAGAGACTGAAGGGAGATGCATCTTCTGACACACAATGTTGACATCAAACTGGATATCAGGCCTTGTTAATGTCAGGTATTGTAACTTGCCCGCTAGACTTCGAAAATAGGTGGGATTGCTGAATGGCTCGTCTTGATGAGGGACTCTGTCGAGTTGCAGTGGCAAGGGTGTCGGCATTGGTGAGCAATCTAACATACCAGCTGCTTGAAGTAAATCTTTTGCATATTTCGACTGATTGAGGAAGAGACCAGTTGGGGTAAATTGAGCTTGGATTCCCAGAAAATAGCTCAGTGGCCCCATGTCTTTCATTCTGAACTGCTTTCTCAGTGACAGAAGGAGCTCTTGCATCAGTGACTTGTTATTACCAGTGAGCACCATGTCATCTACGTAGAGCAGAAGGAACATCACATCATTGCCTTTGAGGTAAACAAACAGAGAAGGGTCTCCGGTATTGCAAAGAAACCCAAATTCCAGGAGATACGAACTGAACTTATCAAACCATGCTCGTGGAGCTTGTTTGAGGCCATAGATAGCTTTCCTCAAGAGACACACATAGTGTGGATGTTCCTTGTCCTCAAATCCTGGTGGTTGTCGCATGTAGACAGTTTCTGAGAGGTCACCGTGCAAAAACGCATTCTTCACGTCCAGTTGTCGAATGTACCATCTTTCTATTACAGCCAAGTGAAGAATCATACGGACTGTAGCTGTTCTGACCACTGGACTATATGTCTCCAAGAAATTAACGCCTTCCTCCTGTTCATTTCCTCTGGCCACTAGTCGTGATCGAAGCTTAAGTAGAGTGCCGTCTGCATTCAACTTTACTTTGTGAATCCAACCACAACCAATGGGCCTGACATTTGTTGGAGGAGGTACTAAGTCCCATGTGTGTGTCTCATCACACATGTCCTTTTCTTCTGTCATTGAACCATTCCATCCAGGGTGATTTAACGCTTCTGCAAGAGTCTTAGGAACTTGAGGAATGCCTCTTACTGCAAGCAAAGCGTATCTGGGATTTGGTTTAACTACACCAGCTTTCTGTCTTGTGGTCATTTTATGTGTGTTAGCAGGAGGTGATGGTGGTGCCTCTGCAACAACTGCTTGCTCCAGTTCAGGTTCACTATCAGACGAGGAAGAACTTGAGGAACTTGACGATGGTTGATGTTCAGGCGCTTGAACATGTGGTGCTGGAGCAGCTGTATGTGGAGCAGAAGATGCACTCGGTAGTGTAACTGAAACCGTTCTGCCTATGTCTTCCTGTGGGATCACGATGTCAGAGTTGTCGTTAGACACCACTGGATCCTGCAATCTCCAAGCAGAGCTCAAGTAAGTTGCAGGCGCAGAGAGAAGATGACGATATTTGTTCTTGTAAGGAAGGTTGTCTTCATCAAAAAGAACATGTCTGCTGATAAAGACACGTCCAGTTGGTGGATGGTAGCACCGATAACCCTTGTAGCGTTCGTTGTAACCTATGAAGACACATAGCAGAGACTTTGGATCGAATTTATTTTCTGCATATGGTCTCAAATAAGGATAGCATGCACAACCAAATGCTCTAAGAGCTGTGTACACCGGTGCTTTACCATTGAGAATCTCAAACGGACTGACCATCTTGTCGTTGACAGAAGTAGGCAACAAGTTGCTTAGGAACGCAGCAGTAAAGAATGCCTCAACCCACAGCTTCTGAGGTAGTGAACTCTGAAACATCATTGAGAGTCCTAACTCTGTTATGTACCGATGTCGTCTCTCTGCTATGCCATTCTGTTCAGGTGTGTGTGGACACGAGACTAGGTGTTTGATTCCGCAGGAAGCAAAATGTTCCATCAAACGTTTGTTGATGAATTCACCGCCACCATCTGATCGAAACACAGCTATTTTCGTTCTATATTGATTCTCTACTTGGAGTTGAAAGGATTTGAAGACAGAGAATACATCAGACTTCGTTTTAAGAGGATAAAGCCAACAAAATCTTGAGCAATTGTCAATGAATACAACATAATAACGGAAGCCCTGAGCTGATACAACAGGGGCAGGTCCCCACACATCACAGTGTATTCTCTCAAGTACTCTGTTGGAACGAAAGTCTGAACTAAAGAAAGGAAGTTTACATGTCTTTTCTAACTGACATGCTTCACACAATGACTTAGTAGTCTTATTGAACGAAATAGCTTGAATAGTAGAGAGGTGTTGCAGAACTTGATCGTTGGGATGTCCTAGTCTTCTATGCCACACGCTGTCGCTTGCACTCTGCTGTCTGGACGAGTAGAATGCTAGAAACTGCGGATCATCCAACCGATACAGCCCCTTAACCTTGTTTCCCCGACTGAGGACCCGTTTGGTTAGCTTGTCCTTTACATACACAGCAGTACCATCAAAAATGAACTTACAGGGATAGTCATCGGTTAACTTAGACACAGACAGGAGAGACTTTGTAATAGCAGGACATACTAGAACATCGAGAAGAGGAAGGTTACCTGCAGCAGACGGGATGGAAGCTGAGCCCACATGAGTGATAGGTAGGAACTCTCCATTTCCCACAATGACTCTGTCTCCACCATCATAGTCTTGCACAGTGTCGAGATGATGAGGTGAGTTGGTCACGTGAGCTGAGGAACCACTATCTGGGTACCATTCAGCTCCTGGTTGTCTGTTGTTGGAGCCTGTTGTGAGGACATTAGCTTGAGGCGGATCTGGCACATAGTAGTTTTCATCGAAGCGATAGTGACACTTATAGGCTGGATGGCCATACTTTCCACAGATTTGGCATGTGGGCCTTGGATTGTTGTTGTTTGAGGAACCTCTTCCTTGTTGAGCTCCATGACCAAACTGCTGTGGAAAGCCTCTTCCTTGTGTTGAGTAAGAGCCACGACCACGATATCCACCTCTGTTTTGTCCTCTTCCTCTGCCTGAGTACCCTCCTCGGTTGACATAGTAGGCTTGATGAGGAGACGGATCAACTGGTACTTCATAGGAGCTCAGCTTATCTTCGAATCCAGTCAGCTTGTGGGCAACGTCATCGAAGCAAGGTCCTGGAATAGTATCCATTGAATGCTCGATGACAGTACACACAGCTTCATATTCTTTACCAAGACCATTCAAGACGCCATATATCTTCTCTTGCTCTGTAATCGGTGCTCCAATGGAGTCAAGTTGGTCACACAGAGACTTAATCTCTGCAAGGTAAACAGACATAGTCTTGTTCCCTTTCATCGTGGTCTGAACCTTTCTTTGCAGGTCCAAACGTCGTGTTGCCGACACACGATTATACTTTTTAGCCAGCGCCAACCACACTTCATGAGATGTGTGAAGGCCATAGACTGACTTGAGAGCGTCCTCTGTTAATGTGCCGTACATCCAAGCGAGGATGAGCTGATCTTTCTGCATCCACTTGTTGAAGTCTGGATTGACGGCTTCAGTGACTTCATCGCCTTGACGAGTGGTCACTGTCGGAAGGGGACGTAACGTAGCTCCGGTTACATGACCTAGGAGCATCTGACTAGAGAGAAATTGCTCAAACTGTAGTTTCCATAGCAGGTAATTTCCCTCTTTGAGTTTCAGAGTCACGGCTTGTGTGATGGTGAGTGCGGAAACCGCAAGAACCTCTTGTTCTTCATCCATGATCTACTTCCAGAGCTCTGATACCATAAAAGTAAAACCAGAGTATAGGAGACTTCAGATAAAGTTGGAAGTTTTGCGTTTTATTATCTTGGTTTGATACAACTCTCGACTCATGTATTTATACAATAAGACAGACCCTTATCTAGACCTGACAGCTAGCCCTATTCTTGTTCCAATAAAGCATCAAAGCGGTTGCTGACGATGACTTGACCAGCTGGCCCAACCGTACGTTTGCTTTCCTCTCTTTTGTCTTCTTGCTTTGCTCTGTTTTGGTTTTTCTGTTTTGTTAGCGTTACAGAGTTGACTGGGTTTGATGTGGGCTTCTCAGCATGACGGGCCAGCTGGTTTGAATACTCAGGTCCGTTGGGTCTAATAGTTAGATCCCCATATTCTACCTGTTTCTTTATCAATGGCTCGATTTTTTACACTTAGTTAAATAAATAAATTAATTGCAATATTAGTTTAATACTACTGTAAAAAATCTCACTATTGGGGGTTGCCCTCACAATATCTCTTTTTCATCTCTGGCTTTATATCTCACAAGGCAGGTATATTTTATATATATATATATATATATATATATATATTTAGGATGAGATACTCATTGAAATATGGAATGGGAATCAAAATGTTTTCATGTTCTATATATATAGTTCTTATTTAAACTTAACAGAATTTTCATTTTATAGAATAAATTATGTGATATCCTAATTAATCATTTAACAATGTTTATAATTTAATATGAATGAAATGGAAGATAACTTTTTCTATTCTATAAAGTTAAATAAACTTTTTTAAAAATACATCTACAATTTTGATAAAATGAATATGATAAATTTATTTTATATTTTATTTATTTTTATTTCATCAATTCACTTTTATTTTTACCATTCAAAGCTTTAGTTTTCCTTAACTTGGTTTAATCCGGTCAATATATCACAGAAAGTTTGAGAATATCAGAGTTGAAACTTGCATCAAAAGCTTGCTAAGGAGTAGTGAGTTGGGTGAAATAAGGGTTTTGGAGGGTTTCTTGCAGGAGATCATCGTCGTCCCAAGAATCTCGAAAAGTATCCAGATTTTCAATGGAGTTCAACAAAGCCGACATACACAGCTCCTTTCTCCATTCCTCTAGATGTGGAAACCCAATGTAGTCCGCGTACTTATCGCAATACTGTAAATACCATGCAAAGAAAAATAAACAAAGATTTGGATGAATATTATTATAATGATCGATCTTTGACCCAAAAGAGAGTGAAACTGCGTGATTTTAGTACATTGAAATCGCGGATGTCATGAGTGTTGCGTTTGGGGATTCCGGCTGCTTCTCTAGCGAGGTAGAACTCGGAGATTGATTGCATCATATCATCAAAGGAAGGAAGTGAAGTCTTGCCTGACAAAAGCTTTGCGATCCATTTCGCTTGTGATTCAAAGAATGGGAACCCTATCAACTGCAAAATCCTCGTAACACCAACGTTGAGTTAACCGGAGATTGATTGATTGATAATCATATACTTATATGATTAGGTTTGTGCTTAGCAGACTAAAAGCACTGTATTACCTTTCGAGGGATTCCGACAAAGGAGAGAGAAGGAGAGAGGAGAGGTGAGAACGTGTGTTCGAAGAGTGGGCCAACTCTATTATCATCAACCTCTACTATTCCTTTACTATCAAGAAATGGGAATTTGTACCAATACCTGACCAAGTGTGCACACGTTTATTCGTTTAGAATCGAAAAACAATTATAATTCTTAAATCTAAGCACCCATATTTACATTTCACTTATTTTAATTTCTTTAAACAACAAAAATAATTTGTTAACTAGGAAATACTGACGAGAAATGTTTATTCTAAGTTCAAAACAAATTAATGTTTATTCTAAATGGAACTCATATCTCATATATGATAACTTTTTCCTTTTCTTTTGGAATGAATCCTATTGGTGTCGGTCGACTCGGTCCCAAGAAGTAGGGATAAGAAAAAGACATTGTCGTGGAAAGAAATTTGACAAGATTTGTAGGTCCACTCTTGTTGACATAGACTCTAACATGTAAAATGAATAGTACTTCCTTTCTGTTGAAACATAACATAGAAAAATATACCAAAAATCTCATGCAATATATATTAGAGATTAAGGCCATATATCTCAATTTCCACGAATGTTGATAAATGATAACCGTAATATATAGAGTTAAACGATTTTGCGAATCAAACTGTAGTATATTTCAAAATATAAATGATATATACTTAAGAGTTATATGGCCCAGCATTATATATATATTTGTTGATTCTTCTAGTATATAGTTACATTTTTTTTCAAAAATAACGTTTATAGGCCACAAATACGTATTGATTTTTAATAACAAAAACTAATTTACCATGATGTAAAAGATGAAGATAAACTTACCCAGTACAGTACAAAATGGTGTCAGCTACAATACAAGACCCATCAACGAAAATGACCCGTCCGTCTTCCTCTAGAGATTCAATCTACAACCATTCGAAATATATAAGCAATCTTTTTTAATAATCTAAATATATATATATTAATGAAATTGACGTGGTGATGGTGAGAGTGTACCTCAAGATGAAGATGGAAGTTATGATGTTTTGAAATGACTTTAGACAAGCCAGGAGCAACGTCAAGTGATTTGGCACTAAGATGAACTTCTTTTGCAACTTCCAAAAGCTCTATTGATATGTCTTGTCCACTCATCGAGCAACCAACGACCACCACCACCTAACATTTATCATCATGCATCATACAGCATACAACATGGGAGTCACTAATTATTACATATGTATCATCGAGTTTTATCGATTAATTATTTTCACCTCATCACGAAAAGGATCAGGCACTCTGTAGACATGGCTATGAAGTTGCTTCCTCTTCCACAAATCCATTCCTACAAAAAAAAACAATAATAAAAAAAAAACCCAAACTATCAAAAACAGCACTATCCTTTTTAAACTTTCTGATATGAAAACTAATTTCTCAACAGAAAATTTTGAGTGTTAATTTTGCATGGACTCCAAATAATTTGATCCTCCTGTCTATATCTAGGAAGTAAGAATCATACACGGTGTAGCACTATATAAACAATGATAATTTTTTTTAACTCTTATCCTATATAATCAATGATAAACAATGATAAACAATGATAAATTCACCTATATATGTACCTTTAATGGAAGGCAATCTAGGATAAGAGTAATGGCCAGAGGCAACAACAACAGCATCAAACACTTCTTCAACAACCTCACCACTCTTCTTCTCTACACTTTTCACCATCCATCTCTTCATATTATCATCAACATCTTTATGATCATTCACCATCCCCACAAACTCAACCCTAACATTAAACCTAATCATCTCTCTCAAGCCAAACGCCTCACAAAAATCTTTAAGATACAACCAAAGCTCCTCGTGACCGGGAAATCTCCTCGTGTCTCTTCCTTCCTTAGCCGTGAACGGAAAATCAGAGAAACCCATTACCTCTCTCGGCGAAATCAACCTCAAGGATGAGTAAATGCTGCTATGCACTTTTAGGGCTTTAGTTTTTCCCAATGGATCTTCTTCTTCAACGTTTGGTTGGTATAGCCATTGTCCTCCCACGTCGTCGTTTTGCTCCATCACCACCACCTTATGCCCTTCTTTCTTTAGCTCTCTCGCCTGACACTAACCCTGATGGTCCTGCGCCTATTACACATACCGTCTTTGATTGGCTCTGAATTGGCTCTGATACTAACACCATCTTTGTGGTGGTCGGAGATAGAATGATTATGATGTTAATTTTCTGTTCGTGGTCTCATACTCTCATGGCTCATGGGGCATTGTATAAATAGTTGACTATTTTTTGTTTGTCAGATTTTTTTTTCCTTTTCTATTGGTTTATTATTGCATTAAAAGTTAAGTTCTAAAACAAAAAGATATCTCTTTAACAAAAGAATAATTATAAGATATACAGTGGCTACTGTTAAGATATACTCTCCAAGCAAAATGTGTTTACTTTTTCTTGTATAGAAATTATAGTTATTAAACCTATTTTATTTAAAATCTATGAAAATGAAACTTTAAACAAAATAATAAATTTATATAGCTAAATTCAAATATTTAAACTATATTAATAAAAAGTATATATATATGTGTTTATATTATATCATTTTCATATAACATATTATATATTACTATTTTATTGCTATATTTTAACTAATCAGTTTTATTGACTTAGCGACTTAGATTCAATAGGATTAGCTCCTTGCCTCATTATTATGTTAATGAAATTCACATACTTAACCAAAAAAAAACGAGGCGTAGGTAACAGCCAAAGTTTAATATTGGAGCCCCTTTTGATAAATGGAGCCCCTTTCGATCAATCAAGATATCTGACTGACCAGCCTAACGTTAAACCTCTTGTGTAGGTCCAGTTTAATATTTTTTAACCGAGGAGAAATTTTGTTCACGAGGGATACTTGTTCGACACTATTTCTACTACCATAAATTTCCTTAAAAGACAACCGTGTAGTTTTATTTCTCACAGATTTGCTTTTCACGTCTGAACTGTTGTTAAAATTAAAGTGTTTTTTTTTATTAATCTGCAATATTGCGGATTAGTATGGAATGATTCAGACTTCTAAATAGAAGTATGGTTTGTGGATCAACCCTCTTTCCAAATATGCAAAAGGGTCCAAAATAGACTTATATTTGTGTAGAGGTATTCAGAAGCAGCGTAGCTCTTTTTCTTTACCACTGGACCACACATGTCCGAACAATTTTTTCTTTGATGATTCTGATATCCGAATGATTTGAGAGAAATCCGACTAATGCCTAATAATCGTTTCTGAAATCTGGACATTGCCCGTTAAAAAACTCACTAAAGACATCTAGGAAGGTTGGTGATCACCCATGTCCGAACAATTATTCAAAGTGTTATTTAGAAAGTAGGACTAAGTTAATCGAAAGACATGTTGTACTAAACTTTTTACATTGATCCTTTTCACCAATATTAGTGAGACAAATAGCAACCTTTTCATCTGTTTACTGGAACCGATATCAACATAATACATTTATCCAACTTTTCTAGAAAGTCATCGATCTTATCATTATATCATAAAATCATGGTTTCTATATTATACTATTACTCACTCTGTTTTATTCTACAACATTTTAAAATTTTGTTTCACTTTGTTTGATTTTTCTCAAAGTTCTTATAAAAAGGTTATATTTATTTAATATGGCTGACTATTAATACTATAGTAGTTTGTTATTAGTGAAAATGCTATTACATAACATTTTCAATATAAAAACGTAAAATCATTTATGGCTTCTTATTATTCTAATGATTTTAACCAAAACATGTTATATAAATAGGACAAATCTATTATCATGTTAGAAAAAATATCTTGTTAGAATATTTGAGAAGTTTAATTAAGACTTCAGCAAATTGACGTATTCTAATTAATTTGCTTTCCGGTTTAGAAGAAAATAGAAATAAATTTTGCCGACGAAATAGATTATGTAGTTGTTCACCGAAAATGGAAAGGAGTCGCGTCATTCTCACATAATATGGCACCAACCAGTGTGGATTCTTTACACGTTGCCAATCTGAATAATTTGGTTAAGTCCATATCATATCAATTTCTTTTTTATCCCTTGAAATAACATATCATATTATTGTATACACGTATAACTAGGTCAAGTCCACATCATATCAATTTCCTTTTCTCTCTTCAAATCTTGTGCTTTTATCTAAATTACTGTATAGTTTAAAATAGATAGAATATTATTTAATATAAAATTTAGATTTGATATCAAAATTAGGTTGTTAAAAATCTCTTGCGAATTACCTTGTCAATTATAAAACACGTGAGTCTTGTTTCTAGATAAAAGAGGACAACGGTGTACGAATAGGATGGGTTAATATGTCGAGAAGGGTCGACAAAAATTATTGGCATGAAGCTGCATGCTATCGGATTAATTAAGCACTACAATCATACTTGGACACAAACAAGAATGAGCTAATACGGACACCAATAAACAAAATAATTGATATGTCTGGTCCACTGGTGTGACTGCTCCAGCGTGTAATGAGTGGTATACCAGAATGGTTATTAAAATCGAAAATTTAAAGAAAAACAGTTGCCGTGACCACCACAAAATCTAGAAGAAACGTGTTTCTCGCCGCAGAATCCTTTCTAGCTACGAGTCGTATGGTTCATTTTAGTTTATATTTTTGCATTTTTAAAGGGAAAATAGAAGAATGAAAATTCTTTTTTACTTGTTTTTCTTACCAATTTTTTTTTTCATTAATCCTATCAAGTTTCATGCACAGATATTATGTTACCGAGTTGTGAATGAAGAGACTCCACCGACAGATTCGGTTAGGAGGTTTAGTGTCGCTAGCCACATTCTGAAAGCTTGATTTGGAACTGCTCCGGTGAACCATACCATAATGTAGCAAATAACATGCGATCGAAAAAGAAAAAAAACATGCGATCGGATAATTGGTCCAAGTAGCCTTTGCCGAGAAGGTATGGTTATATGCATGTCCAGCTACTAAGAGTCCTTTGGCCCAAGATAAGAATAAAGTAGCCCAAAAGTGATCTAACTATCTAGCTAAAAGTTTGCAAGAAGATCGATATCAAGGGCCTTAAATTGAGCAATTATGCCAATACTAACATTCATTTTCCATTCGTTTCAGAGACCAGAACCTCTTCTTCCCCTAGAGGCCCAAACGATAACAGTCTGAATTATCAATACGAAGGAAACGGTGGCTTTGTTTAGTTATTATCTGACTAAATATGTACATGAAGAATAGCATATTAGAACACATGCTTTGATACTTAGCATGTTCCTTCACAGTGGAATACGAATTTCGGGCTATTTCTATGTTTATTTTTGCTTCATGAACAAACAACCATTTTCCTCTTTCTCATAGTATATAAGACAAATATACGAAGCTCAAACAATATTGGAGTCTCCTGGAAAAATAAATAAATGGATAATTTAGTAAAGCAAGGAAGGAGAAGGTACACGTCCAAATCTCCATTTTATTTAATTTTATTGTGTACATATTTTTTAAGAACTAAATCGTATTATACATCTAAAAACGTTTGTGAAACGATATAATAATATATACTCCCTCCGTTTCAGATTAATTGTCATTATAAAGAACAAAAATTTGTTTCAAAATAAATGTCGTTTATGATTTCAATGCAAAATGAATTAATAAATTTATTTATTTATTTTTCTATTAGTTGAAATATAGTTAGATGTATGGATAATGATGTTTTTATTTTGGAAATATACAAAATTAAATGCTTAATCCGTGTGCACAAACCTAAAATGACAAATAAAGTGAAACGGAGGGAGTACTTCTTTTTTGGATATAATAATATATACTTTCTTTTTGATCTTTATAGGGTGTCAATTTCTGAGAACAAACAAACGGATTTCCCAAGGCTATTAGAACTTGACATAACCGGTATATGTTTCACTTGGTTAACATCTCTTTATATTTTTGCATATTAAAAAAGAAATATCACGTTAATTTTTTGGAAGATGTTGATAAACTTTTGCCTCGTTTAATATCAAACTGAAGATAATCCAGCACTAAACTGGCTGAAAAACCAAGCATATTGGTACGAGAAAAATGACTACTACGACGAGAAAGAGAGCGAATTTGCAACGTCTGTTGCGGCTGCTGCATTTGTCATCACATCAATGGAGGATGCCTACAAAGAACATGCGAAAAGAAAGAGAGAAGAAACCAAGAGTTCTCGCAAGAAGAAAACCAATCCGGTAATACCTAAAGCCGAAGTAAAGAGACTCAACCGATCATTTACTCAAGACTTGACCATTGGAGGTAACTAAGTGGTTACTAGCCTATGTTGAACTTATAAAATTTTAACTGAATCTTTTCCACAGGGGAGAGTTTCAGGAAAAAAAATATGGACAATATTCCACAAGAAAACCGTCGGGCACAAGAGGTTGGCTCATCCTCTAGAACATTGGGACTTGCTTCAGCGCCAAGTAAAGCAGATTCTTGGGAAAAATCTCAACTCAACAAAATCAGATTAAGGTCAAATTTCATTCTTAATTAGTAATTTAATAGAAAGGTATGCAGTTTTTTATTGGTAATCTAGAAAATAAACTTTTCTTAAAGGTATGAGAAAATGAAAGCTGAAATTGTGGGCTGGGAAAATGAGAGAAAATCAGCAGCTAAACTCAGAATGGAGAAAAGAAAGGTTGTTCTCCTATCATAAAAATGACTAAACATTCTTTTATTGTGTATATTTAAATACTCGACTAGTAGATAATTTGATTTTGTTTTAAATCTGTGTAATTAAGAGTGAGTTGCAGAAAAGAACAGAAATTAATATCCAGCATTATAAGGCAAAGTTAGCACGGATCCAGGTAATTGCTGATGGAGCTAAGAAACAGCTTGAGGAGAAGAAGAGGAGCCAAGAATCCCAAGTTCAAGAAAAGGTGAATAAAATGCGTCGAACTGGAAAAGTCCCTGCCAATTATTTCTGCTTTCGATGTTACTAAAATCAAAATTATTACTATCAATTATACTATATTGTGTGTACAATAACAAAAAATAATCATGCTCAGTAAAAATCAAATAAAAATTACTCGACTTCTATACCCTATACAAAGACGAGTAAGCACAAAAGAAGGGACCAAAGAGGATTCTGATGAAAGATAACAACTGCTAAGTATTTAGAGATATAATGATATATGATCTCAAATGAAAATGAGGCATTCTTTGGTCCAGTGAAGCTTCCCTCTTGCCATATGTGATGGTCAGGACCATTTGCATTTACTATTCTATCTTCTTATTTAGAAATTATGTAGTACTGTCATGTCTGTCATTGTACATTTTTTTTGTACAGTTCTCTTGAAAAGATTTTGACAACTTTTTATTTATTCATTAATGATTTTTCCTTGTTTTTTGAATATATGCCGTGAAGAGTTTCGTTCGCTGATCTAATGGTATGAATCCGCGTTTCTTGAATAATAATAATGGCCGGTTCAAATGTTGAAATGCATTCCAGTTATAACTCTGTCACAGCCTCATTATTTTCTTGAAAAATAAGTTCAGTTTGTAAAATCCAACAAAAATTAATTACTTTGATGGCTTTTCTATAAAATATTTAATACTCACAGTAAGTTTACCTTTATTAATTTATCCACAATAATCCATGAATGAAACAGTTATTTCATTATATATGATGATATGAATAATTAGAAACCTTAATTTGAACATAACACAGCTCTTTTCAGCAAAGTAACCTCATGGATGTATGTTAGGTTGTACCTCATAAATCAACATATATCCATGAAGTGCAAGAGTACTGTAGTACATACATATCTAGCATGCAACAGCTTGGGGCATCGTCCTATGCGAAGGCCATGGAAACATGGTTCTCGTACCAATGAGTTTTCATATGTAAACTTTAAATTTCAGCAATAAACATAAGATACAAGTAACACATGATGTAAAAAGGTTTTTTTGGTTTCGAATTAAATTAATATTCATTCAAAAAAAATAAGAGAAAGACATGTATACATATATATATATATATATATATATATATATATATATATATATATATATATATATATATATATATATATATATATATATATATATATTACATAATGTTTCAAAAACAACATTTACTTTCAAATTTTAGTCATATATACTTTATAATTTATCTAACACCTAACAAAATTATATATCACCACTGGTCAGTGATAAAAAGGAACGATAATCATATTAGCATAACATAGATTAAACGTTAGGAAAAAAGAGAGAAGAGAATATGAACAGATAAACTAAGTTCACAGTTCTTTTTTTAAACACAAACTATGTTCATAGTTTTATTTCCAGAAACTATGAACAGATAAACTTCAGAGGAGCGTTAGGATTTGCTGTCAAGAATCTAATGCAAGAAGTTGATTGGCTGAATTTACAGATCGAACCTGGGTCCCATAACATATCCAATAAAATATCTACACGTGTTATATTACGACATTAGTTTTAAGCTGTCGGCCGTAAGCTCGAGCGTGGGTGGGTGGGTGAGATCACTTAAGATATTGATGTGACACCAAATGATTGGGATATCTTTGGTTTACAAATACAAAGGTTGATCTAGTAATTATCACATTTGTCAACAAAACTTATATTATTCTCACTGTACACTACATACTTCATTCATATCAAGTTTATCAGCCACCGTCAAGGCTATTCAAGCTAGGCCTTCAACTTATGATCGTAACCAAATTATAATTTAGAGCATCTCCAATCCATAATATTATTTTATTGTTAAAATATTTTGGTGTTGTTTCAACACTAAAAAAGACCAACTCCAACCACAATACTAAACTTAACACTAAATACAATTTTATAATATTATATGCATTTTTTTTTTGTTTGTCATTTATTTATCTATGTATTTTATTAATAAAATAAGTGAATATTATTTTAATAGGATGAATAGTATTTTTTTTTGTATGAAAATCACACTAAAAAGTGTTTAGGACTTGGGTTAGAGATGATCTTATACAATACAAGTAATAAAGCCAGTGATTAAAAAAGAGATTGTTTGCATGAAAAAGAGATTGTTTTGCAATTCTGATCAACTTGAAGCTTCATGTCGAAAATGGAGTAATAGATTTGATTATTTTCTACTCATGATTATATTTTCTACTCCAAATAAAGTAGAATTAAATATTCTATCGCGGAGTTACTCAGTTTTATGGTAAAATTAAAAAATAACATTGGAAATGTTCTAGCCAACCAAAAAAATTAAGAAAATGCAAAAAATTTAGAGGTGTTTCTACATTGCAATCTTTTTTAAAAAAAAAATTATAAGAGATTCGTACTCTGTGCGTCATGTTTAATTGATTCAAATAAAGTCATTTGGTGGTATATATTGTGAAGAATGTCGACAGAGAAAGAATAGATTAAGAGGTGCTGAGAAGTGAGACCATTCCGTATTTGATTTATTCATCAGCAACTTGTATAAAATGGACTTGTTGATACCATCAGCCTCACATCTCATTCTCATTGTTGACATTCGAATACCACTATAGTTTTGGATTCTTACGTCTTTGCTCCAAAGCCTCCAATAAATATATATGTAATCTGTCTTCTGTTATTTAATGCATCTATCTATATGTATGCATACTAAATTACTAAGGTCTCAACTACGTTTATGTAACGATGAAATTCAAATTTGTCTTCTAAAAAAACAAAAAATCTACTATTAGAAATGTGTTTCTTTCTTAATCGGTGAACCACACGCTTTCCTTTATACCGAGTGGTCAAATGCATGCAATAAATGATCTTGCCCTCACAGCTGAGAGTTAAATGACGAAAATGTCCTCATTTATTGGATTTTTGGGGGCAGAGAGAGGATTCTGGAGCTTGAGGGGGCAAGGCACCAGCAATCCTTTGCCACACATGTTCTCCCTCCACATAAAAACACCATTTGACGTTTTGCAGGGACCATAGTGTAAAGAGAGAGAGAAAGAGAGGCTCTTTATTATATTACTTCAACATGGATCAAATGAAGATTCATTTCATGAGTTGTCGCTGTGATTGTGAAGAGTTTGAAAACAGAGGAGAACAACATTATTCAAGCAAGAAGAAAGAGAGAAGAAGGGCCAACAAGAAAAGAAAAGCTGAATTGTCAGTTTATTCTCTGCAAACGTGCGGCCTAAGTAACAACAACACATGTATACTCTGTTCCTGACAAGAACTTCTCTTTCTCTGTTTTTTTTTAAAAAAGACACAAAGCCTCACGCTTCTGTCTCGTTTCTTACTTTGTTACTCTCTCTGTTTAACACAAAACGAATGACTTTTCAGGTCGAACTACGGAGTGAAAGAGCTCACATGGGAAAATGGGCAACTAACGGTCCATGGTCTAGGCCAAGGAGGAGTCGAACCAACAGCCTCAGCTAACCTTTTATGGACCCAAGCTCTCAACGGGTGTGAGACTTTAGAGTCTGTGGTCCACCAGGCGGCTCTGCAGCCAAGCAAGATGCAGCAGCTGCAGGACCACAACAACTCCGAGAGCAAGGACGGATCCTGTTCAAGAAAACGCGGTTATCCCCAAGAAATGGACTATTGGTTCTCTCCTCAAGAAGATAGCCATAGAGTTGGTCACAGCGTGACTGCAAGTGCAAGCGGTACCAACATGTCTTGGGCTTCTTTTGAGTCTGGTCGTAGCTTGAAGACGGCTAGAACCGGAGACGGAGACTATTTATTCTCTGGATCGGTAAGAACAAACCAGAAAAAAAAAACACTTTCATTTTCTGAAAAGATGACTTGAGGAATAAATAATGAACATAAGACTTTACAGGAAACCCAAGAAACTGAAGGAGATGAACAAGAGACTAGAGGAGAAGGTGGGAGATCTAATGGAAGAAGGGGACGAGCCGCAGCTATTCACAACGAGTCTGAAAGGGTAAACAATATAAATCCCTTTTTTTTTTTGCTTTTAAAATATTGATTTTGACTGTTTTGAGTTTTGATGCAGAGACGACGTGATAGGATAAACCAGAGGATGAGAACACTTCAGAAGCTGCTTCCTACTGCAAGTAAGGTATATATTAGATTACATAATGTTTAAGAAATCAATAAGCGATGTTTAGGCGATCTATAGAAGATTATTGTTTAATGCCTAGACCAACTTTTTTATAAAAAAAATCGATTTAGAAAAAAATCATTTTGTTCATACCTAACTTATGGACTAGGCTGTTATCTATATACCACAAATCAATAAGCGATGTTTAGGCGATTTTTTTTATCTATATACCACAAGTCGGTTATTAGTTAAATCTCTATATGGATATTGTAGGCGGATAAGGTGTCCATCTTGGATGATGTAATAGAACACTTGAAACAGCTACAAGCACAAGTTCAGTTTATGTCCTTAAGAGCCAACTTGCCACAACAGATGATGATGCCACAACTGCCTCCACCACAATCAGTTCTCAGCATCCAGCACCAACAACAACAGCAACAGCAGGTGCAGCAGCAGCAACAACAACAACAGTTTCAGATGTCTTTACTTGCAACAATGGCGCGAATGGGAATGGGAGGCGGTGGCAATTCTACTTATGGAGGTTTAGTTCCTCCTCCACCACTGATGATCCCTCCTATGGATAACAGAGACTGCACCAATGCTTCTTCATCTGATCCCTACAGTGCTTTTCTCGCACAGGTAAGATCACTTAACTGATTTGTTTTTTTGGTTAAGGGTGGGAGTTCTAGACACAGGAATTAGTTTTTAGATATTCTGATTTCAAGAATAAATTTTCGTCCCATAGGTAGTTTGAACCCGGGGCACAAAGGAACCAATCCCCTTGCACTACCACTAAGTTACCAACACTTTGGTTTATAAGTATTTTTTGAGAAATGATTTGAGAAATAAAAAAAAATCTTGAGAGCTCACTGTTGTTGGTAATGCTGGTGCAGACAATGAACATGGATCTATATAACAAAATGGCTGCAGCTATCTACAGACAACAGTCTGATCAGACAACAAAGGTAAATACAGGCATGCCCTCAAGTTCTACTAATCACGAGAAAAGAGATTAGTTCCCACCTGAGTACTAGTATGAACATTTGTTGTTATCTTGATTGTAAAAACAAAAAGAAATGTATTTTTGAGAGTGATGATAAAAAACTTGTAGAGATAAAACTTGAAAGCTTTACAAACTTCCTCTTCAGTTCAGTTATTGTCAAGATACATGTATGTCTCTTTTTTTTGTTATTTCAAGAACAGCAAAAAGACCAATAAAATAGATCAATATGCACAGACATAAGTTCTTTTTGTTTTTTTTCACTGTTTGGAACCCGAAGGACTAACCTGAGACTCTGATGTTGAGGCCTTGCTTTGAGGAGGTGTCTTAGTGTCCTGAAGAGAGATTACACTTTCAAAAGCACCAATAAGAGCTTTCACTTTGGTCTTCCTCACCTTCATCAACTTATTCATTGTCTCCTCAATCACACCGTTGAACAGTGTCATCTTTTTCTTCATCCCTTGTACATTTCTACGCCTCAGAACAACCTTCTCACGTTTACTTCCTTCACAAGAAACGCTTCTAGTCTCATCAACACCTTTCAGGTTCTTCTTCTTCTTCTTCTTCCCCACTTCGGTTTGGGTTTCCAGCTGTTCCTCAAGTTTTGGTTCGAGAGTCGTCTTCCCTTTCTTGGAACTCATCTGCTTTGCTAGAGTGACCTTTACACCCGTCTTCTTAGGTCTAATCTTCTTTGCTACAAGTTCTGCATCACCACTTTCTTTCTTCTTAGCCGTCAAAACGGTGCCAGCAGGAACTTGTTTAGTAGGACTAGTCAAGCTTTTTAGTCTACTTCTCATGGTTTTCTTCTCAGATGATGATGCCTTGAGCTTCTTCTCACTCTGAACATCTTTGACGACGCTATCTTCAACGACACACACAGTTTTCTCTTTTAAACCTTCACCACTTATTGTCTGAGCCTTTGCCTTCTCTTTATTCTTTAGACTCTTTGGAGTATACACCTTAGAACCTGACTTCTCACTTCCCAAGCCAAGAACCTTTTTAACAACAGCTGAACCACCACTCAGAGTAGTCTCGGTTCCTTTGTTGTTCTTCCGAGGTTTATCATTGCTTCTAAAGCTTGAACCATCAACAGATCTAGCCATCTTGCTAACGCTAGATGTTTCTGAATTCACAGAAGCACATGGTTTTTTCTTCACAGCCAATGCATCTCTCTTTGCATCCACCAAACTCTCCAGTTTGGTACCTGCAGGAATCTGTCTACTCATGAGACTTCCCAACGACCTCCTTCTCAAACCTGAAGTAGCCTCAGCTTTTACAGCCACTGAGCCTTGACCACTTGTTCTCGTCACCACCTTCCATGGTTTCACCGCATCATCACGATGATGATCATGGACCTTCCCGTGTTTACAGAGATCATGAGTTGAGGGCACATGATGGTTCCCTCGATAACGGGACTGAACCTCCAGTTTACCTATCGCTCCAGTTGAATACCGTCTCAAGCTCCCACTTGGTGGCTTAATTAGCACTTCATTAGTCTTTGCTACACGCTTTTCTTGATCCTTCAATGCTGAAGATATAACATCTTCCACGTTTCCCACATCCTTTACAATCACCGTTCTTACAGAACCTTCTTCAGACATCGTCGTCTCCTGAGGATTTGTATCAAAACTGTTCTCAATCTCTTTGATCTTCGAAATTTTATTCTCTTCAGCCATCACAGAATCTAATGACCAAAAGAGTGAACAAGACCAAAGATGAGTCAATATTATTCTTCATTACAACATCAAAACTAGGTTTTAGCTGAAAGAATCTACATCTAAAGAAGGACACATGTTAGACTTCCAAGAGTCTCAATCAAGATATGGTTGATGCTCGTCAACCGTCAATCAAATTCACATCAATGCCTAAATAACAAAATCATTGTACAGTATACGAATATAAATAAAGTCTCATAACTTTTTAATCTATAATATTTGAGTTCTGGTCAAAATTTGAGGACAATGACCTAATTCTACAGTGCCGCAAAGAACTACGTACTCTACACGCTATAAACCCTAAAAGCAGTTTCAACTTTCATACCAACACTTTTTTTCAAAAAAAAAAAAAACTTTCATACCAACACAAACTTAACCGAAACGTAAATATAAAGATAAATCGAGAAGTCAGAGAAAGTGAGAAACGATACCTTTAGATTGTTGCTAGAGAAACTATTAACTTCGAATTCTCAGAGAAATACAAAAGAAGAAGACAAAGAAATCGGCAGAAGATGGAGAGAAAAAATAATATATATGTACCAGAAGATTTTCTTCCCAAACGAGATTATATATTCTCTTTTACATGGAAACAAATTGATGAAAGAAGAAAATAAAGATTTGGAACATACACACACAAACACACATAATTAAGTTTTTTTGTGTGTGTGTTAATTTCTTGCTTAAGTTACTTAAGGTCAAATTAATAATTACTTAAGGTCAAATTAATAATTAATTAGTGTTTTCTGTCTTTAATTTATTACTTCAAAATTTATTATTGAATTTGATGCTTTCAAAAAAAAAATCTGCATATCATCAATCTCTATATATTCACATGAAATAATGAGAAAATATCTTTTCCTATATACAGTAAAAATTCTATAAATTAATAATGTTGGGACTTTGATATTTTATTAATTTATATAATTATTAATTTTTAAAAAGTTTTATTTCTTAGAATTTTTCAATTTAGAGATATATATTTTTTTAAAGTAAGAAAAATATTTGATTTTAGTGTATATACATTAGTTAAAATTTTGAAATTCTACATTTTATTATGTTTATTATATTATTGGTGTGTATAAAATATGTTTCATAGAATTTAAATGTGTTTTAGATATAATTATACTAAATCTAATTAACATGTATTAAATATTAAAAATATAAAGATAATTTTATTTTAAATATAAAACTAACAATATAATGGTGGGTTTGTACTTATATAAAATGTATATATACATATAAATTATTCATTTATAATATTAACGAGACCATATATTTATATATGATTTTCTTAAAAAAATATTATCTTATTATTTTATCGATTTGTGTCAAATTTTGAACTGACTTAATTTAAGATCAAATAAATTTAATAATTTACTAATTTATCTAATATTAATATATAGAGTTTCCGAGATGTAGTAGATCCGTCGGTGAAAGGTTATTGTCACAAAGAAAATTGACAATTTTTTGACCAAAAAAGAAAAAAAAAGAAAATTGACAATTTAAAAGGGTTATCAGATTCTGATCCGCGCTTGAGAACGCATGTTTGTTTCCAAAATTTAATACGTTAAATTAAATTTTTATATAAGTTTGTTTTTAGATTTTAGCACATTTATCTGAAACCTCATCTTGATCATGCCAAAATGAAAAAAAAAAAAAGTAAAATAGAATTGAATATCAAAAATAAGCAAGCCGATCATATATCTCTGACACCAGTATTGTTACACAATATAAAACTAAGTATATAAAAACACACAAATTTCATCATCAATTAATTTATTATTAATAAAAAACATATCACTGTTTCTAAAAAATATATTATATATCTAAACTAAAATTAATTTTGAGACATATGATTCATTATTAAAAGGCAAAACTCTAAAATAGCATTTTTTAAGTTTTTGTCACAAAAATAACATTCAAAAAATAAAATGACCAAAATAGCACATTTTTGTTTTGAAAATTTTAATATTTATTTTTTATTTTTAAATATTTGAATACATTATTAAAACTCCACCCCTTAACTCTAAACCCTAAGTCATAAATTAGTTAATCCAAGGGTTATAAATGCATATTTACCCTTGAATAAAACTTATTTTGGTCATTTTTCTCCTTGTTATGCTATTTTGTGACAAAAAACTTGGTTGGTGCTATTTTTGTCTTTTTCTCATTATTAAACATTAGAATTCATAAATTTACGATTTACTTACATTATTTATTTTAATTATTTGGACTTTTGTAATCTATTCCTTTAACTTTTTTTTTTGTTTTTAGTAAAATGGGCTTTCATTTTGAAAAATTAGATCTGTTACATTGATATCCAAAGCCCAGCCAATCTCTTCTCTCTACAGACAACATACGGATAACAATCTGTACTAAATCTCAAAAGAAAGCATGAAGAATCTAAAAAGAATCAAATTCCTTGTAATTGTTACGAGATCTAGGAGATTTAACAAAAGTGATAAAATCATAAAAATGTGATACAATAACAATTTGAAACAATTTTCAACTTCTTAATAAAATTTAGAAATCTTTTTAAATTATTTGTTGAATTTTTTCAAATGGAAATTCCAAAAAAAACTTTCAAATTCCAACTCCTTAATTTACTACTAGAGCTTGATCCGCACATTCATGTGGGTTTGGTTTTGACTTTTATATAAATTGTTTAGTGACATTTCTAAACATATATATTATTTAAATAGTTTTAGGTTCATACAAATTTATCTAGATTCGGAATAATTCAAATCGAACATTGTTCGAATTTTTTCAATATCCAAACAGTTTAATTTTAAAATTCAAAAACTTGATGCTCGTAAAATTGATTTGTATGTCCATGTCTAACTGATTATGTAAACAAATAAAATAATTTTGTTAACCGATTTGAATTCTTGTCACTAATGGAGTAATTTCATTTAAATTGAAATTATTATGGTTAATACGTAAAATAAATATCATCGAATTATTATGGTAATTAAATATAATTAATGAAATAGTTTGGATGAGTGAAAAAATGTAAAAAAAAAATTGATAAAACACTCAAGTGGAAAAATAAATGATTGGTTAGAATTAATCGACAAAATGAATGAAAATATGTAAGAATCATTTTAAATTAGGAAAATATTACTTGCTTCAATTTTAATAGAATAGATAATTATTAAGATTTCTTGAAATATTATATATTTAATAGATTAATGTAAATAATCTAATAGGTTTAATTGTTGTAATGGATCTATTATGACCTTTTATGGTAGATAAAATTATAGTTCTCTTTTAATAACATGGGAAATTCTCTCAAATAGTATTTTTAAAGTTTTTGTCACAAAATAGCATTTAAAAAATAAAATGATCAAAATAGTACCTTTTTGTTTTGAAAATTTTAATTTTAATTTTTTTTATTTTTAAAAATTTGAACACATTCCTAACATCCATCCTTAACTCTGAACTTTAAGTTTTAGATTAATTAACTCAAATGTTATAAATGCATATTTATCCTTCAATAAAACTTATTTTGGTCATTTTCTTCTTGTGATGATATTTTGTGATAAAAATTTGGTTTAGTGATATCCTCTGATAACATAGATGCTTGGTATATAGTCCAAATAACATCATGCAATATTCTAGATACATTATACTATTAAGTGGGTTATATTCAAAAATATATACATATAAGGAAATACGATTAATGTGTCTTATTGCCAGAGCATTTCTTTGAGTTAATGTGTGCTTATATATAGAACTAAATAATGTATTTCGTACAGATTTATGGTCATATTTTTGGACTACCAAAATTTTATAGCATCAAAGAAATGAATTTTTCATTATTGAATGGTGGATAATTTCAATTATAGAAAATAATTTATTATCTAGCTAGATTATAGGAAGTCTTCTGGACTCTAATTAATTGATTAGCTGGCGGAATTGATTTTTTTTTTAAATTACTGTTGCCGTTTTTAGTTAAAATTCAAATTAGGAAATACATTAATAAAATATAAAAAGACAAAATACTTAAAAGTATGTTCATTAATTATTCTAATGGCATTCTATTATAAATAATTGGTAAATTTTAGGGTTATTTTTTATTTGTACTTCTATTTTAATAAGATAGATTTTTATTCTGATTTCAAATAATTTAGGTTCGGTGATATTCGGTTAAAGTAGATTGAGCCCGCTTTATGACAAAGACAAACAATAAAGAGACGGAAGTGGCGACAAAATTGAAGGATATGACAAGACTTTGATGAAGTGTTATCGACGCCAAGAACAAAACAAGCCTCTTCTTCTGCTTGCGATTCAGACACGACTTTTACAAGAATCAGTCAGTTAAAACTATGGATGCGTGATTATTCTTCTCAGGTCAGTTTGTGTTCTAATATTTGCTTCATCTCAATCATCTCTCTTCGAGTTCAAGTTGATTAGAGTTGACAACATGTATGATCAATGATCATTATGAAACAAACCATATAAGAAATATTAGAACTAGACATTACCTGGTGGAGTTTGAATTGACTGTCGCCATCTTCCTCTCTGAGACCAACTTGCATTTTGAATTATATAATGACTCCTTCCACCCACCCTGCAAAATTACTTGGGCTGTAACTTTTATTTTTTCTTGACCCAAAAGTCAACTAATGCTCTTGTGCATATATGCCTCTGGAAATGTAATTGTAAATTTTTTATTTTTTGGGTCGAAAAACATAATTGTAATTTAGAGATAACTGTTGTGTAAATATACCAAAATAATGAAACTTGCAAAGTTCACCAAAACATCATAAATTAAAATATCCACGTACAAATTTCATAAACTAATAATATGGTTTACTTTTCAACTAAAATTTTGAATTGTTTCTTTTTTAAGGATAATCTGCTTATTCCAGTTCAACAACAACCATCCATTATTTATATTTTTAAGGTTTATCTCTATAGGATGTTTCTTATTAAATTTCTTAGTTTCCTCTGTAATCATTTGCTTGTTTTGATAAGCAAGTTTGAGTTTTGTTCCTCTTCTTCCTCTGTATTGTATTTTCCTTAGTTCCTCAACTAATTTTTTCTTGGTCTCTCTGAAAGTATAAATTTATGCTTTATGTTTTCTTGCTTTCAGATCAACCGATAGAGAGACGTGCGTCACAAACAAACCAAACAAAAAAAATGAGCAACAACGTTTGTTTCCTTGTGTTCTTGAGTTGTCTTGGTGTTACTTCTGCCACCAACCTGGAACAAACCACTATTGTAATAGACGGTACACGCCAAATCGCTGAGATCGATGACAACTTTGTCTGCGCAACACTTGATTGGTGGCCACCTGAAAAATGCAATTATGATCAGTGTCCCTGGGGCTACGCCTCTCTCATCAACTTGGTAAATATAAAAATAATAAACACCTTTGAAGCTTTGACCACTTACCTTAATGTTAGTTACTTCTCATCTAACCGAAAGGTCCTTGTCTTAATGTTTTTCAGAACTTGTCTTCTCCTCTTCTTGCTAAAGCCATTCAAGCTTTCAAGGCGCTGAGGATAAGAATAGGTGGCTCCTTGCAAGATCAAGTGATCTACGACGTAGGTGACTTGAAGACTCCTTGCAGTGGGTTCAAGAAGACTGGCGATGGCTTGTTCGGATTCTCTGAAGGATGTTTGCATATGGAACGTTGGGACGAACTTAACCGTTTCTTCCACGCAACCGGGTATGTAAAAACAAATTAAGCCTACTTACTAGTATAGTAGTAACCACAATGATCTAAACTCTTATTATCTCTGCAGGGCTATTGTGACTTTCGGTTTGAATGCGTTATACGGTAGAGAGAAACTCAGTGGAAATGCATGGGGAGGGGAGTGGGATCACACCAACACTCAAGATTTCATGAACTATACAGTCTCTAAGGGTTATACTATAGACTCATGGGAGTTTGGTATGTATATAACTTATATCTCTTTTCCTCTGCCTGCTCCGTTCTTTAATAATTTTTTTTTTATTTCTGTTTCTTGGCTCTTGATTAGGTAATGAGCTTAGTGGAAGCGGGATTGGTACAAGTGTGAGTGTAGAGCTCTACGGTAACGACTTGATAGTACTGAAAGATGTAATCAAGAACGTTTACAAGAGTTCTCGAACCAAGCCATTGCTTCTAGCTCCTGGAGGGCTTCTATGAAGAAAAATGGTACTCTGAGCTTTTTCGCCTCTCTGGACCTGGTGTTCTTGATGTCATGACTCATCATATATACAATCTTGGTCCAGGTCTTGCATTAATTGGACTTTCTCTATTTGTAGCGATTCTAAACAATGCTGAGTGTTGAGTTTAGGATGAATCTTTTGTTCAGGGAATGATCCAAAGCTTGGGAGTAGGATACTAGATCCAAACTACTTGAGCGAAACAGTTTCAGGAACATTCAAGAACGTTGACAGAACGATTCAAGAACATGGACCTTGGGCTTCTGCTTGGGTTGGAGAAGCTGGAGGTGCTTTTAATAGCGGTGGCCGTCAGGTTTCTGATACATTCATCAACAGCTTCTGGTAAGAAAGCATTATCATCAAATCTTTTCTTTCTTTGATGATATTAACCAAAACCTGTTCTTCCTTCTTAGGTATCTAGATCAGTTTGGTATGTCGTCTATGCACAACACCAAAGTATACTGCAGACAAGCTTTGGTTGGAGGCTTCTACGGTCTGCTAGAAAAGGAAACTTTTGTTCCTAATCCAGATTACTACAGGTAAGTTCATAACCAACATGATTAGACTAAGTCATTACATAAACTTCTTGATCTAGCTCTAACAAAGTAAAACACTTACTTTTTCTGTATCCAACCAGTGCGCTTCTTTGGCATCGTTTGATGGGTAAAGGCGTTCTCGGCGTTCAGACAAATGCATCAGAGTATCTACGGACATACGTTCATTGTTCCAAAGGAAGAGTGAGTAAGTGTCTGTGTGTGTGTATATCTTTATCTCTCTTGTCTATAAACGATCCTCTAGTTTTGTGACCATGGAATCTATCATATCATCTCAGGCGGGGATAACGATTCTTCTGATTAATCTGAGTCAGCAAACTACGTTTACAGTAGCAGTCAGCAATGGCGTGAAGGTGGTTTTGCAGGCAGAATCAACGAAGAGGAGATCTTTCTTGGAAACGATCAAGAACAAGGTTTCTTGGGTAGGAAACAAAGCTTCTGATGGATATTTGAACAGAGAAGAGTATCACTTGAGTCCAAAAGACGGTGACTTGAGGAGCAAGGTACAATGCTGTTGAACGGTAACCCTTTGGAACCAACGGATCGCTGGAGATATCCCAAAGCTTGAACCGGTTCGTCACGGCGTGAAATCTCCCGTTTATATCAATCCATTGTCCATCTCATTCATTGTGTTGCCTACCTTTGATGCTCCTGCTTGTTCATGAAGACAAAGATGATCTTTTGGTAACTTTTAAAAAAAATATGAAAAAACTTGAATAACAAATATTGAGAGAATACATTAATAACTGGTTTATTCCAATCCATATTCTTATAATTTGATTAAGGATAAATATAGATTAATGGAGTGTGTCTAACTCTATACAATATGAAGAAGAAGAAAAAAACACTTTGTAGTCTATGTTGTCTTTCATTTGCAAAGATCAAGACCATACAAAACATCAACAGTGAAGAAAGCTAAAGTGGCACCATCTCTAAGGAGGGTAGGTCTGAGACATTTTTCTCTACAACCTCCTTCCTAGAATTCTTCTACCTCTGTCATCACACAGCAAAATCAGCATCAGAAACTTCAAGAACTTTGTGAGTACCAATTGGGTTCACGCCTTGTTTGAACATGTTGCCTTCAATGTACCTGAAAAATTATAAACAGGTCTCAGTGAAGAAGACTGAAGAAAAAGCAAAACCAAATAACTTGTCTGCACCATGATGAGTCGTCAGAAACTCGTTCCCACTGTTTAAATTCTTATACTCGGAGTTTCACTGTTTATGAGTAAGTAGGGTGAGAGAACTCACATTTCTTTGAGGAATGGATGCTTGTAGAAAGCGTCTGGGATTCTCCCAGTGAATTGGTTGTGATCAAGATACCTGGTTTTCAGAATGAGCCCATGAGAATGCATATTTTTATTTGGAATGTAAGCAAAAATCTGAGATAAAGCTAAAAAACTTACAGGAATGTCAGCTTAGGAATATGAGCAATGGCGAAAGGAATGTTTCCAATAAACTTGTTGTAAGACAGGTACCTACATAATAAAGTAAGAGTTATCCCGTGAATATGGTTTGTTTCAGATATCTTTAATGTGCAGTGTTAGGATGCTTACACAATCTCTAAACTTGTAAGATTCGATAGCTGAGCAGGGATTCCTCCACTCAAATAGTTATTATTCAAGTACCTAAAATGATGAGAGATTTTAGAAAGAGAAAAACTCAAGTGTGTATAATAATAGAAAAGAGAAGCAAAGAGGAGATTAAGAAGGGGATGCTTACAGGTTGCGAAGAGATGGGAAACTACCATCAAAACGGATGAGCTCCCTTATAGTTCCAACCAAATGATTGTTACCAGCATCTCTGACAAAAAAGAAAAGAAAACAAAAAAAAACAGATGTCAGTAGTGTTAAAAGACTAAAATGTAACTTAGGAAGATGAGAAGTGGGTGTTTTACAGATGGCGGAGGTTTTGAAGCGTCCCCAGTTCAGCAGGAATTCTACCAATGAGACGGTTTTCTTGAAGGTATAGATACCGAAGCTCGGGAAGAGCAGCCAGTTCCTTTGGAATTTCTCCCTTGAAGCTATTGAAGCTCAAGTACCTTACCAACAAAACAAAGAAACGGAAAACATGATTTTCACTTTTTTGAAGGCAAATGAAAATGCGTTAGTCTCTGACGCTAAAAAAACAAGAAGGGTAGACTTACAAATGCGTTAGTCTCTTCAGCTCCCCGATCTCAGGGGGAATCACATCTTGCAGTTTGTTCCACCTCAGGTTTCTAATGGTGTTACAAGAGAGAGTAAATGATATGATGAGATACAAATAATACCAATAACATCTTTAAATACAAATCTGTGCTTCCTGAAGTAAAAACTTGGATACTATCCCGAGTTTGTTATCTCAGAAAGATAAACAAAGATAAAAAAAAAGAGAGATACGAGGACAAAGGAACATACAGTACTTTCAGGCGTCTCAGTCGTCCAATTTGGGGAGGGATTGGACCAGTGAGCTTGTTGTTATGTAGATCCCTGAAAAAATCAAAAAACCATTTTCAATCCAACCATCTCAAAAGAAAAAAAACATCAAAGCTCTAACCTTTAATCTTGTCTGCAGATAGACATTCAAAGTTGTCTAACATAGATCTATTTAATGCCACACACACAAATAAAAAGAGAGATAGGGAGAAGCATACAGTCTAGTGAGATCCAGAAGGTTTGTTACTGCAATGGGGAAAGGTCCAACAATCGAAACGGCGTATACTTCTCTGCAAATCAGAAAGATCAAAAAGTAAAATAGTTCAGAGAAGCGAATCACTATGATATACAGAAGAAGAAGACATATAAAGTACGAAGCTTGGAACTTACAATTCAGTGACAACCCTATAGTCACCTTGAGTAGAAGCAGGTGACACCAGACCAAGGAGGAAGGTCTCCATCTCCGCAAGGATCGTCACCGACCCATGAATACACCACTCTCCACCCCAATGAGGCTTTGATTTCATTCAAAGCTTTCACTGTAACAAGATTCCCGACACAGATTTAACATGAGCTGATAAGACAGAACTCGGACTGAGATTTAGTTACAGACACTATCAATCAGATCTAATCATTGTTACTACACAAAATTCAGCTCAGCTTTAAATCAGAAGTGAAACCCAACCCACAGAAGAAAAAATATTAATCTGTTAAAGAGCTATAAACGATCCGTACAAAACCAGAAATTGAGTGGGGAGTTACCGTCTCGCTTCAACGTCTTGGAGTGAGTGAGAGCAACGAGGAGAGACAAGACGAAGATCACAAGTAGATCACAGCGAGTAGCCATGGTTTCTATTTTCGCTCAACAGCTCAAGTGTGAATGAGAACAAAACGGATCTAAGAGGCGAGCGATAATATAAAGGGAAACCATTTTTTCTTGTCCGAATGCGTGTTTTTTCATACCCGTTTGTTTCTCACCGACGGGTCTGGTAACGACCCGGGTTTGTTCCAGATTCATTCATTGGTTTTGGACCTAACGCGTCCGGTTTGTGCTAATCACCCTACTACCATGTTAGGCAAATGTTAATATAAATACAATTTTTAAATTTTGTGTATTAGTAAATGGTTTGGATTTAGAATCACAATTTTTAAGTTTTGTGTCTACTCTGGGTTGATTATGTTTACACTCCTCGAATAATAGAGATGATTTAAATTCATTCGCCTCACTAATAAATCATAACTCTAGATGAGACCAAGACTAGTGTGCTCATATTTGACTAATCCAGAACCGGTTAACCGAGAGCAAGCGTTCAACAAAAGTTGACTTCTTTCTCAAACACAAGTTAAAACATATCACATACACAACATTTATTATGCAATAATATGTCACACCAGCAGTTTGAGACATACACATAAGGTACAAAACCAAAAACACAAACCACAGTTTCTCTCAACGGCAAGACTTGAGAAAAAAAAACAGAGCAAAAAGACAGAAACAAAGATCAGTTCTCTGAACTGCAAGACGTGTCTCCACCAGACGAAGAAGAAGAAGACTCACTGTTAAGCCTCTTCATCTCCTCGTACGCCCACTCCAGCCCGTGACAGTAATGCACCGGCGGATTGAATCTCGTATCAGCTTATGTCATCAGGCAGAAACGCGCCGTTCTCCACCAGAAACTTCACCGCTTCTCTCTTCCTCTCTTTGGCCGCGGCGTGGAGAGGTGTCCACCCGCAATGAGCCCCACGTCCTGGCATCGATGTTGGCCCCGCGCTCGAGGAGCAGATCCATGACTTCGATGTGACCCCCCTCGGCAGCGAGGTGAAGCGGAGTCACTCCTTTCGACTTGGGTCCCCAAGCCAGGGCGTTCACGTCGAACCCTTGGTCGAGCAGCTGTTTGACGGATTTCAGATCGCCTTTCCGGGCTTTGATGTGGAGCGGAGTCCATCCCCTGTCGTCAACAGTTTGATCTTGGGGAATCGGCGTCTAAAAGAGTTGCGCCGGAGAGAGAATCCAACCGCCTCTTCTTGGAGCATTCTTGCGTCTAAGCTTTCAGGCAAAGTAGAGCTAGCTTTTGAAAAATTAAGATGCAGTGTGTTTGGTGTAGTAGAACTAGGAGACTCAGGTAGGTGATAATCAAAGAAGAACTCAGTCAGAAGGAATACACTTTATGCTATGAGAGAGCACCAGATTTACATGATCTGGTTTGGTGTAAATCTCAACTCAAGAATATCAAAAAGCAGGGACCACTGAAGGAGGCAGAGTTATGGTGACTAACGGGAGTGATTGGCGATGCAGTAAGGGAAAGAGGGATTCAAACCAGGACCAAAGACACTAAGCTTTTGAAGGATGACAGTAAAAGCCATAGACAGAGGTGAGAACATGAGCATCAACTTTTGAAAAGTCTAATGATTAGGGATCCATCATCCTAGTGGAGCACATCGATACTGAACTGTGTAGACTATACCCCCAAAATCTCAGGCAATTAATCAAAATACCAAGATCTGCCAACAACAAGAAAAAAAAGAACCCTAATTAGTAAAACCATTGATTTCTCCGTTAATATGTAATACAAAACCACATCCAATCCACAGATTCAGCTTAATCTGTAGATAAAATCGAAACAAGGAAACTAATCAAGGCATCAAAGGCTTTTCAAATCCACGCAAATTCTACGAATCCAAATGATGGATAACAACGACGAATAAGCAAATCAATTTCAACGAAAGATGACACATACTGAAATCGAGCTCGTACCTTACCCAGCGAGGAGAGAGATAGATAGAGAGAGACGAGAGAGAGCTGGGGAACTCAAGCTCGGAGTTTATAGATTTTCTTCTCGCTGAGGAATCTATAAGAGTTTGCGCTAGGGTTCTCTCGTCGAAGAATAGATCGAATCGAATTTGGAAGAAGAAGAAGAAGACACAGAGAAGATGAGCTTTGTTTACTATATTTGTGTGCCATCGAATATGCCAGCTCATACAAGGCTTATTATCACTATCAGCATAATTTTAACGGGCCTTAATATTTGGCCCATTATATAACAACCGGTTTTCAGATTATTTCCCGGTTTAGTTTCTGGTACACGAGGTTTATATCTATGTAGTAGCACAGGAAAGCTTCGAACGGAACAGAGAATCTCATCTCTAAGCTCGCTTTGTTGACGCAAGGGAGGGAACTAACTACATTCCGGGGGTATTCATTCTGGTATGTATATATGGATTTGGAGTTCCTTATCCGTTAAATTCTATGTTAATGGTTGGTGAGTTTGGTCGGATCCTCTTGTGATTCAGCTGCTCTTGTCTCTTTTTTGGTTGTGCATTGGTTTTGGTGAAATGTGGTCGGAACCTCTTGTGACTCAGATGTTCTTGTCTAATTCATTGTTTTAAAAAAAAAGTTTTTGTTGATAATGTTGGGAGAGCTGGAATTGAATGCTGCTGATAATGTTGGGAGAGCATCACTAGTTAGATTTTTATGCTGGTGTTCTTCTTGATTCAAAGTATGCAAGACTTTAAGCCTTATCTCTTGGCGTTCCCAGTTGATGTATATTCTTATACTGATTCTATGGTGGTATCTAAGCAGCAGGGGTTTGGTTTTGCGATGGTAGCGAAATGTCAAGTCATCAGCCTCTGTCGTTCCCTGCTTCGAGCGGGACGTAAGTACCCTGACTACAACATCAGGGAGTACACAAAGCGAAGGACCTTGGATGGGTTCCGCATGAACAAGAACCTCACTGACCCGTTAAAGGCGATTGA
Organism: Raphanus raphanistrum subsp. raphanistrum; assembly: GCA_019706035.1. Taxonomy (NCBI): domain Eukaryota; kingdom Viridiplantae; phylum Streptophyta; class Magnoliopsida; order Brassicales; family Brassicaceae; genus Raphanus; species Raphanus raphanistrum. The sequence goes on from CM033983.1 coordinate 19,341,229, forward strand.
GGCTTATGATGAAGGCAATGCACAGCTGGAGGCTGTACAGAGGGTCCTCAAGGTTTACTTGGCATATCCTCCCAAGACCAAAAACATCATGGAACTCAAGGTTCAGTAGTATTTCTATGTTTTGTCATTTTCAATACCCTCAAAAGCTATTTTTTTTTTATCTTGAAACCATTTTGTACTGATTGTTGTGATTAATGATGATTGACGAACTAGTGGTGTTTAACTCGGATTATTGATTCACTTAAATTCTCTTTTCTTATGAAACACTGCTTTATGCGCTTCTCGTCTAATCTTTGTGCCTTTAGCACTGATGCTGTAAGGTTACATAAATCTAGGATTCAAAAAACACTATTCATCTTTATGATACAGAAAAACAACAGCAAGATTGCCTAAGTTTGCACAATAAGAGTATTGGTTTTTCATCATAATATCAAATGCAAACATAGACAGAAACGTATATAACAATGATAAGAACCGGGTTGAGTTTTAAGCAACGAAGATCAGAGAAGATCGAACAAAAGAGCAAGTAGTGTAGTGACTAGTGAGATCTGTTCATTACTTTCGGAGTAAATGGCGGCCGCGTTGGTTAGATTGTTGGACTCTGAAGTTGAGTTCGTCAACATCATCTTGAAGATGATCAAGTCCTTTGTTCTGCTTTTCGATTTCACTTCCCATGTCAACTGCCATGTTCTTTAGCTCTCCCAGTATATCACTCAAATCTGAAAGCCCATCGTCTTGCTTAGCTTTTTCCATCTGCCAATAAACGAGAGAGTCTAAACTTAGCAGAGGACTACAGACAATTAGACAAAACGTTTGTTCCACAAATGTTAAAAGAAGCCGTCTTTCAATTTACATCAATGCGTGCCTCCTTGTGCATTTGCATGATGTTCATGCAACTCATATGAGGAAAAAAAATGAAGAGAGGGAAGATAACTAACCTCCACTCTCTGATATGCATCAGCTGATTCAGGAAGCGGTTCTCTGCTTCTTGATTGTGCTTTTGGTGGTGGGTTCAGTCCCAGTTTCTCCCTTTTCTCCAAGTGGTTAATTCTTCTCGTTGGTGAGTGATCTAACAGAAAGAGAACCACGCAATCAGGAAAAAGGGCAAAGATATAGCAGCGAGGATAATCGAGTAGGAGCAAGAAAGAAGCAAACCTCTAGTTATGACAGGACCATTTATAGGGCGAGTCTTCTTGGGCTTCCAAGTCTTTGAAAACATACCTCCAAGGCTTCCAAGAAGCTTCTCACCCTGCACATAATAAAAGCCATATAATATAAGTATCTAAATCAACAAAACCTCATGCGTCTCTTGTCATTCTTATTCCACACCAACTAATACTGAAAGATGAAAAAAGAAGAAGCTAGCTAGCTTACTCTACTGAGATCATGATCAATTTCAACAGCTTGATGGTGCGTCCTGGTGATCTGCTCGCCCTGCTCGTGCAACATAACCAAAGTCCTAGTAGCATCAGACCTAATATCTTCAGCCACCTTGAGACAACCCTGTACAGATTTGGTAGTCTCTTCAGCCTTGTAAACAGCATAGCCCTCAAGCTCCTGAACAGACTGGTTTTCAACGCCTCCGGAAGTCGCGGAAGTTGTTCTTGTACTGGTATCTGGAGTTAGAGGACTGCTTGGATGAAGAAGTATGAACCTTATCACCCATCAAAAGGGTTGGTGGATGGTCATTTCAGCCAAGGAAGGTTCAGAGGAAGTCCTCTTGGAGGGGTTAAGTGTGTGTTTCTTGTTGTCCAGTTCATCATCTGAGTCGAAAGGATTGGGCTTGGAAGATTTGTGGAAACCTGGATCAGCAGAGTGGTGCTTAGGAAGCTTAGCCGGTGATTTCCTCAAACCAAACATTGTCTCGTCGTCTCTCTCTCAAAAGTAATTATCTCACAGAAAGAATTGGATTTTGCTAAGTAATAAAACCTTCCCTTCCTGTAGAGAGATCATCAAACACAAACAGTAATCAGGATTTTGATGTTGTGGTTCTAATCACTTTTAAGCTAAGAGAATTAAAAGTAAGATTTTGAAGAGAAAAAAAAACAAAGCTTTGAAGTTCATTCAAAGTTTAAAACCTAATTGTGAAGAAGATGGTGCAGAGATATGAAGAGACAAACGTTATGACGCTAATAAGACTATGATAGCTTCTCTGATTCTCTACGCATCTAAATAACAACAATCGGAAACCCTAAGATCTATAAAACAAGGAGAAATCTGAAAGTGAGCACTGAGAGAGAGAGAGTAGATCGGGGGGTATACCTGCGTGGATGAGCGAAGAAGTGGAGTCGATGAGGAGAAGAAGATTGGGTTCTTAATGACAAAAGAGGGACTAAATCAATGCGAAGACTAAGACGAAGACAGACGTAGAAGAAGGGATCAACAAAAGGGAGTTAACGCGGAAACGACTTATTAGAGAATTAGAACGACCCACGAAATTACTAGTAATAAGTTTTTGTTGACGATGAGCAGAAATTAAAAAGCAGAAAAATATTGTTCTCATTAGCAGTAAGTAAGCGTGTTAAAACAAAATTATTAAAATTCAGCACTAATTATATAATTTTGAAATTAACTACATGTTTAGTTTACCAACCAAAAAAAAAAAAACTAATTTGCACCCAATGGTTATATGATTTCATGAGCCATCCCAATTTCCATTTTGACGTTGCTATCTCGACTTGTCTTCCAGAAAGAACCTTCTTTGTTGAATTTGTCAAATAACATACTCTACCCACATGTGTTTAAAAACAAGAAAAAATTGGCAAATTGGGCAAATCGCAAGTTTGAAATTAGGGAATTGGGCGATCTCAAGTTTAAATTAGCCAATTGGGCAACTTTTTGCATTTGTCCATGTAAACTTATGTCTAAATATCCTTTGGGACCTTTGTCAGATTCATTATTTACATCTTTGCCATTTCAATTAAAATATATCTAAAATAAAATTTGTCACATCACTTCTCTCATTCTTTAATTTGTCACACCACCTCTCTCATTCTTTTTCTCTTTCCTTCTTTTTCTCTCTCCTTCTTTTCCACACCACCAACCATCATCTACGAAAATCATCTCTCTCTCCTTCTTTTCCTCTCATCTTCTTTTTCTCTCTCATTCTTTTCTACACCACCACATTTACAGTTAAATTAATTGAAGAAGAAAAATCATTTTTTCTTTAACTGAAGAATAAGAAACCATTACGCTCATGTACACTCCAAGCCCCTGTTTATGAAATTTATACATATGACACCTAAATGTAATATTTATACATTAAAATGATTAAAATGAATGCTTAATATCATACAAAAATACTATATATCATTTATTAATTATTAAAAGTATAAATACTAAAAATGTTTATTAAAATTTAAAAATTGATTTCTTAAAAGTAATCTAATGGGAAAAATTATCTAGGTTAGATTTCGATTTTATTGAAATTTATTGTAACTGTATTACATATTACATTCTCTTAATTGTTTGGTTTTTAAAAAAATATTTCATTATATTTCATTATCTTTTAATTGTTTAAATTATATTTCATTATCTTTTAATAATTTAGTTTTTAAAAAATCTTTGAATAATACAAGATAATATAATGTCTATTTTCTATTAAAACATCTTATATCCATCTAAAATTCTAGTTTTCATGGCTGTGATTTTATTGAGAAAAACTAAACAATTAATAGAAAATGTCTTTAATCTATTGAAAAATTATCTAGATTTTATTTCGATTTTATTGATTTTTTTTGTAACTGTATTATATATTTCATAATAAAAATATGATGTATTTTTTTAAAGAAATCTTTCATTATATTTTATTTTAGATGTCTTTAATGTCAATTATTTACTTTAATTGTTTAGTTTTTTAATTGTTTAGCTTTTTATTATAAAAAATATTTAATTGTTTAGTTTTTTTATTATAAGATGTATTTCACTTATTTATTTCAACATTTCATTTCTAAACAATCTTAAATTTTATATGAAAAATTATGTTGTCTAAATGAATGTGCTTCACATATATGAAAACACAATTAAACTAATATGTTAATTTATTTTATTGAATTTAATGAAAATATTTTTGTATATCAGCTTTTACAAATGAAATGTTGTTATAAATTATTTCATTGTTTTTACCACCTTTTAGTTAATTAGATCATCTATAATGAGATTGACAAAATTTTAGATTATAATACCAATAGGTTATTAGCAAAATATTTAAATTTTATATAGAGTAAAATGTGAGTTCTAAATAATTAATGTATAATTGTTTTGGAGAGCACTGTGCTCTCGTTGTATTCGTAGATGTATTTAAATTTTATACTTAATATGTATTTAAACTCTCCAATGCAATAAGGGATATAAACAAAAGGTATTCATAGATGTTATGTATTCGTACACCGATGTATTCGTATACCTTAAATATATGTATACTTATGTATACATATACTTGTGTATTCGTACACCTTAAGTATTCGATGGATTATGTTGGTATTCGTATATTTTATGTATTTGTACACCTTATGTATTGATATCTTGTGTTTTTTAATAGATTTTATCATTCTTTTATCTTGCATTTTGATCATTTAGGATAGCATTTAGACTTGTTTAGGTTGCATTGCATTGTATTTGTCCTTATCAGGTGATGAAGATATCAAATGGTAACTTTGGAGCATTTGGAGGTAGAATGGGAGCAAGACTAGTGATTTTCAAGATCACCAAGCGTCCCAGCGGCATAAGTGACCACACAGCGGTCTTACGACCTCGCCAAGAAGCCGATGCATAGTACCCAGCGGCCTAGCGTCACCCAGCGGTCTAGCGTCCTGACGAGAAGCCGGTGCAGAAGTTCTGCTGAAAATTCCAAGTGTTGGAGCGGCCTTTGGTGCAGTGGCTTCACCAAACCGCTGGAGAAAAACACACCTCCTGCCCAACTTCGACTTCTTGCAGCGGCTTGGTGAACGTGACGAGAAGCCAGTGTCCACATCCCAGCGGGTTTTTGCACCCCTCAACGGCTTCTTGACAGCGCCAAAAGGCAGTTGCGACCATTTTCTTAGTTAGCATTTGAGAGTTGACCAGACTTGTTTTTACTCTTTTACCCTTATGTTTCTAGCTACTATAAATACTTTGTAGACATAATCTTTGGGATTATCTTAATTTCCCTTAAGAAACAAAAACCTTTTTGGTGAAAGCTCTTTCCTTTAATCAAATCATCATCTTGTTCTTGTGTTTTTGAGTGATTTTAAGTTCCTCTCTTCCTTTCTTTACATGATTAAGCTTAAATCTATCATGGGTTTAAGAGGAATCATGGTGATTAGTGAGTAGTCCACTTTTGGATTCATGGGTTAGGGAGACTAAGGGTGATTAAGCTAGATCTAAGGTGTTTAGGTATAGATCCTTCTATTTCCTTGCTTGTAGAGTGTTCTTAATGCATCTTTTGAGTTGGCCTCTCAAAAGTTGAGCTTTAGACATTTCCCACCCACAAGGTGTTTGATGAAATGTCTGAGCCAACTCTCCTAAGCTTTTAACACACTTTGCCAAAGAGATTTGTTGTTAAAGGTGTTAAGATGGCTAGTAGACTTGATTTTAATGATTGCTTTTATGACATTCAACCAAAGAGATTTGATGCTTGAGTCATCTTAGCAAATGAGCATCCATCTAGAGATAGAGTTTGTTTAGGGTTGTGTCTAGGCCTAAGGTTAATAGATTGATTGAAAGCTGTCACCTTTAGTTCAAAACTTGATCACCCAAGGTCTAATCCCTTATCCCATGAGTTCTCCCATCTCATAATCAAAGAAAGGTTATTGTTTTATTGCATTTCAGTATTGCTCTAGTTTAAAACTCATTTCACTTCTGGTTTGCACTTAGATTAAGCATGGATTTGTATTCTCAGTGCATTGAAATCACCTAGGATTGGTTCGACATCTCATATACTACTGCATTTGATAAGGACCCGAAAAGTCCTGTTACCAAATTGGCGCCGTTGCCAAGTTCTATTGTGATTTTGACATTGGGATTTAGTCATTTGCTTGAGACTAAGTCATTTTTCTTATTATTGTGATATTGGCTCTGCTTTTTCCTTTTTCTTTTTCATTTCAGGTGTATGAACTTGAGAAGTAGAGGGACTACAAACCTCACTCCTCTAGTACCAGACATCCGGGCTTTGGAAAGAGAGAACACAAGAAGAAGGAGAGAAGAGGAGCAACAGGCTCATTTCAACAGATTGGGTTTTGATATGGCTCACCATCAGAACCAGAATCGAGATGGAGAGATCCCTTTAGGAGCTGCCCAAGAGGGAAATGGTCAAGGAGCTGCCAACCTTGGACCACGACATCCACAGCGCCAAGCTAGAGCAATTGGTGCCCATGATCAGCCTAACATCCATGGAAATAGGGCTGGCATTAGAGCACCAGCTGTGGAGAACAACAACTTTGAGATCAAGTCAAGCTTGATCAACATGATCCAAAGCAACAAGTACCATGGGCTTGCTTTGGAAGATCCTCTAGATCACTTGGACAACTTTGATCAGCTGTGTGGCACCATCAAGATCAATGGTGTTTCTGAAGATGCATTGAAGCTTAGACTGTTTCCATTCTCTTTGGGAGATAAAGCTCACACATGGGAGAAGGGTCTCTCAAGAGATAGCATCCGGACATGGGATGAGTGCAAAGAAGCCTTCCTCACCAAATTCTTCTCTAACTCACGAACTGCGAAGCTTAGGAATGAGATTTCAGGATTTCAACAGAGGAATCTTGAAGGTTTTGGTGAAGCATGGGAACGATTCAACAGCTACATTACTCAATGTCCTCATCATGGTTTCACCAAGGAAAGCTTGCTTAGTACCTTCTACAGGGGAGTTCTCCCATCTTGCAGAAACAGGCTTGACACAGCTAGCAATGGTTTCTTCCTGGGCAGAACTGAGCAGGATGCAGAAGAGCTGGTGGAGAACATGGCAAAGAGTGATTCAGTCTACAATGAGGAGTATGATAGAGCCAACAGAGGGGATGACCAGCAGACAAGGAAAGATATCAAGTCTTTGCAAGACAAGTTGGACTTGGTTCTTTCAAACCAATCCAAGAAGGAGCAGGTTAGCTTTGTTGGTGATCCTAGTCAAGAGGTTCCTCCTAAGGTGAATGAAGTTGATGGTTTGGAAGGGCAAGAGGAGTTATGCTTCATCAACAACAATGGTACTTGGTACAGGAAGGAGCCCAACTTTCAGTACAACAACTACCAGCAAAGACCTTATTCCAACAACCAACAAGGTGGTTACCAGCCTAGGAACAACCAGCAAGGAAGCCATCAACCTCAGCAAAACCCTCCTCCTGGTTTCTCCAACAAAGGAAACCAGTCTACTCAAGCCCAAGGAAGTTCTTCTCAACATCAGACTCAAGACACAAGTGTGGAATCAATGTTCAAGCAACTACTTGAAGCTCAGTCAAGAAGTGAGAAGCAAATTGGTTATGAGTTGAAGAACATCCACTCAAAGATTGATGGGAGCTACAATGAGCTCAACAACAAGTTCAAAGCTTTGGAGAATCAGTTTGCCTCTATGAGTTCCAACTCCAATCGCCAACAAGGAACTCTTCCCGGAAAGCCTGAGCAAAACCCAAAGGAGACAATGAAAGCAATCACTTTGAGAAGTGGTAGAGAGTTGCCTTCTAGAGTTCTCATTAAGGATAATGAGAAACAAGGTGGGGAGGTGGTCATCAATGTAGATGATGATGTGGTGATTGTTGATGAGAAGACTAATGAGGAAATCTTGGAAAAGATAGTGGAAGCCAAGGGAAAAGGAAAGGTGGGAGAAGAGAAGACAGTTGTGAACAAGAATGAAGTTGCTACTTCATCAAAAGAAGCTTCATTCACTCCTCCTCCCTATGAGCCAAAGCTCCCTTTTCCTGGTAGATTCAAGAGACAACTCTTGGAGAAGTACAAAGCGTTGTTTGAGAAGCAGATGAGTGAGGTTCAGATTACCATGCCTATTATAGATGCCTTCATGTTGGTCCCTCAGTACAGTAAGTTCTTGAAAGATGCTGTAGCACAGAAGAAGGAAAGAACACCCACTGAACAGGCAGCAGTTGAAGCTGAGATTGAGGAAATGATAGAAGAAGGTCTTAGAGCTGAAACTGAAGATGAGGAAGAAGCACCAGCTCCTGCAACAATCAAGAAGGGACAAAGAGTACCGCCAGCCACCAGAAACTATTCTCCAGCACAGCTCTACGAGCGCCTTTCTGATGATGTTGAATGGCGAGCTATGAAATTTCCAGATCGGGAGACTCTTGAGACGCTTGGACTGTATCAGGATGTGAGACAGATTCTTCAGAACATGGGCATGGAGTCACTGCTTAGTATGAGCTACGGGGTTCATGAGGAGCTTTCTTGTCAGTTCTTGTCTTCATTCGTTGCTACCTACCATCACCCGGAACATAAGACTGACGGATTTGGGCGCATTTCCTTCACGATACATAGGAAGACCTACAAGGTCGGGTTCAAGAAGCTGAGCTCTATTTTCGGATTTCCAGACAGACCTTCACCCTTCACACCTAATAGATCAGCGATTGTTAAAGAGATATGGAATGAGATCTCCGGGAAAGATCGTGTGGCTGGGGAGGATAAGAGCACAGATATCTCAAACCCTGCAGTGAGATTTACCCATAAGGTCCTTACTCACACCTTCTACTCGCGTAGTGAACCTGGCGGGGCAAATGACGAAGAGCTTAAGCTTCTTGCTCTAGGACTCCTTCCCATACTTGAAGATAAACTGATAGACACCACTCCTGAAGATTTTGAGGATATGGGAATAGTGGGGTTGTTGATGAAGAGATTCACTTATTACCAAGAGTGGGTTTGGACTACTAAGATTGCAAAACCGAAGCTGTTCATCGGGAGCTTCATTACCCCTATCTTGGAAGCAGTGGGTATTCGCTTGGGAACTCCGGATCAAGCTCCAGCCTCAATGGACATCCCCTACTTGCAGAGGACTCAATTCCTCACAGGAAAAGACGGCAACCGGTTTGCTTTTCCCTTCTGGTCACGCGATTTCGACCCTGTGCCGTTACACATCTTCCTTCCATGCGAGAGGGAGACAACTCTAGCTGATCCTCAGCATGTAGAATTCACCCCACCAGAGCATGAGCTTGTTCCCTCTGATTTTGGTGAATTTGAGAAAATCACCAGACCTCGCAAAAAGAGAGCCAGGGCTAGTGCTTCTCAGTCTACTCGTCCTAGTGATGCTGATGATGAAGGGCCGATCACACCAGGACCTAAGTATGGGACAGAGCGGTACTACTTTGCGCCTTATCGCGGTCTCACAACGAGTGTTGCATTGCGCCATTCCCTCTCTCAGAATGCTAAGCTACAAAGATGGAACAAGATGCAGGATAGGACCATTTACAAGCTCAAGGAGTCAGTCAAAGTGCTTAAAAGACAGATGAAGAAGGTCACTTCAATGCTAGCTCGGACAACAATCGGCTCAGGCTGCCGAAGGGATGATATTATGACAGAAGCTGGCCCTTCAACCCTCCCTAGACCCTCCTTCTATGATTCTAGGTCAGCAACCCCTGCACCAGCACGCTCTCCAGACCATGAGCTTCGTAGAAGGCGCAGAAACCCATCTCCACCAGCTCGTATCTCCTCCAACGAGTCTCCTTCTGTTGCCACTGCTGATGACTGGGACACTGAGGACACCTCCTTCTATCCTTAGTCAGGTATCTTCTCACCCCACCATTGTACATACCAGTTTTTCTTTTGCATTTAATTCTCTTCTGGGTATCTCTTTCAACTTACTAACACAGAGACTGTGTGAACTAAGTTTGGGGGAGGTACCAAGTTTCTGATCTTGTTTGCTTTGTTGATTTTGCATTGAGTCTTGCATTGTTCATACTTATTTGCATAAAAAAAAAAAAAAAAAAAATTTTGAAAAATTTGAAAAACACAAAAACAAGCATGTAGCTGCATTTGCATCTTTAAGATTGAGTCTAGAACATGCTTATCTGCATAAAAAAAAAATGCAATAGGAGTCTAAAAGCATGCATGTAGGTTGCATTCATTTGCATAGGGAGCAATGATTTAAAAAGCCTTGTAAAGAACACTTGTCTAGCACTCAAAGTGACACCCTAGTTAAGCATATCAAGTAGCTTAAGCATCTCTTTAAAACCTTGCACGTTTCGAGCCTTGAAGACTCTTCTTGAAACTTGTGTGCGTGCTTGCCATTGACATTGTTCTGAAAACCAGCTCCGAACTGAACTTAGGCTTAAATGAACTTAATTTCTCTCGCTTATGGGCATTTGCATACTTAATCATGGTTCTCATACACATTTGGGTTATCTTTTTCCATTGTTCCACTCTTTGTTAACCCAAATGGTACTCCCTCACCCTTGAACCCTTACCTTTCTTTGAAGCCAACATTGATTTGCATGAGTGAGGCCTTTTCTGATAGCTTGTCATGTGCAAAATCTTGAGAGTATTGGAGGCGACATGGATTTGTTCTCATCTCTTGCTAGCATAGGATCATGATTTGAGCTAGTTTCTAGGATGATGGTTGGGTTGATTTCCTTTATAAGCTTGTATCTTGGGTTTGGGTAGTGAGAAAGTTGAAAAAGATGAACAAAAGAGTGTAGATTGATAAGATAAGCCTTAGGGACCTTAGAATGAAAAGAAAAGAAAGCTCTAGATTGTGCTATTTAACTCCTTCCCCCTAAATAAAAAAAAAAAAAAAAAAAAAAAGAAGAAAAAGAAAAGAAAAGAAAAGAAAAGAAAAAAAGAAAAAAAAAAAAAAAAAAAGATGATAAGAAGAATCAATAAGATAGTGGGGAAGGGAAAAGAGAAGTAGAAGAGCTAAGTTGAGCAAAGATTGTCCCTAGTTGGCTAAGTAAAAGGAAAAAGCTTGTTCATTGGGTTAGTCATGAAAGTGAGTTGCTATTTGGGTTATGGAATGAAGTGAATGGGGGTAGAACTTGTAATCACTTAGGAAAAGGGTAGAATGATGAGAATGAATCCATGTATGCATGAGTTGCTTCTAATCTTAGATAAATTTTGCATAATGATCAAGTTCCTTGTTCTTGAGTGATAACCACTCTAAAATGATGCATTTGAACCCTTCTCTTCATTCACCTTAGACCATTTGTTTACCTAGCCAAATGATTGAGATCATGTGCCCATTTGTGAGAATCCACCTTGTGTATGTGTGTGTGAATCAATGTGAGAGCTGGTAGGAAGACTTGTTGGTTGATGAGTATTGCATCTTGTGTAAAGGCATAAGAGTATCTTGATAGGCCTAGAGAAGCTAGAGTGTAATAAGGGAGTTGCTCTTGCTATTTGCTATATTTCTTTAGGATGTCAAGTTGAGTGTTTTTGGTGTCTTTTGGCTATGAGCTCCCACCTTCAAACCTCTTCTCCAAATAAGTTCTTGAAAGTTTACTTGTGGACAAGTAAATGACAAGTTTGGGGGAGTTGATATCTTGTGTTTTTTAATAGATTTTATCATTCTTTTATCTTGCATTTTGATCATTTAGGATAGCATTTAGACTTGTTTAGGTTGCATTGCATTGTATTTGTCCTTATCAGGTGATGAAGATATCAAATGGTAACTTTGGAGCATTTGGAGGTAGAATGGGAGCAAGACTAGTGATTTTCAAGATCACCAAGCGTCCCAGCGGCATAAGTGACCACACAGCGGTCTTACGACCTCGCCAAGAAGCCGATGCATAGTACCCAGCGGCCTAGCGTCACCCAGCGGTCTAGCGTCCTGACGAGAAGCCGGTGCAGAAGTTCTGCTGAAAATTCCAAGTGTTGGAGCGGCCTTTGGTGCAGTGGCTTCACCAAACCGCTGGAGAAAAACACACCTCCTGCCCAACTTCGACTTCTTGCAGCGGCTTGGTGAACGTGACGAGAAGCCAGTGTCCACATCCCAGCGGGTTTTTGCACCCCTCAACGGCTTCTTGACAGCGCCAAAAGGCAGTTGCGACCATTTTCTTAGTTAGCATTTGAGAGTTGACCAGACTTGTTTTTACTCTTTTACCCTTATGTTTCTAGCTACTATAAATACTTTGTAGACATAATCTTTGGGATTATCTTAATTTCCCTTAAGAAACAAAAACCTTTTTGGTGAAAGCTCTTTCCTTTAATCAAATCATCATCTTGTTCTTGTGTTTTTGAGTGATTTTAAGTTCCTCTCTTCCTTTCTTTACATGATTAAGCTTAAATCTATCATGGGTTTAAGAGGAATCATGGTGATTAGTGAGTAGTCCACTTTTGGATTCATGGGTTAGGGAGACTAAGGGTGATTAAGCTAGATCTAAGGTGTTTAGGTATAGATCCTTCTATTTCCTTGCTTGTAGAGTGTTCTTAATGCATCTTTTGAGTTGGCCTCTCAAAAGTTGAGCTTTAGACATTTCCCACCCACAAGGTGTTTGATGAAATGTCTGAGCCAACTCTCCTAAGCTTTTAACACACTTTGCCAAAGAGATTTGTTGTTAAAGGTGTTAAGATGGCTAGTAGACTTGATTTTAATGATTGCTTTTATGACATTCAACCAAAGAGATTTGATGCTTGAGTCATCTTAGCAAATGAGCATCCATCTAGAGATAGAGTTTGTTTAGGGTTGTGTCTAGGCCTAAGGTTAATAGATTGATTGAAAGCTGTCACCTTTAGTTCAAAACTTGATCACCCAAGGTCTAATCCCTTATCCCATGAGTTCTCCCATCTCATAATCAAAGAAAGGTTATTGTTTTATTGCATTTCAGTATTGCTCTAGTTTAAAACTCATTTCACTTCTGGTTTGCACTTAGATTAAGCATGGATTTGTATTCTCAGTGCATTGAAATCACCTAGGATTGGTTCGACATCTCATATACTACTGCATTTGATAAGGACCCGAAAAGTCCTGTTACCATGTATACTTATGTATATGTACACCTTATGTATTTGTACATCTTAAGTATTAGATGGGTTATGTTGATATTCGTACACCTTATGTATTCGTACACCTTCTGTATACCTTAGGTATTCGTACACCTTAGGTATTTGTACACCTAAGGTATTCGTACACCTTATGTATACTTATGTATACGTACACCTTATATATTCGTACACCTTAGATATTCGTACATCTTATGTATACGTATACTTATTTCTTGAGTTATAGTGGATTAGATTGTATTAAACGTTAGGCATAGGGTTCCGGATTTACCCAAGGGTTCCAGATTGTTTCGGATTCTGGATTTACCCAATGGTTCTGGATTTACCCAAGGGTTCCGGATTTAGGATTCAAGGTTTAGAGTTTAGGATTTTAGGTTTAGTGTTTTGTTGATGGTTTTTAATATTTAAGATAAATGTAGACAAATTTGTTCTTCCTACCATTTTGACAAAAAATGAAAGATCTATGTAGGTTTCCAAGTTTATTAAATTTACCCAGATTTATGAAAATTACCCATAAATTTATATAATTTTATGAATAATTTATCATTTATTTGGGTAAATTTCATAAATATGAAAGTTTCTTTTATGGGTCAAAATGTATAATTTATTCGGATTCTGGATTTATTCAAGGGTTCCGGATTTACCCAAGGGTTCCGGATTTAGGATTCATGGTTTAGAGTTTAGGAGTTTATGTTTAGTGTTTTGTTGATGATTTTAAATATTTAAGATAAGAAGTTTATGCGAGAGAATTTGGTCAAACTCAGGTTGAGTCTTAACTTCTTAAGACATAAAAATCACTAGATACTTGACATGGAGGCACCAAATTATCCTATATTTTTTGGACTTAATCTTGGTGTACCCCTAGAGTAAACCTTAAGGTTCACCAACCAATAGAAATCACTCATTTCACAATTGATATCTTTTTAAAAAGTAAACAAAATATTGTCGAGTTATATTACATTTTTAAAATAAAAATATTAAAAATAAAAATAATAATATATGAAAAAAAAAAGATTTTTAAAAAGATTTTAATTTCGTCAACAAAACACTAAACTCTAAATCCTAAACCCTTGGATAAATACTAAACCCTAAATTAAAAACATTAAACCATAATAGTATTTTTAAGATTTAATGTTTTAGTGTTTAGTGTTTTTGATTTAGAAATTTAGGATTATCCAAGTGTTTATGATTTATCCAAGGGTTTAGGGTTTAGAATTTAGGGTTTAGGGTTTAGAGTTTAAAATTATCCAAGGGTTTAGGGTATACCCAAGGGTTTAGGATTTAGGGTTTAGGGTTTAGAATTTAGGGTTTAGGGTTTAGAGTTTAAAATTATCCAAGGGTTTAGGGTATACCCAAGGGTTTAGGGTTTAGGATTTAGGGTTTAGGGTTTAGGATTTAGGGTTTAGGGTTTAGTGTTTTTTGACGATATTAAAAATAGTTTTCAAAAATTCATTTTTTGTAACGGCTATTATTTTTATTTGTTTTTATTTTATTTATTTTAAAAACATAATATAGCTTGACAATATTTTCTTTTCTTTTTTAAAAAATATTAATTATGAAATACTTGATTCCTATTGGTTGGGTGAACCTAAATGTTCACTCTAGGGGTGAACCTAAAAGGATAACTCTATTTTTTGGGGTAAAATAGCACTATAGCAGATATCTTTTTCAATAGATTATAAGCACGGCTTTACCTATGACTAATCAAGAACTTGGGATGATTGGAAATCTGCAGGTTGTACTCAATATGGGATTATATTGGTTCTAGCAAGTAGATATGATCCTTGAAAATTAAAGTTATTAGATCAGTTCATCGTGAAAGGTGTAGGGTTTGTCATTTTATTAACAAATTTGTCATTTCATTAACAATTTTTGTCATTTTATAAACATAAAAATTATAACGAATGCACTTTGCTGCCAGATCCCAATTTGTCATTTTATTTTTGGGAAAAAAATGTAGCATTTCGTGAGTGTTTCTATTTTTGGCAAAAACAAAAAGTGTGAGATCAATTTTGACCAAAAAAATGTAAGATTCACGTAGGTTTCCAAATTTATTAAATTTACCCAACTATATTAAAATTAAATGTAGACAAATTTGTTTTCCTGCCATTTTGGCAAAAAATGAAGGATCTATGAAAGTTTCCAAGTTTATTAAATTTACTCAGATTTATGATAATTATCCATAAATTTACATAATTTTATGAATTATCATTTATTTGGGTAGATTTCATAAATATGAAAGTTTCTTTTATGAGTCAAAATATATAATTTATTGGGTAACTTTCATAAATTTTAGAGTTTACATCGATTTTATATTAATTCGTATAGATTTATGTTGACTTTATATATGAAAAAATATGTATTATATTAAAAGTAGTTGCTCATATATGATTTTTAAATATTAAATATGATCCAAAAGTTTAATGAATAAAGAATGTTTATGGGGTGCACAAAAGTTAGTTGTTAAAAGTTAGTGGGAAAAAAATTATTTTTTATAGGCAAAGTGGATTTTGGGTCCCACGAAATTACTTTTCCAGCTTGCCAAGTTTAATAGGCAAAAAGGTTAAAAATGTCATAAATTTATTCTCTCTCTACTAGGTTGCCCAATTGCCTAATATAAACTTGAGGTGACCCATTTTCCTAATTCAAACTTAAAAGTTGTCCATTCCCCTAATTGACAAAAAACACAAAATATCATACTTGAACAGTTTTTAAATTGTTTGGCATTCATGCTTTAGTATGTTTCAGAACAATCAATACCATTAAAACATGATCATTCCTAAATTATACCCTTAATGAATGTTTTAAGTTTTCCAAAAATACCCTTATTTTTACAAAGGATTAATAAAATTCATTAATGGCATTTGAGTCTTTTAGTTTTGGGCCTCTAGAAATATATTTTAATAGATCAACAAATAATGGGCTTACACATATTTATAAAATATGTTACTTTTATTTAATATAAATATTTTATGTTCAAATATTAGACATATATATTCTGAAACTAAATGAATAAAAAAACATAATGACACTATAATGTTATTTTCTTAAATCTATGTATCATAAATTTAATTTTAAATCTAAAATAAAAAATAGAAAAATACAAACTTATAATAGGTCATTAATAACAAAAATAAACTAATATTGTCATATTAATAAGTTTTTATATTATCTTTTTTTATTTGGATGACATAATAAAAATATCATCAAAGTTTAAAGACCACAAATTTATGTATTATTAAAAAGTATATGATTAATTTAATAAAAAAAAAACAAAATACTATAAGATATTTTATGTTTTATTTGATCATTGGTATTAGATCACAGGTTAATAATGAATTTTTGGGTTTTACCGGGTTTTATCGGATTTTTAATTAACGATTTTTTCATTAAATCCGAACTAGATTATATACATGGTACGGGTCTTCCAGTTCAACAGATCTAGGTCGAATATGAAAACACTTCTTAAAACTCAACATTATTTTCAAAAAAAACTTTTAAATTATATGTTCTTTAATAAAAAATTATAAATTCATTCGAATCACTCTTGACCAAATATTTGTTTTATTTATTTTTATTTTGAAGAGAAAAAACAAATAATAAAAATATAAAAATTCAATTGTTATGATTTGAAACAAAAATAATAGTAATTTGTAAATTAATTTTCGGTTAATAAGTGAAAACAACCCGCGCTTTTTAGCAATATATTATATAATTATGAATCTTTAAAATTATATAATAGCCCAAGTAAGAATTTTGGATAAAACATTGTTTAACTTATTACAAACACAAAACGGTTGTATGACGCATTTTAAATTTTGCCATACTGTACACACTATTACAAACCCGCATAATTGAAATTCGATCATGTTACGGTTTATATAATTAAAACGAATAATAGTTAATCTTTATACTGAAAAAACAACAAAAAGAAAACCCCGCCCTTTCAAGGACGGGTCAAAATCTAGTTATGCAATTATACAAGCCAATTTATACAATTTGACATTTTATCTATAAGAAAACGAAATTTCAAAACTTTGACAACTTAAATTAATTATTTATATTTTTTTACTTTTGAACAAGTGTATTCCAGATTCGACTATGGGATAAGTTGATTTATATAGAAAGTTGGAATAATTTAATTAATTTAATGGAGAACAAGTTGGATTAGGTTCTGCAAAAACTTTACAAGACTATTTTGATTAATAATACAAATAAAACCAGTTGTTTTCTTGACCCATTCATTTATTTCTTTCAGTTATGGGCAATATTGATTTAAATGAACCTATTCATTTATTTCTTTCAGTTATGGGCAATATTGATTTAAATAGGCCACATCTTAATGAACCTTAAGAGAGGCCCATTAATTACAGTTTTGTTAGTCATCACATGACAATGAATGCCGTGCGCTTAACGCCCATTCTTTCTAACATAAGCAAGTTTGGCCCCAGCTTGCTTCTGCACCACGGCAACTTCATTCTTCACCAGAGGAACATGCTTTCTCAAAGTGGCAGCATGCTTCTCACCTGCTAGATGTGAATCAAAATCCATTTGTGTATTGCATACCACATTGCACCAATCACAAACCCTAACTAAAGCTGCTGCAACTCCATTCTCCTTCCCTGTCCCCACCACCTCCTCCACACCTTCATATGCGTTTTCAGACTCAACCAGCGTCTTCTTTGACGTTTTCTCCATGAAAAGGTCTAACCTTTTGACAATCGAGTCAAATCGCTCTCTGCTGCTTAGAGACAAAGAAAAAGGGCCACTGCTATCAGAAACAAGTAAGATGGTAATTTTTACTAATTAAAAATACACGACCAAGTCACAGAGTACATCACCTCTCTTCTTTGGGTTCTGCAAACTCAACACATAGAATCTGTTCGTTATCTTTATTATCTACTCGTGCTTTACTGATTTGAGTAACTTCTTTGACGCTCACTTGTGCGTCCTTAGGCACAAACCGTAGCTCTTCCTGTTCCACAATCTTTTTATCATCAAAGAGAACCTGTACTCAGTGATAAAACAGATATCATTAGTCTTCATGCTCACTCAAATCTAATGTAAGCGCTAAACCAAAACTCATCCTCAACTTGCCTCTGAGTGTTTCTTTAACCCTTTAGCGTGCTTTCGGCCCATCAGGTGAGCCTCAAAGACGGTTGGAGAAAGGCAGATCACACTGCAAATACTACATACATATGCTTTAAGTTCAGCTTTATCTTTAGTCCCTTTCTCCTTCTTCATGCCCATGTCCATGTACTCCTCTGGATGCTCAGTGGCTACTGCAGAGCTACTCTCAGGATCGCCTGAGTTCATTTCAAGGTTCCCGTTTGGCATACTCTCAAACTCCTGGCTTAAGTTTGCATCTTGTGAGACTTCTGGTTTCTTGAAAATGGCATCAATCCCATCCCTGTCGGATAGTATCCATGACCAATAGAAATGAGAAACACTTCGATTTAGCATAGTTTAAGACGTCAAAGTTGGAAGGTTCTTACCTAGATTCTTGAGGGGCAGAAGACTCGGGGTTTAGTTCGGTGAAGATACACTCTGCATTTGGAAGAGATTTGTGATCATTCTCTCCTACTTCTTCAATAGGATGAAAAAATTCTTCAACACTCCTCTCAGAGCTGGTGGCACATCTCTCTCCCAGCTCCTCTCTTTGGTCATCTAAGTAGTCGATGTTCTCAGGTGCCTCTACAGGCTTGATTTGGAGCTCCTTTGTCATATCTCTCGGGAAACCATTATCTCGAATGATTTCCTCTTGTATTTGTTGACCATCAAGCAGAGCCTGTTTCAACAATGATAATGTATCATCAAAACGTTGAGAGTCTAGAGCTGATGCCAAAAAATAGACTCCCAAAACAAATTTTCATCTGACTTTTGGTTCGTGTCAGCTTACCTCTGTGTGCTTCTTAAACTTAGCAGCATGCTTCCTTCCCTTATGATGAGACTCATACACGGAAGGATGTGCACAAACGACATTGCAAATAGCGCAAACATATGGTTCATATTTGTCTTCAATCACTGTACTCTTCTTCTTCATCTTTTTGGTCATGTCCCCCTCGAGATTCTCAGTCGGTTCTGCAGGTGCATTATTCTGTGGTTCACCTGACTCTATTTCCGAGCCTTGTTTGAGCATGTCCTCCAACTTCTCGATTTCAATATCATTCTGTATAGGTTCTAGCTTCTTGAGTATTGCTTCAAAACACTCCCTGTTACACAAAAATATCATTTAGATCAGAATATACTTCAAATTTTGACGGTAAAGAAGGCACAATTCGAAATTTTACCTCACTTCTTTGGGCACGTGAAAGTCGCGGCTAAGTTCACTGAAAACATGATGTACACTGAGAGGAGGAGGAGGAGCTACACCACCATTCTTGTCCAGCCTTTCTTTAAAATCCTCCCAGAACTCTCTTTCACAACTTTCAGATGTTGTAATAGCCTCCATCAATTCTTTGTTCTCTTTCTCCAAGCACTTTATAGACTCTTGAGCATCCTGAGACTTCAGGTCATTGTCTTGAACAATATCTTCAATGTCTTTAGCATCCACGAGAGCCTGCCACGATGTCAAGTCAAATCAAAATCATATTTTCAATTTCACATCTGGACTCTAGTGTTTAAGTACGGAGATATAAAACTCAAATATTTAAAAAAACTTGCCACTGCTTGCTTCTTCACCACACTGGGCGAACCGCAAAGCGCAACCATCTCAACTCCTGCTTCAACTACCTTATTCTCAATCTCTGTCTCCTGCTCATGACACCCACTTGATGCTCCTGCAGCTATGTTTTCGGGCTCACCAAACTTCTTCTGAAGCTCCATTCTTTCTGTCTCCTGTTGATTTAGCTCTCTCAGGATTCTTCTGAGTTTCTTCCGCGCAGCCTTACTAGTACCACCAGACCCTGAGTCCATCGCTTGTGTGGACAAAACATGCTCAGAAACAGAAACAGAAACAGAAACGTCTTGGCTGGATGTTTCAGAACCAGAGGAACAACAACAACAACAACAGCTTCGTGCGGATGGACAACCACTTGCAATTAAGCTTTTCCACATCCACGAGGTCCTCGCAGAAGCAACCAAGAAAGGTGAAGCTTGAAGAGGGTGGGCGAGAAGAATGTTGTATCTCCTCATCCGCAGACGGTTAAGAGCATAAGAGAAGTCTCCATCACCGGAGATGAGCATCAAGTTAGCAGGAGCAGGATTCTCCAACACCCACAAAAGCATATCCACCAGAATCTTCTTATCACTCGCATCTTTCTTTCCTGTGTTTAGAAAGACAAAGACTTTATACTAAAATCACATCCCTTTGAACTAAAGTATCAGTTTTTAAGATCAAAGAGGTTTAGACGAACCGGAGGGGACGTGGTTAAGAGAGATTCCAGAGGAGGAGAGAGCTTGCTGAACAGCTTTGGGGATGAGATCTGTGTTGCCATAAGCAGTGATGGAGAGAGGACCCCGGTAGTTCAAGTTCACCAGCGCTGAGTTTAGCTTCTGAGAGATGGTATGAGCTTCCCAGCCTTTGGGAACAGGGCAGTTCTCGATGTCCCACCACACCGACGTTTTAGCAGTCGCGTACTCTGCCTCCGCCGTGTGGGTGGTGATTGAGTCGAAGCACATGACTTTTTTAAAAAAAATTATCAGTGATGAAAGTTGAAAGCTTTTATCAAAAACCTACTTGTATAGCTTGAAAATGATCTTTTTTTTTTGGCAACAGCTTGAAAATGATCTACTTCCTCTTAATAATAGTTTTACATAAAAAAAAACGCAAAAAGAATAAAATTATTATTTTAAAAATAACATTTAATCTGTAGATTACATATAAACGAACTAATCATAAATATATTTATATAATTTAAGTGGTCACATTATATTCCATAAATGTAAAAAGTTACTTATATTTTAAACACACAAAATATCACTAAATCGACTTACATTTATTGTCTGGTTATATATATCCTAAAATAAAATAAAACCCTTTAAAATCATAAAACGATAAAAGATTAAATTATTTAAATGTAAAAAATACTTTTAGTGATATTTTAAATAATTTAAATGTAAAAAACCCTTTAGATTATTATTTAAATGTAAAAACTACTTTTAGTGATATTAGTTAAAATACTTTTAAAAACTTTTGTACAAGTAAGCGTTTGCTCTTTTACGCCAAAAAAAGTTAGCTTTTGCTTTCCAAAGCAAGACGACAAAGAGTAAAACAGAGGCAAAAAGTATTATAAAAATGACTCGACATTAGGAGAAAACTATTGAAGAGCTTTACAACTGGATTATGTTGAGCTTTTGGTCAAATCATTACTTTTAAACGTTTTATTCTCAGTCTCATTAGAGAACACACCAACTAGCCGTACATATAATGTAGTAGTTGACCATAAACTACAGTTTTAAATCAGACAATTATTCAGCAAGGCCTTTTTTAACTACTCTTCCCCCAAAGTCTGGTCCAGAAGTTATCAGCTTGGACCTTAGCCTCTTCCTTCTTGGCAGCCTCACCGGGATGCTCCTTACGTTCTGCAAAGTCCTTTACTGGTTTCGATGGTGTTGGTAGTGGCTTATGCTTGGACCCATCTTCAAGCTTCTTGGTCACATTCCCGTCTGCTGGAAGTTGTACTCTCTCAGGTCTGTAACCCCAAAATGATCATTAGAAACGCACATAACTGATCAAAAGGTGCTCAAGACACAACCCCACTGATTTACGGTTCTTTACCTCGATTTGGGTATGCTAGACTCTTGGTTCAATTCAGTTAAGGCATGCAATATGGCGTTTGTGATGCTCTCAGATATTTGGTTTATCTCCTTTACTTCCTCTTTGTCTTCTTGTGCACCTTGAAACACATGCTCATTAGTCTTCATCAAAATCTTCTTCAATCTCTCTGCATTATCCTTCTTAAGGCTGGCTTCTCTCTCAGACATGCTGTCCATCTTCTCTTTGTGTATTTTCCCAAAGATGTGATTTGCAAATGCAACCTTGCTGTCGCAGCTGATCTGGCAGACATGGCAGAAGACAGGCCAAACATTCGGTTCCTTCGTTATATGTTTGGTTGAAATGCTGGACTTAGCACCATCACTGGCTTCAAAACCAGGCTGCATCAAGAGTAAAAACAAAAAGAAGTATAATGGCTTTGCTTTTGATCCCAAAAAAAAAACAGAGAGGTGCAACAAGAAGTGATATCACAAACCACTGTTGCTTGGGGTACCATCACCTCCTTTTCCTGCTCAGTTGCTCCTCCAGACAGGTTTACAGGCTTGGCAATGCCATTAAAACATTCTCTGTGACAAGTTACAGGATATTATTAAAGACAATACATTTTGACATAGTAACCAAGTCCAGGTTGGCAAAATTCTACCTTTCTCCTTCTGGTGCTTTAGAATCACATAATAGGTCACCGGAGAAAGCAGTCTCAACCCAGTCTTTGGTACTTGAATTTTTTTCTTTTACACTGCTTTTTGTGGTGCCACATACCTCTCTGACCTCTCTGTTTGGCTTCTCAAAGAACTTAGTGTTCTCTTTAGGGTTTTGAAACCGCGACTGAGGTTCTTGAATTGTTTCTATTGGCTCAACCTTTTCTTTAACAACTTTCTCATCAAGCTTCCCAGAACTAATGAGTGCCTGCTCTTTTTTAGCATAGTTATAGACTGACTTTGTGTTTGTATAAAACCCAAAGTATCATATATATAAAAGTTAGAAACTTGCCTCAGATTGATTCACCACGGCAACATGCTTCTCTAAGCACTTGCTATTCTCTTGAGCCATTTGAGACTGCAGCTGAGGCTCTCCAATTGCTTCAATTAGTTGATCCTTTTCTCCCACACCTTTCTCTTGAAGCTTCTTAGAATCAACGAGTGCCTGGTAACGGTGTTTTAACCAAATAGTAATTTTTTTCAATGCTTGTAGATTACTAAAGTTCCCACAAAAAAAAAAGAAAATAGTTATAAACGTACCTCTGACTGACTCAGCATTGCAGCATGCTTCTGACCTCTTAGATGAGAATCAAAAACAATTGGCCTATGGCATGTCACATTGCACAAACGACAAACGTGGACAGCCTTTGGTTTAGGCTCTGCAATTGTTTCTCTTGCTATATCTTTTTCTTCGACACCTTTCTCTTGAAGCTTCTTAGAACCAAGAAGTTCCTGATCCAACGTTGTTATTACATCAATCATTTATTTTACCAATGCACAATATGCGGGTTAGTTAGCAAAAGTTTGAGACTTACCTTTGACTGACTCAGCATGGAAGCGTGCTTCTGTCCCCTTAGATGAGAATCAAAAACAATTTGACTGTTGCACACCACATTGCATAAACGGCAAGCATAGTTAGCATTTGGTTTAGGCTCTGTAACTGCAACTGCTTCTCTTGGTTGACCCTTTTCTCTGACAACTTTCTCTTGAAGCTTCTTAGAATCAATGAGTGCCTGAAGCAACGGTAATATATATAAAGCTATTAGATTCGGGTTAATTATGGGCTTCCAACTTAAAACCAATTGGCAATTAGTGGATTGGTCCCAACCTTTTATATATTAAATAATTATTTCTCCAACTACCGATGTGGGACTTTATTCATCAACACTCCCCCTCACACACATGTGTGGACAACTGTGGGAATACCATCCACGGAGTGGCCCAACATCGGGTGGCTCTTTTTAATTTAACTATCCTGCTCTGATACCATATTAGATTCGGGTTAATTATGGGCTTCTAACTTAAAACCAATTGGCAATTAGTGAATTAGCCCTAACCCTTTATATATTAAATAATTATTTCTCCAACTACCGATGTAGGACTTTATTCATCAACACAAGCATATGCTTTACCAAACTGTAAAACTTGGCATGTTTATAAACTTGCCTCTGATTGAGTCAGCATGGCAGCATGCTTCTGACCTCTCAGATGAGAATCAAAGACCACTTGTCTCTGACACGTCACATTGCACAAACGACAATGATAGTCACCGTTTGGTTCAGATTGCAGCTCCAACTTGTTTCGGTGCTTTTTACCATAGGTATGATTTACATATGCTTCCTTATTGGCGCAGATGATCTGGCAAACACTGCACAACACAGGCTCCAAAAGCTTTGCTTCCTGTACGGGTTTGGCTTTAACGCTGGCCTGAGTTTTTTGACTGGGTACAAACGCAGCCTGCATACAATTTCTTTCTTTAGAAGAAAGAAACCAAACATTCCCATTTGATCTGAACTTATAGATAAAATATCAGTCTACCTGAGATGTATGCATTTTATCAGAAGAAGTAACAGATTCACTTGTGGCTACTACTCTGCTTTTATCCTGAGGCACTACTCCCGCAAAATGGTTTTCTCTGCTTTTGTGATCCTTAATATCTCCAGTGACCACAGACGTTGAGTCAGTTGGTCTGCTGGACTGAGCTTGTTCAGTCACTGGGGCTGCGTTCAACGCTTCATAACTGCAGACAAGACTGCGTCCGTTGTTAACTAAACGAGAGGATTCAGCACTGGTGAGAGGAGGACCACCGGAAGCGAGGCTAGTCCAGAGCCATACGTTTTTGGCAGCAGCAACAAGTGGAGCCGAAGCACGTGGAGGCTGAGCTAGGAGAATGGTGTACCTCCTCATGCTAAGCTGGTGAAGCGCGTTGGAGAAGTCCCTATCACCGGAGATGAGCATGAAGTTAGCCGGTGCAGGATTGTCGACAGCCCACAGTAACATATCCACTAGTATCTTCTTATCGCTCGCATCTTTCACTCCTGTTACCACATTTTCCAAACTAGTATTATCATAGAGAAACAACACTCACAAGCTCAAAACAAAACTGTGCATGACGATAACACAAAGACTTAAGATTTTTTTCTTTATAACATTTTTTTTTTCAAAGAAGATCAACTCCAACGACAATAGGATTAAACAGGGTTCAATTTTCTTCATGTGTATAGCAAAAGATCACTGTAAAAGTAGAGAGATCCTGGAGAGAAGTGAAACCTGCAGGGACGTGATTAAGTCCAACGCCAGTAGAAGAAAGCGCTTGCTGAGCAGCGTGAGGGATCAGATTGGTGTCTCCGTACGCGGAGATTGAGACAGGACCACCGTAGTTCATATTCAACAAAGCAGAACTCACATTCTGAGCAATCGCATGTGCATCCCAACCTTTAGGCACCTCACAGTTCTCTATGTCCCACCATACCGAGGTTTTGGCCTTCGAGTACTCCCCCTCCGCCGTCGTCATCGAGATAAATAAGAAGACACGGTTGGTTTAAGATGAAGCACAAAAAAGAAGAACTTTGTCTCTTTCACTACCTGTAAATCTACTCGCAATATTATAGCTTTACCATCTCGATGAAGAAACCTTTCGCTTTTTTTCTGAGGAGTCGACTTTTTTCCTTTGTATTAAATACTACTGTTTCCTACTTTATTATCGACGTTTGATTTTTAAGCCACGTCAGCAAATTAAAAGCGTGCCAATCAGTCAATGAGATACACTGTCTCTGTCTGGTTACTTTGGAAACTATATATCGGTAATTAGCAGAAATAAATCTCGAAAGCAGGGATTGGTAAAAAAGGTTGTAGCTTCCTAGTAAAGAGAGATGGACGCATGTCTACGTTACGTGTTCGTTAGTAAGATCGTTAGTCATGGTTTAACCAAGTTTATGGACTTTTTGCAGATCTTTAAATATCAACGCACGTAAAAGGCTGAACATTGTTGTGGTTTCCTCAAAGCTTTTTAGAAAAAATAGCTGTAACTTTTTGTTAAGAAACAAGCGCACCGAGGAGAATAAGAATAGTAACAAGTACAAAATTGATTAGCTTTCCAATGAAATCGTATTATGATCGTTCAAAAAAAAAGGTATTATGAATCTATGATCGTTCGGATTGAAACGAAAAAAAACATTAGTCTTTTATTTTTGGATAATTCTTTTGAATAGTCATTTTTAAATTTTTATTACAGAAATAGCTTTCAAAAAATAAAATGACCAAAATAATTTCTTTTATTTTAAATTTTTTTATTTTTTACTTTTTAAATTTGAAATTTCAACCTAAAATTTACCCCTTAAATATAAACACTAAATCTAAGTTAGTTAACATTAGAGATATAAATACATACTTTTTAATAAAACATTTTTTTGTCATTTTCCTCTTTGAATGTTATTTTTGTATAAATATATTAAAAAGGTTTATTTAAGAATTTCTCCTTGAAGAAATACTAACAAGAGACAAGGATAATAGCATTGGAACACGATGTTCATAGTCTGGAGTTACTGAAGAATGTGACGTTATATTCTCTCAGTCTCAGTCACATTGGAACACCAACTAAAGTACTAAAACATAGATATAATGTAACAGTTGACCATAAACTACAGTTTTAAATCAGACAATTATTCAGCAAGGCTTTCTTTAACTCTTTTTCCCCCAAAGTCTGGTCCAAAAGTTATCAGGTTGGACCTTAGCCTCTTCCCTCTTGGCAGCCTCACAGGGATGCTCCTTACATTCTGCAGACTCCTTTTCGGGTTGCCGTGGTGTTAGTCTATGTTTGGACTCATCTTCCAACTTCTCTGTCACACTCACATCTGCTGGCGCTTTTACTGTCTCAGGAATCACATCTAAGCATCCTCTGTAACCCCAAGTAATCATTAGAAAACACACACATACTGATAACAACCACCCTGATTAATGGGTTTCTTACCTTGATTCTTTGGGTATACTAGACTCTTGACTCATTCCAGCGAAGGCACGCGTTAGGTTCTCAGAGATGGCATTTATCTCCTTCACTTCCTCTTTATCTTCTTGTCCCCCTTGACACCCATGATCCTCCGTCTTTACAAGTGTATGCTCCTCTGTTGCCTCTGCTTTTCCCAATGGAGGTTCCATTGCTATTTGGCGAGTTCTCCATGAATCAACAAATGCCTTCTACAACAATAATCAATTAGTTTATCTTCTTTCTCTTTGTTTTACTATATATAATAACCTTAAGAGTAAGATCTAATATCCTTCATACTTGCAATGGGAATTAACCCAAACCAAATAGTAAAGTTATAAACTTGCCTCTGTTTGCTCCTTGACCATGGAAGCATGGTTCAGATAACCAGAGGCGGTTTGGTTTTTGCTCTCTGCATTCTCCTTAGAAAGCTTGGCTGGTGGTCCCTTAGACATGTTATCATTCTTGGCAGATTGCAATCACCAACGCCTCCCTGTGTTTTTTCCCATAGGTGTGATTTGCATATGCAACCTTGCTGCTGCAGCTCATCTGACAGAGTTGGCACCACACAGGCTGCAAAACTTCTGGTTCCTTTGTTATAGGCTTGGTTGAAACACTGGACTTAGTACCATCACTGGCTACAAAAGGCTATATAAAGAATTAAATAAAAAGAAAAAAGTCAAATGGGTTTGACTTTAATCATACAAAAAAACAAAGAGATACAACAAGATGTAACTGTCACTACCGTAACATGCGTTTGCTTCGGCCAGTGACCTTTGAAATCACCAACCACTGTAGACAAACCATGGCTATCAGAAGTCTTATTGCTACCTGCTATTGCTCGGGGTACCATCACATCCTTTTGCTTATTAGTTGCTCCTTCAGACAGGTTTGCAGGTTGGACAATGTCATCAAAACATTCTCTGTGACACAAGTTACAGAATAATTACTAAATGATTATACATTTTGAGATACTAAGCCAAGTCCAAGTTGGCAAAACTTACCTTGCTTTCTCTGATGCTCCAAAATCACCAAAGAAAATAGTCTCTACCCAGTCTTTAGTACTTGAATTTTTTTCTTTTACATATACCTCTCTGAACTCTACGTTGGGCTTCTTGAAGAACTTGTTGGTCTCTTGAGTGTTTTGGGACTGGGGCTGATGCTCTGCAATTGTTTCTATAGGTTGAACGCTTTCTCGGACAACTTTCTCTTCAAGCTTCCTAGAATCAACGAGTGCCTGGTCCAAACACATATATAAGACTTCACTCCTACTCTCTTTTTTTACCATAGTTAAGACTTACTTTTAAGTATGTTTAAAGCCCCAAATTCTCATATAGTCCAATAGATAGAAAAACTTGCCTCAGATTGATTAACCATAGCAACATGCTTCTCAAAGCACTTGCTATTCTCTTGAGCATTTTGAGACTGCAGCTGAGGCTCTATAATTGCTTCTCTTGGTTGATCCATTTCTCCAACACATTTTGCTTGAACCTTCTTAGATTCAGTGAGTACCTGATAAAACGGTATTTAACCAGACATAGGTTTTAACCAAACTGTGAGTTTTTTCAGTGCTTGTAATTTCCTAACGCAGCTAATAGTTAGCTATAAGGCAAGTAGATACATCAGACACCTTAGGTTTAGTCTCTGCAACTGCTTCTCTTGGTTGAACCTTCTCCCAGACAGCTTTCTCTTGAGGCATCTTAGAATCAGTGAACGCCTGAAACAAACTGTAATATATCACGGAATATGCTTTACCAGACTATATAAAATATTGGTGTCAAAAGTTAGAGACTTGCCTCTGATTGACCCAGCAGCATGGAAGCATGCTTCTGACCCTTGAGATGAGACTCAAAGACAACTTGACTCTGGCATACCACATTGCACAAACGACAAGGATAATTCCCTTTTGGTTTACTCCTACCTTCACTCGTGTTCTTCTTCCTATTCTTCTCCGTAGGTAGCCTAACTGGCCCCCCACGCGACATGTTTTCGGACTTGCCAGTTTGTAGCTCCAAATTTTGCCGATGTCTTTTACCATAGGTGTGCCTGGTATATGCATCCTTATTTGCGCAGCTTATCTGACAAACATTGCACAACACAGGTTCCACTAGCGCTGCTTCCTGTATCGGTTTGGATAAAAAGTTTGCCTGAGCTCTGTGACTGGCTACAGGCGCTGCTTCAAGTATGGGTTTGGCTGAAACGTTGGTCTGAGCTCTGTGACTGGGCTACAGGCGCTGCTTCAAGTATGGGTTTGGTTGAAACGTTGGGCTGAGCTCTGTGACTGGCTACAGGCGCTGCTTCAAATATGGGTTTGGTTGAAACGTTGGGCTGAGCTCTGTGACTGGCTACAGGCGCTGCTTCAAATATGGGTTTGGTTGAAACGTTGGGCTGATCTTTGTGACTGGCTACAGGCGCTGCTCCATGTATGGGTTTGGCTGAAATGGTGGCTTGAGCTTTGTGAGTGTGAGTGGCAACAAACGCTGCTTCGTTTATGGGTTTGGCTGAAACGTTAGCCTGAGCTTTGTGAGTGTGACTAGCTACAAACGATGCTTCATGTATGGGTTTGGCTGAAACGTTAGCCTGAGCTCTGTGAGTGTGAGTGGCTACAAACGGTGCTTCAAGTATGGGTTTGGCTGAAACGTTAGTCTGAGCTCTGTGAGTTTGAGTGGCAACAAACGCTACTTTGTTTATGGGTTTGGCTGAAACGTTAGCCTGAGCTTTGTGACTGGCTACAAACGATGCTTCGTTTATGGGTTTGGCTAAAACGTTGGGCTGAGCGTTATGACTGGCTACAAACGCAGACTGCATGAAAGAAATCATATTCAAGAAGTAAGTTGTCATTCATTTTTTTCTTGCAATACATTTTGGTCACAGAACGATACAAGTTTACCTGAGATGTATGTCTTATATCTGAGTGGTGCGCTTCAAAGCCACCACAAGAAGCAACAGATTCACCTGTTGCTCTTCTACCATTCTGAAGCATATTCCATTTCGTCTCCTGAGGTAATCCTCCTCTCGGAACGTGGTCATCTCTGGGCTTCTTATCCTTACTAATTCGAGCTTCACAAGTTGAATCAGTTGGTTTGCTGGACTGTGTTTGTTCAGAAACTGTTTCTGGATCTTTGGCCGGTTCGTTATTGGAGACAACAAGACAGCGTCCACTGTTAACCAGTGCAGCGGATTCAGCACTGGTGAGAGGAGGACCACCAGACGCGAGGCTAGTCCAGAGCCATACGTTTTTGGCTGCAGCAACGAGTGGAGCCGAAGCACGTGGAGGCTGAGCTAGGAGAATGGTGTACCTCCTCATACTCAGCTGGTGAAGAGCGTTGGAGAAGTCCCTATCACCGGAGATGAGCATGAAGTTGGCTGGTGCAGGGTTGTCGACAGCCCACAGTAACATATCCACTAGTATCTTCTTATCACTCGCATCTTTCACTCCTGTTAAGACCCCCCAACCCAAACACCACAAAAAAGTCAATCTAACATGTTCCACACTAAAGAAGAAAAAAAAGCTATCTAAACAATGAGATGTGTTTTGACCAAAAAAAAAACAAAGAGTCACAAAACTAAGACCATCATCTAAGAAGCTACATAAACTCAAAAACAAAAACTCAGAAAAAAACAAACAGAACTGTTAACGAAAATTAGACAACTAATAATATAAATGAACTGAGCTTTTAATGATGAAAAAAAAAACTATTTCAATTTCTACACTTTGTATTAGCAAAGATCGCTTAAAAGTATAGTTCTTGGATCATAATCAGCTAACAACTAACCAAAAGATCCCACTTTTCAGACAAATATAAAAAGAAGTGAAACCTGCAGGAACATGATTAAGACCAACGCCAGTAGAGGACAACGCTTGCTGAACAGCGTGAGGGATCAGATTAGTGTCTCCATACGCGGAGATCGAGACAGGACCGCCGTAGTTCATATTCAACAGAGCAGAACTCACATTCTGAGCAATCGCGTGTGCGTCCCACCCTTTAGGCACCTCACAGTTCTCTATGTCCCACCATACCGACGTTTTGGCCTTCGAGTACTCTCCCTCCGCCGTCGTCATCGCTCGCCGGAGATTATAGAGAGTAAGACACGGTTTGGATTTAAAGGAATCAAAGAATAAACACAAAATGAACTTTGTTTCTTTCTCTCTCTCTTTGAATCTACTAGGAGATTGTAAGGTAAGGTAAGCTTAATAATGGAGGAGAAGGTTCCTTGTTACTTAGCTTTACCATCTTGACGAAGAAACCTTTCGCTTTTCTTTTCCTTGGAGTCGTCTTTTTCATTTATTTTTCCTTTGTACTACTATCTCTACGATACCCTACCTACGTATTATTGAATAGTACTGTTTCCTACTCCTTTATTCTTATTATCAACGTTTAATTTTTAAGCCACGTCAGCAAATCAAAAGCGCGAAAATCAGACAATGGATACACGGCAAATCGGCCAATTCATACCTCAACAGAGGACAGCGGTCCCAAAAATTCTAAAAAAGCCATGTTCGGAATCGCGCTAGGCGTGAGTCGGGCGGTCGGTATGGGTCTAGCGAGTTGTAGAAAAATCGGAAATTAATCGCTGATTAATCAGGGATTAATTTTTAATAGTTATTTAATTTTCAGATAAATTATATATATGAATGAATGAGTTTCCTATACAACAACGATATTTACTATGATTGAGTGGTTTACGAGCTTTAATATGTGCAACAGGTCACGGGTTCGATCCAGTTAATGTGTGTTTTGTGTCTTTTTTTGTTTTTTTTATTAGTGGCATTTTTGTAATTTCGATCATCTTCTTCCTCATATCTTTTAGGGTTTCGCAAACCCAATCTCAGAGCCGCCATACCTATGTTTCTCGGATTTTGTCAATTTCTTTTGAGTTTTTCGTGATGATTATGCTTAAAACTCTTAGATCTAACATGTAGCACTCGATTTTGAGCATAAAACCTCAAAAAACGTGATTTTTTTTACGCCTCCGAGTTATTGGCCGAATATGATGAAATCGATTCGCTCACCCTCCGCCCAGCGTTTCTCCGCCGTGTAATCGGCCGGTGCGGCCGCGTTTTAGAACCTGGAAAAAAAAGGAAGAGAAGGGGATTCGAACATGGGTCTAGACAACACATCCACTGGCCTTTTAACCACTTTGACAGACAAGATTTATTGATTATATTCTCCGTAGATTCTATTTCTACCTAATAAATATTTCATTCACATATGTCAATTCTCTCAAATAATTATTTAAATAAAAAATGAAAATAAAAATGTATTCTCTCAAAATGTTTTTGTCTTTAAAAAATTTTCAAAACATTGGAAAAAAAACTGGAAATCTTTTTTTTTAATAAAAATTTTGAATTAAAAAATTATATATTTCGACAAAAACATTTTGAGAGAATAAACTTTTATTTTTCATTGTTTATCAATACCATTAAATCAGAATCATTCCTGATTTATGCCCTTAATGAATGTTTTAAAGTTTTCCAAAATTATCCTTAATGATATGAACAAACTTAAAAATTTATTAATGGCATTAGTGTCATTTGTTTTTGTGGGCCTATTTCAACATTTAGATGGACTTACTAACTAATTAAATGGGTTATATTTTTATATAATCAAATTTAAATTCCATAAAATTTTTAATATCAATATCATAAATTAAAGTCTGCAATAGTTTTAATAAGTTGATATTAGAGATTGAAATTTTGTAACTACACGAGGATAAGACTTAATCAAAAATATTATTGGCCAATTTATATGTTTAGTAATATTTTATATAAATTATAAATCTTTAAAATTATATAATAACTCAAGTAAGAATTTCGGATACCAATGTTTTGAAATCCGACCCGGACACTGAACCGGACGATTTACCGGGTTACTGGGTCATTGAGTCGACCGCAGGTAAACCGCGGATGAACCGCAGATTAATAAATGAATTAATTTTATTATATAATAATATATTAGCTAATAAAATAAAAAATATATAAAACTAAAGTTACTACTTTCTAAATATCTTTAAAACATAAAATAATAGTTTAGATATGTATATATTTTATGTTTAATAAACATTTACAATACTTAACTTAACTTTTTATATTTTTATTTTCATTTGATATACAACTTAAAAAAATTATCTACTGGTTCAACCGGTACCGGATTTTGGGTTTTAGTGGGTTTTTGCGGGTTTTTAAATTTTGGAGTTTTTTACAAAACCCAACCCGAATTTATTTTGGATCACCGGATTTTCCGGTTCAACCGCGGGTCCGGGTCGGATTTCAAAACACTTGATAAAATCATTGTTTAACTTATTTACAAACATAAAACGGTTGTGACGCATCTTAAAGTTCGTCTTACTGTACACACTATAACAAACCCACATAATTGAAACTTGATCATGTCACAGTTTATATAATTAAAACGAAGAATTATCAATCTTTATATTGAAAAAACAACAAAAAAATACCCGCCCTTTTAAGGGCGGGTCAGAATCTAGTTTAATTAATTATTTGATAGAACTGTCATATATGCATGAAATATTTATTAGGTATAAATAAAAACTATGGAGAATACAATGAATAAATGGTTAAAAAGCCAGTGGATGTGTTGTCTAGACCCAGGTTCGAATCCCCTTCTCTTTCTTTTTTAAGAATTTTTTATTAATTATTAATTATTTAAAATATAAAAAAAATCCACGTAATCAATATTTAACAGATAGTTTAGACTCGGTTTTCTTTGACTAACGGATAAACGGTTAATGTATATAAAAGCCGAATTTTGTTAGTTGATGTATGAAATTTGAAAATTTTATGTGTTGATTTATGTTTTAGCACAGGATACGAGTTTATGTACTGATCGGGACCGCGATCCTCTGTTGAGGTATGAATTGGCCGATTTCCCATGGGATACACTGTCTGGATAACTTCAAAAGCTATATATACATCGGTAATTAGCAGAATACACTCTCGAAAATAGGATTTTGATAAAAGGAAGCTTGTTTAATAAAAATTAAATAATTAGGCCTAGCAAATAGATGGTCGCATGTCTGCGTTACGTGCTAATCAGACAGCTTAATCATGGTTTATTTTAACCAAGTGTATGGACTCTAGACTTTTTTACAGATCTGAAAAATCAACGCACGTAAAAAAGCTGGCATTTTGTTTTTCCTTCTCCTTAACGCTTTCCAGATATAAACTTTAAGAAAGAAAAAAAAACATGAGCACCGAGGAGAATAATAATAATACTCCCTCTGTTTCATATTACTTGATGTTTTACCTCAATGCACAAATATTAAGGAAAACTATTTTTTAATTAAAATATTACTAAATTACAATTTAAAACTAATTTATTTAATTATAAATAGAAATAATAAAAATTCAATTGGTTACACAGTTTTTGATAAAGTTAAAGTTACATAGATTTGTGCAAACATCATATATTATGAAACAACAAAACTTCTCTAAAACATCAAGTATAGTAACAAGTACAAAATTGATTAATTTTCCATTGGAAGATGATTAATCCGGTTAAAACAAAGAAAAACATTTGTTTCTTTTTTTGTTTTTCTATTTGCTAATATTGAAAAAGCATCAACAACAAAAGCCATGGCAAACATGTTAAATTTTATTATTTGTTTATAGCAAAAGAAAATTCATTAAAATGAAGAGAGAACACGGTCGACGATTAGATCAAATTGAGTATATGTCCGCTCATCAGAGTTTAAGAAGAACAAAAGAGAAACTCATCAAAACAAAAGAAATGAGAGAAGAGATATTCCACTACTGGTTGGTTTCCAATGCAAAACTCATTTCATATAATATCTAAATCTCAAAAAAAAAAAAAAAGCTTTGTGATCTTGGATTTTAGACGGCAGCTGCGATCCTTCCAGCGACTTGGTCAAGATCTCTCTGACCACTTGATGTGATCTTCCTCCCACTGGTTCACATCAGAACGAAACAGCAAAGGTTAGCTAGGCAAAACCATTATACATTTCAGATAATCTTATCCATCAAGGTTGGGCAAATCTCATGTCACTTGCAACGTTAAAGCAGGCTACGAGACTAAACTAGTGCATACAAAAGTTTCTATATTAATCTTCTTGCTAACAAAGAGACAAGGATAAAAGCAACTCACCCTTTAGTGTCAAGGTCGACAATGTTCATAGTCTGGAGCTGCTGAAGAATGTGACGAGCGACACCACCACTGCTCTTGCAGAAATGAGGTGGTCTGCTTCCGTTCCTCTTGCTTCCTCCATAGATCCTTCGGAAGGCACCAACTCCAAGTCCACCTCTCAGGTACACTTTCCTTGCCATGGACGCTACCAAAAAAAAAAAAGAGACAGACACTAACTAGGCAAGTGACCAGAATATGTAAGAGAGTAAATAAACATACCGGCTCTGATGTAGTACCAGTCAGGGTCATATGGAGCAAGCTCCTTAAGTTTACCAGTCTTCACTATATCTGTCCACGGTGGCAGCTCGATCTACACACATCAAACCCCCAAAATGTTGTAATAAAATGCAGAAACTAATGGCCATTTCAAGATTCGATTCAAACATAAACTCTCTCGCTTGGCTTAGAAAGACGCGGAATCGTAAGATTGTTATACCTTGCCGGAGCGCTTGAGATGGGCAGCGTATGCCTTGACGAACTCGTGTGGAGAGACATCCTTCACCGTTTTGCCTGTCGCCATTATTATTCCTTCTTCGTCGTCGGCGGCGCTGCTAGAGGCGTTTAATATTATTCGAGTGTTGGGGGGAGGGAGGGGGCTGAGATAAGTGAAATTAGGGTTTTTGAGGAAGGAGTTCGTATTATTCCTGGGCTCATGGGCCTATGAAATATTTATGGCCCATTTACTGTATATTTTCTTATATGATCTTTTTTTTTTCTTGTCAGCTTCATATGATCCATTTTTGTAAATGTAAATTAAAAAAAAAATGTTTCTTTTTGACCCAAAAAACAAATCATTAATCTGATTATTATCTTTTAGTCCATAAATAAATCTGCAACCCTGTAAACACTTTTTTAGCTTTAGTTTTTTACATTAATTATAAAAAAGTTTCCATTCACAGCTATATTAGTGAGCTAAGTAACTGTTCTCCTATCATCCGATGGAGTGTTGCAGACTGTGTGAAAAAAAATAAATCACTTCTGACCCCATTAATGAACATAGGCTTTGTGAGTTACTATTTTTATTAATTTTTTTGACATTTGTGTGGAACACCACAGCCTGCAAAGTCTGCAACACAAAGATTTGGCTTCTTTTCAATAAACAATAAACTGCTACATTTAATTTCTTTTACCAACCTGTACTCTAATAATACAATGTTTAATTTAAATCTCGAATATACGTAAGCGTACATGATGAGATGAGTTCTTTAATGGTGCAAGAAAAAGAAAAAAGCACTCAAAAGGGTTTTTGAGAAAGAGACAAAAGAAGACGCACAACAAGTAGCCACTCTCTCATCTCTCACCCATCTCTTGACACACATACAAGTAGCCAGCCACTACTCTCTCTCCTTCTTCTTGCTCTTGGAGATCTCTTTCTCTATCTTCTCTACTTTTCTTTCTAGAGGACAACTGTTACATTTTTCTTGTCTGAACGCATCTATGGCTGCTCTGCTTCTCTTCACTTCTCCTTGTAGCCATGGCTGGCCATTCTAGTAAGAAACTTCCACTCTTCCTTCAGATTTCTTACCATTATTTGTCTTGTCTCTCTCTCTCACTGTCTGACTCTCAAGCCTTTTGGCTCTGGTCTGAAAATGGGTTCTTGTACTGTTCATTAGTGTTGTTCTACCATTGCTATACAGATTAAAAGTTATCATTTTTGTTCACATCCGGCTGTGTTTCTTGGTTGATTTTTCTTTGAATAATTAGGAAAAAAAATCAAGATTTGTCTCATTTCATGTACATATCCTTTTCTTTAAGGCCTTTGTTATTCTTTTATGTACTGAAGTATTTTTATTTATTTTTTGGAAAGTTCACAAAGTTCTTGAAATCTTGTTTTACTTTTTGTGACTATGTTGTTGATAAGTTTTTCCCTAAATCTTGTTGGCTTTCACATTGTAAGACAACGGAGACAAAGCTTTATGTTGAATCAACCACTAAATGTTGCCTCTTGGTCTATGTAGGTGCATCATGGTGTGTGTGCAAAACAGGGCTGAGTGATACAGTGCTACAGAACACCCTAGACTATGCCTGTGGCAATGGAGCAGACTGTAATCCCACTCATCCAAAAGCACCTTGCTTTGACCCTGACAATGTTAGGTCTCATTGCAGCTATGCAGTCAATAGCTTCTTCCAAAAGAAGCATCAAGCTCCAGGCACTTGTGATTTCAGTGGCACTGCCACTCCAACTAACTCTGATCCAAGTTAGTCTCAACCATCCTCATCTCACTGCTCTTTGTTTTAGTGCCCAATGCTAAATAAATTTTAGTTAATTTTTGGAGTGATTGTTAGGATTCCTTTAGTGCTCTCTTGATCGATTGATAGTCACAGAAAGTTGAAGGCTTTATGTTTTTGTTACAGTTTGAATGATTTTGTAAGATTCTAAGACAATGTGGATATGCCAAATGAGTGATATAGACTAATTTATAGCTTCAACTCTGTGGATAATCATCAAATGTATTAACATTTTCTATTGTACAGGTTACTCAGGATGCACCTTCCCTACTAGTGCCAGGTTACACTTCTGATTCAGATGACTTATCAATAATTTGATTTCTATATTTTTGTGGCAAAGAGTATAAGTGGACCAAAGCTTGATTTGCGTCCCCAGTTTTTGTATCCTTTTGTTGTGAAGGAGATAGCATCACTCAAATCAATTTAAGAATATCAAGCATCATCATTAATATTTTAGTTAAACCGAAAAAGAAAAAGTTTTGACTCTGCTACTTACTTTTAATGCCTCAAAGTAGTTGTCTCTTGTCTGATGTGCTCTTTTATTTTATCTAGTGGCTCCGGTGGTAGCACCACTGTGACACCAGGCACAACCAATCCAAAAGGCACCTCAACCAGCACCACATTTCCTGGTGGCAATGGCAACAGTCCTCCTTATTCAGGAACCTCGACCAGTGGAGTTTTTGGAAACAATAGCACTGGGATTAACCCGGACTACTCCACGACAGACAGCAGCGCATTTGCTCTCAAGAACTCAAGCACATTTCTCGCCTGCCTTCTCTTGATCGCTCTGAGTGGATTCTCTTCTTTCTTGTTGCTCTAAGAATGTTTAATGTTTCTCTGGTTTTGTTTGGTGCACTTATTGTCTCAAGGACATATTGAGTCTAGCTTAGTGGTAATATCTCTGCCTGTCTGTTTTGAGTCTCTTTCTCTATGGTATGTTCTTGTTGTAAGAAGATTTCGTCTCATGCATTTCAACTCTTATCTCTTTAGACTGTTTCTGGTAGATTTGATCGATCGTAGTGAAGATAGTTATATATAAAATGATCTTATCTCATGTTTACTAGATTATAAACATTGTTGCATGGTTACCAAACATATCTTTATTTCTATTTTAGAAAGAATCTTTGAAAATAACTTTTTTTATTTCTTTATCTTTGAAAAATAATTTGAAAACGTTAAGAAAGTTTTGCGCCCTTAAGCTCTTCTTGACGCTGACATCTATCACTGATCACTCACTCTCTTCCAAAACGTTCAGCCCTCGTGTGTTCTTGTCACAATCTTTTTTTCTCACGCTTACACTCTGATTCCGTATAAACGGTATACGAGTATACGACAGACAAGAGGACAAGCGCAATACAGTGTGAGGAATCCCCTTTATGCCCTCGAGATTTTTTTTATCGACTGACAAAGATCATGCACATGAGCTTCGCCTTCGCGTGTTCTTCACATGTGCGTGTGGATTGTAACCCTCTGTCCGACATAGAGTCTCTTGACATTTCCCGCACCTTCGTGTCGACTCTTGTTGAACTTTGATCTCCTTCTCCGGACACTCTTGTTGAACTTTGATCTCCTTTACCATGAACCTCTTATTTTCAGGACTTGATAAACTAAATTTCCTTGTGGCTTTCTGGAGATTGCTCACAGAGTCACAGGTAGCAAAATAATGAGGAATCGCGTTACATTACAGTTAATATCTTCATCACCTTCACTCTCTTCTTTGACTGATGATCATGTTTACATTAAAGTGCAAGATCATATCAATGTTCTATGATACTAAGTGAATCATTGTATACTTCCACATAATCCAATCATATGTTAAGTAGTAACAGAACGCAAAAGCATATCCAAACATACTCACATGTCACTTTAATAATAATTTGTTAACAACATATAAAAATCCAGGACGAGTTAGTCTGGTGACGGCGTACGGTTTGCGGTTGCGAGTACGGTTTTGAGTTCAACTCACACTGGTCACCGAAGCTTTCACATGGATATTTCGACCCGAGAAAATCAACTTCTGGCTTGATCTAAAGCGATCGCGTGGTTAGTCTGGACCCACAACGTAGGAATACTCCTCGTAAATATCAAAAGAAAAAGGTTAATAAAAAATGTTATAATTCATGTTTAGATTAGGAAGTTTCCTATTTCATGTTTAGATTAGGAAGTCTCATACTATTCGATACAAGTGCTGTTCGTTTGGTTGACGCATGGCGGCAGCGGCTGCGGCAGCGGCTATTTTTTCACAAAGTTTGTTCGTTTGGTTGACGCAGATACCTGCGGCTGCGGCTGCGTCTAGACGCTGCGTCAATGCGTTAATAAAATCTGGACGCCGATAAAATCAGCGGCTGAGACTTAAATTCTGCGTCTATCTACATAATTTACCATTTTGTCCTTAAAACATTTAAGTATTTACATAAAAACCTTAACCTAATTGACGCAAGACGCAGCTCTCTCTCATCCCTGACGCAACCTCGAGCTCTCTCATCTCCATCTCAGGCAGACCTCGAGCTCTCCCATCTCCATCTCACGCAGCCACGAGCTCTCCCATCTCCACGCCTCGAGCTCTCTCATTTCCATCTCCGACGAAGACCTCGAGCTCTCTCATCTTCAACTCCGACAAAGACCTTGAGCTCTCTCATCTCTATCTCACGAAGCCACGAGCTCTCTCATCTCCAGGCCTCGAGCTCTCGCTTCTCCATCTCACGCAGCCACGAGCTCTCTCAACTCCAAGCCTCGAGTTCTCTCTTCCCCTCCGATTTGGGTTTCAAGCATCGTTGAGGTAATTGTCTCTTGTCTATGTTTTTGTGTTTCATATGAGTTTCTGAGAATGGATTTTGGATCCAAGATAAGATAATTTGTTCTGATGGGAATGGTTTATTTATGCTTTATTTGATAACTAAGACAAGAAGAAGCTGATAGTGATGGTCTCTGTTCTAAAACATTTAGGATATGGAACGTGTTAATGAAATAGAGTTTCCACATTCTGATTATTTTAATCTCTGATGATTGTTTGATGCTCCCTAGTGAGTCTCTGTGTGATGTATCTTTGGTTCCATTGTGAAAGAGACCAAGCTTGCGAGACTTTTAGCAAAATGAGTTGGGGTTTTTGAAAGTCATTAGCATCTTATAGTGAAACCATTTCATGTTCTCAAAGTGCCTGCCTTCATTTATCATTTGATTCACTTGAATATGTAGTCTGAGACTTGATTTGTGTTTGCTACAGAGTGGTCATGCATTGTGCTGTTAAAGGCAATCTACTTTCATTCTCATGCTCTTTACTGTATTGAGATTCATGTGACTGGTTTCATACGACATTCATGTGACCTCCTTGTCATCATCATCGTATATGTTTTTGTTTCCACCTCCTTTGCTTTTCTAAGCTTGAGATTATCATGGGTTTTGCTTTAAACCGATTTTAAACGTGCTTTGGGCATGACTCAGGTTGTGGAAAGTTCAGATGTTGTATCCAAGCTTGTGAAGTTTACTGAACAAAGCAAAACCATGAAGGAGATGTTTGGTCTGGCCTTCACGCATCCTTCCTTGTTGACATCTCAGAAAGCGCATGGTTCAAGTGTTTTTTTGCAGGTTATTGCTGGTGTTAGTGGCAAGAAACATAGCTAAATACATGCAATGATTTTCCCCTGTTTTCCTTACATTCAGATTCTCTCTGTCTTTAACTCATTCCATTCTCAAATGAAATATGCTAAGACCTCATGTTGTTTTTTACATAAAGGCTTGTGTGTAAAGTACACTGTTCAATCTTTTTATCACATGTATTCGGTTCTCAATGACCAAACGAAAAGCTTTAAACTTTTGTTGCCACATGAAAGTGCACATACATACATCACAAAGATATTAATTTACATTATGATGAAATTGCTAGTTTTACAAACACTCTTAATAGCTCTTTTACATCAACTTGATCCTCAATAGGTAGACCAAAAGATGATCAGTATTTGCTTGTAAATTGTAATGCACTTGAACATATATGCTTATGATAAATATTTTGATATATTATATTGTTTTAATTTAGCTTATGATTTATGAAAAAAAATGTTGTTATATTTATAGACTATATGTATTATTTAGCTTTTTATTTGTGATAAATTTGTAAATTTGACTAAAAAATTATGATAAAAATGAGTTGTTAAATTTGTAAATTTGACTAAAATTTTATTACCAATAAATTATAATATTTGGATAGATGTAAATATATTTAAACTATATTTTATTTATTTAAAATATAATTTTACAAATTTAAACTACATGTTTCTTTTATCTGTAACATATATTTGCCTTATTTGTTTGAAGTGCTAATTTCGAAAATTAAATGTATGATTTAGTTTTATGACAAAAATATTGTTATATTTGTATATTTGACCAAAAAAATATTACCAAGTAAACATAATATTTTTGTGGATGTAAATATATTTAAAATACATTTTATTTATTTAAAAGACAATGTTACAAATTTTTAAAAATAAAATATGAATAAAATGATAATAGCCGCAGCGTCTGTCAAACGAACGGTATTTAATTCTGCTTCCTGCGTCGGCGTCAGCGTCGGCGTCAACTTCCTGCGTCTTCGAAACGAACAATAATCTGCGTCGGCGTCGGCGTCAGCGTCGGCGTCAGCGTCTATGAAACGAACATCAGATAAACGAGTTTGACGCAGCCGCTGACGCCGACGCCGACGCTGACGCCGACGCTGAAACCTGCGGCAACCAAACGAACAGGGCTACATTCCATTTTTCTAACAAAGAAAG
Source organism: Raphanus raphanistrum subsp. raphanistrum (assembly GCA_019706035.1). Taxonomy (NCBI): domain Eukaryota; kingdom Viridiplantae; phylum Streptophyta; class Magnoliopsida; order Brassicales; family Brassicaceae; genus Raphanus; species Raphanus raphanistrum. The sequence continues at coordinate 19,382,964 of CM033983.1, forward strand.
ATGATGTAACAATTTTGGAATAAAATCCAAAAAAAGTTGCAATACATTATACATGCATGCACCAGTCAAATTAGTGAAGGAAAAGTAGAAAAGAGTGTGTCATGTCGAATAGCGGATTGGACTGCAGAAGGAAAATATCTGGCTCAAACATCACCAATCTTTCAATAATAATCATGATTACGTATGGGTTATTCTGTGAGTTTCAAGAACACAAGGGTTCATTTTTTAATTTAAGTGAAAGGTATGGGTCAGTTATTGCAAATTATCTATTTTAAATGTATTTCTTCTTCGTGTGACTTTTTTTTTTAATTCCACCTTCTCTCTCTCTCACTGGTCCCTCAAGTCCCCCACCTTCCTCCTTCAAACACTCCTTCTCTCTCTCTCTAAAACCCCTTTCTTCCCTCTAAAGTTCCAAACTTTCCGTCTCGTTTACTCATATTAGGGCTTTGCTCAGCAGATAACCGCGATATGGTAGGTAGATAGAGCCAATGTCTCTGTTTTTTTTTTAATCTGACATCGTCTGCTCTGCTTCGGCTGTGTGTGTTTATCTCCACTATTATATTAGCTCCTTGTGTTTACGTAATTTGCAAGCAAGGAAAGTTGAGAGCTTTCGTCTATCGATTTTATAAAGTGTGTCCCTTTTGTGGATGAACTGGTTTCTACCTGCATTTTTTGATATCACGCGTTTTTGGCACTTGTACTGAAAATAGGTGTAAGGTTTTCAATCTAGGGTTTTTAATTTTTAGCTATTTGTAGTAAAACGCGTAAATGTCTCGTCTTGATCATTCAATGAGTGTCTTCTTGATTGAATTTTTTTCTGAGTGAGCTTTCCTCTCCCGTTTAACTGTTAAGATGTTGTATTTGACATGAGTTCTGTTGAGACTTTGAAAAGTAATCATGGCTTCGCTTTGCTGAGTTTGGGAGTCATACTTGCTTAACTCTCGGTGATCAAATGATTTTCACTTTTTTTTTTCCTTTTGAGTCTCTTGTTTGTAATGCACTACTTGATCTAAGTCTTTTACAACGTTTTCGTTAAGGAATCAAGAGTTATTCCTAAAACGGTAGTTAACGAAGAAGAATAGAGTTGTAAAAGTTTCTGCATACACCACCTATGTTTTATGTCCTATATATATGACTTCCTGATCATTGTATATAAGTTGTACTCATGTGTTGTCTATTTTGCTTTACCTATGCATCTTTGCATATGCTTCCCAGATTGTTAGTGTTTGTTTGCTGATGATGGCTTCTCTCTTTTACTTGAATCATTTTGTAGAGGCCAATTTGTGAAACGTGTGGAAACCAAGGATGGAAAGGACTGCTTGTAACTTGCTCTAAATGCCGTATTTCCTCTGAACACCGGTGAGTTAGTTTTTCTCATTTTCCTAATGTTCCCTAAGTTTTGTTGCTGTCGATATTCAACGCATTAAAAGCTTTTGGATTACTTTCCTATCTCAGTTATATTATGTTCTACATTTTATCTCTCACCCTAAATTCTTTTTTTTTTTTTTAAATATTTGCTTTCTAGTTACTGCATGGATAAAGTTTCATTTGAGGCCTCAGTAGATTTTGTATGTGCTGGTTGCTCGAAGAGGCCTGTTCAAAACAGACTGGCTGCTACTACATCGTCCATCAGAGCAGCCCCTAGGATTCAAAAGAGCAAAGCCAGGGTTGAGTCTTCAAACCCGGTTCCCAGATGGAAAAAGATTCCCGAATCATCCAAAATGAGGTTAATCTCGCCGGAGGAAGTCAGGAGACTTTCGTCTGGGGGCAACAACTCGACTTTCAAAGTGCCGAAACCTGTTCCAGCTCGTTCTCCCACGGGTTTACCAAAGCTTGCTTGCTTTCCAAGATCCAGGAGTCTGAATTCTACAGTTGTGGCTCGCAAAACCAATCAGATGCTCCTTCCACCTAAAAAAAAGGCTGAGCCTCTTAGGCCGCGTGTTTCGCAGATTCGTTCAGGAGTCATGCAGCAATCTCCTAAAGCACAAGCAGTAGTTGAAGGTAGGTCTCGTTTGGCTCTTCTCTTTTTCCTTTCTTGAGGCCTAAGATCCTAACATTCACTTTTGCTTTTATTTTTTTCTGGCTTTTCAAGGATCAAAACAGCAGGTTGGTGGTGGAGTCAAAGATCTTGGTTCTAATGAGATATGCCGATCAATCTTATCAGAAAAGCTGTTGCAGTTACTTCCATATCGACCAGCTTTGCCCCCTATTTGGAAGTTAGTTAACAGTTCATTGCTCGCTCCCTTAACTTTTTTTAACATTAGGGCTTGTTTCATAGCTGAAGATGTGCATATTGTTTATAACTATAACTCTATGCAATTAAACCAGGGGACGCATTGTAGATTCTGCTACACCATCAGAGTTTAACGGCATGTTTTGGGCTCAGACGGCTTCTGTAATCCGCAAGAAGGCTTACAACATTTCAAAGACGATTCCTGTCGTACTCAAGGTCGAATTGGTCCCTATAGGCAATCTTTTAAATGATTTGTTTGTGAACAGAAACCCAGCGCTTTCAGATGTCGAGATGTACATTTTTCCAGATGACAAGAACACAATAAGGTAAAATCTTTAAGCGTATTCTTTTCTAGAGAAGACTAGTTAAAAGTCATTGTGACCGCAAAAACTTACTGTTTTTTTTCTTTCTCAGGTTTAAGGAGGAACATGCTTATCTCTTTGAGACCATGAAGAGACGCAATGCCATGATCAGAGTCAACGTCAAGGACACACCGTTACTGATATTCTCTTCGAAATTGCTGGACAAGTCCTCTCAGAGTAAGCCTAATGCATTCTTCTTTCATGTTTACGATTCTTTTGGTGTTATTCACATTGGTTTCTTCTTTCATTTGCAGTTATCATCCAGATGCAGAAGAAAACAAAGAACTTCCTTTGGGGGATTTTTCTAGTGACGAAAAAGTCATTAGCACTCCTTCCTGGAACTTCAAGTCAAGCTGCTCAGCGTTTTGATGATGGAGATGTCGTTGACAATGCCGCTAAAGTATGCTTTCTACCTTCTACTTTTTGTTTTCCTAAGTCAAAGACCCTTTCATTATCAGAAATTAGTAGTAAATTCATTTCATTTTGGCTAGAAAGCATGATATACATCTTCAAGTGCTTGTTCTTGACTCTGACGTAGTGTGTTTTGCTTGTTTTTCATTTTGCTCTGGTGAAATCAGCGTCAGTACAGGGAGAGGGGTTGATGGATGCTGGTCGTGTTTGTATGTTGTCTCAAGAAACTTGGTTAATAGCTTTGTTTGCTACTCTCAGAATGTGTGTTCTTGTTTGTTGTAATAAGAAGTAATAAAGTCAGGCCTTGTTGTTGTTACTTTCACCTTATGAGAGTTTAATGTAGATTTTGTGAGTGCTTAAAACTGTTCTTTTGTTTATGTCTTGTACCTATATATATACACTAATTAAGGTTAAGACTCCATTAACATAGTCCTTCATAACAGGCAACTCACTTATAATGCTAGGGGTGGGCGTTCGGATACCCGTTCGAGTTCGGATCGGGTATTTCGGATTTTCGGGTATTTCGGTATAGGAGTATAAAACCCGTTCGGGTATTTCTATACTTCGGGTCGGGTTCGGGTATTTTTAATTCGGGTTCGGTTATTTCGGGTCGGGTTTTCGGATATTTAGATTTTGCGAAAAAATTAACTTCTTCATTTCTCAAGTTTTTTTCTATTTAAAAATATAATTTTACTTAACTGATATTTTATTTTTAATACGTTGAATGATTTGAAGATAAAATCTTAAAAATAAAAGATACTAATTTGATTATTTTTTAAAAAAATAACTGTAGCTTTTGTTAATGCATGAAACAAAAATTTAGACATGCATTTTAAGCATTTTAAGTGAGTAAAAAATCATTTTTCTTGCAATTATATGTATATTATTTAATTTTAAACCATGTGTATAAATTAATATAAATATTTTGAATAAAATTAGAGAAGTAAACTATGAATATATGGTTAATGGTACATAAATTCGGTTATCTTCGGATATCCATTCGGGTTCGGGTATTATCCGTTCGGGTTCGGATATTCGATCTCTCATAATTCAATACCCGTTCGGATATTTTGCTACTTCGGTTCAGATTTCGGTTCGAGTTTTTCGGGTCGGGTTCGGGTGCCACTTCGGGTATCGGGTAAAGTGCCCACCCCTATATAATGCAAACAAACAACCATTACAAGTAGGAATAGGATATTTATTAGCATACTTTAGGGCTTATCTTTAACTATATCTCAGCCAAACCAGAATGAAAGTGTCACTCTTCATAGAGGCCATGTCCAGATTGACAGCAACCTTATGTCTCAATCCTCATGTTCTTATCTACTGCTTTGATCAATCTTCCAGGCCTGGATGGGGGTTTCACCATGACGATGAGAGTTTCTTTTTATAAAAAAGGCCTTTCTTGGGTCACAAGTCAGTTTACTAGCTAAATGTGAGATTAGACTTTGTTGGTCATTTGCTTCCCTCTGAAGCTATGACTAACTTGTTTTTGTTACTAAAACTGATATACTCAGTTTGGATACAGTTTGTCTAAAACTTCATGAGTTTGTGAGAAATTAAAATTAATGTCTAATTAGTAGCATATCTCTTAAATGTTATTAGGGGATATATGGATGCTACATGTATAATTTAGTCCAATAAAATGTAAAAAAAAAATACTTTTTATTTGTATATTTGATAAACAAATGTTTTGTTGACAGGTAGCTACATATTTAATTTCGTTTAACTAAAAAATTAGACAAGACGTTGTAGCCCAATGGTTAGGACGGGTCTCCGCCTGCACCCAGGTAGGGGGTTCGATCCACGCCGGAGGGAACTACCTTGCAACGCTCTTGTCACCCACACGGATATGGGCCATGCTTTCGGCCCATTTGAAAAACTGGGAGGGGCGTCTATCCGTGGGCATTCATTCCCCTTGGGGATTTAGTCTGGGCTTTCTGGGCCTGGGATACCCCCAGGTTAAAAAAAAAAAAAAAAAAAAAAAAAAAAAAAAAAAAAACTAAAAAATTAACAATGATTATTTAGAAATTAATTTATAGAGAACTTTGATAAATTTGAAGTTTAAGTGAAATTTAATAATTAAAAATAAGTTTATACCAGGATCCAACGAATTAAGATTTAGAAGAAGAAAAGAAAAAACAAAATATTAAATATTAATTTTTAACATGGTCTTCCGGTTTACATGATGAAATCTCAAGATTTGAGTTTTAGGGTTCTTTAGGAGAAACTGAATCGGAACCAAACCAGTTTCAGGCGTATCCAGTACGAAGACCCTTCGAGAGAGCGATGGGAAGGAGAAACGGAAACAAAGATAAACCCGAAAGTTCGTCTCTTTCCTCAAAGAAAGGAATTCAAGAACCGAGAGTAAAGCCTCCTAAAAAAGCAATCTTGTCTTTACTCGCAATTCTTGATGTTTGTTTGGTGATTCTTGGATTCGTATTGTTTAAGTTTAAGGCGATTGGCTTATATATATTATTATATGTGTGTGTGTGTGTGTTCAAGACTAGTGATGTTGCTATCTTGATTTTTTTTTGGTCTCTTCTTGAAATTGACATATAACTGTTTCATGACTTTGTTGACTATGAGAATAGTGAATGTTTTCTTTATGTTCTTAAATTGATAAAACTGAAAGCTCATTTATAAACACCAATTCTGTTTACATCTGGAACTTGCTTCTTTCCTTGAAACTGATGAATTTGCTAAAAGTCTGATTTGTATTTGCTAATGCATAATAATAGGAGGAGGAGGAGGAGGAGCCTTGTGAGATATGTGGAAGTGTGGGCATTGCTGGTTTGATGACGATATGTTTCAAGTGCAGACACACGCGCGAGCATACGTAAGTGACCAACAAAACCCAAATCGTTGGTCTTGGATTGTTCATCTTTACATTTATCCATGGCTCTTCTGTTTTGTGTCTTTCAGTTATTGCGCTAAGGTGTTTTTATCATCCGTCCATCCCATTTGGCTATGTGAAGCGTGCCGGTTACCATCTCGTGTGTTGCACATATCTCATGCTGCTGATCGTTCCTCGGATCCAAAGAACACTAACAATTCCAGAGTAGATGACGATCATGGAACTGCTAAACTAAGAACTAATGACATGGAAGATGTTGTAGATACCCGTGAGGCATCAACAAGAGATGTCAACACAGTGATGCATCTACCCTCACTGCCACATACAAGTCCACTAGGTGATGAAAACCTATACCTCTCGCATCTACCTCCATACAAGTTCAGTTTATCTTGTATTTATATCAATATCGGTTTGTTAGAGTTGTTAATATAACTGCTTGAAAGGAGTGAGTTCTTTACAAGGTTCTAATTTTTATTCTATGCAGCTAAAGACACTTTGTTATCTCAAAAGAAGAAGGAGCAGCATCAACCAACTCAGGCCGTTCCTAAAAAACGCAGGACGATTCGGGTGATGGGCAAACACCATTCACAGCCACATGATCGGACTCTGATCACTCCTCTGGATCAATCTTTAACAGGAGTGGCCCCCTCACCAAAGTGAAACCCAAAAACGCTTCAGCTGAGTTGGGTATAGAAGCAACGATTAGTACATATAGGTCGCATCTTGTGTTGTATATATTTATCCATTTGATTGTGATACAGTTGTTTTTTTTCCTTGGATCACAAGTTAACTCGCAGAAATTGAGATTGCACTTCTTTGATTATTAATTTCGAGGCGCACTCAAAGTATATTCTTCCTCTTCTTTGTTTACATGTCTCTGTTCTTGCTACTATATATACTCGCTGAAGTACTCACAAAAAAGACAATTAATTTAAAGTTGTTTTGTTTAAACGAGTTAATTAAAAGGCAACATGCTCTTTTTTTCTTCATTTAGTTAAAATTTTGGTTTGTTGTGAATTTATATCTACCGGTATCTTAAGGACTAAAAGGTAGAGTCTGTCTAGGACCCATTGCAATATGACCAAAGCTCTGCTGAAAATATCAAAGGGCGGGTATATTTTTTGTTTTAATCTTTTTTTTAAAAAATTATTTGTTTGTATTTGATTTATTTTATAATCATATTTGTGTTTGTTACTAATTTAATTTGATATAATATTCTTTTAAATAAATAAAATATATAGATGGATCCAATATGTCACATTTATTGGGTTTTTAACTAAAGATTTAAACATAAGTAATTTTATGTTAAATTTAGATACTTGTTCATGTATTACAAAATTTATATGTGATTTGTTTTTTTTTTTATTTTTAATTTGAAATTTATATATTTTAGTTTATAGAATTTTATATGATTTAAACGGATAGTCAAACCCAAACTAAAATCCATAAAATATGAATTGAAACAAAAATTTGAATTCTGAATAGATTTAAACCAAAATCTTATCATATAATTAAACTTCTTAATTTATTAATAATAAATATTACAATAAAAGGTAGAGTCTGTCTAGGACCCATTGCAATATCTACCGGTATCTTAAGGACTAAAAGGTAGAGTCTGTCTAGGACCCATTGCAATATGACCAAAGCTCTGCTGAAAATATTAAAGGAAAATGTGAAGCTTCGCAGAAAAATGATAGAGGTGCGTTGATGACAACATACAACATGTTTGGCTCATTTATCGATGTTTACCAAATATAGAAACCTACGTCTGCCTTTTTCTTGCATAGATGGGACCAGTTGGTAAAACCCAATATTATTAAGTTTTCCATTTCAAATTTTATATTTGTTTTTCTTTCCATTTCAAATTTTATATTTGTTTTTCTTATGAAAAAACAAATATTTTTTTTGAACAAAAACAATATTATTCAAACTTCTAAGTACGATAATGTAGAAACAGATTTATATAACAAATTTTGTGAATGATTAAACTTTTAACATGAAAAATTGTTTCATTAGGGATTATCCTCTTATCTGAATTATCAACTGTTTTGGTATTTTTATATTTTCATTTGGTTGAAGTTTTAGGGAAAAAGTTATGTGATTGGTCTAATTTAGGGTGATCAAATAAATTGAATCCGAAAACTCAAACCATCTACACTAAATTGAATCTAATGTAAATATCAAATGAGTCATGTTCTATCATATTTTAGGTTGTGAGTTTTAACGGAATTAAATCCTAAACCAAATAGAGTATCCGAAAAGCTCAAAAATCAAATCCTAAAAAAGCTTATAGCAACCCCAAATTCAGTTCCAACAAGCATCCATAATATTTTAATAGTATTAAGCATCTAAAATAAGTATCTATTACATAAATAATCAATTAAAATACTTAGTTCAATGTATATTTTGTATTTGGTCAAAAATCAAAATTTTTATAGTTTGAAAATTATATATGAATTATTGTAAAATTAAAAATAACCATATAGTAGTTCAGTGTTCAAAAAATTATACAGTTGAATTTTCAAGAAGAATACTTTTCATCAATGGGAAAAAAGTTTACTAAAGCAAGAAGAATGATAATGTTGAATTGTTAAACTAACTAATCCAATGCATGAAGTGGTTAAATTGTTAAAAACAGATAAATTAATTTAATTCGAATACAAAATAATATGACCTATACTAATACATGGTAAAGTGTGAGTGGAAAAATGGTTAGAAGAATGGACTACCATCAACATTGAATTATAGGTGTTGTGTTTTTATTGGTTATCAATTTTTTGAAATTTTTATTCTTTTGATTTTTTTTGACCGCTCGATTATTTTGTAGTAAACTATTTTAGAATAAAAATAAAGCTTATATCAAATTCATGATTTTTATGATCTATAAAAAAATATAATCCATATTTGGAAAAATGTTAATTTTATTATAATTTTAATAGTCATCAATCAATTTTGTGTTTAACTTTTCTGGTTAAATATATACCACTATATTAAATCTTAAACTCAACTGATTTCTATTTTAACTATCTAAATTCTAACGATTATTAATTTAAGAACCAATCAACTATTGCACTAGTAAACTATTATTATGCATTTTTATTTGATGAGTTGAGTAGTAGTATTGTATTTTAAGTTTTGTAGTTTTATTTGTTTTGATATTATTAATTTGGTATCATTATTATATTTAAAAAAACCGCTAGTAACTATCTCATTTTTAATTATTTAACTTAGTTACAATAGAAAATTGTTACTTATATGTAGTTATAATATTAGACAAATAATAAAAATATGGAATAAGGGTAATAGGAATAATAATAAAGTGTTCAATTTTATTAGAGAAAAAATATTGTAAAATGAAATAGGTGTTGAATTATTGAAGTTGGAAGAGAAAAAGACGAGGTAGAGTGCTAAAAGCAAAAGAAAGTAAAGTGTTGAATAGGTAAATAAGGGGGGTCTTTCCTACAAAGTTAAGAATAAGTCAGCTGTTTGTAAAATATTTATACAATGTGAGGGTATTTGTTTACTTAATTAAGCCAACGATTTGGCCTTATATTGCAATATTTCCTTAAACACCTGTCTTCTTCTTTGTCCCACACACACTTTCTCTCTCTCTCTCTCTCTCTCACACTGCATTACCTCTCCCACATCGGTCCACTTTCTTTCTCTCTCTACATTGTCTGTTCCACTTTTCAACATTTTAAAAAAAAACCACTCCGTTGGCTTCTGATTTCAAGGTAGAGGGAAGCTGAATCGTTTAGGTATCCAAAACCCATCTTCCTTGTTCCTTTGCCATCGTTTACTCTGTATTCTCCTCGGATTCTTTTTTTGCCTGCTTGTTTGATCATCTCCTTTTCTCCTATTCCGTACAACGCAAGCAAAAAACAAATCACATATGGGTTTTAACTGTCCGAAAATGCTGCTTTAGCTTTCGAACAAGGAAATAAGAAAAAAAAACGCTGATTCTCTGTTCCGGTTTGTCTGCATTTTGCTGTCACGCGTTTTGTAAACTGAGAATGGGTTTCTTTTTTTTTCTTAGGGTTTTGAAGCCCCAATCAGACTAAGCCCTAAAGATAAAGGCGAAAAAGGATTCAACTTTGTGAGAGTTTTTTTTTTTCTCCGTATCTCTTTTTATTACATTGCCTTTGTTTGTCATGTCGAGGAAAAAAAAAAACTAATTAGCAAAGAACAGCCATTGAAAGTTAGGGTTTTATTGTTTCTTTGATCCTACTGGTTCGTCTATACTTGTTAGTTTGCTATCTTCTCTTATCCGCTGTTACTTTGGTGCATTGGTTCTGTAACCCGGTTATGTCCAAAGATTAGATTTTTATTTCACCTTTTTCAGTTGTGATATACTAGGTTCATAAACTCTCTTATTGAATTAGATTCTTGAGTTTTATTAATTTTTGGCTTCCCATTTCGTTTTGTTGTTTGCAGGTTTGCCAATTTGTAAGCAAATGAGTTCTTGTCACAGTAAAATGCCTTCAGATTCGATAAAAGTAGTCCCTGGTAGGAGTAAACTGCGGGTTGAATCTTCAAACCCGGTTGCCAGAGGGACTCCAATGCGTAGAACTTCAAAGGTGATGTTGATCACTCCTGAGGAAGCTGTTAAACTATCCTCCGGACTCAATCAAGAAGTGGCCCTTCCTCCAGTTTCCTGAATCACCAAGAGCTAATAAGATTGCTCGTGCAACTTCTGAGTCACCAAGACCTAAGATTGCTTGTGCAGCTTCTGAGTCACCAAGACCTGTCTTGGCTGTTCAAATCCCTGAAGTACTAAGGCCTGTTCCGGCTGTTCGAACTCCTGAAGCACCAAGACCTGTCCTGGCTCGTCGTCCCACTTTTGAACCACAAAGATCTATCCCGGCTCGTTCTGCAGAAGGTTTAAGAAAAGTAATCGTGTGCGGTCTTCGAGCTCCTAGTAGTATGAATACTACTACAGCAGTGAGACAGAGAACCAATCCAATAAGTTTCTATCAATCTACGGATGGCCTTCCTCCTAGTCCACGTGCTTTGCAGATTCGTTCAAGAATTAAACAACAAGCTGCTAATGCAACACATACTGTACAAGGTTGATGTCTTCTGCTTTCTAGAAGCCAAGTATCCTAACCAAATTTGTTTTTCACTGGATGACTGAAAGAAACATGTCTTGCGGTTTTGTTGATTTCTCTAGGGACAGCTGTACAAGTTGGTGATAAAGCTGAAGATCATAATGCCAAGGAGGAGACATGTCAATCAGCCTCTAATGAAAGAATCTCCGAGTTACTTCGTCATCGACCAGCTCTGCATCCTACTTGGAAGTGAGTTACCTAACTCTTCAAATTGTCTTCTTTTTCCACATTAGGTATTATATGCTTACATTGGTTAAGCTGAAGATGTGCAAATGTAGAAGCTTGATATTTTTTACGATAACAAGATCATAATAACATTCATGATATATTAAGTTTTTTAATCTTGTGGGCCATTTTGATTCCATTCTAAATTAGGATCTTTTGACCTTCACAAGTTACTAGCTAGCTATTGCAGTTCCGTTTTGCTTTGTACATGATGAACTTTTCTCTCTTTCAACCACTGTACCAGGGGACGCATTGTGGACTCTGCCTCGCTGCCTGAGTTCGAGTGCGAGTTTTGTGCTAAACCGGCATCTTATCTCAGCAGAAAGGCACTGAGACTTTCGAAAGCGATGCCTACGTTACTGGAGGTTGAACTGCTTCCTACAGGCAATATTCTGAATGATGTGTTTCACAGATCCCCAAGGCTATCTGATGTGGAATTGTACCTTTTCTCGGATGAGAAGGATACAGAAAGGTACTAAAAAGCCCCTTTTCTTATAAGGACAAGCTTCTTATATTCTTGTTCCATCAGAAAACTTATCCAATCAGGTTATGTTTCAGGTCTAAAAGGGAACATGCACATCTGTTTGAGGCCATATCCACTCGCAATGCCATGATCAAAGCTAATATAAACGGCACAGAGTTGTTGATATTCTCTTCGAAACTATTAGACAAGACTTCCCAGTGTATGCCTACTATATATATATATACATTGTCCATAGTTTCTCGATGTCTTCAAGAATAACATCTGTTCTATTTGTGTTTGCAGTCTTCCTCAGGAAGCAGTACAAAACAGAAAACTATCTTTGGGGTTTCTTTCTCCATGATAAAACCTCCTCACAAGCACCTGTTCCAGGAACTTCTTATCAAACTGATAAATATCTTTCCGATGGAGATGTTGTTGACATGGACATAGACACTGAATACCCAACCCCGGACCTAGCTCTAAAGCTAATAGCAGAATCACAGAGCATTCCTTCAAGCTCACCAGTGAAAGTGCACAGAGAAGTTAGCCCACCTCCTGGTTTCGAGAACTACTCAAGATCACCGGAGAAGAAGGTGAACAAAGAAGTCAGTGTGCCTCCTGGTTTCGAGAAGATATGGACACCACCCTTGGTGACACTCAACATACATGGAACTTCGAACGCTCTCTCTGGTCTGACCGGATCCGCTGGATTAGTGCGCAACGAGTCAGGGAAGTGGGTGTTTGGGTACAGCAGGTGTCATAAGAGCATCTCTGAAGCAGCAGCTGTGCTTCTGGCTATCTACCATGGCCTTAAACTCCTCTGGGACGGTGGATGTCGAAGAATCCGCTTGGAGACGACAAGCCTTGAAGTCGTCGGTGCTCTGACAACAAAACCAAAGCTCTTCTACAAGAGAAAATCGATACTGGGGTTGTGCAAGGACATGATCTTGAAGAGCTGGGAGTGTGAGATTCACCATGTCTCCAGAGAAGAGAACTCGTGTGCAGAATGGCTAGGTAGCAGATTAGATGGACAGCAGGTTCAAGGATTGGTGTTCTTCGAATACCCTCCTCTAGGCCTTGTGGATCTTTTGGAGAAAGACCGTCTTGCAGCTAGATAAGTAACATGTCAAAGAGTGATGAGCACAGGTTTGATTAGATAGAGAGGTACATATCTTGAGAAATATTGAGAGTATTTAGAAGATGATCTTTGAGTGTTTATGTGAACATCACACGTAGTCTTAAATAGTAGTGGAGTTTCATTGTAACCAAAGACTCCTTCTATGAAAAAAATCGAAATAATATGGTGTAAGTAACTAAACGATGTTTGGTTCTTGTAAGATGTGATATGTCAGGCTGTGGTTGGTTACTAAAGTTTCTTACTTTCCCTCCAATGAAGTTCCAAAAATCAAAATGGTCCGTAAAGTCGGAACAGAGGTAGGGTTAAAAGGAAAAAAAGTATATAATAATAATAAAGTTGAAAAGTCTTTAGTACTTTGAAGCTCCGTTAAGACTTCGGAGTTGTCGTTGACCCTTCTTCTCATCTTCCCGGACATGGCAATGGCCGGTGAATCTTCTGGTAACAGCTATGGAGACTGTGACGGGAAGAGTCAACGGAAGGTGGGTCTTATTTACGACGAGACGATGTGCAAACACGACACACCTAACGGCGAGGATCACCCTGAGTGTCCCGACCGCATCAGAGTTATCTGGGATAAGCTCCAGCTCGCCGGAGTCTCTCAAAGGTTGAATCTTTCCCCTCTCTTTCTTCTCTTGTGCGTGTTTTAGTGATAAAGCCCTAGATTTACTCAAATTCTCTGATTCTTTTAGCTGTTTCCATGTTTGGTATATGACATCTATAATCAAATTGTCTGTGTTACTTGAAACTCTTAGTAAAGTGTCTGCCTTTTGATTACTGAGGCTATTGGGTTTGCAGATGTGTGGTTCTTGGTGGTAGCAAAGCGGAAGACAAGCATCTCCAGTTGGTTCACACAAAGGACCATGTTAGTCTAGTTAAGAGTTTAAGCACAAAGAAGAAAGATTATCGGAGAAACAGGATTGCTTCACAGTGGAATTCGAATTTATCTGAATGGAAGTTCATCTGAAGCCGCAGTATCTTGCAGCTGGATCTGTTGTAGAGGTAATTTACTATTTGCATTATTTCACATTAGAGAAAACTGTTTGAAAGATTTTGATATATATATATATTCTTGCAACTTAAAACAGTTGGCGGAGAAAGTTGCAGAAGGAGAGTTAGATTAGTGGCTTATGCTATTGTCAGGCCCCCAGGGCACCATGCTGAGCCAGATGAAGCCATGGGTTTCTGTTTATTCAACAATGTAGCAGTCGCTGCTAGCTATTTACTAGATGAAAGGAGTAAGGAACTAAGGACTTGTACTAGATTTTCGTTGGTGTGCATGCTCCCTAAGCTCTTTTGCTTTTTCTTGAATGCAGCCTGAACTAGGCATCAAGAAGATTCTAATTGTTGATTGGGATGTCCATCATGGAAACGGTACGCAGAAGATGTTCTGGAAAGATCCTCGTGTACTGTTTTTCTCTGTTCACAGGTATGTTTTAATCCAGTGTTCTACTCTTGTTTCAAAAGTTACTTGGAAATTTACTGGACAAAGAAATGCATTTGTGGGGCTAGGCACGAGCACGGAGGCTTCTATCCAGCGGGTGATGATGGATATTATGACATGGTCGGGGAAGGCTCCAGGTGAAGGGTTTAACATAAACGTTCCATGGGAACAAGGAAGATGTGGAAATGCAGATTATCTTGCCGCATTGGGACCATATCTTGATTCCTGTGGCGAAGGAGTTTAATCCTGATATTATTCTGTTATCAGCTGGATTTGATGCAGGTATGTATGGTCTAAGCATTTTTTAAAGGATATGTCTGGTTAAGTGGTGTGTAACCTTTTCAGTTTCTTTCTTAACAGCTATTGGTGATCCACTTGGGGGCTGTCGTGTAACACCATATGGATATTCAGTTATGTTGAAGAAGGTTGGTGTTGATGTGAACTAACCTATCGTTTCTGTTTGGTTTGGTTGGTTGTTTAGCTCTGAAGTACATAATCTATACTTTTAAACAATGTTCTTCCAGCTGATGGAGTTCGCACAAGGAAAGATTGTGTTGGCGTTAGAGGGAGGGTACAATCTTGACTCAATTGCAAAGTCTTCACTGGCATGTGTCCAAGTTTTGCTTGAAGACAAACCAATTGAAGGTTCTTCTGAAGCATACCCATTTGAGTCAACATGGCGTGTCATACAAGCGGTATGGCTCTGTATCTTCCTAAATCTGAAACAATCCAAATCTAATCTGTTTTTTTTTGGTGGGGTTTAGGTACGCAAGAAGCTGTCTGCATATTGGCCTTCACTTACAGATGAATTATCATCTGACCTTATTGACCAGAAAACTCCTACTCCAGTTATGCACCTTTCTTTGCTAACTTCTTATACTTTATCTTCTTTTCTAACTAGCTAGTCTCTGAATCTCTTGTCACAAAACTGCTTCTGTTTGTTCATTATAGATCATCGTCGTCTCAAGCTCCGACTCTGAAACTGAAGACTACGCTGATGATATCCTGGATCAAATGTCGAGACTCAACATTGAAAACCACCACGTAGATACAGTTTCTACATCTTGGAGAAGAGGTCTCTCAAAAGTTGATGTTTGGTATGCCTCTTTTGGATCCAACATGTGGAAACCAAGGTTCCTTTGCTATATTCAAGGGGGACAAGCAGAGGGAATGAAAAAGTCTGCGTTGGTTCGATGGATAAAACTCCACCAAAGGAAATAACGTGGGGAACATTTCCACACAGGTTGTTCTTTGGACGTGAATCATCAGTTACTTGGGGTGTAGGAGGAGTTGCTTTTATCAACCCACTTACTGATCTCAATGATCAAACTCACATGTGTTTGTACCGAATCACGTTAAGTGTACCCTTTCTTGTCTTCACTTTTCAATTTTCATGTTAAGGTCATCTCGTGGTCTTTTCTGCTTACTCCGTGTTTTACTTGAACAGGCTTGAGCAGTTCAACGATGTTCTGTTTCAGGAAAACGGCTTGAAAGTAGATTCTGATTCCCCGCTCTTTGATCTAGATACTCTGCAGTTAGCAGAGAAGAAAGGATCCATTCCACTTGCTCCGGTTAGTCAGACAACAAATTGTTTGATTGATATGTAATTTAATTAATCACACTTACATTGGTGTATGGATATGATCACAGGGTGGTTGGTATGGAAACGTCGTCTGCTTGGGGAAAGAAGGCGACATCCCTATACTTACAATGACGTAAGTATACCTTTTTTTGCTGAAACATAGTTAACAGCTAAGCTCTAATGCTCTCTTCCAACTTTATTGTTTGCAGTTGCGCAGTATCTGCTGTTGAGAAGTTCAAATCCGGTGAGATCCCTTTAAGACCTCCTGCAGAAGCATATGCAAACACTATGGTAAAGGGGCTTGTTGAAGGAGGAAGATTATCTGAAGAAGAAGCTAAAGCTTACATAGACAACGCTGCATCTAAACCTCTCTAGATCATCTGAGTTATTCGTTTACTATTTAAAACCACAGTTTAAGAAACATTATTCTTAGCCTTAGTGTGGTGTGCTTTTGAGTTTGCTTAGGCGCAAACTACAGTATGTATGTATTTTCATATTTTGGTTATCTTACGGTTTAGGCTCAACCGAGAAATTGTATTCTGTCTAGTTTTATTATGGGTTTTGTAGCCACCGGTTATCTAAAACCATTTTCAGAATCATAAACTTATTTATTGAAGAGATTAATACCCTTTAATCATTTTATTTTGGTCTGATAAGTGACCTCATAGTTGCCGTAACGTATTTTTTTTGTGTGTAAAGGGGGAAGAAAGATAATAAATAAAAGACAGAGCTTTGTACGTTTGTCTTTGGGGGTGTTTGGCAGATTCCATTGAACTAACTTTCCGACAAAGATCCTCCTCCACCTTCTCCGATTCTCTTATCCTTTCTTCAGCTCCTCCTCCATTGGTTTCAGTTATCATTATCTTCGAAGCTACCAAAGAGCAAAGGTCTCTCCTTTTTTTTTATCTCGTTTCCAACAGAAAAATCTTCCACCCTTCAGCTTAATCTCTGACGGAGAAATCAAAGTATTTGCATTTGTTCTTGAGTTTTTGGTACAAAGGCCTGAGCTTTCGATTTGATATTGGAGTTTAGTTCATTTGATTGGAAGATGTTTATTTCGCTGTGAATTGGAATGTAGAAAGAGAGATTCTTTTTTGTAGTGTTGAACTTTAATACGTGCTCGTGATTCTTGACGACGAGAGAGAGAGAGAGAGAGAGAGAGGAAGAAAATGGATATATGGTTAATCGCAGCTACGGCTGCTGCAGGATATATAGCTAAGCAACTTCAGAATGTTACCAAAGGTAAATGTAACTTTCTCGAGTCTTCTTCTTCTGAAGAGAAGCAAGACTCTCCTTGTACATCCCTGCTTAGCAGATTGGCTACTGTCAAGAAACCGAATGAAAACAAGTTTGGGGATGAACTCTCCCCACCATCAACGAGTGGGGAGAATTCAGGAAACTATGGAGATGTTCATTCAGATGATTTGTTCAGTTTACTGCCTGAGTTCCAGGAGATTGGATATGGATATTGGAAAGCCAGTGGTGCTCTTGGAGGTTATACAGAGCTGAGTTCTTCTTCTTTTAGGCAGAGAAGGTTCGTTAGAAGGAACCAGAGGTACAGACGGTTGACTAAACCTTTGAGCTCTATGGAAAGCTGCTTAATGTCTCGGTTTCATGGAGAACAAATACAAGATTACTTGACTAGCCCATTTCCATCTCCACGCGCTTCAGTTTCGAGGCCGTTGCTTGTGACTGATGGTGCTCGAGTTATTAGCAAGGGCACTGTAGATTCTTTGTGGCTGAGCCAACAACAGATTACTACTCTCAGTGAAGATAAGGCTTCACATAGTTGCAAGAGTAGAAAGCATGGTAATATAAGTTCTTACAGTCTTTAGATTCTGATTGTTGTTTGTAGTGTGAGAAAAGGAGAAGACTATACAATGACATTTCAAGTTTCTTTTTTCTTTCTTTCTCAGGACTAAGTGATGCAACGGTGCTGCTACAAATAGGGATCTCGATTGGCATAATGGCATCGTTCATGGCAAGGCAAGCCGAAGTGAGCAAAGTCAGACATGGCTTAGAAGATGAGCTTGAGATGAAAGACTCGTTGATTGTGAAGGAAAGGGCAGCTGAGAATTCAGAGTCTATAAGTAATATTGAAGCATGAGCTTGAAGCTGAACTTGAAAGGCTAGAAATTAACATGAACATCTCCAACATTGAGGTTTGTTAACTTATATACTCTTTGCTTGAACACCAAAACTCAAACAAGATGTTAAAAGTTTTGTTCTGTTTCATTTTTCTTCTTTCAGATGGAGCCGGATTTGGAGGTAGAATTTGCACAAGGTGAACTGATAGCTGACCGGGTTAAGAGGGAAGCGTGTAGATGAAACAGAGTCCAACCAAGATCCAAGTGGTAACTCCACACCAGAGTCAGGAAACTATGCTGTCTCACCTCGGGAGCTTGAGCTTGCGGTTGCATAAAGTTATCAACTCACGTCTTGAGAAACAGGATTACAGAGCTGGAGACTGCACTCCAAGAGAGCCAGAGGAAGGTGGATCAGCTGGTCATGGAATCAGAAAGCAAGAAGAAGTTCATGGTCCAGAGTATGGGAAAGCCCGTGAAGTGATGACATATAAGAGTGACTCGATTGGTATAGAACAAACCAACAAGACTAACCTTACTGGGATGCAACCACTGGTTATGAACTTAACAGGTGAAGCACTTGATGCGTTCAATGAGTCTTACGATGAGCTTGATGAACATAAACGATGACTCTGAAGAGGATGAGTCACCACTGGAGGATGATGCAAGAGAGCGAACTTCACCACCATGAAGAGATTTATCTTCCGACCTCGCCTTGGAGACACCATCATCAGAACTGATTCCAAGGTTCAGGAGCAGGAGCTGCTAGATTTTATTGGTTTGGAAGAACAAGAAGAATATGAAGAAAAGCAGTGACTTTGAGAGTGAAATGGAGAAGCAACTGATAAAGCAGATTGTTGAGAAAACAAAACAAGGGTCTCCTGTTGTGTTGAATGCTCAGAAGATGCTTTTTCTCATGGAAGAATCAGAACAAAATCTAGAAAAGTAGAGCCACATTTAGAGTATCTTGAATATTCAAGTCTGGTTGATGTAGTTACTTGCATATGAAAAAAAAACATGAAATTTTCTCATATCAGACCACAATCAAAGCCTGAAACAAAGCTCACATTTTCTGTGTTAAGCTCAATGTATACCAATCGCAAGAGACAAATTTATTTTCAAGATAGCAAAAACCATATTGTTTCTAGATAAAAAAAGTTTTTCAAAGTATCATCGGATAAAATATGAAAAGACAAGTTCGCATCTTGCTAGTTTGCTTCAAGCTCTTTTGGCAACATCAGTGTCATCTTCGAAAACTCCCTCCTGTCTATACTCCATCGTCTCAGGTTTCTCCATGTTTCCAAACTGAGCCTCCTCTCTATACTCCATCGTCTCAGTTTTCTCCATGTTTCCAATCTGAGCCTCACCGCCAACACCAAACTGAGAGCTGTTGCCAACCGGGTTTCCTCC
Organism: Raphanus raphanistrum subsp. raphanistrum; assembly: GCA_019706035.1. Classification (NCBI taxonomy): domain Eukaryota; kingdom Viridiplantae; phylum Streptophyta; class Magnoliopsida; order Brassicales; family Brassicaceae; genus Raphanus; species Raphanus raphanistrum. The sequence continues at coordinate 19,402,278 of CM033983.1, forward strand.
AACCTGGTTGTCTCCAGCGAATCCACCATTGTTGCTACCGTAAGCATTGCCACTGCCATAACCACCTACTTCCATTATAGCCACCAACAGCACCCTGCACTTGCGGTTGAACCTTCTCCATAACCACTGCTTCCAGTTATAGCCACCAACAGCACCTGAACTTTGCAGCCGAACCTTCACCATAACCGCTAGCCGCTAGACCCATAGCCACCACTTGCACCATATCCACCGCCTCCGTAGCCACCGCTTGCACCACCTCCATAGCCACCGCTTGCACCACCTCCATAGCCACCAGTCCCGCTACCATATCCACCAGCACCACCTCCATAGCCACCAGCACCTCCTCCATAGCCGCCGCCACCGCCATAACCTCCACCACCATCCTCCATAGCCCACCACCGCCATAACCCCCACCCCCATAGCCACCACCACCACCATCCATATCCACCGCCTCCAAAACCACCATCCACCGCTTGTTCTTTCATGTGCATAATTCACTTTTACAATCCGGCCATGGAGATCCTGAGGAGGAACAAGGCATTGGATCAGAGAAGGAAAGGGTTCATAGTTCAAACAAACAACTTTCTCAGAGAAGAATACTAGGAAGATAATTAATGAAAGTCAAACACAACGAGACACCCGGAAGCTCACAGACAGTTATTCTTCTCTCAAAGATTCAAAGATGAGCAAACAGAAGAAATTACCTGGCCATCCAAAGCCTGGATAGCACTAGAGGCAGCCTCAGTAGAAGTGAATGTAACAAATCCAAATCCCCTCGACCTACCAGTTTCACGATCCAAAATAACCTTAGCTGTATAAAAAACAAAAAAACACAAGCTAAGTTAACAAAAGGCAACTTATACAAACCATACACACACTACTGCAATCATATAAACAAGAACACGAAATAGATCACAGTGTTTTTACATTCGACAACTTCACCGTATTTGCTGAAAGCTTCTCTTAAGCTATCTTCGTTCATCCCATATTCCATACCTTTACATCAGACAAGGAAAAAAAAAGTTAAAGCAGAACAACTAAACAATTCTTCACTATAACACACACTTTGTAGAGCCTAGACTCACCTCCAATAAAGAGCTTGGAAGATGACATGCACCTTATCGCCTGAAAAAGCGAAGGCCTTCTTGACAAAGAGCCCCGAGCATTGCTCTGCTTCAATATGTTTCCCAACTTACTCACAAAAGCCATCTCCTTTACATATATACATTAGAAAAATTAGTCCTTTCAAACTCCGAACCAAATCAGTGAATTGAAAAAACCAAAACACAATCGGATTAAAAAAAAACGAAAAGAGTAGCAAACTTGGAATCAAAACCCATGGAAATGAAAAGTGAGAAATGATATAGATCACTCAAATCCGAGACGAGAGAGCCTTTAAACCAGCTAAAAAGATTCAAAGCTGAAAACTTTTTAGGGTTTATGAGAAAGAAATGACCGTAACGAACGAGTACGTACCTCTTTCTCTCTATTGACGCTTTTGGGTCCTCTGTGTATGCTTCGCTTTCTGCTAAAACCCTACTTGTGTTCGACGAGGGTTTATGTAGCCAGGTTGCAAATCTAAGTAAATCCTGACCGTCGAAAATATAAAGTGATTAAAATTAAAGAGATCTGAAGTAAATATAAAACACGTGTAGCGTTATCATTGAATCGTTACTTACTTAACGTGACAGTTTAGTAGCTATAACGAATAAAAATGATTAATACTTTTTTTTTTAAATGATTGCAAATCAAATTACATCCCAATAGACAGAGTACTTACATTACATGCTTCACAAAATCACTCAAGTAAAAATAAAAATATACAAAAGATCGAGTCAATAAAAGGCTCGAGTCATCATCATCATCATCATCATCATCATTTGATTCATCTCCTACGAGAGCTGCGCAACGATCTTGGAGAAGGCAAACACTCAAAGAGATCAAGAAGCAACCTCTCAATGTCTTCACAACTGTATCTCACGTGTTTCTCACCTATACGATTCCTTCCAAGAAACCCTCTGTAAGACTGAACAACTTTCACAGAGGTCGAGATGTGAAGATCATCTCGTAGCTCAGGATCAGGAACCGACCAACGTGTTTGGTTCTTGTAAACATCATCGAACGCAAGACAGAACTCTCTGCATCTTTCTCTTGACGTTGCCACAGAGTCATTGCTGCTGCCTTTAAGCAGAGCAGAGGACGGAGCTCCACGTGGCTCTCTCGTAGTCCGTGACGTTGTGTTGGTAGCTCGCGATGTGTTTCCTGATCCACTCGTCTCCGAAGAAGTGTCTCAGCTCCGATGTTTTCACCTTCTGGACCATGTAATGACAGTTGTTCATCAAGAAGATGTACTTGAGCGATTGGTCCGAGTAGAGCTCAGCTTTGCGTTCGAGGGTGGATTCTAGAGCCGTGACGATTGATCTGAGGTGTCTCGCCGTGGGAGAGAACGTGGAAGGGAAGGATGTCTTGTCCTGTTTTCTCCGGGATCGAGTCGTCGACTTGTACTGTTCTCGAGGAGTGTGTTTAGAGCAGTCCTTGTACTCAGGGAGAAGCTTCAAGTAGTTCATTACGTATCTGGTCAGGTGATGTATCCCTCCTCCAGGGAAGGCACGCGTGGATTCATCAGAGGCTATTGCGTTTTTGAACTTCAAGAACGTTGTAACCGTACGCTCAGCTAGCTTCTTGGATAGCTCGTGGAAAGCCGTTCTTAGCAAGGAGCCTGTTTCATCAGGGAAGAGGTTATCAACAACATCCAAGAGAAGCTCTGCTGAAACTTCGTACATGCCGAGGAAGCGTTCGAGCATTTCCGGCTGGCAAGATCTGAGGGATACAGCTTCGCCGAAGCTGAGGAGAGATAGAACTGTGTCTTTCGAGATCTCGACGAAGCAAACGGTGGAAGAACTCGGCTCAAAGTCTCCCAAGATCTTGTCGCAGAGCTGTTTTCTCGCTGGCGAGATAGACCTGAGTCACGATCTTTAACACCTTCGTCCATTTCCTCATCACGCCGTTCAAGGTCCTCCCATTGCATCCCGAGAACGTCCACGCAGCTGAATCTCTCCATCTCGAGAGTGGTGGCCATGTACTCATCGAGAGCGTCTCTTCTGACGCTGATGAAAGCTTCACGGAATGCTTGACCGTAGTCGCAAGCAAACATTGCTTTTGCAATAGCTTTGACGTGAGGAATGATGAGGGGATCGACTAACTCAGCATTGTTGGATCCCAATATCTGTTGTTCATCAGTAGCTTTCAGCAATAACTTCATCATCTAGGGAAACAAAGGACTCATCGAGAACAATATCCTTTCCACGGGAAGAACTGACAGACAAGTGTTGAGGCTGTACATGCTGTTTGTACTGATTCAGGACATCAAAGAGCTCTTTCTCAAGCCTCAACATGGCGATGTCGAGAACAACCGCAGCTTGGTTGTAAACATCTTTCTCCTTCTTGCTGGTTTTGCTAGGCAAAGCTTTGAAACCCGAAAGAACTTTCTGAACATCGTAGAGAGCTTGGAAGAACAGATAAGCTTCGGAGAAACCAGCATCAAATATCATCATCGACTGGTTTTGCTCCCAGGCAAGGATAACCTTCTTGGCTTCTTTGAATCTCTTCTTGATCTCAGAGAATCCCTGTATCTTCTTCAACTTTTTTGGTATCAGCCATTCCAAGTGTTGACAAATGAGTCTCTAGGTCGCTTAGAAGCTTTATCAAGTTGGCATCGAGGTTGTTGTCAGATGCCCTCAGTGCCTTGAACGACATGGTGACATGCCTCTACGACATGATTCTTCACTCCAGGAACAGGAATCTTGGATTCAAGCCCTGCCATATATCCAAACCAAAGACTAGAGCCTAGACTCAACTTGAACTCTAAGAAAAAAAAACTCTAAATAGACAAAGCGGAAGACAGGAAACTCAAAAGTTGTTTCCAGGTGATATGGGAAGGGAAGTAGAGTATAAGACTCTAAGGTAGACTAATGGAAACAGTACTTGATCTTAAATATGGTAGAATAGGAGAAGCTTTCTAATAAACTAAAAGGGTTGTTTTATAATCAATCACCAGAGAAGCTTAATACCCAGAACTAGACCCGGGAATGAAGTAGACAGAGAGGAATAGGAATCCCCACATGAACATGGTAAGAAAAAAACATAAACTAGACAAACTTAATCCCTCTTGACATACTTAAGGTAATAGATCAGTGAAGAAGCCCTCTTCAAATCCAACATCCTTATTACCAAACCTCCTTCACAAGACCATTCTATATCTCTCTCCCTACAATCCCGGGAAGAAATAGTCAAAAGTCAACTACCTTCCTGCAAACGTTCTGAAAAAAAAAGAGAGAGATTTTGAGGAAAGTCAGACTTAAAAAAAGTTGGAAACTTTATATGTTATATGATCTCACAGAAACATTTTATCATACACTTGGTGATCATACGTACCTTGAAACGAGCTTGATCCAAAGTCGAAGTAACAAAAAAAAACAGAATCTTAAAAAAGGAAGCTTTTGATTTCGCTTTCTGTAACAATCAAAGAGGAAGAGAATAAAAAGGCGAGATGATGCGGAAGAGGTAGCAAAAAAGAAAAAGATGTTGGTGGAAGCAACTTCGTTATTAGAAGAAAAAGTTGAAAAATGGAATTAGTAGAAGGAGCGAAAGGGAGCTCGTAATTTCGTAAGTGATGGAGAAAGGTTTTGAGAAAAAAAAAGTGATGATTTTTATTTATTTTTTGTCTTTGGTGACTTATTAGGGCCGCCCCCATATCTTAATTCTTAATTGAGATCGATTCGGCCATTGACTTCTTCTCTTCTCCACACCACATGACCCAACACAAATTTGGGGATAGGAAGAATACAAGTACGATACTTCGAAATAATCCTTTTTGTTCTTGATGTTTACTAATATCACCCCATTGTTTTGTTTAGTTGCACTTAGCTCCCATTCAAATATTTGGTTTCATAATATCTCTTAGTATACATTTTCAGATCATTTTTCGTTATACAGTTTTGAGTTTAGATAATTTATACAACAAGAGCTGAGACCAAACACAAATCACACATCTTAGTTTTATCATCACTATAGTAAACTTTGTTATAATTTAATTATGATTCTGATTCTATGTTTTTTGACTTGTGATGTCACTTGAATCTATTGCTGTTTCTGAAAGAATATGATTCTAGTCATAAGAAGATAAATCGGTTTCCCACATATCAATGGGTTAATTAGATCAATTGAATACATGTAAGAAGATTTTTGGAGGTTATAGAAAAACCATGGTAGAATAAATAATTGCTCCTTTTTCCCGGGATTTAGTTATTGCGCGCTAAATTAATAGTCGTTAGTCAACAATACTAGAAGTTTGACTGGCTCACGAAAAAAGCTGTTACATGTATTGATCTGAACCGTCCGATGATATTACTAGTAGTTTACAGCTCACCGTAGGACTTTTACATGAATTTCCAGGTCAATCCTTGTATTTATTCAAAACTTAAATTACATCCATGTCTAAGACCTTCTGTCTCGTTCCAAAGGTTTTACAGCATTTGAAGAGGCGCCAAAAGCTGTAGAGTTATTTAGAAAGAAATAACTCGCGGGGGTATGTAATTAATTAAAATTGAATAGCTCCCGCTCAACTCTCTCTCTCCCCCCTTTACAAAAACCCTTGCTCTTCCTCTCTGAGGTTTCATCCACAAATCGAACGTTTCAATCGAGAGGAAATAGAGAGAGAAAAAAATGCAGACTTCAGTGACCCCAGATGCTATCTCCGCCGTGTTATCAAACCCATCTTTCGATTCGTCCTCCTCAGATCGATCAGAGATCGTCGTTCAAGTGGTTGATCTTAAGCCCATCGGGAACCGATACACGTAAGTCCTCGTAGTTCCTGACTCTAGATTTGCGTATGATTCCGTTGAATAGATCTGGGTTTTTTGGAAAGAGCCGTTCTTTTTAATCCTTCAGTATATGGTTTTGGTTTACTGATAGATCTAGTTAGGGTTTGATTCGGATTGGTTGCTTACACGTTCTGTGTTTTTGGTTTTTACAGATTTCAGTGCGAATGATGGGAAGACGAAAGTGAAAGCAATGTTTACAGCTTCATTAACCCCTGAGATCATTTCTGGGAAGATCCAGAATCTGGGACTTATTCGTCTCCTTGATTTCACTGTTAACGACATTTCAAGCAAATCAACCAAGTAAATGATATTTCTTTTTTTTTACATGAATAAGCACCGAAACAGTTGCTAACATATGTGGGTTGACCTTGCAGATACTTCCTTGTGACAAAATGTGAGGAGGTTTCTTCTGCGCTTGATTCTGAGATTAACTTGGATGGTAAGAGTGAGGAGGAGGAGGAGGCCGGTGAGGCCAAGAGGCAGAAGCTAGATCACTCTCCCGTTAGTGATGTTGTCTCCACTGAAATCACGTTGAAACCAAAGCAGGAGTTTGTTTCCAAATCAGCTTCTCAGATAATCACTGAACAGAGAGGAAAGTAAGCAGAATCTCTAATGTGTTTAATGTTTCATGTTTTACTTTTGAAATTGATATTGAGTGTGTGCTTAATCACTATGTTTTTTTTTGTTGTTGCAGTGTTGCACCAGCTGCAAGAATGTCCATGACTAGAAGAGTTCATCCACTTGTGTCCTTGAATCCTTATCAAGGAAGCTGGACCATCAAAGTCCGAGTCACTAACAAGGGAGTCATGAGAACCTACAAAAACCCTAAGGGAGAAGGATGTGTCTTCAATGTCGAACTAACTGATGAAGAAGTAAGAGTACTCCCATTTCCATTGACTCTCGGATTTGTTACAGACTTTCTAGGTGGTGTGGTTGCTCATTTTGTATATTTCAGGGAACTCAAATTCAAGCCACGATGTTCAATGATGCTGCACGGAAGTTTTATGACAGGCTCCAGTTGGGAAAGGTTTATTATATCTCTAGGGGATCACTTAAACTTGCTAACAAGCAGTTCAAGACAGTTCAGAATGATTATGAGATGACGCTGAATGAAAACGCAGAGGTGGAGGAAGCTAGTGATGAGGAAATGTTCGTTCCTGAGACTAAATTCAACTTTGTACCCATTGAAGAGTTGGGTATGCATGTGAATCAGAAGGAGCTTATTGGTAAGAGCCGTTTATGTCATTGTACATTAATCTTGCTGGTAACTTAATATAACTGTTTTAGGATGATAACAACTTGAATGTAATGCTTTTTCCCAGATCTAATTGGAGTTGTTCAAAGTGTTTCCCCTACCATGAGTATCAGAAGGAGAACTGACAATGAGATGATACCAAAGAGGGATATAACTTTGGCTGATGAGTCAAAGAGGACAGTTGTGGTGTCACTGTGGAACAACTTGGCAACCGGCATAGGTCAAGAACTGCTAGACATGGCTGATAAGTCTCCTGTGATTGCAATCAAGTCTCTCAAAGTTGGAGACTTTCAAGGTAATCTTTGGTTTGCTATGATTGAACATTTTGTCTAAATCACACTTCTCCAGATTTGTTTGCTGATATCATCCAATCTCTCTCTCTCTCTCTCAGGTGTTTCGTTGTCCACCATCAGCAGAAGCAATGTAGTGATAAATCCTGAATCACCAGAAGCTAAAAAGCTTAAATCTTGGTTTGATTCTGAAGGCAAGGGAACATCCATGTCTTCCATTGGCTCAGGGATGAGCCCATCTGCTAAGAATGGATCTTGGTCTATGTATACTGATCGAGTCCCACTCTCTCAAATCACTAGCAACCCATCTCTAGGCGAGGGAAAGGTACTAAAAACATTAAATATCAGCCCTGTATCAATATTGCTTAATTATGTTACGAACTAATCATGAATTTGAATTTTCTGTTGCAGCCTGTGTTTTTCAGCACCAGGGGTTACATAAGCTTCATCAAGCCAGACCAGACAATGTGGTATCAAGCTTGTAAGACTTGTAGCAAGAAAGTAACTGAAGCAATGGACTCTGGTTACTGGTGTGAGGGTTGCCAGAAAAAGGATGAAGAATGCAGCCTAAGGTTAGAAACTCACATTCATAACTTGGTAGGAGTGCCGCCTTGTCTTCCCTCTTCAGACAACTTAGTTCTGTTTACTTTGCGTGTTGTCAGGTACATAATGGTGGTGAAAGTCTCTGACTCAACAGGAGAAGCTTGGTTTTCCTCATTCAACGAAGAGGCAGAGAAGATAATTGGATGTTCAGCTGATGAGCTCAACAAACTAAGATCAGAGGTAAGTAGTCCAAGCCCTATAAAAGCTATTGTATATATCATCAACTTAGAATCATATTGGACATTTCCATCTCATGTTTAATGTTTAAACTTTTTTCAGGGAGGTGAAGTGAATGAATTTCAGACAAAGCTGAAAGAAGCAACATGGTCCTCTCATGTCTTCAGGATCAGTGTCACTCAGAATGAGTATAACGGTGAGAAGAGGCAGAGGATAACTGTTAAAGCGGTAGCTCCTGTTGATTTTGCTGCTGAGTCAAGATTATTGCTCCAAGACATCTCCAAGAAGAATAATGCATAATTTCATTCCTTCTCGCATGTTATGACTCTGTTTTTCCTAAAAAAAGTCCCAGAACTTTGCTTGTAATATAAGCTTCTTTGCAATTTATATAATTGGAGTAACATCTATCCTATTAAAATTGGAGTACAAATGGGAGATGTTTAGAAACAAGGATAGTAGGATAAATGAGATATGTTTGACAACATGGATTGTAGAGATGTGTACTTTTTTTTATTTATATATTTAGTCATTGTATTTTCAATAAATTAATAACAAATGAGAATTGCTTAGAAATATGAATAACATATTTAATACTTCTATCCTATTAAAATTGGAGTACAAATGGGAGATGTTTAGAAACAAGGATAGTAGGATAAATGAGATATGTTTGACAACATGGATTGTAGAGATGTGTACTTTTTTTTATTTATATATTTAGTCATTGTATTTTCAATAAATTAATAACAAATGAGAATTGCTTAGAAATATGAATAACATATTTAATACTTCTTTTTATTTAAACATTTAGCCATTGTTTTTATAATAAATTAAACAACATTCTTTCTATATTTCTTTTTATTTACAATTTTGTCACTATATTTACAATTCTTTATGGTAAAAATAAAAACACAAACTGAAATATAAATAGTATATTATATAAAAAAATTAAAAAAAAATATTATTATCTTATTTAGTTTAGTCAAATAAAAAAAATTCAAGAGTTCAATTTTCAAAAAAAATATCAAAAAGTTAATAATAATTCATAGAAAACTAATGCAAAAAATTAAAACGTTGAAACATGGATAAAAGTATGTCAAGAAGAAAAAAATAATGGCTTATGTTATTAATAAAAATTGGAAATCCATTATATCATTTTTAAAACATACAAAATGGACTAATCTAATTACTTAAAAACATTGTTTTGTCTAAAATAGTCATAAAATAAATTTTAAATTTTATATACATATTAAAATATGCATATATTCAAAAATTTATTTTTACTAAAATATTTTCCAATAACCGTTATTAAAAATATTTTCAATATATATAAGAAAAATACAACAAAAAGATTAATTTTATATACCAACTTAAATTAAGGTTTTTATATTTCACATTAAACTTTAAGAAAATATAATATATATGATTATTTATAAGATGGTACATATAAAATACTATTACTTATATGATTATTTATATTGACATGAAAAATGAATAGTAATATATTTTGAAATATACACCCGCACGGGCATGCGGGTCAAAATTTATTTTAAATTACAATGTAAATATTTAATTAATATAGAAATATGTCACATTGTTTAAACAAAATATTAATATAAAAGTATTGTACAGTTGCGTTCTAAAAATCATTTATTTTAACAACAAATCAAATAAATATGTTGATTGTAGAGAGAATAAAACAAAGTCAGAGAAACACATAGTTTACCAGAGACACTTTAGAGTGTGTCAAATTTATTATAAAGAAAGTTTCACTAAGATAAATACATTCAATAGATACAAACAAATAATATATTTTACAAAAGTGAATAATAATACCTGCGTTTTCGAAGCGCGGGTCAAAATCTAGTTATTGAATTAGATTTTAAACTTGTAAAGCTTGTATGTACCTGCTTCAAACTTGCAAGTGACATGAATGTAGTTGGGTTTTTTGAGTGAAATGATAATGACAAATTACATTGGCCTTTTGAAAGTATCTTATTGGGCCGAACGTCTGAGGTGATAAGCCCATTGTAGGCCCAGTTAGATTACTACAGCTAAAACCCTTCGTTGCCAAGACTCATGAAACTAGCTTAGCCAATCTCTCGCGCCGATTTGCTCTGCGCTGCTGCTCGACTGATCTAAAGCCCTAAACTTTACACGCCACTTTCTCTCCGGAAGTCTCTTACACAGGCGAGCACTCTTGAAGCTTATTTGTCTTACTTGCGAATTTCGGTGGTGGGTATTTGAGAATGGAGGAAGAGAACGAAGTGATGAAGACGTTTGAAGAGCTCGGCGTGCGCGAGGAGCTCGTGAAAGCTTGCGAGAGGTTGGGATGGAAGAACCCTACGAAGATTCAAGCTGAAGCCCTTCCTTATGCTCTTGAAGGTACATCCTTTTTTTATTTACTCTTGAGGCTATTTGCTTCTGTGTTAAGGTCTTTGCGAGGCTTGGAAAGCTTGGAACTTTCTGAGTATTAGGGTTTATCATGGAGTTGAGTTGATTTGAGTCTGATTTGATGAATGTCTCGTGTTTTCAGGGAAAGATGTAATTGGACTTGCGCAAACCGGTTCTGGTAAAACAGGAGCTTTTGCGTTACCTATTTTGCAAGCACTTCTTCAGTATGTTAATGATGCTGAGCCTAAGAAAGGACGTAGACCTGATCCTGCCTTCTTTGCCTGTGTTTTGTCTCCAACTAGGTACCATAGTTTCTTCTAGTGTCTTTTTTTCTTATTTGATTTAATTGTTTCTTTTTTCTGTCCAGAGAGCTAGCAATCCAGATTGCTGAGCAGTTTGAAGCTCTAGGATCTGATATAAGTCTTAAATGTGCTGTGGTAAGCTGATGGTTTTAACCATGTTACTTACCACAAATTAATATATTGGTTTTAAAAATGTGGGTTTTTAAACCGAATATGTTCCTTTGTGTTTCTCCAGCTTGTTGGAGGTATAGACAGGATGCAGCAAACTATTGCTCTTGGGAAGCGGCCTCATGTTATTGTATGTTTTTTATTCTCTGCAACAACTGGTTTCTATGGTCTTTTGTTTTTAAGTGTCTGCAGTCACTTAATCTTGTTTTTATAGGTTGCAACACCTGGTCGTCTTTGGGATCACATGTCTGACACTAAAGGCTTTTCTCTCAAGACTTTGAAATATCTGGTAAATTTTAAGCTTTCCTTTTTTTTTTCATTTTTTGGTATTAATATAAATACTGTTCTTTGTTCCCATCAGTTTAAAAAATCTACTTCACACTGCTTTTATCAGGTTCTTGATGAAGCAGATAGACTGCTGAATGAAGATTTTGAGAAATCTCTTAACCAGATTTTGGAAGAGATCCCTCGTGACCGTAAAACGTATCTCTTTTCAGCAACTATGACTAAAAAGGTAGAAACTTGTGCTTGAAAGTGTTTGTTGTTTATTGTTTATCTATCTAACGAACGATCCACTGATTAAAGTTACTCTGAATCTGTTTTTTGGCCTTGTAGGTTCGGAAACTTCAAAGAGCATGCTTAAGGAATCCTGTCAAGGTATGGAATCACTAAATTTCTCATTTGTTCCTAGGTAAACATTTTTGTAATGTTTATTGTTTGCCTCCAGATTGAGGCTGCCTCCAAATATTCCACAGTTGATACTCTTAAACAGCAGTATCGGTTTGTTCCTGCTAAATACAAGGTACCCCATATTTTCAGTACAACAGCATGGTAGATATATATATATATATAGACAATAGCAAACACATAGTGATCATTGAATGATTTTAACAGGACTGCTACCTAGTGTACATTCTGACTGAAATGCCTGACTCAACATCAATGATTTTCACCCGAACTTGTGATGGGACTCGTTTTATGGCTTTGATGCTTCGGAGCCTTGGTTTTAGAGCCATTCCTATCAGTGGTCAAATGACTCAGGTTAAATGACTTACTCCAATCTCTAATGGTTTCATTTACTCTGCAATTCTCTTTAAAAAATTTCTCAGTTCGTTTCCAAATATTATCCACAGTCAAAGAGATTAGGAGCGTTGAATAAGTTCAAAGCAGGGGAATGTAACATCTTGGTCTGCACGGATGTGGCTAGTAGAGGGCTCGATATCCCGTCGGTTGATATGGTTATCAATTACGACATTCCCACAAACTCAAAGGTTAGCCCCTCTTCATTTCTTGTTTTTTTTTTTCCATGGCTCTCAGTGATATTAAGAACACACATATTCACCTTCGATGTTTTTTTGTCATATAGGATTACATCCACAGAGTGGGAAGAACAGCTCGTGCTGGACGTTCTGGTGTTGGGATATCACTAGTAAACCAGTATGAGCTCGAATGGTACTTGCAAATTGAAAAACTCATAGGTAAGTTAAAATTCTACAACTTGCAATATAGTTATCTTTCTCTCATTGGCTGGCTAATGACATATGACAATGGTTTTCTACGTTCAGGCAAGAAGCTGCCTGAATATCCAGCTGAGGAGGACGAAGTCTTGTCATTGTTGGAGAGGGTTTCAGAAGCTAAAAAGTTATCCGCAATGGTATTTATTTACTTAGCATAATACTCTGTTTAAAAGGTTAAATCTCGTTTGCTTTCTTTCTTAGAATAAGGATTGATCTTTTTGGCAATAATTGTTGCAGAATATGAAAGAATCAGGAGGTAGGAAGAAGAGAAGAGGAGAAGATGATGAAGAGAGCGAGAGGTTCTTGGATGGTAACAAAGGAGGAGGAGGTAACAGAGACAAGAAATCTTCCAAGAAGTTCAAACGATAAAAATGCTCTCTTATTAGTATTGTTTTCAAATAGACTCGCCAAAGTTTTGAACTATTTTTTTGTATCCGAGATATTTGCCATGGTTTAACTTAAAAGAACTTCTCTCTCTATTCGTTGTGGCTATGCTGCATTTGATTTTGTTCTTAGTTTGCAGAAATCTGGTTAATTATCTAATGCAGTTAAACAAATCAGAACATGTTTGCATCAAGCACACAACGTGCATTATTATATCTACTTTGCTTCCTCTGTTCTTGCTAAAACTAACAAGTAACATGTGTGCATCAGGAACAGAACTTTCATAATATCTACTTTACTTCCTCTGATCCAGCTTAAGCTAAAACAGCTAAGAACATGTTTGCATTAAGAAGACAACTTTAATAATCGACTTTTATGAAATTGAATGTTTCTGAAGAAAGGTTCCAAAGAAAAAGGATGAAAAACCGACCAAGAAAACTGAAAACCAATACGACTTTGCCACATAAAACTCAAGTAGAAAAGGCAGACAAAAAAAAGAATAGAGAAAGGATGCAAAACAAAAATTTAAAACTATTCTCCCTTATGGAGGAGCCGTTAGAGATGCAAAGTAAGTTAAGAAGAAGCACCACCGCGAGGCCCACCACGTCCTCCTCCTCCGCCTCCTCTACCACTCCCTCCGTTTTGAGGAACCCTTTGGTAACCTTCTCCACTGTTCCGAGTGTTTGAACTCCTTGGCCTACTGGAATATTCACCTCTTCCATAGCCTCCTCTTCCTCCTCCACCACGTCCCCCTTTGAAACTCTCGTTTCTGAAGCTTCCTCTTCCCCCAAAGTACCTGCCCCTTCCACCTCCATTGTTGCCTCCTCCTACAAAAAGATTAAACACACATTTCATATACACACAAACTCTTCACCAAAACCATCTTGTTCTTGATGATCATAAGGTCTCTCATTTTTTTATTGTTACCTCGACTGTTAGTTTTCTTCTCCTCTAAAACAGCTTGACGATCACCAATTGTAACCGGTGAGGCCTACCAACCAAAACAGTCGAAACTTTTTAACTCCAACAAGGATGGATATATAAGCAAGCTTTTTTTTTAACGGCTACGGTTTTATTTTATTTTACCTCGAGAGCACTCTGCTTCCCGCTAGAGGTTTCGAACTCCACAAAACCAAAACAGAAACCTTGCTGCTGAAGATCGTCACAAACAACGTGTAAGGATGGTTGGTCCTTTTTTTGGGAAGAAGATTGTATATAATAAAAAACTATATCACAAAAAAACCTTATTGCTTCTGACTTGAATCCCCTCGTGCTTGATAGCACCAAAGCTCTTGAACACCTCTTCAAGTTGTGTTGGTGTCGTGTCGAAAGGTAAGTTTCGAACATATATTGAATGACCATCATCTGACAAACCAAACAAAAAAGAAATCAACATCCAAGGAGAGGACTCTCTTGCATGCATTATTCAAGCAGCAGAATAATGAAAAAAGGTTTTTTTTTACCGACCTTCCACATCAACATTGCTACTGTTTGCAACATTCTCGGGCGCTGCTGCTGCTGCTGCAGGCTCAGCAGGAGGAGCAGTTGGCTTGGGTCTGGTACTGACAGGAGCTGCTGCTGCTCTTGGCTTGTTCCGAGCAACTTGTGTTGGTGCTGGACCGCTTTTCATCAGTTTCAGCTGTTGAAACACGCACAAAAAAAAGACTTTGTGACATTTTACTATAAAACAAATTTTCACATCATCATCATCATCTATGAGTTAGACTCACGATTGAAGCATAGGAATGCTTAGGAGCATCTCCTTGAGGCACTGGTAGAACTTCATTGTGACTTATTTGAGCTGGAGCTTCGACAGGCTCAGCGTCAACAACAACTCCTTCATCTTTATCAGAAGGATCATACACCTCCGCCACATTGTCAAGATCTTCCTCCTCAATAGAAGCAACTGGCTCTGGCTCCACCTCAGCCTCGTGACTAACAACAACACGTTCTGACAAGAATCATGTCAAGCAGATGTTAGTAATTATCCTAATCCAAAAAAAAGAGAGCATATGTGGTATATAGTCTATCTATCAATCATCGTACCTGGTTCCACAGGAGCCTGAACATCTCTGGTGGTGGTTCCATTGATGGCTTGTGGTGGTGCTGTCACCTCTTTTTCCTCTAGGAACCGAAACACATCGTTTAAGACAAAGTAGCCCTTGTCTTGTGGAGCCAAGAAGAACGTTTGGCTGAACTTCTTCCTCACGTTATCGTTCCCGGTTAAGCGTCCGGTCACCAGCACGATGACGCCTCTCTCATGAGACTCCTGAGCATCCGCAGTTTCTATCTCCGCCGTGTAGTTTTCATATTTCAATGACATGATCTTATCGTTGATCGCCTGCAAAAGAGTGGAATCAAAAGTTAATCTAACTCAGAAGAGAGACACAACAAGCATATCAAAAAGTTGACTTAAAAGAGTATAATCTCACTTGCATAGTTGTGACAGTAGTCACAGCACCGGTAGCATCAGGTCTGGTTAACAAGCTGGAATCCTGATAAAACCGATGAACTAAACCGGGAGACTGGTGGAGAATGTGATAGTATTGCTCCACAAAGGCACGGCCAACAACCTCAGCACCAGGAGAAGGGCTAGCTTCCTGCTGTGCCATCTATATATATATATATATATATATATATATATATAAATATATATAGTGAAGAGTATATTATTAACAAAATTTATTATATTATAAATGATTAAAATAAAAGGAAGATTAAGCCATAAACTAATGTTTACATACAAAAAAAAACATGAGTTGAATTGAAGAATTAACAATGAGGTATTCATTTGATTCTAACCTCAGAGCTGGTAAATGGATTTGAACATTTAATTACTATTGGTCAAATAAACCTGAAGGGTGATCCAATTTATTAAAACTCAGATCGAAAAGTCAACGATCTAATAGAAAGACTTAAGATTTCACTGTTCTAGATGAAACTAAGCTCACACACACACACAAAACCCTAGAGTGAATAAAGAGATCACAACACTTCAGCATTAATTCAGAAACAGAGAAACAAACAATGAAAAAAAGGAGCAAATGATGTTTTTTTGTCATAAATGAATCGAGAAGAAAAAAGTAAATGAAAGAATTGGTCAGATCAAATCTCAGATAAATAAGTCTTTTATTTAAGGCTACGACTAAATCCAGAAAGATTAAAAAAAATGAAGAGATCGAAAGAGGAAAATGAAGTGTGGTTTGTACTTACAGTGATCTGAAGGAAAGGAGGGAGGGGGAGAGGACAAAGAGAGATCTGCTGCAGAAGCTACGAAACAGAGCAAGGACGAGCGAGACAGCGACAGACGGAGAAAATAGAGTGTGAAATGGAACCAAACTTGTTACCAAGTTTCAGTTCTGTTAAGTTCGGTTCGGCCCACGAAAACTCTGAATTGGGCCTCTCTTTTATCTATCATCTGATTGTTAGGTTCGGCCCACGAAGACTCAACATTGGGCTTCTCTTAAATCTCACAGACCGAAAGTTTCGCTTCTTATATCTCATCTAGTTGTTTGGTTCGGCCCACGAAAACTCGACATTGAGCTTGTTGGGCCTCTCTTAAATCTTCTCTCTTTCTTACTTTTTTTTTTGGTCTCTAAAAATTCAAGATTTACAATAGAGGTTTCCATGACTTGTTGTAGGAATCAATCAAGTCTGACTTTTCTGATGATTATTTGAGGATTAGCTGTTGGTGTAAAATATTCTGTGAACCTGAAGCTGGGCTATGATCTGAGAACAATCATTAAGACATTATTATTCTGTTGATATCTCTAGTACAGTCAACTGTTTACTTTTCTTTCTATATATTTTTCTGGTTTTTTTTTGTTTGTGTCTCTTTGCCAAGACACCCAGACAGCTTCTACAGTTTCTTATACATAACATAATATGGAGTTTTCCATGATTTATAATATATGTGTTTGGTGTGTGGCTTAGTTTGTGAAATTTGCGCCTACAATCTTAGTACATTGGGTTCTTTATGTCACAGTTTGTAGCACCATTTTTCTATTTAGGGCTTGACTGGTGTAACCGCAGCGGTTGCGGTTGCGGTTGCGGGAGTTTGCGGATGCGGGTGGTTGCGGTTTTAAGCGTTTTCTAAAGATTTGTACGACTGGTACAGCTGTTAGAAATTGTTGCATTTGCGGGACTTTTATGACTGGTAAACTACCAAACGCAACATCTGTTAAATAATAATTTAATAATATTTATATTTTATGTAATTATAAAAATATTAAAAATCATAATAATATGATAAATATAAAATTTATATTTATAAAATCATATTATCAAATTTTAAAAATTTATAGAAAATATTTTAGTTTTGAGTTTTTATGATATAAATTGAAATATAATATGAATACATTTTACAATTTCTAATATTTCAATTGAAAATTTTTATTGGATATTTTTAGTAATATTTTTATTTATTATGTTGTTTTTTAAAAAAAATTACCCTCCCGCAACCGTCCGCAACCACAAACGCTAGCTGGAACCAGCTTTTGATTTTAAGAGGTTCGGAGCGGTTTGAAGCGATTTATAGCGTTTTCTGTGATTGTTTCGAAACGCCAACAACCGCTATGAACCGCAAAAGCTGCGTTTGCGGATGGTAGCGGGAAAACCAGTCACCCCCTTAGTCTATTAATGTCATTGGATCAATTTTTTTTTGCGATGCCAATAACCTGGATTAGTGGATGTGAACTACTTCATATGCAGTACAATGTTTGCTCTTCTTTGGACTAATACTGTAGCATAAAAGAAAGCTTGTGTCCAGAATTTATCTAATCGGATGCTGAATTATCTTTCATGTCAATCAAGAAACAGACAGTCAAGACAATCATCTCTCTTTTATTTCATCCATAAAGCGAAAATATCATATTGTCACTTTGGTTATCTGAGACTTTTCATATAGAAATTAAGAGATAACTTGATGAATCGATTATTAATTAAAAGATCATATTGTCACTTTGGTTATCTTTCTTTTATTTCATCCATTAACTGACTCTGACTTGTGAACGTTTTACTCATTTAACATCTCTGAGAGTTCAATATTTCTAAGACCAAAGGTGATACTGGAAATAATGGAGGATCCAATTAGTGCCTGGGATTTATGTAATCACATGTTATGTATAAATTTTCTGATCTTAAAAGCCAGTACAGTGATCTCAGCCATTCAATTGCATTTGCATAATGCATTGAGTACTGTTGAAGTCATGGGATTGCTTTACTTTCAAAGTCAAAGCTGAGAAAACATTATCTGCAATAAGTTTTCTTACTCAATGTGTGTCCCCCTTTGCTTATTACTCTCTCCTGAGTCCTGACAATTAAAGGCGCTTCACTATTCCATACAGTAACTTTTCTCTTCCTTTGCGGGTTCATATCTTCCCCTTTGTCTCCTCCAAATCCAACTCGAGGCTATTTCACTTCCTGACAAAGATAGGAATCCAAATGAATCTTACAAACTAAAATTCAACAAACAGAATCAAGTAAATCAGTTTGTCTACCTTGTGGGTACGTCGCTTACTTCCCATATCCATATATAAAAGCCAATCCTTGTCTTGCCATATAAACTTGTTGCATCTGTGTGTCTTAAATCTCTGTTGTACCAGTAAAATGCCCAGCACTCGTGGATCGGACGTAGTCCGACCGAGTGCGGGCGACACTCGTTATCAAGGTTGATATATGGGGGTGCGGGGGCCTGCGGCCCCCCCGGTACGGTATGCCTTTTCGGTTTAGGAAAGTTACTATTTCTATTGGGAAAAGGAAATCGGGTTTCTTGAGGCTGTATAAATATGGGTCTAAGAGTTTGTAAATTATTATCACATCATTAATAAGAAACCCTAAACGGGTATTTGCCTCAATACGTTTTCTTTTCTATTCTTCTTCTAACCTAAACGACGGCTGTTCACAACAAAACTTATATTATATATTTTTTTTGTTTTATATGAAACCCGTGATGCTTATAATATTATTTATCTCGAAGTAAATATGATCAATGGTTATGATGTGTAACAGTAAAACACCGAGAGAAACGGGTAGTTTCATCAGTGTTTCAAAGTGCAGCCAATTCTGGAGACACCTTTACTGCATCAATAACACAAAAAGCAAGAGCAGTAATGTATTATGTCAGTATGTATATACATGCATGATATTTATATGGGTTTGAGTACTCGTAATGCATGTAGTAAATTAACCCAATTTACTTTTTGGTGGTTTTTACTCCTTTTGGTGTTGTTTCTTACAAGGACATATCGTTGTCTGTTTCAGCATGAGCCTTCTACATTTACTGACGTTCAGACACGAAAACGACGGCTCAGAACCAAAAGACAAAAGGAAGAAGAAGACGTTACTTAGGCCATCGTGTACTGTAGCAGATAAACGACACCCACTTTAGCTCTTTACATTGTGTTTTCAATATTTTGTTTCTCGATTATCTTGTCTTGTAGGCAAAATAAATAAAAGAGTTGTGGATGTTATGATTCGTTGATATCACAGAATGAAAACTTGGATATTTTTTATATCATTTGATTCTGGTATCTAGTTCGAGTTGTGATGGCGATGGCTTATGACATTTCTAAATTTTTTGTTCGTTTACTTGTGGAAAATTACAAAATTTGGAGCTGTCTATATCTTTATTTATCTAGCTATGGTATGTTAACTACAATAAAGGTTGATTACATGTTACCCAAAATCATGGAAGATGTTCAAGTAGCTAATTCTGCATGGGTTAGCCAAAATGTCTGTTGCATTTGTATAGTTATGCTAAATCGTTAAATAATATGTTATGATATTATGAGCGGGGATGTCTATGATATTATCTAGCATATAGTTTTTATGATGCTTATAGAACTGTTTATCATGTTTTTAATTGTTTCAAAAAGTAAACTTGTTCATGGTAAATAACAGGACCCTCAAGATAATTTCGCAAACGGGGTTAAAGACGTATAATTGGGTATGGTATTCTTGGCATATCAATGAAATACTTATAGATTTTTGTTGCTGAACTCCTTTAAATAAATTTAGAGCATGTTATTTGCCTAAAAGTTGTGCTCAACTCTTAATCACTTCTGACGGAATATTTGTATTTTTATATTTTTGTCACTAAAAGTTGTTTAGTAATAAATAAAAACGCGAAGTGTTTTTTGTGAAAAGATAGCCTAAAATACTTTTCTGTTTGCTTAACAGTTCCATCATATTTTTTTCTTTTAAAATGAAATTTAATTCTATCATGTTCATTCTGCTAACTTACTGTTAAATCGATCGGCAGTAAAAAAACTATCAGGAATCTGCTAATATAGCCAGTTTCAAAAAAAAAAATCTGCTAATATTTATATTATATTAAAATAGAAGTCACAACTTCATATCATGTGTGATATTTTAAATTGGACCATTATTTAGAAGATTTATAAAATACACATAACTTAACTATAATATTATTTAATATTTTCATTTTTATTTAAAACTAAAACAAAAATTAATTTAAAAAAATTCTAACAAAATCTTTGAAGAATCTTTTCAGAATCTTTTCAAAACTTATTTTCGAAAATTGATTAATTTAGATTTTAGTTGTCATAAAATATAATCAGAAATTTAATTTTAATTTAATTTTGATTTATAAACAAAAAATATAAAAAATATTGTAATGATAATAGCCACTTTAAATGATTACTTTTCAAAAATATATTTTACAAATATTTTAAAAAGATTTTTTTGGAAAGCAATATCCATTTTTGTTTAATTATATAACATGTATAAAAAATTAACTTATTTTTAAAAAATTATATAGACAATAATCTAAAAATGAACAAACAAAACAAATTACTAAAAGAAATCTAGCACTTTGACGGGTCGGGATCATAATAAATTAAATACAAAATAATTCTGAAGTATGTCATTAACTATTACCAATTTGATTTAGTTTTTAACAGTAGGTTCAATTTTATTTAAATTTTATATATATTTTAAATTTAGAAATAAAAAATATGTAAAATAGTACTGTTACGTAATTATGTTTTCAAAAAAAATTATTACAAGAATACAAAATTAGAATATTTTACAATAATAATATCATAAATCACATAAACACGGTATAATAAAATTAGATGATACATAATACTAAAATATACTAATTTACTGATAAATTTTGTTTTATAAAATAAAATGATTTAGTATAGAAAATAAAACTCGCACGGTTGTACGGATCGAGATCTAGTAGCTTCTTTAATTTTTAATTAATTAGTCTCCTGACGGAAAAAATATAATAGAGGGACGAGCAAATGAAACTGCTTTTGGGTAAACGAAGCTTGCTTTTATTGACCTACAATGTCTTGATGATCAAAGACACAATTTTATGTGTTTTGGATGCAAAAACTTGTGTTCCCACATTAAAAGACAAAAACTCTCAATTCCCTAGCGAGTAGAATTCGAATTTTGTTATATACTTTAGGTATGGTTATCACCAACACCAAGTCATCACTAACGATATATGCACATTCTCTCATCTAATTAAACCCTAACGGTTCTCTTAGTTTCCAACATCGATGTTCTAAACGGTTATTGGATGATTGAAACTCATTTAGGTCAATATGGCAAAAACCGGTCATGCGACAAACTGGAAAACATTCACTTCAAACTCCCAAAAATTTTGAAAAAATTTATATATTAAAAGACACTTAAATTTGTTAAAAAAAGATATTTAAGCTTCCAAATTATACCTTCCAAAATTTCAGGGCCGATTCTGAATATAACTGGTTGGGGAGTTTGAATATACAGTTAATATGGCTGGTTATTAAATTTCAGTCCATCATAGTTACACTCATAAATCATAAAAAAAAATATACAGTTTTTTGTTGCGCAATGACAATTATGTAAGGACAAAACAGATTCTTATTTCTAGGTTTTATGCCATAATGATCACTGCGATGAGAAGTTCACTTCTGTTCAGCCATCATCATTATAGGCATGCGACCACATATTGGCCTTTTCTTCTCCGACATCCCCAACATTTCTCTTTCAGTAATCATTTCAAATTCCGCTATATGAGAAATCCCAAGAAGTACACATTCTTAAAAGGGTTTAATTAGTAATACTTAGGGTTTTTAATGCCAAGCTTGCTACATACTTATTTTGAGAAATCATGGGAAGTAAAAACAACCTGGCTATTAAAAATGCACATGGAGATTGCAGAGCTTTGACATGATTCTGCGAAAAGTCATAGCAAACATATACATATATGCAAACATACATGTAAAACTTATAAGGATTACAAGATCCTATGCTCAAAAAAGTTGAGGAATTTAAGCGCAGAAGCTAAGTCCCATCATTCATCTCTAGGTCCTCTGCTCCCATTCGTTTGTGCTAGCCCATATAAACTTTCGATACCCGTACGTATATATACAGCCTATAGGATTGTGTTACTTTTTTGTCAACATGATGATTTAGGTTTACGTTAAGGAAATTTCTTGAGAAGGTTATGTACATGTATAGAAAATGCAGGAACAGCTCTTTTTTTTTTTGACAAAGCAGGAACAGCTTTTATGAAGTTGTTTTATCGGACCATTATACGTAGTAGTTTATCATATTGTATAATACACGTAGTCTGATGCAAAGTCCTATATCTGCCGTTCCCATACATAAAAAAAAAACTACAAAAATCCCTAGAACAATTTTTGTGGTATTGAAAATTTAAAAAGAAAAAACGTTAGTAAACTACTCTATCATTCCATGTTTATACTTATGTGTTTCGGAAAATTTAGGCCTTTGATGCGACCCAGACTTTATCTGGCTATTGTATACAATACTCTTTTGAGATATTTTTTTTATAACTATGATATTTATGCGACTTGTATTTAACAAAATAAAGATGTTATATATATACAGCATTTTGTCAGTGGAGAGAATTTCAATTATTTTCTACTAATTTAATTAAGCTAACTTTTCTCTAAAAGTTCCGTCATAAATATACAGAAAACTATGTTCTATTGAATCTGATCACAAGATTATGAATATATTACATAATTATTGATGAACTTCTGAATTTGAAACCAAATGTGATATGTCAATAACACAATAATATCCCATTGGGTTAAATGCGCGGTCAATTATAGAAGACTTTAATTATAGAAGCTAGTGATCAACTTGGATACAAAAAAACAAAAAAATGGCGTGATTGTGGGCAAAAATCTCAGTGGCAAAGACGCATAGAAGAGAAGTGGTCCACATATCTCTTTGAGTATTTAAGCATTAGATGCTTTCAAGAAAAATCTATACTCTTTGGCCCATTCTCTGTCAGAGAGAGACCCTTACCTCCTCTAGCTGTCAATCTATGATCGTTATATAGTTATACGTTTTAGTATATAACCACACGTTACATGCATATATTTACTTAGAAATAAAAGCATTCTCAAATCTCAACAACATGGTTTAAACAAGTCTAACTTCTCAATCACTAAATTCAGTTACGTTCCAACAAGTTGATTCGTTGATATACAATGTAATTCAACAATTTTTATCACAAACTTTCATATT
Organism: Raphanus raphanistrum subsp. raphanistrum; assembly: GCA_019706035.1. Taxonomy (NCBI): domain Eukaryota; kingdom Viridiplantae; phylum Streptophyta; class Magnoliopsida; order Brassicales; family Brassicaceae; genus Raphanus; species Raphanus raphanistrum. The sequence goes on from CM033983.1 coordinate 19,425,768, forward strand.
ATTGTAGTTTTATAATCATTTGAATTTTTTGGTAAAAACTCTATAAATTAATAATATTAAAATATGATATTTTATTAATATAGTAATTTACAATTTCTGAGATTTACATATTTGGTATTTTGTTTTTATGTAAAATAAGAAAGATAAATAACTATATGGTAGATACATATTGATTAAATTTTATAGATATACTAGATATGAGCCCGTTGCGTTGCAACGGATTTTGTTTGATATTTAATTTAATAAAAAACATAAAATAACAATTATTTTATCATAATTTTATGAATGATTTGCATATATTGTGTGAGATTTATTTTATAATTAAAAAATTATTTTATGTTTTAATAATTATATATTTTTCTTATATGTACAAACACATATTCATCATATTCACAAATACTCATGTACGACGACAACCTCATAATTAAAAAAAAAATATGTTAGCATCATAAGATGTAATAATGATAATAAAAAAAATTTAGTTGTATCAAGAAATTTAAATAAAATACTCATGTAATATTTTTCACATAAATACTATTGTTTTGTAAAACTAATATATGAAAACTTAAACCTAAATATAGTGTGAAATATTTGTAGCTTCTTTTTCATGATTGCTTAACATACAATTATATATTAAAAAGAAAAGTTAGTTAATTATAAGAAATTAATAAGAATACTTTTCCAATTTTCTTTTGTTTAGGTTTTGAAAAAGGAATATTATTTCTTTAATAGTTAGTTTTTGTTCATTAATTTTATTAAATAATTTATTGTACTTGTTGGATTTTATAATTCGTTTTTGTTTAATATCTTTAAAAACAAAATTATTAAAAAAAACATTTTCAAAAAGATAATTAATTTCAAATATCTTTTTACAATTGTTTTTTGTTTAGACCTAAAAAATTACTATCAATCTTTTTAACAATATGTAATTGTTAAAAACTATATGATAGTATTTTTTATAAAATCCTAAAAAGAACCATAAAAGACTATTCTGTAATAAAAGAAATTCTTTTCTAAATCTCTTTTATATCATAAACAAAAGAGAATTGTATCATTTTTTACACATGTCACAATTTTTTTAGAAAACAAATTAACAAAGAAATAATTACTTTAAAATATGTTTTACAATTATTTTCTTGTTTAGAATTAAAAAAATGAAAATTACTATCAAATATTTTAACAATATATAGTGTAAAATACTAAAAATGGTAATGTTTTAATTTTCCTTTTCTTAAAATACTAAATCATAAAATATAAAATTTAAAGACTATTTCGTAATTAAAATTTTCATTTTCTTAATCTCTTTAAATCCTAAAAAGGGAGAATTTTATCTTATTTTTAAAACATGTCCCAATAAAAAATTTCAAATTACTATCAAATATTTTTAACAATATATAATGTAAAATACTAAAATGTTTTACTTTTTTGCATATGGTGTGAGCTTTTTACATTTTTGGTTTAATAATATTTTTTTTTAAATCGTTTTTAAGTGACAATTTTTTTTGGTTATGACCTTTTAAATTAGGATTTGAATAAAGGAAAATTAGCATTATTTAATATTTTTTTACAGTTGTTTTTTTATTTCTTTCATAGTTATTTTTTACTTTTTATTTACTTTTACTTTTTTAAATCGTTTTTATATGTAAATAATATTTTTGGTTTAATCTTTAAAAAAATATAAGATTGATTTTATTTACTTATATGTATTTTAACACATGTCACAGTCTTAGAATTATAATCGCCATGTGTCGCGATCGTGTTAATTAGTAACTTTGAAGAACCAAGCTTTATATAATAAGATATTTTATGTTATTTTGTTCAATTATTTGGTGTATAGAAAGTATATACAGTAAATATTAATGTATTTTTTTCTGTAAAATAATAATAAAATAATCTGAAAATATTTGAAGTTTTTAGAAACTAAAAAATAGATTTGAATAAACTTTACATACATTAATTATTAATTTATATTTATATCTAAACAGTATATTTATATGATTTTTTAAAAAAGACTATTTTGTTATTTTACCGAATTATGTTACATTCTAATTAATTTAATTTGGAATTGGTAAAATTTGTTAATTTGTCATGTTATTAGTTTATTGATTATTAATTTCTAATGTATGTTTTGTCTTAAACCATTGTAAATGGTAACCTTTTGCCTTCCTAAAATGATTAAATCGTATGTTATAATTGTTGTTACAGTCGAATAGTAATTAAGATATATAAAACAAAGAAGACGACAGTGATTAGTTACAAACATGGTACAAAAGATTAAATCAAGATCAGAGTGAAACACTCGAATGGAACCGAAAATAAATATTAGAATATTTTAAAATTTATTATAAAGCTCACATATAATATTCTCGTATGACATGAGTTTTAGACGAAGACATGGACATACCCATCAGAGTATCAATACACTACATAAATTGCTCTTCTTTTGTCCTTGTGCATAAATTCCTTTCATACCAAAATAAAACCCTAGGAATTGGAATATTTAATATAAAATATATATCTAAAATTCATTTATTATTTAACTTTCCCCAATCATTAATAATATATACATAAAATTCGAGTAACCAAAAAAAGAAATACTTCTCATAGTTATTCCTCTGCCTTCTTATCTCTTCTTTCTTCTTCTTCCTTCTTCTAGACCCAACAAGATCTTAAACTAAGAACTCGAGCTTATACAGTCTTCACTCTATGTAAGAACTTGTGAAATAAATTTTCTTAAATTTTAATTTCTTTTTGAACTTCCAATACTTAGATGCAGTCTCATGAAAGATATCAATCAAATCTATTTTGCTTTGTTTTCATGTGAATTTTTCTCCTAAGAAGCAACAATAACATCACTTCACCTCAGTATCATTGCATAATTAAAAGCTATAACAACTATTTATTCTCTTTATGTTGTTAAATCGGTTGATTTTCTTGTCTTCTTGTTTTCAGATCTGTTCTTCACAAGAAAAGATCAATTAATTGAGATGAGATCAAGAGAATGCAACGAAGATGAGATTCAAGCAAAGCAAGAAGGAGATCATAATGACAATAATAATCATCAAGTTGACTTAAACAACATGTTGCAGCAGCAGCAGCAGCAGAATCAGCCTAGTTCGTTATCATCATCGAGGCAATGGACCTCAGCTTTTAGAAATCCAAGAATAGTTCGAGTCTCGAGAACTTTCGGTGGCAAAGACAGACACAGCAAAGTCTGCACAATCCGTGGCCTTAGAGACCGGAGGATAAGGTTGTCCGTACCAACAGCAATTCAACTTTACGACCTTCAAGATCGATTAGGGCTGAGTCAGCCAAGCAAAGTCGTTGATTGGTTACTCGAAGCAGCAAAAGATGACGTCGACAAGCTTCCTCCATTACAGTTCCCACATGGTTTTAACCAAATGTATCCAAATCTTTTTTTTGGAAACTCAGGAATAGGAGAATCATCATCATCAACATCAGCGTTTCCAGGTACTAATCTTGGGTTCTTGGAGAGTTATGATCTTGGTGGCTCTTCTTTAAGATCAAGATCAAGAATCCAAGATACTACAACAACACCGAGAGAGAGTTTTGATCTTGATAAAGGGAAATGGATCAAACACGATGAGAACAGTAATCATCACCAAGGTCATGCGTTCGACACCAATCATCAACATTTCTCTCTGACCAATCCTTACAGCAACAACAACAGTACTTCCTCCTATTACAACCTTGGACATCTTCAACACTCGTTAGACCAGTCCGGCAATAACGTTACTGTCGCAATATCCAATGTTCCTAGTAATGATAACAGCAATAATCTCAATATGCCTCCACCGTCGTCTGCTGGAGATGGATCTCAGCTATTTTTTGGTCCTCCTCCTCCGGCAATGAGCTCTCTATTTCCTACGTATCCATCGTTCCTTGGAGCTTCTCAGCATCAACATCATCATGTCGTTGATGGAGCTGGAAACCTTCAGCTCTTCAGCTCCAATGCCAACACAGCGTCGCAGCAACAGATGATGACGGGTAACTCTAGTTTGATTAGACCGTTTCATCATTTGATGAGCTCGAATCATGATACGGATCGCCATAGTAGTGATGAAAATGATTCAGATTCGTGAAAGATTCATAAATCTATACTATACATACATATGTTATAATATGCACACGTATTCGTCTATATTATATATTTGCGTATTAATGTTGGATTTGGTTTACATAAATTCATCTTTTGTGTGTATATATTGAGTTTTAATAATCTGATCAGTCTTTGATTTGGTTTCGAACAAAGATATTCGTAATGCGAGGTTGGTGTCTTATGCTTGTGCTTTATGCTTATACATATATTTGGTGATTATAAACTTCGATATCTCGTTAGTTATTGCTTGCTCATGAAAATCTATGAATTCTCCTAGCTAGTTCGTCTTCTGTGTTCATTGATGAATATATACATAACATTGTTACTCAAATAAAAGCTAGAGATATATACAATATATAGATTTACCATAAATATCTAAGAATTTTTAACATAATGTATAGTCTTGCATCATGTGTAGTTTTGATTAATAATTATGTCATTAGTTAGGGTTCGGGGTTTGAAAAACGATTTTTTTTCTAAAAACAAAGGCATGTCTATGGATTTTATCATAACAAGCTTCTCTCTCGCGCTAACCAAGATGATAAATTATACGACAATAATACTAGCATACATCTTGAAATTATAGCCAATCAGCGTGCAGCCTAGTCGTCGAAACACGCATTAATTTCAAGAGAGTAGGCTTCACTACTCGAATATGGTTCAAAAGTATAACAAAATAAAATTAATTTTAATAGCACAGACAGACATTAATCCAAGTTCGCTATTCATGGAAAAATGTTATTAAGACAAATACTGTTGAAACTTAAAAAAATAAAAGATTAATCTCAACCATGATTGCATAGTCACTTTTGAATGTATATATATTATATATATTATATATATATACGAATTTGGTATTTTCGTACAAGTACTAATTTATACCGTAACCTATATTGCTAAATATTCTTGTAGTGATATATCTAATTTCTTTTTTCAACATATCTAATAAATTTATTTTGTGTACAATTCAAATGGAAAGCAATTGAAGAGTAGTTGCTTGTGATGTGTCAGAAAAAGAACACCAATAAGTTTCCATAATTGTATGTCCACCATTATTCAATTTCTTATAACAACTATGTACGTATTTGGACGGACATATTACGAATGTATTAATGAAATACAAATATGTTATGTGTACTTCAGTTCAAAAAAAAAAATGTTATGTGTACATGCATGTTCTACGTATAGATACAAAATTAGAAGTATTGATACATAGGTTCCTGTTCACAATGCCTAGGCGCACCGCAATAATGCATGCCAAACCCTAGCGTCGTGTGTAAATATGCGTCACGGGTATATATACGCACGTGAGTATTTACTAAGAAAGTGTGCATTTATGTAATGTATATACAACTATAAGGCAAACTAGTTAAGATTGTTTTCCAGAACCACTAGTTGAGATTGTTAGCTAGCGTTTTCCTCATCTCCGTAATTGCTGACTTCTGATCTATTCCTCAAGATCAGATTTTCAAATGTTCGGCATGGTGGTCTTTAGCCGACACTCGACTGATTTCAATAGGAGAGGTAATAAATGTGATGGGATTATACTCATAAGTACATTCACATTTACGTGTTTATGACTGTTGTGTGTGAGGGAGAGAGATAATATTTGGGTCGACGAAATGCAGAGTGCAAAAAGACCAACGGTAATTTATGAGTAATGTGCTGATTACGTGTTTTTTTACAAGTTAACATATGTTAAAAATTGTATGTTTTTCAAACAAAACTTACAAAACTTACAACGACCCTTCAGTTTTTTTTACAAGTTAACATATATTAAAAATTGCAAATTTCTCGTAATAAACTCATCCATAAGGATAAAGATTATTTATCAGAAAAACGTAATATCCCCTAATTCTATATATAAATTATAAAACAATACTCTTTGTAAGACAAACATAAAACGTACCAATAGTTTTACTGTGTATAAGTGCATTCAAGGATTTTGTTTACGCCAGTGACAAAATCTCGCGTTAAAAGTTGAAATAATTTTTAGTAATATATAAAATGATTTAATTTAATTATCAGTAAGTGATTTTATGTAAGAAACTCAACTAACTTATATAGTGTCAGAATCCCATCCGATCCATAATCACTTCTATTCAACCCAAATTTGGCATATCGGTCTTTGATATTCTAAAATTAATGGTAAAAATCATCATCTCAAAATAGTGTGTTAGGGACAAAATTTTCTTTCATAAACTGAAAATAATTCTAAAGTAATATATTTAAAATATGAGCCAATCTACTTGGCACAAATTAATTAACCTTAGATTGAAAATACGTCTAAATTGATACTATGTTCTTAAGGTCGGTCATCATTCAGGTTATACATAATACTTGAACACTTCAGAAAAAGACTTTAAGATCCGGATATATGACGTCGCACACGGCACAACAACAAGATCCCTTTTATTTGTTAAACTACATTGTGATCTAATAACATATAGACAAATGTGTGCACTATGGGAATATTTGTTTGTCTATGTATTTATAGGTCTTGTTTCACTGAACAATCTATGGTTTATAATCTTGGCAGAGATGATATGATCCCAACCTCTTTATAAACTCAAGTTCTTGGTTCATATTCATAATAATACCACCAAATCAAATAAAATATAAACAAAGAAAAAGGAGAAGTAGTTGATGGTGAGTATTGGGATTAGAGGGGTCAGAGAAGGAAAGGGAAAGAAGAGAAGCAGTTAAGACAGCAACTGAATTTCAGTCAAGAACTGATCCCTATCTTCCGAGTTTAGTCCTCTCTCTCAGTTGTAGGGCCATTAATCGATTAGTAATTTATTGGTTTCGAAAACATAACTTATTTTCCCTTTAGGTGGTCCTTTGATCTTTTTATAACTCTTGTTTATATATAGATGGATGGACACACACTTGTCAAGAAAATTCAAAGATTTGCCATTAGATTTTTCTTTCTTTTTCAACCAAGATCTCTATTAATTACCCACACCATATCTCTTCTTATAGATCGGCTGAAAGGGTAACCATTGCACATATTCTAGATATTAATAATATTAATCCACCAACCTACATGTATATCTCCTCTATAGCTCTCTGATGTGATTTACAATTATTATTATTTACATGTTTAACGTAGAAATGAGTAGGCAAACAAAAAAAAATACCAGAACCTAATTGAAATAAAATCAAAATATCAAAAACTGAAACCGGATGGAAACCTTCAAATACCCTAATGATATATATATATTTATATATCTGAAATAACTGAACTAAACCGAGAACCTAACGAATACCCAAATATATAAAAAATTAATTATATATACATATAACATAACTAAATAAATATTTATAATTTAAAAATCTATTAAACGCACCTAAAATATTTGAAAAACTAAATTATTATAAAATATTCAACTTACTTGAAAATATCTTTAATATCTAGATATTTTATCCAAAATATTTAAATTAATTCGAAATATCCAATTTTTTTTTCTAAATCATTCTAATTATCCGAAATATCTAAAATAAGCGAACCGGAACCGAATGAGAACCAATTTTTTCCAGGTATTTTTTATTTCTTAGTTTTATTATCCAAACCGAACCGATCCGACACTATTTGAACTGACCCGAAACTACGCTAACCAAACCATCTTTTAACATCTTAACCGAACTACCGAATCGAACCAATACCCGAAACATTCATACAGAAAAGAGCATGTGACGAGATCACATAAGCACACACATATATACATATATATATATATATGTATGTATATATGAGTATATACATTAAGATGGGCATTAGATTGACATAATAGAGTACGAGAGTCATATATACGTTTTTGAATCTTTCAGTTGGAAGATATAATTTTCGTAAATGGGAAATATCATATATATATGGTCCATATGATTATAGACTTCTTTTTCATCACCAGCATGCTTCAAAGTTAAGAGAGGAAGAAAACAAACAGGTCCACTTCATTTCATTTTCACATAATTCACTCACTTAGGCATGCAATTCTTTTTGTTTTCTCCTTTTTCTTTTTCAATTCTTGTTTTTATTGCAGTGGTATTTATGGTACATATTTTATTCCTATTTTTCATAGGCCACAAAAGAAACTATCTTGTATACATCTTCCCTTGAAGAAAGTTTTTTTTTTGTGAGAATAAATCTTCCCGAAGAAAGTTTGTGCTACATTTCCTTCCATGGGTACTTTAAAATAATATAAGAACGTGATATGAACATCCATCCGAGCCTCTCACTCAATAGATTGAACATTTACATGTCGAGGTCGTCTACTTGACATCGATCAGCTTGTTTATAGTGTTATAAATTATTTTATTAAAAAAGATCTTAGATCTTCGAATGATTATAGGTTTGCAACCCTCCTACTAATCCACTGAAAACACTGGACATTTTCCCCGCTTGTTAAACTGACAATATATTTGTTAAGCGTCGACCTAATTGGCCTATATTGTTGATCATCTGACTAGACAGAAAATTGAGTTATATTCGCACATATGTTAATTATGACAAAACCAAAGTTGATAACTGATATCAAATTCTAAACTGAAAAATACATGTTTATGGTGTTTAGTATTGAGAGACCTAATATTTTAACCTTTTCCGTGATAATAAATCAAAATCCGGGATTATAGTTTTTACCTTTACTATGGTTAGAACTTAGAAGTACATATATGTAACAAAAATAATACAAAAGTTAATTTTGCTAAGCTAGATAGTCTGCTGGGAATGTGATAGGATCCCAAACTATCAACTTTCATACCTTGAAGGATATGATAGTCTGGGCCGTATTCTACGTACAAGCGAAGATTAGGGCCTTAGAAAAAAGGTAATAAAAGGGCTTCCATAAGCCCCCGGCGAGGATCGAACTCGCGGCCTTTCGCTTACGAAGCGAACGCAATACCACTATGCTACGGAGGCTTCACGACAATCAATTGTTAGCTAGAAATATATCTCCTCCATTAATCATTCTCAACTTTTATATATCCCGCAGAAGATTACTAGTAATGTGCCTAAGTTATGAGCAGATTAAGAGACTAACAGTTTATATTAACGCGGAGTTTTATCGAATGGATTCTTCATGTATGAAAATATTATCAAGTTAAAAGAAGATTACGAGAATAACCAGTGACTTTCTGTATAAACATTCATTGTTTTCAGACGAGACAAAACTGTAGAACAACATTTAGTTCTTCTCCAAGCAGCAGCAGCAACACCGTGTCACGTGATTCTCTACGCTTTCACATACTTATCTACATAGCCCTGCCAAAACAAAACAAAAAAAAGTGAAACCAGGATGAGTCAGGTTCGGTATTGATGGGACTAATGACAAGATTGTGACATTGTGCCATAGCTTTTATGTTTTTGTTTTTTTTTACCATGACGAGTTTGGTCAGCTTGTCCCGTGAACTGTCAATGTACTTATCGATCTTAGCTTTTGACTTGGGGACACGACGACCTTCCATTGAATTTGAAACTTTGTCCACCGCTCTCTTCACGATAGTCTTGAACGCCTCTTTGCTCATATTCCCTTGCCTCCACGATGGTTTCAGAAGCTCCTTAACGAACTTAGTTAGCGCCACCTGGAAAAGCTTCATGGACCGTGATGATGATGAATCTTTCTCCTTCGCATCCCCTCGAGACTTTCTCCTCGTGCTATCAGCTTCAAGTACATTGTTGTTATTTGCCTTTGGATTCTCGTTATTGGAGTTTGGAGTCAAGGTCTCATGGCTGTTACCTTCTCTTCCACTTTCTGCATTCTCACCAAACTCATTATCGTTATCTCCAGAAACCACTGCTCCGACATCATTACCCGTGGTGTTTTCTTCAACGTCGGGTGGTTTGTTTGAGGAAACACTGACCTGAGCTGCCGTGTCAAACTCACTTAGAGCTTGTTTATCAGCAGCACTTTGGTTGTTTTCTTCCATACTTTGTCTGTTTGAGGAAACGCTCGCCTTTGGTACAACAGTGTATGATTCGCTGACTGGTTCATGCTCCTGAACGCAATCTAGTTTCACAGATGCTGGTTCGAAGCTGTCTACGAAGGGGTCATACATGTCACCGAGGGGAACAACCTTGGTTCTTCCCGAGTAAGGCGAGGAAGAAGCTTGTCTAGAACCATCATCCACATCTTGGTTTGCAACAGGAAGATTCGTCTCAAAATTAATTGCAGGGACTGTGACAGAACTGGTTTCAGGTTGTGGAGGCTGCTGTTGTGTTGTATTTGAGAAGGCTATGATGTGAAGTTGATCAGAACCGTAGTTGAGAGGTTGGCTACTCTCAGGGAGTGTGATATCATCTGTGATAAAAGAGGAAGACAAATAAAACAAAATGGGTAAAAAAAAAAACATAGAAAGAATCGGTATTCCACAAACCGAACCTTCCATCTCAATGTCAGGATCATCATCATATAAAGGAGAACCATCCGCTGCCTTGTTATGTGGTGAAGAAGACGCAGCGTCTTCAATGTCAAGAGCTCTGCCATTTGCGGATTCAGGTTTAGCACAAGCGGTGTCTGCAAAGAGTGGGGATGAAGACGGAGGAGGAGGAGGAAGGGGCATCCCAGGAGGTTCCAGACTCTTGAGGGGAAAAGAAAGCGGGAAACTTGGTGGAGCATGAAACGGATTAGGGTAAGCTTGTGAGGGTGGCGTGGCGCCAGGAGGTAATGGTGGCGGGGGAGGCAACATCGAAACAGGTGGAAGATGAGAGTGATGATACTGCTGTGAGGAAGCAGGAGGTGGCGGATACGTATATCCTTGTTGAACCTCAGCAGGAGGAGAGTAGGAAGAAGCATGATTCTGTTGCAGATGGATCTGATTAGGAAGGCTATTTCCTGGTGAAGGATTATTAGAGCTTCCACTCGTGTACATGGGAGTAGTATGCATTCTTTCGGATTTCTCGTCCTCTCTGGCTAAAAACGTCACTGCCAAAAGAACAAAGAGGAACAAAAAAAAAAACCAAAGTTTTTCTTAGAAATCGGATTCTAAACCCTGAGTTCATCAGAAACCTAACTACACGAACTAAATGGATATTAAAAAAGACATGGATTTCATCATTGCCTTAAACCCAAAACGTATACAGAAATCGAACAAACTAAACTTCTCCAACCTAAACGAGAAAACTAAAAAAAAAAAAAAGACAACATCGGGTCCTGTCTTATTAAGCCCCCAACTATTCTCAGAAACTGAAACGGCAAAACGAAGATTTGCAATCGCGAAAGTTGACGTCTCGCTGAAGACAGAGATAGATTAGATACTCACCAGATTGTCTTTGATTTTTTACTCCCCCACGAGACACTGGAAAAGGTTTTGAACTTAAAAAAAAACTACGATTTTGACTGGGAAAGGAACAAGAAGAACCCTAAAATCTGTGGAAAGTTTCCAGAGAGACTTTATTGCAGACTGAGGAGGAGAAGATTCAAGCTTTTAGATTTACCAACGTGGTCTAGAGCCAAAAAACAAACCAAAACTGGCCCGTGCCTCTCGAACCCCGTGCCTCTCGCATGCGAAGCGAGCGCTCTACCATATGAGCTACATCCCCTTACGACTTCTCAATAAATGTATTCTTACCTATTTTAAATTAATGTTATTTCAAAAGGGGCTCAAACAATTCGAAAGCCCAAAAGTGAAGCCCATCTCATTCATGAAGTAGGGTTTTAGATACTACTTGCCCTGTTTCTCCCTCTCTCATTTCCTCACCCTAATTCGAAAATGCCGCCGCCGTTACCGTCTCTGCAACTCCGGCGACTACTCCTCCGCACCTTCACCTCCTCCTCCTCCTCCGCCAATCCTCTTCAATCTCACTCCCGTATCATCCCCGCCAACACGTCATTTCCCCATCCGCCACCTCCCAGGTTCCCTCTATTCCCTTCTTCCAGACTCTTCTCATCTGAAACCAATGCGGATCCACAAACCCCCGACCCGACTCAAATCGCTCTCTCCTTCTCCAAGGAGCTCACCGGAACCCCCGCCGAAGCCGATCCCCAATCCATCTCCCAGAGGCTCCACCTCAGCTTCTCCCACATCACCCCGAACCGCGATCTGATCCTCCACACGCTCAACCTCTCCCCCGAAGCCGGCCGCGCCGCTCTAGGGTTCAGCGACTGGCTCGACTCAATCTCCTCCTTCTCCCACGACGACGAAACCGTCTCCCTGTTCGTCGACTACTTCGGCCGTCGTAAGGATTTCAAAGGGATGCTACAGATCATCGCCAAACACAAAGACGTCGCCGGAGCCAAGACGCTAGAGTCAGCCGTCGACAGGCTAGTCCGAGCGGGACGAGCTAAGCAGGTGGTAGAGTTCTTCGAGAGGATGGAGATCGACTACGGGCTGAAACGAGACAGAGAGTCGCTCACCTTGGTGGTGAAGAAGCTCTGCGAGAGAGGTCACGGCAGCTTCGCCGAGAAGATGGTGAAGAGCACGGTGAACGAGATCTTCCCCGACGAGAGGATCTGCGATCTGCTGATTCAGCGGATGGTGCGCCGCCGGGAAGCTCGACGAGGCGACGAGGTTCGCCGGGGAGATGGCGAGAGGAGGGTTCGAGATCGGTACGGTGGCTTACAACGTGATTCTTGATTGTGTCTGTAAGCTTTGTAGGAAGAAAGATCCGTTTCGGCTCCAGTCCGAAGTCGAGAAAGTCTTGCTCGAGATGGAGACACGTGGCGTGCCGAGGAATACGGAGACTTTTAATGTGTTGATTAATAATCTTTGTAAGATCAGGAGAACAGGAAGAGGCGATGGAGTTGTTTGGGAGGATGGGTGAGTGGGGGATGTCAGGCCGGATGCTGAGACTTATCTTGTTTTGGTAAGGAGTTTGTATCAGGCGGCTAGGATCGGTGAAGGAGATGAGATGATCGATAAGATGAAGTCGGCGGGGTACGGTAAGGCGTTGGATAAGAAAGAGTATTACGGGTTTTTGAAGATACTGTGTGGGATTGAGAGGCTTGAGCATGCGATGGTTGTGTTTAAGAACATGAAAGCTGATGGATGTAAGCCTGGGATCAAGACTTATGATTTGTTGATGGGGAAGATGTGCGCGAATAACCAGGTGACTAGAGCTAATGGTTTGTACAAAGAAGCGGCGAGGAGAGGTGTTGAGGTTAGTCCTAAGGAGTACAGAGTTGATCCGAGGTTTTTGAAGAAGAAGAGTAAGGAGGTGGATAGCAATGTGAAGAAGAGGGAGACTTTGCCTGAGAAGACCGGCGAGGAAGAGGAGAAGGCTCAAGCAGATTAACATGAGTTTTGTTAAGAAGCCGCATAATAAGATGAGGAGGAGAATGTGATCGGTAGCATTCTCTTTAATGTTTTATGGTTCAAAACAGTCTTTTTGTTATTTCCTTGTTATTGTTTTGTGAGAAGGTACTGTGATCTTTGGTCAGTAGCCGAATAATCTTTTGGTTCAGCTTAATGTAACGTTTAAACACTTTTAATGGGTTGGCTGGCTCTAGAATCGGAGATAAAAGAAAGTTCTTTGCTTTTGCTTGGTTATTCACTAATTTGAAAATGCTCTCTTGCGCATCCAAGTTAGGTTTCACTTGTAGTTTTGTCAACGGACAAAAAAAGTAATCTTCGTTATCATGTTTGATAATAATTTTAAGAAGGATCCCGGAGATCATACAACTATACAGCTGTTCATCACATGGGTATGAAGTCAAAAGTCAAAGTCTGCGCCTTGATTTGTCTTCTCACATAACTTTGATCTCTTTCTCCCATTGGAACCACGAGAAATAGAAATGGAGTCTCTCTTCTCCGCCGTGATCGTCCTCCTTTTGGTTTCCTTTTCATGCTTCACTTCTTCAGGTAAATCTCTGAATATGAAGAAGAAGATCTCTCTCCTTCTACACATTCCCTTTATTTTCTCTGTTTGTCTCTTCTAAAACACTTACGAACTCTTTGTGTTATCTAATCTGCAGAAGCCTTCACAAGCAACAAGGGAAACATCACAATCAAATGGGATCTCATGAGCTGGACACCTGATGGCTACGTTGTAAGTCAACCATCATAACTACTTCTTGTCTCACCAAACACACAGAGATATGTTTTCTTGAATAAACGAACCTTTGTTTTCCTCAGGCTGTGGTAACAGCTTACAACTACCAGAAACAACGTTCCATTGGTTCACCGGGATGGAAAATGAGCTGGAGATGGACCAGAAAAGAGGTGATCTGGAGCATGGTCGGTGCACAAACCACAAAGCAAGGAGACTGCTCCATGTTCAATGAAAACATCCCTCATTCCTGCATCAGTAGACCAACAGTCATAGACTTGCCTCCTAAGACTCCTTACAATCAGCAGATCGCTAACTGCTGCAAAGGCGGTGTCTTGAAACCCGGTTTAGAAAGTGCATTCCAGATAGCCGTTGGTAATGCTGGTGACTCGGTTAAGACTGTTCGGATGCCTGTAAATTTCATCTTCACAGCTCCTAAACAACAGTATACATGTGGACCAACTAAGAACGTTAGACCGACCAGGTTTATATCCGCTGACAAAAGGAGAATGACTACAGCTCTGAGTAAGTTTCCCAACAGATACAAATCTATAGTTCTGACTTCTGATTGTTGAGCTCACTTCCTTTGTTTCTGTTCTTGTGCAGTGACCTGGAACATTACTTGCGTCTTCCACAAGGCAACATAAACACATCAAGTCTCTAAAAGAAACAATATCATAAGGAAATCTACTTCCAGTATTTATGTTGTTTTGTATTTTCATGTAAGGTTTACGTTCTTAATAAAATTGGAAAAACACTTGTTTGATTGGTTGAATTCTCTTCTACACGGTTTCCTTCCAGAACCGAACTGATCTATCTGTGGTTCCACAAGTAACAAAGACTGATTCAACCGGTGAGTGCTCGATCCACCGCGGTACACCGTTATGGTTTGAAGGCCACTTTGCCACTTTCTCTGCGGTTCTTGCATCCCACGTAACCACCTCATTGTTTCCTTCATCTATGGAGATTACAAACTCTTCCGTGTCATTAAAGATTGCCTGCGACCGCAGTTTTAACCTCTTTGCTCCGAGGTATTCCTTCACCATTCGACCAGAAGCTATTTCCCATAGCTTAACCGTAGAATCCTTACCGGACGAGAGAACAAACCTAACAAAAGCCATAAGATCAATCAAACTGTTCTGTCTGAGAAGAAGGAAATGAACATCTTTTTTACCTTTGATCTCTGGTGAATACTGCGCTGGTGACCTCTGCTTTTCCATGTGCACTACTAATGGAGCGTACACACTTTGCGCTGACCCCATCAAAGAGTCGTATAGCTCCATCCTTTGAGGCTGTAACGTAGACGGATCCGGTTGAAGAATACCGCACCTGAGG
This sequence comes from Raphanus raphanistrum subsp. raphanistrum, assembly GCA_019706035.1. Taxonomy (NCBI): domain Eukaryota; kingdom Viridiplantae; phylum Streptophyta; class Magnoliopsida; order Brassicales; family Brassicaceae; genus Raphanus; species Raphanus raphanistrum. Next base: position 19,441,208 of record CM033983.1, read on the forward strand.
AAACCAAGAATCTCACAGTCATGAATCCATGATCAATGACAGGTAGAGAGCCTTACTTTCAGAACATGTGAAGTACCTGATTAATGGCTCCATTTACTCCACTGTCTGGGAAATTCGAAGGAAGGAAGCATTGATAAGTGTTTACATCGTACAGATGTGGAACCGCATGATCAGTTCCTGCAAAAAGCAAAGATCTCAGTTTCAACATCATTGTCTGAGTTCAAAGGGAAAAAAGTTTTATAAGATGGTCTCTACAATAGAAGAATCTTCTGAAAGATTTTTACCTGCAAGAAGAAACTCTCCAGAAGGATGAAAAGACACAGAGCGCACGTTATGTGTATCCTGCAGGATTTAAGAGTTACCAATTCAATGACATGGCGTGTTTTCTCACAATGTAGCTAAGTATAAGCTGATAACAACCATGAGCTCTACCTGAAAAACTTTAAATGCTCTTTTAGCTGTCGTTTTGGAGAAGTCGAAGAACCTGCCAGAGACGCAAATAATAAAGAGGTTAAACACGCAACTTTCTAGTAATCACTGTGAGAACTCATTCAGGTAGAGAACATAAGATACTTTATACAGTTGTCTTTGGCACTGGATACTAGGATTGTGCTCCGGGGGTGGAAATCAAGATCGTTTATTGGCTGCAAATGATTTTTCATAAGAGTTAAGAGACACAAACAAATCAAGAAGTTTGATAAAAATAACGGTTAAGGCTTACTTCAGCATGATCATAAAAGCTACGTATTAATGGTCGAGCTTGAGTATCTCCTGAAAGCATCTGTTTTACTTTTGGCACCTAAAAAAACAACAACATGGCATATCCAAAGAACTATCAGATTCTTGATGATGCTCAAGGGGACAAAAAAGTTTCCAGGTGGTTTTTAGTTACCTCAAAGAGCTTAATTGATGTGTCTGCACCGCCGGTTGCGAAAAACATTCCATCGGAACTAAATCTTGCACACCTAACGACGCTCTAACAAAATGCATAAGCTTATCAGCCTACTAATATTCAAACTGCTCAGAGAATAATAATTTATACCAAGTTGTTTCACACAGAGGACATGAATAATGCATTTATTATGTATACCTTGTGCTCTGATAGCTGCTTTGATTCATGCTTTGGGAGAGTTTTTGATGAGCCCTTTACATGAGTAACACTAGTTGAGAAAAAAAGTCCAAACATTCAGTTAGATGATAAGCTGCTGTGATTTTATCTCTGAAGTAACATATAAATGTGTTACTCTCATTGGAAAATATTAAAAAAAAAAAAGGATAAGACCTGAAGTCAATAGAAGGTGTCCGAGGAGTAACGATTGATCCATAAGAAGTGGGAGATGAAGAAACACCTCTCAGTGACCCGTTGTTCTCCGCTGCAAGACCCTGTTCTCATGGTCATTAAACAACATATGTGGAAAAGAGAGGGAACCATTAAAAAAAAAAGGAATAACCTTTGCAACAAGCTCCAGGAGACGGTTTGGAGAAGCCTCAACATTCAATGGTGTCATGGTTGCTGAAGCAACAGCACCTGCAACCTAAAAAGAAAAGTTCAAAACTTTAACCATTTTAACACTTAACAGTAATGAAAAATACCCAAATTTGAGCACTTTAGCTAGATTCTCAAATCCAAACGAACTATATATATATATAAAATGAATTTCAAATTTCAACCCTTTCAACACTAAAAAGAACCCAAATTGAGAAGCTGTATCTAGTAGACGGATTCAAATGAGGAAAGAGAAAATGCCTGTGAGAGATTGTGGTGACGTAGATGAGCGACGATGAGGGCATTGAGCTGCCTCAAGATGTTTCCTTCTTGCAGAGCTTGCTCTAAACTGCCACTATTCTCCATCTTTCTCAAGCTCGAAACTAGAGTTAGCTATGTTGTCTGAGCTTCCTGTTAAGTGTGTTAAACCTTCCGTCTACCTCGCCCTCATCACTTACAGTTTCAGACAAAGGCCTAATGTGAGCCTAATGGGCCTACAAGGACCGAATATCAATCTACTGGGCCTTTAAAATTTTCGAGTGGTCACGTGCTACGCTCACGTGCGTAACGGTCGGCAAAGAGTTTTTGAATTTGGACTTGAGGCGCGGTATTCCACCCGAAACAGAAATATATTTTTAATTTTTAGTTTTTTGCCTTTTTTTCTATTATTCGTTTCTCTCTCTATCTCTCTCTCTCTTATAAAACTTCTCTCTCCTCACTGTCTCTCTCTCGTTTCAAATTTCGAATCCCTCTCCTCCACAGGTTTCGCATATCGCGAACATTCTTCCGAGCTTGAAAAAATTTCCCCAGCTCTCCGCCTTCCCGGATCGGATCTGCTTTTTCCGTGGTGTCGATTGGGTGTTTCTGCTGGATCCGTAACGGAGGGTTTTGCTGCGTTGTGAGCTGAGGAGGAGATGGAGGCCGCAGAGTGCGTCAAGGTCGCCGTCAACATTCGGCCTTTGATTACGCCCGAGCTTCTTAACGGATGCACCGATTGCATCACCGTTGTCCCCAAGGAGCCTCAGGTAACGCATCTTATGGGGGCGTGATTTGATTCCCATTTTGAAAATGGCTAATAATAATTGGGGATTTAGGGATAACTCAATTTTATCAAATGAATCATGTTCAATTCACGGATCTATTGATAATTGTAGGTTCAACAACTCATTTTTTTGATTTGCTATCTCTTCTGATTATTGGACAGGTTCATATCGGTTCACACACCTTTACATACGACTTCGTATTTGGGAATGCGGGCTTGCCGTGTTTGGAGATCTACGACCATTGTTGTGCTCCTCTTGTGGATGCACTGTTTAGAGGATATAATGCGACAGTTCTTGCCTATGGCCAGGTTTGGATTTCAGATTCTCGTTAAATGCAGTTTTCTTTTAGAGCTATGTTTCAACTATTGAAATTCTTTGTTTGTTGTTGTTTATTGTAGACTGGTTCAGGTAAGACGTATACCATGGGAACTAACTATAGTGGAGATGGGGGAAACTGTGGCATTATACCGAAGGTGATGGAAGATATATTTAGAAGAGTGGAGACGACTAAAGATTCGACCGAGCTATTGATACGGGTGTCTTTTATTGAGGTAAGCGCATCTTATCAAGCTTGTTGTTTGAGGTCTGGTTTTTTCTATGTTTAGGTTCAATTCCAATGCTTTACCTACAAAGTGCAGATATTTAAGGAAGAAGTGTTTGATTTGCTGGACTCGAATTCGTCTGCCCTCCTAAAGAATGATGGTGCGGTTCAGGCAAAGCACATTGCCCTCTCAAGAGCTCCGATTCAGATCAGGGAAACTGCTACCGGAGGAATCACTTTGGCTGGTGTTACTGAGGCGGAAGTCAAGACAAAAGAGGAGATGGGTTCGTTTCTAGCTAGAGGATCTTTGTCTCGTGCTACTGGCAGCACCAACATGAATAGCCAATCAAGGTGAAATCTATTGACTTTACATGTTTACAGTAGATTCCTTTCATGTTTCTTCAAATTTGCTAATGTAAGTTCTTTTTTTTCTTCTTTTAGTCGGTCTCATGCAATCTTCACAATCACTCTGGAACAAAAGAAAATTTCCAGTAGTTCCTCCACAACAACTGAAGATGTGGGTGAAGATATACTCTGCGCGAAGCTTCATTTGGTCGACCTAGCTGGGTCAGAACGTGCAAAACGAACGGGAGCCGATGGCATGCGCTTGAAAGAAGGTTATTTATCTCACACCTTTCTTTTCGTTCTACAGTTACTCCTCTTTTATTTTGTAAAGAGAGACAAATTACTTAAGCTGGGAGATTTGTTCTACTTTATGTTTTTACAGGAATCCACATCAACAAAGGTTTACTTGCGCTAGGAAATGTAATAAGTGCCTTAGGAGATGAGAGAAAGAGAAAGGAAGGAGGTCATGTTCCTTACCGCGACAGCAAGCTAACTCGCTTGCTTCAGGTACCAAGGCTTTTTGTATTTTTTTCTACAACACCTTGTCAATCAAACTATAATGTCACGAGTATAATAACCAGTACTAACTTGTAATGTAGGATTCCCTTGGTGGCAATAGTAAAACAGTGATGATTGGTATGATTTTCAATTCTTTAAGCTTTTTGATCAATCATTTTTTATTCATACCTAATTTAATAACGCAAGTAATGATGCAGCGTGTGTAAGTCCAGCGGATACAAATGCTGAGGAGACACTTAATACACTAAAATATGCTAATCGTGCACGCAATATTCAGAATAAAGCAGTGGTATGTATTTCTTACTAGATATTTCTATGTTTTCATTTACACTTTATGATCTTACAGTTTCGCCATTTTTTGCAAATGATTAGATCAATCGAGACCCAGCAGCCGCACAAATGCAACGAATGCGGAGCCAAATTGAGCAGCTGCAGACAGAACTCTTGTTTTATCGAGGTGACAGTGGTTCTTTTGATGAGCTGCAGGTAAAATCTGAACTAAGAAAAACATTTACATTTGATGCTAGCCTCATGATTTCACTAATTAAACCTATATATAACCTTTGTTAGATCCTCAAACATAAAGTATCATTGCTTGAGACAAGCAACCGTGAGCTACAAAATGAACTTCAAGAACGGAGAGTAGCTTGTGAGCATTTCTCGAAGAGTGCTTATGATGCTCAGGTTTTTCTTCTATTCTCATTGTTTGTGATGGATCAGCTCATTTGAGATCTAGCACTTAACACTTGGTTTTCTTCTATCTAGGTTGAGAAGGACAAACTTATAATGAAAATCGAATCTGTTCGCAATGGTAAATCCTTGGATGAGATTGAATCGTGCCAAGATGAGGTGGGGTGTCCTTTATAATTCCTTAGTTAAAGTCTATGACCAAGTGAGACTTTTTGGCTAAAGTGCTTATTTTTCCAGGACGTTGGTTTGATCAACAAGTACGTTTCAAAAATCCAAGAGCTGGAAGGAGAGTTATTGCATGTCAGAAGCTTAAAGAAAGTCAGTAACTACCAATATTCTGAGTCTGTTGATTCCCATGAAGATGGGCCCCGTTCGAGTAATGTCTTGTTCCCCTCATCCAATGAGTCGTCAGATTGTGAAGATAAAGTGATTGATGTCACAGGTTGGAAAATTTACTAATGTTTTACCATTTTTGCTTGCCTAATAGAAAAAAGCAGTTGCCTCAGACTTCTATATGCATATTCTTAAATTGATAAACACAAATTCTTTATTTAATGCCGGATGCTATGCTAAGCTGTGTTCATTTGTTTACATTGATGACAATGATTTGCAGTGTGTGCAGATGAGGTTGAATTTCAAGAAAAGGAGCTTGAACATTGCTCACTTCAAGAAAAGTTGGATATGGAGCTAAAGGAATTAGATAAGAGACTTGAAGAAAAGGAGGTACTATTTTCCATTTCTGGAAGGTTCTCCTGTTAGTATTTTTTTCTCCTTTTATTCACTTTATATGCATTAATATTTAAAATTCACTCATGAAGGCTGAAATGAAGCGTTATTCAAGTGGCGGTACATCTGTTCTCAAACAGCATTATGAGAAAAAGGTCCATGAGCTAGAACAAGAAAAAAGAGCATTGCAGGTCAGTGTTACGTGGTCTATATTGTATTTTGATGAAGTTTATGAACTCGGATTTTGATTAAATGATGTATGGATTGGCAGAGAGAAATTGAAGGTTTGAGACAGAACCTTGCTAGCATACCATCTGCCCCAGGCGATGGTGCCCAAAAACTGAAGGAATCTTATCTTCAGAAACTAAACACGCTTGAAACCCAGGTAATTTACCTTTTGGTTTATCAGCTATACTCGTCAGTATGGTTTTTCATGATGCATCGTTTTTATAGGTTTCTGATTTGAAGAAGAAACAAGATGCACAAGCGCAACTCTTAAGGCAAAAGCAGAAAAGTGATGATGCAGCAAGAAAACTTCAAGATGAAATACACAGAATTAAGTCCCAAAAGGTGTTCTTTCTTCCAGCGATCTTCATTTTAATACACTGTAACATACTGCTCATGATGTTTGCTTCTATTGAACTTTTCAGGTGCAATTGCAGCAAAAGATTAAGCAAGAATCAGAACAGTTCAGGGCCTTGGAAGGCCTCAAGAGAGAAGGAAGTTATGCAGGTATATTTTGATCACTTTGAGGCGTACTTGATTGATAAGTGTGTCATGTTCTCAATCATTAGTCACCTCTATTCAAATACGACATGTGCTTGTAGAAAGTCTTGTTGTAGTTTGGAAGACATTTTGACTTGGTTATTCAGAAATCTCATGTGTGTACTCAACCGCTCTTTATATTGTATTTTAAAATTTGACCAGCTCAAAAAAGAGGGAAGGAGAAATGAGTATGAGATGCACAAGCTCATGGCTCTGAATCAAAAACAGAAGCTGGTGAGCACATATTTATACACTTTCAGACAAATGATCTCAATCTTTTCTATTATTATGGCTGCTCAGTCTTCTGTGGTTTTAACAGGTTTTGCAAAGAAAGACAGAAGAGGCATCTCAGGCGACAAAAAGACTGAAAGAGCTTTTAGAAAATCGAAAGGCGTCTTCGCGAGAGATATTGAGTGAGGATTTCTCTGTAACATACTTTAGTACAATCAGTTTTATTTTTGTTGGTATAAATTACTAACTGCGTATCCTACTCTACATGCAGGTGGTGCAAGTGCTAATGGTCCAGGAACTCAGGTAAAACCCGCCAACTTATATAAAATCATGCTTTTTTTTCCCAGTTACTGACTAGATTTGGAGAGTTTGGTGAATGTGATGGTTGGTTTATAAATGCAACTTTCTAATGATTCATCTGCAGGCATTGATGCAAGCAATTGAGCATGAGATTGAAGTCACGGTTCGGGTTCACGAAGTGCGTTCTGAGTACGAGAGGCAAATGGAAGAGTATGTGATTGATTATTGCTTGTTTTATATCTTCTTCCGAAATATTGAAGTTCCTGTAAAAAATTTCTTATATAACCCCTGTCTATAAATTCAGGAGAGCAAGAATGGCGAAGGAAGTTGCAAGGCTAAGGGAAGAAAACGAGTTGCTCAAGAATGCCAAGATAAGGTGGGTGGTGATTTTGCATAAACCAGTACCAGTTCTTTATTGAAAAAATAGTAAACAGTTTACTTCTGCTGTAACCTAAGCAGCGTGCATGATGATACCATGTCTCCGGGAGCAAGAAACTCAAGGATTTTTGCACTGGAGAATATGCTTGCGACCTCTTCAAACACTCTCGTTTCCATGGCATCACAATTGTCTGAAGCAGAGGAACGCGAGCGTGTGTTTGGTGGAAAAGGAAGGTGGAACCAAGTTCGAACATTAGGTGAAGCCAAGAGTATCATGAACTATTTGTTCAATTTGGCATCAAGTGCGAGGTAAGATCTCAAACTTAAGACTTTTTTGAAAGATCATATTCAAAATGTGATTCCTAACTCATTCTCAATTTTATACCTGTCCATTGTTTAACTTAAAGGTGTCTTGCTCGAGATAGAGAATCAGACTGCCGAGAAAAAGATGTCTTAATAAGAGACCTGAAAGAAAAAATAGTGAAGTTTAGCAGTTTTGTTAGATACTTGGAGATCCAAAAAGCAGACCTCACGCATCAGGTGAAGGCACAGGTTAGTAAAAATAGCTTCTACTACTCTTGTTTTTATCTGATAGCTAATGTCAATCACTTATCCTCTTTAATTTTGCATGGGTTCCATTTTGCAGGCTTCTGAATTGATCAAAAGGTCTGCAGAGGAGAATCTAAACAGCGAGCACAGCTTGAAAAAAGCAGGAAGCCAGGAACTCGGTTATAGTTCATGAGGACATGGACACCTCAGATTCTGATGAGTCGGACCATGAACGAGAAGATCCAGATCTCGATGATGAATGGAAGCCTGAACAGGAATCAGAGCGTGAGTCGGAAGCGGAATCATGTTATAAGACTGAACAGAAAACGTAACTTCAAAGTAGGAAGACGTCGCTCGAGTGTGGTGCCCAGGCGTTCATATGAAGAGAATTCGGAATCTCCTTCAGACGAGGCAGAGAAATCCATGCCAACATCTGATGTGTGCTGCACTTGCAGTAAGAGCTCTTCTTGCAAGACGATGAAATGTCAGTGTCGAGCTACAAAGGGATCTTGTGGTCCATCAGTGCGGTTGTTCTTCAGTTAAATGTTCCAACAGGAACGCAGACGCAAAGCAGAACAACTCCACCTCGCCATTAGAGCACAGTGACAACTCTCAGGAAGAACAACAACAAGTCCTTGCTTCACGTGGAGCTTTGCTGCTGCAAAACGCTCTTGCTGACAAGCCAGTGGAGGAGACTAATGGAGAAGGAGCCAGAATAAGAAGAAAACCTCTGTCAGACATAGGAAACACGACGGTAACATTTTCTAGACTTTTTCATTGTACTTGATCGTTTCTCCGTTTCTGTGTAATGGAAAGAGATCATTTCATTACTTCGATGTTATTTTAGTTACAGGGTAAAACAAATGTTCCAAAGCCAGTGAAAAGAATGAAATGGAAGAAGCCTCTGCTTAAGCTTGTTGTAGATCAACCACCACCAACAACAACAACACCAACTTCATCTCAGGAGCCGAGCGACTCGGGAGAGGCAAATGATACCAAACTGAAGCTACCGAGGTCGATAAGATCGGCTAAAGGCAGCAACATGCTGAGAGAAAGAAACGCCGAGCAAAGCGGTGGTGAATCAGAAGTCGGTAATGGTGGTTTTGTGCAGAGCAGTTCTGGTGGGCCAAGTGGAAGTAGAACTTCAGATGAAAAAGAGAACCACACTCGTCGGATCTAACCAGGAAAACAGAGACGTTGCTTGATCTTTTTTCTTATTATTGTTCAGTGATCTTTATTTTGGTGTTTTAGACTAGTCGGAAAACATGTTCTACATGTATGCATATGCGAATACTTAAAGTTGTGACATGACTAAACACAACTCGGTTTGGTTTGGTTTTACTGTCTTTATTTCGGATACTTTAAAGTCAAATCAGAACCAAACCGAATGTAGTTTGATTTATTGTCGGAGTAAATGCTGATTAGTATTGTGTTAGTTCTTGATAGTGTCGGCAATAAAACAAATGAATGAGGAGGAGGAAGAACTAATGAATTACAATACTATACTGCTACCAGTATGAAATTATATAAGCCAAGGCTTATTAATAGTCTCTCTTTCTCCAGTGTGCATTGACGACGGGTCATTTGTTGTAATCCATTGTTGATGATTGACTCAAATGATGTTAAGCTTGGTTTGTACCTGTGATGCCAATTAAATAAATACAAAATGTCGTTTCCAAATTGGTTAGTACTCGTCGTGATAGATCGAAATGTTGTTCTATGTCACTCGCTTGCTTCCACTCCATGATTGCTGCTTTGATTTGTTTTGCATTCTTCCAACAACATGCATGATTTTGATTTCAGATGGTGTGGCATAGCAAAATCATTGGAATAAATATTTCAAAAGTGTCTTTATTTTGGAATAAGCTGATTAGTAAGTATTGGTTAAAGTCTTCATAGTGTCGGCAAAATAGAAACTTTTATTTCTCTGCGTAATAAGGTATTTCAGAGAAATAAGGTATTTCAATCAAGGTATTTCAATCAAATAAATAAATGAACAAGAAGAACTAACGAATCAATATTATACTACTACCTGTACGAAATTAAGTAAGCCAAAACTTAGTAATACTCTTAAATCTTTTTCATATTATTGACAAAGTTTTATACTAACCCTTTATATTTTATACAACGACGGCTTAGTCCTGATGATTATTAGCTTTTTAAATCTCGAGAACCACAAGTAAATAAACGTGAATAATCTCCACCGACAGCCTAAAACAGTGTAAATCCGCCCACGTTCCCTCTTAAAGCTGTCGTCTCCGGTAATAATTTTCTGGTATTAAACTAACTTCCGTTAACAATTACAAAAACGCCCCTTTCTCATTTATGGAACTCATATATGTATAATTGTAGAGCTTTGAATCAAGTAATTCAAAAAAAAAATATCTTGTACTAAATTACACATTGGTTTTAATTGCTTCTAGGCTTCTAGCTCTCTGTATATCTTTCGCTTACATGTGAATCAAATCTTTTAAAAAACAATTGTATGTCTAGACTAGAAATTGTTTTCACTATATTATATAATGCAAAATTTTAACATAACACAATATCAAAACTATAAGAAAAATTAAAATTTATATTATATCTTTTTAGCTGTTAAATCATTTAAATTACTTATTTGAAAAAAGTATATTTATATTCTTTAATTGAAAAATATAAATCATTTTGGTCAAATAAAAAATATAATATAATATAAAACATTTGAAATCATTTATTTAGTCCAAAAATGATAGAAGGGTAAAGGGGTCAAACTAGTACCCCGGGCTCAAAAGTTACAAACTTACTACAACAGCTACTACTAGTCAGCCAGATCTTAAATTTCTCTCAGTGCTTCTCCTTCGTGTTTGCAAAGCTTAAAGTCTTGGCTGCTCTCTTTCTATCTCTCTCTCTTATAAGTCCACTTCACATTCAAGCAAAGCTTATTATTGATTCGTATAAGATTTAAACCAGACCCATTCTAAGGGATCTGGAACAGGGCTCCGTCTCTTGTATTGCTCTGATCAACAGAGGAATAACATAAAAAAATGGAGTCTTTCATCTCCAGATCCACCTCCACAGCCTCCAAGTTGAGTTTCTTGGCCGTAGGGATCGTCTTTTTGATTTCTTCCTCTTCTTTTACTTCCACAGGTGACTTCTTACTCTCCTCATTCTGTTATGTTTCCTTCGTTTCAAAGCTTCTTATCAATTCATACTCTGTTTCATAACTGTCTTCTTTGTAGCAATGCTAGATCTTTATTCAATTAGTGAAAACAAATGCTTTTGCAAATCTCAGATCCTAAAACTATGGCTTCAGTTTCCTTATTAGTGCTGCTACCTATGTTTTTACTAGTTTAGTTTTCTTTGATCCCAAAATAGAAACTTTCTGAAAAGTACATAACTTGATGCATACTTTTTAGTTATGTGGACAGTTTGGTCTGGATCCGTACCTTTATATAATTTGGTAAAACCATTTTTTTTTTGCAGAAGCATATGATGCGCTAGATCCAGAAGGCAACATTACAATGAAATGGGATGTCATGAGCTGGACTCCTGATGGCTATGTTGTAAGTTTTTAACAACTAGAAAAAAAAAACATTAAAGAAACTTGTTGATTGCTAAAATTGTTTATTTATTTGATTCGATCGATATAGGCGGTGGTTACCATGTTCAACTTCCAGAAGTACAGACACATTCCATCTCCAGGATGGACATTAAGTTGGAAATGGGCTAAGAAGGAAGTTATATGGAGTATGGTCGGAGCTCAAACAACCGAACAAGGTCAGCTAAAATGCTTTTAAGTATACCACTAAACTATGTTTGTTTATTGATACGTGTTAAATGTTTTAAAACAGGTGATTGTTCAAAGTACAAAGGAAACCTACCGCATTGTTGTAAGAAAGATCCAACGGTTGTAGATTTGCTCCCGGGGACTCCTTACAACCAGCAGATTGCAAACTGCTGCAAAGGCGGTGTCATGAACTCGTGGGTTCAAGACCCTGGCACCGCAGCTAGCTCCTTCCAGATCAGCGTTGGCGCTGCTGGAACCACAAACAAAACCGTCCGCGTGCCGAGAAACTTCACTCTCATGGGCCCTGGTCCTGGCTACACTTGCGGTCCTGCTAAGATTGTGAGACCAACCCAGTTTGTCACCCCTGACACACGCAGAACCACTCAGGCCATGAGTAAGAACCCAAGAATACGCTTAGATTTGGATTTGATTGTCTTCCATTCTAACATAACGTTACTTGTTGTGACTAATGCAGTGACATGGAACATAACGTGCACATACTCTCAGTTCCTCGCTCAGAGAACTCCAACCTGCTGCGTTTCTTTGTCTTCTTTTTACAACGAAACCATTGTGGGATGTCCAACTTGCGCTTGCGGATGCCAGAACAACAGAACAGAATCCGGTGCCTGTCTCGAGTGAGTTGTTCAGTCTATAATAAAGTCTCAACCTTTCTTCTCTATTGGTTCAGTTTACAAAACTTTTGTGATGATATTGGCAGCCCTGACACACCTCACTTGGCGTCTGTTATCTCACCACCGACTAAGAAAGGAACAGTCTTACCACCGTTAGTGCAATGCACGAGACACCTGTGTCCCATCCGAGTGCATTGGCACGTGAAGCAGAACTACAAAGAGTATTGGCGAGTGAAGATCACGATCACAAACTTCAACTACCGTTTGAACTACTCGCAGTGGAACATGGTTGCTCAGCATCCCAACCTCGACAACATCACTCAGATCTTCAGCTTCAACTACAAATCTCTCTCTCCTTACGCCGGCTTAAGTAAAAACACATAACACTCCTCTGTTTCTATCTTCTCTCTCTGTGGTGATTGATCATAAAGGTTGATTCTTTTTGGGCTATGCAGACGATACGGCGATGCTGTGGGGGATGAAGTTCTACAACGACTTCTTATCGGAAGCAGGGCCGCTTGGGAACGTGCAGTCTGAGATTCTGTTCCGTAAGGATCAATCAACCTTCACGTTCGAGAAAGGATGGGCTTTTCCTCGTAGGATCTACTTCAATGGTGACAATTGCGTCATGCCTCCTCCTGACGCTTACCCTTTTCTCCCCAACGGTGGCTTCCGGACACAACTCTCCTCAGTCTTCTCCTCCCTGCTCCTCCCTCTTCTTCTTGTTGTCTTTTTCTTCGCGTAAATCTCATATTAACGGTTTTGCCACTGCGAACGGTTCGGTTTCGGTTAGACCGGCTGGTTTGATTGTACGGTGGAGTGGTATAAACTTTATTTTTTTTATGTAATTCTTTTGTTTCCCACAAAAAAATTTAGAATCTTTTGATACTTTTATTTAAAGAGTATTTATATATATAGTTTTCAACTTCGGTTTTGTTTTTCCTTGTTTCTTGTTTTATTTCCTTGTGTTCGTAAAGTTAAAAAGAAAATGTTAGAAATATACATTTGTGTTGTATAGTTTATGCTACTATGATATGATCTAAAGTATTTATTAATGCAAGAAAAAATGTATTACATCTGAATCGTTTTCGGTTTGATTGGTTTTATTTCTAAATCATAGATACATTGCTGTCTGAGAGCTCTACGCAGTTTTATCAGACATCGACTCTCTCGCCTTCTCCACCCTCTTTATCACCTCTCTCTTCTTGTCGCTTTTTGTTTGTTTCTCGTCAATGTAACGGGCCGTCTAATTGCTTAGCAAAAGCCTACTTAGCTAATCACTCGTTGGATCCGGGGTTTTAAGTTGATCAAAAAAACAATACATTGCTGTCTATATACGGTAATATGGTATAATCAAAACCCTTTTTTTTTTTGGTTTGGGTCGGATAACACTCCTATTGCAAGAGTAAAATTGTCAGCTTATACGGGCCTGATCCTTCCTGGCCATTAGCTAACAAAAAAAGTTTTTAATGAACCTCTATTAGGCTCATTCACCTACTAAGACGAACTCAAAAGACAACGGGCGGAAAATGGGTTTTAAGCAGTTTAAATCAGATCAGCTTGCAGACATGATACTGAAATTTAGTTGAAAAATGAAGGTTTAGTTTGACAAATTGTAGAGGTTTATGATTCCATTTTTACATCCTATTGTCAAAATATGACTAAGTTCTTTGAAAATTAGTCACAATCTATCATATTTACATATTATTATATAAAAGAAACTTGAAGATAAATAGTTTTATCTTTCTAAAGGACTTATAAACAAAATCTAAAGAAGCTACGGAACGACTTAGCAACCTTTGATCAATGTTATAAAGGGAAGTGGTTAGGATTAGTGCTTGTAAGTCGTAAGAGACAACAAAAAATCATTGCCCGCTGCGAGAGCAGTTAGTCTCGCAGCTAGTACGTAGTCTATAAATCCCTCTTGACATTTAATTGGCGTTTGAAATGAAATAAATTCAACCAAATTTTTTAAAAAGAACTTCTTAGTTGGTTGCACAAAAAAAAGAACTTCTTAGTTGTAACTTTCAAAGACAATTATTAGACTGAAGAAACTTTTGGGTATCAATATCATTAAAGAAGAAAAAACAAATAGCAAGAGATAATGGACTCGAGTAATTGGGGCTCTTTGATTAGTTGTGTGGCAGAGAATCTCATCCAAAATAAGACAAAGTGAGAGGTTGCTTTAGAAAAGTTTGTGTGCGCTGTCGACTCCATATTTGCACATAAACCCTAAAATTACCAACTCTTCTTAAAAGCAAACAAAGGAATTAAAGTGTAAAAGTTGAGATTATTAAAGTGTATAGTATTATAGAATTAGTCCAATCGATATAGTCGTGTGTGTGTGTTTCTATTGAGATGACTGTTTTTAGTGAAGCTGGAAAAAAAACTGGGATTCGTCGAAAAGGAAAATCATGAAGTGAAGTGATAAGTCTCAAACCCTAAAATGTCAATGTTTTTTTTATTACTGATTCATTTTGTTATACATGTAGTTAATTTCTTTTCACACATATTATAAAAACATTAAATTTTCTATCATACTCCTAATTAATACATTATTTGATTTTGTTAGTTAATAAGTTAGAAATATTGATAAAATTTGTAAAACAATCAAAATATGAATTGAAAATATTAAGCGACATTTATATTTAAACAACAAATTTAAATCTACAATGATAGGGGAATTATAAACTATCTCGAAGCTTTTAGTTTATGTACATTTTTTTTTAGTTTATGTACATTTAGTAACCAATAACAAATGATTGTGACACAAATAAGAATACCGGACTGAGAGTTATCAATTACGGCTTAAAAATTAAACAAATTTAGTTATGTTTAAAAACATGTGTTGTACATTAATAAATTGTTATTCCATAGACATACAATACTGCATAACCTATTTATTCCGAACTTTAGTTTAAAAGAAATCCACATTTACACATTGACTTTAGAGTTTACAAGAGTTTTAAATATCTTAGTAAGATGCTTATGAAACTCTTTTTAGAACTTTATAACTCATATTTATATTTTTATTTATTTGAGAGTTTTAGATTGAAAGAAAAAAATATCAAAAAGAATGTTACGTACGAAACATATGAAAAAACATGAAAAGAAAGGAGTGATTTCCAAACTTTTTCCATTTTTTGGCGTGGTTATCTGATAATCACAATTAAAACTTTAGTTTTTTCTGCCTTCCCAAGAGTCTAGGACAATAATTCAACAAACTCCACATGGATGTCTCCTTTGGTTTTGTCGAGTGACAAATCAAAGTACTTTTGTCGTTTTTTTCTGGAAAAAAAAAAGAGAGAGAGAGTTTTTTTTTTTTTTGAAAATGGAAAAAAGAGAGAGAGTTGATGTGGATGTTGTTCTTCGTAATCATCCCTTCGTTTAGAAGTTCACTAGATTCTTATTACGTGTCAAATTTTGACTCCCATAATTTAACTTCGAGGAAGGGATGATGTTTCCTTTTGGACAAAATTAAAGAACAAAATTTAAAATATATAACCTTTCTTTTTGGTTAATTTGCTTTTTTTTTGTCAAACTAATTTGCTAACTTTAAAATATATAACCTTTCTTTTTGGTTAAATTTAAAATTAGTTAGTTAATTTGCTAACTAACTAATTTTAAAAGTAATTTTAAGAATATAATTATGATTTTGATATTATTAAGTGAATAAATTTTTTTAATTTTCTGCCGGTTTTAATCTTGTGCTAGAAAATACACAGTAAAAAAAGTTTGCTAATGACGTAGACGTAGATAACACATGTAGCCAAAAAAAAACATGATTGTACTATATTAAAAACTTTTTCTCGTTGAATGTAGCTTTTATTTTTACTATGATAAAACGATGACGAGTTAAATCATGCATATTATAGACAACATTCTGTTAATTGCCACATACAAATCTTAAACAATATAGAAAGGAACAGCGATGTAACCGTGGAATAACAATGGAAGATAAATGAAGATTTTATTTTTCATGTACGATATATATATAGACCCTCACAAATAGTACAAAAATAGAAGATCTATTCTATTTACAGAGTAAATTAATAAAATTAGACATCATATAAAAATAGTATAGAACTGAAAGTGAACTAATATATAAATAGTATAAAACTCTATATGTAGTATTACTGTAAACTCTATCTCCAAACCCACCTCATCCTCTAGATACTAAATGATAAATCTCAATTAGTAACCCTAAACCCCAATATACAATATAATATATGCTCATAATATTTTAATAAAATTAAGATCTAAAAACAATATATAGTATTTTGTAATATTAAACTTTATTATAATTTTTCTTACCGAATATAGCATAGTCGTCGAATCATCTTTTACCTCTACTCTTCTTTTTCTGATACAGGGACATGTATTCAATGATACACTTAGAGATGGATACGGAGCAGATATCCAGAATTTTAAAGGATATTCTTGATCCGATCCGTGTCGTACAAATAATTGATTTTTTTATTTGATTCAATCTGTCATTTTCCGGATATTTGGCGTTACGAATATCCGGAAAAATCAGTATATTTTACCGGATATCCGATTCGATCTGGTAAAAAATAATAATTTTCTTTTTGAAAAATATTTTAAAAATGGAAAAAAATTAATATAAAATTATAATATTTCATTACAAATTATTTTGAAACTACATACTTTTAAAAATATAATGACCAAATAATTAATGCAGTGGATAAAACAACTAAAAATCTATATAGAGTATAAAACTATATATAATTTTATATATACATGTATATACATATTTACATTACGGATCGGATCAGATATCCGTTTTTTAGAATATTTATGAATTGTTTCTTATTTGATGGATATTAAAATTTTAGTATTTACTTTGATTCGTAAAGTTATAGATATCCAGATTTTTGCAGGTCAAATCGAAATAAATAACGGATTGAATCAAAATTTACAGATATTTTACCCATCCCTAAGTACACTATCCGCACTCTTTGCCATTAAATTTGTATAATAGTACGGCTATGCGCTAGTGCAAGATTCAAAAGCAAAAACAGTGCATGGAAACAAACACATGGAGGCGATTGCTTTTCGGCTTCCCTAGAATTATCGTCGATTAGACCCACCATTATAGAAGACGATAAACCAGAAAAAAATAGTGATAGAAATAGAAGCGAAAGAAGAGATAAAGATTTAAGTGTTCATCATAAATCTGAGAAAGAGAAAGAAGAGAAAAAAAAATGTTATATATCTAGTTATTATATTATATATTTGAAAGGAAGCCTATATCTAGTTATTTACAAGGGTACTTTGGCGTGTATTTCATAAAATATGTTACATATCATGATTAAGTTTTTCTAGTTAGATGTTTAATAATATTTGTGTTGTATATACAATGGAATTTCCCTTAATCTTTTATATAAACGCATAAACATTTCTTAAAATAAAGATTAGAACGAAAGAATCACACGAGATCACATAGTCATGTAAATTAGGATAACTATTTAGATTTGAACAATTTGTATGTTCTTGTATTGGTTTTTAAAATGGAAAAATATTGCAACTAATTGTTATTTGTATGTCTATGTATTGTAGACTAGCTGAACTGCAACGTTTATAAACGACAACGCAACTCAGGACTTGCAAGACACCGTCACATCCCTTCTACCAATTGGCCGAAACTGCTTGGATATCCATGCAACAGTGTCTATCTCGACATGGAAATCCAAAATCTAATTTATCAATTTGGCATCGTTTTTGACCAAAAAAAAAATTAATTTGGCATCGCTATGCTATTTGCAATCAAAAACTCATGCAAAGCTGATTTGCCAAAGGACTATCGCGAAGTCATTATCAAAATTTGTTGATCTTTTTTTGCAATAACCATTATAAGGGTTCTGTGAACGATTTCCTATTTCTTCTAGTAATTTTTTTGTTAAAATCATTTTCGTGCTAAACTATTTAAGCTGGTAAATATAACATTTCAAAAATATTTTTTATATCATGCTCGAGTAAAACATAGTCTCATTGTATCCTTATTGGAATTTTTTCAAATTGAATGTAACGTCCCGATTGTCCATTGGTTAATGAGCTACATATATCTGTTCTTTCTGCCGGGGATGGGGCCCGGTTTTTTAATTTTTTCAATGCTTAAAATCATTGCTAACTGACCATTCAATCATCACATTGCAATCACCACATGACCTTTCTCAGTGTTTTGGCTTCACTCACATGACACCGCGAATCATTTTTCGATAGGTCACTCATCATTTTACTACTCCAGAACTCTGGAGTTCTAAATGGATGTGTGACATAAGAGGTAAGTCAATTTTGGTGACATAAGTAACCAAATCAATTATCTTAAGTTTTTCATATATCACAACTCGGGATGTTACAATTCACCCTCTGTCAAAAGACGCAATGTCCTCGTTGCGCCACACAACAAGTCTCAAGACGCATCTTGAGTCTGAACCGAGATGGATAACCAGCTTTTATACCACTTGTAACGTTCCGACCGTCCACGCCTAATGGGCCGCCCACAGCTAATGGGCCGCTCACACCCGCTCTCTTGGCATGTAGGTCTCATCCCGTTCCAACAGTCAGAGGGTAAATTTCCAAGGCTCGAAATCATTTTTACTAATTTTGCAATCATTATCCGACATATTTTCGTGCTTTGACCTCATTCGCACGATACCATGAATCACATCCTGATAGGTCACCATCATTTCACTACTTCAGCCAAAGCACGTTTAACTATGAAGTTCTAAACGAATATGTGACGGAAGATAAGTTAATTTTGGTGATAGATAGCCAAATCAATTCTCTTAAATCTTTCCGTATATCATAACTCAGGATATTACATTGAATCTCTCAAAATATGAACACACAAAAACTCATGATAAATTTTTATTATTAATTATTAATAGAATTTATGAGAAATTAAACTTGAAAATATATGGCAATAATGGTTTCACAAACTTTCAAATTCTGCAAAAATATAAGTACGATATTGTCATGATGAAGACCGTTCTGATGAATTAAACTTTTATAAATATTAATATATAACGGCACAGAAATGTTCATCTTTCAACATACCATATATGTGCACACGAGATATCATGTACGAATGTGGTCACGCACATACTGACATACACACATTCACACAAAGACAAGGCGTGATGCTAAATGGTCATATATTGACATGTGCTCGTAAAATTACAAGCTTTTAGTGATGGATGTCTGAAAATTCAAATTTCACGCAAGGATGATTGGATATATATATTATAAATGGAAAATATGGGGGTTTTGTCCAGTGTATATTGGTATAAGTTTGACAAGACAACGTGCGATATAGTATATGCCGTCTTGAGATGTGGACTTAACATAAGGTATGAGAAGAAAAAATGATTCAGAGTTTTGATCTAAGAGAGCAAACATATTTGGTACAAAGAAGAGAACCAAATTTATGTTAACAACGATTCGGATAAATTAAATACGTTAAAGTACTATCCACCCATTTAGATGACTAGGTCATCAACACCCAATTGTGGTCCATTTCTTTTTGTTCACGTGGTCCAATTTTGGTATATACTATAGTCTATAAAAATTTACGTACATTTGATTTCGATGTTAAAATAGTTAGAAAAAAAAATCTTTTAGTGGTATATATACAACACACGTATGTATATACATATAATCGTCGAATTATGTACTAATATTTTTAGAGACTAGTGCGCGTTCTATTTTATTCGCTTATATATAAACTATATACTTTGTTTTCTGTTTAAATTTTTGGTCTATAAACAAAAATGTATCTTAATTTTTTTTTTGAATTAAATGAATATTCGTGTTGTAAATATAAAGAACAAGTGGTATTTCGATGTTAAAATAGTTGATATGTGGAAAGGGAGTATGAGCAGCTTGGTATATACATGAATAAGCGCTTAATCGAACGATTTGGAAGCGCCTGGATCGATGTTTTGAATGTTGACTGTGGTTATTAGATTGTGAACGTATCACACGATGCACACTCTCTATTCATATTCGTTGATTATACTAATGTTCCAAGCTCCGGCAATTACTATTCTGAAAATTACGTTTGGAATTGATTTATATAGTCAGAAGGTCAAATGAAGTTTTTTCTTTTAATTGTTAACAAAAATAAAAGTTTTCCTTTTATTTGTAGACTATGCTAATCACTTCATATATTTATTAAGTATAGTACAATTTATCACATATTTCAAAATTTAGAATAATTTATCTCTCCAGCCTGTACCATTGAGGCATTGACAACTTGACACTGAAATATAAAAAGTGCACTGTTCACGGTTCTTTATATATTTATAGTTTCAAAGGCGCTTGACAAAAATTTAAATGTCTTTTTTGTAACTGGAATTCCCCAGTTTAAATGTCTTTGATCAAACAATAGAATACTATTTTCAACAAAAACGTCTGAAGTAAGCTTAAAATCACAACTATATTGATTCCATTAGTTATAAACTTCTAATTCTTTCAAAATTTGATACATTCAATCATAAATCTTACTAGCGCAATTATGGTTTTCGCTACTCTGATTAGTTTATGCCGTATATTAGTCATGGGACCGACGTGAATGTTGTTTTGTGAACTTCTTACAAGGAGTTTATGGTGTGCATGTATATCACGCGCAGATGTCAGACATATATTAGTCACGGGACCGACGTGAATGTTGTTTTGTGAACTTCTTATCAGACGGAACACGTTTTCTATTCGATAACCACCAAAAAAACTTAACGACGTTGAGACGAAATTGATTATTTATAAGATATTTCTAGTGTGATATAAAAACTATAGCTAGTGTTACATTTTAATCATACAACAATTAGAGTGACTACAATAATACACTACCAACTAACTAGTAGAGATCTTAACATTTTTCTGAATCATCTATCCATATCTTATGGGTCTTACTGATAACAGACCTAATTACTAGAAAGAGGTTTTCCTACAGTAAGAGTATCATACGTTGGAGATTCGCTTCCCATAAATAGACTACTTTTCTGGTCAAAAGAAAAGTTGTATATATATCTGTTGATTTGTGTATAGTACTACATATGCATGTTCTTTGTTGTATATATGCATGTTTGGTCCAAAATATCAACGGGAACCTATATAAAATGCAGTTTTAGTTTAGTTAGGATCTCACTTTAGTTGGGTCAATTGAGCCTAGCTTCCACTTTTGTGATGATACTAGAGAAGTACTTGACTTCGACACAAGATATATAAACAGTTTATCGTAAACATTTGATTTAAAAAAAAACAGTTTCTAGTACAGCCCATATACCTAAAATCATAGTGAACACATATGAGAGAAGATAAAACAAGTTAAAAATCAAAGTTGAGTTGGCCTAGTGATAAAAGAGTTACGTCTATTTTTTGTCTAAACTTACAAATAAACTTCAAAACAAATATACCAAACCAATCACCTCAACCAAAACTCAATGACACGAATAAATACAAACTACACGGCCAACTATTTGACAATTCACAAATTTACTTTCGCTAAATGCTTATGAAGAAGACGAAGATAACAACCAAGATCAGTGAAATTACGTAACTAAAAAGCAAAATAAGTTACGAACTCTGATGAATATAGCTAACAACGATTCTTTTTTACATATTACCCATTAAATAAAAGAGTAACAAACACATATACACCAAAAGATGCAAGAGACAATCCTGACATACATAAAGGCGGCAACAACATCTCCATCTTCTCACTCATTTTATTTTTTATGAAAATAGTTTACATGCCAATGTCAACATGCTAATGTTATTGTCACTCATTTTATAGTTATTTCTACAAGTCTTCATATATTTGTTTTTAAGATCCATGAAAATTGACAGATTTAGAAATAAAAAAAAAACAATATAACAAACATAATAAGAATAATAAAAATTATTACTTAATACACACAACTTAGACAACTAAACTCTTGAGAAAAATATTCAGAAACAAAAGGTATTCTCAATAACCTTAATATAATTTATATACTCTTAACAGTACAAGCAACAAATTAAAAAAATAAATAAACAATAAGTTTTAGTGACACAACAAGCAACACCACAAACTATAACCAATCACAATATTAAAACAGTTTAGTCTTTCATAAGTAGAAAACAATACGGGAATACCTACACTGTTCATCATCACATCTTAACCCTATAATAATAAAAAATTGAAAAATAATATTTAACCCAAAATACAAACTTCACAACTACAGTAATCCTAGCAAATATTAAGATGAAACAAGAATTCCGCCGATGACTCCACGCTTGCGTGGAAGCAACATCCTAGACTGTGTGCTAACTCCACGAAAAGATCAAAATTTCATATGTATAGTTTACTGTGGAAACATATAAGGAATTAATTATTATTTTCCTTTAATACGCATTAACATTTGAGTTCTTGACTGATTTGTTCTTAACCTTAAAAGAAATGGCATTTAAAACTCCGTACGGTACGGAAACAACGTAAGCCAAAGGGTAGGCGCAAATCTAGCGAGCAAGTTGTAATTACAGTAAGAAAGACCCTATGAGAACTCGACAACAAGTCATATTGTTTATTTCCCAAACAGCCCTTAACTTTATCTCCCCTCTGGTCTCTTCCACTTTCTATGTGGCTTTTCCTCTGTTTCCACAAATATCATTGTCTATGTATTCACATCAACGTACCGTATTTATACCTACATCACTTACGTCACTGTTCACACGCTTACGTCACTGTAGACTCACGCGAAACCAAACAAAAGTCCACGGAAATAATAATAAATAAATGAAAAAATTATCACACATTCAACACAAAAGATACCCAGAGAGAGATAAGAAATAAATAGATAGAGATCCTTTGGACATTTCACGGTTGTCGTTTCTCTCTCTTGTTCTTGAGCTTTTGTGGGGAGAGAGAGAGATGGGAAGGGGTAGGGTTCAGCTGAAGAGGATAGAAAACAAGATCAATAGGCAAGTTACTTTCTCAAAGAGAAGGTCTGGTTTGCTCAAGAAAGCTCATGAGATCTCTGTTCTCTGCGATGCTGAGGTTGCTCTCGTTATCTTCTCTTCCAAAGGCAAACTCTTCGAATATTCCACCGACTCTTGGTAATTATTTTTCATCTATAAACCATATATTATATTTTTATATTTACATCGATCATATCTATATCGGCTTTCTTGATTTTCAATTAGATTTGTTTCCTTATTCGTACGTGTCCATCTCGATTGTCGTCAGGATCTTTAAATCCAAATCTTATCCCTGTGGGTTGCATATATACTGTAGATTTGTTTGTTTCCTAAGAAGTGGCTCGAGAGTTTAGGGTTTTTTGGGATTTTACGTATACGGACTCATGAAAAAAGCTGTTCATGTTTATTTTTCCTTGCTTTACTCGAATGAAAGTAGCATAAAATTATGATAATTAAGTACACATACTCACGATTTGATTGCCTCTTTTCATGTATAGAAGCACGAGCCCACAGAGAGACGTACGCTTATGTATGTATATATAATATAACACTTAATGACATATTTTTGAAAGAAATGTTGATTTGAAACAAAGAAATAAAGAATTTACAAGGATATGCTATAATCCAATGGACAATAGCATAACGTTCAACATATATGTAAGTTCGTACTGATATAAATGCGTTTTTGTATGTTTATATATGTTTGTTTGTACGATCATATACATGTATAATGATCTTACCGTTTGCTTTGATAACTGAGCCATACTCGAATCTTGACATTGAATTTGTATGTATAATTTCTGTGATGTTTAACCACAAGAAACAATTATGTGATGTTGTGTAGACTCACCAAAACCAGGTTTTATATGCGTTTTTATGTTATGTGCTTTACTTTTAGCGATCTTTTGTCAGTATATCAAATAAGGTAAGCTTTTGGCAAACACTTTCTACCAATTTAATGTTGCACATTACAACCTGTCCAATTGTAATCCAAATTAATCTGCAAATTTTCTACATATATTCTTATTAATTTCTTTTGAATTTCCTGAAATCTAGCATGGAAAGGATACTTGAACGCTATGATCGCTATTTGTATTCAGACAAACAACTTGTTGGCCGAGACATTTCACAGAGTGTAAGTCTCAAGATTTGGTTTTACTTCTAGCTGTTTATGTTCAGTTGTTCATGTCTTACTTCTATATACAAATGTTGTAGGAAAATTGGGTTCTCGAACATGCTAAGCTCAAGGCAAGAGTTGAGGTACTTGAGAAGAACAAAAGGTACCTAATATTATACATATGTAGTACCATATTATCTTCTAGTGCTGTAGTGCAAAATTTGTCAAATTCAGATTGCTTCATAATCTGTGTGCTTTTCAACCAGCAATTGAACTTATCTATACAAGACTTGTTTTAAGTCAACTAGACTTCGGTTCAACATAAACATCTAACTAATGTATCCAACTTGCTGCCTTAGCACTTGTCGTTAAAATACTAAAACATAACTTAAGAGCGAATGCATTATGTGATATATGGATCTCCTTATTTCTCATATCTTATGATAATAATATAATATGTACATCTTGATTCATGATCTCGTCATCTTCGAAATCTTTTATTAATATACAGTAATCGAGGAACTTCTATTTGTTTATTTGAACGTAATACCTGCGCGCAATATCACATATGTTAGTAGTAAGGCAGCAACAAGAAAGCACAATGCTTATATAATCAGTATTCACAAAAATAAAAAAAATGTGCAGGAATTTTATGGGGGAAGATCTTGATTCGTTGAGCTTAAAGGACCTCCAAAGTTTGGAGCATCAGCTCCATGCTGCAATCAAGAGCATTAGGTCAAGAAAGGTAATATGAGAACGTAGATTCTTTTTTTTTTTTGGTCAAACGTAGATTCATATGAATTGAAGTTGAAATTTGTGATGGTCTTATTTAATGAATTTGTAATATTTGCAGAACCAAGCTATGTACGAATCCATATCTGCACTCCAGAAGAAGGTGTAGTGTGTTGCAATTAACCACAACCTCAAAATAATTAGTTTTAGATATACGCTTACTTGTTTTATTTGAGTTACATCAGGATAAGGCCTTGCAAGATCACAATAATGCGCTTCTCAAAAAGGTTAGAACACCTTTTTATGTGTTTAGTTGTATTTAAAATGGGACTGAAAGTTTCAAAGAGAAGTATACAAACATGCCATCTCACCAAAATTTACAGTAAAAGATTATTTCAACAATATACTATAGCATAACAAAATATAAAATATTTGTATGTTAAAAATAATCAATTTGCAATAGAATTCTTTAGTAGTTCTTTTTTTTTTGAACAACATCTCTAGTAGTTCTTATTTGCATAAATAATATTAATATGTAGTGTAGAGCAATCAGCAATGTATCTATCTTAGCATTATTTAAGACCTGTATATATATACATGTATGTGCGGTTAGCAGTTTTTTACGCATCAGAGATAATTTTTTATTTATTAGTAGTGTTTCTAAATGGTTATTATCTATTTGTTTATTTACTAACATTCTTTTGTTTGGTCAAAAATGTTGGAAACATTTATATGCTTTAAAAGGACAACCGGTTGTGAATTTTTTTTTGAAGTGCCAACTAGACGCCGGTTAATATATATTGATCGATTAATTGACCTAACTTTATAACCTTGATAAAACATACACTTCTATTGCTTATTGGTTTCACTTCTTTTTTTTTGCCAAACTAGGTGTTTTCCTGCACCATGTGCAATAAGGAATTTTTAAATCTAACTATTATATATTTATTTATTTTTAAATATTATAGATTTTACTATTTTCTTACTAATATTTAATATAAATTTGATATATATTAAATCAATTTGTATAAAACTAATAAAAGTGATATAAAATTGTATACTTATCAAATATTTAGCCTAAACAACATTTATAAAATTTGTAGATATATAAGAAACTAATGATCTTACGATTAGATATATTTTTTTTTTTTTAAATTGTAGAAATTTTTGAAATCTTTAATAATACAAATTGTATAATTATAAAAAAACAATAATATTTCAAAATTTGAAATGTTATATATGAATATATTTATTTTATAGATGATGTATGAGCTATTACCATATTCTTAAAAAAATTACCAAAAAGAAATATCAATATTAAATGTAATATAGGAATTATTACCATATTCTAATAAATTTGCCAAAAATATAAATCAACATTAAATGAAATTATCCATGACATATTTTTCGGGAAGCCATGTCATCAATTTCATTAGCCATGTTATATTTGTTTTGTGAAATTGATTATAGAGAGGACATGTGGCAAAATCACTTCGCAAAAATAGTCTAAGGAAAATTTTTGAAAGCTTTAATAATACAAATTGTATAATTATACAAAAATAATAATATTTCGAAATTTGAAATGTTATATATGAATATATTTATTTTATAGATGATGTATGACCTATTACCATATTTAAAAAAATTTACCAAAAAGAAATATCAATATTAAATGTAATATATGAATTATTACCATATTCTAATAAGTTTGCCAAAAATATAAATCAATATTAAATGAAATTATCCATGTCATATTTTTTGGGAAGCTATGTCATCAATTTTATTAGCCATGTCATATTTGTTTTGTGAAATTGATTATAGAGAGGACATGTGGCAAAATCACTTCGCAAATATAGTTTAGGGGATCCTATTGCTTTCACTTTCTTTTGGGTATATCTATTTAACTAAATGTATAGTTTATTTGTAAACTTCAAAGTGGTTATTTTATATTGTATAAATTACATAACAAGAATTATATTTATATAGTAATTTTCTAAAACAGAACATACTATTCGTGCATATGCATCTTAACAATGACAAAAATTATGACATGATAGATTAAGGAGAGGGAGAAGAAGAACACGGTTCAGCAAGGAGAACTGATCCAATGCTCCAACAATTCTTCGATTCTTCAGCCCCAATACTGCTTAACCTCCTCCGGGTATTGTCTCTCTTTCAGTAGTATTTCAAATTAGATTTTAGAGTTTGATTCAATATTATGTAATGTACATATCTACCTATCAATGATTCTGATTAATTAGTTATTAAATGGGCAGGGATGTCTTTGTGGGGAGAGTTGGGGGAGACAACGGCGGTGCATCGTCATTGGTGGAACCAAACTCTCTTCTTCCTGCTTGGATGTTACGCCCTGCAACGAATGAATAGAATTATCTCTATATGATAAGATAAATTAATGTTAAATATTCTCATAGTATGTATGTATATCAGTATTTCGGTGTATTTACTGAACTGATATAAGTTAACTTTAACTAGTTATAAAAAAATTTGGCAAAAAACTATTTATATAAAATTTTATATTTAATGATGGAATTACAATGCCAAAAAGTACGAACGCTATCACTAGATTCACTCGTCTCAAGAACAAAGATCCGTTTCTTTTTTATGATTTCTGATGAATTATGTGTTGCTACTTTTTTTCTTTTTTTTTAACGCTGATTTATTATGATATTACAATTACAATTATTAGGAACATTACATAGACGATTCGACAACCGATGATACTATCTGTCTTATGAAGATCTACGCCTAACTGCATCATCTGAGCCGTCCTACGAAGATCCACGCCTGACCAGATTTACTTGTACCATGTTGAAGATCTCTTGTAATCCTTCCTTTCATAGTCTGCAATAAATTGCATAGTCTGGGAATCGAACCCCAGACCTGGGTGTAGAAACCTTTAGATCTTAACCATTAGGCTAAGGTGCTTCCACTACTTTTTTTTTTTTTCTTTTACTGTGGCATAAATGCGCGAAAGCATTACTATATCAATATTCTATAATTCGTAATTATGCTTACTAGGTTTGTGTATTTACTCTTATTTATAATTTTTAATTCTTCTCATTGTGGAGATGCGCTTAAAGTTGTCACGGCAAGGTACCGCGTGGCTCAAGTTATTATGACTTTTGAGAAAAAAAGAAAATTAAAGTTTCTTTCATGCATGATGCCATCCAACCCACTAATTATAGTCTATAGCATAATATATATATATATATATATATATATATATATATATATTAAAAAGGTGCTAAAATGAATTATTCTTTAATTATTAACTTGCAGCGTCATTCAATTTGTAACTATGATACCGTTGCGAACGAGTTAATGGCAAGAACACAGCCGTAAAAAATGTGACATGTATTCGTCGATATTTATTTAATCCTCAAACTATAACGGATTTAGGAAAAAATCTATTTCAGAGCAAATTTATGTCTATAATTTCATTACAGATTTAGTTTAAGATATTTTTTTGATTAAACGGAAGTACCATATATGGAAAATTCCTGACTAATTTCTAATGAAAAATACAATTTATGGATAAATATTCTATATTCAGTGTAGATGTTTATGAACAATGCAATTTAGTTTCTAAAAATTTAAATGTCAAATCTTAATACGTGTTAGCATCCAACCTCATCCCCCATCCGACCACATTTTCTCAGACTAGATTTAAGATTTGCCTTTGCATATATGCTGATAGCTAGCTACACGTTTGACTCAAAGACCATGATTCGAATCTTCGAATGTGGTATCATGTCAAGGTTTTTCAGATGGAGGCATTAAACCACTGAATTATTAACTTAATTAACAGTTGAATACACTTCAACGAATGTGATAAATTGAAACTTTTTTAGGACAAAAAAAGAAAAGAAAATCAAATTTGGCATAGCGGTTGAGTGGCTGTTGAGCTATCGATACGACTCCTAAGCAATTTATTTTCTTTTTCAGAAAAAAACTTGTTTTAGTTTTTCTTTTTCATGTATCAGTTTTTGATTGATTGTCCAAATTTTATTTTATTTTTATTTTCATCAAATAATTAAAGCTCATTTATTTTATAATAAAATATTTTTCAAATAAAAAATTATACTTAAATTTATATTTTATAATCTATAAATAAAGATTAGTTTCATTTTATTTTGATATTAAAAATGCCATTTTCAGTTTTTTGTAATTATTTTTGTTTTAGTAATGATCTCTTTAATTCTTATTCTAATATTTGTTTTTATTCAAATGATTAAATAAAAAAAGATAAGCAAAATTATTTAAAACATTTGTTTAACTCTTAAAGATTGTAATTAATTTTAATCAGTAATTGTTAATATGTAATCACAAAAAGTATATAAAAACAAAATTGTGAAAGCAAAAGTGATAAGATAGGGTGTTGAAATTTTTTCAACATCCCAAAATATAAAACAAAAATGATAAGATAGGGCGTTTGAAGCTTTGAATTATTAAGGAGAAAATAGAGAAAATGATGCGGAAGGTACTGAACGTTGAAAATCACTATTGATAATTTTAAACAAAAACATTTGACTTGTCGATAAAGCATGAACAATACTTTGAACTGCGATTTAATATCCCGCTTTGTAAAAAAAAAAATCAGTCTTTTTGCCGTTCAAACTTCAAACGCGAGGAAACAAAAGTCTTTAACGTTTAAAACTCAGAAATTGTCCCATCACAATAAACATACAACTACTTTGTACTTACTCTGTTTACAACACACGTTATATGGCTGTAGTCTGTAGACCACACCATATATTGCATGGAGGAAAATACTCAGTTGACTCTTGAAAAACTGATACATTGACTTATGGAAAGAAAAACATTCGATGAGTCTTCTTAACCCTTTTTATACGAACACGTTCAGTATTTACGAAATATAACCTTATATATATATATATATATATATATATATATATATATATAAACTATGTAAATCTTGTGTAATCTCAAGATCTTCCAGTAAAATAAAATGAGATTTCTCTCTTGTTCATTGATTTATCTTGTTCTTGTTTTACAACTTCATACACTTCTGGTTTCGTCTCAAAACACTAGAAACGGAACGGTTGCTGTTGGAGAGTCTCTTACAGCTTCAGAGTCCCAACAATTCTCTAGTTCATGGCTTTCCCCTTCCGGTGACTTTGCTTTCGGGTTCCGCCGCATCCAACCTAACGATGGTTTCACTCTCTCCATTTGGTTCGACAAGATTCCTGACAAAACCATCGTGTGGCACGCACAAGCAGTCAACACAACCACCGGTCTTGTCCCTAATGGTTCGAAGGTTACATTAACAGCAGATCGCGGTCTGGTCCTCACAGACCCTGGAGGTCAACAGCTTTGGAGTTCTTCACTTCCTCCAGGTCGTGGTTCTGTTTCTCGAGGGCTCATAACCGACGCCGGAAACTTCCGGTTGCTGAGCAAAGATTCCGGCGAAGATTTATGGTCGAGCTTCGGTCATCCCACTGACACTCTGTTGCCTACTCAGGTGAGTCAATTTTCTCACTGATAACTAACTTCAAGATAATGGTCGTGGTAATAGTTATTATTAATTCTGGTGAATAACACTATGAAGCATGAGCCATATACCCCGGATTGAAACCATTTTTTTGGCAAAGAGTTATTCTTTATTAGATCAGAATATCTAAAAGCTGACTATGAAGTTGTGGAAAATTATGGACCTTGTTAAAAACAAATTCAATAAACCTAATGCAAAAAGACAAGATAGAAAACTTGAGGCTAATACTTGTTTAGGGTTTTCTTTTTAAAAATACGAATAATAAACAGAGACCATGATCTATTTATAATTTGTCAAATAACTATGATATCATTTTATAGGTTTCACATAAAAGCATATAGTATTTAATGCGTTTTTGTAAGCATGTATAGACTCGGTGATGATGCAGAGTATAGAGATTGGAAGTAACCTATCATCTCGCCTGACGGAGACAAGTTTCAAGAAAGGAAGATTCAGGCTACATCTAGGTGACGACGGTGATCTTAAACTCCTCGTTCTCAACTCCAAGTCGCTAGCGGAAACAGATGTGTACTTCTCCTACTACCAAAGCGGCACGACGGAACCTAATCCCGGGACTAGGTTAGTTTTCAACCAGTCAGGCTACATGTATGTTTTACGAAGCAGCAATAACGCAACAAGATTTGGTATCAAAGAAGAAGTTCCCGTATCTTCCAGAGACGTTTATCGCCGTGCCGTTCTACATTTCGATGGGGTTTTCGCTCAATACTATCACTCAGAAGAGCAGGGGAGCAGTGGGTGGGAGTTGGCTTGGGCTCTGCCGGATAATATATGTGAGACGAGCTCCAAAGATGATCTTGGTAACGTAGCTTGTGGGTTTAATAGTATATGCATTTTGGATGATAAACAGAGGCCCAAGTGTCAATGCCCCGAGAAGTTCTCGTTGATGGATCCTAGTGACGAGTATGGTGACTGCAAGCCGGATTTTGAGATGCAGACTTGTGGACCAGAGAATAACGAAACTGAAAACGTGCGTGTTGTCAATGTTTATGAGCTCATGCGTGTAGACCGCACGAACTGGCCGTACGGGGATTACCAGAGGTACAATAACTTTGATGAAGACGAGTGTAGAAAGGCTTGTCTTAACGACTGTTTCTGTGCTGCTGTTGTTTACGGAAACGATCGAGTATGTTGGGCCAAGAAGTTTCCGTTGTCTTTCGGACAGAGAGCACCTAATGGTAATAACGATGATCCACGTGATAGCTATACACTCATTAAGGTTTTAAAAGGCGTTGTGGATGTTCCGGTTACTAGATACAGAGGGAAAAGCAACGACTGGCTAATCATCGCTTGTTCGGTTTTGCTTGGAACTTCAGCTCTTTTTAATTTCATATTACTTGCTCTGTATAGAAGGATGAATAAGAGTAAGAAGAGGAAGAAGAAACTGAGCCAAGCTAGAGATATCGATGCCGCGGCGACATCTACTGCAGTTGAGTTGAATCTGAGGGTCTTTACATATAGAGAGCTCGTGGTGGCTACAGGGGGTTTCATGGACGAGCTTGGAAGAGGAGGTTATGGGATCGTTTACAAAGGATTTATAAAAGTTAATGGTGGTGGTGGTGATGAAGTTGCCGTGGCTGTCAAGAAACTAGACCGTGTTGCTCAAGAAAACGAGAAAGAGTTCAAGAATGAGGTTAAAGTGATTGGTCAGATCCATCACAAGAATCTAGTGAGGCTAATCGGCTTCTGCAACGAAGGAGAGGGCCGTTTGATAGTCTATGAGTTCATACCACACGGGACACTAGCAGATTTTCTCTTCAGGCGTCCGAGACCGAGCTGGGAAGATAGGAAGAGAATCGCGGTTGGGATCGCTCGCGGGATCTTGTATTTACATGAAGAATGTAAAGAGCAAATTATACACTGCGACATAAAACCACAGAACATACTTCTAGATGAGTCTTACAACCCTAGAATCTCGGATTTTGGTTTAGCCAAGCTTCTAATGATGAACCAAACGCATACGCTCACCAACATCCGCGGAACGAAAGGGTATGTCGCACCCGAGTGGTTCAGGAACCGTCCCATTACATCCAAAGTAGATGTCTATAGCTACGGAGTAATGCTTTTAGAAATCGTGTGCTGCAAGAAAGCCATCGATCTAGATGAGAGCGTGATTCTCATCGATTGGGGTTACGATTGTTTCCGAGATAGGAGGTTGGAGGATCTAATCGAAGACGATTTGGAGGCGATTAACGACATGGAGACGGTAGAGAGATATGTGAAAATAGGGATATGGTGTATACAAGAAGAACCAGGAATGAGACCTAATATGAGAAATGTTACGCAGATGCTTGAAGGTGTGAGTCAAGTTCGTGATCCTCCAAACCCTTCTCCTTATAGTGCATTCTCTTGTGATGAGTATCTGTCTTGTACTTGAATTTTTCTTTATGATTTTGTTACTTGGAGACCCTTTAATGTACAAAATATTTTCAATATGTGCAATATACTTTTCTATAGCTTTCTGGTTTAATTTTTATACCTTAAAGGAAAAATGTGAATCACAAACAAAAAGAAACTTAGAAAGTTGATATTACATTTCAAACGATCAACATCTTCTTATTATCTTGATGATACACAAATTGCTATCATAATTTCTTATATAAATACCATATACAACAACATAATACAATATTAATTAACCTATCAGATATTAACGGATGTTACAATAGTAAAACTCTGAAGATCTTTGATTGATGTCTCTCAATATTATTTCAATTAGTGGTTGGTAAAAAATACGACTTTTCCATTAGCAGGATGATTAGTTTGAGCTTGTATTTAATATCTTTTGCTATTCATAAAACAAACCTAGGGAAGCATAAATCATTTGAGATATTTCTTATTCAACATACAATAACCACAACTTGTACGCAGTTTATTTCACACGTTAAAAGACTCTAGAGCCACATATTCAGAGCTGAATGGAGGAAAAAGCTCCGTTGACTCTTCAAAATCTGCTCAATAGACTCCCAACAAAAGAAAAACATTCAGCATGTCTTCTTACACTTCTTACGTTCAGTAGTAACGACCAAATCAACTTAAAAAAGAAAAACCTTAAAACCATATAATAAAAAATATACTCCTTATATTTCCTTCATTAGGATTCATCTATAGTTCTGTTCGTTTTATCAACGTTGCAAGAAGCCGCAGCGACTCAAAATTATCTCTACGGTGCGGAAAACACAGCACCGTCAAGACAAAACAGATTTGATTATTTAATCCGCTGCGGAAAATAAAAACCAGTAAATACCAAGTTGAAAATATCAGACAGAGGCAACTCCGATTTTCTTCCTTTGATTATCAGTTTGCGTCTGTCTCAGTTTCAATATCAATGAATTTTCTTCCGTCACAGTATAATTATTGGCTGCTGCCGCTTCCTACAAAGCCTTTTAACAAAACAAAAGATTATACATATAATCTCATGATCTTTGCCTTATTAGAGCAAGCCCACTATCTGGGCCTACTCAGACAAAGCCCAACGATGAAACGCAGTCCATCTTGAAGCCCACAACTGAACAGAAGACTCAACGGTCTTCTGCACTGATTCTCAAGCAAGACTCACCGTACGGGAAGGAGAAGATGGCGACAACTCAGCTGCTGGTCCCGTTGCTCAATCGATTCCAGCTGCTCAACACTCAAGAAGCATAAAGAGAAACCCTAATCCTTTAGCATATAAATATGAGTACTCATTGTAATAGAACAAGCAAGCAAGATTAATAAAAGCTAAAGTTTTCACCTTTCCTTCCTGTCTTGCTCATTCGTTCATGGTATCAGAGCACACGGTGTTCTAGCCATGGATTTAGACCCATATACTCCTCCCACCCTAAACATCATCCACTGCGTTACAGCAAAGCTCAATGAGCAAAATTTTTTGTTTTGGAAACGACAGTTCCAATCTTTTCTCAGTGGTCAAAAGTTGTTTGGATTTGTAACTGGCACAATACCTCAGCCTGTTCCAACACTCATGGCGCCTTCGATTGTAGGAACATCTACGCCGATTCCAAACCCAGACCATGAGCTTTGGTACCAGACTGACCAAGTCATTCAGTCTTGGCTACTTGGATCTGTCACAGATACTCTTCAAAGTGTCGTCGTTCACTGCTCCACATCTCACGAGATCTGGACAACGCTGGACAACCACTTCAACAGACCCTCGAACTCGCGCCTCTTTGAGCTACAACACAAGCTTCAAACAGTTACAAAGGCAAACAAAACCATGGAGGTATATCTACAAGAGATAAAGTCTATCAGTGACCTACTCACCTCCATAGGATCGCCTATGACTGAAGTCATGAAGATCTTCACTGCTCTCAGAGGTTTGGGAAAGGACTTTGAACCTATAAAGACCGCGATTGAAGGAACCATAGACTCGGTGCCTTCAACGACCTTCGACTCCATCATTCCTCGCCTTGTTGCCTTTGATGACAGACTTAAGAGCTATGATACTGGCCAGGAAGTCACTCCGCACCTGGCTTTCTCATCTGAACGCACAGGTCAAGGGGGCCAGTATAATACATCAAGAGGAAGAGGGAACAGAGGCAGATCTGGAGGACGTGGTCGCGGATCTTACTCAACGAGAGGTCGGGGCTTTATGCAGCAGTTTGCGTCCTCAGATTCTGATACTCGTATTGTTTGTCAGATCTGTGGTAAACCGGGACATCCAGCCTTCAGATGCTATTTTCGCTTCAACAACAACTACCAGTCTGAAGAACCTTCTCAAGCCTTGGCAGCCATGCGCATCACAGACATCACAGATGAGGGAAGCTCAGACTGGTACGCTGACTCCGCGGCAACTGCTCATGTCACCAACTCTGTGCAAAACCTGCAACAAGCTCAGCCTTATCATGGTTCAGACACAGTCATGGTGGGAAATGGTGCCTATCTACCTATCACCCACACTGGATCTACGAACCTAGCTTCAACCTCAGGTAATCTACCTCTAAAGAATGTTATTGTGTGTCCTCAAATAGCAAAATCTTTGGTTTCTGTTTCTAAGGTTACAGATGATTACCCCTGTTCTGTCAAATTTGATAACTGTGAGGTTCGTTTTAAGGACAAAATCACAAAGAAGGTTCTTACCAAGGGAAGAAAGGTTAACGGGCTGTATCAGTTGGAGAATCTGCAACAAATAAAAGCTCTCTACTCCTCTAGGCAGCGGTCTGCATCAGATGTTGTTTGGCATAGGAGACTTGGGCATCCTCATCAGCAGATTCTTCAGCACCTGTTCGCAAATAATCTCATCTCAATAAGCTCAAGATCAAGCGCGATGTGTTCATCATGTCAGTTTGGCAAGAGCAGTAGATTACCTTTTCAGCCTTCATCTTTTGTAGCTAAAGCTCCTCTGGAAAAGGTTCACTGTGACTTGTGGGGACCTGCTCCAACAGAGAGTATTCAAGGATTTAGATACTATGTAATATTCATTGACCATTGGTCAAGATATTGTTGGTTCTATCCTATGAAATATAAATCAGATTTTTATTCCATCTTTTGCAAGTTTCAAGCTTTGGTCGAAAATCAACTGAAGAGTAGAATACAAACCTTTCAATGTGATGGTGGAGGAGAGTTCATCAGCTCTGCCTTCCTCTCTCACTTGCAAAAGGATGGAATTCGCCAACAAATCTCATGTCCTCACACCCCTCAGCAGAACGGAATTGCTGAGAGGAAGCATCGTCACATCACTGAACTGGGGCTGTCCATGATGTTTGATAGTAAGATGCCGTTGAAATAATGGGTAGAAGCCTTCTTCACTGCTGCCTTCCTGAGTAATCTTCTACCATCTTCAACCCTGCAAGATCATGAATCACCTCATCAGAAGCTGTTTGATACTCGAGTTAACTACAGTTTTCTGCGGACTTTTGGCTGCGCATGCTACCCATCCCTACGTGACTATGCTACTAATAAGTTTGATCCTAGGTCACTACAGTGTGTCTTCCTAGGCTACAACGACAAATATAAGGGATATAGATGTCTATACCCACCCACCGGTAGAGTATACATCACGAGGCATGTGTTGTTTGATGAGGCAGTCTTTCCGTTTGAAGCTAACTACAAGAAGAGTCATCCATCAGTCTTAACTCCTTTGCTTAAAGCCTGGCAAATGAGTTTTATGACTCCAGAAGAGTCAGTACCGCAAGAAAGAAATGCCGTACCTGACGAACCGAGAGCTCATCATCAAACTGCAGTTCCTCTGTTCTCAGGTTCAGACTTTCCTCCATTGGTACAATTGCCCAGACTGCCTGTTTCATCTGAGTCCTCACAACAATCAGCAGCACCTTCTTCAGTGGTTAGTGATGTCTCAGATCCTACAACTTCTGCTACAGAGCCTGTTCAATCACAACACCCAATGGTAACTAGATCAAAGTCAGGAATAGTAAAACCAAATCCTAGATATGTTCTTATGACGCAGAAGGTAGCTATTCCTGAACCTAAATCCCTAGCAGCTGCTCTCAAGCATCCAGGATGGAGAAATGCGATGCAAGAAGAATATGATACATGTGAAGAGACGGGTACCTTCACTCTAGTTCCTCGAACTCCGGATATGCACGTTTTGGGATCACAATGGGTACACCGTATAAAGCTCAATGCTGATGGCACCTTTAGCAAGCTTCGTTCGCGAGTGGTGGCTAAAGGGAACGAGCAGGAAGAAGGTGTGGACTACCTCGAAACGTACAGTCCTGTAATAAGAATGGCAACAGTTAGATCAATTCTTCACATGGCAACGGTTCTTAACTGTGAAATCAAACAAATGGACGTAAAGAATGCGTTCTTACATGGAGATCTTCAGGAGACAGTCTACATGAAGCAGCCTGCGGGTTTCGTTGATCAGAGTAAGCCCAATCATGTGTGGCGTCTCAACAAGGCTATCTACGGGCTCAAGCAGTCTCCTCGTGCCTGGTTCGACAAGTTCAGCTCCTTCCTCATCAAGTTTGGTTTCAGTTGTTCGAAGTCGGATCCTTCATTGTTTGTCTACAAAACTGAAAAAGACATCATTATTCTGCTGCTATACGTTGATGACATGGTCATCACGGGAAATAGCTCAGACAGTTTTGGTAGACTGCTTCAACACTTGCACAAGGAGTTTAGGATGAAAGATATGGGAATCTTACATTACTTTCTTGGCATCCAAGTCCAGCATCATGAGAAAGGACTTTTCCTCTGTCAACAGAAGTATGCTGAAGATCTCCTCGCCATTGCATCGATGACTGACTGCACTCCTATGCCAACACCGCTGCCTCTGCAACTGAACAAGGAACAAGATCAGTCTCCTCTATTCTCTAACCCTACGTACTTCAGAAGTCTAGCAGGAAAATTACAGTACCTGACATTGACGAGGCCAGATATCCAATTTGCCGTCAATTACATCTGTCAGAAAATGCACAGCCCAACTGAATCCGACTTTCACCTGCTCAAACGGATCATCAGATACATTAAGGGCACTATCACTATGGGGATTTCTCTGCATAAAGATACAGACTTCACACTCACTGCCTACAGCGATAGTGACTGGGCAGGATGTGGAGTAACACGAAGATCTACAGGAGGTTACAGCACTTTCATGGGAAAGAATCTGATCTCCTGGTCATCTAGAAAGCAACCGACTGTTTCTAAAAGCTCTACAGAAGCAGAGTATCGTACCTTATCAGAAACAGCTTCGGAAGTCACTTGGTTGTGCTCGATCTTCAGAGAATTGGGTATTCCTCTTCTCACCACGCCTCTTTTACTATGCGACAACCTATCAGCAGTGCTCCTCTCAGCTAATCCTACATTCCACTCCCGAACCAAGCACTTTGCCTTGGACTATCACTACGTTCGCGAAAGGGTAGCTGTGGGTGCAATTGAGGTCAAGCACATCCCAAATCATCTTCAGATCGCCGATATCTTCACCAAATCGCTTCCTCAGGCTGCGTTCTCATCTCTCCGTCACAAGCTCGGTGTTGATCAGTTTGGTGCCGACAAACTCGATGTAGATTCAATCTCCCATCCGAGTTTGAGGGGGCCTATTAGAGCAAGCCCACTATCTGGGCCTACTCAGACAAAGCCCAACGATGAAACGCAGCCCATCTTGAAGCCCACAACTGAACAGAAGACTCAACGGTCTTCTGCACTGATTCTCAAGCAAGACTCACCGTACGAGAAGGAGAAGATGGCGACAACTCAGCTGCTGGTCCCGTTGCTCAATCGATTCCAGCTGCTCAACACTCAAGAAGCATAAAGAGAAACCCTAATCCTTTAGCATATAAATATGAGTACTCATTGTAATAGAACAAGCAAGCAAGATTAATAAAAGCTAAAGTTTTCACCTTTCCTTCCTGTCTTGCTCATTCGTTCATGCCTCACCAAAATGAGATTCCTTTTTTGTTCGGATTTCGATAACCCATATTTTTCTTGTCCTGAAACTACAAACATTTTGTGTTTTCTTGACAATTTTGTCAATTCTGTGGTTCTTTGTGAGAGATTCCACAAGAATTATACATATAATCTCACAAAGGGGAACGCCATGAGCTAGAGACTCTTGTCCTGCAACTACAAACATTTTGTCTCACAAAATTATCATCTTTATGTTTGTAGTTGCCACAGATAACCCATACCTTTCGGAGAATCTCTCACAGCTTCAGAGTCCTATCAATTATCTAGCTCATGGCGTTCCCCTTCCGGTGACTTTGCTTTCGGGTTTTGCAAGATCCAACCTAATGTTTTCACTCTCTCCATATGGTTCGACAAGATTCCTGACAAAACTAACTTGTGGCATGTACAAGCTGTCAATACAACTACTGGCCTTGTCCCTGCTGGTTAGAATGTTACAGTAACCGCAGATCGTGGTCTAGTTCTTACAGACCCTCGAGGTCACCACCTCTGGAGTAGTTCTCAATATTAGAATGCGACTTTTCCATTAAACAGGATGATTAATTTGAGCTTGGATTTAATATCCGCTTTTATATAGATAAAGACATTATCTTTTGCTATTCAAAAACAAAAACCTAAGGAAGCAAAAGTCATCAGCGTTTACAATTGAGAAATGTCACATCAAACATACAATAGCCACACACTTGTACGCAGTTTATTCCACACGTAATACTTTAAAAGTCTCCGGAGCACATATTGTATGGAGAAAAAGAGATCCGTTGACTCTTCAAAATCTACTCCATTGACTCAGAACCAAAAAAGAAACATTCAGGAAGTCTCCTTACACTCTGTTCTCCGTTCAGCACTATAATAATTTCACTATATTTGCTTCATCAAAATGGGTATTCCTCTATATCTCAACATATAATCTCATGATCTTTGCCTCAGCAAAATGGGATTCATCTCTTGTTCGATAATACATCTTTTTCTTGTTCTCCTATTACAAACACTTCTTGCTTCTTCTCAAAACATTATAAACGGATCTATTCCTGTCGGAGAATCTCTCACAGCTTCAGAGTCACAACAATTCTATAGCTCATGGCGTTCCCCTTCCGGTGACTTTGCTTTCGGGTTCCGCAAGATCCAACCTAACGATGGTTTCACTCTCTCCATATGGTTCGACAAGATTCCGGACAAAACCATCGTGTGGCATGCACAAGCGGTGAATACAACAACCGGTCTTGTCCCTGCTGGTTCGAACGTTACACTAACCGCAGATCGTGGTCTGGTTCTCACTGACCCTCGAGGTCAACAGCTCTGGAGTAGTTCTCCACTCCCTCCAAGTAATGGCTCTGTTTCTCAAGGGCGCATAAATGACGCTGGAAACATCGGTCTGTTAAGCGAAAGCACTGAAGAGTCCGGCGAGTTTGTGTGGTCTAGCTTCGCATATCCCACTGACACTCTGTTACCTACTCAGGTGCTTTAATCTAGTATCTTTTTTTTTTATTGCGTGTTTACAAGTTATATTAGCAGCACCGAGTATGAGATTCATAAACAACTTTTTATGTCAATTTTAATAAATAAACAATTTTAACAATTTAAGACATGCATTTTAGTTTTTTAAAATTGGGAAATTGGGGTGTATGACGTGAAAAAAAGCATAATTCACTGAGTAACCAATTCCCCTAACATTCCTATACACGACGTTATATATACATAATAATACTGTATTACCCTTTTTTCAACCGGTGTAACCTGATGGAAAAGGTAATTAGATCTTCTTTTTTTTTGACTTTTGAGAAAGTAAAAAGTTTATGTCGAATCCATCGTTTGTTCCACATCATCGGACTATCAGTTTTCTCTGAATTTATTCCATCTGAAATCCTCCACTGTTTATCTTCTCTGATTGAAACCGATTGTGAGAAGACGTTGTTACAGTCTAAGTGGTGAGAAGAAGCAACGTGAATCTCTTTCCCTTCACATCGGCACTTCGACTCACACCGCTGCTTCATCTCACAGTACGGATTCGTCAAATAAAGTATTTATCTTTTGTCTCTGTTAATTACCCAAAATTGATCGGAGAAGATGAACTTATTGTGTTCTATTCTATTATATGCATATAGAATAGAATGTAAAACAATATGTACTTTTATATTTTATTATGCAATATATTATATTATTATACTATTTTATCATGTTCCATTCCATTTGACGGTTACTAAAAATGTTATATTTTGTTTAAAAATATAGTTTGTAACTTTCTTAAGTTCTCACTATTCTTACATGTTTTGAATCTGTAAAAATTGAACTATGATATATATTGTATTTTCTATTTCTAATATTATATAATATTACATAATATTATGTACTTTTTAGATTTTGATAGTATATTATGTTACTATACTATTTTACCATGTTCCATTTCATTTGACGGTTACTAAAATGTGTTCTATTTTGTTAAGAAATATAGTTTATAATTTTCTTAAATTCTCACTATCATTACATGTTTTGAACCTGTAAAAATATAGTATGATTTATAGTGTATAATTTAATATTATATAATTTAAATTAATATTATAAAATATTATTTACTTTTTTGGATTTTGACATTTAGATTAGAATTTATATTTGGGTTAGGGTTTATATTTGGATTAGGGTTTATATATAATTGGATTAGGGTTTAGTAATTAGAGTTTAGGGTTTAGTATTTATAAGATGAAGGAATATGGTAAGGGTTAGTATTAACTTCTTTGTTTATATTTGGGTTTATAGTTTACTGATTAGAGTTTAGGGTATAGTATATGGGTTGTGTGGGATTGAGATGGATAATATGGGATATATTTAGTGTTTAGAGGTTGTAGATGAAGTTATAATTTTTATACTATTTCGGTGATATAGAATAGAACACTCAGTATATATGTATGTGGTCAATAAAATTATACGTGGATGATTTTTTTTCTATTGACCACGTTACTCTCTTCTGCTTTTTTACCTGTTACCTGCAAACGCAAAGGATAGAACCGGATAATTTATGGTACAAAAGCTAGAAAATGCATTATGTCAAAATCAATGACATTTACTTAATTTACAATCAAAATATGGCTAGTTGGCAAATAAGCCCTTTAAAATTTATATATCAATGAAAGGAAAGGGATAGTGGGGTCAGCTGACCCCACTATTTTTTAAAATATATTTGTTTTTGTTTAAGAAAAAAATTATTGACCTCATTAAAATATAAATTTTGACCCCCCAAAAAATATAATCTCACCAAAATGATTATTAAACATTAGAAATTGGGGTTATAAATTATAGTTTTTAATGATTTATAATTTCTGTTTTTGAAAAAAAAAATTCTGACTCCAGTACAAAAAATTTCTGGCTCCGCAGCTGAGAATGTTCATCCTGCTGTCCGAGACCCAGTTTCGTTAATATAAAAATGTTATTTTTATAAGCTGAAACAAGAACATATAGAGTACTTTCTTAAGAAAAAAGAACAAAATTTGTAAACTTATTAGGAATTGCACATCTAAAATGAAAAAAAATGAGAGAAAACATATATACATAGTATCAAAACATTCATCACCAAATGGTTCTGATTTCAAAAGACGTTTAGGTTACAATTTACAAAACTATTATTTGTATAAAGAATATACTAAAACTTCCTTTTTCAAAAAAAAAATATACTAAAACTAAAGACGGTAAATTGTTGTAAAACTTGTATTTCTTTTTATTATTGATGTGCCAATAGGCATCTATATATACATGTTAAAAGGAAGAGATAAATGGAAAGATTCTATTTCCAATAGGAAATAGGAAATACATGGAAATAGTAATATCCTAATACAAATATGTTAATACATAAATATGGTAAAGTCTAAGTCTTCATTTCTTCCTTATGCGTCTGGTCCGGTTCGCTATTGTCTGTCCGGTACGTCCGCCCGGTACTGTCCAGTACGGTTCGGTTATGTCCGTCCATCCAATGGTTTATAACACTCCCCCTTGGACGCCATAACCGTTTCAGAGTTCATAGTGTGCTTCATGTTGCCTCATTAAAACCTTACCAGGAAAACCCAGTGGGACAAAACCTTGGTGAAGGAAAAAGAGTACAACACACACTACTCCCCCTGATGAATGCATCACTGAAGATGTCCGTGTAAGGACTTGTAAATATTGATTCAGTGAGCTTGGAGTGTCTGTGTTTCTTTCTCTTAGAATTTCGCAGAAGAACACTTGGACGTACTGTGTCTTATGTCGTCCAACTTATAATATGGTCGACCATTATGGTCCTTGACCAAAAACGTATGTCTCTT
This sequence comes from Raphanus raphanistrum subsp. raphanistrum, assembly GCA_019706035.1. Taxonomy (NCBI): domain Eukaryota; kingdom Viridiplantae; phylum Streptophyta; class Magnoliopsida; order Brassicales; family Brassicaceae; genus Raphanus; species Raphanus raphanistrum. The sequence continues at coordinate 19,484,209 of CM033983.1, forward strand.
AGACTACTAACCACTTTACTTGGTCGGATCTCATCCATAAGTGTTTATGGATCGTCCTATAGTATGATCTGGTCGTTTATGGACAGTGAGATATTTCTCTTAAGTACTATCGAAAATGTACTGAACTGGTCGATCCATATTGTGTCATAGACCTTGTCTATACACGTCCATAATTTTCTCATGAGTGTCTTAGATCATGACTTGATCAGTGATCATTACTACAATGAGTTTTACATACTCATTAGACTTTGGTTGTATAACCAAGTACACTCATCGGACCTTATTCTTGGCAATCAATCTTTCTTGCCATATGTATTATCCATACTGATAGTTGATACCTCAAAAGTCATACCACGTTTTGGGTTAACAAAATTAGTCATCTCTCATGGATGATTCGGCTGGAAAGAAGCCGGACATAGTCTTTGATTTGGTATGGTCTTTGGCGTGAACCATAATGGTTCTCTTCGCTTTTTGCTGTGACCATCTTATATCTTACTTAGGGTGTGCTGATCTCATACACATACCCACGACTATGGTCTCTGCTATGAGTTATTGCAGTCCTTATATACATAGTCTTAAGAATCAATCTTGTTTATACACACACACAACCTTTGATGGATGTCTAAGATGTTGTTGGTGTGTTGCTATCAAGCCTTTGCCGTAGACCATTGGGTCATAGACCACGACCAATCACGTGGTGATTGGTACTTCTCTCATACGGCTATATCTGTATATGCAGTCCCATGTCCTTAGTTCGTATGGACCTTTGCTAGGCGTGCCTATGGACTGCTACATGATAGCTGATCTTTTGAGATCTAGAAATAAACTGTATCAACCTCTCTTTAGGCTGGTTCCAAACGCAAGGGATTTTGTACTTCTTATAAGTATGTATGGACTGAATTGGATTGTTCTTAGACAGATCCTTTACTTATACATCTGCATAATGACTCAGTCCATGAACAGCTTAGGAACAATGCTGTTCATTGAGAATTTCTTTTCTCATCTTTGTGGTACCTTTATAATATTTGATCCAGTGATCCATATGCTTGCTTACTACGTTTTTATCTCTTACTTATGACCAGACCTTTGTCAATTTCGAATCTGAGTAGTAGCATCCACCACATAGGAGTATATCTCTTTATAAACTGTTTTTCGGTCTCTGTGAGTAACCTTGTGTAATCAGCTATGTTCAAATGCTGTAAATAGGTACATGCACGTCTTAGACCACGTGACCATGTCCTTATCTCACGGTTTACTGTCCTCACATGACCCATTCACTGGTTTTATCACTTGATGGCGTTTTATGGCCAATACGTCCATCTTTCTTTACTTTAAACCCCACGTCCATTTTATTCTTTGTGAGTACTCTCGTGGGTTTATGATCCTCGCATTATATCTTATACTCAAGTGCTACTTTCTTTTATGAGATCTCTTATATGTAAATACATCAGTGGTGTTAACACTCTTATGTATGGTTCCATTGTGTTCCAGACATGTCCAAATCGATTTGAGATTTCATTATCTAGGACCTTTATTTCCTTGCAGTTTGGCGTCCCAAACTACATGGTCTGGTACCTTAGATGGTTAGCTGGCCAGCCTTATCTCCATGTCCGGACTGGTTCCCTTTTGAACTCGGATTTATATCATTCTGTGCACCTTTTCATTTCTTTCTATCCGAGGTTCCTTTATCTTATGGAACACTTTGGTCTATCTTGTATAGACTCTGTAGCAACTTGATTGTGTCTCTTAGGACATCAAATTTCGTGGTGCATAAGCTGGTATGACATTTAGTCATTCTTTTCTTTCCTTTCGGGTCAATGTGTCTGGCATCTAGTTCTGCTAGCTTTTGCATTAGTTGATCACATTCTTTGGACGTCTTAGATTATACTTCTAGTCCGAGGATCTTGCCAAGACAATGATGGTTAATACCAATCTCTTACTCTTTATCCAGCTTATAGCTTTCTCACTTTTGATGTTGGACAGTCGGATTACTCATGCAATCCGTGAACCTGGCCATTTAATCTTATCACCCATATTTGGCTCAAGGTTTCATATAAATTCGTGGGAGAAAGTCATACTCCTATCCAACATATATTCCCGATTCTTATCTCAGTTTCTATCTTAGAAAGCACATATGAATGTGGTGGTTAAATCTCTTTAAGATTTCATATGTCTGGTCGTGACCTGTATTTAATCTGAGATGGGAATATCTATGCTCACTTATATGGCCTGATGCATATTGTCTTTACACATGTATATCAGTGTGTTCCCAAGCATTAGGTCGTGGCCTTTGTATTATAGGAAATCGGCCAAATGATTGTCCATGGTTCTGTTCTCGACCCGGTCGGTTTCATCGTCCGTGGTACAGTCGTATGAACTTTGTTGACCGCGTCCACGTCCTGTCCATCCATCCCAGTCTCGACCGGATGGTTTATCATGACGGACGTGGCTTGTCTTTGTATTAATTTACCATGGTCATAGACCATGTCCCACGGATCATGTTCATGTTTTTATAGTATGGTCATGTACCACACGGGTGTGTATTCTCCCCCTCATGAACATGCTATAAACCATTATGCCATTTCATGATACTTGGGACAGTTAGTCCTCATGAGCTTTCCTTGTGTACATGTTTCACAACGTGAGATTCTATGAGATAACTCTTTTGTGCCTTTCAATTATTTGCATCAAGTTTGGATCGATCCGGATGGCTAGTCCGGTCATGCCATTAAGTGTAATTTCGTATGGTTAACCAACTGGTTACCATGGCTCTTTTGCCTCTCATCATACTGATCATAGCATAGTATTAATCAGTAGAGTATATAGGTATAGTCTTGACCACTTTCTTATAAGGCCTTAGGCGATTTTTCTTTCAAAATCTGTAGGAACCTTTTGTTCTCTTTTGCCCATTGTTTCTATATGGAAACCATTTTTGTTAGTACTCAATGGGCCACGAAATTGGGTGTATATAATGCCCTTCAGGCAATGCCTTGGCTGTGGTCTAACTATCCTTCTAGAACAAGATTTATTGGGAGAATTTTATTTTTTATTTTTCGTGGATATTTTTATGCTTTGTAATTCTAAGATAAATAAAAATCATTCAATAAATAAAATTCCAATAAAGGTTTTCATAAAAACACCAAATCATATAATATAATAAGATTTAAAGTAAATCAAACAAACAAAGCAAAATTTCAGGATGTCAAATGGCCTTTTAGCCTATGGTCAAGCCGGCCACTCCAACTGTCACTTTGGATGTGGCTTCCTCGGATTTATTATCTCTTTCATCACAATCTGCTTCATAACCACTCATCTCATTCTTTATTTGATTCATCCACTCTCTTTGTAATAAGTATGAGAACAGATCATTGTATGTGGTGAAACATTTCTCTCTATGATGTAAAAATAGATCTCTTGGATCTGCTGTAGAGAATGTCTTTTCAAGTAATTCCTCATATGTTAACTTTTCACCACATAATATCAGGTTATGAGCTATTTCGGATAGGGTATAATTATATTCTTCCACGGACCCATAGTCCCGGAATCTGAGGCTCATCCACTCATGCCTTATCTTTGGTAATAACACCTTAGTGTATCTGGACATTAATTCTGTCCAGAGGCATCGGGGGCTCTCTATATCTCGGTACTGATTTCTCAGTTCCTCAATGAGATGATGGTTCATTACTGTTAATGCCATTTCGTTCTTGGTTCCATGATCATCCTTGATGATACATTTCCCAAGACCCTCTGTCCATAGTATATATGAGATATTCATTGCTCATCCTAGATAATTTTCTTCAGAAATTTCTAGGGTATCATAATCCAAGGTTGACATCTGAATCATATCAATCAATCAATCAATTCTTAGAATTCATGCATTCAAATAATCAATCAAACATGAAAATACTTTTAGAAATTTTATCACTCAACATATCAATGGTTCACACCAACCAAAACAAAAATTTCTAACAAGTATTAATCAATCAACATGAAATATCCCTTTAAGCAATCATATATCAACTTCAGAAATTTTCAAGTGTTCTTATGTGATCTAGGTTCCTGTGGACCTAACTAGAAAAAATTTCAGATAAGTGATATATGAAATATAAACTATATGTTCAGGGTTATAATGCATCAGGTCTTACGACCCTTAGGTCACACGACCACAGTACATGATGCAAAGCCACACGGCTGGATCCTGTTAAAATACTTTCAGTTTTTCAGAAAATGAAACTTTCTATTTTTTTCAGAAAAGGAAACTTTCTATTTTTTTTCAGAAAATGAAATTTTCCATTTTAGCAGAAAGGAAATTTCAACAAATCAATCAATCAAGCAATCAAGAAAATAATTCAGATTTCAGTTTATAGAATTTATAGTTTGTGAAATCGACCAAGATGGGTTTAAGGGGTGATCGATTTCTATTGGCTCCGATTGATCATTCAGATCATAAGGTTCTCGAGATCCAAGAACACTTAGTGTTTTGGTTTTAATTGATTTAATCAATCTCTTATTGAATAAGGAATATTTGTGCCTCTAACAACCTAATGACCGTTTGATCTAGCAACTTAACGGGAGAACTAAACCAAATCCTAATTCTTCAAATTTATTTAGGGATTCAATTGTCCTAGGTTTTTAGGTACATCAAATTTTAATGTTCAATCCTTTAACAAACAACCAAATTCGTTTTGATATGGTTCCAAAGGGTGTGTCAGATTTTATTTACCTTTATATTGGAGAAAATCTGAAACTGGACCATCTAAAGAGAAGAGAGAAAACCGCGAACGGCTTGAACGTCTATCGCGAGCAAGGAACGGGCTGATCGGATCGTCTGGAACCTCTACTGGCTGTTGGATGAGCTGTCGGATCGTCTGGTGGCTTATCGGGTGCTGATCAATTCGTCGGATGGTCAGTATGTGTGCTGGTCGGATGAGAATGGAAAGACAGCTAGGGTTTCCTTTAGTAAAAAGGAAATTATCAACGCGGATTGAAACGGAGGTGGAGAACGCGTCTGAAGTCGGATTGAGACGGGGTTTGCGGCGCTGGATTCGTCTCGTCGAGAGCTTCAACTTGATATATGGAACGTCGGCTAACTCCGTATGGTTTGAGAGATACGTCGATTTGAAGTTGCGTCCGAATTAGGGTTTTGAATCAAGTTGACGGCGCTTCTTGTAATAGCTCGTGAGAACGCGTCCGGTATCGGATTGCGATGAAGTCGACGGCGTTGGATTCGTCTCGTCGAGATCTTGAATTGGATAGGTGGCTCGTCGTCTGGATCCGTCGGGTTGAGGAGATACGGTGTTTTGAATTTTCGTCTGATTTCTAGGGTTTATGGTGGTTGATGGGAAAAAGAGTTTCAAAATTCACTCAGGGTTTTCTCAGAGCGCTCGTGCTGATAACATGTTGTAAAACTTGTATTTCTTTTTATTATTGATGTGCCAATAGGCATCTATATATACATGTTAAAAGGAAGAGATAAATGGAAAGATTCTATTTCCAATAGGAAATAGGAAATACATGGAAATAGTAATATCCTAATACAAATATGTTAATACATAAATATGATAAAGTCTAAGTCTTCATTTCTTCCTTATGCGTCTGGTCCGGTTCGCTATTGTCTGTCCGGTACGTCCGCCCGGTACTGTCCAGTACGGTTCGGTTATGTCCGTCCATCCAATGGTTTATAACATAAATTATGTTTTGGAACAATTAAATCCCATAATATCATACATAACTTGTCGTCAAAAGCTGCATGTTAACGATCGATGGTGATGATGACGCAGGGCATAGAGCTTGGAAGGAATCTCTCATCTCGCCTAACGGAGACAAGCTTCAGAAAAGGAAGATTCAGGCTACGTCTAGCTAATGATGGAGTTCTACAGCTTCTCAGTCTCAACCCCGAGACGCTTTTAGAATCAGATATCTACTTTTCGTACTACGCAAGTAATACAAAGAACCAAAACCCCGGGACTCGGTTAGTTTTCAACGAGTCAGGCTACATGTATGTTCTTCAAAAGAACAATTCAAGATTCTATCTCAAACAAGACGTTCCCGTATCTTCTAGGGACTTCTACCACCGTGCTGTTCTACATTTTGACGGTGTTTTTGCTCAATACTATCATCCCAAGGTGGGAGATGGTGGGTGGCGATGGGCTTGGTCTCAGCCTGATAATATATGCGAAAAACGTTTTGGACCGGATCATGTTGCTAATGACGTTGGGAACTTAGCTTGTGGGTTTAATAATATTTGCAGTTTAGGAGATAACCAAAGGCCAAGATGTGAATGTCCTGAGAGGTTTGTGTTGAGTGGTCCTAGTGATAGCTATGGTGATTGCAAGCCAGATTTCGAGATGCAGACTTGTGGACCGAAGAGTAATCAAACTGGTGTAAATGATTACGAGTTTGTTACTTTGGAGAAGACTAATTGGCCGTCTGGTGATTACAAGAAGTACTCAAACTATGATGAAGAAAGATGTAAAGCTTCTTGTCTTAACGACTGTTTCTGTGCCGCGGTTGTTTTTAGTACCGTTTGTTTGAAGAAGAAGTTTCCCTTGTCTTATGGTCACAGATCTCCAACAGGTAGAGGCGATACTTTCATCAAGGTTCGAAAACTCACTGCGGGTGTTCCAAATACTGGAAGAGGAGGAAAAACACGTGACTGGTTGATCATCACTTGTTCTGTTTTACTTGGAACTTCAGCTTTGGTGAACTTCGTATTACTTTATCTGAACAGAAACAAGAAGAAGATGACGAAGAAACCGAGCCAAAGAAGATACAGTGGTGCTGCTACAGCTACTGACTTGAATCTGAGAGTCTTTACGTACAGAGAGCTCGTGGTGGCTACAGGAGATTTCGCGGAAGAGCTTGGAAGAGGAGCGTTCGGGATCGTATACAAAGGAGTTTTAAAAGTTTCGGGTGATTCTGAAGTTACCGTAGCTGTCAAGAAACTAGACCGTGTCGCTCAAGAAAGCGAGAAAGAGTTCAAGAATGAGGTCAAAGTGATTGGTCAGATCCACCACAAGAACCTAGTGAAGCTAATTGGCTTCTGCGACGAAGGGCAGAGCCGGTTGATCGTCTACGAGTTCTTACCTCATGGGACGTTAGCCGGTTTTCTCTTCAGGCGACCAAGACCTAGCTTGGAAGATAGAAGGAGAATCGCGGTGGAGATTGCACGTGGGATCTTGTATCTACACGAAGAGTGCAGCGAGCAGATCATACACTGCGATATAAAGCCGCAGAACATTCTTCTAGACGAGTATTACAATCCTCGGATCTCGGATTTTGGTTTAGCCAAGCTTCTGATGATGAACCAGACGCATACGCTCACGAACATCCGCGGAACAAAAGGTTATGTGGCGACAGAGTGGTTCAGGAACAGTCCCATTACATCCAAAGTTGATGTCTATAGCTACGGAGTCATGCTTTTGGAAATCGTGTGCTGCAAGAAAGCTGTTGACCTAGAGGATAATGTGATTCTTATCGATTGGGCGTACGATTGTTTCCGACAAAGGAGGTTGGAAGATCTGATCAAAGACGATTTAGAGGCGATAAGCAATATGGATGTGGTGGAGAGATATGTGAAGATAGCGATATGGTGTATACAAGAAGAACCAGGGAAGAGACCTAACATAAGAAGTGTAACACAGATGCTTGAAGGTGTGGCTCAAGTTAATGATCCCCCAAACCCTTGTCCCTATAGTACTTTCATCTCTGATGACTGATGAGTCTTAACTCTAATCTCCCAGTCTCATGTGTTTGATCTCATATGTTCTTAATTAACTAGGTGTTTTGACATGCAGACATAATCATATTACTATGTTTATTATTAAAAATTACACAATTTTTTTTTTTTTTGAAATTAATTAGTGTTTATACATCTTTATGTTTTAAATTTTATGTTTTATGATTAAAATAATATTTTTGAATACCAACATAAGATATATAGGAATTATCTTCTTTTTTCTTCAAAATATGTTTTTATATTATGGCAAGTATATATATAACTTTTAAACAATTATCTAATAAAAACTTATTTTTTATTATTCATTAAAGTCAGAAACAATATAAATCACTTTTAAAAATTACACAAATTTGTTTTTTTTTTTACTTTTTTTTTATGATCCTATTATTTGGATGGCCTCGAGAAAGACCCGACTAAAATGACCGTCCACCAAAAATCTGAGCATACTCCATTAGGCAGCCCGCCGAAGACATCTACAAAAGCTGGTGATCACTCCATATTAATCCATCAGTGGCCACATGCAGTTTGGACATAAGCTTCTCCGTATTAGGTCCAATGTTCTTCAAAATAATCACCACAAATCCACTAGAACCATCCACCTATCAGGTAAGACCCTAAAGTGTGGTCCGTACACTTGCCCCCAGACCATTATTGGATAATTTGATTTTTACTTAATTAGTGTTTATATATGTTTATGTTTTAAATTTTAATTTATTATGATTAAAATAATATTTTTGGATAACAAAATAATTTATATACAGATTATCTTTTTATTTCTATTTTTATATATTTTGGCCAGTATATATATACATATAATTTTTAAACAATTATCTACTAAAAATTTAATAATTTATTATTCATTAAAGGCATAAACGATATAAATCTTTTTAACTTTCAACGTTATGGCTCAGAGGCAAAAATCATATGAACTTAATCTATCTATATTATTATTTATAAATTGATTTTTAACTTTCAACGCTCACGTTAAACGTTAAACTAGATAATATTTTTATACATGTAATAAATGATTAAATTTATTTATTTGATTAGATTATTTATTATAAATTAATACTATAAAAGTTAGCCATAAATAAAAATGAATTTAAAATTTGTTTAACCAGAAATCCAAAAATAAAAAGTGTATTTTAAAAATAAAAAGATAATTCTTATATATTTTTTGTTGGTATCCAAAATAATATATTTTAATGTATTTTTAAAATTATAAAATAAGATTTAAGATTTTTGGAGAATATAAACAATAACTTATCATGATAATTTTTTATTATTAATGCATGTATTAATAATTAAATTTAAATGATCATACCCGCATGCGCGGACAAAATACCTAGTTATTTTTATTCATTAATGGTATAAAATATATAAACCACTTTAACTTTTAACACGAGGTTTCAAAATGAAAGTGACTTTTTATTCTTGTGGTAAAATATTATTATTTATATTAAATTTAATAATTTATTTTTGAAAATATATTTTTACAAATCAAATTAGATATCTGGAAAAATATATATTTTATCGGACATCCAAACACCAAATATTTTTGAATAGTTATAGAATAAATAGTTTCAAAAATTTGAAAATCTGAAGAAGAATAGGAGAACAAAGTGAATTATAAATACTTTAATATTTAGGATATTTGTTCTAGGTCAGGGCGTTCGGAAATTATTTGTTTGCGTTTAGATTGAATATTTCACATTTTGGGTATTTTGATATAAGGGTCTAAAACCCGTTCGGGTATTTTTACATATCAGGTTGGGTTACGGTATTTTTAGTTCAAATTTGGTTATTTTCGATCAGGTTAGGATATTTTAGATTTTGAAAAAAATCAAATTCTTCATTACTCAATTTTTTTATACTCAAAATTCTATAATTAACTTAACTGATTTTTAAAACTTTAAATAGGTTGTACGACTAATAGGTTTGGAAACAAAATTTTGAAAATAAAAAAACACTAATTTAGTTGTTTTGAAAATTTGAATGCAACTTTTGTTAATGGATGAAACAAGAAACTTGACATACTTATATATTATATGATTTTGAGTCATGTACAACATCATATAAATAATTTGAATAAATAAAAGAAATAAACTAGAAATTTAAAGTTAAGTATACATGGGTTTGGTTATATTTAAATATTTGTTTGGATTTAGATTTTACCTATTCGGATATCCAATCTCGCCTTATTCAATACATGTTCGAATATTTTGCTTATTCGATTTGGATATCGATTTATGTTTTTCAAATCGGATTCAGATTCGATTATTAGATAAAATGTCCAGTCCTAACTATGCGCACATCCACAATCTCAACTATAAATACGGATGCAAATCATTACGAAATAATAACATTACAAATGATAAATTGGCCTTAAGGGGATTACAAGAAAACTTTTGATATCCGCTCTGTGTATATCCACAAATACGGATGCAAATCATTATGAAAATAAAACATTACAAAGGACAATTCAGTCCAAAAAAAAACATTACAAAGGACAAACTGGCCTTAAGGGGATTACAAGAGGTACTCACTAGTCACTATAATGAAGAAAGGCGCAAAGATACTTGTCTAAAGAACTGTTTTTGTGGAGCCACGATGCTTGGATTGGATTTGTTGGAAGAAGAAATATAATTGTCTTATTGCATACGATGTCCCGATGGTAACCGACCGAGTCAATTTTTCCCACACCCCTATTTCTCTACACATAATCTCTTATGGGTTTCCTTGATCTTCTATACCTCTTTTCCATAATTCTATTTTTGAGCAAAATACAAAATCCCAAATCAAATCCTTTCCCCCTCTTCAAAACTAAACTCTAATCTATGGGCAAGTATTTAACTTTTATACCTTTCAAATTTGAAAAAAATATATTTTAAAATCGTTTTTAACCATGTTTTGATGATTTTTGTGAAAATATGAAAAACAGTTTTTTTTTTTAATTTTTGAAATACTTTTATCAAATTCTATAAATCAAATAACAAATATTCACGTTTCCGATTTAATTTTATGATCTTTCGTTAGACATATAAAAAATTAAAAAAAAAGAAAATTGTCTAATAGAAATTAAGGAATGTGATATAGGGGCATGAGAGGAATTTCCTCTCGACCATGTTTTCTCATCTGAATTAATATGATACTCCCTCTCTTTTAAAATATTTTAAATTTTTAATTATTACACAACTATAAAGAAAATTGTCTTTTATTTAAAATAGAAATTAAAAATATTTAGTTAATTAAAAATAGATAATACATCATTAGCTATACAGTTTTTGATAAACTTAGAAATTACATAAACAATATAAAACATCTTATTTGAACATCAAAATATTTACAGTTTCAAACCATCTCATGTATTTATCAGTTTCTATTCTACATTTACATTATTTAATATGCATCTCATTATTAAAAAATTATATACATATACAATTTTAAAATTATATTTTATTTAATTTATTCAAATTTTGACCTGTAATTCAAAACATAAATTACGTTTAACATTTTACATGTTATTCATTTTAGATAATAGATTATTGTATATAATTTTAAGATAAGTTAATTTCTTATACACGTATTATATAGTTTACTAATACTAATCATTAAGCCAACATATTATATTTGTTACCTTTTATATTTATAAAATTAATAAAATATATTAACTTATTAATTAATTTAATATAGTTTTATCATATTTAGTTCACTATAGTGGTTTTAGTATGATAAATATGACTATAAATTAGTATACAATTTTTATTTTTCATGTTTTAAATGATAACTGAATATACACATATATATTAATGTATAATAATATTTCATTATTAATTACGAAGTTAGTGAAAGTATTTACATAAAAAATTTGACAATTAAGATCTTGTTATAATTTTTTCAACAGTTTAGTTAGAGTTTATATATATATATAAAAGAAAAGATACCAAAAGATATTATGATTACAAATTACAATATTTAGAAAGATTTTATATTATTAGCATCGTGGGAATACAGTTAGTAAACTTTATAAAGATGATCCAAATAAAACATTAAACATGAACTAAGTCATGATTTCTATTTTAATAGATAAGATATAATATACTTCAAGAGTCATTCAACTGGAAAAAATACTTTTAAACCTTTTTAGTTTTCAATTCATTAAATGAATTTTTTTCTTGATCAAGTAAACTAATAAACTTAACCAAAACCTCACATCTTTCAATTTATTATTTTAGCATATTATGTTTTAAACCTATTTTTATACCTATATATTTTACATAAAATCATAATTGATCATTTTAATAAGATTATTTCTATAAATTACAGATTAATTTCTTGAAAATAGTGAACTACTGCTTACGTTTTATTATATATGATGTTTTGGAAGAAAGCACAAGAATTAATAAAATTCAACTTTCTCTTAAAAGCACTGTTAAAAATATTAATATAAATAATATAATCAGTTATAAATAAATATGTTTAATTTAATTGGTTAAACAGTTTCAATAATGTTAAAATTGACATATAAATGTCGAAACATCATCTATTATGAAACAACAAAAACCTTTTAAAACATAATCTATTAAACAGAAATTATGATAAAGTTGTATATTGTAATATCACAGAAGTTTACATGTTACGTATCATTAACTGTCGTTGAAAATCGTTGAAAAGATAAATAACAACTTTAAATATGCTTTAGAGAGAACTGTTATTCTAAAAAAGATATTATTTCAATTAACATTTGAACTTCCTTTTAAAAACAGAACTAGATTCTGATTCGTCCTTCAAAAGACGGGTATAATTTTTTGTTTTTACATTTTTAGAAATTTAGTTTTCATATTTGTGTTTTTATTTGTATAAAATATTTTTTTGACTGATTAGTAAAAGGGGTTTGATAATTGTATTGAATTTGTGATTTTTATAATTATATATTTGTGCCATAGCCATCACATTAATTTTGTACTTTATTCCTAAACAGTTATCTTTTTCAAATAACAAAGTATAGATACAATTTTGTTTAGTAATTAAATAGATAAAATTATATTTTTTTCCATTAAAATACATTTATATCTGTTACAGATTAATTGGTATGACCATGTATATAAACATTTTATATTCATCTTGGTTTTATAGCATCCGGTATACACATATTTATTAATATGTTAACTCTTTATCAAACATATATACACTTCGTTCTTTGATACATGAAGACATAATAGGCTAATAATAGCTAATGGAATTATATATAAACAATATCGACTTGACTATCTTAAGTAATAAATGTAATCTCACCCGCTTTAATACCGAGCTGTTATAATTTATTTTAGTAGTGAACTGCATATTGATAACAAACAGTTACATTAGGGTAATAGTCAATAAATATATGAAAACGAAGTGTATATGACAGTAAACATATGTTTAATTATTAATAGGACAGTTATATTAAGGTTATATGAACTGCGGTTATATTAGAAACTATCAACGAAAGTATGTCGGCCACTAAACACATTATATATTCACGATTAAATGAAAATGTATCATATTAATTGTAATAGAAGCAAATGTAGGAACAAACGGTTATGTAAGAATGATATATACATTTCGTTTTATCGTTAAATAAGAAAAATAATAGTTAGACAAAGTCTATAACTCTATATCAATATGTCATGTTCATAATTTAATAGAATAGATAACATTTGAACGTTTATTGTGTTTGTGGCTACTTTTCCATAAAATCAAAAGGCGGTGAAGTATATTCCACTGAAATAAAGGGTGTGATTGTATAGACCTTTTAGAATAAAATTAATTAATAGAGTGGAAGTGTTTTACTCTCATTTACTCTATTTTTCTACCAATCAGGTTAAAAAGAGAAGAAAAGTTGTTACTCCATTTTACTCCAGTTTTTTTTTGTCTTTTTATGGTTTGGGAGTAAAACTTTCCACCTTCTTATTTGAAGTTGAACTTAGAGTAAATAATATAAATAAATAAAGGTAGTCAATTCTCTCTCATTTACTCCAGTTTCCATTTTTTCTTTTCCTCTGTTTTCCTCTGTTTTCCTCTATTTGTTTTTCACCTAATTACTCTAAAGTGTTCCCAATCACACTCAAAATGTAATGTTGTCCAATAACCTTTTATCAATCTTTTTGTAACTAACAATTTGTTTTTCTTGCATCATATTCTTGAGCTAAAAAATGCATTAAACATGCGCTATAAACAAACAAGTGGCACTGGGGCACTGTTATGCAAAACAAGATTTCAGACAGTACAGGAAACTTGTTAAAGTTTTGTTGAACTTTTGAAAATTTCTTACAAACATTTTAAATTTTCTAAATATAACTTCAAAAACTATATACAAGTTTACGTATTAAAAACTTTCATAATTATTATAGAATTCTTTGTATTAGATCTGTTTCATTACATTTTATCAGGAAACTCATAAAACTAATCATATCAATATCAAGAGAAACACAAAGATGAAAATAGTTTGAAAAGTGAAACATAATGTAAAATGATTTGAAGAAAACTAAAACTAAAAATTCATATATATATATCTCTAATAATATATTTTTGTTAGACTTGAAAATTTTATTTATTTAATCATCATATAAATATATGCATATTGTACTTTTATTTTTATGAGAATCTAATATAATTATTGATATATTTTTATTTTAAACTAGGTGATTTTCCCGTGCTCATGCACGGATATAAATATTTGTAAAGTGAATATACTACAATAATTGATTGATATTTAGTTTTAGTTTTAAAATAGTTTGTAATTTTTATGTAAAATTTATATCAATAATACTACATTAATTTAGTTTAGACATATGATTTTAGATATGTTATCTTCTATCAGTTTAATTGTTTTTACGGTCGATTTAGTTATCATTTGGATATATTGGATTACATATATTTCTATAAATTCAACTACAATATTTTTATTCAAAATATATTTAAATTTTGATTAATTTTCTTATTTGCATTTAAATTGGTTGTTGTCTTAGATATCTAAATATATTTTAGTAAAACTATGTATAACTTAAGATATATTATTCTTAGAATGAAATAATAAAAAATAAACTAAAGTGTCTGATTCCTACTTACATAAATTAATATAACAATAATATTCTGAAGTCTCATGCATATATATAAATTTTACAAAATAACTAAATTTTGACAGTTGATTAATATTTTATTTTCACTTGTTAATATGTTTTGATTTATCCTATAATTTATATTTATAAAATAAATAAAATGTTATTATAAAGTTATATAATCTTATTGTATTTAAATCTATGATTTTAGATATAAGTTGGATTAATCAAACCACTCATGTTGTGAGTATACTAAGTTAAACATTTTTTTTTCAAATGAAAACTGAAATATAATTATTTTTTATATGATTAAGTCAAATTTTATTTTATTTATCGTTTAGTTAAATGTGTATATATTTTGGTAATATTTATCAAATTATATGTTAATTTTTTCAACAAATATTAGAAGATAAAGTGATGAACAATATTAAGTTATAAATATAAGTAATTAATAAATTAAATTATTTTATAAATTTTACATAATTTTATGCTTTGGATATGTTGAATGGTAAAGTGAAATTTATTTAAATTAAAAAAAATATTTTAAATAATCTTGTAAATGAAAACTCAGATTTTCTAGGGTATTTCTATTATGGTTATATTAAGTTCCACAAACATAAAACATAAAATTAAAAAGGAAAATAAATGCTAAGAATTTTTTTTTAATTATGATAAAATATAATACCTACCTCGTTAAAAAAATTAGTGTTATTCTATTCTTTGATCAAAAAATATTTTATAATTATTTGATTAAAATGTGTTTATTGTTGAAATTTATTTTGTATTTTATTATCTCTTAAAAATAAGCAGTAAAACTATTTGTGATTACTTTTAAGAAATTATATTATATCAATTTACGTTACTTAATTATTTTATATAATCACTTTGAAAATATATATTTTGATTATTCAAAAAATTTTGTCAAAACAAATACAATTTCTTTTTTTTTCTAATATCAAGATTATTTATATGTGTGAAATTCATTATTATGAAATCAAATTATATGAAAATATAGTTTTCCAGCAAAGAAAGTATAGATATAAATAATTTATTTTACTACTTCAAAAGTAAATTTTATGTTATTTAAAAAAAATTAAATTGAATAACTCTATTTTGTGAACTTTCCTTTTTAATGAAATCATATTATATATACATATATTTTCGTTTCTAAATTCAGTTTTTAAAATTTTTAGACTTTTCCTTTTTTATAATATATTATATTTTGAAAATTTTAAAAATCAAACTAAATTAGATGTAATATTTTTATTTCATTAAGGATATCTCAAAAATTAACTCTCTTAAGAATTAAAATCAAGATTATCTTGTGAACTTTCCTTTTTATGAATTACATTATATATAAAATGTATTTTCGTTTTTTTTTTAATTTTTAATTTTTCTTAGATATATAGGTTATTTTAAATAAAAAATAAAAAGGAAACCTAAATAAAAAAAGAAAAATAAAATAAAATAGGCATATAATAATGATAATTAGATATATATTTGATTCATTAAGGGTATCATTGTAATTAACCACCGTGAGAGTTAACGTGAGTGCGACACATAGGAAACTGACTTCTCAAATAATATTATAGAGACATCATCAATTTATCATCTCCTAATACATCTACAAATTAACATATACACAAAAGAATATACATTACTAGGTAAATTAACATAAACGTATCATTTTGACTATTCTATGTTTTTTTAATTCAAGAAGTTCTAAATCAAACTCCTAATCTCTTTAGGCTAGAGACAAAAACATGTTGTTAAATCTCTTCTCCAAAGCTGCTAATACTCAAATCAGCCACCTTTACCTTAGGGCATAAAGTTTTATCAGTTGAGTTAGCCGCTCGAAGTAAATATTATATCTTTAACCTACTTTTAATCGCATTTTATTAATCATTTCAACTGCACATAAGCATCAGAATATATAAGTGATTTGAAGAAAATTTGTGCAACACAAATCTGTCAGCTGCACTTTTAAAAGACACACAGACAAGTCACTTTGTAAATTCTAGACACAACACTAACGAAAGACACACATGCGAGTAGGGGCAGATCTAGGAGAGATTTTATTAAGGGGCATTAACATAATTTTGAGTTAGTCGAGGGCACTTTCATGAGAAGTGAGCTAATTTAAAGATGATTTCTTAAGGAAAATCAAATTTTAGTCGGGGGCATGTGACCCCGTTCGTCGTAACGTACGTCCGCCCCTGCAAGTTGCTTATTGTAACTTCAAATCCTACATCCACAATTAGTAACTGGTTTATGTTAGTCAGGGCGGGAAAACTTAACCTCTATGTTTCTTAGCAGTTAATTTTTTTGCCGCCTCTTAAGCCGGAAACTTACGAAGAAATTGATTGTAAAAGCAACTTCAAACACTAAAGTTACTTCTTTTCCACCCCTCCAAGCGGATGCACAAGCCGGGATGAACTTGCAGTCGCCTGAGATACTCGGATTGTGAAGCTCTTTAACGTGTCATCACAGAAAAAGGGATCAGCATATCATCAATATTGAAGTTTTCATATGAAACATTTAAGTAATTATGGTTCTGATTTGTTGATATTTTTTCTTTTTTCTTGATAAACCCTATCGACTGATCGGGTCGGCTCCAGGAGGAATGCACTTAGTGCTATAGAGTGGATTAGCCTGAAAGCATACCATAATGCCTGACCCAAGTTTGGAATACCTTCCGACTAATGGAAGGGGATGGACCGATCATCTGTTACAGGCCACCATGTAAACCTCTTGGACCGAAACTCAAGCCTAGACTAGCCAAATAGTGATATTTATAGTAAATATCTATTTTTCATTATATTTCAAAATGCAAGTAATTTTCGTTTAGACCACTAATATTAAAATTTTGTTTTTAAAATATCATTTAATATATAAGTTCAACCAATCATTAAAAACAAATTATTTGATTAGTCACGTAATATTCAATAAGAGTACAAAGTTCATTAAAACATGAAAACTACTTATATTTTGAAGCAAACAAAACTCTTCTAAAACTATTTATATTACAAAACGGAGGAGGAAGTATAATTAAATTTTATTCTAATAAGGAAAAAAGAACAATCAACCAGATTTATCATGTTATCATGTATTTTTTTTTGTCGACATGTTATCATGGATTTAGAGAGAGAAAATGTGCTTTATGCTTCTTCTTTTTTTCCTTTTTAGTCTTTCCATCTTTTAATTTCTGCTAATTCTTTTTTGTTTAATTTGGGGATATCCCAGACCGAAGTCCAAACTAATTTCCAAGAGGAAATGCAACCTACGGATGGACCCCTTTTTCAGTTTTTAAATAGGCCGAAAGCATGGTTCATATCCGCATGACTACAGATTAGGGTGATCTCGCATCTGAATGGCAACGGATTCGAACTCAGATCCCTTAGAAATCCTGAAACGCCATATAACGCCCGACCACTAACTCGTGGTTTTAACTTCTGCTACTTCCATCTTTTTGTCTATTTTTTACTCTAAAGTTTGCGACTCACAAGTCACAACCTATATAAATCTAAAGTGTGATATGCATAACATACTATTCTTGAATGCTATGTTTTTTTTTGATCTAAATATTACTTAGATAGATGAAAGCTTTTTTTTTTGTAACATTAGATAGATGAAAGCTGTTACTCTGTTTCCAGAACAGAGGATTGCAGAGAGTACAAGGCTGACTTCGCAAGTGAATCAGCGATACAGTTTGCTATGTTATGCATATACTCGTATGATGAAATGAAACTAAATGCCATAGTTATGTTATGCATATATATTGTCCAGAAAAGATATATATAGTGTGTGTAAAAGATCGACAAAGATTTACGCATTCACGTGAACTGCCCCAAAAAGTAGTCGGTGTAGACACGATCACGTTATCTTTGTCATACTCAAATATATACGGAAGGAGGGGGGTTCACAAAATAAAACAAATATTTGATATACTAAACGAAAAAAACATTATAATTGAGTTTAGAAAAATAAATATAATTTAATATACCAAAATAATTAACAAACTAGCAAGATATCATATATATAATATTGGCTAAAATTTCTTAGTCGACATTATCTATCAAAGATAATAAAATATAAGTTGATATGGTACATCACTAAAAAATCAGAACAAGTTTTTGAGGAACAATCTAGCCTGTTAAAAGAAATATGATCTCACATATACAACTACAAGATAAATCAGCAATGAAATCTAGACCAAAATTTGATTGGATGTTAACAATTCAACTAGATCTTGACCCGCCCGACCGGGCGGGTATTTATTTTATGTTTTTAGTTTTTTTTTAATATTAAATGATGTATCTGTAATATTTAAATATAAATTTAGATTGAAAATTAATTTTTGCAGTTATAATAAAAATTAAAATTAAAATTTTAATAAAATATTATGATATAAATTTTAAATTTCTTAATTAAAATAATATAGAGGTGGGTCATAATTGTTTCCAATTCAAAAATCTTATCATTCTTCAAAAACAAAAAAAATAAATTTATAAATACACAAAATATATAAACATATTTGGAATTATAATTTCTATAATTTTTTTAAAAATAATGTTGCGCTGTTTTTGTTTATTTCTAGAGCTCGACCCGTTCGTATAAATATTTTCTTTCACTTTTAATTTTTTCTTTGTACTAATGGTATACTATATATATATATATATATATTTGTAAATTAAAATGTATTACATAATTGTTAATATAACATTTTAAAACATAATGATTTTATTTATTACTTTATAATAATTATATTTTGTGATTTAATCGTCTATTATATCATAATGTATTGTATAAATAAATTTTATATTTATAACTTATTGGACTTATATTATGGAAGCATTATGCTAATACTATATGAATAAATTATTTTATATTTTATTTATATAACTATGATGTGTGATTTTTTATTTTATTATTTATTACTAATAAATATTTAAAATATTTAATATGTTAATGCGAAATATATTAGGAAATATATTTTAGTTAAGATTTTATTAAGGACATCTAGGATTAAAATTAAGAAAATATATTAAATGTTTAAATCTATTATTTAAATAAGGAAAAGACAATCATACTTAAATATAGCTTTATTTAGTACTTCATTTAATAGGATCAGTGGCATGTAAGTGTAATTAACATTGAAAACTTAGGGATATTTCCTAAGCGTACTTCTCTTTTAATAATAGAGATGATATCAGAATGATCTTATTCCGTGTTTTTCAAACAATTAAAGTTTTTTTCCACATTATAACAGACTAACAGACCATAGTCACTTTCATTGTTTACACGATTAAAAAATTTCAGATAAAAGTAAATCATTTTCTTTGATTTCTCTAGAGCCTGTCAAATAATCTGTGCTAATTATTATAACGAAAATTAGAGTATAACAAAATATATTTGATTATAAAAGCCTTAAGAAAATGGAAATATCTCCAAAATGTGATTTTCACAATATTAATATAAAAGAACTGGATTATTATATGAAGCTGATGATAAAAAAATCCTCTAATAAATTAAATTGTATAATTAGTTTGTTTTAGTGCTACAATACCAATTATATTATTCGCATCTCATAAACAATAGAAATTTGTGTACATTTGTTAGATATATCTAAAATTTGTGTAGTAATTCTTTTTTACTAAAAAATTTCTTTTTATTAAAAAATTAAAGTAGTTATGAGAAATAGTTATTTTAATATATTTTGTATAGTGTTGACCAATATTTATCTTAAGATAGTATTTAAGGCAATCTTAAAAAAATATTATTAATTAAATAGTAAAATGAAATTATATTTTTACTTATAAGTACATAACTAATTAAATTTATTATTTAAAAATATACAAATAACAAATTATATTATATATATATATATTCTATTTAAGTTTAAAGTTTAATGATTAATATTAAGGGTTTACTATTTAGAAGGTGGGGTAAAGAGTTATATTTAACTTTGGGATTTCATATTCTGTACGACTACTGTTTTATTGTTTTATGATAACTAAACAAAAAAATATTATTGATGGGATTTAACCTTATTTTCTTATTAATTTATTATGACAGCTCTTTCTTCCTGCCTCGTCACAGGATACATGAATCCATCACAGGAATCGATTAAGTGGAAAACCAACGTGTAATTGATTTTGCTTTAGCTCTTCAGACAAAGACACCAACCTTTGAATCTAACGAACTTACAAACTTTTCCAAATCTAAATCATCTTCTTCGTTCCAAGAATCAAGAAACTCCATCTCATCAGTTACGTTAACCTCAGGCGTATCTTTAATATGTCCGGCGTCGGCAACGCCGTAGCTTAAAACACCCTTTAGCTCTTCCATGAAGCCAACATTATCGACATGCATATACATATCAGTGATCTCTTCGTTGCTAAAGAATACAGTGAGATCATCGGTGAAAGAACAGTTGTCGGAGAAACCGGGGGATGTCGACGCATTGTTGATTAGAATCGATGTGCGAGCGCTTGACGCTGCCGCCATTTTGTTGAGCAGAGTGGAGGTCGACTTCTTGGTCGGAGAAGCGACGTCGCCGGAGTTTTCTGAAACGTCGGCGATGTTTGTGGAGTCTCCTATTATGATTCCGGTTAGTATATCCCGGTTTGAATCGACCGAATATTTGCTTGCGACGCGGTTAAGAAGCCTTGCGGAACCGGATGAACCGATATGGTGTTTTGGTTCTAAATCGGTTTGATCGGTTGTATTGATCGGTTTGTGTGTGCTTGGATCGATACCCTTTTGTTTTAAGCGTTTCTTGAGATTTGTGTTCCAATAATTCTTAATCTCGTTGTCGGTTCGTCCCGCTAAACTTGTCGCTATTGTGGCCCACCTTCAATTATAAGCACCATAAGAAATATTATACTTTGCCAAAAAAAGAAAAGAAATATCATACTCTATTCACACGTTGAAAAAAATACTCAGCAAAAAAAAATGAATAATTTATCCCAAAAAGAGCTGAATGTCTTTATAAAGTTATGCGGAAACATTAATTTAAAAAAAGTTCAAGTAGATGACTACTTTTCAAGTTAGTTTGAAATTCTGATAACTGTGTGTTGATGGATTCTTTTCCAATAAATAAGAAAATGGATCCATATCTTTCACACATTATATATATAGTATGCTCAAGGTGACATCTAGAAAGAAGAAAAAGGCAGCACTGAGAAGTACTAAATGGTGAATTATTATAATGCAAAAAGTAATAAATAAGGAAAAGGTTCTTACTTGTTACCCTTAAGAGCATGAAGCTTGATAATAGTGTCGTCTTCTTCAGGAGTAAACTCTCCTCTCTTAATATCGGGTCTTAGATAGTTAGCCCATCTTAGTCTACAACTCTTCCCACATCTATTCAATCCTATATACATATTGTACACACATTGTAAGAAATAAGAGGAAAATAGCTGTTAATTAATTATTAAAATTCCTAATGACACAACGATATATATATATAAGGAAAAATATGAAAGAATTACCAGCTTTTTCCGGGAGAGTACGCCATCCACCTTCACCATGTAGTTGAAGATAAGCAATAAGCTTTTGATCTTCCTCAGGAGTCCAAGCTCCTTTCTTTATTCCTTCTTCTCTGCAACATGGTGTTCTCACCATCTCTGGTTCTTCTTCTTATTGATTCTTGCTTTTATTTATTAATTTGATTTAAAACCTAACTGAAACCCTTGCTAGAGACCTATGAAAGGAAAGAGATTAGAAAAGATGACTAAGAGAATTTAATAGAACGCTTGATCAAAACCAAAAGACACTTGAAGATTGTGCTCACTGAGACACTCTTTTGACGATGAACACGTGAACGTGTTATCATTATATATCGGATTCTTAAAACAAGAACAAACGGTGTTCTCTCACTCTCTCTTTCTCTCGCACATATTATAGTATAGAGATAAGAGAGATGCTCTTATATAGGCAAATTACTAGATGAGATACACAATACAGTATATGATTAAAACGTAATTGAACATAATAGGAAATGAAAATAAACAACTTAGTAAAAGATCTCGGTCAGTAGTTGGATGGTACATAGCATTTTAGGATTTTTAAGAGACCTGGATTTGAATTTGTTACCATTCAAATTATCCTGATTTATGATTACATGGATATGAGTTAATTTTTCGTCCTATTAGAATATTCGTAGAAAGGATCCATACGTAAACTGCATTTTTTGAAAATTAGTCTGCATCATGATTCGAAATATATCCTTAAATTAAAGAAGAAAACACTAAGTAAAGGAATGGTTTTTCTTTACTAAAATAGTAAAGGAATGGTTGCGGTAGCACGTTTTTATTTTTTATTTTACTGAGACCACCGAGTCATCATAGTGCAGTGCCAGGTGTTATAGTCGGATTTCGTCCCGTGGTCACGCGGAATTGCATCCATGAGTTCTGACACTCTTCTGAATTTCATGCCCGTGTTAGTTTGTTTCTTCAGAAAAAGCAGCATCGAGATTCGGGTAAAAGATTGTATTGATACTTTGGAAATACAATACAATGGTCAAGAAAGGTGTGCAACTATACTATTTTTTTTTTTGCCATCTTAAATTTTATTAAACAAACAGGTCCAAGAAAAAATGAGCCTATAACCGATACAAACTAAGGCAAAAACCCGACAACAAAATAAAAGCTCGAGAAGGCAAAAACACAAATGGGCCCAAGCCTAAACCGATAGATCGAAACGGCGCTACTTCTAAACACGTGTCCGAGAACGATGGTACGCGATCCACGTGTTCGTCTTCTCCAGCACACAAACCACGCGTCTTCTCTGCTTCACATCGCACCGAAACCGCCGGTGTAGACTTTCGGTCGCCGGTTCTCGACATCCCACCAGACCAAATCGGAGATTTCTTTTCCGTCATTTTTGCCGCCGATAACCCACCTCCAACGACAATATTGGAAGTAAAAGGTTTCTCAGCGAGTCATCTCCGGCCGAAAACCACCGCTAGACGAGCGACGCTTCGCCGGGCCACACCTTTGGCATGCGTGAAAATCGCAGCCAACTTCATCACCCCCACCACTTCCAGCGTAGAGAATTGATCGATACATAATCGAGATCTCCTCCTGGATACACGAATTAGGAAACGCCTGAGAACCACCGAAAGCCGGCCGTCCACACCAGAAAGAAGGTGGCGACGCCAGAGTCGAAACCGGACGACCACCGTTAGACAAGCGCGCCGCCGGAGTCAAAAACGTCGGATAAAACCGAGCCGAGAGATCTACTAGACAAAAGAGAAAAGAAAAAACAAACTTAACAATCGGGCCGACAGTGGTTATGGTAGCCCACCACATCGGCCGGAGACGGAAATCACGGCGGAGCTTTCTTATTTAGAGAGAAGTCAGAGGTTTCGAAGAGAGAGAAGTTTAAAGACCCTCATAACTCTCAAAGTTAAGTACCTAATGAAACTTGTGTGCAACTATACTATACAATTCATTCATCGAATGAACAAGATTATTATCATTAAAAACTACTACTTCCCTCCGTGTCTTTTTTATGATGTTGTAGAACATAATTTTATTTCAGTTTATACGATATTTTGAAATTTTTATGCAAAACTATTAAAACATCTGATTAAAATATTAAAAGTCAATATGTAGTTTTATCTTATTTGTTACACTTTTACTTACTTTTTTGTTTCATGAAAAATAAAGTCGTTCTTAATTTGTGTATTTATACTAAAACATCTTACAAAAAAAAATATTATTTATTTCCAAGAAAATAGTCTAATTTTACTATTAAACGGTAAATATTTGACCAGAAAAACAGTAAATATGTAACCTCATTTCAAAAACATATTTTGATTAAATTTTGTGTAGAGCAACTGGAATGCATATTAACACCTAAACAAAAGTTGTTGTTTCTGATCTAAGACCAACGGTGGGGGAAAACTAGTGATTACTTGTTAGTTTGATGCCAATTATATTGCTCAAAATATTCAGTACTTATTCCAATAAATATGCATTAATTACAAATATTTAGATATGAATTCACCAAGATTATATAGATGCATCAGTCCACCAACATCTCATTTATTCGTTCCAATATAACTTCCTTTGGCTGGTGAAAACATGTTATCATTTTATCTTGTGAGCAAGAAATATATGTCAAATCATTTGGAAGAATCTTCTGGTTCTTCGATGACTATTTACATAAACTTTAATTATATGTTTGTATCATTACTTAACCAAAATGGTCTTATCGGTTCATGCCAAATATTTTGTAAACTTCTGGTTTACTATATATTTATCTCCATTACATTAGTCTTTGTGAAATACAACTTATAGGATGATGTAGGAACTTTCTCTAAAATAGTTTTACTGCCTTGAGAAATACTTCTGATTTGAAATGAATTTAACATTTCATTCGCTTAGTATCTCAACATAACTTGTCTCAAAATTCCATAGATTTACTTTGAAAAGGATTTGTCAAGAAATTTGAGTGTAAAAATAATCTTCTAAATGTTTTACTTATTATAAAGTGAGATTTGTTAAACTCTTCCCCTCAAGATGATAATACTACATTGTTTATCAATCTCGAATGAATCTCATTTTTGAATCAACAATATATCCTACATGGGTCATGTATTTTTTCTTAGATCCTTCTAACTTTTGAGATTTATAAGAATACAATAAGGATTTTAAATTGCATTATCATTATTATTATATTATGTACTCTTCTGGATCATTCATATATGTATCCTCTTCTTGAAATAGTCCATAAGTTTTATTTTATGCTACCTTGTATTGTATTCACAATAATTTTTTTCATCTTGAGAAAATTGATTAATCATATTTTTTCTCTGTTATCATCTTATTTTCTCAACTTCAAGTGAGAATATGAGTTCTAAAGAAATACTCTTATGTCTTGATTTTAACCATATTCATATCCACATTCACGTCTACAACCATTTTATGTTCATTTTTCCTGACCAATATTATTTGTGTGAATTTTATTTCTCAATATAAAAATGTCATATTCTCTTCAAGAGAATGGATCATAATCAACTAGACGTGATTTATCATCCTACATCAATAAATCATTTTATTTCTCATTAGACAAGATATACTTGTAAACTTTATTAATCTCTTTTTTCAAATACGTGTCTATTGGACAACATTACTTGCATGAAAGATATATTTTCTAATATATATACATCATTAAAATTTCATTCGAGAAATTTTACTTTTCAACTTAATATCCAATATAGTTAAACTTTATTTACAGACTTTAAGTTTTATAATCTTTAGATGTAGTACACATCTGAGGTAATCACATTTTGTTGAATATACCTTATTTGAATTATTTTCCAAAACTTATAGATATTTTATGGTCAGACATCAAAATTAAAACCCACATATATAAATGATAATTAAATATAATAATAATGTACGTTCAAATCATAAAGATATTATTATTTAAGCATCTTTTATACTATAAAATAAATAATAGTCTTAAGGGGGTGTATTGAATTGAGGATTTTAAAGTGTTTTGGTTTTGTTTTAAAATCCAGTGTTATTCAACTAATGGTTTCTATTTTTTTTTCCAAATCTTGTGTTATTGAATATGATATTTATCTAAACTCACTTAAAATCACCTGTAATCCACTGTTATTCAATTAACAATTTATAAAAACTAAATCAAATCATCTGTTATTCAAAGGCAAACAATTTTGAAAAAAGAAAACTGTGATTAGGATTTGATACAAACTTTTTAATTAATTTCAGTCAAAACTATTGTATCCCACGACAAAATCAAATCCCACCTATGCACCTGTTATTTGGAAAAACCCAAAATCAAAATTTAAAAAACTACTCATATGAAAACGATCAATAAACCACCTATGCACCTGTTACTATTTGGAAGCATCGTCAAGCATAACGGTGACGATGAAGCTCACACCTCTGTACATGTTACGCCACCACCGTCTCTCGAAATCTAATACACCTCCCTGTTGACTTGAAGCTTTGCAGCCTTCGTCGATTCATTGAGCTTCCGATTATGGCAAAATCAATGGTGGCCAGGATTCAATGCTTCTCAATATGAATACGCATGGTCCGAGTAATAATTATGTAGCAGCTTTGTTATTGTGCCATATCTACAGCCTATCACTCGTTCTCATATGAGAAGATACAATGCTTCAGATCTTGTTAACATACAAGAGGTTTGAGATCATTCTTTTCATGTCTCTACCATTTTGATGGTACTGACAAAGAAGGGTAAAGGTGTTCGTTAGCATTTTGATAGGTTCATCAAGACCTAAAGGTGTGACCTTTTCGAGTTTATTATATTACTTCCTTTTTCTGCACTTTCATGCTCAATCCATATATTCTCTCTAATAATAATGCAGTCTGGTGATTTAGAAAAAGCGCAACTTGGACTCGCTCACAGCTACAGCAGAGCGAAGGTGAAGTTCATTGTTAACCGTGTGGACAACATGGTTATTCAAGCCATCTTCCTCCTCGACACGCTTGATAAGGATATCAACTCCTTTGCGATGAGAGTCAGGTTTGTTTTGTCTTTTCTCTTACCATAAGAACAGTTGTTTCCGAGAGTGGCTTCTTATATTATGTTCTTTATGCAGAGAATGGTACTCGCCGCACTTCCCAGAGCTAGTGAAGATAGTCAATGACAAGTACCTTTACGCTCGAGTCTCAAAGATGATTGAGGACAAGTCAAAGCTGTCTGAAGAGCACATCCCTATGCTTACTGAAGTCCTTGGGGATGAAGATAAGGCTAGAGAGGTCGTTGAAGCTGGAAAAGCATCTATGGTTAATAATAATGTGATGGAGATAATCATCTGTAACTGTTCTCTCTCTTTGTTTCTCAAACATGTCTCTTTTGCAGGCCATGATTTATCTCCACTTGATCTGATCAATGTCCAGACCTTTGCTAAGAAAGTGATGGACCTAGCTGATTACAGAAAGAAGCCCTACGACTACCTTGTCGCCAAAATGAGCGCAATTGCTCCATAGAAGCAAGTAGTCTCATAGAAGAATACTTCCTCAAGTTTGTGAGTAAATAAAAGTTTTTTAATATCCTGCAACAAAAAAAAAAGAAACAAAGAAACAGTTATTCATATATAAACACTTTCAGCTAATTAGAAAAGACTTCCAACAAGTCAACAACATCAAAAAAAACATTTGATTCAGGTTATGATTCATTCATCAACATCCTGAGAAGGAAGTAGAAGACAAATTAGAACACTCTGTTTTTCTCTCTCTCGTTCTCAAAAACGAAGAAAAAAAAACAAAATATTGAAATATCACGTTCTTATGCTGTTCAAAGGTAGTGAGTACTTCAAGTTTTAAAATAATTGGACTTTGAAAGTACTCTAAAATTTAAGATCAAATGATCTCAACTACTCTGAAATTGAAGAAAAAATCACACCCAAATCTTTTTTCCATTTTTAAAATCCCACCCATATAACTGAGATTTAATCCAAATCTCTTCAAACTCCAATATTTTCTCAAATCCACCCAAACTTTTAAAATCCATGATTCAATACACCCCCCTTATAGTATTATTATATGGATTAAATCCTTACTTTCATGCTATTTAACAAGATTCAGCAAATCAATCAATTTGGTGAACAAAATTATATCAATTTGTGCAAAGTTTCATTGAAATCACTTTTATCTAATCAAAAGTCAAGTTAATCTTGTATATAAAGCATAAAGGTAAATACTTATCTTAATAAGAAGAGGTGCATCGAAGATTGGAGATTTAACGCAACAATGACGTCATGATCGATTTATACTTCTTGGCTGAGTGAACTCCATGTAAAATCTCATCTTCTACAAGATCTATCTTACTATGTATTACTCAAGATTTTGCTCACGGAAACATGGCCATTAGGTTAGTAGAGACATTCGATTTCCAAAGAGAAATCTATGACAAACCGATATTACAATTAACAAAACAATCATTAATATGTTTACCATATAACTAAATTATTACTTAGCTAATTAATTTGTTTAGTAAAGAAACAAATCAAATATACAAATATGTGAGTATGATTCGTCTTGTAATAAATATATTATGGCACAATAAAACAAAATCACGGTTTTCATGAAATATATATAATACGCAAAGAATAAAATAATACATATGTCTCAGTAACAATATATGAATGGGAAAAATCTAGGTTTATTAAAGAAATTTAAACCAACGAATTACTAAACCAATATAACAAGAGATCTGAGAACTGTCATAACAAGAGATCTGAGAACTTGAAATTTGAATGGATCTAAACATCTCGGCTGAAAGTTTTAGGATTTTGCTTGTTAGCCAGAGTTTCATACTGATAACGAATTTTTTATATATGACTATAATAGTTTGAAGATAAAATCTAATTTGAAATAAAAAAATAAGTATATTTAGAATTTTCTATATAGAGATTACCCCAATATTCTTAGCATTAAGTAATTAATGATTTCTTTTCATACTTTCAAAAAGGAATTGTAGACTTTGTGGTACTAGTTTCATGAAAGTTGGACCTTTAAGGATTTCCATCGAAAGCTATTAAAAAATAATTTATCAAACAGATATCAAAATCGTAGTGGAGGCAGGTCATGATATTCGGCAGCTGGCATGAAATGCCAAATGTGTTAGCAAGAAAATGAAATGCCAAATGCCAAAAATAAAAAAGAGAATCAAAACCGTTGAGCAAACGTTTATAACATTCGAATAACATTATTCGACAAAGGGAATCAAAAATCAAAATCCTTCCAATCTTGACGAAGCAAATATTTTTTAAAAGTAAAAAAATAATAAGTTTTTAGATGATTTAAATAAAATACAGGTATCTTATCATTTAATATGGTAACTTTGTTTTGCTTGTTCGATTAAATATTATTTGTTCGAGTTTTTGATGTAAATATCTACAAATAAAATTGCAGTTTAAAATAAAACCTTTTTATTTTCAATAACTAAAGAATTTAAATTAAAGTACAAGAATTTATTAAAATAAAATTTTTATTTTTATTTTATTATTATTTAAAATAATACAATACAATGAAAAATTAATTTTAATGTACTGGTTAACATTGTTTGCTTCTAAAAGTTAATTTATAAACTACGTAGTTGAATTTTCTTTTCTTTTGTTGAAATGTATTGGACTTTAATTTTTTTGGGGTAAATGGGGTTTAACTTATACTTTACAGTTTGCTAGGTTTTTAGGTGAACTTAAATACCAAATTGATTTCGTAAAAATATTTTTCCTACTTTCTCAAAACAAAAAAAAAATTCCTACACAAGATTGCCGAAATCACTTTGATCGTGAATCATGTGCTATATTGTGGACCCCTTCTCTGAACCTTCAACCTCATATTATTTGTGGACCAATCCCAATATAATAAAGTTTTAAAAGATTTATTTTAAAATATTATTTTTAGGTTTTAAAAGATTTTTTTAAGTTTTAAAAGATTTGATATTGAGAAAGAAAGTTTGCTAAATTTGGGTCAGACTTCCGACTTAAAACAAATGAACAAAGAGAGTGATTGGTTATGATGTAGCTGTATAAATTTAGGGAGTGTTAGTGAAACTTAGATTTATAATGACTTTTAGAATTTTCAAGTTTAATGTTATTGGTACATAGATTTTCACATTCTCATTAAATTTTAGTGTTAAATTTAGAATGTTAGTGAAAATTAGATTTATAATGATTTTTAGAATTTTCAAGTCTAATTTATTGGTATATATGGATTCTCACATTTTCATCAAAATCTAGTGTTATAGGTTTGTAAATAAAAATATTATTACTTATTTTTAAAAACATAGATATTAAAAAGAAGCTGTTTTGTGATTAAACCTAGGCAAGTTTGTTATATAAAATCCATTATCTAAGTAAATTGTTATATAAAATCGTATTCACTCATGTTAAAAAATTTTATAACGCTGGATAAAAGGTAGAATATTTACATTTGTGTCATTTTGCATACGTGTCATTATGAGAGCTCTTCTCCGCATGTTTTAGCTTAACCGTTTCATAACTAGATTATTTACCAAAGATGCCACTGGACTAATGTATTAAACTTGACAACTTATTGTATGGTTTTACGGCAACAATATTACATATGTATGAATACATAGATTTATTATTCACCGTGGGGTCTTCCATACATATGCAAATTATATGTATGAATACATATATTTCTTAACATTTCATATATGTCATCGTCGTGAGCCAATAATTAAAAATGGAGAAATCAATTTATTTAAATCAGATATTTTTTTCTCAAAAAAAAAAAATCAGATATTTTAATATCACTTTGAATTATCATAGTCATATTTGGATCTATCATTGTATTCATCGTACATAAAACAATGATGGTCAATTGGTTATATCATTATATGTTAAGATCAGCTTCTTTGAATTTAAAAAATGAAACAACATACCATTTTATAATAATTAAAAATCGGAGCTACTCTTATTTAAATCAGATATTATAATGATACCTAAAAGAACTTATCAAAAATAATTTTCAAAATGTTATTGCGTATATTACCTGGGTGTTCAAAATGTAAAAGAACTTACCAAAAATAATGTATTTTTTTATTGTAGTTAGATTATGTTTGGAAAGAAATGAATGTATAGCTAATGCTACAATTTTGAAGATACAAAAATGGAAAGAAACAAATGTACCATCAATGATTTTTGAACAAACATATATGATATCCTCTTATTATTAATAGAGGAGCAAATAATAAGAACAACTTTAAAAGAGTAAAATTATTACCATGTTGCCATTTTGCATAGGTGTCATCCTCACATTTTTTCTCAGTCTTAATATTGATTAATCCTTAATTTACTAGATTAATTACATAATTTGCCATTGGTATGTCATATATTTACAGCATGATCTTTCATTACATTTTAATTATAGTTAATATCATATCATTGATATAAATAACGGCCAATTGCCTCACGGATTTCATGTCGGCCAGAAGATTTAACTACAACTTTGGAATGTACGTAACTGTAGATTTCTTTTTAAAAACAATACGGATTTCTGAAAAAAACCAAACAATTCAGCCGGATAAACAATTATATTTCTATTGTATTATTTATGTTTTTTAAAAAAATATCAAACGAAAAAAATCAAAACAAAAACACACACATTATGGATGTTTTAGAAAGGAAACCAACATATAATTGAAATAATATTAAGAAAGCTATGTTAATAATGCATATTTTATAATGCATATATTTTACAAACATCTTAAACGTCCATCACGAAGCAAAGTAAAAACATAACATTTTTTTGGAAACAAAAACATTTTTTCAAGTTTTTAACAAAAACTATATAAATGAAAACGTAGCTGAAACATTCTTGATGCATTGATTTTAAAACGTAACATATGTTCAAAATGTTTCCATAATTACGACCTTAAAATCTTCACAATGAAAATGGCAATATGGAAGTCACGGAGAAATCTATGCTTTCAGGAAGAGGTATTATACTTAATTCACTTAGTTTCTTAATTAAATATGTAAATATTTATGCTACTAAACTTTGTTTTTCCTCTTTATATGATTGCAGACCAGGGTTCTAAAACGCGTCCGCGGAGTCCGATTAAGCGGCAGCGCAACATTCGCAACATTCGGCGGAGGCCCACCGTGGCGATTTCAACCTCCGCGGCTAACAAATCGGATTGATTAAAAAAATCATTCTTTTTGAAGTTTTAAGCGTTCAAATCAGATGTTGAAAGATAGATCTATGAGTTTGATGCATAAACAACAAGAAAAACTCATAAAATTTTGGGATTTTGACAAGCTTGTGTTGACGGCAGAAAAAAAATTGCAGGAAACCCTAAGAAAAACGCAAGGAAGAAGGTGACATAATTACAATTATGCCACTCACTTAAATAAAACACACAAAAATAACTTAAAAAACGTGCCTCTTGATTATCGAACCCGAGTTTACTTCAGCTGACTCAAGCCCATTTACCACCTGACTACATTACATTTACTTGTTTCTTCCCATAAAATTTATATATATACACATATAATTATTTTAAACTTAAAATAATAATTAAAACTACTCCCCGATTAATCTCTGAATAATCTCCGAGTTAATGATAAATCGCTAGGCCCGGTTCGACCGCCCGACTCGCGCCTAGCGTAGTTTCGAACATGGTTGCAGACAATGGATTTTAATTTTACTAAGCGGCGATTCTGATGTTTTAATGTTTTTTTAATTGTTTTTCGCTCTTTTCCTGTTTTATTATTATCGAGTTTTATTGTCTTATTTATGTTTTTTAATATTATTCTGCACTTATATTATGAAAATAATTATGTCTTATAAGTTTTAAGTGAAAGACCCATTCCAAAATTTAGATAGATTCTTTTATTTTGAAACAAATACAAATCCATACTATAATCTTATTTTTTTCCAATATGTCGATTCTCAACTTTTCAACATAAGACATGATGTTTGTTATTTGTATCCTCTAATGCATATATTCGTGTTATCATTTTCTCACTTTTATCATATTTTACACATGCATACTATATATGTAGATTAATAATTAACAAATTAATATTATCTACGTAAAACTATTCATTATTTCTTTCATTCCGCGCAAAGCGCGGGTCATATCCTAGTTAAATAGTAAATTGCGATTTTCTATACGTATTTTGTGTATCACTTAGTTCTAATTATTTGGAAAGTTTAGAAATTTTCAAATAGTCAGGTTCTTATCAACCATAAATCCAAAGTGAACACAGAAAAATATACATATTCTTTGAAATAGAGTTGCTTACTATAGTTTATTGTACATTATATCTCATATATGCTATTAAGTAAACTCATCCCGTGCAAGTTTCGGGTCTCAATCTAGTTAAGATAATATTATAGATGATTTTATAACCGACAATTATAACTTCCCTACAAGGATTTACACTTGACTGCATTATCTAAACTGGATCTACGTTGACGGTATTCCTTGCACCATGCTATGGATCTTTTGTAAGCATTCTCTCTATTAATTCGCATAATTTCATCTTTACTGGGCTCGAAATCCGAACTTCCAAAATAGAAACATTAATGAATTATTAGTCAAACAAGTATACCAAGTGAGCTTCCATCATTCACGTTAAAGTTAATTTGATAGTTTTTATAGAGAGAAGTAGGTCCTATATAGTTTGCAAATAAAGTGACACTTACAATTGTGTTAAACGCTTTTGTATATATATGTTAAATACTATAAGTTAATTATAAAAAAATGTGGATCGTAAATAATTGGACCAAACATTTATTAATTGGATTTGATCCTATTTTAATAAAATAGATAAATGATAAAGAGAAGGAATGTATTCTCCTCCCAACTCTATCACTTAATGCCAGTGGTATGAGTACTTGAAGCTTGAGGTTGATTATTCTCCTTGCGATGCTATCACTTACTTTTAGTGGTATTGGTACAGGGAGCTCGGTGTGTTAGAGGTTATTCGCCTTCCAAAGTTATCACTTGTGTTTAGTGATATTGTTTCGGGAAGTATGATGTTATAGAACAGAAGCGAAGACTTTAATAGGTCCTTGTCAGCGGATGATGAAGCTGACTTATCAAGGTATAAACTTTGGAAGTTTTCTGCCTCCTTTTTACGGCTTTGATCAAGATGCCAATCTAAACAGATACAACTTTTGTGCTTTTAGTGGCCTTCTTCGTTTGGAGTTTTAGAGGCTGACTGGTTTTCCCGCTACCACCCGCAAACGCAGCTTTTGCGGTTCATAGCGGTTGTTGGCGTTTCGAAACAATCACAGAAAACGCTACAAATCGCTTCAAACCGCTCCGAACCTCTTAAAATCAAAAGCTGGTTCCAGCTAGCGTTTGCGGTTGCGGGCGGTTGCGGGAGGGTAAATTTTTTTTTCTTTAAAAACAGAATAAATAAAAATAATACTAAAAATATCCAATAAAATTTTCAATTGAAATAATAGAAATTGTAAAATGTATTCATATTATATTTCAATTTATATTATAAAAATTCAAAACTAAAATATTTTCTATAAATTTTTAAAATTGAATAATATGATTTTATAAATATAAATTTTATATTTATCATATTATTATGATTTTTAATATTTTATAATTATATAAAATATAAACATTGTTAAATTATTATTTAACAAATGTTGCGTTTGGTAGTTTACCAGTCATAAGAGTCCCGCAAACGCAACAATTTCTAACAGATGTACCAGTCGTGCAAATCTCTAGAAAACGCTTAAAACCGCAACCACCCGCACCTGTAAACTCCCGCAACCGCAACCGCAACCGCTGCGGTTACACCAGTCAGGCCCTTAATCGTTTTGGACTCGCACCTTTTTTAGTTTAAAGTTTGAAGAAAACTATATGGCCGGTCGTACATATATTGGGCTTCGTACCTTTTACTTAGATAAATAGGCCTAACATACAGGCTCATGAATTTTCCTAGGGATTCAACAATACTGTGTAAATCATGATTTTCAATTGTAAAAGAAATTTCTTAATAAAAACCTGATTCAAAAACTCATGTACGACCACCAAAGATGGCTCATGGCATCCATGTCTCTAGCCAGTAGCTACCAGCTACCGTTTATTGTTTACGCCGTTTTCTGTCACATGAGAATTGAATAAAATAAATTTACAGATTTAAAATGAGAAAATTGAATTTCTTTCAGCAGTGTTATTCAATATGATAGCATTTATTGTCCAATTATTACGGTTCCAGAAAACAAGTTATTTCATTTTCTTCCAATAATATTAAATGCATTCATGTGTTACATATGTAACCCCCTTCCCTAATCCATCACAATCTAATGTCTTGTCTCCCAATATTTTTTTTCAAATTTCAAATCATTCTTCTCCCTCACAATAAATCCACTCATTATTCCTTCTCTTCCCTTCTGAATTTTGTCTTGAAAAAGCCAAAACACACAAAAATTAGAACCGTATCCTCTGGAAAAGATCCAAGAAAAGTTAACTCTTACAAAAAAAACAGCTATGGCTTCGCAATGGACAATACAAAAACTTGTCACTTGGAGAGTCAAAGATTGGGCTACCTGTTTCTTGGCTTCCAAGATTCCTATAGGTCTTCCTCTCTATTCTATATCTTTTTTTTTATTTTTATTTTAGTTTTTAACTTATTTACAGATAATATACAATATCAGACGTAGATGAAGATGGAGTTAATACTTCCGGAAACACAATGAACAGCAACAATGTAATGTTTAAGAGAACAAAGAGGAAGATGAAGAGTAAAAAGAAGAGATCAGAGAGGAAACTCAGTCTAAGCCCACCAGGGACACGTCATCATCATCTAAGAAGCAGCAGCGTTTCTCCTACGTCGGCGTCTCAGAACCGGCGGTTGAGCTGGCAGCAGCAGCAGCCACTGGCCTCAGACGAACCTGGCTTCATTGTCTTCTGCTTCGACCGTGAAGACGGTGGGTTTGACGTTGTCAAAGAGGGAAAGGAAGAGAGGAAGGAGGTGGAATTGTCCTCGGAAAAGTCACCGAGGACGGTGAATCGTAAGGTTCGTTGTCGGATTATCCTTTTTAACTCTTTTTTGAAACTTATATTTTTTGTAAGAATAAACTTTTGGAACAGCTTATTTATGGAGATCAAGGGGAAGTAAAAACAGAGAAGGTTAACTCGCCGAATATTAAAGAGCCAGAACATGATCAAGATGATAAGACCAAATTCCAAGAAACTAAAGATGTTTCATGTGATGGTCATGATCAGGTAAAATGTCATTTATGATGTTTCAGTTTCAAATTTGTGAAACGGCTATTTTTTATTTATTTACTTTGAGCTGTTGTTGCAGAAGAATGAGGAAGAAGAAGTTGATGCCTCTGATAAATCTAGCGGGTCTAGTCACTCAGACGAGAGAAGGGGATCGTTTGCATTTCCCATGTGAGTTTAAATAGCAACAAAAGGGTTAGAACATTTGGATGTTAATGTCTCTGATAATTTGTTGAAAATCTATGCAGATTGGGAGTCGAGTGGATGGGGAGCCCTGTCCAGATGCCTAAAACAGATGACTTATCTCCCGAGAAACAAAAGCCAATTGCTTTAGGGTTTCAGTGTTGTCGATTCTAAAAAGGGAGAAACACTCCAAAAAGTTTTTTATGAGATTCTTTTGCACTACTCTGTTTCTGAGTAATATATAAACACTTTGAAAGGACAGATAACCTACAACGTTAGATTTAGCCATAAACTCTTACAACCTCAAACAAGTCCACTCTCCATCTTATGCCACTATGAATCAATGTCAATCATGCCTAAAAATAACAAAATTACAAGGACTAGAAGTAAGACATCTCTCTCTCTCTCTCTCTCTCTCTCTTCTCATGGAATGCAACTTTGGTGTATATCATGAAGACACTCCGCAGCTTAACATAAATCTCACTATAATATTTCTATGTGTTGATCAAAAAAAAAAAAGTTCTATGTTAAAAACGTCGCCGTGTCATAATAACAAACGAAGTCAAAACGCCGTCGTTTAACTGAGCTCTACTGTGCAAAATGTCTTAAACCCAGGTGGTTCTGTAGTGAAGAAGAAACCTCCCGACGAAACAAACAAATGGCAGCGTTAAGCCACCGCCTACGCAGCAGCTTCACGCGCCGCTTCTCCTCGACACGTAACACTCAAAGAAGCGGCGGATCCACCAAGGTGCCAACACTCTACGCAAGCCCAGAGATCGGTTCGGACTCCACGACCACGACCCTCCAGCTCCTCTCGTGGGGCCGAGGCGCGTCGGGTCAACTCGGCGGCGGGATCGAGGAGATTCGGATGTACCCGTCTCCGGTCGCCAACCTCCTCCTTCGCCGCTCAGACCAATCCTTCTCTCTCGCCCAGACGCCCGGAAGAATCGACGGAGTTAACGGGTCGGGTTTTCGGGTAGGAGTCTCTTGCGGGCTGTTCCACTCGGGTCTGACGGTCGACGGGGATCTGTGGGTTTGGGGGAAAGGAGACGGAGGGAGGCTAGGGTTCGGACAGGAGAGCTCTGTCTTCGTCCCCAAGTTGAACCCGCTTTTCGAGGAGCGTTCGATTCGCTCTGTCGCTCTCGGTGGGTTACATTCTGTGGCTTTAACACATAAAGGAGATGTTTTTACTTGGTAAGCTACACTAAAGTTCGAATCTTTTATTTAATCTCGATTTTGAGTTTGGAATTGAGACAGTGCCAACTAGATTAGCTGTTCTGTTTGATCTTTTGTTCTCTAGTTTTTTTTTTGTGTAATGTGATGGTTACATATATTAAAAATGAAGTTCTCAGGGGTTATGGTGGATTTGGTGCGCTTGGACATTCGGTTTACACCAGAGAACTCGTTCCTCGACGTGTTGAAGGCTCTTGGGACTCTAAAATCTCTGCCATTGCAACCAGCGGAACTCATACCGCTGCTATTACCGAATCAGGTCTTTTTACATGCTTTCTCTTCTTGCTTCATGTCTGTAAAGTCATATTTATGTATATGCAACTTCTGGAAGTTAGTTGAACTTTTGGACAAGCTGATATTGTGACCGAGTATATATCTGTTTTAACTCTTGATCGAGCAAGCTTTGTTCTTGGTTCTTAGGGGAGCTATATATGTGGGGCAGGGAGGAAGGAGACGGTAGGCTAGGGCTCGGGCCAGGCCGAGGACCAAACGAAGGTGGTGGGCTAAGTGTTCCCTCAAAGGTCAAAGCTTTATCAGTTCCCGTGGCTTCTGTATCCTGTGGTGGTTTCTTCACAATGGCGCTAACACAAGAGGGACAACTATGGAACTGGGGAGGTAAAAATCATTCTAGCCTTAGTTTCTTCTATTGCTAGACTTAAAAAGGATTAATCATTGGATCTCTTTTATGTATCAGCAAACTCAAATTATGAGCTCGGACGCGGTGATAACTTGGGAGGTTGGGAACCAATGCCAGTACCTAGTTTAGAAGGCGTTCGTATAACTCAGATTGCGTGTGGTGGATATCACTCTCTTGCATTAACCGGTAAAAAACAACTCTTCTGCAAACTGAACAACTCTTTGGTCTGTTCTATATACAGTTTTGACTTGAAACTTTGGTGTGAAACAGAGGAAGGCAAAGTGCTCTCGTGGGGACACGGTGGCCACGGCCAGTTAGGTAATGCTTCGCTACGGAACCAGAAAGTACCTACAGAAATCGAAGCATTAGCAGACAAGAAGATCGTCTTCATAGCTTGTGGAGGTTCCTCTTCTGCAGCTATAACAGGTAAAAACTTAATGACATTGTTTATATTTGTTCACTTGAAATGGTAAATAAAATATCTAAAAAAAATTCATTGGGATTGGTTTCGTCGGCAGATGGAGGTGAACTCTGGATGTGGGGAAACGCTAAAGATTTCCAGTTAGGAGTTCCAGGACTCCCTGAGATCCAAACTTCTCCGGTCCAAGTCAACTTCTTAACCGAAGAAGACGAGCTTGGACCGCACAAGGTTATCTCAGTTTCCATTGGCGCTTCTCATGCTCTCTGTTTGGTCTCAAGATCACATTAAATAAACACATTTCTGATATTTAACTATGCTTTTGAGAGTATAATGATTATACAAATAAATGAACAAAGATCTTTTATCTTTACATAATCACAATCAACAGTTCAGTTCGAGCAGCAACCAACTTTTTTAACCGCAGAGACATCGTCTTTAGACCCAACATTGATAGTCCGTCCCTTAGGAAGAGCAGCAGGATCATCTCCAACTCCAAGATCCAGCGCCTTACGGCTAGCCACGCGGTAAATCTGAGTAAGCACTTGAGTGAAAGCGTTCTCGACATTTGTAGCTTCCAGAGCTGACGTCTCCACGAAGAAAGTGCTCTCTCTCTCAGCAAAACCCTTCCCGTCTTCCGTCGAAACGGCTCGTAGGTGACGGAGATCCGCTTTGTTACCAACCAACATGATGACGATGTTCGAATCCGTGTGATCTCGAAGCTCCTTTAACCATCTCTCCACGTTTGAGAACGTCACGTGCCTGGTGACGTCGTACACAAGCAATGCCCCCACGGCTCCTCGGTAATACGCACTCGTGATTGCTCGGTACCTTTTTCAAAAAAAAATTGGATTCGATTTCAAGGAGCGTGAAAGAGAGAATGTGTATATGGTGGTACTACTACCTCTCTTGGCCGGCGGTGTCCCAGATCTGAGCTTTGACGATCTTATCGTCGACGTGGATGCTACGGGTGGCGAACTCGACGCCGATGGTGGATTTAGACTCGAGGCTGAACTCGTTGCGCGTGAATCGAGAGAGGAGGTTTGATTTTCCGACGCCGGAGTCTCCGATCAGCACCACCTTAAAGAGGTAATCGTAGTCGTCGTCCGCTCTGTACGCCACCATTGTTGTAAAACTGTTGGATCGGAGATTCAAATGAAAGAGATATCGGATAAATCCGGATCCGAATCGGGTCCGCGCCTTATTCTGTGTCCGGGGAGTAGTTTTATTGTTTGAACTGAAATAGGCCGTTAGGTTTTGAAAATTAGTTAGCTCTTTTTTTTTTAACATTAGTTAGCTTTTTAAAACGTTACATCGTAATAATATCTTCAAAGCTCCGAATTAATTGTAAAATTATAAATGGTTTTCTCCAGAGGATATGTAACGTATTAAAAGAAAACTGAGAAAGAAAAGGCATAACAAAAAGCTATATATATATATATATATTGCTTTTTTAACTAATAAAGCCATATAGTAAAATCCTACATTGGTTGGGACAAAGGTTTTGGGCAAATGACAATCTTCAACTCTAGAACTGTACTTTTTGATCAGACCATATTTCTCATACTATTTATTGTTCTTTCTGATATTTGTCAAGTTATTATGTTAGTGTGTTGTTCTTGTATTTTAAATATATATTTTGACGTTTCTACATGTTGAATGTTGAGTAAGCAAAATATCGTTTAAATTAATAAATCAGGATGTTACACTTGCATAATTCCACATGACAACAACAAGCTAAGCTTAAACTAGAGCAGTCGCTTGTATCACTCCTTAAAACACCGCTAGAATCCCAACGAATCAGGTTTTTGTTTGTATCGACCAGAACTTGTGAATTGTGTAACCATCATAGATATAAATCTTCTATATGTCAGCAAGATTTACGTAATGGGTTGGTTAGAGGGACCTTCACATATTGAGAGGAAAATGAGTGAACATGGTGTACAAAGATTCTCTAGTTCTGTCAAATGAGTCGATTGATGAAAAATTATAGATGGAAATCATGAAAATGTTAAACGAAATGATTAGGGAACATGGTGGATCATACACCAAACCACA
Organism: Raphanus raphanistrum subsp. raphanistrum; assembly: GCA_019706035.1. Lineage (NCBI taxonomy): Eukaryota > Viridiplantae > Streptophyta > Magnoliopsida > Brassicales > Brassicaceae > Raphanus > Raphanus raphanistrum. Next base: position 19,525,314 of record CM033983.1, read on the forward strand.
GACAATCCCTAACTCTCCCAACTTCCCAACCAGACTTTCCCATGTGTGATTTGATGAGATTCTATAACTTATATGTGCACATGCCTTACTGGACCTACTCTCCCTCAAGTGTTTCCTTGCAATGACTACCACCTACCTAATATGGACCCCTCATCATCACCACCCTTGATTCTCGCTGTCACCATTTCGATCGCACGGCGTATGCGTGCTTAAGAGTTCTCACTGATCCAACGGCCCATAGCTGGTTTCTAAATATAAGCACAGAGGATCAGGATCCGTACTCGCTCTTTCTTTTCCGGTTAGATCTTTCGAGTCTTATTCGATGGTTGGAGTTGGCGAAAACGACGAGCCGACCATTGATACAACTACGTCAGCCCATTGACATTTCAGACACGTTAAGTGGGACCCGCCTTGGCCACGTGGAATGCATGTCGCGCATGAGACTGGGCACTAACACGTAGGTCCCATGCGCAATACCCCGTAGTCTATTTGCTAAGCACAGTTTTTACGCGACGGCACGGCTCTCTCGTTTTCCGTACAGTTCCTCTAAACTTTCTTCTATTCGCCATTGAGGAAAAATATCCCATTAAAAAAATATTGTTCTTTACATCAACAACACAATCCTAAGATCACTCTTTCGCGTTGATTTTTTAATTAGTAATCAAATAGAGAAGAAATAATACTATGATGGTTGATCATGTAGTCTTCTTTTTTTCAACTACCTAGTGTAAGCCATGATGAGGAATGCTGTACATATAGTTGTTTTCATTCGATTCTGAAATTCAATAAGTTTATGAAGATAAGATATAATAAGACATCGAGTTTCCATATTGTATATTCAAGAGCTAACACGGCTTAAGGAAAAGCTAACATAGCTACTCTCTGAACCTGATCAGTGATCACATTCTTAAACAGCTTACTATAAATTAAACAAACAAAACGCATTATCAAAAGAAGCTGAAGACAAGTTTGTGTATGGCCAATCAAGATATAATATTATTAGACACAGCAATAATAATAAGAAAGAAATAAAATCACAGCAAAATTTAAATCTTATCAAATATACAACGATAAGTAAACCAAAGCCAAATTAAAACCAATATGCCACATAAAACTCCACTCTTGGGATATTCCAAAAACTAGGAAACAAGAGGTAAATTTTATATTTGGAGAAAAAAATTTACAAGCAGTCATATATATTATATAATAAATCCCGTTTTCAACCCATTACGTAAAATAAAAAAAAAATATATAAACCAACATCATCAAACTTTACCTTATGTGTATAATATATATTATGATTTTTGTTAAGAAGAAGCTGTGAGAATTAAGGTAGGTAGAGACCATTCTGATCTTGATCAGACGACGCCCATTGACTTTGACTCCAGTATGCATGATCAACTGAACTGGTTAGATCAAAGAGTGTTTGATCTCCTCCTCCACTTCCCCAATCCAACGGTTCAAATCCCATATTAGGATCAACCTGAGCCGTTGGATCACCAAATTGCTGAGGTAAAGTATTACCTTCCAACTTCAGATGATCAGCTATAGACTGTTGATTTACGAAAGTACCCCCGAGTCCAAACGGAGTTGTTTCAACCGTCGACGCCGCGGTAAAACAGCCGATCTCCGAGAAAGCCCCACCGTCCGATGAACCCTGTCCGAGCAACGTCGACCATTCGATCCCGTTTCCGTACTGTTTGAGATTAGGCATATCAGTGTCCATAACACCCGATGACGATGCAACCGTGGCGGTGACGGCGACGGCCGTGACGGTAGCGTTAGAGGCGGTGACGGTTGAGTTAGAGGCGGTGAGAGAAGAGCTCTCGCTGCTACTTGATTTCTCTTCGCCGTTTTGAGTGGTTGGTTTGTCGGCAGAGGAAGGAGACGACGACGTAGGCTGCTTAGACTTCGATCTTTTGGCTTTCCGGCAACCGCCTCCGACGGGGACGTTACGGAGGACACCGCCTTTGGTCCAGTAACGACGGCAGTTTTTGCAAAAGTGTCGAGGCTGAGAGAGGTTGTAGTTGTTGTAGTAACAGAATTTTGTGTTAAGAGAGCTGCAACGAGGACACTTGAGGGATTGGTGATGGTTGAGGATACTGTTCTGATGCGTTCTCATCCTCCGATCTCCCCCTCCTCCGCCGCCGCCGCCGATTCCTCCCCCATAAAACCTCCCTGTACTTGCTCCGCTGCCACCGCCTCCGGTCATGGAGTAATCATGAATATCTTGCATCTCTGAGAGAGGATACGGAAAACTCTACAATCACGTAAGAGTTATAATTTGGGAGGTTTCGGTAGAGAGAGAGAAGTAGTAAGAAGTATGGGAAAGGACTTTTGAAACTCTGACACAACATATCTTTCATATGTCTGAACAGGCAGTTTCTGTCCAAATTTCGATTATACCCCCATGTTATTTTGTATTTTCACAACCCCTTAGCGTGGCCGTATTCAGAAGTTAGCTCCAAATCCAAAATAAAAAGGCCCCATCAAATAGCACGTATATTAATAATATCTTTCGCATCGAAACGATTTGTTATATTTCGTTGTAATTTTTATTATTTATTCAAAATAGTCGCATCAAAGATCCAATGATTGATGAATTAGTGCTTGTACATCTCTTATTTTCACATCAACTCAACTTTTTTTTTCCTAAGAAAATGCTAATGCAGTTCGTTTTTGAAGTATATATACTCTTGAAATGTGATTAGTACAAGTTATACTATAACATAGTGTACGTTAAATAGATTTTCACGGTTTTTGTTGGATACAAATTGTATTGTTTCTAGAACTTTTTGTTATATATAATGTAATATTACTTGTTCTTTTTTTTTGCTAAAGGGCATATAATGTAATATTACTTGTAAGCAATTTTCTTCTAACAAATTTGATAAGATAGTGTACTTGAACGATGTGAGATAAAAATGTATTTTCCAGAGTTTTAAAAATATTTTTTATGTCAAACATTAATAGTAATTACTTACTATATAACTGTATATCATTATATGAAATATTAAATTTACAAGGATTGATTAATGACTTCCTATATGTAATTCGAATTGTTTTAATCTCTAGCTGCCATCCTGGATTCCTAGTACAGTCTGAGACATAGTCACACATATATACTTATATAGTCCATGTACTATATAAGTCGCACTGAACTACGTTTCTTGAACACACACAAGAATAGTTCTGATGCATACACGATACAACATGAGTTATAATCTTGTGATTAGAAGATTAAATATGGAATTTACTTTGCGTGTGAAACTAAAACATAACATGAATAGGTGTTTCCGCGAGAAGCTCTTTTGGAATTTGAAGTCCATGTAGAGCTTTTGATGAATCACTTGCATTGTTTTCAGAGACTTTTGTATTGGGAATCTAGTGGAGGCAATGTAAAAAGGTGAAATCCGTTGCTTCATCCACAAGAAAAGTAACATCTAACTTATTGCGTCTTTTTTTTTGATCGAAACTTATTGCGTCTAGATTTGTTGTTGCATGTTTAAGGTTTGAATAGTGAAATAACATTAAAACGTTTGTACCCTTTTCAAATGTACACAAATTTCAGTTTTGATTCTTGAATAGTGATTTAACGATTCACATAAGCCGACAGCTAAGCAAATTGCCTCATAAGATGTTTTTGTTCTAACTTCAAAACCTTAATATCTCAATCGTTCTATTTCCACGATAGATACCAACCGCAGAGCTAAGAGTTGATTTTGATTGATAGTTGAATGATTTACTACAGCGATTATGAATCAAACATAATTCTCCTTCTGTTTCATAATTATTTTTAACATTTTTTATTACACAAAAATGTCATTTGGCATTTCCAGTGCAAATTATACTTACTTTTAATTGTACAAATAATTTTATTTATCGCAAATACTATTGTTTAGAAAAGTGTAATTAATAACAATTTATATATATTTCCGTCATTCTTTTTTAATTATGTAAAAAATGTTAAAGCGACACTTATATAAAAACGGAGGGAGTAATTGTTTACTACATCGGTGAGTACAATTTTGTTTACAAAATCAAAAAAATAATGATATCGAAACCTATCCACCACTGTTTTTGTATGGAAATCTTTTACTATCACAGTATCATCATCTATATATATAACTGTTCAATAGTTTTACAGTGTACTTTTATTTTATAGTTTTGTATTACCAATCAAACTCATCAGTTCTTCCAAATATTATTAATGTTTTTTCTAAAATATAGTTGAAAATAGATTTAAATACAAGAAAACTCTGTATTTATAGAATTAGAACTCGTTGAATACAATAAACATAAGTCGTTTGAAAAAATGAACTGATTGGAATTTTTATATATTGTAGGTCGAATTTGTGAAATGTTATCTGCATTTATTTCGAAAAAAATCAAACAGATTATATAAGAAAATTAGGTCGTGAAGATAATTCGTTGGAACTATATATAGGAAAATTGATATTATAAAATATTAGATGGCAAGAATGATAAATTAACCAAATCATTTATATGTTTCCATGTATCTTTTTGTTCATGTAAATATTTTCTATCTTTTTATAAAGACATATGTATATATATACAGTAGAAATATCTATAAAATAATTATGTTAAGATTAAATTTTTTTATTAATTTATAGAGTTATTAATTTACAAAAAGTTTAAAAACTTTATTTTTCTAGATTTCTCTATTTTAGAATATATTTTTATAAAATAAAAATAGTTGATCTTGTCATATATATTCATTAAATTTTAGATATTCAACTTTTATATCGTTTTTGTTATACTATCTGATGTATACAAAATATGTTTTATAAAACTGAATGTAGTTTTTCATATAATTTTATTAAATATTATCAAAATATATAAATGTGTTAAGAAAAATAAGATGAATTTTGTTGTGAGTATAAAATGAATAGTATAATGTTATGTTTGTATTTATATAAACCTCATATCTATAAATTATTATTTATGATTTAGTGAGACTATATATTTATATAATATTTAAAAATATATTATTTAAATATTTTATCAATTTGTTTCATTGTTTGAATTGGTCTAGTTTTAAGTCAAATTCTTTTATTGAACTAACGTATTTATTAATTTATCTAATATTAATTTATGGAGTTTCTACTCTATAAATGTATATACTAGTGAAACTTCTATAAATTAATAATGTTGGGATTACATCAAAACTATATTTTTATTAAATTATAAAGATTATTAATTTATCGATTTACTAATTGAACCAAAACTTTAATTTGAAACTATAAAATTATATTATTTTATAAATATTTTTAGTATATATTAATTTATAAATTATTATTTTAAAGAGGTTATATCTCTATAATATTATTTGAGAAGTCAGTTTCTTACGTGTCGCGCTCACGTTAGCTCTTACGGTGGTTGATTACAATGATACCCTTAATGAATCAAATATATCTAATTATTATTAAATATTTACTTTTATCTTATTTTTCCTTTTTTATTTAGGGTTTCCTTTTTACTTTTTTTTTTCAAAAAACTTATATAAAAGAAAAATTTAAATTTTAAAAACGAAAAATATATAGTGTAATTCATAGTAAGGAAATTTTACAAAATAATCTTGATTTTAAATGAAAGAAACAAATTCCCCTTTTAAAACATAACCTTAAACAACATAATATATATTTTAAAAGTATGAAGCATTTTATCTAAATCAATCTATGTCTCAAATTATTAAAAATAATTTAAATAACATAAATAATGATATTAAGATATCTTTAGTGAACAAAATTTAATGTAATCTTCTTTTTATGTTCCCTTTTATAATCTTCAAATAACATATATGATAAAGTGAATATTTATAAAACTTAAAACGAAAATATTTTTAAATATAATGTGATTTTATGAAAAAGGAAAACTTTAGAAAATAATCTTGATATGATAGTAAATAATTAATCTTTCTTTTTAGAATGTATCATTTATGTTTTTATGAAATTTTGTACATATAATTACTTTATTTTGTTAATTTTATTTTTGAAAATTAACATATATTAAATTACTAAGTCCTATAAAATTAACATTTTCTTGGAGCTATTTACAACTAGAAAATTATAAATATATATACACATCTAAGATGAAAACCAAACAAAGGCAATGAATACAATTAATATGATTTGGTTGAAATAAATTAGAAATAATTATACTTGAATTTGATTCATATGTAACTCGAAATACCAATAAACGAGTAATTAAACCAATCCAATTTTTTACAAAAAGTCAAACAGTAAACAAAAATAATATATTTTCACTTATAGTGATATTTATATATATATAAATTATAGAATGACTCAACATATTACTAAATAAATATGAAATTCTCAAATAATTTTATAAATATAGTGACCAACTATTGCAATTAAGTATCATTGTTATATTTATTTATGTAACTTTGAATTGATCGACACTTTCAGTTTATTTTTACTATTTAATTATCAAAACAACATATACATTAAATTATACATAATCTTATTAAATAGATATATATATATATATATATATATATCTAAGATAAGAATCAAACTACATGAAAATTAAAAAAAAAATTAATCAAAATTTTAATTTGTATTACAAAAATATCTTAGTTGAATTGAAACAGTAAATGTTATATGATATATCCAAATAATAACCAAACAATCGAGATATTATATATATAAAATTATACATTTAATTAAAATAACATAATGTTACATAAAATAGACCATGCATATTGATTATAATATAAATAACAAAATAGTTAAAAATTTTAAAATTAATAAATTATAATAATGTAAATAAATTATTATAATATATTTACTTTATAAATATTTATATCCGTGCATGAGCACGGGAAAATCACCTAGTTGTATTGTGTATGTCAACTTTTTTACAAACGGTTCAAGTTTTAGGGGAATCATATTTCTAAAAGAATACTTTTTAGTAGGTGTTTATTTCATCAATAACTCGCAGGTTAGTTGAAAATAACCAGGCATACGGATTTGGACTTGTATTCTTTGTTTGGTTGGTTGCTAACAAATTTACCGTAATAATAATAGTGGCCAAACTATTACTTTTTTCGTATTGGGAACAATCTAGGCGGTTGATAGGATAAGAAGACACGTGGAGGGATGACAAAGCGAAGAGATGATGTCCACATATCACATATATTGGATTGTCTACTTGTCGGCCACCCCGCTTTATCTGCCGATTTAAGAGCTATCTGGCCTGTTCGAGTGGTTCATATTCTCCCACGTCACCGTATTATAAGAGTATTAAACACTTTTGGTATGAGAATGTAGAAGTATGTGTACAGATCTGGTACGTCTAACTTAATCGCAGTTATTTTTTTTGGTTTAATCTTAATCGCAGTTATTTCTGTATAAATATTTTAATAATTTTTTATTATGGTCATTTACAGTCCATAGTTTTGAGTATTTGAGACTGGTCTTAATAAAACAACGAGTTAGTTTTCTAAATGTTGTTGACAAAAATTTTTTTTTTCTAAATGATAAATATTTTTTTGGGATTTTTTTGTTTATAATTTTATGGATTTTAGAAAATGTTTTAGTCTTGTTCCACTAACCATTCTTATAATTTATGATACCATATTTTAAATATCTCGCGTTTAGGATTCCTAAACCATATTTGCATATTTTGAATTTACTACGACTTTAGTTTTATCTGAAATGCGTAATCTCATGCCGACAATTATTGAAACAGCATATCTATGAAACTAACCAACGAAGAACGATTCTAATACAACAGAAGTATATATTTTAAGAATTGTAACTGGTTTATAACGAAGCTCAAACATGTGTTATTACAAATATAATCTATATTATTATTTACGAAGTGATTTTTGCAATGGATCGTTCACGTTGAGATTTAGAGTGGTTAATACTGTTTGTACCTTTAATGAACAAAATATATATTGTGCTGTTATCTGAAAGTAATATTTCAAAAAGATTAAAGTTAAAAACAAATTTTAAAGTTAATATTATTATATTAGATTATAAATTAATATTGTCAAAAAATCTAATTCTTATATATTGTGTTGTTATTTGAAAGTAATATTTTTTAATTATAAAAATTAAAAATTTAAATATAAAACAATTTACAATTAGATATTATTCAATCGAAAACATTTGTATAAATTTATTTTCTAAAATATTTCAAATATGTGAGTGTTTCTAAAATTCCAACACAATAATAAATAAATAAATATATATATTTGTGAAATCTTTTTATCATACATAAATATTTGATGTTTAATTTAATTTTTGATAACATAAACAAAACCTTATTATTATAATTTTTAATTAACAAATATTTAAAATAAAATTATGCCCGCTTATGTAGGCAAACCACTTAGTAATAACAAAAAAGAATGTAAAAGATATTATAAAACAATAAAAATATGTAAACTATTATTGTAATGATGTCGATTTATTTATAAAAGATAATAAATAAATGATTAGAATTAATTTAAATAGAATGAAAAATTCTATAAAAAATCACTTAAAATAAACAAATATTATTTTGTACTTTAATTTTAATATAAAAGAAACCACTTAAAATAGACAAATATTATTTTGTACTTTAATTTTAATATAATAGATAGATAATAGATGAGCGGGTCTTATGGTTCAATGGTAATGAATCTTGGATGCAAATACATCAAGGTTTGATTCTCCTCACCGCGGCTGCGGATACGTCCGTATGAAAATCCCTAATTTTTTTCGGTTACACCATTTACCCGGAAGTTAAGTCTATATCTCTAATAGATCCGGGTTTAACTATTTTTTCTAAAAGAAAGATAGTATAACACATATCTCATGGTTTCATATGCACAGCTGGATGATGTACGAAAATTTTCAGAAATTATGAAATTGGCCAGTGTTTAGTGGAAAGAGCAAATAGGACCACTGAAGTGGGTAAGCAAATGTCGAGTGCAAAATGCAACCTGCAAAACAATAGTGACATGTAATCCAGTGGTCGTCGCTTCATATGTCACGTATGATGTTAGTTTTGTTATTGGAGATATCGATGCAAGACAAATACAGTGATGAGCAATAGACAGCAACGACCTAGTGATTTATAGTGTCTGTTTTGTTATTGTCAAAGACAGTGATGAGCAATAGCAGTAATACTGTTTGTTTGAGTGATAACTAAAATAAAATGTCGGTCATTAGATCATTTTTTTGGTGGTGGGTTTTGCACATTTATCAATTTCTCAATGCAGTTTTAGAAAATGTGCATTTTAACTTAGTTGCTCAAAAATCTTAGAGGTCTGAGGCCGGTGAGAATCTAACTCGTTAGAAAATAAAATTTGACAGTAAAAGGGATGCAACAAAGGAAATCAAGTTTAACCGGTCTTCAAGTACGGATGATGTCAGTCTAACCAGCATTCAATATCTTTGGACGAGTCGAGTTACATCTGTGTCGTATGGGTTATATGACTTCACCTGACGAGATCGAATTTATGAACACATCTACAAGAACTATGAGATACCTTTTGTCACATTCAAAACATCCTTCGGTTATAAAAGGAGATTTCAGTTAGTAGTTAATAAACAAATTTTTTCTCCTTAAAACTTACAAAAAGATTTTAGAGAGATAAGCTAAGTAATTTTAATATTTATGGTATAGCGAGTTCTATTTGATCGCCGAATTTGTAACATTTTTCGATTCCAATTTATTTGTTATATAACAATTTTTTGATCTATTTTGTTTCTAATCTACAGTATTCACAAACCAACTACTCGAACCTCGCATTCAACAGTTATTATTTTATTTTATTTTTGAAACTTACAATAGTTACTATTGATAACCAACAAAAATCGTACGTATTTAAAATTAATAAACTCTTTGATTGCTTTTTGCTGGAATGTGTAATGAACCAATGAATCCACAGCGATCATTGTAATACATCGTCAAAACAACAGTATCGAAACAAGAAACATTTTATTATATGCCGATATGTACTGTTTGTCTGTTTCCCACAAGTCATCAAAGAAGATAGCCCAAAGGCAGTGTCTAACATTAGTTGGTATTTTGTGTGCTTTTTTTTTGTTATGAAATCCGTGTGGATGGACCATAACCAAATACTTAATCAAGTACTAGACAAGTCCAACAAGTACAAGAGGAAGTGCAAGGAGGTTTACATCCGGTCTACATCGGTTCATCTACAAACCGGTCCGAGAAGAGAAGACTCAGTCAACCTCGTTATCATCACCTTGACCAAGTCTTCATGTATGACATCAATGTAGTCAATGTAATCAATGTACAGATTTACTTCCTTGTAAAGCATTTGTAAACCCTTGTACAAACCACTATATATTGTGGTGTTGGCTAATGAGAAATACACACAACTTTCTCACAAATCACTCTCCACATTCTCTTTAGTTTATAACACGTTATCAGCACGATAGTGCTCTCCACCTGAGAAGTCTCTCTCCACCTGAGCTCTCTTTTCCGGCCATCTTTTCCGGCCAGAAAATCTTAAATTCAGGCGTAACTTTAAACCGCCGTATCTCTCAAACCCTACGGAGCCAAACGACGATCCACCTATCAAACTGAAGCCCAAGACGAGAGGAATCCGTTGCCGAAGACGGCTTGTCGATCCGATCTCTGACGCATCGTGAATAGCATATACAATCCGCGCCGCCGACTCATGGTTTTTCCGGCCAGCTCCTCCACCTCTCTCTCAACCAGCTCATCTGTGGATCAACTCTCTCTCATGGTGGTCCATTCAGATTCTTGTGGTGTAAAATGGTAAACTAATCTATCCATAAAATCTAAGAACACCATTATATTTGAAAAGAAATCTAAGGATCTATATGAATCCATAATATTAAACTTGTTTCTATGATCCATTGATCCATAAGAAACTTAATTCTGAATTATTTTGAATCCATAAAAGTTGTAATTCTCTAAAGGTTCTAAATATCTCAAATCAGATTAAAATATTTAAAGATCTATATGAATCTTGATTATAAAATTCTTATAAAATAAAATGTTAAATCCTAAATCCCCTTCTTGGTTTGTAAGCCATAAATCGGCTCTACCTTTCTCCTATATGATCCGGCCTTAAATCCGGATTTGTCTAAAGGATTGAAACCAATAATCAAACCTTTGTTCATTCGCATCACCAGCTGTTCCAGCAGGTTGTATAAGTCGTTTATCAATACCATCAAAACCCTTAAACCTCTTGCTTGGTTTTTCAACCAGCAAAATCGAAAATCCAAAGATCAAAACCATGAATCCAGTCAACCAAAAATAAAATCGAAATTAAATCCCATCATTGCATATCTTTGAATATTGATGTTTGCTTTGTAACTGTTTAAAGTTTTATGATTTTTATAAATGCAAAATCAGATTTTATAAATGCATATTTGATTTTATTAAATGCATATCTTTGACTGAAAATGTTTATAAAAATTTTATAACATATAGTCTTGATTTTAATAAGATAGAATAAATATGCATGAAATCATTTGATCATATAGGTTGATAGCTAAATAATTGAACCAACCTTGAATAGATTTCATATCATATTGAATATTGATCACATAAGTTGATAGTTAATCTTGATCTTTTACCATGCTTGAAATTGATGATTAGATTATATAGTAATCTTGTTGCATACTTGATAGCATATTTGAATCATCTTGAATCATCTTGAACCAACTTTGAATGCAATTGTCATATTGTTTAAAATCTGACCATGCATAATTGTCATATTGCTAAGACTGATTTTATGTTTGCATATCATTGACAATCCTGATAAATAGTTTATATAAATTAAAAATGGTTTATATTGCTTGCATCTAAATGATTCACACTGCTTGCATATAATTAGACCAAACCGGTTATTATTTTATGATCTTTGAAAACCAAATATCCTCATGCATTAAGAATCACATTTATATTATTTTGGTCCAATGCTTAGGACAGAACATCCGATTAGTTCTTGAGCCATGCATTTATCATTCGACCATTGTGATTGATTTTCATCCATATTGCTTGATCTCATTTAAAATTATGATTGATCCTTATTCAAAATTCTAAAGGGCTTGGAAACCCTATATGAAATTATATACATATATATAATCAATCCAAATATGAATTATAATTAAAAGGATCACTAGATGCAGTGATCAATTGATCATTGTCATACTAGAAATGCTTAAAGCAAATATATTATATGATTTGGGGGAAGCCTTATTAAATCATTATTAAATCATATAAATTAAGGCTTCTATTGCTTGCATAAATTCTTGATGCTTGAAAGCAATGTTAATTCAGATGTTGAAAATCATCTTGAAATCTAAATCTTGGTGACTATATCTAAATTTCTCACTTTTGAGATAGATACAAGGCGATTTTCTTAATCATAAGCCATCACCTTACTGAAAGTCTCAATGATCAATATCTAACTATTGAGAATCCTCTCGACCTTTGGATAAAACTTAAATCCAGAAATGATCACCATAATATGGTGCTATTACCAAAGGTCCTATATGATTTGAGGGACCTAATAACCCAAGACTATAAGTCTGTGGATGAGTATAACTCAGCTCTATTCATGATAGTCTCATAGTTGAAACTGTGTGGAGAGACTATCACATATACTGACATGTTAGAGAATAAATTCTCTACATTCCACAAGCAATGTTTTGCTTCAGCAATAATACCGAGAAAAGGGTTCCTCCACATATACAAATTTAATCTCTTGTTTGTTGCTTGCTAAGCAAAATAATGAGTTACTCATGAGGAATAGTGAGATGAGGCCTCCTGGATTTTAAGGCATTGCCTAAGGCACATACGGCCACAGAGCCATATGAAAGAGTCAAACCATGGCCATGCGAAAGGCCATGGAAAGATGACAAGGGTGTGCGTGGATATCACCTACAACATTAGTCGAGGCCGAGGCCAAGGTTATCAACCTAGCCGTGGGTATAAATCCGTGGGAATAAGTCCGATTTTAAAAACCCAGGCCTCGACCAAATCTGCTTGCCATCAGTGTGGGATGAATAATCATTGGGCCAACCGATGTAAAACTCCCAAACACCTTATTGAACTCTACCAGGAGAGCATAAAGGGATAGAACCCTATGGCCCATTGGGTCCATCTAGATGGTGCGAATAATTTCGACCATAAGAATGATGATCAGCTTGAATACGAGACTTCATACTGCCTTAAAAAGGCCAATTAGATTTTGACATCATTTTACTTTGTCTTTGTTCTCTATTGTGGACCAAGCCACATTACATTATGAGACAAAAGATATTTTATTCAAGGTCATGGCTAGTCCAACCTCATGATGCCTAAAGGCACGCATCTAAAAATCTCTGATGCATTACATTCCACATAAATCAAAGTAAAATTTATCAAAGTTTCAAAGACATTCATATGAATGGTCTACATATTAAAACTATGGGCAAAGGAAAGAAAGGATTCCTTATGATTTATGAAAATGTCCAAGGCCAAAGGAAAGTCCTAGAGACTATACCTAGTATATCTATAGGCCTTCATTAAGCCAAGATAAATATGATTGTGGGTTAAGTACCCCAAATCACTTTCCAAAGAGTTCAGAGAAGCCTATAACATATGGCACGACATGCTCGGCCATCCAGGCTCTATTATGATGCATAAAATACTCTTGAACTCATTTGGATATTCCTTGAAAGAAAGGAAATGAGGTCCGACCAAGGCATTGCCTAAAAGGCATTATATTCACCCTGTAAGACCCATTGAATTAAGAAGAAAATATGATTTCCAACTATGGGCAAATAAGAGTACCTAAATTCAAATCGCCTAAGTGGTCGAGACTACATTCTCTATTGATCTAGAGATCAATATGATATTAGGCAAATAGCCAGGGCAATCATAATCATGTTTGATTGACCCAAGAAATTATCACTTAGATGGCATTACCATACTTAGCCATCTGAATTATGATGCAAAGATTTAAAAAAGGCACAAAAGCTATCCCATAAGATCTCACGTTTGTGCAATTTATATCTATGCACAAGGGAATTTATTGTCCCAAGCACCACGAATTAGAGTATGTTCATGAGGGGGAGTGAGGACAAATCCCATGATACATGACCATACTAAAATCTGTGAAACATGATCCACAACCATATTACATATTGGTTGAATTTATGAGGATATGACCATTACCTATAAGGTTCAAAATCTAAAAGTCCATATGCTTGGGGACATCATAAGTTATAAAAGATTAACTTGCATCAGACCATAGATATTATATCAGGTCATATAAGTGATAATAAATATTCCCACCTCAGACTAATACGGGTCATGAGTCCAGACATATATCATATTAAGATATTATGAATTAAGATATTATGAATGAATCCACCACAAATATATGTGCCATCTAAAGATCATATGATCTTAGAATCTCATAAGGAGGATTGGGAATATATGTTGGATATATATTATGAATATACTTTCTCCATAAGTTTAAAAGAAACCTTGAGCCAAAATGGGTGATTTAATCATAGGCCAAGGAACAAGGATTACATAGGGTTTATGAATCCCAATATCCAACATTTGAAAGGAGAAGTAGTAAGCTGGTAAATAATGGTATCAACCATCATTGTCTTGGCAAAGATCCTCGGACTAGAAAAGATTTATAGACGTCCATATGCTACAATGATAGCAAAATAAAATGCCAGACACATTGACCCGAGAAAGAATGACTATGTCATCCCAGCTTAGCACCACACGGTTTTGATGTCTTAAAGACACAACCAAGTTGCTACAGAGTCTAATATAAGACCGAATATATGTTCCAAAAGGAACCTCGGAAATTAAAGAAAGGTGCAAAAAGAAACCGAGGTCATAGACTTTCCAGACAAGGCCGAAATGGCTATGCCGTCAGTATCAACACTTGGGGTTCGGGACGCCGGGCCTCATGGTACTGAAGGCATTGATAATGATGAGATCTCAATGAATTATTTGATGTCTGGAAGGAAACCATATATATATAAATGTGTCGACACAATACGTTCATAAGAAAAAGCGCGAATATGTAGCACATGAATAATGAATCGAGGATCATGAACCCACGCAAGAGTACTCATAATTATGAATAAAGAAAGAAACGTGGGGTTTATAAAGTGACAAATTAAAGGCGTATTGAATTGGCCATGAATATGTAAACGCCATATGATGCCCAGTGAATAGATAAATCCTGAAAGAAGGATAAAATCGTGAGACAGACCAAGGGAGGTCTATATAATCCAAAGTGGTGGATAATACTACATATGTCACTACATATAATGTCTGGAAGAAATTCAAAAGATGTAGTATGTTATATATGACTCACTGGATGATGATAATATTATTGGTACCTAAAAGGTTTACCAAAATGTATTAAGCTCAGAATCATAAGATGAGAAAAGAAGTTCGCATGAACAGAGCTGTCCCGGGATTAAATTAAATTGCTACATATAAGCAAATGAAGAGTTCTATAAGAATAGTTCAAATCAGTCTATAGAGGAATTTTAAATTCCTTGTGTTATACTAACCAGCCTAAGATAGGTTAAATGGTTATTCATGAAACCTTAGAAAGGTTATAGACCATCACCACAAATTAGCCAAATTTTGGTAATACTTATGGTTGGTCAAAATTCTCAGCATGAACCAACCAAGTTGTGGTATGAATGAATAAGCTATCATAAAGATAAGCTATAAGATCAAAGTTCATCTTTGAACAAAAAGGTGTAGGACCGCATTATGCGTCCATATGCGATCCAACGGGTCCGACCATATTATAAGATTTGGTCCATGATAAAGCTGTAGATCATGGATGAATCAATTAGATCAATTCTATGTCATGACCATGTCCGGCCTAGATCAGTCTAATCGTCCATATATATATATGTGTACGAATTGCCGGCACACTAAGACTGCAAAATGACTTAGATCGATCATAGATAAACTATGAATATAAGGATCATGATCTAACCGACATGACCTATGTTTAAAGTTGTTTATGGCAAATAATATTATACTCATAAAGCTAAGGCATATCCATAAGTCCTAGAGAGCTAAGTAGCTCATACTTGATATAATGATGATCCATATTATACAAAGGATCTAAAGTACTAGCCAGCAATTATTATGGAAAGGCATATAAGAGTGATTTGGTCAAGGACCATAATCAAAACGACCAGAGTATAAAATAGTACATTTTATCTAAAGTACTAAAGTGGTCGATATCAAAGTGGTACATTTTCTAAAGTACCATCAGGATTCTAAGAGACATGATATGTCCGAACAATACAAGATTGTTCAAGTAAAGAATCCATGAACATCTATTCGCAAGTGATGTTCAAATCAGGGGGAGTAATATGTGTTGTACTCTTTTTCCTTAACTATGGTTTTATCCCAATGGGTTTTCCTAGTAAGGTTTTAATGAGGCAACATTAAGCATATTACGAACTCATATGGTTATGGCATCCAAGGGGGAGTGTTATGAAATCCATTGTGTGGATGGACCATAACCAAGTACTTAATCAAGTACTAGACAAGTCCAACAAGTACAAGAGGAAGTGCAAGGAGGTTTACATCCGGTCTATATCGGTTCATCTACAAACCGGTCCGAGAAGAGAAGACTCATTCAACCTCGTTATCATCACCTTGACCAAGTCTTCATGTATGACATCAATGTAGTCAATGTAATCAATGTATAGATTTACTTCCTTGTAAAGCATTTGTAAACCCTTGTACAAACCACTATATATTGTGGTGTTGGCTAATGAGAAATACACACAACTTTCTCACAAATCACTCTCCACATTCTCTTTAGTTTATAACATTTTTGCTATTATTATTTATTTTGGTGTGCTGTTCATCCATTGAATGGTGGTTAGACGAACTGTTTCTCCATTTTTTCTTGTTCAATTTGAACTGATTTTCCTAATAACAATTTTATTTGTAAGTTTGATCTATATAGAAAATATGAGATAGGCTCATATGTTCAAAGTCTTCATGTAATTTATGAAACACCTCGATCTTTGTCGCTAATATTAGTGAATTCATCCGATTTGTAGTTATGTTTATTAGATTCGAACAGTCCATTTCAAACCGTATCAAAACTATACTGGTGCATGTTTGTAATCTAAAATATTCAGAACCTATTTAATCTTTAATCCAAAATATTTAAAACCCATTTGATCTTTGTAAAGTAATTGGTATTGTGTTAATACATGCATCCATCGAAAAATATAATTTTATACATTCATCTCTCACGTTCAATAGTTTATATATGAAATAAACCTCGTGTGCAAATTCATATGCCAATTTAAGAAATTATATGATGTGAATCCAACAATAAAAAATTCGTATTTTTAAAATCAAATAGAATCAAATGATTCAAATCTATCGTATGTCAATGAAGTAAATCTCTCAACTGATCAAATCGTAAAACCATCACTAGTTAAGCAAAGCTAATCTCCTTATATGCCAAATTATCAAATCATAGCGACAAAATATAAAACTTGTGTTCATGTGTCTTGTGTCTAATCAAATCATTTATTTTTATAATTCTTCTCGTAACTATGGATTCACTTTAATATTTAACAGAAAAATCACATAAAAACTTAAAAATAGCATTTACTAAAATTTTGAACCTTAAATTTTTTTGACTAACACTTTAAATTTTTAAGAGATATTTATATCACAAAAAAATTCGATCTGCTTTACTTGTTTATCAAATAAAAAACTGACATGTTATAAATATAACTATGATGTTCTATCGATTTCTTTAGAAATTAATTATTTAATTAATAAAATCTATAAAATTAAAGAAATATCAGAAAATCAAATAAAATCCGAAATTAATTAATTTTTCAAAATAAATTAGAATTAATTTAAATATATAAAATTAAATAAAAATCCAAAGTAAATAAGATTAAATTAAAATATATAAAATTATATTAAAATGCAGAAATTAAACAAAAATAAAGAAAAATCACAAAATAAAAATAAAAATCATTTTTTTTTAATTACAAGATTGTCTTCCAAAGAAAAAAACACACTATCATCGACAATAACAATTTCAAACATATCACTAATGACGATGATGGTTTCTCTAATAGCCATTAACAATGCATTTTTGAAATATCTCTAACGATAGTTTCTGACATAATCATTAAAATGATGGTAGATATATCAATAACGATGTTTTCGACAATCATCATTAAAACGGTGTCTACCGTTTTGAAAAACTTTACATATCTAAGGTTTTAAATGATTGTTGTCGAAAAAACGTTATTAGCATTTCGACCGCCATTTTTAACGATGATGTCGGAAAATATCATGCGAAATATGTCAAAAACGTCACTGTTATTGTTATGAGAGAAACCATTATCATCATCACTAATATGTTTGAATTGTTATTGTCAATGATGATATGTTTGTTTTCTTTAAAATGATGATCTTGTAACTTAAAGAAAAAAACTGTTATGATTTTTTTTTTTGAATTTTGTAATTTGTTCTTTATTTTTGTTTAATTTTCTGATTTTTATTCAATTTCTGTATTTTAATTTAAATATTATTTGTTTATTGAATTTTCTGTATTGCAACTAAGTCTACTATATTTTTGAAATTATAATTAAATTTCTAAATTTTGTTTTATTTTCTAAATTTTTAATTTTCTGATCTTATATTTAGTTTCTGAATTTAATTTACTTTTGATTAAATAATTATTTTTTGAGAAAAATTGATTCGTCATCATATTCATCTTTACAACATGTTATTTTAAACTGATGAACAAGTAAACCAGATTGATTTTTTTTGTGGTACAAATATCATTTTAAATGTTTAAAACTTTAAGGTTTAAAGTATCAGAAGATTATTTTTATGATTTTAATGTGATTTTCCCAATATTTAACTACAGTTAATCAAAATTTATAATTATTTTTTTTTTTTTTTTTTTGTAAAAAATTTATAATTAGCCTTACCTATATAAATCATAATTAGTTGCATCCTGGTGAAACAAAGGAATAACTTGATTCATAATCAGATTTGGATTTCGCCTTGCATCTATCTTTTATGGTTATAGAGATTTGAAAAACATAATATCAGCTATGAGATTATATTCATTCTCGTAGGTAGTAAAATTAGTGATCCATCTTTTTTTTTTTCTGGCAAGATATATCAAAAAAAATTATTATATAATATTTACAGTTTAGCAGAAAAAAAAATTATATTGTTTTCGGCAAAATCAAAGAGAACACTTGGTTAGCAGAAACAGAAAAAAAAAAAACAACAAAGAAAATTAACTATGGTAAAATGCTTGCCCTAGATGTATATAAACTAGTCACCTCTGACCAAAATCGTTCAATGTCTGCGATTGAATAATGGTTTGAAAAAATCAGTACTGGTTTAAGTTTAACTGACACTATATTTTGTCGTTGAAGAAAAAAAAATACATCAAATGTCAATTTCAAAATCTAGATCATTGTATCGGTTATGGGTGGACATTCGGATATCCAGTTGGAATCGTGGATATACACGTTGCGAATGAAAATTGTTCATCACACATGCATTTTGACATGAGGTGGCTATACTTTTTTTTTTTAATTGAAGTGGCTATACTTAGCATAAACATTATTATTGAATACATAATACTCACGCTAGTTTGGGATACTATACATATGCGTAATGCGTTACGCATAATGCATGATTATGCATGTGCACAGTACAAACACATTCATGCACCTAACTTATTTTCAATCTCGAATGTTTGAAGAATCTATTGAGATTGATTTGCTTTCTTGTTATGGATAATATGTTAAGCGTTGAAAGTTATAGAAAATGTCCTTAAAAGGCGGAAAAAAATCTGGATAAAACTATGAAAAACGGAAATATCAATAAAATACTATTTTTGTGAATTGTTACAGTACACTCCATTACTCCAATACATATGACGTGTTGGCTAAACGACGGGACGTGTCAGTGAGTTGAGTGGGTTAGGTCACCATCGAGATCTCGATTCTCAAGGTCCAGTCGTCGGTTGAGATTGAAACGTCTTCTAAAGGCCCATGGACCCCAACTCGTTATACCATCATAACATCTGTCACGTGAAAACTGGGCCCACAAGGCCCATGTCCCGTCGCCATCTCACAGCTCTTATATTTCATACTTCCATTTATATACATAACACACACATATCAACAGTCTGACGTACATACGAATACAAACAGTGTAAGTATAGATGTGGCTAGTGTGTGTAGTGGCTGGATAATGGATTGTGATATGTTTGTAGAGATGGTAAAGTAGAACCTTGACCGCGAGTCTGGTTCAAATATTTGTAGTGGAGCTGTATTGAATCAGGGTTTTCTAGAATTGTAAATTAGTGGGTTTCCTAGGACTGGATTTTATGAGACGAAATGTTGCGGGATGGGATGTTACAGAACTGAGCTTTTTCGGGATGAATTGAAGCGGGCGGAATTACAAAGACCCGCATCTCTCTTTTTTTATTTCTTGTTTCACCTAACAAATGAGAGAGAAAATGGGAAGAAAGCGGTATCAAACCGTATTGATCATGTTCTCTTCATCTTCAAAGTACCATAACAAAATATATCTCTTGTAACATCAAATAGACTAGACATCAAACTGTATTGATCATGTTTATTTCATCGATTGGTTGTGGAGGCAGTAGAAAATCAGGAGGTTTCTCGGACCGGCCAGTAAAGACCTACATTTTTTGCGGGACATGATTGGTCAGCTATTCCAAAGATCGCGATCTACACAAACCTAACTTGCCGTGACCCGTTTGAAAACAAAGCCGCTATGGTACGAGGCGAAACGGGAATATACTTATTTGCCATCTCTATGTATTTGATTTAAATATGATATTATAGAATTGCTTTCAAATATGAAAGTTCTTACAATCATTTGTTTTTGATGGAAACATTATAGCTATGCTTCGTTACATCGAAAGAGACTGTAATTAATTGTTCAAAATTTAATATAGTTTAATAGAAGACTTTTTCTCCAAAAAAAAACTTAATACTCCCTCTGTTTCATAATAAGTGTCACTCTGAGCTCATTTTCTTGTTACACAAAGAGTGTCACTTTACAATTCCAATGTAAATTATACTAACTTTCAGCTGAAAATTAATTGCAAACTACATTGATTTTATAAATAATTTTATTTATCTAAAATACTATTGGTCAAAGAGATATAATTAATTACAACTTACATATATTTTAACAACTTTCTTAATCTGTGTGAAAAATGTCACAACGACACTCTTTAAAAAACGGAGGGAGTATGGTTTATGTATTTTGTTAAATTTCTTGAGTTTCTAATTTGAGATTAATTAGCGATAAGTTGATTGATCTAAATTTTTTAATATTTTATTTGATATGTGAACTTTTCTTCTCTACATATTTAAAAAGATCATTTTTGTTTGATATTAAGAAAGAAGGTTTACAAACCTAGATATTGGGATGGTTATTACTAACCTAGCGAGTTAACAGAAGATGAAGCTTAGTTTCAAAAGAAAAAAAAGAGTCTATAATCTCTTATTCAACAAATACGAACACTAAACATCATGCATTTTTTTTTAACACAAAAACATCATGCATTGTATAGTACTGCTTTTCCGTAGAGTATTGATCTCCCGTCCGATAGTGATGACTAGTTAGATGAGCTTTGAACTTTTTCAGGTCACGTAATATTACAAGGCCTTGCTTAAAAGCCTCACAAGGCCCAGATCAGAGTACGACATGTTACCCCAATATGAAAATGATCAATACTATTAAATTAGAATCATGACCGGTTAATAGAAATTTGGTCCAATTAATTATTTCCAATAATCTATACTTAAAAAATACTAATAACACAATCTATACTTTAAAAATCAATAACTGCATCAAATATAACCACCACTTCTAACTGCATAATATTTGGTATTATATGACCCATTTTGAACAATACGGAGATGATACAAAATTGGACCATGGACTTTGATTTACAAAAGCCCATTTTAATTGCATAACAAATTATAATGTGTAATATTTTTTTGTTTGGTGTAACATTACGTGTAATATTGTGTGTAATAATAGTGTTATTATAATTATATATGAAATAAATCCATGAAACTTAAATGAAAACATATAATTTTATCTTTTAAGTTACAATTATATTACTAAACAAAATTGTAACTAATTTTGTTATTTTCTTAAAAAATAAACTAGATTTTGACCCGCGTTTGGAAAACGCGGGTTTATCTTTTAAATTAAATATTTTTATAAAAACGAATTTCTATATAAGATAGTACATAGGTTTCGATATTTTTATTTGGAAATGTAGATCGACCCGTACTAAACTGAAAAAATCAAATTCGAAATTGAACTGAATTTCATAAATAACCGAACAGATCATTTGTTTTTGGAACCAAAAAATTGAAACCAAACCTGAAATCAAATAGGTACCTGAATTTTTAAAATACAAATTATATTCTTACAAATATTGATTATATTTAATTTCTAAATAATTAAACAATTTATAAACCGATTACCCAAAAAACTGAATTACACAAATATTTTTGTTTAACATATTATAAATTATCTGAATTATCCGATATTTTATCCAAACAGCCCGAGTTACCTAAATCTAAACTGAAAATTCCAATTTATCCTATATTTTTATTTATAAATCTGCAATTACCTGAAAACTATAAACTTTTTTTTGCATATTAGATGGTTCCCAACTTTGTTACTGAACCGGACCAAAATTAAAATAATTCAACTGAAACAAAACCAAAATTTATGAATGTCTGAATGGTTCCTAAATTTCTAAAACTGAAACCGAATGCTGAGGAGTAATAGTGCATCTACACTTAAATAACGCGAAAAAAGCATTCTATCAGAGGTTCTATCAATTGATATATTCCACAAAATTTAGCTTTATTAAAAACCTATTAATTAAAAATATGATAAAACCTAAAACCTTCCATTAACCGACACCAGTTGATCAAGAAAATTTTCAGAAAACTTTAATAATATTTTTTTAGAAGAAAAAGTGATCGAATTTCTCGTAACTTTATAATAGTACGTAGAATAAAGTTTTTGATTTGTTGTATAAAGTAAATGTATTGTATTTATATTGTGAATTTTAATTTATAGGTTTTATAATGATCAATACTATTACTATTTTAATGTAAATAGTTTATTTATTTTCTTTATAAGTATACAATAGGTTTAGATTTATTAATAAAATTAAATTTATGATTGTTGGAATGAGCGAGTCATAGATGCTATAATTTATTAATGGTTTTGGTTCAGATTCGGTTCAGATCTTTGCGGATTCATTTCGGGTTTGGGTAACCCAAATAAATTTATTATATACTTTAGTTTTTTCAAAAATATATAAACAAAAAGTAAAATATCAAACATAAATTTGAATAACATATGTCAAAATACATTAATTTAACATATAAAATAGTTTGTTTTGAATACTTGTATAGAGAATCAATAGAAAATTTAAGTACTTTGGTGTTTTGAGTATATTTTAGCTATTTTAGATGTTTTTTTTTGACTATTTGTATATATTTTCAAGTATTTTTTGAAAATTTTAAAATATCCTATATATTTTGGATGTGTTTTAATATACATTAAAAATAAAAAATAATTAATATATTTAGGTATATAAATCTATTTTTGATATATTTGGATATCCAAAATACTTCGGTTCTGAACGGATTCGGTTTTGGTTCTTAAATACAATAATTTTGAACCTGTTCAAATATGTAACTAATTTTCGTTTATATTTGGCAATACTTTTTGAACTGGGATCGATTCGGTTTTGTTAGATTCAATTTTTTTCCCAGCCCTAGTTTAAGTCTAGGAACTGGAAGAAAAAATTACCATTGGTTAGAATTAAATTTCATTTGTAAGTTTAGGAGTGTTTTTGTAAAATTTACATTTTCAATTTTCATTAAATAGAAAACTCAGGAATGTTTTGAATTGTTTATTTATAAACTTAATTAATCGATTTTGTAAAAAATGAAATCCATGTTAATCTATGATAAGTTATTTTTCGGATTTGTTGTGACCATCTCTTTATATTATGACTTTTTCTCTGTATTAAGTAAATAATAATAAAAAGGTGTATGTAGAATATTCTTAAGTATATGGCATCTATTCTCGTGACATTATGGAAATTCTTCGTTAACGTAGGAATATAGATTTGGCTTAAATATTACACTGAGCTATGTGGTTAGATTGTTAGTGTAATTAATAGGTCCAAACAACTTTTATAAATAAATTTTTTTAGACTGCTTCTCTTTTAATAATATAGATAACTATTTATGAATAAAGTATAAAAATTAATATGTTAAATTGTTATGGCGCAAGTATATAGTTATTCAACATCAATAATTCAATACATTTATAAAAAAAAAAATTTAAAAAAATATTTTACACAAATATAATTTCAGAAAGAAATACAAATATAATTAAAAAACACAAATATGAAATTAAATTTCTAAGAAATGTAAAACAAAATATATTTCCACTCTTTGAAAGACGGATGAAAATCTGGTTCTTCTTAAAAGCGTCATGATGAGGCTTTTTGATCAACGTAAGCGACGGCAATTTTACCCCACGATTCTTTTGGTCAACATATATTGACGATTCTAATGGATTGTTCTTTTCTTTTTTTTTTTTTTTTTTTAGGTCACTGTATTGTTCTTTTCTTCTTAGAAGAGCTTTATGAATGAAAAGAATGTGTTGACGGAAACAAAAATGGATTAGCCAGCATTCATGTCACATTTGTTATTTAAAAAAATCAGGTTTTAAAAAAAAAACAGGTTGAAGATTTTAATCTACTTTTGGTTTTGTCTAACTTAAATATTTACACCATTGAAAAAATGACGCAAATTTGAATCTATATATTTTCTCATATGAATCATTAAATCATAATTAGTAGAAATTACGACAAATCTAACACATCAAATATTAGTTTCCAACGTTGATTCATTTTGAAAACTATTACGTATAGATTATATATCTAAAATTTACTTTTTTATCAGAATTCAAAGATTTTTATAAGCATTTTCTATAATAATATTACATAATTTGTATTTTCATCAAATATTAGTTTTCAATGTTGGTTTATTATGAAAAAATATTATGTATATGATTATATATAATAAGTTTTACTTTGTTATCAGAATTTAAAGATTTTTGAAAAGCATTTTGTATAATTTTTTTGTATAATTTGTATTTTTGGGGAATTCATAACTCAAACTTTAATGTAAAACCTCTAATCAAATTACTTGACTAAACGGACTTCCACAAATGTTATCTAAGGTATGAAGATAAGCAACAAAAAATAAGAATATTTTTGCAAATGAACCAAAAGTGTCATCCCATCCTTGGTCTTCAGGACTATTCTCCCACCGTAAAAAGTATATATTTTTATGCCAGGATGCGTCAAGTGAGCACTCTAGGTCAGCCGGTCGGTTTGGAGTGGTGAGGGGCGCCACACTATCTGCTTCGTTTTGAGGGGCTTCCAATATTTGCGTAAGGCGCCAATTTTCGGCCTTTCGTCTTAATCTCCCTATACGCAGAGTTTTAAACGTTGATGTGGGTTATAAAATCTTCTATTCAGCTGTACCATAACTCTATGATCTTCTAAACTGACTGACTTAACCTATTCAAAGAAGACAGAAAAGACAACTGGTCATCTTTGTTGACTGAATTCGATGAGTTTCATCTTATTCGTTCTATATTTACTTTTTATTTTATATCTTTTATTCCTCGTTTACTAAACTTCTGAACCGATCGCCTTATAAAGAAATTTGTGCTTGAGGTCACTTTTTCTCCCATGTAAACTCTCAGCTTTCAAACTGGATGGCTCTCGAGGCCACCCCTCTTGGCAGTTTCTTAATAAAATATGGAGTTTTAGTTGTTTAAAATAAAATATTCTTTTTAACTCGAAAAAAAAATATCTATAGTTTGTGCTTCAGCATCAAATTAGAAGTCTCTCACGTATTTACATATGACAATGATAGATTGACAGTTCTTTTTTTTTTCTTTCCCAAATTGAAATATTTATAAAAGCCCAAAAGGCAATTCAGGGACAAGCCCAATTACAACAAAACCAAACACAAAAGCCCACGCACACATATGGGTTACGACAAAGAACTAGGCCCACGGCCCAATAAACCAATTCGGGTCACCGACAGTCGAAACTCGTTTTCGACCCGAGTCCCGAAACCGATCTAACTCGCCACCGATGAGCGAGCCTCCGCCGGGGAAGACTAGCACCGTTGCAGAGGCAGCGCCTCACCGGTCATCCGCGCGCGTACACCTACGCCGCTTTCACACTTCACAATCATAGCTTCTTCTTCCCGAGGATAGCATCAATCGATCCAAATAGATCGAGGTCTAATCCCTCTTTTTTGAAACCCCAAAGCTACTCCAAACAAACCCATCTACGCAACCATCGGAGAGCATCATCAAACCGCCGCGAAATCTCATCCGACAATCCTAAGAACCACCGCCTCCCTTTTCCGGAGACCCCGAAACGAACAAACCCGACACCCACAGATCCACAAGAACCAAAAGACGTCTTCAAAAGCTAAGACCACAGAAGCCGGCGAGGCAAAGCAAACGAAGCCTCCATCCTCCCGGATGCCAGAACCGGCGTCGGCGGAGCTCTCTAAGCCTCCCCCTCCCGGAAAAAATTCTACCAAAACAAAAGATACATATCTCTCTCTTCTAGACCAAGCCACAGTTAATAAATCGATTAGAACGGAATGGTCGGACCGGCGGTGGCTATAGGAGCCCTTCCGCCGGCCGGAACCAGCTTTCTCTCTCTATTTCTCTCTCAAGCTTTCTCTCTCTTGATTTTCACTTTTCTCTTTGTAGGGATAGATTGATAGTTCACAAATAAGCTTATTTTTTTCAAATTTTCTAAATATAATTTTTTTTTAAAAAAAGGTGATAAGTATGAGTAACGAGAGAGCGACATCTCCGGCGATTCCGCCGCAACACTCCGAGCACCAGCCACCAAATCAAATCAACTCTGCTCCCTCCCCTCCCCAAGCTACGGTCAGTACTCACTACTCTCTCACTGAGCAATCCCACACGATCTGTATATAAACTCCAAATTCTATCGCAGATGAACGTCGTCGTCGCGAACAGCAACGGCGTAGCATTTGACGAAGAACCGTCATGTTTCAAGTAAAATTTCTCGATTGCATTGTTTTTTTTTTTTGTGTATTTCAACCTTTTAATTGGAAAAACCTTAAATCGTTTTGGTCTTGAGGTATCTGGATAGCAAAGAGTATGGTGATAAGTACAAAAGGTACGAATCTGAGTTCAAGCAGTGGGTCCTCTCCAAGCATATCTATCCCAATGCAGGTTCGTTTTAGTTTCTATTCGCCTCAGAGTTTTTAACATGTCAAGTCTGTCTGAGAATCTTTGTTTTGCACAGTGAATTTGTATGAGGGGAGAACGATAATAGGTGGTGAAACCATTCTCTCAAGCAAGTAAGCATCAAAAGAAAAAAAAATATACAAATTTTGTTAGTTATGGATTAAATCTGTTTTTATCTTTGGGGTTGAATTGGCTATAAAACTTTCAGGTGGCCGTGCACTCGTTTCTATGCCGACCCGTGTATTTCATTTGCAGAAGAAGAAGAGAGTTTAGATTCACCTCCTGCAGAGATAGCTAGTTTAGTTCCCAATGGAAGTATTGTCTCTGAGTAACAACGTTTGATTTGCTTCATTTGACCAAGAATGTGATACACATCTATTGCCTTGTTGTTATTTATTATATGCTAGCAATTTGTAGTGTGGTAGTAATCACATTATATATGTTTGGTCAATCGTAGTACTGCTTACTCTTGACTTAGCACACACCAAGAAAATGAAACTTGTTTTTTTGTTTGTTTACCTACCAAAGAAAGTGTTGGTCCGGCTCCAAGTCTCTCTCCTGAGATGATGATTCGGGTTACGGTCACTGATGCTGCTGCTGCCATCCACATGTCTCACCGGTATCAGCATTTCCGCCATGAGCAATTGAGAAGAAGAGGCTTTCTCCTTTAGCTGCGAGTTCTCTTGTAGGATCTGGTGGTTGCTTTCCAACAAGTTGATGACTTTCTCGGACAAGTTATGGTTCATGATCATCAGCTGTTCCACTTGTTGCTGCAGCTCTTCTATCTGCTTTGTCTTCCGCATACGCGACCTTCTTGCGGATTCTCGGTTTGAGACCATTCTTTTCGCCCTTCTCTCGTCTGGAACGGCTCCCTCGTTACGGTTGTTGTTGTTGTTGCTGCGTGTTGATATGTTTGGTGACTGCAATGGGACGTGGAATATATCGAAACAATGGTGAGAGCGGTGGACACTAGAAGACTCCATGTATGGTTTCGGATGTGTTATCATCAAAGATGGATTCTCTTTACTGCAGGAAACAGAAACACCAATAGAGAGAGTAAATAAGAAAGAGAGAGAGAGAGATAGTCTACATAATAGATGAGAAAGAAGAGCTATAAAGATTAGTGTAGTCTTAAAACTTAAGGTGTTCAGTGTTATTTAATGACACAAATTAACTTGCATGAAGTCAACTGTATTTACATTATTTGTGGATTTCTTTTCTAGCAATTTGAAACTCTCCTCCACTAACTAAACTTCTCTTCAGTGATACTTTTTGACAAAATCTCACTTGATGTCAACATCTCTGTCAAGTTTTGCTATAGTTTTATGGGTTCTTGTTTCTTAAGCTAGATATGATTACTTTGCATGTCCTTTAATCCTTAGTTACCAAGGGTTTGAGAATGTCTTTGGTACGTTTATGATGATGAGTCGTTTAGTGACTTATGCGATCATATGTATTCTTTATAAAACAATGAATCTTTATAACTTTCAAAAGAATATATATAATACATAGACGAAGCTTTCATGTGAATGTTCTTTGTGTTTCAATTCATTTCATCTGTTTATCAGTATTTTACCATTAGGAATTCACGGTGAAATTGGTCGGTGGATGCTAACTTGCACGGTACTCAGCTGTTTTCACGACAAGTTTACTTTTTCATATCTATTCGTCTATTTAGAAAATCCTAGGACTTGAGTAGTTTCTTTAAAAGCATACAAAAAGAAAATGCGAAACGATTCTTTTTTTTTTATCAAATGCGAAACGATTCAAGCTGATGTATTATTAGCGTAAATTAATAAAAGTGGCCTACTACTTGAACAAAGAATAATGCGAGTTTTGTAAAACATAATTAGTTGAAAAAATGCCGATAATAAACACATGTGACTATAAAGTCAAATATGTTAATTAATGCATTGTTTCAAAACCGAGATTAAGTGGATAGACTAAATTTCAAGGCTACTTAAAGCAGAAACTAAAGAGATATTGATGCTTAACAGCTTTCGAAGTGTGTATGAAAATGTACATTAACGTTACGGAGAGACAACGTCTTGTTTCCAGAAACGGACAATGACACTCTTTTCTGCAAGTTTCGTCTGAACCCATTGAAGCTCTATCAAGCTCATGTCTATAATTTATAACAAACGAATCTCCCAAATGACATATCACATAATATTATTCTTAAAAAGTTCATGATATTAAATTGTTCTTATTATATAATGTTTGGTTTGCAATGCAAGTTGATATATGAAAAGGTGCCAAGTTTTGTAAGAGATTCTCAAATATTTTATAAAAAATTGTAAAAATAAGTAAGCAAGCAATGTAGATAGTTTCTTAGACCATACAAACCAATTCAACTTATCGTGTTATTAATCACAAACAAAGTCATCATCATCATCTTTTTCTTCTATTGTAAACCCTAATCTTCAAAACCTGCTCTGTTCAGTCTCATCCGAAGGCAACTCAAAACGACAAACCGGACACGTGTTCCTAATCCCAAGCCATGGAACAATACAGTCACTATGATACTTGTGTCTACAAGGCAACTCCGCAACCTCACTCCCAACATTCATCTCATCTCTGCAAACCGCGCAACACATGGCATCACCATCATCATCCTTCTCCGTAACATCCTCTTTGGTCAAAGGAGAGACTTTGAGATTCTTGATGAATGATTTGGAAGCTGGAGGCTTACCAAGACCAGATGAGATCTCAGCTTCAAACAACATCTCATACTCGGTTGTATGAAGATAATCTTCATCATCATCATCATCTTGTTGATCAATGTATAACTCCATGTTGCTTTCTGCGTCGTCTAGGTTAAACTCGAGACTACGAGAATTCAACAAAACTTCCCACCCAAGATACCCTCTCCTCTCACCTATTGCTAAATCTTCTAGAGAGATTGTAGCCGAGACGGAGACTGAAACAGAGTTGTTATCTTCAGCTTCTTCTTCTTCTTCAGCTAAAACCTCCCTCTCATCAGCTCCATCATCATCATCAACTTCTTCCCACTCGTCTTCCAAGTGAAGCGAATCCCAACAAAGAGGGATTGTCACACTATCATCATCATCATCATCATCATCATTCACATACTCATCTTCCTCATTAAACTCTATTCCCCAATTCTCTTTCTCTGGATCATCATCTTCTTCATCATGATCCAATGTAACTATAACATCACCAGAATCCATTCCTAAATACCTAATCCCATCAAACAAATCGTCTTCATCATCATCATCATCATCATCATCACAATCAACAAAACCTCTACCGGATTCTAATCCTAGCCCAAAATCAAGTTCCAAACTACCCCCGCGCATGTCGCGGTTTCCTCCATCTACCACGCCGAAACCAGGATCCGATCCCGCGCTCTCGTAACCGTCATCGACCGGGCTTACCTGAGATTGCTCCACGCGCTGGTGGAACAAATCCATGACGAAGCTTCGCCTCTCGAGCAGATCAAGACCTTCGTCGAATTCGGGAGGGAAATCGGTTTGTGAGACGAAGAGATCGTCGTCGTCGTCGTCGTCGTCGGATTGGACCCAGTGGGGAAGCGAATCGAGGATCTGAGAGAGCGATTGGTGGTGTCGCCGGGGTTGGTGGTGGTGGTTACGGTTAAAATGGTTCAAAACGGCATCGTTTGCGTCGTGGATCTGAAGGTAAGACATCTCCGCCATTTTTTCCGCCTTGTCTCTCTCTCTCTCTCTCTTTCTCCTCTCGTTGTTTTAGAATGAGCAACCTTTTTAGCTATTTGTTTTTTTTTTAAATTGCTTAATGAGGAGACTTTGACTATATATTGGGCCGTACATAAATGGGCCTTTTATCGCTAGGCTAAAAGATTTTGATTGTATTATTGGGTCGTACTGATGTTGACTGTATTTCTATCGTTAACAAAGGATGCATTGACACAACACAAGAGCATTCATATCCCGCGTTCATCAAATGTCCGTGCAGACCGCCTGGCTAAAGGTGGAAGATCACGAGTTCATCACACCCTGTACGTCGACTGCGTTGCTCCAAGCTGGCTAGCTTCTCAAGCTAATCTCTCCAACGCAGCTTAGTTACTTTATTTACTATTCGATGTCAAAAAAAAAAGAGCAGCTTGGCACTATTGCTTATATGGGTTATCTTAAAATGGTTAGAAAATGAGGTGGAGTTTTTGAAATGCAGCTTATTAAAAACATTTAACAGAAACACTCCAGAGATCAGGAGTGGAGTGGACTTGTTCAAATCAAGCATCTCTGTCAAATCAAGCTCTCTAAACAACATCAAAAGGTAACGTTCCATCATATGTATCTATAAATTCTTTGAAGGAACCTTCCATATATTGCTTATATATTTAGTCTCTTTCTATAACTAGGCATATAAGTATAACTTTTCCAGTAATTGCAGGATGAAGAAGTTCATCGGAAGTTCGACCTAGGTCGCCATGTGGAGATGAAACCCACTGCGGTGACGAAAGCGTTAATATCATGGGGAAAAAAAATTCCAAAAAACAACATATAATGGAGAAACATAGAACCCTAGGACCTTTATTCGCTCTTTTTCTTCTTCTATTTCATAATATATATATGCTTTTAGTCGGAGTTGTTCGGTCTGGATAAACTGATCAAATGTTATTCAAACCAAATTGAAATAGCCGATTAAAAGAGAGTTGCAATACGATCATTTACCGCTGATATTGCAAATATAAGCAATTTAGATTGGACTTCCTGAAGCGCTAACATTGCTTCCTTTGCTCTCTGTTGAATATCTCTAGACCGATGGCTATTTCAATTTCACAATACTACAAGAAGAGAGTTGCAGTAGGATTTTAAATTTTAACCTTTACCATGTAAAAGTAAATTACTTGTAAACTGATTAAAATCATATTGCCCCTCGTACATAGATGTATGTACAACTAAATTATCATGTATATTGTTTTTATTAACTAAATTTGAAATGGTTATATTTATATCAATATAGCAGAACCAATAAAAATTAACGATTTATGATCAAATACAGCCCTTCTAGCTAGTGCTTGTATGTTATGGTCTTAATAGGCCAATGTAGGATTGAAAATAAATATCCTAGGTACTCAAGTGCTTTAG
This sequence comes from Raphanus raphanistrum subsp. raphanistrum, assembly GCA_019706035.1. Classification (NCBI taxonomy): domain Eukaryota; kingdom Viridiplantae; phylum Streptophyta; class Magnoliopsida; order Brassicales; family Brassicaceae; genus Raphanus; species Raphanus raphanistrum. The sequence goes on from CM033983.1 coordinate 19,557,854, forward strand.
CTCTTGGCGTCGCTGTTCTAAGTTATTTATGGCCGGTTCTCCCAGCCGGGCAAAGAACTGTTTCTTTGGAGCTTATTGTTCTCTTTACCTTTGAAATCCAATTTCAAAAAGCATTTGGTTAACTGAATTCTGAGTTGTATTTGTAAAGTTTTCTATGCTCGTAGTTCTTTGCAGGCCTTTGTGTTTTTGTAATATTATGTTATGCTACTCCACCCGAGCATTTGGATAATTGTGCGACTGAAATTATGCAAACCTCACCACCTACCTAGGCAACATATACACGTGACGGTAATCTCTTTCTTATACTAACTAAGAGATAAAGCCGAAAATACAAAAAAAAAAAACGCATGAGACTATGACATGCAAAATGAAATCTGAGATGCAAAAGGTGATATTCTAGATCATTTCTTTGATATCAATTGGTCAAGGAATTTTGAAAGAATTACAAATTCGTCCAATTTTCTGTGGCGACTGGACTGATATATTTTTTGCTATACTAGATAAGAATTGCACTTGTCGAGAAAAGAGAAAAATAAAATAATTCTACTTTTCTTGTTCTACCTATAGGCAGAGAGCATCATCGTCTCAATAAGAAAAAAAATATGTTACTATTTCTGATGAAATAATTACTAGAAACCCTCATTCTGCTAGACTAATTACAAATGTGCTGCTTCACAGAGATTTGCATATGTGATATGTCACCTACTTAGGTGTACCACGTGATTTACATGTCCTCTTTTATTGATTACTATTAACAATGAAGATATCAATCATATTTTTTTCTTTTCCAACCACGTATAACAAATATTGATTTCATTTTTAAAACCTTCGCACTTTAATAAAAACTACAATGTTCTTACTCCCACTTTTAAACAGTATTATGATTGTTATTGTCCTCGTATTTATAAATAGATCCAAAACTATTGTAATTAATTACTCGAACTATACAGATGGAGTATAAGTTATATAAGTATACATACAATTTTATAGTATTATTTATAACTGTATACATAGAAAACTATATAAAAGAGGATACAATTACCTTTTAAGAAGATTTTAAAAAGCAATTCGTGATTATCAAACGAAAACGCTATATTTAGAACAATCTTATAATATTAGGCTATTAACTAGCTTTTTCTAGAAAAAGAACACTGCTAACTAAAATGCTGGAAACCATAAATAGTGATAAAAATAAAATTTACGATACTAATGTCAAGCTTAAGCCAACACGCCATTAATTACATGTTTCTAATTAGTAATTATATTACTTTCAAAAGTTCCATAGAATATTTTTTACCTATAAAAACATAATATGTTGAACATGTTCTCCATCTCATTGCAACACAATTTTCTCATAATCTATCCTCAATCTAATAAAATTCAAAAGATATCTGTTCTTCTCTCTTACGTACTCTATCGTTATGGCTTCGTCACTTCTGACATCTCCCACAATGATCCCCACCACCGGTTCCACCGTGGCTGTCCGATCAGGCTTACCTTTTAGATCTTCCTTGCTCTCTCTACACCTGAACCGTCCGTACAACAAGTCATCTTTGTCTATCTCATGTTGCTCCCCTGTGTCTAAAATGGGAGAGGCTAGTGCGAGTGACCTCAAACCCGTCGTGGAAAGGTGGCCTGAGTACATACCTCACAAGCTTCCCGACAAGAACTACGTGCGTGTATTCGACACGACGCTCCGTGATGGTGAACAAGCTCCCGGTGGAGCTCTTACACCACCACAGAAGCTTGAGATTGCAAGGCAGCTCGCAAAACTCCGAGTAGACATCATGGAAGTTGGTTTTCCGGTGTCGTCTGAGGAAGAGTTCGAAACAGTCAAAACCATCGCCAAGACCGTTGGAAACGAGGTAATTATTTCTATATTTCCTTCTGCAACTGGTTATCAATTTTATGAATATTATGAATGAATGGAACTAAAAATGGAATGAATATGAATGAAATAAGAGAAATTGAATAAAAAATAGAATTTCATTCCATTTTCTTCCCTCTCATTCATGAGACTTCTTAATCATGAATGTTTTATATATAACTTCCTTCCATTTATTTTCATAAATTCGGAAAGGAATCATTAGAATGATATTTGTTTCTTTTCCAATGGTAAAAATTTTGGAATTTACAGGAAAAAGTAATTTCTTATAGTTTTATTCCAAAAATTGTAATCCAGTTGCATCCTTCAATTTATTATGCAAATTTTTACTTCAAAGTTCAAACTAAATAGGCAACGTTTTTCGGGCATGATAACGTTGGAACGAATGTACGCACAAAGGGACAACTTATCAAAATGATATCATTAAAAAGACTATATGGTTGACGACGTAAACCTGTGTTTTGCTAGGTTGATGAGGAAACAGGTTACGTCCCAGTGATATGCGCCATCGCACGAAGCAAACCAGAAGACATTAAGGCGGCATGGGAGGCGGTGAAATACGCGAAGAGACCCAAGATACTCATATTCACTTCTACTAGTGACATTCACATGAAATATAAGTTGAAAAAGAGTAAAGAAGAAGTCATCGAGATGGCCGCGAGCAGTGTTAGGCTTGCTAAAAGCTTAGGCTTCGTTGACGTCCAATTTGGTTGCGAAGACGGTGGCAGGTCCATATCTTAAACCCCTAATTTATCTCGATGATTTGATTACGCCAGTGGGCTTTTACGTTATAAATATGTTAGTAATCTTAATTACATTTGCATCTGACGTTCGTAATCTTTAGACCGACTCATGGACTTTCTTACTTTTACATAATTTTTTAACCATATCATACATATATTTTTTTTAGATACCAGTGTCTGATTAAAATTATGCAGGTCAGAGAAGGAGTTTCTATGCAAGATTCTAGGAGAATCTATAAAAGCGGGTGCAACCACGGTGAACGTCGCGGACACTGTAGGAATCAACATGCCAGAAGAATACGGAGAACTTGTAAGCTACCTCAAAGCAAACACTCCTGGAATTGATGATGTTATCTTTAGTGTTCATTGTCACAACGATCTTGGTTTTGCTACCGCCAACACAATTGCCGTACTATTTTAATTCTTCCTTTTTCGTTTGAGTCCAAATACCTATATAAACACACATAAAACAATTAGTAATTACATCATATATTAGGGTGTATGTGCGGGAGCACGACAAATCGAAGTAACAGTTAACGGAATAGGCGAAAGAAGTGGGAATGCACCACTTGAAGAGGTAAGACATACTGGGAGTTCCACATTGAAATGAAAAACAAGATAATACTTTTGATAAAAATATTTAATGGATGTATAACAATTTTTCAACAGTTTTGGTTTTGAGTTGATTTAGAAACACTCACTGTTGTAGTAGTAGTCGTCATCATTCATTATCGAAATTAATAATTGTTTGTTATGTAGGTCGTGATGGCTTTGAAGTGTAGAGGAGAGTACCTGATGGATGGTGTCTACACAAGAATAAACACACGTCAAATTATGGCTACTAGCCAAATGGTAACTGTTAAACTGTGTATATATACTCAAGAGAGAAAAAGAGGAACATGCTATATTGTTTTTTGGCCTTTATAATTAGCTGAATAATTAATATATGTAAACTATATATGGAGTAGGTTCAAGAATATACCGGCTTGTATGTTCAACCACATAAACCCATAGTTGGAGCCAACTGTTTTGTTCATGAAAGCGGCATTCATCAGGTTCCATGCATATATAAAATTATCTAAATGTGACATAAGAAAGTTGATATGTGAAATGATTAGTTTTTGATAATGATTTGTTCAAACATATTGCAGGATGGAATCTTGAAAAATCGGAGTACATATCAGATCTTATCGCCAGAAGATGTTGGAGTTGTAAAATCTCAAAGTTCCAGCATTGTTCTTGGAAAGCTAAGGTAATATTCTATATACTTCTTAGTTTTACACATTGTTTTATTTGGTAATATTTATTTATTTATCCATCCAATGGAAATATGCAGCGGACGTCATGCTGTGAAAGATCGGCTGAAAGAGGTATTTCTTGTGATTTCCTTAAGCGTTAGTTATACAACGATCATACATGCATTTACAAGATTGCATCTTTTACAGATGAGTATTTGACATTAAGTATATATGTGTTTATTTTCTTTTTCTCAGATGGGATATGAGCTTGATGATGAGAAATTGAACGATATCTTCACTAAGTTCAGGGAGTTAACCAAGAATAAAAAGGTTTTTTTTTCGTTTTCAGTACTTTTGTATCTTCTCATGCACATATCTTCTCACACTTTTTTGGTTTCAATTTGTTAATCTTTTCAGAGAATCACGGATGATGATCTGAAGGCATTAGTAACGTGTGGTGATGAGAATTCACTAAACGGGGCTAACAGTAAAGAGACCAACGGCTATGTAACAATCCCACAGATTTCCTCTGTGGTATAAAATATGTGAACACGTTTTGTGTTTCTGTACCACTTGTTATCAAGGTTCCATTTGATTTACATGTGTTGTATTAACGAATAAATACAGTATGAAGTTGAAATATTATGCGCAAGTCAACCTGCAAAACTGCCAAATTCCGCTCATTTTGTTGGATCGTTTCAGAGATTAAACTTGATGCACATCACCTATTTTACTCTACTGCTTCACGATCCACCCAAACTATTTATACCAAAATCTCATAGCTTCACTGGCAATGAACATACAATAAGATTTTAAAAATGAAAAAATATAAGAGCTTCTTCACAGAGATTAGCATATGTGATTATGTCACCTACCTAGAGGTTCATAACACGTGATTCGTATGTCCTCTCTTACTGATCAATACCAAGTTACCAACAATGTAGATATCAATATTATTTTGATAAAATGATCATGATCGTACTCCTATTTTTGAACAATATTATAATAATATTTTATGGGAACCTTTTATTATTGTGTTTGTATTTATCTATGCTTTATTTGAGGACTGAATTTGCTGATTTCACATACTCTCTATAATTTTAGGTTAATTTATATTTTATAATTAATAAATAATTTTACTGATTTAGCTGATAGTTTATCATTAACTTAAGAATAATTAAAAGTTATAAAATAATTAAATTTATCTTATATTTAATTTAGTAATATTATATATATAATATTATATTTGGTTTATAATATTAACTCGGCTATATATATATATATCAGATAAGATATAATGAATTTTCTATCTTTCAAAATAAATTTTTAGGACAACTAAAAGCACTTACTATGATTTGAGAAGTGAATTTGCTGATTTTATGCTCTTCATAATTTTAGATTTAAATATATTTTATATACAATTATTAATCAATAAATAATTTTAATGATATAGCTGATAATTTATCATTATTTTAAAAATAATTAAAAATTTAACGATAATATCATAGTTAAATCTATCCTATATTTTCTTTAGGAATATTAAAATTTAAAATATTGTGTATATATATTATATTTGGTTTTGGTAATATTAATCTGGCTATATATATCACATAATATAGAATCCTCATCTATTTTTCAGATAAATTTCTTAGCACAATCAAATTCATTGTGATATTTTCTTGTCTGCAAAAAGAAAAATAATTTGCAAAAGAATTCAAAAATAGTTATAATAATATTTTCGAAATGATTTTTTTTCGTTAAAGCATATAAAGTCTTTACTATTCTTAATAAATAGTTAGATTAAATTTGTCGATATATGATTACCCATAAACTAAAAATGAATTCATTAACTTGATAAACATCATTATCTGAAAAGATTCAATACTATCTTATCCAAAATAATTTAAATCATAATATCTTAAAATATTTATAAATTCATGTATATAGTCTTATGTATATATAAATGTTTTCAAAATTATTTTTACGTAATAAAAGATATTTCATTAAAATAAAAATGTATCATATATAAAAATAATAATATTAATTAATTATTAAATATTCAAAAGTATAAAATAATTGATTCTAATTGTTATTAAATTGATAATATATCTATTTAATTTTTTGTAAAATTATTAAACCCGTAAATGGAGGTAAAACACCAGTATGTAAATGATTTAAAAGCTGTAGTAATCAAACTTATATTTTTGTTTAGCACTATGGCTCAAATGTAATATTTTGTTTTTCCGAAGTTTCATATATACTGATTTTTGCAATCTCGTTTTAGTATCAATAACGACACAAACATTTTCATCTTAACTATCCTTCAAAATCCGAATAAAAATCAAAATCTCTTGCTATATGACATATTCCGGTATGATCAGATCAACACCGGTTCCACCGTGGTCCTCGAGTCAGTTTTAAACTTTGCATTAGGGATGGGCAAAAAATCCGAACCCAAAAAACCGAACAGAACCCGATCCGAAAAAGTAGCACCGAACCCGAGTCGAAATTGATTAAATATCCGAACAGGTTCAAAATTTCGGTATTTAAAGAACCGAAACCGAACCCGATCCGAACCGAAATATTTTGGGTATCCGAATGTATCCGAAATAAATTTATATACTTAAATATATACATTATTTTTATATATAATGTATATTAAAATATTAAAAATATATAAGATACCTTTAAATTTTCCAAAATACTCGGAAAATATATGCAAATAGTCAAAAATAAATATTTAAAACAGCTAAAGTATACTGAAAACACCAAAATAGTTAAATATCTATTGATTATTTATCCAAATATTTAAAGAAAACTAGTTTATATATTAAACTAGTGATATTCCGGCACTACACGCCGGGTTCGTATGTTATAGTTTTACATAAATTTATAAATTATTATATGATCTTAACAAATAAAATATGTTAAATATGAAAATAAAAATATATTAAAAATGATATTTTGGATCTTTTTGATAGTGGTTAGTGACCGTAGTGCATTACTTTGTTTGAAATTCTTTAGTTCAAAGTGGAATAGCATAAGTGGTTGTTACTAATTGATTTAATAAAAATAGAATAAAAAGCCGATAGTCATAACAAAATTAATTTAGTTGGAATTTAAACATAAAATAAAGTTGATGTTTTATATAGAGAACTTACTTATATTATTAGTTATTAAAATAACTATATATGAACTATAAAACTTTTACTAATATATTTAGTTCAACTAATAGAAAGATGGAATACGTTTCAATTTTAATAAATTTTATAAAAAATAAGGGTGAAGTGTCAATTTTGGTAAAATAATTGGTGAGTATCTAATATATATTTGTAAAATTACCATGTTGACTTTTAAAATATAGAGGTGCGAGTTGTATGTATTACTTTAGTTTTAAGGTCTCTCAAAAAAATGTATATTAAAATAAGAAACATAAAATTATTTCTATATTAGTTTTGTTATAATGGAATATTTTGTGTGTGTTCATAAAGGAATTCTTGTTTGTCCACCCTTATTTAGAAATATCAACGAATCTTAATATGAATCTAAATATGTTTTTTAGCTAAAAACTATAAATGGTTCATAAATTCCTCTATTTAATGGACAACTTCTATTTTAACCGGAATGGAACAATTTCACCAAATCTTCCTAGTAAAAAATCAATTTGTTAATTAGTAAATGAGATGTTAGCATCTATAACGATCATGAGAAGGACAATTTCTAACTATATGTGACATTCGGGCTTGCTGACTTGTTGCATTTAGTAATGGTTTTGACAATAAATGGTTAGAGTGGTGCAAAGGATTAATGGTGAGGGTGGTGTGTGGTTTACATCAATTTTAAATAACTTTAGCAATCAGGTAACATTTTTAAATTTTTCTCAGATTGGAAGTAATGATTCTTTTTTTGTTTAGTTAAGTTCTAAGAGTATATTAATCATGTTCACGGTTTTTAAAATGTAAACACGGATAGCATGTATCAGGGAAGTTATTGGTTTCCTTGCATAGTATAATATGGGAAGATACCATAGAGTTTATGTGCTAATACCAATAGACCAATGTTAGTTTTTTGGACTGGAGTCGCCATCAATTACTAAACATTATTAGAGTGGGATGAGTGGAATTTCTAGATTGATTATATGACGGTTACATCAAATACAAAGAAACCTTATAAACCAGTGTTTTGACACCCGACCAAGACACTGAACCGGACGATTTACCAGGTCTCTGGATCATTGGGTCAACCGCGGTTTAATAAATTAATTAGTTTTATTATTTTATATAATAAAGTTGAGTTTTTTTTTCTTTGGGGGAAAAATGCCATGTGGCATTCTCCTTTTAATAATTAAAAACATTTTTCAACTTTATTTAATGTGTTTTGGTGTTAGTTGTAATTAGGTGTTAGTTTATTTTTGTTATTGACAATTTATTACAATGTTATGACATATATGTTATGAAAATTTATATGTAATATATTATCTTTTTTATAGATTTTAAAAATTTAAAGTATATAATGAATTTTGAAAATTTAAAAACATTTTAAATGGGTTCCGGACCCGAACCGAACCCGCAAAGATCCGAACCGAACCCGGACCAAAATTTAGAAATATCCGAATGGGGCTGAAATTTTTGACCCTGAAAACCCGAAACCCGAATGGACTGAACCGAAATCCGAATGGGTAACCGAACGCCCAACGCTACAGTTTGCATCTTCCTTTCTCTTGGTCTTACCTGTCCACACAAAAAACTGTCCTTGTTCACCTCAGGTTGCTCCTCTTTGTCCAAAAAGGTTGGGACTAGTGCTACTCATGACCTCAACCCCATCGGTGGATAGAGTATATATGTACCAAACAAGCTACCGGACTATATAGATAAAGGACTATAGTTAGAGATAAAGATAACTTCATATATGTTGTAGTTATCCATAGTTACATATTATTAGACACAACAACAATAATAATAAGAAAAAACATAAATCATAGCAAAATTTAAATCTTATCAAATATACAACGATAAGTAAACCAAAGCGAACCAACCCGTGTTGGCCTAGTGGTAAAGGAACTCTGGTTGGAGTGCCCGCCCTGGTTTCGATCCGCATTGGCCACGAGAGTTTTTACATGGACTTCTCTCGCCCTCCAGACCACTTCGCTTAACCAGGGGTCCTTAAGTGGAAGTTTAAAAATCCTGTAATAGCATGGACTTAGGTCTGGTGGGCTAGTCGATCATGTTTAGTGGTCGGATACTGGATTACCAAAAAAAAGTAAACCAAAGCGAAACTAAAACCATGCCACATAATACTCCACTCATGGGATATTCCAAAAACTAGGAATTCCATGGAAGCGCCGATTTTTCCGATGGAACTCTTTTTTTTTTTAAACACGTACGTGACGTTTGATTGTCCGGTTTGGTTATATCAATGTGTGCATGCACTGATGGAAATAAATTGTACGATGATCTAAAAACTAACATGTTACCTTGAGAAATATACGAAACGGCAAAATAGACAAACTTGTATGTGTGTTACAAAAAGACAAACTTGTGTGTGAAAATATCGTAAGAAATAAATGATTTTGTTATTAGATTGAATTGATCACATGTCTTTTCTAGTGAAAGAGATTTACACATGTATTTATATGAATATTGCGACGGCATGTATCACACAAGACGAGTTTTGGAAGATCCGATCCTCATACTCAACTAAGATGATCAATTTTGATATAGTTCCCATTATTTGGAACACAATATAATAATTGGTTTCATGGTATTGAAAACTAAAATTCAGATATTCGAATCAGAACTATAAATGTATCTACACAAATCTTTATTATCTAGCATTTTATTCAGATAAATTTATCATCTAGCATCGATCCACTTAAAGGCAAAAGATTCTCATCAACTTGATTCCACACTTTAACAGAGCCAGCCAATTTATGGAACTTAAGTTCAATTTTCCGGCGAGATCAGGTACAAGAAAGAAACAAAAAAAAAAGAAACCTACTTGAGGAAAGTACAAGAAAGAAACAAACACACATAAGCAACCAGTGACGTTAGGAGCTCCAGTGTCCATGTCGGGTTAATGAAAGCCATCGGAATCATGGGAATGACTAGCGAACCGCAGAACCACCCGGCCGTTAATGCACTAATCCTGCAATCATAGTAACCAAAACCCACCAATCAATGAAATAATAAAATAAAAAAAATCCAAGTGATCGTTTCAGCTTAGTTTTCAAATAGCACCAGGAGTTTACCCGATCAAGAAAGCTCTCCCTAAGCTTTTTGTCTTCTCATTCAGGAAATTTACGCAAGCAGCCAACGACACCGCCACCTACAGGTAAAAAGTCCAATATCTTTACCTCAAAACCATTTGTTAAGAGAATCAGAAGCAAGACAATTCCACTTTATACAGGTTGATCTTATAATAAGTAACTAGGATATGACCCGTACCTTGTGCGGAGTGAAAATGATTACATAAAAATATAATCAACATTAATATTAGAATGTGTAGTAGTCCTGCGATTTCGGTTTTCCAAAACCAAACCTAACCATTGGTTTTCGGTTAACCAAAATTTTGAAAAATTAATTTCAAAATTAACCAAACTGAATTTCAGTTTAGTTTTTGGTTATTTTCGGTTTTCAATTTTATACCAGAAAATAACTGATATAATTGGTTTTCAGCCAATTTCGGAATAATTTTCTTTAAAAATTCAGATATTTTTGGTTAATTTTGGTTATTTTGGTTAAATTCGGATATTTTTGGTTTTTCGGTTAATTTCAGTTCGGGTTTCTGGTTATTTTAGGTCCTTATCGATTTTTCTTTTTTTTGAAAATCAAAACCGAAAGAAAACCAAATTATTATTTGTTTAAATCCTACCAAACTGAACCGAATTGAAAACCGTAACTGAACTAAAATCATTCTTACTGTTCCATACAATATAAATATTATGATAGCGTAGTGGTTAGAAATATTGCGTGATTGATTGTGGTTTCTATTGTATATTTTTGGAAAGTACATTCTAGTTAGGATACTAATTAGCAATAATTATAGACTATTATAATTCTATAATAGTGATTGCATAAAAACATAATTTTGGAAATCATGAATATTACGAAACAAAAACATTTTCATAGTTTGAATATATAAAAACAGCAATAATGAACATTATTTAACGTCTCACAAATTCAGTCAGTCTATAATTTTGTATATCATCTTCTCATGATTTAATAAAGAAATAAATATCACGGTCAAATACAATTAATAATAATACAAAATTATATGGTAAGTAATGGTTACAAAATTGGAATGACCATGATTTTTTGATTTTAGAAATAATATGTTGACATAATTTTGAAAACAATTGTGTTAACCTCCTAAATTTATTCAGTGATTGACCATTAACTCAGTTTCTGCCATATATGCATAATTTGGCTCGAAATTAGTTAATTACCTTCGGCCAGTGTCTGATTTATCTAAATAATATCAATCACCGTCAAATTTATATAATTTTTTTTCCTAATTTTGTATACGATAATATATTCTAAAACATAGATAATACTGATTTGAAGGAAAATTATGAATATATGGCCAAAATGTTACAATTACTAATAGTTAAAACTATAAGAAAATAAAATTAAACGTACAATGCCATTGTTTGATGTATGTTTTATAAGCTATTATATATGTCGTCCGTGTAATATAAAAAAAGAGTGTATAAGTCATGTATACATCTATGCCTCTCCGGTGATTTTTTGATATTTTACATACAATATTTTACATAGGATTATATACATCGTTAGTATAATATATAAAAAAATAAATCGTTTTTATGCATGTCAAACATTAGCACATAATATGAACGTGGACAATGTATAAGAGCATAATATTAAAGGTCTATATAAATTTCTAAAACATACACTATATGCCAGTTGTGTATAAATATATTCATGTGTCTTCCCGGTTATTTATAGCATATCAAAGTCGATATCGAGATCACCTTGCTAAATGTGAAGACCTGCGCCTTGATTTTCGAAGTGTTCATAATAATAGTTTTGAATCTGCTAATATTTACCAAATATAAAACAATTAATGTGTTCGTGCGTACCTTACCTAACCAATCTTTCTATATGTAACGTATTTTTTTGAATTTTATAGATAGTGATTATAATATTTGACTGTTTTTATGTTGGTTATGAACTTATGATCATTTACGGTTCTTATGTTAAATTTTGAACCAAAACGCGGCAAAGTAAAACGTGAGTATAGTGTTTGAAAGTCAAATACTATAATCAATAATATAATAAAATTATAATATTTATATTTTAATGTACAATTAATTGTAATACGAATTTATATGGTAAGTAATGGTTACGAAACGTGGGTACTTACTTCTATAAATAATATGTTGTCATAATACAAATAATCAATTTTTTCAAATCAACCTCCCAAATTTACTCACTGTTTGGCGATGGTATAGTGGATTTGATTCAAAGATTTGAATTGATCATGTGTATTTCCTCCTAAACCGTTACGCACCGAAGGTAACTAATTTCTATAATTTTGAGCCAAATAAGAACAATCACCGTCAAATCACTATAAATTTGGTTCATAATTTTATATGCTTCCTATATTCTAAAACATGCAATAATATTATATGGTTCCTATATTCGTGATGTTGAAAAAAAGAATATGCAATATAAAAGATTATATAAGTAAAAGAATATATAAAAGAATGTATAAGTAAATGTATACATATTCACTTTTTTTAAATATTACATACTGCATATTGCATACATATATAAAAGAATGTATAAGTAAAAGAATATATAAAAGAATGTATATGTAAATGTAAATATATACATATATGCATTTCTTACATATAATATATAAAATAATATATAAAAGAATGAATGTATAAGTTGTGTATACACGTTTTAAGCGGAGGAGAATTTCACTATATATTTATGTCGAATATAATCTCCTAACGTATTATGCATGTCGAACAGAAGCAATGCATATGTGTCATCTTACCCTAGTATAAATATAAAGAAGAGCATGTAACAAACATAATAGTACCAATGACATTATATGTAATATTCCTAGTAAATCAAGGATAATTGTAAATGATGGCCGAGAAGGATTGTGAGGATGACACATATGCATAATGGCAACATTGAAATTAGTTTACTCTTTAAAAGTTAATTTTTCAAAATGCTTCTTGATTAATAATAAGGGGATTTAAGCTAACATAAATTGTCTCTAAAACATTAGAACAACGCCACTGTAGATTAAGAAGCAAGCAAACCCAAAACACTATCTACGCTTCTGCTGAGTTCATGATATTAGTCCCCACTATCTATGTATTGACACATTAAAACTTCTAGTATGGATAAGCTAAGCTAAGATAAGACTGACTCTAAAACACACTATAACGCCATTATAGAAGCAAAGCAAAACCTGAAAGGCAGGACCGCCTTCTGCTGAGTTCATGATACTCCAACCACCCATGAAGGCAAAAAGGAAGAGTCTTCTGAACACAGTATCCATCGGAGGCATCTTGACGAAATCGAAAAGAGTATTGAGCCAAGGAGGAGACTCCTCAACTTTCTTCTTCAACCTCGTCTTGAGGTTATCTTAGTCTAGACATGAGAAGCTTCTCGATTGCGCCTTCTAGAGACTATTGGCTCCTCTCTTGACCAGTGTACTGCTCTAAGAGGAAGTTGCGCGAGGCCCAGATCTCTTATCTCTTCCTCGGAAGCGTAGGGGCTGATCCTTAGGCGCTTGTACGGGTCCCAAACTCTGGTCCAGATATCTTCCTAGTCCAGAAAGACTTCAGACAATTTCCTGGAAGAAATCATGCATAGAGTCCTCCAGAAAACTTTCTGAAGTCTTCCTAATTTAGGAAATTTTTGGAAGACTTCCTGAAAGACTCCATGAATGCAAAGTCTTCCAAAAAGTACTTTTAATTTAGAAAGTCTTTCAGGAAGTATTTTTAATTTAGAAACTCTTCCAGGTAGTCTTCTATATTTTTCATGATGTTTATGTCGTATCTTTCTTATATGCTGGATGTACAAATTGATGCTGTCATGTGGAGTCCAAACTTATATACGTCGAAGAATGATCTCTAATTCTATGTATAATGTTTTGTTTATGGTCTGTTTTGTGATTGGTATGTGTAATTTTTTAGTTATGTATTATTTTATAAGTTTAAAGAGATTTTAATGAAAAAATGGTAAATATGTTAATGTATACAATATTATTTTGTCAAAAGTATTTTACATTATTGAATTTATTGATACAACATACCAAAACTCAACAACACAAAAACTTAGTTAAATTTACTAAGACCAAGGGAGAGAATTCTCAAGGAATCTTAGTCAAATTAACAAAAGATCAAACATTACATAAAGTCAAAAATATAACACTTTCACAAGAAAACTTCTCACACGAATTAAACGAAAAAATTAAAATTTAAGTAGAAAACATAATTTTTAAATGAAATCCATTTGTTGTTTAATTTTTTGTTAGCTTTACTATTTAATCTAATTACATTAAAAAAATTGTGTTCAACTGTTGAGATTGTTCTTGAGTTTCAACTGATGAGATTGTTTTTAGAGCATTATTAGTGGTTGGATGTTTCTCAAAACTACCCGGACCTCGTAGTCCAGTGGTACACCCCGGGCTTCGGTCACTGAGGGGCAACCCGAGTTCGACTCGCGGGGAGGGGAGGCGTGTCCAGGGCCTTAAACGGTACAGACACAGGCTGGCGCCGGGCCTAGGTGGGTGGGTCCCGAAGGGGTCAACCACCTGGTTAATCAAAAAAAAAAAAAAAAAAATGTTTCTCAAAACTGATTTTTTTATTATTATACTAGGGGTTGATACACGTTATTTTAACTTTCAAATGTTAATTATATAACTATTCTTTTTAACGTTGTATCATGAATTGTATGTGTTTGTGAATATATATATATATATATATGAGTGTTTTTATGGTATTCATAATAGAAAGTTTTCATATTTTTAAGTTAAAATTATTGTATTGTAATGTTGATGTGAGTATTTTTTGCGATGTTTGAATTTTGTTGTTGTTTGTGCGTTTAACTTTAAATTAAGTGATATTGGTGGCACAAAAAGTAATATATATCAAAATCTAATTACATATATTGTATATTTAAACATAGTTCCTTAAAATTGTACGAACTTAGTCAGACCTGTGATGAATCTGAGTTGCTTTGCTTAATGACTATTTTGTGGTCTGTTAAAATTGAACGAACTATGGAACTGATGTGGTTTGACTTAAATTAAGTTAAATTTAGGTGGTTTAAATTAAGTGTTAAATAGGGTTTAGGCAATGGTATAGACTTGTAATATTTTAGGAGAAGTAACGGTTAATTCTAAATTATACTTTACATTAGATTTATATTTCTTATATTATATATCTATTTTTTTATATTACATTTTTATTTAGTTTTACCTTTTCTATCAATAATGCAACATGGTGTCTTCTGGAAGAATGATTTTCAGTATGTGGACATTGCATGGAACATCAAATAACCTATTTTATTAATATATATTAATTAACAATTTATTGATTAGTTAAATTTAAAATGCAAAATAAAGTTAGATAAACTCAAAGAAGACGCGTTGTTACTGAGTCGCCTCCTGCACAGCCCGTTCTTAACTCTTGATGTCTGTTGTTTCTTCTAGGCCTCGGCAAAAAAACCGGAACCAAGAACCTAACCAGAACCGAACCAAAATATTCGAATTCGAATGGAATCGAAGACCTTCAAATACCCGCATGATTCCTATATTTCTATATCCAAAATAACCGAACCGAACCGGAACCAAAGCGAGAACCGAATGGATACCCGAATATATAAAAATATTAATTATATATACATATAACATAACTAAATATATATTTATAACTAAAAAATTTATTAAAAGAATCCAAAAATATTTGACGACGACTATATTATTATAAAATATCCTAATTACCCGAATTATCCAAAAGTATCCGGATAATTTTATCTGAAATATCCAAAATAATCCAAACTATTCAAACTTTTTTATCTAAATCATCATAGTTATTTGATAATTTATATTATTTGATAGTTTATCCTAATAACTAATATTTTATCCGAACTACCCGAACTATCCAAATCCGAAGCGGAACCAAATGAGAACCAAAATTATTCCGGGTATTTCCGGTACTTAGTATTACTATCCGAAACGAACTGAACCCGAAACTATCCGAACCGAACCGAAAAGATGTTAAGTACTCAGTGGATCCTCTAACCCCATATCTGAATTACCCAAAATCAAAAATACCTGAACCGATACCTGAAATGCCCATGCCTAGTTTCTTCATCTGTTTAATTGTTTATTAACTTTTTACCAAGAGATTCTTCCAGAAAAACACCGATGCTGGTAGGTCTGAGACTTAAAATCCGGATCCATGATCCGATCCAGTATCATCCGATCTGAAAAATGGATATTCGGAGAGGTCAGATCCGGATCCGAATAGTGCTTCTACGGATCCGGATAGTGAAATTTTAGGTTCGGGTATCCGGATCCGGACCTATTATATTTTAAAAATATTTAAAATATAACTATATTTATATATGTATACCATATATAGTTTATACATAAAATAACTAAAATTTAGTTTTATTAAATATTAATAATTTTTCAATTTTTTAAAAAATAATTTAAATAGACTAAATAAATAGTTAATTAGCTAATTTTTAATTTAATTTATAATTTTATATTCTTTTTAAAAAAGGGTTCAGATCCGGATATCCACAAGTATTCGGATTTTGGTTCGGATATCCGGAAAGCCCAAATCCGGATCCGGATAGCAATTTTATAGATCCGACATATCCGAATACAGATATCCTAATATATATCGGATACCTGGTCCGTTCCACCCCTAGATGCTGGTGCTCTTCTATTTTTGTTTCAGACGATGGCACAAATGTAATAATTTGTTTCTGAAACTATATATACTTATTTTGCGATCTCCATTTAGTATCAATAAAATTGTTATCTGACACATATATAGGTATGATCTCCCTCTCCTCCACTGCTTCCACCATGGTCGTCCAGTCAGTTGTACACTTTGCATCTTCCTTCCCTTCTCTCGGTCTGACCCTTCCATACAAAAGGCCGTTCTTGTTCACCTCATGTTGCTCCTCTTTGTCCAATAAGGCTCGGACTGGTGCTACTGATTTCAAACCCATGTTACCCATCGTGGAAAAGTGGCCGGAGTATATACCGAACAAGCTCCCCGACAAGAACTATGTGCGTGTATTCGACACGACGCTCCGTGACGGGGAACAATCCCCCGGTGCAGCACTGACGCCACCGCAGAAGCTAGAGATTGCCCGGCAACTTTCAAAACTCCGAGTAGACATCATGGAAGTTGGTTTCCCTGCGTCATCAGAGGAAGAGTTCGAAACCGTCAAGACCATAGCCAAGACCGTAGGGAATGAAGTTAATAATGTCTTCCTTTAATATACAATATAAGGTTTTATGTTTAAACTATACAGTTAACCTTTTTATTTTATTTCAGGGCATTAGGTAAAATTGGAATGAGTATATACAACACCGTTTGTAATCCAGAGTTTAGCATAACCATAGTTAACAATGTAGTTTTGTTTCGCTTAGGTGGATGAAGAAACAGGTTACGTTCCAGTTATATGCGCCCTCGCACGATGCAACCATAGAGACATCGAGGCGGTTTGGGAAGCAGTGAAGTACGCCAAGAGGCCGACAATACTCATATTCATATCTACTAGTGACATTCACATGAAATTTAAGTTGAAAAGGACTAAAGAAGAAGTCATCCAGATGGCAGTGAGTAGTGTTAGGTATGCTAAGAGCTTAGGCTTCAACGACATCCAACTTGGTTGCGAAGATGCCGGCAGGTCCGTATCTTAGAACCTTAATACATATATTTGTTTGCGTCCATTGGTCTTAAGTTACAATATATTTTGATTGTTTACGTTTATATATCTTCAAGACATTATTTGAACACTAATTTTAAAAAACTTTGTTTATCTATCATCACCACGGTAATTTTAAAAGAACGATAATAACATAATTATATAAAAATGTAATTCATCTTATTATAACATGTATAGTTTTGACAGTATTTTATTTTTGGAAATATTCTTAAAATAAAATAATAATTAAATTTGATTACATACCGTCAATGTAAAATTATAAATAATACAGTGGCAAAATTTAGCTACATACCACAAATATTAATCATATACAAAATAATAATTAATAAGATTCTTAGAAATACTATAATTTAAATATAATTATATGTATCCCATTAATTGTAAATATATCTCAACCACATAAGATTTTTTTTTTATTAAAATTCAAAATTTTATAAATATTTAACTAGTTAAACATTTGAAAGTTATACTTAGATCTATTAATTAAAGTAAGTATATGATTAAAGTTATTTTATTTATTGAATTCAAATGCTATAAAATGCATTGGTTGTATGATTGCCAGTTAATTTGTTAAGATAAATGTAATAAATAAGTTTAGTAAATCAAGATATTTTAACCACCAAATATATATATATATATATATATATATATATATATATATATATATATATATATATATATATATATATAATACACTCAAAATTATAGTGTTACATATAAATATGTTTAAAATAAATATATTGGAGATTTGGTAGGAAAGTGGAAGAGACTGCCCTTTCCTACCTAGGAAGAGATACTAATCCGCAGCTGCACTTGGTATCATTAAACAAAAAAAATCATGTTGATTTTAAATAAGACATAACTAAACCGAAATTTGAATTAATTATTATTGAACTAAAGAAAACAGTAAATAAAGAATATTCAAAACTTAAGTTCTTAATTCTTAAACCGGAAAACATTAAAAGAAACTGAATAATAGTGTGTCTATATTTGAAAAGAATATTGTATAAATAAAATGTATATTTTCCATTTAAATGTAAAGTTTCTTTCAACTAATTTATGGTGGGCCACCAGTAGTTGCCATCATGAAGTTGTGGGACAACTAAGATTTCATAGGCTATGGTATGGATTATTATTTTCTTTTGGACTAATATGGTATGTCGGTCGGTATGGAACAGTTAGGTTATCAAGAAAAAAATGTATCTTTTAAGCACGAACTCTCTTTCACATGTAAACAAAAACAAATAACTGGAACATTTCAGTCATGTTATAAAAGAGTTTTAGCTGGTGTTTGACATTTATTGATTCTAGTGACTAATGGCCTCTACATATTTTCTATCATGTCATATTATGATTTGTAAAAGTAGGTTGTGATTAAAACGAAGCAGGTCGGAGAAGGAGTTTCTATGCAAGATTTTAGGAGAAACGATTAAAGCGGGTGCAACCACTGTGAACCTCGGGGACACGGTAGGGATCAACATGCCGCAAGAAACTAGGGAACTTGTGAGCTACCTCAAAGCCAACACTCCTGGAATCGATGATGTTGTCATAAGCGTTCATTGTCACAACGACCTTGGTGTTGCTACCGCTAACGCAATCGCCGTACTAAAACCAACTCAGCTTTTGTTTCACTCATCTGCACATATTTATTCAAATACAATAGAACAATTAGTTTACATTTTCTATGTACGTAGGGTATATGTGCGGGAGCAAGACAAGTTGACGTAACAGTCAACGGAATAGGTGAGAGAAGTGGGAATGCAGCACTTGAAGAGGTAAATTTCACCGAGTCCGCCTAGAAAAACATGTAGGAGTTGTGCAATCTTTTTGTAAAACATTCCTGTTACTTGGTATGTATAGGTCGTAATGTATTTGAAACGTCGAGGGTCACAGCTGATGGATGGTGCTTACACAAGAATAGACATTCGCCAAATTATGGCTACTAGCAACATGGTAACCTTTCTAGCCCTCCTTTTTGACCTTTTATTATAAAATAACTAAGAATCAAAAAGAATAAATGGAATAATAGAAAAGAATAAAATAAGACGAATAGAATGCAGTAAAAAAGGGAATAAATTCATTTCATTTATTTTTTGATAAAATTGTTATGGAACTAATTGCTTTGTATTGTTTATTCTTTTTTTGGAATTGAATATTTCATTCCATTGTAAGCTTTTTTTATGGAACCGGAGGAATTGATCATTGTAAAACATTTCATTCCAAAATTAGGCAAAACATTCAATTCAAAAAATAGGTAATCAAATTGCAGTCTAAGATATCCGCAGAATTTCTTAATAGTAATAATAATATTTTAATAGATTTATTGAGAGATTTATAAGAAAACTTTCAAAGGAGGCGTAAACATCTGAACTTAAAAAAAAAATATTGAAATATTCTTATTTTGTTGAGAAATTTTGGTTGAGAATTTTTTGTTACAAATGACCTAATTAAATTAGTGAACAGGTTCAAGAATATACTGGATTGTATGTTCAAGCACATAAACCCATAGTTGGAGCCAACTGTTTCGTTCATGAGAACGGCATTCAGCAGGTTCCATATATTAAATTATCTATAAATGTGACAAAGGAAAATAAATATGTGAATGAACTGTTTTAAATGACGATTTTTTCACATTTTTGCAGGATGGAATGTTGAAAAATCGGAGTGATATTCTGTATGAACTCAAAAAATAAAATAAAATAAATAAATAAACATATGAACACGTTTATGAGTTTGCATGGTAATATCAGAGTTCTATTTGGTAAAATTCATGTGTTTGTTGTAACGAATAAAAACAATATTAAGATGAAAATAAAAGGCATAAACCCTTTAACAAAAAAATGAAAATAAAAGGCATAAACCCTTTAACAAAAAAAAAAAGAAAAGACAAAATAAAAGGCATGTTATAATTCACCTACCTGGAGGTGTTAATATCCACGTGCTATTTTTGTCCCGTACTACATTTAAAAAAAAAGATTAGAACAGTGGCAAAATTATATTTTCATAATTTTAATCATTAATTAATTATTTATACATAGTGTAATTGTGTAATTTGATCCAAAAAATGCACAGTGTCATTGTGATGAACTTTTGCTCCAATCTCCCATACCATAAATCATGAATTCCGTCTAGTTAAAATCACACCAAACAATTTGTTCAGACTTCAGAGAATCACGGATGCTGATCTGAAGGCATTAATTAGTATAACGCGTGGTTATTAAAACCTACCAGATAAATTAAACGGTGCTATCGGTGCCCTCTACTTGAAATGAAGGTTGTTCAAATGAACGCACCATAAATTTTGATTTTCTCTCTATGGTTTATAGATTTTTTTTTTGTTTTTCAACTAGTCCATCTTCATATTTGATACATGTTTTTTTTAATGTTTGACAGTCTCAGGTTAAAATATTTCCTAGGTCCACCACTGCCTCATGTTATAAATGTGTGGACACGTTTTCTGTTTTCGTACCACTGTAATATCAAAGTTCCATATGATATTCATGTGTTGTTGTAAATTTGTAATGAATACACAAAATTAATTAATTAAGATGAAACTATTAAGCATTATGTAGACGTTACCTACCTGAAGGTGCTATCTATGGTTTCAGTTGTCACCCATCTGCAGAGATATTTACGTGCTATTATTGTTCCCTTACAACTTTCCTTTAAAAAAACAGTAGAATAATGTGAAAATTTCGTTTTCATCATCTTTTAGGATTAATTAGTTAGTTTATACTTTATCCAGTGTGTAATTATGAAATCTTGGCATGAAGTATCATGATACAACCGGGCTTCGTAGCCTGGTGGTAATGGAACCTCGGCTGAGGTACCCGCCACCCAGCTTCGAAACCCGGCCACAGCGATTTAACATCCTTACTGCTGGGGGATATTTGGGAAAGTGGCTGCCCAGACACCAGAGATATCAAAAAAAAAAAAAAAAAAAAAAAAGTATCATGATACCTTTTTTTTTTTCAATTTTCAAAAAAAGTATCATGAAATATGCCGTGAGTAATTGGAAACCACGTCCGGACGTAATGCCTATGTCTGGTTATATAGTTGCCATGATGTATCTCTCCGTTTAGTATTTCAACTTAACATGATTTATTATAATTATTATTAGGAAAATTACATAAATGATTTTACATGTCTTATGATAATTCACTTTTAAGTTTTAAAATATCATATTGAACTGTTGTCGTATAGTCATGATTTATCAATTTTATTTTCACTATATTGAAAATTTTATATAAGTTTTTTCTTTGTTAATCCTCCTAATTATTTAATAAGTTCCAACTCTAAACTTGAAATTATGATGTAAAAATATTAATGAACATTTACATAAACCTCGTGACTAAACAGGCCCCGACATTTTAGTATAAAACAACTATTTACACGCCGCAGTGACCCGGTTGTTTTTTTTTTGTTGTCTAAAGACGGGTGGTTTTTCTAACTCTTAAGGCGTTTTAGAAGAGTCCATTACAGAGGTTGTCTTTTGCTGCAGTGATTCGGGTCTACGAGTATATCACGAGAGTTTTTTGTTTCTATTCTGGCGAAATGTTCATTATATATAAACTCAAATTTTAACATTGATCGCAATCCTCGCACTGATCGGCCTGCCCACCTTATGTTCCTCAGTCTACCTCTTCTTGGCAGGCCCATCACATTGTCAACGCTTCATTCAAGACCCACTCATCGTAACAGCGAGTCTCCTCTTCTTCATCTGTTACTTAGGACTCATCGCCGCTCTCTACGACAGCTACATCATAATCACTATCTACCTCTTCTTGCTCTTCCTCTCCTTTCTTCTCATCCTCGTCCTCTCCATCTTCGTTTTACTTTGTAACCAATCCTTCCACCGGAAAAGCCTTTTAAGGGAAGGGAAACGGTGATCTTCAGAACTGGATCAGAAACCATTTCCTTCAAGGGAAGAATTGGGAAGGGATCAAAAGATGCATGTCTTATTTTAAGATTTGTAGGTTTGGTCCACGTGACGTTGACTTTGATGCCAAACATCTCTCGAGTGTAAAGGTATGTGAGTTTATACATTGCAGCCTTTACTCCAACAAAAAACGTGGTAAAGATTGTCCCTATAACAATTAGGTTTTATGGACTTTGATGCTTATGAGTAGCTCACAAACTCGTAGTTAATGTAGTTTTTGTATTTTAACAATATGTGAGTTACGGGAAAAGATAAAGAAATAATTGCCTTCTTTTTCATATATGTCATGTAGTTTTTTTATATATATATGTCATTTAGTTATTATTACGTTGTACGTGTGTAACATATTATTTCTTGTTTTAATTCTTGTACTCAGTTCGGATGTTGTCGACCACCAGTAGAATGTGGCTTCGAGTCAAAGAATGTTACGTGGTGGACAGTTCCGGCGACGTTGCAGAGATCGCAGGGGATGCAAAACGTGGAGTAACATGCAGAGATTGGAGTTTTCAAGGGTATAAGAATAAAGATGGAGGATTCTTCTCGTCTTCAATCTCCTTGTTGTCTTACTTTACTCATGTGGCTGGCTGGCTGGCTGGCTGGCTGCTGCGGAGGCATAACAATTGTGTTACATTGAAGCGCCGATTATTCTAATAGTACTCCATTTTTTTATATATACTTAGTAATTTGAGGTGGCCTGTCGACACATAGCCGGATCTAAGAGCATCATTATCCCCAGCACCCCTAATGGGTGCTTAATCACTTTTTTAGTAATAAATGTATGTCAAGAATCTTAGTTAAGAAATACTTTGATTTTGTGCTCCAATGGGAGTTCTTATTTAGAGATTCTTATAAAAAAAACATTGCTCAAACATGTATATTGTTCATGAAGAATGGACGCAAGCATGTCGATGTTTATAGATACGCAATACACAAGGAGCAACTGGCCTGCAATTTGAGACCCGACTCAGAACAATAGTGTTTTTTTGTTGTTATACCACAAAGACTTCGATCTTTACAGCCCTATTTACAACAAAATTTATACAAAGAGGGGAATGGAGAGAACTAGAAACAACAAACAAGGAAATGAAACAGATGTAAACTTACAATCAAGTAGAGAGAAGATGCAGCCAAGGCAAGAGGAATGGCAACGGAGGTGACCTTGTCCATTGGTCCCTTCAAGTAAGTGTGCCTCTGGATGCTCTGGAACAACCTCTGCTTCTCCAGAGGCTTCTCTCTAACACGCAACTGATCACCACCAACATTTTTCCTGTTATTCACCTAACCAACACCACACAATCAATAAGTTCAGCTCTCAAACAAAATCATTCTTATACAACTAAAGTGTGTATTACAGTCTATATATCCTTTTAGTTTCTCACAGACACAGAATGAAACTCTAACTGATAACAGTTAGAAGCAAAAGCACTAAACTTGCATGTTACCATGTGAAAGCTTTCTAAAAATCTCTCCACCATTTTACCAAACAAAGCGCGCCTCTCGCTTCCTTCCTTCAACCTCTTCGCTCTCTCTATCTACACAAAGCAAAGCTACCTTCTTCTATCTCCTTCCTCCTCTGTTCAGACACAGAGCATCACATCTCTGTTTTTCCTTCATCATCATCCTCCCCAACATAGTTTCCACAAATTCGAAATTAATCGATGGAGTCTACAATCCGCCGACACCTTCTCCGTTGCCGGGCGATGAACCGTCGCTTTCATGCGTCGATGACTTAGGAGGCGTTGGCCTTGGACTCTACGTGTAAGCTCGTCGCCGATTTGAATCTCACATGCGCTCGTTGTTATCTTTCTCTGGCTGTCTCTCGCGGCGGCGCCGAGGTTAATTCAGTATCAAAAGAGAAAAAAGGTATGAGTGGGTGAAATCGATTTGTTTCTCCATGACTGGAACTTGGTCGGATTTGTTTTTGCAGAAAGAGAGAGAAGAACAAGCACTGTTACTTCTGGCTCTTAATTAAGCTCCGCCGCTTAAGTTAATTGTAATTTTTCTTTTTTTTTTAATTACAAAAAACCTAAGCTCCCCACTTAAGCACTCCCGTTAATGCTGCTCTAAGCAGTAAGCACATTCCAGCGAAATATTAGTTTTGAAATCTTTTACATAGATATAGTCATATAAATTCCAAAATTATGAAACTTTTTTTACTAGAGTTCTTAAAAAATATTTCAATCCTACAAAATCTAAGATGTCTTAGATAAGCATTTCTGTTTTTTTGTTCAGTTCATCCAAATTAACTTTTAGTTTTATTTTAGTTCAGTTATGAAAATACAACTTACAAAAATAAAACAAATCATCATGTGACATTAAATTATTAATTTATTATTCATATTTAAATATAAAACAAAACATCACAATTTCTTAATTTTATTTTGCCCACCCCTATTTTTGGTAAAGGAAATGTAGAAGATATTTATCCAATTTGGTTTGATCCCATACTTAGCCAACCAATGTTGTGAAACTCAACTCCAATTTCCGGGTAAGAACAAGTACAAGAAAGCAACACAATGTCTGGACTAAAAAATGCAAACTACTTGAGGAAAGTACAAGAAAGAAACAAAAACACATAAGCAACCAGCGACGTTAGGAGCTCCAGTGTCCATGTCGGGTTAATGAAAGCCGTCGGTATCATGGGAATGACTAGCGAACCGCAGAACCACCCGGCCGTTAATGCACCAATCCTGCAATCATAGTAACCAAAACCCACCAATCAATCCTGCAATTCAAGTGATCGTTTCAACTTAGTTTTCAAATAGCACCAGGAGTTTACCCGATCAAGAAAGCTCTCCCTAAGCTCTTAGTCTTCTCATTCAGAAAATATATGCAAGCAGCCAACGACACCGCCACCTACAAGTACAAAAATCCAATATCTTTCTTAACCTCAAAGCATCTGTTAAGAGAATCAGAAGCGAGACTAGTCAACTTTATCTACGTATCTACTACAATGTTGATCTTATACTAATACTTCTAGCATAGACAAGCTAAGCTTAGATTAGATCGTCCCTACAAGATTATACATGTATCTACAGGTTAATCTTATACCAAGACTTCTAGTAAAGACAAGCTAAGGTAGACTATACTGTCTAAAAAAAACATTAGAATGTCACCAAAGAAGCAAAGCAAAACCTGAAAGGCAGGACCGCCTTCAGCTGAGTTCATGATACTCCAACCACCCATGAAGGCAAAAAGAAACAGCCTTCTGAACACAGTATCCATCGGAGGCATCTCGACGAAATCAAAAAGAGCCTTGAGCCACGGAGGAGACTCCTCGACTCTCTTCTTCAACCTCGTCTTGAGGTTGATCTTAGTCTTCTTCCTCGCCACGAAACTAGACATGAGAAGCTTCTCGAATGCGCCTTCGATAGACTCCCGGCTCCTCTCGTGGTCAGCGTACTGCTCCAAGAGGAAGTTGCGAGAGGCCCAGATCTCTTCCTCGGAAGCGTAGGGGCTGATCCCTAGGCGCTTGTACGGGTCCCAGACTCTGGTCCGAGGGAACGTTGGGACGTTGCCTACACTCAAAAGAGAAGTACGTTACGATTAAAACAGCGTAAAGCTTGAAACTTTAGCAAGAACGGGAGATGAGTATATACCTCCGTAGGGAGAATCAGCGGAGGAGGAGGAGGAGCACCTAGGGGCTTTGAAGGTTCTCCGAGGTAGTGACAGTGATTGATTTTGATTCCGTAAGAGAGAACTGTTGATCAGAAACAAGAACTAAATCGATTGGGAAGATACGAAACCCTAGAATTTGAAATCGGATAACGGGTCAAACCCGAATTCCACCTCCGAAAGAAGGTGAAATGAAGGAAGAGGAGAGGGAGAGAGAGAGAGAGATTACAGCTTTGATGACAGCTTTGATGGAGCGATGAGGGGAGAAGATACTGTAGAGCCAGAGAGAAGAAGAGACGACGACATGGTTCCTCTTCCGTCGGTCTAACCGACGCCGTTTTCTTGTTTCAAGTTATCCTCCTGAGGTTTGGTGAAGAGGCTTGAACTATATTATCCCAAATTATGTTCACGTAAATTACAGAATGCCCCCTATTCTTTTATTTATTACTTTTTTGTCCATGTATTTAGTAATATTTGTGAAAATCACCCCTAATTCGTGATTGGTCACCAGAACACCAATAATTGACAAATTACGTTACATTACAGGACAAGTACATTATTCACATCAAGGATGGCTCTACATTTATGGATCTCTTGATACACTCACAGAAGACCAATTCCACATGCTGTATGTGAATTGAGAAATCATTTATTGATGTAGACATGGATGTAGATTGATACAACAAAAGACCAAATGTTTTGTGTGTTAATGGCAAACAATAGTCTCTCATAGCTTGGAGTTTAGACCAGTCTGAGTAAGCCGTTGTCTTAGAACTCTTCTCATAACCTTATTTGTGGCCGTCCTAGGTAAGGAAGGCAGAGTCGCAACAGATGATACCTGCATTATATATACATTTTCACATTAAGCCTATTTCTTGTATAAAATTTGGAACAACACAACAACTTATAAACGTCGTTGTGTTTTTCTTGTTGTTAGTTATATTACCTTGAACAATGGGTTAAGTTTCTTTTGTATCTCAGAGTTGAAGGACTTCTTCAGGAGGTTCAAGTTATGGTTCCGTAACTCTGGGTTCTTGAAGCACAACAGCAATTACTAGCTGCTCAGGACCTCCAGTGGGAGGTGGAACACCGATCGCTGCTGTCTCCAGGACGCTATCATCAACGGAGTTACAGCACTCGTTCGATCTCAATAGAACCAACCTGGGACAAGAACAACCGGCAGAGTATGATTATGACTGGTGCACTTCCTGTTACCAATACTATATAATAAAGTATTGTAGAGTAAGTAAGGTTTACCTTTATACCACCAAGATTCATTGTGTCATCAGCGCGTCCGTGAGCACGGTAGTATCCTTTTGAAGTCCGTTCAAATAAATCTCCATGTCTTCGTAAAACCTATAGAAAATTAAAGCAGGGTATGCCACAGGCTCAGAACCGATGAAGAAACTTGCGTAATAAATGTGGCAAGAGATGGATTACATGTCCTTGGAAGGTGGGCATTCCTTGGAAGTAAACTTTGTAGTGATTCCCATTCAGGAGACTGCTCGAAGCTCCAAGCATGTGAGGACATAGAGCCAATTCTCCTACTCCTTCTGCGTCTGGAGGCTGAAATGAGGAAGGAAAAAAAAAAACGACCATGCTATCTTCAGTTCAATATCTTTCAGAATCAACACCTATGATAGCATAAACTTGCTTACGAGAGGATTGCCATCTTCACCGAGAATGAAAAGCTTGCAACCCATGGCAGCGGTGCTAAAAGCAGCCAGAGATTGAGGCTGGAGCAAAGAACCAGTGATAAAACTACCTCCAATCTCAGTTCCGCCACAATACTCGATTACAGGTTTGTAATGAGCTCTGCTCATCAGCCATAGATACTCGTCTACATTCGAAGCTTCACCAGTCGAACCAAAACAGCTATCGAAAAGGTATAAAGATAAGACTTCAATGTTACTGTTTAAAAATTATAGATGTTCTTCGAACACTTTTTCACCACGTTAGTCTAACCTCCATAAATTTATTTATATCTGGAAAATTTTATAGTAGTGGCATGAGGACATTTACAAACATTTAAAATCCTAGCTACTATAACTTTTGGGAATTACCGGATTCGTGACCAATCATAGCCAGAAGTCGAGTTTGAGTTTTGCCATGTCCGAACAATGCTTGGTATCACACCTAGCATTGTTACCTCAGCATCCTAACCCCATATATAATAAACATATGGTGAATACCAAATCCCAGAGTTAACCATGCTATGAAATACATGGTAATTCAAGGGCTAGCCAATGAGATGGGAATGCATAGTTACATTGCTTACCTGCACAAATTTGGCAAAGGCAGGACCAAGAGGCGAACCGTTGTACAATGCCATGCAAGCCCCATTTATCAAGGAAGCATAAACGAGCCACGGACCCATCATCCACCCAAGGTTGGTCGGCCAAGCAACAACATCTCCTTGATGAACATCCATATGGCACCAAGCATCAGCAGCAGATTTCAGAGGAGAAATGTTCGTCCATGGGATAGCCTTTGGCTCACCTACATCACAAACGCAAAACATAGTATTTCAACATCCTCATCTTCATACCATGTTGCGTTTTTTTTTCTCATTGGCTTACCGGTGGTTCCTGATGAGAAAAGGATGTTCGTGCAAGCTCCTGCTGGTTTCTCTACAGCAATATATTCCACGCCTCTGAAAGAAGAGTATAAAAAATATGTTTGTATTCGATTTTATGACACCTAAACAAGTATCTGAACTTATCTATTGGCTATTATTATCAGGTGAATGACTATCTAAAATTCCACCCCTTTCAAGAAAACGTTGCTGTTGTGTTCAGTTTATAACTGGAAGCTGGACAGTATTATATACCTCATATTTCCTGCCTTTCCCAAAAACTCGTTCCAAGACAAATCATTCTCACGGAGGTTCATTCTGACGAATGAGCCTCTCGCAGGTATAACAATTGCCAAGGGTGCTTCTGCATCAACGACTCTTCTGCAGAGACCAATAGATAACGTGAGAACAATTTTATAGCTAACCAATAAATTCAGGCCTGCTGGATTGCAAAAACTTCACCTGTAAAGGGGAATACTTTTATCACCACGAATGATCTCATCCTGGAAACAAGATAAAAAAAAAAAAAAGAAACTGAAGAAAAAAATGTCACATCTGCTTTTCCAATAATTTACATGAGTAGATATGATTGTTTTTTTAATACAGTAACCATTATATGCCAAAATACTTTATACTAAATTCAACCAGAGTGGATTCTCCAAACAGGCAACTGACACCTTACAACCGTTAAGATTGTCGCCACAACTTTCACTAAATCAATACGAAAAAGGCTAAACAGTTCACCACTAAACAAAAAAGAAAAAAGTAATCACACCTTGATTGGTACAGGTTATCAAAGAATCATGAGAGAGTGTACCTGAGTAAATATGGCTTTTGCTTTTGAAATTTTAAGCCGTGTTGATATTTCACGGGGAGAGAAGCTATCAGCTATAGAAACAACAACGTGGCCTGCCAAAACAATGGCAAGGTATATGATCACGGACTCAACGTTCATCGGCATATCAATCGCGATCGCTGACTCTTCTTCCAAACCCAAGGTATTAAGAGCATGTGCAGTTAACCTACACATCAGATAACAATAGTTTTTTGCTTGATTATCAGTTCTCTCATAAAAAAAAAACTTGTCATTTTCGACAAAAAGGATGAGAATAGTTTCATACCAAACCTGTGACCGTAACTCAAGAAGCGTCATGGCGTTAACCGGAAGATCATCGCTTCCTTCGTTACGCCATCGGATCACAACCTCGTCCGAGCTTCTCTTAGAACCATTATTACTCAAACAGTTCCTCGCAGGGTTCAGGTATGCTCCAGGAAGCCAATTACCACCCGGATTGTCTCCGGATGTGTCCTTCTCTAAAACACACTTGGGAGGTACAGAAAACTCTATGTTCAACTCATCCAGAATAGTCCTCCAGTACACCTGTTCAAACAGTACGGAAAACCACAATTACAAAAAAAAAAAAGAAAAAAAAAAAACATATAGGCCCTGCGACTAGTGACATGTCAAGCTTAACTTATTGTTGGTTTTACTGTTGTGAAACTGTTCACAAGTAGCTATTGTTTCAAACAAACAAAGGAATGAAAAAACAAACAGCTGATTCTTCGTGAAGAGTACACTATTGATTTGTTACCTCAGGATTGGATACTGAGAATTCTTGAAACTTGGAGAAGCTCGAAACCGGGTTCTCGTAGTCATCACCTAAAAACTCTCTGCCACGCCTTTCTAGCAAACCGCCAACGTTACTCAGAGAAGCAACCTTCCTATATTATAACACAGAAAGAGTAGCAAAAAAATTAATAATAAAATGAGAAAAACATAAACATAAAAACATATTTGAGGACATACGGGTCGGGTAACCAAGCGGGCGGGTCGGGTCCGAAATCCTTGTAGCAGCCGTAATACATCATCTGGTGAAAAGAGAAAGGGAGATTAGGGTGAAGGATCCGCCGCGAAATCTCAATCCACCTCTCCGGCGGTGGCGAGCCGTGGTGGTTACGGATGATGTCTTCGAGATCTCTGAGAAGCTTGTTGGATACATCGTCGGAGATCCCTAGAGCTTTGATATCGGACCTCGTGATGGAATCTAGGGATTTGTACACCATTTTTTTTATATAATTTCCTCTGAAGTTGGAGAGAAGAAGAAGCTAATATAAAAGCTAAGTGAATGATTTTGATTGAAAATGAATTTTGAAGAGAGTGCCCGTTGGAGTATAGGTAGGATAGTTCTCCACGTAATATAAAAAGAATGAAAAAAGCGCGCACTGCCACGTGTTGATCTATTCCTGATATCTCTTACTTCTATTTTTGATCGCTCTTTCATAAAGTTTGATCATACCATAAAGGAAGAGTAAAACAAAACAAAACACTTTTGACATTTGGTAAAGATTACAATGATTTGATGTATCTTTGTATTGGTTTCGGTCTTTGTACATTGCTGTATCTGAATTCTCTTGACAACTTTTTTTTACTCCTTTTCCACTTTTGATCATCATCTTATTACATATCTAGTGATTTCAGTCAAAACACATTATCAACTTCCTTGTATATTTGTGAACCGGTAGAGTTTTGATTTCGAAGATTTGGAATGATATGCAACAGTTTGATTAGTGTTAGAACCGAGTTCGGTCGAAACTAGTAAAGAGAAGACGAAGAACTCGTCTGTGGGTCTAACAAAGACGTTTTATAGATGAGGATATAAGGAGCTGGTTACAGAATGAGTGTAAAG
This sequence comes from Raphanus raphanistrum subsp. raphanistrum, assembly GCA_019706035.1. Taxonomy (NCBI): domain Eukaryota; kingdom Viridiplantae; phylum Streptophyta; class Magnoliopsida; order Brassicales; family Brassicaceae; genus Raphanus; species Raphanus raphanistrum. The sequence continues at coordinate 19,589,497 of CM033983.1, forward strand.
AGGAAGACAAAGCGGAGCTCGAAGAGCTAGCCGGGAAACGATACAAGATAGCGGATAGAGAGGAATCAAACCCTAGATCTAGCCGCCTTGTGAGTATGTAAAAGTGTGGATCCCTTCTCGTTTCCCCTCCCTCTCCTTTTTATAAGGCTCTCGGTGGTTCGCCCTACTTAGGAGTTTAGCTCGTGGGCTTTACTCGACCGTATGGGCCTTCTGTGCTGTTGGGCTTAAGCGGTAGATGTAAAGCGCCTATCGGGCGACTAAACACGTCGTTGGCCGACACGCGTCTCTCTTCGCCAAGTCCTGTGCCATAGCGGGCCGAGTTCTTCTATTCAGTGGGCCTTGTAGGAAGGTGCAAATCCATCCCCTACAGTAAGTCCCCCCCCAGTCCATTGACGACTGGGATCTCGTTAGTCAATGGACTGCAAGGTAAGTAGGCTCAATGAAATAGAGGATTCGCGTCGTGAAGGTTTCTTATCGGGGGGGGCGTCTGATCAGGCGGATCCGATCGCCGCATCATCCAGCAGGGCCATGACCCTACTCGCCAAAGGGGAGTGGCCCGAGGGGATTTACTCGCTGAAGGAGATCTACTGGATCAAGACGGGGTCCTGACTGCGAGTTTACTCACTCGAAGGGCGTTTTGCTCGCTGAGCTGACGCTGTCGTTTCCACTCCTCGTGTTGGTGTGTTACTCGCCAAAGGGGAATGGCTCGAAGGAATTTGCTCGCTGAAGGGAGTCTGCTCGCTCCTCTCCATGATCAAGGAGGGGTCTCGACTGTGAGTTTACTCGCTGGAATGGCGTTTTGGCTCGCCAAGGTGGTGCTGTCGTTTCCACTCATCGTGTTGGGTATGTTACTCGCCAAAGCAGTGCCCCCGACTGGGAATTTTACTCGCCATAGGGGAATGGCTCGAAGGAATTTGCTCGCTGAAGGGAGTCTGCTCGCTTCTCTCCACGATCAAGAAGGGGTCTTGACTGCGAGTTTACTCGCTGGAATGGCGTTTTTGCTCGCCAAAGCAGTGCCCCGACTGGGAATTTTACTCGCCAAAGGGGGGTGGCGACCGAGTCACTTCGTTCTTATGGGGAGCTCTCGAGGCGATTTTGATCGCCAAAACAGTTCCTCCCGACTAGACTATTTGCTCGCTGAAGGGAGTCTGCTCGCTTCTCTCCACGATCAAGAAGGGGTCTTGACTGCGAGTTTACTCGCTGGAATGGCGTTTTTGCTCGCCAAAGCAGTGCCCCGACTGGGAATTTTACTCGCCAAAGGGGGGTGGCGACCGAGTCACTTCGTTCTTATGGGGAGCTCTCGAGGCGATTTTGATCGCCAAAACAGTTCCTCCCGACTAGACTTTTTACTCGCTGAAGCAGGAGACTTTCCTGGGGGCGACTTTGCTCGCCGATGCGGGAGGCTTTTCTGCACCGGTGCGGTCACTTCTACTCGCGAAGGTGATGACTGAGCCTGTCCGTTCTTTCGTGAAGCTCTGGAGGCAGCTCTAATCGCCAAAATAGTGTCTCCTGAGTTAGGCATTTTTTTTCTTGCTGAAGCAGGTGGGTTTCGTGCGATTCTACTCGCCGCGAGGACCTACTTTCTTAGGTGGACCTGATGGTCGCCCTTTAGGGCTTATGGTTGGGAGGTCGCTGCAACTTTGTTCGCTGAAGATGACGTGCCCGTGAAGAGGAACTTGCTCGCTACAAGCGATGCGCTTGTGAGGGGAAATCTACTCGCTTAAGGCGAAGACATCTTGGGAGGGCTAACGACTTGGTATCCAAAAGTGAACCGGATAACTCCGATTTCGGTTCGGTTAGCTCTGACCGGTTTGGTTGGATTGGACCGGCCTTCCGGTTTGTCAAAGAACTAGGGTTTTGCGATTCAAATCTTCGGGCCTCTAGGCCCACGTAGGCCCACGTAGGCCCACTTTAGGCCCTTCTAGGCGTAATAATGACGCTTCGAGGTGCGTGCCTAGTCTTTGCTATAAATGGGAGTCTTTCTCCGGTGAGAGATTCATTCTTCTGCATTGTTTCAGGTACTTCTTTCTCTCTCTTTCTCTCTCTTTTTCTTTTATAGTTTCTCTCTCTAAGTCCGTTTGCGGAGGTAGATCTGTTCTTTTCGTGCGTTTGGGTCGAGATGATGATATCCGGTAGACGGCTTTCGCGAGAAGAGAAGGGTAAATCGATATCCACTGATCCGACGCCGACTGGAGGTGATTCCGGTGATGAGAGTCCTCTGGAAGAATTCAGTTTGTTGCATCGCGATGCCGTGAGAGATACGGACGGTATGACCCTTGATCAAAGACTTCTAGTTGCTGACGCGCACAGGCTTTTTCGAGAGGAGAGGAGCGTCCCCGTAATCGCCAGAGAGGGAGGGAGCCCACTTCGGGTGGATCCGGGGCTTGAGGTTCCCGGCGAACAGGCGGCTCCCAAAGAGGCTGCTCCGAGAAGGAAAAGGAAGCGACTTGTTCAATCGACGATTCCTCGCTCGTGGATTCCAGAGTTACAGCAGTGCAGGCCTACACGCTTCCATCCGGGGGGATCGTTTGAGGAGCTTCCTGTGCTTCCTCCCGAATCTCTTCGCAATCCTTACGCAGAGGGACAGGAGTGGGATAAAATCGCCGGGACGCGCTCTACCCATAGCAGCGTGAGGGAAGTGTTACGAGTTGGCGGAGGGGTCGGAGTGACTTACTTGATTCCTAACAGTCAGCAGAGACCCTGGTCTCCTCCGGTTGGCTATCAGTGCATGTATGAGTCTTACTTCCAGGAGGACACGAAGCTTTGGTTCCCAGTTCCGCGCTTGGTGACCTCCTACGCCTTTCGGCGAGACGTCGCCATTAGTCAGTTTGTCAACGGATCGTATCGGATCGCCGTTGCACTGATGATGGTCGCCGCCGAGATCAACATCTCTTTGAGTGTGAGAACGTTTGAAGAGTTGACAACGGTAAGGGCTCTGAGGCCCGGATTGTTCTCGTTGAGGATGCGTCCAAGCTATAACATCTTGAGCGGTCACCCGAACAAAACGAAGCATTGGCAGCGATCCTATTTTTTTGTTAAGTCAGACGAGTACGCCTTTGCAGAGCCTCCAAAGGAAGATTACCGCGTTTTGTGGAATCTTAGACTTGGTAGTTAGTGTGCTGCTGTACTCGGTTTTTTCTTTTTGCCTTGCTGGTTGTTAACCGTTGTTTCGTTTTTTCTTGGTTTGCAGTTAGTCACCCGAATACGATCGCGTACCCGGAGGACTTCTTTGAAGACGCTCAAGCTCTTGCTGCGACGAGTCACCGTCGCTGGCCTGATCTTAGCAGGGAGTGGACACGTCGTGCGCAGGATCGCGCCCTGAGAGGTAACATTCTCACGATGGTTTATTATTCACTTGGTCTTCCTGCCGTAGTTGCTGGTTCTAATCCGGGTTTCCCTTCTCCTCCTTCGCAGAGACTTATTGGTTATCTAACCAAGTTCCCATCGTCGTCCCTAAGAGGAAGCGGTTGTCCCTCTTTACCAGGAAACAGCAAGGACTACTCAATCGGGCTAGGAAGATGGAGGGAGTTCATGACTTGAGTGCTCTCTTGAAGGGACAACTGAGGCTTTTGGCGACTAAGGATAAGGCTCCTTCTTCCGGCACTGGAGCTGATCCCGCCTCTGCTAAAACTTCTCTCCCGGCCGATCCATCGGTCCTGGAACAAACCCCTGAAGTGGTAGTTTCCGAACCGGGATCTGCAGTTGATCCCGCCGAGAAGAAAAAGAAAAAGAAGAAGACCGGAAAGAAGAGAGCTCGCGATGAGTCTGCGAGTAATGAAGCGGATGTAGCAGCTGATGTGGAGAACCGAAGCGTCTCTGACCCCTCTGAGGAACCTGCTCTTTCGGGGTCCCTTGAAAAGAAGAAGAGGAGGAAGAAGAAGAGGAGTGCCGAAGATCCTCACGTAGCGCAAGATGCTGCCGTCGATCCATCTCTCGGGATTCAGTCCGAAGAAAACCCGAGGGATTCTTCTCCTCCTACCGCTTCTCCTGGTCACGACACGGTCTCTCTCCAGAAGGGAGCCGCTGAAGACGGAGGATGTCCTGCGAAGAAGAAAAACGCAGTGGGACCTCCGAGCAGCGCTCAGAGCGCGCCTCAACTCGGCGGATCCGGCGGTGGGAACTTTTCTGCAAGAGGGTTGCCTCCAAACTTCAGGGATAAAGTCAACTTTTCTTACGATGAGAGGACGCCGTTGATTTTGAATCCCCCGCGATGTGCTGAGTTGACTCGTCAGATTCGGGGCGCTCCCGCTGGGCTTCCTCCGGTCGAAGAGCTTGCGTTCAAAGAGCTGTATACCGAAGTCGCGTGCTCGAGTAAGCGGGTAATTATCTGGTTCCAATCTTTCTCTTCAATCTTCTTTCTCCCCTTTTACTTTATATTTTTCTAAGGCAAAATTTGGATTTTTGCAGAATGAGGCAAATATGAACATGCTCGTTGCGGCGTATGAAGGCGAGCTGAGGCACACTGTGGTTCAGTTGGCGGCGGCCGAAAAGCTTGCTCGAGTGCGGCAGCTCGCGATTGATCGCGTTAAAGGGGAGCTCAAGGAGGTGAAGGACAAGGCCATAGAGGACAAGGAGATCCTTCGAGGGCAGTTCGAGAAGTTGGAGGACAAACTGAAGTCCTCTCAATTCTCGAGGAATAGGCTGAGCGAGGAGAACGCAGTTCTGAGGAAGAGGGTGGCGGATCTGGAGGAGCAGAACGCGTCTATTGCTGCAGAGTTAGCTTCAGAGGGGAAGCGACTTAGGGATTCCCGGGTTTACGAAGTCACTCAGGAGAGAGTGAGGGTTCTGAGCGCGATGATCGCCAAAGCTAATGTCCGCTTCAACAACATTCGGGACCGCGAGTCTCGGCGTGGCGAATTCGATCTGGCTCGCAACCTTTACGGTCAGGCGATGGGAACGAAAAACTGTCTTGAGCTGATCTTGAACAGCGGGGCTCCTTTGACACAGGAGCATGTCGACATGTTTGCTGCGCAGGAAAAGCAGTATGCGGAGGAGGTTGCTCGGCTTACGGTAATGCCTATCTCGGAATCCGATCTCTCGTTGTCGCCTCTCGTTCTCCCGTCTCCGTATGTCGACGAAAATGCCTTAGCATCGTTGGACCTATTCGGCTCAAATGTAAGCGTGATGAATCCCGATGCTGTGGCTCTCCTTCAGCGCTCGGAAGATGGACAACTTGCTTCGATTACTGAACCTCCTGCCAAGGCGGCGTCTCCTCCTAAAGTTGTGATTTCTGACGGATCTTCAAGTGAGGAGGAAGGTGAGATCGGCGATTCGCCTTCTCCTCTCCTTGTCAATTGCGAAGAAGGGGTAGAGGAGACGGCAAAGGAGGCTGAAACTGCTATCGAAGACATCGAAGGGGCTGATTCGGAGACTCATTCCGAGGGTCGTGGCCTTTGATTTCTTCTGTGTGTTGTAATATTATTTACTTTTCCCTTTAAGGATCTTAGTGTTGTATTGTAGTTTGAATCCTTTTTCCATTCGGATGTTGTTGCCCGTACTTCTTCTGAACTAACTGCGAAGCTTTTGCCGCATTTCCCCGGTTTGGGACTTTGGATTTCATTCTTGTTTTATTGATTAGTTCCCTTCCAAGTAGGGATGACTTTGAGACGGGTAGTCGTTTCCTTTTGTGAATCCAACTGACACCGTTTCGCGGTTCCTTTGGGCAAGTCTGCTTGCTGAAGGTGGGAAGAAGTAGAAGAGTTCGGTCGCCACGTTTCGCGCCTTCTCTCCCCTCCCTCGGGACAATTCTACTCGCTGAAGGTAGGGGGCCCTTGGATCGCGATTTTAACTGTCAAGCTTACTCGATGTGACGGCGAATTTACTCGCCGAAGCTGAGCCTCTCCAGAGGCAATTTTATTCGCCAAGGCAGGCCTGCTCGAGTCGTGATTTAACTCACTGATCTTGCCGGTGATCTCGACTTGATTTGTGTGGTTTGGTTATAGCTGCACCGGTTAAGGCTGCCTACGTACCTCTGAAGAGGATCAAGCCATTCGTAGTTCGTTTGGGTCGAGTAAGAGTGACGCGGAGGGTGCACTTACTCGGATCATTTTTTTTTTTTTTTTTTTTTTTTTTTTTTTTTTACAATAGGGCAAGAGTGGCTCGTGAAGCGCACTTGCCCGATTGGGTGGTAAATGAAGCGTGCTCGTCGCCTGCTGGATCGCAACGAAGCTAGGCGGAATAACGCTTAAGATGCATGGAGTTCCATGCTCGGGGGACTGCGTCGCCGGTTGGGGATTGGAGCTGAACGCCGGCGCCGGATCCTTTATTGGTTGAGGAGCCGTCGACGTGTAGAATCCAATTACGAGATGACACGGCCAGATCCTGCTCGAGTTCGGGTGTGAGTTCGATCAGGAAGTCAGCGAGGACCTGAGACTTGGCTGCTGTTCGGTTCTTGTATACGATGTCATGCTCGCTGAGCTCCATCGCCCATTTCGTTAGCCGCCGAGAGTGGTTAGCGTTCTGCATGATTGTTCGGAGGGGCTGATTGGAGAGGACTTCAACCGTGTGAGACTGAAAGTACGGGCGGAGTTTCCTCGCCGAGTGAACCACTGCAAGCGCCATTTTCTCGAGGGTGGGATAGCGGGTTTCGGCTTCTGTCATGCGTTTGCTCGTGTAGAAGATCGGTTTTTGCTCCCCCCGATCTTCGCGTATGAGCACGCTGCTGACGGCGATAGGCGTGACGGCAATATAGAGGGTGAGAATGTCACCCGCTTCTGGTTTCGAGAGTACTGGAGGAGTAGTCAGATATTGCTTAAGTTGGCCAAAGGCCTCCTCGCATTTCTCGTCCCAAATGAATCGTTTGTTTCCTCGCAACAATTCAAAGAAAGGAAGGCACTTATCAGTAGATCGCGAGATGAACCTGTTGAGCGCTGCTATTCGGCCAGTGAGGCGTTGTACTTCGCGGCTGTTCTTGGGGCTTGGAAGATCGAGGATCGCCGATATCTGTTTGGGATTAGCTTCAATACCCCTCTGAGTGACGATATATCCGAGAAATTCGCCGGACATAACACCGAACGTGCATTTAGCCGGGTTCAGTTTCATGCCGTACTCGTTGAGTGTTGTGAAGCAGTCTTTGAGGTGCGTGAGATGATCCTCAGCTCGGAGCGACTTGACCAGCATGTCATCGATGTATACTTCCATCGTCGAACCTAGCTTGTCGGCGAACATGCGGTTGACAAGGCGCTGGTAGGTGGCTCCCGCGTTTTTAAGGCCGAAGGGCATTACTTTGTAGCAGTAGGTTCCTCGATCTGTTATGAACGCCGTCTTCTCGCGGTCGTCAGGATGCATCATTATCTGGTTGTAGCCAGAGAATGCGTCCATGAATGTCAAGAGGGCGTTTCCGGCAGTCGCCTCGACGAGACGGTCGATGTGTGGGAGGGGGAAGCTATCTTTTGGGCACGCCTTGTTCAGATCCGTGAAGTCGACGCAGACGCGCCACTTTCCGTTTTTCTTTTTGACGACGACAGGGTTAGCGAGCCAGTCGGGGTACTTGACTTCCATGATTGAGTCGGCGGCGAGCAGTCGGTCCACCTCGTCGTTGACTGCCTTGGATCGTTCGGGTCCTAGTTTTCGGCGCTTTTGACGGATAGGCTTAAAGGTGGGGTCAACGTTTAACTCATGAGAGGTGATTGCTGGATCGATCCCTTTCATGTCGGATGTGGTCCAGGCGAAGGTGGAGACGTTCTGACGGAGAAACTCGGTGAGTTGCTGCTGCATATTGTCCGGTAGGGATGCTCCGATGCGGATCACCTTACTAGGGTCAGAAACGTCAAGGGATATATCGATGACCTCCTCTTGCTGGGGAAACGCTTTCTGTAAGGGGTTTGAGACGGTGTTAACATGCGAGGTTTGTCGCTGAAGCTTGATGGTGGCGATTAGCATGTCTCGGGCAGCCTGCTGATCGCCCCGTAGCGTTCGGATTTTGCCGTCTGGTCCCGGGAACTTGACGCATTGGTGGTAAGTCGATGGGATTGCTCGCATCGAATGCAGCCAAGGGGTGCCTAGGATCGCGTTATAGGAGGCTTTAGAGTCGACGACTGAGAACTTCACGGTTCGTGTCGTGCCACATGCGTACACTGGAAGGCGGATTGTGCCGATCATGGCCTCGGAGGAACCGTTGAAACCTGTGAGGGAGCGGGATGACGGTTTCATACTTCCCGTATCGACGCCCATCTTGTCGAGTGTGTCTCGAAAGATCAGATCGACAGAGCTGCCAGTGTCGATGAGAATTTTGGTGACCTGACAGTCGCCGATTCCGAGTTCAACGAGGAGGGGGTCGTTGTGCGGCATGTGGATGCCAAGGGCGTCGTCAGGCGAGAAAGTGATTTGATGATCGTTCTCGGGTTTTGTCGGCCACTTACGCGAGGAAGTTGCCTGACGACGGTAGTCTTTAATGGACCTGACGGAGTCACCGCAGGGCGGGGATCCTCCCATAATAACGTTGATTACAGTGTCTTTGTCTTGGTTGGGATGCTGAGATCTAGAGACGTCGAGCTTTTGTCGAAGATCGGAGTACAGGGGGCGATCGAGCTGGCTTCGCAAATCTGGTTTCCTGGAGTTGAGCTTTTCTCGCAGATCCACCGGGCGGGGCTTCATGGGACTTGGGTTATTCAACCGGCGAGTCTTAGAGGAGTTGATCTTCTCGCGGAGATCGGGGACATGACTGACTGCATCTGCCGCTGGTTTCTCCTTCCGCTTGAGGATATTCCGTAGGTCGCCAAGGGCTGGGCTGCTCAGCCGAGCGCGCAGGTCTGGAGGAGAAACTTGTTCAGGTTCGTCGCTTGGAGGTTCCAGTTGCGTCAGGACGACGTTGATGCGTCTTCTCGCTCGCGGAAGTTCATGATCGCCGGTGCCCTTGGCGGGTCTTGTGAAGACAGTCTCGACGCGTCGCCGGTTTCTCGGTGATTCCTCGTCGCTAGACGAGTTACCCTTTTCCGGGGATGCTGGAGCTGCTTCTTCGGGAGTTGCTCGTCTCTCTTGCTGAGGGGCTTTACCTTGCGACTTGCTGGTTTTCCTGTCTTTGTTTTTACTCCAGCTCGCCGTTCCTCGGGCTCTAGGTTTCGGAGGCTCGATTTCGAGTTTTCCGTTCTCGACAGAGGAGAGAAATTGCTCGAAGAGCGTCTTGCATTCCCTGGTGTTATGCGACTTAGCGTTGTGGTAATCGCACCACTTCTCGGCTCCCGGGGGCCGAGAACTCACTGCGGCGGAGGAATCCGGCGGTTTTCCGTCGGTTTCGCGGTTGTAAACGTTCCATCCTTTCTCGCGCACGACAGTCGTTGACGCCGGGGAGCTCTCTTCGTCAACAGCGTACACGAAGTTCTTCTTTTGGGCGGCTCGGTCGCCTGATGAGTGCTGTCGTGGCTCGTGTCGACTATCCGCGTTCTTCGCGCCGGTTTTGTCGGCTGTTGCAGCTTTAGACGCGTTTAACTTGCCTAGCAGAGCCTTTGTATCCTCTTCCATGCGTATAAAGTTATGGGAACGCGCGATGGCATCAGAAAGAGACGACGTGGGGTTCCTGTAGAGGTCATCACGGAAGACCGAGTGGACTTACAACGTGTTTTTAAGCGCGGCGACCGCGACGCTGTCGGGTAAGACGACCTTCGAGACTATGGCTTTGAACTTCTCCATGAAGTTGCGCAAGCTTTGATCCTTTCCTTGGGCGAGGTTGAAAAGATCAGACACCGTTGCGTCTTCTTGAGTGAACATGATGTAGTTCTTCAGGAAGGCGGACGACAGGTCGTGGAAATCTTTAATAGAGTTCTCAGCGAGGCCCGTGAACCAAGTAAGGGCCGGTCCTTTCAAGCTTTCAACGAAAAGTTGACAGTAGCCGGCGTCGCGTTCTTCGTCGGAGAAGTTTGCACGGCGTACTGCGATGTTGAAAGACGTGATGTGAGTCGTCGGGTCGGTGAGGCCTTCGTACGTCGGTAGTCGGAGCTTCTCGACGTGTCGCAGTCTGACGCCGATTATCGCCGGGGAGAATGGTGTTCGGAGGGTGTTCGCCAGAACGCGTTCTATTTGCGGTGCGGAGGTGGTGACGCAGTGTATCTTGGAGTTGATGTCTAGGAGCGACTGTTTGAGTGCGGCTACCTCGCGAACCATCTGTAGATCTGGGTTCGCAGGGGTGAAAGGCGCTGCGTCCGGGTTGAGAGTACTGGGAGGAGCGCCGTGGCTCGTCGGGTTAGCAGCTATGTCACTTACGAACAGTTGCCTGCGGATGGTGTCGGTGGCTGCGTCTGGAGCACCGGCGAGAGGAGCGAGTAGTGCTGCGATTGCGGCGATTTGCTCGGTAGCTGCTTTCTGGGCGGCGTCTTGTCGGGCAAAACGCTCCATGATGGTATCAACAAAGGCGGGGGCTATCGGGATAGCCGTGACTGGGGTTGGGCCCGGCGCGTCGTGCTCGTCGCCGGAAGTGGAACCTTCGGGGTTCTGACTCATCTTTGCTAACGTTACTTTGCTAGTCCCACGGTGGGCGCCAACTGTTAGAACCGAGTTCGGTCGAAACTAGTAAAGAGAAGACGAAGAACTCGTCTGTGGGTCTAACAAAGACGTTTTATAGATGAGGATATAAGGAGCTGGTTACAGAATGAGTGTAAAGAGGAAGACAAAGCGGAGCTCGAAGAGCTAGCCGGGAAACGATACAAGATAGCGGATAGAGAGGAATCAAACCCTAGATCTAGCCGCCTTGTGAGTATGTAAAAGTGTGGATCCCTTCTCGTTTCCCCTCCCTCTCCTTTTTATAAGGCTCTCGGTGGTTCGCCCTACTTAGGAGTTTAGCTCGTGGGCTTTACTCGACCGTATGGGCCTTCTGTGCTGTTGGGCTTAAGCGGTAGATGTAAAGCGCCTATCGGGCGACTAAACACGTCGTTGGCCGACACGCGTCTCTCTTCGCCAAGTCCTGTGCCATAGCGGGCCGAGTTCTTCTATTCAGTGGGCCTTGTAGGAAGGTGCAAATCCATCCCCTACAATTAGGGCATCATTATTGGTTGTCCATGATGTTGAGTCCTTATGTTATTATATTAGTTTTTTTATGTTAAGGAAAAAATTAAGGACAATCACAAATCTATAGATTATTGGTTAGACTTCTAAGAAGAGAAAAGATGATGAGAGGATAAAGGAAGAAATAAATAGGAGAATAGTGACGCTTCATCACAAGCCGACAGGTAGCAAGAAGGACGAGCAAAAAAAAACCTTAATTAAGATCCGTCCCAAAACATTACAAGCCTTTTTGATTTATTTTTGAGCCCAAAAATGCTAAGGACCCTGCATTTGGACCCGCTAATGTTGGTCTTAGCCTATTAACATATTTTGACTGTCTTATCTTTTTGCTTGGACATCAATATTCTGTATACAAGTTTTATATAATCTGCAGACTGATTAATCAATTTTCACAATATTGTAAGCACTAAAAAAGTGACAGACCTACCTACCAGGCTACATATTCTAAACTAAAATACTCTTACCACTTTTTTAAAAAAAAATGGATATTCGGAACAAAGATGGTGGCAACTGGCAAAAACCAACCTCTTAGATAATAAAGCTGAGCCCCACACAGCCCTGCCAGATAAGAGATAACTGATTAGTTGCGTCTATGTATAACTACAACTACAGTCCTGAGTTATCCTATATTTACAATTTTACCCCAAATTATTCCTACCTTCACTATAGGCCCCAATCATCTCTGTTTATTTGATTTCTTTCAAAGGCGATATTCAGCTTGATTTTGAACTTTGTTTAATTTGCTGGTTCCACTTCTGATCATCAATGTAAAATACAAAACAATAATTCGAAAATCTTATCGAAAGATCTCTCAAAGTTGAGATATAAAAAGGAACATAAAAACAACACTTTAGCTAATGATACACATTCTCTTGTTTTTCTTTGTTTTCAGTCCGAGCTAGGAAGAAACTTGGTTCCTGATCTAGTACCGAACCTAGAAGCTGCCGGGATAATCCTCGATGGAGACAAGACCTGTGCGAACGAGAAGTTGTAAGAATCAGTGCCTAACCGGCTCTGCAACCATCCTCTGCCACCAGAGAATCCATCTGTCACGATCCAGCAGTTCTTATACCCGAGAACCTTTAAGGTTTTCGCCACAATTTTAGCTGAGTCCGAGTACCTACGAAACCAATAAAGATCACATGAACCAGAAAGATTCCACAAAAGTCTTGTAAAAAAACAAGGAAATACAAAATACACTCACGAGTCCATGATGATGATGTTGGAGCCTTTGTTGATTCTCTTGAGGTAAGATATTTTTAACGCTGCTATTTCTGCTTCAACACGTTTTGAGTTCCTCACGATTCCTTTTACTTTGTTCGGTAGCTCTTCTAATCTGATAACCAGAAGAAGAAACAGAGTTTTCTTGTTTTTCTTTTGGTTGTTTCTTGTGATGAAAAACATATTTAAGAACATAACTTAAGACAAAAAGACTTACGGAATAGCGATCATACTGTTCTTAGCATTTGAAGGGAGACGAGGAATCCCAGCTTTTTCCTTCTCTTTCTCTGATCTTATATCCACCATTATGTAGTTCTTGGAACAGAGAAGATCAAGTGTTTGTGCCGGTGTGAGGTCACCTTAAAAACCACAAACCACATCACACAAGAGTTAAAAACTCAACTTTTTGCTAACTTAAATTAGACTCTTAGCTAAGAACAGATCACCAATAACCAATTAAAAAAAAAAACTCATTATATTTCACTAAAATCATTATATTTCATTAAAAAACACTTGTTATGTTATTCTCAAGATGAAATGTATAAAGTTATTTAAGACTTTTTTTTACCTTTGTAACCGCGGAAGTTAAAAGATATAGCAGACCAAACAGGAGGAAGGAGAAGGTAAGCAATGAACGCAGCGCCAGCAGCAACAACAATGACACTAGGATCAGCTGAAGATATCGTCTCCATGGTCGATGAAGCAATGGGCTTAGCATCTTCGATAGCTTTTGTTGTCTGTTGGGCCACATCTGTTACTGTCTAGTACACACCAAACAAAAACCCCACAAAAACTTATATTCATGTTCCCACCAAAAACGTAAAAGAGTTGCTGAGTTTTCCAAATGATAAAAAAAGAATCTGACCTTTGCAGCATTAAAGACGGGCTCCGCATCGATACCAGAGCTTTGCATTGCTTCTTGAGCTTTCTTCGAAGCCTCTGAGAAAGCGGGAGTGGCAAGCTTCAAAGCCTCTTCTCCGGCTTGCTTCGCGATGGGCAGAGCAGTGTCCAAGGCTGGTTTAAGCGCGTCTCCTACTACTTGGAAAACACGCTGCGTTGCGTCGAAAACACTCGAACCTGTTTCTTGGACTTGATTGATTGTCTTCTCCACCTATATTAAGACAAAGATTTTTAGTCAAGCAAAAGGGTTTCAAAAAGAGAGAGACTAAATTGAGATTGATCATTGAATAATACTTCGGTGAGAGAGGAGACGATCTGGTCCTTGGAAATGGAAACGGCAGCTTTGGCTTCAGGAGGGGGAGATGAGAAGATGGATAGCAAAGAGATTGAGGTTGTTGTTGGAAGTGCCACAGAGATTTGCCTCACTCTCTTCTTACAAGACGAAGAAGAAGGAGGAATAGTGAGGTTTGCAGTTACTGAAGACTTCATTGCCATCTCCGCCATAGCCATGGGTTTCTTCTCTGCCACTCTTCTTCTTCACAAATCAATGCGACAGAGAGAAAAAGAGGACAAAGACTTTATTTAATGGTGCTTCTCCTCTGTGTTGTCTGCAAACTGTTTCTTCACATTTAGTACTGACTGAGTTTATGGTTACTAGCGTTTCTTGAGAAAAATGCGATAGAGTATTTGAGTGATGGGGTTTGATTGGTCAGATTAATCCTACGTGGCAGTTGGTTGTGCAAGCTGAGCCAGTCATTACCGATCCGAATCAGAATCGTTGCTTTTTGATTATGCTAGTACAGAACAGTAGTAGTGTAGTACTTTACTTGTGAGAGAAACCGGTCAAGTTGAACCGACGGTTTAAATATAGCCGGTTTTAAATGGTTATGATTTGGAACAAACTAATTAAACCAGACAATTTTTTTTTTCCTTTTCTCTGTTCAAACAAATTCATATTATGGCTAGAAACTTGACCTTTCTGAGTGATGCGTGATGAAGAAACATTAATGAATTTTTAGTTGATCGATTGGACTAGCATCCACAATTAAACCGGACGGAAACAATATGTAGTATGTACACTGCAATTTGACGGTTTTGGTTCACTCTCCAACCGTCAAATGTGTTACAATCAAAGCGGTGTGGTATAACAAACAATTAAAAAGTTGAACTTCATCATTCCACACAACACACAAATATCTCAATGATTAACTGATTTCGTTTAGGTTTCTTTCTCCTGCTTTGGTTAGCATGCTAAACAAGTGAATTAACCACACTTGTTCAACACTTGTGATAAAATCAAATCGAAACTTTGGTTTATTAAAAAAGATTCATCTCTTTCATTTGATCAAAAAAAGAAAAGATTCATCTCTTTCCTATTCATAATAACCAGATCACAAGCTCCCATAGCATTTATAGATATTGTTTAGTAGCACCGTATGTGGACCTTAAGACAAACAAGCTCACATATTAGAATCAAACTCTTATAAAATGTTTCCCTAAACGAACTTTTAGACAAACAAGCCTAGGAAGTGATATTACATAATAGCATTTAGCACCACCATTAGGAGAATAACCACTACTTTTACATGTTTTACCACCCTCCAGTGTGGAGGAATCTAAGAAAAATCACAAGTGTTGATCCTAAAGAACAAGATTCTCCTTTCCTTGCCTAATTCGAGAATGGAATTTTTTTACCATTTGAAGTTTGCTCCAATGAGTTTTAAAACCCACGTGCTCAGGAATCCATTCACTTCACCAGATTCCATATTCTTTTTCCTGTGCTGCCGAAGAAGGGCAGAAAAAAATGGACACAAGGAACACCAATGACAAACAAACAAAGTGTCTTTTTCCAACAGATGTATGTCACAAAAGTTTAGGAAGCGAACTATATTCTTCTTGAACAATCCACGTTAATGTTTCAAAACAGAAGCTAGTGCAAAAGGAACTAGAAGTAGCATGTCTCTCTAGACTGTTTTTAATCACACCCACTAGGATCCTAACTAAAAGGATTATTACGTTCTCTAAATTACACAATTTACCAACGTTTTGTGTTAACTGTTCCATGTGTAAAGATTAGTGTTATGTGTGGTTCTTTTGTCATTAGACAAGAAATAAATTAAAAAAGCAAGGGTGCTCAGTAAGGCAAACATTAAGGTAACATGTCGTATTAAAGAGCCAGAGAGGGAAACAAAAAAGTCACACATTGCATCAAGAAAACCAGTGATCACAGCAAAAACTCAACAGTCATGAACACATTACGTCACAGTCATCTTCAGGTACAAAAAAAAAGCAGGAGCAAAACCAGAGGCGAAAGTCTACAGAGTTGAGGGAAAGAACTACCACATAAAGCTAATCCAAAACATCTGAATTAATTAAGTCTACAAGGAACTCAAACCTTAATACATGTAAACCGAAAGAAAAAAAAAATTGCATCATCAATTCTTCACCATCAGCACCAGATTCAGGACCTTGGTTCAAAAACAGATGAAGAAAACAAGCTACTAACATTATCATTAAAACATGCGGGGGAAAAATTTTAAAACAAGGAAGTTGTCATCAAACATAATAAGTACATGGTTGGATGTCATTCAAGTATGAACACATGGTGGACACAACAAGTACATCTACAAATAAATCAACAAGATTGATTTCTTCTTCTTTCTTTTTTTTACCTAAAAACAAAAACTTTTAAAGAGACAAGAATCATAAGCAAAAAGTCCTCCAAAAAAACATTCACATTTTTTGTGTATATATAAAACAACAAAAAAAATTGGCTTGGTTTAGTTTTCCCAGACGTTCTCAAAAGCTAAGATCCACAAGTAATAATAATTTTGAGATAAATTTTAGATATCAGATGAGAGTTTTTTTTTTTTTTTTTTTTTGAATTAAGAGTATCTTTTATCTCATGCTCATGTTCATAGTCAGATTAAAAGTAGATTAAATATAAGACAAATCAGGAAGGAGAAGCACTGGATGCAGAGGTTTATCGATCGATTCATGCTTTCCATGTAAAATTGTTTCCAACATCACTATTCACAGGAATTGATCGATGAACCGCTGCCTCCAGCGACTTCAGCTTTCATCATATTCGCCAAATCAGAATCCAAAGATAACAACAAGAAAAGGGAAAAAAAACAATCGTAAATGAAGCAGATTATAAGAAAAGTTTCACAGATCTGAGATAATAAGTGATGAACACCAATCATTGATTCGAAAAGTAGAGAAAATGAGAGAGAGAGAGGTAGATATTGTAGTTATGTATATCTCTACGAGCCTCTAGTATTATTATATAGAGAGGGAGAGGCGTAGTTACATTACATACATGCATGTGAGAGTAGAGTAGCACAACACAAAGACCAACAATCACCGAATTTGAAAGGAGGAAAGGGAATCTGATGACTCACCGTTTTATCCTTTTTGCCGTACATTTTGCTCTTTTTCTCTCTTCCTCGTCTTTTGTCCTTTTGGTCATTTAAATTTTGACTGGAAAGACAAATATTCCCATGTTTTCTTTCTTCAAAACTTCTTTTTTTACTGTCAAACCTTTTTCAGTTTTTTTTTCTTCTGTTTTATAATATAGATTAAAGTGAAAAGAAATATTAATATTTAGGAGATGGATGAATGATTCTACATTATATATAAAAAGCAAAATCAAATGATTTCTATTAAAATCCATCTTTTGTGTTACTTTTATTTTCTAGTCAATTATGTAATGATTAAATATAAAATCAATAGTAAGATAGAGTTGCTCTTCAAAATAATATTTCTATCAATCATAACTTAATTTAAATATATAGATACAAAAAAAAAATCAGTCTATTTTGGCATCAAGCTTGACTCTAAAGTTTTGCCATTTTTCATATTCTCTAAACTAATCCAGAATTTTCATATTTTTGCCTTGGTCAACTGACTCAACTCACTATATTCAGTACTTATGATTTTGAATTGTACATTAGTAATAAAAAATTGCATATGCTATTTGAGAAAAAAAAACTAGTAATATAAATCCAAACCCAAGTCAAGAAAGTCTTTGAACCAAAGATTTGGCCCATGGACTCGAGAGCCAGTAGTATTAACGAGTGAGTTGAATATTATGGCCCACTGTCTCATCACATAGTGAGATAGAGGGTCAATCACACATTTGTGACTGAATCATACAAAATCTCACTCTCGCTCGCTTCAGTATCTCTGCTTAAACCCTAGGAGTTGCGCGTAAAGTCCCTGCGGCTCTCTGTATTTGCTACTGCTTCAATGAGAACATTAATCTCTCCATCTCTTCCTCCCTTCTTCTTCTCTCTTCACCACCTCCCTAAACCTCTCCTCTTCTCTACAGCTCTCCGCGCCTCCCGTTATCCTCTCTCACAGCTCCCGCCGCCGCCGCGCTCAACAACACCCACTCCATCATCGTTCCTCGGTTTCCACAACGCCGGGAGCTACAGTACGGCGGCATTATAAGCCCTTCTCCGCTCCTCCTCCTCCCGGGGAGATTCACGTCGTCGTCGGTCCGATGTTCTCCGGGAAAACCACGACCCTCCTCCGTCGGATCCTCTCGGAGAGGGAGAGCGGGAGGAGGATAGCCGTGATCAAATCTGATAAAGACGACAGGTACTGCGCCGAGTCGATCGTCACTCACGACGGAGAGAAGTTCCCTTGCTGGGCGCTCCCCGATCTCTCCTCTTTCAAGGAGAGATTCGGTCTCGACGCTTATAGGAATCGGTTGGACGTGATCGGGATCGACGAGGCGCAGTTCTTCGGGGATCTCGTGGAGTTTTGCCGCGAGGCCGCTGACGTGGAGGGTAAAACGGTCATTGTGGCGGGACTGGACGGGGATTATCTGAGGAGGAGGTTCGGTTCGGTGCTGGATTTGGTTCCGATTGCGGATACGGTTACGAAGCTGGCGTCGAGGTGTGAGGTTTGTGGGAAGAGAGCTTCGTTTACGCTGAGGAAGACCGAGGAGAGGGAGACGGAGTTGATTGGAGGAGCGGAGGTTTATATGCCTGTGTGTCGGAGTCATTATGTTAGCGGTCAAGGCGTTTTGGAGACCGCTCGCGCCGTTTTGGATGCTTCTTCCTCCCAACGAAACGCAACGCAACGCGGTTTAGAAGCAACGAGTAGTCTCTCCCCTCCGTTTTAATCCGCGTGTTGCGTTGTGTAGAGTTTGATTCAAAAGCCTTCCTGATAGCGTTAGAGGCTTTTAGAGAAGAACCAAATGTTTAGCTGCCTTGAAAATGTGATGTGCCACTTGTTAGCTTAATCAGTGATTTTAATTATAAAACTTTTGTTCCTACTGACATTCCGTACACGTATTTAACTGAAGGTTGAATGGTTGATCGACAATATAAGTCAAATAAAAGGCTAAACAAGATTTAACAATTGTTTATCAATCATAAGTAATAAAAAACAACCGTATCATATGTAAACTAATCTCCGGGACTGCTACTAAGGTTATCATTTGATATACCACCTTGACCATCAAGACAGTGCAGATGATCTTTCATTGCATAACTCGGATTCCATGGTGTTTCATTGTTCACAATATTGATGTATGCAAGTGTTAAAATCTTTTCATGTATTAAGCCAGCCAATGGCGCTCCTATTTGGTTTCAGTCTCTTCGCCTCCGCTTCTCCCGCTTTGACTCTTTTCGTTCTTCGTCCGCGCTGTACCGTGAGGAAGAAGAATCCTTGGTCTTGTAATGCTTTGAATGCTTCTTGTGGCTACTTCTCTTCTCTCTTGAAGATTCTCTCCGCTTTCTTCTTGATCTTGAGCCATGCTTATCCCGTTTGTGGTAGTCACTGGACGAGTCGCTCTCTGAATCATAGTTTCTATGCCTATCCTTCTTGGAACGTTTTCTCCTCCGTTCATCTCCCGAGGATTCGCTCGAAGATAGATCGTTTCTACCACTCCAGTTTCTTGGCGATTTCTCTCCCTTTTGTGTACTCTTTTCTTCTTCAGACACGAGTTTGACGCTGCTCCTATTCTCCTCCGATTTCTCATTCAATCCAGGTCTTCTCTCGGAAGATGCATCGGATTTGCCTTTGGGCTTGTTATCTGCTACCATTGGCTTGGTTCCTTCTGGGTAAGGGGGATCAGAAGGTACTTCGAAACCTAGTTCTTTCCCTAGAGATTCTAGAAAATCACCAGCTATCAGTCGGTTTAATGTTGTTGCAGCCGCTTCATTCTTCTTTTCTTGACCATCTCCTGTCTTTCCATTCATAGGTTGTTGTTCTTCGTCATCTTCAGAATCATCAGAGAAAATAGCCTACAAGTGAACATAACCGGATATTAATTGACTGATCAAATTGGGTTAGCATAAACTTTCTCCGACAAATACACCCCTCTTTACCTTGTAAAGATCAACAGGTCTCTCCACATTCTCCACTTCTACTTCGACTTCAGGCTCTTTCTTAGGTTCTTCTAAATCAGAGACTTGGCGTGCTCCCGATCCAGGTGCAGCTTTCACTGTATCCGGCAAGAATAGGAGAGAATCCATTTTGTTTCTTGCTCTCGGAGCAGCTGCCGGCTGTAAAATTGAAGGGAAAACGTATAAGATTAAAGCAAGAACATGACACTGAAAATCGCATAATGTACCCCTTGAAGGGATCCTATAAGGAAATAAAAATACAATGAGCCTTTTTATTGTGACAAAATTAACCAAACAGAGATCAAGTTGAAAGCAGTATTTCTGACTATCTTTTTATCATTTATATCAACACGCACATCATTCATTGTTTTGTCATTTATACATCAAATTGCATTTAATGTGACTACTAAGTTCATGATTATGCAAAATTTCACCAAACATATCTGGGTTCCACAACAAGACATTATAGGATAATTCATTTTCTAGTCTAAATGACATTCTAGAAGGAAAAGCAAGGAACCACTTATTTACCTTTCCCATGAAAGGATCAGGAAGATCAAAACGTTTGCAAAGGAGAGGTGCAGGACGCCATTGGAACTCTTCCCTTTTAGGGTATGTTTTACTTGATTTCATGTCTACTACTCCAGTGTCTTTAACTTGCTGTTAAGAAAAAAAAAATTACAGATGAGCATAGAACCCTCAATGCACAGAACAACCGCAATGAAGATTCTGAAGACATACCTCTGTTCCACCAGAAGTAAACTGTAGCCCTCCGGCAAGAAAGTCGATAGGCCGTTCAGTAGCCCGTCTGACCTCCTTGTAAGCTTTCCCTTTCTCAATTGCCTCAGCTGCAGCCTCAAAGTCCAGCCTCTCTTGAGCACGAGCTGATTCCGACATGCTGTTGAATCTGTTGGAATCTGTTGTACGTAACCCTCCTTTGTATTTCTCCTTGAGAAACTGCTCAAATCTTTCTTGTTTTACCGGGTCATCTTTGAAAGGCTTGACAGCATCTGCTGCCTCTTGCTATTTCAAGAACAAAACAATCCTAAAATGTTAGTGAAAGGAAAAGAAAGGCAGATGACTTCCTTGAAACACATCTACTAAGTGTAATCAGGCTAATTTCTTACAAGGCGTAAAGTAGTTTACTTACAGAGGAAGCTGACTTGGTGAATGTGTCGGAGAGATTGGTCGGGAATTGGAATGATCCTCCAGAAGAAGAAGTTTCAGGTTCTTTCTTACTTTTCTGTAAAGGCCTTTCCCCTAACAAGCTACCACGGGTTTCTGCAGTCATCTTTTGCACGCTTGGAGGGACCTTAACATCGAATTGTAGATTACTTTGACCACTGCGCTTTTGTTGCTCCTCCCACAGCCTTCTTGCATAGTATTCATGACCGCTACCTCCCCGAAGAAAATCAAACAGCTGATTTGATTCGTTCTTCTCTCTAGAAAGATCCTCGTACAGTTTCCCGCATCGGGAAACAAATGTTGCAAAGCCATCGATCAGAAGTTTCAGATTCTTATCTTCAGGGGGAGGAACATCTGGAGGAGCAGACGCAGTTGGCTTAGTTTCAGCCTCCCGAGGACCAGGAAATTTATGGCGGCCCACAAAGTCCTTTGGGATTTTTGGAGGAGCAAATCTAGTAAATATATAAAAAACAAAATGATGTGATAACTAGTAATATGCAGATGAAAGTAAATCGTTGTAATCAGAAAAGTCTGAGAGAAACATCTCCACTACACGTGCAAAAGTGAGATGAAATTGAGTTAAAGAATAATAATTTGTTATACCTTTCTACACTGTAGTCGGAACTCGAAGCAGCTCCAAAACCAGGCAGAACGTTATGCTCCTTTGAGGTTAACCTAAGTGTATTGTCATTGCTCGGTCTTGCTGGCTGTTCATCTTCTATGACATAAGTCTGATCAAAGTCATATCCTGAAAGAAATGGAATACATTAAAACCCACAGAGATACGTATGCTTATAACTAAAACAACCATGATTAGGGAAATATCAAATCTGTCCTTACCAGCATAGACATCTTCATCCTCGATATCAAGTTCTTCAAGTGCGCCAATGCCAAAACCAGGAGCAAGCTTTCCTGCTGATTGTTAAACTCATATTAGCAACACCCTCACAATAATGGCAACCAAAATCTGGCATACATATATGCAATACAGCATGTACGTGTCTTTAAGAAAAGAAGAGGAAATAATGACAAATGGTAAGTCAAGATCTTACATTTTGGTCCGAAAAGACTTTCCTTCATTGACAAAGGTTTTCTGTTCGCAGTCCTCCTTACTGGCGGACAAGCGAGATCTTTTGTTTTCTACAATTTAGAAAAAATGCAAATTAATGAAAAGAATGCTCTGACAGCAAAAACATCATAAAGGTCCAAACTACATACCTCTAAACTCAGGAGCATGCTTAAAAGGATCATATCCTAAACCATGCAAGGTCTTGCTTTGGATTGAGAACATATACCTGCAATAAAAATGAAGGCACAAAGAGAATCATTACATAAATTAAAGTATCTGAGGGTAATATGTAAAGAACTTCTGGCAGCAGATACGAAGCTGTATTTACAGTCCCAAAATTTGTTCTGATACGAAATTTAGATTGGAAAGTTCAAGAAAAAAATATGAATGAAAGATGTATGACCCCAATAGCAATTACAATCAACAGCATAAAGCTCATTTTCAAAGGGAAACTAGAAAGTTGACTCACAGGTGTGGTTTCAGAAAATTTAATATCTTCACTGAACTGTGGACCCAGAGAAGTTTCCGTTTCCGTCTCCAAAACCAGGGAGTCCGAAGATTCCTTAGTATTTTCATCAGCGGAGAAGGCTAAGAATGCTTTTCTAGCTTCTCTACGAGCATCTACATCAGTATCAAAGAGAAACATGTAAAGTACATGGATTAACAAACTGAAAAGGCAGATTTAGGAAGTAAAATCAATCCAAAGAAAGAACACAATCAGAGTCCAATCTGTGAATTTCCAAGATGAAAATGTACTGTGTACGCACTGCCGATTGGTGCACAAACGAAAGTTATGGATTAAAGCATGTTAAACAAGTTCAAACCTGAACTAGCACGCACATCCTTTATTGAATGCCCACGCCGCCATCCCATCTTTAACAAAAGTTTGACCCCTTAAATAAAAGAAAGAAGAAAATGTGTGAGATCAGGATTTCTTTACTTAATGCACTTGAGAGAAAAAGAAGAGAATAGATAAAGGAGGTTTTGCAAAAACTTAAAAGAGGTTTTCAAAACTAACCAATTGATTCCGGAGCTGGAGCAATAAGTTCGTCATGAACTGGGCCAGGAATCGCTGATGGCCTGTGATACAATAAAGAGGTTGTTACAAAAAAAAAACCACAAAACATACAGATATTATCTTCAAAGCCAACTTAAATGAAGAAAAGGAACCTTAAGTTATAGCATTAGCAACTACCTAACTTATCGAAATTAGACTATCACACAATGTCTAAAATGATAACTCATGCCAATTTAGAAAGAAGCAACCCTGGAAAAAAAAACTAAACACAGCTCCTAAGAAACTTCCAGATGATCGCACCGTGTAGTAGATAGATAATAAGAAAGAGAGGAAAATCCGATCCACACTTGAATTCTGATCAGGCTACAAGCCTGCAACAATGCATGAAAAACACAAACTATAGAGAGACCTTTCATGCTGTTCTTTCTCAGCTTGCTTGCGAGAATGTTCGGCTGCTGTAAATCCAAACGTGTCAAATTGTGAGCTCGCAGACAGTGACTGGCCCTCAAACTCCTGAAACATAAGGGCAATTAAAGTGGAATTAACATCGTTATATATATTAAACGTCTTCCACAGAAGTGTTACCCAATACACGGTAATCAAACATTGACGAGCTTAAAACATATTAGTGAGTTGAAATAAAGATTTAACGAATCTAACAACGAGAAGCATATGAAAACATACCGCCTTTTCATCTTCATCTAAAAAGTCTGAAATACTTTGCTGTCTCGCTCCAGCTCTGTTCTTCCTTGACGACGTAAACGACTGTGGAGCCCATCCTAAAGTTCAAACTCAGATTGTAAACAGCAAATTACAGATGAAAAACTGAAAAACACCCAAATAATTTTCAAATTTTACCTTCTTTTGAGCCCACTGTATTGTAATAACCAGCAGAATATCCACCAGTAAATGCTCCATGGAACCTTCTCCGTCCTTCTTCATCAGTGACCTGAGCATGTAAAACTTCAAATATTAGCAGTTTTCCATATAATATAAGTATATATATATTGGAAAGGTGCAGATAATCAATCTAATAACTATTCATACATACATTAACATAATCTGACAACAAATAACTAAATCTCAGATAACAAATCAATTTCGAATAAACATGATCCTCGGTACTAAACCAGCTCGAGTATAGACATTCACATGGAAAAATCGGTTCTAACCAGGCCTTGATTCATCTATTCATTAGCAGTAACTAAAGAGACGATGACTAGAAGAAGAATCAAAATTATCTCACCTCTTGTTTCCAAGCAGGCAGAGTTTTTAGGGTTCCTGAAGCCCCCGCCACTGCTTTCTTCTTCCGGCTAGCGATTTCGTCCTCGCGCTCTATCGGCGTCCCAAGGAATACGAAATCATCCTCGTCTAACCCCATTCTCTTTCTCTCTCGTTCGCCACCGAGAGAAAAAAAAAAAACAAGTGATTTCCAAATTCTGAATCAGAGTGTCGAGAATCATGATCAAGGGGGATAAATATGGGCCTGGCTTGGCCCAATTAGTTGGCCCATTATAGTTTTGTTTTGTTTTTATACTAAAAAGACTAATAATTATTTTGGTCCGACTCCTGGATTTGCCCTGAAACTATTCCCAAACCATTTGCCTCTCTATTCCTCTGAAGATAAAGACCCCATCGTCTCCGACATTCTAACTAGGGAAACTCGAGGATGAAACAAAGCTCGTATTGATGAACTACTACAAGACCTTGTTTTCACATGTCATGACCCTATGCACTAGTCTTCTTGGATCACAAGATTCATATATGTGGCCTCTCCAAAATTTTGGGTATTTACACGATAAAATTAGGCTACTTCTTTATTCAAGCAGCCAAAGCTCAATCAACAATCACACTTTTGAATAATACCAACAAGAACTGAAACTTAAATGATTCTTGTAGAAAATGGAACACAATGCTCAAGTCTTATGAAACTCTAGCGCATGTATATCATCATCTCATTTAGGTTTTGACTTTTTACCATGGACATGTTTAAGTCTTATTAGTGAAAGTATTACATGTTGCTCAACATTGGTTTTGACCATGGACTTGTTCAAGTCTTATTAATGAAAGTATCGCATGTTGGTCAAAAAGAAAGTCATATGGTATCTTGTTGTATAAATATAAAAAAAAGTATTGCTCAATTATTTGTTCGTATGTTTTTGTCTTCTTACAGTCACTGTATAGACATGTTACGACTTTCTTACTATAATTGAGTAATAAAAACTGACGAGTGATATCATCGAAGCACATGAAGCATATCATATGGAGTGTGTGGTTCGGAGAAGGGCAAGGTACTTGGTCACTAGGACCATCACCGGGAGTGACGTGTTAGTTCGCAGATCTCTGTTTACTCTGCACCCGACAAGAACTAGCATCACAACGGACCTATTTCATTCTCTCTCTTTTTATGACGTCAATAAACCAAACTATACAACTTCATACATTTTTGCACATTGTTTATACGATCTGTGTTCTAGGAATATCGTTTATTCATCGATATAAGACAAGGCCTGTCGAATGTTGTATGCCCCTCAATGGCACGTCGCACCAGTCTTTGTTTGAGAATATTTCGTACTGAATCGAAACTATTCAAAAACATTAGTAGATGAAAAATGTCACCCATCATTCATGAATAGTTGAATACATTAGACTTTCCAGTAAAGTACTTACACCATACACAATAATACTTAGACATAATGACTTGAACCAAAATAATTGATGAAATCCATTTGCTTTGAGACAAAGACTCGAAGTTCTTGAAGAATAAAAAAATTTAGGATGAAAGGTTGTTCTATATGAACTTGAGAAACAACCAAAGCACATATCTTCCAACTATATTGAGTCTTCTTGTAAATTTATGTGATTTAGTGATGGGATTGAACTTTGGTCCATGAAAATTTATACAAGCAGTTTGTAGTTACTTGTTTGCAATTAGAATATTTTTCTAATGAAAATCTTGTAAACCGCCACAGAAGAACTAATTAAGATAAAACTTCGATCCGTCTGTGTCAAATTATTTGAGTTCTCGAGTGTTCTTTACTCTTCTTCTTTGTGTCAACAAGACAACAACTGTTTTTCTTTTTACTTTCCTTACTACTAGATATAAATAAAATTTATTCTGCTGCTAAATACTTTGAAAAGAGTTACCCGAATAGTTTGTTACTTAGCTTTTAAAAGTTCTGGAAAGATACAAAAGCACATCTTCAATAATCACATAAAGCTGGTTTGAATTGGAATCTATCCTATGTTAACTAACATTAAATTATTTCTGTTTCTCTTAACGTTTTTTTCTTCCAAATCGATTCATTTGAAAATCTGTTTGAAAACATTTTTAAATATGATTACATTGATTAGAGAGACTGTATGTAGAATGAAGATTTGATATAAGAAGGATAGATAATGTACTAAACACTTTTTTACTGTGTAAAAAGATTGAGGTCAAAAAGAGAGGAGGACTGAGGAGTCAAACAAAATGAGGCTCTTTGTGATAACCCCACATCGAAAATGAAACAACAAACACACTTTGTCTCCCAGATTCCTTTCCTTTGTCATCTTCTCGTGTTTCTCCCAAAGTATTCAACAAAAACACAATCCTAGTTATTCTCTATTAGTAATAAACAAATATCTCAAAAGCCAAATAATAAAACAAAAACAAACAAATATACACATCCCTTATTAAAGACTACTACTACATTCACCACCGTACATTTTTAGCTGGAGTATTAAGCAGTAAGATTAACGCGGTAGTAGTAGGTATTAGTGGGACTAATGGAAACAATAAAGACAAAGTAGATCATTAGAGAAACAAAATTCATTTTATTCTTTTCTTCTTTAGTGGATGAATTGTTCTTTTGATTTATATATTTTTCTTTTTGGGGCTAAAATTAATCCCAAGTTGAATCACTTGACACCTATATTGAACTAAAAAAAAAAGCAAAAGACAAATCTACACACAAAACGAAACTATTATTTTCTCCTTTATTTTCTAGAAAATCTTATACAAAATGAGTTGGTAGGTCCTCGTTCTCTGTCGATGTATTATCAATATCTTCTCTCTCACACAAATACATCCACAGCGACAAGAGAGAGATAAAAGACCAAAGACAGAGATATAGAGAGAGTCACCAAATAGACCAAACCCTGAAGTTAAATTCACACCAGCTACTTTGATCATCAGCTCATCCATAACCACATACTCACCTCTCTCTCTCTCTTTCCTTAAGCTTCAGCTTCTTTCAATGGCGAAACCAAACTCAGATGACTTCACCTCCAAGAGACACAACAGCTTCCACTGGACACGAAAAGTCGGATCAGACGAAA
This sequence comes from Raphanus raphanistrum subsp. raphanistrum, assembly GCA_019706035.1. NCBI lineage: Eukaryota > Viridiplantae > Streptophyta > Magnoliopsida > Brassicales > Brassicaceae > Raphanus > Raphanus raphanistrum. Next base: position 19,616,567 of record CM033983.1, read on the forward strand.
ACGACGACGTTTCTGCCCATAACCCTCTTCCCGACAGCAGCACTAAACCACTTCCCGAACCCAAACACAATCCTTCCTCTTCATCATCTTCCTCCACTGTCATCACTCCCAAAAGAAAACTCCAATCTTTCGCCGTCTCTCGTCTCCGCTCGGTCATCGCTTCCCTCAGCAGCAGAGCCCGACCCGGCAACAACTCCGGACTCGGGTCACGGGTCGTGGGCACGCTTTTCGGGTCTCGCCGCGGGCACGTGCATTTCTCAGTCCAGAAAGATCCGACTTCCCCTCCGGCGTTTCTCATCGAGCTCGCTACTCCGATCAGCGGACTGGTCAAGGAGATGGCTTCGGGTCTCGTGAGGATCGCTCTGGAATGCGACAAGGCCAAGGAGGAAGGAGGAGGAGGAGGAGAAAGCGAGACTCGCCGCCGTCGCGGCGGCGGAGGAGATAAGACGATTCCGCGGCGGTTGGTGGAGGAGCCGATGTGGAGGACTTACTGCAACGGGAAAAAGTGTGGGTTTGCAACGAGGAGGGAGTGCGGTGAGAAGGAGAAGAAAGTTCTCAAGGCGCTCGAGATGGTTTCCATGGGCGCCGGAGTTTTGCCGGAGACGGAGGAGACATCCGGCGGCGGCGGTGGCGGTGGTGATATAATGTACATGAGGGCGAAGTTCGAGCGGGTCGTGGGGTCTCGTGATTCGGAGGCCTTCTATATGATGAATCCTGATAGCAATGGAGCTCCTGAGCTTAGTATCTATCTACTCAGAATCTGATGAAGACGAGAAGATGATCTTACCGAAGCCTCTACCTGAGAGGAAGGTTTTACGGTTAAGTAAGATAACTTCGGTTTAGTTACTTTAAATAGTCGGTTAAGTGGTTCTTTCGGGAAATTAAATTAGCTATGTCTAATACTCGAGAACCGTATTCTCGTCGATGTGAACGTGATCGATCGATTGATGATGGGTTAGAGCAAGTTATTTTTTTTTTTTTTTGGGAGGTGGGATTAGAAGGTTTTAAACTTTGGTATATGGAGCTGGAGGACTTGTAAATGTATAAAATTCGCTTTTAAAAAATGTGTAATCTCTTTGTTGTTTTAAAAATGTTTATGTTATCATGGGGGCGCCCAGCCTGTAGAATCATAATGATTAAAGTCTTGATTTGTTTCACATTTCCATTAGTATCTTTGTCACTAAATTATGCTTTAAAGTGTAAAATCATCATTGATATTCTCTGATCCAAGAACAATAATAATACAGTAATAAACTGAATTGTATGGACCATTTGGACCATACATTTATGAAGTGTACGTGTATTGAATATAACGAGGCATCGTATTCAATCTATTAATTTTTGTAACATTGCACCTATATTAGGAGATTACTAGCTTCCACACACTGAGAGATAATGATCAGTGTAATTATTATGCATTTAGCTTTTAGGTAGTACAATCAAATTAAATTTTCAAATCTTTAGTGCATCATCGTCAATTACAGAACCAGGCGACATACAAGACTACTGTCATGGTGCCTTACTGCTATTGTAAGTCTTTTCCCTAGATTCAAGGCTTTACTTTTTAAAAAATGCCAGGGAGCTTCTGCTTTGTTTTATTTTCATGGTATTTTCAGACATATCATTGTAAAGTTAAAAACTCATAATTGAAAAGTAAAACTTGTAATAATTTGGAGTATTACATGCAATACACAAACACAAAATACTCCTATAATTGTTTCCATGCCAAACTCTTTCTTTCCCCAGAAAAAGCAGCCGTTTGTACATTCAGAAAGCATATCCGATTAAGATTACACTGCACGATACTCAAGGAACGTGTTTTCTTCTTTTCCTTTTTATCAACGTTTAAGAACATGTCTAGTATTAAGAAAGTTTAAAATGTTCTTCATGACAATTTGCAAAAGAGACAAAAGCTGATGCCTACGGCTACAACAATAAGGTTTTAAAGAAAGGAAAAAACATGAAGGAACCAAAAAAAGACACGTTGTAGTTGATTGTTTTATATGCTTGTGCATGTACTAATTTAATTTTGACTACAACTCAAATCTACATTTCTTTCTTATCGTGATCATTTAAGAAAGTCTAGTGCTTAGCAATGTTATTAATATAGGGTTTGAATGGTAATATGTAACTATCAATTGAGATGAGCTTCTAATAGTAACAAAAACATATAAATGTATAAATATATGTAGAAATTTTTGTTAGTTAATAGTGTTATGCGATTGAAATATTTGAACATAGCACTTAGGGATGTATAACTTTTTATACCGTATGCATTTAGTATCTTTGTTTTGTTTTCCTTTTTGTTATATTTTTGATGCAATGTTGATCTATAGAATCAGTTTGAATAAATAGGATTGTATATCCAAATTTTTGTAATATTGAAACCTACTATAAATTAGAGATGTGTAGAAAACCAGGTAAGTATATAACTAAAATCAAAACTGAAATACTATTTGTCTTTTGTAGGGATAACAAGTAGGTTCGTGGTCAGATATACTTTATAGAACATGGGTAAAAGGAATATGATGGCTCGTAATCTATATGTTTCCAGGAAACTTAGCATATTCGAGTGTCTTAAGATTTTTTTTTCATTATTTGTTACAGCTGTACTTGGTTAATTAGTAGTACTTAAAGTTCTCAACTTGTTGGAATTACAACTTGACTGATATTCTCAATTATTGGTTTTGACCTTTGTCCCATGTTTGAATACCTTTTAAAACATCCACAATGGTGGATTCCATTGTGAAGTCTTTAGGAACTATTTTAATTTTTTTTTTTTTTGAATAGTTAAGGATTCTTAACAAAATAAACAGTCTAATGGTGGATTCCTTTTAGGAATCCTTAGGAGAAAAAAGTTTTTTTTTGTTAAAATTCACATCTCAAATGCATTATACTGATCTACTAAGTTTAATACTAAGCTCATGAAAATCTGACCAGAACTGCATTCAATACTAAGTTCATCAGAAAATAAGTTCACCCAACAATATTGCTAATTCGCTACATTCACTGATCTGAGAAAACAAGTGTTGATAGCTTATAGCAATACATAAAAACCAAAGAAGGCAAGCACAAAAAAAAACAGGGACATTAAAATCTGGAGAAGGAGGAATCAAGCAGTTGAACGGCATTGCCAAAGCTAAAACAGTGAAAACAATGAACACTTGTCTTCTTGTAGAACTCATGATTTCAGTTTCCACTGCAGATGAGAAAACCACTTGAACTCAAATTATATTATAGAAGCAAAGAACGTAACACTACAAGCAAAAAACCTAACGCCATAAAAACAAGAAAAATCACGAGGCTGACAAACTCAATTGTATCATAAAAGAACATCCTCAATAAAAGGACATCAACATTGTCAAATCAAAGAACGTAACACTACAACCCTAATCAGATTATACCACACTACATCTCATTTGAAACTAGTATATCAACAAGATGTGCTAATGAATACCTCAGCTGATAAGGACTCAATTGCTTCCTCGCTTGGATCTTGCTTGTCCCATGGGATTCCTTTCCCTTCCACTGAGAGATCACTGACCACGTCATATGCTTCAAGTGGCTGAGCTTCTTGTTTTTCAATGCTATCAATCAAACCACGCTTCGCTCACAACCGGTAGACCTTGTTCCCTACAAGGGGAAAAGTAACAACACCAAATTAAAAAGACTTGAGAAAAACAGAAACCAAATAAGTTTCTCGACCCTTACATGGCTTCCACCAGTTTTGAGGAACCACCTCTCTCTCTTTCAGCCGGTGAAACCACCAAACACGTTACCCCTTTAACAGAGCTCGAGACTTTCCCACCACATTTCTCAACCTTGCAACAATTAACAGAGAGAGTTAACAAACGAACAAAAAACAATTTCTCCTAGTCTTAGAAGATTAAAGATTGAATCACCCGTTACCTATAAGAACATCAAGAACTTAGAACAAATCGTTCTACAAAACAAACGAACAAAAAACAATTTATTTTTTACCTCCTTGAACAAAAAAAAGATTGAATCACCCTCCTTGAACGCTCCGTCGTGAGACACTTCCCTGTGTGCGTAAATCGCGTCTGCTCCGATCTCCTTAGCCAATTCCACCAGAACAGATTCTGGTCTCCTCACCCTGACAACGAGATTGGACCCTCTCGCCTCGAGATTCTTCCGGAGCTCAGAGACGGACTCGATCAGACCTCCGCGTCCACGACAACGAGTGTCTCAACTCCGCCAACAACGAGTCCCTCTCCCTTTTGCCCGTTTACTGCTTCGACCCTCGGCAAATTCTCCTCTGGTTTTTCTCAGACGCCATCGCCTTCGAGAGAAGTCGAGAGAGATTTTTTTTTTCGTCACGGAGAAAGAGACTGAATTTTTTTTTTTTGAGACACAACCCCCAGCCGGACCACTCACGCCTTGCCACGTCTTTAAGGACTTGATCCTTAAATACCTTGATTAAGGATTCTTTCTTAGCTACAGTAATAATTTTAATATTTTTTAATTCATTTAGCTTAGGAATTAGTGCTAAGGATTTGCTAACATCCTCCATAGCAGGTGGTCTTAGCTTCGGCTTACGTTGTCAGGCTATAGAATGGCATGTTTGGAGCATCATGAAGATCGCAAACCTCCATTCGCATACATCACAATTTTTTTGTTGGATAGAAAACAAAATTATAAAGGAACGTTTTGGGAAATTTGTTATTTTCTAGCACTCTCTACATGTTCACATATTCAAAACATCAGTATAATTCATGTTCAAACTGATTTATAACTTGCGATGGAATAAGTAAAATGGTTTTAAACCTGAAAATACTATTGTCTTCTCCAATTGTAATGTTTTTGTCTATTTCTTGTTTTATTCCACCCTACCATTAACGGCTATAAGATATAAAATGGAGGGCATCTAATGAAGTAATGGGTAATTTATACCTTTGCTTTAGATAAAGAACCGGCTTTAGCTATTTTTAGCTTTTTTATAAAATCCCAATATTTTTGTCACCACTAAAATCATATTAATATTATAAATAAGAACTATAGGCTTCGAATAAAAAAACAGATTTAAACGGTGTCATGATGCACAATACAAGAGTACGTAGCCTTGCCAAACAAAAACTTAACCGCAAAGAAAGCGCATACTAAGCTAGACATCTCCCAACAGTCATGTTCCAATCCTCGATATTCTGCATGTTTTGCTTGTGTACGCGACGAATATTGATTTTGGTGCTTTTTGTATTGTATATTACCCCTTTTAAACGTAATATTATAGCATAAAGCCCCTAAAAATAAGCATTTTGCCTCAAGTGCTGTTAATTTTTTTCTTCCATATATATTGTGACTATTATAACTTAAAAAAAACAACAACAGGAAAATATTAGATAAAAATAATAGATATACGCAATACATAGACAAACGCACTGCAAATAGGAGAAAATAATCAAAACACAATCAACACATTTTCAAAAATCTATTTATTTAGATAAATATCTGTTAGGTAATAAACAAATGTATTTTAAAAAGTTTTACTCATTACTGCTTTTATTTCTATCAAATCTATAATCTTTTACTGTTTTGTTTTAACATGATTTTTTTTTTGTTTTAAATAACTATTATGATACATGTCATAGCTATAATTACCTAAAATCATTTGGATTGGTTCATAGTAGTTGTAATAAATCACAAACTTGGTAATATATCAAAAAATGCATATAACAATAAGTAACATATCAAAACATTCTAACTATTGTAAGCCTTCTTTCAAAAAAAAAAAAAAACATTCTAACTATTGCTCTCTGTTCTTATCCATATTCTTAACAGGCCTTAAACTAAAAGCCCATTAAAGCACAGTTTCTGTCATTTTCCTTTTTTTCTTTCCGGGAGAACAATAATGAAAATGAACATCAACTAGTCATAAATCTGGAATTTACTTTTTTTTATTTCTTAGCTTTGATCTTCAACCTCGACGACTCTCCTAAGAGTCGGTAGCATCCTTCGCAATCTCGTCTTCTTTATAATCCATCCCATGAGTCTACTCTTACTAGTATGATCTTTCTGCAAACAAACAAACAAACAAACAAACAATCTAATCGAAGATGGATTCGCTTCTCCTCGAAGATTTTGGCCAGAAGGTGGATTTGACGCGACGGATTCGGGAGGTTTTGTTGAACTACCCGGAAGGAACCACCGTGCTCAAGGAGCTCATACAGAACGCCGACGACGCCGGAGCTACACGTGTCCGTCTCTGCCTCGATCGCAGGGCTCACGGGACGGGCTCTCTGTTGTCTGACTCTCTGGCTCAGTGGCAGGGTCCTTCTCTCTTGGCTTACAATGACGCTGTGTTCACCGAGGAGGATTTCGTTAGTATCTCGAGGATTGGTGGGAGTGGGAAGCATGGTCAGGCTTGGAAGACTGGTCGTTTTGGGTACACTTCTTGTTTTTTTGTTTTTTTTTAATTTATTTATTATTTTTGATTAATAAGAGGTTCCAAATCCCTAAGTATAATTGGTTGAAATGATTTTAATTATATATTTAATAGTGTTTTATGCACTAACTAAAACATCACTCACTTTGATGATGAGTGTTTGTGGCTTTTGATATTGTGTATAGGGTTGGGTTCAACTCGGTGTACCATTTGACTGATATACCTTCCTTTGTGAGTGGCAAGTACGTGGTGCTGTTTGATCCTCAAGGTGCTTATCTTCCTAATGTCTCTGCAGCTAACCCGGGGAAGAGAATTGATTTCGTTGGTTCGTCGGCTCTGTCTCACTACGAGGATCAGTTTCTTCCTTACTGCGTCTTTGGATGTGACATGAAAAGGAGTTTTAGTGGCACTTTGTTTCGTTTCCCTTTGAGGAGTCCCGAGCAGGCTGCTTCTAGTAGGCTTTCGAGGCAGGCGTATTTTGAAGATGACGTTTCTTTGATGTTTGATCAGCTCTTCGAGGAAGGGGTTTTCTCGTTGCTTTTTCTTAAGTGTGTTTTGTCTATTGAGATGTACACGTGGGAGGCTGGAGATCCGGAGCCTAAAAAGCTTTATTCGGTTTCGGTCAGCTCTCCGAAGGATGATACTGTGCTGCATCGGCAGGCGGTTCTTAGACTGTCGAAGACGTCGATTTCTGGAGATAGGGAGATGGATGCGTTTAGTCTCGAGTTCGTGAGTGAGTCTGAGAAGGGGGGCCAAAGTAAACGGAGAACAGACAAGTTTTACATAGTTCAGACAATGGCATCAGCGTCTAGCAGAATTGGTTCTTTTGCTGCTACTGCATCCAAAGAATATGATATTCACTTGCTACCATGGGCTTCAGTTGCAGCTTGCGTATCAGATGATTCAGCAGAGGTACTGTGTCAGTTTATATGTGCTTTTTTTGTTTGCTATCTGTAGCTTATAAGTATTTTTGCTCATGTTTCACCTTCTTCTTTGTGTGTCTTTGCTGCCTATCATCCAGATAACTTGCTTTAGCCTGTTAAAATTTAGTTATAATTTTCCCATGTTGCAACTTCGTGTATATTCTGGCAGTACTGAACATGCAACTGCGTTTATTTATCTGTTTATAGTAATATTCCTTCATCCTAACATTTGCTGGAGACGTTGCATTCACTCTGTCTTCGTATGGTTTTGGCAGAATAATTTCTTAAAGCTTGGGCATGCTTTTTGCTTTCTTCCATTGCCTGTACGAACTGGATTGACGGTACAAGTCAACGGATACTTTGAGGTGTCATCAAATCGCCGCGGAATTTGGTATGGAGAAGACATGGACAGGAGTGGTAAAGTTCGTTCAGCCTGGAATAGGCTTCTCCTGGAAGATGTGGTAGCACCCTCTTTTGCACGATTGCTTCTTTGTTTGAGAGAAGTGCTTGATCCCAGGGATTCGTACTTCTCCTTATGGCCAAGTGGATCTTTTGAAGCACCATGGAACATTTTAGTTGAGCAAATTTACAAAAATGTGTGCAATGCTCCTGTGCTGTTTTCGGATCTTGATGGGGGGAAATGGGTGTCCCCTGCCGATGCTTACCTTCATGATGAGGAATTCTCAAGGAGTAAAGAACTTGGTGATGCCTTGCTGCAGCTTGAGATGCCTATCGTTTGCCTCCCAAGATCAGTTTTTGATATGCTTTTGAAGCACCCTTCCTTTTTCATTCCAAAAGTGGTTACTCCAGGTAGGGTGCGCAACTTTCTCAAAGGATGCAAAACGCTCTCAACTTTGAAGAAATCGTTGAAGCTAGTATTATTAGAGTATTGCCTGGATGATCTGACTGATGATGATGTTTGCACACAAGCCAGCAACCTGAAATTGCTTCCGTTAGCAAATGGTGACTTTGGTTTCTTTTCTGGAAGTGCAGAAGCTGTCGCCTATTTTATTTGTGACGAATTGGATCATATGCTTTTACAGAAAGCATACGACAGAGTAATTGATAGGAATATACCTCCAGGTTTATATAGCAGACTTTTTACCATTGCAGAGTCACAAACAGCAAATCTTGCAATTTTCAGTATCCAAAATTTGCTTCAGTTATTTCCGAGGCTTGTACCTGCTGAATGGAAATACAGAACCAAGATTTCCTGGCATCCAGACTCTAACCCAGACCATCCTTCGTCTTCGTGGTTTGTTCTCTTCTGGCAGTATCTCGAGAAACAGTGTGAGAGCCTTTTACTATTTCGTGATTGGCCAATCTTGCCATCCACATCTGGCTATTTGTATATACTCTCTGCACAGTCAAAATTGATCAATGCGGAGAAGCTTCCCGATGCTGTCAGAAATGTCTTGGAGAAGATTGGTAGCAAAATATTAAACAACAATTTCAAAGTTAAACATTCAGACTTGTCCTCCTTCGTTTCAGATGCTACTTACACAGGCGTCTTAGAATCCGTTTTTGATGCTGCCTCTTCAGATATGGAAGGGGTACAAAATTTAATTTATAATTTGAATGTTGAAGAGAAGGATGAACTTCGTAGTTTTCTTTTGGATCCAAAATGGCACATGGGGAATCAGGTTGGCGATCTATATCTCAGAAACTGCAAGATTTTACCCATTTATCGTGTATATGGAGAAACATGTACTCAAGAATCCGATTATTCTGATCTTGTTAATCCTCCTAAGTACTTACCTCCATCAGATGTGCCTGCCTGTCTTCTAGGATGTGAGTTTATTCTAAGCAGCAAAAGTAGGGAAGAAGATGTTCTGTCCAGGTACTATGGCATTGAGAGAATGAGGAAGAGTAATTTCTACAGGCAACATGTTTTCAGCAGAATTGAAATTCTGCAACCTGAGATTCGTGATCAGGTGATGATTTCTATTTTGCAGAATCTTCCACAACTATGTATGGAAGATAGATCCTTAAGGGAAGAATTGCAGAATCTAGAATTTGTTCCAACTGTAACTGGTCCTCTTAAACGCCCATCTGTTTTATACGATCCTCGTAATGAAGAGTTATATGCTTTGTTGGAAGATTCAGATTGTTTCCCTGGCAGTGGATTCCAGAAATCTGCGATTCTGGACATGCTTCAAGGTTTGGGCCTTAGAACAACTGTTTCTCCTGAGACGATTTTAGAGAGTGCACGATTGGTGGAGCGACTGATGAGCATGGATCTGGAAAAGGCCCATTCACGAGGTAAAGTGCTTTTCTCATTTCTAGAGGTCAATGCTATGAAGTGGCTGCCTAATCAGTCGAGTGAAGATGATGGGGCTATTAACAGAATATTCTCAAGAGCTGCGACGGCTTTCAGACCACGAAATCTGACATGTAACCTTGTTAAGTTCTGGAGCGAACTTAAAATGATTTGCTGGTGCCCTGTTTTAGTCTCTGCTCCATTTCAAACTTTACCATGGCCAGTTGTCACATCTACTGTTGCGCCTCCGAAGCTTGTACGTCCGAAGACAGATATGTGGCTTGTGTCTGCATCCATGCGGATACTGGATGGTGAATGTTCTTCTACACCTCTTGCATATAACTTGGGGTGGTTATCACATCCAGGAGGAAGTGCAATTGCGGCTCAATTGCTTGAACTTGGAAAGAACAATGAAATTCTGATTGATCAGGTTCTTCGGCAGGAACTAGCTTTGGCGATGCCGAAGATATATTCTATTCTTGCAGGATTACTTGGTTCAGATGAGATGGACATTGTTAAGGCTGTACTTGAAGGTAGTCGCTGGATCTGGGTGGGGGATGGATTTGCTACTTTGAGTGAGGTTGTTCTTGATGGCCCTCTTCATCTTGTTCCCTACATTCGTGTTATCCCTACCGACTTGGCTGTTTTTAGGAAGCTGTTCGTGGAGCTTGGGGTTCGAGAATTTTTAACTCCATCTGATTATGCTGATGTTTTATGTAGAATAGCTGAAAGGAAAGGTAATTCACCTCTTGATCCACAAGAAATCAGGGCAGCTGTGCTAATTGCGCAGCAGTTGGCTGAAGCGCAATTTCTTGACAAAGTCACAATCTATTTACCTGATGTTGCTGGTCGTCTGTTTCCTTCAAGTGACTTGGTCTACAATGACGCTCCATGGTTGACTGCATCAGACAATCATAGTAGCTCATTTAGTGCAGAGTCTACAATGCTATTGAATGCGAAAAGAACAATGCAAAAGTTTATTCACGGCAATCTTTCGAATGAGGTAGCAGAGAAACTTGGTGCTCGCTCTCTCCGTAGAGTCTTGCTAGCGGAAAGTGCTGATTCAATGAATTTTAGTTTATCTGGGGCTGCTGAGGCTTTTGGACAGCATGAGGCATTGACCACCAGACTTAAACACATACTAGAAATGTATGCTGATGGGCCTGGGATTCTTTTTGAGCTGGTTCAGAACGCGGAAGATGCAGGAGCTTCTGAGGTGACATTCCTTTTGGATAGGACTCATTATGGGACTTCTTCACTCCTCTCTCCTGAAATGGCAGATTGGCAAGGCCCTGCTCTGTATTGTTTCAACAACTCGGTTTTTACCCAACAAGATATGTATGCAATCTCACGCATTGGTCAAGCAAGCAAACTTGAAAAGCCTCTTGCGATTGGAAGATTTGGGCTGGGATTTAACTGTGTTTATCATTTCACAGATATCCCGGGTTTCGTTTCTGGAGAAAACATTGTTATGTTTGATCCCCATGCCAATCATTTGCCTGGCATCTCTCCAACTCACCCAGGCTTGCGGATTAAATTTGCTGGAAGAAATATATTGGACCAGTTTCCTGATCAGTTTGCACCATTCTTGCATTTTGGTTGCGACTTAGAGCATACATTTCCTGGAACACTCTTTCGGTTTCCTCTCAGAAACGCAAATGTTGCTCCTAGAAGTCATATAAAGAAAGAAACATATACTCCTGAAGATGTGTTATCCCTCTTCACTTCCTTTTCTGGTGTTGTTTCGGAGGCCTTAATTTTCCTGAGGAATGTAAAATCAGTATCCATTTTTGTTAAGGAAGGAGCTGGTCATGAAATGCAGTTACTGCATCGTGTTTGCAAAGATTACAGTGTTGGGAAAGATACGGAACCAAAGCCATCAAATCAAGTGTTTAGTCTTCTTGATGAAAATCTTTCTGCTGGAATGAACAAAGATCAGTTACTAAAAAAACTAAGCAGCACTGTAGTTAAAGATCTTCCCTATAAATGTCAGAAGGTTGTGGTGACTGAGCAAGATTCGTCGGGCTGTACTTCACATGGATGGATAACAGGTGAATATCTGAATGCCGGGGTAAGTAAAAAGCACTTAAATCTTCCAGAAATGTCCCATAAGTTAATACCGTGGGCTAGTGTTGCCGTCCTTATAAATTCTGTCAAGACTGATGAAACAGAGAACGCGGCTGCTAGCAATTCTGATATATTTGGGCCATCCACAATCTCAGCTCAGAATAGAAGAAATTTTGGGGGGCGTGCTTTTTGCTTTCTGCCTCTACCTATAACTACTGGCCTCCCTGCGCATATTAATGCATATTTTGAGTTGTCATCCAACAGGAGGGATCTTTGGTTTGGTAATGACATGGCAGGGGGTGGAAAAGTACGGTCGGATTGGAATCTTTACTTGATCGAGGAAGTTGTTGTACCAGCCTATGGTCATTTGCTTGAAAAAATTGCATCTGAACTTGGTCCATGTGATTTGTTCTTCTCTGTCTGGCCAGTAACTCTAGGAGCAGAACCGTGGGCATCCTTGGTTCGGAAACTCTACGGTTTTATTGCGAACAATGGTCTTCGTGTGTTACATACTAAAGCAAGAGGGGGCCAATGGATTTCAACTAAGCAAGCGATTTACCCTGATTTCAGCTTTCCTAAGGCAGATGAGCTAGTTGATGTCCTTGCGGACGCTGGTCTCCCTGTCATTAACATCTCGAACTCAGTTGCGGAAAGATTCAGAGAGGCTTGTTCATCTTTGCATTTTCTGACACCCCAATTGTTAAGGACCTTGTTGACCCGGCGAAAACGTGAGTTTAAGGATAGAAGTGGCTTGGTCTTGGCACTAGAATACTGTATTCTTGACTTAGAAGTTCCTTTTACGGCTGATCTTCTTTATGGTCTACCCCTGCTACCTCTTGCTGATGGTTCATTTACAACTTTTAGCAAGAGTGGGACTGCTGAGAGAATCTTTTTCGCAGAAGAGAATGGGTATGAACTTCTGAAGGATACACTTCCTCACCAGCTCGTGGACCGTGAAGTGCCGGAAGGAGTTTATAGTAAGCTGTTGTCTGTAGCACAAAGCGAAGAATCATGCATATGTCTTCTCTCTTGCAGCTTGCTTGAGAAACTCTTTTTTAAGCTACTACCAGCAGACTGGCATCTTGCTGAAAAGATAGTCTGGACACCTGGCCAGCACGGACATCCGACAGTAGAGTGGATACGGGTACTGTGGAGCTATCTTAAGTTATCTTGTGATGACCTCTCAGTATTTTCTAAGTGGCCCATATTGCCAGTTGAAGATCGCTGTCTCATGCAACTAACTGTAAATTCAAACGTTATCCAAGATGACGGCTGGAGTGAGAACATGTCTTCATTATTGCTGAAATGTGGATGCCGGTTCTTAAATCGTGAGCTTCCAGTAGAGCACCCTCAGTTGGAAAGATTTGTTCAGCCGCCAACTGCAGCAGGCATACTAAATGCACTTCTTGGAGTTTCTGGCGGGCAAGAAAACATAAAAGGAATTTTCCTTAATGTTTCAGAAGGAGAACTGCATGAGCTTAGGAATTTTATTCTTCAGTCAAAGTGGTTTTCTGGCGGACAAATGAATGAGGTCCACTTTGAGACCATCAAACACCTTCCCATATTCGAGTCATACAGAAATAGAAAGCTTGTGAGTTTGAATTGTCCAGTTAAGTGGCTAAAACCTGATGGCATCAGGGAGGATCTGTTGGATGATGATTTTGTACGCTTAGACTCAGAGAGGGAGAGAGCTATCTTCAAAAGATACTTACAAATAGAAGAACCCTCGAAAATGGAGTTTTACAAAGCTTGTGTACTCAATCGTATGTCTGAGTTCCTTTCTCAGCAAGAAGCTTTGTTGGCCATTTTGCATGATTTAAATGATCTGGTCGCCGATGATGTTGCCCTTCAGCGTGCATTATCTACAACTCCTTTTGTTCTCGCAGCAAATGGATTATGGCAACAACCTTCCAGGTTTGTCTAATCTTATTCCCGTTTTCTATTCTTATACGTTAGATATGTTACAATCACAGATTACCGCAGCAACTTGATATTAGCTGTATTTGTTGGCATTTACACTCCATATGGCAAATGGATATTTCTACAGTTGTCTTCATCTTTTTGTCCTCTTTTCAGGCTTTACGATCCTCGTGTTCCTGGGCTACAAGAGCTTCTTCACAAAGAAGTCTACTTTCCTTCTGAGAAATTCTTAGATTGTAAGATCCTGGATGCATTGGTTGGTCTTGGACTTCGGACAACTCTGGATTGTTCTACTTATGTGGATGCTGCTAGAAGTGTGTCAATACTACATGACTCGGGAGATCTAGAAGCATCGAGATATGGAAGAAGACTGTTCTTCCATATCAAAAATCTCTCTGTCAAACTATCATCCAAGACAGGTGAAGCGAATGATGATGAATCACAAGATCTTATGTCCAAGACAAGTGAAGACTCGCCTGATGGAGAAACCTTTCCTGAATATGAAGCCGATAGTATATATCTTGAGAGCTTGCCCACTGAGAAATCGGAGGATGAGTTTTGGGATCAAATGAGGTCTATCGCATGGTGTCCTATTTGTCTTGATCCACCAATAAAAGGAATTCCATGGCTTGAATCTAGTAACTTGGTGGCATCTCCAAATAGAGTAAGACCCAAGTCTCAGATGTTTTTGGTGTCTGCCACAATGCACTTACTGGACGGCGAGTGCCATTCGCCATATCTACTTCAGAAACTTGGGTGGATGGACTCTTTAAGTATTGATGTCCTTTGCAGACAATTAATTGAGATATCAAAGTCTTATAAAGAACAGAAGTCTCGTTCAACAGTAAATCCTGATTTTGAGAGCATGTTACAGAGTCAAATTCCTCTACTCTATACGAGACTGCAAGGACATGCTAGGGACAATGACTTTCTTGCTCTTACATCAGCACTGAACGGTGTTCCTTGGGTATGGCTTGGAGATGATTTTATCTCTGCAGATGTTCTTGCTTTTGATTCTCCCGTGAAGTTTACCCCTTATCTATATGTTGTCCCTTCAGAATTATCAGACTTTAAAGAACTGCTTCTGGAATTGGGTGTAAGGCTTAGTTTTGATGCGGCAGATTATATGAACACTCTGCAACACTTGCAGAATGATCTAAAAGGATCACCGTTAACAGAAGAACAGATATATTTTGTCCTTTGTGTTCTTGAAGCCATTGCGGACTGTTTCTCCGAGGCGTCACAAGATTGTGATAGAAATTTAGTGCTAGTTCCTGATTCCGCTGGACTTTTGGTCCCCTTGGATGATCTTGTTTATAATGATGCACCATGGGTAGACAGCAGTTCTCTTTCTGGGAAAAGGTTTGTGCATCCTAGCATCACCAGTGACATGGCTAATAGGTTGGGGATACAATCTCTTCGTTGTATCTCCTTAGTGGATAATGATATTACCCAAGATCTTCCTTGTATGGAGTTCACAAAGTTGAATGAGCTTTTATCACTATATGGCAGCAAAGATTTCTTGTTGTTCGATCTTCTTGAGTTAGCCGATTGCTGCAGGGTTAAAAAGCTGCACATCATCTTTGACAAGAGAGAGCACTCTCGCAAGTCCTTACTGCAGCATAATTTAGGTAATATTATTTGTCGTTTACTCTTTCAATTCTGGAGGCGGATTTATTTAAGGTGGATACCATTTTCGATACCAGAAACGATCTTTTGAGCTTATACGGGATGCATGTTTCTTTGTTGCTTGGTTTCAAATATTTGCTGAGTAATTGTTTGGTAGATTTCTAGGGTTATCTACCTTGATCGTCTTATTAATGTGTTCGCTCTCCCTTCTTTCAGGTGAATTCCAAGGACCTGCTCTAGTTGCCATTTTAGAAGGGGCTACATTGACCAGAGAGGAGGTTTGTAGTCTTCAGCTTCTTTCACAGTGGAGAGTTAAGGGTGAAACTCTCAACTATGGGCTGGGTCTTCTTAGTTGTTTCTTCATGTGTGATCTTCTGTCTATTGTTTCTGGTGGCAACTTTTACATGTTTGATCCCCAAGGGGCGACCCTCTCTGCCTCCACGACTCAGGCTCCTGCTGCAAAAATGTTCTCGCTGATAGGTATGAACGTCTAGTTGGCTTTGCTCCATGTAGAACCATCCTGCTTATGCTTCGTTAATCCATGGTTTTATGTTTCAGCTCCGGTTTTGATAAGTCAGTTTTATACTATTCAGTTGTCTTATTGAAGTTCACCTTTTATTAATTTCTACTGTTATTTTAGGTACAAATTTGGTTGAGCGATTCAGTGATCAATTTAATCCCATGCTGATTGGTCAAGATAAGGCATGGTCGTTGACAGATTCCACCATTATTCGGATGCCTTTATCATCAGAAATCTTGAAAGATGGACTTGAGGCGGGGTTAAATAGAGTGAAGCAAATATCTGACCAGTTTTTGGAGAATGCCTCCAGAATCCTCATTTTCTTGAAGTCAGTTTCACAGGTATTATAATTTATTTCTACACTGCTGTGGACGTCATTGAATTCTTTTTTCTCATGGGAATAGAATGCTATTAAATTCAATACTTCAGTAAAAAGATGGAGCGTTGAAACTGGTGGAATTTGGGCTTGAACACGGGCTACCATGCTGTTGTTAAATAACACGAAGTAAAAATTTCTTAAGTAGTTATATTTTCTGTTTAGGTTCGTCTGGAGATTTTGAGTTTTGTAGAAGCTAAATGTGTTTTGCTTTCTTCCATCCGTTGGATTTTACTTTTAGCTGTAATTTGACTGTTAGATATAGATATAAGTAAGTTGAAATTCAAATCTGAGGAATGAGTGAGGTCTGAATTTTGTCCTTGATTGTACGGATCTCTGCATGTGTAAATGTTAAATCACTTCAAGATTGTTGTGAAATGATTCATGTTTTGTCATCCTGCATTTCGTTTTAATCATTTGATGTCTGCGTTATGTACCAAACCTAAATAATGTGGAGAATGTTTTCTAATTTCAGGTTTCATATTCCACATGGGATCAAGGAAATGCAGAACCACATCAAGATTTCGCTCTGCATATTGATTCAGCATCAGCTATCATGAGGAATCCCTTCTCGGAGAAAAAATGGAGAAAATTTCAACTTTCGAGGTTGTTTAGTAGCTCAAACTCTGCTGTTAAATCACAAATAATAGAGGTTAACCTACATATAGGGGAAAACAAAATTCTGGATCGATGGCTTGTTGTTCTCAGCATGGGCTCTGGACAATCACGAAACATGGCTCTTGACAGGTATGTAGTTCTGTCATCACTAACTATTATCGACATTAAATCTTCTGGCCTTATATGCTTTGATGTTTATACCATCTGAAAAAGCCATGTCAAAAAGAAACTGATATACATAATCTCTATAAAATGTTTAAACTATCTTTTGAAATTTGAAACGTCACAAGTTAATATCAAAATCATGGCAGCAAACACATTCAGTTCACTGTGCAAGTTGTTACTTGTCGTACTTGATAACACCATAATTTGTCTGGGCGTTGAATGGAAATTGAACCTTTTATTTTATTAGTGAAAATGAAACGAATTCCATTTACTCATGTGTTTTCTCAAAATTAGTATATGTGATGAGTGTACTATAGAGGTTATCATATTTCTATTCGTTAAAATATTACTTATCTGCAGGAGGTATCTAGCGTACAATTTGACACCTGTTGCTGGTGTTGCTGCACATGTATCTCGAAATGGTCGTCCTGTTGATGTTCATCCAGCAAGCCCCATAATGTCTCCTTTACCTTTGTCTGGTAGTGTGAATCTACCTGTCACCATCCTTGGATGCTTCCTTATTCGGAACAATTGTGGCCGTTTTCTCTTCAAAAATCAGAATGGGAGAGATATGTTAGAGCCACAGCTTGATACTGGAGATAGATTGATTGATGCATGGAACAAAGAGTTAATGTCATGTGTTCGTGATTCTTACATAGAAATTGTGGTGGAAATGGAAAGGCTAAGGCGAGAGCATTCGAGCTCTTCAATTGAGTCAAGTATAGCACGTCAGCTGGCCCTTTCCCTTAAAGCCTATGGTCATCAATTGTATTCTTTCTGGCCACGATCTAATCAACATGCTTTGCTTACCCAACATGACGGTGCTCTAGTAACAGAAATGCCCAAGCCGGAGTGGGAATGCTTGGTTGAACAAGTTATAAGGCCGTTTTATGCTCGTGTTGCTGACCTTCCTCTGTGGCAGCTTTACTCAGGAAATTTGGTTAAGGCTGAAGAGGGTATGTTTCTAACACAGCCTGGTAGTGAGGTTGCTGTTAATTTGCTTCCCGTTACAGTTTGCAGCTTTGTGAAGGAGCATCACCCTGTTTTTTCCGTGCCTTGGGAATTGTTGGCTGAAGTCCAGGCAGTAGGGATTCCTGTTCGAGAAGTTAAACCAAAGATGGTTCGCGATCTTCTAAGGAAGTCATCTGCATCTATCGATCTCCGATCTGTTGATACTTATATTGATGTGCTTGAATATTGTCTCTCAGATATTCAATTCATTGAAGCACTTAACCCCGAAGGGACTAACATGGATGAAACAAGCAGTACTTCTGGTTCGATGTCGATGCCTACTCAAGCTCAGGCTGGCTCAAGTGACGCTTTTGAAATGATGACAAGCCTAGGGAAGGCTTTGTTTGATTTTGGTAGAGTTGTTGTTGAAGATATTGGTCGTGCTGGAAATAGTAATAGCAGATATAGTAATGTTGACCCGAGGTTTCTATCTGCGGTTAATGAACTTAAAGGATTACCATGCCCGACTGCAACAAACCAGTTAACTCGTTTAGGTACTTCTGAGCTATGGTTGGGCAACAAGGAGCAGCAGACATTGATGTTACCTGTGTCTGCAAGATTTATCCATCCAAAAGTGTTTGACAGATCGAGCTTGTCTGATATATTTTTGAAGTCTTCAGTTCAAGCATTTTTAAAGTTAAGGAGCTGGTCTCTTCCTTTACTGGCTAGTCATATGAAATATCTTTTTCATGATCATTGGGTAAATTATATCACGCAGTCAAATGCTGTGCCATGGTTTTCATGGGAAAGTACATCAAGTTCTAGCGATGATAGTGGCCCCTCGCCTGAATGGATAAGGCTCTTTTGGAAGAATTTCAATGGATCAGCAGATGAGCTCTCACTCTTTTCGGACTGGCCTTTGATTCCTGCTTTCCTTGGCAGGCCGATTTTATGCCGTGTAAGGGAGAGACATTTAATCTTTTTTCCACCACCACCTTCGCAGCCAATCTCTGGAAGTGTTAATGATATGAGTGATATGCCCACAACATCAGTAAGTGATGGTTCTTTATCTGACTTAATACAGCACTATGCTTCAGGGTTCGACCTAGCACAGAGAAAGCATCCTTGGCTGATTTTACTGCTGAACCAGTGCAATATACCTGTCTGTGATACTGCATATATTGATTGTGCCGAGAGATGCAAGTGTTTGCCTTCACCAAGCATGTCGCTTGGCCAAGCTATTGCCTCCAAGCTTGCTGAAGGCAAACGAGCTGGCTACATTACTGATATCTCTTCCTTCCCAACGTCTGGCCGTGATGAGCTTTTCACACTTTTGGCTAATGATTTCTCTTCAAGTGGCTCAAGATATCAAGCATATGAACTTGAAGTACTAAGTTCACTTCCTATATTTAAGACTGTCACGGGGTCTTATACACATTTGCAAAGGCAGAATTTGTGTATAATCGCTGGAAATTCCTTCCTCAAACCACATGATGAATGTTGCTTTTGCTATTTTCCAGATTCAGTCGAATGTCACTTTCTCCAAGCCCTTGGGGTCGCTGTGTTGCATAATCATCAGACTTTAGTAAGGTTTGGGTTAACTGGGTTTGAAAGCAGATCTCAATCTGAACAAGAAGATATACTAATTTATCTATATGGAAATTGGCGAGATTTAGAGGCCGACTCTACTGTGATTGAAGCTCTTAGGGAGGCTAAATTTGTGAGAAGTTCTGATGAATTCTCCTCTGAGCTGTCAAAACCGAAGGACTTGTTTGACCCTTCTGATACATTACTAGTGTCAGTCTTTTTTGGTGAAAGAAAACGATTTCCTGGAGAAAGATTCTCATCAGAAGGTTGGCTTCGCATTCTAAGGAAAGTTGGCCTTCGAACCGCAGCGGAAGCCGATGTCATACTTGAATGTGCCAAAAGAGTGGAATTTCTGGGCAGAGAGCGTGATAGACCCTCTGAAGAAGATTCTTTTGAAACGGATCTTGTGCACTCTGAGAAGGATATTTCAGTCGAGTTATCTACACTAGCAGGATCTGTACTTGAAGCTATATTTTTAAACTTTGCTGGTTTTTATAGCACTGCGTTCTGCAACACTCTTGGTCAAATTGCATGCGTACCTGCTGAATCAGGATTTCCAAGTATTGGTGGCAGAAAAGGTGGCAAAAGAGTCCTTACAAGTTATAATGAAGCTGTTCTTTTACGGGACTGGCCCCTGGCTTGGAGCTCTGTTCCTATTCTTTCAAGTCAGAGATTCATTCCACCTGAGTTTTCATGGACAGCATTTCGACTAAGAAGTCCTCCGATTTTCTCGACTGTTCTTAAACACTTGCAGGTAAGAATACTCTTCTTCTCTTTTTGCTTTATTTGTGTACTCTTGTCACGTGCATGGATAAAAGAGGCCTGATCAAATATGTCCAGGTTATCGGACGGAATGGTGGTGAAGACACTCTTGCTCATTGGCCCAATGATCCAGACGTGATGACAGTTGATGTTGCTTCTTGTGAAGTTTTGAAGTACCTGGAAAAGGTTTGGGGCTCCCTCACTTCTTCAGGTGCGTATACTACTTAATATAACACTCAACATTGGATACAAATATTCAATCTACATTCAAGCTATTGCAGCTGTGATAACACAATCTGGCAGAGGAATTTCGTTTTAGTAACAAAATAAAGAGGTGTGAAGTATCCATGAAATTTCTGGAATGATCATTTTACTCAATAGGTGGTGAGAATAAATGAAGTAGTAACAGGAAAAAAACTAGTTGTCCATTGTGTTTTTTTTTCCAGCCTTGCAAGCTGACAACAACGAAAAACAGGAAAAGTTGGATTTGTGTGTTGCAGCTGCATGCAGTACTTTGATAGGACTGCTGTATAGTTTTCTATTAGCATGTTGAAAAACCTCTAATGATATTTTTGTCCCGTTTTGTAATGTCTGTCATCCAGATATTTTGGAATTGCAAAAGGTGGCCTTTCTACCGGCTGCAAACGGAACACGCTTGGTTGGCGCAAGCTCCCTTTTTGTTCGCTTACCAATCAACCTATCGCCTTTTGCATTTGAACTTCCTAGTCTCTATCTACCCTTTCTGAAGATCCTTAAAGATTTGGGACTTAACGATGTGCTTTCAGTTGGAGCTGCAAAGGATATCCTCTCCAAATTACAAAAACTATGTGGTTATCGGCGTTTGAACCCGAATGAGCTTCGAGCTGTCATGGAAATTCTTCATTTTCTCTGCGATGACACAAATGCGACAAAGGCACCCAATGATTCCACTATTAATTCTGATGTGATAGTCCCAGATGATGGCGGCAGACTTGTCCATGCACGATCTTGTGTTTACGTCGATTCCTTTGGGTCACGCTATGCGAAATACATTGACACTGCAAGGTTAAGACTTATTCATCCAGGTCTTCCGGAGAGGATCTGTCTAGATTTGGGTGTGAGAAAGCTGTCCGATGTGGTTATTGAGGTATGCGTGGCAACAGTTGCTTTTTCTCAAGCTTTTTTTTTTGTTATATTTTCTGTATGTGAAACGATCTCAAAATACTTTCGTCTTTACGTAGGAACTTGAAAGCATGGAACCTATCCAAACCTTAGATAACATTGGGTCCATATCAGTGAAGGCTATGAGAAGGAAGTTACAGAGCGAATCGTTTCAAGCTGCTTTATGGACTGTGAGCCGTCAGATCACCACCGTGGATGACTTGTCTTTTCAAGATGTCCACCGTTCGCTTCAATCTGCTGCAGAGAAAATTGAATTCGTCAGAAATATATATACTCGATTTCTTCTCCTGCCAAACTCTGTTGACGTTACCCTCGTGTCTAAGGAGTCCATGATTCCCGAATGGGAGAATGAATCCCGTCATCGAACAATGTATTACATCAATCGTCACAGAACATCTATCCTAGTTGCCGAACCCCCTGGATACATTTCTTTACTGGATGTCATGGCAACAGTGGTGAGCGAGGTTCTAGGCTTTCCAACTTCCTTGCCTATAGCATCTTTATTTTCATGTCCTGAGGGATCTGAAACTGAAATTTCCGCTTGCCTAAGACTATGCTCTCATGCTCTCACCAACATCGGCACAGCTGTTGATAGCACTGTTGGCCAAGAGATAATGCCGCAGGATGCTGTACAAGTACAGCTTCACCCTTTGAGACCATTCTATAAAGGGGAGATTGTTGCTTGGAAAATCCAACAAGGAGACAAACTGAGATACGGAAGAGTCCCAGAGAATGTTCGACCTTCTGCAGGCCAAGCCCTTTACAGATTTAAGGTTGAAATGACACCTGGAGAGACTGGTTTATTACTTTCATCTCAAGTTTTCTCCTTCCGTGGCACGTCAATCGAAAATGAAGGTCCCTCGTTGTTGCCCGAGGTGCTCCCTGCAGTATCTGATAACAAATCTCAAGGGAACTCAGAAAGTTCCAGAACTAACAATGCAAGTTCTTCTAGCCAGGTTTGTTACATATCTCGTGTACTATACTTGCTTCTTGCTTCATGTTTGTATTATTTATATAAGCTTTGCGATACTAGGAGACAAAATGCCTACCGTTTTATACAACTTGTGATAGTTTGATATTTTATCATATTCATGCTCAAGGTTAAAACGATATGTGGAAGTTTGATTGAGTTTGTTCTTTGTCACCTGCAGCCTGTGAATGAAACGCAATATGGTCGAGTCACAGCTAAAGAATTAGTTGAGGCGGTCAACGAGATGCTCTCTGCAGCTGGAATCAACATGGAACTGGAGAATCAATCTTTACTACAGAGAACCATAACCCTTCAAGAAGAACTCAAAGACTCTCAAGCAGCATTTATACTCGAACAGGTTCGCTGACAATAAAACCCTCCATATTCAAAAACTAATAATTAGAATCACAATGATAATAATAGCAAAACACATGTATTTGTGTCTGCTTTTCTTGCAGGAGAGAGCAGAGGCTTCCCTGAAAGAAGCAGAGACGGCGAAATCACAGTGGGTTTGCAAGATATGTCTGATCAAAGAAGTGGACATAACCATTGTACCATGCGGACATGTCTTGTGTCGGGAATGTTCAGCTTCAGTCGCTAGATGTCCCTTTTGTCGTCTTCAAGTCACAAGAACCATCCGAATCTTCCGACCGTAAACAAACCACCAAAATATTTATTTTATATCAATCACTATTTATCAAAAAGGTTTTGTCCTCTGTAGAAACAGTTTCTGCTGATTCATTGGCAGCTTGTATATACTTTGGTGTCTTCTTTTAAATTAATGAAAATATTATTTCCAGCCGCTACCATCATGTCGTCTCTCCATTTTAGTTTTGTTTCGATTACGGACTCACATTAAAAGCCTTTTTCCAACGAGGTTGTTACCTCTAAGAAAACGAGGATGTGGAGTCTATGGGCTATTATTCCATGGGCCTTGTTGATTCATATTGGGCTTAAAATTTCTGTAATGTTGACACCAAAAGAGAGGGAAGTGATTAGTCAACCAGAAGGAGACACGTGGTGGTCTACGTAGACGTTAGATAACCACCACTCAGATAAGAAGGAGAGAGAAAGCAGAAAGGATATGTGGCGGGAGAAGAGAGAGAGGTTACACTTCAATGGCGTCTCTCCAACTCTGCGACGGTTATCTTCTCTCTAAGCCCTCTGTATCTCCACGCTTCCGTCTCCCCCAACGAATCTCTCACCGCCTCATCCCCACCAAAGCATCCGCTTCTCCTCCTCCACCATCACCATCTTCATCTTCTTCACTGTCTCTCACTCGGCGGGACCTTCTCTACCAATCGGCGGCAGTATCACTCTCCCTTTCCTCCATCGTCGGACCAGCTAAAGCTGATGAACAGTTATCCGAATGGGAAAGAGTCTTCCTCCCAATCGATCCCGGCGTCGTTCTTCTCGACATTGCTTTCGTCCCCGACGAGCCTAGCCGCGGTAAACTCTTTTTTTTTCTCTGTTACGAACCTTAAAGGTTAATGGCGTCATTTACTAATCACGATAATGAAAAATCAATTAGGGTTTCTACTGGGGACGAGGCAGACTCTGTTAGAGACCAAAGACGGTGGAAACACGTGGGCCCCACGATCAATCCCTTCAGCTGAAGAAGAGGATTTCAATTACAGGTTCAATTCGATCAGCTTCAAAGGCAAAGAAGGGTGGATCATCGGCAAGCCTGCTATCTTGCTGTACACTGCCGATGCCGGAGAGAATTGGGATCGAATCCCCCTTAGCTCTCAGCTTCCTGGTGATATGGTATTATATTACTACGCCTGTTTCCTCTGGTGGTTTCAGAGCTTATGGTGAATGTTGAGCTTGTTGTGTAGGTGTTTATAGAGGCGACGGGAGAAAAGAGTGCTGAGATGGTTACAGATGAAGGTGCTATCTATGTTACTTCTAACAAGGGATATAACTGGAAAGCTGCTATTCAGGAAACCGTCTCAGCTACTTTGAATAGGTTCTCTTCATTACTCTTGCCTTTGGTTTTCTATTGATGGCATTTTAAGAGCAAATAATGTTGAAAACAAAAAAAAATTGTATTTGTTTGGAAATTAGCAAAGTAGAGTTCCTGATTCTGTATATTTTCCCATGATTTTACAGGACGGTCTCCAGTGGAATCAGTGGTGCTAGTTACTACACGGGAACCTTCAGTGCTGTTAATCGTTCACCAGATGGAAGATATGTTGCTGTTTCCAGCCGTGGTAACTTCTTTTTGACGTGGGAGCCTGGGCAGGTGAGCCTCACTTATGGATACATGCCAATATTTACTAATGCTGTTTGCTGTTGAACTTGTGGTCCTTTAATGGCATAGCTAGGTGAAGTTGTAGTGCACTTATCAAAATGAACTTTTGGTCCCTTTAAGAAGCTTATTTCAAGCTCTGTCAGTTTGCTCATGGCTGATTATTTAGCACCAATTAGGTTAAATGTAAATAAGAGTATTATTAGCATGTATAACAATCCGCTAGAATTTTATCCAAGTAACTAGTGATAAGAGTGAACTACGGTGAATAGGTAATCGGTATCATGCGTGTTACAACCGATTAGCAAATATCTCTCTTGTTTTTTGTGTGTATGTTGTATGGTTGGTCTTAAAACCGTCACTGACTGTAGTATTTGAACATTGCAGCCTTACTGGCAACCACACAATAGAGCAGTTGCCAGAAGAATTCAGAACATGGGATGGAGAGCTGATGGTGGTCTTTGGCTTCTTGTTCGAGGAGGAGGACTTTATCTTAGCAAAGGCACTGGTGTAAGTACTGCAACGAGACTCTCCTAACTCTTTTTTTTTCACTTGTATTTCCTTGCAAGCTTATGGATTTATGCGACTAAAAGGGTGCCACGAACTAAGACTAAACACAGTTTTGGTTTGTTATCTGCTACTCACTGGACTACAAATAAAGGGGGAAAAACATTGTTTTCTTGTGATTTGAATTCTATTCTAACGGTCCAATCAGTTTCTGCATCTGAATTTTGTACTCCAATGTTTTTAATTGCTCTAGATTTCAGAGGACTTTGACGAAGTTCCAGTACAAAGCCGTGGGTTTGGCATTCTAGATGTTGGTTATCGCTCGGAGGTACATGATGAGTTTACGCAATGATCGATCATTCAAATGTTTTGAATGCCGCTCAGATCCTTACCCCCCAACTTTTTTTTTGTTGTTGTTGGGTGTTGCAGGAAGAAGCATGGGCAGCAGGAGGGAGTGGGATTCTACTGAGAACAAGAAACGGAGGCAAGTCATGGAACCGTGACAAAGCTGCTGACAACATCGCAGCTAATCTGTACGCGGTCAAGTAAGTATTTAATCTAATGAAACGTCAAAACGCAAGCCTTTGGTGACACCACTTCTCATTGCTCCTCCTGACCCATCTCATCTCAATCCATTTTTCAAACAAACTAATCAGCTCTCTAAATCATATCTATGCGTGTTTGCAGATTTGTGGATGACAAGAAAGGGTTTGTGCTTGGAAACGATGGAGTGTTGCTTCGATATGTGGGATGAAGAGAAGGTGAATTGAGAGATTCGTTTTTTGTTTTGTTTCAGTCTTTCTTTGTAAAGCGTTTACTGCGTCTTGATACTGCATTACAAAGTATTGTATACATTCCCACCATGCATGAGGTATGTATATTTAAAGTTCTTATAAAATCTACTAGCCCGTTTATGTTTCTTGTGGGAAACCTTTGTTTGACTGTTATTGGATTTGGGTTGAATCCTAATCAATGCTTATAGTAAATTAATTAAACTTTTTTATATATCCATTTAATAATCTCATGAGGATATTCTCATAAATTCTCTTGTAGGCAAAGAATAAACTTTTTTCCCTCGCCGACAGAACACGGTCTATGGAGAGAGAGAGAAGCATACTGTTTCCAAGTTGTTAACGCGGTTTTGTTTTTGTCATGTTTATAATTTATAATAACAAAATAATAAATTTGGTTGGTCGTTTGAAATTCAAAAGGAAAAAATATAAATTTTGTGACGCTCCGGTGGCGACGAGAGGGGAGGAGCAGAGATCTCTCGTTCGTTTTTTTACTGTTTTCCCGGAAAATCCGGCAAGGAAAAGCTAACAACAACAACAACAACAACGAACCTAAGGAGAAAAATCGTTTCCTTTCACTCCACGAGTTTCCACCTCTCTTTCGTAACCTCTCAGCGTCTCTTCCTCGTTTTCTCTCTTCTTTTTTTCTCTCCTCGAAAAAATCTCAACACATCTTAGAATAGGGTGTGTGTGGTGGTGGTAAGATAGATTGATATAGAGCGGCAATCAAATGCTAACGGATCGAGGGAGGCGAGTTTCTATCTGTATTGGGACTCTTGACTATGGCCACCGAAAATTCCGTGGTAATGGTTGTTACGGAGGTTTCGTTGACCGATCCTCAGAGAGATGCCGCGACTGGAGTCCTTCATCAGCATCGAGAATTCTCCGTATCTCCTCTCCCACCACGTCTCCACCGTCGGCGACTTCTCCCGTCTCCCTGAATGGCTCCTACTCTAACAACGGCTCCGCTGGCGGCTATATCGAGCATCGTGTCTCCAAGTTCGACACTCTCGCCGGCATTGCCATCAAGTACGGTGTCGAGGTAATTAATGCCTTTCTATATTATTACGTTTTCCAGAAAATTTGATTCTATGGTTGGTTATATCTTCTTATTTTCTGAATCACGACATAGTGTGGGGAATAATGTTTAGTTAAATAAAAAAAAAGATGCAACCTTTATAAATCATATGGAGTTTTGACTTCAAATGCTAGAAACAATTCAGCTCGTGACCTTCTCACTCTCATTGTCGGAATGTCTGAGTCTTCTAATTGCCTTTTATTTTTTCTTGTATCTTAAAATATCCTAAATTTTTTTTTTTTTGCTATAATTCAGGTAGCAGATATTACGAAGCTAAATGGACTTGTAACTGACCTTCAAATGTTTGCTCTCAAGTCTCTCCGGATTCCATTACCTGGGAGGCATCCTCCTTCTCCCTGCTTATCTAACTCCTCCTTCACCCATGGGTACCCTTTTTTAACCATCTTGCTCGGTCCCTCGTGTAATTTTCTATGGCTTATTAGATAGGCCTTTAAGTCTGTGAGCAGTTAAACAACCGAATAAAATAAACATGTCCGGACCCTGCACATTGTTTTAAGTAGATTAGCCTTTGAATTTATTGGTTTTGCATAAAAGGAGCATCCACAAGTCAAAAGTAATCCTTTATCTCCATGATTGATACTTGCAGAGAGGATTGTTCTGAGCCAGCTTCATCATCACCAAGCAATGGCAACCTCCAAGATGTGTTTGACCCCTTCCAGTCTCTGAGGGAGACGAAGAAGATCTCTCCAGCCATGGACTCCCTGCAAGGTTACTACGGTCTGAAACCAACAAGCAGGAGAGCTTCTGAAGCTTCTCATCTCCAAGACAATGATCAGTACCTCAAACCGTTCCCAGCCACCAGTACTCCTTTAAACCAACACAGAAAATCCAGAAGCTTGGTTGATGCAGTTATCGCCGAGGTCAACCAATCATCATCCAACGGGTACAACAAGGAAGTGAATTCTGCTGATAAGCCAATCAGAAGACGCCAAAAATCTGAAGCTGATTTCAGTTCGAGGACCCCAGAACTGCTTCTGAAGAAGGAGAGCAGAAGCAGCAGTGGCGTGTTTTCTGCAATAGCCGGGAAAGGTTTAGCACTTAGACCCAAAGCAGCAGCGAGCAGAACTAACTCGCCAGCAGGATACTAATGGTAATCACCAATCCAGTACCAAGTCAATCTGATGGATGCTCCTTTGGGAGACAGCTTCTCAAGCGTGAGGAAATCGTTTAGCGCCTCTATTCTGCAAGAACCGGTCAACAAGGGTGGTTCATCATCATCATCGCTATGGACACTGAAAGCAGATTTGCTCCAACAAGCAGCCATGGCAAGGTCTATCTTTGACGGATTGCCTAAGCCTCTAACTGGTCGGAGAAACAAAAAGGCTATGTAGCTTCTTCATCTCTTAAACTTTATTGACTGTACGACTGTGTCCCAAAAAGCAAGAGAAGCTAGTAGGTAAAATTACAAGTAGAGTGTACATTGCACTGCATTGCATTTAATTTAAAAACAATAATGCAACTTGTGTTGTGACTTGTGAGTGAGTGTTATGTTAGATCGGGCACACTAAATGTATTTTTGTGTATGTTTGAAATAAAAAAGTTGCAATGAAAAATCATTTTGATATTTTTTTTCAATGGACAAAAGAAAAAGAAAAATAAAAGAACAAATCTGAAATCTCTTACTAGGCGTTCAGGTATTGATTGAATTTTTGGGTATTTCAGTATTGAAATCTAGTGTCTTTTTATATATTTTGTATATGGGATTGAATTTGATATTTTTGGTTTGGATGGAATTCGGATATTCAAAATTTGAAAAGTAAAAATTCAATTTTTTATTGCTCAAATTTCTTATAATTAAAAATTTTCTATTAACTAAAACTGATTTTATAATTTTTAATAGATTAAACAATTAACAATTTGAAGATAAACTTTGAAAGTAAAAAGATATCAATCTCCCTCGCTTGAATATTCTTCTCTTATATTAGTTTTTGTGTTTGTGACTTTGTGTTGTGATATGTTTGTTTGGTCTCTGTTTTTGACCAATATCTTGGAGTTATAATGTTCCGAATCCATTAATTTTTTTGTCAGATAACTTAATATGTTAAAAGAAAAGATATCAATCAAAATTTTGTTTTGAGTTTTTGGATGAAACTATACATAAAACAAAAAAAATTAGACGAATAGCAAATCATTTTTTTTACAATTTCATATATGATTTTATCTTAATTTTTTGTAAATTATCAATATAAATATTTTAAATAAAATGAAACAAATAAATTAGCAATATAGAATTAAATATATATATTCGAATGTTTTCGGATATTCATTCGGCACTCAGGTTAAAATATCCAATTTGTTCTAATTTTATATCCATGCAAGTATTTTGCTACTTCAATTAAGATTTCGGTTTGATTTTTTGTTTTCGATTCGGATTCTGTAGTTGTTGGTTTTGGATATCCGGGTAAAGGCCCACCCCGCTCTTACATTGAGGAAGCGAGTTCCAATTCTCGAGAGCAGTTCTCCTCCTTCTCTCGAGCAGAAACAAACCCTAGAGTTCAGATGATGATGATGAGAAGTCTCTTTTCCGGCGCCAAGCGGCTATCAACTCCCTCGCTAATCTCGACGACCACGAGAAGCTACAGCCTGATTCCGATGGTAATCGAGCACTCGTCGCGAGGAGAGAGAGCCTACGACATCTTCTCTCGCTTGCTCAAGGAGCGTATCATCTGCATCAACGGCCCAATCAACGACGACACCTTCCCACGTCGTCGTCGCTCAGCTTCCTCTTCCTCGAATCCGAGAACCCTTCCAAGCCGATCCATATGTATCTCAATTCACCCGGAGGCCACGTCACCGCCGGTACAGTTTACTTTCATTAACTTCTTATTGTTTAGCCTTTCGGTCAAGATTCTGGAATAATAGTGTGTGATTAGGACGAATCGGATTTTGCTCAAAAACGGCCACGATAGAGATAGAGACTATTGTTCGTTGTTCCTTTGTGGGATTTGGTGTATTTTACCTAACTTTTTGAGGTCTCTGCAATCAAAGTAATCTCTTGATTCATGCAATGAGAGGTTGGAATCTTGATTATTGTTACACAAATCTCTACTGAATCAACTCTTTTGTTGCTGGTTAACTCAGTGTCTAGTTTGTGACGAAATCTCTAATTTGGAGATCCATTTTTTTTTTAATTATATCTTTTTTTAATTATATCTTCTTTTTTTTGTTAATTATATTTTTTTTTGATGCAGGTCTAGCAATTTATGATACTATGCAGTACATTCGTTCTCCGATAAGCACAATCTGTCTAGGCCAGGCTGCATCGATGGCCTCTCTCCTCTTGGCAGCTGGCGCCAAGGGACAGAGGCGGTCGCTGCCTAACGCGACGGTTATGATTCATCAGCCTTCGGGTGGGTATAGCGGTCAGGCCAAGGATATAACGATTCATACGAAGCAGATTGTTCGCTGTGTGGGATGCGTTGAATGGTCTGTATGCCAAACACACGGGTCAGGCTATTGATTTGATCGCGGAGAACATGGATAGGGATAACTTCATGACTCCTGAAGAGGCTAAGGCGTTTGGGATAATCGATGAGGTGATTGATGAGAGGCCGTTGGAGTTGGTGAAAGATGCAGTTGGGAGTGGAAGCAAAAATGATAAGAAGAGTTCGAGTTAAAAGGAAGAAGTTACAAGCTCTGGTAAATCAAAAGTATCTTCTTTTTTTGCTTTGCTTCAGTTAGATCACACTTTTCTTCTATGGATGAATATTGATGCACTGCAGGGGCAGTAATCTCTTAAAAACTGTTTTGATTCTTTTAATAAATCGTTCATGTTGTTTCAGTACTCTTTTCCTTGGGTGTCTTTACACAGTGTCATATCGGATTTGAGTTAAATGAATTAATTGGATTAAGTTTTATGGTGATTCTGATCCAATACACACTTGTTCTGTTTGATTATTACACGTTCATTTGAACTAACTAGAAAGTTCAGAACTGTGAGATTGTTGTTTAGTTTCAGGAATCATCAAATCTTAGATGATATGCTTATGTGAAGAAATTGATGCTGCCGTCTGCCGCTGGTTATTACTATTTTTTTATCAATAGTAATATTCGCTTTCATTAAAAAAAAATTGTGCGCTTTTGTATTATAGAACACCATGAGATTCTTATGGTAATTATTGGACTTTGACTATACTCTGAGAAATTAGGGAGAGTTACTTTTTAAGATCTCCATGACAGAAGCAGGATTGTTATTTATGCTTAATATAGTATTTGTGTGTTTTCCACTTGATGTTAACTCGTTTTTCAAAGTCGAGCAGAATTATTATTCATGTTTGTAGTATTTATTTATTTTTGTTTGCTTGTGGTTAATCTAATGGTAAAATCTCTATATATTATTTTTTGTCAATCCAGTGGTAAATCTATAATTTGTAAATGGAAGTGTGAAGGAAATAGGAGTAGGAGTCTCTTATTGCTTCTCGGATACGATCGAATTGGATTGTGGATTGGCTAGTTCTCCTTAAAAGAAATTAGGGGTTTTATAGAGGAAACAAAAAACGCCTATAGCTCCGGGGCGTAAAAGAGGAGAGAGCAAGGGTAACACCAAGGGGAAGTTGATCCTTGGTGATCTCGTTCTTGCCAGAGTCAAAGGCTTCCCTGCATGTAGTGGGGGTGGGGGTCAACCATATAGCGTTAAAGTGTGTAGTCAGGTAGCCTGGGTCTCCGTCATCAAAATCACTTGAGGTCAACGAAAGCTTCCTGTCCAAAGCACACATCGATTTGGACCCAAGGAAGCCCACTTGATATTTTCAGAGAATAAAGGCCCAGATTCAAAATCAACACATCACACATGCTCTTTTTTTTACTCACTCACCGACAGAGTGTATTTCCCTCGTTCAACATGTGAAAGTTGTGATGTGAGCTAACACCTAATTATTCCCCGAGACAATTTGCCAATGGTATATGGTTCTTTTTCTTTCGGTCATAGACTGTAAAAGCATAACCACTTGAAAGTTCTGGAAAAAAAAAAAAGAAAAGAAAAAGAAAAAGAAAAGTTAGTAAGTTTCAAACGAGCTCAAAAGAGAAGAGGAACGGGCATTCTGGAGGTAAGCAGATCAGCATGGAAAGAGTAGAGTTACCACAACTTCACGAGCATCCTTTGGTACCTTTCAGTCGCTTTGTTTCTAGTCGGTGCAAGGTGTGCAGCCATTTCTCTAGGTTGTTTGAGGTTTACATCTATGGAGGGTACCGTTGCAATGAACTGGGGTGTGGATGGGCTGTGTTCCATAAAGATTGCGCCAATCCTTTAAAAGAGATCAACCACTCTTTCCATCCCGACCATCCTCTCAAACTCATCATCACTATCCTTCCCTTACAAGACTCCCAATCACATACATGTTTCTGTGGAAGAAGTTTCAAAGATGGTTATTGTTGTGCAATATGTGATTACAAGTTGTGTTTGGTGTGCGCGAGGAGACAAGAACCACTTGTTCTTCCTGAAAATTCATACGGAGGACACGAGCATCCACTCAAAATCGTATGTGATCCTTACAATAGGCGGAGTCCAGAACTTTGCAAAGCATGTGTTAAATATTTAGACCAGACAGATCATCATTACAGATGTCAAGAGTGCGAAGAATTTGCCATCCATATAGATTGTCTTGAATTGTTTCCAGAAGCATACCACACTTCCCATCCCCAACACCCACTCAAGTCACTTAGAGGTCATCAAGTTCCTGATTACGCCGACAAGAATTGTCTTCTTTGCGAGAAGGAGTTCGATCAAGTACCACATCACCAACTTCAACATTGTGATGTTTGTAATGTAAGCATATGCAGTTTCTGCATGATAGACCCACCACCGGTTGAGGTTGAATGCATGAAGACACATGAACATCAACTTCATCTTGTTCCAAGACTCATTGACTTCACTTGCAATGCTTGTGGTACCCAAGGCAGCCGAAGCCCTTATTTCTGTCTTCCATGCAATTTCATGATCCACCGGGAGTGTATTGATCTACCTCGTGTCATAAACATCAACCGCCACGATCACCGCATCTCATACACCCCTCGCCTTGGACATGGAGAGTGGAAATGCAGAGTTTGCCGTAAAGAAGTAGTTGGATTCTACGGGGCTTATACTTGCTCAAAATGTCCTACTTTTTCTGTTCATGCAAGATGCGCAACGAGAGAAGATGTATGGGACATGGTTGAACGGGAGGGGACACCAGAAGAAGAAGAAGAAGAAATTCCGCCTTACGACGTGATTGATGATAACACGGTAAAACATTTCAGCCATGATCATAACTTACAACTCAACAAGGATGGGGTGATTCTATCTGAAAACACACTATGCAAGGCATGCATCTTCCAGATTAGTTCAGAACCCTTCTACATTTGCAAGCAGCATCACTGCGGTTTCATTCTCCATGAAAAATGCGCAAACCTACCACGGAAAAAACGCCATGTGTGCAACAACCTGCCATTCACGCTTCACACAGACTCTCACTACAAGTTTCAGTGTTGGCTTTGTTATCAACACTCCTCAGGTTTCAGGTACGAATCTGGACCTTTTGTGACTATAGATGTAGGATGTGCTTCGATTTCAGATTTAGTTGAGCACGAAAGCCATCCACATCCTTTATACTACTGCTCTAGTTACGAAGATAGTAAGCCTTGTAGTAGATGCAAAAGGAGTAATGACCGTTTATTTAGTTGTGATGAGTGTGACTATGATTTGGACGGAAAGTGTGCTATTTTACCTGAAAAGGTAATGAAAAATAGATATGATGATCATCCTCTCCTCTTGTCATATGGAGACATGGATGTGGATGAAAAATATTGGTGCGAGTCCTGTGAAACAAAAGTGGATCCAAAGGAAGGTTTCTATGCATGCAACGACTGCGGAGTGGTATTGCATATTTCATGCGTTTTGGGAGACTTCTCATACATCATGCCTGGTTCATTCGTTTCCGTTGACTTCACTACTCCTGGATATGTATATATCAGTGAAGGTTCCATGACAAGCTCCGATGAAGAAGTGGTGTCCAACACCTCTATTTGTAGACCATTTTGTGCTGCGTGCAACTCTCGATGCAAACTCCCTTCCGTTCTTAAGGTTTCCAAAGACGGAGTTGTTGTATGCTTTTGCTCTTTAAAATGTCGTTACCACATTGGAAAGTGATAAGGCATATATATTTTCACTAATAATTTTTTTGTATCATTGTTCTTGCGGAAGTTATAATTATAATTTTAATCAATACAAGTGCATGTATACGTATTGAAGAGTTCTCTCAAACGTCTGTGAATATGAACTGAAGAGAAAAATGAGGATGAAAGAAAAGATGAGGACGGACCATTCTCCTTACCTTGTAAACATACTTTGGAGACTAGCTCCTCCATTGACTCAGCCAAGAGTATGTTTCAGTTCGGATTGCTTGCTCTTCTTATTCTTGAGGTATAGGAAGAGCCTTGAGAGAGGGTAAGTCTTTGGTTAACACAATGCTTGGATTTCTTAAGTGTACATTACTTGAGGAACGGCCTTATATATATGATGATTCAAAGGCATACATTAATTAAAAAAAAAAAGGAAATAAAAGAGAATTGTGTTGGATTTGGATTGGATCTGTCTTTTTATATGTAAAATAAAAAAAAAAAGGAAAAGGGGAATAAAACGCCGACTAGGAGTAAACCAATAACTTCTCAGAAAAAAATCCATTGCAAAGTTTTGTTTTGTTTTGTTTCATTCAGCCCTAAGCCCCCATCGTCCCCCGACCGCCTCAATCTCTGTCTCTCTCTCTCTGGATCAAAGCCCTTTACTCCGTCGCTGTCTCCGTTGACGGCTGAACAAGCGAAGGTTCCTTCGTCACGTGGAATAGTTTTCCGTGTTGGAATTGGAGTCTCTTATTATTACTTTCTCGGACAGGATCGAATTGGATTGGGATTCCCCCGATTCTGTTCGTTGCTCTCAAAATTAGGGTTTAAAGAGGAAAGGAAAAATAAACGCCTAATGGCTCCGGGGCGTAAAAGAGGAGCGAGCAAGGGTAACGCCAAGGGGCAGTTGATCCTCGGTGATCTCGTTCTTGCCAAAGTCAAAGGCTTCCCTGCTTGGCCTGCTAAGGTAACCCTCCTCCATTATTTCGCTTCTTTTTTTTATTATTCTTGTCTCTAATTGCTTCCTGCATAGTCCTTGTCCTCCATTATCGATATAACCTTGTCTTCGGTTCCTTAATTTTGCTTCTTCTTTTTTTATGGTTACACGATTGGACTCATTAGCTCTGTAGAATTTGTTGGTTTTATGAGCCCTAATTCTTGTTTGATTTATCTCTCTAGTTACCCGGTCACATTCTACCTTCTACGTTTGTATTATGAGAAACATCTCGACTCTAAACTTGGTTTTTGATTTTCCAGATCAGCCGGCCTGAAGAGTGGGATCGTGCGCCAGATCCAAAGAAGTACTTTGTTAAGTTCTTTGGAACTCAGGAAATGTAACCATCTCTCTCTCTCTCTCTCTTCTTTTATATGTAGACAGATTCTTGATTCTTGCTATACTGGAGAATTCGCGTACCTTCTCATGTTGCTAGAATTAGGCACTAGATCTTGGTTATTAGGTGTTGTTTCCTTGGACATGATTTTATCCTTTGTGTAGTTAGTTCGTCGACCTAAGTTTTATGTTCCTTTACCTGCAGAGCTTTTGTTGCACCGCCTGATATCCAAGCCTTCACTAATGAGGCCAAGATTCAAACTAAGTAGCAAGATGTCAAGGTAAAACACTCAAAGTATTTTGCCCAAGCTGTAAAGGAAATATGCACCGCTTTTGAGGAGTTGCAGAACCGCAGTTCAGACGTTTCGGGCATTGGGGATCCTCTGGATGCTGCAGAGCCTGATTTGACAAAGCCTGAGATAGCAGGATGGAACAGGTCATATAGTCACTGATTCTTATGAAACAGAAAATTCCGATTCTAGGGCGGATCCTTGCTTCGACAAATTAGATAAGAATAATGGCGAAGAGACCAAGGCTGGGACTGTGAAGAAGGATTCATCCCCGGGTAGCGAGTCATTGATACATGGTTCAGACCACCATAAAATAAAGGCTGAAGATTTTGATAAAGGAGCTGGCGGTGATGGTAATGGTCAAAAGAATCTAGCGAGAACAAAGAAGGTAGCAGGTGGCTCGGACAGAAAAGGTGATACAGTTCATAGAGACAAAAGCAGTAACTCAGATGTGCCTGATGGTCGAGCTGCTAGTGGTAAATCTGATTCCAAAATGTCAAAGGGTCTGTTGACAGAGAAATCCAGTACCAAATCTTCTGGAGGTAAGCACGAAAATTCACCTGGCGTTAAGAGTGGGGTTTCAGGCAAGAAAAGAAGGCTTGAAAGTGAACTAGGGAAGCCTGCACCAAGACTAGATGAAAGCTCACCTGCTGCTAAAAAACAGCGAACTGAAGGTAAAAATGGCAGCGTAAAGTGCTGAAATTGATGATGAATCTGATCCTACTGGGACTGGATCAGATATTAAGCATGAACTTGTTTTAGGAGTAAGTGCTAGCGGAGGAAATTTACAATATGACAAAGAAGTAGTTGCTAGCAGACAAACAGTGGAGCATGATACCTCTCCTCCTTTTTTCTGGGTCTCGTGGTAGATCCGAGAAAGGTCATCTGGAACAGAAAGACCGTTCCTCTTCTGTTGGTGAACGTTAAGGTTCCAGTTTCACAGTCTCTGAAAAAACGAAGGGCTGTCTGCATCTATGACGAAGATGATGAATGAAGATCCAAAAACCCCATTACATGGAAGTCGAGCTGCTGTTCCCGAAACATCAGAATTGACTGGTAGCTCGAAAAGTGGCAATGCCTCTACTAAAGCTAAGGTATCTGCTGGACCTACGGAGAGTACTCGAGTAAGAAAAGCACCTCTGCGTAAACATTGTGAGGATGCTTCACGTGTATTAACGAAAAATGTGGAGAATTCTGCTAATAGCTTACCCATAGTAAACCCCATCAAGTGAGTTGCCGCCAAAGGATGTCAAGCAGATCGTTGGATCTCCTATGCCGTCTCCTCAGCTGGGTTCATCTAACAAGCACGTTACAGTACAGCAAAAATCTACGAAATCATCTGTAAAAGCTTCTGGTGTTGTGATGGCAAAGAAGCTTCAGAATGATTCTTGTAAGGAGGACAGTTGTGAAATCTGATAAAGTAAGCTCTTCTCTGTCTCAAGCTGATCAGAGACACAAACCAGCTTCAGTTAAAGATAGGCCAACAGTGGCTTCAAAAGCTGCCTTAAATTTGAAGGAATGCTGGTATTTCAAGAGACCCTTCTGACGACGTGTCTGCTGTGATGTATGTCACATTCTCTCTGCAATCTTTTTGTGTTTATGTCGTCCTTGTCACTTATAGTTTCATTTTCTTATACAGGCTTGATGACAACCGAGAAAATTGGAGTGCTCCATTTATCAGTGCCGAAGACCCCAGATGCAGCTGCATCTATGAAGGATCTAATTGCAGCAGCACAGGCCAAAAGAAAACTAGCACATTCACAAAATTCAGTTTTTGGGAATTTGAACCCTAGTTTCTTAAGCATCAGTGATGCACAAATGAGGGGTCAGAGCCCGTTTATGGTTCAGAATGCTTCAGCTTCTGCTGCCATCGCAATGCCTTTAGTTGTTCAAGGACATCAACAAGAATCTTCTCCGTCAAATCATGGGCATCAGTCCTCATCAAGAAATCAAAATGAGGTTGATGATAGTGAAGAGAGAATACTTAGTTCAGGGCATAAGTCAGTTGGAGGTTCACTTAGTGGTGGTACTGAGGCGGCTGTTTCCCGAGATGCTTTTGAGGGCATGATAGAGACCTTATCAAGAACAAAGGAAAGTATTGGACGTGCAACACGCCTAGCAATTGATTGTGCCAAGTACGGGATTGCTAGTGAGGTAAGACTGGTCAGTTTTGTTTTCATTTATGTTGTGTCTTAAGGTTGTCAGCGAACTTAAGTGTGAGGCTGCACATAGAAAATTGATTTTGAGTTGCACTTTTCTCGGCTTAACTTATTGGATGCTTCGCTTGCTACGTAAACTGCTTTAACAAAATTATTTACAGCATTTCGTTTGTACCGTTATTCAGACAATAGTTGCTTTAATGGGAAAATTTGCTCGTGTTTATATCTAGGTGGTGGAACTTCTCATACGAAAGTTGGAAAGTGAACCTCACTTCCATCGTAAAGTGGACTTGTTCTTTCTCGTTGACTCTATCACCCAGTGTTCGCACAACCAAAAAGGTTAACTTTTCTCTTGAATGGATACAACATCTAGTTCTCAAATTTTCAGTTCCCTTGAAATGCTTATAGTATTTGGAATCTATCTCTACCTAAAAGCGTTAAATAATGTCTGAGGCTTGTGAAATCTTTTTGTAGGTATTGCTGGTGCTTCATACGTTCCTACTGTGCAAGCTGCTTTGCCACGTCTTTTAAGTGCTGCTGCTCCTCCAGGGATCGATGCTCGTGATAATCGTCGTAAATGTCTGAAGGTACTTTTTCTATTTCCTTGTTCGAAGGTTAAGCTTGTATATTTCATTGGCTGGATTTAGTGACCTCCTCACCTTTTCTTTTAGGTTCTGAAGTTGTGGATTGATAGGAAAATTTTCCCTGAATCTCTTCTGCGTACGTTATATTGATGAAATTGGAGCTTCTGGCGATGATGGAACCGTTGAGATTTCCCTACGGCGTCCTTCTAGATCCGAGCGTTCTGTAGATGATCCTATCAGAGAAATGGAAGGGATGCATGTTGATGAGTATGGAAGGTAAGCTAAACGCTTGTCTTGCTGCGTAGTAGTTTACCCACTGTACTCTATATATATTGCTGATGACAAATGAACAGGCAAAGTCAATAAATGAGTTTACTAGTCATTCTGTCGTATCTTATAAATTTATTTGCCATTGTTTTTTTCTGCAGCAATGCAACTATTCAGCTTCCTGGGTTTTTCTCTTCTCATTACCTTTGAAGATGAGGAAGAAGATGACGATCTTCCAACATCACAAAAACCAAAAGACACATCTTCTGGAGAACCTTCCAATGCTTTAGATGACTTGGAAATACGTGATACTTCAAGTGATAGACACCATCGAGTTTTGGAGGATGTAGATCGTGATCTTGAAATGGAAGATGTATCTGGTGAGGGAAAAGATGTACCACCTTCCGCTTTCTTTGAGAATGAGACAAAGCAGCAGTCACTGGATGTTAGTGAACCAGTTGCGGACAAGTCAACTGCGGTGCCTCCTCTTTCAGAGGATTCTCCTCCGCTACCTCACGAATCACCTCCATCTCCTCCTCCTCTACCTCCTTCTCCACCACCTCCGTCTCCACCTCCTCCGCCTTCATCTCCGCCTCCGTTACTGCCACCACCACCTCCCAGCAGCGCAGTTCCCACCTCTTCCTTCACCCCAGTCTCAGCCTCCACCACCACCGCCCCTTACACCTCCACCTTCACCGCCACCTCCACCTCCACCGCCTGCACAATCTATAGCTTTACCAACTCAACCATCCATAGCCAGCCATCATCAATTACCACCTCAATTAGGATTTCCTCCTCCAGCATATCCATTATCCGCATCAAACATACCCAGGATCTATGCAGCAAGACCGCCGTAGCATTTTCACTGTAAGTTCGTTGATTTATGCAGTTTGATGTTACTCATAGTTCCCAATGTTTCGTCTTTTATGCTTTAAATCCTGGGCATTATATGCAGGGTGATCAAATTGTCCAAGGGCCTGGAAGTTCTTCACGTGGAATTCATGTGCAGCAGTCATATAATTTTAATCCTGAAGCTTCTTCACAGGACCAACGGTTTCAGCCGAACCCCACTCTCTCCCAAAGACCTGTGGTGAGGAATCTGCCTTTAGCACCGTCCAGTCATTTTCCGTATCCAAGCCATGTTCAATCTCAATCCCCGCATAGCCTACACTCATCCTTACTCTTTCCCACCTCAACGTGATGATGGACGGCGATATAGAGATGAGGAACCAGTGGCGGATGTCTTCAAGTGGGCGTGGTGCAGAAAACCAGAGTGGTGCCTGGATACGTGGAAGACATTCACATCCAGGCCTTCCTAGAGTTCACAGACAGTATGTAGATACTTCAGTCCTTACAGACCCTCTTAATTGTTGAGGTTTATTAACTGACATGATTGCTTGTGAGCATTGTGATGCATTTGTTGATAATGAATATCCAGCTTATATGTTTGTGTCATGGCTATCCTTGTGATTGATTGCCTTATTTGCAATTCAACAGATTTCTTTCGGCCACCACCAGAACGTCCACCTTCAGTGACAATGAGCTATCAACCTTCTTCTACTAGTAACTTACAAGCTGTCCCGGCAATTCCAGGTGAGACTATCTCAGCCAATACATTCTGATTGTGGACTCTTAAAGACACAGTCGGAAAGTTTTATACTTGCCTTAACCATTTTAAATTACCCTTTTTAAGGTCATGCTGCTTCTCAGATGCTACCATCTCGGCCAGACCTGCCTGCCGGGAATTGTTGGCGGCCAGCTTGAAGTGAAGGTAGAATTTCGTTAGTCCTGCTCCCTGTTAGTATCAAGGATAAAGAAGCTGCTAATGTCTCAGTTAACAAGGCTAATCCTCTAGGTTTGAGTTTCTAAATTCTAAAGTTAAGTCAGTGTTGTCATCAGACAGTTACAATTATACCGCTTTCTCTTCCATGGAGGACTTTTTCGGATATATCCACTTCCAGAGGCATCAAAACTACTGCAGACTTTTGTCAGGATTCTGTATATTGTATTTTTCCTGACAGATGTATCTGGGGGGTCAGATTCTTCACAGTAAAGTTTTTTTTAATTGGTTAGTACCTCCGCTTCTCAGTTCCCTGTAATTATACAAATCATGATTTGCACAAAGCTTTTACTGGTTTAAATGAATTTTGAACATAGTCAAATATAGTTTTTATGTTTCATTTTCCTAAGCTCTGTAGTGAGTCTTTCGTAATTAACTTTGCTGGTCTCCGATAAATCACATTAAAAAAATTTCAGTGCAAGTCTGTACCTTGTTGGTTCTCAGACAAGAGACCTGCTGCTTAGTCTGTATCTTGTTGTTTGAATGAGTAACGTCCCTTTAGGTCCATGCATGTGGCAGCAGCTATTTTGTTGTAGATGTCCCTGTAACTACTTATCCATCTTGGAGAGGTTCCCTTAAAAATTTCCGTATTCTTTCTTGTAAGTTTTTGTTCTCTCATGCCTTTTTCTCTTCTGGAGATAAGCCCATGTCTCCCTGTCTCGTATTTATAGCAGGAACGAGAGGCATGCATTTCTAAACAGTTACAAGAATCTCAATAATGCTATTTTTGCACTGCTGATCTGAAGAAGTATGTCGAAGACTTGTGAGGTACTGGTTTTTATTTTTATTTGTTTGTCTGAATATATGTTCTCCACTCAAGTGTGTTGGTAACATAACGAGGTTTTGCTGCGTATTGTGGTTAGCACTTGAAGTATTTTTTTACCAGTTGATTTCTTAGTCATTTGGTTTTCAGCTTTATGCAAGTAATATTCGAGATTTTAGAAGATTGAAAGAAAGAGGGTTATCTTTTGACCTTTACACTGTTTCAAATTATGTTGGCAACTTTGGCAAGGGTTTTGAGTTACCTGGATGTGAGCTTATGTGATTCCTGGCTAGACTTAAAACAGCCAGCTAATCTTATGTCAGTATGTTAAAAAACAATAGCCTTCTTAGCTTGTTTTACTTTTACTAAGCATGTGCTTGCAGCTGCCTGACACGCCTGTCGTGTTTAATTGTCATGAACAAGCTTGTTTTACGGTTTCAAATATATGTGCTGTTTTTTTAAGCTTTGCTCGATAAGTCATAAGTTCAATGTTTCGAACAAAAGTGGTGTGTATGGGTTCGTGGCGCTGATGCGTCTTGTTTGTTCTCTGAAAAACCCTTTGGCACTTTTTTCCTATCACTAGATATGGTCAAAAGATAAACATAAGCATATACATATGCAGATAGCGTCTTCTTTAGCAATCCATAATTCAGTGCTTATTTTGCTCAATGTGTGATGACTCTCTGGACCCTTCTTAAATTAAGAAATAGATTGAGAGTCAGGGACTTATAGTCATCACATGTTTCTCGATGAACAGCAAGAATTATGCTTTCTGTATTTCATGTTTAATCAGTTGGTTCTTAACAGAGTCGACTCTTTTGAGGGTATTTAGTAAGTAGCAAGTATATAGAAATCTCTTTTCTAAGAGCATTCACACTGCAAAGAGAAATTTACATATTTGCATCAGCAGATGGTTTGAGTTTCACTCATGTACGGTTTGCTTCTTGGTATTTCGAACTGTTTGTGCGTACCTTTCAGTTGCGAGAAAATATCTTCTTGTGGTGCGACAGGCTTTTGATACAAAATCGAATCCAACCGTCGTCCGTGTGGAAGATACAAGGCGGCTCTGATGAGATTGTGCAAAAGTTTGATGGTAAGAAACTTCTCTTGTGCTTTTATACTCTTTATCTTCTGTGTAAACATGGGACTACAAAGAATACATATAATGGACATGGACTAGGGAGTTTTATCTCGCTCTCTCTGTAAACATAGACAAAGTGCTACTGCATGGTAGTCTACTTGGAAATGGCGACAAGCAAACCTCTGGCTTATTTGGTGGGTCGGTTTTTCAGGTGTTTTTTCAAGTTCTGAGATTGGTTCGAGAGCTGAGAAGATCTTCAGGCTTAAAACGATTGTCCTCTTCGTCACTGATGATCATTAATCAGGAGTCTACCTTGTTGAGACTCTTGAGCCATAGAGAAAGCCGAAATCATTCTCTAGAAACTACAATGTTTGTATATTATACCAGAAAATGTTTGTTTTAACAAACTTAATCAATAGGGTTTGTATATTGACAGAGTTCATTATCAATCATCTGATCTTGTAGCAATAGATTAAACCTTGTTGTATTATGAAAAGTTAATTCAAAACTGCAAGAATCCCCCAATAAAAAAAATTGGTTATTTCATTACAGATAACATAATGATATAGGCGATTAATATAATTTTTAATCTTCTTTACGAGGGTTAAAACGCAAAAGGCCAAAATAATATGCTTTGTTATATTTTGTGCTTCACCATCAAAACCTTCTTCTGTTTGGATGATTGCTTTTGTAATCACCCTCTTTAAAGCCCAGACCCGGCCCGATACTTGACCCGTCTTGTCTTTAACAGCTCACCTAACGCGACAAGTTAGACCCGGCCACGTCATCCTCTCTCTCAACCGTTTTTTCCTGCGTTTCAGCTTAACAACCCCGCGAAAGAAGCTGATCCACAACGGCAAACTCCTCCTCACAGGTTCAGTCAAACACGCCACCATCTCCGCCGCGATCTCCCCCGAAGACGGACGCGACTCCACGTCGGAGGACACGCACCGCGCAGCCATCCTCAACAACCGAAGATTCGTTTCCACGAAAACACCCGATCCTCCTCCTCCTCCGCCGCAGCATATTTCTCCGATCTTCCCCTCTTCGATCAACGGAACCGCCCAGTCCACTATCGAAGCCGGAGAGCGAGAGACATCGATCGCTTTCCTACAAGCTGACGATCTCCAGCAAAACGACGCCGTAGCTGTAAACGTCGGTCTTGGCGCTCAGCTTCTCCGGCGACGTGTAACTCGGATCAAGTACCCGATGGTTCCCGCCGGCGCCGTCGGTGCCTTCTTCTCAGCTACCAAGTCCACGGCGAGTCCGAAGTCGGCGAGCTTCGGCTCCCAGCTTGGAGTCGAATAAGATGTTATCGGATTTGATGTCAGCGGTGGAGGATGCCTTGCTCGTGAAGGAAGTGAACCGCACGTGCGATCTTTAGCGCGATCTCGATGCGTTTAAGCCACGTGGGACGAGGAGGAGTAGGCGGAGGACACGTGGAGTAGCTGGTGTAGAGATCCGTTTGGCATGAACTCGACGACCATGAGTCGTTTCTCGGCGTGGCCTAGGAAGGTCAATACGTGTGGGTTATAAGGGAGAGAGGACATGACTGCTTGATCTCGTCTTCTAGCTTTCTTCATTTGTTCTGTTTTTGTGATAAGAGACGAGGATGGTAACGACAAGGATGGTGTCTTGATGGCAACGACTCTGTTATGTTCTTCGTGAAGGAGGCCTTCGTAGACGTAGCCATGGCTTCCTTTGCCGATGAGACGTGAAGGAGAGAATCCATCGGTGGCGGAAACTAGCTTCTCGTAATCAAACTCCATGATAATAAAGACAGGCGTGTGTTTGTGTGTGTTAATGTAAATAAGATCACTAATGTGAAGAATAAAGTTGCGTAAATAATACTCCCTCTGTTTCTATAAGATCCATGTTTTAGATTTTTCACACTTATTAAGAAAAACATAAAATTTTAGTTACCAATGCATTGTTTTTATTAATTAACAATTCCCCAAAATTTTGAACCAATAAGATTTTAATAAATACAATTATATTTTTGGAAATATACAATTTTTCATTAATTAATGTCTTTAAAATGTAGAAAATGTATCTTTTTGAAACAAATTTTTTTTCTAAAACATGAATCTTTTAAAAACAGAGGGAGTAATGTGAAAATTATTGAGAAAAGCGAAAAGAATGATACCGAGGGAAAAGCAAAAGGAATAAAGGGATACAAATCTTTTTTTATAATTTGATTTTATAAAAGTAATGATGAAAACTAGTTTTGCCATATTCCTTCGGACATTTTTCATGCTTTTGAGACAGTTGGGGTTCAAACTTCAACGTTTATGGCTTAAAAG
Source organism: Raphanus raphanistrum subsp. raphanistrum (assembly GCA_019706035.1). Classification (NCBI taxonomy): domain Eukaryota; kingdom Viridiplantae; phylum Streptophyta; class Magnoliopsida; order Brassicales; family Brassicaceae; genus Raphanus; species Raphanus raphanistrum. The sequence continues at coordinate 19,661,233 of CM033983.1, forward strand.
CTGAGTCACACACTATGTTAAACAACTCATCAAAACTCTTTTCTTTTCTCTTTGCCATATGTTGTTGGCCTAACCTTTAGACAATACCTTAACCGGTACGTTTAGCTAGCTAACCCGAGAGACAAGTACTGACTCGCAGAGATCAAGTAAAACAATACTTAACAAAAACAAACAAGTGTATGAAACAGAGAAAAGTCATTCAGTTTACATAGTAGATATGCCATCATGACACTAACATTGTTTTAGAGTACGTTGCATTCTATAACATGCATCTCTTGTATGTTTTCTTTGGTTCAATCACTGTTTTATTTTATTTCATGAAGTGGCCACTTTTGAGCTGTTCATGACTGGATGATTCTTCTAAAAATCGTAGATGCGGTGATAAAGATACATGCAAACTTTGTTGCAACGCGATGATTCAAAGTCATTTGAGACATATTTTGACTTGGTATGAACGTCCTGGCACGTTAAAGCTATACTCATCATATATCATTTTATTTTTCAGAATAAATGTTTATTTTCATCCAAAAGTGTTTAGTTCTTAGGATCTTGTTTTTCTTTTTTTCTTTAAATGAAAGTTTCAAAATTAAGTACCCTACAAGTGCTGATTTACAAATGAATTATAATGTCATTATATCTGATGCAATATTTTTTGTACGCATACAAAAGAAAACAAATTTATTATGATATTACAAGCCCCAAGCACAAACTACTATCCTAAGTTCCTAACAATAGGAAGGTTTTATATAACCATATCAACCTTCTTTCTCCACAAACGCAATCATCGATCGAATAACCAAATTATAAAAAAGACATAAATTTAAAAAATTCAAATGATCCAAAAATAAGTAAACTATCACTTATTCAACTAACAAACACTAATTAAAACTCCCTTCATCAATAGATTTGGCATAGTATCGATCAACCTCGGAGTCACTCCTGTTGATCAAATTCACCATCAAGCCATGTTTCATGTACATTGTAAGAGCTAGCTTTGGTTCCACTTTGTGACCCTCCACCACCTTCACCTTGTATCGGTAAACTATTGCAGCCGCGGTAGATTTCATCTGATAATAAGCAAAATCTTTGCCTAAACAAAGACGTGGACCGCCATTGAAGGCAGTGAATTTATAGGCAGACTCACTCATAAACCGTCCGTCTCTTAGCCACCTCTCTGGCCTAAACTCACGACAGTCTTTTCCCCAAATTGCTTCCATACGGCCCATTGCGTAGATGGCGTATATAACTTTCTCTCCTCTCTTCAATACTGTTCCATCCGGGAATACATCATCTTCTTGGACCTGAATAATAACAGGTTAGTAACAAGGTGATAGACTGATAGGTTTAAAATCATAGAAACGTAATAAGTACTCACTCCGTTTTGATCTAAATGTCTTGTTGTTGAATAAATTTTTCATTACAAAACAAATGTTTTTTCTGAATAAATTATAGTGTTCGGCGACCGAAACCAACCGAAATTATTCTCTGTATTCTAGTGATGCCGATATCTTTTAATCCTTGAAGACCAACGGGAATTGAACTACAGATTACCGTATTGAGTTTTCTCCTCAAATACTATTAACAAATATCTTTTTATACTCTTAATGCAATTTTCAAATTAATTTAACTAACAGGAATACTCTTAATAATTATTAAATAAAAAAACTTAGATATTTTAATGTATCAAAAATCCTAAAAAACATGCAATTTGAAACGAATGGAATATGAATGATTTTGTGGTTAAGGTTTAATGGGTGAAAGAGCAGAACATAACATTCTTATTTGTTACCAGGAAGTCAAACATGTAGTTTATTTATTTCTTCTTTGAAAACGACTTTTAAGATACCTACGTATTAATTAGCTGTCTTCCCAAGAATATTTCATAACTCTATCTCGTTACTGATTAGGTAACCTATAAGAAACCAAACAGGAATATGCGTTTTAAGTTTTTTTTTTTTTGGTTTACTGGGTAAAAAGGAAAATTAATTAAACATGCAGTTAGTTTTACTGTTTTCAAAATTTTATCTTAAATCTGGCTTTCTTACTAAGCAATTAATTGAAAATTGGCAAGAAAAACATATAAAAATTAGTCAAAATGTTACCTCTTTGTGATCAACAGGAACTGAAGGGTATAGTCTGAGTGCTTCAGACAAAGCAGCTTGTAGATAATCCATCTTCTTGATCTCTTCTGGTCTGAAAACAGGAGCATAATCTATCTTCTTTGCATTCCCGCTGTCATCTCTCTGCCTCAGAATTTTAGATATCTCCACCATGATCTTCTCTTCCACTTCTGGATTCTTCTCTAGCAACCAGAAGAACCAGCTCAGAGCAACAGAAGAAGTATCTCTCCCAGCAAGTATGAAGTTCACACATATATCACGAAGAAACTTGTCTGAAAAACACTCTCTCTTCTCATCCCTCAGACCCATAAACACAGTTAACAGATCCGATCTCTTTGTGGTTTCACCCTCGAGAGACAGCTCTTTCTTCCTCGTCCTGATAACTTCATCAGCGAAATCATCAACACCTTTTATAGACTCCTTTAGCATCTTCTCCGTTCCTAAATTAAAATACCTCATGATCTTCCACACGCAAGTAGGCATGACGAATCTACAAACCGCAGCTTCTGTTGCGTCCTCAAAGGCTTTTGCAAAAGGTATAACTGGTTGATCAGGACCGAGACACCCTGGATCAACTCCAAAAGCAATCATGCATACGTTATCAAACGTTAGCCTCAACAAGACGTCTTGTAGATCAATAGGAGAAGAGCTTTTGACCGAAGTTTCGAGAACTGGCAAGAGCCTCTTGTGCACGAGCTCAGTACAACGAATGAGTCGTTAGCTGTCTGAACTTGGCCTGAATGAAACTCGATGCTCGCGGTTTTCCTCTGCCTCTGCCAAGTCTCGGTCATCGGCGTTGAAGATTCCGTCTCCTAGGAGGTCTCGAAGGTTGTCTCGGAAGTAAGAGCCTTTGGGGAAGACGGAGAAACGGTTCTTGAGGAGATGCTCAATGTTTCTTGGGTCGCAAGTTATAGTACTGTTGAGGCTGCTAAACCAAGGGCCTCTGAAACGAAACGTCCCGTTTTGACGACAGAGAACATCGGATAACCACTCGTATATGTTTCCTCTGAGGCCCAAGGCTAGAGAAGGAAGCATCCCTAGAAACGGCCACACGGGAAGACCGTAGTGTTTCTTCTGACGCAAGGAATGTATGGCGACAAAGGCGAAAGAGCTATAAAAAGCTCAAGAACTTGAACGTTTCTCAAGAGAAACAGCCTCCGTGTAACCAGAGGGTCACTGGTGGAAGAATGAAGAAGAGGAATAAAAAATTAGTTGAAGGTGAAATTGTAAGAAGAATTGGTATTCATTTTGTGACAAAAAAACAAAAGAAGAGAATGATAATGTTTGAAATGAAGAATGAAGAGAGGTTAATAGAAATAGAGGTCGTTAGTTAGCAAGTGGGTGAAAAATATTTCATCAATTTCTTGTGTTGGGTGACAAAAAAAAAAAACTTAGGCTCTCAAGAGAGAAGATGGGTTTAGGTTTGGTGAGCAGACAAATGTTTGTGTGTCTTAATATTCCTGCGGCTCTTTGATTCTCGTGTGTGTCTGTTACTTTTCTTTTCTTACACTTAATGTAGGGTTTCTTTTGTGTTTATGGCTTTGTGTTTTTGAGAATTTCAATAGGTCGAATCTTTTTAGAGGCTTAAATAGAAAAAATTATTTAAGGGTTTTGGATTGTGTTATTGACCAGTATTGTGAACTAGTATTGGGCAAGGATCAGATGAGAGGTAGTTGGCTATGGGTAACCTAAGCTAATAGCCTAGCACTTTATCTCCGTTACATCGCCACGTTTGATTTTTTTTTTATGAGGAAGTTTAATGAGTTTTATATTCTCAATAAGCCGAATTAAATGGGGGCATCATCTACACCAAAATGATAACTCTTCGTTTTAGTTAGGCCATCTAATCACGTTTTAATTAGATAGGTAGTGATAATTGGAATACCTATTTACAAAATAATCAAATGGTTGTTCAAAACTGACGAAACTAACTCTACAAGACTCTTAAGCTATTGTTACTTGCAATACCTATATGACTATTTATTTATATAGTGCCTACAGGAAAATAAATAAATAAAGGTCGCATGTTTTTTTTGCAACCATAAAGGGTTAAACCCGGGTCAATGATGACACAAGCCTAATCCCCGGGTGGAGGTACAACCCACAGATAGACCCTTTTCTGGGCATTCAAATGAATCGAAAGCAATAACTCATATCCGTGTGGCCGGTGGGGTTTGAACCCGGATTCGCTTTATTGGGTTTCTTAATTCTCTTAAGTGTCACTGTGCCACTACCACCTGTTATAAAGGTCGCATGTTGACATGTTATTTTTTTGTATTAAAACGTGTATATAGATTGTTATAAGGAATTTGTACGCGGTCGCATGTTGTTATTTTTTTGTATTAAAACGTGTAAATGGATCTTGTTATAAGGAATTTGTACGCGGTCGCATGTTGTTATTTTTTTGTATTAAAACGTGTATATGGATCTTGTTATAAGGAATTTGTACGCTGAGGTCAATAAATAAATAAATTGTAAGTTAAACAGTCTGACACACAAAAAAAATTCTGTACAAATATATGAATGTTAAACTGTTACACACCTAACATTATGTCTGATTTTAATTCGAACCTCCGCCATTAACTCTGGTCCCTCATCATTGGCTTAATACTATATCACGGTCACTAGATAGAGACATGCGCCTTGCGCTGGATGAGAAAACTTATAAAATATTTATTTAACTAATGTTTATTTTATGATTAGATATGGACCCGTGCGTTGCACGGATTTTGATTAATATTTTAATTTAATTATATAATTTTTTATATACTGTGTGAAAATTATTCAAGGTATAAGAATTATTTTTTTCATATAAATTTTGGTTAGTACTTCTATTTTAACAATCATGGCGCATAAGTGAAGTCATTTATTAGCAACTTTATACTTAAGGTTAGAGATTAGAGCTATTCCCGAAAATTCAAATCGAACTCAACATAAAGAAATACGAAATGAAATAAAATATAAAGAATTTAAAAGTTGAACCAAACCAATTGAGTTGATGACAACCTCATATATTTTTTCAAGCTCTTAATGTAATGCATGTTTGTATTAATTTCTATATTATTCTTCTTGTTTAAACATATTATAATGCTTCCATGACAATTTAGTAATATTTTGTGTTGTCATCGTAGGATCTCGAACTTTTTTGTGCAATCGTCAGCATTTATATATTTTTGTTTGTATGGTTTATTCATCTTTAAAATATCTTCAGTTCTCAGCTCTATATATTTCTCTATCTTTTTTTATAAAATAAATTATATTATAAATGTGAATCTCTCCATTGTATGATTCTGCTATAGAGTTTCTATAGTTGAAGGAAAAATGAAATGTAATGATATTTTTATCTTTTTATTGATAAACAAAAATACCATATCTCTATATTTTCCGCTAAAAATAAAAGAACTCAACTGCATAATCATAAATTGAAGTAAATTCATCTCTATAATATAATTTATCTATTTTAAAAAGAGAATATAGATACGAATATATAGGTGAATTGAAAATAATCTTTGATGTTTTATCAATAGATAACATAATAGATCAATATTTTTATCATGCAATTAAAGGTAATGAAACTATTAATATTTTATGCAGTTTAATACTGATTTGATTCTTGTGATATGTGTATGCTAAAGACCATGTTTTTGAATCTCAATTGTGTGAATAACTGGTTATGAAAATAATGTGTAGTACATGTCGTATCACAATTTGATACTCCAATTCGCTTTTTCTGAAACTCGAAATCTAGACCACATAGTGTAAAAACATTAATCCTTAGTCAAACATGAACTATGGAACTTCCGTAGAAAAATAATAAGATTATTTTTACAACTCTCTTTTGCTTAGAATTTTAATAAGGAAAGCTACATATATTTATTATAAAATAATCAGTTATATTCTCAGGTTTTTATAATCCTTTAAAAAAAAATTAAAATACTATTTTCTTTCATAATTCTGTTTTGTCCTGATTTTAGAAAAGGAAAAGTATATTTTATTTAAAAGGAAATTTATACTCATACAGCTTATACATTTTTATTTGTTTATTATTTAAAAAAAGAAACTTACTGTTAAATAATTATTAGTATAAAATTCTTTTTCGTTTACAATATTTTGTTTAAACCTGAAAAATGAAAAATACTATTAAATAAATATTACCATTCTATTTGTTCATGGTTTAATATAATGTTGAATATATCCTATAAATTTTTTCGCCAATTAAACTAATAATTTTCCTTCTCAGAAACTCGAAACCTATACCAAATAGTATAAAAACATCAACCATTACTCAAACATGGACTATTGGAGTTTCCACCAAAAATTAGTTAATTATAGAAAAATCAAAAGGTTTTTTTTACAACTCTCTTTTGCTTAGAATTTTAATAAGGGAAAAATATTTAGATTTTTTTTAAAAAAAATATTAAATAATCTTTTGCATTCTCAGGTTTTAATAATTCGGTTAGAAAAAATTTAAACTACTATTTTCTTTCTTAATTCTGTTTTTCATGATTAAAAAAAAAAGCAAAATTAGAATTTATTAAAGAGGAAAATTATTTTCATATAACTTATAAAATTTTATTTTTATTATTTTAAAAAGGAAGCTTACTATTAAATAACTATTAGTATAAATTTTTTAGAACTCTCTTTTGCTTAGAATTTTAATAAGGGAAAAATATTTAGATTCTTTTAAAAAAAAAATTAAATAATCTTTTGTTTTCTCAGGTTTTAATAATTCGCTTAGAAAAAAATTAAACTACTATTTTCTTTCTTAATTCTGTTTTTCATGATTTAAAAAAAAAGCAAAATTAGAATTTATTAAAAAGGAAAATTATTTTCATATAGCTTATACAATTTTATTTTTATTATTTTAAAAAGGAAGCTTACTATTAAATAATTATTAGTATAATTTTTTTTGTTAACAATATTTTGTATAAAACTTAAAATGGAAAATAATATTAAATAACTATTATAATTATATTTTTCATAATTTCTTAAAAAAGGAAAATTATTTTCATATAACTTTTACAATTTTCTATTTCTTGGACATAAAAAGGAAAATAATATTAAATAATTACGAAATTGTTTTTTGTTTAGAACTTAAAAGGAAAAAAACTATTAATTAACTATTTATATAAAAATTACTATTTAACACTTTAATTCGTTTAGAAAAAATTTAAACTACTATTTTCTTTCATAATTCTGTTTTTAATGATTTAGAAAAAAATTAGAGTTTATTAAAAAGGAAAATTATTTTCATATACCTTATACAATTTTATTTTTTATTATTTAAAAAAGGAAGCTTACTATTAAATAATTATTAGTAGAATTTTTTTTCGTCAACAATAATTTGTATAAAACTTAAAATGGAATAATACTATTAAATAACTATTATAATTATATTTGTTCATAATTTTTTAAAAAAGAAAAATTATTTTCATATAACTTTTATAATTTTCTATTTCGTAGACATAAAAAATAAAATAATATTAAATAATTACGAAATTCTTTTTTTTTACAATATTTTGTTTAAAACTTAAAAAGGAAAAATACCATTAATTAATTATTTATATAAAATTATTGTTTAACACATGGCATAATCTTAAAGTTATAATTTCCATGTGTCACGATCGTGTTAATCAGTAACTTTGAAGAACCAAAGCTTTATATAATAAGATATATAACAAACAAATTATTTTGAAAGTTAGTTGTAATAACTGATGGAATAATTATACAGATTTATAATTGATATACCAGGTTTGGTGCCAAAATGATGGACTCAAACTAATTTTTTTAGTCATATAATTTTAATTCAGCCCTAAATTTAATTTTAACTTTATTTTGCACTAATACAGATCATTGCTGTGATGGGGTATTTATTATCCATACAACCAGATTTTTCACAAATAAAATTTAAAATGTATTTAGTTTTTTCAAAAAAAGTTCAGTTAAGATTTTTTTTTCATATGATGTAAACTTATGTTTTACTGAATATCTAAACTATTAAAGGAGAAGTACAAATAGTACTTAGCCCTGAGTTTTGCACAAAAATTACTAACTTATGCCACTGTCTGATACATAGTCATTTTTTTTTTTTTTTGTCAAACACATAGTCATTTATAACATTAGAAAATCGCCTGACTTTAATTTTGAGTAGTCGTGGTTTTTCCGGTTTTTTTTTTTTCTTTAGTTTCATTTTTTTTTCTTTTTGATATTCACTCTTCCTGACTTTAATTTTGGTTCAGCTGAAGTTTTTTGATTATCAGTTTTGATAGTTTTCATCTTCCCCTGTTACTAGGTTGTTTCATCTTCAAGCTTATTTATATTTTAAAAGATGAATAGTGACTGCGGAAATGGTTTGGAAGTTATAAGATGTGTTTGGATCTGGTCCTGCGAAGTCCACCATGAGAGCTTCTTCCCCATGGCCATGGCCTAGCTCGATCTGCGACAGTCCACCATGAGAGAGCCGGTTCAAGCTTCACCGCTGAGTTAATCTCCTCCTCTGCGACTTACGGTGAGCTTCGTGATATCCGTCGCGGCATCCCCTTTGATCTCGAGAGCAACAATGGCACATTTTGGATTATTTTATGATTTGGTCCTCCAACATATTGATTCCTTTCTGTTTGGCCCCACAATTAGGATTGTGCAGAGACGTCCTCTTGATTTAGCCCCAAAATTTTTGAAAGTGAATGTAGACCCACCGAATATTTCTATTTTCAGTCTTGGTCCCTGAAACTGTCTGTTGTTTTCACGTTTGCCCCAACACTTCTAAATTCACAGAAATATCCATACGAATTCGCCTTAAACTTCCAAAGATGTCTTTTTGACCCTAATATATGCAATTATGCGTATGAATGCAATATATACACCTAATATGTCATCTAAATGATTAAAATGAGATAAAATTACAATGTATAAACAATAAAAATGTTATGCGTATACATATCATATAAAAAATATGTAATATAGTGAGTATTAAAAATATATAAAATATTTATTTTATAGAAAACATGAAACCCGCGCAGGCGTGCGGGTCAAAGGCTAGTCTAATCTATTAAAACTGAAGTACATTTAGTACTTATCCCTTAGTTTTACACAAAAATTACCATCAGATGCCATTGAATATAAACCACCGTCGTTTTAGTTTTTTTAACAAATCGTGTAACGTAAAGATCATTTATTTAGAAAAAAACCTAAGAAACTTTCTCTACTAAAACCTAGCCGTCGAATGCTTTCCTCTTACTCTCCTCCTCTTTCACCATGGATTCCGGTCAGTTGCCGGAGTCTGACCCTCCAGGACATCCCGACCCACCCTCATCTCCCGTTAGACCTTCCTCTTCCAACGGATCTTTCACGTTCTGCAAATCTGATTTCATCGAAGGAGCTTCAATCTCGAACATTACCATTAATTGTCTTTGCGAGATTTCCATCTTCTCTCATCTCCTCTTACTGTCCTCTTCACCAGAATATTTCCTAAGGTTATATCTAAACCTGTGATTTTCTCAAACTTTATCACTGTACTCTGTCCCAGAAGTTCTTCAGCCTTCTATTCTCTCTCCCTTTTCAAGCAAAAGGAGCTCTTCCACTGCAATCTCCGTGGATTCTTTGGTGCTTGGTTTTGGGTCTTACAGTGACCTTATTACTGCAGTATGTTATCTCTTCTCTTGTGTTTTATCACTTTTCATTCATGTCTCATTGGTTGGATCTGTGCATTTTTATACCACAACCTGTCACTCTGGTTGTAGCTTCATGTACGGGTTGCTCACCTCATACTCTGGTCTTCGCCCAGTAATACTCTGAGATTTTACTAGCTTCAGTGCAACCTTAATCACGGCTAATGTGTTGATTTCTATGGATTGCTCTCTTGGACTCTCAAGTGGTATGTACCTTCAATGCAACCTTCTACTGCTATATGCAGTCCCTTTACTACAGTATGTAGATTTTTTACTGCTTTATATGCACTGCCTTGGGTTTGATCAAATTCATTTGTGATTTGTTGTGGCAGTTTGATGGACTTGTGTCTAATATGTTGTCCACTCTTCCAGTTAATGTAGTTAATGTGGTTTGGTTGGATATTTACTATAGTGGCTTTGATGCAGGGAGTAAATCGTTGAAGATTATATTTACTTTAGTTACCAGAAGCTCTAATTCCCAAGGTTTTTTTCATTTTGCAGTTTGTTTGTTGAGAGTAGAGGACCTCTTAATGCCATTAATTAGTTGTTCAAGTGTTTTGTTGTCCATATCTTTATTTGCTTTATTGTAATAGTTTGTTTGGCTAAGATGGCTTTTTTCTATCATGTAATGTTAACTTTGTCTCCTTTAATGGAGAGTAAGAATCTTTAAATTTGAGGTTTGTCCAAATTTATGTACAGCTGTGAAAGACCTTTTGTTTGTAACACCAACAACTAAAAAAAAGTTTACAGCTGTGAACACATCTTTTTACCAGAAAAAAAACGTTTGCATATCAAATTGGACTTTACGATTGTTATTGATTATTTTGGGCCTTAATATTCTATCATAATTATCAACATAGATTATTTGTATAATAAGTAGGTTTTAGTACCATGGATATATAAAGCCCAAGCAGAATGTATATATAATTAAGAAAAAAACAAATCATTTTATCTAATCAATACCATTAAAACAGGATCATTCCTGAATTATACCCTTAATGAATATTTTAAATTTTCAAAAAATGTCCTTAATAATATGAACAAACTAAAAAATTCATTAATGACATTATTGTCTTTCGATTTTGTGGGCCTATTTCAACATTTAGATGGGTTTGCTAACTAATTAAATGGGTTATGTTTTTATATAATCAAATTCAAATTCCATAAACTTTTTAATATCAATGCCACAAATTAAAATCTGCAATAATTTTAATAAGTTGATATTAGAGATTGAAATTCTACATGAGGATGAGACTTAATCAAAAATATTATAGGCCAGTTTATATGTTTAGCAATATTTTATATAAATTATAAATCTTTAAAATTATATAATAGCCCAAGTAAGTATTTCGGATAAAACCAATGTTTTGAAAACGATCTGGACACTGAACCGGACGATTTACCGGGTTACTGGGTCATTGAGTCGACCGCAGGTAAACCGCGGGTGAACTGCAGATTAATAAATAAATTAGTTTTATTATATAATAATATATTAGCTAATAAAATAAAAAAATAAAAATATATAAAACTAAAGTTACTAATTTCTAAATATCTTTAAAACATAAAATAATAATTTGGATATGTATATATTTTATGTTTAATAAACATTTAGAATACTTAACTTAACTTTTTATATTTTTATTCTCATTTGATATACAACTAAAAAAAAATTATCTACTGGTTCAACTGGTGGTTCAACCGGTACCGGATTTTGAGTTTTAGTTGGTTGAGCGGGTTTTTGCGGGTTTTTAAATTTTGAGTTTTTTACAAAACTCAACCCGAATTTTTTTCGGTCACCGGGTTTTCCGGTTCAACCGCGGGTCCGGGTCGAATTTCAAAACACTGGATAAAACCATTATTTAATTTATTTACAAACATAAAATGGTTGTGACGCATTTTAAATTTCGTCATACTGTACACACTGTAACAAACCCGCATAATTGAGACTTGATCATGTCACAGTTTATATAATTAAAACGAAGAATTATCAATCTTTGTATTGAAAAAACAACAAAAAAATATCCGCCCTTTTAAGGGCGGATCAGAATCTAGTATTAGTTATAATAATATTTGTTCGTTTCGGTTACATTACATAAAGTACATGTTATTAAAATGGATCCACCACTTATTAATATAATAAAGTTGTATTAGTTTTAAATATTTAAAGAAAATCAAATAATTTATTTAGTTTTGTCTTTTTATAAATACAAATAGACCATATGTTTAAAATTGTATTGGTACTACAATGGTTTGATGATATGTTATTATGAACAATAGGTTAATAAGAACTATTAAACTGATCTCTTCTAAGCTATTCTTTTTGGTCAATGATGTCTTGTAAACTTAACAAACGCTAAAGATATTTTTTGTTCAATCAAACAAACACTAAAGTTATTAGTAAAATATCATATTATAATGTGAATGTCGATATATAAGGGATAGGTCAAAACCAGTTTTATTTGGTAAATTATAATTTGTTCAAAACATTATATTTATCAGCGGACGGATCCAGACAATGTATATTATAACATCCAATAGTTTACTTTTGTTTTATGTTATGAATACAAATAGTTTAAAAATAAGTTGGACCAATGGCACTGATTGTAATTAATCTAGTTAAAAAATGATGATGTGATGATAGTTATAAAGATATTGTGAGGATGCATGAGAAAATGACACATCATAATGGCAATGAAGTAAATAATATACTAAATTAAGATTACAATTCCAAATTGCTTTTTTTTAATAAGAAAGGGATTCTTCAGGTCTCTAGCACACACTCGTCATCATAAACATAAATATTTTTTTTGTATTTTCATTTTTTTTTAATTTGCCGGTGTATTTAAAAACTGTATATTACAAATCAGGTGGTTTAAATTGGTATTAATGCCCAAATTAATTCAAAACAGTATACGTATTACACGTGTGATTCAATCATATCAAAAACAAAAACTTATCAACACAATCAATCAACCTAAAATAAGAAGTTTAGCAAAAAAAAAACCTAAAATAAGAAAATAATACACTGATTAATCATATAAGTTGGTAAGCTTTTGGATAAAAGTTATAGAATATTTAGGATAAGAGATATATAATGTTTAAAATGTAATTTATACTCCTTCCGTCTATGAATAAGTGTCACTTTGACATTTTTCACACAGATTAAGAAAATGACGAAAATATACGTAAGTTAATTATTAACTATATCTCTTTGACCAATAGTATTTGAGATAAATAAAATTATTTATAAATTGAATGAAATTCATATGAAAATAAAATTTGCTTTCTGTCAAAGATTTTTCTCATCGAATTTTATAATTTATTTTGAAATTGTAAAGTCATATTTTTTTTTAGCGAGAAGAAAAAAATGTTAGAATATATAAAAACGAGAGAAGATATAAGAAAGCCCTAAAGACACAGTGTTCGGCCTACTAATAAGAAATAGGCCCATACATGGTGATGAAGCCATGGAGCGGTGTGCTTCCAAGTACTACTGCTAGATGCAGTCATCTTCCTCAATTTGACCCAAAGCTCTTGAGATTCCTGATGCTCATCAACCCTTTCTAGCAATCGTTACAACAGACGAGGTTAGAGAATCGCTTGTTATCAGAAAAGAGAAATGGCGTCTCTTTTCAACAAATTTCAAAAGGTTAATGAATCTCTTGCTTCTGCTGTGTGTTGATCTTGTCGAACTTTTACCCTCTCTACTACGATTAATAATACTGGGAGCGAAGAAAGTTTGTGCCTTTGTTCGGATTCAGTCATTTGGTTTGAACCAATATGTTTAAAGTGTTCTCATGAAGTTTTGCTTGTGGTATTACAACATATGATATGAAGTTAGGTTGAAGAGGAATATTACAGTTTAGGCAGTTATGATTGAGATTTTGATGTTTCTCCACCGCTCTTATAGTTTTGTTTGCATTACGTTGTTGCGTATCTCCAGGCTGTTGGAGCTCTTGCCAAGAGTACCACGTTTGCTAAGAACCCAAGGCAACTGCAATTTGAAGCAGACATTAACAAACTGTTTATGTATACAAGGTTGGTTTATCTTTGTTGTTGTTCTTGTAAGTTTGTGAGTGCATCCACTTTTTAAGCTCATGAAAAACAAATTGTGTACTAGCTTTAACCGGCTGGGAAGAGAAGCTGTGGAGACGGATGCAGAAGAGATAATTGAGATGGCTGGTAAAACCTCTTTGTCTGAGCAGCAGAAACAAGTTCAAGACAACATTCACTACCAAGTTGAAAACTTCTGCTCTTTGATGGATGGAATCCTCTGTCCTCCTGATGTTACCAAGTACGAGCCGGGATCACAAACAGCTAGCCCCTCCTCGTCGTCAAAGCGGTCTTACTTTCGCCGTTGGTGGGAGTAATGCTGTTTTAGCTGCAGATAAGCCTCGTAAGTGTTTTAGTTTTACTTAGAGTCACTTTGTGAACTTTATTTCATTTTTAGACTCACTGATTCTTCTTCAGCACAGTTGTTCCGGAGACAAAGCCTTTGAAACTCGCTGAGGTGCTCACAGAGACTAATGGATCAGCTCGGCTATACCCTTGAGATCAAACCTTCGGTAGTACCTCACAAAAACGCTGGTCAAGGTTGTTTCATCAAAGGCGAAGCAGATGCTGGAACAGTCTTAGCCTTTTACCCTGGAGTCATCTACTCCCCTGCCTTCTACAGGTACATCCCAGGGTACCCTAAGGTTGACTCACAGAACTCGTATCTCATCACCAGGTACGACTGGGACTGTGATAAACGCTCAGCCTTGGGGTCTTGGAGGAGAATGCAGAGAAGCATGGACTGGTTCCTACACACCTGCGGTCAAAACAGACGCTAAAACAGCAGAAAACTGGTTCGGACAGGTTATGGAAAGCGTTGAGCAAGCCACTCCAAGGTGGTTCGGGTAAAGCAAAAGAGGTTCTCGAGAGGAGAAACCCGTTGGCTTTTGGTCACTTAGCTAACCACCCGGCCAAATGAAACCAACCCAAACGTTATGATATGTCCCTATGACTTCCCCTTGGTGGAGAAAGATCTGCGGCCTTACTATTCCCAATGTATCTTTTGGAGATTCTGGACAAGTGAAGATGAAGAGGTTTGGAAGCTTTTGGTTTAAGACAGGTGGTAAGCAACGGCTTGGACGCTCCGGTTCTAAAGACATTGGTTTTGGTGGCAACGAGGGCGTTGCGTGATGAGGAGCTTCTTCTGAATTACAGGCTGAGCAACTCTAAGAGACGACCGGATTGGTATACTCCGGTTAACGAAGAGGAGGACCGGAGAAGATGGAGCTAAAACTTGTCCCCACTTCTCTCTTGTTATGTTCTTTTTTGGAATTGAGTTTTGGGTTTTGATTATGGCAACTAATAGATAATGCTTATTGACTCTTATAGTACAATTTTTAAATTGTTTTGTCAGGAATAAATTCAATAAGCACTTTTCTTGTTGTGTATATATATACTGTAGTAATATCTTCGCTGTTACATATTAAAACGGATATGCTGTATGTACATATATATCTATTAGGTCTATGCTTCTTTATCTTCTAGCTTGGATTGGATAGCTTCCACAAGCTGGAGTAGCATTGCACCGATGAAGTACCAGGTAACTCCGGCTAACAAAATCTGCTGCCATGGGCTGTTAACTATAGACAGAGCCAACGAGCCACCTATATGGTCACTGAGCTCATGGGGCTCTGTAGCTGGCTTGGAACTGAACCAGGAACACTGCTACCGTGGCTGTTCCTATTGGGAACTTCTGTATCTTGAAGTTCTGCCTTGTATATTCTCGTCTAGCTGCTACTAGCAGCCTTCTCTTCAGATGGAGTGTTCTTATGAGACACTTGCGGAACCACCGAAGTAGTCTTGGTACTGGTGTTTCCGGATGAGGGAAGAGCTAGGTTTGATGGAATCCAGTAATCTTCTCCAACCATGGAAGCTGGTCGTCGTCTTTCTTTGGTTTCCCCGCTCTGTTCTGCTTGTTTCATTGCTGCAACAGCGTCTTGAAGCTTTCTGATGTTTGGTTCTGGCTGCTTTCTTCCTTTTGGTGAAAGTGAGACTCATGTTTGAATCAGGACTCAATGGTTTTGAGTAGGGTGATGATCTCCAGTATAGCCAATTGGAGATAGACCTGATTGCTTCCACTGCACTCATTCTCACTTCTCTCTGCAAGTCACTCTCCTGCTCAAAAGACACACACACACACACAGCTACTCAATATCCGACAGTTCTAGTTGCTGCTTAAGACAAATGTAAAAGACACTCTCACATGTGAGCTCTCTCTTGTGGTTCTGCTCACAGATTCAGCGTATCTTTGCTGGAACTTCTTGACATCAACAAACACGTTGGAGACACGCTCACCAACCGTGTTCCCAACCCCTATCCTCACGTTTCCTCGAGGCTGCTTTGACATAAGAAACTCCAATGGCGCTAGATCAGATCTCTCCACCATTCTGCACAGATCTCATAAAAGAATCAAAATCATATAAAGGAGATGGAAAAATCTAGATCTACCATCGTTATGTGCTTACGAGATGCAGTCTATGGGGCAAGCTTCGATAGCTTCTTTGATTTTAGACTCAGGATCAGCCCACTGAGCGACAACCCTAGCTCTCCCGTGAGCTGTTTCGATAGCGAAACGTTCTCTCTGCACACAAAGCACACTTCAAGCAACCAACGCACTTGACCTCATCTACAAACACAGCTCGTTGCTCTGTCTCTGGTCCGCACCAAACCGAGTAGATAGGTTTCCCTGTGTAGCCTCTAAGCTCTTCCAGTTTCGCTTGCTCCTGCAACAAGCAACCGTACTGTTTTACTTAGCGTGCCCTTTCAAGAAAACTACAAAAAATCAAAGAAGCAATATATACCATCGTTTCAAATTAGATGTTTTTCACACAAAAAGACACAATTAAATATAAAGTTTTTATTTATATTTTATTATTAAAATTCTATAGTATTTATTGTCTTTTAATTTAAGGTAAAACAGGAATTAGTCTAAAATTACATTGAAATCATAAAACATTTATTTTTAACAATAAGGTTACTTAACAACTATACTTCAATTTAAAAAAAGGAGGGAGTATTAATTATAACCTTATCATAGGCTTGGCGTGAGATAGGATCAGACAGAAGCTTGTAAGCCTCGTTAAGTATGATGGCCATGTCGTGGCCTGGGACTCCTGCGATATCTGGATGACAACGTTTCTGCAGGTTACGATAAGCTGCTTTGATCTGAGACTTGTCGGATCCCCGGTCGATACCTAAGAGGTCGTAAAGATCAAAGTCTGTGATGGAAGATGATGATGTAGCTCTACACTTGAGCTTGAAAGGTGTTCTAATGGTAGTGAGCTTCTGAGGTGTGGTGGTACATGGCCATGTAGTAGTCGAGGGAGGAAGAGTCGTGGGAGTAAAGATAGTCGGCGTCATTTGATCCTCTTCTCTTTGTTCTGCTCCGGACGGTGGAGGAAGGTTGTATAAAATATCTTATTGGTGAACTATTTTTCTATCTCTCTTGGAAGATATTTATTTTGAGACGCAAAAAGAAAGTTCCAATTGAGTTGAAAAATATCTAATGGAAAAATTGAATAAAAGAGAGGACCAAATATTTGGTTGGTGGGCAATAAAAAGAGTTTGAACTTTTTGTGATCGATGTTATCCATTCGTAGGAATAAAAGTTTAAGGCTGAGGATCATCAATCAATGACATTGGCGTGGCTTCTATTGTGTCAATTACATATTTAATTAGATAATCTAATTTTTAGAGTTTCAAAAAACAAAATTAGATAATCTAATTTACACGATATTAATACTATAAACTTTTGAAGATACAATATTTTTATTATGAGTTTTCAACTCCAAATCACTTGAATATATATATATGTTGAGTCAGATAGACTTATTATAGATAAATATGTTATGGCTATTGGTTTATCTGATGTTTTTATCACTATTTACTGAATTTCTATTTCTTTCACAATCATTTCTATTTCTTTCACAATCTTCTTTTTAAATTCCTAGCAATTTACTGAATTTCTTTGACATTAAAACTTTATGTTTTCTTTTTAAAATGTATTAGGATATCATTTGTTCCAAAAACACTTTATAATCGTAGCGTTTTTGTATAATCCATATCTCTCCGCTTTAAAAATATGCATGTTTTAGGGAAAAAAATTGTTTCAAAAAGATGTATTTCAAAACATAAAAAATGGTTAATAATGAAAAATTGTATGTTTCAAAAATATTAATTGCATTTTCTGAAATTTTATTGGTTTGAAAATATAAAAAATATAAAATTACAAAAATTTATATATTAATAGCTAAATTTTAATGTGTTTTTCTAATAAGTGTGAAAATCCTAAAACATAGATTAATTTGAGACGGAGGGGTATATTATTTATATGGGCTTTTAAAAAGAAATTCTCAAATATAAATGGGCTTTTATGAATGAACCCATTCAATCAAGCCCACAAACTTTCGTCATTTCTCGACTGCCGATTCTGATGATTCAACATCGTCTTTTCCAGCTTGGTTCGATTTCATAGGGTTCTTCATCAGTACGACGAGATTCCGAGATCATCGGAAAAAGCCATGTCTAGACAAGTCACAAAACTTCTCGGATCTCTTCCTTCCAAACTCCGCTCTTCCGTCGCCAGCTCATCATCAGAGCTGTACCCGTCTCTCACAAAGTCTCGCTCCTTCGGAACAACACCTCCGCCTCCCGCTGCCGTCTTCGTCGACAAAAACACCCGCGTCATCTGCCAGGGCATCACCGGAAAGAACGGGACTTTCCACACTGAACAAGCCATCGAATACGGCACCAAAATGGTAATTTTGCATTTTTTTTTCTGAGATAATTGCCAATTGAACTCACTCTACCGAGCATAAAGCACGAGTCTTGACTTGGAATCTGACCGATTACGTCATTCTGTGATGAGGGTTTGCTTCTACGATCTCACTTTGATCGGAGCTAGTCTCTTTTCCTCTGGATACACCATAAAGTTCGAGACTTTACTGTTTTGTACCTCCCGAATCTGATTGATTGCTTCATTTCTCTGATGAGGGTTTTGGTCTTTAAAGCTTTTTGTGACGAGATGATTTTTTTTTAAAGTTTGTGTTGTTTCGATATATATATAGGTAGCGGGAGTGACACCGAAGAAGGGTGGAACAGAGCATTTAGGTCTTCCTGTTTATAATACCGTCGCTGAAGCCTAAGGCTGAGACAAAAGCCAATGCCTCTGTGATCTATGTCCCTGCGCCTTTCGCTGCTGCTGCCATCATGGAAGGTGTGGCTGCTGAGTTGGATCTTGTTGTCTGTATTACTGAAGGCATTTCTCAACATGACATGGTAGTAATAACGGATTCGATAGGTTTGTTTTGTACATTAGTGGTGTTTACTGATTCTATACTGAATTTGTTTTGTAATGTAGGTTCGTGTAAAGGCTGCTCTGAACAGTCAGTCTAAAACTAGGCTGATTGGCCCTAACTGCCCTGGGATTATCAAACCTGGTGAATGCAAGATTGGGATTATGCCCTGGGTACATCCACAAGCCGGGGAAGATAGGGATTGTTTCTCGGTCTGGTAACATTGACATATGAAGCTGTAAGGTTCTTTTTTTGTCATGTTTGGCTTCTCTTTTGTCTCTTGTCACTTCCTTAAGTCTGTATGATGATTTCGCTGGAAGAAGTGCTTGATTTTGGTTTTTGATCTTTTCATGCAGGTTTTCCAAACTACAGCAGTAGGTCTGGGACAATCCACGTGTGTAGGAATTGGAGGGGATCCTTTTAACGGCACAAATTTTGTTGACTGCTTGGAGAAGTTCTTTGTTGACCCTCAAACAGAAGGTCTCAGTTTCTGGACACCATAATTGATCTTTTTCATTTCTTTTTATTTGAGTCATTTACCGTTAATATCAGTAGATAACCAATACTTACCGTCTGACCAGAACAAAAAAAAAACAATACTTACCTTATATCCCAAGAATACTTGTTCTTTTAGTATGTAGAAAAAAAAAAGTGATTCATTCATTTGCAGTGAGATAGACTCAAAAGTGTTGTGAATATTGATATTTTCACTTGGTGATTCACCAATCTAAGCTTTGTTTTGTAGATTAGAGAAAGAATCCAGCTTTATTTTCTTGTAACTACTAAAGGATTGTGTTACTTTCAGGTATCGTTCTCATTGGAGAAATCGGTGGTACTGCAGAAGAAGATGCAGCCGCTTTGATAAAGGTAACGAACTCAATGCATCTTTTTTTTTTAAAAAGAAAGATTCAAGCGTTTCCATTTTTCTAGATGATGAAGAAGTTTTTTAAAAAGCTATAATTGTTTGACAATCAAACAGGAAAGCGGTACAGACAAGCCTGTAGTTGCTTTCATTGCTGGACTCACTGCACCACCCGGGCGTCGAATGGGTCATGCCGGAGGTAAAAAACTGTTTAACTCGACTCTGTCATTCATTCATACACAGTCTTCTTCTCACTCCCGGGGTTAAATCTTGTAATTTCTCTTCTTCTTTTTTGATCCGGTGAAGCCATTGTCTCCGGTGGTAAAGGCACGGCTCAGGACAAGATTAAGAGCCTAAGAGACGCTGGAGTTAAGGTGGTTGAGTCACCAGCTAAGATTGGTGCGGCTATGTTTGAGCTTTTCCAAGAAAGAGGTCTTTTGAATTAGAAGTGAATTTTAATATTCCATAATCTGATCAATCTGGTGTACCTCTATTATAACCAAAAAAAAAATATTCAGACTAAAAGATATTTTGCAGAGAGGAAGAGGTTCTCTTTCTTTGGCCTTTGTTTTCATAATATCATTACTAGAAATGGGAATTAAATCAGTTCACGAGTTTCTTGTTCTTTTGAGCTTGAAAAGTCAATATTACATTATGGGGTAAATTTAGAAGCTCTTTGACTACTAGTCTACTAGTATCATACTGATAACTAACTCTTGATTTGAACGGATGCTAACAAAAAACTTTTTGTAAGTTATAAATAATTGTAAATATGTTCTAATAAATTAATGATTCATAAAGTTGTTTCATATGGGAAACTAATTGACATGTGAGCGGCTTTTAGTCAATAAAGAATGACAATACAAAAGAGAAGAGACCTACTGGGTCTTCCTAGTTAAATCAATGATGGTAATCACGCGGTTCTCTTTAATACTAATCACTGAATCACTGACGTCATATATGCTTCCATGTCATACGTCTTACTCTTTTCTATATACGTATGCGTATGTAGACGAGCCTGGGATGCAGAAGAGTGAGGTAGCTATAATGACGAGAAAAGCCTTGGACCCAACTTTTCCTCTCTAATTATTAGTTTCCTTATTTAGAAACAATAACATGTTTCCTGCGAGTCCTCTGACAGAACATAAGAGCTACTTCCTTAAAAAATTCTTGTGACCCAAAATTCAAAGGAAAAGACTTTTCATTTGAACTCCAATTGTTATTATTGTATTGCTCACGTCACATAAATGTAAATTGTCTACGTATTATTTTCACTATATAAATTCGTTCGTTACTAAATCGATATTTTGGTTTCTATTTGGCATATCTGTTACAAGCATGCCATTAAAATAGTAGTTCATCAGCTCATATTATCCAATTTTTCTTTAATTAAAAAAAAAGTAATCTGATCTGATGTAGCTGCTGATATATATTACTATTAAGGTATACATTTTTCAGAAACTCTATATAATATACACAATATTCAGACTCACTTAAAATGTATAACTTGCCACAACATTTTTTCTGTGCTTTGTGTTGTGATGTTGATGTCTAATTAAAAGACACATGTTCCTCTCTTGTTTTCCTCTCATTTTGTAACCAAAATATTATAGAACTCAAATCATACAAAAAGATTAACCATTGTTTCTGATGAAACGAGGACATGTATTTTGTTTTGCCATCTCAGGTTTGAATTTGATTTTCGTTAGTGAGTATTTGATTGAAATTGACAGGATAAAGAATAAGAAGATGATGATATAAACTTCACAGGCTTAACTACACATATATTGATTTTACTATTGAAATAAGAGAATCAAGGGCGCTTAGGAGGTGGGTAAGAATTTTTTTTTTAAAAGTCACTTTCAAATATTGTTACACTTTGTCCTTTCCCATTTGGCTACTTTCTCTATTTGCCTTTTGCTTTTTTATGGTAACTTCCTTTCCTTATAACATTTTTCATGAAATTTCCATTTTTGTAATCTTTATAGAATTGCGTCATGCATGGCAGATCAAAGAAATTAATGGTTTAAATTTGACTGAAAAGGGACTTCTCTGCAAAAGAAATTACCAAACTGCCATTACATTTCTAATTAAAACTTAATATGTAACTTATTGCTTTAGTTTTTTGATAGCCCACCTTTTTTTTTTACTTTGTAGTCTAAGTGTTTCGTATATATCTTGATTAATTCACTTTACAGGTAAATTTAAAAGGGAGATATATAATGTTACGACATTAGCAGTAATTCAATGTAAATTAACTAACCCTAAGAAATTGTTGAAATAGGTAAGCCTTATATAGATATTATTTGCACTCTCCAATATATAGAGAAAAAGTGAAAAACTTATAAATGTATAAAAGTAATATAAGGAAGGAGAAGAAAGAAAAATGAAATTAGGCATATGGAGACAATAGAATTATAGAGAAAATAGAATTATATGAAACAGTAAGATGAAATCACACACGCTATACACACGGTATTATACAGAAAATAAAAAGAGTAATTAATCATATTCTTCAGCACCACCATTAACCTCTCTCCTCTTAGTGTCATCCAATCTCATGATAGACTACTGATCTCCATTTCCAGATCCTTAGAAGAACACAACTCAACATAAAAGTACTTTAAAAGACTCTCTTTTCCTTTTATTTTCTTTCTTTATTTCTCTCTATATATATATATATATATATATATATATATATATATATTTCACACAATCACACTATATAACTAGGCACACACATTCTCTCGCTTCTCTCTAGTTCACACCTCAAGATTCAAGAATCAGACTATCATTGAAATGAATCCTGTAATTAAATCTAGGGTTTTAGATTCTTGTTTTTTTTTTTTCGTTTTCTAGTCACTTAATGAGAGATTTCTTTTTAGTTGATCAAACTTTTTGCCTTTTGTGTACCCACCTCACATGTAAATTTGAATCAGGAGGAAGAGGAAGGAGCGAATAAGAGGAAGAGAGGAGAGATGGGAAGAGGGAAGATCGAGATAAAGAGGATAGAGAATCGGACATCAAGGCAAGTGACCTTCTCCAAGAGGCGAAGTGGTCTTATCAAGAAGACTCATGAGCTCTCTGTTCTCTGCGATGCTCACATCGGTCTCATCGTCTTCTCCGCAACCGGAAAGCTCACCGAGTACTGCTCCGAACCTTCCAAGTTAGCTTCTTCTCCTCTCTCTTTCATTCTCTCTCAAATTAGGGTTTCTGAGATCTATACATACATGTGTATGTATTGATATCTACTTTTTTTTGTTTGGTCAATTGTATTGATCTAATTAAATGAGGATATGAGAGATATATATCTCCTCGTGCTTGTGTTGAACAGACAGTTTTCATCATTAGTTTCTGAAGTAGCAGGTACCATGAAAATGGTTTTAAGATTTTAATTTGGCCCAAACGTTAAGAATCTCTCTGCAGATACTAGCTACTGTATATATTTATTCTTGCAGTAATTTATTTGTATATATGCGTACATGCATGTATATAGTCAGTCATTAATGGTATATTTGGGTCAAATTTTATATTTTCTACACCTGCCGAGCAAAGAGATCTGCAAAGATTTGACATTTCTTGAACAACCTTTTTCATAAAAAGATCTCAATTTGTGTTTATATAACACTTGAGTAATATTTACAACACATACATACATACCTATATATAAGTCTAGTTTAATAATTCGATTTAAGTACAATTAATTATATGAAAATCTGTACTAATTAGAAGATTTAGATCTAAGTTATAAACCAGAAGACAAACTTATTCACATATAAGCCCTACATTAATGTGAGAAGAAGGGTATGCTTATAGTTTTAAGTTTTCTTTCACAAAACAAAGAGGGGGAAACACCTTTTGTGAGATTGAAATACTAATTTGATCACATTTCATAATTACCAATATTGAATAGGATGCCTCAGCTCATTGACCGATACTTGCAGACCAACGGCTTGCAACTTCCTGACCCTAATGACGGCCAGGTATAATATATACGCACACTTATTCATTGGTCTTTACCAATTTAAAACAACAATTTAAAAAAAAGTTTCACAAGAATCAAATTTAGTTTGGAGTTTGTGTGTATATATAGGAGGAACTATGCCAAGAGATTGAAGTACTACGAAGAGAGACATGTAAGCTTGAGCTCCGTCTGCGTCCATACCACGGACATGGACTTAGCCTCTATCCCTCCACACGAGCTCGATCGACTAGAGCAACAGCTCGAAGCATTCTGTCCTTAAAGTCCGTGAGCGTAAGGTAACGTAACAATGTATGCTCATATCATTAATATATATTCTCTTAGAACTATATTTCATTACATTTTTGTATGTTTGTCTGATTTCTCTCCTTTTCTATCTAATATAAATATATCGAAGAATGAGTTGCTGCAGCAACAGTTGGAGAATCTAAGCAGAAAGGTCTCTTCTTTAATCATTCATTTTATTTCCACTATTTCTTCTAAAAATGATCTTTATACTGGGGGTTTAACGATCAATATCATGTTTTATGCATGTGTTTAGAGGCGGATGCTGGAAGACGATAACAACAATATGTACCGTTGGGTAGGTTTGGTTATTATTAGCTAGATAATGTTAATTTTGTTTGCACGTTTGAGTGACATATTCTTACTATGTATAATGTATTGCAGCTTCATGAGCATCGTACCGCGATGGAGTTTCAGCAAGCTGGGATAGAGACCAAACCAGGGGAGTATCAACAGTTTCTTGAGCAGGTTCAGTACTATAATGATCATCATCATCAGCAGCAACAACCAAACAGTGTTCTTCAGCTAGCTACGCTTCCTTCGGAGATTGATCCTAATTACCATCTCCAGCTTGCTCAGCCTAATCTTCAAAACGATAATTAGTCCTCAGCCATATTTACTCTTTCTCTCTGAATGAAGAAGTACTCCATTTATGTCGTTTATTACCTATCTTACTTGGACAGTGTCTTATTTTGTGTCTGTTTTGGTGTGGTTATGGAACCTTTTGAAATACAATAGCATAATGGTATTTGATTACATAATTAACCATATAATATCATTCACCAATCATCAGACATTTGCCAACTAGGGATCAACTGTTTTACGTAAAAGCAGATGTGTTCCATATCATTTTTCTCTGGAAATAAAAGTTCATTAATTAACAGTGATTTTTAGATGGTCGGCCTAAGAAAGAGTGAAAAACACCTACGTCAAACCATTCTTTTAGGTTAACCCAGCTCAAAAATAAAGTATCCAACTCAGTATCTTTGTAATACATGATGGATTTATAAAGGATTCTAACTAAAAATAGTTTTTTAATGGATTCAGACATAATAGATTACAGTTTCCAGAAATAGCTTTTAATATAAACTCAGCCAAGATTGAAAAAAAAAAAGTAAATACACACATAACCTTTTACAAACGAATGCAAGAACGATCAAGAAGCAAGAAAGGAGTTTTCGGAAGAACAATCTTCCTTTCCTCTTTTTCTCTTCAATCAGTTTGCATTATAAAGACGAGAAAACTCTGAGTTCTTGACTTCTTGATCGCTCGAACAACCATAATCATCATCATCATCATCATCATCATCATCTAGAGCCCCTAAACCGCTGCTGGCTTAATCGTCTACGTCCATGGGAGGAGGATTTTTTGTAGCCGATAGTGTGGCCATGGAGGAGAATACGAAGAAGGCCGTGTAACAACTTTTGTCGTAGGTTGCCTGCATTGTTGCTGCAATGGGCGGTCTCCTCTTCGGTTACGATATCGGTATCTCAGGTTTGTTTTTCTTGCCAACCAAGAAACCAGATTCGTCACGGTTCCTCTACTTTATTAATGTTCTCATATTTGTTTGTAGGAGGAGTGACATCAATGGAGGAGTTTCTAACGAGATTCTTCCCAGACATGCTAACGTCAAATGCAAAACGAAACAGGGCACGAGACAGAGTACTGCAAATACGACAACGAGCTTCTCACTCTCTTCACCTCCTCCCTCTACCTCGCTGCTCTATTCGCTTCTTTCCTCGCTTCAACCGTAACAAGACTCTTCGGTCGGAAAGTCTCGATGACCTTCGGAGGTCTCGCTTTTCTCTCAGGAGCTCTTCTCAACGGTTTCGCCGTCAGCCTCGAGATGCTCATCATCGGGAGGCTGCTTCTCGGCGTAGGTGTCGGTTTCGTTAACCAATCTGTTCCTCTCTACCTCTCCGAGATGGCTCCTGCTAAGATCAGAGGAGCTCTCAACATGGCTTTCCAGCTAGCGATCACCGTAGGGATCTTATCCGCCAACATCGTCAACTACGTGACCCCGAGCCTCGAGAACGGCGTGGGATGGAGACTATCTCTCGGCCTAGCCGCGGTTCCGGCCTCTGTTTTGCTCGTGGGGTCGTTGTTCTTGCCGGAGACGCCGAGCTCGATCCTCGAACGTGGGAACAAAGAAGAGGCTAAGAAGATGCTCCAGAAGATCAGAGGAACCGTGGAGGTCGAGCATGAGTTTACGGATATCTGCGCGGCGTGTGAGTTGGCCAAGAGTGTTCAGCATCCGTGGACGAATATCGCGCAGGCTAAGTATAGACCGCAGCTCGTGTTCTGCACCTTCATCCCGTTCTTCCAGCAGCTAACCGGGATCAACGTCATCATGTTCTATGCGCCTGTCTTGTTTAGGACCATTGGTTTTGGGAAAGGACGCCTCTCTTGTCTCCGCAGTCATCACCGGTCTTGTGAATGTCCTATCCACCCTCGTCTCCATCTACTCTGTCGATAAATTCGGACGCAGAGCTTTGTTTCTTGCAGGCGGTATCCAAATGATACTGACTCAGGTATATGTTAGAATATAAACTTTGACATGAGTAACGACTAATCTATAAACTAACTGCGAGTTAGTTTTAAGTTGGAAGTCCACGAAACTTGACGATTTATTTTTTTTTCGGTTTCAGGTGGCAGTTGGTTCGATAATTGGTTGGAAAATCGGACTAAACGGGGAAGGATTATTGTCCTCCCTCGATACACAGATACTCTTGGGGCTGATATGTCTCTACGTGGCGGGTTTCGCGTGGTCGTGGGGACCGTTGGGATGGTTAGTGCCGAGTGAGATATGTCCATTGGAAATAAGATCGGCAGGACAGTCGTTGAACGTGTCCGTGAACATGTTCTTCACTTTCCTCATTGGACAGTTCTTCGTGACGATGCTTTGCCACATGAAGTTTGGTCTGTTCTACTTCTTCGCCGTCTTGGTCTTGATCATGACGATCTTCATTTACATTCTTGTTGCCAGAGACCGAAAGGAGTTCCTATTGAGGAGATGGCGAGAGTGTGGAAGGATCATAGGTTTTGGAGCAAGTATACTCGTGTTGTTGATGGTGGTGATAACGACGAAGAAGATGATGAAGTTTATATTTTTAGTGTCAGAAGCTTCAAAAGAGTAAAAGTGTATTAGGATTTGATTAATTTTATTCAGGAAAACGTTTCGTCTAAGTCTTACAGGATTACTTCGTACAGTATGTAACAAAATCTTATCGTCTTTTCTTAGAAATTAAGAAGCTTATTACGTACATTCAAATCCATGATCTTCCCCCAAACTGATCGTTATTAAATACTAGAACTTACACATTACCGCTTCTGATAAGTGGAGTATCGTGTCATATAACTTAACAATTAAATAAACCCGTCTAATGAAATACTATTTGTTAAGGTGCGAAAATAATTTTTTAAAAAAGATATTAGCAAAAACTTTGGTGCATAGGTCATGAAATAAATTATTGTCACGATATAATGCAAAGAAAATATGAAAATATCGATGAGACAATTAAGTATAACAAAATCTTGCGTATCCGCCAACTGTCGACAAAGGAATTTGAATTATAGAGTTTTCGACATTTGCCATCTCACGTAAAACACGTGATACTGCAGATATTTAAATTGAGTGGCAAAGAAAATAGAGTCAATTAGCCTAAAAACCAAAAAGAATGTTGAAATTAGTGATCTGCCTATAACATTAAAAAGTGGAGCGCGTGGTGAGAACGTGATTGACGAAATGACAATGCTAACCTTCCCTATTGAATTTCCTAGTTTTCTTTTTTATTTTACAGATTTTTCTTAGATGTTTTACTGTAGTTAAACAAAAGTGAATTATATCTACCGGTTTTCAACAAAAACAATGTTACTTTGTGTGATTAAAATTATGAAATATATTGGATGTGTATTTAGCATTTAATTTAGACAAACGTTTAAAATGAAGAACAATTTTTTCAAAATAAAATAAAATGAAGAACAATATGTTATTTAGATCCACCGTTAGTGACATCAATTAGTTGACTGATCTACTGATACGTAAGATAACCATTTCTGAGCCTCCGTGTAACTACAAATTACACCATGTTTTATTGTTAACATAGTTAGTATATGTTAGCCGACTACATACATTGTATATATTTCCATGAAATATAATGCAAATTTTTACCGAGGGTGACTGAGATGGTCAGAACAAATTTTATCCAAGACTAATAAAATAACAATCGGCTAAATTTCATATATGTCATCTATGTAATGTATGTAGCCGGTTAACATATGGCACATAAATTTAATATATTTCTTAGCAAAGCTAATTATTTTCTTTTATCGATATAGAAATTTATAGCAAGCCTCAGATGTTTCATATAATTGAATGATAAGTTACTACACTTTTTAGCAGTGCTAACTATTTTCTTTTATCGATATAGAAATTTATAGCAAGCCACATATGTTTCATATAATTGAATGATAAGTTACTACACTTTTTAGCAAAGCTATTTAACTGCTAATATTTATTAAAGAGTTTCTAGCCGGCTATGGAATTTGGTATTTATGATTGTGACTGTTGTGGTTGGTACAAATTTTATATTATACAGGAAATAAAATAATATCCATCTAAATATCATATACGACAAAGAACTAATTAAGTCATGAAATAATACAAAATAAAAAACAACATCTAAACGCTAGTGGTAAGGAAACATCACGCCGGGAAAGGAGCAGCGACGGTTGAGCGGAACAGACGAGGTGGAGAGTGTTGGTGCTGATCTCCAGTCTTTTGAAATCAATCTAAGTCACGGCGGAGAAGCTCGTCGGAGCAGATCTCCTCCTCGATGAAAAGGAATGAGACAACAAGCAAGCAGACACAATAACTAGCGGGGACGGCAGTAAATCTGAACGGTGCTTCATAGATCTAGGGCTTGAGAACCGTCGACGGAGTGAGAGGACAAGAGCACGAACAGGAGCGATGAAGATGACGGTGAAATGAGAGCTGATTTTCACAGATCTGAACCCAACAAAACACAGAATGGTGGCGTGAGGCGGTGAATAGAAGAGGAAACCGAGAACATAGATCGGAACCACCAGAAAACGAAACTGTAACAATGTTCTCCGACCAAGAAAAGGAGACACTTTTTTCAAAAAAAAAAAAGAGACACGGATGAGACCAAAGAACTTGAACGGATGAAAGATAAGAGGAGAGAGAGACGCAGAGTTTGAGAGGGCCGACGCCATGACTCCACTGACGTCGGAGAGGGGACGAGCAAACGTCGCCTCAATAACTGGGGCTGTGAGAGTCTTTGTTAACTACTTTTTTTGTTTAAAGTATTCGAGATTTTCGAAGCCTGGTCAGGGATTCGAAAAAAAAAAATCAACTTGTCTGATATAAGAAATTTTATGTAAAAATTAGTTACCAGAGAGAGAATCTGAAAAAAAAAAAACAAATTTGAATTAGAGGTGAACCGCAGCTTAGCATCAAGTTGTAATAAGGGTATAATAGTCACAAAATTTTGGACAAAAACTATGCAAATCACAAATGTGTATATACCTAATTATGCTATAATGTTAATGTGTGGAGTGCAAATACTCAAGAAAATAGCCAATTATAATTTTAAATAAAAAAAACCTTTAATAAGTTTTGATGTCAAAATCTACTTACCAATCCATTACCTCACTCATTGATTGGACTCCTTTTTTTAATCTTTTCTATAGTTAAGATGCAAATAACTTTTATCCTAAAGATCAGATTCCACCGAACTAAACAGGTTTTGTGGCTTTGGTAAGTGTTTACTTAATCATAATACCTTTTTATCCAGTGGCTAAGAGTTATGGTAAAGGGATGGCACAGAGGTAAAAGTTATAAAGCACCCTGTTTTAAGCCTTAAATTTTGCAAAAGAGATTATATAAAAGTTTTAGAACATAAAAAAAATTAAGTAATAACCAATAATTTATTTACATGCAAATTTTTTGTGTGTGTGTTTAAGCGTCCAAATACATAGGACCAGGTTGTGCACTAGTATCCAGATTCAAACCTGAGTTATAGTTTACTTTACGCAGTAAATAGTAAAAGGTTAGTGATTAAACTCTTGTAATGCAAATAATTATAGGTAATACTAATAACCAATAATTTATTTACATGCAAAATTTTTGTGTGTGTGTTTAAGCGTCCAAATACATAGGACCAGGCTGTGCACTAGTATCCAAATTCAAACCTGAGATACAGTTTACTTTACGCAGTAAACAGTAAAAGGTTAGTGATTAAACTCTTGTAGCGTCGGTGACGTGGCTGGGTCTAGCATGGATAAAAGTCTATTAAATGCACGTAGCAGCCTGCAACAACCGCAGAGAGGACCAGGTCCTACATGGTTGACCCACCTGGCTTAAATTCCCTCGCCGGAGCGTGTCGCACACGCGAGGTCTTCACCGTGGGTAAGGAGCGTGAAGCTCACCGCTTGGTGACAAAAAAGTCCCCTCTAAAAAAGCAAAGAGAGATAAAAAAAAAAAGACACAGAGGGAGTGAGCTGTGAAAAGGACCCACCACCCATGTGCTCTCCTTCCTGTCTCCACCAGCTCCTGCCTCTCAATCATTAGCTTCTCCTCCCTCCCTCCCTTCCTCTCTGAATGTGTTTCAGATAGAGAGTAAATTATAATAATATTAAGAGACTGATACACAACACCATTTTTCTCTCTTCCAAAAAAACAACCATGTCTAATAACAACGACGAGGGAGTTATGATGTCTAACGGATCTCTAATCGAACACCAGAGACAACAACATCAACAACAACAACAGCAGCAGCAACAGCTGAATCAGAAACAATCTTCAGACGCCGGAGGAGCTCTCGCCGTGAAGAAACCTCCGGCGAAAGACAGACACAGTAAAGTCGACGGGAAGAGGGAGGAGGATCCGTATGCCGATCATCTGCGCGGCTCGCGTGTTCCAGCTAACGAGAGAGCTCGGCCACAAATCCGACGGCCAGACGATCGAGTGGTTGCTCCGCCAAGCCGAGCCGTCGATCATCGCCGCCACGGGAACCGGCACGACTCCGGCGAGTTTCTCCACCGCGTCGGTCTCGGTCCGGGGAAACTCCACCGTTATCTCCGCTTCCGCGAACTGCGCACTGTCCTCGTCTTCCTTGGACCACAAGCCTCCTCCTCTGCTGGGCTCCTCGCCGTTTATACTCGGGAAACGCCTGAGGGGCGACGAGGATTCCGGTAAAGAGGAGACGAATGGGGTCTTTTGCTACTCCGGCTGGGTTCTGGGCGGTTCCGGCGAGGCAGGATTTCGGACAGGTCTGGAGCTTTGCCGCTCATCAAGAGATGTTCTTGCAACAACAGCAGCAGCAGCAGCAACCAGCAGCTGCGCTATTCGTTCACCAGCAGCAACAGCAACAAGCTGCGATGGGTGAAGCTTCGGCAGCTAGAGTCGGGAACTATCTTCCGGGTCATCTTAATTTGCTTGCTTCTTTATCTGGTGGAGCTCCCGGGTCGGGTCGGAGAGAGGATGACCAGCGTTGATGATTGATTGATGAAGTTAAGCTCTATATTTAGTTTGGTATATATAAAATATTAAACTCTATTGCCATCGATCAATCTCTTGCATTGTTTTACTCTAGTGGTCTCTCTATGGGTGTGTGTTTTTTTTTAGAGATTGGTTGAATGAATGATTCCAGGAGTGATTTAGTGTTTTTTAAGTTAAGATTAGGGTTAGGGTTTAAGAACCTGGTCTTAATTAAAGATTTGTGTCAGAGAGTTTTTGTTTTTTTTTGTGGAAGATCGATATCTCATCGGAACCAAGATTTTACTTAAGTACCTCGTGTAGGGTAATGAAGAAACCGCGGAGGTTTTTTTTTGGCCCCCCCTTCTTGTCTGGTTTTTCCGGCGAAACAAAGCTCTTCGTCTAAAATTCCAGATACTATATTATATATTGTTTTTTTCTGTTGCTAATTGTGTAATGTGTTACAACAACTGTGGCGAGCAAATTGCGCAAGCTGTTAACCACATTATTATTTTAATAAATGTTTCCCGAACTTGGTGTTTGTTTCTTTGCTTTTTCTTTGCATTTATTGACAGACGAAAGCTTTTATGTGAGTGTGATTGTCTCGCTGAAATCGAACTGGAGGATCATGAGTATATGGATTGTTGGTTTCAGAAGTCTTGGGGTTTCGCGTCAAGATTTTGAATGCAGGAACAGAGGATTCAGTAAAAAATGACAAAAAGCAGATGTCTCATCTGACTGAAATCTCTTCTTCCGACTTTTATTTCTTTCTCGTCTCGTAAGTAATTTATGTCATGCGTTTGGAAGATTGGTTTGTGACGTTAGTCAGATAAAAGATCGACTCGTATCTTTTTTTTTTTACTGCTGAAAAGTTAAAACCAAAAGGCGACAGGACATTTTAGAATCAAGTTCTCTATATTTTTCTTCAAGAAGCACAAGCTCTAACAAAACCTGAACAAATAAGAGTTATAATGTCTCTTTGTTTGAGCTGAAGTCTTGTTTTTAGGTTTATTTCGTATAGGGCTCTAGTTATGCTTCCGGGTTCTGGCTCCGGTGTTTGTCCCGGTCCAGTGATGCTATTTATCAGTCGGCTTTGAACTTCTTGTATTGTATGTGTGCTTTAGTTGTTAAAGATAATCCTCATATGACAAAAAAGAGTCTCTTGTGTGAAAGTAAACTACTCAAATATGTGGCGGATCCATAATCACTGTAGCACCGTACGGCGGAGCCAGGCCATAATTTAATGCTTGTTTTGATTTTGGCCAAAGTAAATTCACTATTATAATTCATTCAAACCTCGGTGAAGGACAGGTACGAAAAATAAAGTTAGTTACTAAAAGTATAGTTTTAATCCCCGTGATAGTATATTCAACGCATATAACGTTAGAATAGTTAAAGTTAAACTATGCTATATTTACAACTAATGCCTAGTGCGTAGATAATGTTAATTGTAGTTTCATATTTTCAATCACTAGCTATATTAATTGAATGTTGTATTAAAATTAATAATTCATTTATCACTATTCTATTTTGATGAATACTATCAAAGTGATTAGATGGGTGGCTGCTGCTGACCAGAAAAAGATTTGTTTATAGATTTTATTAGATAATTTAGGTGACACTAACCAATCAAAGAATTAAACAATTTGCCTATAAAATAAGAATTCCATTAATGGAAAGATCTTAACATAAAAGTTGGTGTTTTTATTTCTTAATTAGTACTAGAGTAATTAACACTCAGCTGTCTAATATAATGCAAATAAGTATAGGTGGGGATATAAAGTAATCAACTCGTATCAAAACATCCCGCACCTTTTAT
This sequence comes from Raphanus raphanistrum subsp. raphanistrum, assembly GCA_019706035.1. Lineage (NCBI taxonomy): Eukaryota > Viridiplantae > Streptophyta > Magnoliopsida > Brassicales > Brassicaceae > Raphanus > Raphanus raphanistrum. The sequence continues at coordinate 19,694,813 of CM033983.1, forward strand.
TGTCGAATCATCTAAAAATGACCCCAGCTCCAATAATGGACATGGTCCCATTCCTGTCTACCAAAAATAATTTGTATAGGTTGGCATATGATATGTTAATAAAATTATTTTTGTCTATATGACATTTTGGACCGACACACGTAAGTAAATAGCTCCAATTTACCAGCTCTATGCCGTATTAAATGTACTGTCAAATAGTTTCTCTTTAAATCTTACCAAAGAAAAACAGAAGGAATTTATTACTAAAAAATCATTATAGAGACACTCAGACTTTTAAATTCTACGAATGTAATTCAACCGTACAATCAAAGAGATAAATATCGACACTTAGGGCATCTCCAACCCAACTCCATTTTTAACTCCAAAATGGAGTAGTGATTATGGAATAACATATGCTCCAACCCAACTCCATATCTCACTCCATTTTGAAGTTTACTCTATAAATGGAGTAATCTATTTTTTGTTTGTTCATGACTCCATTATGGAGTGAAAAATGGAGTAGGGTTGAAGCAATTTTACTCCATATTTACTTTTACTCTATTTTAGAAGAAAAAATGGAGTTTTACATTAGAGATGCTCTTATCCTTCGAGGTAAATAGTAAAGGAGCAGTGCGTGTCAAAACATACAACACGTAAGGTTGAAAATGTTTTTTCTTTTTAAATCGTAAAACTAGATGGACTTAGATGGGCCTTAGTACGGGAATTAATGGGCCGGACTTCGTTTCTGACGCTAACTAAACTTAATGGGCCAGACTTCGTCGTCTCGAAGCTGAGAAGTGTTTTTTTTCGCCGCAGAGTTCAGCTGACTCGGAGGACGCGACTGAGAGAGAGAGAATGGCGTCTTCATCATCGGCGAGAGGAGAGCTGGACAAGATGGGGATCGATCAGCTGAAAGCGCTGAAGGAGCAAGCGGATCTGGAAGTGAATCTCCTCCAGGACAGTCTCAACAACATCCGCACAGCCAACGCACGCCTCGAATCCGCCGCGGGAGCTCTCAACGATCTCTCGCTTAGACCACAAGGCAAGAAGATGCTTGTACCGCTCACCGCGTCTCTGTACGTGCCTGGGACGCTTGATGAAGCTGATAAGGTTCTTGTTGATATCGGCACTGGTTACTTCATCGAGGTACAGTAATACAATATAGATAAAGAAGTGTGATTAGGAGTCGTTTGTGAAGAAGTTAAATACGCGTGTGTGTTGGTTTGATTGTGTAGAAAACAATGGAGGATGGAAAAGACTACTGCCAGAGGAAGATCAACTTGTTGAAATCCAACTATGAACAACTCTTTGAGGTATTTGCTCTTAGATGGGGAAATTTTTTATACAGATTATGCCTTAGAATTGTCCTCATACAACAAAGTGCTCATTAACATTTACAAATGATGTGTGATTAGTAAGTGGTTCGAATGGAATCGGATTCTATAACTACTAATTATGCTTATTTTTTCTTTTTATCTCAAAATTTTAGGCTGGGTTGATACATTTTAGTAGTGCCTCTATCATAGTTGCAGCATAAATTTTAGTAGCGTCTCCATCATTTCACTGCACATTTGATTTGATGTTCCAGTACTTGATGTTATTAGTTTTCTGACTATTGTTTCCGTTTATCAAGGGATGCTCTCTCCTTCCCTGTTTTCTTTGTTCTTCACAGCTTCAATGAGTATTTATTAATTTTAATCTTGCATCATTGTCCAAGTTGTTCCAGTACTTTTGTTTCAAGACCTCTATGTTTATAGCGTATAAGCTTACTTGATAATTTTGTTTTGAGGTTTTAAGAATGTTTGTTGTTTTATGCCAGGTGTTGGCCAAGAAGAAAAGTGTGGCTGATGAAGCGGGGATGGTCTTGCAGGGTAAAGTTAGACAGCTACAAGCTGCGGCCTCGTCGTGATTTCATTCTCTTGTGGCTTTTACTATTTTGATGTTTTGAGATTTGCACATTGTTTTGTCTGATCAGTTTTTGTCACAAACTCTTATGATCTCAATCAAGTAGTGTTTTCTGCGCTATGAGAAGTTCGTGCTGTGATATCAAAGAGAACAAATGTTGCTTTGTTATTTCCCATAAAGCAAAGAGTAAAGAGGACAAAAGCCATCATGTTATTTGTTTAGGCAGAAAGAAACAAACTGAATCAAATGAAAATTTTAAATACAACTCATGTTTTTGTTGTTGCAAGTAAAAGGACTCTGTTACGTGTTTGATCATCATCTGTGATCTGCACCAATTGCTTCTTGAATCGACTTGAAGCCGTCCCTCTCTAAGCAACTCACAAGTTCTTCCTATTTCACCAAAATGTCATGAATATTAGTATAATACACTATCTGAAGTCGATATGCAGAGTTTATTACAACAACGACTATCTCAGTTCCACCAAAAAGGTTTGACTTAAAAAGAGTTTAAAATGTAGCTTTCAGACTTCTCATGCCCTACTAAGCTTCCATGATCCAAGAGAAGTCCAATACTTAAATGGGAAAGTAAAGGGGATACCTTTATTTGTGGGATGAGAGCAGGTCCACCATACGCAAACCCAGTGTACAGCTGAACAAGAGTAGCTCCTGCTCTTATCTTCTTGTAAGCATCCTCACCACTGAAAAAGAAAAATCATTTGAATCATTTTTTGTGTGTTTTGTTTTCCTCATAACCTAAAAAACAGGTTTAAGACGTTTACCTGCTAACACCACCGCAGCCTATCAGTGGAATCTTTCCCTAAGTAAGATGTCAATGAAAATAGCCAATAACCCGAATCAGAAATGTTTTAGTTCCTTGGTACAATAGTTAATCATCTCTTTTTAGATTAAAAAAGAAAAACTTACTCGTGTCAGAGTGTACATCTCTCTTAACATGTTGGTGGAGAGAGGAAAGAGCGGTTTCCCGCTCAAACCACCTGTTTCTGTTGACACGGGGTTGTTGCTTACAGGATCTGGCCTCGAGACTGTTGTATTTGATATGATCTATAGGACAATAACAAAAACTAGTATCATCATCATCATAAGAAGCTTTTAAGGTTTTGCAAAACTGCGTTAAACAAGTTAGTGGAGCAATTAATGGACACTGATGAATCAGTTCGTGTATAAAGATAACTTACCAGCCCATCCAAGTGGAGAGCAAGAGCAACCTACACAAACCAATACAATCCAATACAATGTTGTAAGAGCCATTTTACTTGGTGGAAAGTATTGACTTCTGTTTTTCCCTAATTACAACTCACCGCTGCAATATCTTCAAGCTCTCCTCTGGATAGATCAGGAGCAATCTTCACAAGAAGAGGAGGAGGACCATCATCACCCCATTGCATCTCATCCCTAGCAGCTTGAACCTTCTTTACAAGGTCCTTCAACTGTTTCCTTCCCTGAAGCATTCTCAGCCCTGCCGTGTTGGGTGATGAAACATTGATCACCTGTACAAACAAACAAAAAAATGAAAACTAGGAGCAAATAATTCTATGGTAGATGATAAGATTCAAATGTCATTATAAGAAGTTTTTTTTACCAAGTAATCAGCATATTGAGACAAGTTATGAACTCCCTGGACATAGTCAGCAGCTGCATCTTCACTTGTCTTGTTCTTGCCAAGGTTGACTCCAAGAATACCAGGTCCAGATTTGCCCCCTGGTTTTCCTTCATCGCTTGGAGATGACGAAGTGCCTGATGTTTCCGCTAACATTCTTTTACCATGTTGAGCACCTAACCGCTTCGCAACGACAACAATCCCTTCACTGTTAAATCCACACCTATTGATAATGGCTCTGGAAAAAGACAAAGAACACATCCAAAAATATGAATATTTTTAGTTTGCAAACTTCTGATTAAAGGTCAGGGGATTTGAGATTCTCTCACCCATCTTCACGTAGTCTGAAGATGCGTGGTTTAGGGTTACCCTCTTGTGGAACTGGAGTTACAGAGCCAACCTCAACAAAGCCAAACCCAAGTCCTAGCAACCCCTCCGTAGCTTCAGCGTTTTTGTCAAACCCAGCAGCAAGTCCGATTGGGTTTGAGAACTTCCTTCCCCAAACTTGGAGTCCCAAGATCTGTGGATCAGGCCTCTTCTCTCTAGGCACCCACCCGCGAGCAGCAGCCGTGACAGCCAGCTTGTGGGCAAACTCAGCATCAAGAAGAGCAAAGAGAGGGTTCACAACCTTTGTTGCTGAGAACAGCCACCCACTGTCCAACAACACACAAGATGGAGCTTTAGCAATGTAAAATTAACAAAAGAGAGTAAAAGACAAAGATAATTTATAACGTATTAAGTTTTTAAGTACCAGAAGGTAGCTTCATCAGCAGTACTGACATAAGCTCCTCCAGCTATGGCAAGACCAATGGTAGCTCCTGTCAATATTCTTCCCTAAAGAGATTCCAAGACAAGACAAAAGCTACATACTTTGAGACATGAGAAAAAAAAAACTGTTTTGCTTCTTGTTGTAAGAGCAAAAATGATCTAAATCTACTTTTATACTAATATAAGCATTTGATCATACAAATACTCGTAGACAAGCTAAAAGAGATTTAATTTAACAAAAAGGTGCTTGCTTTTTTGGAAAAGTGAGGGACTTTAGGTGTAGAGGAAGAAGCTCCAGGAGCGGAAGAAGAAGAGTTACGGATCGCTCCACCAAGAGGATTAGACGAGACCCTTCTGAACAGAAACTCTCTCGCCCATTTAGCCGACGTCGTCGCAGCCCTTCCAGCCATTAATCAACAGAATTAAGAAGAAAAGGGATTTGCTTTTTTTTTCAGACAGCCCGGATAGATACAAGAAGAGGGTTTTAGGCTTTGAGCTCACGGCTTTTGACGACAGGAAGAGGAGGAGGCTACGCTAAATGCGATGGGGTCGGTTTCAGAGAATTTGCTAAAACCCTTTTGCTTTGTTGACAGCTTCCTTCCGGTTCGCTTCACCGGTTTAGTTTAATTAACCGGAGAGGAAACCTTCTATCACTAATGACTTTTGCACAGCTTCCTTCCGGTTCGCTTAACCGGAGGGGAAAACCTCCTAGGTTATTATAATATCAACCAGATCGAACCAAGAGATTGATAAGGTCTCTGTCTTGTGTAAAAAAGCAGGAGTGTGAAGAAGCAAACTCTCTGTTTTTTTAACAATGGCTTCTTGTGTTGTGACGACGACAAGCAGTTTCTGTACTCTTTCAGATTCTTCTAGTATTCGTTTGAAGTCCTCCAAGCTTGTCCCTCTGGTTCGGTTCCTTGTTGAAATTCCCCTTGTGGTTTTGCTTCTTATGAATCTGTATCTTTCAATCACTAAAGCTTTTGAATTTTCGTTTTTTCGTTTCTGTTAAAGAGTAATCAGCAGCAGAGAAGACGTTCTCTTCGGTCAGGAGGTGGTTTAAAGGTTGAAGCTTACTATGGTCTGAAGACCCCTCCTTATCCTCTTGTAAGTCTCCAAATGAAACAGATGCGCTTAGTTTTGTAGTTGTCAAGTGCGATGCTTTTTTTTGTGTGTTGCATAGTAAGTGTCTCTTGCTTGCCTCTGTAATCCATTTGATGTTCTGTAATAAGCACAGAGATGGTGGAAAGTTTGTTAATTGGGTGATCTTTAGGATGATATCTCAAAAGAAACATGTTTATGATGATATACTAAAAGAACATGTGAAAATTAGGATGCTTTGGAACCATATATGAGTCAAAGAACACTAGAAGTGCATTGGGGTAAACACCACCGAGGCTATGTGGACAATCTAAATAAACAGTTAGGGAAAGACGATAGACTCTATGGATACACCATGGAAGAGCTTATCAAGGCCACATACAACAACGGCAATCCTTTACCTGAGTTCAACAACGCTGCCCAGGTAAAACTTTACTCTCTTTTCTTTAAGCTGCTTCTTTTATGTACATCGCCCGAGGGAAGCAACAAGCTAATGTTGTTGTTTTAAGGTCTATAACCATGATTTCTTCTGGGAGTCGATGCAACCTGGTGGTGGAGACATGCCTCAAAAGGGTGTTCTTGAGCAGATTGAGAAAGATTTTGGGTCCTTTACCAATTTCAGAGAGAAGTTCACTAATGCTGCTCTTACTCAGTTTGGTTCTGGCTGGGTCTGGCTTGTTTGTGAGAATAACTCTACAAAGCTTTTTTTCACTTGTCATATAGATTAACTTGAAACTAAAAGAATGACTCTGAAGATTGGGAATCTTGATTCTCCTTTTTTGTTACAGTGAAGAGGGAAGAGAGAAGACTTGAAGTGGTTAAAACCTCAAACGCCATTAACCCACTAGTGTGGGACGATATTGTATGTGAGAGTGTCTCATTTGTTTTCTTGTGATGTTTCCTCTTGAATTGATCTCATATCTTTTTGCTGTTGTTTACAGCCAATCATCTGCTTGGATGTGTGGGAGGTATAATACTATCTCCTCTCTTCTCACTCATACTCCCAAGAAACACACTGTAGAAATGAATCTTCTTATCTCTTTTCTTTTTTCATCTCTTTACTTTGCAGCACTCTTATTATCTGGACTACAAGGTAAAAAAACTAGCTTCAGTTTCCGAACCATCTAGTATTCTTAATGTTCGTTCAAAAAAGGCTGATGAGTGTGTTTTATTTTTTCTTCCGGGTGGTGGTGGTGATGGTAGAACGAGAGGGCTAGGTACATAAACACGTTTCTGAACCATTTGGTGTCGTGGAACGCTGCAATGAGTAGGATGGCCCGTGCTGAGGCGTTTGTGAACCTTGGTGAACCCAACATCCCAATTGCCTAAGCTAATAAAAGAAGAACTCTTTCTCGAGAGTCCATGTGAAAGCGTATCCTTGACAGCTTGAGCAGTCTCATTTTTGCAACATAGGTCCTAAACAAGAAATAAGTGCTGCTTCCTCCCTCATGTGACCCATCTTTTTGTCATGTGTAGTTGAGAGTCTAATATGACATAGACTTGTTTGTTTGTTGTATACCAAAACGATTTTGCTAGTGTTAAAATTGCTACACATCACAATCTCTTATTACTCGCGGCCTTCCATATAGTATATGATTTGAATACATTATGTCAAGTAAATTAAGCTTCAGAGCTGGTCCATGTGACCCTGCACTGTGCGGGCTGCAAAGTAAAGAGATGAATGTTTGGGTCTTCAGATAATACATTATTTCTTCTTCTTTTTTGGGTCTTCATCTCCTCAGAAATACGATTTGGCTATTTGGCACAATCTTTGGGTCTTCATCTCCTCATATTACGTTTGAATGTTTGCTAAATGTGTTCAAACTGATACTTGGAATACTCATAGGTTTAAGAGATTGGTTTTGATCAAAATCATATATTCCTTTGGGGAAGTTTCAACATTTGGATAAAGAGCATATCCTTCCTGATGCCACAACATTTTGCTCAGAGAAGAGTATGCAGAGAGTGTTGCTTATGGTATTCCATTTTTGTACTTGACACTTGAATTCATTGTTAAACATATGTGAGGTATGTAACAGAGCTTATGGGAAGATCACACAGACTTTATCTCAAAAGGTGAAAACACAAGGAAAGAAAGGAGGATCACACTTCAGAGTTCTCTACTCTTAGGGACTGAGTTGGGTTGGTTTCACACAAAATGACAATTAAAAACATTCACGTTTTTTCTCCATTTTTAAGATGGTGTAACAGACAACAGATTCAGTAACGGTTACAAAAAGTTTTGTTCTTTTTAAGACAAAGATTTAACTTTGACGCAAATTTGGAAACTTTTTAATACTGATTCTTTAATATGATTGTAAGAAGGTGGAAGAAGACAAGGCAACTAAAGTAAAGGAAGAAAGACAGCAACACATGTCTCTCTCGTTGACTTTCATTGGCTAAGCGTCTGTTGTTACAGACCAAACAAAACAAACCGCCATTGCAAGTGCTGCTCAATGATAAGACGCATCTCCTTTCTAACAAAAAAAAAAACTTTAAAATGTCTGAATTGCCCTGCCCATCCACCGAACATGGAGAGAGAGATGAGATGAGGAGCATCTTTGCGTCATCTTCACAAAATCTGTGTTGCCTTTCCTTGTACCACACGATCCCTAACTCTCATCTAATCTAATAAACTCAAGAGAGAAGCAGAAGAACATAGCAGCTGAGGTTAGAGATAGAGAGAGAGGGTTTTCATTTCATAGTAAAGCCCTAATTCAATTGATCTTCTCTCTCTCTCTCTCTCTCTCTCTCTCTCTCTGGTCATCATGGCTTCTTCTGTCTGCGTCAACGATGCTTTAACCGACGACGAGCTGAGATGGATACTGTCGAGGCTAGACGCAGACAAGGACAAGGAAGTGTTCGGTCTCGTCTGCAAGCGGTGGCTGTATCTACAGAGCACCGACCGGAAGAAGCTGGCGGCGCGTGCTGGTCCACACATGCTTGGTCGCCTCGCCTCCAGGTTCACTCGGATCGTGGAGCTTGACTTGTCTCAGTCAGTCTCGCGGTCGTTTTATCCAGGTGTCACTGACTCTGATCTCACCGTCATCGCCGAGGGTTTCAAGTGCCTCAGAGTTCTTAATCTGCATAACTGTAAAGGTAGTTACTGTTTTTGAACAATTAAAGTCTCTTCTTTTGAGTTTCTTGTCTGATTAAACTTGAAAAGGAATAATCTTTTAAGACAGGTTATGTCTTTGAACAATTAAAGTCTTCTTCTTTGAGTTTCATGTCTGATTAAACTTTAAAGGAAGAATTTTTAAGACAGCAAAGGTAATGTCTTTGAACAATTAAAGTCTTCTTCTTTGAGTTTCATGTCTGATTAAACTTTAAAGGAAGAATTTTTAAGACAGTAAGGTACTGTCTTTGAAACAATTAAAGTCGTCTTCTTTGAGTTTCATGTCTGATTAAACTTTAAAGGAAGAATTTTTAAGACAGTAAAGGTACTGTCTTTGAACAATTAAAGTCTTCTTCTTTGAGTTTCTTGTCTGATTAACCTTGAAAGGAAAAATCTTTAAGACAGTAAAGGTACTGTATTGGTATGGATCATCTGTCTGAACTTCCTGGTGTCTGTATAAGCCTGTTTTCTTTGACAAAGTGGATGGCTTTATGTCTTGTCATGATGGTGTTTATTTGTTTGCTTTTCTGTGAACAGGTATTACAGATACCGGTTTAGCCTCGATCGGACGGTGTCTTTATCTTCTGCAGTTTCTTGATGTATCATACTGTAGGAGGCTCTCGGACAAAGGCCTATCAGCCGTTGCAGAAGGCTGCCGTGATCTAAGGGCATTGCATCTAGCTGGTTGTCGCTTCATCACCGACGAAACACTGAAATCACTCTCTGAGAGATGCCGTGACCTGGAAGCTCTGGGACTCCAAGGCTGCACCAATATAACTGATTCAGGACTCTCTGATCTTGTGAAGGGATGCAGAAAGATCAAAGCTTTGGATATCAATAAATGCAGCAACGTGGGAGACGCTGGAGTTTCTACCGTGGCGGAAGCTTGTGGGTCTTCGCTCAAGACGCTCAAGTTGCTGGACTGTTACAAAGTTGGGAACGAGTCTGTGTCGTCCCTGGCTCGGTTTTGCAAGAATCTGGAAACTCTGATCATCGGTGGATGCAGAGATATCTCTGATGAGTCTATCGTATTGCTGGCGGATTCTTGCAAAGACAGTCTCAAGAACCTGAGGATGGATTGGTGCTTGAATGTGTCTGACTCTTCCCTCACCTGCGTTCTGAGGAAGTGCAAGAACTTGGAGGCTCTTGATATCGGTTGCTGCGAAGAGGTGACAGACAGTGCTTTCCGGGAATTAGGGAGCGAAGATGTTTTGGGATTGAAGGTTTTGAAGGTGAGCAACTGTCCTAAGATCACAGTTGCAGGGATAGGCAAGCTGTTGGAGAAATGCAGCTCTTTGGAGTATTTGGATGTAAGGTCTCTTCCGCATGTGACTGAAGTAAGATGCAGTGAAGCTGGTCTTGAGTTCCCCACATGTTGTAAAGTTAACTACTCTGGAAGTTTAACCGAGCCAGATGTTCTGCTTTGATTGTTGCTGTCGGGAAGATTGTCTGTGGTGTGCCCTAAACCCTCTCTATCTCTGTCTCGTGTATGAGTGCACTCATGACTTATGGTCCATTAGTGAGTCCTCTCTGAAAGCTTTTGTACATTATTGTGCATTGTATAATTGGTCTCCTTTATTGTTATTCAGTTGCTTTGCAAAGTGTGTGTATTTCTCGTTGGATCTGATATTTGAAGACTGATTCTCTATTTAATACAATGGAGCAAAGTGTGTTTGTCCTAAAGCTTTTGTTGTGATCAATTTGATGTGCATTTTGTTGAAATGCTATGAGATCAGGACTATGAGGATATCTACATTGTATGTTCATAGGATCAGCTAAATATATATTCACCACTGGATTGAACACAATGTGTTTGTACAGTATAATCTCTTGTCTCTTTCTAAGCTCTGTCCTAATTATTGCTCATGATTGTTTAGCGCCTGCTCGAGACAGTTGAAAGCTTTCTGGTAGCTAGTGAATCCCATGAACCAGAAGTCAAAATCATCGACAGTGACTACTTCAAGGTACTTCTGAGATGGCTTCTTTGAGTTCAGACTCTGGTTCACTCCCTTGATCTTGCACAGAGGGATTGACACTTTGTAGTGAACTCTAGTGAGATCTCCTTGAGGAGAAGCCACTTTGATAGATCTCTCGCTGCAGAAAGCAATCTTCTTCGATGAGATGAAGAGTAAGCCTGCGATGGGACCTGCCGTTGTTGATAAGTAACATTGGTAGGCCTTGAAGAGCTTCTCTTCGTCGTAGACTCTAAAGAGCCGCTTGTAGATCTTCTCTAAGCCTCCCATTTGAATGATCTTAGCTCCTAGGGATAGCTTTCTCTTGACTGTTTCAGTTAGCTTTGGTCCTAACTTGCTTTGATCCTTAGCTCCATTTGTGAAGCTATTGCTTCGGAGAAACGATTTTCCCTTAACTTTTTCAGATTTCTTGGAAGGAGATTGGATTTGGAGCTTGTTGATGGAAGCTGGATCAGGCAAGTAACCTACCAGAGTAGTCTTGGCTGCCGGAAATGCACTAAGGTGTTGGTTAACTCTGCTCAGTGTCATCTTGGAGGGTTGAGTAGTGATCTTGAATCTTAATCTTGAGAGATATTGTGAGTGATGGTGGCTGATGAAACCTGTTTGGTGGGAAGGTTATTTAAAGGGAAGGTCAAAGAGAACAAGTGGCAGTTAAAACAGAAGCTCTGGATCGTTGAGGCTTGAGGAGCTTTGTGGTAATGGGTGAGTCATGGATGGGGTCATCAAGTCGCGTTGATAAAGCCACTTTCTTTGGTGTTAAAAAGCAATGAATGAGAAGAAGATCCAGCATATGCTCTGTTTTTTTTTTTTGCTTTTCTTGCAAGACATATATGTAAATCAAGGTTTTACAATATGACTGATGAAATGTTTATTATTTTTTTTAAATGTTGTTTTTTGTTTTCCAAACTTCAGAATCTTCTTGAAACAGTTTGTAAAGTAATCTCAGTCATCTCTCTTGAAATTTAGTAGATGTTATTTACAAATTGATTGATCGTTTTATATATCAAAATCAAATGTTAAAGTTATACTATTAGTAAATATAATATTAGAATTATAGATCCAAAGGAAGTTAAAAAGACAAATAAAGTTGGAAAGAAAGAAACATAACCACACGGTATGACGTTAGACTCCGACAAACTTTTTGTTTTTTAACCTACAAGGTGGCCAAACATCAAGCTTTTTATTTTATCATTCTCTCATTTTCTTACCCTAAGTTTTCATTTTTTTAAAAAGATATCTAAAAATTTGTAGAAGATACGATATGTTTCCTGATTAACTGGAACATGCATGAAACAAGAAAATATCAAATCAAATAGTATGTGTAACGCTTTATAAATCTGTGGAGCAAACTGAGTCATGCAAGAAGGGGACGTCGTGTGGCTTTCAAAGCTTTCTGCGTTGGCATTGTGTCTTTCTGATGCCTTTATTTCTGCAGTTTCATACTAATTTATTAAGATTTGTTACCATTTTTGGTTTCTAGTAAACATTCAGATTCCAGCCGAATTAATTAACTAACAAGTATAACTTTCGTTGAATCTTTTCTTGCACGTTCACTCTGACTTCTTTCCTTTTTCGGGGGGTCAAACTTTATTGTCATGAAGCTATACAAGCTTGAGATCAGCTTTGAGTTTTTATGGAACAATCTTGATCATTAACTTTTTGGAATCTTATATAGGCTTCAAGAACTTATGTCGATTTTGATCCAGTTAATTATACCAACTCAAAAATTTTATAGATCATTTTCAAAAGAATATTAACTGACTAGTATCTTTTAAAAAAATAATGGAGTTATATGAATCATGTATGTTTAAGGCTTCTATCAAAATTATAATTAAAACTTAGAAGTTTAGAAATATATCAAAATTTTTAAATTTTAAGATCCTAATTTACAGATTTAATTTTTAATTAATATTTTTTTAATTTTAGATTTAGACTTTTTCGACCACTCCAATTACACATACTATACTAAAAAATGTCCATGGTTATTAGGAACGGAATGGCTGTTAAATATTAATTTCACCGTGAGACTCAACGCATGTGGTGCATGAATTAAAGAAAACAGATGATTCAAGTAAATATATTCAATCTCTTGCTGATCTTGTTAACAATGGATAACAAAAGGATTAAAGCTTAAAAAGAGTTTTTACAATATTGTCTGAATTTTCTAGGCTCTATTCTAACATTCTTCGATTGAATGATAGGGTTAAATTAGAAATGAAATATTTCCTCTTCAACCTTCGGCTTGTTACTGCTCGAGAGAAAGTGCTTGCTCGAGACAGTTGAATGCTTTTTGGTAGCTCATGAAGCCCATGAACCAGAAGTCAAAGCCATCGACCGTGACTACTTCAAGGTACTTCTGAGATGGCTTCTTCGTGTTCATACTCTGGTTCACTCCCTTAATCTTGCACAGAGGGATTGACACTTTGTAGTGAACCCTAGTGAGATCTCCTTGAGGAGAAGCCACTTTGATAGATCTCTCACTGCAGAAAGCAATCTTCTTTGATGAGATGAAAAGTAACCCTGCGATGGGACCTTCGGTTGTAGATAAGTAACATTGGTAGGCCTTGAAGAGTTTCTCTTCGTCGTAGACTCTAAAGAGGCGTTTATAAATCTTCTCTAAGCCTCCCATTTGAAGGATCTTAGCTCCCAGGGATAGCTTTCTCTTGACTGTTTCAGTTAGCTTTGGTCCTAACTTGCTTTGGTCTTTATCTCCGTTCGTGAAGCTATTGGTTCGCTGAATCGATTTTTTCTTGCCTTGTTCAGATTTCTTGGAAGGAGCTGGGATTTGGAGCTTGTTGATGGAAGCTGCTGGGTCAGGCAAGTAACCTGCCGGAGCAGTCTTGACTGCTGGAAATGTAAGAATTTGTTGGTGGACTCTGCTCAATATCATCTTGGAGGAATATTTGGTAGTGATCTTGAGAGAAAAAGAGAGAGAGAGAGAGCGAGATTGTGAGTGATTGGTGATGATGAAACTGTGTGGTGAGATGGTTATTTAAAGGGAAAGACAAAGAGACAAGAGGCAGTTGAAACAAAGCTTTGAATCGTTGAGTCTTGAGACCTTTGTCGTAAAGTCTGAGTCATGTATGGGTCATCAAGACACACATAAAGCCACTTTCTTGGGGTTAAAGGCAATAAGAAGATCAAGCATATGCTCTATTTTTCTTTATTATTTTTTAGGGGCAAAATAATCATATAAATAAATAATAAAGTTTTGTAATTACCAAATCCAAAGTAAATCTCAAGAACATGTGAAATGTTTTAGGTTTTTGTTTTTTGATTTCCAAATGTCTCGAAACCTTTTATTTCAATTTAAGATTTCATTCAAATTGATGATGAAATTAAATCACAATTTTAACTTGAAGTTTTGATATAAAAGATGCCTGGAAAGTTTATTTAAGAAAAAAAGGAAAAGAAATTTTTTTTTTTTTTGACAAAGAAAAAAAAGATGATAACTCGGAGTGACGTTAATTTTTCTTCTATAAGCTTTGTAACCTACAAGTTGGCAAAATAGCAAACTTTTTTACTTTTATTTTCTCCTTTTTCTACTCTGATTTTGTTTTTCACATAAATTTATATATGTAAAAGATAAGATATGTTTCCTATTCAACTGGAGCATGAAACAAGATAAAATAAAATCTGATATTACTTTAAAAATAGGTCAGAGTAAATGGAGCCATGCAGAAGGGGGACGTCGTGGCTTTGGAGCTTTCTGCGTTGGCGTTGCTACTTTCCAATGCCTTTATTACTTTAATTTCATGCTATGATAAGAAAAATCGGTTATAATTTATTTATTTAGTACATAAAAGGCAATAAAGAAGCAAGAAGATAGTTAATAACAGCATAAAAAGGAGATCCATTTGAATTGGATCCCACCATATAATATACATGTTTCATCAATTCGTCACCCATGTGATATTCACATGGTTTATATACATAAGGAATATATAATTTAATATAGTATTATAAATTTGCATGATGAAATTTAGTGGACATTGTATTTAGGTATAAATGATTATAAATAGGTACATGTATTTCGAAAAGGTGAATGATTAGTTAGTTGTTAAAACAAAATGATTCGGTAGTTGTTATTAGGACATTTAAATTCAGAGAAGGAATATATGTCACACCGACATCTAAGATGCGAACATATATTTTTATTCGAAGTGGGTAGTGTCGATTCTACCAAACCCTGAATAATATTTGATGTCTTATCATATTATTAAACTTAATTTTCTTTTTCTCATTATTGAGTCGTTGTATACAATATTTGGACACCAAATGATAATATGATAGATAGTTATATTTTTCTATATATGAAGGATTAAACAGTCAATATTTATGCATTAGCCTATCCATCACCCATTGATCTTGTAGCATGTATTATGTATATTTTAAACAATATATTTACAAACCATTCAGTTTCGAGCTTTATAGTGTTCATCATTTTCGGGATCTATGTCCTTAGTCGGATAAGATATTTAGACTATATAATATACGAGCAATCGAATGTGTATGTCGACAGGTAAAACTTGGTGGGGACTGGGGAAATGGTTGATTGGTCAAAGAAAATATACAAATAGATCAAAGGAAGAGAAAAAGAATACAGAACATGACCGGTCACACTCAAATATGTAATTGTTAATATATTTGTTTTTTGAAACTAAAGATATAAGTGAGAATCGAACCTAAGTATGATTAACAATTTAACAGGGATTATCTTCTCAAAAGTTTCTGATAGATTTAATATTAATATTTTTATGTAATTTAATTAATAGTTATATTTTAATCCCTGTTTTAGATCACAAAACTAAAATAAACCAATTAATTAAAACACATGTGTAGAGAGTGTTTTTATCTTCTTCTTTTTTGTTGAGAATGTTAATGAAGAATCATTAGTTTCTGACATCATTTTTTATAAAAAAATTCATTTTAATTTTCAGAAACTGTTTAACAACCTCCCTTGGGGTTGTTCTTAAGGTGTGCACAACCTATGTTTTACCATCAGATTAACCAAAATTTTATTAATTGTTATTATTTTACGACGTATGTATTATGTAATTTGACATTATTAACAAAGGTATATAAATTAGAGAAAACAAAAAAGCAAGAAATGTGACGTGAGAGACAATTTGCCTTAGCCTGAAAGAAATATTTGGTCATTGGAGGGATGATTTCAGGCTTTTTTGGGCAAGTAAATGTGCCATGCACTCTCGCCTGTGCATTGTCATCTCCACGTAGATTTTCTTTATTACAAAATATACGTTTAAACCCTCTAACAAGAAAAAACAAAATATACGTTAACAAATACCAAAGAAATTTCGTATACAATATATATATATATATATTTTTAAAATATATTTGCAATATATATATATATATATATATATATATATATATATATATATCTATCTATAAGTCTATTATAACTATATACGTTGACAAAAAGAAATTGTATGAGACTATAACTATATACTATATTCCTTTTGTCATATATATCATATAACTAAACATATTTGAAAAAAAAAAACTAAACATCTTTGATACATAGTGCGATTCTTAACATGCGAAACGAGAAAAAAAAGTGACTATATGTTAACACTTCACTACACTAAACCAATTACACAATTTTATCAACTCTATAGATCAATAAGAATAAATTTAGCAAAAAAAAAATCAATAAATAGACCAATAATATATACTTGATCTTCATTGCTCTAGACCATAACAATTCACAACTGACTCGTCTCATTAACAGAGTGAACTCATTGTACATAGCTTTCATCTGATAGTTTATGTTTTACCAGATTATATACTCAAAATGAAATAACTCAAATGGTTCCATTGAAAAAAGGAGTTCATATCATATGCGTCTCATTTTTCGAAATAACCCTGACCAATTACTGGGACAAAAAGAGAGAAAATATCAGCATGATGATAATCAAAAGCATGTCTAGAAACAGAGACAATGCGTGTGAGAGAGGAAAGTGTCATTTCTGGGGGAAGTAGCTAGTAGAAGAGATGATATGTTTCCTCATTTATCGGAACATGCATGAAACAAGAAAAGACCAAATCAAACATTACGTAACGCTTTATGAATCTGTGAGCAAACCCTTTCTTCCAAAATAAAATCTATCGAGGAAATTGTGTCATGCAGAAGGGGACGTCGTCGTGTGGCCTTGGAAGCTTTCTCTGTTTGCATTGTGACTTTCTGATGCCTTAATTTCTGTAATTTCATACTAAATTAATAAAAATGTATTACCATTTTTGGTTTCCGTAACCGTTCAGACTATTTGATTTCGATGAGTATTTTTTTTTTTTTTGTAACTAAAATGGTTAAACCCGGGTCAAAGCCTAACTCCCGGATGGAGGTATAGCCCACGGATAGACCTTTCCTTGGGCATTCAAATGAGTCGAAAACAATAACTCATATCCGTGTGGTCGGTGAGGTTTGAACCCGGGTTCGTCTTATTGGGTTTTTTCAATTCCCTCAAGCGCCATGAAGTTTCTTGTGTAACAATCTTGTTGGTTAACTTTTGGAATCTTATATAGGCCAAGAACATATGTCGATATTGATTCAGTTATTAACAGTGTTTTCTCAAATTATTTCAGAACCTTGTTTAAAAAAGTATTAACCGTATATTTTAAAATTTTAATAATGTAATTTTAGTAGTTAATAATTTCATCTATATATGTTTAACATTTTATAAAAATTTAAAGCCCGAAACTATAAATTTTAAAATCTTTTAATATATTTAACTAATTTTTGTTTTTTGGATTCGGCTTTGTTCTAAAAGCGTCCTTGGTTATTAAATAGTATTAGTTTCACACTGAACTCAACGCATCTTGTGGTGAATGATGGGATTGTGAATTAAGGAAAACTGATGATATCAGTAAATATATTCAGTTTCATGCTCTTGTCAACAATGGATAACAATAACATTAAAGCTTTAATTAAAAAAAAGAGTTTGTACAATATTGTTTAAATTTTCTAGGCTCTCTCCTAATTAACATTTTTGGATTGAAAATGGGTTAAATTAGAAATGAAATATTTCCTCTTCAACCTTCAGCTTGTTACTGCTCGAGAGAAAGTGCTTGGTCGAGACAGTTGAATGCTTTCTGGTAGCTCGTGAATCCCATGAACCAGAAATCAAAGTCATCGACCGTGACTACTTCAATATATTTCTGAGATGGTTTCTCTGTGTTCAGACTCTGGTTCACTCCCTTGATCTTGCACAGGGGGATTGACACTTTGTAGTGAACCCTCATGTTATCTCCCTGAGGAGAAGCCACTTTAATAGACCTCTCACTGCAGAAAGCAATCTTCTTTGATGAAATGAAGAGTAAGCCTGCGATGGGACCTTCGGTTGTTGATAGGTAACATTGGTAGGCCTTGAAGAGTTTCTCTTCGTCGTAGACTCTAAAGAGCCGCTTGTAGATCTTTTCTAATCCTCCCATTTGAATGATCTTAGCTCCTAGGGATAGCTTTCTCTTGACTGTTTCAGTTAGCTTTGGTCCTAACTTGCTTTGATCCTTAGCTCCATTTGTGAAGCTATTGGTCCGTTGAAACGATTTCCCCTTAACTTTTTCAGATTTCTTGGAAGGAGATGGGATTTGGAGCTTGTTGATGGAAGCTGCTGGGTCAGGCAAGTAACCTGCCGGAGCAGTCTTGACTTCTGGGATTAATGCAAGAACTTGTTGGTGGACTCTGCTCAATGTCATCTTGGAGGATTGGAAATGATCTTGAATCTTGATCTTTAGAGAGAGAGAGAGATTGTGAGTGATGGTGGTGATGATGAAACCTTGTAGTGGGATGGCTATTTAAAGAATACACAAGGGCAGTTGAAACAAAGCTCTGAATCGTTAGACTTGAGACCTTTTGTGGTAAAGGTTGAGTCAAGTATGGGTCATCAAGACACACATAAAAACCACTTTCTTGGGGTTAAAGGCAATAAGAAGATCGCATGTTCTCTGTTTTTCTGTTTTGTTTTTGAGAAAAAGTTAATCATATAGTTAAAGGAGACATAACAAATAAATTAATAATGGTTTTGAAACTACCAAAATTATGTAAAGACACAAACTGGTGAAGTGTTTTAGGTTTTAGTTTTTTATTTCCAAATAACAAAACAATTTAGGGGTGCAAATTAATTCCTTTCAAATGTCTCGAAACCTTTTATTTCAGTTTAAGAAATCATTCAAATTGATAAATCGCAATTTAGACTTCAGAGTTTTGATAGTAAAGGTAAAAAAAATATTTACAAAGAAAAAAGTTTAAAAGGAAAAGAGATGATATATAACTCGGACTGACGTTAGTCTTCTGTAAGCTTTTTTACCTACAAGTTGGCAAAATAACAAGCTTTTATACTTTTATTCTCCTTTTTCTAGATCTGATTTTTTTTTTTACATTTATCTATATATTTATCTAGGAGATAAGATATGTTTCCTATTTAACTGGAACATGAAACAAGATAAAATAAAAGCTGATATTACGTAACACTTTTTAAATAGGTGAGAGCAAATGGAGAGCCATGCAGAAGGGGGACGGGGACGTCGTGGCTTTGAAGCTTTCTGCGCTGGCATTGCTACTTTCTGATTCCTTTATCACTTTAGTTTTCATGCTATGATAAGAAAGATCGGTTATAATTTATTTATTTAGTACATAAAATGCAATAAAGAAGCAAGAAAATAGTTAAATAAAAACAAAAAAAAAGGAAGATCCTCATTTGATTGGATCCTACCGTATACATGTTTCATCAATTCGTCACCCATGTGAATATGTGATATCCACATAGGGCTGTGAATTTTGATCAAAGCCCGCGGGTCCCGCCCCGTTTGATCCGCCGCGGGGCGGGTGCGGGTCGAGCAATTTGAAAATTTTGAATTGCGGATGCGGATGCGGGTTAAGATTATTTTAAGCGGGGCGGGTGCGGGTTAGCCGAATATGAGTCACGGGTACCCGCCAACCCGCATAATATAAAAAAAGTTTTTTTTTTTAAATTAATTTTAATTATAAATGCATTTTAATATTATTTTTAAAAAATAATTAATATATAATTAAAATAATTATTTTTTCGCAAATAAGATATAAAATATATAAAATTTTATTTATTTTAATATTATTTTTAAAAAATAATTAATATATAATTAAAATAAATTATTTTTAATATAATTATTATTACCCGCGGGTCATGCGGTTTACCCGCGGGTTTTAACGGGGCGGGTACGGATATAAGATATTTGGTTCGCGGATTATGCGGGTCGGATTTTTGAATGCAAAATAATCATTCGATCCGCAGGTCGTGGTGTGGGTCGGAGCGGGTTGATCCGCGAACCCAGGCCTATATATCCACATGGTGTATGTACCATATTTAGCTAATGAATACACAACTTACTTTATTATTAAACATGCAAGATGAAATTTAGTGGACATTGTATTTAGCTACAGATGATGATAAATACATGAATTTCGGAAAGTATAAAAGGTGGATGATTAGTTAGTTGTTAAGACATGAATGATTCGGTAGTTGTGACATTCAAAATGGGAAATTTGGATGCATATACATAGTAGGATTTTAACTAAATCTTTAACCATAAGAGCAATTAGGCTATGATATTTATGCATTATTTGCCATATTACCCTTTCTCATTTTCACCTCTCTTTTTTAATTCACTTTACAAGTTTAAAAGTTATAATTTGAATTTGTTATATACTTATTAAAAATATAGATTTTTTTTTGTATATGACATGTTTTAAATGTTGTAAAACTGACATATTTGTAAACTGTTCTAATTTTTTTCATAATCCCTATCTCCAGATCATACGTCATATGTTACATACTATTTCAAATTACAGTATAGTGTGATAAATTTCTTTTTCTCTTTTTTGTAATTTATATCTCATTATCTACCTCTTGATTTTTCTTACTCACTAATTGATCAGTTACACTGTTTTATTCTGTAACACTGTTGTCATTCATCATCTCTCTCTCTAAAGAAATTTTAAAGAATTTCATATATACAAATTGTGTATGTGTCGAGTATTCCATACCATAATATGTATAGTATAGTCACGTAATAGATAAAAATTTGGGTTTAGAGTTTATGATTAGAGTTTGGGTTTAGAGTATATGATTTGGGTATATGGTTTGGGTTTGGGTTTAGGGTTTGGGTTTAGGGTATATGGTTTGGGTTTATGGTTCATAGTTTGGGTTTAGGGTTTAGAGTTTAGGGTTTGGGTTTAGGGTATATGATTTGGGTTTAGGGTTTGGGTTTAGAATTTTAGATTTGGGTTTAGGGTATATGGATTTGTGTTTGTTTATTTGTTTTTGCCTATACTATATGATTTGGGTTTAGGGTTTCTATCTCTCTCTCTCTCTCAATTTATCATACTATACTATATTTTAAATTACAATATAGTATGATACATTACTTTTTTTTTTTCTTCTGCACTTTGTATCTTCATCTCTGCTTCCTAATTCTTCTTACTCACTACTTGATCAGTTACATTGTTTTGTTCTCCAACACCATCGCCACTCATCAGCTCTCTCTCAAAAGAAATTTTAGAGAATTTCCTATATCCAAGGTTTGTGGGTGTGTCGAGTTTTCCATACCATAATATGTATAACATAGTCACATAATGGATAATGGTTTGGGTTTAGGGTTTATGATTAGGTTTTGGGTTTAGGGTATTTGGTTTGGGTATATGGTTTGGGTTTAGGGTTTGGGTTTGGGTTTAGGGTTTGGGTTTAGGGTTCAGAATTTGGGTTTAGGGTTTATGGTTTATAGTTTAGGGTTTGGGTTTAGGGTATATGGTTTGGGTTTAGGGTTTATGTTTGGGTTTAAGGTTTAGGATTTGAGTTTAGAATTTAGGATTTGTAATTTAGGGTTTAGGTTTGGGTTTAATGTTTAGGATTTGGGTTTAGAATTTAGAATTTGGTGTTTAGAGTTTAGAGTTTACATTTATGTTTGGAATAATCTATTCTATATCTATGTTATATATAGAATAGTATATAGTTCGAGCGTTTGATAACACATTCGCTCACTCTCCGTAAAGGACTAAAACTTAACCTACGTTGAACTAGATGAAAAAAAAATCTTCATTGAACCTTATACATATGTAAATAATATTAATAAGTCAACTAACTATGTGGTAAAACATATATGGTTAAAATAATAATCTATTCTATATCAATATTCTAAATAGAATAGTATATGATTGGAGTGTGTGATATACAAACGCTTACGCGCTGACAAAGGACTACGATGTCAACTTTTGTGTCAAAATGACACAGTTTCCAAAGTATGGCTATATTCTTTATTTTTGCTCTACTATGATTATACAGAAAATTGACCCATTCAAAATTTAAAGAAGGAATATATATGTCACAACAACTTCTAAGATGCAAACATATATATTTATTTGAAGTGGGTACTGTCGATTAATACCAAACCCTGAATAACTTCTTTTTTTTAAAGGCTTCCCCTGAATAATATTCGATGTCTTGTCTTGTCCTAAGATTAAACTTCAATATTATTTTTTCTCATTATTGAGTCGTTGTATACAATATTTGGAATCAAATGATTCACAGTGTTATTCTTCTGCATAGTTTTCTTGTTTCAGTTTCTACAAACACTCAGATAGAGTTACAGACATTGTAAAATAGTTTTTTGAATGAATTTAACATTTATTTCAAAAAAAAAAAGATATTCTTTTTTTTGTAACACCACATATATATATATATATATATCTGAATGGTATGAATGAAAAATATGTGGTATCATTCTTCTATATATATATATATATATATATTATATGAATGGTTAAAACAGTCAATATTTATGCATTACCTAAGCATATCACGCATTGATCTTGTAGCATGGATATTTTCAACTATATATTTACAAACCATTCGGTTTCGAGCTTTATAGTGTTACATCATTTTCGGGGTCCATGTCCTTAGTCGGATAAGATATTTGGACTATATAATATACGAGCAATCGAATATGTATGTTGACAGGTAATTACATACTTGGTGGGGATTGGGGAAATGGTTGATTGGTCAAAGTAAAGATACAAATAGATAAAAGTGAAGAGAAAAAGAAGATCCATAACAGAATGTGACGGGTCACATTCAAATACGTAATTGTTAATAATTTCCGACGTGTGTGTGATGTAATTTGACATTATTAACAAGAGTTTATACATTAGAAAAATAAGAAAGTAAGAAATGTGACGTGAGAGACAATTTTGCCTTAGCCTGAAAGAAATATCTGGTCACTGGAGGACGATTCCAGGCTTCATGCACTCTCGCTTGTGCATTGTCATTACTCATTGAGTCATTTCCACGTAGATTTTCTTAATTACAAAAAACTACCTTGACAAAATCCAGAAATTATATATTTATAAGTCTATAACTATATACTATAGGTTGACAAAAAAGAATTCTATAACTATATACTATATTTACCTTTTTCGTATCATAAGTTCATAATTAAACACTTAACAGAGATAAGAATGTTTATGTAGTCTTGATAGTGCAATTCTTAACGTGAGAAACAACTAAAAAAAATAAATGAGTATATGATCAGTTAATGCATTTTCAGTTGATAAAAAAAGAGAGTATATGATCAATCAATATTTGTTTAAATCCAATAATATTTTCTCTTCATTTCTCTTGATCATTACAATTGACTCGTCTCATTAACAGAGTGAAGTAACTCAAATGGTTCCATTGAAGAAACGAGTTTACGTGTCTCATATTTGCCGAATAAACCTGAACAATTGCTGGAAAAAACAGAAGTGTATCAGCATAATGATAATCAAAAGCACGTATAGAAACAGAGACAATGCGCGTGAGAGAGAAAAAGGAGCATCATTTCTTCTTCTTGCTTTCATCGGCTCTAATGAGCTGAACCGGAGCTGCTGGTACCCTAAACCACCATTCTCTGATCCGCCTTTCTAACCGGTCACTACTCGCTTTCCTCCACCCAACTTCCCTCGTGAACCACTCTACAAACGCAATCGTTATCAAGTACTTCACCGGAACAACCGCCAAGATCACTGCCACAATCACAAGCGATATAGCCGATGTATCCGTCGCCTGTAAAAACATACGACAAAGCGAGTTATATTAACCGCAGACACCGTTTTACCTTGAGCTTCATCATGTTTGGATGACATTATCATATATACCTGAGGAAGAATTGCGAGAGTAATGGCTCTTATTTTGAGGAGACCAACGTTAACGGATTGAATTAGCGACTCAAATTGGCCGATCGCGTCTTGTAGTAAGAGTAGCTGCTCCACTGCGTTTTTACTTGGTGGAGCTTTGACTCGGACGGGTTTTGGCTCTTTCCCTTTGTTGAATTGCTTACGCCATAGCATTACCATAGCCACCAGGAGTAATATCAATGGTAGTATGAAACCGATCCACTCACTTCACAACATAAAAAGATCGCTGATGTCATTACACAGCAAGGTCAAAATATAGGCATCATCACTATCATGAGTTATCATGTGATGGAACTCTATCATACTATGCCTTCATGTCTTATAAAGCTGAAAATCTTACCTGATAATCAAATAGCTGACCAAGATCACAAACACTGTCGATTTATAAGGCTCTTGCCAAGATGCTAAGAGGTTTATACGCAGGGCTAGTTTGATGAAAGGGAGCAATAGTTCCTGCAATGAGATTAATGGTTAATAGTAAGTATGAAGCCAAAAAAAAAAAGGAAAAGACGAAGAGGAAGTATCTCGTGATACCTTCATTACTGCAGCATTAGTGTCAATTCCTTCTACTTTCACTTGTTCCACAGTCGCCTGAGCAGCTTCAGCTCTGTCAGTGTCTAGGATTGACTGTTTCAGAGCTATCTCCAATGGACTCGTCTCCCCAACACAAAAGTCTCCTACGATTATCATTTCTTCACCCATATTCGTCCCAGTTTCTAGATTCAACCCAAAATGCTCAAGCAATATGAGTGAGACTGGAGATAAGTTTGAAGGCCATTTCATATACTGAACAGAACTGACATCAGACTGAACATCGGTGGTTATGCGAGAAACTCGGCGGTATAGAGCTTCTAAGACCATATCTCCACCAGGAAGGCTTTCTGCTAGGTTGAATATAAGCAATGTTTTGTATTGGGAAGAGAAGACTTGGAAAGCCTCCTTTATTGCACGGTAGCGGAATATGCCGAGGATTGCCCTTGCAAGTATTTCTGATCTTTGAATCCCTTTAAAGTTGTATTTTCGAATGAACCATTGCACACGAAGTATCTCCAGACATATACCCAACCAGTAGTCTCGACGAGCATTTCCTTTGAACTCTGTAAATTCAAAATATACCGGCTCTGGCCTGTACATACAAAAGAAGATAACGCAAAAGGAATATATCCATGAGTACAAGATATTGTGAATTGATCATTAAATAAGAGAGCAATAAATTGAATTCCACTAGCACACGTACACTGTAATCGATTTGTACATGATGGCTTTATCAAATATACGAGCACCCAATGGCCCTGTCAACTCAGGTTTGATGACCTGTTTTGTGTCTTCGGTGAGATCATATCGCATGGGCTTATCACCACCACCCATTGAATCAAAATACAGGGCGCAGTTGGTAAGTGTCAGTTTCCCTACAAAAGGAAATGCTTGAATATTATTGACATGGAAACAAAATCAACCAACTTTCATGTTTCTCCTTTTGCTTAAGGTATTAGATTATTGCCAATGCAGTAAGGTCAGCATAAATAAATGTGACATATGCAGAGATGTCTCCAGAAGTTCACCAGGCCATGCTGATATGCCCACGTGTTTGAAAACTGGTAAAACAGGATTGCCACCATCCATATCAAGAACTATTTCTCCCTTGGCAAGCTGAAGACTGGCACCTGAAGGTCCAAGAGTGCTTTTAGCAGCCTTGAAAATTCTGCATATAGAGAACGGGTGAGGAAAAATAAAAGAGAAACCAGATATTTTGAGGAAATAAAAATCCGCAATAAAATGTGAGAAAACATGGTTTCTATGTGGATCGTTCTTATTCTGAATTAGAGCCGTGATATCCAAAACGATTTAGTCCTTCCGATACCACTGATTGAACCACAGAAATTTTAAATCATCTTCAAGTTAGCAAGCAATGCAGCAATGAGTAATCAAGGAATCATGGGTGTGCTTTAGGTAAGAATAGAGCAAAAAACGATGCTAGATAAGTAAACCGAAGTAATTAAAGTACCAACCACGAAATACACATAATCATCTGTGTCTGATACCACTATCAGATGGTGCAACAAGTCAACAAATGCAGAAAAGCAAATCGAGAGACCAAAAAAAAAAAGACAGTGGCTAGTTCATACTTGTCAAGTGTGCGGATGTATTTATCATATACGAGAAAATGAAGCCTGTGGCCTGAAGAGCTAGTCAGTGCATCAAAAAGATTATGTACGGTGATTGCATCTGCAATGGCAGGACAAACCGGAGCAATTCTTGCAAAAGCCTCCTGTCCAACAGACTTTTTCTCATCAACCTGTTAAAGCATATTTTCAGTTTTTTTTAAAAGGCCTGTTAGGTCTTTCCAAATTAGACTACAACGCAAGAGAAAAAGAAGTCTAAGATTGGAAATAACCTGCATTGCCATAGTTGTGGGACTTGAATAGAATAAAGACCACCCGTCCTCATCCTCAGAATCCTGCGTGGAGGGAGACACTGCATCCTAAAAATTGAAAAATAATAATATCATCGTCCCAAACATCTCTGTTTTCAATGTTACAAAAAAATAAAAATCAACAAGATAAGAGGTTTCTTTCTCACTTTGCTCTCATTCTCACTAGTGACACTGGGGGTCTCCCAAGCAAGCATCATATCAAACATGAGCTGACGAAACTCCTGATCACTAAGGTAATTAGGCTGCTTCATCACTTGATGGAGAGCCTGAAACGAGCAGAACTCGAGAAAGTTCCTAGCGTACGTCAAGAGCTGCTTAACACTCTCAGGCAACTCTACATCGAATCGGTGCTGCAAATCTTGCGTTGGAATCTTGAGGATACTGAACAACAATCAGGCACATACACACACACACGAAAAACAAATCCCTAATCAATCAATCAATTAGCCGGAGACAAGCCGTATGAATTGTGTTCGAGAAAGTTACGTTGAACAGCGGGAGACGACGGAATTGGCGAGGAGTGAGAGCTGAGGGATTGGTTTCGGGGAAGCGATGGGAGACGGAGAACCATCTCCGTCACGGCCGGAGGACGATTTCTTGCGGTGGAATAGGGATTTCAAAGAGTTCTGCTGGTTTCTCATGAAGCTCTCCAGCATTCCGACTTTCGCATCGCCGCCGCCGTCTTCTTCCATCTCGCAATCAATCGGATCAGAATCGTAACCCTAGAATGCTTATCAGATTACACCCTTTTTTCCTTCGAGTGCAAGCTTCGCGGATTCGTTAGTCACCCAACTATCTATCTCTGTTGAGTACTGATTGAGAGATCCTTATCCACGCTTTTTGCAGTTTTAACGAAAAGCATTTAATTAAACTTCTAATTAAAGTCTCGAATCCAACCGAATTAAACCGGTCGGCTATATTATTGGACCAAGTAAACTTTGCTCTGTGAATTAAACCGAACGGTTTAAGCTTTCGAATAAGCGATTCGTTTTGGATCAAAACACGAGAGAATGTAAGCTAATAAGAACCAAACGTGTTTACACAATGGCTTCTTTTACTTTTTTTCTTCTTCAGTTTGTTGTTCGTAAGAGAAGAAGAGAGAAAAGAATAAGCTTTCCATTGTTGTAGATAGAGGGTTCTAAAGCTTGGATTTGCCACTGCGAGGAGGGTCCTTTGCCCACAGAGGTGGGATGATTCTATGGTCTTGTTGCACAGGCTGCTGCTCTTCCTTTTTATCGGTCTCTTCTTTGTCCTCTAGAACCTCTTTGGAGAATGCGTTTGGGTTGGCTTTGATACAGCTTTGCAATGCCACAAATGGATGAACACAGTCTGATCCCTGCAACAACAATACACATGCAATAAATATCCTGTGTGACGTTTTGAGGTTTTGTACACCATCCTAAACAATCTAGAGTGTGTTTCAATTAGAGGTGGTTGGTTGGTTACCTTTTCTTCAGCAGAGCTCATGAGAAAGCAACGGAAAGCCTCTGTGAACTGAGACCCACAAGATCCATTACGCAGATCTGCGATGCAAGGACAATCCAGGGCCTTCTGTGCCTTGGCTTCAAGCGACTGATGGGAATTGGTGTTGTTTTGTCAGATAAACTCAGTAAAGAGCTTGCGGAATAAACAGAGAGTAAGAGAAAAGTAGGAGGAATAACCTCATTCTCATTGTCACCCTCACCAAATGCTGCAGCTTCTGTGGTATTAAAAGAGAGAGTACAAAAGGATGTCAAAAGTATCTCACTCAGAGAAGGACATATAAACTACAAAGACCTTATAACTAACTATAAACCGGAGCAGAAGATGGAGCTTATAAATGGTACTCAAAGAGTGCTAAAACAAGAACAGAAACTACAAAAGACAAACACAGTTTCAATGGTAATCAAAATCATACTCAACAGTCAAGCATATAGACTAAAACGAAAAACTTAATTCACAGAAAAAAGAAATTGACTTTTCAGCTAAAATAGAGTAATCCTTTCGATGAAGATATTAGAAAGCCGAACCTGCAAGGAGAGACCCCATCGGAGACGACGAAGTATCGTCAGAATCCCGCGGCGAATTCGTGGAAGGAGGAGGGGTATTACTACTAGTCGACGCAGAGTTCTCGTTACTCAGAGCTTGACCCATCTCTTCCTTTCTCCTCCGTCGGAGCCAAAACCTCCCAAATAATTTTTTGTTTAGCCGACGACGTGAATCAGATCCCAAAGAAATGAAAAGGAATCAATATACATGGCCCAAGTTATCTATATGGGCTTTATGATCTATTGGGCTTGAGTTTAAAAGCTCTGCTCTTTTTGTTTGTGTAATAACTTTTGGTTCTTAGAGAGATTCAACTTCACTTGTTGTCTCTTTTTCTAAAGGGCCCTCCCCCTCGAAAAAAGAGAAAAGTTCAATTTCATCAAACAAGAAACAACTGCGAACAAGTAGTACAATGATTCTAATCTTTGCTTATTAGGCTGTCAAACGAACATGAAGTAGGGTCAAAAATCACTTTTTAATATAAAACCCAGAAACACACCAATTTGATTTCTTTTCTTTTTTTTCTCTTTTTGTTGTCAACTCTTTCGGCTTATTAACGAGTAACGACTCCCACTATGGTCGATTCTAGCTGTCAAAGTCCACACACTTTATTACTCTGCATTTCAAAAATTTAAACACCTTTCTCTACGTTAATTATTTAGGGTTAGTACGGTATGTTTATCCATTCTCTCGGGATCTCATAAGACGATATACTTTTTGATTCAAATAATATAATTTTAACCATTTTTTATTAATTAAGAAAAATTCAAATTATTAATCACAATGGAACAATTCTGTCTGGTTCTAGTAGTAACAAAACATAAATATGTAATTATTTTTGTTACTATTAACCACGGTCTGATGTGGTTTTTAAACACTTGAAACCTATGTCTTAACCTTTTTCTGTATGGAAAAGCAATTGTTGCTAATAGTTTATGATATAAGGTAAACCATTCCTTCTAACAAAAATTGAATTAGAGGCACAACAAAACTATTTTTTGGTGCCAAACCAATATCCCAATACACCATTGATATCTCTAACCATTTCATTATGTGGGATTGAATGATTCAGAGAACTTGGAACCGGATTCCTAAATCGGTTTATCAACTCGTAAACAGAGCGAACCGTTGCTCGTTACGTCCATGCAGTATGTAAAACAGTGGACGTCCACCACATTTGAGACTACTGTCATACATTATACATATACATGTGTTGTTGATAACGATGTCTATGGCATGTTATGATTCGTTTCCTTTTCAAATTAATCACAACAAATTATTTTAATCTGTGTGTATATATATTTATATAATGCTTGGTTCCTGTCCTACACGAACCGCGTTCTAACATCAAGCCGCAATTGACGCTTTTGAAATACACTTGAGAGAAAGATAATTAAACACAATATGAACCCGAAAGCCTTTCAGCGAAGAACAGCAAATAAAGTTCAAAATCAAACTCTCACAAAATATTAAATTCATATATTTCCATTTTGCTTGTGCTCTCTAGATTCGCTATGACAGTATCATATTTTTCTCTCGCACTGACGAAATTGATGATGCTTGTATAATATTCTTTAATAATATATAAACAGTATTTTTTTTGTCGACATATAAACAGTATATATACACCAAATGATATTAAGAATTAATATGTTTGGTTAAAGTTAACCTAGTAGTCTGATCACGGATAATACTCATATCATATGGTTAACAGGATTTGAATAGAGTAACTTTTCATGTTTTAAATTAAATATTTATCTTGTACCAAACATATATAAGTATGATATGATATGGAAGAGCAAATGAAATCAAGGAATATTAGTACATGTTAAGTTTTTTTTTTTGATCAAAGTACATGTTAATTAAGTTTAAAATTCTTAACAATGAATAAAATAACTTTTTTTAGCAAGAATAAAATAACTTTTAAACAACAAAAAGCAATCAAATGATGTATAGGATGATAATACATAAATTATTAATAATGTAGCAATTTGTTTAGGTTGAATTATTACTTTCTAGCATTTCTATTGGTGAAAGAAAAGCTGCCTCTGGTGGTGACCACATAATGGTTGGGATTGGGAGTTGTGTTATCGTCATTACAAAAATAAACTTTGTAGCTTCGACCGAAAATGTTATAGTAGTGGAGATTTGTGTTGCTTTAATGATGGTTTTGAAAGAAAAAAAAATGATTGTTTTGATATTAAAGTTTCGACGACCGGCCATATCTGATGTGTTAATTTCCATCTTAATTTGTCTTATAGAAGTAGATGTATATCAATTCAACAAGCTGCCAAAACTAGATTGCTATAAGCCTATAACTATTCAAAATGATTTTGACTTGAAAGTTCAGCGACCCATATCTAATTTCCATCTTAAATGGTCTTATGATGTGATGAAGTACATTTATCACAAATCAACAGGTTGGTAGAAGTAACATCGCTGTGAATATTCAACGATCAACGAGTTATATCCTCAAGTGCTAAAAAGCTTGGTGTTCAATGGGTAATCAAGTCTCTTTTTTTTAACAATCGAAATTTATAATAAGAATAGGAATCGATTGTTACAACCAACATAAGTATATAACAAAATACTTAAACTATAGTCATGTGATTATCGTCTATTAATTTCCTCTTTCAGACAAAAAGAATCTTTATGTGTTGGGTTTTGTCAATATCATTAAGACATGGTTATGAACAAAACATACAGATCATAAACTTTACGTTCAACCCATGGTATTTGATCCTGATTTAACAGCATTATTTGAAAAATTGTACTCTATAGTTGATTTATTTTAACTTTATCATGAGACAGAACAGTGGCCTATATCACGAATTCACATGAATTTATTTAATGATGTCCTCTTGAGAGCTTGGACATAAAGAAGAAGAATACTTCTAATGTAAAAAAACAGAGTGTAAACAATTTTTAAACTGATCTGCGCTCCAACGTTCGAAAATGGAACTGGGATCCTCGTGAATCATCCAACGGTCACAATTCTCCATGTGAATCTCTTCAAAGACTTCTTGTGTAAAATTTCAAAAAACAAATATTATATTCTTTTTCACCAAGGCTATAAGTAAAGGTGGATCATTTTTCAAGATCCAACCAGACTTAAATCCTTCAATTGTTTGATTAAAGTGAAAAGAAAATACCTTTTGGCAGCTAATTTTCTTTTTCTTTCTTATTTTTTTTTATGGATGGATCATTATACCTTATTGTCTAAGTGAAGGAACAATAATAAAACAGTTTTTTTTTCTTTTTGTTTATCCAAATTCAAGTCAAAGTTAACTCCTGTCAGTTTCTTTTGTCTGAACAAAAATCTTTATTTTTAACCACTTTTGCGTCAAGCTGATCAGAAACCCATTTTCCTAAAAAATGCAAAACCTGAGATGGGTTTTGAATCTCTTGTTTGTCTCTTCTCTTCTCCGTAATCTTGTTCACTCCTCATCACAAGTCATCTGCTCAAACCAAGACAGAGCAGCACTTCTGGCTTTCAAATCAAGCATCGTCGAAGACACAACTGGAGTTCTGTCTTCATGGGTCGGCAAAGATTGCTGCAATGGAGACTGGGAAGGTGTTCTATGCAACCCAGCCACCGGAAAAGTCACAAGCCTGGTGCTGCAAAGCTCCTTGACCGAACCTACTCTTTACATGAAAGGCACATTATCACCTTCACTGGGGAGTCTCGGATCTCTCCAGGTTTTGGTCATTAGTGGAAACAAATTCATCACTGGTTCGATTCCCGGCAGCTTCTCTAACTTAACCAGTCTTACCCAGCTCGCGTTGGAAGATAATTCTCTCCACGGCAACGTTCCTTCTGGTTTAGGCCACCTTCCGGTGCTGGAATCTCTTTCATTGGCTGGAAACCGCTTCTCAGGTGCTGTCCCGGCGAGTTTAGGGAACTTGAGAAGCCTTTCCACGATGAGTTTGGCTCGAAACTCTCTCTCGGGTCCAGTCCCCGTGGCTTTCAAGAACCTTCTCAAGCTTCAGATTCTTGATCTCAGCTTCAATCTGTTATCTGGACCGATTCCAGATTTCATTGGCCAGTTTCGGGATCTAACCACTCTTCATCTCTCTAGCAACAGACTATCCGGGGGGATACCAGTTTCTGTTTATAGCTTGGGGAAGCTTCAAGACATGTCGTTGGAGGGAAATGATCTGACTGGACAACTCTCAGACCGAATCAGCAATTTGAAGTCGCTCGCTACCCTTGACTTGAGCAGCAACAAGTTCATTGGTCACATACCAGCATCCATTACGAGACTGCAGAATCTCTGGTCTCTCAATCTCTCCAGAAACCATTTCTCTGATCCTCTGCCTGTTGTCGTAGGCAGAGGATTTCCTTCTTTACTGTCCATCGATCTTTCCTACAACAACCTTAATCTTGGATCAGTTCCAAGCTGGATCAGAGACAAGCCGCTCACGGAGATCAACTTAGCTGGTTGCAAACTGAGAGGAGCCTTTCCGAAGCTACCAAGACCAGACGACTTGCTCTCGCTAGACTTGTCTGACAACTTTCTCACAGGTGATGTTTCAGCTCTTCTCGCCAACATGACCAGTCTTCAGAAACTGAAGCTCTCAAAGAACCAGCTCAGGTTCGATCTCTCCAAGCTCAAGTTGCCGGAAGGGGTGTCTTCCGTTGATCTAAGTTCAAATCTAGTTACAGGGTCTCTTTCAAGCCTGTTGAACAACAAGACAAGCCGCTTCTTGGAAGAGATCAATCTCACCAACAACCAAATCTCAGGGGGGATCCCTGACTTTGCAGAGAGCTTGAACCTGAAAGTACTCAACATAGGGAGCAACAAAATCGGCGGACAAATCCCAAGTTCAATATCAAACCTTGTTGAACTTGTGAGACTAGACATCTCAAGGAATCACATTACAGGGGTCATACCTGAAGCGCTAGGACAGCTCGCCCAGCTGAACTGGCTCGATCTCTCGATCAACGCCCTTACAGGAAGAATCCCAGATAGCTTGTTGAACATCAAGGCAGTGAAACATGCGAGTTTCAGAGCCAACAGACTGTGCGGACTGATTCCACAAGGAAGACCATTCAACATCTTTCCTGCAGCTGCTTATCTGCATAACCTTTGCTTGTGTGGCAAGCCGTTACCACCCTGCAGGAAGACTATGAAGTGAACAAAACACACGTTTTGAAGTGGCCAGTCCAACGCTGACTTGATCTTAATCCAATCACTTTACGCATTTCTTCAAAAGATAGATGATATCTTCTATTTGTCTTTTACTTATTCACTTCCTATTCTATTGTTTTAATTCTGTATTTCTACACCTCTGTGATTCTGTTTTAATCTAAATAAATTATTTTAATCACTTTGATTCAAACCAGCAGAACATGTAACTAAGTAAAACCAAACAATAACTTCTAGTTCTACATGAATCTCTTCCTCCTGTTCTTATTAACCTTCATCTTATTTTTTGTTCTTCGCATGCGCAATCATCCACATCCTCTCCTCATACTCGTCCTGAAAATATCACCATATCATCTTAGGATTCGAGATGCAATTATAACATTGAGAGAGAAAAAAAAGGAGAGACAGAACCACTACTAACGAAAAACATACTTCATCTTCCTCATCAGATTCGCTGCTCTCAAGCGACATGTTATATCTTCTCATAAGTTGAGCAGCACTATCCCAATAAACTTTCTTCTCCTAAAAAAGGACCAAGGGGCAAAACAAGAGAAAAAACACAGTAAGCAGATAATCAAGAAACTCAGTGAATGAACAAAAGAACAGAGACAGAGCAAACTCACGTCCGCAGTGAAAGACTTCCACTTTTCACCACCAAGCTTTGGAACCTACAAGCATAGTCTTGTTGTAAAAACATATATAAACACTAGCCAAGTGAAGTAAACAAGCTCGGTTACAGTCTTACGTCCTTAAGGTTAACATATGGATTCTCTTTTTGGTAAGTTTCGCGGAAATCACTCCTGCAAAAGTGAAAAAAATATCATCCGTATCAGTAAAAAGAAAAGAGAAGAAAAAAAAGTGGAGGATGAAATATTACATGAAAATATAAAAGGCTGTAGGAGGCTTCTTCCTAACGGAATCCAAACAAGAAGAAGAGGAAGTTAATATCACATATATATATAATTTTATAATACATAAAAAAATCAAGAGAATAATGCTAATTAACGAGGGTCTTACTTCTTAGACTCAGTTTTCGTCTCAGCAACTTGGTATTCTGATCATTTTAGGAAAAAAAAAACAGTAGAGGCAAAAGCGAATTAAGAGATAACGCAAAGACTGAGGAACAAAAAAAACGAGAGAGATAGATTTTTTTTTTTTTTTTTTTTTGTAACGAGAGAGATAGATTTTACCGAGATTGAATCGAATTTTGGCGTCGAGGCGGTAGCAACTGTGCATACTTATAAGAGCAACAGCTACATTCGTGTTGCATCCCTCACTGCAATCGTTTTCATTAAAAACTAAACTGTGAGAAACCCTAAAATCGATTCAGTAAAAGTAAAATCAGATCAAAGCTTCAGAACAATTTTGAGTACCAAATGACGAATTCGTTTGATATGGGCGATCCACCACCGCCGGCCATCTCTTTCGCCTCTCGATCGGAAGGAGGATAACAAATCTCCGAGGGAAAGTTGTGTGAGAGAGGGAAACGAGAAGCTTGTTTTCTAGCTTAAGTTGTGGCGGTTTATATACTCCCGCGATTTTTCCTTTTTTTCGCTGCTTTTTTTTTTCTTTACACGGATCTAACTATTAGCTGTCGATCTAATCCACCGTTCGTTTTGCATACGCGATGATAATAGACGGTATAGATTCACCCGATAGATGTGATGTTTTCTTCGTGGGTCTCTTTTTCTTAGCTAGGGTTTTCCGGATTAAACTATTTGGGTTGTATGGGCTAGCTAGATATTCAAATGCTCTTGACTAATTAGCAAGAAACAAATCAATGATCCGGCCCAATACATTATTTTCTTACAACGGCCCAATACATTTAGAGTGTATATGTAAGTTTTTTCTCTCTCTTTTCTTTTTGCTTAAAAGAGTGTATATAAATTGATCAAAAAAAAGAGTGTATGTAAGTTAACAAAACAATAAAGCATTAAGTGAGGAGGGGAGCATAAATTCCATTTTATGTTTATACTAGTGGTATTCCGGCGCTACGCGCCGGGTTCGTATATTTTATTTTCTAATGATTTCAATTGTTTTTTGGTCTATTTATAATGGTTAGTGACAATAAAATGGAGTAACTTTTCATTCTTTTGTTCATATTTTATTTTTCATTTTTTTGGAGTAAATTATGGAATGGAGATGAAGATGTTGCACTTAATTAAATAATAAAACTGATAGCAAATTACACCTTACATATGATATTCTTGATTCAATCCCGGCGATTATAGTTAAATACATATTCATTTTCATTTACTTTTTATGTTTGTTTAAAATGTATAGGACATTTCTTCTAGTGAAGTTTTTATCTATTTGAAGATGTTATTATTATATTACAATTTTTATTAATTATATACCAGAAAGTTTGATTTATTTGAAGATTTTATTATTATATTACGACTTTTATTCAAAAGTTCGATAAGTTGAAAGTGTACAATATTACAAAGTTTAATTAAATAACAAAGAGTACACATGAAGTGATCTTGTGCATGTATTAATAAATTATTTTATGTATACCACAATAATTTTAACTCTTCGTGATTGGCCAGGATGGGTAATGACATCGCTTTGGAAATTTGAAGAAGTTTGTCAATTATTAATAGTATGATTTGAATTCATTTGTTGATGCTTTGTGATGATGGGTGAGGTAGGAAAATGTTGATATTTGTATACACGTGAATACTTAATGCCGAAAAGATTATAAATAAGATTTTGGATTTGTAAAGCTTTATTATTTGTCAAGGTAAACTCTGTAAGATATTTGAGCCATTTGACCGTGGCGTACAGCGGACACAGCGGAGTAGCTCACATGGTCTTCTTTTGAATGAAAAACCATGAGACCAAAGGCTTATTAATTTTCTAGTACAACATTTAGTAAATGCTAATCATCACATCCGAGGCAAGTGAACGGGTACACCCACTCGGTTATACCACGCTTTGTTGTTGCGCTTAGCCTCCCAACTTATCTCTTACCAATAACCAGTTCTAGCAATAAGATACCAACACTGTACACGTCCTCGACTTCTGATTCTTTCCCTGATGCAACACATTCTGGTGAGATATACCCATTGTTACTTCTGGCTTTAGTAGCTCCATTGTTCGTCATCATCTGGCATCAGTCTGCCATTTCCAAAGTCCATAACCCGAGGCTCGCACTCAAAGTCTAGCAACACGTTGCTAGCTCTGACATCTCCCTTGACTATATGTGGGGTTGCATGACGGTATAGGTATCTGAGAAAAAGACTAAAAATGTCAGAAACTAAGAACATATTAAACTTATTCTTGAATGGTTTTAGAGCTTGAGACTCACGCAAGGGCCTGAGCAGATCTTATGGCAATCTAATCTAGAGACCACTATGCTGAATGCTAGCCATGAAGATTTGAGACATGACTCAAGTTCGGCATGTAATCATAGACAAGAGGACGTTCCTGTTCTTCATTACAGTACCCACGAACACTCAAAAATTTCTTGTGCCGAATACGGGAAAGAATGTCAACTTCAACAACGACTATATCTTTTCTGTTACTCCATGCCTTGAGTCTCTTGACTGCAACCTGAAAGAACACAAATGATCAACAAAATACCGAATAGGCCAGCAGATTGTTTCACCTCACAAGATGGAAGAAGAACGTTCTACATAACAGTTTCAGTTAAAGAGAAAAAACGTTGAGATGAATATACTTGTGAACGATTGGAGAGCTGACCCCAATACACACTGCGAAAGCGACCTTCACCGAGTTTGTTGTCGTAGTTACAGATGTGTGTGGCTGAGTGAAGCTCCTTCAATGAGAATATCTTCCTAGACGGCTCTGTTTCCACTTTCTTTTTCTTGTGTAAGCGTGACATCAAAAGAAACTTAACCTCAATTATGTCCAAAGAAAACTTTTTTTTTTCAGACCAACAAATCAAGAAATGACAAACTGAGCCATAACTGATCTTCATAACTATTCAACGCTTAGTGAAGTTGATAACATAATATCTGTGTTTTTTTCTAGAAACCTCCAACAAAAGAAATAAACTTCACATGAAAACCATTAGATACGAAGGAAGGCATGAAGATTGGAGAATAAATAGACTACAAAACTGAAAAAAAAAATCTTGCACACAATCAGGAAGAACTCCATAACAGATTTAGCCGATAACACTTTTCACAGTAACGAAAGGAAAAATCAGATAAAACCATAAATGAAAGAAGAAGATTTTAAAAATTATCGGAGTCAGTGAACTAAGAAATAAACAGATACGTACCCATATAATCCTTTTCCACAACAGCTAGTACAAAGGATTATCTAGCTGTTACAGTAATCAGAAGTAGAGGAAGCGAAGGAAAAGCTACGACTTGTACATGTTAGTGATAGCTGAGTGAATCAAGTGCAAATGCAGTTTCTTTGGCTAACTCTGATGAATATCTCTTAATGATCTCTGTAAAATTCACAAACCTTGCAGAGATCAGATCAAGATTGAAGAAAAAGTATATAAATGGAACTGAAATCGGAATTGAGATGATACCTGAAAGTTATTGAATTCAGACTTAGGGATTATGTCATTGAACTTCCTCATGTCTGCCCATGGTCCATCTCCAACACTGACTGAAACAATCGACAAAACATATGAGCTGCAACGTGAAAAGAACTCCGGAGAATTAGCTTGTGGAAAAATAGAGTTGTTGAAATTAAAGAAGAGACTACTGCACGTTTTTTACCTCTCGTTAACAATGGCTTTGATAGTTAGCTTTCTCTTATTGACTGAATTCCATAGCGAAACCTTTTGTCACCTTCACATTCAGAATGTGACCTTTTCATTAAGCATTCATAATCTGTTTTTTTTTTCTTTTAAAAAGCTTTAAACTTTACATGTCACTGTGATAAGCATACACTGGCTGAAAAGAATAAACAATTAGTTCACACAATCGGGGTTGTGAGATACCTACGTAGCAGTCATAAGTAACGGATTAAGTCGTCGGGGTCTCTCCACCTTTGTTGACATTCTCCCAGAACCTCAGCAAACGGTCATCCGCCGTTAGAGCAGCCAGCTTTCAGATAGGCAAGAAGGATGAAGAAATTCACCATTGTCGAGTTTGTAAGTAGCAGAGACTATTCATCTTGATTTGGGAGAAGTTGTGTTGTTCATCGCTGAGAGTTCATAAATTTATAGCTAGAGCCTTCCTCGGTTGATTTAGGAAATGAAGAGTTCGAGTCAATGCTTGAGAGTGGGAGGAGTGGGTAATCAACGATTCAATGCTCGATCCAGACGTTACAGTGAAATTATTGAAGGTATCGTAAAGCTTCTTCGAACAACGTTTGTCGACATCCTTTGGAAGAGGAAGATGATGTAAACCTTCAAATAGAATGGGCATGAACTCAACTTTAAAATTAAATTGTAACCCAGCCCATCAAAACTGCAAGTTCAGTCGATAATTTGAGATTATTTCTTTGCCACGTGGCACGAAAACCCCTATCCTCTTTGCTGATGTGGATGGCTTGAGGTGCCAGAATTGTCAACTTTATATATATAGATATTCAGGAAGTGAAAGACCATAAATACACTACAGAGATTTTTTTTTTTATATATAAGGAAGGATCATGTATATAAATAGTTATAAATTGATGAGTGATTAAGATAATAGTAAAAATTAGGAGACAGTGGGTGCATAACGGTAAAAGTTTCTAAGAAAATGGAAGAGATCTGAAAAGGCTAGGGAAGAGATATATAGGCATGTGGGGGGTGTTGCAGGGCTGATAAGACCTTTAGGGTTTTTAGGGTGATGGGAAGGTGAATTTACCCTCACTCACTTCTTGCTTACTGTGCCCCTCCCTCACCTCAGAGAATCTTATATCCTTCTCTCTCTATCTATCAAATCTCTCTTTTCTTTTTGTGTATAGTTTTATAACTTTATAGTAAAACATTATATATACACATTTGAATACTAAAGACTAGGAAACCGATTATAGTAAAACTTTATAGTATAAAGTTATGATGGGGTTTGCCGAATATCTAATGGTTTAATAGTCTTTATCTTTCTCTTCATTTTCACAGTATATATTTTCTCTAATGATTAAAAGAAGAATCTTGGGTCAAAATGATTAGATAGGTGATTAGTTGTAGAAGCTCTCTCTCTCTCTCTTCTGTGTTTTCTACAGTGTATGATATCATTGGGATATTATAGACTAACTTTTTAGTTTTTACATCCATCTGAAAAAACATTTTATTGAGCGAATACAGTTTAATATCGCAGACTATAACTAAATTCAAACTACAAAACTATTATGATCTTTTCAGTTAAAGAAATAAAACGATAGATATTAGTGATATCTCACGCTAGAGATTAGCTTTGGGGAAGATAATCAACTTAAAAAGCTGTTAATATTAAGTTATTAACCTAATAGGCTAATACATATAGAATAAACAACCGACCTGGCATTAGAAACATAGATTACACAACACAAACTGATATAGAAAATAAACAAACAGCAACAAGACATATTTTAGGTTTAAAGAGAGTCAAAGTTAAGAGAATAGCTAAGAGGATCGTAGTTGAAACTTGTCTGCTTCTTGTTATTGTCTCTTGGTGATCTCATCTTCTTCTTCATCTTCTTAATCTCTCTTCTGACTCTCCATATAATGCTTTTCATGAGCTTTTTCTTCTTCTTCCCTAGCTCCATTACCATTATGCATCCCATTTTTCTTCTGCTTCCCTCTTTTTTTGGTCGAAAGTTAGAATAGAAAGAGAGAGAGCTGCAAAGTTAAAAGAGTGTGAAGTGAATAAAGTCAATTGTGGAGAAGGAAGACTACTTATAAAAAGCAGTATCTCTGTCTTTGTTTGTAGAGTTGTACCAAGGAGGAGCATTGATGTTGACCTCTCAATTTTTTATTTTAGATATATTTTATGATTATACATTTACACGTGTACACCTTTTATCTATAAAATAAAATAATTTTCCGATGTTTGTATTAATGTTTTAACCGTCTAACAGTGATCCACCAAACAGTAAAAATCGGCGATAAGAAGTAGGTAATCATATAGAAGAGTGGGTAAAATTTGCTTGTAGTTAAATAGTTCCATGCGGCCAGACCAACTTTTATTAGCTGAACAACGAGAAAATGGCTTATTCCCCTACGAACTAGTTGTGTCCGGCTTTTTCACACACGAACTTTTAAGCAATGCCAAAAACCACACGAACAACGAAAATATTGCTTATTCCCTTATGAACTAATTATTTCCAGCTTTTTCACACACAAAATTTTAAACTTTGCCAAAAACCACATGAACTACACTATTTTTTTAATTACATACATAAACTATCAATTTTAAGCTAATTTCTTTAAAATCGTAAATTGTGTTATTTAAACATTAACTTAGTTTATAACAGGTAGATAGCCGGTTTAATTTGGGTTGATAAAAAAGGATGATACATCGTTTTGTTCTTTTTCTTTTTCTTTTCTTTTTGTCAACTGCTCTTCTTCTTCAAAAATTGTTTCTCTTCATCATCAATTGGGAATAAAATTTATTATTTTGTAGAAGATTAAATGTTTTACATGATGAATAAAGAAAGAAGAGCAGCAACTACTAGTTTACCAATCCACTATGTTGTTGCTCTTCTTTCTTTATGTATCATGTAAAATGTTTAATCTTTTACAAAATAATAAATTTTATTCCTAATTGATGAAGAGTAAAACGATTTTTGAAGAAGAAGAACAGTTGACAAAAAGAAAAGAAAAAGAACAAAACGATGTATTATCTTTTTTTATCAATCCAAATTAAACCGGCTATCCACCTGTCATAAACTAAACTAATGTTTAAATAACACAATTTACGATTTTAGAGGAATTAGCTTAAAATTGATAGTTTGTGTATGTAATTCAAAAAATAGCGTAGTTCATGTGGTTTTTGGCAAAGTTTAAAAATTTATGTGTGAAAAAGCTGGAAATAATTAGTTCACAAGGGAATAAGTAATATTTCCGTTGTTCGTATAGTTTT
This sequence comes from Raphanus raphanistrum subsp. raphanistrum, assembly GCA_019706035.1. NCBI lineage: Eukaryota > Viridiplantae > Streptophyta > Magnoliopsida > Brassicales > Brassicaceae > Raphanus > Raphanus raphanistrum. Next base: position 19,736,085 of record CM033983.1, read on the forward strand.
TGGCATGGCTTTAAAGTTCGTGTGTGAAAAAGCCGGGAACAACTAGTTCGTAGGGGAATAAGCCATTTTCCCGCTGAACAACCATCTCAGACTACATAGTCTCTTGGGTCTTGATATCTAAAAAACACTATAGTTATATACTACTTAACCAACTCACTCTCACATTAACCTGAAAATACAAAATGCTGTTTTGCATTTAAATTTGACTTTTTTGTTATATTACTTCCTTTGGTGTTTGTTATTTAGTTTGTGATATTTTGTTGTAAATTTCTTTTCTTCAATATTCACTTCACGGTGACATATCATGTGATTAATCTGTTCACATGCATGCTTTATTGCTTAGACTATACACCTTCATCAGACACTGTAGCAAAGGTGGGAGCTTATTATTGACATATAATACTGTTCAGCATAATGTAAACCTTGAGTTATTACACATCTACCACATCCATATCCATTACCCAAAGAAAGACTAACCAAGTGGATGTAGTTTGGTCACATCGATCGTATGTATTAACCAAGAGAAGTACATACGAGATAAATGATGAAGCTTAGATTCTGGTCGATGTATAAGCATAAAGATCCAAGAAGAGAATCTAAATCTACAAAAGAGACAAAAGAAAGTGACCAGTTTTGGTCTCAGAAAATAAGGGGAAGATCTTTAGAAGGCGAAGAAGAGTAAGTTGTACAGCAAAAAAAAAAGACTGTATGGTCGTTGTCTCCCAACGTAGCGCAGAGCAGAGGCATGGGATTTGCTACTACTCTTCACAGTCATTTTCGTGTTCTCCACTTTATATCAGAAAAAAATGTTGAAATGAATAGGTTTTTTTTGTTTTTATTAGGTAGTTGGTGACATTTCCGTTGCATCGTTTTGGCAATTTAGTTTCCTCAAGTAATCTCTAGTCTGTTTGGTGTATTGCAGTTTCTAGAGATTTGTCCTTTTTTCCTCCTCATGTTTTGTTTTATTATGTCTTTAAGTTTCCATATGTTATTATTTTCTTCTTCATCTTATCTAATAGATGTTATACATTTCCTTTGGCCTCTATCACCTACCTTATAGTTTTAAATTATTGCAGTAAATTATGTTTCTACAATGTACTGTGTCACCATCAAATGTAACAGATTGCGTTAATAGTAGTTATGGTTTAAGAAAACTCTCTTCAAGATTGAAAAAAGTGTTTAGTCAATTCATTTAGGATTTGAATTGAATCCCTTTGATTGGTCACAAGCTGCTTGTAGGCTCATAAGTTAAGAAAGTAGAACATAAGATTTGATGCTTTGACAAAAAAAATGAGTAGAACATAAGATTGATGATAATGAGATCAAATCCAAGAGAAAACATGAAAATACTCTCTAGCAGAGTTGAGAAAAGAACACTGAAATTCTTAGTATTCATGTAATATTAGCTAGGAGAGCAATACACAGCCCATATGGCTTTCTCTCTCACTCTGTTTCTACACACACCGCAGTTAGAGCAATACACTTCCCCCAAAGCAAAGACAAAGATTAGTAGCTGGATGATAAAAAAGTCATGGAGTGGTCACAGATGCAGCTAACTCGGGAGTGATTATAGCCTTCCAAACTCTTTTGGTTAACTTAGTAAGCGTATCATCATCAGCTTTAGTTTTTTTTTCTCTTTTTGTTAGACTCCCTTTGGAACCAAATCCACATTAAAAAAAGAAAACAAGCACAGGATTGGGAAGATGCCACTAAGAAGACGGGCTTTGCTCTGTGCTTTTCTAGGATTCGGAATTGATTATGATGAAACTTCCTGAAATGCTAAGTTGAGTTCAATCACAGACTTGGCCACCAAACCTCCTCTTCTACACAGAGCCCCAACACATATAAAATGTGAGCCCATATATATAGATTCGTACAAATCATTAATGAGAAAATCTATTAACATCTTGTTCACTTTTTTACCTTGACAGCGAGGGAAGGCAGGCTTTAACTTTCTCTAGCTCCACAAAGCAACGACTGTAGCGCTCGATTCTACACATAGCAGTTAAACATGTGGTTGTTCAGTTCAATGAGAGTATGCTATCGAAATATTAAGATACGTGAGAGATAAGGTTGAAAACCAAAGCCAACCTTTGCTCGGCTTCGATATCTACACCAACAGATGCTGGAGCTGACAGCGATGAGTAAATTGGTGATCCGTACATTCTAACCAGCTTAAGCAGCATATCCAGGGAAACGCTCAAATGCCTAAAAAGAAAAGAAAAGATTTAGCGTTAAGAAAAATTAGGAAACGCAAACTGCAAATGTATTGTATCTATGGTTGTGTAAAGATTCAAGTCTGTTCAGCGTATTATATTCCTTTGTGATTAACTTAGCACGAAAGAGTCTGCCGATTGTTTCTTAAGAAAATTAGTGAATGCTTACTGATCCATGTCACTTCCTAGAAGAGCTGTTAGAATGGGGAGAAGGGAGGTACAAGTATCCAGTGTCATAATCTCATTTCTCTCCGTTATTATACTCAGTACATCCGCTGTAACCTGTAAAGCAAATGAATAAGGAAGAGTTGCTTGTGCTGCTAATCTTTTTTTCTGTCAGATAAGAAATCTATTAGTAGAAATACAGAATACTTACAGCATTATCAGCCATCTTCTCCATTGAACCTATCGTGTTCTTTACATCATTTCTTTCCCAATATCTACGAATTACCTGCAAATTGGTCAAAAGAAAAATGAGCAAAGAAAGAACTAGAGGTCTTTACAATCCCTAGGTAGGATAGAGCCAACAACATTATCACAACGTTACCTGTAACTTAGCCAAACGAGACTGCATAGAGCTGACAAATTGATCGTGTTTCCCCATTATGTCTTCAACAATATTATCTTCAGAAGGAGACTCGATCCCTTGTTCAACTGGCATATGGTTTCCTCTCTGCTTGAACTACAATGGAAGGGAATACAAATATGTATTATTACTGCTCTGAAGGCAGTAACATATGAGACTGGATAAATCAGTAGTAGAAGTAGTTACGACTTTGTTCATTAGTCTTATTCATGTCTCCCTATTTTGTTACACTTTACAGTCAATGTGTTATTAAGCATCAAGATCTCAACCTGAAACCAGAAAGAGTTTTGAGGCTTATTACCATATTTGAAGGGTGGATGTTAGGAGCCGCCACACTTCCAGCCGGAAAATTAGAAACAGGACCCTCGAAGTTGGAAAATCTTCCTCTTCTCTCCCTATTTATAACGAGAGACTGGAATCTTCCTGATATGGTAAAGACACTTGACATAAGTACCAACTCATTTTCAATAAGAAAGTGAAAACTGGATCGGAAAATATTACCTCCTTTTCGACTTTCAGTGGGACTTGGATCTCTACTTGATCTGTGGCTTACCAAGTCATCTGAAACAAAGACTAAAAAGCTTAGAACAGAGAACTGAGAACATCATCTATCAAACTCAATACAGCAAAAGATACGAAAGGCACATCAACTTACAGTTTTCATCGTGGTTTCTTGGAGGTGATCCCACCCGTGACCTTGAATTACTCCTGCCATATCTCTTGTATCTAAAATCGTTGATGCTTCGCTCAGCTGCACCCCGCATGCCACCCTTGCCACCGTGAAATGTATTTTTATCCGGTATATTACTTGGTTCAACTGGCTGAGACTCTGACATTTCAAGAACCGGAGCGTTTGGCAGATCTTGGCTACTTTTGCTGTTAGGCGACCTTCGGGAATCGGCCGCCTGCAACGAATAAGGCATGGTTCTTGCAATAATGTCAAGCTCTGCTCTGGATTCAGTCGCCTGCTCTATTCTAGCGTCTTCTCTGGGGACAAACACCTGAATAAAATCTGCACCCTTATTGACAGGATTCGCCTTTGGGTTAGCTTTTGTAAAATTCCTCCTTGACGTTGCAGCATTAGAGACACCAGTAGCGGCCTTTGAAACACTGGTTAAACTGACCCTATGAGGAGTGCTAGGTACACTTCCCGTGGCTTCAAAACAGACAAAAAAAAACAAGAAATGGCATATCATTTAACCACTGCTGATATAAAAAGTAACCAGAAAAAATTAACAGAAGCAAGCATGCATACATGATGTCCTTGACTCTTTAGCAACGTCTGAGTTTTGAGAAACTGACAACCTTCCAAGAGGCTTTGATGATTCCTTCATCAAAGACTCCGAACTTTGGGATGTCGATGACCTTCCAACGGTCTTTGTTTCTTTTGTCGAAGGATCAGAGTTCTGAGTAACAGATAATCGTCCGAGAGACTTTGTTTCCTTCAGTAAAGGATCTACGTTCTGGGAAACAGACAGCTTGCCAGGAATAGTCTTTGAGTTATTATCATTGAGAACTACTGAATCTCTTCCTGATCCAGACCTTTTCTCTGCTTGTCCATTTGATTGAGCAGTATCTCCAGTATTGCCTGGCTCAGTGCGCTGGCGATGTATCCGAAAATGAGTGGGGAACCAACAAGCTGAATTTAGACAAAAGAATTTTAAAATAGTGTAGGGAGAGAGAGCAAATACCGAGAGGTCTACAACCCACACGCCTACACAGTTTTGATTGTATGAGCAACCAAGCAGCTTTCCCTCGTGAACATTCATATCTGACAATCTTGACCATCCAACATCCACTCCATCATGACATCTTATTGGCTCCCACGAGAAAATCTACAATTTTGCAGTTGATTAGACCACAAAAGTAACGCAAAGGAGAGAAAGACTAATGAATGAATCCTCAAGAGATGATTTTAAATTTTAACATTACGCAAAATTAGTAAGCTACATGCTCTGTGTATCAAAAGAATGAAAGAATTTATTACCTTGAGGCTTTCTTGCAATCCACAAAGCACCGTCTTTCCATCTGGATTAAAGCTCAGGCAACGGACACCAGAAGTCTGGCGAAAAAAATGAGAATATTAAAAGGTAGTAGACACACTGATAAATAAAATGCCACCAATTTTGAGTCTAACATAAAAGAAGAGGTGTAACCTCAGGTCCACCAGAACCAATTAGCTCGAATGTTTCAAGATCCCAGAATTTTACAGTCCTATCAGCTGAACCTGTTACCACAGGCAAAACAGGTATATGAATAAGCAGCTTTGGCTGGGGCTGGTTATCAACAACGTTACAATTTGTGATCATTCACTTTTAGTCTATAAGTTCTATATGTGTTGGTATCATGTACATCATCCCAAAAGAAGAGAGCGTCGGTGTTACAGAATCTCAAGACTAATACAAACCTGTTGCCAGTAGAAACTCATGAGGATGAAAATCTAGGCATCTGAATCTGTCCTTCATGACACTTAAACTCTGTCAACAGTTTTCCAGCTGTTAAATCCCACACCTGGTAAAGATAAAAAAAGACAGAGGTTCCAGGTGAAACCAAGAAATGATCAAGCATGCGAAATAATTGATCATGCTGGTCCAAAAATGCAGATTCATTGCTCCAGATCATGTTGACTAAGCAGCTGTGTGTTTCCCTAAGCAGTAGAGAAGATAAAACATCTCATATCTAGAAATGAAAAACAACCACCAACTACTGAAAGATGCTACAAACCTTCACAATGTTGTCCTCTCCTCCAGATACAACCCATCGACCATCTGGGGTGAATCTGAGTAACATTGACTCCTCGAGTGTGACCCTTGTAAGTATGGATGGGACCTTTTTTACGCAGATCCCATATCTTAAGGTTCGTGTCTAGTGAGCCAGACGCAAAGAACTCGCCAAAAGGGTGAAAATCCACAGATATGCAATTAGACCTGTGACCGGTGAGAGTCCTGACAACTAGACAACCAAAGCAAGTGAAAGAGAACGCATAAGCAAGTATAGGAGTGTCAAACTTAGCAAAACAAGAAGGAGTTTGTATAATAAAACTGCTGAAACTTACGCTTTGCCTCCTCCAAATCCCAAAGTTTGATGGTACCACTAGCAGCTCCTGCTGCAACCAAGACCTCCGAAGCATCAAACGTCACTGAATCAATTCCACTTGAGTGCCCATACAAGCTCTGAGCACAAAATAGATATTTAGAGACCACTCCACTACATGTATACAACTCTTCTCCTTAAAACCAAACACATAAATGCAAGCCAAGGATAGAAGCAGAGGAACTAACCAGAATGGCGTTGGGTTTGCCAATAGCCCAGAGATTGACCTTGTGATCTTCCCCACCTGTAACGAGAACCCTAGATGACTTCCTTCCGATCTTGAGACAGTTGACAGCAGCAGAATGTGCCACAAATTCTTCTTTGTATCACACACACACACACACACACACACAAAAGTCAAGGCTAAGCAAATGCTAGCTACCAGAAGAGATGAGAGAGACTCTCAGTCTAAAAGCTCAACTTGACTTGACAAAGACATAAATTCAAACACATAAGTCTCGAGAGGGGTCTTAAATGACTCCACGGGTTTTTAAAAAAAAAAAAGCAAAAGTTGAAAAAACAGATCTCGCCTCGAAATAAAAGCAGCAGATTAAGCTAACCCTAGAAGGCATAAGAAGAAGAAAAGGATACGTAGCTTGTAGGCTCGCTTGGTAGAAGTCATGGCGGAAAGGAAACCCTTTTGCAATGTAGTAGTAGGACATTCAAATCCCAAAGAAAGCACAAAACTTTCTCCAAGATCTCTCTCTCTCTCTCTACCTCCTTTCTGAAAATCTCAAAACAATCAAAAAAAAAAACAGATCAGAAAAAATAAACCCAGAAATCATCTGGTGAGGGGGGGAGGGAAGACACGAGAAAACGACGCCGTACCAGCAAAAGGGCCAAACTTTGTTAATTCTTCCAGAGAAAACGCCAAATCTAACTCACGTTGCTTTCTTCCTCTGCTCCTCCTCGAGTGAATCCAATTGGTTGGTTGGTTGGTGAGTGGTGAAAATGAGTTTGGAAACTGAAAGGAGATGTCTTTTTAAAAACAAAGGAACAGTTTAAAATATTGTAAATCGAAAAACGTCAGTTTGTATTCTACTTGTTGAATCAGAGAAAAGAGTCTTCTTTTTTCTTTTAAAGTGGTTTCTCTTTCTAGACTACAATGGGGAGAGAGAGAGAGAGAGAGAGAGTGACAGAGAGCACAGCACCAAGGGAGGAGGACGAGGAAGAAGAGAGAAGAAGCAAAAAGGAGGCGCAGCAAAGAGAAAGAGAGAGTCTCTTCTTATTTTTCTGGTCAATCTCTTCTTTTTATTTCATTTCTCCCTCTCTCTATTTCAAATTCCAATTAAACATGTTCTCATTTAATTTTACTTTTGGGGCCTATATACTCATTTCACTTGCATTCACCATTTACACTTACTAGAAAGAATACAAATGTATTAATTCTCTTGTATATTCTATTTCTTCTATGTTACTAACTTACTATCAATGAATATTCATTTGGTATTCAAATATTATTATCATCAGTGGAGTTATGTTCACTGAAGACAACTCTAGATTCTGAGATCCTGTGAAACGAATTTTTATCTTGTTTCATATCAAATAATAGCTTTTCAAATTTAAAAAAAGGGAAGGGGTTACGTTGCACATTTTGATTTCCCGGTTTGCGAATTAGATTCTTAAGGAATTGTCTTTGTTTTTGAATTATGAAACTACCGTCGGTGCTATAATGGTAATGGACATGTAATCATTAATATGTGATTATTGCTTAGATGATAAATATCCATCTTATTTATCATGGACCCCTGTCAATAAGTTTTTATGCGTATAATGGAAAAATACAATGTTTCTTTCTTATTTTGTCCAAATGCTAAGATGATGTTTCGGTGATATACTAATATGTAGTATTTCTTTTGTTCACCTCATGAATAAACAATTAGTGAAATTCTTCAAAATCAAAAATAAAATTACCACTATTCGGTCTACGTGATCATAAATCTACTGTTTTGTGCAGCCTTGCGAGTTCGGATTGTACTTATTTTGTCCAAATGCTAAGATGATGTTTCGGTGATATACTAATATGTAGTATTTCTTTTGTTCACCTCATGAATAAACAATTAGTGAAATTCTTCAAAATCAAAAATAAAATTACCACTATTCGGTCTACGTGATCATAAATCTACTTGTTTTGTGCAGCCTTGCGAGTTCGGATTGTTCGATTTGAGTATTTTCGGTTTGGTTTTGTTATTTTGGTTTTAAATTTAATTTTCGAATTAACTTGTTTTGGGTTGATTTTGGTATATTTTTTGGTTAAATTCAGATTTTTTGGTTAAATTCGGATATTTTAGTTATTTCGGATAATTTGGTTCGATTTTTTGGTTATTTTCGGTTATTTTGGGTTTTTCATATTTAAAAATAAACTAAACCAAACCAGAAATCGAATTAATTTTCAAAACTGTTTTGAATCAAAAACCGAAAATAAAATTTTGGTTCGGCTTGATTGGTTCGGTTTAAAAACGCAGGGCTAGTTTTGTGTTTACTAAGTGTCTAAAAGAGATACTGATAATAAAGTGTGAGGATAAATAAGAGATCCAATAGGAAAATATAAGTAACAGTGACATTAGATATACACCAATGTTGGATTGAATCGACAATAATAATGGTAAGAAGGTTTTGGCTTTTGATAATAACGGACGAACTAATTTCATGGGGGCCATGACAGTTCCCATCATCACACACATGACACACAAAGTACACCGACTCTAGATCTCATAACATCTCTTTTGGGTACACAAAATAATATCTTTGTTTTTATAACATTGTTAATCATACTGTATCAATTTTGAATAGAAAATTTAAGAAGAAAATCACAAGTTGGTAAAATAAAAACCAACTATGTTAAGATAAAGGAAATATATTTCTGCATACATGTTAGAGATAATAGGGAAAACGTGCTATTTCCCCACGAGAAGTATCATATCCTCTCATATGTCTCCCAAACTATGACCTCATCCCAAATGTCCCCGAAATAAAAGTTTGAAACCTATTTCTCCGTAAAACTATCGCATAACTCTTGTATCTCCTCGAAATAAAAGTTCGAAAGCCATAACTCCATAAAATTTAATTATTCGTTTTAAACCTATAAACTTAAACTAGCTTTAGACTAATAACGACCCAATTAAGATCGATTACATCAATCAAACTAGAAATTATAAACATTATAATATATAATTTCTGGTTTGATTGCTATAATCGAATTTTAATCGGGTCGTTATTTGTCTAAAACTGGTTTAATTAACAAAAAATGGTTCAAGTTTATACATTTAAACTGAGTAATTAAATTTTATGGGATTATGGCTTTCAAACTTTTATGTCGGAGAGATACAAGAATTATGTCATAGTTTCATGGAGAAATAGGTTTCGAATTTTTATTTCGGAGATATTTGGGATGAGGTTATAGTTTGGGAGACATATGAGAGGATGCCACACTTCTCATGGGGAAATAGCACGTTTTCCCGAGATAATACTAACATTTTGTATAAGAACTGTTTTTGATGTGGAAAATGATTGTAGCACTTACTTCAAGCAAAAAAAGAAAGAAAAAAAAAGATGAATGTAACACGTTTTCTAAGCTCAGCCTTCCAAATAACATTAACCAAGCTAAATTTCTTTTTAAAACATGTTAAGATAAACAATGCAATTTTGCAAAAATTCTTCAGATATTTGCTAAAACTATATTCAAAAAAAGGAATATTGGCTGATAAATGAATTGATATATTTTTGAAAACCTTAAAAAAAATGAATTGATATATTTAAATATTGGTAACTTAGTGGTAATATAAGAAGATTGGTTTTTGTGTCCCCGTTTTAAATTTGGATTAGCATGGTTCCTGCTCAAGAATGGTATGCACAAATAAAAAAATAGTCTCAACTTTTTATGCAGAAAATAAAAATGAAAATTATCCGAAAGTTTTCTTAAAGTCAATATATATAAAAGCTAACTTATGATTTGTGAAAGACTATAAGTACAAAGACTGGAACTTCCATGTTGATAAAAAAATGAATATTGATAGATCTAACAAGTGTTATTCCCAAGTGATATAACTCTGTTCTCACAATATGTCACGCAAGTAATGAACTCAGGTGAAAACGAATATTGAGCACAGAGCACTAGCTTCACAAACTATTAAGCTATATATATTCATTGTAGTATAATATAACCTTTTTTAGTATAATATAACTTCTCATTATATGTCGTTTCTATAGCAACTTCACGTAATTATACCACCAGCAGTTCAAATCACTTTCGATCGATTCAATATCACACAACCACTGAAAATATAGAATGATTACCCAAAATTTGAAACATAATCCTACAATTACGGATATAAGCGTTTTGACTTTAAATTACATGTCCCTGCTTATATAATTATGCCTGCTTTTCAAAGTGCACCCTTGATCATTAAAAAGGTAAAATCAATCATTGCCACCATGGTATACCCTGGCATGGCCTAGATGTGCTGTCACTAAATCTGAGTTTTGCAATCCAATAATTCTTTTCATATTTTAATATGGTTATAATGTTTTGAAGCTCGAATCTCCATCCACTCTGAAATTTTAAATAAACGTTGAATGTGTTAGGAGGTTGGAAGACGTGTTACATGGATGTGGTAGTACGTTAGAGTCGATAGCAACAATAACATTTCTGGCAAATTCAACGTAATGCATTAGATACAAAGTTCTTTTTTCTCCATTGGATAATAATTAACGACAAAGTCATGATATAATTATTAGAAAATTCGATGATGAACTTTGTCTACCTAACGACATGTGAGCGATCGATGCCTCTCTACCTAAATTAAGTATATTGTTTTCGGACAGGTGTTTCAAGTTTCTAGGAAAAGCTAACCAAGAGTGGGACTCACGAACCAAAAAACAGTCGGGATGTTAGCGTTAGTGTAGGTGCAGTACTCTACTCCTACGTTCCGATCACACATGATACTGACACTATATGTTTTGTGTCAAAATAGTTTCTCCTCCTATACTTCGATACACATGTTACTGGTTATGATTGGGATTTACTCGAGAACCATGAATCTAGATTGCATTCACCTCAGATTTCACTTGAAGAACAAATGCAACCTCCACAATACACAGCACATGATAAAGATCATTACAGCCCACAGTTACAAACTACAAATATATCTTTACAAACAAAACATTAGAAGAAGAAAAAAAGTTAAAATGAACCGAGGAATGAGAATTTCAAACAAAACATTCATATGCTAAAGACACCTAAATCAAACAGACACCTGAATACCTAATAAAATGTTTCCACTACATACTATACCCACTGGATGAGACCTTTTCAGAACATGCTACTTTTCTCAACAATGTTAGTTCAAGTCCTAACTCAAATATATTAAAATCATTGTAATCCTCTCCAAATCATGAATCCCACTTACCATCAGGTGATCAAGATCCAACCTTTTTCAATATTTCAATGACGCTAGTTAGTCTCAATTGCAAACGCCAAAACTAATAAACTCTCAGAGCTGGAAAATTGATCTTGACATGGAATATTTTTGACACAAACACAGCCAACTCCAGCCAAGCATCTGTGTCAAGATCCAAACCTTTTCGTTTTCCTCCAATCTAAAAGACTCTATAAATGTATGTACGTGAGTATGTAACTAACTTTACGAACTCAGTAACCAGATTAAGGCAATGGAAGAATCAATAGTAGCATTTTTATTAGTTTAGAAAAATTAAAACATAATCAAATAATTAATATATACTGATATTTTTTTCTTCTTTTAGAAACTCTCATGGTTTCAAACCAATGGAGCTGCTCTTACATGCTGAAACCTTAAAAAAAAAAATTACAAAATCAAAAGGTCTATTGATGTTTTTGGTACATAATTATAGAACACCTAAATCGTTTTCGCTATTTTATTGAATACAATCTTATAGTTTCGGATACTAGTTCGAGGTTTGTTATGTTATAGTGTGAAGCTGCTAATACATGCCTTTAATTGGATGCTATTTGAGATGATCTGAAGTCAGACGTGGCAATCAAATCTGACGACAAAAAAAAGCGAACGTGCGGCTCCAAGTATGCTTTGAGATAACCTTATACAACGTGTTGAGACATGAGATCGGTCTGAAGTCTGTTGTCAAAGAAGCATTCAGTTTTTTTGGAATTAGGACAAGATTTGCGGAGTTTCACTGCTTTAATAATTTACCGGAGCGGAAAAATTCCAAGACAGCATTAACAACTTCTGGTCCTATAATAGGCCACATAGCCGTGAAAAATTCTGCGGAGTATCCGTCCGGACCACCTATTTTGTTTTTAGGCAGAGAAAAGAAATCTTCATTGATGTCAGCAGGTGTAAACTCTTTCTCAAAACTTGCAGCCTGATCAACTGAGCATTTAAAATCAAACAACAGGTTGAGGTCGTTCTGGATAAACAAGGGAGGAGTCACATAACTGCCAAGAAGATCAGAGAAGTAGTTGACGCATAGCTCCTATATACCAGCTTGAGAGATGATCCTATCCCCGGTCCCAGAAATCAGAAAATGAATGTGGTTCATGGCTTGACGCGTAGCAGCATATCTATGAAAGAGACTCGAGTTTCCATCACCACAAGAAAGCCAGTTGATGTGCGATCTCTGATAGAAAAAAGAAGTTTCAGCGGCTGATAGCTCTTCCCAGTCGTGAAGAGCCTGCAACTCTATCGAAGCATTAGACGTTGATGGAAGGGATAGCATTGTTGACTGGCGCCTGAAGAAGCTTCTCATGCGCCAGGGCAATCTTCTTTTCTATTCCTGAATAATTATTCTTGTTAAAGTCCCTGATCACTTTCTTCAACAGATTGAGCTTCCGAGACAACCGAAACATAGCAGAGCCAGTAATATTGAAAGAAAACCAGTTGACACAGATTCAATATTTTTAAGGAGAAAATTATAGAAACGGAAGGGCTTTTTGAGCCTGGCTCTATCAGGGTCAAGTGTAACAGTAATGACGGCATGATCCGAGAAGTCTGGTCCGCCAACAAACACAACAGATGAAGGAAAGGCTGAGTACCACTCGTCATTTACGAGACTCCTGTCGAGCTTTTTTGCCAAGGGAGCATTTTTACGCTTGTTCCACTATGTGAAAGTGATTCCCCTGAAATTTAAATCATCAACGTTAGCATCTAAGAGACATTGATTGAAATCTCTTATCCTCTTGTCGCTGTTCAGAGTAGGGACCAAAGAATGCTCGGAGGGGGCTCATATTTGATTAATGTCTCCCAAGATCAACCATGGTTTGGAAGACATCCCAGTTGCAGTGGCCAGTGATGAGATCTCGGACCAGATCAGCTTGCGTTCAGCAGGATCATTTGAAGCGTAAACAGCGGAGATAATGACCGTAGTAGCCTGTGTAGCAAATGATTGAGATAAAGAAGGCCAAGTGACCTCAACCGTGATCAGTTGAAGAGACTTGGAAATAGTAGTAACTAGTAGAGAAGGGTGCCAGACAAGCCAAATTTTCTCAAGAGGAGAGAAGCCGTAGTTATCTTCAACAGACCAATCCAGGAAGAGTTGTGACACAAATTTATTCATCTTGAGATGCTTCACATGAGTCTCAAGAATGCCGCCAAAAAGAGGAGAAAACTTCCTAAACCATTTACGTAATCCGCTGCGGTGGGAATATTTATTTAGACCGCGTACATTCCAGCAAAAAATGTCTGTTGACATAAAAATCAGTTTTGTTTGGGACTCATGCCCTGATGTCCTCTTTGGCCCGATTGCTTCAGACCTGAAAATTTCTTCAGACCTGAAAAATTAGTATTGTTTTGTTAAGGATTGATTACTAAGCAATCATGAACTATATATTTGGTTAGTTGCGATTTGAGAATGTAGCCAATACTTTTGATTAAATAGTAAAAGGGCGTTTGATTCCTGAACATGTTTAGATCGTGTTGTTTTGAAAAAAAAAGATCTATATTCCAAAATCTTAACTAAATATGGACCGTACGATCATTTGAATTTCATCTTGTACAGAATAGAATAAACTGTAAATCAAAACTAGTTGGGCCTTACTCTTTATCCAGGCCTTAATACTGGGCTTCACAATCTCAATTCGGTCAAGCTTCCCCACTGAACCAGAACAACCCCAAATTACATAACCGGAAACGGTTTAAGAGCGAAATGTAGAAGATTCTCATTGCCACATTCGTCGATTTGGGGATTGAAAAGTTCCGAACTTAGATGGATGATTACAATCAAAATGTGAAAGCTTCGAGCAGAAAGAGGTCGAGGTGGTGTTCGAGAAACCTCATCGAGTTTCTCGACTCACTCGGTAGAGATATCACAAGCAAGATCTCTGAGAATGACGTGGCAACGATTATAACGAACTATATCCGCGAGAATCATTCAACGGCGGAGAAGAAGAGGAAGATAAAAACGGTGGTAGGTTGCGACGAGAGGCTGCGTTTGCTGTTCGAGAGACAGGAGATAAACTTAGTCAAGCTCCCTGATCTGGTAGCCAAGCATTACGTTGAGAATCAAGAAGAATCAGATGAGATGGCTAAACAGGTGAGTCCTGCAACTTTACTTACACTGGTGCTGTGTTTATTCTAGTGCTTCTGATTTATTTTAGTTTCCTCTAAATATCCGTTGACAGGTGGATATGGAAGAAAAGGTTCCAAGTTTGTATGGAGATGTGACAAAACATGTATGTTGCTGCTAGCTTGCTCTCTGTTTGACATGATATCAAATACAATACCTCAAATTCATTTGCATCTCTTTTTTTATCTCACATTTGGAAGTGACTACCATCTTTAAGATGATCAATCAAATTCATGGTTGTTTGTTATTGTGTACGAAGCTGCATCATAATGTGAAATTTTTATTGGTATCGCATGATACCATGATAACAACAGTCTAGGCTATTGCATGAAGTTGTTGGTGAAGAACTTGATCCTGAGTGTGTAAATGATGATGCGAAACTAGAAAGTGGCTTCATCGAACCTAACTCTGAGGCTTCCTCTGAAGCTCATCAAAGTGACAAAGAACAACAACCAAGTGATTCACCAGTTTCTACCATCCAAGAAGATGGAGAAAACCAGCCAACATTGACTGGTTCTGCAGGTGTGTTCCCATCCTTTGTATCTAGTTCATAGGAATCAATGAATCATGTTATCAGTTTGTGTGAACTGCAGGTGACAGAGATCTCTATGGAGAAGCCTTCGAGTCGTCAGCAAATGGCATCACACATAACAAGGACTCCATCAGTGAAGAAGTAGAGATGATTGTTCTCGATAACAAACCTCAAGCTCAACCAAACCCTATAGAGATCATCCATCTGATCGACGATGATGATGATGATGGTGATGATGATGCTAACGAGGACAAGAAGAACAACCGAGACGATCAGCACTGCGATCCAACGAAGGTGTTGTGGTTCTATGAACTCCCTAAAGGGCAAACACATGGACCATTCTCCATCACAGATCTCAAAAGGTGGAACGACAATGAATACTTCGCTGAGATCCCAGACTTCAAAGTGTGGATGAGAGGAGAGAGCGCAGAGTCTGCAGTGTCACTAACCAAACTTCTATCTTATGCTAACGAGGACAAGAACAACAACCAGGATGATCAGCATTTCAATCCAACGAAGGTGTTGTGGTTCTATGAACTCTCTAAAGGACAAACACATGGACCATTCTCCATCACAGATCTCAAAAGGTGGAGCGACGATGAGTACTTCGCCGAGATCCCAGACTTCAAAGTGTGGATGAGAGGAGAGAGCTCAGAATCTGCAGTGTCACTAACCAAACTTCTATCTTATATATCAAAACTTAACTGAAAGTAACTTGAAAAGCTGTTGAGAAGCAGTTGTAGCTGATAAAGATTCCAACTTTTTTTTTGTTTATTCAAAAAATTAAAATCTCAATTCGCTATTTACAGATAATACGTGGGAATAATAACAATGATTGTTAATATATACAATTAATTTAAAAGACAAGGTCAGCACACTCACCAGTTCTCGCATTAAAAAAAAACTGACAGCGACACAGAGAGAGAGAGAGAGAGAGAGAGAGAGAGAGAGAGAGAGATTGGTTGCTTGAAGAAGAAGACCACGACAGGAGGGAGGAAAGTTTCGTTCTTTTTTTTTCGTTCCAATCCATTTCTTTATCGCGTGATTGCGAGAGAGATTCGTCCTTATCATTTGCTCGTCGCATTCATACCATTTCTTCCAAATCTACACGCTTTGAGATTCATTCGTGTGAGATTTGGCTCTGTGAGTGAAGAGGAGCATGAGAGAGAGAGGAAAGTAGAGTCCTTTGGTCAAGTTTGATTTTGGGATTTAGTCAGGTTCCGAGTAAAAGGAGGGATATGAGGATGGAGAACGGCCATGAGGACACATTTTCCCAAGTGGGTATTGAAGATTCTTCGGAGAATGAGTTCAAAAACGATAACTTGTTGCAGGTCATCAAAGCTGTTGAAGCAGCTGAAACCACCATCAAGCAGCAGGTCTGATGTCTCTCTATTTGCAATTGATTCAGTTAGTACTGGAACTCTGTGTAATTTATGGAATGGCTTGTCTGATTTATTAGCTTTGGGAGAGAAAATTTGAACTGAATTGTATCATCTTGTCTCTTACTATTTGTACGTTGATGGTTCGATTCCAGTGTGATTGGTTAATTTATTAAGGAATCATTTGCCACTAGAAGATGAGACAACCTGTACTGATGGTTTTTATTTTGTTGTTGTTTGTCATCTAAGATAGTGTTCTTTCTCTAAGCAGGTGGAGGAGAATAGCCGCTTAAAGGCTGAACTTGAGAGAAGTATTCTGGAACTCGCTAAATATGTAAGTATATTGCTTATTAATTTTTTTCTTTTCTGGTTAATGGACTGAGTATTTGGCGATATCTTGAGGATATTTTTCTTTAAGTTATTTGTGATTGACATGCTAGTTTTGTGCTATCTTGCCTAGAAATCAGATGAATCCTTGCCCCAAACATCTGATCTCGGAGATCATTCAGTTGACTGTAAGCAAAATGTGATCAAAGCTTCAGGCATGATGGTTGTTCACTCCCATGCGAATGCTAACGGCCGAAGAAGCTACTAGTGAGCAATCGTTTTGAAAGGCCCTCTGAGGAGAAATATGGTTAATGGCATTGACAGTGGTGCTGGTCCCTCTCAGTTTTATTCACAGGCTGCAGTTTTATCATCTCCTATGAGGTACCGAAATTCAAAAACTTCCACTCTGCCATAGTCTGTTAATCTGATTGCTCAACCGAAGTTTAATTCCTGATAGAACGCAGTTGGAAGGAGAAAATGACACACATATCAATTCATCTACTCATCGATTAATGACAGTTGGTGAAGTAAATGATTCGGGCAGTGCTGGGAAGCAGGTCTCCATCACACTTTACTTCATCTTGATTTTTCTTTGTGCGAATGAGAAAATTTATTTGCCTGACTATGTTCCTATTCAGGACCTCATTCACAAGATTCAGGAAAACGAACAAGAAATTTTGCAGTTGAGGAGATATCTTACTGACTGTTCTGTTAAGGTGAGTCCTGATAGACACGAGAGATCGTATGTCACTTAGATTATGGTTCATCCCTTACATCTTATTTGTTGGTTTTATGCTAAATCATCTGACTAACATTTTAGATATTTTGTTAGGAAGCTCAAATCCGCAATGAAAAATATGTTCTGGAAAAGCGAATTGCCTACATGCGTCTGGTTGGCCTTTCCTTCTTTTTTACATTACTTGTCTGTTTATTTCATCTCATACTAAATCTTTTAGAATTTTGGAAGGTGTTTAGGCGCTCAAATATTTTTGTTGTTGTGTAAACCAGGCATTTGATCAACAGCAAGAAGATCTTGTTGACGCTGCATCAAAAGCTCTCTCTTACAGACAAGAGATAATTGAGGAAAATATACGCCTAACATATGCCTTACAGGTACTTTCCTCTTGTAACCCTTTTTGGGTGGGCACCATTATATATCTTCAATTTCCATCAAGTTTTTACCAGATTTCAAAATTATTGAATTTGCAAAAATGAAGCCTTTCTGTTTCTCCAGGCTACACAGCAAGAGCGATCTACATTTGTATCATACTTGTTGCCTCTTCTATCGGAGTATTCTCTACAACCACAGGTTTCTGATGCTCAGTCTATTGTTAGCAATGTGAAGGTCACTTTCCATCTCTCTAAATTCTAAAGTGCTGTTTCTTGTTATCTTTTATGGTTTTATCAGAACTTCTGTCGGAATCTAGAACCAGTTCACACCCGTTGACATTCATAGAACTAAAATAAAATGCAGACAATCTTTAGTATTAAACGGCCTCATGAGTAAACTATTGATGGCCTTTTGTTTCCTCTCAGCGGCTTATTTAGAAATAATGCATTGTTTTTAGTAATGCAAATGGCCATTTGAGTTCATTTATGGGGTATCCTATCATTGATTAACGGAGCGGTTAACAAAGTTTCGAGCTTAGAGGATAAAGAAGGATAACCACTTGCTGTGTCCATATGAGGAGTCTTGGAGAAGCAGAGAACATAGAAAATTTGGATAGGAAGTCAAATGACTGATAATATTTCCTTTTTTCAAAAAAAAAATTCATAGCGAAGTTTTGCTTGCATTTTGTATCCTGTTAAAAGTAGTGATTAGTGAATGACATTTATAGCTATGGTTATTTGTCTTCAGGTTTTATTTAAGCATCTACAAGAGAAGCTCCTTCTTACTGAGGTATGTTATGCAGGCATGGGCATTTAAATCTCTGTTTCTGCCTCATTTGCAGTTACAGTTTATTCCTAGTGTAGAATATACTGTATTTCCTACTGACATTTGATAGATGATTCTTTCTGATTTGTTATTATGCTCTAGACAAAGTTAAAAGAGTCAGAATATCAATTAGCACCTTGGCAGGCCCCATTCTCGCGCAGCTGGTGTAGCGTTAACCCAGTCAGTATGTTAATATTTCACAAGTGTTAGATCACAAGCTTGAATGAACCTGAGTCTTAAATTACTTCTTGTGTTTCCACCAGGCGAAGGATTCCCTATATTCCAATGATCAAGCAGCCACAGACGGGGGATTCAAAGCGCTGGAATCAAGATGAGCCAAGTAGCTCGACCATTGGGGAGTTACCATCTTGATGGTCCTAATAGGTTTTCATCTCCGGTGAACGGGTGAGTTTGTCATTGCAAAAATTCTTGTTCCAAACTGTATGCACTTATTCAATATTTCAGGAAGCCTTATGTGTAATTGGTAGAACATTGAATATATAGATCACCTAATTGCTATAATAGGTTGGGTTCCTTCACTTGTAAATCATCCAAATAACTACAAGCAAAAACATTTAGCTTCTTTCCTCTTTCTTAGGGCCGGGCCTAAATCCGGAGGGATGACTTAGCTACCCGCCAGGGGAGAAAAAGGAGTTACTGCCACATGTATCGTTAGGAAGGAACAAGTCTGTGACATCTTGCCTCTTTGTTTGTCATTGATCCTTGACTCTTGAAGTTGTCTTACAAGTCATTTGACTCATTTTAGCCATGACTCTTGTCTTTAAGTGTTGGGTCTTGACGCATAAAACACGCTGATTTTACTTGACTGTTGACGCTTGAGTCTTTCCCGTTGACCTTGAAAATTCCTTGTTATAAGCTCTTATTCTTGCTACCTTGAAATAAGAATTTTCTTTGTAGGCTTAGTTTTTCTAGTTTTCTGTTTTCTCTGGGCGATATGATAATCTCAATTCTCAGAAGAATCAGATTAGTCATAAGGAAGATCAGGTGTTGTTATTTAATCTGTTATCGTTTTAGACTTTATCCGTCACGCGGTGCCATTTTATAGATCAATTAACTGTATCCTTTGTTTTGTTCTTACCTTTTTGAGTAGGGTTATGAGTATGATCAACCTTTTTTAGTGCTCTCTTGGTTGTATGCACTGTATTCCATTGGGATGATGTTGAATAGTTAGATGATAAATTGTGTTTCATGTGTACCAGTCAGTCGGCTGCCTCTGAGACGCCTCAAAGGCAAACGGTTACTAGTGGAGATGAATCTAGTGGTTGGAAGCAAGTAGACGAAGCTCCAACAAAGCATGTTAAATTTCGTGAGCCTCCCAGCAAGATAGTTATGGACGATGCAGAAGGACAGCCAGATACCAAAAATCCACCATATGTCCCTGCGTTTGATGATCCTAGCACCTCAAATTCTCCTATTTTACCCCCCGTCCGTGAAGAACCATCGTCATCTTCGGAGAGTAATGATTTAAAATCATAATGGCAATATAATTATTAATGCCATTACGTTACGGCCTTTGACTTGTTTCTTTATTTTGAACAGGTGAAGATGATGGATGACCCGTTACCAGGTATAGAGGATCTTCAAATTTCAGGAGAACCTTATCCTGGACATGAGCTTCAGGCTTGTGGTTACTCCGTTAATGGAACAACAAGTTGTAACTTTGAGGTACGTACTTAAGAGAAGAAGACGGAAGCGCTTTTCTTATTTTTTTTTTTGTTGGGTTGCACCTAATATATACCTTTCTCTCTACATCAAACAGTGGGTGTGTCATCTTGAAGATGGATCTGTGAATTACATTGAAGGTATACATCTACCTCCCCTGCTGACGATATCTTTTTTATTCTTGAAGTTCCCTCTCTCTCCCTCTTTGTTTCGTTTAACTTGATATGGAAAATACAAACTTTTCAAATGCAGGAGCAAAACAGCCAAATTATCTTGTCACAGCTGATGATGTTGATTTATATCTTGCTATTGAAGTTCAGCCTTTGGATGACAGGAACCGCAAGGTTAATATCTTTTGTATATGAATAGGATTATTTTTTGGAGTAACTGTGTTCTGTGAAAGCATTGTGATACTTCTAGAGTCTTGGTCCAGACTGCAGTTCTTTCATGTGGTTTTCCAGTAGTCCATTTGCTTTACTTTCTGATTTCAGGGGGAGCTTGTCAAGGTCTTTGCCAATGAAAATCGGAAGATAACTTGCCGTAAGTTTATCTATCTGTGGTTCCCTTAAATCTGAAGTATTCTTTGGAGAATTGAATGATAATATTCCTTGGAGAATTGAATGATAATATAGGTTAACAGTAATCTTCTTTTTATGTTCACAGATCCAGAGATGCAGAGGCATATAGAGAAGAATCTTCATAGTGGTCATGCTTCATACAAAGTTTCTGTTTCGGTATAACATTTTCCTTTTTTTGAACTTCTATGTTTGGGCTATAATGTATCTTTTTGGATTAATTACATGACATGCATGTGGCTTTGAACAGACTGGTTTCCTAGATATATGGGAAGACGCTACGCTGTCTATAAAGAGAGAAGGTTACACTATCAAGTGTAATAACGATATCATAGTTGCTGAGAAGTTCTCATCTTCTTCTACTGCTGTAAGACTTTATGCGGTTATCTGTTTTTTGTCCTTTCTTCTCATTAAAATAAGTGCAGTTAATGTTAATGACGTTTTCTTTGGTTGGTTTTACATAAAGAAATATTAAAATCCTCTTCTGATACCTCTCTAGGTAACAATTCCGTTTGGGCAGCCTGAAGAATTTGTTATAGTTGCTTCTGATGGTACTAGTGAATGTTCCTTGCGAGCAGATAACGGATCAGCAGACCTTAGCTGGTAAGTAGGAACTTAACCTTCTTACAAAGAGAAAACTCTGAGCCTGAAAATGGTTAGTTAGGTTCAAAATAGTAAGTAGTTCAAAAGCTTATTCGTACAATCAGCACATGCATCTCAGTTTGGTTGGTCCATTGGGTAGTGAGCTTATATGTAATCTTGATCTGGATTAATCAGCATATGTTTGTTTCATATCCCATTAGAAGCTATTGATGTTCTGTTTTCTTTGGCAGCTCAAGAGATACAATAGTACTCACCCTGAGATTATTTAGCATGAGGGTAATAAATTCACTCTCTCCCTTTCACTATGTTCTCAACAATGCAAAGGTCACTTATATTCTGAGTTTGCTAATTTTGCAGGCTCTACAGAGAAAGAAGGGAAAGAGGAGAGGATTTTTATTTAACAAATGAGATTTTTTTGTATATAATTATTATTTTGAGCTCTGTCTTCTAACAGCTTTATATATATTGAGCAAAAAGATTGCACCCCTTTGTTTTGTAGCCTTGTCAATCAATTTGTTCATGAGAGAAAACAATATTTGTCCCTTGTTTATATAATGAAAATCCAACTAATATTACATTTGATCACCTCCAAATATCACTGCTCTGCAGGCACATTACATTCTATTTTGTCCACCTGTTTGATCACACTAAACAATTAGCCACAGCGGCTTTGTTACGAAGATGAATAGTAAAGTTTTAAGGTGATATGATACAACAACAATGAAGTTACATATAAGTAAACATATATTCAGCTGTGTCTGAATTTAGGCCGCACAGTGATAACACCTGGTCTTGTCTCATCAAACCTGTACCTGATAAAGCAACATTCCATCACTCAGCTAGTTGTTTATACTACTAAAGAAAGTCAAAAGAGATTTTGTTTTTCACCTGTTATCTTCAAAGAAATGTCTTCACAGCTAGAGGAAGTGAAGCATGTCCGCGACTGTGTTTACCAATACCTACAAAGGACACAGAACTTCGCTGTCAAATATCAGTTCCCCTGATCACTTCATCAGCATAAAATCGGCATACCTGTTACAACCTGCAATGAGTTCCTTAGCTCTCTAGAAGAAGCTCTTTGACGGTCCAGGCCTTCCACATCTAATCTACCACAAGGCTCTTGTGACGGAGATCGCAGAGCTGCGTTCTTTGACCTACCTCTATTTGGTGATACCGAACGGTTCACTGTGAACTGACGTTCGATCCTTTGCAAACGTTCTTGTAACACTAGAACAGCTTCTGCTGCGTGGAGACCATGAAGGTCCAACTTCCATATGTCGTTATTCCTGTTTGTTATGCCTAAGATCTTATTGGCTGCCTCAGCATTCAGCTTCTCAGCCGTTGACCAATCCTCTCTAGCTTTCTCTGAGTGCTGCTTAGCAGAAGCATGATCCTTTCTCATAAAAGCATTTTGGGCAAGTCTAGAATGGTTTGAGGCGGATCTGTTTAAAAAGAAAAGGAGAGCTTCTCAAAATAGGTGATGATGATGATACAGGCTCAACTTCGATAAAAGCAATCAAAGTCTGGAAACTAAAATTCAAAACATGAACTCTGGATTTAACTATCAAATGTAAATTATAACCTCAGAGCATAAAGAGGATAGAAAGGCCTCTGTGTAGTAGTACCTCATCATTTTCAATGCATCCTTTCGATGAGTCAAGTAGAGGTCGTCTTCTTCCCATTCAGGTGCTATAGGAATGGACTGAAGCCGCTGAATGATACTACCTAAGTCAGAAACATCATCATCAGGTAGCTTTTCACTCTCATATGCATTCACCAGAAACGAACTTCCACCATTCTCACATGTAGACCTTGCAGCCATATTCACCGTACCTGTAACAGTCCTCCCAGGTATTCTACGTTCGGATTGTCTACTATGTGATGAATAACCATCGATCTTTGAAGTTAGAACCTCTTCAGCTTCCTTGATGTCACCTTTGATTGCTGAGTGATCAGTAGAAACCATTCCTTGCAAAAAAGCTAAGGCCATCTCAAAATTATCTTCAGTAGATAACAGTATATCCTTTATCAAGCTATCATCAGCCCAGCTGTTCATCTCCTTCAGCTTGCTGAAGGCCGACGAATCATGATGACTAGTTGGAGTCAACAAAGGGCTAGGTTTGCTTCTGCCAATCCTTACTCTCTGTCAGTGCTGGAAATCTTCGGAGGAGGTAAGAGGACTGGAAGAGAAAGACTTTTCAGAAGGATTCGTGGATTTCTTCTGACCATCTTTCCTCTTATTACATCTAAGGGTGGTGGATTAATAACACTAGTTGAAACAGGCGGGAATGGATCATCATCCTTAATCTCGCTTTGGTGACCTTGTTGTCTTTGTCTCTGCTTGAGATCAAAGGCAGTCCAACCAGATGATTTACCTTTCAATCCATGACATGTTTTGTGTTGTATTATTATTATTATTATCTCCCAGCAGCAACTGATCAATCTCTCACTTTCCATTACATTGATACTTCAAAGGTCTTTCCCCTGAGGTCAAATAAACTGCAAAAGAAAAAAAGACAAACCAAAAAAAAACTCAAAACCATTACAAGATGAAAACCTAATCTAACACACCAGACAGTTTCCAAGAAAGTTTGAATCTAACATTCAACTTAAACCCCACTCATTTTCTGCATCCATTAAAAAAAGTAGTACCCTTATGGGTAAGGTAAAAAAAGTCAAATCCTTTTAGTATTGTTCTGTAGAAAATAGAAATAGATTTAGACAAAACAAAAAAAAAAAGTGAGAGAAAAACAACAAAAACACACGTGATGATGGAAAAGGCAAAATATTATTAACTGCAATCACGACACGAGTAAAACACAAACTAAAAGCTAACACGTCAACGGAGAAAAATTAATAACGAAAACCTAAACCTTTAGAAGCTAAAAGCGGACGGAGAAGGTGGACTAACCTATGGCCAATGAAATCGAGAGTAGTCCACGGTTTGAATGTGATCGGAGGGATAAAAGACGGCCGGTGATAAGATTGACGGAGGAAGGAAGGAAAGCAATAGAGAACTTTTTTGTCGGCGAGGAGAGAGAAAGAAAGGCTGCAAGTTGTGCATTTAATTACGAAACTGACCTTTGTCGTTGGGGATTTTTTTATTAGTTATTTTCGCCTCGATGATTGGTCACCTACCCCCTAATTATTAGACTTGTATCCATTGGCCAATATGGGTTCATTCATCGGAAAGACTACGTAAATGAGCTATTGTTGGGCCTTTACGGCCCATATCAGTCCGAACTCGAAAACCTACTTGGGTCGATTCTACTGATAATGCATGCATGCATGCATGCACACCTTCTGGAACTTTTATAATTGCAAAACACCCTCAAAGTGGCAATTTGATCACCTTTACTCTTCGTTGCTTAGGATATTACTAGTGCTCAACGATTGATTTTTTTTTTGTATTTGTTATGTTTTTTTAGTAGTTTTTCGACTATTTTCATGTGGACAATTTTATGTTTTATCATTTTATGTAGGTGAATTTAATTTTTATGCTATGTGTAGTTGGAAGTGTACCATGTATCTGGACTAATAACAGTTTCACATCCAACTGTGACTATGTAAATTTTAGCAGACGAATAAAATGTTTTTATTGTCTCAAAAAATATAGAAGGAGATTGGGCATTTGAGCATACTCTCTCTTATAGCCGGGGGAGCCAACTTTTACTGATATCATTTATATATAGCATAAAACACTCATTCGACCAGGTTTTGAATCATGACTCATGAGCACAACACTACCAATGCTTACGATTAAACCAACTTGTTTACCACGTCTTTGGTGGTTGAATAAAATGTTTTGTAACATCGTAGAGTATAAATTAGAATCACCAGAAGAAAACAAACCAAAGAGCTTAGTATATAACTATAGAAACCATTGCTCTGTATACATCTCATGATTCCTAGAATTAGGGAAACAGCGATCGATTTGCAATGTTAAAAGATATACAACTGATGTATCATTATATCCTAACAACTCCAACAACACTAATCCATGTTCTTTATGGGTTATACAACTGATGTATCATTATATCCTAACAACTCCGACAACATTAACCATGTTCTTTATGTGAACGCCGCGACCAGCGGCAACGGCCGAAAACCATGGCAAACACACAGCAAAATTCAACACTGATCAAACAACACCAGCCTGTATTCTTAACGATGCGGTTGACTGAGAGGAGTAAAAAAACGCTGAATATTCCAGCGACAACTACTACTCATATTTTGTACTTCGGACAATTCACTAGCTGACTATTTTAATCATTCTTTGGAATTTGCTTCCGTCACGGTGTATTTTCTTTATCGTTGTCGTTAGGTGGGCGTTCACGAGAAGAACTAGGCTTTTTCATACAGTTTAAAGTCCTCACGGTGCCTAGATAAGATATTAGTACTGATATCTAAAACTAAAAGAGTCCATATCAAGAATTTATAAAAATATATAAAATAAACCCATATCTTCTATAACCTCCCTTCTTTGTCTGTTTGTCACAATGGATAAATGGTGATATAATATAATAAACACGTGAGTATGATTTATTCTCTATTTATTTTCGACTTTTGGAAGTAATTGACAGAATCTCTAAGCAGATAGACAGTTCACCTAAATCAATCAAATGGTATGGGTTTGGCATAAAAGTCGTCTCGCACCCATTTCTCTTTCAAAACTTACGGATGGGGCATGGTCGAAAAATTGACCGACAATCCAATGAATCACTTGACCATTTCTTAAGAGTTCATTTTAATAGTATTTATAAACAACAAATCAACAAAAGATGGTGACAGAATTACATGAGCTAGTTTGTTTTCAGCGGTCAATAATGTTGATTAACATTTAAATCATGATTATTTTACTACAATTTTATAAGATATAATGTTCAATCATTGTCCTAATATGAACAAAAGAAAGTACTAGTGTCCTAGTATTAAGCTCTCGATTATATCAACACACCAGTTTTTTGCATTTATGTTTTACATTTATGGTGGTCGCAACTGTGATGTAGTTTTTTCAAGCAAAAAAAAAAAAACTGTGATGTAGTTTTTACTTTACATGTACAAATCAAGAAAATAGAATGGTGAGATATACACACTAGACATATGGGACATGTCAATATGTAAAATTGTAAATGCATCTTAACTCATCACTAGGAAGAAATGTAAAACGATGGAAACAACACAAGTAGATTACAAAGCTGAACAAGCGCGGTAGTTGGATAGAGTAAATAGGCTTTCGTATCGGCATTAGTGTCTTCTGTAGAAATGAACTAATGCGTGCTTCACTTTCCACCGAACTTACTCAACAACTTATCTTTCCTAGGAAATAGCAAACATAAATTTAGTAGTATGAAATAAATATTTTGGATTTGGCACTTAAAATTTAGTGATCAGTACTCCCTTCATTTTAGAAATTTTTTTTTGTTTCAAAATAAGTGTTGTTTTCGGTTTTCAATGCAAAATTTATTGATAATATTTTCTATTCTCTAATATATGGTTAGATATATTGGTAATAACGTTTTTATTTTGGAAATATGGAAAATTAAATGTTTTTTTAATCTGTGTGCATAAGTTTAAAACAACAAGTAATATGAAAGAGAGGAAGTAGATTCATTGTCAAAAAGAATACAACAAGTGTTGTATCTGACACAGGTTTTAAATTCCACCTTTTAAGCTCTCAACACAAACATGAAGTTGTGAACACTAGACTAATCTCACAAATCATTTGATAACACCAAAGTAGATTTAGAAGCATACCTTGATAATACATTACTAATCGACTTAACTTAATAATAACAATTTCATTAAGGATTTAGGACAACATGAAGTACTAAAAGAAGACAGAATGATCTTTTGATGTAAACAAAAGATAAAAATACTAAGAGGAGATTGAGGCCACGCGCTCCTCAACAAAATCCTTAATCTGCTGGATTAACTGGCCAGCCTCCGGCAACTCAGGAAAGATATAAAACGCATGGAACATGTTTGGATACTCGACCAGTGATTGCTCTCTTCCCGGATAACTTTAACCACTCGAAGTAACTTCTCTGCCAATCCTTTAGCGGGTCGAACCCGGCCACCGACCACCATCGTAGTCCGGGTAATCCAGACCCGATATGTCCACTAGCGCTCGGTTTCGCCGCCTCGTGGTCCCGGCTCGGCTCCCTCCGGCAGCATCGCCCTCCAGCACCAGTCAGTCCTCTCCGGTGAAACCAGTGGCATTCCGACGAGGCTTCTCTCCGCTTCCGTCCTCTCTTCCCCGCCGAAGAACGGCTGGATCGAGATCATTCCGACGAGCTTCACGGCGGCGAAACGGCGCTCGCGGCAGACTCGTATCGCCACGTTGTGCGCGATGTTCCCGCCGGCGCTGTCTCCGGCGAAGAAGCACCTCGACAGATCGGCGTTCGCCGGGAGAACCTCGCCGCGGTTCTCCTCGAGGAACCTCACGACGTCGAACCCGTCGTCGTACTGCGCGGGGTAGCGGTGCTCCGGAGCGAGACGGTAGTTGACGGAGACGACGTAGGCCGGTAGTTTCCTGGCGAAACGCCGGCACACGCCGTCGTAAGGGTGAGCGCTGGGGCTGAGGAAAGCGAAGCCTCCGCCGTGGAAGAAAACCACGACGGGGACACGGTCTCCGGAGACGACGTGTGGAGTGAAGAGACGGAACCAGAGGTCGCGAGAAGGGTCCACGACGAAGTCGGAGGTGGAGACGGAGTTTATAGGCTTGGGGTTGGGAGGTGCGCGAAAGTCGAAGAGGCGGAGGAGACGGCGGTTGATGGAACCGTCGGAGCGTTGAGCGCTATCGGTGAAGGTGTTGAGAAACGCGATAGCGATTCTCGTTTTGAATGGTATCGTTAGCTTCTTTTGCTTATTCTCTGTCGTCATTTTTTTTCAATGAGGTTAAGTGTGATTCTACCGTGTACTTGACTGCTTGTATATATGCTACCAAATAGATATCGCCAGCTGTGAATTTACGTTTTTTTATCGACGTATAAAGGAAATGGTTACAAGTTACAACAACCAATGGAAATTATGGTAACGTGTGAAAGATATCATCAAAAAGATAGTAGAAAATATTTTAAAAAGTACATTATGGTAAATGGCTCAAGTAAACACTGTTTTCTTGTAGAGTGTTGTTGCAGTCAGTCATCTGACTCATATCTACATCAACATATGGCCAGCGTTATGGAGTCTCAGAGAGCATTGAATTCTGATATATTAGTCAATGTACATCTTGCAGGAGACACGCAATTTTATGTTCGAGGGTGAATCAACTAATTCAATTTCGTTGAATTATATGTCAATAGCAATAATGGTGTCACGGTGAAGGAAAACAAGGACGAATTTATACTTTGATACCCATAATAATGGCACAACGAATTGAAGTTTCAACTCAATGAGCTACCATCTATTAATGTAAATACTAAATACATAGAAAGAACAAACCAACTCTTTAGAATTCATGCAGCAAAAACTATCCAATCCTGCGCTTCCCCTCATGATCCGTTTGTTGTTCTTTAAAGTGATGATAAGTATCCGGAACGGAAACTAGAGATGTTCTGTCACTCCAGCTGCGCTAACACATGCTTTGGGGAAGTTGGAATATGAGAGCACTTATCTCGGGGAAACAATTGCAAAAGCATGGCATTCTACCTGTGACTTTTTTTTCGGTGAAATCAACATAGTCCGTCTGCTATACGTTTTAAAACATGCGTTGTTACATGTTCAAGGTCTCGATGCAAAGAAAGATGTGTTTGATACGTACATGCATGTCAAACATATAAAATTTAAAAAAATAAAAATAAAAAAAAAACATATAAAATTTACTGATTTTGCAGGCATGAAAAAAAACTAAAAATGTGAAAATTAGAGTCCGAACGAGGCGACTCTTTCTCCGAGCATCGTGCCCTAAAGCAGTTTTTTTTTGTTTTTTTTGTTGCCCTAAAGCAGTTTCATGCATGAAGTGGCATATCGGAATGAAAAACGGTCTTCCATGTGAAATTTGAAGCTCTACAGTTTTTCTCTTGTTATTTTTTGGATGATTGTCTTGTGAGTATTTTGGGCCTGGGCTTTGGTTGGAATACATACAAAACATAGTGTCATTAGTTACCATAGTCATTAGTTACTAACCCTGTTGATAAAACAAGCCAATTTTAATTTTTTTGTCCTATGCAATTTAACACAAAGATTAGTAGTATTAAATATAATTGAATTTGTACCTTAGAGTTGTGATAATTCCACAAAAAAACAAAATAAAAATGAAATCAAAAGGCGCGGTCATCTTCACAATTAATGACGTCACTCATCAGTGAAGAAGTCTAGGGTTTTAGCTTCATACTCTAATTCACAATCAAAATAGTCCCGACTTATTCAGCTCCGTCGCTAACGCCGCCTGTACCGTCGGCATCACATTAACCTTCAAACGCCGTTGGTTTACTCTTCCCCACAGGCAAGCTCCTTTCGAATTTCCTCTTAGTTCCAAACTCGCTTTGGCATCTCTCCCCCGATTTCGTTAATAATAAGCATCAGTTTTTCTCTCCCTTTTTTGATCGATCCTGAAGTAGATGATCTTTTGTTGCATCTCTGAGATTGTGAAAACCCCTAAGTCTTTCAATATTTTGTGATTTGGGTTCGTGATGATTTCCATTTCGTGATGAGTTCCGTAATAGAAATGTGAAAGCAACACTCTTGTTTTGTGTCTGTGTGTGTGTGATGTTAGGGATTCTCATCTGAGAGAGAGACTAGGTAGGAGCAATGGGTTGGAAAGCTGCTGAGAAACTCATCAGACACTGGAAGATACTTCGCGGGGATAATGTTAGTGTCTCTCTGTTTCGCTTTTGGTGCTTGTTTAGTTCGGTTTCATTTGATGTTTTCTTTTTTTTTAAAGGTAATGATTATCCGCGGGAAAGACAAGGGCGAGACTGGAACCATTAAGCGTGTCATCAGATCCCAGAATCGTGTCATTGTTGAAGGAAAGAATCTGGTGAGATTAGTCTTGACTCATCATGTGTTCTGTATATATATTATTCGCTCAGTTTTTTTTTGTTTTTGTTTGCGTTGAGACAATGAATGTGTAAGCTCTTGATTGCGTTTCTGGAGTATGAACTAGTACTGAATCAGTCTCACATCATGGAGTTATCAGTCTTCATTTGATTTTTATCTTTTGTCTTGAAGCATCGATTGGTTGGTTACAAAAAACTCACAAAAGCGGGTCTAATTCTATGAACTTAGCTACGTTTTGTGTTTGAGTTGCTAAAGTTTTCGTTTTGGATCCTCTACCTTGCTTCTTCGGCTACTCACCGAGACTCTGTTTTCTACAGCTTGTGTATTATTTTCTGATGTTTTTGCCTCTGGATTCTCAGATCAAGAAGCATATAAAGGGAGGTCCTGATCATGAAGGTGGGATTTTCACGGTAGAGGCTCCCCTTCACGCCTCAAATGTCCAAGTTGTTGATCCTGTCACCGGGTATGTATTGATCTCACTCTCACCAATTACTCTTTTTTTTTTTTGCTCAAAGCGAGAGGTTTCTTATATTTCTAATTATGATTTATCTTTTATACCTCAGGAGGCCTTGTAAGGTTGGTGTGAAGTACCTAGAGGATGGTACGAAAGTAAGAGTGGCCAGAGGCACAGGCACATCTGGTTCCATTATTCCTCGCCCAGAGATCCTAAAGATAAGGACAACACCAAGACCCACTACCGGTACGTAGTAGCTCAACTTCTCTAAACGTGGCATTTTGTTTTTACCTGTAGAATTTTGGGTGGAGTCAACATAGTTCCTTTGCTATGCATTTGAAACCTATTGATACAATAACTTGGATTCTTGATTTGAATCATATTCTAATATTATATTATCTTAGTATGTGCATTTCAGCTCTCTATAGAATCCAAAATGATACCTTAATCTTCTTACAGAGGATTAATACTTGGGGTCAAATCTTTCATTTTTGTTTGTTTGTTTGTCTGCAGCTGGCCCAAAGGACACACCGATGGAGTTTGTTTGGGAACAGACATATGATGCTAAAACAGGAAAGGGCATGCCTGATCTTTAAGTAACCTTCTTCCTAAAACGTTGCTGTTCCCAGAAGATTCTTCTTTTTTTACATCCATTACAGTTTGATTTAGTTCAAAGATCTAAGATGCTGTTGAACAAGCTTTGATTCTTTTTTCGTTACTCTTGTGAACGTTTTCAAGGTGTCAAATAAAAACCATATGGGGATAAAGATTCGCAGTACACAAAGTTCAGCAATGCATACCTCTGTATTAAGAACTACACAAGTCTTAAACACAAAAACAAAAATAAGTCTACAAATCATGTTGTTCAACAAAATTAACGAAATATAAAACTCTAAAAGTCGTTTAATTCTAACCATTATCACTACAAACCTGTGTAGGCCGATGAAACTGAACAAATTTAGCCCAATTTGAAAGGAAAAGACAATTTGATTTCCTTTGGGTCTACAATAAACGAAAAGGAAAAAATCGAGGACTGATTTTGTAAATAAATAGATCCGTCTTGTCTTGTTAATAAAGCAAAGACTCTCTCTCTCTCTCTCTCTCTCTCGAGGTTTTATAAGATCCAAAAGCAGCTCCGAAGAAGAAGAAGAAGCCGACTGATTTTACCTGAGATTATGGAGAGATTACAGCGAATCTTCGGCGCCGGTGGCGGTCTGGGTCACGCATCGCCTGATTCTCCCACGCTCGATACGTCGGAGCAAGTTTACATCTCCTCTCTCGCCCTCCTCAAGATGCTCAAGCACGGTAACAAAATCATCAATCCTCATCGCCAATTTTTTACTTTCCTCGTTCTTAGGGTTTCCAATCGAGAGAGCTCTAGGGTTTCTAAGATTATCGATCCGTTTGTTATCTCTCTCCAAATTAAGTTAATGCCATATGTGGATGAATTAGAGATTTGAATAAGATTATTGATTGTTGTGATGGTTGGGTGGGGCTACAGGAAGAGCTGGAGTTCCTATGGAAGTGATGGGACTGATGCTTGGAGAGTTCGTGGATGAGTACACTGTTAGGGTTGTTGATGTTTTCGCTATGCCTCAGAGTGGTACTGGTGTTAGCGTCGAAGCTGTTGATCATGTCTTCCAGACTAATATGCTCGACATGCTCAAACAGACTGGAAGGTAAACCTCTCATTCTTCTTCTCTACACAGTTTTGCTCTTTTACAGAATCAATTGTACACTTGGTGAGTCTTTCTAATTCGAAAATTTGTTTTTTTGGATATTTAATTATCATTTTTGTGCTTTTCAGACCTGAGATGGTGGTGGGTTGGTATCATTCACATCCTGGATTTGGATGCTGGCTTTCTGGTGTTGATATTAATACTCAACAGGTAATGTATTGTTTTCTTTTTTTTGCTCAGTTCATACTTGGTCCAATGCAAATGCACTGCTCCTACGCTGTAGAATGTGTTTCCCTTTGTGTCCTGTACCTTGTTGTGGTTTAGGGTTTCCATCGGAGAGTTAGGTGTCTATAGAGTTTAGATTCGTTTGGTGTATGCTCATCGTTGAACATCTTGTGTGCTTTTTTTAGAGTTTTGAAGCTTTGAACCAGCGAGCCGTGGCAGTGGTGGTTGATCCGATTCAAAGTGTGAAGGGGAAAGTGGTGATTGATGCGTTCCGCTCGATAAACCCGCAGACCATTATGCTTGGGCAGGAACCTCGACAGACAACGTCGAACCTTGGGCATCTGAACAAACCATCGATCCAGGTGATGGATCACAATAGTGAAACGTGTTTTCTTTTTTTAAAATCCAAATATGGAACAAAGTAAAGGGATGACTCTGATGCGTACTTTTGGATACTATTACGCAGGCCTTGATTCATGGACTGAACAGACACTACTATTCAATAGCCATCAACTATAGGAAGAACGAGCTGGAGGAGAAGATGTTACTAAACCTCCACAAGAAGAAATGGACAGATGGTCTGACGCTAAGACGCTTTGACACCCACTCCAAGACAAACGAACAGACGGTTCAGGTAATAGAAAACGGGTGTATTTTGCAATCTATATATTTGTTCAAACATGTCACATCTCATGTTCACTGACATTGTCTCTCTCTCTCGTGTTTAACAGGAAATGTTGAACTTGGCTGCTAAATATAACAA
This sequence comes from Raphanus raphanistrum subsp. raphanistrum, assembly GCA_019706035.1. Taxonomy (NCBI): domain Eukaryota; kingdom Viridiplantae; phylum Streptophyta; class Magnoliopsida; order Brassicales; family Brassicaceae; genus Raphanus; species Raphanus raphanistrum. The sequence continues at coordinate 19,769,698 of CM033983.1, forward strand.
GGCGGTACAAGAGGAGGACGAGTTGTCACCGGAAAAACTGGCGATCGTGAATGTGGGAAGACAGGACGCAAAGAAGCATCTGGAAGAACATGTTTCCAACTTGATGTCATCCAACATTGTTCAGACACTAGGCACCATGCTCGACACTGTTGTCTTCTAGAGAACTTGTTCACTTTACCAGCTAGGAGTACTCTGCTTCAGTCATTTTGGCTGGAAAGTTAAGCTTCGTTCTTCTGCATCTCTTTTGTTTCTGTTGAATCAACTCTTTATGACTTATCTCCTAGCAAGCATCTGATAAGATTGTATTGTACCAAGTGGTTTCGTTCTTTTCATCAAGGCTATGGATTGATTTCTATTCTTGCAGTTATTCAAATTTTTCTCACTTTTTAAATTTAAGCTGTAACTTTTGAGTGTTTGCACTTAGATAAACTCGTAAATGGGTTAAAATTGGTTGGTTTGAGGACTAAACTGTGGTGCGCAGAGTTTCAAAATGTGAGGGTATCAAAACGTGTAAAGGAGATAAAAGGAAGGAGCCGCACAAAATCTACGTTATATTCCACAGCAAAATATACAACAAACTGTGCTACGAGTTGTGAAGACATGAAGTTCATGTTAAGAAGCAAAGTAAAAACCAAAGACTCTTCGTGCATCAAACAAGTCCAGCTTTGAACACAGACCAATCATTAAAACAGAGCACACTGGTTTTGGGACGACAAATCCTTGATGTGTATAGGGGCTGTGCTCAAAACTCGGTGTCGAAACAAGTCATGAACACCTTTGAGACCATGGTCCTTGCAAAAGGGATGTAGCTCAAGCTATACCTGCGGTCCAAGATGAATGCCAGCTTTTGTCACAAACTCAAAAACCATATAAGTAGCATTCCGTTCATCAATGCATTCCTAGTTGGATCTAACATATGTTTCGATGAGAATATCAAGTATCTGCATTATGACTGCATGCATAAATAACGGGAAAGTCGTAGAAGTTGGTTGGCATACCATATTAGACCAGAGAACTCGAGAATGATAGCAAGTAGCGTCAGCAGCTTGTTACGAACCTGTACAGAAAGAAAATGGCAGATATGTATAACAAGGCATTTTCACTCCCTAGTTTTGACTTTTTTTATCATAGTAAACCTTTTACACTGTTCATTTTTATTTTCTATGCAGTAGATTGAACTGAGAAACCAAACTAGCTTACATAGAGAGCGCAAAACAAGGCAATGATAATGCTGGCAAGATACAAAGCAGTAGCGTAGATGCGAGCTGGGTCAAGCATCATCGTCACCTGCCTCTGTGGGCCAATAAGGAATGCTGTGCTGCCATACAAAAACGACATGGAACTTAAAATCTATGAGTAGAGAGAGTAAAAAAGTTGAAATGGATAAAATACTTGTTCACAGAGACTTGTAATGTTACAAAGCTAAATTAAAAAAATCAAAATTCCAATACGTACCTCCCAAGTGCCATCAAATTTCCAAGAGTGAATGTGAAACCAAACTTGATCGGATTGAAGAAAACAAGCATTGACTTCGATTGTCAAACATGTAAAAAAGATAAAAGAGTTAGGAGACAAGAGTTATAAAGTTCATATATGATTTAAAAATAAATGATTCCTTTCAAAGCGTATAGTTCATGGATGAGAGTTGTAATTGTACTAACCAAAAGAGTACATGCCAAGCCAGCTGACAAGCAAATCGCAAATCCATAGAATCTCTGCTCTCGTGGAAACAGACGGAGAAGAACATAGAGCATATTAGCTTAAGATAAAAACCCAATTCAAGACAGTCAAAGAACAGATTCATGTAAACGAGATCGTACTTTAGAAAACTAACCAAAGTATATATATCTTTCCAACTAATCAAACTTTTTATCTAGCCACTTCATTTGTTATTCCAGAAAATACGATCATCCTTCTACTCCCTAGTATATCAAACTATACATTGTGGGACTTAAATCGAAATTCGAGCACATTATCTCTAAAGGAATAAACGTACTCAACTTCATTTATGAGATATAATAATACAAGAAACAGCCAAATGCAGATAGACTTGATCCAACCAAGTAAACAACAATTAGTTGGTTAGTTAGTAGTAACCTGTTTGGTAGTCAAAGCGCAATTGCGATTAAGATCTTCCATGAATGAGAGAGAGCTTTCTTCTTCGGCAGCTCGTTCCTCGTCTTCAACCTCCATACCCACCAACATCTTCATCTTCTCAAACGCCTGATTCATCTTATCCATCCTCTCTCTCTCTCTCCCTGTAGTCTTAGCTCTAAATTACTAGTTGCTGTGTTAGATCTATTGCTTCTTGGTCTCTCGAGTTGTGACAGCAGAACTGTTAAGTTTGGTTGGATCTCTCTGCACAATTACGCCATGTATAGAGAATAGTAGAAAACGAAGGGGACGGACGCTTTTCCTTTGCTTTTGGTCCATGGCTCGTTGGAGGAGATGGAGAAAGACCCATTGGGCTTTTCACCTCAAAATTTGAGTGGGCTAAACTTTTGGATTCATTAAAGGCTGCATTTATTAGCTTTCTCCATTATATATTTTTCAATTTAATTCCTATAAAAATGGATTTTGTTACCTACTGTAAAAGACATTTATGGTCTTATGAGTGTATAAGGTTTTGTTCTTGTTTTCTTCAGTATAAAATAGTCAATATGTTTTCACTGAATTATTTGTATACATGTTAAGAAATAATATGTTAACTATACACTGACTGATATATCTTAATTAGTGTAGCTGGTACCTATTATCCATTGAATAATTTAAAAGTCTAGGAAAAATATCTAAAAGCAAGTAGAAAATAGAAAATATACCTTTTGCAGTGTGAGTAGGCACAAACCTTGTTCTAAAACTCGCCCGAGTTGGCGATTACTCGTCCGAGAATACGGTACTCGGAGACTCACCGTGACGAGTTGGTGCTGATCGGTGGTGTTCTGCGTTGACCCGATTTTTTCCGGCTTTGACCGTGTAATAGAAGAAATCAGCGAGTAAATCTGGAATAAGAGTTTTTCATAATCTGAAAATTTTAAACCATATATGCTCAAATCCTTTTATTCAACAAAATTCACAAGTTCTTTTACTGAGATTGTATCAAAACCAACAAAACATTTAATAAGAATAAGTGAAAAGTGTAACAAAAGCTGTAATGGAGGCGATGGTTAATTCAGTAGGTGCAGGGATGAAGAAGACGAGTGCCATTAGAAAAAATATTTAAAAGTTATGAAACAAGAAAAAAAAGACTCGACGTGTTCTCACAAATCGAAGACAGGCCTCTTCCACTTGACCCAGCGAACTTTATAATTCACATGTTACAAATTTATATATATAACTACTATATACATATAAAAGTTTATAAACAAATCTTAGTAGTTTGAGTAACATTTACAGTAAACTATTCTTTAGAAAGTATGAAAGATTATATTTTGTGAATGACAAATATGATTATATTTTAACATTTTTATTTTGGTATGCATTTACAATCTATAAAATGTTTTATACATAAACAATATTATACATAAAATCTGTATTATACGTATAAATAAAGTATTATACGTATAAAAATACAAAAATTCCTCCCCGCGTACTCCCCGAGTTTTTTCCGATTTTCTAATAAATCGCTAGGCCCAGATATGCCGCACGCGTAACGCCTACCGAATTTTTGAACAAGGGGCACAAAGAAACAAACGCATGTTCGTATGCAATAATGGGCCAAATTAAAGCCCGGGCAGAAAAATAAAATAAAAAAAGTCCAATTGAATAAAAATTTGGAGTCCGGAGGAGTCTGCAGCTTTAAAGACCGATCCCACTCACCATTCTCATTTTGTCCGTTTCCTTCAGTCTCCTCTCCTTTGCTCTCACTAGTACTCAACAGTCTCCGGCGCTTTTTCTTCCGATTCTCCGTCGTTTCACTCTGTAAGTCCTTCACCGGAGTCGTTCATCGCTCTCTCCGTCCACATTACATGCTCGATTTCGTTTTTTTTTCTTCTCTCTTCGTTGGAACTTTGCCCTAAAGTTCCCTACTTTAAAGGTTTTTTTTTTTTCGTTTCGTGTCCGTAACAAGGTCCGGCTTCATACTTTTCTGTTATTACTAGGTTTCTTGTGTTTAAGTGCTGCTTAGTTGTTGATCGGAGTCTTTCACAGCGAAGAAAAAAGTTCATTACTTTAAAAAAAAATCTCTACTTTTTGAGTTTCAACCGCATGTTTTTTGGCTTGATCTATGAGTGGTGACTGTTTGCTTTCGTTGATGCCTTCAGGTTTGGTTCGTTATGGGTTCAAGGGGTGATAAGGGAAAGAAAGTCTCTTCTTCGGGTGGTGGTGACGGCTCTAACGCGGAGGTTGAACAGCTGGTGAAAGGCTTTTCAGAGACGAAGCTGGGTGGTGGTCCTTCACAAGACGGTGGTGGAGAGTGGGAGGTCATCTCCAAACGGAACAAGAACAAGCCTGGGAACGGTGGTGGGAAATCATGGGCTGCGACTCCTAACCAGAACCCTCCTAGAGCGTGGGGTGGTCAGCAGCAGCAGCAGCAGCAAGGGAGGGGTGGTAACAATGGCTACGGGAGAGGAAATGGCAAGACTTGGGGAACGCAAGTCTCTGCTGGTCGGGGAGCTGGTCGTGGACAAGCGGTGAACAGAGGGTATGGTGGTAACAACCCGACGCCTGTGTCTCGACCTCCTCTGGAAGGAGGATGGAACTGGCAGTCTAGACCGGGTGCTGCTCAGCAGGCTGTTGCTGAGGAGGAGGTTCCAGAGGCGGATGATGTTTCTGAAGGGGAGGAGGATGATTGTGATGGTTTGGATGATTCTGACGAAGACCTTGCGAGTGATGACTATGACTCCGATGTGAGTCAACAAAGCCATGGGACGAGGAAGCAGAATAAGTGGTTCAAGAAGTTTTTCGACAGCTTGGACAGCTTGTCTATTGAGCAGATCAACGAGCCGCAGAGGCAGTGGCATTGTCCAGCATTGCCAGAACGGGCCTGGTGCTATCGACTGGTACAACCTTCAGCCTCTTCTTAGCTCATGCGAGGACAAAGGGTGCTAGACGTGTTAAGCTCCACAGGGAACTTGCTGAGGTTCTAGACAAGGATCTGCAGATGAGGGGAGCGTCTGTCATTCCCTGCGGTGAGATTTACGGGCAGTGGAAGGGTTTGGGTGAGGAGGAGAAGGATCATGAAGTTGTCTGGCCGCCAATGGTTGTCATCATGAACACTAGACTTGACAAGGACGAGAATGATAAGGTGAACTTCTTCATCTTCTGTCTTTTTACCTGTTTATAATTCACTTTCTCTTGCTTTCTGCTGATCATTTGTGTGAAAACTAACTATGTTAATACATATCAGTGGCTAGGCATGGGCAACCCGGAGCTGCTGGAGTACTTCAACGAGTATCCTGCAATTAGAGCACGCCATTCCTATGGTCCACAGGGCCATCGTGGGATGAGTGTTCTGATCTTTGAGAGTACAGCCACTGGCTACTTTGAGGCTGACCGTCTACACAGGGACTTAGCTCAGAAAGGGTTAGATAGAGACGCCTGGGACCGTCGCCGTAGTTGGTTTTCTGGAGGTGTTCGCCAACTGTATGGCTTCCTTGCGACCAAGCAGGATTTGGATGCATTCAATCAACACTGCCAAGGTTCTCTCTCTCTCCCTTACAAATATATTGAAGTCTTGATTAAGAGTTTTGTTCTTCCTTGTTTAAAGTTCGTGTATTTTTTTTTTTGTAGGTAAAACAAGGCTGAAGTACGAGATGAAATCGTACCAGGAGTATGTTGTGAAAGAGCTGAGGCAGATCGCTGAAGACAATCAGCAGCTAAACTGGTTTAAGAACAAGCTGACGAAACAGAACAAGCACGCCAAGGTGCTTGAGGAGTCTCTGGGAATATTGAGCGAGAAGCTGCGTAAGACTGCAGAAGATAACCGTATCGTGAGACAGAGAACAAAGATGCAGCATGAGCAGAACAGAGAAGAGGTACGTTTTTTAATTTCGGGAAAACACACAAACTTGATGTTTTGAATTAGTACCTACTGATACACATTTTTTTTAATAACTTGATCCGGTGGGTTGAAGATGGATTCACAAGACAAGTTTTTCAAAGAGTCCATCAAGCAGATACATGAGAAGAGAGACGCAAAGGAAGAGAACTTCGAGATGTTGCAGCAGCAGGAGCGTGCTAAAGTGGTTGATTTGCGAAAGAGGTATATGTATACAAACTTTTACAAAAATCTCTATCTGGCTTTCTGGTGAAACACGAGAGTAAACGAAACACACATTCATTCTTCTTATGCAGAGCTGAAGAAGTGTCCAGCTTCATAGAATGTCAGGAGAAAGAGATGAAAGAGTTCGTAATGGAGAGGGAGAAGCTGATAGAAGAGCAGGAGAAGAAGATGGCAGAGTGGAAGAAAAAGTACTTCGAGGGGATGCTTGATCTGGAGAGGGAGTTTGACAAGGCGTTGGAGCAGCTCATGAGCAAGCACGGCCTCCACGATGCAGATGACACAGAAGACTACTAGCTTGGCGAGATTGGAGCAAAGACTATTTCTCAATCTCAGTAGGGATAATAATAATCTAAGGAGATTTTAAGACACTATTATTATTCTCCATTTTCAGTAAGTCGGCTAAGGAAGAAGTATTTTGTGACCAAAACTAAGGGGGGCTTATTGTACTAAGGATTTGAGAAAATTCCAGGAGTTTTAAATTTAATGGAATTTGAGGATTTTAATAGGGATTTGGAGATTTTGGTGGTAATTTTAGATGGTGATTTAGGTAGGACTTTTTGAAAAACCAGAGGATTATTTTTATACGTAACGACGTCGTTAAAGCTCGTTAATTAAAGAAAAAACGAAATAGCTTTTCCCGGATGATTCAAATAGAGGTGATGTTACAACCATCATATGTTCTCCCAGTTACATCTCCAGTTCTGTCCCTTGTTGCTCATCAAAGACGTGTGATAACTATAAAACTTAAGAAAGTGGTTTAGCAGATCCGTGAGACCCCAAGTTTTCTTCAGTTATTCACTCCAAGTTGCAGAGAGTTTGAGAACAAATCTAAGCTCATATAGTTAATTTCATACTGATACTGAGTTGTTAGAATGGGCTATTGTTAGAAAGAACATTGGTTTTGATAGGGTGTTGCTACTGACCATTCAGATCGGATGGTTAACATATGACCCTTCAATGACTTCAACTAAAACATAAGCAGTGCTCACAAGTTATTTCTCATCAAAAAAGAACCTATTTTCTTGTGGCCAACAGATACAATTAACCTAAAACTAGGTGAGAAAATAGATTATATTTATCAGGTTTATACTAAAACCACAAAACTTTGGGATGTACCGACACAAAAGTGCATGTATATATCAAACGAACACTTACTCCAAAGGAAAAGCTTATGTTTTGGTAAAGTTTCCACTCTCCACACAAGTTTGGTCCTCTGCTATACAATCTACTATATTAAATTAATCTTGATAACAAAACAAAGGATACAGTGACGAAATGAAGGTATCAGAAGCCAAAAAAAAAGAAATCTTTAAGTACACAGAGCAAATGAAGAAAAACCAAACGTTAAAGTTCATATATTTTTGGAAGGACCAGAAGCTTCAACTGCACCATCATCATTCTCGTAGTCATCATGGTCTTTGGTTTGCTAAGCTTCTGTTGGTTCAGGACAGCTGACAGGTCGGGCAATGTATTTAAGATTGGTTCTCGTGTGTTCCAAGACGATTTGAGTTATGTCGAGATCGAAGAGCATGGAATCGGAGCATTAGGGATTCGACAGAGAGTAAATCGAAGGTAATGACGGTGTTGGACAAGAGTGTTTGGTCTCAGAAGCGAATCAATGTGATTTTTCTTTTCAAACCTTTCAAAGGAACTCTGGGACAAGGATGAGGCAAGCAGGGGACAAGAGAAACTAGAAAGATAGTTCTGAAACAACGTTACGAGAATAGAGAATGACAATTGTCGTCTATAGAGTACAAGATAGAAGATGAACTACGCAATTGGGTTTTTCTTCTAAAATTCCATCTCTCTAGGTGGTATTCTTTTCTATTAACTTTGAAGTGTAAATCAATTTTTCTAATAATCCAAAATAATCTTTGATAAAAACATTTGATGAAATCCTTAGTTTCCAATAAGGGGAGTTTTGATAGGATTTTGCCAAATGATATATCCAATAACCTTGGATTTGTAAGAACTTTTACAAATACCATATCCAATAAGATGGGATTTGGAAGAAAGCTAAGATTTGATGAAATTCCCAATTGAATAAGCCCCCCTAAGTTTCAATGCTTGATAAGTATAAAAGTTTAGGGGTTTTATAATTTACATGTTGGGGTGTTATAATAGCAATGGGGATAATAGTAAAGTTATCCAAATTATAGGCGCCTTTCGTGCAATTAACATGTTGAGGGGGTGACAATAATAAAGTTATCTAAAATATAGGGGCCTTGGGTGAAATTATAGTATTGATGCCGAAAAAGACAATGGTGTGTCATAGTGTTTACTTGCATTACATTGGAAGAGCATCGTCACACGACTTCAATCTCTTGTATTAATTTATTCTGATTTATTACATCAAAAAATAAATAAAAATATAAAACATTTTAAAATCTCCGTTAAATATCTCTCTCTCCACTGAATCCAACAATCTCCTCGACGAGTTCACGATCTCAGCTGAATCCGCCGTATACGTAACGGAAAGCGTCCAACCTCCACCTCTCGATCCGATAATATGGCCCCGCCGGTAGGACAAACGGCGGCGGTAGCAGAAGCTGCTGGCGGCGGCGATGCTCAGCCGCAGCAGCAGCAGCAGCAGCAGCAGAGAGGGTTTGGTTCAACGGTATCCGGAATCATAAGGATCGCAGTGTTCTGGTACTTTGCTTCGAAGTTCTTTTCGCCTAAGCAGAAACCGATGGATCCTTCTCAGACTCATCACCTCATGACCAATCTCTTCCACAAGGGTGAATCTTTGGTAATTAATTAATTTAACTGACCCTTCTCATTCTAGAATTAGTGGTTTTTTAAAGTTTTGATTTTTTTTTTTATTCATGAATGAGCAACCTTCGTTGAATGGTCTCTTTGGTAGGATATGTGGTTTTATCTATCAGAGCAAGACAAGTTCAGTGACTTCAGCAATGAAGGTGCGCTCTATTGGCATGAGACGAATATACCTTATGCTGTATGGACACCAGAGAGTATCAGGACAAAATCACTCAAGTATTATCCTTCTGAGGTAATATAAAGAAAAAAAAAAACAAAAATTCACATGCTTGGACTTTATTACGAAGCTGGATTGAGTTTACTAACTTTGCTGATGCTGTGTTGTTCCAGACGCTACAGAATAACGGAAGTCTGTATGCTCATGTCTTCTTTGCTCGATCTGGATTCCCTATAGACCCCACTGATCCTGAATACCAACCTCTTAATAGCTTTAGCAGGACTCACCGTAAGTACCTGTCTAGGAAAAGCTATTTCTTTTTTACAAAAAACTTAGGTTTCTGTATTTGCTGAATGAGACTTTCTTTTTGTTATCTCAGCTGTTGCGACTTACTTTCCAAAGCGAAAAGCAAATAAGAAGAAGAGCCTCTTAGGTAATGCTGCTAAAGACTCTGATGAATCCCAGCCAGAGGTTGAGGTATGCATACCTGTGTGGAAGTTTTCTTTGAGGATTTTTTATTTATTTATTGTCTTGTACTCTGATGAATTCAATGGATGTGTAATAATGAACTAACGTGTTTGACCAAAAAAAAAAGAACTAACGTGAAGCTTCTTACTTCGCAGAAAGTTGTTGATAAGAACTCGGAAGTCAAGGAAGAAGTCCCTGTGGAGTGGGTATCCCTCTGGAAACCCAATGTCACCATTAACCTGGTCGATGATTTTACTCAGTAAGTTGTTGGTTCTTGTATTTTTTCTAGTACTATAAAAAAGCTGGGACTCCCATTGCAGACTGAAATGAAATAGTAATGATGAATTCACTATCCATCTTGATATGTACATATAATTCTGCTTATTTTCCAAATTAATTTACAGAGTAGTTACACTTATCAACTATGGATATAACCTTTAAGCAATCTAAGGGGAGTGACTCCTACATAAGAAATATATTTGACAGTTGATGGCATGCTTGGTTTTCTTTTTCTGTCTATGTGTCAATATTGCATTTAATAGGATTCCATACTGGTTGACTAACATTTGCTTTCAATTTTGTGACAGCTATTCGCAGAATGGTGTACCACCAAACATTGCTCCCCGTATCCTTTAGTTATTTTTGGAAACTGGATCATATACTTGATAATTATTTTAGTCTTGTCTACTTGCTCAATATGTTATATGGTGTACTTAACTTTAGATTTACAGACTTGCTGGTAGAACCTAGCACGGGGAATTACTATCCTACAATTTACTTCAATGAGTTTTGGCTGCTAAGGGACAAGATGATTCCAATGAATGAGACAGTCTCAGAAGTACCACTTGAACTTGAAATAAGCCCCATAAGCATGATGAAGTGGCAACTGTTTCAGCAAGTTGATCAGTCTTTCCAGATGCAGCGTAGCTATGGAAGCATGCTTGATGGTGAATCTGACGAACTAAAGGTAATTCTGGTCCTTTTATGTTTCACATGAACCTACGAATATGATGTGGTGTTATATTTTTAATAGATACTGTTTTTCTTCCTGGATATGATTGTAAATACGTTTTTGTGTGTTCCAGAGGGTGTTTTTGGAAGGAAATCCCTATCTGTTGGGCATAACGATGTTTGTTTCGATGCTTCATTCTGTGTTCGACTTCTTGGCATTCAAAAATGGTAAATTTAAAGTCCCAACAAAATGACAGCCTATTTCTTAACGTTTGTTGATCTTGACTTATCTTTTGTTGCTTACCATGTAGATATCCAGTTCTGGAACAAAAACAAATCTATGGAAGGACTGTCTGCAAAGTCTGTTGTACTGAACTTTATCTGTCAGTTTGTCATCTTCCTCTACCTGCTTGACAACGACACTTCATGGATGATACTGGCCAGTTCCGGAGTTGGTGTCTGCATTGAATTCTGGAAAATAGGGAAAGCCATGCGCATAGAGGTACGCATACCATTCACATAATTGCTTCAGACATATTTCAGATTCAGCAAGAATTTACTACGATCATCTCTGATGTGGTTACTACACATATAAAAACCTTGTCAAACATTTAAACCTTAACAGGTTGATCGAAGTGGAATGATTCCAAGGTTGAGGTTCCACGATCGCGAGTCCTATGCAAGCAATAAAACCAAAGAGTATGATGACATTGCCATCAAATTCTTATCCTATGTGCTCCTCCTCCTTGTCGTGGGATTATCAATATATTCTCTCGCTTACGAACGCCACAAGAGCTGGTATTCGTGGATCCTGTCTTCACTAACAAGCTGTGTCTACATGTTCGGTAAACACCTTCACCATCCTCAAAAAACTGTTGAGATTCTCTCATTGTGGAAACTCTTCTGATCTGGGGATGGATTTGTGTGATTTGCAGGTTTCATCATGATGTGTCCTCAGCTATTCATCAACTATAAGCTAAAATCAGTGGCACATTTACCATGGAGACAGATGACTTACAAGTTCCTCAACACCATTATCGATGATCTCTTTGCCTTCGTCATCAAAATGCCGCTTTTGCATCGGCTTTCTGTATTCCGAGATGGTGAGTAAAATATTGCAGAATACTCTCTCTAGTTGATTTAAGTATCCAGAAAGAGGCTTATTTATATAATGGATATCTCCCTGTTTCTATGTGTGTGTTTCAGATGTGATATTCTTGATATACTTATACCAAAGGTGGGTCTACCCTGTGGATAAGACGCGTGTTAACGAGTTTGGTTTTGGAGGTGAGGATGAAACTGCAGAGAAGAAGTTGATCACTGAGAAAGAAGAAGAAGAGAACAAGAAAACAAACTAATCTTCTCCCTTCTTCCTTCTATTTATGTGATAGTGTTACAGTTTCTTAAATTTTTTGTTTTGTTTTTGCTTTTACTTTGTTTATGTTTAATGTTAACATTCATTAAAACATTATAAGAAAAACTCAACTTTTGATTATTTTGTTAAACTTATTAATGTCAAAACCAATAAATTTCAGTGACATAAATAAGTTTAGCCATTGGTTGACTCATCAGGAAGAGGACACTCAAAGTTGAGAGTGTTCCTCATAGTTCTCCTGCCAATACCTCCATTGCCATTTCCTTTCCTCATCATTGACACAAACTCTCCATAGTCTATTTGTCCATCCTACAAAAAGCAAAACAACCATAACTATTCTTTTCATCAAGAAGAAACAGCTAAAGAAGATCAACTACTACTCACATTGTCTTGGTCAATGTCTTTGATCATTTCATCAAGATGTTGTGAATCGTTTATACCAAACTCTTTCCAAGCCTGTTGAAGCTCGTCTATAGTGATGTAACCACTTGAATCTTTGTCAAAGAAGGAGAAGGCGGCCACAAGATTCTCCTCTCTCTCCAGCTTGTTCAAGTGGATTGTTGCAGCTAAGAACTCTCCATAGTCAATTGTTCCACTTTCATCAACATCAGCCTGATGCACACACATACACACACGATGAGAGAGAGATGATAAGAACGGTGAAAACTGAAGAGCGTTGTTAGTTAGTTAGTTACTGCGTGCAAGAGTTCTTGTATCTCTGATTCCATAAGCTCTGACCCAACACGTTTCACACTGTCTTTCAACTCTTCAAATGTGATGGTCCCACTGTTGTCCGTGTCTATCATCTTGAACAGTTCCTTGAGCCCACCGATCTCTTCCTCAGATAGCCTCTCCGCTATTACACGTAATGCCATCTTCTTGAGTTTGTTCATTGCAGAGAACTTCTTCAGGCGGGACACTACTGCACAATCCAGTGGTTTATCTGGAGCAACTGTGTCATCCACAATCCACGGATGACCTGTGCAAAAGAAAGAAAAATCGAAATCACCACTTAAAGAGAGGGCTAATCTCAAAAGGCAAGAGAGAGAGAGCTTACACAAGACTTGATGAGCAGTGAGGCGTTTCTTAGGATCGGTCTCAAGCATTTTCTTGATAAGATCCTTGGCACTCTCTGAAACACTAGGCCAAGGATTGGTTTCAAAGTTGAGCTTTCCCTGTAAAATCTTTCTGAAGATGCCAATCTCACTTTCTGGATACAAAAAAACAGGACACATGATGAGAGAGTGTAACGCTCTGCCGTTATAAAAGAGAAAGAAAGAAAGAAAGGTCTAACCAGCCCAGAAAGGAGGGAAACCACATAAGAGAATGTAGAGTATAACTCCAGCGCTCCATACATCACATTCACGGCTGTAATGCTTATGTAACACCTCAGGTGCTACATAGTATGCACTCCCAACTAGTTCTGCAAACGTTTCACCTGAGAAAATAAAATAAAAAACCAATTAGATTTTGCATTTACCTTATTCAAGAATACATAAGTACTAACACAACAGAGATAGGCAACATCACACAATACAATAATCACATTGAAGTCAAGAAGACCTGGTTTGCAGAAAACAGAGAGGCCAAAGTCGGTAGATTTAAGAGAAGCATCTTCATCACAAGACGCGAACAAGAAGTTCTCAGGCTTGAGATCTCTATGCAGCACCCCGAGAGAGTGGCAAGTCTCCACGACCCCAACAACGGTCTTGATGAGCTTAGCAGCTTCTCTCTCGCTGTAGTGACCTTTCTTCACGATTCTGTCGAACAGCTCGCCTCCTTCGCAGAGCTCCATCACGAGGTGCACGCTGTCGGAATCCTCGTAGGTGTCTTGTATCCGGACGACGCTGGGGTATTCAGAGAGGTGATGCATTATCTGTATCTCCCTCAAAACGTCGTCGTAGTCTTCTTGGCAGAGGAGCTTCCTTTTGGGTATGGTTTTGCAGGCGAGGTTTTGGCCTGTTTGGTTGTGTGTGCAGAGGTAAGTGGTTCCGAACTGTCCTTGTCCGAGTATTTTGCCGAGAGAGTAGTCGTCTTCCACGTTCTTGGTCTTGTAAGGGAGAACCCATCTGGTTCTTGACTTGTTAGCCATAGTTTCAGAGTCTGATCCTTTTCTCTTCTTCTTGTGGTTTAGTTTAAAGCAGAAGAGGAAGAGGACGAGGAAGAGGAAGAAGAAGAAGAACAAAGAAACTGACTTGGAGAGATTGAAGAGAGGGAAGTGAAGAGATAAACCATTTCTTGACCACTTTGGATGATTAATTTATTACCTACCATTAATTAGCTTTCCTTTTAGAGTTTTGTCTTTTCACTTAAAATAAAAATGAAAATTAGGAAAGTTAAATGGGAATCAAATGACTGGATTTATGTTGAAAATGTTGTCAGGATAGGTACTTTATCTACGTGCTTATTGCTTCTTAGGTCAGTGAATACTGAATAGTGAATACCATTCCCTGTTTTACCCAAACCTACCTCATTTTTTTTTTTTTTTTCCCAAATTGAAATATATTAATACTAGGCCGAAGCCCAAACAGCAGGATCCAGATAAACGAAACAGAAAACAAAAATTGGATCCAGGCCCAATAATCCATCTCCACCAACAGACGAAGCTCAAGGCCATCACGCGACCCGAGGCAGATCTGAAACGCCACCGCCGAGAGAGCCTCCGCCGGAGAGGACTACACCGTTGCAGAGCCGTGTCTCACCGGTGACACTACGCGCGTACACCTACACCATAAAACCACATCACCACCGTAGCTTTTTCTTTCCCGGGAAAGCATCGATCGATCTCAAGAGATCGAAGTCTTATCCCCAATCTTTGACGCTCCGAAGCTACCACACATACATGATACACCCAACTAAGAACCGTCTGAGAGCATCCTCGCACACATCGAACGCTCCTCCGACCACTGCCTTCATCACACGAAAACCCTAAAACCACCACCTCCGTCTCACGGAAGCGCCGAACCAAAATCCCGACTCCCACCGAGCCAAAAGAACCACCAAGGACCACCGATGCCGACGAGGCGGAGCTAACGAAGCCTCCATCCCCCAGATGCATGAACCGGCGACGGTAAGAGCTCTCCAAACTTCCTCCTCCCGGAAAAACTCCACCACAATAACAGCTATCTATCTCTTTCCTTTCACCCATTACCATGATTAGCAAGCTCTAGGACGGAAGAACCGGACCGGCGGTGGTTATGGGAGCCCCTGCCGGCCGGCAACAACTTTCTCTCTTTGACTTTTTCTCTCTCTCGACTGTACGGACCCTTGCTTTATACTACACGACCTACCTCATTTTTATCTATAAATATATATATTTTCATCACGTTTTGAATTTTCAGCAAAAATATCAAGGGAATCTTCTTTTGTTTCGAGAAAAAACACAAAAAGACAATTTTTTTCAAAACAAACACGTGAACTCTCAAGACATTGATTCCCACAAAGAAAATATTTGTAGGACTTTAAATCAGGACAGAGTTTGTAGAATTATAGATTCTATAACAATCATTGATTTGAGTCATATGACCTCCACAAATACTTGTTGAACTCTATATATCATTACAAGAAAAAAGAACATGCAAGGACCACGAGAGTCTGTGATATGGAAATGGAGACGTCCACTTTGGTCTTGAAGTAAGCTTAGTTCTTGACATCATGTGGCTTCATTAGGCCTAGGCTTCATTATACTCCTTTTATCATTTCTGGTTCATAGCCGCCTATTCAAAGATGAAAGAAATTAAAAAAATATATGAGAAAGTTGTGGAGGCATTATCTCAAGATATCAAAACATGAATGAATGTTTAAAGTAGAAAATAGTAAAACCTTTTTCAGTCTTTCCATGACCTGGTCTTCATAAGCTTGGTAACCAGCACCAACAATGTTACTCTGCGGTTCTGCTTCTGCAGATTTCTTAGCGGTCGGAAAATCGGTTTGTGCTGCTCTTTGAAGAGGTACAACTAGCAATGGGTTAGAGAGATCCCCACACAATGTTCTCGTCGCTGCTACCTATAAGAAAATAAAACAAATCCATGATTAGCTTCATTGTTGTTATATAAACGATACATGAGAGAGAGACTAAGTTAACTATAATAACACTCACAGCTCCATCTTTAGTAGCCATTACAATGAGAGCGGAGGAGCCTTTCTTCTTGGTACTCCTGATAACAACATCTTCAACCTCACCAAACTCTGAAAACACTTCTCTGAGCCTTCCCGCACCATACCCTTCACCAATCGTTTCCCAAGAAACCTTCAACACTCTCTCTTTATCTAGCTGAACGCTAGCTCCACCTCCACTTCTATCTTTTTCTCTTCTCTTTCCATCTCCACCACCACCACCACTCTCAGGAGGAGTTTCAAAACCGCCTCTCTTCTTCGCATGTTGCGCACGTATCCTATCCACCTCCTCCTTAAGCTTCCTAGCGATTCTCTCCTCTTCATCACAAGGTCTAGTAGATGCACGACTAGGCGCAAAACCGGAACGCTCCCTCTCCTCCAGATCAGACATCATCTTGCGCCTCTTGGAATCCACCTGCGATTTCTTGTGCTGTTTCTCGCGCTGGATCCTGAGAAGATCGTCAAACAGCTTCCGAGCTTTCTCGTCTTTGAGAACCTCGTAAGATGTCTTGAGCCTCTGGAATTTCTCGTGAGCATCGGGATCGTCTGGGCGTTTGTCCGGATGCAAGTCCAAAGCTTTCACCCTGTATGCTTTTGAAATCTCCTTCTCGCTAAGATTCTGAGCTTCTTCTCCAGAGGGTAGCCCTAGAACTAAGTAATGGTCCACAAACTCCTCCATTTCTTCCTCCCTTTCGTCTAATATGACAGAACACCCTGGCCAAGTGACATTGCAAATATAGTTTTAGGCTTTAGAACATGATAGAATGTACAAGCAATATAAACCAATAAAAAGACGCAATTCAGGGTCTTTCTTACACTACCCATCAATCAAAGTTATAAACTTGTATAACTTAAATAAAACGCAATTTAGGGTTTACTACCGAATCAATTATACACTCAAAATCACAAACCTCAACAAAGAGATTTAGAGACTAACATACACACACACCCTCAGATTCTATCAGCATGAAACACATCACAGTTAATCTCGAGTTAAAGTGAAATCCATACGAATCAAATCGGTAACCCTAGAACTTGAAGTTTGCTTCTCTTAAGAACTATTGAAGCAAGTACTATCGGACGAAAAGATAAAGTTAACGCTTCATAAATCGAGTTACCTTTGAGCGAATTGATGCCAAGGAGGAGGAGGAGGAGGAGGAGGAGGAGGAGAAAGATGAATCAGTCGATCGCGTGATTCGTCGAGGATTGAAGATTTTGCCAAGCCCAGTTTTTTAAAAGAAAATCTGTAGTTCAAACAAATAAAAGGATAATTTAACAAATCTCCGAAACATGAGGGACCGAAGAAGAAAATATTGGATTCGTGCACCGTTTAAAGGGGGCTTTGGGCCCGTTACAATAGGCCCATTGTCATTTAAACCAGACAAAACCAACCGGTACGTTTCTTATTGACGGCTCGAGGATTTAAGCTGCTTATTATTTCATATATATGGTGGCATCAGATGATACAAAGGAATATGATTTACTTTGATTTTATTTTATTTAACAAAGTATAATAATCCGAACTTAAATTTATCAGATAGAGAAAAGGAGAAAGAAAAGATTACTCAGAAGAACTTGATTGTTAAATAAGAGAGTGGTCAGAGAAAATATACAGCAAACCACTACTATTAAAAGCGTCTCTCTCTCTCTCTCTACCTTTGGGGTATCATTTTCATGTAGATGATGATCCTCTTCCTAAATAAACTTTCCAGATGCCTACTGCCTCCTTTGTTTTCCCTCTCTTTTTTTGTTCAAATCTTTTAACCAGAAACCCTGTACAAGTCTCCAAAGGGATTCTTCTATGTAAGGTGAATCGAGATCACTTTTGATGAAACAAACGGTGCCTTGTTGTGTATGGTAAATGCCTGTTTCGGTTTTGATTCTTATCCCTGAAGAGCTCGCACAGCGTCTGAGATTTCCATTAGCTGCTGCTCTGCTTTGGCTTTCCAACTCACCAACTCTTTCAACGTTTCCTGAAAACATAAATGATGATTCTTAAAAAAATGAACTCCTTAAAATCATGAAAGCACTAGCAAAATTACATGTAAAAACTATCAAGAGATGCAATGTGTGGCAGTGAGTGAAGCAAAAGCTATGAGATGATGGGAGGGTTGTAAAGTGACATCTACTCAAAGAGAACGGTAAGGGTTTTTGAGGATACAATATTTTCCAAAAGATGATCATCCAATTCAACCTGAACAATGCTTCTAACATGTCTGACTCCGTTACCTGAGAATTAATATTTGGGTCCTCAATATCTGATCTTGGACCTGCAGTCATCGAAGAACCTGGAGTCAACTCAGCTTTGTCCTGATTGGAGCTTCTGGAATCACCTCTGGTCATGCAGCTAAATAGGGAAAAGCAAAAAAAATATTAGACAAACCATAAAGCCTACTTTTGGAGCCTAGAAAAAAACCAAGTAACCGCTCTAACCTCTCTGTCGTCCTCTGCATTTCGGAGTTGAGCACGGACTGCTCCTCAAACCACATATGGTCCTGGAAAGAGCTTTTGCGAGCATTTGGTGGAAGTAAGTAGGTATCGGGCCTGACAGCCTCTGCCTCTGGTAGAGCATCGATAAGGTCAGTATCAACATCCCATGGTTCAAAACCGTCCCCAGTGAAATCATCCAAGTTGGTACTGTGCAATAAATGTTCCCAGTTTTGAGGATCTGGACTGAAGGAATTGCTCCCATTTGCCTGCCGACTGTTGTGCGAGTTTGAAATTCCCACCAGCTGCTGTTCTACTTTATCTTTCCACGAAACTAATTCCTTAACCATGCACTGCAGTAACAACAAAAAGGGCGAGACACAAAGCTTTACAGGTTATAATCATTCCTATGCAACAAGTTTCAAACAAATTTGGTCTATAGACCTGTGTCGATGCCAAAGAATTTGAGATCTCCGCAATTTGCTTATCAGTCTTTACCCTCCAACTCATAAAATCCTTGATTAATTTCTGGAAAGAAATGCAAACAGAAAAGTTTTGAAACTCTCAAACTAATGCTCTCATCTTCACACATTCCTTGAACAAACAAACAAACAAACAATGATCTCAAAAAGGTCACCTCATTTGCATCAGCATTAGTTGGTAATTCTGGGTTGGATATATGTTTTTTTAAATCACTGCATACCGCAAAGGAAAAATAAGATTACAAGTGTACCTTAAAAAAAGTTGAAAGCTCAGAATACTGCAGCATATTATTATTACCTCTTCATTTTATCAATTTCTTCCCTAAGCTTTGAGGAGACAGCAGGTGATTCTTTTGATGAACTCTGAATCTTCCACTGAGCTAGAGGAATCGAGTCCAGATCACGAATTCCAGATTCACGTTTAATTAGTGCCAAATCAGATACAAGTTCTTTGATCTCACTGCATAGTTACCACAAACAACAAGAACTTTTTTCAAGCATATCTCAACTTCAGACTAACCAAATACTGAAAACTCAGAATCTTTTTACCTCCTCATCTTATCCATCTCTTCCTTAAGTTTAGCAGGGGACTCAGATGGTTCAAGAACCCCAGGTTCAAGTTTAATAATGCTGTTCGCACCCTGAAGCTTCCACCAAGAAGGGGGAGCCCAGTTAGAATCACATACCCCAGACTCAAGCTTGATTTTGATCAGATCAGCACTCTCTAGCCAATACTGCATCGTCCCTTCGGTGTTATGACACCTCCTAAACCTCTCCGCGCCACCGGGGGTCACATTCCCATCAATGTGCTTCAACAAATGGTCCAACAGCCCAGTGTCACCGATCCTCCTACGAGCCGAAACTCGCAGCTCTGCCCGCGGAACAGGCCTCTCAAAGGAAGCGCCTTTCTCCTTGAGTATCTCGAATAAAGCTAGCTCCGCATTATCAATCCTGTCACACAATACAAAGATCAGAAAAAAAAAAGTGATTATTTTTTTTTTTTTAAAAGGTTTGATTTTTGGATACCTATCGGTGTTCCAACGAGTAGTCATCCCTCTGCGAAGGCATGTCTTCTGTTTCTGTTTATCCAACAAGCTGCTGCTCTCGCTGCTCTTGCTCTTGGCTGAGAATCTTCGAGATTTTTCAACTAATCGAGAGACTCGTTTTCTCTTGAGTGCCCCACCACTACTCGCTACGAGAACCCCACCGGAAGATTCTTCCTCCTTCTCTAACTTCACAGTAACCATGGCTTTACCGGAAGAGCCGTCATCTGGAGAGGAGACGTGCTTGTCCTTCTCTAACTTAACTTTCACCAAAGCTTTGCTGTTGTTATCCTCTTCTTCATGATGCTTCTTCATCGCCAAGCTAGCCTTCAGCTTGATCGGACGAATCTCATTTCCAGACATCACATGTAGATAGATAGACGAGAGCCCCCACCTCCCTCGCGATTCCTATAAAATTTCGAGGAAGAGATAGAGAGAGAGAGAGATGAGGGTGCGAAATGATGCGAAAGAGAGAGATAGATAATGATGTGAGAAGCTAGGGTTTTGTTATTCCTCTCCGGGACTGGCGATTTTTAGCAGCGGGAGACGGCGGAGTAAGTCTCAGCATTGAAATCAACGGCGTGGATTTTAAATCGCGATTTGCGAAATTGACGATAATATTAAAGCTTAGAATCGAGATCAGGGGAGGCACCGTAAGATCTCGATGCAGAGTGAGAGACGGAAGACCAGAGGAAGAGGAGGAGAGGTGGTGAAAATGAAAAACGCCGTCGAAAGGTGTGAGAGAGTGAGTCGCGTCGCGTCGCGTCGAGGTTCGAATCGAGGATGAGCCCTAAAAAAAATAAACCACCGCCAAAAAAAAATTCCCTAAAATTATATTCTTCCCCCTTTGTTTATTTAATTCTTTTTTTTTTATTTCATTTCTGTAAGGAATTAAAGAGATTCGTCTCGCTCTGTCGTGTATAATATACAACCAGTCATATAGAGACGCGTGGCACTGATTTAAACCTCTTAAGATTCTTTTTGACAGTGAGTGTGTATGAGATTATCTGGATCGAAGAAACCGAACCATGCATGATCGGAAAAATGGTACCAAACCCGAAGCCAAGCTAATAGAATAGTATAAAATATTGCAATGGGTCTAAAACTTTCGTATCTAAACAGTCAAATCCGATATGAACCAAAATATTTTGTACACTTAAAAATATTTGAATCACTATTATATGTATAAAAGTATTTTTATATTTGATATCCAGAAAATATTCAAAACACATAAAAATATCAGAACTATATAAGATAACTGAAAATATAAAAAAATATTTTTAAAATAACCATAAAATACTCAGAACATATGAAATATCTATCGATTATCCATCTAAATATCAAACTGAATCAATTTTTATTGTTAAATTTATTCATTTTTCTTCAGTTTTAAATGGTGTATATTATTTTGATTTTCAGATTTAACAAATATTAACATATACTAGACTTTGATCCGTGCGCCCAGATGGGTATTTAATTTTACATTTTATTTTTCGTTTATACATAATGTTATATTTGTAAATGTAGTTGTATAACATAGAGTAATTTTTATTTTGCCTGTCTAACGTATATAAACAAATCCAACATAATATATAATTAGATCCATGTCTAAGATATATAGTGAATAAATTTTTAAAATGAAAAATATGAAAATAGATAATTATGAGTTAGTATGCTATTTTAAAATGGCACATTAGTTATACCATTTGTAAGAAAATAAAATGATTGTTAAAATTCTATCAAATTTGGAACATACAAAATTAAGATTTAAATCTGTAAGAAAATAAAATGGAAATATAAACTTGAGGCAACAGATTAAAAATTATAAATAGACTTAAGTTTGTGTTAAAGGTAGGTAATATTGATTAGAATATAGGAAACAGTTTGATAGTAAATATTTATGATCAAAATTTTCGTATGAAAGGTGTCAATTATGAATAGATTTTATACATTCAATTTTCAAAATTTTAAAATTGATCTGCAAGTCAAGAGGAATGAATGATCGGGAAACTAATTATGTGATTTAGTAATAGGTAATATAATTATTGTTTTGTGTGTTTTAGTTTCCAAGTCTTGCTGTTATAAAAAATATTCCTCATTAGTTATACGATTTTATATAGAAATAACATTTTTTTCTACATCTCCTGCATATTTTTCTTGCATTCCGTTTTTTCGTGGTGTCAATTCTAAACAACTTTTGGTGAAATTTTTAATACCAAGTTCTAAAAATAGACTAGCTATATTACTACGTATGTAGAAGATTTCCTATATAAAGGTGATAATTTTTGTGAAATATAAAAATAGTTATATACTTTCATGCTTTTAAACGAAGAAAAACCGAATTAAACAGATTCAAAAAACAAACTGAATTGAATACAAACCAAACCGAATGTAAACCGAACCAAACACAAACCGAACCAAACTAACTATAAAAAATATTTTCATATATAAAGTATTAGAATAACTATTAGTGTCTTATAATGTCCATATATATATTATAAGTCATTAATAAAAATTAAATATTTATAAAATTATCTATCACTGCTTACAAAATTATTTTATCATAATTTTAATCTATTTATAAGTGTATAAAACATTTAAAAAAATATAAATCATTTTATATATTAAACTAGAAGTCACTTAATTGACTTTTACTTACATGTTGATCATTTGTGAAGTCTTAATAAAATTGTTATAATTTGCTTGGTCGATAGTTTTTAATTTTATTTAATTTAGTTTAGATTTAAAATAAAAATAAATTTAGAAACAATTAATATAATTTTACAAAAATTCTAAATTATATTAAAATAGTAATTTATGGTAAATAATTGTTGAAATTATATGAATAATAATAATGTTTGATCAATTATTTTTAGATTTATAAAATACCTAATATAATGAACAAAACTTTTTATAATTTTTAATTATTTTGGCTAGATCCAAAATAAAAGATAAATCTAAAACTAATTATTATCACTTGCCAAATAACCTAAATGATATTATACATAATAATTTATTGTTGATAATTTTTAAAATTATAGAATGTAATAAAATTTGATCAGTTCTTTTTATATTTATATACTATATAAAATAACTAATAGAAAATAATTTATAGAAATCGATATAATGATTTCATATTCATATAAAATACATTTATATCTATAATAATTATAAATATCTTATAATCTCATAGGATTTGAAGATTAGATGAATTATATTTAACGGAACATGCGAGAACTTAAATTTAAAAATATTTGCATTATGTCAAATAGTATAGTGAATTAGGTAGTGTTATGATTGAAAAAATTCTAAGATGGATTTTTGGCTAGTTGGTTGCATGGTTTGTCTTACTATTTAGAGGGAAAAATAAATATTTGGCAAAAATATGTAAAAAATGAGGAATTCATTCGTAAAATTTTAATAAAAAGAACGAAATGATACAAGAAAAATAAGAAGAGACCGAAGAAGATGCAAAATATGTGTTTGACAAATATTTGTCACTACTTAGTATCCATCAGTTGTTTTTACATTAAATTTATAGAAACTTTACGACATTCTATGAATAATATATATTTTCATACAATATTTAAAACACATAAACACAATCTGATGTTGATTTACAAGTAAAACTAAATATTAAGTTTCTTTATACCATAAACCATTTTACACCTCTAAACAAGCATAGAAAACAGAGGTCTCAGACCTATCTAATGATATGTAGGTGCATATGTCATGTTGTATGAAGCTGCCATGTTAAATGGTGCACTAAGAACCGAGGAGTAAGGTGCGCTAGAAAACGAGGAGTAAGGTGCGCTAGAAAACGAGGAGTAAGGTGCAGAGTGATGTTGAACTCCGTAAGCCATGTGAGATGGAGCCAAGCGGTTCATGTTACTTCCGAAAGGTGATACCATATGACCAACTAATGATTGGTCTACGATGTGGGTGTCATAGATAGGTATATCCACCGATGGTTGCGAAGCGGCTTGTATGTTCCATGTGGTGGGTGTACCATACATAGGACGCTCTAGTGGTTGTTGTAAAGTAGTTTGTGTATTCCATATGGTTGGTGTGTTATATGTAGGATGATGATCTTGTGAAGTGGCTTGAATGGCTCGAGCGTTTTGCGATGTGTCTGGTCTTTGCATCGTTGAGGTGTTATTGCTTTCTCCAGCGTCAACGTCATGAATTCTTTGTCTCATTTTGTTTTTGTTCTTAGAGTTAAGACGTGCAAAGTATTTCTGAGCATGACTTGCAACTTGAGTTGATGTTCTTGTCAATACCAAGTTACGAGAAATGCTACGCCAATCACCTTTCCCGTACTTTTCTAGACCAATAAGAAACTTGCTGTTCACGAAAAAAACATCACAAGATCCAACATCTTATAAATATATTAACACTGTAAAAACATACCATACAAGTATTACCCAAAAAACATACCATATACAAGAAAACATCAATGCTTTTTATATCATAACAAATTATCATTTTAACAAATAAGTGAATAGTATGTAGTAGTAGTAACCTGTGTTCATCCGGTGTCCAGGCAATCCCCTTACGTCGTTTTTGCTTTAGTATTGGTTTACAGTCTTGTGTATACTCACATTTGCGATTGATGATGCAAGACTTCGGAATGTTTGTATCTTTGGCATGTGTTCCTTCTGAAGAATCATACTCAGGAAGAGAGACACATCCAGATTCAATCATCATAACATCTCGAAGTAAAATCTCGTAATGTTTAATAACTTGCTCTAATGTTTTTCCAGGAAGAACTCCAGCAATCTTTTCCCAACGATTCTCAGTTTCGTCGGTATAAATTGATAGAGCTTTCTCAAAAGCAATATCATCATCCCTGCTCCACGATGAACCACGATTGGTTTTCTCTCCTATGCTCATCTTCTAAGCAATTCTGTTACATATATATAAAAAAGTTAGACCAAAACTAGAATGATATACTATTAACTTGAAGTCGTAGATTATGTTTTTAACCACAGACTAACATTGATAAAAACGAAAGTTTGTTTATTCTAGAGATAATCCTTAGCAGATTTAAAAACAAATAAATTTTCATGATAAGCAATAGCATTTATACTGAAAATTTTGTTTGTTGTTTTTTGTTTCCCTTTTCTGTTTGGTCCTTGTTTCTATTCCTAATCATATATAGTGCAGAATACATTGTATCAATTATCATGTCACAGATGGTAAACTGTATGGACTTTGACTTAGTTTTTCCTTTTGCAATATTGTATAATGGAAATAAATCTATACATTTTAAAAAGTCATATTTCGTAATAAATAAAAATGTACTTAGAACCTTAGATTTATTATGTTCATTGAGGTGTCAACTATAACAATATACAAATTTTGACACTTTTATTTCATTATGAGGTAAAATTAATTTAATTTACTCAAATTTACTAACGCATTTTAACTATATAAGATAGATGACATCATGATTTTCTTAACTGATAAAGAATATATATAAGCACAATATCTTATAAAAATCAGTGACCACTCTTTTTTTCTTAAACCGAGTCATTCAGACTGTAAAGACCGACTAATCCTAAAACCAAAGACAAAAACCAGTGTTGTTTAATCCCTGTTCTAACGGAAATTGAATTTAGGGAACCAAACTTCTACAAGACCACTAGACCAACCCCTCATTGATATCACTACTCATATTAGCTCCAAAATATAATTATTCTATGGATACTTATTAGATTTAGTTCTAATTGTTGTATACTCCCTCTGTTTTTTAAAGATAGATGTTTTAGAAAAATAAATTGTTTCACAAAGATGTATTTTTTATATTTTCTATACAAAAATTGCAAATTTCAATAAAATTGATTGAATTTATTGAAAGACTATTGGTTAAAATGCATTGGAATTTGATAATTTCTAAAAATGATGTATAGTTAATGTGTTTTCTTAATATGTGTGAAAACATCAAAACATACATCTTTAAAAAACAGAAGGAGTATATTTTATTGATATTTTATTTACAAAAGTACAACTGTACACAACCTTTACAATCATATCAGTTTTTTTTTCTTGAAAATAATTTAATTTCAAGAGACGAGAAAATTGTACATGTGCAAAGATATTTATAAATCAAGGTAAAACGGAAAAGTTATCAATACACTTTGAATCCAACTTATTAATCGAACCCGATCCATCATAATATTATTTTTAATTATTATATTAGAATCTGAAAACATTAGTATGGATTTAAAATTTATATTAAACCAATAGATATATAGGCCATATAAAATATAAAATATTCTTGCAATAGTCATATCCAACATATAACATGATTACGGTAATAATTAAAGGAAGAAGAAAAATATCATCTAGGATAATGTAATTCCCGAGATAATTAATCCTCGACTTGGCACGCGCAGATGGCGATGATGATATCAAGATAGAATACAAAGTAAACAATGCAAAATATAGTCAAACGTATTTTTCCGTTTTTATTAGGCTGCAGTGCAGTGCGTGCCGTTTTTAACTCCATGTCCATTTTCAGTTTCAGCCTTCAGAGCACTACATGTACACTTGCTAGCCGTTGGAACGACTGTGACCTCAGCTGGTTCAGGAGATGCCAGTGCGCCTACATTCAGCATATCAATACTCACCTCTGGCAAGTTAGCTGCTTCGAGTTCTTTCTCCAACGAATCCGACCGCTTTTTGCAGTATTTGAAAACCACGTAAAGTATCATTTGAAGTGCACCAAGAACAAACCCAATCACGTTAGGGAACTGCAATATCGACAGATGAAAAGGATTAACTACTTTTTATTTTAATATATGAACTTTTTGCTTTATATATCCATAACAATTTGTAGTATGATTACGTGCAATTGTTTTTCTATATTACTTTATAACAGAGTTATAGATAGAACTCTTTTGTAAAAGATGTTTCTTTAAAGACAAAAGGAGTATCGTTAGCGTTGGTGGGATATATTAAATGTAACACGACAATAATTAACAAAAGGGTTGTTTTTTTTTTTGTGAATCCATGATCTATGATAATAGCTTTTGTGTTCAGGCTCAGGTATACAGAACAAAAGCAAACACTTTCACGCAATATAATGATGATTATGATATGATTATGATGACTTACAGCAACGTAGATATCCTTAAGAGCAAGACCATAAAGAAGCCAGACCACGGCACTGATAGTAAGTGTCAAGGATAAGCTAAACGGCATGTACTCCACACTTTTTGTCTTTATCACCGTTCTCTGTTTTTAATACATCATTAATTAAATCCAGTCATACTTTCACGTACCATTAGCTAGCAAGACTATACTTACGATAATGCTAAGCGGCGCAGCGAAAACGCAGACAGAGAATCCCACACATATTCCTCCGATGATCTTCGCACGTGTGGAACCTTTTGCTAGGAATTGGCAGAGGAGGAGAATCAAACAGAACCCTCCAAAGTTCATTAGTAACAAGAGCTTCACCGTTAGCATCTGCGCCAAAGTTATCATTAAATATCACACCATTACATATAATAAAATCTCACACTATTGGCAATGACTAATTAATGAACATACTCGTGCTTTCTTGGTAGCGAAGGCAACGAATATGGCGATGTAGATGGTTTCGATGAAGCAACCAAAGGAGTTGATGGTGACGAGAAGGAAGACATCTTTCTTCTGAGTAGCGTAGTAGAGCCAAAGCATCGAGCTAAAGAGCGCCACCACGTAGGGAAGAGACTGGAAATCTTCTGTGGTTTTCTTCTTCCATATCCTATAGAACGTTGGCCTGCATCCATATTATATATCGAATCAACTTGACTATTAAATTTTGATTTTTAAATGGTTTGGTTTAATTTTACTATATGATCATAGTTATCTTAGCTCTAGCTAGCTAGATGGTTATATATAACGTATGTACTGAGATATTTAGATACTCATGTTTTAATGAGGTAAAGAGCCGTGCTTGTTAAAGAAATTTAAAGCATTGGCTTAGGGCATCATTTATGCAAAATTTACATATATATATATATATATATATATATATATATGTAGGGCATATGTTAGAACTTTGATTTTGTATGGTCTCTTGCAAATTGTTTGTTAAGTTTTTTAACTTCAATCAAAATTACAACTAATATTTTAAGATATTTTCTACAATCACAATTTGATTCTAGAAACTGATTAAGTGAGATTATGTCAACATTTACAAAGATATTTATTTTATTTTTTCTGAATATATTATTTTATATGTTATGAAACATTTTTATTAAAAACATATTCTTTTTTAATTGAAACTACTATTAATATCTTTAGATAATTCTAATATATTATTATTTATTTTAAAATTGTAAAATAATTTTTGTGATTGAATTTTTTGATAAATATAACTTCTAATAAAGATAATATCTTGATGTATTATATGTTTTACAAGTTAACATAAATTGTAAGAAGTATTTTGAGTATGAAAATTTTATTCTACAAAATATTTTTTTGTATTAGTCATTGCAAAACAATTTAGTAAAAGTAAAATTATTTATATCTTTGGCGTATGGCATATAAAACTCTTGTCACCGCTCTGGAGGTAACGATGTGACTACTTACACGGGAGAGAGGAAAACAGCAAAGGAAATGAGGTTTCCTGAAAAATACACGATTATGATGGAAGTGTAATATTAGTAGACATGCGGCTTTGCAATATGATGATATCAAATTTGAAATAAAAGGAGATAAATTCATACCGAGCAAGCCTAAGGCAAAAGCCCATGTGTTATGAGTGTTGAAGATAGCCATGTATATGATCTTTTGTTGTGTTTTTTTTTGTAATAAGAATAAGTTCTTTCTTTGTATAGGAAGGAGGAGATGAACTCTTCTAGGTTATTGTTTCTCTTGAATCAAAAGCAATTGGCACGACCTAAGCATTTGGGGAGTTCAAGTATATATAGTGGGAGAAGTCTTAAGAACGAACATGGAAGATAAATATTGTTGTGTGAATTCAAAACACACACACGCATATATATATATATATATATATATATACATACATACATACTTAAAATGGGGGGGGGGGGGTTAGTGGCAGTGTGATTTTTAAGGATTAGAAGAATTTATAAATTATATTGTTATTGGTTTGATGATTTTTAAAGTCTTAATCAAATCTTCTATTATTCAGGTGATGATTTTATAATTCTTCTTAATTTCTTAGTTATTGGTGCAATGATTTTGTAAATCACTTTAGAAATTTTGTTATTCAAAATATTAAGTATTTTTTTAGATTTTTCAGTTCTATTAAATTTTTGTGTTATTGAAACAATGACTTTGTACATTTGGGGGGGGGGATTGTGGGTGATGAATTTATGTATATTTGATTGATTTTAAGAATCAAAAGATTTGTTAAATTTATGAAAAAATTTATTGAATTTTAATATTTGCGAGTCTATGAAACTATTCTATTACAACGATTTTATGATCTTGAATATATATGTAATATTTTGAAAGTCTTATTCTATGAGTTAAAATATTAAGAATTCAAGTTCCATTAATACACGATTTTAATAGAATTAAAAAAAAAATTAAAATCCAAACTTTTTGAATAACAATAGATTCGATATAGCATTAAATAATCATCAAATCAATAATACTTGATGTTATAAGAATGTTAGATTCCATTAATCAAATAACTACGGACTTTTAAAATTTTAACAATTTATATTCATTGTAAATGTAGTTCCCACTAATCCACCTTAAACTCTTAAGTCATTATTTTAAAAATACTAGAGCTACACTGTGTATTTCCATAGTTTGGACAACAAAATTGTATTAAAAATCTTTGTCAAATAGACATGTCTTGCGTTTATTTTTCAATTTCTTTCAGAAATATGTTACACTGTTGTTGGTTTGAAAAGAAGCCAAAGTCAACCGGTTCGAATGTAACATAGTATAGCTATATACAGAAAGAGATCGAACATATAACAAATCCAGATTTTGACCATTAAAATGACAAATCCAGATTCTGACCTATACATATAACATGTCTTTCAAAAGCTAACACGACCGAAATTGTTTTGTTGACATATCTCATTGTTACGTTCGCATATACGCTCCAACACTTCTTTCACATACTAGTTATATGAAAGCTTTCTAGAAGAATATTTTTACTTTACATGAACAATAATAAAATTAATTAGAGATTGACCAGCACGCCCGTTCGAGTTTTAAGTTTTATTTTTTTATAAATTGATATTTTGTTTTTCATGATTAGTATTATATTTTATATGTGTCATAATATAGTTAATTGTATAAGTATTTGAATGTTTAGGTTTCAATACATCAAAATCGAACCCGAATCAAATAGGATAATACAGTTACTTTTGCTTATTTAGTTATTATTAGGTTTTCGCGCGGATATATTTTTCAAAAATATGTTATTATTTGTTTTTCATGTCAATATTAGAGCTGGAAAAAAATCTAAATTTGAAGAACCAAATCGATCCCAAATACATATGATACTTTTAAGCTGGTTTAAATACTTGAAATTATGTACAAATAATCAAAAATAAATATCTAAAATAGTTATAATATATTCAAAACACCAAAACTATTTAAAATAATTATTGATTTTCAATTCAAATATTTAAACCAAACCAATTTATATGTTAAGTTTAGGTATTCTAACATATTTATTCGAATTTATATGTAATATATTATTTTCTTTATAGAGTTTGAGAAATTTAAAATATATAATGAATTAAAAAATTAAAAAATCATTTAGATAGATTATCCGAACCCGAACCTAACCCGCAAAGATCCAAATAGAATTTCGAACAGAAATTTAGAAATATCTGAATATGGTTGAAATATTTGACCCTAGAAACCTGAAACCCAAACAAATCTAAATCGAACCCGAATGGATATCCAAAAGCCCACACCTAGTAACTATTATATATCATATATATGTTATCATATAATTAATCGTATTTTATACGTACCATCATATAAGTAATTACATAATTAATAGTATTTTATATGTATCATCATATAAATAATAATATATAATATTTTAAAATTAATGTTAAATATAAAAACAATAATTTAAGTTGGTATATGAAATTGGGCTTTTTATTGTTTTTTCTTATATATATTGAAAATATTATTTTAGTAATGGTTATTGGAAAATATTATAGTAAAATAATTATTTTGAATAAATGTATATATTCTAAATCAAATTTTGATATAAATCAACTTTAAATTATTATTTTGATTTGAAATATTTATATAAACTTTAAATTTGTTTTTTGATTATTTTATTTAAAAATGTTTTTAGGTAATTAAATTAGTCAATTTTCGTATATTTTAAAGTTGACCCAAATAGATAGTTTTTTATAATATAATGACCTTTCAATCTATCTTATTAAAGTAGAAGTACTTTTAGTTTTGTTTGGCAACATGAATTGCAGAGTAAAAAAAAATTAAAATGTTATTTGGACACAAAGATAACATCTATCTTGGGTTGGGCTTATGTTTTTCAAAAAAAAATATTACTATAGAATTGGACCACCTTATTCAATTTGCTATTGTGATCCATTTTGGTAACTAGATTATTTATTAGGTCATTGTAATTATTGGTTGTTTATTATAATTATTGATATTTATAGTTTTTATATAATACAAAGGTAAAATTATATTTCTCTCAGACAAGATTTGTTGTCTATTAATACGATAAATATGTCATTATTAATTTTAAAATTATATAGTTACAATATCAAATAAACAATGCAAAAAATATACTAACATTACTATTTTTCGTGTTACAATTACATTAAATACAATAACAATCATATGATAGCAAAGAACGTGGACCATACTTTATAAAATTCAATAGTTTCTAATTTGGTATAAGTTGATAATATTTTTACAAGTTAAAGCAAACACCCGCCCAGTCGGGCGGATCAAGATCTAGTTTTTATTAACGCAAGCCCATTACTTTCTTTTCTTAACTTTTATCCATGTTTTCATATAATATTATATTTTGTATTGTTATTCATGTTTCCGAACAAACTTCTTTTTTAAACTGTTATTTATATTTCCAAACAAATTTCATTAAAACTACTATTCAAATTAACAAACAAACAACCTTAATGTATAATTCAGTTTTAATAATATATATATGATTCTCTGAAAATATTGTATAAAAGTTGTAGGAATCTACAAATATGGATGCACATGTTTGTTAAAGTCTATGAAAAAATTTCATTTTTTTCAAAATCTGTTAACTTTTGAAATCCACAATATGGATGCAAATGTTTTCTTACCTTTCCATCTGGATTAATATGAATAGAGAGATCGATGCATGTGTTTATATTTGTTCTAAAATCCAACAATTTATTCCACATTTTTGTTTTTTATGCTTCCCCGTTCTAGTCAACTGACAACTACTCAGTGGTGGCTTCAAAGTTAAAACAAACACTACAATTTTACGTAAGACATGAATTTCACGTTTAATAACAAAAAATTTGTTATCGCTAATGCAACATACAAAGACTAATTTAGACACAATTAAGGTATATATTTCGCGTTTCATGGTAACAAACAAACTTTCACCGAGTAATTAAAGCAAATTGCAAAGACTATTTTTACACGTTCTGCGGCCAATAAGTCAATCCCAAAAAAAAGTCAACCTCGATCAACACAAATGAGAGATTTCATACATATACACAAGGTGTACGTGAAGGGGAAATACGGACATGTTTCTCTATATGATTTGTTCCCTCTACTGATAGAGGGGGGAAGCGTGATTGGAACTGGTTGACTTTCTTTTTTTCACGATTCATTAGCATATGTCCGTCTTGAGTAAAAGCACCTAACTAAAACGCCATTAAAATAAATACCCGCCCGGTCGGGCGGGTCAAGATCTAGTTATTATTACGGCTGTAACTGGTTTACTTTAGAAGGAATATTCTGAATAGTTCAGTTACAAAAAAAATATTCTGAATAATAGGAACTGCTGTTTGTGGAATAGAAATAAACCGAATGGTGGATGAAATGGAATAAAAACCAAATTTACTAATGGAATAATGAATTCCATGCATTCTATCGATTCACGAAGAATTAAGATCATGAATAAAAAAAACATATTTTACAAAGGATTTATTTTTTTGTTCCATTCAAAAATGGAATATATGGAATCATTTTATGAATGCTTTCTTTGTGACTGGTAAATATTTTACGGAACCTTGTGGAATGATGCATTCCAAATAATTTTATTCCACAAAACAAGATTCCAGTTGCAGCCTACATCTTTAAGTAAACTCTCGTAGTGTTCTATAACTTGCTCTAATGTTTTTCCGGGAACATCTCTCTCCAGCTCAACGGAAAAACATTAGAGCAAGTTATAGAACAAAAACAATATCATCATTCCTGCTCCGATATAAATTGATAGAGCTCTTTCAAAAACAATATCATCATCCCTGCTCCACGATGAACTACGACTAGTTACACTTCGGTATGAATTGATAGAGCTCTCTCAAAAACAATATCACCATCCCTGCTCCACATACGATTAACTACCACTAGTTTTCTCTCTTATACTCATCTTCTAAGCAAATCTGTTACAATTATATAAAAGCTAGACAAAAACTAGAATGATATACTATTAACTTGAAGTCGTAGATTATGTTTATATAACCACACAAACTATAATTAATAAAAGCGAAAGTTTGTTTATTCTAGAGATAAACCTTAACAGATATTTAAAAACAAATCAACTTTCATGATAAGCTATAGCTTTTATATTAAAAACTTCAGTATTTGTTATTTTTGTTTTCCTTTTTCTGTTTGGTCCCTGTTTCTATTCCTAATCATATGTGGTGCATAATACATTGTATCAACTTCATGTTTTAGATGGTAAAATATAGCAGCTTCGGTTTTTTTTTCTTTTGCGATAGTGTATAACAGAAACAAATCAATATTTCAAAAGATCAAAATTATAATAAAAATGTACTTAGAACTTAGATTTATTATGTTCATTGAGGTGTCAACTGTCAACTACAACAATACAAATTTTCACACTTTTACTTCATTATGAGGTAAAACTAAATTAATCTACTTAAATTTACTCATGCATTTTAAGTATAATGTATGACATCATAATTTTCTTTTTTGTAAACTAAAGAAAATTATGATTTTCCTAAGTTTTTACTAGTTAGGAAAATCATAATTTTCCTAACTAGTAAAAACTTTATATAAGCACAATATCTTCTTAGTTTCAAAAAAAAAAAAAAGCACAATATCTTCTTAAAAAAAACAAACCACCACTCTTTTTTATGACTCGGATCATCTGAGCCGTAAAGGCCCGACTAATCCCATAAGCCAGTGACAAGAACCGATTGTCTAATATCCTCTCAACGAAAATCAAATTTAGGAAGCTGAACTTCCACAAAACCACTAGATATTGTACAATTGTACACCACGTTTACAATCTTATCAGTTTTTTTTCTAGAAAATAACTTAATTTCAACAGAAAGACGAGAAAATTGTACATGTGGTAGATAACTATTGAATTATACACTAGGGAGAGCAATTTTTTTTTTTTTTTTAGGGAGAGCAATTTTATAACCTTTCAACGGGAAAATAAGGTGATATTCATATCCAACAGATAATTTAGTTACACTAGTAATTAAAAGAAGAAGGGAAAAATCAACTCAGGATAATGTAAATCCCGAGATAATTAATCCTCGACTTGGCACACGTAGACGATGATATTAAGATAGAGTACAAATTCAACAATGCAAAAGATAGGCAAACAGTTTATTGTTTTTTAACAAGCTGCAGTGGAGTGTTTGCCGTTTTTAACTCGCTGTCCATTTTCAGTTTCAGTCTTCCGATCATTACATATACACTTGTTCGCAGTTGGTACGACTGTGATCTCTGCTGCTTCAGGAGATGCCAATGTCCCTAGCTTCAGCATATCAATACTCACCTCCGGCAACTTAGCGGCTTCGAGTTCTTTCTCCACCAAATCCGACGGCGTTTTGCAGTATTTGAAAACCACGTAAAGTATCATTTGAAGTGCACCGAGAACAAACCCAATCACGTTCGGGAACTGTGATATCGACAGATGAAAAGTATTAGTGCTCAAAGCATTATTAACTACCTTTTATTTTAATATATGAAGTTATGAACTTTTCACTTTTATAGATCCATATCAATTTGTAGAATGGTTACGTGACTGTATTACTTTATAACAGATTTATAGATAGAACTCTTTTGTAAAAGATGGTTTTTTTAAAGATAAAAGGAGTATCTTTAGCGTTTGTGGAATATATAATATGTAACGCGACAATAATACCAACAAAAGGGCTATGCTTTTTGTAAATCCATGTCCCTCTTAATCTATGATAATATGTAGGCTCAGGTATATAGAAACAAAAGCAAACATTTCACGCAATATAATGATGATTATGATAATGATTCTGATGACTTACAGCAACGTAGATATCCCTAAGAGCAAGACCATAAAGAAGCCATACGACCGCACTGATTGTAAGTGTCAAGGATAAGCTAAACGGCATGTACTCCACACTTTTTGTCTTTATCACCGTTCTCTGTTTTCAATATATACAAGATTAATTTATTCATTAAATCAAAACATATATTATGTAACACTAGCTAGGTAGCTATGACTATACTTACGATAATGCTAAGCGGCGCAGCGAAAACGCAGACAGAGAATCCGACACAGATTCCTCCGATAATCTTCGCACGTGTGGAACCTTTTGCTAAGAATTGGCAGAGGAGGAGAATCAGACAGAATCCTCCAAAGTTCATTAGCAACAAGAGCTTCACCGTTAACATCTGCACCGAAATTGTCATTAAATATAATATATCTCACATATACATGTCGTAATGTCTAATCAATGAACATACTCGTGCTTTCTTGGTGGCGAAGGCAACGAATATGGCGATGTATATGGTTTCTATGAAGCAACCAAAGGAGTTGATTGTGACGAGAAGGAAGACATCTTTCTTCTGAGTAGCGTAGTAGAGCCAAAGCATCGCGCTGAAGAGCGCCACCACATAGGGAAGAGATTGAAAATCTTCTGTGGTTTTTTTCTTCCAAATCCTATAGAACGTTGGCCTGCATCCATATCGAATCATCTTGGCTATTAAATATTGATATCTCAACTGGTTTGGTTTAGTATATGATCATTAATATAGTTTGTTAGTTCTAGTTATAGC
The DNA here is from genome assembly GCA_019706035.1 of Raphanus raphanistrum subsp. raphanistrum. NCBI lineage: Eukaryota > Viridiplantae > Streptophyta > Magnoliopsida > Brassicales > Brassicaceae > Raphanus > Raphanus raphanistrum. The sequence goes on from CM033983.1 coordinate 19,805,930, forward strand.
GAGATAGTAACATATAACGTATGTGTTGATATATTTAGATACTCATGTTTTAATGAAGTAAAGATGTGACTACTTACACGGGGGAGAGGAAAACAGCAAAGGAAATGATGTTTCCTGAAAAAAAAACACGATTATAATGGAAGTATAATGTTAGAAGACATACCGGTTTTGGAATATGGATATAGGCTATGATGATATCAAATTTGATATAAAAGGAGACAAATTCATACCGAGCAAGCCGAAGGCGAAGGCCCATGTGTTTTGAGTGTTGAAGATAGCCATGGTTTTAGAGTATTTTTAGGTAGGAAGAATAATTTAGGTTTTTATTTGTATAGGAGGGAGAAGATGAACTCTTCGAGGTAAGAGAGATATAAGCTTTGTAAGTGTTTCTCTTTAATTAAAAGCTTATGGCACGACCTTAGCATTTGGGGAGTTTCTAGTATATATAGTGGGAGGTCTTATGAAAAAATGGGGGTAATAGAATATAATTTAGCAAAAAAAAAGGGGAAGATATATGTTGTGTGAATTATAATATAATTAATATATATACATATACTTAAATATATTGTCTTTGTAGGTGTACTGCAAAAACAAATTATGTCCTTAGAAAATTATTCAAAAGCCAATCCACACCAATATAACTTTTTGATAAATAATGCAGGTCGATTTCGGTTTAGGCCAACTCTTTCTTTTAAAAGCTTTATGTCTAGATTCTACCTATTTCACATATATCTATATGTGATTTGTTTTTACATGTTACAATGTTTTCTGCGGTTGGATAAAATTACAAAGCTCTTGAGTAAATTACATTTCCAAGAAAATTAGTTCACGTGAAATTGTACGTAAACATATTTTACAGTTTTCATTAGTAACTTTTCATTCTAAACTTACGTTTTTCAGTTTTAAATCATAAATTTTTATTTTTACTATTGCCGTTTCTCAATCATTAACATTTTGCCCGTACATGCCCAATCAACTTGAAACAGTTAATAACACATAGATTGATGCTCTCTTTCATTTGTACTTGAATTAACATTTGTTTCATCAACGATATTCACGTTTTGTTCTTACGTTTTAAAAGGTAAAATAAACGGAAAGAGATATAGACTGCTTAACTAATGGAGACTACTGGTTAAGTGTTTTTTTTTGTCAGCTACTGGTCAAGATTAATACAGTATAGTTCAAATTTTCAAGTAATAATTGAATGATGAAAGCATAGAGGTACCCCTTATTTAACGGTTAGTCGATATAACAATTTGTTAAACTTCATTATATATATGATTTTATATAAAAAAGCAAATTCAAGATAAGATTTTGGCAGATCATGGGTGCAAGATTTTTTTATATACTGTAACTAGGCTCCAACACGAAGGAGAAAAAGTTGGCCTAGCATGCAAGTAAGTAGTCATGGTTAGGACCTCATATATTGTTTTATTGATTATGGCTCATAGTTAATGCCGGTCTTTGAGTTTTATAAGACTGAAAGCAAATAAAAACAAATTACTATGTGATTTGAACTTGGAACATGACGTTCTAAACTACGATATTTTTTTTTCTGAATATACTATAAGATCACTTAAATTTTAGTAAAAATTACCGAAAGTAATTTACAATGATGAAAGTGGGAAGCATATGCTTCTTCAGCTTCCTGCCAAGGTCGGGGATCAGTCTAGACTGGATGGTTACTTGAACGTACCGATTAGGTTAACTTTAGTAACTTAAACTGCTTTCACCTGTTTTACTGAAGAGATCATTCTTTTAGGGTGGTTTCTTTTTCTAGTAAAATATTTCTTTAAGACTAATTTATTCTAGTATAAAATTATAAATTAAAAGACATTTGTTCAAATGAATTATTTCAATTAAGTATATAATGACGAGGTTGTTCATAATTTTGAAAAATCCATCCGTATTTGAACAATAGGCTAATAATATCTCTTTCTTAACACTGCAAGAAGATGCTTAGTAGGTAAGTGGTTGAAAATGACTACGGCATCAAAATTAAACTAGATATTATTTCACATATATAACTATCACGAATAAATAATAAAGAGTACAATAATTTACTGGAACATCGAGACATACAAAATTTTAACAAAATATATTAAAATTTTGACAAAGCTCACAAATACTAGAAAATAAAGAAACAGAGATATATGTCATACCCACACAAAACGAACGCTTTAGCTTAGTAGAAATGAATATTATACACGTGTTGTAAACTTGTAATCAACTTGTTACGTACGTAGACTGGCTGGAGAATTCTAATGGCAGAAGAAAATCATGCAGATAAAATAAATAACTAGAAAATGAAAAAAAAAATAGAGGTGAGCAAACAAGAAAGCAAAGCGGAAAGACGAACTGAAATGTGGTTCTTCTAATGTACCAAGTTGCTCTCACTCTTTTATGTCCAATCGTCTTCTCTCTATGTTCTTTTGCTTTTTCTTTTATTTTCTGTTTACTTCATTTATATTCCATTTTACATAGAGCAACTTGCGTTCTGGAAGACTGATATATACACATTCCTTACAAAGGCCTCCAAGCATTCTTACCTAAGGCCTCCAAGCAAACTTTGACAACTTTTGCAATTTACAAAACCATTTTATGTGTATAATAATGTAACTCTTTTTGTTAATAGAGTTGGACGTTAGGCCTTAATCTCTTTCTAGGTCCAGAACTAGCATTTGCTAATATCAGAAACATGGCATAAAACATTTCTTTCACTGGGACTCAAATAGAAGCACAACCGAAACCCATGCACTTAGTTAACCATTAGTCTACACCAATGGTATTATAACATATAAGTGCAAAAAAAAAAGTAAAGTCATGACACTGTTTGTTGCGTGTGCGATCTTACACAACATACTGAATCTATACTCTGTTTCCAAATAGTATTCAGGATCTATATTAATTTGTAGATACTAAACTAACATAAATAGAGTGATTTAAATAAATAAAATCCTATGTGAAGTCAAGGTTATGAGAATGATTCAAACCATGTTTTCTATTAATAGAAATTCACAAAAAAAATATCTGCGCCAATTAATACTATATATAATACCTTACATGCCATTAAGAAAGCGACACCGTGCTCAATGTTTTGGTGTCTAAATTTTGTACTTCTAACACCAACTCGTAGGACATCAGAACATCAAATTTGATGTAATTTCATCTCTAATGAGATATCAAAATAACATTATCTCACCAAATTTGATGTAGAATAAACAATATTATATCAAATTTGGTGTAATACTATTCATCACACCAGATATTTAATATACATATTTTATTTTATTTATTAATTTGTTCTTTATTATTATTATTTAGTTCAAATCTGTAACTAAACATAAATGTACTGTATTATTTGTATTTTTAATTATTTTTACATAATTATTATTTTTTAAATAAAAACCACTAATTGATTATTATTATTTTTATATTGTAAAAATAAAATATCATAGAACTTTTATATTGTATTTTTCTTTCAAGTAAGAAAACACTAAGGCTGCAATTGGATTATTGATTTATGAAATGGAATGATGTGGAATGACTTATTCCATTAATTCCAAAATAAATTTCATCATTTTTAATTGAATGGAATACTCATTCCATCAATTTCACAAAAACAGGTAAATTATAAAGAGGAATGTTTCCACAAAAAATTGATTATGAATGAATGGAATGAATTTAATTCTATTTTTGCAGTATTTCTTTTTATCATTCCATTTATTTTAATTTCATCAATTCCATATTTTTCTACCAGTTATAACCTAAAATGATTATTATCATTTACTTTATATTGTAACATATTTTCATTTTATAGTATCAATTATAATCTTTATTTAAGTTATATTAATCAGTGATGAACAATTAATAATATTACATTATTGTAAAATTAGATTTAATAGTAAATAATTAAAACATTGTGTAATACTATTCAATAAACATTAAAATAACATTTTTTATTTTACAATATAGTCAAGCTTGTATTACTAACTAATACAAATTTTATTAAAACAAATATATTATTTTTATGTGTTTTTCGTAATTAATAATTTGTAATGTAATATTTTATAGGGGAATTTTCAAAAATACCACTTTCAAAGTACCATTATTCATCTTTACCACCACTAAAGACACATTTTCAAAAATACCTTATTTATTAAAATAGTAAATACTCTTATATCTTTGTTTTGAAAAGGTCATTTTATTAGTGCTATAAGTATCTATAATTTATAAATTAGTTTATAAACCTTAATAAATTAGTCTATAAACCTGTATATATCAGTTTACAAACTTTATAAATAGTTTTATAATCCTTTATAAATTAGTTTTAAGTGTTTTTTATTAGTTTATAATCATTGTATAAGTCATTTATAGAATTTTATAAACCAGTTTTGAAATTCTTATAAATCAAAAGTCAATTTTTAGAAATTAATGAATTAACTGATAAAACCTTGTCAAGTTAGATAGAATTTCAACCCTTCCGTTTCTTATGTCAGGATATGGATCAAATAATAAATATTCTTTTTTAGGTGGTCTGCGAGCTGCTGCTCAAGCAATTAGTTATGAAATACCATTAACTCTATGTGTTTTATCAATATCTCTACGTGCGATTCGTTGAAACAGAAAGGTTTATTCCGTTTCTTCTAGATAAAAAAAAATGAAAAAACGGAATATATATATTTATCTTTCGGGTTAATCTTAATAAAAGGAATTTGATAGTTATATATGAGTGAAAAAAACTGCTCAGAAATTAGCAGTAAAAAGAAAAATTAAGTCTCATTTCCTATGTACAAAGGTTAAATGGAAATAAATATAAGCGCAAGAATCACTTTACCCCAAGGTTGGTTGATTAGTCAGCCGGGCTTGAAGCGGGTTAAAAAAAATATTAACCGTATGACGTTTTCACTATCAGTTATATAAATTACTATACATATACATATATTACAAAGTGAGCGGCAATTAGGTAAAAACGCGTGGATGGTTAGAAACACCAAAATACACAAAGAATTTGTATATAGATATTAACCAAATTGAAAAGGATATTTATGCATAACATAAGATAACAAAAAAAGAAGGTTAATTGGGGCTTGAAATTAGTAGAAATGATCAGGCAGTACTCCCCAAGATTCCGATTCAGAGTATGCTCCCATCCACCGATAAATGTAATGACTATCAGAAACGAAATAATCCTTTATTTTTTTTTAAGTCCACCTACTTTTTTTTCTAAAAAAGAAAGAAGAATAGGAACGAAACAAGGATATCTTTTTTGATAGATTTCGAAAATAAAATAGAATTTCTATCATGAATAATAAACTAATAGGATGCTTAATTCTTTTTCGTAATTGAAAAACACGACGGGCTGAAAAACCTAGTTTTATTTTTACAAGGGTGCTTTATTAAAGGATTAAGTTATTACTCAATAAATAGAAATTAAAATTTGTACATTACTATTCTCACCGCTATTACAAAACCGTACATGAGGTCTTCGCCTCATACGGCTCCTCGGGGGCCGTAAATAAATATAAGGACCAGATTAGTATTATTTAGATGGATATGATGTGTTCTAAAATGGATTAAATAGGAATATATCTGGGATCCCGAATTATACCAATGGAATTCTGTCTGCTCAAATTCTAAAACTAAAAAACGCGCTTCGGAATTCATCTCATCCTTTACAAATTTTAATTTCTATTTATTGAGTAATAACTTAATCCTTTAATAAAGCACCCTTGTAAAAATAAAACTAGGTTTTTCAGCCCGTCGTGTTTTTCAATTACGAAAAAGAATTAAACATCCTATTAGTTTATTATTCATGATAGAAATTCTATTTTATTTTCGAAATCTATCAAAAAAATATCCTTGTTTCGTTCCTATTCTTCTTTCTTTTTTAGAAAAAAAAGTAGGTGGACTTAAAAAAAAATAAAGGATTATTTCGTTTCTGATAGTCATTACATTTATCGGTGGATGGGAGCATACTCTGAATCGGAATCTTGGGGAGTACTGCCTGATCATTTCTACTAATTTCAAGCCCCAATTAACCTTCTTTTTTTGTTATCTTATGTTATGCATAAATATCCTTTTCAATCTGGTTAATCTCTATATACAAATTCTTTGTGTATTTTGGTGTTTCTAACCATCCACGCGTTTTTACCTAATTGCCGCTCACTTTGTAATATATGTATATGTATAGTAATTTATATAACTGATAGTGAAAACGTCATACGGTTAATATTTTTTTTAACCCGCTTCAAGCCCGGCTGACTAATCAACCAACCTTGGGGTAAAGTGATTCTTACGCTTATATTTATTTCCATTTAACCTTTGTACATAGGAAATGAGACTTAATTTTTCTTTTTACTGCTAATTTCTGAGCAGTTTTTTTTCACTCATATATAACTATCAAATTCTTTTTATTAAGATTAACCCGAAAGATAAATATATATATTCCGTTTTTTCATTTTTTTTATCTAGAAGAAACGGAATAAACCTTTCTGTTTCAACGAATCGCACGTAGAGATATTGATAAAACACATAGAGTTAATGGCATTTCATAACTAATTGCTTGGGCAGCAGCTCGCAGACCACCTAAAAAAGAATATTTATTATTTGATCCATATCCTGACATAAGAAGTCCGATATGAAAAAATCCTAAAAAATCCTAAAAAGTCCTAAAAAATCAAATCTAAATAATCAACTCTAAACCCTAAACTATATACCTTAAACCCTAAAAAATCAAATCTAAACCCTAAATCCTAAACCTTCAAATCTAAACTCTACATTAAAAATAGTGGTAAAAGTGGTTAGTGTAAACATGAAAAGTGGTACTATGAAAATGATATTTTTGGCAATTTCTCTATTTTATATTAAATAAATACATGAAAAGTGTAATTTTGTTAAACCAAAAAATATAAATTTAAATAAAGTTTATAAACATAAAATTACAAAATTTTAAAAATTTAACAAATATAATAATTAAGTGGATGAAACAATTATTTATCAATTACAAATAATAAAATATAAAATTATTAAAAGTGAAAACATCAAATAATATATAATATTAATTTTAGTGTAAGATTTTGTGCTATATTTAGAGATGACAAAAAAATATAACAACAAAATACCAAATTTGGTATCATAGTTGGTGATACCCTAGTGTCGTTGTGTATCTTTGATCAAGAAAAAATAATGTCGTTGTGCACTCTCTACTATTAGTGGAACACGTTAACAAGCTCTACGCTACTACGTGTCTTTAGTCTAAACTTATTAAATCACTAGTCCTATATCACCTATATACACAGCGTTGAAGATTTTTCAGTTGAAGATTAATTTTTCCTTCAAGGTCCAGCACCGTTGAAGATTTTTCTAGTTGCCTACGAGAGTTTTTTTAATAACCATATCTTTCTCATTTTAATATAAAGTTTTTTATCTGACCAATAAACGCAAAAGAGAAAGGAGGTGCGCAGGACAAATCCCTATCGAGTGATATAGAATAGCGTCACTGGGTAATTGAATCCTTTATATTCCAAACTTTTTGGTAAATCATTCATGGCTAGCCATGTCCATCGTGAGTCGTGACGTGGGATTATGTTTCATACTATCATGCATGTTACGTATTAAATATTTTATAAAAAATACTAAATGAAACATGCATGAAGATAACGAGCACGTCGGCTTTCTCTAGAGGCCCCTGTATTAAAAGAGAAACATGTAAAGATAGACTCAAGAGGATATGATATGATTGGCTGAATTTGTTATTGCCACTAGATAAATATCACATCTTGCATAAGTAACCTAAATTTCACGTCTAGGATTTTTTTAATGTTCACAATTTATTTATTTTTTATATATAAATTTGAACATGTAATTTCCCTGTTTTCCGTTCTTAATTTCTTTGTAGGGATTTAAATCTATATTATTCTATGAATTTGAACGTGTAATTTTTCTGTTTTTCTTACTGTATACTCTCTCTGTTTTTTAAAGATAGATGTTTTAGAAAAATAAATTGTTTCACAAAGATGTATTTTTTATGTTTCCAATACAAAAATTGCAAATTTCAATAAAATTGATTGAATTTATTGAAAGACTATTGGTTAAAAGGCATTGGAATTTGATAATTTCTAAAAATAATGTATAGTTAATGTGTTTTTTAATATATGTGAAAACATCAAAACATACATCTTTAAAAAGCAGTGGGAGTATATGGTTATAGAAATAGGATTCCTGCAAACTGTTAATCAAATGATTCTTAGAGAAGAGATGATGGAGTAGATAATCATCTACGAAAACTAAATTTTACTAACAACCCGTGGGTCAATCATTGATTATGTATTTGCCAAACATAATAATCGAGTGAAACATCAATTTGTGTTGTATTATTTCTAGGATACTACCGTGATGTATGGTGCAAATTATAACTCTTAATGCTGTCCAATGCTGAAGCAAATAGATCAAGTTTTCCAATTAAATCGAACTCATTAGCAAGCTGCACCATATAAAATATTGATAAGGTTAATTATTAGATTTAAAAAGAAGGACGTTAAAATGAAAAGCAGATAAGGTTTACGTACCAAATTGATTTTTTTTTTTTGCGTAAAGTAATATCTCTAATTATTGAAGTCTTTATTGGACAATATATGAGTGATGATTCCACTCCCATGTAAAAGAAGAACGGGATAATATCAATCTTTTCTGTTTTTTCCTCTTTTTCTTTCACTTTTCTCTATAAATATATATATATATATATATTTTTTGTAACTCACTAATAACAATAATGTGTCTTCCCCAAAATCTGCTAGAGAACACTTGGCAACTTGTTTAGTTGTATTATGATTGTGAGAGTGCGTATTATATTATCCCATTATCATCTCTATGAAAAATTCAATTATATTCGAGAATACGAATTAGAAATGAAGATTATCTCCATCCACTATTAGGCAAAACGTTTGATAAAGGTTCCTCATTTGGATTTAGTACAGTTGGCCGGTAGCTTTGGTGAACCAAAACTTTATGTTTTTGTTTTTTCAGGTATTTAAATATGTTAGTATGTTTTTGATGGTCAAATAATTTTTTTAATCTTACACTCATGTTTATAAAACTTTAAACTAAGATCTAACCGGTGAATTTCTTAGAAACATTATGAATAAGTTGAAAAAAATACAGATGAATAAAATTATAGAAACAAAGAAAAAGATTATTTTTTATCAATTTTAGTGAAAAATAAATTTATTTAATATTCCTCTAGAATGAAAAGAATTAAAAATGAATGAAAAAATATTTTTTACAATGATAAAACAAATTAGAAATACAAAGAAATGAAACATTCTTTTTCATTTCTTAATTACCAGTTAGACCCTAAAAGATACATACATATAAAATATATTTATATTCTTAGTAATGCAATCGATTTTAGGACACTATCGTAAAATTGAAGTAACTAGAGAGAGAACTTAAGGGATTTTAAAAAAAAACTTAAGGGATTATAAATATAAAAAATGCTTTTGAATATATCGACATCTGGTTCTATGGTGTAGTGGTTAGCACTCTGGACTTTGAATCCAGCGACCCGAGTTCAACTCTCGGTAGGACCTATATTTTAAGCTTCAACAATAAATATTGCATTTGGGCCATTCTGTTATTTTCTTCCAGGCAGTTAGGCCTTCTGTTATTATCCCAGTACGACCTCTTCTTTTTTCTGATTCAACAATATCTATTGAATTTGGGCCTTTCTGTTATTTCTCCGGTCCAATGACATCAAATAGTATCAAACACCCATGCTTTGTTTTTTTTTGTAATTATGTTTTCTGCTGCTTTACACAGCAGGGAGGGTTGATAATGGGTGATAATCGAACCATAGTTCCGTTGTCAATGGTAGTGCTCGAGGTTCAGTAGCTACTTTCTGTGTTCCTGGCTTTAGAGGTTCTTTCCAAATGATTGGTTTAGCTTACATTACTTTTGTTTCTCAGCACCTTGGCTTCACACTTGGAACGTGTTTTGAGAGAACAAATTATTGCAGGAAAGCATTAGGGGACACATCCAGAATTACTGGTTAGCAACTGAAACCATTCAGTGTTGCCGAGATATTTCAGGAACTCTATTGGCCAAATTATCCTTTGCAAGGTCGAAGTTTTCTGAATCCATTTTTGAGTTTTTGGAGTGTCATGACTCATGAATGAAAGTGACTCTATAACTCATTTTCTGTCCTCGTTCCAGGCGTATGTTTACTTGGATGAAGGCATGAAGCTCACAGCATTAGGGGCAATTAGTAAAAAAGGAAAGGGTATTTGCGAACTTCAGGGAGTTGATTTTATCTAATGTTGATGTGATGATGGGAACCTTCTCACCAAATCGTTTGGTTCTTGTAATGGCTATATTACTGGAAGCTAAGGTTAGCAAGTGTTTCTACTTGTCTTCATATGCTGATCTTCTTGTTGCACATCTTCAGCTGTCTAAGTAACCTTCAGTCCTTCACTCAATAGTAAAAACAAACACAGCCTGTTGAAACGACAAAGATATGTTTAAGGCATTCGGTATTTATACCACATTCCAGGCGATGCTTATGTACGTTGTACACTTCTTAATTTAAAAAAAAAAAATAGACGAATCATTCTCATAACCCTTGACTTCACAAAATGTATAACCTCTAAATATACTCCTCTCTCACAAAATGCATAACCTCTAAATATACTCCTCTGACTGTGTCTTGTTACCTTCATTAACAGCTCAGAGACTTGCCATCTTCCACACAACCTGATTTCTCAGTGCTCAAAGCCATCTCTTGTCTTACTAAAAAAATCTAATCCAGATTTGTCCAGCTTTGCTCAAGTCTTGTTTAGCACAATGAGTCTACATCTATGCATAGTTATCTTACCAAAATTTGTCAAAAGATATTTTTTTTCCTAACAAAAAAACTCTCTGCATGTTTTGAGATTTCATAATTGTAATAGTCAATAAGCTCTGAACCATAAAGACACCAGCAATACAATAACAATGAGCAAACCACCCTACTTCTTCCTCATTTACTACTACAAACTACAAACACTACTAAGAGAAGAAAAAAGAGAGCAATGGCTGTCACAAAAGACTCTGCCTTTTTTTTTTATAATATCACGAGAACTCTCTGCCGAGCTTCTGTAGAGCACAAAACATCTTCCTTCTCGACCCAACAGCACTGATCCCCATATCCTTGAGATCCTCCAACGTCAACAACGGCAACACCTCTTCATCGACTTCATGCATCTCAAACATTGGCCAGTACCTCCCTAACCCTAACTCCTGCAGCCATATCTTCACTCCTTCTCTTCCTCTTCCTCTCTGCCAATCTCCCCTCTTCTCGTACCTTGTCCTGTTCTCCTCCTCCTCCTCCTCTGTCGGAGACTCCGAATCATCTCTGCTGAAATCGCGAAACCCTTCTTCCAATTCTTCATCTTCTTTCATCGTCGCCCAATTCGACCTCACCCTCTTCGCACCCGCACCCGCCGCCGCAGCCGTCGTCTCTCCGCTCGAAGCTTTCACCCACTTGTTGACCCGCCAGGTCCCGACCGAAATCGGATCTTCGTCTAGGGCGGCTCCGGCGTTGTTGTTGTTGTCGTACACGGAGCTCAAGTTCGTCAGGGCTCGAGTCCTCGACGAAGGCTGCTGCTGCTGCTTCCCCGGCGGCTCCTTCCTGTTGCTCCACTGCGGACGCCGCGCGTGCGGAGAATCGTACGGCGCGTGCTGGTACTGGTCGCCGCCCCCGCCTCCGCCGATGTCTCCTAGGCGAACGCTCGGTCTTCTCAGGCGTTTCGTTCCGGCGGATGTTTCGGGTGCTTCCGCTGAGGTTATTATCGCCGGCGGAGGAGGATGGATGAAACCTGAACCGCCGTTTGTGTTGTGACCTTCCACCAAGTGCTGCAGCTCGGCCATGGCTTTAGCGAGACAGATAAGAGAGAGGGAGAGAGATTTGAAGGAGATTGTTTTCTCGGTTTCTTACTCTGGAACCATTATCCTTCCACTGACATGCGCCGATTGGGGATTGGTGAGGACGACGCAAGTGGAACCTTTTGTTAGGGTTTATCTGGCGAAATTGGGTGTGGAAAAAAAGAGAGAATCGTCACTCCGAAGGAAAGACGAAGAGAGAGAAAGAGAGAGATGACAAATGTGTTCAATAGTGGACACGTGGTTGTGGAGGAGATACTGTTTTGTACTAATTGTTTTTTTTTTTGACATCGCTGTTTTGTACTAATAGATTCCAGTCTTTTATTCAACCAATCAAAGCGTTCATTTATCTTTCATTGTCATATTATAAGGACATAAATAAGATTTATTAGCAACTACTGTAGATTCTTTCTAGTAATACAATGAACTTTCTTGTTTTTGGGTTAATCGAACCCATTTAATTGATGACAGAAAAAACCCCATTTAATTTTGTTTTCATATAGGTATATTTAAGACGTATCCACTATGCAGCACATTGTTTTTTTTTTCAAACTAGATCTTTTGTCCGCGCTACGCGCGAAAAATTGTGTTTAATATGTTAGTTCTGATTTTGTTGTGTGAACGAAAAATATTATAGAAATATATACGTCTTAAAAGTATTAGAAGTGTAAAATGCAGTATAAGAGGAGGTAGATGCATTGATTTATGTTGTTTGAATATTGTGTGTAGTTTTATCTACTCCTATTGTTTTGAAATATATATTGTCTTATTTGCTTAGGAAAATAGTAAGATTGGCTTCATACTGCATAGATTGACGGGAAGATGATGAGATGCTTTTCTTAGTTGTGGTTTATTGGTGATGGTCTTCTTATTTGTTGAAGAGAATTTTTTCGGAAAAAAGTTTCCTACCTACACAAAGTTTACACTAATGTGGTAAAAACCATCCGATGTATGAAAATTATTAATAACTACACCAAATTTATGTTAATACATGTCAAATATGCAAAGTAAATTATTATATGGTGGCAACATCATGATCGAGTTTAATTGATTTAAATCTAAGTTAATAGGATCAATCTGTAATTTATTAAACTTAATAAGTTTAATGGTTTTTTTAAAAAGCTGATTTATTAAGATTAATAAATCTAGTTGATTTTATTAATAAACTTAGTAAAATTAATAATTTATTGAATTTAATAAATTTATTAAACTAAATAATTTTCTAAAATTTATAAATTTAATAAACTTATTAAACTTATTACACTTATTAAACTTAAAAATTAATAAAATTAATAAAACCAATAAATTTATATATTTTAATAATTTATTAAGTTTATTAAGTTAAGTTTAATAAATTTATGAAGTTTAATTAATTTATTAAGTTTCATAAATTCTTAATTTTATTAATTTTATTAAATTTAATAAGTAATAATTTTATTAACTTTAGTAAATTATTTTATTAAGATTATTAAGATTATTATTTTTAAGTTTTATAAATTATTAATTTTATTAAGTTTATTAGTTTTATTAATAGATGTAATAAGTTTAATAATTATTATAATTTTATTAATATATGTACTAATTTTAATAATTTAGTAAGATTTATAAATTTATTAAATTTGTTAAGTTTAGTAAATTATTAATTTTAACTAATTTATTAAATTCAATTAAGTATTAAGTTTATTAAGTTCATTAATAAAATCAATTAGGTTTATTAATCTTACTAAATCAGTTTTTTGAAAAAAAGTCAGTAAATATATTAAGTTTAATAAATTACGGATTGACCTATTAACTTATAGTTAAAATAATTAAATCCGACTGTGATGTTACCACCGTATTAACATAAACTTCGTAAATATGATATGTATTAATATAAACTTTGTGTAGTTATTGACACATTCTAATACATCAGATAGTTTCTACCACATTAGTGTAAACATCGTGTAGTCAGAAAACTTTTTTCTATTATTATTAAAGAAAATGTTTATTCGTTTGGTAAAGTTTTACTTCCCTTTGTCGTTGAGAATATGCCAATATATATTCTTCTAATTAAATCGATATCTGGAAAAAAGTTTCATTACTTAGCTTTGGTTACTTTTTTGTTCGGAGTTGTTCCTGAATTTAAATGTGATCGTAGCTGATTTTTGAAAAACTGTTTTGATGGAGTGTATTACTTATCGACGTATAAGAGGTACCTAATAGCAATCAATACGTATGTCTCTCACAGTCTCAGTACTACACTCATTTGAGCTACCACAGTCCCAAGTTAAATAATAAGTGTTTCTTCTGAAAATTCTTTATGTATTTTAATGGAATCGAAGACTAAATAAATAAGCATACTGTTTGCAAATATTAAAACAAAGCTGCAAATATTAAATCAAAGCAAGATCGGAAGTTTATAATTAAAAAAGCTTAATTGTGGCTGCAAAGGAAATAAAAAGACCATGACCCTGCATCGTATGGAATGAGTTGTTTAACCTCTAGTTTCCATGTTTAGGACGGTCAGCCTTCTGTGAATCATCCCTGTTACTTGTACTTTCATTTTCCTAATCATCAATAGATCCAGAGCCAGCAACGACATTTGCAGAAGGCACATCAACTTCATCATCTTCATCAAGTGGGATTTCAGTTGGAGTTGGTACAGGTGATAGAACTTCTGGTGAGACAATCTTAGTAACAGTTATCTTGCCTGTTGAGTTGAGGTCTGTTTGTCCAAGTGTCGATCAAAAGCTTGGGTGGGGGGTGGGGGGGGGGGGGGCGAGACATCTCATGGCCAGCACCAAATTAGCCTAAAAAAATTCAAGGAAGAAAAAAGTGAGTTTTAGTGACCTGGGAGAGGCCACAGGGTTTTAAGTTGATGGGTTACCTCAAAGTAGTGGTCAAACAATTCCGCAGCATTCTTCTCAGTCAACTCAGGTCCTGGTTCACCAAGTAGGAAGAAAACAGCCTGGTCACTACTATCGTAGCTATCTGAAAATTAAAAAAAAAACACAAATAAATCTCTAGAAAAATTAAACATAAAGTTGCGAGGTTAGAGTTCAGACTTTGCTACACCAGCAAGGTTAGCGTTGCCACACTTGGCGCACATCAACAGAAAAGGGCCTTTGGTGGCCTTACTTTGACAACTGTTGCAGGCAATATAATACCATGCACTGTCACGCCCAACATAACAAATTGTGACTATGTACTCAAAAGAAGCTTCCTGCAATAGTTTAAAAGCTAGTGACTTACATAGACATGGATTTTACAGAGTTATCTAAAGCATATTCATGCTTGATGTTGTAAAATATTTGCCCAATTGTAATTGTCTCAGCCTTTGTAACATCATCTGCATTAACCCGCTTAGAAATCTCTTGGTTAGAACTCAACCTGAGACAAATTACAAAACAAAAGATTTGTCAGGTTCACTCAATAAAGTCTGAATAGAACATTATTTGGAATTGACAAAGTCAACACTGTTGTCTCTACATACCAGTCTTATCACCGACGGAGACAGATGTTTTGTGCCTCACGCCGATTCTTACACCCGAAGAAGCTCCGGTCTTCACGACCTGTTTGCCTGGACTGGAAGAGACCGGCGCACCTTTGTTTGGCTTCACCGAATTCACATCGCCGGAACCGCCACCGGAGTTGACGGCTGGGTTTACCGGACCGGCGGAGACAACCGCCGAGATCGCTTGCTTCACCGAGGGGACGACGCCGGATTGGTCACCGGTTTTGACCGGAGCAGAGAGGGCCGCCGCTTCGCATTTCGAGTTCACAGGGTCGCTTGAACCGGTAATCTTCATCGCGATTGAGATTGGAGAGAGGAAAAGGAGCGATTGAGATTGGAGAGAGGAAAATGAAGTTTGGATGTAAATCCATTGTCGTGAAGTGCAGGTTTTATAGAAGACCCGAAGAGGAAGCCAACGGACCCCATTAATGGGGTTAATGGGGGATTGAAGAGTGCGAAGACGTGGGGGAAAATTGATTACACGGAAGTCTGCATCGCAAACAGAAGGAAGAGGAAGATGAACAGGAGCGGTCTCGACAATCCCATTCGGCCCTTAGGGTTTACGCAAGGAAAGTGATGTGAGCATTACTTTGGGCTTACGGGCTGGCAGCCACACCACGGTTTCGAAGCCCAGAGACCGAGTTCGGTTCAAGCCCATCAGAGGCAGATAAGTTGTGACGTGGATGTATGCTGAGCTCCCATTGGTTGGAATTAAAAGAGTGACGTGGACACTCTATCTATGAAGTTTATTTAGCTTTTAGTATAGTATTGATTTCTTTCCTTCTTATGAAGTTCTTATTAATTAAAGTTTTCTAGAATTTTTGGATTTGTTTTCTCTATTTTTTTTTGTATTTGACTGTCACACAACAGTCCATGTTCGTCCTTATATTTCTAATCCTACTTTGGGCTTTAATCAGCACCTTGTATGGGCCACCTTTTTTATTCGGCAAATAGTTTATATGGGCTTTTTGGTCTTGTAAATGCAGGGTTTATCGGACAGCGCGTAGTTGCCGTTTTAAATTATCCAAAACGGCGAAAGTTTTCCCTAAAGACACCGAGGTGATGATACAAACGGCAAGAAGTTCTAAGGAGTAACGTGAAAGCGGCAAGACTATTGCTGAAACCTCGTGGCGCGTGGTTATCTCCTCTAAAACCTCTTCCTTCCGGCCTCATCCTCCGAAAGCCAAGAACCCTAACTTCTCTGCAAGTCTGCTTAAAACCTCATATGATGAATTGAAATGGTGAATGTTTTTCAACTTCCTATGGCGATTTCCAGTGTGGGTTTCGCGTGCAGATCCTATTTTCCTGTTCGTAATCGTACCCTCCAGCATCACTGCTTACGAAAGGTAGACTTTTTTATTACATGGAAACAAAATATTACAGTTCTGTATTCGATTTTGCTATATGGTTTTGGTTGTTTCGTTTTCAGATTGGTTTCAACACTATTGCTACTGCTGCTGCTGCTGCTGCAAATGAGACAGTGGACGAGCCAGAGGGTTTCGCCAAGGTCGGTGATCGTCAAGACAAAGTTCCTGATGGAACCAGTAAGACTGAGTTATTAGTTTAGTTAGTCCCCATATGTACACTTCTTATTGGACTATTGCTACTCTGTTTGTGGAAGTCAAACTGAATGTTGGTTAATTCAAACTTTGAGTTTTGTCTGCTCAACTATTTCGATTGATTTTTGCTTTTGGCAAAATGAAGGGGATTGTGAGTGGAAGCAGGTGAACTCGAAAGACCTTGGTATAAGCAGTTCAATGATTGATAAGCCCACAAGACAAGTGCTTAATGGCCTTAAGAGAAGAGGTTTATGCTTTTATGTCTTTAGCTAGCTTCTGTCCGTAGATTTCTTCAATTTCTCAAAATTTCATTCAACTACATCTCGTAATGGTTGTTGATAAATAAATAAAAAATATTTCAATTTTATTGTGTAAACTGTAGGACATGATGTTTACCTTGTGGGAGGCTGTGTAAGAGATCTTATTCTGAAGCGGACACCAAGAGACTTCGATATACTCACTTCTGCATGAACTTAGAGAGGTTGCTCCTTCTTTTTTTCTCTCTATTTACATCATTTCAATCTGATTTCTTTTTGCTTTGGTACCAATCGTGTGTAGGTGGTTCGGACTTTTTCAAGATGTGAAATTGTTGGAAGAAGGTTTCCTATATGTCACGTACACGTTGGTGATGATATAGTTGAGGTTTGTTTTCTGTTTTAACCTTTTTGAGTACAATAACTCTCGTTGTTATTTTATTTTATTTTTTCTTTCTTTTGTTTGAGTAGGTTTCTAGTTTTAGTACCTCCGCACAGAATTCTTCGAGAAACATGAGAAGAAGTGAGCTCAGAGAAACAAGTGGCTCAGATGGTGACGAGGATTGTATCCGTTTGAACAACTGTCTGCAGCGAGATTTCACTATTAATGGGTAATCTTGTTTATACGTCAGTGATTTTGAAAAGTACTCTTCCACGTCTCTCTGTGTATGTTTTACATTCATTTTCTTATCTCAGGTTGATGTTTGATCCATATGCCAAACTCGTGTATGACTATCTGGGAGGCATTGAAGATATAAGAAAAGCTAAAGTGTGAATGTATCCAACTTTGATTCTTTCTTTCAGAATTTTTTTGAAAGCAAACGTTTTGGATAAACATTTATTCTCAATGTGGTTGTACAATCACAGGTTCGAACAGTTATTCACGCCGGCACATCATTTCAGCAGGACTGTGGTAAGTTTATTAAAAGAAACAATTTTTTTTTATTCTATGTATTCGTGTGGACTAGTGAGTAACTTATTACCTGTTTACAGCTCGGATTCTTCGTGCAATAAGAGTTGCTGCACGTTTAGGTTTCAGAATCTCCAAGGAAACAGCTCATTTTATAAAGCATCTTTCTTTCCTAGTACAAAGACTTGACAGGGTATATATGCTTTACATCACTGCTGCATCTATCCTCCAAAGATATATATACTTGGATATATTTTTCGTTAGCGTGTAATATCTATTGTTGAATGTTCAGGGAAGGATATTGATGGAAATGAATTACATGTTAGCTTACGGATCAGCAGAAGCTTCTTTGAGATTGCTGTGGAAATTTGGGATATTAGAAATCATTCTACCAATTCAGGTAAAAAGTTTCACTTCTGTCTCTCTTTGTTGGGCATATTATTTGTTTAATGTTAACTTTGGTATATCACAGGCAGCATATCTTGCGCGGAGTGGTTTCAAGAGACGTGACAAAAGGACTAACATGCTTCTGGTTAGAAAAAAAAAAGCTCTCTCTCTCTCTCTCTCTCTCTCTCTCTCTCTCTCTCTTAGATATATTTAGATGTCAAGAAACTGAAAATGAGTATCGTATCACGCAGTCTCTCTTTGCTAATTTGGATAAGTTGCTAGCTCCTGATAGACCTTGTCACAGCAGCTTATGGTAAAAGATAAAATTCATATCTTATCTTATCTTATCCATGGCACATTCTTTTGTCTGATGGTTTATTATAATTATTATCTGGAATTTTTTAACAGGATAGCAATCTTGGCGTTTCACAAAGCACTCTCTGATCAACCTCGAAGTCCTTTAGTGGTAGCTGCGTTTAGCCTCGCTGTTCACAACGGCGGAGATATTCAAGAAGCTGCGGAAATCACAAAGAAAATCACTAGGCCACACGATAGCAGCTTCTTCGAGCTAGTAGTGCAAGAGCCCGAGGAGGAGAATATCGAGTTTCAAACACTATTAGACGAGGTCATGGATCTTGACGCATCTGTCAAAGACGCTTTGAACCAGATGACTGATGGGTACTATATTTCTAAAGCTATGGCAGCTTACCCTCAAGCACCGTTTTCGGATATGGTAAATAAGCCCCTTGAGAAAAAAAAACCATCTAACAAATTGTCCGAACAATGGTGGTGAAATTGGATGTTTGATGTTGTTTTGCAGGTGTTTATTCCGTTGCAATTGTACCTTAGAGCAGGGAGAATCTTTGAGTGTGTGAGAGAAGAGAGGCAAATGGGATTTGAGGCAAAGCAAGGAAGCAAGATTGAGTATGCTGCGTTATATTCAGGGGATGTTACGGAGATCCGGCATGTGTTTGCTAGGGTTGTGTTTGATACTGTGTTTCCGTTGAACCTATCTCAAGAGTTATAGACAAATCTTCTGTCTTTGAGTTCCTTAAAAAGCTTCCAAAGAAACTTTTTCTTTCACTTGGAATCTTCTTCTTTTTGGCGCGCGCGTAGAGTTCGTTTGTTTCGTTGGAGTTTAATTGGTCAAATGACATATCTACCCCTATAAACTTTTTTTTTGTCGACTACCCCAATGAATTGAAAATAAATTTTGTAGGGAAGAGTGGATGAGAAAAAAAATAAGAAAAAGCAGATTGATAATTTTAATGTTAATTGCTGTTTTTTTTTTGCTAAAAGGATTAATAAAATGTAATTTTACGGATATATATTGATGGTTAGTTCAAATTGTGTGACTCGATAGTTGGATAAGCAATGCCATATGTATGACTATAAATTTTAAAAAGAAGTTATGACATATTTATTTATTTTTACCAATGATATTATGTCATTAAGTGTGATCTATCCTTAACGCCACTTCTATACTAATAAAAGGGATGTACATTAAAATATATGTAGTCGCAAAAGACATTTTTTCTCTAATTTGCGTAAAACAGACAAATCCATTTCCAAAAGAAATAGATTTTGTTTGCCAACAAAAGGAATTTTTTATTATTACATACTTTATTTGTCAACGATTTAGAGTATTCTTCCAATTGACTTGTCTTTGAATTTAAATTACTAAAGAACAAATATATTATTTTAAAAACGAATCCAATAAGCAGTTGACTATTGGGGGTCCCATATTTTCCTCCGCTAAATCTCGCAAAAACCGCGCTCAACGCATGTGTTCTTCTTCATCGCACTAAAAACGCCACCGTTTTAAACAGTCTCACATCATTTAAAAAAAACAAAACTGCTCGAAACTGAGAAGGAGTTTGGTAGTAACAAATCTTAACTTTTTAAGTGATGGATCTCAGAAGAACAGGGAGCCGATCATCTAACAACATGGAATTAAGGTCGACGCCGGCTTCTCCCGCTCACCGGAACCATCTCGGTGGTGTTGGTGGCGGTTACTCCCCCGCTCATCGGAACCAGAACGTCGCCACCAAAGCCGCGGCTCAACGGTTGGCGAAAGTCATGGCCTTACAGCACAAACACAACGATGAATACGACGATGACGACGATGATGACGATGAAGATGATGAGGAATTCAAATTCGCTGCTCCTTCTTCTGGTACCAGTAACTTACCGGCGGTTCGCTTCGCTCGTCGCGATCGATCGCAGTCGCCTGGGGTATAAATAATAATTCATGATCTGTGTGTTTCGTTTGATGATTATGAGATTGAGCTTTTGGCTTTTTTTTTTTTTTTCATTTTGAATTAGATAAACAGATACCTCAACGAGCAAAATAGTTCACTGCGTTCTACGTCGGCTGGAAGGTCGTCGATGTTTGGTAGATCTGTAGCTCCGAGTGCATCTCCCATTTGGAGGCCACCTAAGGCGTCACCGAAACCTCCACATGATAACAGGTGAAGAAGGAAAGAGATACACTCACTCTTCTTACGATGTTGTGTTGTTGTGCGTAATTCCAATTAAGTTTTAACGTTTTTTTTTTTCCAGATATTATGGTGATGTACCTTTGGTTAATTCGAGAGATAAGGGGTATCCGCGGAAAGCTTCAGCTCTTCGTGATGAAGTATGTGTTTCATTTCCATTTTTTAAACTCTGGATTGAAGTTGAATCTTTTTTTTAATAAAATAAAATAAGTCAGGAGACTTTGACTTGAAGTCTGACTCTATTCTTAATTTCAGTTGGATATGTTGCAAGAGGAGAATGAGACTGTATTGGACAAGGTTCGATGCCTTTGTCACCTGGAATTTTTTTTTCATTAAAAAAGTACATGTATTAAGCTATTATCTTCTTTTTTTTTCTGTTCTCATTCCCATAACAACTTATCTGGTTTAACAGCTTCGCTATGCGGAAGAAAAACGCGAGGCAGCAGAAGCCAGGGCTAGGGAGCTCGAGAAACAGGTTTTGATTTTCATTAGCAACACATGCTTACATATCTATTTCTGACTATAGCCGCTGAAAACAACAAGTCAACCATTGCTTTCATTACGTTGTTGAACCAGTCAGTCTCTTGTCTCGTTTCTTTGTTCTGCATCTTTTACATATGCGTAGTGAGAGACAAAAAAAAAGCAGTTGCATACCATTGTTTAAGTCTCTCGGATGTGGTGGAATCATGTAGTGTGTTTGATTGACCAAACATATACGAAAATGCAATGAAGCTATACTCTGCTATCAGTATTATAAATTTATAATATATGAAGAAGCAGACAGTTTTGAGGACATACCATGCATGCTCAATGCAATGAACTTTCCTATGTCTACGACAATTTTAATTTCATGGAACCTTCTCCTGAAAGATTCTTTTGCTTATTCCTTTGTCCCAAAAGGTTGCTTTTCTTGGAGAAGGAGTGTCTCTGGAGGCCAAGTTGATAAGTAGGTGGGTGACCCTGTGAACTCTTTTATCTTTCTCTACTTTAGAAGATACGGCAGTATTATTTATAAAGGCTTATGATGAATTGTGTTTTCTTTTTTCTTTTCCCCTTCAGGAAGGAAGCGGCTTTGCGCCAAAGAGAGGTTAGTGTGTAGTAGAAGGAATAAAATGTCTTTTTCTCTGTTCTTTGGCCGAGCTCACATTTTCTACTATTCTAATGCCACATTAAGTCAAAGATATAGACACTTTTCGTGAAGCCTAGCAATTTAGACTGAAATGGCTGGCATTATGGTTCCTCCTAACAGGCTGCTCTTAAGGCTGCTAACGATAAAGAAGATGAGAAGAAGGAGGAGCTTGTTTCCCTCCGTTCAGAAATTCAGGTAAAGTATTATTCAGTACACTCTGGTTTCTTAATATATGTGCTCTTCTGACCTGAATGATGAAATCATGTCTTTTACCTTCAGATCCTGAAGGATGAGGCTGTAAAAGCTGCGGAACGGCTTCAAGAAGCAGAGTCAGAAGCAAATGATCTTCGTACAATGACTCAACGAACGGTTTTAACAGAAGACGAAATGGTAATGTTTGAAAAAAACTCCAAAACTTTCATTATCATTCAGATATAAAGATTTCTGAACGTATGGCAAACCAATGGATCATCTAGGAGGAAGTAGCCTTGAAGAGATGCTGGCTTGCCCGGTATTGGGGTTTGGCAGTGCAGCATGGTAAGTGATGCATCCAACTTGACAACAATATCTTCTCATGATAAACTTGCTCAGCTTTCTCTAAGTCTTATAGTTGTGGTGAGAGAGTTTTAATTCATTGATTCATGTGGATTATGTAGGCATTTGTGCTGATATAGCATCATCCAGGCATGAAAAGTGGTCTGCTCTGGCTCCTCTTCCATTTGAGCTGGTCATATCTGCTGCACAAAGGGCCAAAGAGTTGTCTGGAAATCAAGGCTAGTCTAAATACTTGACCCCTGATACTGTTGCTTGCTATCATCATTTATTTACCAATATTTTGGAATTGACCAGGTGGGAGTGATGAGAGCAAAACTGAAAGCTTTGTAAATGAGCTAACTGGAGAAGGCAATATCGAAAGTATGCTTTCAGTTGAGATGGGTTTGAGAGAGCTAGCATCCTTAAAGGTAATCAATCTACCCCTTGTTTCCAAATTTATGTTTGTTGTTCCCCTTGGGATCTCCAAGTACTAAATGAAATTTAGGTTGAGGAAGCTGTTATGCTTGCACTCTCCGAGAATAGAACACCGAGTTTTGTTCGTCAAGGTATGTATATATATTTGCATACAAAAAAAGAATAGTTTAACGATCCTTTGTAGTCACTCTTCTCTCTGTTGAGATACTACTCTTAACTTAGTTGTCTGTTTTTTCCCATCTTTACAGAGTCCAAAGGGAATAGAGAACTCAAGTTTGTAGAAGCATATGGTAAGGAAAAATTCTCCCTAATCTTTAAGATACAGTGGGTTGTTTAAGGTTATAACATCTATCACATTTGTCAAGTGCAGAACTAAAAGAAGGTGAACAAGAAGATGTTGCCTTTAAGCAGGTAATTTCTTTTCCTTCTCGTCCATATTACATTTTATCCTTTAGCTAGAGAGGTTCAAACACCAAGATGTGGATCTTAGCAACAAACTATGAAATGGTTTTAGTTACAGTCTTTACGGATTATATATATGCAATGCAGGCATGGCTGTTGTACTTCTGGGCTAGAGCCAAGTTGCTCGGTGTGGAAGAAGACATTGCTGATGAACGTCTCCAGTTTTGGATCAGCCGTAGCAGCGGAGAAACACCTCCAACCTCTCACGATGCTGTCGACGGTAATTATAAGCTTTCTTCATTTCCCTTTTTGTCCTAAATCCTAATTCTGTTTCTTATCTATCACACACATCTGTTTCTTATCTATCGCACACACACTAAAGCTAAACTGGTGTTTTGTTCTTTACAGTGGAGCGAGGTATGTTAGAGCTAAGGAAACTCGGAATAGAGCAACAACTATGGGAAGCTTGTCGCAAAGAAACCGAACAGCTTCATCCATCTTCTTCTCCTACCTCTACTCTCGCAAACCTCGACACTTAGTTTATCATAGATTATCATAACTTGTATGGGGAGAAACAAAACATAACATTATTGTATCATCATTTTAAAGTCTTGAAACCAAAAAAAAAAAGAAAAAAGCTAAAAGTCTAACCATTTCTGGAAGTAAACACACGTTGAAGGGGAGATAACACCATCAGGCGTACAAAGCCCAATATGCGGACAAGCCCCACAAGGCACCGAAGCAAAAGCACCATCCCTCGCCTCACCACCACCTCCCTTCTTCCCCGTCAGCTTATAACAAATCTCCCCAATCCTCGTCGCCGAAAGTTCAGTAAGCCCGTTGCTCTTCACCTCCATCACAACATTATCCAAAACCAAGTTCTTGAGTATCTCCCTCGTCTGCTCCCTCGTCAGCCTGTCCGCCTCGCTCGCCTTGTCGAAATACGAGTATATCACGTCGAGCGTCACCACCTTGCTCTTCAGCTTCTCGAGTATCTTGACGCAGATCTCCTTGAGGCCTTCGATCTTGGACACGTCGAGGGCCCCGTCGGTGTACCAGTCACCTCCCGTGAGCTCCTTGCAGGGCTCGAACTCGACGGCGAGGAAGTGTTTGATGCCCTTGTTGTTCATGTTGGGGACTTCTTTGATGAGTTTGCTCTTCTTGAGGGAAGTCAGGGCTCGTGTCACGAGGGTTGGTTGGATCTTCGTGGCTGTTCTCATCTCGTACGTGGTTGCTCCCTTGCCTTGCTTGCTCCGGATGAAGCCGAGGATGTTTTTTCGTCTTCGTTTATGCCGCCGCTTGATGATGATGATTTCGGCTCTGGTCGTTTTCGTTTACTCATTTTTCACTGAGATAATAAAACACACAAACTTTATCAGATTAATGTCTCAATTCCAGGATTGGTGAAGATCGGATTCAGTTTTACCTCGAGAGTGTTAAAGACGAAGGCTTTATTATGAGTGAGAGAGGAGCTCAGACAAGGGAGAAGCCGACAGTGATTAGAACGGAGGAACACAAAAGGTTGATCTTGTAAGAGAACCAACCCTAGTTTTTTTTTTTTGCAATAAATAATAAGTTCAGTGATATTTTCAAATTGAACGCTGAACTTTAGCTGAATCAAAAGAAGTACAAAAAATGGTGTTTAATTACATTGGGGTTAAACTGAATAGTACGAAAATTAAGAGCTTTAAGTGTAATTAAAGAAAAGACGAGGGTCTTTAATATTTAAAAAAATATCCTCCCGTCTTCTTTCTTACCTCGGGGAAGCTAATACCTTGCGACTTCCGGCAAAGCTGACATCCGAAGAAAAAGACATTTTGAAAAAAAAATTAAAAAAGGAAGCTTTTTTTTTTCCCAATGGCGGAAGCAGAGAAGAAGCGAGATCAAACATTTCCTCAGGGAAAAAAATCATTACTTTATCCCCCCACCTAAATTTAGTAATCTATCATCATCACCTTTTGTGACTCATCATTACACCCACATTCCTCTTTATCTCTGTGTACAACCAGATTTTGATTTCTCCTTTTTTCACTGATTATTGAGATCTGATAATGATGGTGGTGTCACAGGAGAAGGAGGAGGAGAAAGATCTGGACCTTGGCCACTGCGACGAGCACGAGTCTCCTCTTCCTCTCACCGTCACTTCTCGTGTATAACTTGCTCGAGCTCTCATCTAGGATTCAATAGTCCCCCTTAGCTTTTTAATTTAATCTAAAGTTGGGGACTTTGTTGTTGGCAGGTTCTGTACATGTTAGGAGACATAGCAGCTGGTCCAGCTTATCGGTTTACCCAATGGTTGGATTTAGTTCGTAAACGCAGTGCTACTTACGGTTCCTCTGGCTTCCCTCACCGTCT
Source organism: Raphanus raphanistrum subsp. raphanistrum (assembly GCA_019706035.1). NCBI lineage: Eukaryota > Viridiplantae > Streptophyta > Magnoliopsida > Brassicales > Brassicaceae > Raphanus > Raphanus raphanistrum. Next base: position 19,831,802 of record CM033983.1, read on the forward strand.
TCACCGCCTCGATGATATGGTCTCAAGGTTTTAGACCTTTTTTTTATTCCTTTCTATTTTTGTGCTTTATGGTTTTTTGGAATCTTATGAGAAGAATCAGACAAGATTAGATTGTTAAGGGGTAAGTGTGTTGTTTCAGTGCAGGAGAGAGGAGTGCTGATCCAAAAAGTCCACCGAGTAAGGAGACTTCAGAGATTAGTCTGTGGGAAAGACTTGGCAAAGCTTCTATTGTGGATATCGACTCCAGCTCCTTTTCTTGGAGCATGCTCTCTTCCCTTCACCACACTGAACATAGTAGCAGCACTGATCATTCTGAAGAGGACCAGAGTAAACCTCTCGAGGTTACTGTGAATTCTGGGGGAGTTGTTTTCTTCGCCCTGTTCAGCCATCCCAGCTCTGAAGATGCTTCCCGAAAGGAAGAAGCAGCAGCGGTTATTAAATTCGCATCGTCGAGGATGGCCACGCAGTCAGAACGTCTAGGTTATGAGTTTGCCAAGTGGCTAGGTGTGCAGATTCCGCAGGTTGCTTCTTTTTTTTTCCTATCTCTACTTCAAGAAACTGGTAGTATTGGTTCCGCTCACTTTTACCATCATCATGAGAGACAGGCTAGAGTAATTCATAGCTGTAACCCTGAGTGGACACTGATCAAAGAAGCAACTGAGAAAGCGCAAGCTAAAGCGAATTCGGAAGGAGACGAGGTTGGTTTGGTGACTTGTTCAGAACTTCTGGAAGCCCTTGAGCTCAGTCGTTGCCTTCTCTTTATGAGGTGCAAAGCATTCATCTTTATAAAAAAAATACCATTTTAGTATAGTATTGTTAGGGGGAAATTTTCAAAAGTTTAAATGTTATTAGATAAATATAACAAATATGTAAAGATAAAATATGATGTGGAATCGTCTAATAGCTGAACAGAAAATTTAATCTGAGTAATTAGTTGGTGAAAATAGTTGAACAGACATTTGTCATTACCTAAAATGGATAATATAGGCATTGACCTTATCCCACACTTTCAAATTTGTTGGTATGTGATGCTTTGTGTAACACCCCTTCTCAATTGGCAGCTATGTACATGGATGTCCATTGCTAGAGAGCATGAGCAGTTTCGAAACCGAAGAAAAAGCAGAGAGAGCTGCTTCAGCGTTAGGTAGAATCCTGGTGTTAGATCTCGTGATAAGAAACGAAGACAGACTACCCTGCCGTCAGCTGAGATGGCGCGGCAACCCTGCGAACCTCTTGCTGACAGACAGGATCAGTGTCATCATCGACAAAACCTCCTCTAGGAGTGCTCTTTCGAAGAAGCGTTTCGATTCCGCCATCAAAAGGTGCCATCCGAGAGACTACAGATCCATCCAGAAGGAGAGGAAGAGCCTTCCTCTGTCGACAGCAGGTCTAGGCTTAGTGTCAGCGATCACCGTCTGGTCTCTCAGTCGTCTGACTTCTCTGATATAACCGAATCGCCTAGATCGTATGACTACCGAGTTCATGAGTCCCATGTCTGATAGCTCCTCAATGGCTCCTGAGTTTCACATTGTTACTATAGACTCTGTTGTTCCACGGACGTCCTCCTGCTGGCAAACGAGCAAGCGACCAAGAGATCTATCCGAGATTAGTTCGAGCTGCTTCTCAACAGCAGCCAGTATTCTTCGAATCTGTTATACGAAATAACAGAAGGATGGTTTAGGGTCTTCCACAGGCGAAAGATGGTGAAGAAACACCTACTAATGTAGGTGACGCCAGGTTGTGCGTGAGTTTCGAAACGGTTTTCGCGCTGGTCTCAGGGACTTGCACGAGTTCCACATCTTCCTCGTCACGCTTCATCAGAAGCTAGACGGTTTGCTGCGCGCGTTTTTCAGTATGATGGACAAAACGATGTGTGCTGATTTCGAGAGAGATGACTTCGCTGTTCCCGAGTCTCCATCGCAGAGTTTTGGCGGCGGCCATGATCATCATTACCCGTCTCCTTCGAAAGAACAACGGGTGGTGACTAGTGATAACGGCTTTGACCAGAGCGAGTCAGATTTGTCGCAGAGATCGGTTCCTAGGACGCCGGGTTCTGAAAACAAGGAAGGGGGAGGAGATGCAACTTCGCCTAAGTCACGAGAAAGCTGGCATGGGAGATACAGTAGAGGTGGAGAGTCTCTTAGTAGTCAGCGTTTGGCAGCAAAGCTCCGTGACTTCCATAAATTTGCAAAGATTGATGCGGAGTCTAATAAAGAACTAGACCAGTGGAATGAAACGCTAAGGAACGAAGTTATGAAACTCTGCCAAGAGAACGGTTTCAACACTGGTTTCTTTGAGGGGAGTGATAATAACAGTTGCACCTGATGCTTACGAGCTTAAGGTAATTATTATGAGTTTCTCTTCTTGTTCATAAACATTCTCTATTGATCACATTTTACATGATGATTAACAGGTTAGACTTGAGCACATTCTTGAGAGGATATCATTGATTACCAAAGCTGCTAATACAGGAGAAACCATCGATGATACAAGAGAATCTCTTCATCGGTGGAGGATTGGCTGCAAGGTCTGTATACACTCTTCAGCATTTAGGTATAACTCATATTCTTTGCTTGTGCGCTAATGAAATAGGGCAATCAGATACTCAGTACCCTGATCTCTTCAACTACAAAAATTTCTCAGTAAGTTAAAACCTTTCTCTTCTTGTCTGTCTCCTCTCTTGATTGTCACCATATAAAGTAGAGAGAGCGCTCTCTTCTTGTGTCTTCTGTTTTGACCAGCAGATAACCGACGATGAAGACTCAAAGATTGAAGGCATCTTTCAAGAAGCTCTTGATTTTATCAACCATGGTGAAGAAACAGGAGGCAAGATATCTAGTTCACTGCTTTGAAGGTCGGAGTAGAAGCGCAACCGTAGTGCTTGCCTACCTAATGCTTCGAAAGTAAGTTGTTAAAAAAATATGTTGTAAAGAGCGAATTCAAGAACTGAAAAATAATACTCTCTGGTTCAGGAACCTGACGCTTTTAGAAGCGTGGAGCAAACTGAGGAAAGTTCATAGGCGAGCTCAGCCGAACGACGGGTTTGCCAGGATCTTGGTGAACATTCGACAAGAAATGTCACGGGAAGGTAGTCGATGGAGTGGAGGCAGAGGAAACCGACCATGAAAGTGTGTCCGGTTTGTGGTAAGAACGCAGGTTTGAGCAGCAGTTCGCTGAAACTGCATCTCCAGAAATCTCACAAGAAAGCTGTCTTCGGGAAGCGTGGACAGTGCGATGAACATGGAGATACAAAAGGCTTTGGAGGCACTTCAGCTGAGCAGTGGTCGTGGCTCGAGTGTTAGCTCCAGTTCTTTTCAGTCTCTTAGTGGTTAAAGAGAGTTCGGTTTAGTATCTATATGTGGTTTGTTTGTCCCGGTTAAAGTCTCTAACCAGAACATCTTTCAGTTTTTTTTTTAATACTGTACTTGTTTTCCTTTTCCTGTAAGGATGTTTTTAAACTTGGTATACAACTAAATAAAACCTGTTTGATTTGGAACAAGATCTTGTTAACTTGGTACACAAGTAAAACTTGTTTGATTGGAACAGGATCTTTCTGTATTTAAACTTTCAAACTTTTTTTTTGTTTCTAACATTTGGAATATAACCAAAACACTTTTATATGAATGTTGTGATTGTATTATGCTCAATAAAACTATCTTCATTTATCTCCCAAATATTTGATCATCAACATGTACTATCTGAAATATGAATTATTTCTTTTACGCTCTAGTGTCAATCAAGGATTGGACACAGACACACAGTACTTGATTTCTTCTAGAGATACCAAAGACAGAAGTCACAGCACAGTCGAATGTAGTAATTTCAGATGACGAAAGTAGTACGTAGGTTTCTATTCAGCCTGTGGATAAACCAAGTCTCACACAAAAGGGATCAACAAACAAAACATTGCGAGAGAAATATAAAAACCAAACGAAGAAAACTCTCCGTTACTCCAAAAAAAACTATTACATTCCAGTGAAAGCCTTCTTTGCAAAGGCAGATGCGCCGGCTGGGATCACCTTCAACACATTGAACCTCACGGTCTTTGACAACGGCCTGAGATGAAAAAAAAACAAATAAAAAATCAGTGTTCTACAGCGTGCCTATATCATGTAAAAGAATATAGACTCTGTTTTATTTTTCCTACAAGACAACAATATGTACCTGCATTGGCCAATGATGACATGATCGCCTTCTTTAACACGGAAGCAGGGTGAGACATGGGCTGGGATGTTGGAATGCCTCTTCTCGTATCTGATCAAAAATTTTAATAAGATTTTTTAAAACATTGATATCTTCTTCTAGACTGTATCAAGAACAATGAAGGTTTCGTCATACCTTTGATACTTCTTGACGAAGTGGAGATAGTTCCTGCGAACAATGATGGTTCTCTGCATCTTGGCACTGTGGCAAGTACCAGCTAAGATACGTCCTCTCACAGACACAGTTCCAGTGAACGGACATTTCTTGTCAATGTAATGTCCTGCTCCACAATTTTTTTTAAAAAAACACGATTACAAAAACATGTCTGAACGTTTTTGATGTTTAACATTTTAGTTTCCTCAACGATATTCAGATCCACACTAACCAAGAAAAGTTACCCTATCAAGCTAATCAGTTATCATAGATCAGCTCTAAACAAGCAAACCTAGATTACTACTCGGAAACTCAATTGTATTATTAGTCGTAAATATTAGAAAAGAAAAAATAAAATAAATAAAAGAATCGAACCTTCAATGGCATCGCGGGGAGTCTTGAAACCCAAACCAATGTTCTTCCAGAAACGGTTTCCACCTTTGCCAGGCCTCTTTCCTTTCCCTGATTTCTTCGAGCTTAGGAACACCTTTGGTTGCTTTAGAAATGCCTTCTCAGTCTGCAACAATACAAAGCCGAAGACGATGACTAGAGTTCATAGAAATGAGGATAAGGAAAGACATAACACATAGAGTGCACACGAAATCGAACCTGTTCCGCCATGGCTACTGGTTGCTCCTCCTGCTGCTTCTGCTGCTCTCCACCGATGGATTTGAGGCAAAATGAGATGTGAAAGAGATGCAAATGAAGAAGCTCCGGCCAAAACCCTAATTTCATTTGGGCCTTCTATTTCATGAGCCCTCTGTAGTTTATTTCAGGCCTTAAGCCCATTTTATTTGGACTAGAAAAATACAAATTCAAAGGAAAATCCTTTCAAATTAAAGCTGTAGAAAACTAGAAATACAAGTTTAACAAATGCACTCCAAATCAAATATATAAGTAACGTTTCCATACATGAGTTTCTATGTTGCAAATATTAAAACCCACAGATTAAGCAAACTACAAACGTATAAATGGAACCCTTTTTCTTTGGTTTATTTTCCACATTAAATAACACAATGAAAATTAAAATTGAAAAAAATAAACCATTACAGCAACACCAGATTCAGTTCATGTCTTCACATCGATGTATGATATAGAAATCACATGCATCCAAATAGCTTTTTAGGCGCAGTTCCAGTGGCACGGTACTTGGCAGCTAATTCCTCGGCTTTGAGAACATCTTCTCCACGTCTAGCTTCGATCATGGCCTCTCTTCTCTTCTGCCTGTTTGTGGATTTGAGCTATTTTGTTCTTCATTTGCTCCACATACTCTGCCTTCTTCTTCTCCAATTGTTCCTGTTGAAATTGGGGACAAGTCAGAATGACTTTAGAATAAATGAAGATTCTGAGAAGTAAAAATATACCTCCATTTTCTTGAGCTCAGCTTCCACTGCTGCTTTCTTGTTGTTCTCCCATGACTCAATTGAAGAAAGTTTCTTCTCAGCTCTGTTTCCAACATTATTTTAATATTCTCTCGCAACCTTAATACTAAAGACTTAATTATAATATTTTGGCCGTTTAATTGCAAGAATATAACCGGTGGTTTGATTGTTATATTATGTATAAATGTTAAACAAATCAATAAAAGTTTTAAGATGTTACTTGTTCTCCACTTTGCACTTCTCAGCCTCTTCCCAAGCTTTGATAAGTGACATCCTCTTCTCTGTCTCAACTCTAGTCCAGGAACCGCATCTTCGACTCCCCCAAATTTTTTAAGCAAGTACAATAATTTATCAGAGTATGTATAAAAATAAGAGACACTGTTGATAAACACACGCGTCCATATAAAACCTTTAAACCAACAGGTCTGATTTCATTTACGACCCTAATTAAAAACGAAACACCTACTTTACAGGTTGATTTTCATACATGGCTATGATTAGGCCAACCAGCCTTTGCTAATACCTTTGTAATTATTTTTCTCTCTTTTAGGTCATATTAGTAGTAATCCCTATTTAGTTTAGTTACCTCGATTAATTGAGCCTTCTTTCTTTTCTTCCCCTGCTTCCTCTGCCAAACAAGAAAGAAAATGATATTATAAAATAGTCATCACCAATCAAAATTGGTAGACTTCCAATTATTAAAGAACAATAATCTTTGAGTTATCATTGTCCCAGAATAATAATTAGCATAAACACAAAATTTGAAACCTTTTACGTTATTACTAGGATAAGACCTGCGCGTTGCGCAGGGTGAGTGTAAAAAAATAAAATATAAAAACATGGTTTTGATAAATATAAGAATTATAAATTGGTCGCTTTATTATATATATAATATGAAATTGTTCACATAATATTTATAAATTAACGGAAAATAATTATAATTGGAATTGTGGATTTTAATTTATGAATTTTTTCATTGGCCGATTTTGTTTGATATTTTGAATCCATACAAACAAAAGTACGTTCAATTATTTTAGTTAATTGTATCATATATAAAAAGATTTATATATGATCAAAAATAAATTAAAAGGCTAATTATCACAATTTTGGAATTTTTAGAAATTGTTCACACCTTTTTCTTCTGGATAGTAAACAAAATTTGTCACGGTCGGAGAATAGACAGATTGATATATGATCAAAAATAAATTGAAAGGCTAATTCAATACCATATTAAATTATATCTATTTTGGTTTAGTTCGATTTATATACTGTCGTTTTTTTGTTTATTCAATTTTGGTATGGTCTCGGTTCGGTTTTTTGATATTTTGTTTGATAAAAATTAGATACCATGTTAAAATCATATCTATTTTGGTTTGCTTCGAATTTATATAATGTCGATTTTTGGCTTATTCAATTTTATACTAAAATAATAAAATATATTTGTCTTGTATAACATCTGTTCAATTTAATTTTGTATCAAATTTATTAAGCACTACTCTAATTTTAAATAGAACTTTTTCTATTTTATTTAACTATGAAAAATAATTTTTAAATAAATTATAATTATTATAGATTTAATAAGATGAAAAAGATAAAATATATATAATATAGTAAATTTTAAACAAAAATATGTCAATAAAAGCCTTTACTTAGAAATAACCAATTATATATAATTAAGTCTTAAATATTAAGATCATATCAATAAAATAAACTACATATATATTATATTATGGTATTTACATAAAACTATACTAAGACATTTTAATTAATCAGTTTGTTCGGTTTATATGGTTTGATCGGTTTATATACTGAACCATATCTATATACCACATTTTTAAAAATAACATCTACTCAGTTTATACAGTGTTACCAAATCAAACCATTTTTTCTATTTCGATTTGTTTCGGTTTTAGTTTGTCCAGTTTTTACCGAACTGAATACCCTTAGTTCAAATTACTATATCGTAGATAGTTTGCAAACGTGTTTGGTGTACTAAATCGTACATAATATAATAATTTATATATAATGTTGACATTATATTGTGATAATAGTTATGCTTATTTTATTATTGCAGATTTGCAGGTGTCAAACAGATATGCAAATGGCTGAAGCAACAGTTTCCATCTCGTGATGAAAGATAGAAGAAGGATTATTAAATATCGATTGTGTTGACATACAATATCAACTAATGAGATCATATGCGACACTTCCTATATGTTCGATTATAATATGCATTTTTTATAATATGGTTTGCTTAAATCTTCTATGAGGCTATCACGTCAGATTTATGAGTACTTAAAAACGCCACCTAGAATAAGATCTTTTAAAATTAATACAAAATAAAGGTTCATATTTTTCAAATAATTCTCAAATAATATATAGGGGATATGTGTATATGGTATTAAATGTGAAATGTTCATATTATGGTATGAAATCTGTTTTGCCATATTTACTTTTACTAATTCACCACTTGAACTTAACAAAATAAATATACACGAAATAACTGGAATATATATCATTAACCTGTCATTTATTTCCAAAGAGGTCAATATATATTTTGCACTCCATGATTAGCGTGATTGAAGGGTTTACGTATATTTTAGGAAACTTTGTAATAAGGAAACCAGTAATATATCAATTTTAGGAAACTTTGTAATAAGGAAACCAGTAATATATCAACACATCAATACATTTCTCCCTTTTCAAAAAAAAAAATACATTTCTATATTAGCAGAATAAATGTTTTTTAATCTATTTCTTCATCTTTGCATTGCAAATCAATGATGGCATTTATTTATAGCCTTTTATTATAGAAACTTGTGCATATACTTTGCTTTGTGAAATAAATTATATATATCCCCTTATTATAGAAATATTATATTATGCATATACCTTATGTATATTTAATGATATATATATTATACGGAGTGTAAAACCCGTTTTTAATTAATTCGAGTGACCATTTAAAAATTACATTGACATCCCAACAATAATTCAATATACTTATTCTAATACGTGATTGACTCTTCTACTGAATATAATACATATTCCCATGATTAAAAAATAGCTCAAAAATCTAGTTAAATAACAAACAAAATATTGAAATCTCCATAATAAAGGGATATAGTCACATCACTATTTGTTAAGAACGCATATTATAAAGAAAATATATGCGCAATACTTTTTAAAAACCATTCATTTTTTTAATACAATTGGAAACCAATTACACCGAATGATACCAGTCACAATGTTGGAATGCTGAGTTTCTTAGAGTTGAGTTCTCTAATGTTGTATATTATGAAAAAGTGAATATAGCCAACTGAATTTTCTAATGTTTAATATATTAATTGTAAAATATGTTAAAAAAAAACTAATGGCACGGTACCTCCACACAGAATTTTCTATTGGTAACAGTGATTCTTTTTTATTATATTTCTAACAGACAATGATATTTACGACGACAACTGATATTTATTTGGTTCTGCAGTATAATTAGAAAGAGGTGTATAATCAAGTGTAGAAGAGCTCTTCGTAATGATGGAGCCATACGAATTCATTCATTAGTTACGGTTAAGAAAACATTATGATTTATATAACTGTTACCAATGGCATAGATTGTAATTAGTCTAGATAAGTAAGGATTAATTTAAACATGAGCCGAGGAGGATTGTCATGATGACACATCATTAAAATGGCATGACTGTAAATATATTACAAAACAAATGTTACTCTTCAAATTTGCTTCTCTATTAATAAGAAAGGGATTTACTTCTAAATAAAGTTATACAATATTGTCCTTAGTTTGTGAACTAAATAAAAACGTTTGGAACTTTGTCAGTAATAATTTCCAAGGAGACTGTGATCGCTTAATATATCTTATGGCACAAGTTTTCTTTCATTTCTTTCAGCCAAACTTGGGTAATAATTTGTATATTGAAGAAGAGATTAGTAATTACTTGCGACGATGGGAACAATAGCCTTGGAGTCCTCTAGCTTCTCCTCTGCAGGCGCCGGAGATGGAAGAACTGGTGGTGGAGCCACAGGCTTCTCCTGTGGAGCAACATCGAGCGCAGCAAGAGGTTTCTCCTCCGGAGGTGGCGCTGATGGAGTTGGTTCAGACACGGTAGGAACGTTCTCCGTCACCTTCTTCTGTTCCTCTTCGGCCATGTCGTATATGACGTCAGGTATAACAACTAAAGATTACAAGAGAACAAAAAATATCTGAAGAGAATCAAGAATGATCCAGAAGTCTGGCTATTTAAGAGAGAGAATGAGAGGAGAGAGAAGAAACTGAGCTGGAATTGTTTGGTAGTGATGTCTGTTCCTCGTTGTCATAAAATGACTCGCCTTCTTTCTTATTTTATTTGTTTTTTCTTCTAAATTTAGTATATCATTGATTCATTGATGGACGATCATTAATCTTTAGACCATATAAACGTTAGACCGGACTTAGAGCTGGTAGAACCGGTTTGCTACGCCGAACCGGGTCATATTCGATGTAAAATTCCAATATTAGATAAAAATGTTAACCTTATTTTTGGTTTTCTTTTGGTTTATTGTAAGTTCATACATAAACTTCACATGAGACAAGGGTTTCATCCCGCGCCGCCGACGTCGGAGCCGCCTCACGCTCTCCGGCGATAAACTTCTCTCTCTGATGGCTTCTTCTTCTCCTCCTCCGCTTCCTCGCCCCTCCCCTGTTCCGCCAGATCTATTGTTTCTGCTCCCTCTGTTAGACTCGGGGATCCCTCCTGTTCCCACATTCGATTCGTTTAACTTCGGGTCTCTTCCTCTGGTTTCTCCGTCAGGAGCAGAGGTCCCAAGCCCTCTTCCGCCTCCGGAGCTTGCGGCTGCGCGAGCTCTGCCGTCTTCAGCAAACAAGGGTTCTTGGGTTTCAAAAGTTAAATCGTCCTTTCAGCCGCTTGTCAAGATAGCTTCACCGTCCGTTTCAGTTGATGGCATCTCCTCGATTAAAGCTCCAGAATCCATCACTCTTACCTCTTCGACTGTTTGGAAAGACCATATTGTAGCCTATTTTCATGGTCTTCCTCCATCCCCTGCAAAGGTGTTCAATGATTTAAATCCTATATGGGGAACGAACGGGAACATTTCTGTCAAGAATCATTCAAAGAGGTCTTGTTTGATTTTTATTCCTTGTCCTATAATCCGACAGTGGGTATTGGATGTGGCTTTCTGGCATTCAGGGAATTGTTCTTTCACTGCTATGTTGTGGCATCCGTCTTTGAATCTTTCGGATATGAAGTTAGTACATGCTCCGGTTTGGGTTCTTTTCAAAAAAGTTCCGCCTGAACTGTGGTCTCTTCTCGGTTTCAGTACGATGGCTTCGGCGGTAGGGTTCCCAGTCCATTCCGAGTATCCAGACTTGAAGCCGTTCTCGAATGGAGTAGTCAAGTTGCGAGTGGTGATTGAATTGGACAAGCCCCGTCCGTCGTTAGTTCGTGTGACGGATAAGTTGGGGAATGCAGTCTCACTTCCAGTTGAATTTCTAAAACTTCCTCCTAAGTGTGGGGGTTGCGGTGAACATGGCCATCTTAGGCTTAGATGTCCGCAACCGTCTGTTCGCACCTCATATCCAGCTCCTGGTTATCCTTCTTACACTGGAGTTATGGCCAAAGCTTCATCGGATTTGGGAAAGAAGGCTTCGGTTCCAGCAACTACCTCAAAATCTCTAGCTCATTCTCCTCTGTCTGTTAGATCAATTGGCAGTACGAATCATGTGGGGGATGAGGATCAGTTGGGTGGTTCCTCTCTTGTTGTTCGCGCGGTTCCTTCGGATCCTCCTGACCGCAAACTAGTAAGGTCACAGAGTTTACCGGTAGAGTCTCCATCGGCTGAGAATCAAGCTGCTTCTTCAGGTTGGATTCGGGTCGCCGATCGGTCTAAAACGAGAAAGAGTAAACAGACTTCTTCGACTGGACACAGAAAGACCTCTCCTATATCCAGTTCGAAGTTTGCTGAAGAAGAGGAAATGATCTCTGCAGCTCAAGGCATTCTCAGGAGTCGGTTGGCAGCTTTAAGTGAGAAAAATCATCAACAAGGGTCCACAACTTCCCGGAGGCAACAGAGGAAAAAGATTCGACAGAAAATAGAGTTGCTAACTTCCGCTTCTGATAATGATCTCTCCTCTGCTTCTTTGGCGTCTGTTTCAAGGGTTCCTACAAACACTTTTGGATTAGCTTCTGGTGGGCAATCGCACTCGCGGTCTGCTCATCTCCCTGAAGCTTAGTGCTCAGCACTCCCTTTTTTGTCTCTCAATGAAGAGTTTTTTTTGGAATGTAAGGGGCCTCAACGGAGGTGAACGTAAAGCTTTAGTAATAAATTGGATTCGGCATAACCGGCCTTTATTAGGCGGTTTTTTGGAAACACATGTGAAGCAAGAAAATATTCAAGGTATCATGAGTTCAGTAGTCCCGGGGTGGAGATTTCAGGGGAACTACACGGAAGATGCTGATAATGGGCGCATCATAGTGGCTTGGGATCCGATTCTTTCGGTTATTGTCTACTTCTCTTCTCCTCAGCTAGTTCTTTGCGGTATCTTCAACCCTCAGACTAGGCAGAGATTCACTGTCGCTTTTATCTATGCTCGTAACAGAAGAGAGGAAAGGGTAGAGCTTTGGGAAAAGATTAAAGAGCTGTCTCAGTCCCGGAATCTGCAGAATTCTCCGTGGATCCTTTTAGGTGATTTTAATCAAGTTCTGTCTGCTGCTGAGGTTTTTGCTATGACTCCTGCTGTCTTATGTCAGAGAGGACTTCAGGAATTCTCAGACTGCTTGGAGGAGAGTAATTTATTCGATTTGGCGTTCAGGGGATGCGAGTTCACTTGGTATAATAAGAGTATCACTAATCCTAAATCCCGGAAGATTGACAGAGCCTTGGTCAACGAGTCTTGGGTCGATACCTTCCCAGACTCTTATGCTTTCTTTGATTCTCCCGGCACGTCTGATCATACTCCGTGTTTGATTTATTTGGCAAACCAGCTGGCTCCGAGGAAACCGAGGTTCATCTATTTCACTATGTTCGCGATGCATCCTAATTTTTCGAATCTTTTAAATTCGGCTTGGACAGAGACCACTACTTCGGGCTCTTCTATGTCCTCCCTTTATCAGAAACTGAGGTCTGCTAAGGTTTGTTGCAAATCTATCAACAGGAGCAGTTTCAGCAATATTCAGCTAAGGGCAAAAGAGGCTCATCAGGCTTTGGAGCAGGTGCAAATGCAAGCTTTGACCAATCCCTCCTCTCAGTTATTTGAAGAAGAAAACGAAGTCAGAAAATCTTGGATGTTTTTCGCAGCAGCAGAGGAATCTTTTATATATCAGAAGTCGCGGGTTAGATGGCTATCTGTGGGAGATCTTAACACAGGTGTGTTTCATAAGTACGTGAGGGCTAATTTATCTAAAAACGTGATTCATTATCTGTATGATAATATGGGAGCCAAGATTTATGATTCGATCACCTTGAAAGATATGATTCTGCGGTACTATATGGATTTGCTTGGCTCAGCTAATGCCAGTGTCACACCATTCTCAGTGGATCAAATTCGCGAAGTTCACCCGTTCCGATGTTCTGCTTCACTCGCATCTCAATTAGAGAAAATTCCAACAGAGCAAGAGATAAGAGATACGGTCTTTGCTCTGCCTAAGAGTAAAGCTCCCGGTCCTGACGGTTTCTCGGTCGAGTTCTTTACAGCATCTTGGGATACGGTCGGTTCTGATCTGATTGCGGCAGTGAAAGATTTCTTTATAAATCCGAGTTTGTCAAGGCAGACTAATGCGACAGTGATTGCTCTTCTTCCTAAGATTCCTGGTGCTGCTTCTCTCCCTGAGTTTCGGCCAATTTCTTTGTGCAACACAGTTTACAAAGTTATTTCTAAGATTATTGGAGCTCGCCTTAAGCTTATCACCCCGTTAGCCGTACAGAGGAATCAGGTTGGGTTCATTTCAGGTAGACTGCTGTGTGAGAATGTTTTATTAGCCTCTGAGTTGGTAACCGATTTTAACAAGCCTGGTCACATTTCGAGGGGATGCTTACAGATTGACATCACAAAAGCATATGATAATGTGGATTGGAATTTTGTGATGAACATTTTAGAAGCCTTCGATCTTCCTGAGGTTCTTATCAGCTGGATTCGTTGCTGCATCTCTTCACCGCACTATTCTGTTGCCTTCAATGGGGAGCTTGTCGGATTCTTTCCCGGGAAAAAAGGTCTTCGCCAAGGAGATCCTATCTCGTCCTCCCTTTTTGTAATGGCAATGGACATACTGTCCAAGAAATTGGATCTGGCAGTGCAGAACCATTTGTTCCGACCACATCCCCTGTGTCGTTATCCCTTGATCACTCATTTGTGTTTCGCGGATGACATGCTGATTTTCTTTGATGGAAGCGAAGCATCGGTTATGGCTATTGTTCAGGAGCTTGCTTCCTTTTATCTAGGCTCGGGCTTGGGGTTGAATATGTCAAAAACAGGGCTCTTTCTTGATGGCGGCAATCACCAAGCAACAAAGGAACTAGCAACCAGACTCGGATTCTCTCAAGGTTGTCTTCCAGTCCGCTATTTGGGTGTTCCCTTGATGCCTCATAGACTCAGACCTCAAGATTACCAGCCTCTGATAGACAGAGTGAGGAAGAAAATCACGTCTTGGACTGTTAGGAATCTGTCCTTTGCAGGTCGTCTCACCTTGATACAATCTGTGCTGTATGGAATGTTTAATTTCTGGGCTTCAATATTCACTCTACCTCAAGGATGCATCGATGCAGTAGAGAAGTTGTGTAATGCCTTTCTTTGGAGTGGAGGCCCGGATTCAGCGAGAGGGGCTAAGGTTTCTTGGGAGTCTGTTTGCACCCCAAAATCCTCGGGTGGACTTGGTCTGCGCAGACTAGAAGCTGCTAACAATGTTTTCAGTCTGAAGCTAATCTGGTTATTGTTTGCAGCCACGGGATCGTTGTGGGTTGCTTGGGTTAAGGAGCATCTCTTATCAGGAAGAATTTTTTGGATTGCTGATTTTGATAACATTGGGTCTTCACTATGGCGCAGACTTATGAATTTGCGCTCGTTGGCTAGACCATTTATTCATTGTCAGGTTAATTCCGGGAATGAAGCTCTGTTCTGGCACGACAACTGGACTGGTTTAGGGCCTCTCATAGACCTCGCTGGTGCCAATGGTCCACAGGTATTGGGGTTGAACACTTTTGCCACGGTTTCAGAAGCGGTTTCGGGGGATTCTTGGACCTTGCCTAGGGGTCGTCACGGAATCATTCAGCTCATAAGAGCATGCTTACCGACTTCTCCTCCTGTTTTAACTCCTGAAACTCCAGATGTCTTTTTGTGGAAGAATAGTCAGGATTCCGAGCCTGGCAAGTTTAAGGCCTCCAAAACTTGGGAGACTCTCAATCCAGCTCCTCCACCAGTTCCTTAGCACAATGTGGTATGGTTTAAAGCTCGTATTCCTAAGCATGCATTCTTATCTTGGGTTACTGTTCTCAACAGGCTCCCAACGAGGGACAGATTGAGGAATTGGGGTATGAATGTGGTCTCAACTTGCTTGCTTTGTGGTGTCTCTGATGAAGACAGAGATCACTTGTTTTTCACATGTTCTTATTCACGCGAGCTTTGGACATTCTTCTTTAGTAACAGCACGCTTAATCCTCCGGCAGTTTTTGAGGCAATAATCGGTTGGCTTCCTTCATCTTCCAGTAATGCAAAAGTCAAGACTATCTGCCATTTATTGGTACAAGCCTTGGTCTACATTGTATGGAAGGAAAGAAACATGAGGCTTCACACTTCTGCCAGTAAACCTCCATTGGCTCTTTTCAAAGAGGTAAAAGGGGTGATGAAAGCGAAGCTTTTTGGTATGGATCGTGCGGTCAGTTCTACTGGTCTTCTTCGTGCTCAGCCTCCATCAACTCAGTCGGAATCTTATCTCCAGCTCTGGTTCAGATACTTTGATGCGTAACTAATCTTGCTTCACTTGTGTTTCATTCTTTTAGCCATCCTTCTGTTGTTGTTGGCCCTTATTTTCATCCTTTCAATTAGTTGTTTTCGGAAACAGTACTTCATTTGAAGGTGGAAATAAAATTAAAAAAAAAAAAAAAAAAAAAAAAAAACTTCACATGAGACTAACGAATTGACCAACTCCTATGACGTCATATGAGGTTAATAAAAGGTTAGAGAAATACCTGAAGATATTTACGTTACGTTACTTATATTGTTGCCTCAAAATGGACTCTTTATAACTTGTAACATCTCTTTACGCGAATCTAGTTTCTTATCAAAACCGTAAAGGTTTTTAACCATTGATGTCAAATGGTGAGATTAGTGGAAGCATATTAGTCATAATATATGCTAAATTCAGAATATCATTAATATTGTGATTCCATGACTGCACAAAGGTAACTAAAATGCTATTGCTATCTACAGTAAAAACAACTACGCAGTAATTGCTGTTCCTTTTCTCCTTATAATAGAAATTAAAAGAAATACTATACGATATGTAGTAGTAATAATTCTGTAGTTGATGTACATATCTCTGAGACTTATAGGATTGCGTCACCGGTTCAAATCTTGTATCTGTAAAGTCATTTTATATCGTCAGTATTATAATTCATTTTCTGAGGAATTGACAAAAAATAAATAAAAGGTTTGAGACAATAGATTGATTATGTGGTTACGTGTTACCTACGTGATCGTGGTGGTTGGCTACCAAGTCACTCAACATTGTTGTTTCTAATTTTATTAAAAAATCTTGATTTGACAGGTGCTTTTGTAGTTTTCTCATTAGTTTTACAAAGAAGTTCATATATTTTCTCACATTATCTTAAAACTTTTATTCTACACAAATATGAAATATACAATAACCTATGAAAATATAAAATTATCTATCTGCATGACAACGGATCCTGGACGGCTATATGGTCGAGGGACGTGCAATGCCTCGACCTAATCCGACCGCCTACTCTATGGGATGCTAAGGCAAATTTTACAAAACTTTGGGCCGCCCAAACCGCAAAAGCTATTTGCACCCGACACTCTGCCAGCATATGTTGCTCATCAGCACGTCCTGGTTTGGCTCATATTGGCATTTTAACAATTAATTATACATATATCCAGTTATTCAATGATTGGACGGTTTATGAAACCAAGATGGCAAAATGCAGAATTTATAATATCAACTAAGTTACTTATTTCTTAGGTTCTTCTGGCTTCTTCTCTTCCTTCTTCTCCTCTTTCTTTTCCTCTTTTTTCTCTTCCTTCTTCTCTTCTTTCTTCTCCTCTTTTGCCGGTCCGACAGATATCAAATCTACTTTACCGACTTTCTTCAGTTTCTTTACCACCGCAACCGCATCCATCATACCGATCACAGTCAACTTTTGCTCCTTCATATCCGCTGCTATCGAATCAACTCCTGCTTAACACAATAACCAAGTCATCTAACCACTTTGCAAAACTACATTGTATCATATTTGGTCAAACATTCACTGATATATGCCTACAAGTTGAACACTTAATCAGTTGTCTTATCTCACTATCCCATAAGCAGATAGCATTCACACATACATGGCTGAGTTCCGATAATACGTTTTCTTCTAGGCCCATAAACTATGGGCCTCTAAAAGTTAATAGACCTCTTGCTATGTGTTCAACTCGTTAACAATGTCAAAACGGAGTAGGTGAGATCATCCAAGCTCTCAAATTCTAACGCAATTACACAATCAAACCAGATTTTATAGAAAAAATTAGCTAAAAGTGGCAGTTTATTGACTGACAAAACCAGCAGAAAACTTGTATAAATATTTGCTTTATTTTTTTACAAGTTCTACAAAAAGTTAAAATAGATTAAATTTGCAATAACAAATAATTACGTAGAAATTAGAATCGAATTTCAGTTGATAGTAATTTAAAGGAAGGAAGTAGTTATAGTACTCACCGAAAATATCAGCTGCAGCTTCTATGGCTTTCTGCTTGGTCTTATCATCCGTCATGGTTAAAACCTTCAGCACCACCTTCTACAAAACATAAAGAGTAAAAAATTTAAAGGATCTCGGAGAAAGAGATAAATCATAAGGCATATTCAGTAAAGAGATAAATCATAAGGCATATTCAGTTCTAAAAATCAATGAGAAAAAAAACCTGAGCCATTTCGTCTCGGATCTTGATGAAGTAAAGAAGAGATGAGATCGAGAAAGTAAAGAGTTTGATGTCCTTTTTTCAAAGAGTATAAAATTCGTGGGGAATAAAAGAGAGAATCGAGTGTTGATTGATTATTGACAAAATTGTTTGTGGTGGCTTTTGGAAAAGGATGAGACATGTGACGTATGTTTCAATGTAATGGACAGCTCTACATTATTCTTATTACTACGCATGCTTTTCTAAAGTTGCTTTGTTTTGTCTTTATTATTTTCAGGGAAAATTGCACCTGGTATGAGAAAGAGTTTGAAGCAATGAGTAAAACAAAAGGATAAAATACGGTTTTGAATAAACTGATATTTCGTCCCTTGTTAGACATTCACCACTCCGCCGAAAACATTTACAAATCCTGTATTATTTACTAACGTAGCATCTAAAGATGTTGTGTTACTTTAACTCTTAACATACTCATATATAAGTAGCTTGTAAATTTAACATATAAATATCGTATGTTTATAGATTTTTTGTTAATTATGTGTGTGTTTTTATATTTGCTCGGCTTCATGTTGTTACAATTCAATATAACATATTTATAGACATCACACATACATATAGAGCTGGGAATTTGACTCATTATCCGCGGGCCCCGCCTCGTTTGACCCGTCGTGGGGCGGGTGCGGGTCGAGTGATTTGAAAAAAATTGTTCGCGGGTGCGGGTGCGGGTCGAGTGATTTTAACGCGGGGCGGGTGCGGGTCGACAGAATTCAAACTGCGGGTACCCGCCAACCCGCAAAATTAAAAAAAAAAAATTATTTTTTTAAAATATGATTTTTTTTTAACAAAAAATATGTTTTTTATAAAAATAATAATAAAAATTACGAATATTTTAAAAAATTAATTAAATTATATTATTTATATTGTTTTTTAAAAATAAATATTAATAAAAATTTATTTTTATTATTTTTTATTTTACCCGCGGTTCCCGCGGGTTACCCGCTAATTTATACGGGGCGGGGCGGATTTTATTTTTTTCAGTTGCGGGTCAAGCGGGTCGGATTTTTGAATAAAAAAATGATTCGACCCGCAGCGGGGCGGGGCGGGTCGGGGCGGGTCAACCCGCAAACCCAGCACTACATACATACGATGTGTGATGATCCACCCATAACACGTAGCATAGCGATGCCAGAGGTCAAAATCGTCTGTGAATCCCCACCCCCTTTTGTCCACATGCTGGTCGTAGCTCTTCTTTGCCTAATTATTTTCAAACTTTTACTCTTTTACTCTTTTACCTAACTCTTTCACCTAATCTCTCCTAGTTCTCAAGGGTGAGCCGTTTCTAAATGTGAGCTATTTGTTTTGCTTAACAACTTGGGCTAGCATTTTAATTACTACTAGACCTTGACCCGTGCGACCGCACGGATATTAATTTTCCGTTTTAGTTTTTATTTATTTATACTAAATAGTATATACCTAACCTCTCCTAGTTCTTAAGGGTGAGCCGTTTCTAAATGTGAGCTATTTGTTTTGCTTAACAACTTGGGCTAGCATTTTAATTACTATTACTAAGGGGGATGTATTCAATTTAGCATTTGATGTGATTTGATTTTTAATGGAGTTTTAGATGATTTTAATAAGTTGCAGAGATTTAGGTGATTTTTATTAAACTACTCTAGAATATCACCTAAAACAATGAGATTTGAGTTTTATTTTTTTTAACTAAGAAACTCCACCCAAACACCCTAAAATCACCTCAAAACTTTAAAATCCCACAACTTAAAATATTTTCAATAACAATGGATTTCAGAGTACTTTACGAAATGTCAAGTTCAATAACAGTGGATTTTAAATGAGTTTTTAAAATTCATGTTTGAATAACAGTGGATTTGTCATTTTAATACAAATCACCTGAAACTCTCAGTTGAATACACCCCCCTACGAGTTTCCTCAGGTTAAATCTTAGAAATAAAGAACAAGTCCTTTGCATTATGATATTTTGGTTTATATTCTTTTAGAGCTTATTGCTCTTGAGATCTTAACACTAAAAAACGAGAGCCGTGCTTACCCTTGTATAAAAAAGGCAATAGCCTCAGGCCCCCTACTTTTAAATCAAAATTTAGGGCCCCATTTATATATTCAACTCACTAGTTCATTGTGGTTATTAGTGTTTCCATACATATTTATGTATGAAATTTGACTGTTTATACACATTTTACTGCTATTTTTAAACTTTGATTATAAACATATTACCAATATCTATCATTCAGTTATTTGTAAACATACACAGAAAAATATGAAACCTCATTTTAAATAGTAAAACCCTTTTTAACCAAAAAAAAAACATTTGAAAAAGTTTGTCTTAGGCCCCCTTAAACCTTCGTAAGGCACTGTAAAAAACGTCTTTTAAGAGAGATGTCCCCTACATTATGCCCTAATGTAGTTTTAATTCAAGGTGTGCTTGTTTTTGACACCCTAAGCATTAGGTTGTTGGTTAAGTAACCATCTCCTTTTGGCTTATATACTCAACTCAACTTCCCACACTAAACGTAAACAGTAAATTGTGTATTTAGAATAGAGCATATAACCCAGAGTTCATAAGACTTCAAAATCCATATAAACATACGTATACATGATATTTCAAGTCTAAAGAAACAAGGCTAATTAATGATCCATAAGAAGATGTTAAAATTAGGTTAGAGTTGAAGAATCAACGACATGTAATGAAAATAACATGTGCTCTATACAAATCTCACGATTGAAACAGCTTGCTTAGATTTAACCGAAAACTTTCGATCGGGGGCCCAAAAACGTTTTCTTGGGCAATGTTTGTCATCAACTCGTGTTATTGCAGTAGAAAGAAAATGTGGTTTTGTCGTGTTTTGTTTGCAACATTAAATTTTGAATCCTTGACCTGAGGAAGAGAGAATTATTCTATAAGCTTTTTATGACTCCCAAACCTATAAGGTTTGGTATGACTAGGGTTGTGATGAAGCGGACACTTTTAGAAGTGTCTATTGGTACTTTTTTATTGGTACTTTTATTGCATAGAAATATCAGTCACAAAAATACTAAAATCGAAAGAACAAACTTATTGATTTTCCGCTGTAATTATAATGTTCATTAGTCGAACGAATGTTGAGTACTTATGGCTTCACTACTCAATCTGAGAAGTTCTTTGTGGCCAAAAGGTCGAAAAAGGTCTAATGTACTATTAAATAAAATTAAATTGTTAATTACACAAAATATTTTTAAATTAGGGTATCTAATGAATAGCAAGTAATCCTAAATGTATGTCTAGTTAACTGTTTACTCAAATATTTTTTTGGTCCCAAACCTATAAGGTTCGTTATCGTGCTCCCAAACCTATGAGGTTTTGTTATGACTTCTTAAAATAAAACCCTCGATGTGTTGTTCTATTAAAACTTGACGGTCACATTACTTACCTCACAAGATTCTCTCTCTCTTTTTCTCTTCTTTTGTCCTCTTTCTCTTTCCTAAACTCGTTTAGAATCTTCTCCTCGATTCTCTCCATCTTCTTTCTTTTGATTTCTCCGTCGTGGAAGAGAGTCGCCGATGAGGAACTCACCGTCCAAGAACGAGCCAGGAAGTGGGCATTCTCGCAATTTCACCAACTGGTCTCCCTTTATCAAGTCCTCCGGTTTTGGAATATCTCCCAACAGATCCTACGCCCTCCTCTCCTTGCTCACACTACTCATCGTCGGCGCGTTCATCTCCACGCGCATCCCTCCTAGACCCCACCGTAAGTTCCAAAACCACACTCCTAACTTTTCTTGCTGAATTTGGTAGGATTATGGAAAGCATATATCTCAGCATCATGTACTTATGTCCTATTAACTCTGAATTTATTGCATTATTTCCTTTTACAAAGATCCAGCTCCTCTCTGCATATAAACAAACCATATAACATATAAATAGAAGTTATCGAAATTTACATAAAACTCAATATAATATCAGACTATAGTTATCCTATATGTTTTAATGGATCTTTAACTTTGTTAATACTTTGAATTTTGTTCTGTCACGTGAGGATTTTCAATTGTCTTAGAAAGAGTCTTGGTGGTGGTGATGTCGGCTCTCTGACAAATCACGCAGAGACTGACAAGTGTCTACTTTGGACCCTACCTATGACTTTTCGAGTTAACTAGCTGTAACCCACTTACGACTAACACATGTTCTCATCACTGCTTTTTTCAAACTTATAGGTTTCTGCTAGAGAAAGAAGCCGTCACGACAAAGACTAGAACACATACGATATTCCCAAAATACCCTCCTCCAACTTCAGTAACCACACAAAACCCTAAACCCGAGTTCACACTACACTGCTCCGCCAACGACACCACCAACGGAACGTGTCCAAGAAACAACTACCCAACCACGGCGAGCTTCGGAGAAGATGCATCCGACCGCCACGTGTCCGGATTACTTCCGCTGGATCCACGAGGATCTCCGTCCCTGGGCGAAGACAGGGATCACGAGGGAGGCACTGGAGCGGGCCAGGAAGACGGCGAATTTCAGGCTAGCGATCGTCGGTGGGAGAGTCTACGTGGAGAAGTTTCAGGATGCAGTTTCAGACGAGAGACGTGTTCACCATCTGGGGGTTCTTGCAGCTTCTGAGGAAGTACCCTGGGAAGATTCCTGATCTCGAGCTCATGTTTGACTGCGTTGACTGGCCGGTCGTTAGAGCTTTGGATTTCGCCGGAGTCGACGCTCCGTCGCCTCCGCCGCTGTTTCGGTACTGCGGAAACGAGGAGACGCTCGATATCGTGTTTCCTGATTGGTCCTTTTGGGGATGGTAATGAGAACTTTCTTTTATTGTTTTAATGAGGCCTTTGAATTTGTTAAGTTCTCTCGATTACACCACAATAGTCTCGAATAGATCAGAAAAGCCCCCATTAAAATTTTGGCATGGTTGACTTTTGTAGGTCGGAAGTGAATATAAAGCCATGGGAGAGTCTGTTGAAGGAATTAAGAGAAGGGAACCAGAGGACCAGTTGGATAAACAGAGAGCCTTATGCTTATTGGAAAGGGAATCCATCGGTGGCAGAGACAAGACAAGATCTTATGAAGTGTAATGTCTCCGAGGAACACGAGTGGAACGCCCGTGTATATGCTCAGGTAAATGTAATAATTATGATGTACTTTGAAAAATATAACATTTTTTAGAAAATACCAAAAAAAATCTGATTCTGCTTGTTACAACTGCAATCGTCATACAAGACAAAATGTTCGTTTGTAACTTTTATGTGTGTTTCTGGTTTGATCTTTTAGGACTGGATCCGAGAATCAAAAGAAGGCTACAAGCAATCAGACTTGGCGAGTCAATGCCATCACAGGTAGCGTAAAATTTTCTAGGACGCTGAACATGAAAGTTGACATATGGAATTAGTAATGGTATGGGTCTATTGCAATGTTCATCTGTAGATATAAGATATACATAGAAGGGTCTGCATGGTCCGTTAGCGAGAAGTACATTTTGGCATGTGACTCGGTGACTCTGCTGGTGAAACCCCATTACTATGATTTCTTCACTCGAGGCCTGCTTCCGGCTCACCATTATTGGCCCGTTAGGGAAGCACGACAAGTGCCGCTCCATCAAGTTTGCTGTTCAGTGGGGCAACTCTCACATTCAAAAGGTACATTATTAATCTATGATAAAATCCATATCATTAAGGATTTTAATTGTTTGTTGTTTGTATTGTCATTATCCTCATGCGGTTTTGTTTTTTACACAACCAGGCGCAGGATATTGGAAAGACGGCAAGCGAGTTCATCCAACAAGAACTCAAGATGGACTACGTGTATGATTACATGTACCACCTTTTAACCGAATACTCGAAACTCCTTCAGTTTAAACCGGAGATTCCCCAGAATGCGATGGAGATATGTTCGGAAACAATGGCGTGTCCAAGGAGCGGGAACGAGCGTAAGTTTATGACGGAGTCACTCGTGAAGCACCCTGCGGAGACCGGTCCCGTGTACTATGCCACCTCCGTACGATCCGGCGTTGTTTTACGCTGTTGAGAAGAGGAAACGAAGTGCAGCTACGAGAATATTACAGTGGGAGATGAAGTACTGGAACAAGCAGAATCAAACCGGCTCTTGAATATTTTTTAGCTTCGGATCGGTTTTTGGTTGTATAGAGAAATAACAAATATATAATCCGGTTTATTGTTGTTATAGATTACTACGTTACATGTTTCGAGTTTAGGCTATTTCATACGGAATCAGAACGAAAAACATTTCATACAATTATCTCAATTTATGAAGATGTTATACTATTTATTAGCTGGAAACGTTTTATATGTTAACTCAGATATAAACTAAGTCGGATTAGTGTGTTTATCTAATGTAACGTATAAACTAAGTCGGATCCATTAGCTAGGTTAGGTTTCCTGATTAATATTCTTCGTTACTTTCCTTCTAATAATAGTCTATACGCTAAATGTCAAAAATTATCTTGAAGTTATGCTAGAGTGCGCAACTCGCCGGCCTAGTAAGTTCTTTTGAAATTAGTATAAATTTGGTAAACGAGGACTATCACCAGAAGAAAAATACTAATAAGCGCAGTGTTATCAGATTGAGTTGGTTATGAAATTGATGGTGTAACATGATGGCTACTATTCACTCACAAGTTGCTCTAACTTTGAGAACGATACATTGCTTCTGATTGAGGCATAATCATTTAAAAAGCTGTCTTTGCTGTCTCTATAATTTTCACGTCATGTATGTAGGACCCGAGTACACCTTTTCGTCTTTGTCTAATTGATTATAGAGTGATTTGCACGTCACTGTTCAGATTAGGGACACTGCAACGCACTACAATACTGTATTGATTATAATATATGAGGAAAGATTAAGCAATCGAATGTATTCACACAAAACTAAAGATAACTTTTAATTATTAAAAATGGTAAATTTCATACTGAACAACAAAACTATCAGTTTCCTTCGGCTATGTCGGAATTATCGTGCACATGTGCATCTTTGGATAGTAATCATTGTTTTGCCATTTACTGTCAACAACTAAACTATCAGTTCACTTCTCATTCGAATATTACTCATTTAATCTCTAACTACGTTTACCGTTTTTGAGCATGACCCATTACCGTCTAAGTATTAGCCTCAGACCCTGTCGATTTTGAGTTTCGGGATTAGCATAATTGCGAATCAGAATAAAATGCATAATAGTAATCCCAATCACGTGCTTTAACGTTGGTATCATGTGTCTATCACGGTTTGCTTCATGTGCAAGAATATAAAAAAGTGAGAAAAAATAAAGAAATTATTCAGATCTCGCAGCCTTTTAGTCTTCGCACCTGAGCCAGTCTGGATCCATCTGTACAACACCCGCCATGTATTTTATTCTTGTGCTATGGTCAGTGAAGCTAATGCAGAAAATGAAAAAATACACACTGTATTAGAACTTATCCTCCATGAGTCTTAAGTTAGAAAAAGGAATGAATGCTAATAACAGATGTGAATTTTATCATAGATCAAACTTCATTTTTCAACAGTATTTGTAAAATCAAACTTGATTTTACCTAAATAAATTATGTTTATGGATTTACCTACAAAAATAGTGTTTCTTCTATTTTCGAGAGGTTATTTTTGCAGAAGAATTAACTTATTGTCCACATAACGACAGAAAAATATACAGAATTTCATGCTCTGTAAACAAAATATCCACAATTATTTGCTCAGTGGGTTAGCAATATTTATTTGTATATGCCAACTTGAAGATAGTGTTTAAATATTTATGTCATGGGCCAACGAACCTAACAGCCGTTACTTACCTCCGTTACTCGTGGCGCCAATAAAGAAGACGAATACCAACGTTACCGGTTTGAATTCATCGTGGACCGTGCGACTTTGGTTTTTGCATGTTTTTGTGTCTGGTTAGAATAAAATTTTATGCATATCAAGTTTATTCAAATCGTTTGGTTTCATAAGGAGATATTTCTCTCTCTTCTGAATAACTCTCTGTCTTTTCTCTAATTTACGACCGACGAGATTCAACCTCTCCGGCCGGCGGTTTTGGCTCTTTCAGCCACCGTCGGTCCGGCTAAGTATATTAGGATTTGCTCTGTTTTCTTTATTTCTCGTTTCTGTATAAGTGAAGTTCGGCCCGGCATGGTTTATTCTCCAAATTGCATGTCCGGTTATCAACTCCAGTATCGCACCAATCGATTGGTGGATGACTGGCCTCTGACTCTGGGGCCGTGCCGGTTCTTATTCGGTGGTCGCCGGCTAACTTGGTTTCCTTCGAAAGATTTCGAGCAGTGTGTTAGTTTCGTTCTCGTGTTTGGTGGTCTGAGGTTGGATGAGAGCTCGGTTTCTAACCGATTGCCTTTCTCCAAAGCCTAGACGGAGGTGTTGAAGCTGCTGAAGACTTTACCCCCAATACAGTCGTTGGTGGTGTTTTTGGTGGTCGTGGTCAAGTCCCGGTGAATCCGGTGGTCAGGTTTCGTGATGATTTGTTGAAGACACGCTCGTCTTTCCGGTGATTCCGTGTTTCCGGTGCGCCGGAGGAGTAACAAGGTTCGATTCCGGCGATTTCCAGTCGGTGGTGGTGATGTTGGTCTCTGTCCACGCGTCTTTTTCGTTCTAGAATGTAACACGTGGAAAGAAAAGCGGTGGTTTTTTTTTCCCTCGTTTGGGCTTGTAATTTTGACCTGGTGGACCTTTGTGTTTGCTTTGTGTATTTTGGTTTGGGCCTTATGGCCTTGTTAATAATATAACATATGATGGCAAAAAAAAAAAAAAAAATTTATGCATATCAAGAAAAGGTAAAATAGTCACCAAAATCGAAGTAAATAAACACTAATGAATGTTAAGAGATTCGAATTAAAAAAAAATTAAAGTAAGTTAGTGTGCAAGTTCAATCATCGGTTTGTTTCGGCCTGGTATGGTTTACTATAAACCGATTCAGTTAGAACCGGCGAGTTTCCTATTCTCCGTTATCTCCGCACTATAAAAACCAACCGCTTCGTCTTCTTCATTTCCTCCTCAACTAGTAACCGTTCAAAACCTCTGCTCTCTCTCTCTCTCTCTAGATTTCAAGTTTGCGTACTAAGCTAGCTATCGAAGATGCGAGAGATTCTTCACATCCAAGGTGGACAGTGCGGGAACCAGATCGGAGCTAAGTTCTGGGAAGTAGTCTGCGCCGAGCACGGCATCGACTCGACGGGACGTTACCAAGGTGAAAGCGATTTGCAGCTCGAACGAGTCAATGTCTACTACAACGAAGCGAGCTGCGGGAGGTTTGTCCCACGCGCCGTCCTGATGGATCTTGAGCCCGGGACTATGGACAGTGTCAGATCGGGTCCGTACGGTCAGATCTTCCGTCCTGATAACTTTGTCTTCGGCCAATCCGGCGCCGGTAACAACTGGGCCAAAGGACACTACACTGAAGGTGCTGAGCTCATCGACTCAGTTCTCGACGTTGTCCGCAAAGAGGCCTGAGAACTGTGACTGCTTTGCAAGGTTAGGAAGTTTTTTATCAAATCGTCTATAGCCTCCAAAATCTCAAGGCCGGCCCTGACTTCGTGTTTGTGTTGATGTGAATGATCTTTTTTTTCAGGATTCCAAGTGTGTCACTCATTGGGAGGAGGAACTGGATCTGGGATGGGGACTTTGCTGATCTCGAAGATTAGGGAGGAGTACCCTGACAGGATGATGTTGACGTTCTCTGTGTTTCCGTCGCCTAAAGTGTCTGACACTGTTGTTGAGCCTTACAATGCAACTCTCTCTGTCCATCAGCTTGTGGAGAATGCAGATGAGTGTATGGTTCTTGACAACGAAGCTCTCTATGACATTTGCTTCAGAACTCTTAAGCTCACCACTCCTAGCTGTAAGCCTCTCTTCTTTGTATAACTTGCTTGATTCATTAAATTAGAAACTGGTTTTTCATGCGGTGGTATTAATTTTATTCAAAAATTATTTATTGAAAATTATAAATTTTTATAAAACATTTATTTTAAAAATTTTCAAATACAGAAAATTAAATTAAAATTTATATAAATATAATTTATATATGAAATAAAATAATTCATTTATATAATCCACCTGCTATTAATTTTACTTATATTTAAAACTATAGTGAATAAATTTTTAACTTTTAAACTTTATTTTAATGTTTTATAATATAACATTAACACCTCCTCCTAGTTGTCTCTTCTCTGTATATCCAGCTGCTTGATGTTGACTGTAATAGAAATTGAATGGTTTGCATGATTGAACTTTGCTTTTATCTGCTTACAGTAGAAATCGCATTTAGAAATATCTTTACTTACTCGATGAATGATGCGCATTTAGAACTATGCTTTAGTCCTGTTTCTGGCATCACTGTTCTAATGGGATTGTTTGTTTGTGTTTTGTTCAGTTGGAGACTTGAACCATCTCATCTCTGCCACCATGAGTGGTGTCACTTGCTGCCTACGTTTCCCTGGTCAGCTAAACTCTGACCTGCGCAAGCTTGCGGTGAACTTAATCCCATTCCCTCGTCTCCACTTCTTCATGGTCGGGATTCGCGCCTCTCACATCACGTGGATCGCAGCAGTACAGAGCCTTAACCGTCCCTGAGCTGACCCAACAGATGTGGGACGCTAAGAACATGATGTGCGCAGCTGACCCGCGTCACGGCAGGTACCTGACTGCATCAGCCATGTTCAGAGGCAAAATGAGCACCAAAGAAGTCGACGAGCAGATGATCAACGTTCAGAACAAGAACTCATCCTACTTCGTCGAGTGGA
Source organism: Raphanus raphanistrum subsp. raphanistrum (assembly GCA_019706035.1). Lineage (NCBI taxonomy): Eukaryota > Viridiplantae > Streptophyta > Magnoliopsida > Brassicales > Brassicaceae > Raphanus > Raphanus raphanistrum. The sequence continues at coordinate 19,860,451 of CM033983.1, forward strand.
TCCCCAACAACGTGAAATCAACCGTGTGTGACATTCCACCGACGGGTCTGAAAATGGCTTCCACTTTCATCGGGAACTCGACCTCGATCCAGGAGATGTTCAGGCGTGTGAGCGAGCAGTTCACTGCTATGTTCAGAAGGAAGGCTTTCTTGCATTGGTACACAGGTGAAGGAATGGACGAGATGGAGTTCACGGAGGCAGAGAGCAACATGAACGATTTGGTGTCGGAGTATCAACAGTACCAAGATGCGACGGCTGATGATGAAGAAGGGTATGAGTATGAAGAAGATGAAGAGGAAGTCCAGGAGGAGCAATGACGGTAAAAAGAAGAAAAGTCCTCGTATAGCATCTTGTCGTGTGTGTGTGAGTTATTTTTAAATTAGTGTCTTTGTATCTCTCATGTTGATTGGCTTGGTTTTTCTTTTTATTCGGTTTTGGTTTTCTTGTATTGACATTTGGATATGTGTGTTTAGAGCTTAGGAAAATATGTGTTTATATAAGTCTTTTCGAGTGATTGGATTTGATGTATTGTTTTTTAGTTCCCCCCCCTAAACGTTTTGTGGTAATATGATGATTTTTCTCGTGATTCCATCTGTGTTCAAGACCGTGTTTTTTATCCAATTATTATCGCATTTTCAACTTAAAATGGGATGCAGATCCGGTTAAGGAGGAGCCTTATTAGTTGGTATGGTATGGTCTCTGCTATGTTATGTAAGGTCTCTTTGGTTATGAGATCATGTTCTCTCTTCAAGATTATATTAGTGAATGGTTAGTGTAGATGTTGAAACGTTACAAAGGTAAAAAACTAGCTTCCATTTCGACCATTTAGTGTTATTTTTTGTTCATTCAAAAGGCACATGAGTGCTTGTTAATTTGGGTGAAATGAGTACTTAAAACTTTCCATAATTTCTTAAGTTCTCCTTGTATCAGTCTGACACCAATTAACAAAGCATTCAAATTTAAAGTGAGAACTATGTATTTGAAATTTACGAAAGACATGATATTTTTATTCTCAAATTATAGTTTTAATGTGTTGCTAACTGGATTAGCTGCAATGATGGCAAACTAGCACATAACTCCTTTAGTCACATTTGGATTATATTTGACCACTGCAATCTCGATCATTCTCAACTTCTACTATCACGATATAAGATCATTTTGAAATACTTGGCTTCCTGTACCTGATCAGAAAGACATAAACCAAAATATATAAAAGAGAGAAGAGTTGTCTTTTTCGTTCCAGACTGATTGCTACATAATCAAATCATTAAAAAAAACAAAAGAAGCTGTTAAACATAAAAGATAAAAGTAAAAAAAGCCAGGGAAAAAGGAGACAATTGTGTACCGAGAGATTTACGATCTGGAGCATTGGGAGCCTTGAATAACAAAAGAAAAAAATATATAATTACACAATCCAAATTATATATATTTTTACAGTAATTGAATCTTTACAGTAATTAATTGCTATAGAAAAACTGTAATGCCTATAATTAATTGTAAAAACAATTAAATGTCAAGATTTACCAAAGAATCTGTAGTAGACGCTGGAATGAGATTATGGCATGTTTTATCACACGGATATGGACAATCTATTTCTTTCACGTCCTCTCCTCTCCCGAAATACCAATCTCCGACCGTGTTAGCAATTGTCTGAAACAAAACCGGAGGCGGTTTAAAGCTATTGTAAAACCGGAATAAAAAACAAAGAACAAAGTTCTCGGTTAAGTATATACCATATTGTGGATCCTCGGTGAAGTGGGAGAGAGCCAAGTTTCCTGTAAAGCACTCTGACAATGATCGAAGCATGAGTTTATAAACATTCCTCCTCTCGTAGAATTTCTGAAGAAATTCATTAGTGCTCCCAACATGTCTGTCCTAAACCCTGCAAAAGAAATTTTTTTGGTTTAGCTCTTATTTTTACAGGTTATCTTATTTAAACGAACCAGTTGGAATTGAACCTTGAAGTGCATCGAGCTGGTGTGGATTACACGCTGTCACATTAAGCTTGCAACGGTTCCAACGCCCAGTGGGGTCAGCAGAAGGTGGTACCAACCCATGATGGAACTGTTAAACAAGTGTAACATAATAATAAACCGGCTTAGCAATCAAACCAACAAAAACTAAACCGGGTTAGACAAGTGTAATACGGTTCACAAATAAAATAACTATGGCTAACTAAGAATAGAGAAAAAAAACCTGGAATACATCGTAGGCTGAGTTTAAGATGAACATTGGCGTTTTAATAAATCGCAATGCATATTGTGGGAAAAAACACTGCAAAATTCAAATTTTGTAACTTAACTTAGAGATTTGTAATTAACTTCATAACTTCATAAGAAGAGTTGATATATAATTAAGATTTTAGATTGTACCAGAGATGGTTCGGGATAGAACGCACGTGTGCAATTTGGATCGAGGTTCTTTTGGACACCCTGAAAAATTTGTTCCAAGAATGCAAGAAAATCAGAAAACTATGGGGAGAAAAATAAAAACTTGATGGCATGAGTTGGATCTCTAGTATATACCTGTAGTGACACAAGCTGATTGTAGAAATGTCTCATTGTCCGGTTTGATGCTACATCGATTCTAGTTAAACCAATATAGACCATATATGTTGGCAAACCAATCGTGTGAAGTAGAGATCAAAACATATTTGAGCAAGAAAACTTACGCGTCAAGAAAGAATCCAGCGTCGCTCATGCACTTAACGTCTGCGGTTTTTGGTAGATAGCTCGTGAAGTTGTCACAATGCAGAAAATGTAGACAAGCCACCTGCTGAACAGCCAGTCAGAAGCGCCTGCACCACCAGTTGACCGGTTTATACCAATAGATTAATAACGCAGAGTCTACCGAACCAAACCGGAACCATTTTTCTACCTTATCGGCTTTTGCTAAACCTTTGGGTAGAAGGTCAAGAATGATGGCATTCCATATACGCTGTCCTCTGAAATAAAGCATTGACGTCTGTCAATCATTCAATTGGTAAACTATCAGTAAATAAACACTCATAAATCAGATCGTTTGGTTTTGACCCAAAAAAAAGCAGATCGTTTGGTACATTTAACCGGTTATTAAAAGCAGTTAGATAAAACAAGATTTGCTTAGACCGATAAGCGAGTTATTTCTTTATTCTTACCCCGTTGCCAACTTGTGTATCTCCCGCAAACGAAGCTCCATCGCAATACCTCAGCCTAACTTTGTTCCAGTTATAGAAATCTGATTTTTATAAAAATATATGTGTTAAAAACAATGTGTAGTCCAACCAGTGTGCAGCTATACTACTAATACAGAAATATAAGCGAATGATAATAATGTGTGTTCGGTATGTGTTAGTGCATGTGAATGATGTTCCAATAAAGCAACAGCGAATTTTGACTCGAGACAGAAACGAACTGGACTTCACATGTCTATATGTGAAGTTGACAGTTTTACCCTCTTTGAGGTAAGATTTAACCCGAGAAAGGTAGGATAAGTATGTAATTGGACATAGGTCGACGAGGTTTTGATCGACTTGTGCTCGTAAGGAAGGGGACAAAGACAAAAGCACATAAGGTGTACAAAGCCATAACTTAATTAATAGAAAAGAAAAAGCCAAAACTATTGTTTCTATGTGTATATTTTATAAAAAAAAGCTGAATTTAAACAGAAACATTTGAACCGTCACGTGAAAGAGAGACCTAAACCACAAACAGCAAACATGTTCACGTAATAGATTATTTAAATGATTAACGTGTCATTTATATTAATAATATAATTTGTTATCAAGAAATGAAATTAAGAAAGTGACCTGGATTTAAAGAAGCGTTGTTGCTCAAGATTCCAGTGAAGACGGCTGTTTTGGTCATAAAACGTGTCGAGCCTCGATGGGTCTTTGATCTATCCCTGCATGATGCTACATCATTGCACCATCCTCCTCCCTATCACCAGTTCACCAGCTTTTCTATTAATATATAACACTTGCAAAAAGAAGAAGAAGTGCGTGCAAAATGAAAATCCAATAAATTTGGGTATTTTTTTACAATTGTTGTAATTACTTGCAGACAAATGAGTTGTCGATTGAATGAATATAAATGCTAAGAAAACAAATAAATAAATGTTGTTCTCTCTCATAATTCTGTTTCGGAAAAAAGAAAAGAACCATGGAAAGAAGTAGAGAATGTTATAAATGCGCGTCATAAAGTGAAAGGCGTGAGACATGATCCAACTAGCCCCAGACACTATGATGCTCAAAAGTTATAAGACGGCGGCGTAATAGTTTTTTTTTTTGTTCATGAATATGTCTCTGCTCTCTTCACCGGTTCTTTACAAGTATGTAGATGTGGTAGTAGAAATCAATTACTAGCATATATCGACGTATTGTAGCCACTTGGTTACATTCTAGTATCCTGATTGGATTTGATAGATAGTTTGCACTATAGCCCATATTTGTGATGAACAGTTGTTACTGCTAAATCGTTACTATTAAGATTTACTTAAGAATTGGTAATGTTTTATCGATAGTTGACTAATATTAACAAAAACTCTGCAAAAGTTTATTCAAGATGCTAGCTAGCTGGATTCAATTATTTTGCCTACTCATGGGGTTGGTTACAACATCAGCACTTTAGGTAGTGAAACTAAATCAAGCAATGATCAATAAAGGAAAACACAATTTCAATGACGAAATGCATGTCTGGTAAATTTATTCGCATCTAAGATTTTGATTATATGTTTAAATACTAGTAGTATTTAATAATCACAAGCATTGTAAGAATAAAAAAAATTATTCTGTGTTTGAATATTTTTGAATTAACTAAACAAAGTAAATGATTAAATTACCTCAAACTGCAAAAGCCAATTGTCTGATCCAGCACCGAAGCCTCTGTCCAAGTGATAAGCTGGTAAGCTACCGTCCAAGCAAACTACAAAAGAAAATATAAAAGCAAAACATATAAATCCAAAATGTAAGCAAATAAAAACTGACATAAGGAAAATCAAATTAATGACCAAAACGATAGTGACTAGGCAGCAAGTGGAGTTGTATATGTTGGATGATTTTGCGTGAGCTGCGTCAGTATTTGTACATAGGTTTGAAGTGTGTCGAAAAAGCGGTTAAAATGTCTAGTAAACTCATCGACTAAAAATCATATATTTTTTTTTTGTCACGAAAAAATCATATATCAATATTATTGATAATTTACCAATAAATATATATAAATGTGTTATATAGACGACAAATGGTTCTGTTAAAGAAAAAGAAAAGACGACAAAAGAAGAAAGAAGGAAGAAGGAAGACATACAAGCACCAAGAGCAGCGGCCCCTCGAACTAATGTCATGCTAACACGCCGCCCCGGGTCGCCGGAAACAATCGGTGGAGATAAGCCCGCGTAGACGAGAAGAACCATCGCAGCCGTTAGATCTGAGAAGCCGCGTAGTAGTCTTCATTGTTTCACTTTCTGACTGCTTCAATGGTGAGTGAAGGTGAAAGGCCGACGAAAACCGGGTCGTGAAAATTTGGCCTGTCTTTTTTGTTATATTTATAAGGTTTGGTAATAGAGATATTACATAAATATATGAAAGTTATTTGGAGAAGATGAAGAAAAGGAAAGGAGAGACCAAGTGGGCAAGAGAAAGAGAGAGCTTATGATTCTGATAGGCACAAAGAAACTTTAGTCATCTTGGAGAAAGATGGATTGTGATAAAACTCATATATACAATTATACATAGATACATATGCATTCACATTTTATCACATGGAGAGAGAACCTATATGTATTTGTGTAAAGAGAAGAGAAACATCTGACCAAAAATTAATTTATTTTACCTTACCTTTTGGGTTATTATTACATAATAGATCTTACTAAAGATAAAGTCCACATTTTATTTTACTTTCATTATAAAGAAAATCAATAAAAAATCTCTTGTTACCATTGTATATGGGATGATTTTTTTAAAAAGATTTTCTTACTCGATTCAGATTTTTTAAAAAGATTTTCTTACTCTATTCAGATTTTTTTAAAAGATTTTCTTACTCTATTCAGCTAAAGAATCATTTGAAGTCAGCATTTCCTAATTTTGTTTTTTCATTAGTCAACATTTCCTAAATTTTTGTTCACAAGTCAACATTTACATTCTTTTTCATGTAATTCAAGTGTTGGTGGTCACCATCCAAAATCTATTATTTCGATATTTAGGGGGGTGTATTCAATCTGAAATTTGAAGTGATTTGATTTTTAATGAGTTTTTAGATGATTGTAGGAGAATTAGAGAATTTAGTGTGAATTTTGTTAAAACACTCTAGAATCTCATCTAAAACAGTGGGATTTGTATTTTTATTTTTATAACCAAGGAACTCCCCTCAAACACTCTAGAAACACTTAAAGCACTCTAAAATCTCTAACTTAAATTTTGTTCAATAACAGTGGATTTTAGAGTGTTTTATAAAATGTCAAGTTCAATAACATTGGATTTTAAAATGTTTTTTAAAATCCACGTTTGAATAACAGTGGATTTGTCATTTTAATATAAATTGCTTCAAACCCTTAGTTGAATGGGTGGTCCTGAGCATAGCGAGGTGAAACATTCGCTTAGGACCCCCAAAATTTTTACAAAAATTAGTATGGAAAAAGGCCCCCGATTTGCAAAATTTTTTTTTTTTTTGAAAATTCCTTACTAAATTGTTTAGGGTCTCCACCATATCAGGGACGCCCCTGTCACCTCCCTTAGTACTTTTTTTCTTTCAGGTTTATGTAAAACTGATATCCATATACTTTTTTTTTTATCAACACTGATATGTGATATCCATATACTTGCGTTGAAAAAACTCTTTCCGCAGGAGAGATAAGTTTAGCTCAGTTACAAAAAAGAGATAAGTTTACCTATGCAAAGACAGCAGACTACTAGACATCATACTGCGTAGATAGGGACAAATAAATTATAAATGAAAATACTTATCTTATATTTTTTTTAGAAATAATTCCAAGTATGGTGATGGGTCATGGACTCATGAAGTGGGTCACCAGCCGATGGATTAGACTCGGAAATCAACCTCGATAGGTGTCTTCTGGTTTAGGTTCACCGAAACTTTTATAATATCTACCTAGACAAAAAATATATATTTACGAAAGATCACTGAAACTTGTTTACAAATGTTCTTTTTTTTTTACTGAAGGCATAAGTTTACAAATGTTAAACGGGGATATATGATATAATTATATTTATAAACATTAACATTGATCAACTAATCAAATTTGTCAGTTCAGAAAACAAAAACTAATCAAATATGTTTATAAGTATTATTTGGGAAATGTAAAATTTTGGCTTAATAAAAGGATCTTGTGGTGAAGTAGCAGTGGATCTGAAATGCTAACACGTTTCAAGTTTGATCTTCCTGTTATGCGAAACTAAGTCATATTGTTTTGTTCACCTAACGCGGATATATAAATCTATGTTCTAGGATCCATTTAAATGTCATGGAAAAGCAATATATCTGCGGATTTGTGACTTCTCTAAATTCAACCAGGTAAAAATTTTTTTTTTTGGTTTAATCATCAAGAAAGAAAAGGTTGATAGTTATGGTTGTTAGCAATTATGATGAGTTGGGTTGGTCCTAACGGTCCTCCTTGTTGTCCAAACGCAGATGATTTTTTATTTCCCTTCGAAGTAAAGCTACCAAATGTAAACAAATAAAAACCATTTTTCTTTTAACGTGTATACATTTTCTTCATGCCGAAAGAATTTAACAACGCCTATCAATTTTAAAACAACATTGCAAGAAAATAAAAACGCAGACCTCTTCTGTTCAGATTGATTGAACTAGGATGGTTTACTGACTCCGAAACAAAGTTTTAGGGCATATGACTGAGGTTGATATCAATTTTTTTTGTAACAATCATAAAAAATATTATGAATGGTTTCATACTGCTTTAAACTTTTTAAATTAAAAGCGATACATATAAACGGGCAATTATAAGAAGGTAAAATATTTTTTAAAAACTAAATAAATATATAAAAAATTTCGATTAAAATTTAAATTTAAAACAATAGAAATAATAAATAAATAAATATATTTTATTTTATATTATAAAACTTTTAAATAAAAATATTTTCTATTTTTTGTCTAAAAATTAATAGTTTAATTTTATTAATACTATTTTATAATAATATGATTTTAATAATTTTATAATTATATAAAATAAAAGTATTGTTAATTTTTTATTTAATCACTGTTATATTTGATAGTTAACTAGTTATAAATACTTTTCTAATAACGTTTAAACTACAGCCACCATCATATATTAACACCTGAATTGCATCTGCAAACAAACTGTATATGTAACCCAGTTTGTATTTACACCTTAGACCATCTTTGATGGTTTGTTTTATTTTCTACTTTAAAATAGAGTGATTCTATAACGAGTTAGAATTTACTCTAATGGTATTCTATTTTAGAGAAGAAAATAGAGTGATAAACAAAAAAATTTACTTTATATTTGGAGTAAACCTACTTTTTATTTTATTATATAGCGAGAAATGAAATATCATTAAAGTATTTTTATTGTAAACTCTATTTTAGAGTGAAAATAGAGTGGGGGCAGGAGATGAGTTTTGAAACAAAAGAAGCCTTCAAACAAAAGAAGCTTGAAGCTCCTATACAAGTTTGTTACCACATACTAGATCCGTGTCCGCGCTACGCACGGATTATACGGTTATATAATTTTTCTTTTAATTTTTATAAATATATGATATCATTTGATAATTTTATCCTAAAGAATACTAATCAACAAAGTTTGAGCTTAGAAAATAGGTAGATATCTAGTTATCTTTCGATCAATGTTTTATTGAAGTTCTCCTTTGACTTTAAACTATATTTACAACACATTTTCTTTAGATCTATTTACAACACATCTTTCATGAGTTTAATATTTGCAGAAAAAATTTGAAGCAAGTTAGAGTGGGGATTTATGAATATATCAAAAAGAGTGAAAGATAAATCATAGATAATTATCTGAGAAGTTTTTGATTCTATTTAGAGAAGTATAAAAATAAAATAAAAATCATAAAAAAGAATGTCGGCAGTGTATAGCATTAAAATAGCATTTAGTATGAGATTAACGTGAAAAAAAAAACTAAAAAGCGTTCAATTTAATATTAAAATCCAATGATCAAGCTTTTTGTTATATTTTTTAAAAAGTTAAATGTGAAAATATGTAGACTTATTGAAGTAGAACTCTGTCAAAGAATTGTTGTTTTTATTTTGTGGTTATTTAGAATTGATTAATTACTGAAGAGTTTAGGTTATACATATAATGTAGATGATTGATTGGACTGTAACTATAAAATATTTATCTGTAAAATTTATGATGTAGATGATTTGGATGTAGCTATATTTTTAAATAAAGTGTACGAAGTATGTAAAATATATACAAATTGTTTTATATCATTTAAAATAACTTACTAATAAGCATAATATAAATTATCAAACTGTTATTTAATTTAATATATGAATGATATTTATGTTATTTCAAAACTAATATTTTATATTCAAAGGTAAATAAAATCATATATATATATAATATTAAAAATTAATAGCTAGATAGTAATAAGTTTTACCTATAATTATCTAATTTATTTGATATTATAAATAATTTTCCATTTACAGAACTTTTTTTTTGCTAAATCCATTCTAGAGATGTTACTGCCTAAATAATAAAAATGTAGAAATTCTGCATAATTTACATAAGAAAATAAATGATTCTTGTTGATGTACCTTTATAAATAATGCTAAATCATAATTGGCAAACCTTAGTAGAGTTTTGATGATAACTTTAAACTTTAAAACCAAAACTAATTCTGTGTTCAAAGAAAAAAAAACAAAACTAATTAATGATTGGTAAATTTAATATTTAAAAAATAAATAAAACTAAAAGTGAGATAAAGACCAATCAATCTCCCACTATAAATATAACTTATAATCACTTTAAAACACTTTAAAACAGATATGAGTTTCAATCTCCCACTATAAATATAACTTATAATCACTTTAAAACAGATATGAGTTTTAAATCAAGGTTATATTACCCTTATCCCAAACAAAGACTTCTCTTCACCAAAATGGAAATTCTGACGCCATATATGATTGCATCCGACCTCATTATGAATAGAAGTGATATATTTCAATTTCCCCTAACTCTGGCGTATTTGAAAAATGAGAATAAGAAAAACAATGCGACTACATGAATGATAAAAAAACTTTAGTGAGTCTGCGAAAGTTAAAGAAAGAACTTCGAAGTCATTTCGTTGCTGGAAAAGTATCTTTCCTAGCAAAAAAAAAAAGATGAGCAAAATATTACTCGGAATAAAAAAGCTATTACAAATGATCAACGAAATAAATCACATATATCACTTGATTCCTAAGCTAGCTACTACATATACGTATATTCCCGTTTCTTTCCGCTAAAACTACATTAGACTTATTATATATCTCCATTTCCCTCATCAGCAATGGATCCACAGCTCTTGGAAGGTGCACCAACTACACTTGCGTAAGGCACAGCAACTTCATCGCCCATATCAAGTGGGATTTCAAGTGGAGTTGGTACAGTTGGCAGAACTTATGTTGAGACAATCTTAGTAACAGTTATATCCTGAATATTGCATTTGAAGTTGTAGTCAGACATCTTGATCTTGAACTTTATGTGTTTGCCCAATGGTGTCGATTAAAGTCTAGGGGCAGGCATCTCATGGCCAACACCAAGTTCTTGATTAGCTTAAAAATTCAAAGAGGAATGAAGTGAGCTTTAATGAATTGGGAGAAGGTTTTAATTTGATGGCTAGTTACCTCAAAGTAGTTGTCATCCAATTACAGAGCATGCTTCCCTGTCAACTCACATCCTGCGTCTCATAGTACCTGCAAATAAATGAAAACAAAAATCAAATTCTAGGAAGATGAAACATGAAGTTGTGAGCTTAGAGTTCATACTTGGCTACACCAGAAACATTAGTGTTGCCACACTTGGCGCACATCAACGAAGAGGGGCCTCTGGTGGCCTTACTTTTACAACCGCTGCAGGCAATACAATACAATACAATACCATGAAGTGTCATGCTCAACATCATCAATTTACATGGACATGATTCTTTTTTTTAAAAGAGTTATCTTAAGATCCTATTTGAACTAGGCATATTCCTGCTTCATGTAAGCAAAGACCAAGACCACAGACATTTTGTATTTCTAGTAAAGCAACCGCGAGTAGAATAGAACATATAAAGAGCTTATCTTTGCTTTGGCTGAAAGTCTACTAAGTGATCTTGTGCAACACAATATAAATAGGTGAATTATCAAGTATGGGGATATAAAATCTCGAAGTTATCATACGCTAGTGATTTACTATATGACAAAAGAACTTTTAGAGAGAAACTAAAAGATATACATCAATACTTTTGTAAACTGAAATCAAGGGAGATTATTTATAGAAATCAATTGAGAGGGAGTTGCAGAACCAAAAGACGCAAAACTTGAGCGGTGTCCAACCTTCCTCGCCGCAGTCAGTGGATCTTCCTCTCACACAGCAACCCAACACCACGATAGGACAGCGTCTTGCATTTCTCTTACGCCGCAGCGGCGGAATCGGCGAGGGAAGAGGCGTGAAATTGCCATCAGTTACAATCGGCTTTGGGTTTTTTTGATTTTGAAAGTAGATCCCTCAGGCAAACCAAGCGGCTCTTTGGATCTGATACCGCAAAATAAAATGGAGAAGTAGAGTTATTCGATTTCGTTTTATATAGGAGTTCAAAACCGTTCATCTTCGGCATGAATGCTACCAATCGAACTACAAACGTATAGTATCTTTAAGGCTTTCATTTACTCTGAAGTTGCGAGGAAGAAGAAAAAAGAAGTTGAGACGATTGAGTTGCAGGGAAGGAAACGTGTCATTTTGTTAACAACTGATTGGTGGATTTTTTAATCCTACGTGGACACCTTATGTGTTCAGCTTATTCGGCTTTTAGTATAGTACTGATGGATCATGGGCTAGCTATACCAGTCAACCATATTTCGGGCCTTTAAAAATTTTCTTAACCAGATCAGATCAAAGGACGGTTATTAGAGCCTGCAAAATATTAACCGAACCGAACCAACAGATCGATTTGAATCGGATTGAAAGAACAAAATTGAACAAACCCTCACTCTCTCAGACCACGGTGGTTCTTTGGTATATCGGAGAAAAATTAGGGTTTACCATCGGCGTGGGTTTACCAACGGCGAAGCATGGGTACTTCGGTGCAGGTCTCTCCACTGTGCGGAGTGTACAACGAGAATCCACTCTCCTACTTGGTCTCTATTGATGGCTTCAACTTCCTCCTCGACTGTGGTTGGAACGACCTCTTTGACCCTTCTCTCCTCGAACCTCTCTCCAGGTTTCTCTCCCCTTATTACTCTTCCTCCTCCTTGTTTTTGAAATCGAATGATTCAATATAGGATTGATTGAGCTTATGTGACGGATTTACGTTTTTTTTATTTCAGGGTTGCTTCTACCATAGATGCGGTTTTGCTTTCTCATCCAGATACGCTTCACCTCGGTGCTCTTCCTTATGCTATGAAGCAGCTTAGACTCTCTGCTCCCGTTTACGCCACTGAGCCTGTTCATAGATTAGGTCTCCTCACAATGTATGATCAGTATCTATCCAGAAAGGTGATTTTTTTTTTTTTACAGGATTGATTGTATACCTAATTGTTCTGCATTGTGCTTTATCCGATGATCTTATTGTTTTGCAGCAAGTCTCAGACTTTGATCTGTTTACGCTGGATGACATTGATTCAGCTTTCCAGAATGTCATCAGATTGACTTTCTCTCAGAACTACCATCTTTCTGGTAATGCAGTTTCAGTAATTTCGCTAGTCTTTTTATAGCAAACCCAGTTTCATCTGCATTATCTATGTCTCAAATATCGGGGCATGAGTTATTAGGAGGCCTCTAAAGTTTTTATCTTTGTCCTATTAGGAAAGGGAGAGGGTATTGTAATTGCTCCTCATGTTGCTGGACATATGCTGGGAGGTAGCATTTGGAAGATAACAAAGGATGGGGAGGAGGTTGTGTATGCTGTTGACTACAATCATCGGAAAGAAAGGTACGCTTTTTTCAGCTTTCCATCTGATGTGGAGTTCGATTTTTATTTATTTTTGTTCAGAACTAAATAATAAAAATGCATGATCGTGACTACTGAGCTTGTACATCTTTATTCAGGCATTTGAAACGGAACTGTTTTACAGTCTTTTGTTCGACCTGCTGTTCTGATCACCGATGCATACAATGCGCTTTATACCAATCAAACGCAAAGCCATCACAGGGACACTGAATTCTTAGGTTGGCTTTTAGCTCAATATCTGTTATATATCTCTTCTGTGTTATTTAAGAAAACCTGCTTCTAACTGCTTGAATCACGTGTGCATGTCCACATTTATAATTCAGATACCATTTCAAAACATTTGGAAGTTGGGGGAAATGTTTTATTGCCAGTAGACACTGCGGGTCGAGTCCTGGAGCTTCTCTTGATACTTGAACAGGTGGGAGGTTCAGTTTTAAATGTATTTTTTTTTTAGTTAATCCTTTCAGCTATTTGTATGTAGATACTGAATATTGATCAAACCTGCAGCATTGGTCACAGAGAGCTTTTAGCTTTCCCATTTACTTTCTCACATATGTGTCATCTAGCACTATTGACTATGTTAAGAGCTTCCTCGAATGGATGAGTGACTCCATTTCAAAGTCCTTTGAGACTTCACGTGATAATGCCTTTCTATTGAGGTAATTTTTTTTTTTTTTTGAAAAGTGTCTTATATGTGCTGTCGTTCGCATACAGTAACGGAAGACTTTAAATGTAACTCAAACACTTTCAGGCATGTCACTCTCTTGATAAACAAGACTGATCTGGATAATGCTCCACCTGGTCCAAAGGTTGGTTTATAAGTAACTCACGCATGTTTGTTCGTATATAGAACTTGGTGACTGGATATTCTGTGTTCTTTCTTCCTCAGGTGATAGTAGAATTATATTATTCCATATTAATATCTTTTAGTAACTGCTTATATAGGTTGTTCTTGCGTCCATGGCTAGTCTTGAAGCTGGTTTTGCTCGAGACATATTCGTGGAATGGGCCAACGATCCCAGAAATTTAGTTCTCTTTACTGAAACAGGCCAGGTAATTTTGTTTCTCAGGTGAGATATATCACCGTGTTCTCTGGAATTGTTAATTGCTTAGTTTTGTTGTCATGTGTTTCTATTTGCAGTTTGGCACTTTAGCTCGAATGCTTCAGTCAGCCCCACCTCCCAAATTTGTTAAAGTCACCATGTCTAAGAGGGTTCCTTTGGCCGGTGAAGAGTTGATTGCATATGAAGAGGAGCAAAACAGACTTGAAGAGAGAGGAAGCCCTGCGAGCTAGCCTCGTCAAAGAGGAGGAAACGAAAGCTGCCCACGGACCTGATGAAAATTCTAGTGAACCTATGGTCGTAGATACCAAGACTACTCACGATGGTAATGTTTGTCTTAAACTGTGAAAAATTCTAGCAGCCTTGATTATTTATAACTTCTTCTTTTTAAATGTAAACTTCAACTTAGATCGGAAAGTCCATATGGTACTCTTTGTATATGAATTGGTTAGCCTGCCCTTAGGAGGCAATCTTGTGGTTACTTTGGAGTGACGTAGAAGCTATATTTAGAAGTCTCATGTTACATCTGTTTAACATCTGTGTTAGTTTTCAGTCCCACAGTATGTTTCATTTTCGGTTAGACTCCCTGCTGTCTTGCTGATGGGTCTTCTTGCCATTACGTAGTGCTCTGCAGCTGACCTTTCACATTTCTGACCAAACTACTGCAGTTGTTGGGTCTCACGGGCCTGCATATAAAGATATATTGATAGATGGATTTGTTCCCCCATCCAGCAGCGCTGCTCCAATGTTTCCATTCTATGATAACACAGCCGACTGGGACGAGTATGGGGAGGTCATTAATCCAGATGACTACGTGATCAAGGATGAGGACATGGACCGAGGAGCAATGCATGTACGTTCCCTCTAATTTTGGTCTCTGTTATGTTCTTATTTAGCTCTTTTTTTTATTAGCTACCAACTAGACCCTTTCTCTTAATTTCCATGATCTTGTTTGCATATTGGTTCTTTAACATGACTTTCTGTGTATTTATATATACAATTTCCATGATATTCACTGAAACCCTTATTTTTTTTTACCATTAAGTTGCCTAGGCTCTTGATTTGGCTTGAGAACAATCCTTCAATTCAGTGCATTGGTTCAACAATTTGCTCTTTGTTTTCTTTTTGACAATAGATTTATGATATAAAATCCCATTTCAGGCAGGAGGTGATGTGGATGGAAGGCTTGATGAGGCAACTGCTAGTCTCATGCTAGATACTAGACCTTCGAAAGTCATATCCAATGAGCTCATTGTAAGTAGACTCCAATACAAACTTCATAAGAGCTCTCTCTATCCACTGATAAGAATATTGCTGCTGTCAAGTTTCCTTGATAAATGATTTGGTTTGTTCTTATGCTTTTTTTTTTCTTTGCACAGGTGACTGTTAGTTGTTCACTAGTTAAAATGGACTACGAAGGTCGTTCAGATGGCCGTTCAATCAAGTCAACGATTGCACATGTTTCTCCTCTGAAACTTGTACGTTAGCGCGGTTCCTTTTTCCCTTTGTCTCTTTATATGTATAGTAGTCAATCACTTGAGCTGATGTTAATCCAATATCACTGTGTAAGGTTCTGGTGCACGCAACAGCAGAGGCTACGGAGCATTTGAAGCAACACAGCTTGAACAGCATCTGTCCACACGTAGTACGCTCCGAAAATAGAGGAAACCGTGGATGTGACTTCTAGATCTATGTGCTTATAAGGTAAAATAAACCCCGAAACTAGGAAGATCCTCTTCACACATGGGGTTTTGAGTTGGTATGTAGTAAAACTAACCTGTATGGGTTTCCTCCTCCGTATAACATCAGGTCCAACTCTCTGAAAAGCTGATGAGCAATGTGATCTTCAAGAAGGTACCCTTTTTTTTCTTTTCTTGTTTCGGTTCTCATTTAATGTGGGCCAATCATGAAACATTTTGATTGTGGTGAAATGAGCAGCTGGGAGATTCAGAAGTAGCATGGGTGGATTCAGAAGTAGGGAAGACAGGGAGCGAGATGAGGTGCCTACAGCCAATGGGGAGTGCAGCTGCTCCTCACAAACCAGTACTAGTGGGTGATCTGAAAATGCAAGACTTCAAGCAGTTTCTGTCAAGCAAAGGAGTTCAGGTAGAGTTTGCAGGTGGAGGAGCTTTACGATGCGGTGAATATGTTCACTCTAAGGAAGGTCGGTCCAACTGGTCAGAAGGTAATAATACTTGATGCTAATGTATTCTAATACGTATATTACCCCCACTCAGTAATGGGTA
Organism: Raphanus raphanistrum subsp. raphanistrum; assembly: GCA_019706035.1. NCBI lineage: Eukaryota > Viridiplantae > Streptophyta > Magnoliopsida > Brassicales > Brassicaceae > Raphanus > Raphanus raphanistrum. Next base: position 19,876,884 of record CM033983.1, read on the forward strand.
TATGTAAAGTAAATACTTTATAACCGGTGGTTTTATTATTCAGGGGGGAGCATCGGGGCCACAGCAAATCCTGATAGAAGGACCGTTGTGTGAAGATTATTATAAAATAAGGGACTATCTCTATTCTCAGTTTTACCTCCTCTGATGGTGTAACTAGGAGAGAAGATGCAGCTTTTCTTCATCTTCTTCTGTTGTTTCCAACACTTGCAACTACTTCAGTGTAATCTTTTTTGTTTTGAATGACTCAAGTGTAATCTTTACATAGTCGAGAGCCTTGTCCTTTGACAACTACTTCAGTATTTTTTAGAAAAACAGAAACTTTAAAACAAAAACAAAGAGGCTGTGCTCTGCTGACATATCCCAAGTGTGCTCTGACATGGCATGCATTATTTAAAAATTTCTAACGCGGTAAACATGGGACAGATTAAAAAGTAAAAAAAAATAATAATTAATTAGCTGGTTAGGTGGTGGTGCGTGTGTGTTTTGTGTGAGGGCGATCACTCCAACAACACTCTCTCTCTCTTTTTTCCAGTGACGAAGACAAATCAACACCAAACATAATATTCTTCTAATTTCTAAAACCCTAAAATAATTAATCCCTACGCCTTTTATTTCAATCTCTTCATTTCTTCTGCTTCTTACCGATTCCCTCGTGATTTTTCTTATCCTCTCTTACCACCAACAACCATGGCTTCCGCGACCGCCACGTGGACTCCCACCTCCCTCCAGCTCCGTCTCGCTCTGAGCTCCGGCGTTCGCCGTAAATCCAGCGCCGTCTACTTACGCCCCTCGCGTATCGGTAGGAAATCGAGCTGTGGGATTGTCTGTTGCGTTTCGCAGAAGCCGGAAGTGGAGGCGTGGACTGGATCGGATTCGTCAAATCCACCACCAGATGGTCTATCTGGATGGGCCGATTCCGGTAACGGTAACGGCAACAAGTCTTCCAGAGCTAAGAAGAAGAATTTGATTGAAGGTATACGCCGATGAGAGTTGTTTTGCTTATTTTGTTTCCAAGATTCGGAGCTTTCCTATGTTCCAATACGAATAAGTTTTATCTCAGTTGGTGAAATATAGTTTTAACCTACGACTTCAAAGCTTAATCGTACTACAATGGAGGAGCCATGAGTTTGCACACTAATGTTGTCTTCTTATGGAGTTTGAAAATTACTCTTTTTTAATCTCTTCAATAGTAAACTTCACAGCCTGTCTAAACTAAACTGTGTGTATACTCTAACTGTACATTGCATGTTAAAGATAAAAAACATGGTTAAAAGTTAAAACTCTTGTGCATTTTGATTTATGTGCCTTGTAACTGTGTAGTTTGCCGCTACTTTCTGGTGGACTAATAACAATTTGCAAGTAGTTTTCTTTCAGGTGTTGTGGGGGCTGGAGTTGTTGGAATCGTTTTTGTTGCTGCTATAAGCTACACAGTTGCATCTTTTAAGCGTAACACTTCCAGTAAGTTTCAATCCTTCTCTTTTGTTTAATGAATTATATTTTATTGTCTTCCAAAGCTCTCTACTTATTTACTTTAGCTTGCTCGAGTACCTCCTTCAGAATTGGCAATTAAATTTTGAGCGCAGGACTCAAACCGGAAATGCAGCCGTTGACTTCTTCTCAGCAGGAAAGCGTGCTTCTATCATCTGATGAAACTCCTGGTGATGAAGCAAAGGTCGCTGACAGTGAGGAAAACAATCTGAAGGACGAGGTTGAGAGTATAGAAAACAATGATGTAGTTCAGCAAGGTGATGAAGCGTCTGGTGAAGATAAAATATTGGGTACTGAGGATTCGTCGTTTGATGGTATCATATCTGATGGAACAGATGCCACTGAAAATAGCATTTCCGTGACTACGCCTGAAGCAGAGTTGAAGCTCCATGCTCAATCTGATCTTGACACGACAGAAAGTGAGAAAATAATTTCTGAATCGGAGTCTGTGTTAGACTCATCCTCTGAGGCTATAGATTCCCAAAAGAGTGATATTGCCGGAGTGGAAAATCCAGAAGAACCTGATAGCGTTCCCGACACTGAACCGACCAATGTGTCTGATTTAGAAAAATCAAATCGACAGTAGGAAAGAAGATTCCATGTACTTCTTTACCTGACAGCGATGCTTATGCAGCCACCACCGGGACTGTAGCTTTTGGCGTTTCTGTTGCTTCACAATCAGATTCGACTTCGGATCCTCACACTGTGCCACTAAATGCCACGGGGTCAGCATTCTCGACTGTGACTGAGGATATTCCTGAGGTAAACGGAACACCCGAGGACTTGCCTGCGGGAATTAATGTCATCAATCTCGGACAGTAGATACAGCGAAAGAAGTTGAGTCTTCAGAAACTCCCGAGTCAGAATCAACATATTTGTCAAAAAATGAACTTAACATCAATAGTGAAGTCGAGCTTACCGAAGACGGACAACTTCTGGAAACACCGAGTGGTGGAAGTGCATTTTCTTCTGCAGGAATTCCTGCACCTTCCTTATCTTTTCAAGTAAATCCTGGAAAGATTCTTGTCCCTGCGACTGCAGATCAGGTCCAGAGTCAAGCATTTGCTGCTCTGCAAGTTCTGAAGGTAATATTTTTTTTATGTTCTACAGACTCTCGCTATGTTTGTTTGATGGTGTAGAGATTTGCTTGGTTCTGGCACTTGTAAAATTTGCAGCGTATGAATCATTTCTCCTTTTTCCAGGTCATTGAAACTGACATCCAACCCAGCGATCTATGTACTCGCAGAGAATATGCCTAGGTGGCTGGTTTCTGCTAGCAGTGCATTATCAAGGTATATTTTATTATATTGTTTGTTAATCTGGTGGGATTAGAGTGTTCATTTTTGGTGTTGAAAAGTGAATTTCATACGTTTGTGTGTGTTCTTCAACTCTCTGCAGAAACACGACCTCAAAAGTGTATCCTGCTATGTATATAGAGAATGTTACAGAGCTTGCTTTCGATGATATTACTCCTGAAGACCCTGATTTTTCATCCATTCAAGGTAAAACTGGACAGCTGAATTTTAACTCTTCCCAAAACGAAGATAACCTGTGAAGCTAACTTCTGTGTACTCTTTTCAGGTTTGGCAGAAGCAGGACTTAATCACAAGCAAGCTTTCTAACCGCGATTTGCTTAACGATGTTGAAGGCACCTTCTTGTTTTCCCCTGAAAGGTATTTATGTCACTGGAAAACGGGGTCTCATCCTGCTTGTTAAAAAGAAATTCTGCATTTGTATACCGCATTGACAGTAACAGATAAATATTCGTGAACTGATACGGTTACATTAATTTCTCTTTGAGATGTGAGTGCTATGTCTTCAGTATTACTCATAAAACAGAACGCATAAAATCATTGTTCTTTCTGTTTTTGAGAATATTATGGTACTATGTACTTTCACTTCACATTTGCAATTTAAGCTTGCTTCTTGTCCGACGCAGCCTTCTTTCACGCCAGGATCTTATCAGCTGGAAAATGGCCTTGGAGAAACGACAACTTCCAGAAGCTGATAAAAAGGTTGCATATCAAGCTTGGATTTATTCACTTCTCATAATCATGCAGATAATCATCTTCTCACTTCATCATGCAGGTGCTGTATGAACAGTCAGGCTTTATTGACATCGATAGGATAAACCCAGATGCATGGCCTGCCATTATTGCAGATTTATCTACCGGAGAACAAGGAATCGCTGCCCTTGCATTTGGTATGCGCAGAGTTCACATCTAGATATGTCTTCTAGCACAATCATGACCTTATTGTATAATGCACACCCCCTTTTAGGTTGTACAAGATTGTTTCAGCCTCATAAACCCGTCACTAAAGCTCAAGCTGCCATTGCTCTTTCCAATGGCGAGGCTTCTGAAATAGTCACTGAAGAACTGGCACGCATCGAAGCAGAATCAATGGCTGAAAAGGCCGTGTCTGCACATAACGCCCTGGTTGCCGAGGTCGAGAAGGATGTCAATGCCAGCTTCGAGAAAGAGCTTTCCATGGAACGAGAAAAGATCGAAGCAGTCGAGAAAATGGCGGAACAGGTAAAACTGGAGTTGGAGCAGCTGAGGGAGAAGAGAGAGGAAGAGAATCTGGTGTTGGTGAAAGAAAGAGCTGCAGTTGACTCAGAAATGGAGGTGCTCTCAAGGCTAAGACGTGAAGCTGAAGAGAAGCTGGAGGACTTGATGAGCAACAAGGCGGAGATATCTTTTGAGAAGGAAAAAGTTTCCAGTCTTCGAAAAGAAGCTGAAGAAGAGAGCCAGCGGATTTCAAAGTTGCAGTATGAATTGGAAGTAGAGCGTAAGGCTCTCTCCATGGCCAGGTTCTCTTTCTACAGCCAGAGCTATACAATATATTTATAATGTCTTAAAGAATCTATCTACATTATGATATCAACCCAATGAGTGTAAGAGTTTTGATCTGTGTCTGAATCCTCGTATTTTATTTGTTCAGATCATGGGCCGAGGAGGAAGGAAAGAGAGCTAGAGAGCAAGCTAGAGCCTTAGAAGAGGCTAGAAAGCGATGGGAAACAAACGGACTAAGAGTTATTGTTGACAAAGACCTTCAAGAGAATGTAGAGGCAGAACAAAGCATATTGCTAAACACCGTAGAGCAATCTTCCATTGAAGGAACCGAGGAGAGAGCCCAAACCCTTATGGATAAGCTGAAGGAGATGGCGGAATCAGTGGTTGGAAAATCCCGGGAAGTGATCTCCATGGTGATGGAGAAGATACGTTTATGGATTGTGGTCTTGAAGGAATACGCAGAGAACTTGGGGAAGCGAGCGGGTGAAATGAGAGAGGCAGCCATTGTTAGTGCGAAAGGAGCAGCAAAGGAGGTTGAGAAAGGGACGGTTCAGGTAGGCGACAAGGTGAAGAGAATGGCTGAGGAGTGTAGAGATGGCGTTGGGAAGATTACTCAGAGGTTCAAGACCTAAGCGAGTTATTGAACTTGCTTTTTTTTTTGGTTTCCTTAAAATAAAATAAAAAAGAGAATAATGGGGGTGGCCATTACATTATACAGTATTGGTCAGTGATGATCAGAGAGTTCAAAACTGTAACATTTTGTAATCTTTGTTATGTGCTTACTTACACTCTAGTGCATTACATCACATTACAGTTGCCTTTGGTATGGTATTCATAGGCAAATAAACACTTCATGATCTGCTAGTAGTCACTATATCAAAGTCCAAATAGATACCATGAACAGTACGAGGATATCATGTGTAATTATTATAATCTCTTTCATATAATATAACCAGAAAATCCACAGATTTAAGGATTGATAAATCCCATGAAAACAAGAGTCTTAAACAACAAAATCAAGATCAAGAAGAAGAAGAAGGATTCAAAAATGGATTTAAAGTCTTAAAGCTTAAGCAATCTCTTATTTCTTCTCTTCTTTCTCAGCATCGGCGGCTCTCTTGGCTCTGACACCAGCATGTCGTTTGTTAGTGCGCTCAAGACGGATCTTGTCATAAGCCTTGAATGCCTTCATATCAGCAGTCACCTTCACAAGCTCCATCGCAACCTTCTCTCTAGCAGCGATAGGCATGTAAGTCTCCTTGGACTTGAGTTGCATTAGCAAGTTCCTCTGGAGTAGAATCACCAGCCTGCAAAACAACAACAACAACAAATTGTCATTACATAATAGAAACACAAATATATCTCAACGTCATGTATCTATAGAATGGTGTGGATTGGTACCGTGACCACACGGGAACGGCGAGGGAAGACAACCAACATGGCCTTGTAAGTCTTTAACCTTTGAACATTGGATTGAAGACCCTCCAAGGAACGGTTTTTACGACGGTGATCAATTGAGATTCCAATCGTTGGAGCCAACTTCTTTGCGATACCAGCAGCCTGATTGATGATCAAAGAGTTTTCATCATTACATCTTCGATAAAGATATAGCAAAATAATGAGTTTAATATTTTGAGAAACCAGACCTTAAGCTCCTCGAGAGTGAAGCCTTTACCGGCTCTGACTTTCATGTTGTACTTGATTGTCTGTGCGTGAACAACAGGACGGAGAGTTCCAGAGGTGGGACGAGGGAAGATCTTCACTGCCTTCTCCTGTCTCGCTACATTGAGCAAAAAAAAAAAGTATATTAAGATACAATGCTACATAACTTAAGCTTAAGCAAAAAAAATCTAGTCTGAGACTTGAAACTAACCAACTCTTCTTCTGGTTTTCCTGGCAGGTTGGTTGAACCACTGTCTTAACATTGTTCTGCCAGTGCTTCCTGAAGTGTGAGCCTTGGATCTCGTTGTTGTGCTTCATTCTCTTACCTTAAAAAACTAAGCAAATTCAACAATTAGAAAAAGCATGCAATTAAGCAAGAAGTGAATCATGCATTTCAATTCTGATCAGGTACAAACTATAGTATATATATATATATATATATATATCAACCACACTTTTATTCAAGACGGATCAGATCCACAAGCATACTCTGAGTTCATACAATGACGACATTTTATATCGATCACGGAGAAAAACAAGAAAAGCTTAGACAAATCAGAGTCTGATCATGCAGAGACAGAGATATTAACTCACAGCAACAGCGGCTGGTCAGAAATGTCTAGGAGGAGGGCTTCTCGAAATTTTCATGTCACATCTTTATTTATATATAAAATAATTGGGCTTTGTAAGTCCAGATGGGCCGATCTTACTTTTGCATCCAACTTTTTCTCTCCCAAGTCAGATGATGTGAATTATTAGCTCCAGCATTGGCCGATTGGTACACTGCATAACCATCTACGCTAAAAAGTTAATTAAATTACAGAAAAAATAAAAGTTACAGAAAATTTTAAATTCTACCTAAATTGAAAAACTTTGAAATCTATATTATAATGGGGGAGTATCACTCCTGCCTAAGGGACACGTGTCTTTTATTTTAAATGGGCTGTGTGTTTGTTTGGGCTTAAACATGTGTGTTTAATTTGTGTTCTGACTATAGATTTTGGCCCATAGCATTTCTGTTCTTCAGGACGGCTGATAGATTAGGGATTGACGATATTTTTTTTTTCCCAGATCACTCGCCATCCCTCTTCATCTTCCTCTTCCTCTTTCTCTTCCTCTTCTGTTCTTCTTCACTTATGGTGGGCATTAACGCTCGACTGGGCATTTTTTCTGTCGCAGAAACGATTCGGCCTTCCGTAACGCTTCTCGAATCCTCATTTATATAGAGTACTCGAGGTGAGCTCTCAATCCTTTCTAATCTACATTTCTTGAAACATCATTTTGAAACTCTTGCAAAAATGACTTCACCAGCTGCCTTAGCCGCCGTCCCTACCGTCGCCCATGTCTCCGCCGTCACTGCCGCCGTCTCCGCCGCCGCCACCGTTCCCTACACCACCTTTGACTCACTCCGACTTGGCAGGACCGCCCAGTGTTTGGTCGGTAGATGAAAAGATATCAATATACCGCCCAGTGTTTCTCTATTGATACGTGATCTGCTTTCAATATAGGTTATTAGTCTCTCTTACCTGTTTAATTGTTATTAATCTCGATTTGCTTCTGTCTGATTTGAAGGCTGGCCGGCGTAGGGAAACTGTTGTCACTAGCATCCTCTGTTTTTGGTAGCAAGAATGTGAAGAACCTAGAGAGCTTATTGGGGTTGATTTGGTTATGGTAGATGAAAAGATATATGTTCTCAACTGAATATAATATTTTTTTAGTCTTTCATAAAAAGTTTATACTAATCTTTGATTGTATTTCATGGATTGCAGTCGAGGAAACTCAAAATTGCACCTAAAACTAAAATTCAACCACTAAAAACCGGTACAGATTTTCCTTTGTATCATGCAAATTTTAATTTGTCTCTCAGACACTACGTTTCTTGTGTCCAGTTCTCAGATGGTGCTGTGGATGAAGCTTTCAGGGAAGAGAGAGTGTCTCTTTGAGGATGGACAATGCAGAAGACCCACAACGTAGGCTGCTTCCACACTGCCTAAAGGACTCAGTGGGCAGCACTTTCACTTTCCAGTCGAAGCTTTCTCCATTCAACTTCTATTCAAAGAATCAAACATTCACCGTTTCACAGATATTTGACCGCAATTAGCGTCCACCACCCTCAAGCTTTGCGAGGGTGTAAGTACATGCATTACCTGTCTCTGATTTTGAATACTGTATCTTACTCTGCAATTTTTTTCTTTTCCCTTTCTTACTAAAGTTTGATTCCTGTGATGAGCTTTTTGGTAATCAATGGACTCTCCACGCTCATTGGTTCTACATCCCATTACCTTAATTTGTTTATTTACTCACGTATTCTATTTACTTTTTCTTTGGGTTTACTCTAGCGTTATTGTTGTTTTATTGACTGGATTTTAGTTGCTAATAAACATACATGCTTTTTTGTTAGTATTGTCCTCTGACTTCCCTCCAATCACATAATCTTAGTTATTTCTTTCTCTACAGTGAGCTGATTTATTCATGACTTTCCTGCTTTGGTTAAATGATAAGCTGGCAAAGGAAGTTAAGCTTCTAAAGAATCACTCACATTCAAATATAGTGGTAAGCAATACAAGCTTTTGTATTTCTTTCAATGTTTGATAGACCCTCGACATTTTGTTTCTTTTGTAACTATTTATTCTTTTGTCCGCATTAAAGGTATTTAGGCACAAGGGAATGCTAAGGAAAAAATCTACTGCTAAGGAAAATATAAAAGGGAATGCTTTGTTTGGGATAGTGAGAAGGTTTTTTTTTGCTAAATATAGCTGAGAAGGGGTTTCTGCACCTCATAGGAGAAAATGAATAGAAGAAGATGGACAGAGAGAGGAAAAACAGAGAGCAAAGCTAATAATGAGAGAGTTTATAAAAATGATGTACCGGAAAGAAGCATTACTACTTCAAGGCAAGTAATGGCGTCAGGTGAAGTTTCTGAAGTAAAAAAGAAAGAAAGTGGAAAGACTATATTTCAGTTGTTCAAAGAAAAAAAAGGAACTGTATTTCAGTAGAAACTATTGTCAAAAAGTTCGGAGAGATTAAGGATTCGCAACAAGTTACTTCACAAGAAGAGGAAAAGATTTTGGAAAAGAGTAACTATTTTTGTTTTCCGATCCGGAATTTTTAAGCTTTGATTAGGAAGAAACACTCCCAACAAATTCTAATCAGTTATATTTGTCGTCTGAAAATGATGATGTCCATGCTTATTAATGGAATTTAAACTACTAAATAAGATTATTTACAAGGATTCAACTACTACGCTGTTCCTCACCGCATCAATAGGCGCCAACAACCTATTACATTCCAAGCCAAACTATTGTTTGTTAGACGTAACAAATAAACACTTCATTTTTGCTTACCTAATTTGAATTAGAGTCTTACTTGGGTTTTTTCCCATCAAAGGTATATTTATAAATAACAGGATACAGAATCTATTACCACCCACTGCAACACACCCACATGAATCGGTTAACAATAATGTATTTTCAGTTTCATCAAACTCAAACCAATGAAAAATAAAAATGAGTGAATTTAATTGATAATTTTCCTTTTTTTAACAAATTCAAACAGAGAAATTTTAATTTAATATAAATACAGAAAATGATATATAATCAATTTTTTATTAAAAAAAAGTATAAAAGGAAAATAACAATAAAATTTAACGCAATAAGTTAGTGAATCACATAATCTATATAAAGTATAATTTTCAAAATATTTCCTAATCCATATGAATGAAAATTAAGAGAATCTAACAATATTATTTTTCACTGTTCATCAAAGGACGTGAAAGAAAATTAAAGAAAATATGACAATTTTTTGCTATTTGATTATTGAAATAAGATACATAAAACTGAAAAGATATAAAAAAACAAAATAAATAATAAATAATTTATTTATAATCAAAATAATATTTTTAAAAATATTAAAACATAACATAACTATATCTATAACAAATATAAAATATCTTCGAAGCTAAATTCAGTATTGATAGTAATAAAAATATATATATATATATGCACATTCTGAACCAAAAAAAAAAGACAACACAAAACAAAGTGACAAAGAATATAGAGTATATGAGTATAGATAAAGTACATGACTTAATATAAAACAAACATATCAAAGGTCTTCACCACCAAAATAATGTATAACATAATCCACTAAGAACATCTCAACAATTGGATTATTAAATTAATTCAATTACAACCAGATTAAATTAAAATATCCTTACACTAAACAACTGAAATAAATAATAAAAATGAGGAATTACAAATAATTGACAAATAATATATAACTCAATTATTTCGTTGATCAAAAAAAAAATTCAATCATTTTAAAATATATGCATTTAAGAAACTTAACATTTTATTCTAACAAGTTTCCAAAATAAAAAGTTTAAATTTTTAGAAGTTTCACTAATAAATATAATATATAAACAAACGTAAAAATAAATAGGCAAAAAACAAAAATTCATAAACACCTATAAAACAAATATATATTATGATAAGCTTTCACAACAGACACAACATGAACAACAATCTACTTCTTACCCATCGACTCTCACATCAAACAAGATCGTTAGGACCTAATCGAGGACAATTCCTCCAGGTCTATATACACAGATCGAACACACAATAATCGGTCATCTATTTTCAGGTACCAATTTCTTTTGACAATAGAGGTAATTACAGTGACTTGGTTCCTGAGTCATTGGATTTCATGTTATCATACCATGATATTCATCACCCGATTCAACTTTCCTAATTGAAGAGACTTACCAATATATGATGAGGTTACTAAGAGAAAACAATAATATTATACTACAAGATCTTGAAGTTACTTTAACCATCACAGACTACAATCTAAATGCAACCGCAAGATTTGATGTAGATCTGATCATCACGGATCTAGAAGGAACTGATAGACCTCCGACAACTGAAGAGGAAAACCATGTATGCTCCATCTGCTTTAAAAACTACATCAATGTAATCAATATTTCAACCCTCAGCTGTGGCCATAAATTTCATTCTCTTTGCATTGATCATTGGCTTCGTACAAATATAAGTTATCCAGTATGTCGGGCAAGTAATTTATGAGTCAATATGGGCTAATAATTAAAAAAACACTCTCAAGATTCAAACTCAGAATTCATTTTCTCACTACTTACAATTTCAGAAATAATAAAAATACAAAATCCCGTAAATATTCAACAACTTATTCAAATAACAAAATCACGTGCACAAAAATACCTAACGTGTCGACAAAGTACCCGGCCCCGCGCCTGCGCGGGGGCTATGAAACTAGTAGTTTTAAATGATTGGGTAAAGTTTGCATAATGGTGAAATATAAATGTATTAAAAATTAATATATGATATATTATTTAGTCTAATAAGAAAAATTAATAATTAAATAATAATTATAATATATAATTAATAAATATTCATAATTAAATTAATTATCATAATACAGTTAAATGGTCCGTTTTGATTTAATTCCTGAATGAGCAGATAAATAAATAAATATATATATATAAATAATAGACGTGGTTCAAAATTTTATTATCATATAATTAAATAATATGAAAACATGATTTAAAATTCATTTTTTACTTAATAAACTTCTTATATATTTTTGTTAGTGAAAATACAAAATTTGTGTTTATGTTTTTTCTTATTTCATAAATTTTCTTGATTAAAATTCCTGCGAAATTACCTTTAAATTACCTTTAAACGCAATTCCACTATTCTACACGTTATCAATGAGGTTAAACTTTGTATTTACCGTTTAGATTTTAGAGTTGTGCAATGAGAAAATTTTCTAGTTTGACGAACGTGCTGATCCCTAGCAATGACGGAACCACATGCCTATAGGAGCCACTAAACCTAACAAAATTTTAAACATTAGTGTAACTTACTAAATTCCAGTCTATATGCCCTACTCTTAAATAACTTTTGCTCCCATAGATTTAAACCTTCTAAAAATACATATAACAAAAATCACATATAAGAACATTTAATATTTGTGCCCCCAATAAAAATATTTTCTGCTTCTGGCACTGCTCCCTAGTATCAAATTCGGACTTCTTCATTGTTTCCTGAGGATCACATACATCAAACTCAGAGCATCAAACTTCCGAGTTTGATATTACACTTCCAACTAAAATTATTCCTATATACAGGTACATATAGTGGCGGAGTCACATATAACAAAATGGGAACAATGAATCCAAAGATAAAACAAATTAGTGTAACTTAAAACCTAATCTATATGATGCCCCCCACTTATATACTTTTGTTTAATATCTGTGTTTTCTGCAAAACTATTTCTATCTCCGCCACTAGATACATAGCTCTAACCCATGTACCTAATGTACAAGAGTAAATGTTGAAACATTTTTAGTTGTGATCACAATGTAAAAATAGCAAACTAAATTCTAATCCGAAAATATTTTACCTATTTTTTCCTAAACTGTGAACAATTCAACCAAATTAATTTTGATTATTTAGAATCTATTCTATTAAATTAATCCAACTTATAATATAACTGCATAGCATTACATTAGTGCATCTAAAATATAATTGCATAACATTATATAACTGCATTTAAACGAATAGTCTACATTCCAGATATATTTGGATTCTAATTAGGATTTTGGTTTGGTTTGTGTTATAATCAAATTCCTAAAGTAATAAATTCATAAGTCCCGTTTGAATATTTTTGTATAACAATTTGGATTTGGTTTCGATTTTCTGGTTCAGATTTAGTTAGGTAATTTAGGTTGGGGTAAAGACTTGTAGACCTAGTCAGTCCCTTGCTAGCGTTAACGGTTACCAATAACTCGCATCCGAACTGGCCACATAAACTGTAGCAATTTTAGCTTAATGAGAGCAAAGGAAAATGTAACTATGTTGGTTGACTCTTGACTTGTCTACAGATTCCATACCAAAAGTAAACGAGAGCGACCTACGTGCCATGCTCTAAATCAGAAGTCAAGACAAGGTCATTACATACTTGTACTAGTTGTATTATAGAGGAATACCAAAAAAGTATAAAAACATAATATTTTTTATATATATTCGCAGTTTGCTGCTTTTTCATAGATAAAAAAGGACGATGAGTCCTTTTTGTTAGTTACTACAGAAATATACGTGTAATATCCTCAGTATATAATTACCATAAAGCTATGTAATCTGTTGTAATGCAAGAAAATACTTCGACTGTCATTCTGGTATTAATCTATATTGGCAAAATTTAACCTAATTTTGATGTGGACTTCATCATTGATTTCTTAAAAGAATTGTCTTTGTCAGATCATATTTTTCCAACTATTTATATGTGTTTTTCAAAAAAATTATTTTGGTTTTACTAATGCGCGCGATGTGTCCTATCAATTTTTGTCTTTAATAAACTCTATGGAATAAAGAAGTTTTAGATGGAAAAGAAAGAAGGATAGTAGTAGAACAATATTCAATTTTTTTTTAAAAAGATCTAATTCATTTCGTGAATAAATATAATGATAGTATAAATGAAAATAAAGATGTAATTGTAAATTGTAACTAGCTTGTTTATCAAATGACTATAATATGATTTTTCCCAAATAAGAATCGGCAAAGGAGAATTTTTCTTAACTGGATTACCCATTTTAGTATACACACATGAGGGCATGAAAAAAATCATTAAAATACAGTGTCGGGAGAAAATGCTTGTTAGTATAAATACCATTCATTTGGCAACATACACTAATCAAGTAAACAAAAATATCAAGAAGACACATCAGATCAGGTTGCACGAGCAGCCATGTCTCGCGTCCTACTTTTCTTCATCCTTTCTCTGTTGGCTTCGGTTGGATCAATTAATGGTAACAATCTTATACTTTATCATATCAATTTCCATCAAACCCATTTTATAATTTACCAAGTATAACCATGGAATTTTCAGGACGAACGCCGTGTGGATCGACTCCCACAGATCGTAATTATAATGATCAGATGGAATCAATGGAGGACTCACAACGTGAATTGGGAAGGATGGGTTTGGAGTGCAATACCGGAGAGTACAGTACTGCTGGTTCGGGTTCGGGTTCGGGTTCTGCTGCTAGTGCTGTCCTCGGACTCTTCGTCTTGCTTTTCATTATATTTGGTGTTGCCACGGGGATCTGGTGCGTATGTGTCAAGAGGCAAAAGGCTGTAGACGCAGCCAACGACAAGAGCTTTTCAGGTTAGTAATATTAAAGTTACTTTAACTAACGGTTTAGTGTTAGTGTTGGTAACGGTTTGGAAGTAAATATGATTATAGGTCAAGTGGTGGGAGCTCAGGTGGCTCATGGAAATGACCTCAAGACCGTTCAAAAGGGAGATCCTGGTTTAAAAGTTTGAATCGTTCAAAAAAAAAGTTTGATTCGTTCTTGTTCATTTTATCTATTGGTTATGTCTTTTGTTCATGCTACGTACTCTGTTGGGTTGGCTTCTCTACGCTTCAGCTTTTTTTAGGCTGAACAAACATTTGCATTTTCTCTTTATTTCTTGGTTCATATGTTCGAAGTGTATGAGCTATATCGAAATAACATTTTCATGTTTCTTTGCATCTTTAACTCGCAAGTCTCAGAAAACGGAGATAATAGCGAACTAGATTGACCAATTTTTTTATTTTTTTATTTATTTTTATTTTTATTTTTTTATTTTTCAATGCAAATAAGTATTAAACCAACCCGATTACAAATAATCATTTGCTATTTAGCTTCGCTTGACTCTTGTTCCCGGCACGTTCTGTTAAATAAAATCTTATCTTCACATATCCAATTACCGTTCATTAATTTACCTTTGACGATACCCATGAAAAAGAGAGATTCACCTCGGATATATATCAGAGTTTTTCTGTATCGTTTTCGAAGTAGCTAGTTCTTGAAGTGCTCCTCTAAACTTGAAATTGTTACCATCAATGAAGCGCTAGACGTAATGAAGGAGAGAATGGTTGAGACGCGAACCGTACAGAATGCCGAAGTCCGACTATACAATCTCGCTTCCAACACCAACACCGAACCTAACAGAAGGGCACAAAGACCACCACCACCAGATCGACCAATTTTTTATTCATTAAAGTGGATATAAGTCGAGGTATTTTGATGTGTCTCTCCAAAGGTGAATGACCATATAGATCCCTAGTATTCTCTTTTGATGAGAAGCTTCATCACAAAGCCTGACAAACAAACATACGTACGAGAGTTTTGGCTAAAAACTTATGCGATGATTTGATCGGAAAAATCAATACATTGATATTAGAAGCATTGTTAAAACAAAATAATGGAATCAATAGAAAGTAATTTATTATATTAGCGTATAGAAATATAGACATTGAAGTCTAAGATCATTTTCAATAATACATCAAATCTTGCCATAAGCCTTGAATGGCTTCATATCAGCAGTCACCTTCACAAGCTCCATCGCAATCTCTCTCTAGCAATAGGCATGTAATCTCCTTTGACTTGAGTCTGGGGCGTGAACAACAGGGCGGAGAGGTCCAGAGGTGGAACGAGGGAAGATCTTCATTTACTTCTACATTGAGCAAAAAAAAAGTATATTAAGATTTAAGACACAACGCTACATAACTAAATCTTAAGCAAAAATCTAGTCGAGATTGAAACTAACCAACTCTTCTCCTCGTTTTCCTGGCAGGTTGGTTGAACCATGTCTTATCATTGTTCTGCCAGTGATTCCTGAAGTGTGAGCCTGGGATCTCATTGCTTGTGCTTCATTCTCTTACCCTAAAAAAAACAAATTCAACAATGAGAAAACGCATGTGTTTCAAATATGCAATTTAGCAACACCTAAGCAAGAAGAGGATCATGCATTTCAATCCTTATCAAGTACAGTACAGACTATAGTATATGTATCAACCACATTTTTATTCAAGGAAGATCAGATTCATTAGTATATTCGGAGTTCATACAGTGACGAAATCATATATTGATCACGTAGAGAAACGAGACAAATCAGAGAGAGAGAGAGAGGGCTTAGAGGAAAAAATGTCTACGAGGAGGAGGAGGAGGGCTTCTCGAGATCTTTCATGCCACATCTTTATATAGTAAACACCCTAACCGGAGCAGTTGAAGTGGGCTTCGGTTAGTCAAGATGGGCCGATCTTCTTTTAAATGTTTCTTTCTCCCGAGTCATAGTGTGTAACCAGAAGGCGTCCGAGTTCTGAGTAATTATGTTAAGTGTTATCTATAAATCCCATACAAAGTAAACGAGCACGACCTACGTGCCATGCTCTAAATCAGAAATAAAGACAAACTAATTAGTGTGAAGCCACATATACTAGTGGGATTATAAAGAAATACCCAAAATATATAAAAACTAAGAACATTTTTTTCCCTTTTAATATTCACTGATTTTTCCATAGATAATAGAAACGATCAGCCAGTTTTGTAGTTATATATTTTAGTTAATTACAGGAAGACATAATTGTTTAATTTTGTGTATTTTGTTAAAGATAAAGAGCGAAATAAATATTCAAAATTTTAACCATAGTGCGAATTCATTTTGCAAATAAGTATATGATTATACAGATGAAAATTAAAGTGAGTTTGTAACTAGTTTGTTTATCAAATGGACTATAATAAGATTTTTCTTTTTCCAAATAAGAATCGGCAAAAGAGAACCATTCTTAACTGGATCGCCCATTTTAGTATTCACCCATGTGGGCATGACATATGCATAAAACAATAAATACATTTTTGAGAGAAAATGCTTGCTAGTATAAATATCATTAATCTGGCAACATACACTAACCAAGAAAACAATACATTAGGTTGCTCCAAATTTTAGGCAAAAAGAAAAAAAAACTATAAGGTTGCTCCGAATTAATAGAGCCATGTCTAGTGTCCAGTTTTTCCTCATCTTTTCTTTGTTGGCGTTGGTTGGATCAATCAATGGTAACAATCTTATACTATATCAAATCCATTTCTAATAATATAAGTATTTAAACTACCAACTATATAACCATGAAACTGCTAGGACGGACGCCGTGTGGATCGACTCCCACAACGCCCGACTGGAGGGATCGGATGGAATCCTACGAGGAAGGACAACGTCGAATGGGAAGGATAGGTTTGGAGTGCGAAACCGAAGGGTATACAGGTGGTTCGGGTTCGGGCTCGGGATCGGTCTCTGCTGCTGCTATCCTTCTCGAGCTGTTTATTTTGCTTTTCATTATATTTGGTGTCGCCGCGGGAATCTGGTGCGTGTGTGTCCAGAGGCAAAAGGCTATAAACGCAGCCAACATCAATAACTTTCCAGGTTAGTTATAATATGAATATATTACAATACCTAACCAATTTGGGTTGGTGTTATATAGTGTTGGTAACGGTTTGGAAGTAAATATAATTTATAGGTCAAGTGGTAGGAGCTCAGGTGGCTCTTGAAACTGATCTCAAGACTGTTCAAAAGGGAGATGCTGGTTATAAAGTTTGATTCGTACTTGTTCATTTTTATCTACTGGTTATGTCTTTTATTCATGCTACGTACTCTGTTGGTTTGGCTAAACTCTACGCTTCAGCTTGTTTTTAGGCTGAACAAACATTTTCATCTTCTCTTTAATTGGTACTGAATACTGATACATGGAATTAACATTTTGAAATATATCTAGCTTGGGCTCCAAAACTCCAAGATGTCCGGCTAATAAATACTTTTAGAAAATTCAGGAATTGGGCCTTGACCCGAACATCTTTGGTAAAAAAAAATATGTTAAGAAAAATTCCTCGATGTTTATCATTGAAAAAGGGAGATACTATTTTGTTGGCAATCAAAACGGAACGCAAGCTTTCTTCGCACGCACAATAAGTGGGACCCTTTCTGAGTCATCGAAAGAGCGCCCAGAGCTAGACGACGCGAATTTGAATTTTTTACTTAAACCGCTTTGCTCACTCAAATCTGGTATAAATCAATTCAAAAGTATAAAAAAGAGCAGAATAAACAAAGGAACTGAAAGGAAACAAACTTCAAATTTAAAGGCCTTCCCTTATCTAAAGATTTCTTGATTCTATATCGAAAACTAAATTCCCACTTGGTAGTAAAACACTGATCATTAATTCATTATTAAGCAAAAAAAAAAAACAAAACACTGATCAGATTTGTGATTATGGAGACCAAGATGCCGATGAGTCATGGACGAAAAGCGGTTCGGGTGGTGGCTAGGATCAAGCCATCAGCATATACGAGTGCAAAATCTTCAGCAGCTACATCGGTATCAGTTCACAAGCCCAACGGAGATGAATCTGAAACGGTTTCCATTTCGCCCGGAGCTAAATTCGCTGGGTAATTCCGTTTTTTTTTTCTACATGTAACTCTTTTTCTTTACTGAATTCACTGTTATTCTATTATTGAGTGACATATCTGTTTGGTTGATTGAGATTGGAGATTCTACTCTAGCTTAGCTATTTAAGTTTCAATCTGTTCTACATATTACATGTAAAAGTTACATATTATCTGTTGTCTTTGTGTAAAAACTAAAGTCTTAAGAATTGATGTGACGTACTGAGTGGGATTTATAAATCGATCACAAGCCTAATTTACAAAATACGGTTTTTTTATGTTGTGGCAGTTCGAAAGATTCATATAAGTTGGACTACTGCTATGAAGAAAATGAAACCACAAGTTTAATTCTCACTAAGGAGATTAAGCCTCTTATCTCTACTGTCTTTGAGGGTAAAGATGCTAATGTAATTGCACACGGAGCAAGATGTAGCGGAAAAACACATCTTTTTCAGGTATTGATTCTTGAAAGGTCTCTATGTAAGTTATTACTGACAATAAAAAAATGCTAATGGAGTTATGTAATGATTTTGTTTGTAGGGGTCTGAGAAGGAACCTGGATTAGCTGCCCTTACAATGGGTGAGATGTTATCCATGGCTGAGGAAAGTGGATACTCGATTTTCGCATCGATTTATGAGGTTTGTCATGAAACCGTGTATGACATCTCAGACCATGAAAAGAGAGTGGTTTCTGTACTAGAAGGTGCACAAGGGAAAATCCAACTAAAAGGACTTTCCAAGGCAAGTTATTCTGTGTTCCGGAGCATTTAGTCTCAGTGCATCATTTATATTTTGCTGGTTAATGTCATTAATGTTTCAAAAGTTTGTGATTTCAGGTACATGTGAAGTCACTCTCAGAGTTCAAAGAATTATATTTCGGTCTAAAGAAAACTCAGAAGCTGACCGGTGACTCTCCTCTTCGGAGCCATAGAGGCGTGATGATACATGTAACGACTGGTAGCAACGTCAATTCTGGATCCATTGGGAGGATGAATTTTCTTGATATGGCAGGTTGATTATTTTCTATCACATTGTTAGTGTTATCTTTTCTTTGTGATTATCTTCTATTAGCATCTGAAGGGTGTTGTCTTCCTCTGACAGGATATGAGGACTCCAGGAAACAAAACATTGATCTAGCTCCTCTAGAGATTACCAGAATCAATAAGTCGATATATGCTTTACAGAACGTCATGTATGCTCTCAACGCAAATGAATCTCACGTGCCATATCGGGAGAGCAAACTCACTCGCATGCTGAAAGACTGTTTACAAGGATCCAACAGAACTTTGCTGATCACTTGTCTGGTAGACATTTTACTGGCTGTTGAATTTATTTTAAGGTTACACTTCACTGATATAATTGCAGGCAATGCTAACCATTTATTTGATATCTTGTTTCAGCCTCGGGAACTCAGCCAAGACTCGTTTTACATGCTAAACTTAGCTTCACGTATCTGCTTAGGCAATAACCGAGCCATGGCCAATGCAACTAAGAAGATCAATGGTCCTGGAAAATCTATTTCATCATCATCAGTCCCTCAAAGGAGACGAACACCTTTGATTGTGACTGTTTCTTCTAAACAAAGGACAGAGCTAAGGGGAAATGCGAGTGAGAGAAAGATTAAGCACAAAACTTCTGCTTCTGCAATTAAAGGAAGGTAACACTTACCTAACTAACTTTAGTATCAGCTCTAAGTTTACTTGCTATACTCAGTTTTATAACATTAATTAATGATGGTATTTTTCTGCAATGATTAAAGGAAATTGTTCGGTGAAGCAAATGGTAATGGTTCAGTGAAAACTAAAAATAACACTAAGAAGGTAAATCATCACTTGTTCTTATTCAAATAAAATTTCCAGGAATAGTTTTGCTAGACTCGTTTTGGATTTTGTAGATGGATAGCAAAGAAAGAATGACAAAAAAAGGTTTAGATCCTTGTTCTGATTGTTAGAATAATTCTCTACAGTTTCTTTTTAGCACTTCAAATGACACTTATGTTCTATTTTTGTGCAGGAAACTTCCATTCCAAAGGTGGTCTTGAACGTTGAGGCCTCCGCTTCAGAAGAAGTAGATACTTGCGTGCTTTAACTTAATTGAAACTAAATCTTTACTTAACAAGCTCTTCTATTCTTTAATGTAGAAAGTGTGTTCGTCATTTATTGTTACAGATTCTCAATCTTTCTTGATAGTAGAGGTAATATTTTGTATGAATGTTAATGCTAAATGATAACCAGCAAGGAAATATTTACATTATGACTTTTTTTTTGTAGGAAAAATCCGTCTCTGCTCTCTCAAGTTCCAATAATCTTCATGAGACACCTCAGAAACATGAAGAAGAGTTTTCAGAAGCCATTAATTGCGTTGATGTTATTGCATGCAAAGGTGAAACTAGAAAGTGTATAGTGAAGACTTTGGTTTACCGAAATATCTAGCTATTATCTTACTTTTGTCTTTGTATTGCAGCCCAAATTGTTGAGAGAGATGACAACCGTTCAGACATTGAAGAGGGTCTGACTCTGTTTAGTGAAGGTATGCATTGAATCTTGTAATGTTAACATGAGAAGCTATCATATGTGAAACCATGTATAAGTTTATTGTTTTTCTACTGCTTGTAGGTGAAAACTTGGACAAAGAAAACACCAGTTTGCTAGTCAATGAAATTACATCACCACCGCTCAGCTTGCGGCTTCAAGAGCTATCCAACAATTTGAAGTTGATATGTAATACCTTAAATCAACCATCAACACCTGAGAAGTACTCAGCTCCACTGACTAAGTATCCAGAGCATGACAATATTATTGCTGAAGCTGAGCTGAGAACACCAGAGAAAAGTATGCCTTTAAATGTTGGTTGTAGTCCGTGGAAGACGTTCAGTGCGCACAGCTCTAAACTGAAGGTAAGCATGGTTAAAGTTGTTCTTTTCGGTTATACAGAAATGGTATCATTTCATTATTTGTATGATTATATAGTGTCTTCATACATTTGTAGCTGCCTACATAGTTTTTTTTTGAATCATAAAATGTTGTATGTTAATTGTGTTTGGTTGACATAACCTTTTTTGTGTCAAAATTTTGCAGAATTCTGCAGTTGGAGAGTACCTCAAGTTCCTAAACACTGCAGATAAGTAAGTTGTCTAATTCTCTATAGTAAAATAAAGTTATCTTGGTGTGATAACGAAGTGAACTAATCTATTTAGTTCTCATTCTTTTTTTTGTTTTTTTTTTTGGTTTTTTGGTGTTTACAGGGAAGATCTAAAGAAGCTAAAGGTTAGATGACTAGCCTGATTAGAAAAATATTAGATGGTTATGGCATAATAACTAACACGTATATATGGCTTTCATTGATGATGATATAGGGCATCGGAGAAAAGAGAGCGACTTACATAGTGGAGCTCCGCCAAGAATCTCCTGAACCATTTAAGAAAGTAAAGCTCACCTTCACTATTTTTGTGATTTGTGAATGAGAAATCGCATCTCTATCACTATACATATGTCAAAGCTTTCTCCTAATTTGTTTTCTTTTAAATGTGAAGTTCAAGTTTCATTTTGGGTTATTTTATAAGCTCTCGTTTATCTTCCATTGCAGCTTGATGACTTGAAAGATATCGGACTCTCAGAAAAACAGGTAAGCTTATTAGATCACCCGACTCTTGTTCCTTTTTTTCGGGTCAGCAGTTGGTTACTAAATCATAATTTTGAGAATATCATGATAATATGAACGTTGCATCAAAATCAGGTTTATATAAATAGTTTGGTAGGGATAATTGAGATTGTTATGACGAGGATACATAAGCACATAGGTATGTTAGTGTACTAGTTAATGTTTCCTCATCAAGAGTCTGAGACAGCCTCCCATTCAAAGTAACTTCGAAACTGTAAATAAGCCTTCATGTGTAATGGACTTTTTTTTTGCATTGACAGATTAAAGGATTGCTAAGGAAAGAGATTGGAGAGATTTTCATTTAGCTGAAAAAAAAGTCTCTTATGGTCAAAGAAAATGGGTCTGAAAATATCTGCTTGCTGAACTAAGAGTTGGAAAGATTCTGTCTATGATCGTTGAATACTAAGTTAAGGTGTTAAGTGTGTCAGTGACATTCTACTGTCTCGGATGGTGTTTGTGTGTTTACTTGCAATGACAAGTATCAAATTTCAAATTATTCTCCTTTTATTATAGCCCAAGCAAATCTTTTCTTTACAATCAAAAGGTCACAGAATACACTTCAATGATGCGAATCAAAACAAACAATCCTTGACGTTGTCTTGTTGTTCCTCATGATGCTTTTCTTTAAGCTACATAAACGCGATCTCTCGTGAAGATAGAGATCAACTCAGGCAACACCTCTTCGTGCTTCTCCACAAAGTACTTCAAAAACCTCTGCTTAGGACTCGTCAACGCAGACGAGATCGCAGGCATTTCACCGATCAGCCCTTTAGAGATAAGAGCTCTAATCACATTACACCTCGGCAAAATGAACTTCTCCAAGCTGCATCCAAGTACAATAGGTGTCGAAGCCACATCCTTCAAAGCCCAACCCATCTTCTTCACAAGAAACTCAGCCTTGCTCTTCACCGTATCCGAAGCCAATCCAATACACTGAGGATGCCTCTTGATGATCATCAACGCCTCCTCTCCAGTGAACCCTAGCTTCACAAAAGTCTCGACCGAACCCACTATCTTCTCCTCCGAAGTGCCTACACACTCGGGGTACTTCTTAACTATCACACGCACCTCTTCTTCCGTTAGACCAGCACCCTCTCAGAGTCTCGAACGTCTGCGTTATCTTCCTCTCAGAGTATTTCAACAAGTAAGGCCATTTCTTGAACGTCGCCCAGACCTCATCAGCGCTAAACCCTAGCTTCTTATAAACGCCCACTTTCTGCTCTATCGTCTTCTCGCTCAGCTCGTAGAAGACGTAGAGAGCGTTGACGAACTTCTTAGACGTCGGATCAAACCCCATGGCGACGATCTTCTTCACCGACTCCTCGAATCTCTCTTTCCCGCAGACCGGTTTAGCTTTTGAGATCAGCAGATTAAGCAACAGCTTGTGCGGCACGCCAAGCTCTCTCAGAACAGAGACGTTCCGTGTTCTGTTCGTCTGCTTCACACTATCATTGATCATCCCGCAAGATATCTTTCACGTAATCGAAGTAACCGGTGATTTTGGACACGTGCCCTCTTCTCCCCAAGATCTTGGGCACCTTCGAGACGACCTCCGTGATCTCCGAGCTCGAAGCTCCGTTGAGCTTGAGGAGGTGGAGTTTCGCCCGGAGGGTTTTCTCGGGGTTCTCTACGAGGAACCGCGGATAAGCGGAGATGACGGTGGAGATTTGGGAGTCTGTGAACCCGTAGCTTCTCAGGAGTTTGAGGACCGAGTCTGGGTTTCGTTTCTCGTCGAAGCTGGCTTTTGATGAGATCGATTCGGCGAGTTTTGGGGTTAGACCCAAGGAGTTGATTAGGTAAAGGGCTGTGA
This sequence comes from Raphanus raphanistrum subsp. raphanistrum, assembly GCA_019706035.1. NCBI lineage: Eukaryota > Viridiplantae > Streptophyta > Magnoliopsida > Brassicales > Brassicaceae > Raphanus > Raphanus raphanistrum. Next base: position 19,900,592 of record CM033983.1, read on the forward strand.
AAGTCTTCCTCTTTCGTTCGTCTGTCTTCTTCGGGGGTTAGATCTGATGCGGTGGCGGAAGTGAAGGGGTTTTGCGGGAGGAGGAGGAGATTCGATAATGGAGATATCAAGTTCCTCCATTGATGTAACTCGCGTGACCTTCTTCCATGGAGTAAGAGTGATAGCATTTGAGAAGGTGATGCGATTAACTTGAGAAGGAGGAAGAAATGAGAAGATTTGGAACTGGATGGATTGACGAAGCCGACGGCAAGAAAGACGAAGCCGGTTCGGTTTAGGGTTTATTACAAAACCAAATTATTTGTTTTGAGGAGTTTTGTCGTAAAATCTTTCTTTTTTTGTTCGAACATGTCGTAAAATATATTGTGTGGGCCTGTTGGGCTTATTAAGTCTGGTGGGCTATTCGATTTTTGATATAAATAAAACCTTAACACACCACCAGTGACTGACTAGCTTTACCCAAGTGATATTATGTAAAGAAACCTTGAGATGTAAGTCTTATTTCTAAAATCGCATCTTATGATTGGATCGATCTTGTCTTAAGGTCAAATGAGAAACCATGTCCAACTTTATGAGTTCATAGATTTTGGCATTTTGCAAATGAAGTTATCGAGTGTAGTAAAAACTAAAACCTGGGAACATGATCTAAAGCTGAGATTAGATAGCAAAGTGCAGTTTATCTTAAAACAACAACATAAGCCACTTTAAAACATTGTCCGAGCAGCACAAACCAAAGTCACAAACCAACGTTCAACATTCAGCATTCCGCTGATTATTATCAACAACACAAAAGAGCAAATCCTTAATGGGATCACTAAAATATAATCAGCTAATTAACCGAAAAACCAAGATTGGAGTTTTGATTAATTAACTCGCTTTGATTGACTCAAACCAAACCGTTACCGTTACCGTTACCATTGCTCTTTCCATCTTCCTCCTCGATGAGTAAAAACTCTTTACTCTTCTCCAGCTTCTCCATGACATGAGCTTCGAGACTGATCTCCACATCTATACTTGTACCTCCAGCTTTCCCTTGGTACAGATACATCATCCCATTAAACCGGTTGTTCGACCCGCTCCTAACCGTTTCCGGTTTTCCCCACCCGAAATCCACCTCGTAGACCTTGAACCTCGGCGAGCTCCCCACCGCCACGCAGTTCACTCCGGCGTCTTTGAACTGGAATATCCTCGGCGACTTTTCCCACTCCTCGTTCCGCGCGTCCACCACGCGCGCGTCGTGAGCCACGATCGCTTTCTGCACCACCGAGGCGCCGAACTCCGGCCCGTGCGCCGCCAGAAGCCCCGCCGCTGTCCCCGTGAAGATCGCCTGGATCATGTTCCCGAAAGTACTCCTCCGGCATCGGAGGATCGACGCGGCGGCGGCAGTCGGCGAAGACGGTGAAAACAGTTATTTCTTCGGGTTTGAGCCCACGCGCGAGGGTGACGTGGCGCCAGATATGCGATGCGAGGGACTGGAAAGTGGAGAAAGGTTTTGAGCCGTCCGATGGGATGACCGAGTTGGCTCTTGACTTGATCGTGTGGATGGCGGAGTCTGAGAACCTGAAGACCTTCTCTACAAGCTGCGGCGGTTCCGCCGCACCGTCCCCGGCGTTGGGGTCCTTTGGGGCCGTTAGGTCCAGCTTCACACGTGTGTCACGCGCCTTCGCTCGGTCCAGGAAAGGTTGGGTCGAGATGGTTTTGGCCCCACGGCAGATCTCGGCCCATGAGCTCATGAAGTGCCATGTGGAAGTTCCGTCCAGGACTGCGTGATTGAAAGCGAGGCCCATCGCAAGCCCATCTTTAAGTTTAGTCACCTGTCTTGGTGACGCAAGTTAATGGATGAGTAAATTTTAAATATTTTAGTAGAAAATCCAAGTTTCTTTGAGACCAGAAAAGCAACAGAAAGCAATGACTACTCCAACCACCACACCTGTTTTCAAAAGCCTCTACATTAATTTCACATTAAATTCCGTAAGAATATTAAATGAGCATCCGACACTGATTTAAAGTATTATATGCAAGTACGTAACGTATGTATAATATATACACAAGTCTCTACGTATGAATACAATATTACAATCAGGCCCGGCTTAAATAAATTTTGGACCTTGTGCAAAGTTGAACCTCTATATATATTTCAATAAATCAGGACCTTCATTACTTAAAGAAAATTGCAAAATAAGAGATGGACCCTGTGCCTAAGCACCGTGAGCACATGCTCAAAGCCGGTCCTGATTACAATGCATGTTTGTAATTTATATGTATGCCTTAAGGTCGACAATATAATTGGTTGCAAGTCCCCGAACAATATAATCCTAAGATAAATTAAGTGCGTTAAGTCGCTAACATCCATTGTATGTAGGTTTTCATTGATAACGACAATTAGATTCTGTATACTAATATTAAAGATACTTACGATTTGATTCGTAAACCTATAATTAAATTCTGAGTACTACTTGTTTTCTCGTACATGACTAGAGTCAAGATGACGTTGTCCCGGTACTTACCGGTTCGTAGTTACCATTAAAATGTTATTGGTCATGTCATTGAATGTTGTACTTAATGGGTGTGTTAGCTAAATTTATGTTTTTTTACTTAAAATTGCACATCCAACCAATTGCAAAAGCATTTGAAAACTGAATATGTTGATTTATTGACTAAATTCTGACTCATTTTTGTAAGAGCTTCATAAGATATGAACATATACGTAGACATAGATAAAACATTGCCACAGATAAATAAGTGGGTATATCATAAGCATAACATATGCATGTCAAGTTGTCCATTTATATATGCATGTCACGAAAAGTTTTTAGGATATTTTCAACCTTACTTCATAATTTATTTTAAAATAGAGTTTGGAATAACAAATATTCAAATCTCATTGTATAATGGAGTAAACATAGAATTACTCTATAAATTGAGTGGTCATTTATATTTTGGTTATTTTTCATTCTGTTTTTAAATATAATTAGAGTAAATCCAATTCTATTTTATAATTAAAAATAAAATTTTACATTGGAGACGCTATTAATAGCATAACATGCATTAAAATTCGACAAACATAACCAGTATAGATTATATTTACGAAATCAGTCAGACTCGCATAATTCAATACTAGCATTTTTCTGCGACCAAGATTTTTATATATATATTCTCTCTGTTTCAAGTGAGAATAAACAATATAAACAACAAATATACTAGCATTAGCATATATGGATATTGAATAATATGTATATTATTAAATAATTACCTGGATAACAAGAAGAGGCCTGCTAAGTCCTTCCAAATTCGAGATCCTGTTGTAAGGAATCAACTCCTCAAGCTTGGCTGTCCCATCCTCAACCATGAGATCACCAACGCTGACATCAGGAGCTTCAGCAACCGAGAACTCCACGCCGTTGATCTGCTCATCGTCAGCATCATACTCAACTCGGAAGACCCCTTCGTCGTCCTTGGCCAGCTTACCGGCAAGCTGATAGAAGTCTTCGAGAACCGAACCCAAACCGTCCTTGAGCTTCTCCACGATATCGTTTTGGAAAGTGGGTTCCTCGAGATCTAGAGGGTTTTGGAACTTGTAAAGCAGAAACTTCTGGTTGTAGTAGAAAGCTAGGTAAGGAAGATCAAATGTGGTGAGCTGGAATTGTTGCTTCCCTAGTATTGGATTGTTTGGTTTCACATGTGTTTTGCTTGTTATCTTTATCTTCATAGTGATACAAGATTTATCTAGCCTTTTTGATCAATTTGCTACTTTGATGATCACAAGAATATAATCTTTTCGGTGAGATTATAATGTGGTGTGGGTGTTGTGAAGTAAGAACTAAAGACTGTTTTTATAGAGACGTACAGTGTGTAGTTGGGTTAGGCATTTAAGGTTTCACAAAGTAGTTGAGATTCAACTAATGACTCAATTTAACTCACTCTCTTTAAATATATTTGCATGAATTGTTAAGGTAAGTTAATTAGGGTTTAGGTTAGACAGTAGATACAAAATTAAATTAAATTAAATGTAATGATGCAATGTGTTTAAAGTTAACGCCGATAAAGATGGTAAAGAAGCTTAAAAGCAGTGGACCAGAGCAAACGGTTATTATGGGTCGTACCTGGATTTACAAAGATCCTAAGCTGTCAAAAGTGGTGCATGGCCTTTTAATAGTCTGAGTTAGTTTTATGAAAGCACATCCTCTAAACTTTATTATGAGATACCCATTACAGGTTTAACCGATAAGGGACTAAGGGTTCCTTTACCTTCTCTAAACATTACACATGTCAATCACTTTATTGGATTTAAAGGACTCTACTTCCCATATTGAAATAGTAGGTATGTCAGTGTGTGGAAATGTGGAAGCTGGAGGGTGACTTCTCCGGCTAATACAATCTTGTCTTCTCATTATTGTATGAAAATTACCCAAATCAAGGATGCATAGTTTTGAAGAAGACAAACAGTCAACGACTGAATATTAAAACAAAGAAGAAAATACCCTAAACGTGATAAGTGATCTACTTAAATGTCCATTACCATATTTATTCTCACCAAAAATGACATATTTTTTAAAAAGGTGATATGGCATAACTTAGTTATGATATATAATTTTGTTTATAATTGTTCACATTTTTTTGTAAGATTTTACAAATATGGTAAAAACTATTAATTCCTACATCAACTATTAAACTAAATTTTCTTTACAAAAATTTATTTTATCAAAAATTTTAAAAGATATATAGTAATGACTAATTATTTATTTTTGTTTCTAAAATCTGCTAAACATTATTTGATAAGTGATTTGCTTAAATGTTATCAAAATATTCATTCTCACAAAAAATATGACATGACTCTGAAAATTATGATATGACATCATTGAATTATGATATATATTATTTTTCTATATAAATGTTCATATTTTTCGTAAGATTTATAAATATGGTAAAAATATTAATTACTACATCAACCATCAAAGTAAAATTTCTTTACAATTTTTTTATCAAGACTTTTTAAAATATATAGTAATGAATAAATTTGGTATAAATATATATATATATATATATGTATTAAAATTATTTGTAAGTGTGCCTTACAAATATAAAATTAAAAACAATACTATCAATTTTTTCTGATAATAAATTGATTAAAAAAAATTAATTTCTCAGTTCATGTAATAAATGAACAATGATTTTTTACCAGGTTTAACCTATTTTAGTTACAAAAATAAATCCAAAATTTATCAAAATTTATATATATAAATATAAATTTTAAAACTAGCGGATACTAGACATATTTAAATAAATAGTCATTATCATATAAATAAAATATTATTCTTAGCAAATATAATTTTAAATTTTATCAAAAATTAAATAAAATAGAATTAAAATAATTAAAATAAATGAAAAGAACAAGACTACATATAATTATATTTATTTTTCAGATCTTAAAATATTAAATATAAAAATAATAATATAAAATGTTCAAATATTCTTGTTATACTAAAACCAAATTATATCCAAAATTAATATATCTTTGTATGACACAAGAAAATTCTTAGTAATAAATAAAGGTGTTAAAAGTTAACAAAAAATGGTGTAAGAACATCTCTATCCTCACTCCATATTTACTCTATTTATTTTATAAGATGTAGTAAAATATGGAATAAAGATGAAGATGCCCTAACGTGATGTGTTTATTTTTCAGTCAACTTGTAATGCATAATTTTAAATTTGGATGATGACACTGACAACATTTGCACAGTGCACTAACAAGGTTAAGACCGGTAGGGGCATGTGCCCCTGTCTATTTTGATTTTTACTTCATTAATTAAAACTAAATTATATAATGTCTCACAATCTTATAACTATACACAATGAAAAAAATTGTTGTGCCCCGTCTAAATATAGGGCTTGATCCACCCCTGTACACTAACCTTAGCTTCTGGTATTGATTGTGTGATGTGTTATGTTTGGCAATTTAAACAAGCATAAAAAATATATGATACGCACGAAGAAGTTTCAAAGAAGACTGGATTGTTTAAGAAGTACAATATGTATTGTTAGAGATGTACTGCACCATTGTTAAAAGGCCTGTGTACACTGTTTCAAAATTCAAATCAACACGTTCGGTGATGTTGGAATGAGATGAAATGATGTTTGAGAACTAATGTTGGATTCGCTCTATGCTTCTACCAATAGATGCATATCAAAAGAAATTCAAAAAAAAATTATATTGATTTGTATTTACTCGGTCCAAGTAATCTTTTAAGATCTATAAAACCCTTTTCAAACACGTCTATTTACTCGGTCCAAGTCATCTTTGGCCAGCGATGTAAAGCTTAGAAGATAGATGACTTTGACGTGTTGCTTCCAGTGTTCTGATTATTTCTGTTGTATTCTACGGACTTTCCCTTATCATAAGCATATCCCTAAGAAACAATTCATTTAATTGGACGTTTCTGTTTTTATTTTATTGTTTTGCACATTTTCGGTTCTAAATCCAGATTTCTTTGCGAACTCTAAGGGGGTGTTATTGGTTTGTATATTTTAATGGATTTAAAAATACAAATCAAATTTAGTGTTATTGGTTCTATGATTTTGAAATCTATAATCAAATTCGCTGTTATTGGTTCTATAATTTTGAAATCTATAATTAAATTCACTGTTATTGGTTCATTGATTTAAAAACAGATTTTAAAATCATGTGTTATTCAATAATAATGATTTACTTAAGGATTTGATTTAAAATTAGATTTGGGTAGATTTATTAGGGATTTTAAGTTAAAAATACAAAGAAACAAATATTGAGTTGAACTTGGTTATTTTGATAGATTTGTATTACTGGTTACCTCGACATCTCTCTGCCTCCAAGTTTCACATACGTATTGAACACCTTTACCCTAAAATTCTAAACAAGCACTATGAGACAATCACCAAAGTTTCACCATCTCTATAATATATTGTGTACATACAAAATTTAACCAACCATCTCTAACCTAGCTAATTATGTACACCTTAACCAACCATCTCACAATACTAGCGTGTATGTGTAAGCATGAACTCCTGTTTACTTTTGAACATTTTCTATTTTAAAAATTTTCCAGTTTCTACAATTTCCTAATTAATAATTCTCCATTCTCAATCATATGTATCTATCATAATATATAATATCTGATATACATCAATAAAAAAACCTACACAAGACACAAATGGTGAAAAAATCTTGTCTCTCAAAATCAATAAAGAAAGCATACCAATCAAGTGAGAACGACACTAGCAACAATTATGTGGGCAAATTTTATACTATCATAATAACATATGATAAAACATGTGTTGTAAGTTTTTTATACTTTATTTTGCTATAAACTTATTACAAATCCATTTGACTGATTTATAACAATATAACTATTTTGATTTTGAAATATATGTTATTGATTCTGAAATCTAATTGTTTGATTTTAAAATCAATGGATTTATCAAAAATTTCAAAATCCAAAAAAAAATCTAAATCCATTAAAATACTAGAACCAATAACTCCCACTAATTAATACGTTTAAATAATATAGATTAACTAATAAGTAAAACATAATTATGTTTTTGCGCGGAGGGGGTGGGGGTGGGGGAAGGTCAGCACATGATATCAAGGACATGTATTTTTTTCTACTCATTATTTTAGATTTAGTATTTTTTGGTAATTATGTTTCTACCGAGCTGGGAAGGGGGTGAGCGGGCCGGAACAGGATATCAAGAACAAGTATTTTTGTTACGCTCATTTTTAATTAATAAGCAAAACATAAAAGAACATGAATAATTATGTTTGGGGGGGGGGGGGGGGGTTAAAACAACAACGAGAAGTATCCCATCAGACTCTTGATGAAATCAATCAATGTTCCGTTTAGACGCAGCAGTGGTGGCGTACATCTCCGCTTGTTTCTCTTACGGTTGTATTCTTCCGATTTATTGGGGTTCTATCTTCGATTAAGTCTGGATTTGGATTTGGATGAGTACTTTTTAAGTTTGGGTTTGTTTTGTTAACCAAGCCCATTTTGGAATATCTGGAAAAATGGTGTAATAAACCAAAAATGTATGAAACCATAAAAAAATAATTGCAAACCCTTTTCCAAAAAAAAAAAAAAAAAAACAATTAAATTTCTACACACAGTAAAAGTATCAATATGCAAACCAAACCAAATTGTCATTGTCGTCTTACTAGTCAAAATAATTAAAGGAAAATTCCTCAAAAAGACTTTTGAATGTTTTTATGATTAGAAAACACACAGGTTATGTATACATATACATACTATGAATATATATACACAAATATTCAAAAAAATTAAAAAGTAAAATTGATTTTCATTTTTATAAAACCAAAGTTTTATTTGTAAATTATTATTTTAAATTTTTTACCATAAATTTTAAATTCTAAATTCTAATTCCCCAAATCTTAAGACTACACTTTTTCAAAATCTAAACCGTAGATCTAGATTGGTTTACCTTAAATATACACATATATTGCACCTCTTTAATAAAATATATATATTTTAATTACAATCGAACACCATTAATTAGAATATGTGTTTTCCCACACGTACGGACATAATCGTACAAATATTTATTGGTTTAAAAACTAATATAATAAGTTATTATTTATATTCTCAAAATATTAAATCAAACATCAAATTATTTTATATATAATAAAGTTTTCATCAAAATATAAATAAATATTATTCTGTTGAAATTTATAAACGTTCATATGCTAGAAATATTTTAGATTTCTTATAAAATATTTTTGATTGATTGATATTTAGTTAAAATTATTTTATATCTTAATTCTTAAAAAATTTAATAGAAATATTATTTACATATATCAAAAATATATATATATATATATATATATATATATATACACACACAAATTATCTTACTAAAGATATTTTTATTTTTTAAAGTTTAATTACATTAGTTTATGAGTAATTATCCAACATACCTGTAAATTTAATATTATTAATGTAATATTTGTTTTTAATTATATAATAAATTATATATAAAAATTCACTACAATTATTATTAACTTAAACCATTCTAACTTTTGACGTAAGAGTTCAGAAAAAAATAACGGTTCGTAAATAATAACTGTAGATATGGTAGACAATTGACGCTTAACTAAACATTCAGTTGATTTTGGATTATATAGAGCACCATCGGCTTGGCAAGCTTTTGGAACTATATGTGAATAAGTTTTTTTTGTTGTAACTACATAATATACGAGATATCAGCAATGTTGGTGGCTAGAGATGTCAATGGACAAATTATCCCGCAAGAACAGAGGATGACAACCTTGATACATACTGCTCATGATAAAGCGATCGTTGTGAGATTGGATGCGTCTTTGAAAGAAATTTAAAATATACAAGTTTGGATTGGGTTATTTCTAACGAAACCAAACATCTGAAGTTTTCAGGCATCGAGCCTTTTGTGGCCAAGCCTTTGATGGCTGAAGACATCACCATGATAAAAGCTCTCACAAAGTGTAAGGAGTGTTGTGAATCAGATGTGAAACCAGAGACTCTAAGCAGTTTATTTCCCGCATCAAGAATGGAAAACCAGTTTCAGAACTGCAAAATATAGTTGCAGTCGATCTTTGGAATGGAAGCAAAGTGTTATAGTAAATTAAGATGTTAATTCATTCGCCTAATTTTTAGACTTAAATGAAAGGTTTGTTGTGTTTAAAGAAATATTAGTTTCAGATTTTCAGTCTTTGTACACTATTTTATTGAAGAAAAAACTATGTGATGGACATATTCGAAAGTAAAACTTGGTGAGCTGAGAACCGCTTACAAAATAGACCGATACTTTTCAAAAATATAGATAAAACTTGAAGATCTGATTGACTATTGTGCCTGATAATTTGTTTATACAATTGATTAGAAACAAAATATCCAAAATAAAAAATTAACTTTAGTAATATATAAAGGGTTAGAAGCAATTCACGTAACACCAATTGATTTTATATACATATTGGTCATAATCTTTTATATATAATGTTCATTGAATTAATACTTCATCCCTAATACAATCGTATTTATGTGAAATTATTTGGTTGACATATGTAACCAAATTATTTTTAATACTTTTGTATATACCATATTTTCGAAATCAGAGTGTTACGTAATAATCTTTAATCTAGAATGACATCATAACAACGAAAAATAACAAAGTTTCGTACATGAAAGATAACGACACTTTAATCTAGAATAACATCATAACAACGAAAAATAAAAAGTTTCGTACATGAAAGATAATGACACATGCCTAAATTTTGAAACACTCGTCTGATCTAAAGCACCGTTGGCTTGGCAAGCTTTTGGAAGTATATGTGTAAAAATTCTTTCTTCGTCATAATGATATGATATATCAATTTCAACCTTTGTACACCTTTTTATTGAAGAAAAAAAAACATTCGAAAATAATAAAACCTACTGAGAATCCGTTACAAAATATTAGGAATAATTCTAAAAAGATAAAATAAACTCTTTTTTTTTAAAGATAAAATAAACTTGAAGAAGATTGGTTGAACAATGTACCTGATAATTGGGTTAGATGTGTAGTTGTCGATGGAGAGGAGCCGATGCTCATGATTTTTTTTTTCTCATCAGAAGTTACAGAAAATAATAAAAATAGTAATTAAACTATCGAATTTGAACTTTGGATATGTATTTCAAGATTAGATTTTTGTTGTTTAGCTATATAAATTCGGTTGACAATGTTAAATGTGACTACTAATCTTGCATATTTAGGAAATGATAGATGGACCAATCTTAAATTAGATCAATTAGCTGGCACGAGTTGGTTCAGTGGTGATTAATTAAAAGAGGTTTGATCTCAATACGAAAAATCGTCTGGGTTCGATTTGCGCTGGTCACTAGGGCATTTTCTTTTGTTGGAAACGGGGGACCATCCACCCACAACCATTTTTAATTTAAATTATATCGATTAAAACTGAATCGGATAACATGCATCAGATTTTTATATCATATTAAATTAGAGTTTTCAAAAGAAAAGTAAAAGTGGTTTGACATCATATTAAATTAGAGTTTTGAAAAGAAAAGTAAAAGTGGTTTGACTAATTTTTCTTAAATATTAATTAATGTATTTCAAGTTGTGTTGTGATATTTTGTCCCTAATAGTCTCGAGTTCCTAGTATATATGTAGTGCTCACTCGTTCTGGTAAAGCATTCTGAAACCACAAGTAATTGCTAACGTAAACATGAGCATGGAGAGCGAAGTCCACCGTCCACTAGCTGATTATTCAGCAAACATCTGGGAAGATCTCTTAACTCATTTCTCAAAGTCTGAGCTTGTACGTATATTTTTTCATGTTATTCAATTCAAGCATTACATTTATAACATGCATTAGCATCCTCAGCCGATTGTGAGTTGATTCACTCATGCATTCATATTTATCCATTTCCATATAGGAATGTACTGCTACATTAAAAGAAAAGCATAGTACTCTAAAGGAGGTTGTGAAGGAATCGTTTATGGTTTCTAAAGTGAAACCGATGGAGAGCCTCATGTTCATCGACGCTCTATGTCGCCTTGGTGTCTCATATCACTTTGAGATAGACATCATAGAGCAATTGGCAAATTTATTTGATAGTCCTGATTTTAATCCGTTGATACGACAATGATGAATGCGATTTATACACTGTTGGGGTGCTTTTCCAAGTTTTCAGGACAATTCGGATTCAAACTTTCCGCTGGTAATTATTTATATTTCCTCTATTTCAAAATGATATTTATTCAATTTTTCATACATACTAATAAAATATATAAAATTTTAATGACAAATGCATAAATTTTTGTGATTCTGTATTTCTTAATGATTCTAAACCAACAAACATTCAATAAATGCAATTTTTTTTAAGTTTACAATTAACCATTATTTGTTAATAAAAATACATTGAAAGTAGAAAAATGTATCCTTGTGAAACAATTTTTTTCCTTTCTAAAACATGAATCATTATGAAATGGAGAAGTGTATTTTCAAATAAAATATTTAAATGAAGAACACTGCAAACTTTGGATGATTTTCATTTAACCCAAGTTAAATTTATACATATCAAGATGTGTTTGAGAAGTTCAAGGGCGAGGATGGAAAGTTTAAAGAACACTTAGTGGCAGATGCAAGCGGTATATTAAGCTTGTACGAAGCTTCACAATGGAACACTCACGGAGAAGATATTATGGACGAAGCTCTCGCCTTTTCAAAGCTGTCATTTGAAAGAAATTTCTTTTCAATCTATCCCCCAGCATCTTGCAGTACGCATCAAGAATGCTCTAAAGCATCCTTACCACAAAGGCATCTCGAGGATAGAAACGAGGAGTTATATATCATACTATGAGGCAGAAGAGAAGCGTGACGCAGTTTTACTAGAGTTTGCAAAGATAGATTTTAATATGCTCCAAAGGTTGCACCGCACAGAGCTTGCTTGCGTAACAAGGTACTATATGAGATGTGCTGCTAAACGCGTGTAAATGTATGTGTGACATGAAGTTGACCCTTTTTACCATTACATTTCAGGTGGTACGATGAAATGGAAATCAAATCTAAAGTAACATACACGAGGCATCGTATAGCAGAGGCGTACTTGTGGGCACTTGGCGCATATTTCGAGCCTCAATATTCTCAAGGACGTGTTAAATTTGCTATTGCACTAATCATATTCACTCTGCTTGATGATACGTATGATGCGTATGGTACAATGGAGGAACTTGAGATTTTCACAGATGCAATGGAAAAGTACTCGAATTGCAAAAAATTTAAAATACAAACTATGCACTATAGAATTTTAATTTTCCTTATGGCTATGATTTATACGATATGGTTGGCTTTAATAGGTGGCTTCCCGCTCCGCCTAACATGATACCTGAGAGCATGAAGTACGTGTACCGTATCACGGTAGATTTCTATGACAAACTTGAAGAGGAACTTGAGAACGAAGGAAGGTCAGGCTGTGGCTTCCATCTTAAGAAAGCAGTTAAGACCGCAAGAATCAACCTTCAATATCATTTTGTTTCGTATATATATATATATATATATATATATTCAGACCTAATGAATTATTTACAATCAGTTGAAGACAACGGCGAATGGATATATGCGAGAGGCAAAGTGGTTGAAAGAAGATTACACTGCTACATTTGACGAGTATAAAGAGAATGGGCTATTGTACTTCCGGTTACTATCCCTTGATTGCAATGACATTCGCGAGAATGGGAGATGTCGCAAATCTTGATGCTTTTGAATGGCTAAGCTCAAACCCTAAAATTAGGGCAGCTTCTGAGATTATCGGTCGATACACTGATGACATTTCTAGCTACGACGTGAGTAATTAATGTTTCATTGTTAGAGTTTGTATAGTCCTAGCTGTATATATATGTTTCTCAAATGGAATACATTTAACAAATATATTATGGTTTGCAGTTTGAACGAACAAGGGAGCATGTAGCAACGGGTATTGACTGCTATATGAAGCAGTTTGGTGTTTCGAAGGAGCAAGCAGTGGAAGGAATAAATATCATTCTTTCTGATGCATGGAAAGACCTGAACCAAGGGCTAATGAGGCCTCATTCATGTCCTTTCCCTCTTTTGATGCGAATTTTTAACCTATCCCGTGTCGTCGATGTATTCTACAGGTACAAAGATTGTTACACCCACCCTGAGTTCCTAAAAGAGCACATAGTCTCCTTGTTCATTGAAGACATACCCATTTAAAAACATCATTGTGATTGTTCCTATCTATGGAGTCATGCATCACAAAAGTAATAATCAAATAAATTTCTCGACACTTACCGTGTCGCCCTCAACATATATCATATATGCCATTTGTATTTCCGTTGTGTGTGTGTTTTTTTTTGAATAAAATTGTATGTGTGGTTGTAATGCTTTTTTATAATATGCCATGTGTGGTTGTAATGCTGGTAGTACACCCATTTTTATTTCTATTTTACTTGTATTTATGTTGGTTAATCCATTTGTGTTTGAAAAATTATTTGCATGAGTTGATTTCTTTTCTTTTTTTATAACTCAGCTGGGAAATTACGAAAAAGGTAATTTTTTGAAGTCAAATGATCATATTGAGGCAATAACATTAAAATGTTCTGATTTTAAGTAATTTGGATTATGAGATAAATGGTTATTGTTATTTATGAGATGAGTGCTTTCGCCGTTGGTGTTATTTCGATGCCCAAAAACAAACTGAAACGTGTACTGTTTCGTATGAGAAAAACTCTAGTTTTAGAGAAAAAAATTTCAAAACTAAAAAGACAATAACAGTTACGATTTACAAAGTCCTGTGCCTTCAGAATAAAAATTCAAAACTAAAAAGACAATAACAGTTACGATTAACAAAGTTCTGTGGCTTCAGAATCCTCTATGCATGATGTCCGTTACACCAATCTTAAACCTGTTCAAAGTACAATCTTTTGAGGACCAAAACTCCACATCCAATGCCGAGAAAAGTTGCTATGGAGACTCCAAAAACGCCCGAAAGAATCCCTGGGACGACAAGAGAGGTCCATCCTTTAGCTGTCGCCATGGCACAAGCAGTAGTTGGACCTCCTATGTTAGCGTTTGACGCAAGAACCAGTTGCTTCATGTGGATACAGAACAGCTTCCCCAGAAGCAAAGTCATTGCAAGATGAGCCATTACTTGAATTACAGAAAAAGAGGAAGATGCTTGTGGCAGTGTTGATTACATTCAATACACTCCCAGTAGCTCCTAGAATCGTGAAAAATACCTGAACAAATACAAAGATTCAGAGATGAAAGATGGTTTGTAATGGAATAGAGTCTAATAAAAGGAAATACCTGCATGAGAAGGAGAGAGATGGTTTCAGCAGAAGGTGCTAGAGAGTTGAAGAAACCAGGGAAAGAAGTATCCAAGACAATGGTGATGGCTGTAACAGCAGGAATCATGCCTCTTTTTTTTTTTTTTTTGAAAAAGAGCATTCAAATTAAAAACATAAAAACATACAGGGTATGGTTTTGCAACCATAAAGTTTTAGAAAGCATGATGAGACAATCCTCATATCAAGCTAAGCATTAACTTAGAAGAGAGAAACTTATTTTACATAAGCTTAGTGAAGAAGATAAAGAATAGATAAACACTAAGGAGTATGGTACCCGCGGCCTCGACGACCTCGTTTACCCTTCCCTCGTACTGTGTTCCATTCCATATCTTGATACTTTTGAGTCGGTTTTATTGGCCTTCCACCTCTTGACATGTTGAGATTTGCCGTAGCATCACTCGTGAACCCATCCTTGTAAGAGGAGCTCTCATGTGTAGGAGAATACATGAAGGCCAATGAATTGTCTCTTGAACCCATGTTGGTGTCGGAGACAATAATAGGTGATGTAATTTTTTCCATAATAGTAGATTGAGTTGGAGCAAGGAGAGTACCTGCTAATGGTGATGAAGTGGACTGAGAGTTGGAGCCAATGGCTACTGTTACCTTAGAGTGGGTAGAAGAGTTTGCTGGTGTTGAAAGAACCTTCAACTCAACACTTTTTTGTGATTGCAACTTTTCAATCTCATTAGTAGATCCCAAAACCTGATCAGTAACCTTTGGGTTTTCAGGTAAAACCAAACTCACTTCTGAATTTTCAATTTGTACCACCTTTTGATCTGATGCAACATTTAATTGAGATTGTTCCTCATCTGGTTCAGCCCCTAGTGCTTCATTAAAAGGATCCTCTTGCACTGAAGTTGTCGCTTGGACAGCTGGGAGAAGACATCTTTTTTCTTTATGTCCTAAGTGCTCATATCTGCCACAAACACTAGGAATCCATGTGTACTCGACATCCACCAAAAATATATTACCTTATTTATCATTTAAGGCAATTTGCTTGGGAAAAGACTTCTCAAGTTCTACTTCAACTAACAACTTTGCTTCTCCCAAACTAGTTGGATCAAGGCGAGGTTTGTGCGTTTGCATAGGCTCACCAAGACCTGATACTACATGACTGAGGCCTAATCTTGAATAGCAGCCTAATCATGCCTCCTTGGATCTTCAATAGCTGTTTCTGCTTATATTTGAATGTAACCGCAACCAGAAATTGACAATGATTCAATAATGTAAAAAACTATAAAAGTATTGAAGTAGGTCTATTTTGTAGGAGCTCAAACCTAGTAGCTCTGTTTAGTAATTGGTAAAACTGTTAGCTAATAGCCGCTGATGCGTGGCACGACGTGTACTGATGCATGCGTGAAGACGCTGATCCAGGTCAGAGCAATCTGGTACTTTCTTTTTGAATCCGTTTATCAATAGATTGGGCTTTATAAATTAAGTTGGTCGACAAAAGAAAAAAAAAGCCGTCGGATACAGTTAGGAGTCCATTTATAGAATTTATAATTTATTTCAAGGCTTACGGACCAGGTTCAGTGGCCCATTTAGGCCCAATAAAGAGGATAGAGTTGAACTTGTCTATGAAGACAGAGACGAGCATCGGTAGGCTAAACTTGCCTCACGTTTTTTTTTTTACGGGAATTATTTATATTAATAATCAAAGTAATAACATGGCAGAATTTATGAAACGTTTAAATCATGAGTTAATATGATTTGACCGAATTTAATTAAAATCAACTAACGGATAAAATATTATAAATTTAGACTCTTCACTAAAATTTTAAACATAATTAAGTTTAGTTATTAAAGTTAAAATATAAATAATTATGAAATAAATTGAAATATAAATCAAATATAAAATTTTTAAATTTAAATATAAAATTACATTTTGATTTTAAACATTTATCTTCACAAGTTACAAGAAATTTTTATTAAAATTGAATACAATAAAAATATAAAGTTTTAATTGTAACATTACAATGATTTAAAAGACAGAAATTAATTAAAATTTTGAAAGTAAATTATAAACAAGGGAAATTTGCCTCTATAACCATAAAAAAAAACCAAACCCACTATATAACCAAAAACATACTCTCTCTTCCTTATTTCTCTTACTATCTCTCTCCTAACTTCTTACTAAAAATCTAATTACTTTTTTGGTTATTTGGCAAATAAATCCCTATAAACAATTCATTGAATTATAGTACGAGTTAGTTAATAGAACTTTAAATATATTTTTTGCAATTTATATTTAAATTTACCTCTTTACGAATATAAAATATGAATATACTAACATATCAAATTAACTTTCACTTTATTTCATAAATTTAGAACTGAAATTCAAATTTATACACTTGTAGTAAACCAAAAGAAATTACATTTTCATAAATTATATTTATTTAATCTTTAATATTCAAGATAAGAAATCTATATAGAATACTTATTATAAGTTTTCTTAAAGTTCAAAATTCAACTTTATAAAAAATAATTAAAATAAACAATGTACATTAATTTAAAGAAGTTTATATAAAAATTAAAACACAGAAATTATGGGTATAATTATAAATTCCTACTAAATAAGTGTTTGTAAAGCAAAAAATAATTTCATGTTTTAGAAGCGTTAGTTAAGTTGATTGTTAAATCCCGTTGTTGCTGAAACTCGAATATAGAAAAATATAAGAAAATGATTTTTTTTTCTAAAATTAGAAGTTACAGAAAAATATAAGAAAATAGTAACTTATCAAATTATCGATTTTGGACATGTATTTCAAGTTTATATTTTTAATTTTATTTATATGAATTCGGTTGACAACTTAAAATGTTAAATTTCATATACATATATATACATTATTTTTAAATATATTATACACAAAGACACACCACACACTATATGTGTTCAATTTCTCTTACAAAAGAACATATATCAAAATACTAAATTTATTTTCTGAAATCCAACTTCCATCTCTTTCTTCTTTTTTCAAAAATCTACTCACCCACTTCTAACCTTTAGAATAAGTGCATTTAATATAAATTCAAAAGTTCAGATTTCTCTAAATATGAATATGAGATTGCAATATATATCTATTGCATGTAGAATAAACAAATCATTATAAATTTTACTATTCGTATTATTGTGTGCATTGTGCAATCAGTAATATATAGCACTATACACATTGCCGGGAAGTTGAAGAAACATTGGCTACTGCCATATCTCAATTCAATCACAAGACTGCCTTTTTTCAATTTTGCTTCCAGTCTTCTAAATAATGGGATTATTGAATCCTGCGAATAATAGTATTATTATAATACTTCGTTATACTGCTTTTTTCTGGGTCAAAACTTTGTTATGTCCTATTCTAAACTATGGTCCTATTCTTTGCTTTGTAATGCAAATTGTTTTTTGTAACCCTGAATCAAAATAAAACTTCTAAGTGGTCATTGTCCACTAGTGCTTAACAAAAAACTTCAACTCTCGAATATTCCTTTTTTCTCCCCTGAGATTCACATGGAGAAAATGGTTATTCATCTGTGGAATATAAGAACACCGAACAATATGGTAAAATGACATCATAATTAACAACCACAAAAATAAAGTTTGGTACATGGTAGAGAATTGACGCATGCCTAAATTGTGAAGCACCCGTCTGATCTGTATCTAGAGCACCATTGGCTTGCAAGCTTTTGGAGTTATATGTGTACAAGTTCTTTCTTCGCTGTAATGATATAAAATATCAATTTCAACCTTTTGCAGACCATTTAAAACATTTGTGATGAACATATTCGAAAAGAACAAAAGGCTTCTTTCAAATATGGTTTAAAAATTTATGTTTCAAACATGACTTAAATTTTATGGTCAACCATAAAAGTAAATTCAATTTAAAAAAAATTATTTACCATATTCCTCTTAAAATTTCTGATTATTTAACAAAAACAACATTGCTTTTGTTAACTTATATTCTCGTCTTCATCACTTATTTGCCCAATTGTCGTCGTCATCAATACATTAACCACCATTATTAACAAAAAAATCAAGTTCTAAATGCACCTAAAAGTTGACAACATCTACATTTTATATATATCCATATTTCTAACACCCACAAATTATTTTTCTTTTACTTTCTCTCTCATTTCATCCCAAAACCCTAACTTTTTATTTCATAATTTATAATATTAGTGAAGTTACTCAAGCTCATGATTCTTTGTCAAGAACGAGTGGTAACTTTCATTAAGAATTTATGTGTGCTTGAAAAAACTAAACATGAATCTCACCAGATCTAAAAATATTTTTGATTTTTCTAGATATGTTTCAGAAAGAAGATTTCTCTAGAATTATTTTTCATCGTGAAGACTTTTGATTAATTGATATGTTAATTTTGCAGTTGAGTATTTTGTGTGTGTTTTCATGGAAAACTATTAGAGAAGTCTTATAACTTTTATTTTATTTGTAAAAAAAAGAGTGGAATTCTCTAGGAATCTTCTTTAATAAACAAGTTAATTTTTCAATTGACTGAAGTTTTGCAGAAATTTGAGTTTTTAAAAAAAAAATTCCGGAGAAGTCTTCTACCACAAACTTTTTGGAAAGTGTTTTACATGAATTTTTTTTCTATAAATAGAAAAGAAATATAAAAAGTTATTTTAGAAAAAATAGAAAAAAATTATAATAATTTTATATTTAAATAATATTACAGAGGTAAAAATAAAAGTGATAAAGGCGTTGCCTACCATAATTTTGTTCTCTAGTGTAATTTTCTACACATTTTTGATAATACCCCTCTTGAAAAAGTGTATATTATATATATATATATATATGTATTAATAATATTTTCTTTTAATTTTCCCGAGGTAAATGTTGTTCTAAATTCACCATTGAAAGTTGGATTGAGATGTACTAACTTAACATAAACACTTTAATGGGGTGGAAATACAGTTGCTCATACAAAAAAAAATACAATTGCTCATCGTGGGATTCACATGATATCTTATATGTTTTCGTGAAATTGGTAAATTATCCGTTGAAATATCTCTCCAATCATCCTTGTAGTTTGTAACTATATTTCAGACGGCATAAAACAGAAACTATACTCTTTTCGTTTCACTTTATTTATCGTTTTAATTTTTTCTCACATAAAAAAATAAAGTTATTATTTTGTCCATATTAATATTTTTATTTAACTTTGTTAATTAATGAACTAAAAGACTAGGAATAAAACTGAAAAACTAATAAACAAATGCATTGAAAACACAAAACAACACTTAAAATCAAACAAAATTTTAACTCTAAAACTACAATTAATCTGAAACGGATGGAATAATAAAAGGATAAAAAACTTAAATAAAATTCCAACATGGAGAAAAATACTGAAATATACCTGAAAAATTATCTAGCTCCCTGGATCATTGGGTGGTGTTTGGAAGACGACCGAATTTTTGTTGTAAGGTTAAGGCGGAAGCAAGCTATATCATGGACAGTTTACAAAAAAAAAAAAAAAGCTATATGATGAAAAGATGGTGGTGTACGTTGGGTTTTGGCAACTAAATCCAAAGGTCTCGGGTTTGATTTCTCTGTCAAACAACCTTTCCTTCACAGTTTAGTCTTCTAGCTCCATCTGGAGAGAAGCCATGGCTCTAATTCTTATGCAGGCGTGAGAGAGAATATTACCCACTTCGTTTTCAAGAAGAAAGCAAACTTTCTGAAAAGTTATATATATATCAAACTACATTTTTTTCAGAATCTTACACTACTTTCTTTTAGATAGAACAACTAAAGGATAACTCTCTAATTCATGTTTCTCGTTTCGGCCTAAATCCATAAATCGAAGGGGTTAATTTGCTCAACGTCGGACTTGTCGGGCTGGATTTTGATTACAAATGTAAAGTGAAGAGTGTTTTTAGAAAATATTATCAACAGTTAAGGAAACACAATTTGCTGCTATGTCCCAGTGGAAATTAAGTGGGGCGACTTCTAACCAGATTCACATATGAAAAATGCCATTTTTTCAACTAGAGATATCTATTATCCTACGTTAACTAATTCATTAAACGGGCCACTAGTTATTGTCGACTATCCTAAAAGCCAAAATGGACACTATTCGTTTCCATGGTGGAAGATTTAATCCATGCTAAAATCGTGAACAAAAATGCCTTCTTTAATGGTTGTTGTAAGTTATATTGGATTAACGAGGATATTTTTAACGAAATTTTAGTTTGTCTAATGTTTAGTTATTTTGATAATATATAGTTATACATTTAGAAGTTTAAAATATGTTAACTATTTTATTTTTGAAGAAATATATATTTTATAGTTTAGTCATTTGAATTTATTGTGACGGTCGATAATATTTAGTTTATTTACAATGTAAATAAATGCATTTCTATATTTAGTCTAACATTTTAATATAATTTGTTATATATAATTTCATACAGTAATTTATTTTTTATATAGTATAATATATTATGATTATAAATTTATAAAAACAACCTATTTCTTATAAACTAAAATTTTCAATGTTATTAATTTATAATGATATTGTACTACAAAACACAAAACTAATGAACTATTTTGTAAAAAAAAAATCTTTGGAAATATTTAAAGGGTTTTGTTAGAATAGTTTCAACGGATTTTTTTATAAATAAATATAAATTATATTAAATAACCAATATATTAAAATATTATGAGTAAATTAGTTAGGAGTTTATTAAATATTATTATCTTTAATGGATATCTAAAGACACAAATAATACATAATACATCAAGTAAAAGTTATTTTTGTATAATGTTTCTATTTTAATAAAATAGAATAGTTACAATATAAAATTAATTGATGACAAAAATAAATCATTTCTTTATATATTAATTAAAATTGTTTCTAATTTTGAGGGGAGACTTTTGTATATAATACATCTATTTAAAATGATGATTCTTTGACCATTATTCTTGCAATATTTGGAAAATGGTCAATGCACGAATCTTAAGTTGGATTGATTATAAATTGGATTGTATTACATGTATCAGTCTCTCATTTGTGCTAAATTAGAATTTTCAATATAAAATCAATTGGTGATAAAGTTAATTGCTCTATTTTCTTTAATATATTAATTAATATATCTTTCAATTTGCGTTATGACTTTTTCCTAATAGTTTCGAGTTTCTTATATATATATATGTAAAGAGCTCACTCGTTTTGGTAAAGCATTCTGAAACCACAAGTGACTGCTAACGTAAACATGAGCATGGGGAGTGTAGTCCACCGTCCGCTAGCTGATTTTTCAGCAAACATTTGGGAAGATCTCTTAACTCATTTCTCAAAGTCTGAGCTTGTACGTATATTCTCTCATATCTTTCAACTTAAGGCATTACATTTATAACATGCATTGGCATCCTCAGTATATTGTGAGTTGATTCACTCATGCGTTCATATTCCTCCATTTCCATATAGGGGAGTACTGATTCGTTAAAAGAAAAGCATATTACTCTAAAGGAGGCTGTCAAGGAATCGTTTATGGTTTCAAAAGTGAATCCCATAGAGAACATCAAGTTCATCGACGCTCTATGTCGCCTTGGTGTCTCCTATCACTTTGAGATAGACATCACAGAGCAATTGGGAAATTTATTTGATAGTCCTGATTTTAAACCGTTGATACGGACATGATGAATGCGATTTATACACTGTGGGGTTGCTTTTCCAAGTTTTCAGGCAATTTGGGTTCAAGCTTTCTGCTGGTAATTATTTTAATTTTATACTATTTTCAAGTAAACTATATAAATGAAATACTCTGCAAACTTGGATTATTTTCATTTAACACAATTAAATTAATATACTCTCAAGATGTGTTTGAGAAGTTCAAGGGCGGGGATGGGAAGTTTAAAGGAGACTTAGTGGCAAATGCAAGTGGTATATTAAGCTTGTACGAAGCTTCACAATGGAACACTCATGGAGAAGATATTATGGACGAAGCTCTCGCTTTTTCAAGCTGTCATTTAAAAGAAATCTCTTTTCAATCTATCCCCTATCATCTGGCCGTACGCATCAACAATGCCCTAAGGCATCCTTACCACAAAGGCATCTCAAGGATAGAAACGAGGAAATATATATCATACTACGAGGCCGAAGAGAAGCGTGACGCAGTTTTACTTGAGTTTGCAAAGGATAGATTTTAATATGCTCCAAAGGTTGCATCGCACAGAGCTTGCTTGCGTAACAAGGTACTATATGAGATGAGCTGCTAAACGCATGTAAATGTATGTGTGACATGAAGTTGACCTTTTTTACCATTGCATTTCAGGTGGTACGAAGAAATGAAAATCAAATCTAAAGTAACGTACACAAGGCATCGAATAGCAGAGGCGTACTTGTGGTCACTTGGCGCATATTTCGAGCCTCGATATTCTCAAGCACGAGTTAGAACAGCTATTGCACTAATCATATTCACGATTCTTGATGATACGTATGATGCGTATGGCACAATGAAGGAGCTTGAGATTTTCACAGATGCAATGGAAAAGTACTCCATTTGCACAAAAAATTTAAAAATACAAATTGCAACCATATACTATAGATCTTTAAGTTCTCCTATATGGCTATGACTTATATGATATAAATGGCTTTAATAGGTGGCTTCCCGCTCCGCCTAACACGATACCTGATAGCATGAAGTACATGTACCGTATCATGGTAGATTTCTATGACAAACTTGAAGAGGAACTTGAGAACGAAGGAAGGTCAGGCTGTGGCTTCCATCTTAAGAAATCAGTTAAGACCGCAAGAATTATTAATCAACCGTCAATACTCAATATCATTTTGTTTCATATATATATATATATATATATTGGTTTAAATGTTAAATTCACACCAGATTTTCTTGTTTATAAACCTAATGAATTATTTACCAGTCAGTTAAAGACAACGGCGAATGGAATATATGAAAGAGGCAAAGTGGTTGAAAGAAGATTATACTGCTACATTTGACGAGTATAAAGAGAATGCGATATTGTCTTCCGGTTACTATCCCTTGATTGCCATGACATTCGCGGGAATGGGAGATGTCGCAAATCTTGATGCTTTTGAATGGTTAAGCTCTCACCCTAAAATTAGGGTAGCTTCCGAGATAATCAGTCGATTCACAGATGACATTTCTAGCTACGAGGTGAACAATTAATATTTTCTTATTCAAATTTTGTTAAACAAACGGGAATTAACATATAAGAAAACAAATGAAGCAAAACGAATTGAAACAAATACATGTTTAAGGTTTATATATTAACTAGATTTTGACCCGCCCTTAGAAGGGCGGGTATATTTTTTGTTTTACATTTTTTATACATTTAATTTTTATATTTATGTTTTTATTTACGTTTTTTTCATTATATAATATCAATATACTAAAACAGGAATATGACCTATTGGTATATGTGTGGTCAAATTATTTTACGATAATTATTAAAACCTCTTATTAATTATTTAAAAGGAATATTATACAAATAAAAAATATAAATATGATTAAAAACATAAATATAAAAATTAAATTTCTAAAATATGTAAAACAAAAAAATATACCAGCTCTTTTAAAGGCGAATCCGAATCTAGTCAATACTATTAAAATAGAAACATAACATATTGATATATGTATGGTCAAACTATTTTAATACAATGATTAAAACCTCCTATTAATTATTTAAGAGAAATGTTATACAATGAAAAACACAAATATGACTAAAACATATAAATATAAAAATTAAATTTCTAAAAGAATATAAAACTAAAAAATATAAAAGGGCGGGTCCAAATGTAGAAATCTATTTAAAACCCGTTAAACTAAAAGCTGTAGAATATCAGATCATGATCATAATTTTTAATTTTAATTTTAGTTGTTTAGTTTTAGTTTTAATTTTATTTTTTAAAGAAACATAATTTTTATGTTTGTGTGTTTGTATAATCATATTCTGTATGATATGAATTTAATAGAATAGATAAGTTTTGTAAGTATGTACATGTATCATATGGTAAGGCTTGGTCCTTTTGTCAATATTCAGTCCAAATTATTTGTTTTTTTATTTGAACATAAAAACAGGAACATAGGAAAGTTATGAACGGTTAACAATATTCGAAGTCCAAATTATCGTTTCATATACCGAGGGAAGTTACGAACGATTAACAATGCTCTAGATATAATTATATTATATTTTATGCAGTTATTTTTTTAAGTTAGACCCAACCTTTTATTAATTGGTCATACAGGAGAATTAATAGAATAGATACATTTAAAATATATTTTTGAATCGAATAACCTATTTAAAATCCGTTAAACTAAATGAGGTTTAAAATTTTATAAAATTGAAAATAAAAATTTTCAAATAGTTTCAAAAAGTATTTTCAAATTTCAAAAAAAAAACAGTTCGAAAAAGTTTGAAATTTTCTTTTTAATAAGTTTGAATTTGAGAACATATAATCTGAAACTATAAAAAAATAATTTTTAATTTATTATTTGTATTTATATATCTAGGGTATAAGAGTCTTTTACCTATTAAATAAAATATTTTGGCCATTTTTTCTTATGATCTTTTTGTAACAAAAACTTAAAAATGTTATATTTAGGAAAATTGCCCAATTTAAAATTATCTAAATTATTTGATATTTTATTCAAACAGTCCGATTTAAAAAGTTGGTATAATTATTTATTTATTTATTTGTAAACATAATTATTGATACTATGAATATAAATGTCATTGATTGTTATTGATAATATATGAATAATTGCTGTCAATGTTCGTAGTCTAATATTCTTTCTATTCTTAGATATAAAGTTTTTGTGTACGTGATATTTTTCTACTCTTATGCATCCCGAAATTATAGGAAGTAAAGGGGAAGGGAGGTTACAAATATCCTTATGCATTTCGATATTTGTTAATTAGTGGCAGTTAACCATTTTCAATTATTTGAAAATGTGGCAGTTAATTCCATTGATCGTCACTTCCACCTGATATATTGATATTAATTGATATATAAATAAGAAGCAGTTTCCGATTTTGTAGGTCTTAGTTGTTTAATGGTTACATGTATCATGATTTTTTTAAATTGGACATAACTTACTATCAATTGGACATGTTGAAGAATTAATAGAATAGATTATGTGAATGATAAATTTACTAATCTCAAGACCAAATATTTCTTTTCTCTTTAAAAAATATCTTTATCCTGATAAAAGTAGTTTTTTTTTTTTGAAAACTGAAAAGTAGTAGTTCTCTTAATAAAAAAAAATGTGACTCTTTACTAGTATACATATATTTAAATCAATTCCAGAATCAAAGAGTTTATAAAGTCCTAACTGTATATACATGTTTATTAATTGAACACATTTGACAAATAGATTATGGTTCGCAGTTTGAACAAAAAAGGGAGCACGTGGCAACGGGTATTGACTGCTATATGAAGCAATTTGGTGTTTCCAAGGAACGAGCAGTGAAAGGAATAGAAACCCTTCTTTCCGATGCGTGGAAGGACATGAACCAAGAGCTAATGAGGCCTCATTCATGTCATTTTCCTCTTTTGATGCGAATCTTTAACCTATCCCGTGTCATCGATGTATTCTATCGGTACCAAGACTGTTACACCCACCCTGAGTACCTGAAACAGCACATTGTCTCCTTGTTCATCGAAGATATACCCATCTAAAAACATCAGTGTGATTGTTCCTATATATCTCTATGGCGTAATAAAATGATGGCCAAATAAATTTCTAGACACTTAAAACGTGTCGCTCTAAACATATATGCCATTTGCATTTCCGTTGTACGTGTGGTTGTAATGCTGGTAGTACATCCATTTTCTTTTCTATTTATATTTATATTTGTATTTGTATTTATGTTGGTTAATCCATTTGTGTTTGAATAATATTTGCATGAGTTGGTTTTTTTTTTTTATAACTCAGCTGGGAAATTACGAAAAATGTAATTTTTGAAGTCAAATGATCATATTGAGGCAAAAAAACATTAAAATGTTCTGATCTATACTATTATTTGAGAAGTAAATTTGCTTACTTGTCACATTCTCCATAATTGTAGCTAATTTTGCTTATTTGTCATATTCTTATTAGTTTTTAGATTAAATCATCAATTTATTAATTTAGATAATAGAAATATTTCGAAATTTCTAATTAATTTATTAATTTAAATAGTATAAACATTTCAAATTTTCTAATTGGAATTATGATTATAATTATTTTAAATTTCACAATATTCTTGATAGTTTTTCTCTTAAATCATTAATTTATTAATTTAAATAATATAAATAATATAACTATTTCAAACTTCTAATTGCAATTACAATTATAATTATTTTAAACAAATTAGGACCAATTATTATTTTCATATGATGTATGTTTTAAACTCTATAGTTTCATTTTTCTCATTCATTTCAAGTTGTCTCGATTATAGTTTTTGACATCTATATTTATGTATTTTTGATATTTGTTTTCTTTTTGTTGGAGTTCTATGTTTTTCTTTTTTCTTCGAGTTTGAAAGATTATGAACAAATCGGTTTAATTATATGGAATTTATTAATTTATTAATTTAAATAATATAACTATTTCAAACTTCTAATTGCAATTACAATTATAATTATTTTAAACAAATTAGGACCAATTATTATTTTCATATGATGTATGTTTTAAACTCTATAGTTTCATTTTTCTCATTCATTCCGAGTTGTCTCGATTATAGTTTTTGACATCTATATTTATGTATTTTTGATATTTGTTTTCTTTTTGTTGGAGTTCTATGTTTTTCTTTTTTCTTCGAGTTTGAAAGATTATGAACAAATCGGTTTAATTATATGGAATTTTAAATTATGAATTATTTCGGTAGTTATTTCACGTATATTTTTTACTAATGTTTAATATATAAGAAAAATATGCTTTGATATTAAATTTATAGAGTTGTCTGTGTAATCATGTTATGAACATGTGTTTAATTTTTTAGTTTTCAAGTGGCTAAAATAGATATATTTAATAAATAATTAGATTTATCATTATATAATTAACCATAAATTAACTTCAATAATGAAACTATCATTATCTATTTTTCTTTTATTAAAAGTAAACTTATGGAATATTAAGATAAATCAATGTATGTATTGATCAAGTAAACCAATGAAATATTGTCATTATCTCAATTCGTTTTAAAAAAAAAGTTTTCTTCTAAATTATCATCGAACTTTACTTTACTTTACTTAAATAATAAATATATATTTATTTATTATATTCATTTATGGTTGATATTCATTTATCTCAAGTGTGTATTTTAATATTCATGTGATGTTTTTATAAATAATTTATTATTGTTTATTTTCTGATTCAAAAATACAAAGTAGATTAAGAAAGATCAACACATTCTTACTTTACTTTATTGTGTAAAATATTTTATATATGTAATTATGCTCTCATAGTTTTATAATTTTTTGTGTTTAGGAGATGTACCAAAATAAAAATCGAAGAAAACTAAAATGATTAAGAATATTAAAAATAAGTTATCTTGATGTTCAAATCATAATACATATATTAATAACTATTAGTAAAATGATTATGCCCGCATATGCGGGTAAGACACCTAGTTTTAAGTAATTTGGATTATGAGATAAATGGTTATTGTTATTTATGAGATAAATGCCCAAAAAACAAACTGAAACGTGTACTGTTTCGTATGAGAACAACTCTAGTTTTGGGGGAAAAAAGTTTCAAAACTAAAAAGACAATAACAGTTACGATTAACAAAGTCCTGTGGCTTCAGAATCCTCTATGCATGATGTCCGTTACACCAATATCAAACCTGTTCAAAGATCTACAATCGTTTAAGGACCAAAACTCCACATCCAATGCCGAGAAAAGTTGCTATGGAGACTCCAAAAACGCCAGAGAGAATCCCTGGGACGACAAGAGAGGTCCATCCTTTAGCGGTCGCCATGGCACAAGCAGTGGTTGGACCTCCTATGTTAGCGTTTGATGCAAGAAGCAGTAGTTTCATGTCGATACAGAACAGCTTCCCCAGAAGCAAAGTCACTGCGAGATGAACCATTACTTGAATTACAGCAAAGAGGAAGATACTTGGGGCAGTGTTGATCACATTCCATACACTCCCTGTAGCTCCTAGAATCGTGAAAAATACCTGAACAAAAACAAAGATTCCGAAATAAAAGATGGTTTTATAATGGATTAGAGTGTCTAATAAAAGGAAGTACATGCATGAGAACGAGAGAGATGGTTTCAGCAGAAGGTGCGAGAGAGTTGAAGAAATCAGGGAAAGAAGTAGCCAAGAGGATGGTGATGGCTGTAACAGCAGGAAGCATGCCTCCCTGGATCTTCAATAGCTCTGTCATCGAAATGGCAGCTTTACATATGAGGAAAGAAACTGATAATGCAATTGAAGTTGAAACCACTCGGTTCTTGTCCTCAGCTTTGTCATCCTTAGTCATGCCGGCATCTGCAAGAATGAGGAAAGATGCTGAGGTGGTCTCAGGTGGTAAAGCAGCTCAAACGAAGTAGCTCTACTTAGTAATTAGTACAACTTAGACGAACTTTACCAGGGGAAGATGCTGAGGTGGTCTCAGGTGGTATCTTTGAGGCTAACGCAAACAACACCATAAAGTGTAAAGCACAAATGACATTATCCACAGCCACCCCTGCCGCTACAACAGATGGAGAAATGCGCAGAGCCTCTGATACCGCAACAAAGTTAAGCGCTGCAGAGAGAAAACAAGAACCAACTATAAAGCTATATAACCTTTTTAATTGAGTGCCAAGATGTGTTAACAAGCTAAAAGAAGCAAGGAGGAGGGAGGCTCAAGAAAACTCACATCCACCAATGTAGCTACCCATAAGAGCAGCTGCTATTTTCCAATTATCCGGACCGAGTGATCTCATCGGTACAAGCAGAAAAGCCACCACAGTCCCCACAACCGTCGCCACTGCCACGCACCAACTACATATTTAAAAAACCACTAATCACACCATCATAAGGACAATGTAGCTTCATAAATGAACAACACTCTGTTTCTCAAAACACTCAATCACAATCCTGCTTCATAAAGGAGCAACCTTTACACAACACTCTGTTTCTCAAAACACTCAATCACAATCTAGCCTCATAAAGGAGCAACCTTTACACAACATTCTGTTTCTCAAAACACTCAATCACACAATCTAGATTCATAAAGGAGCAACCTTTACACAACGCTCTGTTTTCTCAAACACCTAAGCTAATCCAAAGTCCTGACCTTTTTACATATCAAGACGAAATCATCTTACCAGCGCCAATTAAGAAAGCGAGGAGGAGTGACCCAGTGGATCGGATAATACGACGGAGATCAGCTCTAAACAACAGCAACGGAATCGTATGCGGCAAGAGGAACTCCATGAAGAACGAATACGACGTCGTCTCGAACGGTAAGATCCCCAAGTTGCTCGCGGCGAGTCCAAGCAACGTGCTGGTCAACGCCCCGCTCACCATACTCCCCATCTTCGTCTTCTCCGACCTTCGAGAAGTTGGTAAAACCTCAGAAACCGAATCAGTTAATAAAACCCTAAAAGACAGTAACTCGGAAGTTACAGTTTGAGATGATTTTACCAGACACCGAAGGCGCCGGCGGCGAAGAGAGCCGCCCATTGACCCCAGTGATCGGTAGGAGATATCAAAGGGAGTCGCAGTTGCGAGGAGACCTTCACACGCCGAGGTGAGACAGGCCGCGCAGGTGGAGGGAAACTGCGACGGGAGCGTTCCCGGGGATTTGTTCCGGCGGAGGGAAGTCAGCGATAAGTTGTGGCGGGAAGGCGACACGTGGTGCAATGATGATGCGGGTGACAGTGGATTTAGCGACACACGTGTGACTGTAAGAAGTGCCATTGATTGGAAGCAGAACCGTTGGATACAGTTAGGAGTCCAGTTTATAAAGTTTAGATTTTTATTCCAAGGCCTGTGGATCAGGTTCGGTGGACCATTTAGGCCCAATAAAGAGGAAGATGGAGTTGAACTTGTCTATAAAGACTAAAGAGAGACTACATCGGTAATGTTTAAAAAAAAACATTTGTATTTCAAGTTATTCATAATCTTTATATTTCACTAAAACTAAATTTTAGCCGGACCAACTAGGCGATTTGAACATAACCCAAGGATTACGATCTACTTTAACATCTCTATCAATAGATTAACAACTTGCATAATGTTTTTAAGACAACCAGGAATTAAACCGGAAACATTTGAATCATAAATTAATATGATTAGACCAAATATAATTAAATCTAAACACTTCAGTCAAAATTTTAAACATAGTAAGTTTTAGTTATTGAAGTTTAAATAATAAATAATTATCAAATAAAATTAAAATATAAATCAAATATAAATATTTTTAAATCAAATATAAAATTACATTTTTATTTTAAATACTTATTATCATTATTTACAAAAAAACTGAATGTAATAAAAATATATAATTTATTTGTAATATTACAATGATTCAAAAGATTAAAACTAAAAAAATAATAGTAAATTATAAATAGTTTCGGTTTTTATCCACCTGATTCATTGACGATTAACTTGGTGCGACCACTTTTCGATCCGGGTCCGTGTTTATATATGATTTGCATTGATTTCTCCAATTAATCTAAGGGACATTGTAACATATGGATATATGATATACACCCACCAAATAACTAGAAAGATGGTAATAAAATATTTATAAACTACCTTAAAGAAGATATTATAACCAATCACATTGATGTCCTCTCTGATGCGTTACGTTTTTGATGATGGACTACTCGGCGTTTGTCTTCTCTCAGCAAATTTGTTGCCGATGTTACGTCTTTCAGCTACCACATGCTTTCTTAAATAATCAACATTACACTACTCTTTTCTTGTTCATGGTTCTTTATTGGTTTTGTTGTAACCATTATGAGTGGTAGTTGACAGATTCTTAGTTTATAAAGTGAAAAATTACTATGTCAATAGCAATTTCTCCTATAAACCTATACTTATCAAATTTAGTAAGACTAAACTCTATAAATGGTAACGTTTAAGTTTTTAACTGATTATAATATCTACATTAAAGCAAAAATAGGGTTATTTTTGCTCGTGAAGGACAACTCGTGCAAGATTGAGATGCGTATCAACATCAGTAACATCTAGACGATAAAGTCAATTACCCAATATCACTCGTTAATGACCTCAGTTGCGTTGACAAATGACATAAACAAAGAATTAGACATATACAAAACAAATAAAACGATGGACAATAGCTAAACAAAACAAAGACATCAAACATAATAAATTCAGAGCTAAGATGGGGACCTAATAAAAAGAAAGAAACATCACAACTTAGAACAAGACATAAACAAGAGAAACATATTTGGAAAACGTAACGATGAGTATGAGAGCAGATTAAAATAAAATCAACATTACCCGATGATCATCGATTTGAGTCATGATTTATTGCTCTCATGTAATTTTGACATCTTGTTTTCTATAATTTGAGAAAAAGATGGATCCTCCTAAGAAGAATACTTCAAATAGCTAGCCTTCGTTCTCTTCACTATGTCCAAGCCCATTAACTGCATGGTGAAAAGTGAAAACCACAGTCATAATCTTACTTATGATAACGTAAAAGAATGGTTAACAAAAGCTTTCTTCCTTAATCTTTTACCTAAACAGTAAACTCAATTATTTGAAAAAGCAAAACTTTTTGAATACGATAGCCACCGAAAACAAAAAAAAAAAAAGCTTGTTAAGCTAGTTATTTGTTTTGGTTTCCCATTGTAGTTGACAAAACTCGCAGCTTAATGATTCTCAACACACTTTCTTTTTTATTCACTGACATTAGTGGAAACTACAGAAAAGCGCCAGCGAATACGCACTCTCTATTTCCTCTTCCATCTTCTCTTCTCCTCTCAAAGCTATCATCATCTCCAATGGCGTTTCCAGTAAATCTAATCCTCACCCTTATCTTCTTCTCCTCTCTCCTCCACCTCTCTTCCGCTGCCTTCACTCCACCCGACAACTACCTTCTCAACTGCGGCGCCAACACCAACGCCTCCTTCTTCTCCACCCGCTCCTTCCTCGGCGACTCCTCGAACCAAGCCTCCACCTTTCTCTCCGCCGACCGATCCATCTCCCTCTCCGACCAAAACCCACCTCCAAATTCCCCCGTCCTATACCACACAGCCCGCGTCTTCCCCAACGGATCACCCCAATCTCCCGCGTACAAACTCCACCTCACCACCAAAGGCACCCACTTCATCCGTCTCCACTTCGCGCCTTTCAAAGCTCCCACCTTTAACTTAAACTCAGCCAAATTCTCCGTCTCCGTTAACGGATTCTCCCTCCTAACAACCTTCACCCCCACCTCCTCCGTCGTCGTAGTGAAAGAGTTCATACTCAAAATCGATTCCCCTGTTCTCGAGATCTCCTTCCTCCCCTCCAAAGCTTCCACCTTTGCCTTCGTCAGCGCTATAGAACTCTTCTCAGCTCCTAAAGATTACATAATCGATCAAGGCACTAAGCGCGTGGTCCCAAACTCCGCTCAAATCTTCAGCAACTTATCCTCCCAAGTCCTCGAGACTGTCCACAGAATCAACGTCGGCGGTTCGAAGCTAACTCCGTTCAACGATTCCTTATGGAGGACTTGGCTCGTCGACGACGACTATCTCCTCCTCAAAGGAGCTGCGAAGCGTGCGTGGACTACACACACTCCGAATTACCAGAGCGGCGGCGCGACGAGAGAGATAGCTCCTGACAATGTCTATATGACCGCGCAGGAGATGAACAGAGATAACCAGGAGCTTCAGGCGAGGTTCAACATCTCCTGGGAGTTTCCCGTTGGTTCTAATTCGAGAAGTGTTCTTCATTTGGTTCGTTTGCATTTCTGCGATATCGTTAGCACCTCGCTTAACCAGCTCTACTTCAACGTCTTTATCAATGATGTTTTGGCGTATAGAGATGTTGATCTCTCCGCGCTTACCTTCCATGTGCTCGCCTCTCCGTTTTATGTCGACTTTGTTGCTGAGTCTGATCGGGATGGGATGGTGAGGGTAAGCGTTGGACCCTCTGATCTCAGCAACCCGGCGAGGGTTAATGCTATACTGAACGGAGTTGAGATCATGAGGATTGTGAGTCCTGTGAGTTCTAAAGTTGGGTATGGAAAGAAGAACGTTGTGTGGATCGTTGCTGGCTCGGTGTTGGGAGTCTTGTGCTTTTGTCACTCCTCGTCTTGTGCTGTTTGTGTTTCTGTAGACCCAAGAAGAAGAAGAGCAGAACCAAGAGGTCAGAGAGCACCGGGTGGACGCCTCTGAGGAGGTTCAGAAACAGCTCCATCAGTAGAACGACCGAAGGAACCGTTAGCTCTAACGGCTACCAGACTCTGAGGATCTCTTTCGCTGAGATACAGTCAGGAACCAATAACTTCGACAAGAGTTTAGTCATCGGAGTGGGAGGTTTTGGAATGGTGTTCAAAGGGTCTCTCAAGGACAACACCAAAGTAGCTGTCAAGAGAGGCGTCCCCGGTTCGAGACAAGGCTTACCGGAGTTTCTATCCGAGATAACCATCCTCTCTAAGATCCGTCATCGGCATCTCGTTTCGCTTGTTGGCTACTGCGAGGAACAGTCTGAGATGATCCTTGTTTACGAGTACATGGACAAAGGACCGCTCAAAAGCCACTTATACGGTTCCTCCACCAACCCTCCCTTGTCGTGGAAGCAACGGCTTGAGGTCTGTATCGGTGCAGCGAGAGGTCTTCATTACCTCCACACCGGTTCTTCTCAAGGAATCATCCACCGTGATATAAAGTCCACCAACATCTTGCTGGATAACAATTACGTAGCCAAAGTTGCGGACTTCGGACTGTCGAGATCCGGTCCTTGTCTCGATGAGACTCACGTGAGCACGGGGGTGAAAGGAAGCTTCGGTTATCTCGATCCTGAGTACTTCAGGAGACAACAGCTCACCGATAAGTCCGATGTTTATTCGTTTGGAGTTGTCTTGTTCGAAGTTCTCTGCGCTAGACCAGCTGTTGACCCGTTGCTTGTGAGGGAGCAAGTGAACTTGGCAGAGTGGGCTATTGAGTGGCAAAAGAAAGGAATGCTGGACCAAATCGTTGATCCCAACATTGCTGATCAGATCAAACCGTGCTCGTTGAAGAAGTTCGCGGAAACCGCGGAGAAATGCTGTGCGGATTACGGTGTGGATAGACCGACGATAGGTGATGTCCTGTGGAACTTAGAACACGTGCTTCAGCTTCAAGAATCTGGACCGTTGGAGAACGCTGAAGAAGCTTGTGGAGATGTTACTGGCTCAGGGACGACGGCAAGGCAAGGTTTGACTAGTGACTCGAACACGGAGAGGGACAGTGGAGATGGAACTTCAGGTATAATCGATAGTAGCCAAGTGTTCTCTCAGCTCTTGAACAACGCTGGCAGATAATAAAACAAGTCACTACTATATAGAGTGTTTTTCATAGTCGATACTAAACCGGGAAACCAAAATGGTGTACCGGTATATCTCAGATTTGGTTTGTGTGCGGTATAATTCGGTTTGTGTGCGGTATAATTCGGTTTGTATAACTTGTAGAGTCTTTTTGTTTTCAATGAATGTATTCTTCATTTTGTGTAACTTTTGTAATACGTGCGGATGAAGCAGAACCGGGAATAACCATTATATTGCTTGTGTTGTTTGGTTTAGATTTTGGGTTGGTGAATCTTAAACCGGTATACGGCTGAGAAAATATAAACCGGGATCCGAAATGTTATAGATAAACACTAAAGCCCTTCTGGAGAGTGGAGAGAGCTGAAGAGCAGCACCACTATCAATGGCTTCTCCGCGCGTGTTCTCCACGTGCCATCAACCTCCGCTTCTTCCATCGTCACTCTCTTCAAAGCCCCTACTAACCTCACCACGATTCGTCAAAAGCCCTAGCAGACGGACTCCAATCCGATCCGTTCTCCAATTCAATCGCAAACCCCAGCTCGCCGGAGAAACGCCGCGAATCGTCGTCATAACCTCCGGAAAAGGCGGCGTCGGAAAAACGACCACCACCGCGAACGTCGGGCTCTCCCTCGCTCGCTACGGCTTCTCGGTCGTCGCGATCGACGCGGACCTCGGCCTCCGCAACCTCGATCTACTCCTCGGCCTCGAGAACCGCGTCAACTACACCGTCGTGGAGGTCCTCAACGGCGACTGCCGCCTCGACCAGGCCCTGGTGCGCGACAAGCGCTGGTCCAACTTCGAGCTCCTCTGCATCTCGAAGCCCAGGTCGAAGCTCCCGATGGGGTTCGGTGGGAAAGCGCTCGAGTGGCTCGTCGACGCGCTCAAAACGAGGCCGGAAGGCTCGCCGGACTTCATCATCATCGACTGCCCCGCCGGGATCGACGCCGGGTTCATAACCGCCATCACTCCGGCGAACGAGGCGGTTCTCGTGACGACTCCGGACATAACGGCGCTTAGGGACGCGGATAGGGTCACGGGGCTGCTGGAGTGCGACGGGATTAGGGATATAAAGATGATTGTGAATAGGGTGAGGACTGATATGATCAGAGGGGAGGATATGATGTCTGTGTTGGATGTGCAGGAGATGCTTGGCTTGTCTTTGCTTGGTGCGATTCCGGAAGACTCTGAGGTGATTAGGAGCACCAACCGTGGGTTTCCCGCTGGTTCTGAATAAGCCTCCGACGCTTGCGGGGCTGGCGTTTGAGCAGGCGGCGTGGAGGCTCGTGGAGCAGGATAGTATGAAGGCTGTTATGGTGGAGGAAGAGCCTAAGAAACGTGGCTTCTTCTCTTTCTTTGGTGGTTGAATGGAAAACGGACTGAGACTGTGAATTGGAGGGCTTCCTCGGGTATGTCTGCGTCAAATGCTTTTGTACAGGAACTAGATTTTTTTTTTGAAGGTTTTGTCTCTTTTGTCTGAGAATTAAGATTCGTTCCTAGGACATTTGGAGTTCTACTGTTAGTTTGTTGCTGAGTTTAAGCTTTGATTCTGTGGCCTATCTTTCTTGATGTTCTTGAGTTCTGTTTCTGTATCTGTTTATGTTAAAACTGAGATTTTCCAAACATATCTCGAGTTCTTGTGTCAGTTAAGCTGTGAGAACTTAATAGCTTAGCTTATATGATCTGGAAATTTTCACCAGTATGCTAATGCATATTTAGCTCATTGGCTTAAGTAGTAGTTCTACATTTTTTGTTCGGGTGTTAACATTGGTCGTAAGGTATCCATTAAGTCCTTGAAATTGTAATTCTAAGCAAAACTGAAGCTCTTAGCTATTTGATTTGCCACGATCCAGATTAACATCTAGTCTTACTCTGCTTTAATGGCTTTGGTCTCCATAGAGTTTTATCAGTCGAGCTAAACCAAACTGAATAGAACTGCCGATCATGTTTTCTGATGCTGTTAATACTGTGATAAACCCTCAAAAACTTTTTAGTTATTGAAACAAAACAAGTTTTTACACACAGTATAGTTTCCCTGGTTTACTGCTAGTTTACACATGCTCATTAGAACCATAGCAACTAACAGTTACGTTACTAGGTTTCCTCACTTGTGTCAGAGACTCTGACAACAACTCAAAACCAAAACTTGGGTACCGATTAAACCAGGGATTATGAAAACTGTTTGTTTTTTTAAGCCGAATCCTCCTCTGGAATTTTTCCATTGCCAGCTTCTAGATCATTACTATGACTGCTGTCGGAGTCCGTGAATTTCAAGAAATTCTCGATGTTCTCTGAGCTTACGTTTCTTAGTTGGTCGAGCCACCGGTGGTGGCTACTCTGTTTGCGTCTCGGGCGGTTGCTGATGGCTATGGCGTAGTCATTAGGAAAAAGATCGCGGAGGACAAAGACATGGATGATGGTAGTCACTAGCAGTGCAGAAACGACAAGAGTCGCTATGGCGCAGAGGATCACACACATGACTTGAGTCATAGTGCTCCTCACTACTGTTGCATACCTTATGGTTGCAATTGCAGCTCCGGTCATTGGAAATGTATACGCCCACCATGACAACGAAAATCTAAAAGAAAAACAAGAAAAAGGGTCAGGGACAGTTAAACTAATGCATAAACAATAAAACAAAATTTCAAGAACTTACTTGATTCCACGAAAGAAATTAATTCGTACTGCCTATAATTTTTTGCAAAAAAATTGTATTAGTAAATGCTTTTCTGAATAAGCAAATACGTATGAACCAAACTTAGATGTGAAACGTACCAAAGAGAAGTAGAGGAAAATGGCGATGAAGTAACAAACTTTGGAGCCATAGTCGAAGGAGCCAGTGATCTTAGCCCAAGCCATGGAAGCAACACTTGGGGCCGCAACAAAAAGGAAGAAGACAGGGTGAAGATCTTTAGGCAAAGTCTCGTTGGTCGGTAGTCTTTGGTAGAGTGTCACGAACAGAACCAAGTAATGAGCCATCCCAACAGCATAGAAAAATATCGGTCCTTCTCTAAGCCCCATGCTTGCACCTAGCAACGCTCCCACAAAGTTCCCGACGATCGAGAGATGGTTCGTAGGGTTGGCGACCCGGGAGAGCCTGCGTTGACCACCGGACATCCATTGACCGTAAATCTTGAGCTCAAGACAGATGAAAGGAAACATGAGGAGGTACCACAGGAACTGTGGCAGTTCTGTCATTACGGAAGGTGGGACCCCGAGGGCTAAGAAGAGAAACGAAATGAAAGGAGCGAAGAAGAAGTTGATTCTGATGGGATGGTAGTACTCGCGGCGTACGGCTTCGAAGTAGAGGATGATTTTGAGGAGGTAAATGATGGCAATGGTAAAGATTAAAGCGACTGAGATGAACCAGAGAGCTTCGTTGATCAATAGGGGTACGTGAAGGAACTTGGTTGGCTCAGCAGTGGCTAGGGTTTTCCACATTATGGCTTGGCTGCTCACTCCAAGGCACATACCGAAGGTGGATATGGGGTAACGCAGAAGAAACGGCCACGTTTGTTCACTTGGTAGAACGATCTCTTCTTGAGGCTGCAACGTCCAAACAAATAAAAAAGAATTAAATATGTTAGTAACAAAGAAAAAAAAAGTTACAAAAAATTTACCGGGGTTATTATGATTTGATTGTGTTGTGAATGTTTAAAAAGGTGCATGAAGACGGAAGTCACCTAGTATCTATTATAATGAAAACGAGCGTATAGGTACGTACCCGGAGAGTCTCTAGTTCAGGACCTTCCAAGGCATCATAGTAACGGTCGACAGGCATGGCTTCATTATAAGTATTGATATTCTCCTTAGGCCGGTTTTGTGTCTCCGGTTCAATAGCAGCTGGTTTTCTTGTAAACTGTCTCTCGAGTTTCCCTGACCAAGTCTTGAACGAGGTGTACCTGTGATCCCTAAGCTTATGCATCGCCGGTTTTTGGTTTTGAAGTTGACCACTTTGTTGATGTTGTTGCTGCTGATGATGATTGTCGTGACGAAGACGAACATCGTCATCATTGCCGCTTTCTATGTAGAGAGATGAGACTTTGGCCATCGGCTGAGAGATGAACCTGACTGACTTTCCAGTCGATGCAGTGTTGTTGTCGGAAGACGTTGATGTCGGATCGGAGATGATGAGAATATTTGGTGAAGTTGGCATTGAAAGTGATGGTTTTCTTTGATGTTTGATCTGCATCCATGGTGCAGTCTCTTTGAGATCCTCGATATAGCTACGATGAGCTTCCATTGATGATCTTGCTGCTTCTTGATCATTCTAGTCACATATATATGCAATGAGGTGAGGTCGAGTTAGTTATATAATAACTTTGGACCTAATGTTTGCTAATGCGGAATGCAATAAATAAAATAAATAAATAAATATACCGAAGTAGTCGTGGATGCATGATAAGGATGAAAGCGACTGATGAAGTGAGGAAGAGGAAGATTATTATCTTTGTAATTGTCAAAGCCAACCATATCTTCTGTTGTGGCTGTTCTCAGTAATGTTGGCAGCTCCTCTTCTAATTGTATTTGCGCACAGTTTGATCTCTCCTCCATTGTTAATAACTTCTTTAACCAATATTCCCCTGTTACCAAAACGTCAACTATTTCGTTATTTTTAATCTACAAAGTAATTGATCTTTTGACTTGACTTGTGGCATTGATTCATTCATTAGCCAAAATGATTGATTAGTATAACGCACTTGCAGTCAATTCAATTCCAATTATAAATCTTATATCATTTTGAAGCATATGCGAGGGAAAACAATAACTGTATAGTTAGGGAATATTCTATAAAAAAATACTGGCCATGTTTTTTTTCTTGAAAATATTTTCCACAATACTGGCCACGTTCCATGGAGGAGAAACTTCTCGCCACTTCTTGGTCATTAGATTTTAGAACAAAACTTAGCTTCACCCCCTAAGGTGAACTTCTATATTCACCCACCAATAGGAATTAATTTATTAAGATTTGATATCTCTTAAAAAAGGAAACCAAGTAATAAGAATTTAATAAAATAAAATTATGTTTTTAGATAAATAAAAATAGTAGCAAGTATCAAAAAAATATATTCTTTTTAATATTAATAAATCCGTCAGAAAATACTAAACCCTAAACCCTAAATTTTAAACCCTAAACCTTAAATTCTAAATACTAAACCCTAAACCCTTGGGAAAAGCCTGAACCCTTGGGCAAATCCTATACCCTAAATCCTTAAATTTAAACCAAACCTTAAATCATAAACTAAATCCTAATCCCTAAACCCTAAACCATAACCTCTAATACTAAACCCTAAATCATTAATTTCAAAATGGTTTATAGTTTAGTATTAAGAATTTATGATTTAATATTTATCAAAGAGTTTAGGGTTTAGGGTTTCGTGTTTAGAATTTAGGGTTTAATATTATGGTTTATGATTAAAGGTTTAGAGTTTAAGATTAACGATTTAGGGTATAGGATTTGCCCAAGGGTTCAAGCTTTCCCCAAAAGTTTAGGGTTTAGTATTTAGAATTTAGGGTTTAGGGTTTAATATTTTCTGACGGATTTATTAATACTAAAAAAATATTTTTTTTTTATAATTGCTACTATTTTTTATTTATCTAAAAACATAATTTTATTTCATTAAATTCTTATTACTTGGTTTCCTTTTTTAAGAGATATCAAATCTCAATTAACTCATTCCTATTGGTGGGTGAATGTAGAGGTTCACCTTAGGGGGTGAAGCCAAGTTTTGTTCTAGATTTTAACCCTTTTCTCTGTTTTTCCTTTATTATATCTCTATCATATCTTTCTAACATTATCAAGAAATTGGATCTAGGTACTCAATTTACAAAAATAACAAGCTGATAGAAATAAAAACAGCTTTTTTCTATTAAAACAAAAGCATGATCTAACCCACTAAATCTATCTACCTAAGTTCTCCACCTATAAACAGTTATTCTAACCTAAATTATCCACCTATAAACATTCACCTAAAAATCATTATATTTTTAAGGCTAGTGGTCCAGCCACTAAGGTGGTTTCTCAGCTGAATGGAATTCAACTACACTTACCCTCGATTCGATACCACGGGTTAGAGAAAAAAACACCATTGTTCTTTGTTTGATCCTAAATTTTTCACTTCAAACTATACATGTGTTGGAAGCTCTTGTAAATCCTCATCAAATCAAACAACAATCATAAAAGAGAACAAAGTATAATGTAAAAAAACCATCACATGGTGGCCCAGTGGTAAGCGCCAAAGAGGAAGCACCCTGGGTTCGACATGCGGTAGCCACCGGGGCTAGCGTTAAATCGCAAGAATACGTGGGTTGCCGTCGGCCTCGTGGGATTAGTCTGGGCGAAGTCTGGGACCCCCACGGTTAT
Source organism: Raphanus raphanistrum subsp. raphanistrum (assembly GCA_019706035.1). NCBI lineage: Eukaryota > Viridiplantae > Streptophyta > Magnoliopsida > Brassicales > Brassicaceae > Raphanus > Raphanus raphanistrum. Next base: position 19,942,298 of record CM033983.1, read on the forward strand.
CAAAAAAAAAAAAAAAAAAGTATAATGTAAAAAGAAGAGAATAATATATATTTTTAAGTTCTGTTAAGATTATGAAATCTGTATTGGGTAATCTTTCAAATCATATTTGAGAAAACTAGTAGTTTGTATTAATGAGTCTTTGTTCGGATTGTTTACGTGGATTTTATTTCATCGTCGTGATCTAAGCAAAACAAGGACGATATACATGGTAGATAACAAATTTTCTACCAAAGTTGGCCAAAAATACGGTACCAAATGTAAAGAATATGTACTTTTATATTATTGAGTAGGAGACATTTATTGACATATGTATGCAGAAATACAATGGAGCAATTCTAGGATAGTATCATGATCATGAGTGATTTTCATGATTCAGTAATCATAGAATTGATTGAGTGATCATGAAAATTAATTGTAACGATTCCCTTTCTTTACCACTAAACTAGTTTTAACAAAACAAAACTCCTGCAAACAAACAGAATAAAAAAGTACACATTTCTAAAAGTAACTATGGATTTATAGTCAATTGTCTGGTGACTGTTGAGCTAAGCTGTGTTCTTCAAACTCATCGGGTCCACTTAAAATTTATGGTTCGACAAGGCTTGTGGTTATTGTAACACTAACAGCCAACAGGTAATCAATCGCTGTGAAAAAAACGGTTTCGTTCTACATATACAGACACGTAAACTGATTTAATCGCATTGGCTACGTAAGCTAATGCGTTAAAAGTTATATGTCGGCATTTTGGGTTTAGTCTCGGTTATTGTTTCTGGAAGCGTTTTGGGTTTATGAAAGAATAAGAGAAAATGGGAGCCTAAAAACCAAGAAAAGAACAAATCTAATTAACAAGCTTACAGTTCGTAATCAGGACCTAAGTATATTTTCTTTGTTAATTCAGAATCATAAGTTTTTTTGTTGAACATGCATTCAGAATCCTAAGTTGGATTAAAGCATAAATAGAATCGCGTATTAATGCCTATGCATTTCCGTTAAAAAAGGACAAGAGAAATGAAAATAAACACTAACCTGGCGATTATGAACCCTGCAGCCGTAGCCACGTCGAGCTTGCTAAATTATGCCTGAAATTCTGGGGAAAATACAAGAAAAACAAATGCTGCTTGAGATTTGAAATATCTATAGATCTTTTCTGTTTCTTGTGGAGATAACTATGGAGTCTTTTTGTTGGAAAAGAAGCGAAGACTAAGGACGGAAATAGAGAAAAGATGAGTTGGTTTGAGCGAAAACAAAACACGTCTTTGTACTCTATATATATACAGAAGATAATATCTATGTTCACGTAAGTACAGTTACGGAAATCTATAGTGAATGTATTTGTTATATATGTATGGCTGTAATACAAAGTTTTTAACGTGGCTGTCTTCTTGTTGATTAACTGGTCATGATTCACGTCATTGACAATCTTAAGTATTTTTCTTTATTGTTTAGACGTACTTATTCAATCTATTAAGCTTTGGTCGTTAGAGCAACTTGGAAAGATTTCAATAACTCTATGCAATTGAAGTTAATATCTTTTGTTAAAAAATACATAAATTTTATTTATATAATTTTTTTGAAGGCTAATTTTATTTATATAATTGATTTTGATTTCCTCATAAGATACCTTGAAATGTTTTGGAAAACAATCCGGATGATTCAAAACACAACATGAGGATTGAGGAGTATGTATAATGGATCTAGAAGATCCATGATATAAATGATAATGTATACCCAATATATATATATACCATTTGTGTCATGAATATTCTATATTATATAGGGCTTTTTGCAAAAGTGACTCAAAACTTGAAGTCAAACAGAAAACTAACCTTTTCTTTTGACTCATTTATTTTTTGAGTTTTTAACCCCACACCTCCATTTAATCTACGAAAATGCCATTAACTTTTTTTTTTTTTTTTTTTTCGAAAATGGCTTCTTTACTGTCTCAACCTCATATTCTTCAAGTATTTACAATATTGCCACTGCCATGAATAGTGGGAACAACCTTGTACGAACTGTTTGGAGCTTTTAATGCCCTTTAATGCACGTAAATCTCTTTACACTCTCTCTGTTTCAATTGTTATGAACTAAAAACAACATTTCTTTCACTCTCTCTCCATATTCATCCAAAAAACTCAAGCTTTTGATTCAAAATATGGGTGATGGTTGACAGAGCCATATTTCTTTCGTTTTGACTCACGGTTGCTTTCGTTTGAGGTTCTGGGTGATTGGAGAAGACCCTGTGTGCAAACGAAGTCATCTCACCTAGTTTAAGGTACGAATTTGAATTTTTTTCAAAATCTGTTCGCGTAGAAGACTTACAAGTAAGTCATCTGTATGTAGAAGACTTACAAGTAAGTCATCTGTATGTAGAAGACTTACTGATGAGTCTTCTGGTCAAACGGACGACTTAAACTAAGTCGTCCAGCTTTGTTTGTTGAAAAAAAACACTCCAGACGACTTATATATAAGTCGTCTACGAGAAACAGGCTAGTTTTGCATTTGACCGAATCGTGTCAGATCTTTGACTATTTCTGGACGACTTATAATTCAGTCGTCTCTGGGAAAGTTAAAATTTCAATATTTTATTAAACTAGACGACTTACGTGTAAGTCGTCTTAGGTTAGTTTTGTAATTGAAAAATAAAACTTCATAATTTAACTTTTACCAGACGACTTAATTTAAAGTCGTCCCGTAAGAAGACTTAATTTAAAGTCGTCCGGGGAAAGCAAAGTCGTCCAGAATTTTTCCCAATTTTCTGGTCAAACCTTGCTTATCCCGGACGACCTTAAGTTAAGTCGTCTAGCTGGACGACTTTTAGTTAAGTCGTCTGGAGAAAGTTAAATTTCAAGTTTTATTTTTCAATTACAAAACTAACCGAGGACGACTTACATGTAAGTCGTCTAGTTTGAATAAAATATTGAAATTCTTACTTCCCAGAGACGACTAAATTATAAGTCGTCCAGAAATAGTCAAAGATCTGACACGATTCGGTCAAATGCAAAACTAGCCCGTTTCTCGTAGACGACTTATATATAAGTCGTCTGAATTTTTTTTTTAACAAACAAAGCCGGACGACTTAGAATTAAGTCGTCCCTTTTAGTTTTCAATTGCAAAAGTGACCTCTTTAGACGACTTACCTTTAAGTCTTCTGGACGACTTAATTCTAAGTCGTCTGCGATAATGTTTATTGAACTTCTTCATTTTCTCTATGTTTACTAATGTGTTTTATTTTGAATATTTGCAGATGATTTTTAAGTTACATGCAGTGTATGGAGAATGGTTGTTGAGAGATTTCCGTTGGGATTTTGTGGTTGATGATCTCAAAGGAGCAAGATTGTTTTTATTGAATGAAGATTCAACACATCCAGACGACTAATTGTTAAGTCGTCCAGTCTTGATTAACTAAATTTAAGTCGTCCAGTCTTGATTACCCGTCCTTCAATTAAGTCGTCCAGTGTATTTTACTAAGTCGTCCAGTGTATTTTACTTTTAGACTACCTTCTACTATCCCTTCAAGTGTATTTTTTTAGACGACCTTTTACTAAGTCGTCCAGTGTATTTTACTAAGTCGTCCAGTGTATTTTACTAAGTCGTCCAGTGTATTTTACTAAGTCGTCCAGTGTATTTTACTTTTAGTAGAAAACCTTCCAGACGACTTATTGGTAAGTCGTCCAAACCTACCAGACGACTTATTTGTAAGTCGTCCAGCTGGAAAACCGTCCAGACGACTTATTGGTAAGTCGTCCAAACCTACCAGACGACTTATTTGTAAGTCGTCCAGCTGGAAAACCGTCCAGACGACTTATTGGTAAGTCGTCCAAACCTACCAGACGACTTATTTGTAAGTCGTCCAGCTGGAAAACCTTCCAGACGACTTATTGGTAAGTCGTCCAAACCTACCAGACGACTTAAATATATACAAATCATACACAAGTTAGAAAATCTATACAACGACAAGTTTACAAGTTCAAATACAAATACACAAATCATACACAAGTTAGAAAATCTATACAAAGACAAGTTCAAAGCCATACACAAATCTAATCATACATGCCCACGAACATATCACCATCCTGATTCTCTTTCAAATGCTGATCAACAAGCTCCGTCCATATAACCACCGCCATATTATCCCTCATACTCTTCACATTGGACCTAGCAAAGTCTTTAGGTCTAAAGGGGACCCCAAGAGCATGACATTCAATGTACTTTAGAGCGTACAAGCCACAATCACCATTGTTGGCCGTGGGTACATCTTCAAAGCCATATGTGTATGGCTCCAACCCGTATTTGGCCCTTCCTTCGTCGCTGTCTGCGCACAAAGCAAGCACATAAGGGACCATCTCGAGAAAAGGCTCCATTATACCATCCCATGCTTCTGCCTTAGTACATGAAGGTATGCTGTCCAAGATGACTATGTGCCTGTTAGGGATCGATATCCAAATAGCAAACCAATGTTTGTTGTCCAAGTTCACTGGCGCATAGATATCATCAATGTCCTCCCCCCACTTCTTGTTTGATTGGCAAAATGAAGGCATTGATCCGTCATAAAAACTCGACGCCCCACCAGGTAGCATTCTTCCTAAACCTTTGTGATCAGGTTGCGATGTTTTGAAGAACCGATACTGGTCTCTCCAAGACTGGGAAAAGTTGTGATCCAGGAAGCACATTCGCTCGCTCCGGAAAGCTTGTGGGTTCTCCTGATACCTCTGCCTCAGCACATTAATCCAAGCATCCATATGCTGCATATAAAATAATACAAGTTATTTGTAAGTCGTCCAAACTGGAAAACCTTCCAGACGACTTATTGGTAAGTCGTCCAGCTGGAAAACCTTCCAGACGACTTATTGGTAAGTCGTCCAGCTGGAAAACCTTCCAGACGACTTATTGATATACAAAGACAAGTTACCAGACGACTTAAAGATAAGCAGAAGACTTACTACGTCTTCCAGCCATGCTTTGGGTGTCCGGAGGATGTGATACCACCAAGTTCGTGATGTACGTGGTTTGTCCTCATGCTTAGTGTAATAATCACTGCAAACAAAAAAGCAAAGCAATCAGTTTTGGTAGACTAAATCAAGCTATTATGGGTAAAGCAATCACTTACGGATCATTTTTCAACCAATTAGCGAGCTCCTTCAACTTGTCCCTGTCTAGTGAGGGAAATGGATTATACTTTACCACACTAAGGAGTTTCTTTCTCTCTGCCGTATAAGGAGATATCTGCGTGGGAGCAGGTTTCCTCGTTCGTTCACTCCTTGCACGCACAGAAGCAGTGGGATCCAATACAACCAGGCTCGGTTCTGAAACTGGAACGCTTGGATCGGTGGAAGCGAAGCTCGGTTGTTGATCGTTGGAAGCGAAGCTCGGATGGTCCGTGGAAGTGAGAGGAACAATCTCTTTGGAGGTGACACCATCTGCTTTATCCTCCGGCAAGATCTTATATACCGAGATCGCCTCATCTGCTGTATCCTCCGGCAACAATCTCTGCAATAAAACTTGCACACGAGTTAACCCTGGACGACTTAAATAAAAGTTGTCTGGACGACTACTTGACCTGGACGACTTAAATAAAAGTTGTCTGGACGACTAGTTAACCACGGACAACTATTCGTCCAGACAACTTTTATTTAAGTCGTCCAGGTCAAGTAGTAGACCCTGGACGACTTAATTCTTGTTGGCAGAGGATTTGATACTAACCTCTTTGGGCAGAGGAGGAGGCTGTTTCTTTTGAGGAGAAGGCTGTTTCTTTTGAGGAGGAGGCTGTTTTGTTTGAGGAGGAGGCTGTTTCTTTTGAGGAGTAGGCTGTTTCGTTTGAGGAGAAGGCTGTTTCGTTTGAGGAGGAGGCTGTTTCTTTTGAGGAGTAGGCTGTTTCGTAGGCTTTGCCTTTTGAGGAGTAGGCTTTGCCTTTTGAGGAGCAGGATGATTGGTTTGAAGTGTAGGCTGATCCTTTTGAGGAGTAGGCTGTCTGGTTTCTGTGGCTTGAGGGTTAGGCTGTTTGTTACTAACCCCGGTTTCTTTGGCTTGAGGGTTAGGCTGTTTGTTACTAACCCCGGTTTCTTTGGCTTGAGGGTTAGGCTGTTTGTTACCCTCCCCGGTTTCTTTGGCAAGATCCTCATTGATGACACCAACCTTCTTCTCCACAGCTTCCAATCTATCGGACATCTTCCTAATCTCCTTGATGCACTTCTTAAACCCATCTTTCATCATTTCAACTACGTCAGAGGTGTAGGAGTTGAACATATTTTCCAACTCCTCTCTGGTCACCCAACTAGCCTCTTCTCTAGCCTCTTCTCTAGCCTCTTCTCTAGCCTCTTCTCTAGCCTCTTCTCTAGCCTCTTTAGGAGCCTCTTTACGAGCTTTCTTCTGAGGTCTCTGATTGTCTTCCTCCTCCGCCTCCTCCACCTCCACCACAACCATCTCTTTGGCTCTTTTCGATGGAGTCACAACCTTACGTTTTGTACCAGTGACTTCCCAGCAATCCATGGTCCACTTCCACGGTCTCCGATCATACATGACTTTAATGATGTTCTCCGCGGGCACGTCCTCAACCTCATCGTCCCATTTTGGCCACATTTCACTAATGTCCTTCTTCTCAACAAAGTTGATCACGCTGGACTGCAGTAAATAGAAGAAGAATCGAGTTAGATATTTGAAACAAAATACTAAATAGACGACTTAATTATAAGTCGTCTACTAAGACGTCCAGCTGGACGACCTTCCAGACGACTTATTATAAGTCATCTACTAAGTCGTCCAGCTGGACGACCTTCCAGACGACTTAATAATAAGTCGTCTGGAAGGTCGTCCAGCTGGAAGACCTTCCAGACGACTTAATAATAAGTCGTCTGGAAGGTCGTCCAGCTGGAAGACCTTCCAGACGACTTATAATAAGTCGTCTACTAAGTCGTCCAGCTGGAAGACTTTCCAGACAACTTAATTAAGTGAAGATGGAAAGGTACCTGACTACTCAAGATAGCAGCTTTCAGGAATCTGCGGCGTCTGCTGCCATCGTAAGCCAGAATCGGTGGAACCGGACTGTTTGGATTGTTTTCTCTGGGACTACCAATACTAGCAGCCATTCCCGGCAGAGCTGTGTACGCCCAGACCTGAAGAACTTGTATAAACCCATCCACGGTGTAACAGCCACTAATCTCTTTGTTCCACAAAGAGTCCATCAGCACCTTAAACGAGACTCTCCCCCATGGATAATTCTCAAACCGTTCTAAATCCATCACTAGCCTTGCCAGAGTAGCTCGTGTAGCGCTTGAAAACTTTTTCCCTTCAATGAATCCAGTGAAGATGGAAAGGTACGCGAGCCGCTTGCGATCTTCCGGGGTCCAATCCCCGCATCTATTCAGTGCATCTATTATCTGATCAGTAGTTGGCCCAGCTACCATATGAACTCCCATCTTCCCCCAGAAAGAAACCATCTCTGGGGTAACATCACATTTTGGTGTCTCAAGGTCCTTGATGTACTCGCAGTTTAGACCAGTGATCATTTCAAACTCTATCAGTGAAAACCTCAAAGGTTCTGGACCAACGAGACACCACATCTCGTACTTCTTCTTAGTGTCCAGCTTTAAACAGAGCATGTGGTGAACCAGCCTTGAAGCCCAACCAAATCCCTGCTCCTTGAACTTGATGAAAACTCCCAATCTCGACTCCTTGAGCTCTTCAAATTCTTGCTTAGTGAGAGCTCTCTTAAGAGCAGCATGCAACTTGCTGTTATCCGAATGATACGAAATGCTATTGTGGGGTTCTGGCTCTTCCCCTAATGTGTATAACCTACGGGGGAGTTCTGGAATATCCATCCTTTTTGTCTGCAAAATAATCAAAGACAACAATAGAAGTCAGAACACAACTGGACGACTTAGTTGACGACTTATATTTAAGTCGTCTGAAAAGTCTTCCAAATGGACGACTTATATTTAAGTCGTCTAAGTCGTCCAGTTGGAAGACTTTCCAGACGACTTACTTACAAGTCTTCCAGTAGAAAAATTTCAAGCGGACCTGATTAGTCGCAGAAGGAGTTGGAGTACTCGTCATTGTGGTTATAGATCTGAAAAAATAAACGTGAAACGGTGAGAATGAGTAAATTGATAGAGACAACATTTTATGTTCATCTTTTCCTCGAGATTGATGACTTACCGGCGTTAGGGTTTACAGAGAAACGGCGCTACGGTTTACAGAGAAGAAGCGGCGGCGCTAGGGTTTAGAAGAAGCGGCGGTGCTAGCTAGTGTTTAGAGGAAGCGGCGGTGAGAACGTTGGTGAGCACGGTGGCGAGGGCGACGGTTTGTTCGGAAATAGTGGAAGCGGGGGCGCTAGGGTTTAGAGGAATCGGCGGCGCTAGGGTTAGAAGAAGCTGCGGCGACAACGGTGAGAATGAAGTGAGATAGATAACCGACGTTGAGAACGATGGTTTGTTCGGAAATAGTGGGAATTCGAATCGCCTTTGATATCGCCGGTGAGAGAGAACTGTTAGGGTTTCTGAATTTCGAGGAAAATGAAACAAAAAAAAAAAAATTCACCTTATATATTGGGTAAATAATCCGGTTAGCTTTAAAAGTACATTGGTAAACTTTAAGGTTTGGTCCGGTTTAGACGACTTATTCTGGCTGATAATGTAGATCAGACGACCTAATATTTAGTCGTCTGTGCACAGAAGACTAAATATTAAGTCGTCCAATACCCTAAAATGAACCCCTAAACTAAAATGACTAAATTAACTTACTAACCACGTTATAAAATCAAATTATACTTCAATAGTGTTTACTATACACAGAAATGAACACGCTTAGGTAATTTTAAAAAATTTCAAAAACGGTTTTAATGCTTTCCAAAATCTAACCCTAAGAACACAGACAATACTACAACATATGTTGATGAACATAAACTAAAGAATATCATGACTCACTACTTTCACTCATCTTGGCTGAAAATAATTGGAATTTGTTATATATTAATTTATATCTCTTAAGACATATGTTAATTACATAATTCCAATTTTTCACTTATCAAAATATTTTTTACAAAATTTTTAAATTATGTTTAAGAAAAACTGTCCAGACGACTTAACTCGACTTTAAGTTAAGTCGTCTAGACGACTTATTTTCAAGTCGTCTGTCTAAACAGACGACTTGCGAGGGGTAGAAACGTAAACAAAAATCCGTTTTTTTGTTTGTTCACAAGGAGATAGTTGTAATTTCAATAGCCTTTTAGGTTACTTTTGCCTTTGACCCAAGTTGGGGTATCCTTTTGGGTTTGACTCCAAGTTTTGAGTCACACTTGGCAATTCTCCCTATTATATAATCACAAGATTATCATTAGTATCATGGATTTTCTAAATCTTTCTTCAAATTCTTACTGAAATTAAGTGACAAATACATTAATTACAAGAACGTAAGTACTATTAAGAATATATATTTTTAGCTCACAAAATAAATAACCACAATATATATATGACATGAATTCCTTATGTAATCTGGCACATATAGCTTTGTAAATTGTTGCTAAAAAAAAGCTTTGTAAATTTGTATTTTTTTTTCATATTCACAAGGTTGTGTGATACTAGAAATGGCGTTTCTCAATTTTTTTTTTTTTAATGATTTTCATAAGTTATTAAGTTTTCACGGGTATCATGGTTTGCTTCACTACCTCATAATTAGACTTGGCAAACATTAATTCATTTTATATACAAAACTGTTTTAGAAATGAAGTACAATAATTGTTGGGTGCATAGTTTTTGAACTAATGATAGCGTGACTCGTAGCAAATATACGAATTATTGGTTAAAACGACTAACCCGACAACACGACAGCTTTTATTTTGTAAAATTGCACAAAGACGTATGGAAGAGGAAGAAACCAAATTGGTATATAACTATATACATACCGTGTTGTTAGGTATAATTAATACTTGGCTGATTAATTTGAAGAAGGATTTTTGCTGTCACCGAACTGTTTTTGTTATATTTATATTTGTCCCATATGATAGTTCATGCTTTAGTAATTAAATATTATACTTTTTGGTTTCAATCTACATGCGCTGTACATGAGTTTTGTCTTTAGAGCGGACAAAACTTATGTTGACTAACAGCATGTTAATAATGCCAAGATAAACTTAACGAGTTACAATAATAATAGTAAATCAGTCGCCAGCAAACGTTAGATTATAAAATAATTTAAGTTTTCATATTAAAATATTTTATCATTTAAAGGTTAGTGTACTAGGTTGATGTAACTTATGAACCTGACCAAACATTAATCGAAGCTTGATCATTTCTTTGGGTTTACGCGTACATGTTTGTCTATTAGAGCATAATAGTGCACGTGATCTTCAGTTTTTTGTAAATGAAAATTAACATTCAGATATCAGTTTTTATCTGTGCACAAAAAAAAAAAGATATCAGTTTTTAATTTTTTATCTCCTTCAAATTATATGTGGATCGATACCCTTGTCCCTGGTCATGGGTTTATATGTGGATCGATACCCTTGTTCGTGGTCATGGGGTTTACAATGTTATCGAAAGTATTAAGTCTTTTTTTTTTCTTTTGAGAAAGAAAGATTATAAGTTCTCTTAAGTTTAAATGTGTATAATTTAAAATAATGTTAAGTGATCCATACGCAAAACAATATTTGAAGGACAAGAAATATTGATTTGAGTTATCCTCAACTTTTTATGGATCGAGATAGCAAACTGACAGTTTACAAAAAAAAAAAGATAGCAAACTGACTATAAATAGGGTAAAAGTCCACAAAGAGATAAGTAAATGAGAGTATAATAACTAATACAGAGTCAAATTATGGAATTTAAAAACATAAATAATTAGGACATTACTAAAAGTATAATGTTATAATCGTTTTTATCAACCGATTCTTTAGTTTTTGGTGAATTTCTTAAAAATATATTTTATCCTGAATTGTTATTTCCGATATTATTTAGCAGAGTCGATTTTCGAATATGGTATTGCTATGAATGTGAAACTAAAAATTCTGGTAGGATAGACGATGCAAGCAGACAAAAATAGATAAAGATATTTGCAAACGAGTGAACGAGAAAAAAATGGGCAGAAGTGAAATAAAATTTGTAAAATACGAAGCTGTGATTTGATAGGCTATGGCCTATTGTTCTATGCACCCATATGACTTGATAAGTGATGTTTCTTTAATTGTCAACTAGATTTTGACATGCGCTTTAAAAGTGCGGGTTTATTTGACTATAAACAAAAATATACTTAATGTTAGTATTTGAGATTATTATACATTATTATGTTAGAAAATCGTATTATATTGAAAAAATTATTTAAACTTAATAAGTTTGTTTAAGGTTTTTATGTATTTTTATGTAATTTTCTATTAATTATATGCATTTAATCCGAACCCAAAGAATAGAACCTAAACCAATCCGAAACCGGAAATACATATTCAGTTTGGGTCAAAGCCCCAAGACAAAATACCTATTGAGTATATTTTTGGACCCGCGGATTTCAGTTCGGTCCAAGTCCTATCTGAGACCCGGTCAATTACCAAAATACTCATTTTTGTATAATAGGTATTTTTGGGTATTTAAGATATATTTTCAGTATTAGGGATATTTTTAAGTTAAAAATTGATGCTATCAAAATTTTACTTATATATTTCAGGTATTAGAATAAAATTTTGGGTATTTTCAGTTCTTTTGTCCATACTTTGCGTAAACTTTTTGAGTCATTTAGGTATTTGAAAATTTTCAGATATTTAAGTTTTCAAAAAAATATGTTTCATGTATTTTTGTTTTATCGAATACTTTAAGTTTTTGATCCTAAATATCCAAGCAGACCTAGAATCGTCATGCATCCAAAAATTATAGTTATTTGAATTATATATCAGCACCGATCTGGATCCCAAAATCAACTTAAATCCGAACTGAAATTTTCAAATACCTAGTTGGTCTAAATGGTTAGGATCTTAAGAAATCAGTCCATACCTGGTCCGAATACTAAAGTTTATTCTCTTTCTCTCATTATATTTGTGTGTATTTAATAAAAGTTATAGTGTTAAATTATTGACCTTTAAAATTAGTTTGACACATTTTTCTAATTTGATATTGCAACCCAACAATAATCTAAGAACATGATACAAAATCTTTTATTTTTAATAGTGTTGATATTGGTATAGCATTAGTAATATATATTGTAAGTTATAGATACTATACGTACGTTTTTTTCTTCAAAAAAAATAATGATACTATACGTACGTTTACCAAACGTAATATTATATGTAATCGCATTTGGTAACAATAGAAAAAAAGAAGATGTAATATTAATATCAAAACAGCATCGTATATTAGTTATGAGTGTGGGCCCTGCACATTCCATTTTATTCGGTAGAAACATATCATAATGGAATCGGTTTATTAAAATTAGATGTAACACCATTGACTAAATTACTATTATACCATTAATGAGGGTGCAATAACCTTTCATAAGTAGATTTTTTCAGAATAATTCTCTTTTAATAGTATAGATTGCCTTAGATATTGGAGCCGTTGTCGTAAGCAAGTAGGCATCTTCTACTTTCCCGCCAATTATAGTATACAAAATCGTGAAAGTTACTACTCGAAAACATGAATTATGGAGGAGAGAAATCCAGAAAATAAAAAATAAAAAATAAAATAAAATGAAGAAGCAGACATTTACGGTTTACCTATATATATATCACACTCCCATCTGCCTTCGAGTTGATATCAGTCGTAAGTTAATTACGATTTTAGAGTAATATATGTATATAAATATAATACGAGTTTCAAGTTGTGAACGCTTGAAAACACTTGATGAAAATGATCGTTCTATTTTTATCATCTTATAATACGTTGCCATCTAAAAAAAACGTTGCCATTTGCCCACATATATTATCATTATCGTTCATCAACTTTTTCGTGCAACTTTGATTGTCGCGTCCTTATTTTACACACAATTTTATAATGATATATATTATTCCATAGTATAGCAACAATATAGGTATAATTCTACCTTGTAGTTGATAAGTTTACGTATATAAGCAAAATGTATCTATAAGACTAAGAAAATAAAGAATTATTAGTGAATGCAAGTCCAAGCATCATTAGGAATTATTACCGACAGAGACATATTCCAATTTCGAACAAAAAAAAAAGACATATATATTTTTTTTTTTTCAATAGTACAAAGTCAAATTCCAAAAAGACAAAAAAAATTATTCACTATTTTTGTGATGAATCATCCCAAAGATCTAAAGCCTTGCTTATACGATTACAATGGAATTCTTTTTTGCTCCATGGACTGAAAACTTATATTTTTCCATAACATTATGAAATTAAATATCAAAAGCGTAATTAGAAAATAACCTTTTGTTACCACACAATAATTTTTTTAAAACATAAAAAATATTGAAATGATGTTCATGTACGTGAATGTAATAAGATCATGCGTTTGAGATTACTTGGGAGATGGAAACAGCTCAATATACTCGGGAATGTCTTCTACAGACCTAACTCCTTGCTCATTGAACTCATACACGAGAATGCTTTCATGCTCATTCGAATTAGTTCTTCCCCACAGGTCCGGAAAGATTATAGAGTTGCCTCTAAACCCCTGAATCTCAGTAGCCAAGCACGAGAAGGAGCAATATTGCCCAAGAACAGTACACGACCATCCACATCTTCCACTTGATTCCAATCCCTTCTCTCCACGTCTAACTCTGAAACTTGGAACCATATCTTCTCCTCACGGATATCAGGTATGGAAAAATTGGCGTGGCTCTCTGAGCACATCTCCACGAGAAGGACCTTGTCCCCTGAGTTTAGAAGCTGTACGTTGAAGACATATATAACGCATAAAAATAGGACAACAAAAAAATGACTAAAAAAATCTTCACGCCGACTCAAAAACTTCTCCAATCTATGTTTATTCGAAAAAAAATATTTTTCAGAAATTGGAAACGTGGCAGAAACCTGAAAACTGACTTCCAAATTCAAACGACGAGTTTTCAACTTTTTTTCCAAAGAAAACTTAATGCTCAAGCAAGAGTTTAGAAGTGTTCTACCCAACGTTTCCTTGTCTTATCACACGGTCTAGACCGCTGAAACGAAGTCACTTGTAGAGTTGGCTCTACAACTATTGTTCTCCCGGTGAGATCAATGGCGTAAAACTTACTTTCACAAGAAACTATCCCTTCAAAATTTGCATCGGGATGTGTGATCTGGAGCTCAGTCCAACGCTCATCGGTTGACCTATACACCGTGGGAGCCGGGAATATGGAATTCCCTAGAACCATAAATTCGTTGTTATCTGCGTCTAAACTCATAAATCCAATGCGTCCTTCCTCTTGAAACAGATTTTGGAATCCGTCGGACCAAGTGTAACAAGCCACATGTTCTTGAGCTAACTCAAAGACTTGACATCTGAGCAAGTCAAGTGAAAAGGGTGGATTCACATATCTACAGTAACTTCCTTCGAAAAAATTAGATAGAACTATATCTCCATTCTCTGTCTCCCGTAACTTAAACAACCTGACATGATTTACATTCCTTATCAAGAGATTCAAGAAGCACTTCAAAAAAAAAAGATTTTTTTTTGTTACCAATATCGAGGACCGTTGTGATCAGAAGAAGACTTGACAAGGTATACACGGCTGCTCGAGACATAACAATCATCACCACAACCGCTAGAGTCAACGGGAAAAGGACAATATCTAGGTGATGTCAACGGTCGAAATTTGAGGAGACTAGAGGATCGCCAAAAGGAACATACTGACCGGAAGTGGATCAAATCAAAGAGGTTGTCGATTCTCAAGGAGATAGAGTGGATGATCTCCGACGGCAACTCAGACCAGTTCTCCATTTTCCTATCTTGATCTGAGGATCATGTCGAGCTTGTTATAAGCCTAAAACTAAAACTTGTTGATTTTCTCTGTAATTCTCTTAAGTTAATGCGTTGACATTTTTTTTTTTGCTATCCCAAATAGTGTTCTAAGACATGCTAAGCACTCATTACACAGTAAATGAATCTCTATCGTTTAGCATACACGTACATCTACATAAAGCATATGTTTTTTCATAAAATAATTATAAACTTAAAATTATTTTGTAAACAACTAAGCTAATAGATATAACATATAAATATGAGAGGTAGAGTCTGCATATTGACCAGAGTTAAACATGTTCCATCTATGTCCAAAATTTGATCTCAGTTAGTTTTTTGAATATGAAAGGTTTCAAGTATTTGTTGGAAGGGTCTACAGTTTCAAAAAAAAAAGGGTCTGGAATTCTGTCCATCAGAATTCAATCAATTTGATAAAGATGCACCGCTACTAAGCATCTTATAGTCATGGACACATCACAGAAGAATGGTGTAGCAGAGAGAATGAACCAAACTTTGTATGAAAAAGCAAGATGCATGCTTTCAAATGTTAGTTTGGAAAAAGAGGTTTTGGACTGAAGCAAGAGGATTTTAACAAGCAGGTGGAGCTACAGGAAATCCAGTAGGATTACTGGGATTGATTGATTCACAAGGAGGGATCGAGCGATCGAGGCCAAACGATCAGTCGGAGTCTTCTAATTCTTAAAATCAATTTTTTGGATCTAAAAATGGAGTTGTGCTAAAAGGATGTGCGAGTTGGCGTTCCTTACGGCATGCTTCTTGCCAAATCCAAAAATATGAAAAATTTCATTAAACAATTTCTTATATACCTTTAAGATTTTACCTTATTATAATAAAGTATTCTTTTTGCCCGTAAACATAATCTAGAGGTAAATTACGTTAAATCTTTGTATCTTTCTTTATCGTTTATACATCTGTTAATCTCTATCTTCTCATATCCGTCATAACAAAAGGTGTTCTTTTGATGGAAATATCTTATTTAGTTATTCTGTTTTGGGAAATAAACCTAATATAATCAGGGATCTCTCCCAAAGATCTAAAGCCTTGCTGATAAGATTACAATGGAATTCTTATTTGCTCCATGGACTGAGAACTTATACTTTTTCCATAACATTATGAAATTAAATATTATATAGCGTAATTAGCAAATAACCTTTTGTTACCAAACAATATTTTTTTTTGAAGACACACAAAAAAAATGAAATCATATTCATGTAGGTGAATGTGATAAGATCATGCGTTTGAGATTGCCCAACCAGGGAAAGATGGAAGCAGATCAACATACTCGGGAATGTCTTCTGCACACCTAACTCCTTGCTCATTGAACTCATACAGGAGAATGCTTTCTTGCTCACATGGATTATTGAATCTTTCCCACAAGTTCGGAAAGATTATAGAGTTGCCTCTAAATCCCTGAATCTCAGTAGCCAAGTACGAGAAGGAGCAATGTTCATCCAAGAACAGTACACGACCACCCACATCTTCCACTTGATTCCAATCGTTTCTCTCCACGTCTAACTCTGAAACTTCGAACCATATCTTCTTCTCACGGATATCAGGTATGGAAAAATCGGCGTGGTTCTCTGAGCACAGCTCCACGAGAAGGACCTTGTCCTCTGAGTTTACAAGCTGTACGTTGAAGACATATATAAAGCATGAAAATAGGAGAACAATAAAATTATAAAAGCCTTCACGCCAACGCAAGAATTTCTCCAACCAACGTTAATTTATGTTTATTCGGAAAGTTGTATTTTAAAAAAATGCGGAAACGTGGCAGAAACCTGAAAACTGACTTTAAAATAGGGGTGAGCAAAAAACCCAAACCGAACCGAACCAACCAAACCGAAGTTAAACCGAACCAAACCAAACCAAACCGTGCTCTTTATGTAACCCGATTGGTTCATGTTTTACTCAAACCGAACGGTTTAGTTTGGTTTGGGTTTAAACCGAACCAAACCGAACCAAACCGATAATCTAATATATATAGTAAAAATATATATGATATATATATATATATATATGTATTAACATATTGTAAATTTTATTTAAAGTTTAGTTTTCATTTTTTCATAATTTTCATAACTTTAAAAAGAATTATAAATACGATTCAAATAATACTATTATATATAAAATTATGTAGCATAAGTTTTTATATTTTCACTCTATCGTTTATGAGTTGATTATTTTTTTAATAAAAGTATAAAACTGATGCCTTCATATTTTATAACCAATCCGAACTACACTGAACCATACTAAACCATAATAATGTAAACCGAACTAAATTTAAACCAAACCGAACTGAACCGAACCGAATTAAATCCAAACTGAACCCAAACCAAAGCTACTTTGGTTTTAATTGGTTTGATTTTTATAAAACCCAAATTACCCAAACCAAACCGAATCCAAACCGAACCCGAAACTAAACCGAAATGCCCACCCCTACTTTTCAAATACAAACGAGTTTTCTTTTTTTTTTTTTGAATGAATTTTAAATTTATTCAAAAAACATTTTTACATCAAGACTTAATACTCAACATTTTATTTTAAATTTGTTGAACGAGTTTTCAACATTTTCAATACAAAACTTAATGCTCAAGGAAGGGTTTAAAAGTGTACCCAACGTTTCCTGGTCTTATCACACGGTCTAGACCGCTGAAATGTAGTCACTTGTAGATAAGTTGGCTCTACAACTATTGTTCTCCCGGTGATATCAATGGCGTAAAACTTACTTCTATATGAAACTATCGCTTCAAGATTTGCATCGGGATGTGTGATCTGGAGCTCAGTCCAACGCTCCTCGACTGACCTATACACCGTGGGAGCCGTGAATATGGAATTCCTTAGAACCATAAATTCGTTGTTATCTGCGCCTAAACTCATAAAGCCGATGTCTTCTTCCAGTTTGACAAGACGTTGGAATCCGTCGGACCAAGTGGAACAAGCGACATGTTCTTGAGCTAACTCAAAGACTTGACATCTGAGCAAGTCAAGTGAAAAGGGTGGATTCACACGTCTAGAGTAGTAACTTGTTCTTGCGAAGAAACTGATTTAGAACTATATCTCCATTCTCGTTCTCCCCTATCTTAAGCAACCTGACATGTTTACTACATTCCTTATCAAGATTCAAGAAGCAATTGAAAAAAAAAGTTTTTTTTTTTGTTTTTGTTACCAATATCGAGGACCGTTGTGATCAGAAGAAGACTTGACAAGGTATACACGGCTGCTCGAGACATGACAACCATCACCATAAGCACCAGAGTCTACGGGAAGAGGACACTTAGGTGCTGTCGTCGGTCGAAGTTTGAGGAGGCTAGAGGATCGCCAAAAGGAACATACTGACCGGAAGTGGATCAGATCAAAGAGGTTGTCGATTCTCAAGGAGATAGAGTAGATGATCTCCGACGGCAAGTCAGACCAGTTCTCCATTTTTCTTTCTTTATCTGATGAGGATCATGTGGAGTTGTTATAAGAGCCTAAAACTAAAAACGTGTTGACTTTCTCTGTCATTTACTTAATGCGTTTTGACATATTTTTACTTGACTTGTAGTTCAAGTATTTTAACAAATGGCACTTAATCCAGAATTGAACCTAAAGAACGTGAGATAGACTTGACCCCACAAACAAATATACGTCATCAAGAATACATTGAGAAAACATCAAAAAAAAAACAACAGGAGAGCGAGACTTCATCTGCCAATCTTCAACAAGCCAGCATTGAAAACTTGTTAACGAGACCGTTGACATTAGTTACGAAAGATCTGTTGATTTGCAAATACTGCCGTTTTGAGTTTGTTTCCTCTTTGACCTTTTTTTACTAAACATCACCAAGGATTCCTATGGTTTCTGAGGTGTGGAAGCGAATAATAATTCTCTCAACTGTCCCTCAGCACTGTGTGCTGATGTTGCCTGCAATACAAAGTTCACAGGAGACATAATCTTTATGTTACCACCGATCAATAAACAGAGTTCCAGAAGATTGAAATGGAAAACAGACTTACCCTTGTCAAGAATGCAAACCGTAATGTCTCAATTTGCATCCCCGAGCAAAGCCTGAGCTCGAAACCAAGTGAATCTATACCAATGAGCTTCACTTCCTACATTTGCCAAACATAAATTATTTTATTATCAAAGGCAACGTAGACCTGAAAACTAAAATGACTTCCTTGTTGAATAATTCAAAGTATATTTATTCTTTTTTTTTTTTACCTCTGCTTGAATCTCGTTATGTCTCCAACACAGAGATTTGAGCGCTTCAGTTAGTTTATCACCATCTTCCTCTAGACAACTCAAAATACCGTCTGATGCGAGAGCAATAGGATCAGGTTTTGCTTTTCTGACTTCTCCCACTTCCACTTCAGTCTGTTCAAAAAGTAAAAAAAAAAATACACAACCGAGCAAAAGCTTCAGCCTATATATAGAAGAGAGAGAGAGAGAGAGAGCTGCTCAGAACAAATGAGAAAGGATGGAGAGGATTTTATCATAAACCTGATGACCCTTTGCTGTGATGAGCTGGATTTTATTCATCTCCAGCTTGTAATAAGATATAGCATTTCTCGAATTCTCAAGCTGCAGTATCTCACTTTCGTCAATGTCTTCAACTTTCTCTCCCTCCTTGCTTTTGTCACTACTTGTAGACTTGGGATCAGAGATATCTGAGTGATCTTTCACAAAGACACGGCTCAGGAGCCCCTGGATAGCAAGGCCAGCTGATGGTTGCTCCATCCAATTTAAAGGATCCTTTGACGCAACCTCGGCTATCCTCCTTGCAAAGTACATGGGATGGCAAGTTCGCATAGTTTCCAAGTTTGCCCAGTCTCCAAGTGACTCGTCAGAGTCTGAAACATAATCATCGTCTCCATCTTCTAGAACAGCAACCCATTCCTGAAAAGTCATGGTCACAATACCTCGTTTAAGTCTTGTATAGATAGATAGATGAGACAACAGATTAAATAAAATGTCCAAACCTCATCATCTTTGTCTTCATCTTCCTCCCTCTTGTTTTCATCGTCAACTTCAGTAATACCATCTTCCATTTCTTCAATCTCAAAACCAATACCAGAGGGAGTACTCAGCTCCATGTCCTTGATCATCTCCATCGTATCAAAACCTACTATTACTTGCTGCAATTGCATACGTTAACGGTATTACACCACTAATCACTATCTTCATGCATATGAGTATCCAGGGGAAAGAAAAGAAACAACTACATACCACATAGTTATTATCAGAAGTAACAAGGGTTTGCATTATATCCTCGTTTTCCTTAACTTGAAAGTATATATCTGCATTGCATTGCATAAGGGTCATAACTGGATTCTAAATGCTTGACAGTAGTAACAAGCCAAGTGAATAAATAGGAAGAAGAGAGAAAGGGGTATCTTACTTCCATGCTGATCTGTTACATAAGGAATATCAGGCCAGAGAATGTTCTCATGAAGTCCAATACCAAGTAAACCTGAAAGCATCAATGTTCCTTTTTTGTTCACCTGAACAAGAAGAAGACACACTACGCAAAATGTCAGATGCGCAAAGGGACAGTTTTGTAAAAGGGTCCTATAAAAATTGTGTCTTTGGGGGGGATGATTGAAAGATGTCATGTAATACCTCAATGATGGTTCTAACGGTTTCAGCAGGTGGAAGCCTAGAATCTCCAGGACTCTCTGGTACATAGGCTCTGATTTCTTCAGAAGGATGATAGCTTGGCTTCTTTGGATCTGAAGCTGAACCCAAATACTCAGCAATGGCTTGAGTCCTACTCTTCCTCCTTGTGAAATAGTCACTGTTACACTTGAGAAGTCCACTCCTGGTAGGTAATATGCACAGCAAATACAAGTCAATTAACACATAACAAAAACGGTACCAAGGGTAACTGAATATGAAATAACAATACATATTACAAAACTGAACTAGCATCTCAGCCTTGTTTGAACACCAGTAACTGGTAATGAAAAGATTAAAACTTTTGTATGAACAGAGTAAGTGGTAATGAAAAAAAAATTAAAAATCTAAACTTTTGTATGTAACAGAGTGAGTGGTAATGGAAGAAAAATATAAAAATCTCAACTTTTGAATGTAACAGAGTAAGTGGTAATGGAAGAAAGGCATCGACAGTACCTAGGAGCAATAGGCTTGAGACGGTGAGGATGAAAGACTCGCCGAGGCGCAAAGCAGCTTCCTTCTTCCTCTGTGTTGTGTACATGACGATACTCTGCAAGAAGCCAAACAAAAAAGTAAGTTTGTTGGATTCAGCATATGAAGCAAAGAAAGTTCCTTTTAACATGAGAGTATTGATAGAAGAGATGAATTACGGAGGAGCGCCGTTGAAGAGAAGAGACGGACGGCCATGACGGAGAGTCCCTTTTAATCTTCAGGGATGAAGCTGAGGCCTGGCCTCTCGTGGGGGAGGAAGGAATGCTATAGCTTTATCTCTCTCTTTCGGATTTTGCTAACTGGTGTTGTTGACGTGTTGTGTGGTCATTGGCTATTTACTCAAGATCACGCGTTCACTAAAGGCTATCCTTTGAAACGCTGCGTTTTGGGTTTGGTTATGATTTCATTACATGCCTTCTTAACCTACAAAACTCTGTTTCAAAGTGTTTCTTCAAAACCCAATCTGATTTATGATGGGAAACTAACAAAACTTTGGCGATTTTTATTACTTCCAACGGAATCAATTATTTGTTGTGGAGTCATGTTTACGACCGGTGAAACTCCACATCATCAGACAGTCCAAACACGCGACCAGGAGATTATTGTGGTTGATGAAAGCAAATTGATCCAAGACGGACTGATGGTACTGTCCATTGTTCAAAATTCTCTTGAGTCAACGGTTAATTTTGTTTCTGATTCCATGGAATGCATTAAGCTGCAAATTATCTTGCGTTCAAGGATTACTTAGATTTCTTTTGCTCCTAGTTGCCTAATTGAGTGTGTTTTAAAAAATATATATATTTTAAAATCTATATGAATTTCCACTAGATTGCACTTCCGAAACAAAAACAAGAACAACATAAGTCACTTTAGTTCCTAGATATAGGGTGTGATTGGTAATGGTATTTATTTTTAAAGTACTAAAATTAGAGTAATCAAGCTTTAATTTATTTTTTTAAAATCATAATTCTTGAAATAACCTCTAGCCGTAGACAGTGCTCTGCAGAGCCAAATATCCAAAAGAAATTTTTAGTGCTTTCCATAAAATTCTACAGCAAAAAAATTTAAAGTTACAGCAAAAAATCTACAGATTTTTTTCTACCACAATAATTTCGAAGTTACAGCAGTAATCGGACCCATAGATTAGTGTATGTGTACGATCATAACAAAACCATCAATTTTTTTTTAAATTTTATTCATATAGTAACACCATCTTTGGATAGAGAAAATAAAATAGTTCTTTATTTCACAGAAGTTTAGTTCTAGAATTATTACAATAGATCAATTAAATAACTGGATCTCTGTTATTTGTTCTCCATATCGACCTTATTGATTAAAGCTTTTATCAAAACAACATAAATATTTAGGTTATAGTACAACAATCACATACACACATAAAATAAGATGCCATATTTATATATTTTAAGCACCGTAGTTAGCGTTAGTAACTCTGCAATCTCGGCGAATCTCTCCAGCTTTGCCGGTCAACACATTGATAGACCCCATCCTCGACATTGCCAAAGCAAAAGATTTTCTGAAGTCTTCGAAACCTGCAGCGAACTCTTGAGTGATCTCCTTCGAGTCCTCGTTGTAGAGCAACTGTTGGTCCACGCCCAAGACAGCGTTATGAGACAGGACTCGAGAATAGTAAGAGCTGCTGAATCTGTTGCTCGAGCCTGAGTCTGGATTGAGGTAAACGAGTGGATCGGTTTGACCCTTTTGTGTTCTTGGTGGACAAAGATATCGAAGTTGTGACACCAATGTTGTGTTCATGGTCGGGTCTGGTTTTCCGGAGTTCTTGAAGTTGTATAACCTGTTCACTATGTGGCTGCAATGTGTCTTCCCCATCGAATGTGCTCCTGTGTCCATTATAAATTATAAAATTAGAGGCTGTTAAAATTCATACATTTAGCGAATCTTATTTAGCTCCACTTTCTTATATAAAATTAAATTTTGTAGTGGTTTGCTTTAAATAAACTCTTATATATTTAAATTTTCACGATATATATTTGTAAATTTCAAAGGTAAAAGAAGAGTGGTGTTACGTTTACAATTAACAAAACAAAATTACTTGAGATGCTTATGATTGCTGATTCATTTGAATAAATATTATGCATTATATATAAACCTAATCGCAAACGTAAAGGTAAACCCGATGAGGTCTCAAAATATAACCTAACATGCGATTGTGTTTCCCTTGAAGAAATGATGAAAAGTTGCTTGGATCTAAAGGAAAAGAAAAGAAGAAGATGGGGTAAATTACCTAGAAGAGTAGTCATGTCCAAAACGTCAAGACCTTTGGAATTGAAGTATGCCAGTGACTCCTCGACTGAGATAGACGGTGACGGTAGATCCACAGCGTCTGCACTTAGTGCACCACCGTCCCTTCTCCCCGTGAACACAGGATAAGATGGTGCTCCGGCCTAATCATCATTTCATCCAATCAAAACAAGATACTCAGTTAAACTAATTACAAAATCCACAATAATAGATCGACACTCTCACAGAACATGATCACTTTAAGATAACATGCAAGTATATCTATATATGTACCATGTGAACAGCATCTCTAGTGGCAAGATTGAGTATATCAGCGCAAGAAACAACACCAGGACAACGTGATTCAAGAACTTGTTTTATTTTATCGATTATCACAAAACCTCCAAGTCCTCTATTTTGTGGAGCTGTCCTCTCTGAGTTTGGTCCTTGCAAAAGAACCGAAGCATCACATCCCTACATATACATTTTACATACAATAACACTAGGTTATAGAAAATGTAGGTAACTGTAGATGTTACTGTTAGTGAAAAGAAAAAGGACGACATTTTTACTTACGTTAACCATACAATCCGAGTAAAGAAGACGAAGAAGCTTGGGAGCAATGCTAGTGTCATTCCTATAAAACTTTTCGACTTGGTGTCTAATATAAGCCTCTGCATCATCACAAGTGTTGGTAACTTTGTAATAATGCCAAACCAGCTTCACCGGAGGGTTCAATCCCGTCGCAGCCTTTACGGTAGCCGTTCCGGTTAAGCTTATGACTACGAGGGCCAGTAGTGGGAAAATATTTCATACACTGCTTCATTTTATAAAAACGAAAAAAATAATCTTCCACCACAAAAACCCTTTTTGTTTTTTTTTTGTTTTTTACAAGATCAAAGTAGTAGATCTTATTTGTGTATAAGAGAAATAAATGTAATGAATTAAGAGATATGGAATAGTGGTCGATGAGTGAGGGTCCTGAGGGATATATAAGGTTTCAATAGGGTGGCACGTCCACGTGGGTGAACCGGTTATAACGTTGTATAAAATTATTATAACGTTCTGACTTTGATAGTATTGATGTACAATACAAGGAAGCGTGTGTATGACAAACGCGGATTCACATGAACCGATGTTCTTCCACGTTCGAACTATGGTTAGTCTTTGTTTCTTTTTTATTTACTCCGCTAAGACATCCTACTCAAGTTCAAAAAAAAAATCCTACTTTGGTTAGCCCTTCCAAGATATGATTAACGTGCTTTTATAATATCATAAACGACCATGTTCGGGCATATATTCTAGCTAGTTGCCATTACAAACTTCATATAACAAGAAACTAATTTTTTCTAGAGTATTCAAAATTGTAGACCACAAATTTGAGTAACGATTGGATTATAGCCACTAAATTTTAAGTAATCTATTAATACATACTGGTCGGCGAAGAATATTCATAAGTAAAACATTATTTCGCTTGTGTTTTGTAATGGGTGTATAAATAAGCATCCATATATATACAAGAAAACACAAACCTGATAACAAAATCTTGCTGTAATGCCCGAACAACGATATAAGCCAACGCATTGCTGAAAAAATGTATTTCTTAAGCGTCAATTAATCGAAACCTGGTGGTGCATTTTTTCAGGAATGTGTGTAAACGGCTACTTCATTATCCAACTACGTTATTTTTATTTCGTATTTTCCGTATTAATTTATTTTATTTTCTCCACTTTTCAAATCAACATGCATGGTTTAAAGTATTAACTAACTTATATATATGATAACCTGTTTTCTTGAAAATAGTTTTATCTTAACAAACCATTGTTTTCTACAAGTTGCGATTTAGCTTCCTTTTTATTTGCCTATATTTAAGCTTTTAGTCAGGAAAAAAAACAGAGTAATTTCCACAGACATCCAATAGTTATCTTAGTAATAAAAACAAAAAATTGAAATACTAATAAGAAGCCAATTAACTGGATTTTATTAAAATGATAACAATGATGAATTTTTAGAAGTTCAGTTGAGAAATTTTTGCAATGGAGGTGCTTTGTTAAGATTTTAATTTAATTTGTTTTATTTTTTGACAACGAGATTATAATTTATAAACGTTCTCATAGGAAGGGATGATATAAAAATGATATAGGATTTGACCGCCGGGTCCATTTTGACCTGGTTAGATATTGGCATATTGTGCTATAGGATGATTTATTAAAGAAGCTAGAGTATCTTTTGCCTTCGCTAAGCATGGGACTTCAGATTTATCTAACCATTTACAAGTCAAAAATATCATTCATATCATCTTCTTGTTGCCACAATATTTCTTCACATATTTAGTCTTTTATGAACAATCTATCTATCTTATTAAAGCTGAAGTACAAATTCGGTGTGTTTGGATACTTGGATAAGAGTATTAAAAAAATTTGGTGTGTTTGGAAACATGGATTGTAGTCTTTTAAAAAAAAATTTGTTTGGAAACAAAGATAGTTGTATTAAATAGAAAAAAATAATGGGCTTAAGTTATTAAGTCCATTATAAAAGAATGTTGTCAATATATATAAGAAAAATACAATACAAAGCCCAATTTGAAATACCAATTCAAATTATGGTTTTTATATTTCATATTAAATTTTTAAAATATAATATATGTAATTATTTATATGATGATACATATTAAATACTATTAATTATATCATTACTTATATGATGGTACATATAAAATACGATTAATTATATGATGAAATTATACGATATATAATAATGACTAAGGATGGGTTTTCAGACATCCATACGGGTTTGGCTCTGATCAGTTTGCGTTTCTGGTTTTCGAGGTCAAATATTTCAGTCCTATTAGGATGTTTCTAAATTTTTGTTTGAGTTTGATTCGAATCTTTACGGGTTTGGTTTGGGTTCGGATAACATATTTAAATTATTTTTAAAGTTTTAAATCACTATATATTTAAAATTTCTCAAAATCTATAAATAAAGTAATATATTACTTATAAATTTAAATAACATATGTCAGAATACCTAAGATTAACATATCATTTGGTTTGATTTAAAAATTTGGATACAAAATCAATAATTATTTTAAGTATTTTTGGTGATTTGAATATACTTTAACTATTTCAGATATTTGTTTTTGACTATCTATATATATTTTCAAGTATTTTAAACCAATTTAAAGGTATCATTCTTGATGTTTTATATACATTAAATTCAAAAATAATTAATATATAAATATATAAATTTATTTTTAGATAAATTCAGGTACACGAATACTTCGGTTCGGATCCGATTCGGTTCTCTAACTAACAAAATTTTGAATAATTCGAATATTTAATCAATTTATGTTCAGGTTTGGTACTATATTTACGGATTGGTATTAGTTCTGTTCCTCAGATTCATTTTGCCAAACCCTAATAATTACATGAAAAACAAATATCATCATATTTTTAAAAATATACATCCGCGGAGGTGCAGAGATCAAAGTATAATCATTTATTTTAACAACAAGCCAAATAAATATGTTGATTGAAGAGCGAATAAAACAAAATTAGAGAAATACATAGTTTATCAGAGACACTCTATGTGTCGAATTTATTATAAAAAAAAAAATTTATTAAAATAAATAAATTCAATAATTACAAACAAATAATATATTTTATAAAAGTGAAAAATAATACCCGCGCTTTCGAAGCGCGGGTCAAAATCTAGTAAGATATTACAAAGTCAAGGTAAGATGGTCCAGACTCATGTGCTACGTCGAATACATTAAGACCTTTAACAACATTTTTTAACTTCCACCTGACTGGCACTCTAGTCATATAATATGAATGTGTACTTTAATCAAACAAAACAAACCTGATCCAAGAAGTTGGGAGAAATTATTTGTAGAAAGCGTTCTGATGATCACGGTAAGTAAAACTCACAGGAGAGTCAGAAAGGACGAGCTGAGTTCTTTGCGGCTCTAATTAGTGTTATCTTTCTATCTAAGTTGTTGTATAACAGCATAGCAAGTAGTGCCACAAGCACAAACATCCCCACAACTATAGGTATCACAAGATGTCAAGATGTCTTCGATTATTAGCTTTTCCTTTTTGGTGATGAATCAATAAGGAAAAAAGAAATATTTTGAAGAAATAAGAACGGAGATGGGGTCAAAGACAAATTTACCAGGGTGTCACTTATAGAAAATTGCTATAGTTACTGAAGAAATTAGTAAGTTAACTGGGGTCAACTGACCCCTCTAAGCTGGTAATAATATGCCAGAGGTGCCAAGAGTCTCACTAAATGTTTAATATGCTCCAATCACTCAAAGATTTTTGTGTTGCCTTCATCAAAACTGGAATTGAAAAAAATTGTTGGGCTGAGTTGTTGATAAAGATTGAAAACCAATCACAGAGGTCTCTTTCTATCCCCTTTGCAGAGTCATTGATAAAGATTGAAATCGTGTAAATCAATCAACAATTTGGCAAAGTCTATCTAACGCTCGAAATGGTATGGGTATGTTCTTTCAAATGTCTACAAATGCTTCCAACGAGCGTGAGATGATTTGGATTTCTATATAAGCACTGACAATGTCATAGATTTTATATTAAAAGAAAAAAAAAAGGTTAACAAAGCAGAGCTCTAAATCTCTATCAAGAGGGGATAAACCAGTGAGCGTCCTTTATTTTGAAGTTGTTGGAGGAGAGGGTGGAGAAGCGTTTGATGGTCTTTGTTGCAAGGTTGTAGACGCAAATGTCGAGGAATGAACGTGGCATGTGACGGACGCGGTCATCACGGGTGAAATAGATGGAGTTTGGCTCGATACCAAGTGCAGTGTCAGCAGGCACGGTGATACCCAAATCAAGAAACAGTGCCTCATCACCTAGAGAATCCACCTCAAGAAGCCAGGGCTTGTAGGTCTTGGGGTCTTGTTGATTTTTAAGTTGCCTCTTGTACACGCGGAACATCCTATGCTTTTCAAAGGTGGAATTAGACTCGTAGTAAGCGTAGTTATGGACCAACAAAACCTCTCCTGATCTTGTAACAAGAGCAATGTTTTCGCGTTCTGAGATGAGCTTGTATGATCTCCTCACTCGTTCCTCTTCTTCTTCTGCACTTGGAGATGGCCTATACCATGTAAACATGGGAGATGCTTTATGACATCCTCAAAACCGTCTTTTCCAGACAAATCTATGTGTCGAAGGGAGCCGCGGGGAGTAAAGACAGTAAAGATTATAGCCATCGAGTACCATATCATCCAAGCCTTTTAAAAACACGTTAGCAACAACCCAGTGTTTGAATCTCACGGTAACGATCATCCCCTCTCTTGCAAAACCGCATGTAGTCGCATCTGTCGAAACGACACACCACAACGTAGTCTCCCGTTTTCTCGTCTACCCACACTCGACCTCTCAGATCTTCCGCAGATTTACGAATCCCATAGTTTCTAGTACCAACCAAAGTCTCGTTAAAATCTCCATCATCTCCTAATGGCTCGAGATTATGAGCGCAACCATCTTCCGACACCAGCTCTAGACGTGGGAGTTCTATCTTCTCATCGCGTAACACATCTACTATATACAGATTGGATTTAGAATCCGCCACAAGGAACCACTTACCCGAGTTTCCGAGGAATCGATACCCGGAAAAGTCCCTTTTTGTATCGTAAACCCTATCTTCCTCTGGGTTGTACAGACGACAACCGCCCTCTTCTGGACACAGCAACAGCAATAATGGAGATCCGCTTTTTGGATTCATAATCAAAACTCGAACGCTGGATCTTACTCGGTCGGTCATCTGGAGGAGGGGATCGATTAGAGCTCTGCGTACGGTAGCCCGTTTCTTGTCTCTCTCTCTCTCTCTATATTTACGTGTGTGCACATTTAAGGTTTTTGCTTGGGCCGCCAAAGCCAATAACTGTGAGAGGAAAATTCGAACGGGTTAATATCCCAAATAAAACATGGGCCCTCATTAATAAATTAACCTTTAAAACAAGGTAGACTCCTAATTATATATTTAAAAATATTTTTGTCTAGTCAATTTTATATACAAACTCATGACAGTTAGAATTTTTTTTTATACAATTAGGAAATATCCAAATGTGTTCCTAAAATATTCTAAAACACTATATAATTTTCTTCAGAATTTATTCAAAGCTCTTTTAGATCAATAGTTGATCATAGAGGTTATTAATTTTTTTTCTTTCATAAAATGTATTTTATGAAAAATTTGTAGAAGGAAAATTATATTAAAAATTAATATGGTGTAGTTCGTCAACAAGTAGGATTATTTGTTGCATAAACTTCTTATCTTTATGGTTAGTTAGTTAAACTTCTTAACTTGTGGCAACTCCTCCAATCTGGCGTGTATACCATAAAATCAGGGTATTACACTGCTGCTATGAAACATCAAATTCCACTACTGTCTAACGCTGATACTTTTGACTGGATAAAAAACATGTGGGCTCTTTGGTCAGCTCGAAATATGTGCATCTTCGAGAATCGAACTCTCACATCTACAGAAATGGTGACGAAAGCTCTCCGGTTAGCAAGAGAATGAAATAATGCACAAAATCAAGACTCTGCAGTGAACAGACCCTTGCCATCATCAGGAAGAGCTCAGCAACATCTTATTGATACTGGATCGGTAACGACATGCAGATCAAATGCGGCATACGACAAGCGATCGAAACGAGCATGACTGGCATCGATCTTCACGGAATCATCTGGACTTCATTTCAATCAGGGATCTACAATGCAAGATCTCGTCGGTTCCTCATTAATGGCAGAAGCACTTGCTCTCCGTTCCGGAATCCTCTGTGCAGTGCAGTGAACCTTGTGTTGAACAAGCTCAAGATTTTCTCTGACAACTTAATCTTCATTCGAGCGATCAACAATGACATATAGGTGAAAGAAATCTTTGATATTGTCAAAGATATTCAATAGATTTTCTTTGTTTTTGTCGAGATAATTTTTTTCTCACATCGTTTAAGCCGATCGATTAGCTAAACAAGCTCTTTCATCTATCTTCCCTTGTAATGAACCTAGTATTGGACTAATTTGGGTCTGAAGTCTTCTTTATTTTATTTAATGAGTATGTGTTACAAAAAAAAGTCAGTGAGTCACCAAGTATCCTTTCTTATCACTCTAATTTTGCCACAATATTCTTTACCATTTATTAGTCTTTGATGAACAAATAAGGCAATACACTGAAAAAAAAAAGTCAAGGTAAGATGATCGACGACGAAAAAAGATCCAAACTCCAATCCACCTTACTAGTAATCAAGTCATAACATCATTTTATTTTAATTAAACAAACACAAAACAAACAAACAAAAAATGCCTAGAAGTGTGAAGATTACATTTTAGTTAGCCAACAGAAAAAGATAAATAATCTCAAACTACAAAACGCCAAAAAGAACTACCTAGGAGACATGGAAGAGTAACTACAAGTAGCATGAGACCGAGAGGAAGAAAGATAGCTCTGAGAGGTTGTCATGGTATTAACAGTGAAAGAGCTAAGCTGGTTATTAACCTCTCTCCTCAACGCTCTATACACATCCTCCAATCCTTCATCAACAAGTTCTAAAATCGTCTGCGGCATTGGAGGCAAATTAATCTCGTCTGGAGAACCTTCTAGAAGCTTCACCACTTCTCCCATTGACGGCCTCATTGATATGTCGTCTTGTATGCACCAATAAGCCACTTTAAGAGTTTTTACTACTTCTTCTTCCTCTGCTACTCCTTGTAGCCTTCTATCCACAGCCTTCAAGGCCGTCCCATTCGTTAGTTCCTATACATTTTTACACAATGTTTAACAATACGTTCAATTGCATTAGCCATACGTTCAAGTGCAATAAGCATTTTTTACTCAATGTTTAACAATACGTCTTCTATGCACCAATCGTTATGCATTAACCATACGTTCAAGTGCAGTCTAGACGCTAGACAGACTATTCCTATAACTGCCAATCTATTTATAGAAATTTTTATATGCATAACAAAATATTTATAAACATATTATGATGCTATTTAGCAAAAAGAAAAAAAAAGCATATTTTGATGTTACCTTGTAGGCCCATCCAGGGTAAAAGAAATCTTCAGCGTTGAAGGACACATCAAGATTTCTCCTACCACCAACAATCTCAAGAAGAAGCATCCCATAGCTATACACATCTGCCTTCACTGTGATAGGCCGGTTACTCACCCATTCCGGAGCTAGATACCCTCTCGTCCCTCTAATCATTGTAACCACCTGAGAATGCTCTCTCCCCATCATCTTAGCCAACCCAAAATCTGATATTTTAGGACAGAAGTTTTCATCCAACAAGATGTTCTCGGGTTTAATGTCGCAATGAATTATCCTATTTCTACACTGTTCATGAAAATAAGATATCCCCTGCGCAGTTGCCACCGCTATCTCAAAACGTGTTCGCCAATCAAGCAGCCTGGCCGTCCGGTCAGAAGAGAATATCCATCTGTCTAACGACCCATTTATCATGAACTCATAGACTAGAAGCCTGTGATGTACCAAAATAATAAGTCTCCTTAAATATTTTTGCTTTAAAACAGAGCAAATTAGATTGTAAAATTCTTTTTAGGGTTAATGTTTTTATCTTACCGGTGTGAGTCTTCGGAGCAAGTAACCACACAAACGAACTAGGTTCATGTGATGCATGGAACCAATGGTATTGACTTCAGTGATAAACTCTCGCTCTCCATGAGATAATACTCTGTCTAATCTCTTCACCGCAACCAGCGTTTCACCCGCTACTCTTCCTTTGTATACTGTCCCAAATCCACCTGCCATCATAAAAACATAGTGAGATTTAAAACGGTCCTTACTATATATAGAAAGACTTGTTATAAAAGTTAAATGAAGATTCTTGATTCAGACCTGATCCAAGAAGTTGGGAGAAATTATTTGTAGCGTTCTGAAGATCACGGTAAGTAAAACTCACAGGAGAGTCACAAAGGATCAGCGAGTTCTTTGCAGCTCTCTTTATTGTTCTCTTCCTATCTATATTATAGTATAACAACATACCAAGTAGTGCCACTAGCACAAGCATCCCCACAACTATAGGAATCACAAGAACCTTCTGTCTTAGCCCATGGCTTTTATGCGATTTAGAATCATTTTCATCATGATTATTGAAAGGAATATGACTCATTAGCTCTTGTCTTGACGAAAAGTATCGAACCAGGATCTTTAAACCCGCCAAAGTTCAGGCTCTTTAGAATCCAACAATAAGGCTTCTCATCATCTAAACCGTACACCGAAGCAACACATTTGCAATCAGACAAACACATCGAACCGCATTTACTCACGTTACCGATATCGCTGTAGTTCGCTATAACAGAACGTTCGGAGAAATAATAGTTAGTCTCTTGGACCGTCGAGATCTTGAAGGTGCCGTTACGGTTGATGTTTCTCTCGCATTCTTGGACCAGAGATGAGTTGTCTGAACAGAGTTTATTGTTTTCTTGATCAGGAAGCTTAACCGAACCGGGTAGACATAAACAGTCAGCGTTTTTCTTGGTCCGGTCTAAATTGCATACTCCGTTACCGCAGATTCCAGCTATGTCACATGGATTTGACACAGCCGCCCATTCGGGTACCCATTGGCTTGAACCGTTCATGTCGTTGTCCCATCGGTATAACCGGAGATTACCGTTGTTCTCTAATACCAACCTCCGCAGAATCCGGTCTTTTGTTAACCGGGAATTACCACTATTGTTATAGTTCCGGTTTTCGTCTACCGGATTCTTGTAGACATACACTGCTCCGGTAGAGGATTCTCCGTATACAATCTTGGAGCTTCCAGTATCGTCAAGAACAGCGGTAACATCTCCCGTGACATTGGAAATCTCTGGTCCGGACCAATATGAGTAGTTTGCGTGAGGGTCAAGATTGATGTTGTAGGTTAGGCCGAGGCTAAGCGAAGTGTGTTGCTGAAGCATTTTCAGCTGAGTAATGGCCATGACGCGACGGTGAAGGGTTAGAAGTTAATTCTAGGGAAACTGTTAAGGGTTGGTTTGGAAGGAGAGTGTCGGTAGGTTGTGAAAAGCTTTGCCAAATGGCTGGAGAGGTGGTAACTTGGGTCCCAAGGAGGAGAAAGTTTCCGGATTCGGACATGACCGCTGATTCCACGCCGTGATTTGAGGTGTTTGAGGCCCAGATAGTGGTGGTTTGGTCGGAAAGTACGAGGTTTCCGGTGGCGTCTAGCTCCAAGATTGCTTCTTTTGTGACTGGGGAGTTTCTATATTTTAGCATATTGGATTTTTTGAGTGAAAATAATGTGGAAAATCTATTGTTGGTACTCAAAATTTAGTTGTGTTAAAAAATAATGTTTATACTACTATTTGCACTAACTAAAAATCAGAGGATTGTGTGTACCTGTTGGGAGACCAAACGATGGTTGGATCACCGGGAAGCTGTGCGAACCAAATGCTCAGTAAGAACCGGTCGGTTGGTTTAAATCGAGTAAACCCGATTGCAAAAGTACCGTTTGCGGAAACCCATACCCGGTTAGATTCACTAGCTGATAATTTTGAACCCAAACTGATGCTCGGTTCAGTAGCCAAGCCAACTTGAACCGAGCTAAGTAAGAACAAGCATAAGAACGAGAACAAGAGAGAACTAAAATGAAATGAAGACATGGTAGAATCTTGTAACAATAGAGGAAGACTAAAAATCGTTATAACAAATGCTTTAGTATTGTTTATATATCACATGTTAATGGTTTGAACGCATTAGAGAGATGGTTCGGTGGGAGAACTTTGAAGAATCACAGTGTTTATGGCACGTGTCTTTATGGGTGACCTATATTTTGACAAAGCTCATCATTTTCTTAAATGGTCGGTTTTATATAATTGACAATGTTTGATTTTTGGACTTGGCGGCAACCTGTTTTGTGCCTTTTTATTTATGGTTTATGAAAAATTAAATAGTAATGGAAAATAGGTGTATCCATAATTTAATATAATGTTCTTTATAAATAATTTTATCTTATAACTTGTGAAAATGTGTTCATGGAAGTGAAGGTTATCCAGTGTCGCATAAATCAGCAAAAATGCATAACTTTTTTTTTGCAACTTAAATACATCACTTTTTAATGATGGAAACTGCATAAATAGACTAGCTAGTGCAATGCAGAAAAACCGTTCGATTTTAGAACTAATACCATCATCTCTAATATATTTTGTTATTTTCTTCTTCAAAATAGAAAAAGATTTAAAATAGAAATAAGATATGCACTAATGTATTCTTCTAAAGCAGTAATCTTTATATTTAGAGTAAAAATAATAATTTCTATTATAAAGGAATAAATGGAAGTGTGTTACAACAATTTTACATCTAAATATTATTATAGAGATGAAATAATAATAAGTTGGAGATGATCTAAAAAACAGAACACGAATTGTATATTCTTTTGATCTAATTTTTATATTTACTACAGAAAAACGTATGAAACTAAAATAGTTTTTGACTACAAGCAAACACGTCAACGCCTTAAAATAGAATTTTTCAAATCTCCAACATACTTTTTTCTTTCAAAACTGGAGTCGGCCATGTGGAGCTGAAACATCATCAACCTTCGAAATAATGATGTTACTAGATTTTTTGACCCGCGTTAAAACGCGGTTATGTTTTGTTTTAAATAAAACCGATAGATAAAATGATACAAATTATAGAAAAAAAATCTTATCGAAGCTTTTAAGGTTGGGAAAATATATGAACCTCTAAGAACTGATACGAACCAGATCCAAAAGTAAACCGAATCCGAACTAAATCCAAATCAAAACTGATAAGATATTTATTTATTTTTTAAAATACCAATTATAAAGTTGCATCCAAGTTTCCACTCATAATCGTTTCAAAAGGAGATAAAAAAATATCATCAACTTTGAGCGATGAATACTATGGCTTGTTGCTCTGTAGTTTCCTGTTGGTGGTGTTAGTGAATTAATCCTTCATTCCCCAACTTGTAAAGGTTCTTTACTCGAGGCATAAAGAGCTTCTTAAAAATACTACAGTATATCTTAACACTTTACAGTTAAAAATTATGTTCGTAGTTCAGTTTAGATGAAATACAAACAATATACATGGAAAGTAAGATGTAGAAACGATTTTATTAACTATATTATAGTTAACATATCAATACTGAACTTACATTTTGATCTAATGAGTTTCTAAAGAATCTCCACCGAAAGTTGTGTTTTGAGTTCATGAATGGATTACCTCAATTCGCCATGTAGTTTTGAATGGTTTAAGATATTTTTCAGAAAGTAATCCCAGAGCTGAAAGCTTTGCGATTTTCTTTTGTGGTACGGTGAAGTAAAATAGTGTCTAAGGAAGGCTGAGGAATCTATGTATCTATAGTGATAATCGGCTAAGAAGATAAATGAGTTAGTTATAATTCCCCTCAGCCATATTCCTTATTATCTTATAAGGAATTAGTATTATTTTATTTGTTATAATAGGATAGTGTATATACTGATTTCTGTTTTTAGATTAGAAACTACCGTTCGATCGTTATTGATATATAGTTTTCGAGCAAGTGATATTGAATTAGGTAAGATCTTGTATGGCATATTTCTTTTTCTGTTGTAGAGCAATAGGTGGTTACGGTTTATGTATCTACTATAGAAAGATATTGTTTGTTATTTGTTATATTTAGTATTTATTAAAGGTGGGTGAACATTTACATGAAAGGATATAGTTATGAAAAAGCCCAAATTTAAATGACAACCTTTGTACAGTAGATAAATTATAGGACCCTAAATTAATAGAGTAGATATGTCATGCGGAGCTGAAACATGTTATACATAAGAAAAGAAAAGTAGGTATGCTACTAACAAGCAAGTAATCCTTATTTCATAGTTTTGAAGGTTGGTGATGAGGTATTTAATACTGATACACACATTGCAAAGCCCGAATACCAACATGCACCCCCCACACACACACAACACTTCATCATAAACCAAACACGAGCGGATTGATACATACATACAAAGTTAACTTGATTGAGCTCCCTTTCACTTCACACGCGAGCCAATATAGATGAACTGTAACCATTTTTATCATCCCAGAATTTAGACCAAAGCATTACACCTCCGTATTTCCGTGACTTCTTTACAGTTGGAAGAATCTGTGAAACCAGAACATCCGCTGGGATATATCCACCTCCTGCGGCTTCAGGAGCCGCTGGGAGACCTAAAAATATTTTCTGGGCATTGACCGAAGTGGTCCACGTCTTCCACGAATCGATAAGGCTTTGCGTATCACCTAAAGTGTATTGACAAGGTGGATTGTTGTAGAACATGACCCAAACATAGTCGAAAAGTCTAGTTTTAAGGGCACTTCCCATTAGATCGTCTGGAAATAGACACTGAGGAGCTCCTGTTATGTATACCTTTCTTCCGGGGTGGCTAAAATTTGAAAGAAACCTGTCCAAAATTTCCAATAAATTTTATAAGTCAACAATTATGAAAATGTCTTTTTATGTTCTTTTGTTATAAGAATACCACATCTCTCTACAATATCTACTGTGAGCATCTAGAGTTTTTGGTATAATCATGATTGAAAATTGAAAACTAAAACTTCTTTTTGGTGATTAAAGATGAAATCTATATATATATATATATATATATCAAAACTTTTCCTAGAATACTACCTAACAAGATCATCCCAGTGTTGAGGCGAGCCAAGTTCGATATTGAAATCGATACCATCAAGAACAGCATCTCCTAAAGGACGTGATGATGATTTTCCTCCCAAAAAGTTGTTCCACAAGTAATCTGCGACCACTTTCGCGTCCTCCCTAGACCCGATTGAGTAGTTTCCTATCGAGCCGCCGAGAGACAACATAACCTTGTTTTTAAAAAGACTAATGTTCAATTACAGGATCAAAATTTGAGGGAGGGAAAAGTGGTTTCAGTTTTAAAGTTATTGACAATATAATAATTGTAGCAAATTCATGAATAGATTAAAACAACTGTAGCTTGTCACCTGCAAAATACTGTAATATCATGTTAACTAGTTTATCACCGGATAAATGTTACTAATTAGACGTTAAGGATATTTGAATGGAGAGACCTTAATGCCATGACGTTGACAAGTTTTGACCTGAGCGCCAAAATGGGTGCAAGTGTTGGCCGCAGGGTTGCAGTGGCCGGCAAGGTTGAGCTCCGGCGTTTGACCGTTTCCAAATTTCACAAGAAAGGCGATGTTGACGTAAGCATACCTGCCGGTGGTACATGTGGCCGAGAGACTACCTTCGAAGCCGTTCTGGCCCCAGTAGATGGCTATGCCTCCGGATGAATGGGAGGGTTTACAATAAGAGCAACTTAAGAAGAAGAGAAAGGATAAAACAGGCATAAGAAATTTTATCTTATTCATATTTTTGTTTCCTGTATGTCTTGTCTTCTTGGCTGTGCTGTTTGTCATTGGTTAACTGCTTTTATAAAAGACTTAAGTTGCCAAGAAAAGAAACGTTTGTGCGTTTTTCCTTAATTTCACTTCCAAACTTATCTTTGTTTTTTATAATGGTTCTCACACACATTGCATGACTTCAATTGGTTGTCTATTTTCCGTCAAATGATATCGCTTTAGGACTTAAACTAGATACAGATCTCAAACGCTTTTAGAAGCCATCTAGAATCTCTGCCCACTAACGGTAGTTATATAAAGAAATAAAGAATGAAAATTCGCTAAACATTCGCCGATCAAATCATTAATAAAGTTTTGTAACTGAAGATACCGGAAAAAATATTCAAGACTCGCAAGTTTGTCTTCTGTTGAGACAAGAATAGTTCATAACACAATATTTTGCTTACAATTTGTTTTATGGAGAAAAAACCGGAATACTGTGCAGTTTAGGAATACATTGTTGGGATACAGACACAACATACACAATGTCCTCAGAGACGATGTATTTCTCCTTATTAGTTTCATTATTATCTTGAGGAGAAAAACTTATGTAGTTTAGGATTTCACGTGGTGGAATTGACTTTTTCCTTTTATTGTGCTCATCTTTCATTATGGCGTTGACTCTTACGTGTCATGTGACCCATTATCATTTATCTCTTGTGTCAAAACTATTTTGGTCACTAGCCATTAAACTGAGCGGTCATAATTATTCACAAGTTTAAATTTCTTTTTATCATCAGTTTAAATTAATTAAAATAGAACTCTTTTTTTTTGAAAAAGTTAAAATAGAACTCTTGTGAAATAGCTTATTGTAAAAAATAAGCAAGAATAAATGGTGTTATTCCGAGGGATGCGGGTCGTCCACAAAGTAGAAAATAATTGTTCAATAAATTCCAAAAGAAGTTCTCAAAATTCTCATTACGTCCTGTCGCTTTGCCTAGCTTTTCGTTCAATTTCTCTTTTCCCTTCATTTTCTTCTCTTTCTTGTTCTTCCCTCTCTAAATTATCAGCTAAAACTGAGGGAGGGAAGAACGTACGAATCTTTTTAAAACTGAATATATAATTGGTTATATATCAAACTAAGCAGTTAAAGAGAAGAGTGAAAGGGAGAAAATCTCAGCACTGAAAATGTCGGCGTCTAAACTTTTTTTCGGAGCTCTTACAATCGTATGGATAGTTTTCTCCATTTTCTTCCCAATGGCACAGGCTCAGTCCGCAGCTCCGGCTCCCGCTCCGTCAAGCGATGGTAAGTTCAAATTATGCCTTTATAGTTTATACTATCATTCTATAGTAACCAGTTGTTATAACTGAAACCAATATAAGTTATAAATTACCACGACTAGAATCGGAGATTTAAATAAGGTCTGTTATAAACTAAAACCAATCTATCTTATTAAAACAGAAACATTCTGTTGGACCTAACATTTATTTTGTAAGTTTTTAAATTAAATACACCTTTATACTTTATAGTTAAACATACATTAAATCACTAATGTTTCTTTCTTTATACTACTATCCATGTTTCCAAACAATATACTTATTTCTTTATACTACTATCAATGTTTCCAAACAATATACTTATTTCTTTATACTACTATCAATGTTTCCAAACAATATATTTTTTATACTACTGTCAATGTTTCCAAATAATACAATAATTAATCTTAGTTATTTTATATCTATCATTTTCTCTTTAAAATTTTGTAGAAACGTTATAATTTCATAAATTGCAAAATAGTGAACTTTAAAATTTCGATTATAAGATTACAAATTATGAAACTATTACAATTTAAATCCAATTAGATTACATATCGGTCATCCATCAGTTCAATCGGTTAGTCTCGGGTTTTAGTGATTTTTAATATGAATATTTTAAAAACATAAATTGAATTCTCAGATCTCCGGACTAACCGGTATAATCACAATCGGGTTGAATTTAAAAATACTGATTTAAATGCAAAAATATTTTAAATACACACTCTTTAAAAATTACCAAAATATTTGTTAAATTATTAATGAAATTTTTCATCGTAAAATATTCCGCGCTTCAAAAGCGCGGGTCAAAATCTAGTATAAGTTATAAATTACCACGACTAGAATCGGAGATTTAAATAAGGTCTCTTAAAATTTGTTAGATGTGTGAAATGAATTCATATATCTTAAACTTCTAAAACATGTATGGTTACAAAAAAATCAAATAACATATGTCACTGGTTGTAACTTGTAGTTAAGAAACACTGAGTAGGAATTATCCTTAATTAACCAATAAATATTCGATTACACAACTCTCTATATTTTGATACGCCTCTGTTTTTATTTGCAGGAACAACAATAGATCAAGGCATAGCATATGTCCTTATGTTGGTGGCTTTGGTCCTCACTTATTACATCCATTAATACTTTTGTCATTTTAATTCTGGTCTCTATTTAGTTTAATTATATTTTCTCATTTTGATTATAATTAAATAGAGACCAGAAAAGTTTATGTCGTAGAGAAATTAACGAGATTTTCTAATATTTGGAGTGATATAATTTTGAAGTTCATTTGTATAACGTCGATATGCGTCAACTGTTGGAAATATATTTCATCACTTTACATCTTTCTTCATTCCCATATTCAGTATCTTAGATGACATTCTTTTCTAACTAAACTTTTAATATTAAAACCCAAAACAATTATGGATGCCACTGTAAAATTCCTAATGCCTCTTAAGGAAACGCTTTGTAAAAAAATCAATCTCTGATATTGATCGACATATACTATAGCAAATAATCTCAATTTTGCAACAGAAAGATTCAAATTTGTTACAACAACATTTGATAAAGAAAACCATGGCTTATATATAGAATACAAGTCTGGTTGTTTCAACATAGATCTCAAAATAAGGCTTATTCAATAAGTAAACAAAAAGACAAAAAAAAAAAAGAAAACATGATCGGGAAATTAAGTAGAATTACTGGTGGAACTGATTAGCTATTATAAATAACTACATCTCTCTCTCTCTTTAATGAGAAGATCGCGTAGAACTTCTTTCCCCTCTCTTAGTGAGTAACTAAGAATAGAACCCTCCAAAACCTTTGAATGGATTATTTGGATCAAAGCTTTCAAACGGAGATTCCGAAGGAGAGTTTGATGTAGAGTGAGAAACTGAGCCAACATTGTGAGAAGCCAGATAATCATAGTTGACATTAGCTCCTAGATCACTAGAGAAACTCGTAGATCCGAAAAAGTCAATGTTTTGATCTCTCAGTTGAAGCATCATATTGTTACTCTCTAGAGTTGGGGTAGAGGACAAAGGATATTGCATGGATTGATGCAAATGTGGTTGATGATTGTAGTTGTGATTATCAGTGTCTAGACTTTCCTTCACCATCTCAAGATTTTCGTGTCCTTGAGTCTGGTCTGGTTCAAGAACTCGCACCGGAATGGCTGAACGAACATTAGCGGCTTGGGAGCAAGAATGTATTCCACGGTAACTAATCTCAAAGAGCATCTGATTTTCGTTGGATCTCTGGACTTGTTTGGTGGCTTCACATCCTTGAGATTTTCTATACGTGCATCTATAGTATCCCCTGCACCAGAAAAAAATAAAATAAATTATATAATACATGATTTTGTTTTCTCGTACGATATTAATTTATGATTATATAAGTTTGTTACTTATGTAATACTACTATGTTACTGTCACATTTCTGGGCACAACTTTGTCGGGGATCAACAAATGAGCACGTTAGATTGAGGAACCTAAGAAGCTCTTTTTTACCCAAAAAAAAAAAAACCTAAGAAGCCCTTTTTCAAAAAAAAACTTTGAGGAACCATGCAGAGGTAATTGACGAGACTAACCTTGGAAATTTGGCTCCGAGGATATCCTTTTGGCCGTACTTTCTCCAGCTGAACCCATCGTCAAGCATTCTATCAATCTCAACTCCAGGGGTAATTCTGACTTTTTCCGTCCACCTTGGCATTGACTTCTTCGAACTTCAAAATTTCATATTTCAAATTAAGAGTTAGGAGTTTATATATGCAAAAAAATTACATAAATAGAAAGACACATATAACAATTTTAGCGGTTTATGCTTAGCTAGTATCCTCGTTGTTACATTATCCAAATTCAAAAATTTCAGAAAAACGATACAATATTTCTTCAGTTCATAGACATATAAGTACCTCGTGATGGTTTGGTGGTGTTCTTGGTCGGAATCATCGCTCTTGGGGCTTCCTCCACCGTGGATATGGGGAGAAACTTGCTCGAGTTCGCCCGAGTGATTCATAATGGTAAGAGACTTGTGGTAAGATTCAAGAATCTTCTTGGCCAAATGCTCACGTGATTCTAGATCAGATGAAGAAGAGCCGAGTTGAGACTTGAGCTGGTGAGCATAGTCTATTCCTTCTGTCATCAGCTCGTGGATCTCTTTCTTCATCTTCTCCCACTCTCCACTATTACTTTTCCTCTCCATTACGTTAAGAGAGTGAAATAATATGGATCAAAAGTGGTACTAAATACGTGTTAATAAGAGGATGTATGTGTATTGTGCATGGCTTCTAGATATATTTGAAAGAGGGGATATAAATAGGATTTTGTGAGAGAGACAATGTTTGACTTTTTGACCGCATAACGTTGGAAGCTGATCTGGCAGTAATAGAACGGAGAAGTGAGACTGGTCTTTGGTCAAATAATTTGGAAAGTCCAACCTGCTGACCAGTTCCATGCTTCTCGATCCTTTATTTTTGAATTTTGATTTTTGCATTTTGCCTTACATGATCTGGTTGTCTCTTTATATTATTAGGCACGCAGTCATGTTAAGCAAATTGCCTAATCAAATCAAATTATTATAACACTTTTATATTGAATTTATGGGCTCACTAGAGCCCCAGCTCTGGAATGAGAAATTACAAAAATCCATCCACTACTATAAGACTATATTTTTTCTTATTTCTAGCATACATGTCTGAATTTAACTGGTGGCACAAGACATTACTAATACTAACACTAATACTACAAGGAGTAACAGAATGCGGTCTTAATAAATCGATTTATTTTATACGCTAATTGATTTCAAATTGGTTAATCAGATAATAAAAAGTATATTATTCCCAGATTACTATATATTTTGGAAATTACGCTAGAAATGATAATAGAAACAATAATTAAAAAATCTAACCATATTGATTAACTAAAGTTTTTTCATTGACTGAGAGTTGGAAGTGGAATCAAAACAGGATCGCAAAAATCATATAACACAAGAGAAACCACCTAGCTATTTAGATTCCCGTTTAGTACGGTAAGCAAACAATAATCATTGTCTTCTTCAAGACAAAAAAAAAGAGATTTTAAACTTTCAATTGTAAAGAAAATTTTCTGTATTAATCATCATTGGTACACATACAATTTGCTGCCCTAACAAATTACATACGTTTGCCGCGCACTAGTTCACAAACGCCAACTTAAAGACAAATTCATGCCGTTTACATGACACGGCCATTCAATTACATCACCGTCATTATAGGATAACAATGGAAGTGCAACTACAATTTTGTGATGATATTGGCTTTGACCATTCTAGTGTGGCTTTGTATCAAAATTTCGTCTTAATAAGGACACATTTCTTTTTTAAAATTGATTATTAGGCATATTTTTCATCTAACGTATAAATAAGTACAAAAATCTACTTTGACTGGAAATTTCAAAATTCACTTTCGAGTATAGTATCAAGCTCCATATTTTTCATACGTACAGAACAATCTATAGACTATACTGTTTGCGTATAATTTGGAAGTGGACCTCAAAACCAATCATGATAAAAATCGAATACGGCAGGAACATTATGATTTGACAAGGCAAAGACCTAAAGGCTAAAGGTTCGTTCGTTGCCGTGTTTATCGACTCTATGAATCAACGGTGTCACACTTACGTCAACTATAACTCTTGTACGTATCTTCACCACCGCTCTTAACCGGCTTAAACCTATTCGAATTCAATCTAAACCGGACTTTAGAAAACTGGTTAAATGATAACTCATTTCACACTTATACACCTTCCCTGCAAAGTTACTGTACAACAGGAGGTAATACCGGTTCGGTTTTGTAAAAACATTGTAGTATATACCAGGTCTCAAACTTTACATGTATAACTTCTCGGTATCGGCTTAGTATAATAATGATATAATACAACGACTAATATTCACTGATCAAATTTACGCAGGCTATAAGTAACTCTGATATCATATACA
Source organism: Raphanus raphanistrum subsp. raphanistrum (assembly GCA_019706035.1). Classification (NCBI taxonomy): domain Eukaryota; kingdom Viridiplantae; phylum Streptophyta; class Magnoliopsida; order Brassicales; family Brassicaceae; genus Raphanus; species Raphanus raphanistrum. Next base: position 19,986,257 of record CM033983.1, read on the forward strand.
CAGACTATACCAACGTTAAAGATGGTCGAGTGGGGCGATTCGGTTCGGTTTGGTTTTCAGATGATGTACTGACGAAGGTAATCAACTCGAGCCTGATGCTTGAGCTTCATCAAAGCCTTGACTTCATGTTTCCTCACCATTTCTCTGGAGATGTTGAGATTACCAGCTATCTCTCCTAGTGTCCTGTCCCCTTTCCCATCAAGACCGTATCTTTGTCTAACAACCAGACTCTCTTTTGGCTTCAACGAATCCAGCTGCAAGAAATTGCAAACGTGGAATCAGCTATATGCTCACTCACTAATTGTGTAAGAAGAATGGAAGGATTGAAACTTTACCACGTCGTCGAGAGCGAGCCTGAGAAGAGCAAGTTGTCTCCGGTTATCAGCTCCTACACCATCAACATCCGTGATTCCGTTGATGAACTCTTCCTGAGTAACCGCGTGTTTCGAGTTTAGTGAGAAAACAGGTTTCGCGGCTCTCAAGACTTCGCGATATCTCTCAGGTGAGATCTTGAGTCTCTTAACTACCTCTTCCTCTGTAGGGAGTCTTCCAAGCTCAAACAACAGCTCCATCTTTAGCTTTGTAGATCTCCACTCTAACCTGAATGGAATCGAAACATGTAAGCTCCCTCCCTGTGAAAAACAATCTAAAGGGACAAAGAGGGTAGTAACGTACCGATTCAAGTCCAAAAGGGACACGAGTGAAGTTAGAGGTAGTCATGGACCGTATGATGGCATGTCTAATCCAAAACAAACCATAAGTTGAGAGACGTAACTTCCTTTTAGGCTCAAACCGGTCAATCGCTGTGATGAGCCCTCTCATACCGGCTTGACACAGGTCTTGGAACTTCGGTCCGTTGGTTAAATCTTGAAAATATTTGTTCATAACAAACAATACAAGGCGGAGATTGTGCTGTAATAAAAAACAATTAAGTTAAAAAAAAAAGATATTCTAAGAAAGTTAATCTTGATTGACACTACTAACCTTAATAAGTTTGTTCCTTGCAGCTCTACCAATTTCTATTATCCTTTTCACTTCAGCCACGCTCATATTGATCTCTCCAGCTATCTCAGCTTCCCTCGGCTCTCTTCCCATGCTCTTCTCCAACTCATCTTTCACTTGAAGAAGAGCCTTTGTAATGTCAAAACAAACAAACGTTTTGTCAGCAAATATTGCAACTGAGAGAGAACAAAATTTTAGAAGAATACCTTCATAGGTTGCATCAACTTAAACAACCAAGTGTGTTCAGCGGAAGTAAGAACAGGAGGTATCTTCATTTTTTTCCAGTCCAAGCTGACTACATCATTAGAAGCTGAGTACTCTCTCACCAACCTCTCCAGCTTCTCCATCTCCTCTTGCTGCTTCCTTGTCACTTTCTCCCTAGCGTTAACTGGCTTCTCTTGAACGTTGTTTCTCTTCAACGCGATCCGTTTATCGAGAGTCAGACGCTTCTCCTTCTCCCCATTGTTCCTCACAACTACTACTTTCTTCTTCTCCTCGCCGCTTTCTTTCCTCTTTCTCCTCCGTGGAACTTTAACTTTGGTGCCGTCTTCTTCCTCCTCGAGGGTTGTTCCAGGAGGAGGGCTGAGTTTGTAAATGCTTTCTAGTCTCGCAGCAGCCTCGTTGTAGTCTAACGGACACGAAGGAGCCACGTTTTGATCTAGTGGAGACTTTGTTGTTGTTTTCGTGGCTTTACAGGGCTTTCTCCTCGTTGCCACTACTCTCTTCTCCTTGTGCTTGTCCAAAACTCGAGGAATGATCAAAGGTGAGTTGGTGGAATCATCTGCTTTGAAAGCAACAATGGATGGCTTTTTAAGTGAAGACCGTTGTGTCAGAAGATAATCACTGCTTAGCCCCAGAGGTGATCTCGCAGCTGAGCTTGAAATAAACACTACTCCCATTACAATGATATCTTTCTAAAGCTTCACTTCTGGTCTGAATCGTACTGCAACAGAAAGAAAAAAAATCTAATTCTCATTTTTCATAAATAAAAACTCAAGCTTTGACATTATAACTACACAAAAAAAGCATAAGAATCACTGATCAACTTAGACCAAAGCTAATTTCTACTGTTGTGGATCAAAATTTGAAAACTTCAATCACTGAGTAAGATCGCATGCAAGAAACTAATGTTTCGATGTTCGGCGAATCACATCGCTAAGCGTACCTTTGCCAATGAAACTAATGTTCGATGTCGGAGAGAGAGAGGGATGCTTCTACGTCCGATGAGATTCTGCTTCACGACTTTCTTTTGTTTTAAATAGAACAGAGAAAACAATTAATTTTGATTAATGGCGATATTTCGCCTTATATTTCAATAAACTATGAATAAAACCCAAACCATTTCATCTAATCAATTTGAGCCCATTTATCATATGTTCAAAATGTTTGATACTCATAGATATTTTTCTTACATTACTATAACTACTGAACATGTCAAGTATCTACGGTTTGATCAATTAGTGAAATCTGCGGTTTTTTTCGATTGTAAGAAGTTTGCGTTCTTGTAAATTTGAATCTAGATTTATTTAGCTATTTATGCAAATCATTTGAAGGTAAGGAGTAAAGATGCCAATAAAACTATAAGTTTGGCATCTCAGGAAGATCCAACGGCCAACAAGGCTTTAGAAGAAACCAACGGTTGCGAAAGTGCACAAGCGGAGATGGCGAGAGGGTCGACGTGGCCAATTTGTAGTGGTGGAGAAGATATTTCTTAAAGGGAAATATTTGTGGTTATGGATCAGGTAATACAGACGTGGATGGTCTTCTCAGCAATAGTGGGACCCAGATAAAGTGGTGGCTTTACAAGCATCAACGTAGCCTTATTGTAAACCCCATTAAATTTTCTTTGAAATCTAAAAATCAATATGTTCAAATTTTGGAAGAAATTTAGGATGAATTAGTAAATAAAAGTAAATTATACTTAGATTCTTTTTAACTCCTATTTATTATGATACATTGCAATTATGAAAAATACTATCCAAACGATTTGACAACCTATATGCATTATATTTAGATTCATGTAATGGTATTTAAATTTATGTATTTTATTTTAAACTGTAACTAAATTCTGATCCAATTTTAAAAGAGAGATTATATTTTTTGTTTTATATTTTTTTGTAATTTAGTTTTATATTTGTGTTTTTCTTTGTATAATATTTTTTCTTAAATGATTAATAAATTTTTTTGAAAATTTTATTAAAATACTTATAGTTTTATTAGAATTTTGAAAAGTATATATCAATATATTATGTTCATGTTTTAATAGAAAAGATAACTAATAACATCTCTCCTTTACTTTGATCAAGAATTGAATAACCTCTGTGTGTGGATCTTTTGAGTCTTTATTCCAAGTTTGCTTTAATTTGGCCCAACACAAGGCCCGACTTAAATACTACTAACAGGAAGATTATAAACGACAACGTTTGGGTAAAGTCAACTATTTTCTACAATCTGACACGTTCCACTGAATCAAACTCCATGCACAAAGCCACGTAAAGCGTTCACTCTCTCACTTCCAGATCCGACACACTCTCTCTCTGTCTCTCTCTAGACTCGTAATCTCCAACCAAATGGTGAAACTCGCGACGGCGCGTGAGATTAGAACGTACGGCCCTCGGCTCGGTAGAAGCAGAGCCGAGTACATCAACGCTGGTCTGTACCTATTCGCAACCGTGGTGCTCATAGGCGGATTCACCGCGACAGGGTTCTCGTGGGAGCCAAGATCTGGCCTCGTCCTTATTCTCTTGGCTCTTGCTCTTATAACTGCCGTGAACATTCACGATCTTGTAGCTCATTTAGCAGGAATTGATTACCGGTATGATATGCTATTTTAAAACCAAAGAGTTATCATGCAGTTTGATTTAGTTTTCTCTATGTTTCTGTTACTTGACCTATTGGCCGACTGGAAAACTATCGTTCTTGATAGTATCTTATGTGCTATATATAATTAAAACTCGATGTGTATCTGTGATATGTTTGTGTTAGTTCCCAAATGTTGAGGGATTTAATATAACAACTTCTGGTTCCAGCTATATATAATTTTTTTTTTTTGTGATTGTAGTTTAAAGTTAATGGAGTATGATTTACAACTGGGGCTAGTAGAATTTGCCGTCCCTCTGGTTCAGGTAGCTGGTTCGGTCGTCTTCTTCTTGGGTATCCTTATCGTTTTCAATCAGGTAAATATTGTCATCTTCATTATCATTGACCCTTATTCCCTACGCACAACTCTTTTATTTTGGATTCTAAACTAAATTTTACAAAAAAAATTCACTATGTAAGTTGTATATCACTGTACTAGAGAGAAGAACGAAATTGGTTTTGTCCCGGTGTAACCATATTTAACAATTAGCTAGTATTTAAAAACGAGGCATTTTCGATTAGGTAAATTCATGGTGCATGGTTCATGTCACAAACGTGAGTAGCTTTAAGTGTGTATGACTAATTACACGTATATATAGTCATGCTCTGATGTGATTTTGTTTGTTATGTTTATTGGGAATATTTAGGCAGAGACAAAACATGGAAATAGTGGAAGAGAGAAGCACGCATTAAACATGCTTATTGCGGGTCCTTTGCTTTGGGTGATAGGATCAATTCACAACTCCTGCCAAATCTATGAAAGAGCAGACAGTCACGTCCAGATTCTACAGCAGTGTGTTCACATCCCTTTCTTGGTTGGATCCCTTCTATTTTTGGTTTCCTCACTTCTCAATAGCTTTGATCAATCCGGGTCATCTCACACTGCCTTGAAGCTTCTTGTAAGTACTTAGAAAAAAAAGACTTACTGCATAATTTGAAAACCGCCTCTTATGTTAACTAGTAAATTTGTAGGGGAGGAGATGGATTTGGCTTGGGATTTCCGGGTCGATATGTCTGTTTGTGGGAGGACTGATGAACGTAGTGAAGGTTTTTAACTTTGTTCAGATCACTGGGCTCCGCCTCGAGAAACTGAGGGGTGGAGCACAAGACCGGCTTGTTGAGGGGAGAGAAGGATATCTCCCTCTTGTTGCTGAAGAAGAAAGAATAAGGAAAATGGAAGCTGATCAAGCTTCTGATAGAGCCAAAACTCGGTCCCACTTAGACTCCAAGAAGGGAGCTGGTGCTACAGAGAGCGTGATGGGAACTTCTGAGACATCCGTACAAGGATGTTCTCCTAGGACAGGGCTAATAGATATCACGTCCACATGTGTGTCTTTTGTACTACATTTATAATCTTTTACTGGTGGGATCACAGATTTTACTGTTACATGGATGTTTATGAAATACTGGAAATTTGAAATGTTTTACAATAAATCATGACTTGAAGTCTTTCTACCTCTTTGATTAATCTTTGACATTGGACCGGAGATATCACACCAGAGTAGATGTAGAGATACTTATACTGCCTAATGAATCTAACCCGGATTTGATATCGGGTTTAAAAGGCCTGCTTAGATGCAAAGAAGTTTATGAGTTGTGGGGACCCTAGTAGAATCGGTAAAGAGCTTGGATTGGAATAGACATAAACAGAAACTCGAGAATCAAAAGATAGAATTATTATAACAAATCACCATGGCTTAATAAAAGGTTGATGTTTAAGAAACACAAATCCAATTTTGGTTACAAGAAAAAACAATAAGGCCTAATCAAAGGCTCAACCGGATATAGACTCGCCATAACCAGTTCTTTATTTAAATATTAAATTCTGTTTGAGTTGACACTGATTTTCATCTCCGAATGCAGTCTTGGTTTTTGAATGATAAATCAACAGTCAGAGGCCGTGGCCATATAGTTTCTGCGATAGGAAGCTGCGTTTATTGGAATCAACATCTCTTTCAACCCTTCATCCCCCAAATGTTTACCCAACATTTTCAAAGCCAACTGGTGATTCACATAAGAAGTCATCAATAGACACATATGTATAACCATTGTTGATATGTGTATAAAATTAAAGGGCCAGAAAAATAGGAATATTTACCGCAAAAACTCTGAGGCTATGCCAAAAGCGACGAGGCGACGGAAAGGGAGAGAGCAAGTGGCCCATGGCGGTGAGGGTGATGCATACAAGATGAAAGACTAGAGTAAGGGGACGAGGGTTCATGCCTCCAAGAATAGCCATCATCCCGGATGTTCGGAAACCACCACTAGAGAGGTACTTAAAGCAGCTTTGTCGCATTCCCTCTCTTGCTTCGTCCGTTGTAGCGACAAGCACTTCTGAGAAGACATGCGCCAGCGTGTTCACCGTCGCCGACATTGGCTTTTACCGTCCAATATGATCAATACATATGAAAATGATTGTCATATATAATAAATCTTAATTAACTATATGTGAGCATTCTATGAGTTTCCATCAAAGTAGCATTCATTATATCTATATCGACTAAAGTTCCCAATAAGTGGTTTGTATTACGACTAGACTAAGAAAACTTGGTAACAAAAATAGGATCTAATCAGCTAATCAGGCATAAAAATGATAAATCCATGACCTTTTGCACATTTCAATGAACAACCAACGCTATATAGCTCATTGTATATATATAAAAAAAAGAATGCCAGAACTCACCTTGCGGATGATGTAAAAGGACTTAACAAGCTCCAAGACCTTCTTAGCATTGCTAAAGCTAGGCAATGGCCTGAGAAGATTGCGTAAAATGAGAACGTCGGAGAGTGCAACCATCATCCCTGAAGCGATTATAGGATGACGCATATTGAATGCATCTCCCAACACAATCACTCCTTTTTTATCACATGGCTTCGCTGACATACTCTTAGTGGCAGTTGTTTTTATCTCTAGTAGTCCTTCCTCAACCCCTTTCAAAAATGTCTCACGGAGATTTCCATCAGGTATCTACGAAACGAAAAAGATAAATGATACAAACTAAGTCATATGAACAACATTATACCTCTTGAAATCATAGCAACTCCTTATAATTCCTTGAAAACGTTAAAAGTTAAAATTATATCCAATATACTAAAAGTTGTAGGTTTACATCAATCCTTACGTACCTGAGGAGCCAGAGTATTCTTGAGATAGTTAACCATTTCGCCATTTGCCATTGAAGGAATACTATCAGCAGGAACCTCGGCAGCACAACGAACCTCATTGCTTGTTATATGATATACAACACATGGCAAAGGTTTAGAAAAAATCAGATGCATACTATGTGGATCTTCAAGTCGGGTATTCTTCGTGACGTAACCCACAAAGTAAGAGAGCACTTCCTCCTGTATATATACATATACAATCAGTTGAACATGATCCTTAAAGGCGAAAATTAACGACGAAATTGAAAATTTGATGAAAATATAAAAGTTTGCAATACTTGAAAGATAAGTGTTCACTCACTTTATTATCGACGGCTGACCGGCGAAGGTTCGAGTAGCAACCGTCACATACCACAGTGAGAGGTGCGAAGGCAGTTATGTTTTCGCCTGCGCTATTCTTGTATATAACTCCCTTAACCACTCCTTTTTCTTCTATCAAAGACTTCACTGTTCCTTCTTCTAATTGCACACTATCAAGGTTCACTTCATTTTATTAATTAGGAAGATGAAATTATGTATATAAGAGCGTTAGATCAATTTACTCATTGTCAATTTATTTAGAAATGAAAATATATAAACTAAAGATTGATTTCAGTTCCACTAGAAGAATTATCTCGAGTACAAGTTCCAAATATTAGTTTTGAATACGGTTTGAAATATGGACAAGACTTAGGTTCACCCCCTATGTTAGAATCTTTAAATTCACCACTCTCTTTAAATCCAATCAAAATGCCATGTAGATAATTAAATAAAAAATATTAAATTATTTTAAAATAGTTTAAAAATGAAATAACGTTAATTTTAATGACGTTAACTAAACACTAAACCCTAAATTTAAATTCTAAACCAAAATCTATACCCTAAACCCAAATCTTATATCCTAAACCCAAACCATATATCCAAAACTCAAATTCTAAACCCTAAATCCAAACGCTATACCCTAAACTCATTCTATATCCTATACCCTAAACCCAAATCCTATACCCTAAACCCAAACTATATACCCTAAACCCTAAACCATATACCCTAAACCCAAATCGTAAATTCTAAATCCAAATTCTTAAGTTTAGGGTTTGGGTTTAAGGTGTAGAATTTAGGTTTAAGATATATGTTTTGAGTTTAGGGTATAGGATTTGGGTTTAGGGTATAAAATATATGATCGATTTAGAGTATAAGGGTTTGTATTTAAGGTTTATGGTTTGGATTTAAAGTTTAGAATTTGAGTTTAGGGTATATGGTTTGGGTTTAGGATATAAAATTTGGGTTTAGGGTATATATTTGGATTTAGAATTTATGATTTAAGGTTTAGGGTTTAGTTTGCATCATTAAAATTGATTTTATTTTTCTTTTCAACTATTTTTTAATAATTTAATATTTTTTATTTAATTATCTACATAGCATTTTGATTGGATTTAAGAGGAGTGGATGAATTTAAAGGTTTACCATAGGGAATAAACCTAAGTCCTGTACTTGAAATATCCTATGTTATAAAAAATTAAAACATTAATATGTAATTATATGTACTAATGTACGTACTTGACATGAGAAGCTGCCTTTTTGCGTAAACGTTGCACCAGACGGCCATTACGTAAGAGTCTACCGGCAGGTTCGTAAGGAAACTTTTTGTTATTCGGAAAATACAAGGTGTCATTTTTCCCGTCCTTGTAGATTGCCAATGACTTTATTTCTTGAGCGTCTATCTCCTCCAAACAATCTAATAGATATACAAAGACAAAATCCCAAATTAAGCGACACTTAACATAATTGAGCTAAGATACATCCATGCGCCTAGCTAAACACTATTTTAATTTGTGGTAATGAATGAATATGAAGATGAAGTGAAGAGAGAGACCTTCAAGGCCAAGTTGAGCTAACATGAGGCGTCCACCCGGTTGCATCAGCTCTCCCATAAATCTTTGAGGTTCTTTCAAGTCTCTCTCTATCACATGTACTCGCCGCCCATCCTGCATCCAGCATCCAGCATCCCCATATAAATTATAAACAGTGACAAAATATAGAACAAGTATCTTTTTTTCTGCATTCCTAATTTCCCATTCTTTTGTTGTATTTTCTCAACTCCTGAACACCCATATAACATAAACTGATCATGGACACCCATGATCCATGCTGCATGGGCCATTATTAGTTATTTTTCAAATCAAATTTCTTTTATATGTCGTTTTTATAAAATAATACATTTCATGTCCATTGATTTAGTGCATATGATATTCGTATAAAGGAAAAGATAGATAACGTTTATTTAAAAAAATTCCATGTGAATAATACTAGCTCTTATAAATAAATTTCTATCTGAAAATTTCAAAAGAAAAAAATTACATATATGTCTAATCCCTATAGTGAGTGTAACCGAACCTTTAAAATGCTTGAAGTCGACCACCACAATATATAGAGAACTTCTATGATTTTTTTTTTACGAGTAAAATAAGTCATCATCTAGATGGAGATAAAAGTGTTGTTTGTTTAGACTTAAAAGTACAAATCATATGGATGACTGATGAGTTTTTAAAATTTAGATTTAGTTTTGAAAATCAGCTAGCTGATCCAAATTGAACCGTTTTAATGAAGATGGTTATGTCAAAATTGCATAGTATCTATTATCACATAATATAATTGACAAACTATAAACATAAACCTAATATCCCACGAAAAGATAGACAAAACCGGAAAAACGTATTTTCTTGCGAGAACCACAACAAATATTTTTCTACCAAAATCACGAAAAATAATTATTACTAATACTTTTTTTAGTTTGAAACTTTAAAGTTTTTAAAATACATGTTTATCAAACGTTCAACAACAAAAATTATCTTACTTCGATTAAAGAGGCTACACACAACACATGAAAAGCTACCAAAAACCTAGTTTAATCAGTTATCTAAGTTTCAAATATCAGTACTTATTTGAACGAAAATCATCTCTACTGGAGTGGTCACTGCACTGCAATTTACATGGCAGATCAAATTTTCTTAGATATATAGAAACAACACAACCTATTGAAAAGATCATCTTAGTGACGAGGCCTTACCATGATTGATTGATCAATTGTAAAATCAACAAAAGGAAACAAAAAGCCGTCACATACGCAAATATACCTTAGCAAGAGCATAAGCAAGAGCCGCGCCAGCCACACCCGCTCCAACAATGATGACATCAGCCTCACCATCTCTCGTCTCTTCTGCTTCAACCTCTATCTCCTCTGTTCCAACCTTCTTTCTTTTGATGAGATGAAAAACCATCCATGTCAGAATGAAGGCGAGAAGCGTCCATGACCACGTGTATGTCGTTGCCATTCCACTTAGTAATGATATCTTTATCTTCAATTCTGAAATTCTTTCTCAAAACAAAAAGAAACTCTGAAATGATATAGTTAAATAGGAGAAACCTACAATTTGAGAAAATATGTTAAATAAATTTGAGTTCCACAGCTTGGCAAATCGATTATAGACAGACATGAGATCGAGTCATAGTAATCTTTCTATTTGTACTATCATTCTAGGTAAGGAATGATTCCACATGCTTAATTAATTGTTTACGTCAAAAAGGAAATTTTGGAATATACTTTTTTCCCAAAAATAGATAATTCACAAATCGTATCACATAGGTCAAGTTAATTAGGATTTGGTTACCGATTTTGGGTCTTAAGATTGACATTTTGAGGTAAAAACTTGGCCGACAAAAAAAAGTCAACCCCTGACTTGAACTGGCCACGTTTACATGACTATGCATCATATTCGTATACGTGTCAAGCTAGAAATAAATTATTACTCTCAACAACGACCTAATCCAGTAACCCCATACACTATTACAAATATCTACTAGTATCCTATTTTGTATTACTTTGTTTGTTGATAGTTCTAACGTTGCAGTAAGTTATGATGTTTCAAATTTTGTTTTTATTGTAATGAAACTAAATCTTCGTCCGCGCTTGCAAAGAGTAGAATAGTTCTAAAAAAACCCAAATTTTGCTCAACAGATGAAACTGGAACATATAAATTATGTTTGACAAAAAAGGAACATATAAATTACTCCCTCCGTTTCAAATTATATGTCATTCTAGAGGAACTTTTTTTGTTTCAAAATAAGTGTCGTTTTCGGTTTTCAATGCAAAATTTATTGATAATATTTTATTTTCCATTTTTTCTATTAGTTGATACATGGTTAGGTGTATTGGTAATAGTGTTTTTATTTTGGAAATATGTAAAATTAAATATTTTTTTAATCTGCGTGCATAAGATTAGAACGACATATAATATGAAACGGAGGGAGTATTATTAATGATTGGCAGCACTTTATACCAAAAAAAATGATTGGCAGCACAGATAAACTATGGATCGAAAAAATCTTGTAAAAAAATAAAGAAAAAAGTCGGCAGATCGTTGAAATGTTCATTACTGTGATGGGTATGGTATAATAAAATAATGGAGCACAGTGGCGGATTCAAGATTTTTTTTAACCTGTGTCAATATATAACTGAAAATATAACTATTTTAAAAGTTTCATAAAATATAAATTACTATTTTAAATAGGAACCTACTAACTTACTATTTGTAGTTGGGTAATTAGAATCAATAAGAACAAACTACTATTTTAATTAGGATCCTACTAGCTAAAAATGAGATTAGAAAATATTAAACCGATATCATGTTAAGGCTTCGAAGAAGACTAGTTGTCAAAAGATAGAAAAAAAATTTAATTCTAACTTGATTTATTTTGGTTTTAGGTTTGTAAATTGTAAATTGTCGAAATTAAACTTGGTTTTTTTTTTTAATTGTAAACATGATTGGTTTACGTTGGGTTTCAATTAAAATTAGTGGACATTCTATAGTTTATCTAGTAATATTGGGTTATAGTTTATAGAGTGTCAATGGAAAAATACATAGGCCAATTTTGTTTCCACAATTAATGGTGTGGCAGTTGCACCCCCATTAACGTACTCACGTCCGCCACTGATGGAGCAAGGAAAAAATCAGAGCTGGAAAAAGAAGGAAAATACTAAAATAATAACTTAACTGATCAAATCGTATCTCTCAACCCCGCCAAAGTCGCTGCTATACTATTTTGAGATAATGGCCCATCATTTTTCAATCATAAAGACTTTTCAAACCCGTACCTAATTGTTTTTTTTCTTTCTTTTGACATCTAGTTATAATATGACCTGACACTGATATAAGCAAAAGCAGTATCTTTTTTCCGGCAAAATTTTTTTTGGGCAAACAAAAGCAATATTTTTGAGAAACTATTTTAGAAAAAACGAAAAAATAAAATTTAAAAATATAAATCTAAGACTGAGAATAAAAATTGAGCTATAAACAAAACTAGATATTAGAGGTAAATCATTTCGTGTTCAAGCTTGTATTGAACTTCTCCGGATATTTACAAAAAAAAAAAAAAAACTTCTCCGGATCATTACACTATAGCATATTTCAACCTGGATTTAGATTATTTAAAACCTTTTTGAAGTATGGTTTCAAAGATTCAATTAAAAAGTATCCATAGGTCCTTTTAATTCGAATGGATCTCTACTTTTAACACTTATACTAGATTTTGACCCGCCCTTAGAAGGGCGGGTATATTTTTTGTTTTACATTTTTTTATAAATTTAATTTTTATATTTGTGTTTTATTTACGTTTTTTTATTATATAATATCAATATACTAAAACAGGAATATGACCTATTGATATATGTATGGTCAAATTATTTTACGATAATTATCAAAACCTCTTATTAATTATTTAAAAGAAATATTATACAAAGAAAGTATAAATATGATTAAAAATATAAATATAAAAATTAAATTTCTAAAATATGTAAAACAAAAAAATATACCAGCTCTTTTAAAGGCGAATCCGAATCTAGTCAATACTATTAAAATAGAAACATAACATATTGATATATGTATGGTTAAACTATTTTAATACAATGATTAAAACCTCCTATTAATTATTTAAGAGAAATGTTATACAATGAAAAACACAAATATGACTAAAACATATAAATATAAAAATAAATTTCTAAAAGAATATAAACATAAAAAATATAAAAAGGCGGGTCCAAATGTAGAAATCTATTTAAAACCGTTAAACTAAAATCTGTAGAATATCGGATCATGATCATAATTTTTAATTTTTATTTTAGTTGTTTAGTTTTAGTTTTAATTTTATTTTTAAAAAAAACATAATTTTTATGTTTGTGTGTTTGTATAATCATATTCTGTATGATATGAATTTAATAGAATAGATAAGTTTTGTAAGTATGTACATGTATCATATGGTAAGACTTGGTCCTTTTGTCAATATTCAGTCCAAATTATTTGTTTTTTTATTTGAACATAAAAACAGGAACATAGGGAAGTTACGAACGGTTAACAATATTCGAAGCCCAAATTATCGTTTCATATACCGATGGAAGTTACGAACGGTTAACAATGCTCTAAAGGACCTTTTATTAATTGGTCATACATGATAATTAATAGAATAGATTTTGACCCGCCCTTAAAATAGCGGATAAATTTTTTGTTTTACATCTTTTAAAAGTTTAATTTTTATATTTGTGTTTTTAATTATTTTTGTTTTTAATTTGTATAATATCTTTTTAAAATGATTTATAAGAGGCTTTAATAATTATATCAAAATAGTTAGACCACACATATATCAATATGTCATGTTCTTGTTTTAATAATATTATTTTTGGTAACTATATTAAATATGTCAAATTGCATAACTATACACTTGTATCATATGCATTTCAAAAGTTATTTTTAAACTATATTCCTAAAGTTTGCAACATATTATATTTTCTTATTAATTACCTAAAATAATTATTCAAAAATACATGTATCCTAAAAACCTGATTTAGAATCAACCCAAAAATCAAAGTCTCTTACTCTAGAAGACCTGACTTATATACTTGAACAGATCTTAAAATGTTATATCCAAAAACCAATATCAAATCCAGCCGTCACTGAAAACCGAATTTGTTTTTGAAAAATGTTTGAAAAATAAAATTTAATATATATATATACACGTAAATGGGTTAATATGATCTTCACTAATTTTAAGTAAAATCACATTTAATAAATATTTTTTAATCAAATAACCTATTTAAAATCCGTTAAATTGAATTAATTTATATGAATATTTATTTCTATTAAGAGTCCACTTAAACTCTGTTAAATTTTATTTTAATATTATGTATTTTTTTAATTGGTAAATTTAATGTCTATGTAAAATATTTGAAATTTGAATAAATTAATTTTTGGTTGAATAAATTTCAATTTTTGGGTGAGATGTAAGTTATATTGTTGTAGTATGATAATGAATTTTGAAAAAAATATTATAAATAACATTTAAAAATTATAGTAGAGTACACGTTTATTGTTGCAGTTATTTTCAAAGAATCAGGACAGTTTTCACTTCACAAAGCTTAAGTCATCGTCATCATCATCTCAAATGAAGTTTGGCCATAGAATTTTTTTGCCCCGACATGGATTGCGTCTTCACCGTGAGACCTCTGTCACTTGCTTGCACCAAATGCAGCATTTTAGGATGATAACTGGAAAAAAAGTGGAAGAATTTGTGACAGGCAGGCACCTTAGGATTGTCTTAAAACAGAGTATTCTTGTCATCATCTAAATTATCATTCTACTCAAAACCAACCTAACCATTTTGACCGTTCACCCAAAGAGAACCTTCGCTGCATAATCCCTTATAGTAAAAGCGAAGAGTTACTTTCACCTGTGAGAATGATTAAAATAAATCAATGAATACATGTTATGACGAAAAAAACGTAACCGTTTTGTTACAGAAAAAAACGTAACCGTTTTTGTTCGTTAGAAATAGAACATGGTTAGTGTTTAAATAAGATATTGTTATATTTTATGCAGTTATTTTTTTAAGTTAGACCAAACCTTTTATTAATTGGTCATGTTGAAGAATTAATAGAATAGATTCTATATTTTATTGTATTATAATACCATTATTGTTGTCATCTTACCGTAGAGCATAGTCGAACACACCTTCCATTGTAATCTTTTGAATCTTTTACACTTGAATTAATGAAATTTGTGCACGAACAAAAAATATCAGACTTATACAGACAAAAATACCATATATTATACAAATAAATCATATTTTAATAAAATGAAAGTAAATTTGTCGAAAACGTAATTATTATGGCCACTCGTTATTATTTTCTTTATTGTTTTATTCAAAATAATTGTCACCCCATGCATATTCTTCCTATTTCCGTTTACAAGTAGATACGGAAAGGTTTCTTCAGTAACATATTGCAATACTATTTAACAAATCCACAATCGCAAAGATTTGTGCACCATCTATATATCGTGGTTTTCATCAATGTTTAGACAACGGTTGTAGCCATATAGCTTTTGCGATATGCCGCTGCATTTGTTGGAGACAACATTTGACCTATTCCTTCAGCCTTGAGATGAGGAACCAACAATTCCAAAGACAACTACGGATTCACATGAACCAAAGTCAATGTTAAAGTATAAAACACAATTCTATACCAAACATTTAACAGTATAATTATGACTTACACCAAAAAGTCTGAGGCTATGCCAAACACGAAGAGGAGTTGGGAACGGAGAGAGCAGTTGGCCGATGGAGGATAAAGTAATAACGGATAGATGATAGATGAGAGAAAGTGGCCTAGGGTTCATGCCACCAAACACAGCCATCAAGCCTGACGTGCGAAACCCACCACTAGATAGGTAATCAAAGCAGCCTTGTCGCATCGCTTCTTTTGCTTCGTCCGTTGATGCAATTAGCACTTGCCAAAATGAATTCCCTAATGTGTTTACTGTTGCTGACATTGGCTTCACCATTCAATTTTAAAAACGTTTAGATTTTTTTACATACTTTTTTTAATGTTCATCATTTAAGATGAGTATGTGACATATGCTTACCTTGCGTAGAACATAGAAGGACTTCATAACTTCTGAGACTTTGTTTTCATCACCGAGGCTGTCCAAAGGCTTGAGAAGACGGCTTAGAATGAGAATGTCAGATAATAAAACCATCATCCCTGATGCAATTACTGGATGACGCATGTTGAATGCATCTCCCAACACAATCACTCCCTTTTTTCTGCTTAAAGTAGCTGGCATGCGTTTTGCTTGTGTAATTTTTATATGTGATCCCTCATCGAGCCCTTTCAAAAATGTTTTGCGGAATTTTAGAGGTACCTGCCATAACATAAACGCGCGCAAAGAGACAGCTTCATCAGCCGCTTGCCAATGTTAGAATGAGTGCATGCTATGCATATCTTATCTACATAACCCTACTAGTAAGTCAAGTAATGCCAATTTAATTATCTAGTCATTTTCTTCATTGATCAAAGATTAATAATTAGCCTAATCCGTACCTGGGGAGCAATAGAGTTCTTCACGAAGGACGCCATTTCACCATTAGAAACAGACGGAAGATTATTTGAGAGAAGCTCAAAATTACAACGAACGTCGGTGCTGCTGACTTGATACAACATGGCGAAGGACGGTTTAGCCATTATCAAGTGTAACTTGTCGGGCTGTTCAAGGCGACAATTCCTCGAGATGTAACCAATTTCGTACGCCGTAACCTCCGCCTATATCAAATTAAAGAACACATATGCTTATTAATTAAAAGAATAGTCTATTGTTTTTACAAACACTCACATTGTTGTCATTTAGAGAGCGACGAAGGTTCGAGTGGCAACCATCGCATACCACAGTGAGAGGTGCAAATGCTGTGGTTTCTTCCCCTGAACTGTTCTTGTATGTCACTCCTTTGACCACTCCTTTTTCTTCTATCAAAGATCTCACGGTCCCTTCTTCCAGCCGCACACTGCCAATTAATTAATGTTTGGTGTTTGAATCAATGTTACAACAACATGTCCATTTCTTGTGTCGGCTCTTAGCTCTTGGAGTAGTTTATATACTTCATTCATTAAATCACATACAAACAAATATTTATATTAGGTCAAATCTATTTTCCCATCTCTAAACAAAAGGTTTAGATGTTTGATTAAATCTTCTTGTACATGCTTTTTTTTTTGAAATCCCTAACATACTTATTAGTAAAAAATAGTAGAGAGTTAAGTACTTTGGAAGAGAAGAGGCCTTTTGGCGCAGTCTCTGGACAAAACGGCCATTTTGAAAAAAACGACCAGATGGTTCATAAGGAAAGTTGGTGTCCACCGGATAAGATGCGACTGTTTCTTTTCCGTCCTTAAAAAGAGCTATGCCGGTGGATTTCTGTGCGTCTATTCCCTCTAAACAATCTATTTATATATAAACGCACAAATTTAGTCATGAAACAAAGACACAACAACATATGTCTTTCTTAATGTAAACGTAAATGAAAGTTAAGCAGATGCATACCCTGAAGACCGAGCTTAGAAAGCAAGAGCCGTCCTCCTGGCTGCATGAACTCACCCATCATTCTCACTGGCTCTCTCATGTCTCTTTCTATCACATGTACTCGACGCCCGTCCTTTAAAACAAGTTCTTTTTTATTAGCTTTAACCCAAACTTAGTACACAGGAGGGTTAATTCCTTCCCAAACTATTTCAATATACAATACTATTAAGGAAAACATAAATTTACATACTATAGAGTGTTGTTCAAAAAAATAAAAATAAAGCACATACTATATATAGAGTTGCGAGTTTACCAATTATAAATGCATGGACGCAAAACTGTCCAGGCATTTTACTTACCTTGGCAAGTGCATAGGCGAGAGCTGAGCCACCCACACCAGCTCCGACTATGATGACATCAGGGCCACCGTCTCTTCTCTCCTTCGCTGCCACATTCGCACACTTCGTCGCCTTATTCATCTTGTTGGTGACGTGGAATATTGTCCAAGATATTACGAAGGCAAGTAGCATCCACAAACAAACTTCCACAAAAGCCATATTCATAATCTATTTATTACTCTGTATGAGAGCTGAAAGAGGCGGAGTGTAAATAACATAATTTATAAGGTAGTCACTAGTCAGTATGGACGCGGTGTCACTAGAGATGCCTGCCAACTAATGTCGTAGATATTTTCATAGATACAAACACAAGATACTGCACCCCACCCCCAATAATGTTCTAATATATGGTTCTCATTGGTTTGGTTTCGATTAATAAAGTTTGCAAAAAAATAGATGTATGTGACATATGCACTAGTACACCAATATAACTTTAATCACAAACTTATCAATTATTAAAACGACAAGTAAACCAATATCTATCAACACGTGAACTGTTTATGTATTTTTCTGACTTTCAATTATCGAGACGACGACAACACCAATAACATGATTTGCAATATATATCCGTATGGCCTCTTTGGGATAATGTAATCTTTTGAAAACTCCAAGCGAAGGGAAAAAAATATCATCTCTGTGATGATAATTTTCAAAGATAATCATTGGCTGAAAACACCCCAAAAACAATTACTTTAGGAGACCTGTTTTCAAAAGGTTTGAACCTGCGACTTGGAAGTTGCTAGAGCACTAAAATAACTATTTTATCTTTACGAGAACAATTCTGAAAATAGTGTTCAACCTACCTCCCAATTCGAATCATTGTCGGCCCAGTACTACGAACACTTATTATGCCCATTAGCCCATTAATTTGAGGATAAAGATAAGAGCTCTCGTTTGTTTATATGGACAACAAAAGAAATCAAGAACAAAGCAAAAACTTTATCAACTCAAGAATCAATAGGAAGCAGAAGATGAAGAGAATTCCTCGTATCAAATTTCCTCAGAGACATTCCTCTTCTGCTACTTCATCAGGTTAACATCTTTTTCTTTCACTACACTTTTTCTTTATATTTTGGTTCTTGATTTTTATTAGATGCCAATTACACATCACTAGCTATTATTCTCAGGTTCTGGACCAGCGCAGGGATCCGTTGCCGGCGGCAAGAGAAACGTGACGGCGAGTTCAGATGTCCCGGCGGCGCCGAAAAACATTGCTGATGGAGGGAAAGCATCACTCCAGCCTAAACGCACTCCTGTCTCCGACAAGGAAATCGAATCCATAATGGTTAGATACTTCCATTACGAAAATGGAAAGAAATAAATAAACAGTATTATTAACTCAACTCTTTTGTCTTTGGTTCTGCTTTGAATCTTGTAGTTGGGAGGTTGCATCTGATGTTTGAAGATTTGATCAACACTTTGTGCTTCTTGTCTTTTTCGGCTGGTGAACTTTATTATATGCTATTTTAATGTAAAGGAAGAACTAATAATGCAGAGAAGATGATGTGTTGTATGAATGATTCTGTTTCTCTTTGTCAATTAAAAAACAAAGTCTATATAGTTTCTAACATTATTGTCTTCACAATTTTTTATTAGGAAAGTTGCAGTATAGAGTAACAGAAAGTCAGGAATATCGAACATACTATATAATATATGCATTATAAAAAAGATTAGGCGTATAACAATATAATAATTCGTTGTCAGATTGCACTGGTACTACTTACAACAACTGTATCTTAAAAAAAAATTTTTTTAACCATAAGAAACCACAATTACAGCTATAAAAAGGAGAGATCACACATAACTCAAGTTTTTACATTTTCCAATATCAAACGACTGTTAAGTCAGAAGCTGAGAAAGGGCTTGAAGCAACAAAAAATACACACACACACACACAAGAGCTTCAAGATCGCAACAAACAGAAACTCAATTTGCATTACTTGTGATTCATGCGCAAACCACCGGATCAGGTCAAACAAAAAAAAAAAAAAATCAAGAAGTGTTGAAGAAGAATCATATCTAAAACCATTGAGATTGGCTTATAGCTCGGTGTCGCAGAGACGGATCATGATTTCAGAGACCATTCTTCGTGCAAAGGGGATATAACTGAGGCTGTACCTGCTCATTATTTACCATTGCACCAATGTATATAAGGTGTTGTTGCATCCAAAAAGGCTAAAGAATCCTGTTTTTGGGTTATCAATATAAAAAGCATTGAACTTACCAAATAAGTGCACAAGTCTCGCATAGAATCGCAATCACTGTCAAAATTTTGCTGTGAATCTACAGAAGACAAGAAACGATGAGGTTTCAAGCTTTAGATGTATCGAGGAAATAGGAAACTTTGGAGATTTTACTAAGATCAGAGAGTGAAAGAAGATACCAAGAGAGCGCAAAAGAGAGCAAGGAGGACGCATCCACCATAGATAGAGGTAGCGTAGATACGAACAGGGTCGAACATCATGTTTATCTGTTGCTCAGGTCCCATGAGGAAGGCTGTGCTGCCAAACAATGTCAAAGGTCAGCTAGGAACCAGTAAACATATGAACGTAACTCATCCTACAAAGAAGGAACTTTGAGAGAAGTGAGACCATTCAAAACCCTATTGAGCTCAAAGAATTGAAATTCGCAAAATTAAAATGTTTTAAAGACAAAAAACAGCAAGTGCTTGTAAGGCAAATTCATACCTTCCAATAGCGAGAACATTTCCGAATGTGAAGAGCAGTGCAAACTTGATGGGGATTGCAAACACGATCATGGACTAATTGAAGAAGAAGAAAAAGAAACGACATGAATCACTTATTACAAGATTGGTCACAAAGACTCATTTCAATTCAATCTATAAGGTCAATGGATGTGTGAAATTGATCGTTACCAGAAACATGAGAAGCAAACCAGCGGCCAAAGACGCGGCGAATCCGTACATTCTCTGACAAATCGAAGGAGAGAGAGATTCAGTAAACAGAGAAGAACGAAAAAGAAAACATAGAGAGGGAAGATGAATAGGAGAAACCTGAGTTGTGGAGAGAGAACAGAGACCCTCCGATCCATCTTCAAGGAAGCTATCGTTTGTCTGTTCGCCAGACAAGAACTCGTTCAGCTTCTGCATCTTGTTCCGATGATGATCGGGAGATATGAGAGAGAGAGAGAGGTTGACGTAAACCAATTCTTGGAAAAAGGAAAAAAAAAAAGCTGGGCTAACCGAATTGGTCAAGTCTACTCCTAACCAATCACATCAAACCAAAAAAAAAAAAAAAAAGAAAAAAAATTAAGAGGTTGATTGGACTTAGATTCTAAACTAGTTTTTAGTGAATCTGCTTTTTTCTTCGTCTTGCTAATTCATTCTTAGAAACCAAAATCCATATTCATGTGGTTTCTTACTATACCTACGACCAAAACAAAAACAAAAACAGATTTTCTTCTCTTTTTTTTTATATAAATTTCTAATGTTAATAAATAGTTTACTATTCTACAACTCTAAAATCACCCACTCAAAGTAAACATGAACTTCACAAATATTCTACATTTTTAAGTATTTAGAATTTTCTTATACTATCTTTTTCCTAAGCAGTGTGGATTTTAGTTAAATTAAACAATAATTCAATAAAATAATTTTCTTACACTCATATGCACTATATAGAAAACCTTTCAGATCAAATTTCTGCATCTTTGTGGGATTCAATATAATTTTTATTATATATTTGAATTTATTATTTTAAAATAATTTATAATTAGTTTGTATACTTTGATAATAGTATTAATTTTATTTTATTTTTTCAGTGATAAATATTTTACTATTAAAAATATTTTTCATTTTATTATTTTTTAAGAACAAAAACCAGAAACTAAAAACCAAAATCTAAACCACCAATCAAATTTTTCAAAAAACTAAAATCTACTGCAAAATCAAAAACCAAAACCTAAAAACTAAAAACCAAAATCCAAAAACTAAAAACTAAAAACCAAAAACTAAAATCTAGAATCTAACAAAACAATCATCACCAGGGGCGGACGCACGTTGTAAGGTACGGGGTCACGTGCCCCCTACTAAATATATAATTTTTTTGTTTAGGCTTACCAATTGTCGTTAGGTGGCCTAGTGGTTTAGTGTAGCTCCATTAGAGTTTCTTTACCTGGTTCGATCTCCTGTCAAAGTTTCTGTTGTTTCTATTTTTCCCTTTTATGTGGTTCCCATGATTGAGCAAACTTTCTTTTCTTTTACGTGGGTCGGTCTTTATTAAATAATTATTTCTGACACTAAATGATATCAGCTTTAATGTGGATTGATTTTTTTCTTTTTTCTCTATTAGTCTTCTTTTCCTAGGTTTAAACACGCCAGCAAGCAAATCAATGCCATAAAAATAGATTTGAATATTTTGTCACCTTAGAATTTAAATTATATTTATATACTTTTTGTTTGAAAATAAATATTTTAAAATGTAATTAATTGGATAAATCTAGTAGTTTTAGAATTTTGTTGATAATGTATTTATATTTCATAAAATTATTTTTAATGCAGTATTGTGAATTAAATATATAACATTTTTATTGAAAACATATTATATATGTAGAATATGTGCCCCCGACTCTAAAAGATTCTAGATCCGCAACTGATCATCACCTAAGATTTTTCTACCCATCAAAGGCCCCTCATCATTTAAGATGATTGATCAACTAGAATGCAAAGATAAAACCAAACTCTGCAATCCTTCTTTCTTTCATTTTCTAAGAAAGACTACGCATCCTTCTTTCCACTTACCTCGAAGATGGCATGCACCTAGCAAGTAGTATACCCGCTCATGCAAAACTTTGTCGAGACGCGACGACCAAAGTCCAGCACCGACCAGAGTCGGGCAACAAACTTCTGTTTTACTACGTCTTTTAAAAGTCTACAAAAGGACGTCTTCGAATGATAAATTAATGTTCTTTATTTTTAATGTTCTTTATTCCTTTATCATCTACATTAATGTTTAAAATTGTACTTTCAACAAATTGAGAAATCATTATTTAGTTTCTTAGTAGTGACTGATCTTGACTTGAGCACAATCAAATGAAGCTGAGAGTATATATGTTTGTCGGTCTTGACTTTTACAAAACCTTTGTTAATCTTGTTGTAAAATATTTTCCAATTGTTTAACACATCATGAAGTTTGGCAAAAACCTTCCTTCATTAATTTATTTTTCTTGACTTCACAAATTAAAAACTTTGCTAAACTTTTTGTTTCCTAATCTATCTATACTATTAAAGAAAAATCCCTACTAGAATTCTGTCTTTGATTTTAAGACTATTTATATGCCATTTCTTCATTAATTTTTTTTTTAAATAAATTTTGACCAAAAATTAAACACTTGTACCTTTTAGAAACTTAAATCTTTACCACATATATTATATTCTCTCATGTATTTAAGGAATAATTCAAAAGCAAAAAGTCAAACACTCTAATAAGTAAATATCTCCTGTTCCATTAGAACACAATTAATTCGTTGCTTAATATTTTCTTTTTGATGAAATCATTGCTTAATATATATTTTACCAGAAGTACTCAATGATCATAAAAGGACAAAATATTTAGCTTAATATAACTTATTAAATATATAATTAGATGACAAAATATTTAAGGGATCGACATCCTAATTCATGTTTCTTTCCTACAATAATTAATAATATCATTTAAATCATTGATCATCATTTTTTAAGAGGTGATTATTTTTCTTTTTCAGCAAAAGGTGATTATATTTCAATGGGTATATAAATTATATACAGCATAATAATCAAATACAAACATATTTAAATCGACCAAAAAATCCATGTTATTTATAAGAGCATCTCCAATGTAATATTCTATTTTTCCTACAAAATAGAATAAAAATAAAAATGGAATAAAAATATTTCAACCCTATTTTATTTATCGCTCTATAATGGAGTGATGAACAAATAAAAATTAGACTACTCTACTTATGGAGTAAACACTATTATAGAGTGAGATATGGAGTTAGGTTGGAGCAATCCTTACTCTATATTCATTTTTACTCCATTTTGGAGAAAAAAATAGAGTGGAGTTGGAGATGCTCTAAGTCATCTATCATTATGATTATTCTTTAGTGAATCCTAAATGAGATTCGTTTAATTTTATAAATCTCATATTTCAGGTTAAAATTTATAATATTGTAACAATATATCATTATAAAATATTTGTTCACAAAAAGAAAGAAAAAAACATAAACTTCTTTTTAAAATCTTAAAAAAATATTTTTATAAGCATCAAAAAATAGTAACAAACAATATTGAATTTAAACTAAATGATGTAAACCTAGGCAGATGGTAACATGCGCATATTTCTTTTTGTTTGTCATCTACATGCACATATTAATATATAAAATATTTATAAAACAAAAACTACTGTTACCATCAATTAAAAAATGGTAAACAAACATATGTCAGCTCATTTAATTAACTAATCTAAATTGAATTACAATAATTAAAATTAATTCTCCAAACTCAAATATAGTTAAAATAATTTATTATACAATTAAAAAAGTAAATAATCAATGGCCTCAAATTTTATATCTGTTGCCAGATGACGTTCGAGATAAAGCATTTTTATTTCTTGCTCGCTATGTTTCAAGTTGCAGTTTATGCCATCTGGCATGAGAGAAACACCAGATGTCTGGGAAACCCAATATTTTGGTTAGGTATGCTCAGTTTGTTGGATAAACAAATCAAAAACAAGATTTCTGCCATGATATGAAAAAACCACGGAGTGTGGCTTGAAAGTCGGTGACACACTAACTATTAATCTTTCAACCTCTGAATAAGTCGGTGACACACTAACCTATTAATCTTTCAACTTCTGTTTCAGTGGTCTCAAATGTAATCTAAAATTATTTTTTGTTCAAAAAAAAAACTTAACATTAATTCAAAAAAGAAGTCAAATAATAGCTAACTTATATTTAAGAAAATATAAAGTATGAACTTATATTATTTATAATAAGTTATTTATAACAAATAAATAAGATTTCAAAATCTAGTTTATTCTTAAAGTCTTTGATTCATCACTAGTCCCATAAATTTATAATTTTCATCATTAAACCACACAAAACTTTTTATTTCTAATTAATTCCACATTTGCAAACATATCTGTGAAATTGTGTGATAGTTTTTTTTTTGTGTTTTAGCAATTGCGTGTTTACACAAAATTGGTGTCAGACGTTCAAGTTAATGTTCCAAAACAGTTTTTATGGAAAAGTAACTAGTCTCATTTAATATTTTAATGTATCACTAACAAATATTTTAATTATTAATCTGGTTATGTTACTATTAAGACTATTAAAATATCATTACATAGCCATAAAACTATAACAATCCACCTTCTCTGTCTGTCTTCGTTTAGACCCATATTCAGTTTATCCAAATAACTATAAAACTTCTAACATAAACCCATATAATGTAAATATGCTGTTAAATTTTTTTTACTGCGTCTACGGTGCATGTTCTGAAGCTTCTAAATTAAGTTCTCATTTACAACTTTTGGGTGAGAACGCAATGCTCGGATCTTCAAAGTCACTTCGATGACTGAGCAGGCTTTCTTCAAAGTTGTGGATTGTGCAATGAGAGACAGGTTGCTGTTTTTTTTCCTTTGATGGTTGCGTTTTCGCCGTCTCTGTTTGAGTTATATTTTTGGTTATATCTCTTCATGGTTAATCTTCACTTTATCTTCCTTTATTGCTTTTCTATTGTAATTAACTGTGTTTTACAACATTGTAAAATTCGGAAAATTGATATGAATTTTAACATTTAGATTTTTTTTTTTTAGTATTTGCACTCCATGCACACAAAATTCGCCCTATTTGCACTCTATACACAATATCCCCTCAATTTTCCTCCCTCATCTTTACCATTTTCCTATCATTCTATTCTATGGTATCCCACTTATTTTAGGATATTGAGCTAATTTGATTTTTTTTTGTAACTAATTCATTTTTTTAAACGACTGCTTTAAGCCTAGAATTTGTTTTACAACTGACGCATGGCTCTTCTCCATGAGTTTTTAGAAAATAATAATAAAAAGTAAAGAAAATTGAGAGAGGAAGAAAAAAAAGGCGAGAAGGCAATGGTCGTACGTGGAAACTCAAAATCTTTTCGTGGAAAGTTCAGTTCAGGTCGTATTTTCAATGGTCAATACTAATTTAATGCCTTTAATGATAATATAAAACTTTGTTCTTAGAAATTGTCTGCCCATCAGCAGTGGGCTTATCGAAAGAGTATGTCACACAGATATTTTAGTTTTGTTATTAAATTTTAAAATAAAAAAGGCTTAATCAGTAAGAGAAAAAATATAAAAGGGCATTTACAGTTGACAAAAAAATAAAAGGGCATCTTAACTTTCTTTCAGTCTCTGCAGTCTGCAGAGAAAGCTTCTACCGGTTTGTTCTCTTTGGTTCTTTTTTAAAAAAAAATTGATCCTAAGAACTCTATCGAGAGATTGTCACTAATTGTGGCCTTAGGCTGCAACCAAAATTTCTTCATAGTTTTCCGTTTTTCTTTTTGTCAGCATGTCTTCATAGTTTTCTTTTTTTATCTCTGTTCAGTATTCTGCCTGAAAACCAGCAACTTTCTTCGTTTTTCTTCCCTGCTCATGTTGTAACTTGTATTGCTGGTTATTATCGCAGCTGTTACCAAATAGGTGGTTACGAGCGATAGTTTTCAGGTGGCAAGAGGTTTTAAATCCTGCTATTTTGTTTCCTTGCCTCAATGTCATGAAAAAGCCAGAAATAGTTCCTACACGAAATAGTTTGCCTTTTCTAGGTTTGTTTTTCCAGTTTCCAACAAGGATTTTTCCAACTTGTGTGGACTTCATCCCTCGTTATCCAGTGGGGGTCTCAGTGCGACCGCCAATGACCCACTTCAAATTTCACATTTTTAACTTTTTTTCTAAACATATAATTTAGATATAGTATTATATTTAAATATCGATAGTGTTATAGAAATATGATAAAAATTTGAGAAACAAAGAAATAAAATAATAGTTAGTTTAATAATCTTCAAATATTTATCTTCTTAAATAATATTTTTAGAAAAAAATCGATATAGTTTGAGAAACAAAGAAATAAAATAATAGTTAGTTTAATAATCTGTAAATATTTATTTTCTTAAATAATAGTTTTAGAAAAAATTCTGCCAAAGGGCCCTGAAATGTATTGAGCCAGTCATGTCGCTATCCATATTTTATAGACATTTGTAATACATTTGCATTTTGTTCTCTTTTTTTTCTGTGACTGTTCTTTTTTTGCATTTTGCTCTTGACCGTTTAACCTAAAACTACTTTGTTTTGTAATTGGCAGCGTAACATAAAGGAAAAGAACAAGAAGGAAAATGGGTATAAGCAAAAAAAAGAGGGATAATTTCAGCGAATCTGGCCCCAAGCATGTCCCTCTTACCCCTATTTGCTGGTAACATTTTTGTTTTGTTTTGTATAATATTTTTTCTTTGAAATTTTAAATTCTTTCGTAAAATATTAGAAGAGAAAATGTTAAATAATTTGCTTCAGAAGATTACATAACGCTAAGAAGTTTGTTTTCCTACTAAAATGAATTTGTGAATTAATGCAGGAACCCAAATTATATAGAACGTAAAGCGTTATTGTGTGTAAACAGGAACTTTTTTTTGTCAAAATTATAAGGTTTCATTTTACTATACGATTTCTTTCGTCCTTTTGAGAAATGACTTTCATTTTGCAATGCTCTAAATAAAATTATGCTATCAGTCTATGATTTTAACATCATAACCAGGGGCGGATGCACATAGAGACTTACGGTGTCATGTGACCCTATCTCTTTTTCTGTTTTCCTTCACTAATTTACATTAAAAATTTGTAATGTCTTCATTTCGAAAATTAAACATGATGAGAATATACCATGTAACCCCGTCAAAATACTGGTCTAAAATATATAAAGGTTGTGAAATAGAGACAATTGAAATTTGAAATTATCATAAGGAGCTAGAGATTGACAACATCATAAAGATATATAGATTAACAACATCTATCTTATTAAAACAAAAATTCATTTGAAACTAAACTTTTATGTGTTATTTACTAAATATGACATTAAAATTTGTTTGTTCTTTAGATTTTCATTAATATTAATAAGGTCAAATCAATGTATATTAATTAAAGAAAAACAAAATTATTATTTTAATTCTTTTTTGTTTTAACTATTTTTCTTAACTAATTAAAGAACAAAAAATAATTAATTCACAATATCTTTTAACTGTTTTTTGTTTATTTTTTTTATTAAAATATTTTCAAATTCTATTTTTATATAATTAATGGTATTTAATAAACTATTGTTAAGTTCGCAACTAATTTTAGATATAATAATAAGTGAATATATTATTAAATTTAAAGCAAAAAAAAGAAATTCTAATATCTATGAAATAAATAAGTCATTTCTACAAGTATAATATATATTTTATTAAAAATGATGATATAAAAATTTTATAAATCGGTTAGAAAATTTAAAGTAAAAATTAGCTAATATTTTATATATAGTTTTCATATTTATTATAAATACAACATCAGAAAATATTTGATATTACTATTTATAATAAATTAAACATGACTTTAGTTTTTTTTAAGTGACAAAAATATATGTAAGTTGTTATTAGTTACAATTCTCTGACTAGTAGTATTTAAGATAAATAAAATTATTTATAAAATCAATGCAATTTAAAATTAATGTTCAGCTGTAAGTAAATATAACTAGGTTTTGCCTGCACTCGCGCGTTTAAATTTTTTCAAAAATTTATAAATATTAAATACCATTAGAATAATTTTTCTAAAATTTATAAATTTTCAAAAACCATTAGCATAAATTGTTTTCATGCTTTTGGCAGCATAAAAAACTTTACTTATATGAAGCATGAAAAAACAATTTCAGATATCTTAGATAGTTTTCCTTGTGTTAGCACTTATTTTATAGTTAATCACTTACGGATAATGATATAATGAACCAACAATATAAAATATGGATGCACCAAATATACATCTCTTATATCAATTAATA
Organism: Raphanus raphanistrum subsp. raphanistrum; assembly: GCA_019706035.1. NCBI lineage: Eukaryota > Viridiplantae > Streptophyta > Magnoliopsida > Brassicales > Brassicaceae > Raphanus > Raphanus raphanistrum. The sequence continues at coordinate 20,015,124 of CM033983.1, forward strand.
TTTAGTATCAATCTGAAACATATACCAAAATGAGCCTTTAATAAAAAAAACACCAAAATGAGAATCAACCAATATATCAAAAGTTAAATAATCATAAATAAGATGATATATCCTGAATAAGATGATTTAATATTGTGATCGTCTTAAATCACATGTTTAATTAAAATATAAAATAAGTAAAATTATTAATTATATTTATTAAGTATATGATAAATAAACAAAATTACCTAAACCAATGGAAAATATGACAAATAAGAAAAATTACGTAAAATTTTACTTAAAAACATCAAAATAAGAATCAACAAGCAGATATCAAAAATAATTATAAATAAGATGATATATACTAAATAAGATGTTATAATATTGTGATTATCTTAAATCACATGTTTAATTAAAATTATTAAAAAATAAGCAAAACTATTAATTATAATTATTAAGCATATAATAAATAAATAAAATTATCTAAAACTATGGAAAACATGACAAATAAGCAAAATTACCTAAAATCATGGAATACATGACAACTAAGCAAATTTACTTCTCAAATAATAGTATAGATAGATAGATATAGATTTGCATTGGAATTGTAAAGCTAAAAAAGAAAGAATTTCACTAATTATGAAATAAAGTGAGTAATGCTTTAAATATTTTTAGTCAGAAACTAAATATAATAATTTCTTTGTTATTAATAGGAACGACTCGCACCAAGTAACCGTAGTGCTAGCATGTTTGGTAAATGGAGTCTCCGCAATGCAACGAGATAACTCAAAGAAACGGAACCCACGACCAGTGGCGGATTTATAACTATTATTAGTCGGGGGCACAAAAATCTGTTAGTAGCTAACTCGAAATTTCATAACTAAAAATACTTTATAAATTTATTCTAAAATTTTTTATTATTTGAAATCTTTTCACTACTACTTCATTTGTTACTTTTATCAAATAATTTTTCAAACATAAAACAACACAGTCAATTAAAAACTGACACTTATTCGCTTTCACAAACTAGTCTTTACAATACTTTTCAATTGAAATTTTGTACGCTAAAAAATAAAAAAAGATATCACAATACTATAGTTTCTAGGTTCACTATTTTTATTACTTAAATCACATAAATGAGAATTATCATTCAATTTAACTTTTTAGCTTCTCTATTGAATTTATTAGGCGGGATCTTTTTATCTGTCTGCAATTAGATTTTTGTAATTAGGAAAAAAAATAATTGGTAAAAACTAAAAAAGACACAGAGACAAAAACTTAAATATGGTATAACTAGGTAAAAAATTCAACTTTCATTATTAATTTTCTTTACTTTTTAATTGAGATTTACAAAACTGAACTTACCTTTCTTTTTATATTGGGTTACAATAGATTTATGGTCAAATAATTACTGTCTTCTAGATTTTATCATAGTTCTCGAGTGCTTTATACATACATAATTATACATAGTTAAATATATATATATATTTTTAGAAAAGTAGTAGGGGGCACGTGACCCCATAGTCTATTACGTACGTCCGCCCCTGCCCACGACTAGCCAACTCCTGGTGGGAATCCCTTGGTTTTTCTTTATTCAAAACCTTGATCAATCCAGATGACGGCTCCATACACGGAGCCGTTTACAAGTACAACCACTACAACAGTGACCAGAAGAACCCGCTTTAAGTGATTGCCTTTCGCGGCGTGATGCTAAGTTCAAAAACTTTGAAGTCAGATATTAAGCAAATCCTTCGATGCCCACTTAACATCCTTGACAAGGGAAAAAGGTTTGCTAGTGCCAAACTAGCAATCGAAAATGTGCTGTCCTATCCCAACGCCGAGACGGAATCTGTCTGGCTCGCCGGACACTCTTTGGGAGCAGGCATAGCGTTGTTGGCCGGGAAGAAAATGGCGAGATCTGGATCACCCCTCAAGACTTATGCATTCAACCCGCCCCACTCGGATCTTCTTGTAGAGCAACTATTAGATAACGAAATGATTAAAGTCAAGGCTAAGATCTTCAGGAATTTCATCAGAACCTCCGCAGTCTCGCTCTTACATCTCCAGGTAAAAATGTATAACCTTAGTACCGGACGTAAGAAGTTAAAACTTTTGCAATACTAAGATCATTTTGTTTGAAAATCTATCTATTTTCTATTTTATTAAAACAGAAGTACAAAATTAGATTAAGCCTTAAATTTACAATTTATTTACACATATATGCCATTGAAGTAATCAATGAACTTATTTTTCATATTTATTGTCTTTTTCTGTTTTAGTAATGCATTATTCCTAATTAGCTTTTAACTAAAAACATGTATTTTCCTAATTTGATTTTGACTAAAAATACGGCAATACAATTTATTCTCACTTTCCATTGTTCAGTTTTATTTTATTATTATACATAACTTTGACTTATGATAAAAATTAACCTTAGAGCTATAGCTTTTCTTAATCTAAACCACAATAAGTGTTAAATTTAGTTTACCAATCAAGTTTTGTGTTCTTTATGGACAAACAAAATTATTATATTCAAAATCCAAACAAAGTATAAAAAAACTGTTAATATAAAAAGAAGAATGATTTGATTACTCCCTCCATACGTGAATATATGTGATAACTAAATCGCCTAATTTGTTCCCAATATCATGTTTTAAAAATCATTTTTTCCTTGATTTGTGGATCACTATACTTTATCTAAAAATCTACAGATTCTGTAAATCAGAAAATTAGTACAGTAAACCTCTATATTGAGTATTGTGAATAATTAGCAAACAATTTCCTAAATTTGTGCTAACTAATATAATTGTAATTGACATGATTTTTCAATAGTATAAATATAAATAACAAAATATATCAAATATTATATTACATTATAAAAATTTAAATTTCTTTCTGATAATATATTAAAATATCAAATATTAAAGAAATTCAATAATTTTATATATAAACTAATTGTTGTAGTATGAAAAGATAAGAATACATGTTTGGACGCAGATTAGTCTTAATAGTTTCATAATTTATTATCCAACAAACTACAAACAATTGAAAACTTGATCAATAACAAATTAGATACATAAAAAGCACATTCGTGCGGATGTTCATATATAACTCCCGTTAGATTTGTTTATATGATAGTCAATATAGTGATATAATAAATGGAAAAATGACACAAAATAAAATCACTCAATGTAGTTAATATTTGAAATCATTAAAAATTATATAATACGTCTAAACTTACAGTTTATCTTATAATATTTAGTACAATTCTATATTATTAAAATAGAAGTACAAAATAGAAATACCTTTTAGTTTTACCAATTATTTACATTAAAATGCCACTGAAATAATTATTGAACCTATATTTAAGTATATTGTCTTTTTAATTTAATAATAAATTTAATCATTTAATATATTTTCTTAATTTAAATAGATTTCTTTAATCGAATCTTAAACAAAATAGTTTTCCCAATAGAATTCCTAATAGATTTCGTATTAACATAATAATATTTGAATATTTATTAATAATAAATAATAGAATAAAAAATCACACATCATAATCAATTTATACAACATATAAATAAAATATAAAATAATTTATTCATAAATTATTAGTATAATTATTTCATAATATAAGTCCATTTAATTATAAATATTAGATTTGTTTATATGATACATTGTGATATAATAGACAATTAAAATCAGAAAATATAATTATGTAATATATTCTAATTTACATATATATTATACCATTAGTAAAAAGAAAAAAATAAAAGTGAAAGCAAATATTTATACGGAAAAAATATTTATAGAGTCACGGATCAAACTATACAAATAAACAACAACAACGAAAGATTATATTTCTTTAACAAATTTATTTTAATAAAAATTATAGTTCCGAATATGTTTATATATTTATAAGTTTATTTTATTTATAAGTTTATTTTATATTAATAATATAAACAAAAAGCTAAAAACATAAAATAAATACCCGCCCGGTTAGGCGGATTAAGGTCCAGTTATCTTTACTTTGTCGACCAGGAAAGTTATAACTTCAGTTTCCTTTTTTTTAAACAACATTATTAAAAACAACTAAACCGAATCTACTCTTTTAACTTCTTTTAACGATAACAGAGTCAAGAAGACGATCCAAGAACAAGAGCGTGGACACCTTACTTATACGTGAACCCAGCAGATCCAATATGTTTAGCATACACTCATGATTTCAGACACAAAAGTGAGCCTACGATCGGAGAAAGCAAACTTGAGAGTGACGCTGTTAAAATCTCAGTTAGGAGTGAACTTTTTGGAAGACGACGAACACCATCATCACCGTCAGATTTTCCAGGGGAACCTATTCAACTTCTTTCATCAGCAGATATGACGGTAAACAAGACGGCTAGTATTAGGGAAGCTCATAGGCTTAAGCAATGGTGGGGGCCTGCAGACCCAGTGCTTAGGGAATATTGGGGAATTCGCAGGATTGGTTAAAATGCATTTATACCTGTTAACATGGATCTTCGCCGTTTGGGAACTTTCTGCTTATTTTACCTTGTTTCTTCTTGTTGTTTTTTACCACATATTTGAATATTTGTTGTCAAACCTCTTTGAAGTAATTGTACTATCTATATTATTAAAATTGTAGTACAAAATAGAGATGTTTGGATATAAGGATATGATTCTTAATGATATTTGTTTGGAAACATGTATAATTAGAGTTATCTTATTAAACTGTCAAATATAGGGCTTTAATCAATCATTCAAAATCTCGTGGCCCATTTAACTTCTAAACCATTTGTTTTAACTAACCTTGATTTTTTTAAAAAACTTGCTTCCCACGTCATTTGTTTCTGCGCACAAGATCTCTCTAACTTGACCGTGATTCTTCCCAATCGTCTTAATTAGTTACCTAAAATATAGACAACAATATAACAAAAAAAGGATTTTAGAATCCAAAATTCATTCAAAATATATGACTATCACAAGAATATATCGGCAAGCAATCATCTCTAAATAACCTAGATTACTCGCCTCCCTATATAATCTATATTTATCTGCGCATCCGAAACATAAAAAATAGACTATTATGGCTATGGTTACAAACAGCGAAATTGTTATGTTGAACAATCTCAAATCATATAAGACTACCGGTAAGGTTGAAGTGAAAGTTCTTCATTCGTGGACAAAACTCAAACTATTCTGGAGAAGACACTTTCAAGTTCATACTCGAAGATAAGATGGTATGTCTTTCATTTTTAACTATTAGTTTTCTACAACTTTATGTTATTTGTTTGACTAAACTAATGTATGACTATTTGTTATTGTAGGGATCCGAGATACATTGTACCTGTAATAGGGTCTTCCTTGATCGTGTTAATAAATTGCAGGTTGGTCAATGGAGGTTCTTCCAGAACTTCTCTGTTTACACAGATACCGTGATGGATAGACCAACCAGCCATAAATTCAAGATCTCCATCACAGGGAATTCCATTGTGACCAGTTCCTGTCTCAGTACCTGCGAGGTATCAAGTTTCTTATTTTATAATTTCTCTAATATATGAATGAGATTGTTTGGACCTAAACGTTTGATCTGTTCTTAGATTCGTTTGATTGATCATAACAAAGAAAGTTCATCTGAAGAGGTTTCAAAACATTTTTCAAAGCGTAAGGAAGGAGATGCTGATCTTAATGACATGAATTCTACCAAGACCTGTATTTTCACATGGACAGCTATACATGGTTGTTTCAAGGGTGACATCAAAGAACATCAAAGAAGGGACTGAAAATTCTGATTGTCGACAAAGATGGCTAACCTAAAAGAAAAACTACTGATGTTGTTTTCCAAGAGGTTTATAATAACCTGGAAGAGTTTGAGTGATAAGGTATTGTCTACTTATGTTATCTTCTTTTCTGCTGTTGTAGATATTTAAAAAAAAAAAAACCTCGCAATTGTTTTTGAGACATGCAGGTTCTGATGATGCATTAAAATTCGTGGGGGTTTATGGTGTTCCTTTCATGATTCATAAAAGCATTATTGTTTTTCGAGCATCAAGTTGAGGAAGTGTGGTTCAGAAGATGGTCGTTTTAGTTTGACAGATTAGTGTTTTTCTTTAAGTGTTATACTTTGTATTTTTCTTGAAGTAATATACTTTAGAACGACTTTGTTATTTATAACACATTCATTCACAAGAACCCAAATATGCATCATTATTCAATCAATACTAAAGCCATATAGTACTATCTAAGGAAATGGTTCAATCCTATTACTAAATCTACATCCTATTACATTGCTTTCATCTGAGTTAAGATCATAGTTACTAACCGTGAGTTGTTGTTTCTTGCACTAGCTTGCTCAACGTGGGAGAGACACTTCTTTCTTCACAGCTTCAAATTGTTCCTTCACCAACATGTTTTCATTATAAACAAAAAAATTCTGCAACTTTGATAGATAAGTAAATACACATATTAAAAACCACCTCTACTTACTTTTTTCAACTTAGCTGAGCTCTGATCACGAAAATACTTTCTTCCTGCTCCATTGCCTTGCTAAAGAGACGATACTCTGTAAAAGCAAGCCGATGACACTCCTTTGATAGAACTTCCCGAGCTATCAACTCCACTACAGCTCCCACAAACTGCTTCTATGTTTGCAGGAATTCTACAGAAGATGTTATGCCAATTCCAATTAATATACACACAAAGAAACTAAATAAACAATTAACAAAAATCAGAAACACCTTTCCTCCTAGCAATTACAGATTTTTCAAGGCGCGCCAAGAGCTGAATTTGCAAACACATAAATGAAATTTGACAAGAAACATCATCACCAAATGAATATACAGTTACCAAATTCTCTAATTAATTGAATAATTAACAAAAAAAATACTTACCAGGTAGACTCCGACTATCTCAAAGCCACTGGCCTTTTCTCTGTTCTTATTCTTCTCCGAAGACATGATTTTTTATAAACAGATCTTCTATAGTAAGTTTCTTAGCTTGACCCGTCCTCCCATTCTAATTGATTTAGATCGCCAACTATTTATGTCTAAGAAATCAAACAAACCTAGAGAACATCAAAAACAGAAGCTTTATAGAAATAAAACAAATCCAAAAGATTCTCAAAAACATAAGCTATAAATATCCTTTTTCACTTACGATCTGCAGACATCTTAGTTTCGATTTGTTATCAGAAGAACATGTCGTTTTGATCTAAGCTTTGTTTTGATCGAAAAACTCATGTCTGTTGTGTTTCGACGTGACAAAGAAACCGTTGGTTTCTTCCTGGAAAAAAAATTAACATATACCTAATGGGTTTGTTTTGATACAAAAGCTTTTTAGGCCCAAATCACATTAAAAACATCCCAGTCCAAATAATAATGTTAATTTCCTTTTCATTGAAATTTTTATTAATATATCGTTTATAAAAATGATTTTAGGGAATATAATACATATGGTTAAAAATACTTTTCTTCTTTGTTTCTGTAAAAACATTAATTTCATCTGGAAGATATAGACTTTGTTTACATAAAATCATTAAAACTTATATCATATAAGTATTTACTAAACTATTAACATTTCAATATGATATATAAATTTTAATGTAACATTTTGTAAAAAAAAGACATGTTTGAATGGAAAACAAATAAAACTTTTAAAAAAACTTAATAATAAAAACGCGATTATATTCTTTAACAAAATCGTGACGCATCTAAAATATATAATATTCACATGGAAAACAAAAATCAATATATACAAAAACCGATTGATCATATGCAAATAAGAAAAACAACATTAAGTACAGTAGAAAGGCCAATTTCTAAACAAAATTTAAATATAGTTTTTATATTTCAATTTTTTCAAAATATAGATATATATATGTATTTAATTATATGATAATGCGTAAAAGTACTATAAAAAATATGATGAGACATATATGATATATAATATTGACATAAAAAACATTTAAAAAATAATAGTGACATGTAAAACATAAAAATATGATAATAGATGCTGAACAAAAAAAATAGTGATAATAAATAAACTTATGTCTTTAAGATATTTGTAGTGCGAAAAATATCTGAAATACCCAAATATATCTAATATACACAAACATTTGAGATACTTTGGATACCCAATCGATTGTCGGTAAGATCTGAATACAAACAGAAACCTGGAGGTCCAAAAAATACTTATTAGATACTTTGCTTTGAGTTTGGATCCGAACCAAGTACAAATGCATCGTCAGTCAGTATATATCTTTTTAGTTAGATTTTATTACGAAAACAAAACCCGCGCTTTTAAGCGCGGGTCAAAATCTAGTAGTTATTTAAAGTTTCTGTACAACGTTTGAGATTTTTTATGAAAAATTACATCCACTAGCGCACCCTTTTTTATAATTCACTCGAATGTAATAATGCAGTTTTGCTGACCACTACAATGTTCAAAACAAAATTAAATATAATTTTTATATTACTAGGGGCTGGATTGGATATGACTAATTTGTTATTTGATAAAAAAATATTTATATAGCTATTCACGTTGGTTGTTGAATTAGTTTTTGGAAAAAATAACTATGCGAATGTTTCATGCACGCAAGATTTTGTCGTAGATGAAATTTATATAAGGGATGGTTAAGATTAGTGAAATTTTTCATCGTAAAATGTTCCGCGCTTCCAAAGCGCGGATCAAAATCTAGTATTAATTACATTGAGTGATTGACAAGGTCGATTAATAATAGGGGATTTACATATATTTAGCATCTTTGGTTTATAACAATATATATATCTTTCATAAATAAAGGAGGCTTTTTTTTTCTCCTCGAGGGGATTAATGCCATGTGGCACTCTCTTTTAATCATTAAATTTCATCTAATTTCTGATTTTTTTGTGGGCTTCTAATTGGATTTCGTATTTGGTTTTTGGTTTAATTTAAAAAGGCCTGGATTGTACACAAATTAGACCCACGTGGTCTTTTTCTTGAAGACTCCGCCGCCTTAAACGATCACCGTCGAAGCTCTGTTTCTTTTCATCTTACCGACCACCAAAACTGGAGACGTTACGGAATGAGGATCAATCGAAACGACGTCTTAAACGCTGTCATTAACAATAGCTCCACCATTACTTCCTTTCTGTGAATCATGGAGAATCTTCAGCTATAAAAAGGTATGTTCTATCCCGTCAAATATATATGTTCAGTTTATTCAATTATAAGTTTTTTATATTTTTAGTGTTATTGTTTTGCATGAGAAGATCTCTTTTTTTGTTCTTAGCTGCTTCTGTTTCTGAATTTTAATTTAAAAATTAAATTATTTTGACGATGACTACACCCAGATTGATAATGAGAGTTCGATCTTATCTAAAGTCTGTTTTTTTCTTAAAACTTTGTCGTCTTCTTCTTCTTGAACCAGAACTTTGTCTTATGTTTATGTTTTAAAAGTTCTTGGCTGATCTGTTCAACTGCGTTCGTTGTTCTGTTCAGTTTGTAAACTGTATATTTCTTTAGTTCATGTTGTTCGATGATACTGAATGTTTCTATCAACAAGCAGGAGTCAAAAGAGAACTGGCCTACGTGAAGAAGCTTCGGCAATATATTGTCTACAGGAGATGACAATAGTGAGTCTCTTAGCTCTTAATGTTTTTGATAAGTTCTCTTAAATGACAATGTTTACTACAGATCTGTACATGAAACTAAGCGTTAGAATCACAAGCCAAATACCCAAAACCGAATCAGTAGGACATTTTGTACAAACTTAACCAAAAAGTCGAACATATTTTGCAACCCACTATGATCTGTGCAGCTCATTCAAGGCACCTTTTCCTATCTACAGATACACTACATCAAAGTCTTCAATTGACCTCTTCAATTCATCGTCACCATCTTCTACACCCGTAGCATTTAATATTTATATACTAATTAGATTGTGGAAACAAGCGATATTGATGTACAAAATGATATTGGAAAATATTAAAGATAACTTATAGTCGGCTTTCTTAAATTCACCAGTATACATTGATTGCTATTTGACGTACCAACACCCAATTCCATGGTGAAAAAGCCTCATTTGGACCAACCGGCTTGAAAGCATACTCAAGTAAAAGAAACACTATACAAAACTAAAATAAATCATCTACAATCACCGGAAATAATTATAACACACAGCGCAATCAAACAAACATGGCAATATTATAAAATAAAGTATACTAAATATCATACCAACTTTACATAAAAACATGTAAAAGCCAAATCAATAGGAAAAAAATAATTAACAACATTATAAAAATATGAGTTATTCTTACTTTATATTTTCTTCAATGTCAAATTGAAAAAGAAATCAAATAGGAAAAATTTAAATCATTACATTTTCCATAATTTTAAAATTTAATAGTTTTGTGTTCTCTGACAAAAATAATGCCAGTGATCACTTTTGGAAACTTAAATTAAAAAAAAAATATTTATTACTTTCAATATAAGGTAAATTTTTAAATGTTTTATAAAATTAAAATATATTTAATTATAAAATAGTTTTAGTATAAACTCACCCGCCCGTAGGACGGACCAACCCCTAGTATATATATATATCAAAGTGTGATGAACGAGTTACACATATATGACATTTAATTCATATTTATCGTAGATAAATCATGACTTTAATTAGGTTTAGTAGACATATATAAGACTGACTCACTACCTTCAATTCCATTCTTTTTAGTCATAACCTCAACCTGAAACCTTTGAAACTTAACTCATTATCCTTAATGGTTAAATCACTGCCCTGGCTGATCTGAAACCATTCAAGATATTTTCTTAAAATTATTTTGTGTATTTTTTTAATATCTATTTTTAAAAGCAATAACATAGAAACTAAAAGATAGAAAACTCAATATCCATTAAAAATCAAATTATTGTACTTTATAAATTATACTAGATACAGGGAATAAAAAATTAAGTAAAATATAAATAACTATTAAATATAAATTATATAAAAATACTAATGATAAAATTTATATTATTAAATTTAAAAACAAATTTCTGTGATTATAAATATACAACTTTTATATTATGTATAACATATACGAAAGTTCAAACAACACAATAATATTAGATTATCATATATAAAATACATAATCTTAAAATGTCATTATATGTTGTTTGTACAATCAGCACCAATAATATTAAATGTACTTTTTCTTCAACTATTTTTAGATTTAATTTGGTTTTGCATTTATTTAAAAAAATAAAATGAAACCATTGGTTCGACATCAAAAAATCTAAAATTCATATAACATATGAAACCAAACTAATAATAATATTTCTGGGTTTATCACAAAAAAATGAAAAACTTTACTCATTTTAATTGGACAAAACAAAATAAATATGCATTTAAAATTGTAACTATATTTTACACGACTAAAAACAGAAAAACAAAACACCATAAAACCGAACCGATAACCAGATTAAACATAACTAATATCTTTTATCTAGAAAACAAAATTAATAATCTCATTCCGCGAAAGGCGCGGATTACTACCTAGTATAAATTGAAACTCAAGCAAAATAATAAACACACATCAAAACCCATTAGAAATTTGAAACCATTAAAAAACACTCAACCAATCAAAAATTGTCAGTTGTTAATTTTTCCTCCATGAAGATAAAAAATGCTACTTTATTGTTATAGATTTTCTAAATTGTATTCTTAGAGCATGTTTAACGGGGCGTTCTTAGGATTGGGATTCTTAGCTTTTTTAGTTATAAGTTAAAAGACGGTTTCTTATATTCCGCTAAAAACACAAATCCTAAGAACGCTCCATTAACCATGCTTTTATTGAAAAATTGTTAATAAAATAATTGTTGATTGACTTCTGGGTATTTTCAATATGAAAGAGTGTCTTGAGATCTATATAATCTCTTCCCATATATATACAAAAGTTCTATAATTAGTTTATTTGATTAGATTCATTGATCAATTTTCGATTTGATTTTGACATATTTCTTGAGAATACAAAAAGGTATATATATTGTTTCTTTCCTTAACTTCTTCTAATTTTTCCTTTTTTTCCTGGTGCATCATCCATTTATTCTGTCTTCTCCACTATATTTGATGAAAAAATGGTGACGATAAAATCAAGAACAATTGATGTTTAGATCAGGTAGAGAAACATATGGAAGAAGAAGCTGGTGATATGGTGAAAGAGGGGCTAATGGCCTCTCAAAGAGAAATCTTCAGTATTTCTGGTCCCGTTCATCTAACTTCCATTGATTGGTATCTTCCTATTCTATCTCTTTCATTTCAACCACATATCGAATCTTCCAAAATCCATTTCACAACAAACTCATCACTAATCACATATTTTTGCTAATTCAACGGCTTTAGCCACATAGTCAACCTTCATATTCTTAAATCCTTAATCCTTCACAAATCTATATATATTATTACAGTTTAATAAACCAAAGTCAATGTCTTTGATAGGAATAATTCGTACCATAGAACCTCGGTGGCATCATGTTTGGTACAAGCAGTGTACACCCTGGAACGAGACAGACAACAAAACCGGATTGGTTTCAAGTCACAAGCTAATCATTGGTGGGAGTTTTTCAACTTCACTTTAGCCGAAACCCTAATCGACCAATCAGACGGATCCATATATGGAGCCGTTTTCGAGTACAAACTCTTCTCTTACAATTATTACATTCATCCTCATTCGAAAACACCTCCTCGTCACGTGATAGCGTTCCGTGGTACGATCATGAAGCGGCACTCTCGGTCAAGTGACCTTAAGCTGGACCTACGTTGCATTCGCGACAGCCTCCAGGACAGCACAAGATTCATGCATGCGATAGAGGTTGTACAAACCGCGGTCGCTAAAACCGGTAATGCAGCCGTGTGGCTCGCCGGGCACTCTCTTGGAGCCGCCATGGCTTTGCTTGCCGGGAAGATTATGACGAGGTCTGGTTTTCCTCTAGAGTGTTACCTTTTTAATCCTCCTTTCTCCTCCATCCCGATAGAGAAGCTAGTGAAGAGTGAGAAGCTTAAACATAGAGTTAGATTCGCCGGGAGTTTAGTCAAAGCAGGAGTAGCTATGGCCGTCAATGGTCGCCACAATCACAATAAGGTATTCTTCTTTCCGTTTCAAATTAAATGTCTAAGCAAAAAAAATATAGTAAAAATGTATTTAAATTTAGTTTTAATATGTTGACGTGATTTAACAAAAAACTAACAACATCTAGTGACCTGATATGCGGCTCATTGCTTTGTTTTTAGTGCGGTGTGTCATAATCCAAAGCCAAACCATTATAATGCATGCATGTTATTGTCATTTCTTACTGGTTTGTCACTGTCTTAGTGCATTGTGTTACAATGCATGCACTGACATTAGATAAGAAACACCGAGGTCATTGGTTTGAATCTTACTAGCTCTAAATATATGTACAGGGTGAGGAAGACGACACGTTTATGAAACTAGCATCATGGATACCTTATTTATATGTGAATCCTTCAGATCCAATCTGCTCAGAGTACATTGGTTATTTCAAGCACAGAAACAAAATGTTCGAGATTGGAGCTGGAAAAATAGAGAGGGTCGCAACGAGGAACTCGCTTAGGAATCTCTTGTCCGGAGGAGGAAGCAAGTGTTCGGATGCTTCATCGGAACCTCTTCATCTTTTACCATCGGCTTATATGACGATAAACACTAGCAAATCACCGGATTTTAAGAGAGCTCATGGGATCCATCAATGGTGGGATCCTATGTTCCATGGTGAATATGTTTTGTACCAGTTTAGTTAATGACCTCCACTTTTGTAGCTTCAAATGTTTGAACCCTTTTGAATTTTTTTTTTCTACTTGTCTCTTTCACAGTTTCACTTATTGTCTTCAAAATTTGTTTTTATTGTTACAATCTATAAAATATCAAGTTGGTGCAGGAGGATCTGAAGGAGAAGAGAAGTAGAGTCGAGTGAAATATCAAACAACATAACATTATGAGTTTTGTATTTATGTTCATCTTATTATGATTTTTTTTCCGTCAACTATGTTCATCTTATGATAGCATATTAAATTAACGCTTTCAACGAAAGCAAACTGTGACAAATTTTAAATTGTAGTATAGTGTATATGTGTCCGACTTGTCCATCATCAAGAACTGAAATAAGTAATACACGAACGTTATTGAAACCAAGAAACAGAAGCATGACGACCGATTTGATACACACAATCATCATAACAAACCACTGTTTCAAAAAACCAAGGTTGAGTTCAAGACAGTGACACTTATTTATTTTATTACGGACACTGGAAAGACGTCTCTGTTTAGCAGTCATAAAGACATCCTGAGGATGTTAAAAAAGATAATTTTCAATTCAATTCCGAGAATACTGGTCGAGGTAGCAATCCATAATAGCAGAGACGGTGCCGATAAACTCCTCTTCAGTTGTCTCTGGGAGCACTATAGCTTCAGCATCATTGATTATTTGTTCAATCACAGATTCTTTCTCGAGTGTTACTCTGCACATTATGCTTCCGATGGCAAAAGGTGTGAGACCCTTTGCAGCACCTTTCTTGAGAAGCATGGTCGAGATGCGGAAGACACGGGCGCACGAAGGCGGAATCTCCCAACCGTGGAGTCTCAGAAGCTTGATGTCTTCCTCAGGGTCCAAGGATTCGATGTATTCCAGTGTCTCTGAAGAGTATGGCTCTTTTGCTTGAGGCCAGTATAGCCACTCGAATGTGCAGTCTTCAAACTGGACAAATAGTAAAGTGGTTTAGTCTCAAAATATAGTGTAGCTAATTCCAATATTGTTTGGTTTATAACAGTCATGTACCTTATTTGGAAAGCAATAGCCGTGATCGATAGGAGTAAGAACGATCTGACCATCATTTCCCTCTCGGCTAACCAAAATGTTGCCACCATGACGATCTGCATTAGCCAGCCTAATGTCTAGAACCGATATCTTGTGAACCTGATTCAACTGGGAATATTCCGTATCCCATATCTTCACAAGTTCCAACATTACTCACAAACATCTGCAAGTGAACCAATCTTCGTGTTCTCCGGAGAGAAACGGTAACCGTTGGGATGGTTGAAAGTCTTTGTGCAAACATTTGACCATTGTTGTTGGCGGAACTCCAGCGAAACCGGATTGGTCACGAGGAGAAGTTCGTGTTCCAGTCATGGGATAGTCCAAAATGTAAGCAGCTACTTCTCTAAAGGCTCCTTCACCAACCTGTGTGCCTTTCTTTAGTCCCTCCCCGTCAACTGAAACACGCTGTCCGTGCGGATTGTTCACGGCCAATGGCTCCTCGTCAATGGGTTTAAAGACGGATACATATTTGTTTCCTGATGGATCTTGCATGAAGTAAGCTCCCCCTGATCCATCAGATGTTTTGATCGGGCCGTTTCCCTTCTCCAAGCCTTCTATAGTGGAGCTAATAAGCTCGTTGATCCAGTGAAGGCAGTTCAATTTCACGGTTAACAACAACAGGCTCCAGTAAGAAATCCTTTGGCTTTTCTTGTGGTGATATGAGTCTTCTTCTACCATCCACTGAGTTGTCGTTCTGAGTTACATTTTCGATAGAAACCTCAAAATCCCTTTCCCACTGGTTTTGCTCTGACTTTAGCGGATTTCCTAATCAGCAAAGTGAATCACACTTCTCCCCGTCTTTACAGAGATCAGTTATAAGTCTCTGGTCATCTAGCTCCTTCACCATCTAACGTGAGTTCATGATCCCACTGTGTTCCCCACAAGCTCGCTCTCCCTTAAAGCTATTTTCTGCTTCACGTAGCCAACGTTTCTGCTCCTCTCAACAAAGAGCTCAAACTCCTTCCCTCCAAAAGTCTTGACGGAAATGGCTTGGAGATCAGAGAGCCTAATAACCAAATGCAACAGTCTCTCATCAGCAGGACCACAATCTCGGACTTGGGAATCATTTCGAGCTGGCTCTCTACCGTCATAGTCCAGCTTCTGCTTCTTCACAAAAAATCCCTTGATACTCTGAATCCTCAGTTTCACGGATGCTATCAAATCCGACTCCATGACCCGCAAGGGGCTCAGAGATCCGGAAATAGACAGGAATATCAGGATTGGGTCGTCTAAGTCCAAACCAAACCGTCCAATAAAACCTGGAAAGTTGACAACTTCTTCCAGGGCTGGACTAAGAGCTACACTAGCAATTGACATACCAACTGTACAAACTTTCTAATACTAAAAATCCTCAAGAGCTGGGACTTCCGAGGAATGAAGAAATCCCCAAGAGCTGAACAGGGGATAAAGAAAAACAAGGCTGAAATACCAGAAGAAACTCAACCTTCCGTGTAGTTTTTAAACAGACCCAAGTTCCTGCACGGATTCAGGAACTCAGAAACGAAGTGCCTTGTAAATCACATCTTGCCAACCGAATTCATATTGAAACTAAACGAATCCCAAAACCACCTACGCCTTCATTCAGCAAAGAACCTGAACAACCAATGATCACAGGAATCAGCCAAAGATATTACTCAACGAAACATCAATCACTAATCAACCCCATCTTATAAGAAAATAGTAAAAACATTCAGATCAAACACAAAGATTTAGAGAAAGAAAAAAAGGATGTTCACACTAACCTCTCCCTCTTGTATGGAGGATGAACAAGACTTCTAATTATATCTTTAGCCAAACTATATACAGCCTTTTAAGAACTTAAGGCCTCATCTTATATAATTAGTAAACCTCAATAACCTAAAATTAGCTCAAAAGAAGCCTAACCAAACTATTCAAGTCAACAACGCCTTTATCAAAAGCCAAACTAACCCCAGGCTGGCCTAAAAGTTTTGATCTTACCAACAAAGTTTAATTATAGATTAAAAATCCATCACTCAACAAAACAGCACTATCCATTGTTTATTCGCTAAAAAAAAGTCTCCCATCATCTTAAAAAAAAAAAAAAGGTCTCCGATCATCTAACTAGCATTCACACTATGGAACTGCTACAGTAAACGAAAATTAGATTAACCTTTCTCGATCATCGAATAGATACAACCTAATCATTCATGATCTGAAGAGATAACAACAAATTAATCGATCGGAATTAAAGAAAAATATGATTCATACCTCGGAATCAAAATCCGTGAACCGATGATGGATCGATCGAAACTGTTTCGTTTAAGATCTAATCGTCGCCAATTATCCGAGAATCTGGAAACTCTTAATGCAAAATTTTCCCGAGAAAATTTGAGCGCGTGCGTGCGTACCCAGAAAGGGAGGCACAAACAGTAATCAACTACTAACAAGTCTTCTTTGAACAGCGGCGAATTTTCTGGGGATCTATTTATAGTCTTTGACCTCGCTGACTTTTGACGGAAGTTTTATGCCATCTCTAACGCCGTTAACTCTTCTCCACGGCGGAATACTGATTCCGTAACGGACGCGATTTTGTACCGTCTAAGAAGCTTAAAAAGACCCCCATTGGGTCTTCGATCCTGGGCCCTTGTGTAGTTTATTTTCTTTTCTTTTTTTTAGGTTAGGTTTGGCCTGCTTACATATTCCTAAAAACCGAATATAACCGGGATACTTCATATGAACTAAACCAGTTTATTACAAAGATCTAACCCGTTTTACCATAAGCACCAATAATTAACCAGAATGTTTGAAGGACAAAAGCAGATAAACGATTCTTATTAGACATTTCTTCTAGAGAATTAAATTGTGTAAATTAACTGGATCATTGTTATTAGTTTAATATTTTTTGTCGATGTGCAAACCTTTTTTTAATTTCTCTAATAGCATAAATCACTGTTAACCACATACTGATGGTAAAATGAAAAGTTATAAAAAAATTGAATAGGCACGAGAAAGAGTATATATTTAAGTGAAAAAGAGAGTAACAATATCACCTTCATAAAAAGGTTTGTTTATGAATTCTCATATCTTCTGTTATATATTGTGTTTCATCTTTCTCGGTATATATTGTTCATCAAGAAATATCAATAACTCATACCATTTTCTCTATTCAACAATCGCATTTACAATTCTAATTGTAGATTTGAAATACATCGGTAATTTTTAAGAATGTAGCTGAAAGAACTAAAATAAAGTTCTTTTGTTAAGATCAAAGTTGTAAATCCTCATATTCAAATTCTATTGAGGACTAAACAATTAAGTGATCAAACAGCATCATGGATAAATTTGATTGATGTTGAGACTACATAATCACTTAAAGCATCTAAATAATATCAACCACTGAAATAAAGAATCTTTTCTTATGTGAATCTCTTTTGACACCAAGTTGCAAATACAAAGTAATGATTATAGATGTTGGGATTCGAGACTACTTCAGAGACTACCTCAAGAACTACGTCAGCGAATACTTCAGGGACTTCGTCAGGATTTGGTGATGGAAATCAAACAAGATCGCATAACTTAAACCAAGACAAGGACGTCATATTAGGAAAAGGAAATATCACTTTATTCAAGGTGATAGGTTCCTGGAAATATTACTTCTCATGGAGTTATGGAAGTTGCAAGTATTTTGGAATATTTCCTAATAGGTTTATAGAAAGGGGCGAATGCCCTAATCCAACTAGGTTAATGTAATAAACTCCTACTATATAAGAGGAGCTCGTGTGCACTCTTCTCTGTAACCTTGGAAAGGTCCAAAAGGTCCAGACGTGACCAAGCAAGCCGGCTTGTGGCTTGTGTGAGAGAGAGAGAGATGTTCTATGTCTTTGTACTTAAGATTATAGTGAATTGCCTCATTGCCAGGCCCCAGGGACGTAACCACGTTTAGGTGAACCCTGGGATATCAATACTGGTGTCTATCTTCTATGTTTATTCCGTGTTCTTCTTCTGTTCTCCATAGATCTACAAACTCATACTTTCTAACGTACTACGACAAGTGCATCAGAGAGTGCTTCAGCGAGTTTGTGTGGTAAGTTTTCCCAACAAAGTGGTATCAGAGCCTTAGGTGGTGTTCTCAATGTCTACTAAAGTAAGGATTGAGGTGGAGCGGTTCGATGGGAAGGGAGACTTCTCGTTGTGGAAGAAGAGGATGCTTGCGCATCTGTCAGTCCTTGGTCTAAAGGATGTATTAGAAGAGTCCGAGTCACCTTCTGTCTCAGCTAGGAAGAAGGATGAAGACGAGGATGTTTACAAAGAGCGGTTAGAGAAAGAGGAAGCTGAAAGGCTTGAAAGATCAGAGAAGGCGATGAATCTGATCATTCTCAATGTTGGGGATCATGTGTTAAGGAAGATCGGGTTGTGTACTACAGCTGCTTCTACATGGTCTACACTGGAGAGGTTATATCTCTCAAAGACTCTACCGAATAGAATTCACTTGCATCACATATTATATATCTTCAAGATGGTTGATACTCGGAGTATGAGAAGATCAATGGCTTCTGGAAGATGGTGTCTTACCTGTCAAGCGTGAATGTAACTGTGTCAGAGGAGGTGCAAGGACGATTCTGTTGTTTGAATCTGCTACCTTCACAGTTCGGCTCTCTCAAGGAAACGCTTAAGTACGGCAAGGATGTTTTGTCGTTGTAAGAGGTGACGGTGCTGCAAGGTCTAAAGATCAAGATCTTTAAACCTCTAGGGTTTCACATGATGATGGTGAAGGATATTATGCTAGAGGCGAGTCTGAGAAAAAGATCTTGTGAAGATTGATAGGGTTGGTTCTAGATCAAGCTCAGGGTCTAGAATTACCTGCTGGTTCTGTGAGAAGCAGATGAACACCAGGAATAACTGTTATGTTACAAAGAAGAAGTATGACAAAGAAGCTGAAGTAGTGGGTGTGATAGATCCTGGTCCAGAGGGTGATGCACTATCAGTAACAGATACGCAGCGTCATGATAAGTGGGTTTTTTGTTCTGGATGTTCTTACTACAGGACGTGTAGGAGGGATTGTTTTCACATGGTTCAAGAGCTGACTTCATGGAAAGTACTTCTTGGTAATGATTGCGCGGTAGGAGTGCAATGGATTGGTACAATCAACAAAGCTTATGGAGGCTCAGTTAAGACACTGGAATCTCGATTTATTAAGCTTGGAGCATAGTGACAGACGTGGGAAGACTAAGTTTTACAAGCATGGTAAGCTAGCTCTTCAAGGAACTGTGTCTCAGTCATTGTACCTGTTAGATGGAGAAACTGCATCAGGTGGAATATATAGCAGTGGCAGAAAGAAACCATCTATGGATGAGACAGTCTTGTGGCATAGACGTCTTGAGCACATGAGTATGAAGAATCTACAGATTCTTACCCCGGAAGGGGATGATCGATAAGGAGGACGATTGGAGTTTTGGAGTTCTGTGAGAGTTTTGGGAAATATGATACATGTAAAGCTCTCAGGTATGTACATGCGGTTTTGTGTGTGGATCTCCAAATGTAACTTCAAGTCTGGTGTGGATGTTACCCTCAAGGTGACCTTGCGAATGGTACCATGTGGTCTTGTTGTCGAAAGTCTTCTTAACCAAGGGAGTTAAGCGGCGTGTTCCGTTGGTACAGACGGCGGTGCAAGATAGGTATTGAGTATTTTTGCTGGAAGGTTGAAGAATCACTGGTTTAGGTGGTCCTTGTTTTAGGAGGATGGTTATAATACTGTAGTCCACGGTTTTATATTATTGATGAAGACACTACGTCAGACCAGAAGTTGAGACTTCAGGTGGAGCTGTTGACGAAACGGCTGATATAGTTGCTGACGTAGATGTTGAACAAGGTGACGCTGCATCAGACCGGAAGTTGAGACTTCAGGTGGAGCTGTTGACGAAACAGCTGAAAAAGCTGTTGATGCAGATGTTAAACAAGGTGAAGGTCTTGAAAGATGTCGGCTAGGAATGGATAGAGTATGAAGAAGAACAGTGCCACCTGCACAGTACTCTGAATCCGAGGATGTAGCAGGTTTTATGCTATATGTAGCTGATGAGGTATGTGCTGAAGAACCTCGAGACAATCATGGAGCGATGAGCAGCAAAATAAATTGGTCAATGGGATGAATCATGGGGGTGAAGAGATGACTTCACTGGATAAGAACCAAACCTGGAAGCTTGTGAGAAGGCCTGAGAAGGGTTAAGCGATTGGCTGCAAGTGGATGTGTTAAACTGGAGTCTGGTACAACTGGTGTTGAGAAGCCTGGATTTGAGGCTTGGTTAAGTTGCAATGGGATATTCTCAGAGAAAGAGAATTGATTATCAAGATGTGTTCTCACCCATCGTGAAACATGTATCTGTGAGGTTTTCTGCTACAGAGAACTTTGACTTTGAGCAACTTGGTGTAAACCGGCCTTTCTTCATGGAGTATTTGAAGAATGGATTTACATAAAGCAACCAGAAGGATTTCAGCTTGATGGAAGAGAAGATCATGTGTCTCTACTTCATAAGAGGAGTGTGTCAACACCTGCTGGTGTACACTTCAGAGCGTCTGCTGTAGTAGATGATGAAGCAGAGATGAATGGATGATATTCCATGTACGAGGTGTGATCTGTTGTATGGGTTGGTTAGAAGGTTTATGAGTAAGCCTAGGATGGTTCATTGGACTGCGTGGGAGTTGAGATATCTCACGGGAACACAAGATCAGACTATGCTTCAGAGAAGAATGAAGTGTTTATAGTTGAAGGATTTTGTGATTCGGTTCTTTACTTCCTGTTTTGGACAAAAGATTGTTGATCTCGGATTATGTTTACATGGCTGGTGGTGATACAATCAGCTGGAGATCAAGACTACAAACTGTAGTGACTCTGTCAACGACTAAAGCAGAGTGTATGGCGCTGGTTGGAGGAGTCATAGAAGTGGCGCTGGTAGGAGGTGTCATGGAAGGAATGTGGTTAAAAGTGGCTTAGTGTAAGAGCTTGGATTTAAGCAAGACACGGTGGTGATATCGTGTGACTCTCAACGTTCATTGTTTCCAGTAAAGAACAATGTGGATCGTGAGAAGGCTAAGCACGTCAGCAGAAAGGTGCACTTCATCAAGGATATCGCTCAAGGTGATGCAAGTGTGTAGAAGTTAAATACTTCAAGAGATCCAGCTGATATTATAACCAAGGTGGTTCCTGAGTTTGAGGAAGCTGTTAAATTTCTTGGGATGGTCGAGAGCATCGACTTCATCTGGTAAAGCACGAGTTTGCTTAACCTAAGTAGTGGATCATGTTTGATGTCATCAAGGTGGAGTTTGTTGGGATTCGAGACTACTTCAGAGACTACCTCAAGAACTACGTCAGCGAATACTTCAGGGACTTCGTCAGGATTTGGTGATGGAAATCAAACAAGATCGCATAACTTAAACCAAGACAAGGACGTCATATTAGGAAAAGGAAATATCACTTTATTCAAGGTGATAGGTTCCTGGAAATATTACTTCTCATGGAGTTATGGAAGTTGCAAGTATTTTGGAATATTTCCTAATAGGTTTATGGAAAGGGGCGAATGCCCTAATCCAACTAGGTTAATGTAATAAACTCCTACTATATAAGAGGAGCTCGTGTGCACTCTTCTCTGTAACCTTGGAAAGGTCCAAAAGGTCCAGACGTGACCAAGCAAGCCGGCTTGTGGCTTGTGTGAGAGAGAGAGAGAGAGGTTCTATGTCTTTGTACTTAAGATTATAGTGAATTGCCTCATTGCCAGGCCCCAGGGACGTAACCACGTTTAGGTGAACCCTGGGATATCAATACTGGTGTATATCTTCTATGTTTATTCCGTGTTCTTCTTCTGTTCTCCATAGATCTACAAACTCATACTTTCTAACGTACTACGACAAGTGCATCAGAGAGTGCTTCAGCGAGTTTGTGTGGTGAGTTTTCCCAACAATAGATCTTAGTGGAAATATGAAGAAACTGAGAAAATCATTACAAATGTTAATCACAAAACATCAAACTTTCTTGATCACAAAAACAAAATTGACAAATGTTGTATATATTAACCCTTTGTATTGCAATAAACGATTTCATACAAATAACACATAAATATCAAACTTTATAATCGATGATTATGTCTATTGTTAAAAGAGTGTGCGAACGTCAAAATCAAGTTATTTAAAAAGTAAACTCCATTCTGATAAGATAAGATTGATCACCAACAAAAACAAAAGATATTGATTTTGACCAAACAGCATACTATCATCTAAAAAGAACCAATGAAATAGAGAACCAAATGAAATAGATATGTGTAGGAACAGTAAATAACCATATTATCACTGGAATGGAACCATACCAAACGAGTCAAGAGTGAAAGAGAGATTAATATTGAAGTTGATAGAGGGTAAGTTCTGCTATCTAGAAATTTAAAAGATATCAACAGAGATCTACTATTTGAAGAAAACGAATTTAATCAAATTCTTTTGGAAAAAAATTTAAACCTTTTAAGGAACTTTAATAATAGATTGTTTATTAATTCTCAAAAATTAATTAAACCTCTTCGGTTATTGACCTGATATCAACAAGCTTGGCTTTATATTGTTGATGTTGTTAACGTCAATTAGGTATAGTTTTATTCGGTGCAATACAACAAACTAATAGTGTATTAACTGATAAACAAACTGTAATATATTTCGGTTCATTTGGACATGATTTTTAAAACCAAATTAACCGAAAAATAAATATAAATCAATCAGTTGGTTCGGTTATATGTTTAAGTTGGTTCACATGACATTGGGTTTATTTCTTTCAAACTCAACTTCATACTGACCTGAAACAAAACTGTCACTAGTCTCCTTTAACTTAAGATTAGATTATGTATGTACAGCACTGAAGAAATCTATAAACTACATCCTTTTAATATTTCTATAGTTGAATTGGAAGATCACTTGTTCACTCCACAAAAACAATTACGAAGTATTGAACCTAGCTACGTATGCAAATATATACACAAGACGAGTCCAAGATACTTATAAAGATTGATTTATTGCAGCCATTTCTCAAAATCCTAGCATACATCTCTGTCGTTCTCTTCACTATTTCTATACAAGAAAGAGTACTTAGAAACAAAAGGCAGAGAAAGAGAAAGGCAAGAATTTGGGGATTTTATCTATTCTCTGCAATCTGCATGGATCACTTAGAAGTATAGGTTTTGCAACTCCATTTCTTCGTCCTCACAAGATGAAATGAAACTTGGAAACGTCCCGTGTATGTCCCTACATTCACCAAGAATCTTTTCATCAATCCATTTGGTTCGATGCATCAATCAAACCAGTCGGTTTGGCTTAATCTAGTTGCGTTAAGTGTAGCAGCTGCACAAAAAAAAAATTACTGAACTACTAAATGTAGACTCACTTTAGATACGGTAAAGTCATGTTCTTGATGAGCGATGGATTCTTGGACACAAAATCTTTCCATTCATCTATATCAATTTTCCCGTCCTTCTTGCGATCTGCTTCAATAAACGCCTGCAAAAAATTACCAATAATGTTCAACAATCAACATCAAGTTAATATATATTGATAGAGGTGTGGTGAAGTAAAAGGACTACCTTATCCACCATTACTTCTATCAGATCTTCGGAAAGAACAAGCTCAGATTCGTGAAGAAGCGCGATTACCATCTCTTTTAACTACACGTAAGAATAACAACACACAAAATATTTAATAAAAAAAAAGTAAATAAAATCTCAACGGTTGCAGGAAACTACTGCGAATAAGACTCACTTCTTCTCGCTCGATGAATCCAGTTTGCCGTAAATCATACAATTTGAAAGCAACTGAAAATTCATGATAAAGTTGTCAGTTGCTTGAAAGATAAAAAAAGAAATAATAAGTAGTTGAATTTGAAGCAAGTTACATTTTATTTTCTCGTGGACAGGTGCACTTGGATGGAAGACGCCTAAAGACCTGACAAATTCTCCAAACTCGATAACTCCATTTCGCTTCACATCAAATACATCAAATATCTGCGGGTAACATATTATAAACACACAAAATTTATATAAATATAAATACATGTTATCTATAAACATGTAACTTGTTGTAGGTATAGTTAGTTAATATGCGTACCCGATCTGCGAAAAGGTTCTTCCGGTTCCTATTCCTGAATAACGCCAGCTGAAACTCTTCCTACAACGTCATACTTTAAACTCTAAGCCATACACGAATATAAAAGGTCTCAAAAAACCAAAGTAGGGGACTCTGTACCTTATGGATAAGACCATCGTCAATAATCGAGCTGCTTAGCTTCTTGAAGAGTTCATACAGGGCTTCCACTTCTTCCACCGTAACTATTATTAAATCAAAGGTAGAGTGAAAATTAAGAGTTTTGTCTAAAGTCTAGAACATGTTTTTGTAATACTAAGGTATATGATATTGATAATATTTAAAACTAGTAACTGACATGGCGTAACGGACGCAAGAAGGTCAGGATCCTCAGTATCCTGGCGGTCGTATTGCATTGGTCTTCTTCTTCGACGGAGCGCACCCCATACAAACCGACCTTCTCTAAACTCTTATTAGTCTTTGCTTTCGCTCTACAACCAAGAACACAAAAATAATGGTTTATAAATATTTTTGTTCGTAATAATAAGGTGAATTTATATCCATTATTGCAAAAACAGTCCAAGAACACAGAAATTATAACCGAGTGCAAGTTATAATTTTAATGGGAATCGACAGCTATATGAACGATTGTTTCATTGGTTTACACATAACAAATACGTAAGATGTAGTTGGCCAAGTTACCTCATTAAATTAAAGAAAAGTAGTAGCTTTCTCGACAGCTATATTAAGCTCTCCCAAACATCGGCTCACGTTTAATATACTAATCGAATAACCAGAACTAGAACAAAACGACACTTTCGTATTTAATCTATAGTTTAGCAAGTGTTCCAATAAATAAAATGAAACCAACACACAAACAAAAACTATATAGTTCATTAAGCTACGACAATGACATATGAACAGACGTATAGATAAGAGAGAACATTTTTTCTCCTGGTTATCTTATTCGTAGAGATAGCTTATCAGGGTCTCGTATGATATATGCATATATATATATATATATATATATAACACATTAATAAAAAAATCAATCATGTTGGTCCACATAAACTAATAGTACAGAAGATCTTTTCTAAAGATTTGTGGGTACCGATTTTTGACGAATATAATTCAAAGAGTTTTTTTTTCTGCTTGAAATACACAGAGTTTCAAATGCAATAATACAAGAAGTACTGCTTTATTGAAAATCACGAGACTGAGACAAGATCTTGTTGCTTTATATATGTCATTTTAGAGAAAGTAAAAGGAAAGGGGTTTAGCTAGTCTTTTTTTTTTGATCAGCTACACTGATGTCTAGAGTATTCACTCTGATTCAAGATACAAAATCAAATCAAGTACGGACTATTGAGGACTCTATACATAATACATAGTCATACACTCATACACAATATGCATACGTAAACCAAGTTGCACATATATAATTCAGTTGCAGTGTTTTTATCTCGTTGTTCACCTTTTCAATCTATTTGCTTGTGTCACGACAAAAATGTTAAACATTTTGTTGACTATTCAAACGACCATGCAGCCAAGAAAGATGACTTTTGTCTATTTATTTAATTTCTCTCCAAGTATTTAAATGAAATGCAACTTGCAGGTGTTGACTTTTTAGTTTATTTATATATATATATTTTTTTTTTTGCGCGGTAATCATGTAATACAAAACGTACGGCTCTTTGATTAAATTGATTTCTTTTTTTCTGGGTAAAAATGTAACTAGACACCCACCAACTCTCAAATTCTATCTGGATGAAGCTCAATACCAGACCGAACAGTCTACCCCAATTTTAATTTAATTGAACCAAACCGAATTTGACCCAAGTCGCACCTTTCTACTAAGAGCATCTCCAATCCCACTCCATAATTTACTCCAAATTGAGAAATGAAATTGAAAATGGAATGGAAAATGGAGTGATGACCAAAAAATAAAAACATTACTCCATAAATAGAGTAATGCTTTTATTTTTTGGTCATCACTCCATTTTCCACTCCATTTTCAACTCCATTTCTCAATTTGGAGTAAATTATGGAGTGGAGTTAGAGATGCCCTAATATAAAACCGTTTAATTTGTATATAACGGAGTTTTTTTTGGGTCAAATAACCGAGCTAAGACAATAGCAAAATACTAAACCAAATTGCATTAGTGATAAATTAAACCAGTCACTCGATTAAACTATATAAACTAAACGGTTCAGTTTGGGTCTATGACACCAGTTGCCGCGTTAAAGAATGGTTTAGTTTTTTTTGTTATTGTTTTTTGTTTTTTTGTTTGATTTACATTGAATAGAAAATTTGGTAAATCGTATAACTAGATTCCTTGAGAACCGGACCTACTTCTTTTTTTTAGTAAAATGTTAGGAGAACCGGACCTACTTTGACTCTTTAGAGAAGAAGAAAACCCAAAAAGGGATATAAACTTCTAAACAGCGAAGCCTCCAATTTGCATTATGTCAGATTAGATCCATTGAATGTGATTATGTGAAGTAAAATGGGATGTGATAACAAAGAAAAAATGCCATTGGAAAGGGAAGAAAGCTATTTCTCAGCAGCTTCCTTTCTAAATTTTGTAATAAAATATATTTCTCGGGAAGAACAACAGAAAATAAACACAGGGAAAGACAGGTGCATTTACCCAGGATTAAATCAAAAAGTAATAAAAGGGAGTAGAAAACAAGAAAAACTAACCAGGAATGATCGTGTGAATCTGGGTTCTTCTCGCCTCTTCAGTTCTTGGATCCTGAAAACTTTGGTGTTGTTGTGTGGGGGGGAGAGGAAAAGGGCAAACCAGAAGTAATTAAAATAGCGTGTTGGGCTTCGCAACATCGGTTCGGTTTTGTATCTATCCATGCGTGCTTGGATAAATAGCGATGTGATGTCAGTTTTCAAGATCGTGTTTGATGATTTCTATAAAATAATTAATATCGCAGAATGGTCATATAAAAAAAGGGTGTACTACTGTGTGATGTCCCACGAGTCCCACTGGATATTTTCTCTTTTTTCCTTTTGACAGTTGTGGATGCTGATTAGTGTTTTAAAATATTTTAGGCCTCAGCTAGCTATATGGTTGGTTACTTTATAGTCATCTTAATGTATATATAAATAGTGTATGGTGAATATTTAAGGAAATATATAAGTACATAAATTATAATGTTATGAATAAAGTATATAAATTAAATAATTTATAATTAGTGTGATTTATGAGTTTTTGACATTTATAACTTATGAATTAATACATTAGAATTGTTAAAAAAATGAATAACAAACAGAAGTAAATCATATACTCCATTAGATAAATTTAGGTTATAATATACTTTGTTTATTAAATTTCAAAATGATGGAATTTTTTTTAGAAATCAAAATAATAATATAAACAATGTGAAAGAATTCATAATTTTCCAACTATTAAAGTAAAAAAATATAACTCAAACAACATAATATTAAAACGATATTGTAAGTTTTCACCAACATCAATATTGATGTTAAGACAAAAACCTATTTTGAAGAAGTAATTTAAACTATTAATAGTTTTTAATAACATTAAAAGTTTACCTCAATAGCTCATACCCGCCCTACTATAACTTATAACTTATTTAAAATAAAATGCCGACAATAATTCTTTTGGGAAACCATTATGTTAGAACCTTTCAGCTTGTACAGGGGAGTTTTGGCTCATGTATAGAGCTGCCTCATGCCTCCTACTTTCACTTACAGCAAAAGGACAGCACTGAAAAAACATGTGCCTAACTTTTCTTAATTTCGTCATGATCAGCTTTTCTCTGCTTTCTTAAACATCAATTTTTGTTTATGTCTCACTTTAGTTAAATAGTATTCTTTCTCTTAAAGGCGATCCATCTTTTTTTTATTTTTTATTTATTTATTTTAATTTAAACCAAAATTAGGTTATGAAATCCGCCATCTTTTTATTTATTTTATTTCAAATCAAACCAAAGTTAGGTTGTGAAATAGCCCACTTATATCGGTCTCTTCCCTTTTTCTCTATTTTATCTTTCTTTTTGTCGAATGGACTGTATGTTTAATCACCGAGCAGAAGTATAAAGGTTTTTTTCGAACCAATTGCTCCAATACTCTTATATCTCATTCCTTAATCTTTAATGGGCTCGGCTTTTATTTTAATTTTATATGGCAAACAAAAAATTATAAAATTAAACTGGAAACGTGAATATTTTTATTTGATTTATAGAATTTGATAAAAATATTTCAAAAATCGAAATTTTTTTTTTCATATTTTTGCGAAAATCATCAAAATATGATTAAAAACGATTTTAAAATCATTTTTTTCAAATTTGAAAGGTATAAAATTTAAATCTTTGCCCATAGATTCAATAATCGATAGAGGGTTAGAGTTTAGTTTTGATGAGATGGAAGGATTTGATTTGGTAATTTGAGTTTTGATCAAAAATAAAATTATGAAAAAAGACATAAGAGAGCAACGAAACCCATAAGAGATTGACTCTAAAGAAATAGGGACTCTCATGGTCCTTATTTTTCCTATGTTCGTGACTAGAAAAATGAGTCTATAGCTTTGAGCCTTTGACCAAATTTAAAGTCTGGTATCACGCTATATATAGGCTTTCAATTTAACATGAAGAGTATGATTGGTTGGATGAGAGTAATGCTGTAAAAAAAAGAGAGTAAAGCTGTAACTGGTAAATTAAATATGAAATTAATGGAACAAAAATAAATGGAATGATAGAGATGAAATACAACAAAATTTGTTGTGGAATGTTTTCTTTGTATTTTATCTAATTATTTTTAGAATTAATACAATGGTCATTTCATTCCATTCATAACAAACATTAAAAAAGTATTTATGGAATTAGTGAAATCAATCATTCCATGTTATTTTATTCCAAAATATTGTAATCTGATAAAATAAAAAATAAAAATAAAAAGCGTGAAAAACAATACAGTGGAAAACATATAAGAAAAAGAAAAATAATAATAACTAATATCACTCTAGTAAAACTGTGAGTAAAAATGAACGTATGAGTTTCGCTATGTAAATAGTAGATAGGATAAAAATGAAAAAGTTGCATTCCACTTGATTGGTAAATAATAGGCGAAATCCAAAGTATTTTTAAAACTAAAATAAAAAGTTAATTTAAAACTAGAGAAAGAGACTATCCACTCATTAGATTTGAGATTTATTATATGGAATCCAGATTTAATCTAAAATCTTTTTTTCAGATCTGTTCTGAAATTAGGATATCCGGAACATTTGGATCCGAATTCTGATAATAAAATTCAAAGATTTGTCAAAATCGAATTTGGATCTAGATATCATAATTTTTAGGTCTGGATATCCGAATCCGTATTTATAAAACATATTTTTTTTAATTTTATCAATAATTATCTTTGATATACTAATATTTATTCATAAATTAGTTTTATAATACTATATTTTAAATTTTAAATATTATATTCATATTTATATATTACATCTTGTATAAATATTTAATTTATGTATTATTTTAGAATTTCATATTTAAAAAGTTTACTTTTATTTTATTAATTATTTTTACAAAATTTAGATCTGAATTCAGATATCTGCGGGTAATATAATATTTTAGATCGAGCAGTATTTTATAATTGGATATTATATTAACCTTTTAGCCGGGGCGTAACTGAGGCATTTTATAATCTATATAAGACATGTTGGATTTGGTCAGCTTGGTTTGGTTTGGTTCAGTTGTAAATTCATAGTTAGATTAAACTGAAAGTTGTGGTTTTTTGTTAAATTATGATAAACTTAATTAAATTTACGTAACTTCAGCTAAATTCAGCTAGTTTGATTTTTTGTTGTAAATCCATAGTCAAATTAAACTGAAAGTTGTATTTTTTTGATAAATTATGATAAACTTAATTAAATTTATGTAACTTCAGTTAAATTCAGCTAGTTCTATTTTTGGTTCGTAATCATATAATATAATTTCAATTTTTATAAATCAGTAGTATAAGTTGGATGTAATTTTTATAAGAGCAAAAAAAAATCAAACTAAAAATAGAAGGGCTAGATTATATGGATTATTAATCGCAATAAACCAGTACCATGAACCCAAACACAAGGAGAACAAAGAAACAACCCAAAAACACATGAAAGCCAAACCGATAATCAATGTTCGAAAATCTTTGAGAGTCCGGTTCAACTCCCAAGTCCTAAAGATGAAAAGTTCATTGACATTCTTCTGGATTATAGCTTTCTAGAGAAAGCTTTGTTGCACTCTCATATCTTTCATTAGCCTTGTCCATCTTTTTCTCCAACTTAAGCAACGAACACCTCTCCTCCTCTATCTCCTTTTCAACCCTTCCCACTCTGTTCCTTGCTTCTTCCAAGTTGCTCCACTTCTCTTCTTCGTTTTCCCTTGCTGTTACCGGGAAACGAATCTCCGGTTTCCTGACACAGGCAAAAGAATCAAAAACATCAAGATCACATACAAACACGCTAACATTGGAAAAGAAACAACGACGAGGTCAACTGTACCTGTACACTGTATATAACTCGTTTCCTTTTGCTATAAATCCATCTAACGACACTGCACCATCACCATTGATGTGTTCAAGAGCCTCTTCAGCCTGTGCTTTGGTCTCATAAACCTGTAACTTCCCAAACAAGACTATAGAACAGCGTTTCCCTAAGCCCATGACCGTCATTTGTTTTAATGTTTAGGTCCTCTTCAGCCAGGTTGATCATGTTCACTGCATAGCCTTGGAAACCCGGTATGGGATCTCCATCGGTTAGCATTGGATCATCCATAGATAGTTTCCTCTGTGGATTATTCTCCACAAGTCCACCAATCCAGGGCCTACACGTTTGGAAAAAAAAAAAGAATCATCAAGAAACAACATTAGGGTTTAGCAATACAAAACTTGAATGGTACGTTACCTCTTTAAACCAAGACATAGAACATGTGACCGACAGGTAATTGATCTTTCGAGCCTAGCTGCTTCGGCTTGAAGCTTGAGATCACTGTCTGGTCTAAGTCTTGAAGATTTGCATACCAAAGCTAGCATAGTGTCTTACTCCCAAATACTCAGACAATACCCTGTCGTACTCATACTCAAGTAACATAAGATACTGAAGTTTTTGTCCAAAGTTTAGACAATATGATCAGCTCTAGAGATTGGATGTTACCTGCTAAGGGAGGTTGAGGAAACTGAACCAAGAAGCGCTACGATGCCAAACACACCTTGCTTTGACAGAAGCTGAGACTTCGGAGCAGGAGAATTTCTGTATAAAGAACAGAACACCGATGCCTCAGTGTTATGATGATTCTCTTCGATGTGTTTCATCATCGATTCCTTGGTTGATAGACACTCTGGGAACGACACACCGATAGGCTCCAGAGAAGCTGAGACGGAGAGAAACCATGAATGAGAGACTATATTCTGATAAACATTTTGTGAAAGCTCTTTTTGTCAAAAAAAAAAAAACTAATAGTTACCTTGCAAGGCACTCAACTCTTGCACAGCCTCTTCATGTTCAGCTTCCAAACACTTGAGACGCTCATCTACTTTCAATATCTTTTCACTGTAACTATTGAGCTGCGCTTTTAGTATCTGCAGAGGAAAAGGAGCATTTTCAAAACAAGAACTTGGAACGCAAGTTATACATCATTACATATATATATTTTATGTGCGGCTAAAATGGGGGTAATGATCTATACATACCTCAGTGTAATCATTCAACTGTGCCATATCCACTGGGGCAGTTTGGCTACTGATAGCCGATGACATTTCTCTAATGGACAAAAGTCTAAACTGTGACTGTGAGGATGGTGTCTGTTGAGTTGGAGTCACCCATGGATTTGCAGTTGAACCAATCTTTGATTGAGGCGTTAGATATATCCTTGGATAAGGTTCAAAACTACCAATCTCATCTCTTTCAGAAGTTTGAGCAGATGTTAGCTGAATCTGAAAAATTAATAGAAGATACTATCAACAAACAACATGCATTTTCTTCTCACATATTTCAAGATTATAATTACTACCTACCTTTAAGTTCATATGAAGCTCTGGATGCCTAGAATGGAAAACCTTAAAAGAGAAGACACCCTCAGGCTCAGGTAAGGAAAGAGAAGTGATTTTGCAGGAGCCATGAACAAAGGCATATCTGACTGTACTATCAACGCTTCTTGAAGTGGATTCAATGCTCAAGGTGTGGGAAGAGTTGGATTTTTCGTCATTGTTGATACTAGTATCCATAATACCATATGAATCCGTCCACTTTAAACTTGAGGTTTGTCAGATTTGTACCAGCATGTACAGTACTCTGGGAGCTTTTTAAACAAAAAAAACAAGATAAAAGTGTTTTAGGGCAGAGAGAAGATGAAGACTTGATAACAGAACAAGAGAAGCAAACTTGGTTACAAAGAATTTTTTACCTCTGTTAACAGCCTGAGCTCTCTTATCTCAACTTGAGACTCTTTCTTGAAGATCTCTTTCTTGCCAGACATAACAGCAAGTGATACTACAGAGAAAACAAGATATTAGACAACCGAGAATATCCTCTTTATTACATCTTGCACAACAAATGGGCACCAGTTGTTTTACCGGGTTTCCCATAGCCTGCTGTGACTTTGAGAATTCCATGATAGATCAATGCAGCCATCACTATCAACCTATGAAGTGATCAAATGAAACAAGTTACTAAACTCTCTCTACTTATTCTATCTATCATGTACATGCTAAACTTTGGTCACGGATTCGTCTTTTTTTATAATTAAAAACTGAAGAAAATAAGCTTTCTCGCACCTTTAGGTCTAAGCCCATCGAGTCTTGGATACAAAAGCCATTCATACACAACAAAACAGTGGTACCTTCTTCAACATGATTATTATATCCATCGAACATCTGCTTAAAAGTTAGTGCGCTCAGCTTCATTTGATGGAAATGCTCATTACTTAGATATTATGAATACTTGTTTTATACATTACCTCCAAGATATAGTTTTCAACAGTAGAATCCGGAAGCAAGTTTTCCAAAGCCTGTAGATTGTTCTCGACAACACACTTCAAAGGCCCTGGTTTAACTGTGTAATAAGAAAAGCTCCTTAAGCAAAAATATATATCTACACCAAAGTCAACGATAAAAATTCAAAACAAAAGGTGTTTACCTTCACAAGCAACTGAGACAGAAAATGGTTCATCCTTTGAACATATCTCTAAGGTTGCTTTATAGTCTGGTTTAATGAGATCTAACCCATCGGTCTTAACGAGCATATTCTGCATTTGTTTAAGAAAATTAATACACTACCACCAGAGGCTTTGCATATAGTATTTAACAACCCTTTCTTATTAGTTAAAAAAATGTAGTCATAACATTAGGACTTAGATACCTTGAGTTTGAGAATTCCATTATCATCAATCAGGTTGGCCTCAATCTTGTGAACCGGTACTTCGAAATCTAGGCTGGCTTTCAGTTTAACTTCCAGACTTGGAACAGAAGTGAATGGTATCTGATTCTCATACTCATCCAAACAAATGATAGATAAAGGTGGAAGACACGATCCCACCCTGTAGAGATACACAGTTATTACGTAAGTAAAGAAAGGCCTGATAATGCAGTGCAGTCAGTTATGAGTCTTACCTAACATTAATGGTCTCCTGATTACCAACCAGTTTCCAACTCCCCACCTTAGAAGATGGTTTAACAATCACCTTCTTTTTACAAGTAATTGAATTCCCCTGAAAAGAAAATGTACACCGATTAGACCATATGATATTACATTGTAGCTTGTATAAGTTAGTTATAGCTTTACTTACAACAGAGAAACTGAAACTGAAAATGTAAGTCCCAGCTTTCTTGAACAAGTGTGGGAACTTGGACTCAAGTTTGAAGACGTAAAGACCGTGAAACCCTCCAAGGATTGTAGGAAAACATCTATCTGAATACAAAGGTTTTGCATTCTTATCCCTGGACTTTATATTCCCGCCTTGTAATTCTACTTCCATTAGCATCTCTCCATCCATCTTCACAATATGTTTCTGATCCAAATTTTTGGACAGCTTTGAAGATGTGTAGCTAGCAGGTCGAACAACTGCAACAATCTGTTGCGGTGGAGTGTGTCCAGCACACACTGATTGAACAATAGTTGTTTCCTGTACACAATTATCGAAACACAAGTGGTTAGATTCATAGTCTAAATGTAACTCATTAATGAGAAGTGAGACATCCGTACACCATTGAAGTTCAATGTTCTGCAGTCTTTCTCATCCAGCAAATCGATTCTGGATGGATCTTTTTCTTTTTGCTTGACAAGTTTTCTGTTCCATTCATTCTTATCTAGAAGTACACACTGCAAAATAACCACATATCTCAGAGTGTGCAGAAGAAAAGAAAAAGTATGGTTTCAGGGTTCAGCTATTGACCTTTTCAGAGTCTATTATACTGATTGGGAAGGATGATGATTTTCGAATTTCCAGCTTTGAGATTCCTTTAATGGTTGAAAGAATGCATCCCTCTTCCTCAGAGAAATTGATTTGCCTACATTTTTTTTTAAAGTCAGAATACAACAAATAATACAAGTCAGAACTTAATTTAAAATCAATCACCTGCAAACAATCCGAGCATCACCTGCTTAGAAGACGCATTAAAACCGATCAACCAACAATGACTACAAAAAAAAACATGGTTCTCATTTGTGGAAGAGACAGGGTACTTTACCTCCAGTTTCATCTTCAAAGTTTTCTATAAGGAAGTAGTCAATGGTTGCATAAACATCGTTCTTGTGAGCTCCTGAACATGCTCCTTTCATAATCCTGATCCTTCTGTCCACGTTCCCATGACTTTCCCTTTTCTCTTCATTACCATGTGCACCCTCACAGCTACAGCTCAAAAATCATTTCAGTTACATTTTTTTTTAATACTTTATAGAAAACCATGAAAGTGTTTTAAAGCTAAATATACCTTCACAATCAGGAGATATGCAAAGAGCTTTATTATCCAAAGAATCAAATATAACGGTTGCTTCATCTTCACCTAGTGCATTCTTCTTCATCATATGACTTATGCATCTTAAGAACCCAATTCCTGATAACTCTGCTCCACTTGCCCGTAATTCAAACTTTTTCCTTCCCTATGAATCACCATACTGACATCTGTAGAACCAAGTGTTACGTCTACTCTAGTCACTAAAAGAATAGCAAAAAATGAGTAAACCTTGGATTATTTTTGTATACTTACCGTTATCCTTTCTCCTTTGATTTAATACCAAAGTTTTTCAGAGCCACAGAGAATAGGTTTTGGCTTGCAAGATCAGTCTGCAAAAAAAGAAAATCATGATCAGAAATCAAACAAAGAGGGCACTAGTTGGAGGATAGTGTTTAAGCTCACTTTTGAAGGTGTTGGGACAAAACCAGCATCCAAATCTACAATCACCATGAATCAAACATTCAATCATAAAACATATTATGAAAAGAAGCATGTATATAACTTGACATACCGACAAAACATTTCACTCTTTGGCAACATTTTCGCAGAGTAGAGGCTATGGTTCCTCTTTCCATGAACGGAATTGATGCCTACACAGCAAAATAGTCATTGGTCAAAAAAGTTCTTTGTCTAACAACAGAGAAGAGTAAAGATGGCAAACCCAAGGGACTTCTGGGAGCAGACGGCCAAGCCTTCTTACTGAAACACGACCAAAAGTTTGGAAACTTTCAGAAACTTTGTACCCTTCCTTCTCTAAGCTTTCCATGATTATATCAATGCTCTCTTTCCCCTGCAACATGCAAAGTTAAGAGTTGTACAGTTCAAGAAAGGTAGTACCAAAGAGGTAAGGTTCACTTCTTTTGAAAAAAGATTTTCATACATGGACGATTGGAAAATAGACAAACTTGAGACGAGCGTTTGCCTCTTGTGATGTTCCTGCATGACAAACAATGAGATGATAACCAAAAGCAGCTAGACGCAACTTAAATTGTCCAAAGGTTTATTAGTACCTTTGCTTTTTACGCAGAATCGAATCTGAAACCAAAACTCTTCACCCTTGGAGTTTAGGTTGGTGGTGGCAACCTCTCCACCCTACTATCTCAGCTTAAATCCTCTCCATGGACCTTGATAATGTCAAATTAAAAAATAAAAAAGATAAAGCAATGAATGTAACTAAGAGCACGAAAATAAATAAGAAAATGATAGTATCTAACCTGAAACTCAACAGGCCTAAGAGTCCTTCCCGTTTTAGAGACTTCATCACACTACAAGGTTGACAAAAGTAAAAAAAGAATATCATTAAGCCGTCCAAGAACCAACCCGAATAAAGAGATTAAACATTACATAATGAACAATTACCTGGATGTAAGGAAAATAAATATCCTTAAGTCTGCACTGAAGTTGATATATATCTGGTATCTTACATTTCGATTCAAAGATCTCAACCTAGAAACGAAATAGAATACACAGTTGCAGATAAGCATATACGCAACTTAACTTAAAGTATTAAAAATAGATGAATAAACTATCTACTATAATGACATACCTTTGTGAAGCTTCCATGAGGAGATAACTTCATTTCCTCGTCCAAAGGATCCCTCATTCCACCGGCGACCTTTACAGAAAAAAAAGAAGATGAACTTTGATGATTGTATTAAGAAGCTAAACTGAGTAGCAAGATGGTTGTATGATAATAAACCTTCCAGTTCTTTCCGGATATAGAACGATTGTCAATCAGTGCTTCTTTATTGAGTTGCAGGGTGAATACTTTCTTGGACTGTTTCGTCTTTGAAGACACCAACGTCCGCCTAACCATGCAAATGTCAAGTGAGTTGGATGCACATAAGGAAAGGAACACTGATGATCGGTGAAAACATGAATTTAAAATACTCTCACCTTCCCAAATGCATACACGCATATGCACCTCCATATCCAAACATTCCAAAGTAATGGCTATACAGCATAAGAGTAAGAGTCCATTTTTAGAAGGAAAAAACAGTAAAGTACTTGACAGAACAATGTATCACACACACACACTTGTCAAGTTAACTCAAAGATGCTCTATTGGTGTTACATACCATAAGGTATGGTGGTTTGCCTCCAATAGCTTTGGATTTGTTAGACCTATGTATTGAAGCCCCTATTTTCCCCCTGCACAAATAATTGAAAGAAAGTTATGAACAAAAATCTATAATTTTAGTAAAAGAAAGAACATTTTTAGTTGAATAATAGTGTCTCAGTAACATTAGTATTTTGCAAAAGAAAAAAATATCTTCCTAAGTTTAAGCTGCGTCACCATTTAGCAATAGAATTCTCTTTGCTACTGTCCATTCCAGGACCAGAGTCAAAGACTGAAATCCGATCTTCCAGAACATCCACACTGCAAAACCAATCACATGAATTCCAATTTTTTTTTTTTTAAACTCAGTTTTGATCATTTGACGTCTTGTGACAAGAAAAAACCTAATCAGTCTTCTGTTTCCAGGGGAAGAAGACCATACAGCTTGCAAAGAATTATCCTGTGAAAAAAATGAGGAGGAATGAATTATTGTAGTTCTTTCAACAGGAAATCTCTTCAGGTAATTAATTGTTACTGAAAAAAAAAACACTTACTATAAGATCCGCAAGAGCTGTCTCAAAGCTATAATTTTCAGGTAGTTCTTTAAGCATATCAGTATCAGGAGTCAAATCCCACATATTCTGCAAATAAGAACAAACCAATAATATAATCATCAGCACTGTAACAAAGTTAAAAGGAGTCAGTGATATACATTACATATATCAAAAACCTAAATAATAATACTGACCTCATACAAAGTTAAAGGAACTTCACCAGACCCATCCTGGTCCAGAGATTAAAGTTATTGCAAAACACATTCAGAAAAAAACATAATCAGCGGAATCAACAACATATCAGAACACATCAAATGAAAGCAACAAAAAGAGATTAAAAACTAACATCAAGACGTAGTATATTGCAGAAATCAGGCTCAAAACTCTCAAGTCGAACTATTCCTCTAATCTTTTCACCGTTAAAGTCAAGAAAAGATTCAGCAGCCAGATTCCAGTCGATCCGTTTCCTTATCTTTCCTGACAAGACACAGGTCTTCCGAGTTTTGTCATACTCTTCTTTCACCAGATTGACGAAACTCCTCATCGACATTTCAGGTTGTGGGTTAGTGAGTGTGAGTGTCACGTTAGTGCCGTTTGGTAAAAGAACCTTGAGTTTGTAAAACTTATCTCCTGCCTCTTCTTCATCATCATCAACTAGAACCAGTGCTCTCTTGTGCGGTCTCCGGTCACTCATCTGAAAAATACAAAGCGATGAGGAAACCTACAAAAAAGAAAAAGAAGAAGAGCCACTATATTGTATCTTCAGAGAGGAAAGTGTAAAATGCAACCAGATGAGGAAAGAAAGCAGAAGATGAAGAGACGTGGAGTGAGAAAGAGAGTAAGTGAAGAGACTCTTTGTGAACTTATAACACGCACCAAGTTTTAAAAATAAATATTTTTTGAAATAAAACTGAGATTTTATTGGCTATTATAGATTGGTGCTCTGTTTCCCAAGAGAAGCAAACTATTATTTACAGAAGTAACTATATATTTCTGTACTTTCTTGGAAATACCCCGAACTTCATACATTTACAGAGATACCCAAAATTAACATTTCACTTAGCGTTGCTCCTTTGCTATTTTCAACTTCTACTAGGATTTTTCTTTATTTACAGAATCTCACTTAAGTGTTTTGATATGTGGGAGATAGATGTAGCAGAATCTGATTGTTCTTGCAGCATACAAGAGTCTACTTTTTAAACGAAAAGCTTCTATAAACATTGAGAACATAGAGTGATGAAGCAAAACAACCAGCGACGATCATATCCACAAAAGACCAGCCCTAACAGACACAATAAACAAGTTCCAAGTTTTCATGAACTAAAAACTAACACCAAAATGCTTTTATTAAGCGCTCCCACAAACATTTATACGTCCAGAGACTCAGACATGGCTGTGCAACGTTTGTACTTCTGCGTTGCCTTCTTCAGCTTTTTCCCTTATCTTCTTCAACAAACCTTTCCTCCACAAGTATCTCCTCCTCGCGCTTTCTCTTCCTTATCCCTCGTTATTTCCAGCTTCACTAACGTCTTCTCGTGGTTCTCTGGTACTTGTTATTGGGAAATGAACTTCCGGAATGCTGACAACCCCCAAAAAAAAGAGCAGAGAGATCAGTTTCAACAGTCATAATAACCGAAGTAGAAAGCAAGCGCACGTACCAGGATCCAGAGAATAAAAATCCTTTTCTTGTTTTGATCACACCATCTAAGAGACACAGCATCTACACCAACGAGGTAAGAAAGGGCTGCTTCAAGATCCTTTCCTGTCTCGTAAACTTGCAGGTCTCCAAAAAGTTCATAGAAGAGCGTCTCTCTAAGCCCGTGACCCGACTTTGTCCCTATATCCAGGTCCCCTAAAGCCAGCTCGATCATATTCACAGCGTAACCTTTGAAGCCTGGTATGGGATCTCCATTGCGTTGGGAAGGGTTAACCATCGCTAATCTCCTCTGAGGATCATTTTCCACAAGTCCACTTCTCCAAGTTCTACATTTTTTTTTGTATTCAGAGAACCAAACATAACATCAGTTAGCTAAGCAATAGAATCAAAAATTAGCAACCAATCCGAAAAAAACCAAAAGGAAGAGTCTAGATTACCTGGTTGCATCAAGACAAATAACTTGCAAAGGATTGGTTATGGGACGTCGGATCCTAGCTGCTTCAGCTTGAAGCTTCAGGTACTCATCAAAGCTTGGACTATATTCTGATGATTTGCATACCGAGCGCAAGCATTGTGTCCTTCCCCAAATATGCAGATAATACCCTGAGTTGTCACATATCAAATAATTTGAGAAATTGAAGTTTCGCTCCAACCAAACCATACACTCCCATCTGAAAAGAACACTTTTTGGTTATAAATTGATGTTCACCTGCTTAGTGAGGTGGAGGCAACTGAACCAAGAAGGGCTACAATGCCAAACACTCCTCTGTTTGACAGATTCCAAGACCGCGGAGGCGGAACATCTTTTGTCAAAGAACAAAACACCGATGCTGCAGTGTCCTGATGCTCCTCTTCAATGTGTTTCATCATTGACTCTCTGGTAGATAGGCATTCCGGTAGCGCCTCACAAATAGAATCCAGAGAAGCTGAGATGAAATATACATGAACAGTTTAAGAGTTTAAAAGGATCACCAATGCAGCAGCTTCAACCCCCATTATAGATTATCAAAACTTCAGGAAAAGAGACAATCATAAAACCAAAGATAGTAGTTACCTTGCAAAGTAATCAACTCTTGGTCGGCCTGTTCTTGTTCAGCCACCAAACATTTTAGACGCTCATCTTTTTCCTCTTGCTGGGACTTGTATGTACTGAGTTCTTGTTTTAAATTCTGCAGCCGAGAAAGAGACATTGCTTTCACTAAAAGGGGTAGATGAAACAAAAATGATGAAAATATCTGTGGCATAAATAGTGATAATCATACCTGTGTGTACTGCACTATATCCATCACGCCAGATGGGCAACTGCCATCCAAAGACGGTGACCTAATGGCCAAAACTCCAAACTGTGAACATGGAGTTCGTTCCAATCCTAAACCTGGGAGTTGGAGTCACCACCCCTGGTCGATTTGTGGTTGAAGCCATCCCTGATTGAGGTGTTGATGTCATCCTTGAGTAAGGTGTTGAACAGCCAATGTTGTCATCTCTTTCAATTGCTGGAGGAGGCGTTATCAGAATCTGAACAAGAGAAAATCAGTGTGAATTAACATGAGCATCAACTGAAACATATATCAATATATAACTCAAGTCACATATTACCTTTAAATCCACATGAAGCTCAGGATACCGAGAATGGAAAACCTTGAAGGAGAAGATACCATCAGGTCTCAGGTAAGGAGAGAGAAGGAACTTTGCAGGAACCAGTGGACAAAGGCATATCTGATTCCACTCTCAACTCTGCTTGAATCAGATTCAACGCTCAGGGTGTGGGAACACCTGGTTTTTTCGTCATGATGGATACTAGTATCCATAGAACCATCTGAATCCGTCACTTTGAAAATGAGGTTCGTAAGATTTGAACCGGCAGTACATGGCCCGGGCAGCTGATTGAAACATAACAATTTTCAGGACGAGATAGATAAGATAGATAAGTTTTTGCACCAAAAGAATATTTTTACCTCTGTTACAAGCCTTAGCTCTCGTTCCTCGATCTGAGACTCTTTCCGAAATATCTCTTTAGAATCAGACACAACAGAGAACTGAGACTGTCGAAAACTAAACAAAAAAAACATATCAGCAATCAGAAGATAATTGTAAAATGGGAAATGACGCCAGACGAATATAGAGATTGAAAAGATCATGTTACCATGTTTTCCATAGCCTTCTGTGACTTTGAGAATGCCAGAGAGATCAATGCAGCCACGGCCATCAACCTATCAAATGATCAACAAATCAAAACGCAAAACCATCTAAGAAACTGAGTCATCTTACATAGTGCTACAATGGCAAGAAAACTGTATATTATATAAGATCCACTCAAAAAGTCAGACAGAGAATAAGTTTATCACACCTTACGGTCAGCGCCCATCCAATCTTCAATACGATAGCCATCAGTATTTATCAGAACAGTGGTCCCTTCTGCAACGTGGTTATTGAATCCATCGAACATCTGCATGAAAGTTATGATCAACTTGAATTGAACAAAAACCTGATTACTGTATAAACAATATTCATAGAGACATACAAAATGTACCTCCAGAATCAAATTTTCAACAGTAGAACCTGGAAGCAAATTTTCAAAAGCCTGAAGATTATTCACTTCAACACGTTCAAGAGGCCCGGGGTTCACTGAAAAAAGCAAGAAAAAAGGTTTTTCAAAAGGAAATAACTTTCATAAAGTACTAAAACCAGTAACATAGAATTGCTAGCTTACAGTTTACAAGCAATCGTGACACGATAAAGGTTTGTCTTGTGCGCGTATCTCCAAGGTTGCATCATAGTTTGGGCTGATCTTGTCTAATCCATCAGTCTCAACAAGCATTTCCTGCATTAGGTTTGACAAAACTTTCAGACTATTTTCTAACTGTCTTTAGTAATCTGTAGTCGCTTAACATTAACCATGGGGAATATATACCTTGATCATGAGAGTTGATCCTCCATCTATCAGGTTGGCCTCAAAGTCATCAATCTTGAGTTGAAATCCAGAGGTTGGCTTTCAGTTCAACTTCCAAGCTTGGAACAGAAGTGAACTGTATCTGATTATTCATACTCATCAAAGCAGGCAATACCGAAAGGTTTTAGACACGAACCAACCCTGTAGAAGAAACACAACTCATATTGATCAAGTTCGACATTCCAAAATTTCAGGTGAAGGGAATAGTTTTGAAGAGTCTTTACCGAACATTCCACGGCTGGGGGTCCAGACTCTCATCAAGTTTCCACTTTGCTGCCTTTGAAGAAGGTTTAACAACCACCGTTCTGCTGCACGTTATCGAGCCGCCCTGAAGGTAAAAGTGTTTCGGATATTACATTACATGATTACTCCTAAAAAAATATTAACTGGCAAGCAGTAAGGAAAAAATAACTTACGATAGAGAAAGAAAAGTTGTAAGTTCCAGCTCTCTTGAAGAGGTTAGGAAACTTGGAGCCAAGGGAGAAGATGTAAAGACCACCAATCCCTTTACGAGATGTAGGAAACAAGCGCTGAGAACACACGGATTTGGCGGCAACCTTAGCACTCGGTTTCGTGTTTGGATCTGCCAGTTTTACCACCATGGCCATTTCTTTGCCTCCATGTTAACGATATGCTTCTGCTCCAACTTCTTTGACGGTGATGTGAAGCATGCAGGTCGGATAACCTGCCACAATCTGTTGCGGGGGAGCTCTCCCAACACGCACAGAAACTGGTAGTTCCTGTTGTCACATATTGATATAGAAAACTTTACTCTACATACTGCCACTTATATGTGCTTGACATCAAACTCTTAAGTAAATATTGACACGTTCTTACCCCATCAATGTTCAATTCTCTGCAATCCCTCTCTTCCAGCAAATCAATCTTCGAAGGTGCCTTTTCCTGTTTCTTTTCAAGTTTTCTAGTCCATTCGTCAGCATCT
Source organism: Raphanus raphanistrum subsp. raphanistrum (assembly GCA_019706035.1). Lineage (NCBI taxonomy): Eukaryota > Viridiplantae > Streptophyta > Magnoliopsida > Brassicales > Brassicaceae > Raphanus > Raphanus raphanistrum. Next base: position 20,059,159 of record CM033983.1, read on the forward strand.
GCATGTAGGCACTGTACAAAAAAAAAACGTTTCTCAGATTGAAACCCTTGTTGGCTGTACGCAGAAGAAAGAGAAAAAAGAAATAGTTAAGTGGCTTGACCTTTCCAGAGTCAATTAAAGTAATAGGTAAGGACAAAGACTTCTTAAGTTCCAGTCTCCAACATTCGTCGATGCATGAAAGCTTGCATCCTTCTTTCTCAGGGCAATCGATAGGCCTAAAATTTAAAGCTATAAGACACACAACAACTCCCAACAAAATACTCAGAACTAGTCAGATGAAAGAGAGAAAAAAGTCACCTGCAAAGAATCCGAGTATCACCTGTGCTCATAAAAAACATTATAAAAAGAAAAGATTTAGCCACAGCGAGTACAAAACATTTATTCCACTTGTAGTTAAAATGAAGGGTGGAGATGGTACTAACCGCCTGCTTCGTCCTCAAACCCTTCTATTAGAAAATAGTCAATGGTAGCGTAGACATTACCATTGTGAACCCCAGCGTAAGCTCCGCTCAGAATCTTTATTTTCTGGCCACGTTTCCACAACTTTCCTTTTCTCTTAACTACCTTGTGCACCCTCACAGCTAGATCACAAGAGCATTGAAAGTAATTAGTACCCCAAATTAGACAAGGAGAATCCTCAAGCATGTTTCTACTTCAGCATCAATACCAGTAAGAAACTCTGTCTAAAATCAACTAACCAAAGTTTCTTTATCATGCATGAAAAGCTAATACATACCATCACGCAAGATGCCAAGAGCCTTTTTATCCAAGGACTCAAGAACGAGAATGCCTTCATCTTCACCCTGACGTGGCCTCTTCATCATGGGCATCATGCATCTTCATAACCCAATCCTGATAGTTCTGGTCCAGCTTGTGTGATGCCGAGTTGTTTTCCTTCTCGTCGAATCACCATTTTGACATCTGCAAAAAAACAAGAATTACATTTCTGATCTTAAGTACCAACCAAAAGAAGAGGAAAGCTTGCAGAAGGACGTTAGAGTTTGCACCGACCAGTATCCTTCTCCTTATCTGTCGGTTTACTTCCGAAGTTTCTTAGAGCCAGCTGAGAAAGGATTTTGGCTTGCGAGGTCGGTCTGTCAAAAGAATGTGCAGTGATCAGATGATAATGTGCTAAATACTTCAAATAATCTAGGTTAGAGTTTATCTCACTTTGGAGGGCGTTGGGCTAAAACCAGCATCCAAATCTGCAAAAAAGGAGTGTATACATTCATAAAAAAAAAATTGCTAAACCAGAGGTGCATATAGAATTGAATATATGCATGAGCATTTTCATACCGATAAAGCATTTTACTCTTCGGCAAGATTTCTCCAAAGTAGACGCTCTGAAACCTTTTTGCATAAACGGTATTGAACCCTACACATGATTATTGGTAAAACAAACAAGGGCAATAAGAGTGAAGATTCTTTTTTCAAGCACATTTGAAGAACTTCATGTAGTTAGCATGCTAATGGTGACAAGAGAAGACTAACCCAACGGACTTCTGGAAGTAGACGACCAAGCCTTCTTACTGAAACACGACCAAAAGTCTGGAAGTTTTCGGAAACTTCGCATCCTTCCTGTGCTAGTCCCATCCAAAATTTTCTCGATGCTTTCTTTTCCCTGTAGAGCTCATAACGTCCTTCAGTTTAAAAAAATGTGACCAAAGGTAATGTTTTTGCTTCTTCAGAAAAGAGTGTGTCATACCTGGACGATTGGAAAATAAACAAATTTGAGGCGAGCATTTGCCTCTTGAGGTCTCCCTGGAAAAGACAATTACATAAATTACTACTGTTGTTTCATTATCCAATACACGGCAAGCAGAATATCTCTTTGTTAGAAGACACAATCACGATTTTAATGAAGCCTATGCTACCAAATATTGAATCCCAAGCCAAGCAGCTGAGACCTGAAGAAGGGTTTTTACCTTTTCGTTTTTCACTTGTAAGACTGAATCGAATCTGAAACGAAAACTCTTCACCCTTGGAGTTTAGGTTGGTAATGGCAACTTCACCACCTGCTATCTCAGCTAAATCTTCTCCACTGACCTGGAAAACAATGATACATAGTCTGTTATTTAGCTACAAATGGTACTCTTAGTAATAATACAAACGAGGAACACAGTTATTTAGTCACTGATGAAAATGACAAACCTGAAACTCTACAGGCCTTTCAGTCCTCCCAGTTTCGGAAAGTTCGTCACACTACAGGTTGATAAAGCACATTAAAAAAAGCAGTGTGACATTTGATTAGAACCAAGACAAAATGGTCAAAGGAAGGACTATTAAAAAACTTATACTAGCGAACAGGAATTGATGCATTTTCCCTATTTTATATAGGACAGTACTTTGAAGCATCATTGGACCCAAGTAGACAATAATGTACTCTGGTGAAGATTAACATGCTAACAGTAACCTAAAAGCCGATCAACAAAACTCCAAGCAATAAACAAGTATTATGACAACATATTGTATTATTGATAGACTAAGAATACCTGAATGTAAGGGAAGTAAATATCCTTAAGCCTGCACTGTAGTTGGTATATCTTGGACATGTCGAATTCTGATCCAAATATCTCAACCTGGGAAGAAAATAAAGCTCAGGAGTTTCAGATTAGCATTTGATAACATTATCATAGCCTGCAGTTGCCTGAGAGTAAATGCGAAAAGCTGAAAAGCAAATACAGTATAGGACTAGGAAATTTAGAAAAAGAGTGAACCTTTGTGAAACTTCCACGAGGCGATAACTTATTTTCTTCCTCTGTCGGGTCCCTCATGCCACCACTAGTCTATACAATTCATTATTTAGGAAACGTTGGCAACCACAAGCGAGACATAGAATACAAAATTTAATAAATGAATGAATCATATTACCTTCCAGTTTTTTCCCGAGACTGAGTGGTTGTCAGTCAAGGCTTCTTGCTCGTAGTGCAAAGTGAATACTTTCTTGGACTCTTTCGTTTTAGCAGACACCAAAGTACGCCTAATAAAGGAAGAGAGTTAAAACGCAACCAGATAATGCAGAAGATCATAGGTTGACTAAAGAGGAAGCTGAAGCTCACTTTCCCAAGAACATACAAGCATAAGGACCTCCATATCCAAACATCCCAAAGAATGGCTACAAAGAAAAAAAGAGTGAATCATTCTTCAGATCAGTACAATAGCAGGTAGTGATAACAACGAATAATCCAAAACTGACATAATTTCTTAACCCAATGTGCTAATTATCCATCAAAATATTTGAAATAAAAAAACTTTATAAATTGCAAGATGAATCCTGAGCTGTTTTCCACTAGTGAGTTACCTTAAGGTATGGTGGGCTGCCTCCAATAGCAAGGGTCTTTTCAGATCTAGTGTAAGTGAGCCTCCTATTTTTCCCCTGCACAATATAAAACCAAAAAAAAGAAGAATGTTCAAGTTAATACCAAAAACATTAAACCTGCAGTATCAAACTGAGGAAACAAAACTTGATTGCAGTATCAATCTTATTAAATATATAAAGACATGTGAGGTTGTATAGTTGTATGTTCCTACAGAACAGTTTCTCAGTTCATAATCATAACTCAATAGCCGCCCTTACTTCCATGTTTTGTCAGCATTTGAATGAAACTGAAGAAGAAATCTCACCATTTAACAATAGCATTTTCCTCACTACTGTCCATTCCTCTCCCAGTATCAAAGACTGAAATCTTATTTAGCAGAAACATCCACACTGCAAAAAAGGAATCACATGAATTGAAGGATCACACTCAGTTTTGTTCATCTAACCTCTAAATGACAAGTACAAACCTAATCAGCTTTCGCTCTCTGGTGGAACAAGACCACACAGCTTGCAAAGAATTATCCTGTGATATAAACAGCATGAGCACTCGAGTTCCATATCAGGAATAAATAAGAAATCTAACACACAGTCAAACACAATTTCATCTTCTTAGTCCTGAGAATATGAATGTCCACTTTGAACAAACACACTATGAATTTTCCAGTAAGGCATTTCACCTTTTAACTCAAATAATACTGAAACACTTACTATTAGATCCGCAAGAGCTGTCTCAAAGGTATAATTTTCAGGTTGCTCTTTCAGAAGATCAGTGTCAGGTGTCAAATCCCACAGGTTCTGCAAAACCAAGAGTGAACTTTTCACATACCAACGTAACGAGACAAACATTCAGCAAGTGTTTATGTTTCAGAATAGTAATGCTGACCTCATACATGGTGGAACTCACACCAGAACCGTCCTGATCCAAAGGTCGACAGAGAGAACATCAGAAAACAAGAAGACAGAAATAGTTCAAGAACAAATCCTCATTTTAACAGAACAAGTGTGGGGGGAGGAAACTCACATCAAGACGTATTATGTGGGACGAGTTGGGCTTGAAGGCAGCAAAGCGAACCACTTCCTTTCATCCTTTCACCATCTGACTCAAGTTGGAACTTTCCGCCCAAGTTCCAATCAACCCTTGTCCTCTTGGTCATCAAGAGACAGTCTTTACGAGCTTTTTCATACTCCTCCTTCACCAGATTCACAAAACTCCCCATCGGCATCTCACGTTCGGGGTTAGTGACGGTGAGGGGCACACTCGTGCTGTTCGGTAAGAGGACCGTGAAGCTGTACACCACATCATCTTCATCATCCTCGTCTAGAACCAATGCTCTCCTGACAAATCTCCTAGAGCTCATCTGAAATGTGAAGAACAGGATTCAAAAAATGAAACTATAATAATCCAGAATTACAGGCTTAGCAGTGGAAGCTAAAGATGGAGAGCAATGATTGCTAAGAAGAGAAACACAAAGCGATCCAATGATAAAAAAGATACAAACTTTCTTCCTTTGTTTGTGAATTCCATATAAAGTAAGTAACTTGTGTGTTTGCTGACTTATAAGACAAGTAATTTAAAGCTACATGTATAGATACAAGAACCAGTTTACAAAAGGAAAGAAGAAGAACGGTTCTACATTCCTAATAAAGAATGAAACAACGCCCGTAAAGACTAAAACTTTACCCAAGAGCACATGTTTAAACAGAGGATGCATTAGTTTAATCTTTAAAAGATTAAAAAAAAAAAGCAACTTGGTTAAGAGAGTGGGGACTAGAGAGAAGACAAAAGACACTGCAATGTAATGTAATGTGTACACATTAAAACGAGCATTCAGGGACGAACTGACGAAGACAGAGATGTAGTTGGGTAATTAAACATTATCCTAACCTAAGACAACCCAAACGACAACTATTAGGGTTTGGTTGTCTTGTCTCAATCAATCTCCGATCAAAGACAAAACCCGCATTCAAAGTCTAAGCTTTGTCAGGACTGGAAACTGAGAAAGGAAAGGAGATGCGAACAGTACCGTATGTGTTTCGCCTCCGAGTAAGCTAGCAAAAGCAAAGGACCTGAAACAAAAACAAAGAAGAGGAGATCGGAATCAGAACGAGGAAGAGGAAGCAAAACCCCAAAATAAAGTTTCAGTCTTTTTCAGTTATTTGCGAAGAAGATGAAAAGACATAACTTTTTCCAGGCTTCGCGACAAAAGATGTGAAGAGTAATTTATAAAAAAAAAAAATCAAACTTTTTTTGTTTCAGTGGAGAGACGATGGAGTGAGTGAGTGAGTGATGAAGAAGATAGTCTATGTTTACCTTTGAGCGAGTTGTTTCTCAGACACACCAAGAGAGAAATTAATGCTTCTTCACACTAAGAGTTGAGAGAGAGAAACAAGGAAGAGACTTTAGAGAAAGACAGAGACAGAGAGAGGGAGAGAGAAGGCACAAGCTTCGGGCGCACGCAGTTCTCTGCTTCTCTTTGCCACTCCTGGACACGTCACTCCCAATTTTTTTTGGTTGTATGTATAATCGGCCTGACATCACCTTATGTGTGATGTATCATGTATGTATTGGATAAAATATTATTTTCAATTTTATAGAAATGGTAGTATTGACTATTGATTTATCAAAAAACAAAAAAACTACAGCTGTTAACCAAAATGTATATTTTCTTTCTTATGTAACAAAAAAAAAGTATTTTTTCTTTCTTTACAAAAAAAAGTTCTTACCGGAGTTATGGAGACATATGGATTTGGATATCCGGAAAATTTAAATTATGTAAATATAAATTTGGGTTTATCGAATCTATAAATTTGGTATCTAGATCTAGATTTTTGACCTCCGAATATTCCTCTAGATATTATACTATATACTGATATTTAGATTTAGATCTCAATTCATAAAAATAATTAATAAAATATCTTTAAATACTAAAATTCTAAAATGACACATAAATCATATATTTATACAAGATTTACCCACACACACACATATATATTTAATATTTTAAATATAATGTTATAAAACTAATTTGATGTATAAATATTAATATATCAAATATACATATTAACAAAATTAAAAATCTAATATGTTTTAAAAATACGGATCCGGATTTGGATAGGCATTTCTAAAATTCATATTTGGTTTAGTCGGATCCGAGATGTTATTATCCGGATCCATATATCCTATTTTCATAACGTAATGAAACGGATCTCTGATTAAATCCGGGTTTCAAATAATAAATTTTAGACCTAGTTCTAATTGTGTTAACTAAATAGATAAAAAGAACTCTGTTAACTAAATGTTTAATTAGGTGATTACAGATAAAATATGTTATTTTATGTTATTTTTTATAATTGTATATTTTTCATTTTTAAATACTTGAAATTTTTAGAAATTTGTTTTATTTAAAATTATGTGACGTATTTCAAATTTTGATGTAAAATTTGTTAACTTTTATGTTCTCGTAGTTTAGTTTTCTATTGGTCAAATTGTGGATATATAGAATTATTTTTTGATGTTCTTCTTTAAGAAGTAGAAAAAAAATTATTTGATCTGTACATACGATTGTAAAATGATATCTACTAAAAAATGGAAGAGAGCTTAATTTGAGTTTTGACATGAAATACAATAACTGCTAATAACAATAAAAACCAAGTAAATTTAGTGTTTGCTACAAACTAGTGAGAGATATGACACATTTAAACTAAAACTACAATTCTTGTAGTTTTTTTTTAATGAAGGATTTTCAATTCTTGTAGTTTTTACTTCAGAGGATTAAACCACTACCAGTCCAAAGAATCCAAACACTAAAAAGTAAAAACCCACAAAATAACTCTTTTAGTATAGTTGAGAAACAAATGCTATTATGAACCCTCTAAAAATCTTAGTTTAAGTAGCCATATGAAGCTCAAACTGACGTATTTTACAGGGCTTAGTATCGTTAAGTATAATCTCGAAGAGGGACTCAATTATAATACAAACCTTTAAGATGAATGACCTTTATTACAAGGGCGTCATTGGTTCTATCTTGTAACTTTTTTTAAGGAAGTCCACTTTGCACATACCAAAAGAATGAACGAAACTGTTAGACTAAGCGATGCAACAGCAAAGTTGGTCTGACCGGTACTCTTTTGGTTTACGTCCATCAAATGTTGAAGCCAAACCAGCCTAATACCAATCAAGCTTTCCGATATACTCTCCCACGATATCTCCAACAACGTTGATCCTTTTTCGGATGTAGTGTATCTTCTTTTTATCTTTTCTTTTCTTTTGGTCAAATCAGTGTCTTATTCGATGTGTAGTATACTCAACTGAACTCAAAGAGATACTCCGTTATCAAATAAAAACCTCAAAGATGAAAGACCTTTTACACAAGTCCACTTTGCATAAACCAAAAGAACGCAAGAAAAAGGTATATTTAGTTGAACAAAAATATACAACGCTGATCTGACTGGTTCATACTTCATGGCTCTCTGAGTCTCTCCCTTACTCCTTTGGCTACGTTAAAAGAAAGTAAACCGGTATTCCTCTTGTTTAATTCCAGTCAAATGTTGAATTCAAACCGGTCTGGTGTAAACTAAACCAACCGAGCTTTCGGATGTACTCTCCCACAATTTCTCCAACAATGTATGAGATTCCAGAAGAGACAACAACAATAGACGTATAATACGCATGCAGATTTGAGATAAGGCTTGAGCGATTCACGTACGTTAACCGGTTTACGGACGTAGACCTTGATCATACCTGAGCATGATTGCGCAAAACAGAGAAACCGAGAAAACCGAAACAAGCTTGCAGTTCTTGATTCCGGTTTGGTAGAAGGCAAATGCGTAAACCAGTGGAGCGATTAGGCCGAAGAAAATGTAAGACAGGGCCGCTACTAACACATGCATCCGAATATTATCAGCGTCTCCCTAACAATTCACTGTACCGATCCTTCTCTTGATCTGAATTGTTTCTTAGATCGTGAAGCTGCAAGAATAAACCGGAACCGGTTAAAATCAAGAAACCGGTTGGATTACGTTTCTAAGGGCTTAGAGAGTCGTTAATTACGTTTTGAGCAAGGACGATGAGACCACCGGCTAAATTTGCGACCGCAAGAGCCAAGATATTCTCTGAGACAATCAATGTTTCATAGATTAAATCATTTATATATAAGTTATCAATCATCATGTAGATAAGGACCAATAAGATATGATTGGTGGCATACCGGTGGAAGAACCGGAGGCAGAGGCGGAAGATACAACGACGAGGCTTGTGATGTTCTCGGTTAAACCGCCGTACACGGTGCTCTTCAATAGCTCAACGGTGAATCTTTCACGGTCCGGTTTGTTTTGAGGCAGTGATTCTGCGGTGTTACTCTTCCTCGGCTCTAAATGTACTACTGTATAGAATCGGAGATATTGTATGTCTTGTTAATAATGTTATTATTTATACAAAATTACAAATAAACAAAAATTGTTATGAACAAAGAAATATAATAGTTCACATGCATCTATAATATGCCGTTATTTCCTACTATGCGCTTATAAATCTGCATACCATTTTTGCATCTAAATTGTTGGTTATACATGCGGACCCAAATACTAAGCTGGTCAAACGAAGAACATGTCAAGATCTAAGTGCATATTGATTTAAATGTTGCATATACCACGTATGATTCTTTTTATTCACGTTAACGTACCTTGCTCATCAACCGGTTTTCCCCTGGCATAATCTCGTTGTAAGAACCTGCTGGTTCCTGAAATTTAGTATTAAGACGAACGGTACGGTGGTGTCACGTTCGAAAAACCAACAAAAATCAAAGAGGTTAATATGAGATGAAACTAGTTTAGAATCAGTTCGATTTACCTAATCTGATGTAGTACTTCAGACAGGCCAAGCAAGCGAGTATATAGCTTCCCTCATGTTTATCTTCTTGATCATCATTCTCAATAGGCTTCTCAGGGGCATGCGCCTTAACCGGTGGTTCAATCTCCTCAATTTCGCTTGATTCAGGTAACAAATCAACGAGCTTCCCATGTTCCCTTTTCCTAATAATCACTTTCCTGGTGATACACGAGCTACAGCTTGGACAATAAAGCTCGTAGTTTTCTTGCATCGCAAGCAACTTCTCTAGGTTTGATTTTTCTTCCGATTCAGATGATGTTCTCTTGCTGTTTTTGTTTTCTTCTTCTTCTTCTTCTTTGTCCTTTTCTTCTTCTACTACTATCTCACCTTCCTCTGCGTTCTGGTTGCTGTTTTTGTATTCTTCTTCGTCTTTGTCCTTTTCTTCTTCTACTACTATCTCACCTTCCTCTGCGTTCAGGTCTCTGAAATTCGACTCTAACAAATTATAACCGGATTCTTCGTTTGAACCGGTTTCATTATGTGAACCGGTTTCACTCATAGTATCCAGTATTATTGTATCTGAACTGGAAGATACCGATCCTATGCTTTCATGAACAGACGTGTTCCCTACGAGACCTAATCAGATAACAGATAAACGAAAGATTATCTACCCGGTTATGCAGGATTGTTGCCCGGTTAAGGAAAAACAAGAGGTATGATTTGTAAATTAAAAAGTACTAGACGCAATTGGAAATTAAAGATATCTAAAAGTACCATCGTTGTTAAAAAAAAACATAAATGAAAAAGACAAGTTGACTAAAAAATACCTTGAGATCCATCATCCTCCTTCCCTTCATCCGGCTTCTCGAGTGGTCTTGTCCTGCTGCTCCGTCGCCGGTGTAACCTTCGCCGTGGCGTTTAAGCACATTTTTTATGGCGGGAAGATTATATTTGCCAAATCTGAAGGTCTCGAGAAGATCCACCAAGAAATCTGCATCAACCATTTCACCTTCTTTAAACCTGGTTCCGTCAGCTGGTCGGTCCATATAGACACACACCACAATGTAATGAAACCGATGCCCAAATTTATGAAAGGAGAACTCAGCTTTTGCAACTGATTTTTTTGTTGATTTCTTTTGGTCCCTCTCAAATCATCTCTAACTTTTATATACAGCATAAATAATTCCCACGAGGGAAGCACGAGGTATTAAATATTCTGTCATTATCCTATAACGAACATCTTTTGGATCCTTTTATTTTCTTGCTAAATTTATAACAGAGAGTTGTATTAGAGTATAATATTTCGCCACTTTCAAGAATGATTTGTGTTATATGAGCTATATCATGATGAGTATTTAGTTCCGATTAGGTTAGGATTAGCTTTCCGTTCTCTGCGTGATTTGTTTAATTGATTCGTTTCAGGTTCGAGTTCTCGAGTGATGAAGAACAAAAGAACAACTCGCGATTTGTTCACCCGGTGTTCGCTGATCTACTCACCGGGGAGGGAACGGCATCCCTCAACTGATCACTATCAACTCAAGCTTATACAGAGTACAACAATGGCGATTCAATCGCTCATAACAACGAAAACAGAAGATAGAGTAGCTCACTTGCCGAATCCTCTATGACGCCGGTAAACCACCGCCGGAATGGTTCGATCTCAACCGTGTACCGCTTTCGTGGCTCCGTCGACGTCAACCTCTCGACTTGAGCTAAGTTCTCCCTATCTCTTCTTCTTTCTCTGTATCTCTTGATCTGTGATCTCCTTTTTCTCTGCCGTGACGATGATGACAGCTCATGAGTTTGTTATAACAAACTCTCCCCTTCTTGAAACGCACCGTTTCAGTTTAGCCGTCAATTCATTAGACCTGGGCTGAGACTTGGGCTTCCTTGTTTCTCTTGCAGGTTACACGAGAATGGGCTGCGACACTGAAGCCCACTCGGTGTTTGACTGAACCAAAAGTTCACAATCTCCACCTTTCAGACACAACACCGAAGTGCTGTCTCTCTCTCCTCGAAACCTAGCCGCTTGTCTCTCTGAGGCGATGAATCGCCTTCTCCTTTCACCGACGTTTATCGATGACCCCAGAAGCAATCCTTTGCTTACACGATGACAGAGAACCTCCACGGATGTAAGGTACTCTCTGTATCCCTCTCTCTTCTCTTTTCTTCTTCTGATTTGCTTCGGCTGTCGAAGTAAACCAATCTCGGATCTTTCACTTACTGACCCCTTTTCTTTTCCTTCTCCTTGCAGATCAAGCTGAACGACGCTTCAATCTCTGTCCTGACCTATCGGCGAGACTCAGAAGATGAACCGACGAACTGTTGATGACTCTGCATGACTCTGATCTTCTTTCTGTTTCAGGAACCTTGAAGAGACTCCACCTGAAACTGAACTCCACCTGAGAAGAAACTCCACCTCGCTTCCGATACTCGGGTAACGATTTCTCTCTTTTCACTTCAAGTTGGTTTGATTCCAGTGAGTTTAGTAACAACTCATAAACATGATAATGTTAACTAACTCCCTGAAATTTGTTTCCTTTGCGAGGTAACCAACAACTGAGCCACATCGTTACCCGGAGCCGCTTCCTTCTCAGAACAGATTCACCAGCTCAGAGCAAAGTCTGAACTTCGGACCAGGTAACACTTTAGTTAGGAAATCGGCTGGATTTTTGCTTGTGTGAATCTTGTGTAGAGTAATATCACCCTGAGCAACAATATCACGGATGAAGTGATACTTGTTTGCAACATGCTTAGTCCTTTCGTGAAATACTCTGTTTTTAGCTAGAGCTAGGGCACTCTGTGAATCACAATGCATCTTGACACTTCCTGGTTTTAGGCCTAGTTCTTCACATATCCCTTTTAACCAAATAGCTTCTTTGGTTGCTGTGGAGAGTGCCATATACTCTGCCTCAGTAGTCGACAAAGCTACAACTGATTGTAGATTAGATCTCCACGAAACTGTATTACCCCAAACCTTGAACACATACCCAGTAACTGAACGTCGTCTGTCTAAGTCAGCTGAGTAATCTGAATCTGAAAAACCCTCAATAGTACGCACATCACTCTTGACAAACGTTAAACTGGTTTTAGATTCACCACGTAGAAACTTTAAAATCCACTTCACCGCCAACCAATGCTCCATACTAGGTTTAGACATAAACCTGCTCACAACTCCCACTGCATGTGCTAAGTCTGGTCTAGAGCCAATCATGGCATACACGAGGCTCCCGACTGCACTTGCATAAGGGATTCCTTCCATCTCAGCTGCACCTGCTAACGCCTCTGCCTTGGTCTGACTCTTCAGTTTGAATTGAGGCGCCAATGGAGTTGTGACTGGCTTAGCAGCTTGCATTCCGAAACTCTTTAGGACTTTCTCAATGTATGCCTCTTGAGAGAGTACTAAAGTTCCCTTCTTCCTGTCACGAATAATGTCCATTCCAAGAATTCTGGAAGCCCTTCCTAAATCTTTCATTTCGAATTCTCTGCTCAGACTGTCTTTCATCTTCTGAATCTCAGTCATATCTCCTGAAGCAATTAGCATATCATCCACGTATAGTAGTAGATAGATTTCCTTAGGAGTATCAACACTTCTCATATAGACACACGAATCATACTCACTCTGTAGAAACTTTTCTTTCTTCATAAAACAGTCAAACCGTAGATTCCACTGTCTAGGAGATTGCTTTAGACCATATAGAGACTTCCTTAGGAGACACACCTTGTTCTCATCCCCGGGTTTCACATAACCTTCAGGTTGATCCATTAGAATCCTTTCGTCTAGGTTCCCATGTAGAAAAGCAGTCTTGACGTCTAGCTGTTCCAACTCATAGTCTCGGTTCACCACCATTGAAAGCATCAGTCTTATGGAGACGTGCTTGACAACTGGTGAAAACACTTCATTATAGTCAATGCCTTCCTTCTGTGAATACCCTTTAGCAACTAATCTTCCCTTGTATCTCCTGTCCTCCACACCGGGGATTCCCGGTTTATACTTGAAGAGCCACTTGCAGCCAACGGTCTTCTGACCTTTTGGTCTCTCAATGAGATCCCAAGTGTGATTTCTGTCAAGTGAATCCATCTCTTCGTCTGCAGCATTATCCCAGTGCTTCCAGTCTTTACTCCTCTTAGCTTCTTCGTATGATTTAGGTTCTTCCCTCTCAATATCATCTGCCACAGCTAGTGCATAGGCAACTAGGTTAGCATCTTCATATCTGGATGGTGGCCTGATATTCTGCCTTCTGACTCGATCTCTCGCAAGCATGTAGTTATCAATAGAGCCTGCATATTCATTATCCTCCACAAACGTCAACCCTTCCGTATCACTGTCACTGTCTGAATCGCTTGAACTCCCATGAATCTCTGAATCTTGTTGAGACTGATCTGAGTTTCCAGGATCAGACGTTTCACCATGTTCATAGTTGGGACCACTTGGTCCTCGAATCAGGCTTGGACTGAAAGATACCTTTTTACTCGGCTCCTTAGTTTGCTTTCCTGAATCCTTCCCACTCTCTGTAACCTTCTTAGCTTGCGTGTCTTTGTAGATCTCATCCTCTCTGAACACGACGTCTCTGCTCGTAGTACACTTTAGGTCCTCTGGAATCCACACTCTGTAACCCTTCACACCAAATGGATAACCCACGAAAACTCCTTTAACTGCTCTAGGGCTAGTCTTCTCCTGAGTAACGTGAACATAGGCTGTGCAACCAAACCTTCTTAAGTGTGATAAATCAGGTCTATTCCCTGACCAAACTTCTTCTGGAAGTTTAAAGTCAATGGTTGAGTTTGGTGTCCTGTTTATCAGATACACAGCCGTAGAAGTAGCCTCTGCCCAAAACTCCTGTCCCAATCCGGTCTCAGCTAGCATGCTTCTCACTTTATCCATTATGGTGCGGTTCATTCGTTCTGAAACCCCATTCTGTTGAGGAGTGTAGTTACATGTCCTATGTCGTTTGATTCCAGACTTTCTGCACAACTCGTCAAACCGCTTATTGCAATACTCCAACCCATTATCAGTGCGAAGGCACTTGATCTTCTTCTCAGTGTGACTCTCAACAGCTTCTTTCCATTCCACAAACTTAGAAAATGCTTCATCTTTAGTTCTTAGGAAGTAGACCCAAACTTTCTTTGAGAAGTCATCTATGAAGCTTATGAAATATTTGCAACTAGCCAGACTCTCTGGGGTTGATGGAGAGCCCCATAGATCTGAATGCACATACTCTAGGATGCCTTTAGTAGTATGCTTTGCCTTAGGGAAACTTTGTTTATGTGATTTACCCAATACGCAGCCTTCACAAAACTCTAGCTTCCCCACTTCAGTCTTAGGTATATAACCTTCCTTCACGAGCATCTCCATGTTCTTAGAACTCATGTGTCCTAACCGTGAATGCCATATAGTAGTCTTTGCGTTAGTAGACTCACTGATATTAGCTTCACCACGTGACACTGTTCCTTGTAGATAGTACAACCCATTCTCATACTTGCCAGTGATCACCTTCTGTCCATCTTTGTAGAATGTCACAGTGAAATCTCCACCTTGATAGTTACACCCTGATTTCTCTAGCATTCCATAGGAGATTAAGTTCCTGCTCATGTCTGGCATATAGCGAACATCTTTGAGAATAATCACTGCTCCATCTTCATTAGTAATTTTGATTTTACCAATGCCCTTGACTTCGCATTGAGTGTTGTTCGCCATTAGAACTTTGCTTCCATCCCCTTCTTGTAGATCAAATAAGACATCCCTGTTAGGTGTAATGTGAAATGTGCAACCTGAGTCTAGAACCCACTCGTCTCTAGAGTCATGTATGCTTGCTGTAAGCACTAACGGTTGCCTTATCTCAGTTACTGAATTCACTGCTTGTTCACCACCGTTTTTGTGTCCTCTGGTTGGACAATCACGCTTCCAGTGACCTTCTTTGCCACATGAGAAACACGTGCCTTTCTTAGTCTTATCTGATCTGCCTCTAGACTTAGATCGATCACCTTTGCTTCTAGACCTGTTGTACTTCTTGTTGTTACCATTATCTGATCGCTTAGACGACCTTCCTCTTGACTCAACAGATAGGCCTTCTGATGTAGTTTTCTTTTTATTCAGCAAACCCTTCTGTCTGAGCTCAGCTTCTTTTGAATATGCAGATGTAACAACTTCAGAGACAGTGAGAGTGTCTCTGCCAGTGCCGTATTGAAGAGTGTGGACCAGTTGCTCATACGCAGCAGGAAGTCCAGAGAGCAACTGTATAGCCTGATCTTCATCCGTAATGGTAACCTTCAAACTCTCTAGATCAGCTATCAGTTTTAGAAACACATCCACATTTTCTTCAATCGACTTATCCTCTTCCATTTTGTAACAGGAGAACTGACGCTTCAGGTAGATCCTGTTTGGAAGAGACTTGAGCTGATACAGCTTCTCCAGGGACTTCCACATGCCAAGAGCAGTCTGCTCGTGCATGATTTTCCTCAAGATTGAATCACTCAAGCAGGTACACAGTAAGCTTCTGACTCGTAGATCTTTATCAGCCTTCTTCTGATCAACTTTAGGTTTCTCACCTTCTTCTTGCTTTTCAGATACTGACGTAACCACGAAGTCGTCTTGTAACACTGCAAGGAGACCTTGAATCTCCAACTGAGCCATCATCTTGTACTTCCACATACCGAAGTCCCCCTTTCCATCAAACTTATCCATCTCGAACTTTCCATGAGTTCTCTCCATCTTGAAACGTAAGGATCTCAGGAGCAACTGCACACAGAAAGCGAATAGCAGCAATCACAGCGACACAAGCAGGAGATCTACAAACCTCAGTGACCGCAGCAAGTAATCACAGATAAGTAACCTCTCCTCCTCCTTTCCTTATCAGATCTGATCTTACTCGTTACCTTAGCACCCAACCTGGCTCTGATACCAATTGATGAGTATTTAGTTCCGATTAGGTTAGGATTAGCTTTCCGTTCTCTGCGTGATTTGTTTAATTGATTCGTTTCAGGTTCGAGTTCTCGAGTGATGAAGAACAAAAGAACAACTCGCGATTTGTTCACCCGGTGTTCGCTGATCTACTCACCGGGGAGGGAACGGCATCCCTCAACTGATCACTATCAACTCAAGCTTATACAGAGTACAACAATGGCGATTCAATCGCTCATAACAACGAAAACAGAAGATAGAGTAGCTCACTTGCCGAATCCTCTATGACGCCGGTAAACCACCGCCGGAATGGTTCGATCTCAACCGTGTACCGCTTTCGTGGCTCCGTCGACGTCAACCTCTCGACTTGAGCTAAGTTCTCCCTATCTCTTCTTCTTTCTCTGTATCTCTTGATCTGTGATCTCCTTTTTCTCTGCCGTGACGATGATGACAGCTCATGAGTTTGTTATAACAAACTCTCCCCTTCTTGAAACGCACCGTTTCAGTTTAGCCGTCAATTCATTAGACCTGGGCTGAGACTTGGGCTTCCTTGTTTCTCTTGCAGGTTACACGAGAATGGGCTGCGACACTGAAGCCCACTCGGTGTTTGACTGAACCAAAAGTTCACATATCATTTAGAAATAGAGAATGTACAATACGAATCACCTTAAGCTCACATATATCATGAGAAAACAAGTCAAAACAATCTTTTGGCATTAGAAAAAGTGTTATAATTAACCACTGAATTTGCCTAATCTAGTTCAACGTACATGATTAGAACTCACCCAACGTAACGTGATTGTAACATGAGTCGCACCGCACGGCACGAAATGACAAAAAGAATCTCACATACAATTAAAAACCTTAGAATGTATGGTCAACTCGCCTAAGACAACGCATAATGACAGGGTGGTGTACCAACTCTAGAGTTAGTTGGTCGTTAACTAAAACGAATATCCATATTCAAAACGTGTTGAAAGAACAACTGGGTATGCGGCCCATTAAACAAATAACGAAGCCTATATGTTACATTTACAAAATAAGCCCATATTTAATAATATAAACTAAAAAACTTTTAGCCCATCCGATACGAGTTTCAGACACCTAAAACAGTGGAGCCCACTATATTCCACGTGGCGAAACTTGAGGCTTTAGTTTCACATGAAGTGTGGATTAAAGCGGGTTGTGATCTATTTAGTCGTCCTTAATTTCGCGCTTTTTTTCTGATAGATCCTTGGGAAAATAAAAACATTAAAATACTGGAGTGAAACTTATTTGCTGTAGATCTAACTCCCAAACAATTTTCATTGGGGTAGAGGATTAAATAAATTTTGATTGTGTTTCAGTTTGAGATGTTACCGAAAGTTTAGTCCTAAAAAACTTTTAGATTTTCGTTTTGTTAATTTTTTTTCTTAATTCGGACAAGAAGTAAGTAAACTCTGTGGTTACTTTTTTCTTTTTTTAAAAAAGGAGTTTTGGAAGCATGTCGGCGAAGATGGAAGGATTCTTTCCGTAGTAGATAGGCCACAGGTGGTTTCTATCCAACGACCCGAATATCCCCGAAACCCCCCCCACTCAGCATTGTCGTCAAGTCCTCATCCGAAAGAAAGATAGAACCCTCCTTTTTCTCAATCGACTATCAATGTCCTCCCTCCAGATCAGTGGTGGCTCGGTTAGGTTCGTGGCCGGATTAAACCGAACCGGCTGTATCCGTCCGATCGGTAGTAGCCTCGGTTTCCCTCTTTCCCGGAGGAGATTCAGTATAGGACGGCCCTTGTTGCTCCGCCGTTGTTCTTCCGTCTCTAGAGAGTCTGAAACTGATGACATCGCTGACGCTGAGAGGGATGTCTCTAGCTCTTCTTCTGCTCTTGGCTTTCAGCTCCTTCCTCCTGGTACTGTATTTGATTTTATTTGTCTTATTCACACTGTTTCTTTGAATTTAACAGTGATTTACTTAACTGTTGTGTATATAATATGGTTTTAGTTTTGACAAGTGAGAAAGATTCTCTTGAATTTTGTTTTTACATGTGGTTCTCAGATTCAGAGCTTCCCCCTGGTTTACTAACCATAATGTTTCAAAGTTTCAGAATCACTGATATTCGAAGTTTCTGATTTAAAAGTAGCAACTTTTATCTTTGATTTTATTTTATTTAATTTTTTTTTATTTGAGTATTCACAGTCTTTTTGGATCAACAGTTTATTTATTCACACTTGTGTAATATAATATGGTTTTCAAATGAAAATGATTCTCTTGAATGTTGCTTTGTGGTTCTCAGATTCAGAGTTTCAAGTTTCAGAATCACTCATTCTGATTTAAAGTAGCAACCTTTATGTTTGATTTGATTTCTTTTTAAATAATTCATTAATCTTTTGGGATTGATAGTTTATTTATGATCACTTGAGTAATATAATATGGTTTCAGTTTTTTCAAATGAGAATGATTCTCTTGAATGTTGCTTGTGGTTCCTCATATTCAAAGCTTCCTTCCTCCCTTGTTACTAAACATAACACTCTCAAGTCTCAGAATCATTAACCTTCAACGGTTTTTGATATAAAGTATCAAACTTTGTTTTTAGAATCTCGAAGATGATGAGCTTAATGTTTTTCTCTCTTCCACAGGTGATCAAAAACTCTTCAGCACTAACACAACAGAAGCTACTACACATCAAGAAGAGGACTCAGACGCTGCTGATGATGCAGAGATGGCTGACTTCGGTGTACCTGGAAACAGAGCTGCTGAAGAAGGAGCTGCTGCACAAGTCGGATACACGAGTGTCAAAGCCGAGGTGACCAACAACCTCGTTTTCGTTACTTCCGAAGCCGCTCCTTACTCCAAGACAGGAGGACTAGGAGATGTCTGTGGCTCTCTGCCTATAGCTTTGGCTGGACGTGGGCACCGTGTCATGGTCATCTCTCCTCGGTACCTCAATGGAACCTCTGCCGACAAAAACTACGCCCGGGCTAAGGACTTGGGGGTCCGTGTCACCGTTCATTGCTTTGGTGCTTCTCAAGAAGTTTCCTTCTATCATGAGTATAGAGACGGTGTTGATTGGGTAACCACTTCTTGCATACATCTTTTTGTTAATCTTCTCATTGCTTTTACAAGTTGTGTTTTTTTTTTGGTGACTGTTTACAGGTTTTTATTGATCATAAGTCTTACCATAGACCTGGTAATCCTTACGGAGATAGTAAAGGAGCCTTTGGTGATAATCAGTTCCGGTTCACGTTACTTTGCCATGCCGCGTGTGAAGCTCCTCTCGTGCTGCCTCTTGGAGGTTTCACTTACGGAGAGAAGTCTCTCTTCCTTGTCAATGACTGGCATGCCGGACTTGTTCCCATGTAAACCCTTTCCTCATTCTCTTTTTTTAAACTTTGAACATTAACTTATATCGTGTGTTATTATATCCCTCTTTGATTCCTAGACTTTTGGCTGCAAAGTATCGCCCATACGGAGTTTATAAAGATGCAAGAAGCATTCTGATCATCCATAACCTAGCTCATCAGGTGAGAAGCTTATAGTAATTTCTCTTGGCCCTAATGTCCCCTTGCTAGCATACCATAATTAAATGTTTTTTTTTTGTGGGAGTAAGTTGAAAGGTTATATTGCATTTCATGATTTGGTTCTAGGGAGTGGAGCCAGCAGCTACTTACAGCAACTTGGGATTGCCTTCGGAATGGTATGGAGCGGTGGGGTGGGTGTTTCCAACATGGGCAAGGACTCATGCTCTTGACACGGGTGAAGCTGTTAATGTTCTCAAGGGTGCTATTGTGACCTCTGACCGTATCATTACAGTGAGCCAGGTGATGAATCTTTTTAGGAAACATAACCTTCTTAATTGCTAGTGACCACCACATTAACTAATGGTTAATGGTTTTCTTGTCCTCAAATCTTTCAGGGATATGCATGGGAAATCACTACTGTTGAAGGTGGATACGGTCTTCAAGATTTGCTATCTAGTCGGAAGAGTGTTATAAATGGTACCTTTTTCCTTATAATGTACCTCATATTTTATAAATAGAACATTTTTTTGTGTGGAGATGATATAATGGCGGCGATGCTGATCAGGGATCACTAATGGAATCAATATTGATGAGTGGGATCCGTCCAAGGATGAAGACATTCCTTTTCATTACTCTGTTGATGATTACTCCAACAAGGTGATGTGCAACTTACTTCTCTTGAGTAGAGGTGCCAAAGTCTAAGCAAATTACAATGCTTTGTTTATTGACCTTTGGTGGTGATTGCAGGTCAAATGCAAAATGGCACTACAAAAGGAACTTGGTCTCCCGATCAGGCCTGAATGTCCTATGGTGTGATTTCAGGAGCCAAACTTTTTTTTTTTAACTTCAATAGTCTTCTAGTCAGACTCATGTTGGTTGTCTTGTCTTAAATCTTTTTGTTTTTTTGACAGATTGGGTTTATAGGAAGACTTGATTACCAGAAGGGCATTGATCTGATCCAAGCTGCTGGTCATGATCTCATGGTGGATGACATTCAATTCGTAAGTGAGTCTTTTTTTTTTTGAACGATTTTAGTGGAACGCAAAGTGACTGCTGCCTGTGATGATTACACATTTTGTCATGCCCTGTCCTATTTCTTGCACAGGTCATGCTTGGTTCAGGTGATCCAAAATGTGAAAGCTGGATGAGAAGTATGGAGGAAACATACAAAGACAAATTCCGCGGTTGGGTTGGGTTCAATGTTCCCATCTCTCATCGCATCACGGCCGGGTAAATTAACAATAGATTCTATCTAGCTTAGAGTTCAGTATATAACCAAAGTCTAGAAACTTATGATTGAAACCTTGTTAGATAATTCTTAGGATTTATCACATCACTTTTTGTGAAGGAATAAACTTAAAATTGTCAGAAACTTTTCATTGGCAGATGTGACATTCTTTTGATGCCATCAAGATTCGAACCATGTGGTTTAAATCAGTTATATGCAATGAGATATGGAACCATTCCCGTCGTTCATGCCACAGGAGGACTCAGGGTGAGCTTTTTCAAATTGTTTTTTTCTAGAACAGAGGATGTGTTTGATAAGCTATATATGATTTATAATACTTGGATTGCTAATGTATTCAGGATACAGTTGAGAATTTCAATCCTTATGCAGAAGGTGGAGCTGGTGCTGGTACAGGGTAATACAACATTGTTCTGTTTTTTTTTTTTTTTTAACATTGTTCTGTTTTGATAAGAAGAAAATTGAGTGTGACTGATCAAAGTTCATACGACTTTGTGTGATCTTTTATAATAAGTTTCGTTTTTTGTGGGTTTTAATGTTTCAGATGGGTTTTCTCTCCATTGTCGAAAGATAGCATGGTGTCGGTAAGTCTTCCCCATTTCTCTTCAAGATTTGTGGTTGTGTGTTTTACGAGTTAAATCACTAAAAGATGACCAATGTTGTGTTATGTTTGCTTTCAGGCATTGAGGTTGGCTGCAGCAACGTACAGGGAGTATAGAGAGTCGTGGGAAGGATTGATGAGAAGAGGAATGAGCAGAAACTATTCTTGGGAAAACGCTGCCGTTCAGTACGAGCAAGTTTTCCAGTGGGTTTTCATGGACCCTCCCTACATCAACTAGATCCCAACCAAACTGAGTTGGACCGGATCAGACCAGACCAATCCCAAAATCTATGGTGTTCATTTGCACAATGAACCATGTATCTATGTTATTATAAATATAAATTATAACTATCATGTCTTTTTTTCCGTTTCGGGGAGGTATAGAATTCTAGTTATGATGAGGCAATACTTTGGTTCATTTCTTGGGTTTTACGAAGATAATGTTTATCTTTGAACTTGATGTGTCTTTGACTATTTAATTGAATGCGTAGTCTGATGAAACTGGAGAAAAGAAAAAGATGGCCAAAGATTGGTAATGATATGATTAACATAAACAAATAATTAGATGAAACTGAAATGATATAAAGATGGGAATGAGTAGGAGAGCAGTATGTAACACACAAAATGAAAGAGGAAAGAAAACGTAAATTTCAAATTTAAAAAGGTCCATTAGAGACGTGCTTACCTCATTCAATCAAACATTATCGTTCGAGCACGCACGATCCTAATTCTCTTATCATTATCATCATATAATATACTATGAAGAAGGATTACTATAATTGTAGTTTCACATTTTCAAAAAGCATTCCTTTAGTTGACCAATCAGTTCACATTAGGAAAAAGTGTACGAAGACAATGATTGTCTTCTTAACTATTACTGCAGTATTTCTCATTACTTTTCAAAATATAAATCGTTTCATACAAATTTTAAAAAATAATAATCGTATGTTTAATTTATCATTTATTTAGCTATTATTTTTTTATAATATTACTTATTTGTTAATTTACTTAATGTGAAAATGAAATCAAGGAAAAAAAGTTATATTGAAAAGACTTATTTTATAACAAAAATTTTAGTCTACAACAACTAGTTTAAAATGAATATAATATTTTGTAACCTGTACCTATCAATAATTTATAGTACGTACAATTCAAAGTGATTTATGTCCAAAACATTAATGTATTATGTTTATAGTTCAAAAGTTGAAATTTTCAGATATTTTTTTTATTTGAATAAATAAATCGTAATAATAAAGTCAATAAAAAAAAGAAAGAAAAGATGAACATTAGCCTACATTAAGCGAGGGTCGCTCCGGAATTGAAGGGACAAAGGTGGGTGAGTCAGTGTCTGATACCAAACATTGAACTCCCTTTCTTCCTCTAATCACTCTTCGCTTTCTTCCCTCTTTGGTCGTACGTCTGTAACTAACTAACACTTTGTAAAGATTAAAAAAGACACAAAAGCGGTGGTGGTCTTTAAATCCCCGTCTTTTATTTTCTTGCAATCATACAACATAACCTCTCGAGCAAACAAAAGCGAGAGGCTTGCAGTGAAGAAATCTCAGGTTTTAATCTTAATTTATTGTGTTCTTCTGCCATTCCCATTTTTTTTATCTCTTTCTTTTGTCTGAAAATCTCAGTTCAGTATGTGCTGAAAAGGCTGAGACTTTTGATAACTATGTGCTCTGTAGCCTCTGTTCATATAGCAAGATGAAAGCTTTTCAGTTTTCTTGATTGTGGGTTTTGGTAATGACGGCAATTTGGAACTGGTGGGTTGGGGTTTGATTTTAGGGTTTTAGATTATTTACTTGGGACTGGTTTGTTTGTCTGTTCAGTGTTTTTTTCTGAACCCCAGTTTGTATGTTCATATACTATGGAAACAAGACATTACAAGCTGAACTGATACAGATACTGATCTGGGGTTGGTTTCAATTGCAGCTCTTTTTAATTTTGTTTGGTTTTAAACTAATCTGTTGTAGGAGATTTTGTTAACTTCTTATAGATTTTTTTTTTTAAAAGAGAGTATGATTGAAGATTCAGAAATTTTTTATCAAAAACTAGTGGTGGGTTGCTTTAGAGCTGTGGATTCTACTTCTTGTCTGTTTGCTATTCTTTATTAGATTTATTATTAGTTAGCGTGTTCTTGTTACCTTAAAACATCCAACAGGAATCCTTACTATCTTTCGTTTAAATTCCTATAAAAAATGCTTTTATATGTTAGATTCTCTGAGATCTGTGGTCCAATACATTTAGAAAAACATCAGTCTTGTGC
Organism: Raphanus raphanistrum subsp. raphanistrum; assembly: GCA_019706035.1. Classification (NCBI taxonomy): domain Eukaryota; kingdom Viridiplantae; phylum Streptophyta; class Magnoliopsida; order Brassicales; family Brassicaceae; genus Raphanus; species Raphanus raphanistrum. Next base: position 20,082,826 of record CM033983.1, read on the forward strand.
CTCAGTTTTCATTTTTTCTTTTGCTAGTTTGAACATATCAAATTTTCATTTGCAGCTTTGATAATACCAAAGTCTATTTAGGGTGTTCATAGGGGTTCTTGAGACTACTCCATCTGTTAGTTAAACCCCTTTAGAATCAAGATGAGTGCAGCGGCTACAATGCACATGCCCCGAGAAGGCTCAAACTACGATGAGATCTCTATGCAACAGAGTATACTATTCTCTGATTGTCTTAAGGTAAATAAATATATCCTTTAAAAAAATCTTCACAAGTCCTGATGATTGATTTCTCATTTCCATGTTCTAAGAAATGACATGTTTTTGATTTTTTACAGGATCTGAAGAATCTGAGAACACAGCTGTATTCAGCTGCTGAGTACTTCGAACTATCCTACACAAACGATGGAGACACACAATCGTTAGTGAAAAAAATTATTCCTCTTAATAAGTTATTACACTTTTTTTGTTTATTTATATTTTTGGGTTCTTAATGCAGAGTGGTGGAGACACTGAAAGATTATGCGATAAAGGCTCTGGTGAACACAGTTGACCATTTGGGCTCTGTTACTTATAAAGTCAATGACTTCGTCGATGAAAAAGTTGATCAAGTCGCTGGAACCGAGCTACGAGTTGCTTGCATCGAACAGGTAATATATATCATCAACAAACTGGCGTTTGTATGGTTTCAAGCTATAGTCTTATGTTACAGAGCTTTTTTTAAAAAAATATTTATACAAATTGTATAGAGGCTAAGGATGTGTCAAGAGTTTATGGATCATGAAGGTCGTTCTCAGCAATCACTTGTCATCAACACTCCCAAGTTCCACAAGCGTTACATTTTGCCTTGTAAGTTCCTTTCTCTCTCTCTCACTCTCTATCCCTCCACATTAACCATAAAACTGAAACTTCTCTCTTTAGCAGCCGGTGAAATCAAGAAAGGTGGTAACCTAGCAAAGCTCAAGAGCGTTGAAATGTAGTTTTGGTGACGAAGCTGACTGGAACCAGTTCAGAAATAGTATGTATATAAACTCCCTTTCCCTCTCATATATACTTTTTTTCCAAAGATTTAAACATTGATTCTTGATTTTTGCTCTGTTTCTTTTGTTTCATGATGAAGCTGTTCGTACTACTATCCGGGAAACGCCTCCACCACCACTTAGGTATTATTATATATAATCTTTGTCTACTTTTAGTTAAGTTCCATTGATAAGTGATTAAAACCTTTTGTTGGTTCTTCTTACTTTTGCAGAAAACCGGTACTTCCGTCTCCTCCACCTCAACGTAAAACGCAGCGTTCAGCAACCTTTTCGTTCTCCTCTATCTCCAACACGGCACCAAAGAAAGAACAAGGTAAAAAAAGAAACTCTGTTTAGTCCTTTAATGTGAGAACATTACATACAAATCTTTAAACTCTGTGTGTTTGGTAAAACCAGATAAAAGAGCAGTATCGCCGCACCGGTTTCCGCTGCTAAGATCTGGTTCGGTTGCGATCAGACCGACATCAGTCAGCAGGCCAACGACTCCTAGCAAGAGTAGAACTATAACACCTAAACGAGTAAGCTTTTTCAGTTAACATTTCAATCTCTCTTTACCGGTTTGGAACGAACCGGTTTTGATTCTTGATTTTTTTTACGGTTCAGTATCCGTCAGAACCTAGAAGATCAGCTTCGGTTCGGGTTGCGTTTGAGAAAGAAGCTCAGAAAGAGCCAGAGCAGCAGCAGCAGCATCAACAACCGAGCAAGAGCAGACGGCTGCTTAAGGCGTTGCTTAGCCGACGCAAAACCAAGAAGGATGATACGCTTTACACTTACTTGGACGAATATTGAACCATAAGCTGGTTTTGTATGTCTCTTTTGATAAACCGGAAATTTGATTTCCAATTTTAATTGCATTTTCTGTTACATAATATCAATATATATATATATGCTTTGTGTGAACATTTTTTGTATGCCGTACGACTTTCAAAATGTGAATACAGTATCTTCTTACAAATATACTAGATCTTGATCCGCGCTTTGGAAGCGCGGAATATTTTACGATGAAAAATTTCACTAATAACTTAACAAATATTTTGGTAATTTTTAAAGAGTGTGTATTCAAAATATTTTTGCAATTAAATCAGTGTTTTTAAATTCAACCCGATTGTGATTATACCGGTTAATCCAGAGATCCAACAATTCAATTTAAGTTTTTAAAATATTCATATTAAAAATCACTAAAATCCGAGACTAACCGATTGAACTGATGGATGACCGATATATAATCTAATTTGATTTAAATTGTAATAGTTTCATAATTTGTAATCTTATAATCAAAATTTTAAAGTTCATTATTTTGCAATTTATGAAATTATGAGGTTTCTACAAAATTTTAAAGAGAAAATGATGGATATAAAATAACTAAGATTAATAATTGTATTGTTTGGAAACATTGATTGTAGTATATAAAATATATTGTTTGGAAACATTGATAGTAGTAAAAAAATAAGTATATTGTTTGGAAATATGAATAGTAGTATAAAGAAAGAAATATTAGTGATTTAATGTATGTTTAACTATAAAGTATAAATGTGTATTTAATTTAAAAACTTACAAAATAAATGTTAGGTCCAACACAATGTTTCTGTTTTAATAAGATAGATATCGAAAATTTTATAAAGGATTATATAATTTTGGATTGATTTTGTTATACAACCGTATTAGAGCTTCTTCGTTATAAACCACAATCGTGACTAGATTAAATGGATTGCATTAGATTAATCGTGGTTTTCATAATTGCAAAAGACAATTATGGGTGCAATTATGAAATTAATCTTAAACGGGTATAACAAAGTCAACCAAAATATGTTTGATAACTTTGATTTAAATTAACCAAACTGAAAAATGCATTTTTTATTTATTTTTTAGCTATGCTATTTATTCAATCATATCATATGATGTTGATGTAGTGGTTTATTGATTAATTTCAGATTGATTTTGAATTCTGTTATAACAAATCAGATATTTATATTTAATTTAACTGATCAAGTAAAAAATTTACTGATATTTTCTATTCCTGATTAATGGAATATAGCATCATCAGAATTTCTGGTGCAGTAGTTACAAAAAAAAAATACTGCATTTACTGGAAACATTTATCTTTATCATCACCAAGATTGAAGGTGGTACAATGATAAACAGAGATAACACACATATCACCTTAGAACTCATATAAAAGAAAAAGAGATAAAACCCAAATAAAACCTTAAAGCATTGGACATATCTTGAAAATATAAAACCAACTTGAAAACAAATAAAAGTTCTTTCCAAAACATACATGAAACCAACATACGAGTCTTCTCCACGACTGATGCTCTCATATAATGATTTAGTTAGACACCGGTGGCTTCAGACTCGTCTTTTGTAGTTTTACATTGGTGGTGGTGGAGGCGGTGATCTCTCGTAATATTGAGCACCAAGTGACCGATGAGAAGAAGGAAGAGAAGGTTGGCGAGAATCCATAGATGGAGAGTTGAAATAAGAGGATGATGGTGTCTTGTTATCTGCCGGAGTGTCGAGAAGTCTCCGGTTGGTTTGAGCCTGCACGATCATGACCAAAGCTAGAAGAATAAAACATTTTAAGAGATGGTTCCAAGAAGCCATTTCCCCACTGATCGTGATAAGAGTTTATCTTTGCTCTCTTAATGTCTTATATGTATAAATCATAGAGATTAGATGGAGGCTTCCGACTAACTCCTACTAGATTTTTTTTTTTAATTAAGATTCTTTGTTCAATAATTGATTTTTTTTTTGTTTAATGATCATCAGTTTAGGACTACAACTTAAGTTAAGTGAAAAAAGAAAAAAGAGAGGTGATTAAACCCGGTTTAGTTAGGGGTGGTTAATTTCTTTTCCCAAATACAGAACCGGGAAAGAATAAACCGATCAGACAAGTGTGTGTATATATTCCGGTTCTATCTATTACCGAACACGAGAATAGCCATGGCTTCTTCCTTCACCTCCTGCTCTTCGTTTTTGCGTGTAAATCTCTATACTTTCTCTTTGCTCTCTCGCATATTATAGGGATTTATCTGTGGATATAGGATTGGTCGGTTCTGTAAAAAACGAGTTATTTTGGTTTATATTTCAGATTGGTGATGCGAGAAGCGGGAACTCACGAGCTTCAAGCTTCACATTCCATCCTCAGGTATATCTGTCTGTCTGTCTGTGTGGTTTGATTTTGTTATAAAGGGGGGAAGAATTTGATTGATTTATTGTGGGTTTTGGTAGGTTTCTTGCGGGATTCAAAGGGATGATAATGGACGCCGTATTTGGCGGAGGAGAACACTGGTAAGCAAAGCAATAAACACCTCTCTTCTTACTCTGGAATCAAACATCTGGTGACTATTACGAAATCAACATCTGGTGACTATTACTAAAATCTACACTTTTAGGAACACACAAGGAAGCATTATTCTTGTCTTGTCTTTTTGTTTTAATTAGATTTTGAGGGTTTAATCCTGTTTCAAGAGTTTTTTTTTTGAGTTTGATGATCTCTTTCTTGTTCATTACAGAAACTAGCTTACAATGTTGTGTTCTGTTACTGTCAATGAAGTTTAAAGAAGCAAGGCTTTTACTTTTAAAGAGTTACTCTTCACGTACCAATGGCCGTAGCTAACTATCATTATCTTCATGAACTTGGATTGCATATTACTTTAAAGAAAACAAATCAATTTATCTAGTTTGATCTCATTTCATGTTCCTTGGATCGTTAATACCCTTCTTTTTAAATGTCTTGCAGACAAAGAAGGATGATATGCTGCGTTACAAACTGCAAAGAGTTCCGTTTGTGGAAGAGCAAGTGAGGAAGATACAGGAAGTTGGGAAGGTGATGACGATGGACATCGAGCGTTTGCTTTTGAGCGAGGACAATCGCTTTGAGTTCGTCAACAGTGTAGCAGCTGAAGCAACCGAGTACGTTGAGAAAAACAGAGACGAATACGGAGGTACCAAGAAAGCCATCTTTCACGTCCTGAGCAACCGTGTCAACGATCTCGGGTTTGATCGCCCCGAAGCTTATGCCGAGTCGGATCCTTACAAACCTGGTCCTGGCTACTTGAAAGAGTATTACACTTGAAGAGAGATACTACTATTAGCTGCCCTTTTGTTATTGCATCTTTTTATTGTAACTGTTGGAAACGATATCTCTTTTGGGGAAAGGAAAAGATGAATAAAAGTTCAAAAAAAAAAATTACTACTGTTAGCAAGAGTTTAAATTGTAATAAAAACCGCTTTTCTTGTTCTGTCTAGTACCAATTCAAGTTAAGTGCATTCGCGACTTTGTTCTCGTAATTTTTGGTAGAACAATATTATAGGTTTATAACAGTTTTAAGATATCCTGCAAGTTGTTGATTAGTCATGGTTATACATTTTGGAAATTAAAATTCAAGATTTTCTATCACCAATTCACCAGTCTTCTGTACCAAAAATAACAAATTGTAATGGAGAGAAAACCATGGTATTTACATGAAAAAAAACAGGCCTCAGTTACAGTTCCCTATATATTATTACTTACAAAAAGGCAAATTATATTTATACTAATAAAAACTTTTACGATTAAAAAGGCAAAAATCTGAGTTCCTCTCTGAACTCTGAAAGCTTCAGCTCCGACCTGGTGAGACCCAGCTACACACCACCGGGTCAAAAAAACGGGCCACCGAGTTTAGGCCCATACACACTCCTAAACACCGCCACGTGTAAAATCAAACTGGCTTCACCACCACCTGGTTGCGGAGTATGTATGTAAAACGGCGACGTTTGAAAAGGAAACGAACCGTAGCCGTTGGATTTTCAAACGGGAACCGGTAAACCGTAGTTATGAAACAATCTGATCCGTCCGTCCCACCCGCCGGTGACGATAACCAACCCCCAGAGATGAGACGACTCCGCCGTTCTCCTGCACGACGACCGGAGGAATCTGTAGTGCGATCTACGGATCGCCTTCACCGGAGAAAACGAGCTCGCCAGCTTTTCCTCCGGCCAGGTCGCGGCTCCTTTCGGAGAATCGAGGACGTACTCTCTCCCCAGCGAGAACAGCGACGGAGACATCTCCGATCCTCCGCCGCCGGCGGAGATCGCGGGCGAGGAGAAGCCGCGCCACGGGATCGCGACCGAGACGTCCGCGGAGAATCGCTCGAAGGATCGGATCTTAATCCGTTTCGTGTGGGAGAAGAAACCGGGAGACGGGGGCTCGGGATCGTGCGCGACGCAGTTCCAGACGTAGACGGAGGAGTCGTCGCAGGCGGAGATGATATGCTTCCCGTCTCCGGTGAAAGACGCCGAGATCTGGTTTCCCGCGTTTCGAGATCCTACAAGATTAACAAAAATACATTTTCAAAATTTTGCATGCGTTGAGATTCGAACCTGTGACCTTCCAAGTTCAGTTAAATATTAGTGTTACCTTTGTATTTATGGACAACGTTGCGACCGCTAATGATTCCTGACTTGCGAATCTGCGGATGCTACCATGACTCGGCTTGGATCAGTGGAATCAAACTGCAAGGAGATTAACTAGCTTATGAGCAAATATAATCAGTGGAATCTGTAATGATTTGAGAACAGTATATGAACCTGAAAGCTGATTATTCGTTTATTTGATGATTTCTTTTTGCTTGTGCAGACATATATGACCATCGAGTTGAAGGCAATGGCCTGAACCAGACAGAGAGAGAGAGCAAGTGTTATACTTAATACGGTAAGATCTCTAGTGCAAATGTAACTGAAACTTTAAGAAGCATTCATTACCTGTTACATTGTAGAAGCGACACTCGCTCGTCAAAGTTCCGGCAATTACTGCCTGAAAATAGATAAATTACTCGTGTTAGAAAAGAGAATCTGAGCAGTGACAAACAGAACAAAAAAGACTTTTTTTTTGGTTTTGAGACAAGACCTGCCCGTCTGGGCGATAACAAACTGCGGTTACAATGCCCCTAGCATCGGCCCAAGTCTACAACTTGGCAGTGAGAAGCTGACCAGATACGAACTTTTCCATCTATCGAACCGGTGATGAAGTGATCATCATCAACCGGGTTGAACTGAACAGATGTAACTGCAAAAACCAAAAAAAACAAGAACTGGTCATCTGATTGACTGATCGACTAGACTAACAAGTGAGGCTGTACAAGAGGGAGAAGAGACATTTTACCATAGTTACTGTGGGAGTAGATTCCAAGACAATCCTCACGACCAATCCTGCCAAAGCCGAACACTATTGTCTGCTGAAGCTGACAAGAGACGCTGCCACCAATATCACATGAATGAGCAACTCGGTCTAGTTTTTTTCTGTTCAAGATTACACATACATGGACTTGAATCTACGTTCTTGTGTGTTTTATACGTCTCAAAACATAACGATTAAAAAAAAAAGGTGTATGTCTAGCTAAGTTCTTTAAGACGAGAAGGTCATCAACCTAGAGTTTGGTTTTTAAAGCAGGGAAGTTACTCACATTGTTCTTGGACCATGATACGTCAAGGATATCGCCACCGTGACCGAGAAACTCATGCACAGGTTTATCAACAACACGAAAAATCTTCGGAGGGATGATAACACAAGCCGACTCCGTAGTTGACTTCCTCGGACTCATCAACGACCCACGTAACACCATCTTTCTCCACAGCCACAGGTCTCAACTCAGATAGATTGCTCACTTCGAAAGTAGATACAAGCGGGATCCATCTTGGGAACGTCGTGCTCTTCGCATCTCTCGTCTTCGACAACCCCCCAAACCCGCAAAACCCTGTCTTCGCCCGCGCTCGCCAAGTACCTCCCGTCGGGACTGAACTTCATGGCGAGGATGGCTCCTCGGTGAGCTTGTATCTCTTGCCCTTTGAAAAGAGCGGAAAGCTCTTTGGCCTCTTTCTTGTACTCCTTCACTTTGACTCTTTCGATCCTACTACTACTACTACTACTACTCTCTGAAACCGAATGTTCCTCTGTTTTCTCCTTGCTGCTACGCGTTGATTCTCTGTGCAGCCGGCTCAGCCATTTCTCCTTTACCCTCTTCATGATCCCACCGATATCACGCTGTTCTGAAGCTGAGATCATCACGTTTATCGACTTTGGTTCGATCTCTCCGCCGTTTACCTTCAGAATCTTGTCTGTAGAACCCGTTGAAGGTGATGCAGAACAAAGGCTAGAGCTAATATCGTCATCATCATCATCACTTGACTCCTCTTCCTTCACAACCCTATCTACTACATTCTCACTCGGACTAAAGACAGAGGAATCATCATCGCAACGACAAGAGCTAAACTCGTCTTCGGATCTCAAAACCGTTGTGGTGGTTCCTGCTGCTGCTTCACTGAAACGATCCACATTGTCTGATTGAGGTGGTTCCTCCTCTGCATTGACTACTCCCATCCAGTGCAAGAACTTCTCTCGACGCTCCTCGGCGTTTCCTGGACTCTTGATCCAGACGTCGTAGGCGGAGATGGACGACGGTGGAGATGATGCGACGTCGTTGTACGCGGTTGCAGTGGAAGAACAGGACGCCATGTCTTCGTGTGCGTCGAAAAATCGAGATTCTTCGTCTTCTATTAGCGATTCCATTTTGATCTCTTTGTTTTTTCTTGGATTTAGTCTTAAAGCTGCCTGCAGAGAAACAAAACCAAATTAAAGTTTTGTAAGAAGAAATAGTAAAATAATTATTATTAAAAAAGACAACAACATGAAATTTAGAACGAAAGTAAATACAAAAATACCTAGAATCAATCGAACAGCATAGATCCCGATCAAAATTGTAAAGAATCGAGAATTAAAGAAAAAGAAAAAAGAAATCTGGATCGAAAATCGAGTTTGAATTCAAAGCCATAAAAACCTAACCTTTATTGATTTTTTTTTTAATTGAAAAATCAAATCAAAATCATAGAACGAAAGGACAAGACATGCAGGTTCCGTTTTGTGCTAGTTTCTTACATGTGGGGGATTTGTTTTATTTTGTTTTTAATTGCGTTCTACGATGCTTTTTATCTGATGCTGGAAAGCTCGAGAAACGAAGACAGCGAGGAACAAGAAGATGAGCACATGAGAGACAATCTACAAGTTCTTTTCACACTCTCTTTGGTAATAAACAAAAACAAGTTTTGATTTATGATTTTTTTTTGTCTGACAAAAAGATAAAAAGAAAGAAGAAGAAGAAGAAGAAGAAGCGTAGATTGAAGGAAAGGGAAGATCTGTGGCACAGACAGAGGAAGAAGGAGAAGGAAATTAATATAAGTTTGGAAGATTGTCCGAATCTGTTTTTGGGAGGACATTTTTAATTTTCTCAATTTAATTTAATATGTGCGGTCGTATTGTTATTAATATTATCGCTTTTTCTAGTTTTATCCTCCCTACCGTCATTTTAATTATTTTCTTGTATCATTATCTACTCTTAAGTCTTACCTCTCTTTTTTCAGACAAAATACAAACATTGTTTTTGGTGGTCAACTCCGATACATATAGACCCAAAATGTGGAATGATATTATAATACTACTCAAATAAGGTATCGGTAATCTAGTCAAACCAGAAATATAAAAAATTATGTATACACTATCTACATATATCCAATACTTACCAATGTGTATTCAATTTGGTCAAAAAGTTACTATAATGAAATTAATTACTTGTTATCTTAGAATGATCATCAAAATTAACACCTTTAAATAATATTAACCAGTAAATCAATTGAAAGTTACTCACTAATTATGAAATTCATTTTTTTGTAGACACGTGTTTCTTTTTTTGCTTGACTATTACAAATTTATCATGGCAAGTGTAGATTCTGTATATATATAGTTTTGAATTCTAAATAGAGACAAGGAAGTACTGGTTAATTAAAGATTAAAATGGTTCAAAACCACTACACTAGCTGGGGGGAAATTAACCAAAAGATATTAGACGACTATTAATAATCATGATGTCTTATTTGCTTGTGAACTTATTTAAATTATGGTTACAAAACTGTATGATCCTAGATAATCCATGAAATCATATATATTTGCGTGTGACAAACGCGGCTTCGCTCAGCATTTGTGTCGATAGCACTAGCACTTCCACATCAACACTTTCATTGAACCCTTTCCTCATCTTAGTATGTCTCTATCTTGACCTGTTATTTTCATCAATGGTGTTGCCAGCAGATTTTGGTATTATAACAACTATATGTCAGAATTTTATTATTATTTTGGAATGTATCCTTTTTTGTTATTGATTATGCTTAAAACTAGGAGAGTATCCTGACAACTTACAAGATGCGGTTTACAGTATGATCATAGGAAATGTAAACATGGTGGGGTTAGGTGCGTTATGGTTGCCTATACTATCTTTTATAGTGCGTTTTTTCCAAGCTTATATAATTTATTAAGAAAACATTAGGGATAACCGAGAATCTAATCAAGCTATACGAAACTAAGAATATTGAACAAGCTAGAATATGTTAGGGCAATTCTTCTAAATAGATAATTTTATGTTTTTGTATTTCTGGTTTGACTAACAACAATAGCATACTAAGAAAAAAGCGATCAAAATATTTTATCTAAGAGGGTCAAAAGACATATATACCCTAGATATATAAATACAAATAAATAAATAAAAATTATTAAAAAATAAAAAATATTTTTTTATAGTTTTGAATTATATGTTTTCAAATTCGGATTTTTTATATAAAAAAATTCTATTTTTTCAAATTTTATTTTTGAAATTCGAAAATAATTTTTGAAACTTATTTTAAAAATTTTTATTTTAAAAATTTTAGTATTTATTTTCAATTTTATAAAATTTTAAATCCTAAACCCAAAACCTCACTCCTTACCTCTAAATCCTAAGGTTTATATTAAGTAACTCAAAAGGTATAAATGTAAATTTACTTATTTAATGAAACATTTTGGTCATTTTAATCTTTGGAGACTTGTATATTTGTAACAAAAAAAAATTAATGCTACTCTAGGCAATTTCTCATTATTATGTTATTCACCTATAGTAAATAGAAAATAGATGATGTAGTGACCTAATAGTTTCTTCATGTTAGTCCATGCTAAGGAATGAATCTCCTCAAGTGCAGACATTTATATCTGACTATCCGAAAACATTTTAAATGATAAGAATATTCAAATTTATATAGATTTCAAATATTAGTCGGAGCTTTGAACTAAATAAAACAAAACAAGAGAAATTCTCTTGGATATTTTTTTTTAGTTTATTTTCGTAAAAATAACATTCAAAGAGAAAAAATGACCAAAAAAGTTTTATTAAATGGTAAAATATATTTTTGTACCATTTGGGTTAACTAATTTAGACTTAAAGTTTATAGTTAACAAGTGAGTTTTTGAATATGAATTTCAAATTTTGAAAAAAAATATATATTAAAATTTTCAAAACAAAAAATGTTATTTTGGTCATTTTATTTTCTGTATGCTATTTTTGTGACAAAAATTTTAAAATAACCATTTGAAAAAAAAGTCCTGATAACAATGTTGCTCATTTAAAAAGCTAGCGTCTATCTTTCATTAGTTTACTAAGTTATGAGGACAAACCATTTGAGTAGGAAAATAAGAATTGACACATCATGTGAATATTCAAGAAAAAAACTGATGCATATAAAATTATTTACCTTTGACTGCTTCACATACGCTAAAGAGAATAAAAAGGGAGAGTTAGGAACATGGCCGTCTAACAGCACATGCAAGTGGTGCGATCGAATAGGGTTCAAATCAATTTTTTTTTTTAAATTAAGAATTTTTAAAAATAAATATATAAATTATGATAAAAACTTTAGTTTTTCATACATTATACTGAATTTATAGTTTATAATTTCAAAAATACATCAAATATATATATACAAAGTTTGTAATTTTTTTTAAATTATTCGATTGCATTGTTAAATATACCGTTAATAATTTTTTGAACATGGTCTATAAATAATTTGAGACGGCCCTGGTTAGGAACCACGAGTTGGGTGGAAACACTAAACGAAACGAAGCATGTGCTCAATCTAAGTCAGTTATATACTTCAAATACTTCAAAGTGTTTTTTTTTTTTTGAGAATTGGCAGTATACTTCAAAATGTTTTAAACTAGGAAAAAGATTTTAGAAAATAAAGTTAGAACGCTGAAAATGTTTTAAACTTAGAAAATAAATTTTTAATACGGTTTTATTTATACATATATTAACGTAACTGTAGAAATATAGTTTTAAACAGTATAGGGTTCTATATTGCTACCGATTCCAAACTCAGTGGAAACTGCTACTTGAAATGATAATTTATGTGTGCGTGTGTGTCGCTACAGATTAGGTAAGAGACACGTATGAGCATTAGGAGCGAAACAAAACCAAACATGTTTTTTTTTTTTTTTTTTTTTTTTTTGATTAACCAGGTGGTTGACCCCTTCGGGACCCACCCACCTAGGCCCGGCGCCAGCCTGTGTCTATACCGTTTAAGGTCCTGGATACGCCTCCCCTCCCCGCGAGTCGAACTCGGGTTGCCCCTCAGTGACCGAAGCCTGGGGTGTACCACTGGACTACGAGGTCCGGGTAAAAACCAAACATGTTACTCATAGAATTAGTTCATTTTTACTATATTTTAGTAAACTAGGCTTTTTTCGGTTTGAGCCCGACACAACCGCTCCAGGATTTTCTTTTTCTGAAAGAACGAACCTGTAGTTTTGTTTATTCGAGTAATTGAGGTAACAGAAAAAGACAACATGATTATTACTAGTAATTATATACTAGGTAACAAATTAAATGCTTGAATATGATGTTAAAGAAAACCCACATTGCATGTTTATCTTTAGGATTAATTCGCTAGATAACATTTTTTGGAGATTTAAAAACGACAAACAGTTGAAAATTGTAAACAAGTAAGCGTTAATTTCACACAGTTTTTGACAATTCGTGTGAGATCATAATTTTAAAGTAACACAGAGTTTACCTATTTCTTAAAATGTTAAGCAAAGTTTTATTTTGAGAAGAAATTAGATATTTAATAGGACCATAATAATGTTACGAGACTTTATGAAAAGTGGTATTACAATGGAAAATCATCTGGCTAACTCAAGTTTTTGTTTCTAGTCTTTAAAGTCAAAAACACTGTCAATTGTGTCAAGTATTAGTGAAATCATGTTAAATTATTCCAAGCTTCCTAATTATTTAGTCGAAAACTATTAAGCAATGTATATACATTTCAAACGCAATCATATTGCTTTCTTGAAACATGATTACAAACCGACGTTGGCGATTTAATTCAAATATCAATTCGTAGCAGTATGTTTGATCAAACGGATTACAAATTACATCTAAATTAAAGAGAATAGTAAACGTCGGTAATCAAATGGGACCAACTCTCAACCGTGGACACATTATAGTCATCATTTAACCCTAATCAACGACACTTCCACACCTACTCAGCAAAGGAGGGGTAAAGCAACATGAAAATTAAAAAAAAGTGAAATTATTCAGTAACATGTATGAACCGTTTTACAAGAATCACTAAAATGTAATGTGGATTACTTATCAGTTTAGTAATTAGTCTATATATCACCCATCGATCGATCAACTAGACAACTAACAAGTTTTTAAAATATGAACTTTATTCATGTATTTCTCTGAGTCTATCGACTTGTAAGTTTAACGCTTACTTTGTCCAGTACGTAGGATCGTCAAGACGTAAAAAACAAAAGCAGTGTCGTGTTACTTACAAGGGGAGCTTTTTCTTTTCTAAAGAAAGAAATGATCATGATCCCAATTAGAAACACTAAACGTAGGGACAAGAGGGGGAGACACTGATTAGCGATTCTAACCCTAATTAGAAGACAGCCTGACGACATTAATTATTTAATAATCAAAGTTGCACGGATAGCCATTGTTTTCAAATGTGACAATGATTCTTGTCTTTCTAAAAGAAGGGAACAAGAGAAAGTAATGATGTCGGTAATAGTTGGTTTGTTCTGATAACCTAAGTTCCTAACTACTAAATTCTCTCTATTTGCTTTACTTTACAACTTGAAATCAACAAACGTTGGCATTTTGTCTTCACTTATGTGGTTGAACAGTTGACTTGAGATGAACAAAATTTTCAACATTTATTAAATAATGTTTTTAATGGTGTAAATGTTAAGAGCTCGTTATCTTTATTAATTAATTATCCTTAACTTAATTAAACTCCTTCACTGCAAAAAGAAAGGAATATGTAAAGGAAACACTATAAATAGACAATAATTAAATCAGGGTCCAACATTAAGATAGACGTTTGTAAGATTTTTTTGGGCTAAAATGTTAAAATTTATTATCAATTTTTAGAGTTACATGAGATGACTTGTAGCAGACTAACTAAATACAGAATAAACATCATCAAAATACAAAAAAAAAGAAAAAAATACTAAAAGGTCAAAAACTGCGGTGCTAAAAAAACTTTGACGACTTCAAAGAGCAATAACTCTAGTCTTCATACGATAATATTACTAGCACGAACCATATTCTCTCGATGATGTTTATGAGCAAAAACTCTAATTTCCCGACAACACGTAGACATAAACCAATCAAACCAACAACACTTGAACGAACCAATAAAAACTGACAACATTACAAACCCAATACCATGGAAAGATGTTCAAGTGGCAATAGGATATGTTGATGAATGGTTGAATGCTACAAAGATTACACCTACTCGGCTACTCCCTCTGTTTCCAATTTACAATAGAGGCGACGCAAATCAACATGGACTCACCTCCTCCATATAGTCTCAAATGTATATATGACACAACTTTTAATCGTACACATTTCAGGTGTCTGCGGGCTGAATTCGTCAGGATTAGGGCATGCACAGTCTTCCCTTCAAGCGGAACAATGGGTTACTTCCAGTTATTCAGAATGTATTTTCAAGGTTTCAAATTTATCATCTTTGAAGTTCCAAAAAAAAATCTATCATCAGCTTTGAATTGTTATATACTGCATGAATTTGGTTCAAATGCTATTCAGCAAGACTATTTCTTTGAGATTTCATCGCTGGTACATGACATTGGTGGGTGGGTATGGCGGATTGGTAGTGTCAGGTTTACTCATACAGAGAGAGAAGCTAACGTTGTAGCACATTCACTAGCCAAAATATTCCTTTTAATGTTGTTTTCTTTTTTTGGTATTATTCCTTTCCAACATGTATTTCCAAGTCCTTGGAAACTGACTTTATAAACTCCACTTTATCATAATCATAATACTTTAAGTGGGGTTATTGGTTAGTGTATTTTAACGGATTTGAAAATCCAAACTAAATATAGTGTTGTTGATTTTATGATTTTAAAATTTATATTGAAATCATGTGTTATTGGTTTAATGATTTATAAATTTTAATTCAAATCAAGTGTTATTCAATCATACGGATTTATTAATAGATTTGATTTTATAATGGACTTGAATAGATTTGAATGGATTTTTTTTGTTAAAAATAAAAAGATTTAAATTCCGAGGGAAAACCTCCGGATTTGTAAATACTAATCCTAGAGAATTTGAAAATATGTATATTTTATTTGAATTTATAAATACTACATGAATTTCTAAATCAATCAAAATATATAAACCAATAACTGAAGAACAAGCAAAAATTCTAATTTCCACAAATTTGATATTATAATCTAAATTTATTTTTAAAGTGCCATTTTTCAAAAATAACTTAAGCTTGTGACGAAAAAACTAAACTAACTATTCTAAATCATTATAAATGTTTAAGAATTATCCACCCATAAAATACTAAATTCTAAACTCAAATGTTAATGTATTTTTGAGTGAATATAATTTTGAAAAGTGGTATCTAGCTTATGATATTTCAAGCAATTTATCCGTATAAAAATTTTATTGTAAATAAATAAATATCAGTTTATCATATTTATAAATAATCTCTACTAAGTCATAGTAAAACTATAACTTATAAGAAAACATAAATTCTTCTTTTTTGTTTGAAAAGAAAGAAAACATAAATTCAGTATGAAGTTTATTTATAAAACTAAAGAAAGACATGTCTGATTTATAAAAAGTTAATATTTGCAGGTAAGTTTGAACATTCTTTTATCTTCAGAAGTGTAACCATACATATTGACTGTATTTAAACATTTTGTTCTAACATGCTTCCCCCGACCAAAATAAAGGGCAAGAGAGTGAAAAGAAAAAGAGAGAGAGCAAAGAAGAAATAAAGGCACAAAAGATTGATGAAAGACAGATATTTCTGCTCTGATCATCGAAGATAAGACTGAAAGTAGCCAAAAGAAACTGAAAAATAGGACTGATCGAAACGAGTTCACAGAAAAACCCATTATGAGAAAAAAAAAACCCCATTATGAAATATATTATTTACGCATGACATCACGTCGATTGGAGAAAGAGAGGCGTAAATCACGTGAATACAATATCCAATGAAACTTGCCAAAGAGCCTGCACATCCCGATCATTATTATACTTATTTGATTATATTAAGCTTTAATCCCTTACGCTTTTTTTTCTTTTTTCTTGTTCTATGGGCTACATGACAAGACTAAAAATATAACTAACATCAAATAACGAATTAATTACTTAAAAATCCATAATGGTTTAATGTTAAGGGGAAAAGGATTAGTAGTAATGATGTTGTCTTGTAATTTTGTACAAAATTACAATTTACAAAATTTTGTAATGGCGTCTGTTAGGAGTTACGAGTGCCAAATATTAAGGAGACAACAAATGGTGGTGTGAAAAGTAGCTTTAGCAAATGATAATCATTTCTAATTTGGGACCAAGCATGCAAATATGTTTGTCTTTTTATTATTACTGTGAAATGCACTAAACTCTTTAAACATTTAAAATTCCACCCTTTTCTTTAAGTTCAATCAACAGTGCCCCCTATCAATTAACCTAGAGTAATAAATAAACTACTTTAGTTTGCAAGTATTATACACAAAACTACATATTTCATCTAAAAAATGGAACAAAAGATGAAAAGCTATAAAGAATAATTTAAAAACCTGAGAAATTGAGTCAGTGAATTGGGCAAGTGTTGGTAGGTGGTGAAACTCAAAACGGTAAACATTATGTTCTAATAATCTTTGTTGATTGATCGAATCAGCTTACAATAAAACAATGAAACCAATAAAAAGTCCAATCTTACAAATATGTACCTCACAATAAGATTCCTAAATTTACTGATTTTATGTTTTTACAATTCCAGTTGTAAGTGGTGATAAATGTGTGTGTTGTGGGGGTGGGGGCAAGAAAGAGGTTGGATACCTCAGTGATGTGCAGAAATGAGAAAGGAAAGGAAGTGTTGTTTTGATGCTAACTCTCAAAGTCTTTCAAGGTACTGTCAGACTCTTCTTTAGGTGCTTTTGGATGGACCATCCTACTCTCCTCAATTATTCCTACTCTGTTTTCTTGTGGTCCTTTTCTCTTCCTGCCCACCAACACTCTTTATTTTCTTCCCCTTGCATATTTATTTTTTGTAATTAATATAACAAGGGCTTCATGTTTTGTGGTCCAACTTGAAGTAAAGGTTTGCTTCATGGTGTCTAGGCCCAGTTAGAACATATGAGGAGTTAAAAATAAAAAACAAACACTAGAGACAGTTTTGGTTTTCTTGTTGAACAATCTTATAAATATATTCACTTTCTAAGTGTTATACAAAATGTTCAGTTGGATATGAATGTTCATATCCGTTGTAATCATAATACAACCGCTCCCCTTTAGATATATCTCTATTAGCTACCAGAAGAACTCTAGCTTCTCCGTTGACTGTTGAACCTCACACACTTCAGGTTCTGCTTCTTTCTCCCTTCTCTGCACATTTCACAAAAAATGAGGATCATCATGTCAGTTCTAGTTTTGTTACTTAACGCACCATACATAGGAAGAGAAACTCACGGGGTGTGATTGTTGATGCCGCTGATGAAACGAGCAATGTTACTGCGTCTGTCAGGACAAATAACAAGACACTGGGAAGGATCAGAGGCATGGAGTAGCGTCATCATGCTGTCTCCATCATAGTCATCTTCTCTGTTGCTCAGATAATCAACATCTCCAACGTACTCTGTGATTATGGTCAAGTCTTTTATACACCTGTCCGCCTCCACTGTGAACCTGTTTCAGGTTTAAAACCATCTAATTCAATTATCATTCTAGATTTTAAAAAAAAAATACAATTTTAATGAGTGAAAAGAGAAGGGTTAAAGTACCCTTCATAAGGATCGAAGACGACCATAAGCGGCGGGCATTCACCACGGTCCATCATGTTCTTGCACAAGGCTAAGGTCTCTGCGTCTTGTTTACTTAAAACCTGTATAACACATTGAATACAAAAACCATCCTTTAAGTAATACCGAAAATAGGATCTAATGTGATGTGAACTAATCACCAGAGCCTATAATGCTCGAATACAATACACCTGCATGCCTCCTTTCTCAAGGACAGCCTTGTTGGCAGATCTTGGAGCCTTGCCAGATACATAAGTGAGCTCGTTCCTGAACTCAGTGTCGGAGGCTCTCAACGCAGTGGCCAGAGACGCCATTTGCTCGAGCCTCCGTTGAGGATCAACGGTGGGGATGTAAGGAAGAAGCTTCCTCTTCTTCTTAGACATCACCAAGCTCGTCCTTTTCCGTTTCTTCCCAATGCTGCTGCTATCTACACACACACACACCACTCTCTCGATTGAGATTCACATAACACAACACAACACAAAAGGTGTGAACTTTATTCTTTTATACCTGGAGAAGAAGTTGAGCCTGGAGACCGCTTAATCCGGAAGAAGTCAATTAGTTTGGTCTGAACAAGAGGGAAAGCTGCAATTTTTCACAAACATTAACATCATCTAAACAACGTCGTAACGGAACAAAGGTTTGGTTTTGACAGACCAAAAAAAAAAACTTACAATTGGGGATCTGGGTTTTAGAACAGGAAGGGCAGAACCAGGAGCCTTTGGGAACAGAGACGAGGATTGGTCTGAGACAGAAGAGATGGAACCCTTTGTCGCATTTGTCGCAGAGAAGCAGCTTCGCAGGTTGTTTCCCCGAGCTGCATTCCTCGCAAACCGTATCCTCCCAATCTGTATCGGAATGATCTGCTGCTATGGATCTCGGAAGATCGGATCTAGGGTTTGTCGCCTGGGTTCTTCTTCGTAGCGATACCACCATCGTCGAACTAATTGATTACCACAAAGAGAGTTAGAGAGAGAATGATAGATTGAGATCTAGCTAAGAGGAGCGTTAATAAACTAGAAGAGTTGGCGCTCTCTGGATTTGCGGGGGAAAAATTTGACCGGGTTTAATTTGGCGCCACTATTACGGTTTGTGATTTAGAGTCCGGTTTATTTTGGTTTTATCTACCGGTTTTGAATGTTGGTCTGGAAACTAGTACGAACCGAAAACTTAAAAACGGAAATTAACAATACGAAGATTTATCTGGTTTAATATAAAAGAAGACGAGGTAACATTTAAAATACAATGAACCGGATGTCTCGGTTTAACCGGGCCGGATATTAGCTAAAGTGAACACTCTCATCTCAAGTTTCAATTGATTTTTTTTTAGTAAACCGTCTTTTAAGTTATTTTTTTCTTTAATCACACCGAGTCGTCGTGCTTTCTCTCTGCTCGTCGGCGAAGCTTCACACGATCTGTATCAGTCGCCATCGTTCACGGTTTTCTTTCCCCCAAAACCCTGCGAGCTTAATTACCGAATTGGACTCAGGTATGTTATCGATTGCAATCTCATCTCCTTCAATTCATCTTCAAAGGCATCAAGTGTGTAATCTGCCAATTGGGTTTTATTGTACCATTTAAGACTTTGTGGTTCAAACGATGAGAATGCTGATTCTGTGAGGACGATTTTGGTATCACAGAAAGAAGAAACTATAGTCGGGAAGTTTCCTGCTAGATTAGATCTCCGATCAATTTTTAAAACCTCGAGTCGATTCGTCGTTGCACAGTAGAAGAGGCGTCGTGATCCCAATACGACGTCGTAGTAATCGGTGTCTCGATCGAGATCATGGAAAGTCCTGTACAAAAAGTACTGTACGAGATACGTAATCATGCCTCATTGCCCTTTGTTCCTAGATACCCTCCTCTTCCTCAGGTACAAGACAAAGATTCATGCTTTTTGACCTTACGGTTTTACACTGTTTTATATCTCACATTTTACTTTGATCTGATGTCGGAATTCAGGCAGATGCAACGGTTTCCAGAGGAGGGTTTCGGTCTCTTGTCTCCATTAGAGGTCAGTTGCTGATGGTTTGATTCTCAATTTCTTCTACCTGCTTTTGATCTTGCTATTGGTTGATAAAACATGGAGCTTTCTAGCTTTGTTACCTTTCCCACCAAGTGATGACTTCAGTGCATATGTATACTTCTTATTGGCACTATAGCTGACATGCTTTACATGGTCGTTTTTCTTATAGATCTTGTGAATCTGAATGTTTTGTTTGATGAGCTCATAGGTTTCATTCTGTGTACATCTCGTTTCTTTGAAATAGCATTATATAGCACATTGGTCGGTCGACACACGATTCTTAATCTTTTTATCATTTTTTGTGGTATTAAGGTGTAAGTCAACTCAAGGAAAAGTGGAGTGGATATTGGCATCCGAGGAAAAATAATAAACCTGTTTCATTATTTATTTCACCTAGAGGAGAATTTGTGGCTGTCACTTCGGGGAATCACGTTACGATCTTGCGGAAGGATGATGATTACAGGAAACCTTGTGGCTCTTTTACAGGTTATCTTTCCTTTTCTTCCCCTTCAAATTTGGTTTATGGATTCATCTTTTTGTGTCTTACGACTTTTCCAGTCTCTAATTCTGCTCATTTTTCCAAAGGAAGCTCTCCTCACTATGCCATTTTTCTTTCTTTCTGTTTTTCTAATCACGATCCTTTCAGTACACTAACCATGGTCTTATGAATTCTGTTCTCTGTATCAGCCAGCATATCAGGATCATTTACTTCTGGAATATGGTCCGAAAATCATGATGTTCTTGGTCTTGTGGATGATAGCGAGACCCTCTTTTTCATCAAAGCTAACGGCGAAGAAATAAGTCAAGTCACAAAAAGAAATTTGAAGGTTTCTTCATCAGTATTAGGACTCATGGAGGATGACGATGGTTTGCAAACATCATGCTTGTACGTTTCCTGTTGCCCCTAGATAATAAATATGTTAATTTGAGACTTCAGAAGCACTTGGGATCCTAATGTGCCATTCAGCCCCACTATATGCTTATCTTCTTAATTCTTGTCGGTGATATGAAATCGTGACTGTTGGTCTATCCCAATGACATTTTCCGTACAGGTGTTCATTCAGTGTGCTTACATCAGATGGACTTATTCATCATGTCGAGATTAGCAGGGAGCCAAGTGCGTCGGTCTTCTCCAAATATGCTTCAAATAGCAATCCAGCTTTGAGAAAGCAGTTCCCCAACCATGTTTTCTGCTTTGATTACCTTCCAGACCTTTCTTTTCTTCTCATTGTTGGCAGTGCTGCAGGCGTATCATCGACAGGGAGTTCTGGTAGGTCCTATACAACTTATTATTTGAAGAAGTATCGAATTTTTAGTACTTATCGGTACGACTTGTATAAAAAAGACTTGAAAGCTATAAGTGTTCTCGAAATCAATCAATTGAGAACGTTAATGCTTGTGTTATTTTATTTATATATTAAAGCTATTCATACTGTATCAGTTTTTTTTTGTGATTGTTGAATGAAAAAGTGTGGTTCTTGAAATATTTTGGCGTAGATGTTGGATTTACGATCGTACGAGGATTAATTTGTTATCTATGAACTGTCAGGTTCATCGTGTATTTCCCTTTGGCGCAAGTGTCAGAATTCAGGGCTTGAGCTGCTGTCCACCTCGAAATTTGAAGGCGTGTATTGTGACGGACAAGAGTCTCAGGTGGCATATCCAAAGATTTTGATCTCACCTCAAGGGTCACATGTTGCGAGTCTTGATAGCAATGGGCGCTTGCATCTGTTCGAGTTGGACAAAGAAAGATTGATACTTTCGTGTTCTCCTTCTGAAGACAGTTCTACTTCACTAGAGCGTTTAAGCAATGTTGTAGACTTTACATGGTGGTCTGATCATGCCCTTACAATTTTGAAAAGGAGCGGTAACATTAGTATATTTGACATCCGTAGATGTGTTATAGTTAAAGAGGATGCCACCATTTATTCTATGCCTGTGGTGGAAAGAGTTAGGAAGTTTGAAGGACACGTTTTTCTTTTAGAAAGTTTAGCGCAGGAAGCAAAATCAGCTCTGGCCAAGGTTGACAGGGACCCAGGTGAATTGCATCATAGTAGTGATCGTGGTATGTTATGGAGGCTAATATCTTTTACTGAGAAAACAATTCCTGAAATGTATAAGATCTTAGTTGAGAAGTGCCAGTATCAGGAGGCCTTGGATTTTGCTGATAGTCATGGCTTGGACAGAGATGAAGTTTTCAAGTCAAGATGGTTGAACTCAGAAAAAGGGCCAAGTGATGTGAGCATGATTCTGTCAAAGATAAAAGATAAAGCTTTTGTGCTCTCCGAATGCTTAGATAGAATTGGTCCAACAGAGGATTCTATGAAGGCCTTACTCGGGCATGGACTTCATCTGACTAACCGCTATGTATTCTCTGAATCTGAAGATCAAGAATCCAAACAACTTTGGGAATTTCGAATGGCCAGGCTTCGTCTATTACAGTTTAGTGAAAGACTCGACACATATTTGGGGATAAGCATGGGCAGGTATATGTCTTTACACTTACTATCTCCTTTTCCTTTCTGTAGATAGCCAACCTGGTATGCCATATAGTAATCTAGGTCTTCCATACCCAAGATCTTTTTATTTGTTCTATGGTTATCCAATAACGAATGAGGGTCGTTTACTTTGTAACATTGGTTCTAGAGTTTAAAGTGCTTTTTAGATTCAATTGCATCTCGAAAAACTTGCTGGCCCTCTTTGCCCATTATATGTATACAAACTCAGGAAGTTTTCTTCTGGTATCTCCAAGGCTTGCATATGGGTACTGCATTTTAGAATTTCAACTTCTTTTTTAGTCTATCGTTAAACTACAATATCCAGCTACATCTAATAATGGTTAATGACATTGTCTTTTATAGATATTCAGTGCAGGATTACAGAAAATTCCGGAGCAGTCCTATAAATCAGGCTGCAATAGCACTTGCTGAGAACGGGAGGATAGGGGCCTTGAATCTGCTCTTTAAGAGGCATCCTTATTCACTTGCTTCTTTCACCCTGAAAATTTTGGCAGCCATTCCTGAAACAGTCCCCGTTGAAACGTATGCACATCTTCTTCCGGGGAAATCTCCTCCGACCAGTATGGCAGTGAGGGAGGAAGACTGGGTTGAATGTGACAAGATGGTTAAATTCATTACTAAGTTGCCTGAGAGTGACAAAAATGATTCTCATATTCAAACCGAGCCAATTGTCAGGAGGTGTTTGGGGTATAACTGGCCATCATTAGAAGAACTCACTTTATGGTACAAGAACAGGGCAAGAGATATTGATTCTTCCACTGGGCTGCTAGACAACTGCATCTGCTTGATTGATATTGCATGTCGAAAAGGCATATCTGAGGTGGAACAGTTCCGTGAGGACCTATCATACTTGCACCAGATAATTTATTCTGATGAATTTGGGGGCGAAATCTGCTTCAGCTTGAGTCTTGTTGGGTGGGAGAAATTACCTGATTATGAGAAATTTAAGATAATGCTTGAAGGGGTTAAAGCAGAAACTGTGGTTACTAGATTGCACGACAAGGCAATTCCATTTATGCAGAGAAGGTATTCGGAGACAACCAACCACAATGAGGAGTCCTTTCTTGTTAAATGGCTGAAGGAGATTGCAGCAAAAGGTGACATGGATTTGTGCTCCAAAGTTATAGAGGAAGGGTGTACAGATTTGTATACTGATTGTTTTTTTAAGGATGAGGTTGAAGTTGTTGATTGTGCTCTGCAATGTCTGTATTTGTGCAAAGTTACGGATAAGTGGAACGTCATGGCAACAATGCTCTCGAAGCTACCAAAGATACATGGTTAGTTGTCCAGTCACTGTAGTCTCTACACTACATTAATTAAATTATAAGATGTCTTTACCCATTGCTAAACAAAACTTACTTCCATAAAATTTGCAGATATTCATGGTGGTGAAGATATTCAGAAAAGGCTGAAACTGGCAGAAGGTCATATAGAAGCAGGGAGGCTCTTGGAACTTTATCAGGTTCCAAAATTCCTCTGCATCTTAATTTTAGCAAAAAAATGTTTCGTGTAATTTGGAATGAACTAACTTAAGCATATATAGACATATGTACACTTAGAAATGGATATTTTACTTGAATATTTTGAGAAAGTTATACTACTGTCTCTTTTTGTTCCACAGGTCCCAAAGCCAATTAATTATTTCCTTGAGGTTCATTCGGACGAAAAAGGTGTTAAGCAGATCCTTCGACTCATGCTTTCGAAATTTGTTCGTCGTCAACCTGGAAGATCTGATAATGACTGGGCGTGCATGTGGCGTGATCTACGACAGTTGCAAGAGAAAGCATTTCCATTCCTTGATCTTGAGTTCATGCTGACGGAGTTCTGTAGAGGACTTCTGAAGGCTGGAAAGTTTTCTCTTGCTAGAAATTATCTCAAGGGTACGGGCTCAGTTGCTCTGCCATCAGAGAAGGCAGAGAGTCTTGTTATTAATGCGGCAAAGGAATACTTCTTCTCTGCCCCGAGTCTTGCTTCTGAAGAAGTAAGTGGTGTTTTTTCGTTCTTGTATAAAGCTTTTGTCCCTGCTAAATATATAATGCAACTTGTCAGCCTCTTAAATTATTGCTTCTGGTAATATAGAGTTTTTTTTTTTTCCACAAAAGGTTTGGTGTTAACAGTTCTCTTTACTTAAATGGTTTCTTTCGGAAATTTGCAAATTATTTCAGATATGGAGAGCAAGGGAGTGCCTGAATATATTTTCTAGTAGCCGGACTGTTAAAGCCGAGGCCGATATCATTGATGCAGTTACTGTTAGGCTTCCAGATCTTGGGGTTACTCTCTTACCAGTTCAGTTCAAACAAGTAAATGACCCAATGGAGATTATTAAGATGGCAATCACAGGGCATCCTGGGGCTTATCTACATGTTGAAGAACTTATTGAGGTTGCTAAACTTCTTGGGTTGAACTCTTCAGAAAATATATCGTCTGTTGAAGAAGCTATTGCTAGAGAAGCTGCAGTTGCAGGCGATCTGCAGCTGGCTTTTGATCTATGCCTTGTTCTAACCAAAAAGGGGCATGGTCCTATTTGGGATTTAGGTGCTGCAATAGCAAGAGGTCCTGCGCTTGAGCACATGGATGTAAGTTCTCGAAAGCAGTTGCTTGGCTTTGCTTTGGGTCACTGTGATGATGAATCGATCAGTGAGTTATTGCACGCATGGAAAGATCTTGACCTGCAAGGCCAATGCGAGACTCTGGGAATATTATCAGAGTCAGATTCTCCACAGTTTCACAAGATGGACGGTGTTAACTCTCAGATGCTTGATGGGCTAAGCTTTGATCAACAGCTAGATTTGGGTAGAGTCAGAGATACACTTTCTGTTGTTGCTAAGGACTTGCCGGTTGATAACAGCGTGGACATGGAATCTCTTCTAAAGGAAAATGGGAAGCTTCTCTCGTTTGCTGCTTCGCATCTACCCTGGCTACTTAAGCTGGGTAGAAATAGGCAATTGGATAAAAATCTAGTGCTTGATTCAGTTCCTGGAAAGCAGTTTGTCAGCACAAAAGCAACTGCTCTCGTTACCATTCTTTCTTGGCTGGCTAGGAATGGTTTTGCACCAAAAGATGAGCTCATAGCCATGATCACAGACTCGATCATTGAACAACCTGTAACAAAAGAGGAAGACATTATAGGATGCTCCTTTCTGTTGAATCTAGTTGATGCATCTAATGCAGTAGAAGTGATAGAAAAGCAGTTGAGAATAAGAGGGAACTACCAAGAAATTCGAAGTATCATGAGTCTAGGGATGGTATATAGTTTGCTACATGACTCTGGAGTAGAGTGTACGGCTCCCAACCAGAGGAGAGAACTGCTACTAAAGAACTTTGAGAGAAAGCAGATAGAAAGTCTCTCTGGTAAGGGTTATATTGAAATACCTGGTTGTTTCGAAATTTTTTGACATCTTGATGCAGTATTTATATATAATAGTAATCTTGTGTGCTTCTAAATCTTTTCCTGCTTGCTCTATTTTGGTTCAGATGATGTGAGCAGGATCGACAAACTTCAATCAACTTTCTGGAAGGAATGGAAACATAAATTAGAGGAAAAAATGCACGTAGCTGATCGTTCTAGAATGCTGGAGCGAATCATTCCCGGGGTTGATACGGAAAGATTTTTGGCCCATGACATTGACTACATCAAGGCGTCTGTTTTCTCACTCATTGAATCTTTGAAATCGGAGAAGAAGCTTATTTTAAAGGATGTGCTAAAATTAGCTGATACATACGGCCTTAAGCAGTCAGAGGTAGGAAATATACATATAAATCTTTAAAGCTTCTTCTTCATCTACATCTACTATATATCTGTCTTTGTCTTCTCGCCAGGTGATATTAAGGTATTTAAGCGCTATCCTTTGCTCTGAGGTTTGGACGAATGAGGACATCACGGCTGAAATTTTACAAGTCAAGGAAGAAATACTTGCCTTTGCTTCGGACACTATACAGACCATAAGCACATTCGTGTACCCCGCTGTTAGTGGTCTTAACAAACAACGCCTTGCTTACATATATAGCCTCCTTTCTGAGTGCTATTGCCGTTTGGAAGAAAGCAAGGAACAAGTTCAACCGCATGGTTCTTTCACTGGGTTTTCAAATTTGTATAGCATCCTTCAGCAAGAATGCAGTAGGGTGTCGTTTATCACAGATTTGGATTTCAAGAATATTGTGGGATTGGGAGGTTTAAACCTTGACAGATTCAACAACGAAGTTCATGCCCACATCAACGAGATGAACTTGGAAGCTTTGGCCAAGATGGTAGAAACTCTCTCTGGCTTCTTCGTGGAGAACTCACCCAAGGGTCTCATTTCCTGGCAAGATGTCTACGTACAATATATTATGAATTTGTTAGATACTCTGGAAAGTAGAAGAGATCTTGATTTTGGAAGTGCAGAAAGTTTTCAGGGCTTCCTCAGTCAACTTGAGCAGACCTACGACCACTCTAGAGTATATATCAGGGTCTTGGAACCTTTACAGGCTCTGGAAATCATGAAGCGGCATTTCATGTTAGTTCTACCGCCAAGTGGTTCCTACGTGCACATCCCTGATAGTTCAACATGGCAAGAGTGTCTTATATTACTGATTAACTTTTGGATAAGGTTAGCCGATGAGATGCAGGAAGTAAAATCTTCCAGTCCAAGTCTTGTGGAGAATCTTATCTTAAGCCCTGACTGCATTAATAGCTGTCTTACAGTTCTTATAAGATTAGTAATGGACGACAGTCTGTCCCCAAGTCAGGCTTGGGCTGCAATACTTGTCTACCTTAGGTCTGGCTTGGTTGGTGATTACGCCACTGAGATCTTCAACTTCTGCAGAGCTATAGTCTTCTCTGGTTGCGGCTTCGGGCCTATCTCTGATGTCTTCTCACATTTATCCTCTCGGTATCCAACAGCTTTGCAGGATCTTCCCCATCTTTATTTGAGCGTACTTGAACCTATATTGCAGGATTTGGTCTCTGGGGCTCACGAAACACAGAATCTTTACCGGTTGCTATCTTCTCTCAGTAACTTGGAAGGAAACCTGGATGAACTGAAGCGTGTTAGGCTTGTAGTGTGGGAGGAACTCGTAATATTCTCCGAGAACCTGGAGTTGCCAAGTCAGGTTCGCGTCTACTCCTTGGAGCTTATGCAGTTCATCTCTGGTAAGAATATCAAGGGCTCATCGTCTGAGTTACAGTCCAATGTTATGCCATGGGATGGTTCCGCTGAATTACTATTATCTAGGCAGAAGACTGAAGACGACACACTTAACCAAGCGTTACCTGACCAGGCTGATGGCTCTAGCAGACTCACAAACACTCTGGTCGCACTTAAATCATCTCAGATCGCCGTGGCGTCTATTTCTCCAGGCTTAGAGATCTCCCCAGAGGATCTATCGAGTGTTGAAACATCCGTTTCATGCTTTTCTAAACTCTCTGCTGCTGTTACTACAGCTTCACAAGCTGAAGCTCTTCTGACGATTTTAGAAGGATGGGAAGAGCTGTTTGAAGCTAAGAAGGCCGAACTACTATTGCCTTCTAATGAGGCGACCGAGGAAGGAAATGACTGGGGAGATGATGATTGGAATGATGGATGGGAAACACTTCAGGATTTAGAACCCGAAGAGAAAGAGAAAAAGGAATATGTACTCGCAGCTCATCCTTTACATTCGTGTTGGCTGGATCTTTTCAGAAAATACATCTCTCTGGGTATGCCGGAACAAGTTCTACGTCTTATAGATGGATCGCTTCAGAAACCTGAAGAGATCCTGCTTGAAGAAACTGAAGCAGAAAGCCTGACTGGTATCTTGGCCAGTACCGACCCATTTCTCGCACTAATGATTTCTCTTCTGTTTCCCTACGAACGTGTCAGATCTCAGTGCCTCGGAGTTGCTGAAGACAAGTTGAAGCAAGAAGGCCTTCCAGAGTTATCGAGTCAGAACCATTACAACGTTCTTCTTCTGGTTATATATTCTGGGACTCTCTCAGAAATAATCTCGAATTCTAGCTACGGGTCAGTCTTCTCTTTCCTCTGTTATATAGTTGGAAAGCTATCTCGGGAGTTCCAAGAGGAGCGAATAAGAGAAGCAGGCAACAAAGAGGCCAATACAAGTTCTGAGAGACGGCTTCTGTCATGTTTTGGGGAGCTCATGTTCCCGTGTTTTATCTCGGGGCTTGTAAAGGCTGATCAGCAGATATTAGCAGGGTTTCTGGTAACCAAGTTCATGCACAGCAACCCATCTCTGAGTCTGATTAATGTTGCAGAGGCAAGTCTGAGGAGATACTTGGAGAAGCAGGTCGAGTCTTCGGAGGATTCCTCTGGTGAGACCACCACAAAACTTGAAACGCTGAAGAACACAGTGTCGAACCTAAGGGTTAACTCAAAGGAAGTCATACGATCTGCCTTAGCATCTCTTTGTACAAACAGCAGATGATCTGAAAAAGGATGATGCTTCTTGCATGGTGAAATGAGTGAGAAAAGTAATTTAGGAGAGGGTAAATTTGTTTACGCGTTTTTACTTCCATACAAAAGAGAATGTGTTACTGTCTGCTGATCAGCGGTTTGTTTTAAACCAAACCAAACATAGTTATGGTCGGAACGAAATGGTTACTGAGCTTTGCAGATTTGCTGTTTAGCTTTTACTATATTTTAGTGAGGATATCAAAATCTTATCTTTTTTTTTTGTCACGAAATCAAAATCTTATCTTTACGTTAAGCTATTTGTGGAAATACCAAACTAACCGGTCTAGACCGAGAACCATCATAACAAATATTAAACCGGCCGGTTAACGTCTGTTACTATCCATTATTCGAGCTTGGGGGTATATTCTCTCTCTAGAGCTGTCAAACAATTTCAATTCCGACAGCAGTTTCGCGTAATCCCTAAAAAGAAGACCACTTTCTTCTCCGTTTGACAATCGGCGATAAACCCCAACCCCTCGATTCCTGCAGCTGAATTCCAATTCGTTTGTTTTAATATCTCAGAGAAGGCATTTCATGGTTTCACAGCGATGAGAGGAGGATCCGCACTACTTGATCTGATCGTGTTCCTCCTCGTTTCTCCAGTTCGGACAGAGTCTCAAGGGATCTGAACTCTCCAAATTCTCCGACAAATCTGTTTCCAATCCAAATCTCCCAACCCGACCGGTTAGTCTCTTTCTGATTCGATCTATTGACTTCCTTGTCTTACCAAAAAGGTTTTAATTTTTAATGTCAAAACCTGTTTTTGATTATGTGGGTTTGATGCTAAGCAATTTTTTCCCAGTGATTCCAATATTAAAGTTGACATCTTGTTCAAAAAGTCTTGTCCTTTTTTAATTTCTTAGGGTTTCTGGATTATGTTCTAATTGGATTTGGTGATTTTCTTTATTTGAGAATGTAGTTATGTGTTGGTTGCTACGGTCGATGGAGCTATCTCATTGGTGGACAAGTCATCTCGAAAAGTTGATTGGACTTTCGACACCAATGAGCCTATCTATTCATCCTACAAGGCTCCTCACTATCGTTACAACGACGAAGATGGTGAACGTGCCTCGTTGCTCAGGGATGACTTTTACATGGATTGTGATAAAGACTGGAATCTTTACAAAACCTCTATACGAGAAGGAAACCGCACCAAAGAGGTATAATAACTTTTGCTACTTCTTTCTTGTCTCATATGATGGTCTTAAAGAATCTTCATTCTCTTTCAGATAGTGGATGCTTCTGAGTTCATTGGAAGCTTGCCTTACTCGTTGACGGATAGGATTGTTTTGGGGAAAAAAGATACTTCTGTGTTTCTCTTGGATGGGAGGACTGGAGAGTTGGTTACGAGGTACAGAGTGGACGACCTGTACACTACTAGTTCAGTAGTTCAGAATTCTGAAGACAAGGCTATTGTTTTGTCTAAAGAAGCTCCGGTGGTGTTGGGACAGGAGCATCTTCCGGAGATGGTTTATGTCGAGAGGAAAGATTTTAAACTCCAGTGTGTGTCCAAGTTTGGAGATGTTTTGTGGAGTGTTTCTTACGCTGAGATGGAAGCTAAACTACAGCATCATGAGAGTGTAAAGCTCGTTGGTGGTGGTGGTGGTGGTGGGTTGTCTATGATAAATGCTACTGTGATGCGGTTCCGTGATTATAACTTTGAAAAACTGTTTCCGAGAGTTGGTTTTCTTGACGGAGCGTTGTATCTAACGGTTCCAGATAGGAAGCCGAATCAGTTGCCCCCTGGGAATGGGAGTCCTTTGGCGCTTCCGAGCAACAAAGAAGCTGAACAAGTCCTCTCCCTTCCTCTCGCCGAGAGTGTAATACATCAGATCACAGACGGTAATGATGGAAGTACTACAAAGACGGGCTTCGCTAGTAAGTTAATGGTCCTGCTTATCGGCTTTTGCGTTACTATCCTTTCTGTTTGTGGCCTTGTCTTTCGTCGAATAAGGCAAAGCAAATGGAACAAGGAACCTTCCGTCTCAGAAGTGCCTATAGTGACACCTAAGAAGAAGAAGCCTAAGAAAAATGGGACTGTAAAGGCCGCTCACAAAGATCAAGAGAACGAGAAAAAGCTACGTATGAGCTTCCCTGACCTTAATAATAATGCACTGGAAGGATACAGAGTTGGCAAACTGTTTGTTTCCAACAAGGAGATTGCTAAAGGAAGCAACGGAACTGTTGTGCTTGAGGGATCCTATGAAGGTCGCCTTGTGGCTGTTAAGCGTCTTGTACAGACACATCATGATGTGGCTCAGAAGGAGATTTTGAATCTCATGGCTTCAGACAAGCATCCAAATATTGTCCGGTGGTATGCGGTTGACCAAGACGAACATTTTATCTACATTTCGTTGGAACGGTGTGCGTGTAGCTTAAATGATCTCATACATGCATCCTCTGGACTGCTTGAGAGTCCAACGGCACACTCGATTCAGATAAGTCCAATCGTTGAGAATGGCAAGGGAGTTGAACTATGGAAGGAGAATGGACATCCTTCTCCTGTTTTGTTGAAGTTAATGAGGTTAGTTTAGCTTCTCAACACTAAAATCAAAAGGTTGCAGCATTCTGATCTTTTTTTTTGTATGTTTATGTTACAGGGATATAGTAGCTGGTCTAGTTCATTTGCATGATATAGGAATCATACATAGAGATCTAAAGCCTCAAAATGTGTTGATTGTTAAGAACTCATCTCTATGCGCAAAGCTATCAGATATGGGTATTAGCAAACGTTTGGCAGCCGACACAAGTGCCCTGACTAGGAACTCAACTGGTAAGAATCTTTGAAAACTTTGGATACAGACATAAACAGAAAATGAAATTATTCTTTTCTTTAATAATGATAGGTTCTGGAAGTTCTGGGTGGCAAGCACCTGAGCAACTCCGCAATGAGCGACAAACAAGAGCAGTTGATCTCTTCGGTTTAGGTTGTGTGCTCTTTTTCTGCATGACTGCAGGAAAACATCCTTATGGAGACAATTTTGAGAGGGACATTAACATTTTGAATGATAGAAAAGATCTTTTCTTGATCGAGAGTATTCCAGAAGCTGTTCATCTTCTCTCTGGTCTCCTGCATCCTGATCCAAACATGAGGTAAAGGAATACAATTCTCTTCTCTCTCTGTGGTCTCTGTTCTTCATCATCTATCTGTTAGTATATCAAGGTTTACTTTTGGTTTTGTGAACATGCAGACCGACAGCACAAGAAGTTCTGCACCATCCATTGTTCTGGAACGCTGACATGAGACTGTCTTTTCTCCGGGATGCAAGCGATAGGGTCGAACTGGAGAACCGAGAAGAAGGGTCACAGCTCCTGGCTGCACTTGAAAGCACAGCTGCGGTTACATCTAAACGGGCGGTGGGATGAGAAGTTGGATAGCATATTCCTAGACAACATTGGGCGTTACAGGCGGTACAAGTTTGACAGCATCAGGGACTTGTTAAGGGTCATTAGGAACAAGCTGAATCATTATAGAGAGCTTCCTAGTGAGTTACAGGAACTACTTGGGAGTGTACCTGAAGGGTTTGATAGGTACTTCTCAAGCAGGTTTCCAAAACTGTTGATTCAGGTTTATACTGTTTTATTTAATTACTGTAACAATGAAGAGTTCTTTTTCAAGTACTCTAAGACCTCTGTATTCTAGGTTTCTCTTTTCTTCTGTTGACTCTCTGTATAATAGATTTAATCTGATAAAAAGAAAAATAAAACATTTGTTACTGATTTGTTGGGTCCCCTGATTTGTTATTGTATGTTGTTGTCAATGCATCCAGAAGCATAACCAACTGGTCTAGATGTAAAGTTGATAAGTAAATAAGGCAGGAGTTGCTTTTTGCCCAGCCAACCTAAATCGCATCTATCTATACTAAATACCAATATGAACTAGGCCTAATATGAACTAACTTTTGCAATAATCTTTCAATTACAATTAATACCATTAAAACTAATTAATTCTAACTTTTATCATTGATTAGTCTAAATTAATTCAAATGACAATATATCTTAACAATTTTTTCCATAAGTTACTCAATTAGTTAATATTATCCGCAATTGATTTTATATATAATTATTAATACAAATAATATGGTATAAATTAATATATAATATATTTTTACCATTTTTAAATTTAAAACATACATTTTTTCCTATCCAACAATAAGTAGTCAGTTTATATTGTGTATAATAACTGTTTTCAAAAAAATATTAATGTACATATGAATAAGATAAAATTTACATAAAAGTAAATAACAATTCACTTACTTATTGTATTACTAATAGTTTATATACATGCGCTAAAAGGCAAGAGATGCAAAACAAATTCAATACTGTATATAATTAGTATGTATAATAGAAACCCAAAATAACATTTAATACAAATAATAATTCAATGCTAATATCACAATATTTATGTACAATAAATCTGCATATTTTTAAAAGTTAAAAATATCTTCATGGAAGTGCAAATCAAAATCTAGTTATAAATTATAACTAGGGAGTTTTTCTGTTAATTTTTTATTTATAAAAGAAGTATATATACAACCCCTACATCAAGTTCAATAACTTTTAATCAATATAAATCTAATAAACACTATTAAATTTTTCTGAAATTGACAATTTTCATTAAATAAATACATCAAAAAGTAAAAAATATATATATTTTTAATATTTTTTTTCTAGAATATGGAAATTTTTGAAACGGATAGAATATATAACTAGAGGTTTATCTATTCTATTAAAACAGAAGTACAAAATTAGATTAACCCTTAGTTTTTCATTATATTTACATTGTCATGCCACTGAGGTATTAAATGAAGCTATATTTAAATATGATTGTCTTTTCATAATTTAAATAATAGATTTAAGCATTTAATATTTTTTCCTAATTTAAATAATAGATTTCCTTAACAAAATCTTAACCAAAATATATTTCCTAACATATAACATATAATCAATTTATATAACATAAAAATAAAATATAATTTTTATATATTATTAGCATAATACTTCCTATATAAGTCCAATTAGTTATAAATATAAGATTTATTTATATGATACACTATGATCTAATAGATGATTAAATCACAAAATATAATTATTTAAAACTAATAAATAAAATCGTTATGTTTTAAAATGTTGTATTAACAATTATGTAATACATTTTAATTACAAATATATATAGTGTACCATTAGTACATAGAAAAAAATTAACGTGAAATAAAATATTTATACGGTCAAGAGTCAAGCTCTAGAAATAAACAAAAACAGCGCAACATTATTTTTCTTTAACAAATTTATTTTAGTAAAAAGTATAGTCCCAAATATGGTTATATGTTTTATGTATTTATAATTTTATTTTCTTTGTTTTTGAGGGATGCTAAGATTTTTGAATTGAAAAAAATTATGACCCAACTTTATATTATTTTAATTATAAAATTTAAAATTTATATCAGAATATTTTATTAAATTTTTAATTTTAATTTTTATTATAACTGTAAAGATAAATTTCCAATCTAAATTTATATTTAAATATTACAAATACAATATTTAATATTAAAAGAAAAATTAAAAACATAAAATAAATACCCGCGGGTCAAGATCTAGTTACTTTTAAATTCGTGCACTTATAAATAAACAGGTCAAAAGATCGGAAAAAACGTTCTCAGCAACAAACCATGGAAACTCTTGATTCCGGCCGCTGGTCGGACCTCCCAGGGGACATCTTGAGATCTCTGTTCGAACGTTTGAGTTTTATTGATTTCTATAGGGCTAAGACGGTGTGTTCCAACTGGTACTTGTGTTCCAAGCAAACGTTAGGGCCAAAAGACAGATGTCCAATGCTGTTGCTGTCTCCGGAAGAGGGTGGTTGTCGTCTCTACAACCCAGAGGAAAATAAGGGTTTACGTGGCGAAGAGGGACTTTTCCGGGGTGTCGATTCCTCGGAAACTCGGGTAAGTGGTTCCTTGTGGCGGATTCTAAATCCAATCTCTATATAGTAGATGTGTTTAGCGATGAGAAGATAGATCTTCCACGTCTAGAACTTGTGTCGAACGAGGGTTGCGTTCATAGTCTTGAGCCATTAGGAGATCATGGAGATTTTAATGAGAAGTTGGTTGGTAGAATTAATTCTACTGGGATTCGTATATCTGCGGAAGAACTGAGGGGTCGAGTGTGGGTAGACGAGAAGACGAGAGACTACGTTGTGGTGTGTCGTTTTGGCAGATGTGACTATATGCGGTTTTGCAAGAAAGGGGATGATCGTTACCGTGAGATTCAAAACACGGGTTGGTGTGAACGTGTTTTCGAAAGGCCAAGATGATATGGTACTCGATGGCTATAACCTTTACGTCTTTTTTCCCCGCTACTCCCTTCGGCACATAGATTTGTCTGGAATTGAGGATATCATCCAGCTCGAGCAACCCATGTTTACATGGTATGCGCCACTTATTACAAAGTGCAGAAGAAGAGGAACGAATGAGAGCCTCATACAAGTTCATCTCAGAAACCGATAACATTGCTGTTGTTACAAGATCAGGGGAGGTTTTGTTGGTCCGTAGCTACGCTTACCAGTCTACTACTACCACCTTTGAAAAGCATAGGATGTTCCGCGTGTTCAAGAGGCAACTTAAAAATCTAGAAGACCCCAAGACCTACAAGCCCTGGCTTCTTGAGGATGGATTCTCTAGGGGATGAGGCACTGTTTCTAGATTTGGGTATCACCGTGCCTGCTGACACTACACTTGGTATCGAGCCAAACTCCATCTATTTCACCCGTGATGACCGCTTCCGTCTCAAGAAGCTTTCATTCCTTGACATTTGTGTCTATAACCTTCCAACAAAGACCATAAAACGCTTTCCCACCCTCTCCTCCAACTTTAAACTAAAGGACGCTCAGTGGTTTATCCCCTCTTGAATTGTTTCTTTCTGATGCCTTATGGTGTTGTTGAACGTTTGAAACATGTCCAAACTCTGCTTTGTTAGCATTTTTTTTTCTTCTGATATTGTTAGATAATCTATGACATTGTCAGTGCTTAATCAAGGAGTTTGTCCAGCAATTCACTGTGAGTTTACTACCATTATGGAAATCAACTACATCTAGTCTTGATAAGATATTTTGTATTCAGTTAATTAGCATATCTCCGTAATCATCGTACACGTAAATTGTTGGGAAAATTGCTAAAACCAACCCAAATATTGATTGCAACTCTAAAAGTAGACCCATATTCAATCAATTGCAAACTCAACCTAAAGGGATGTTAAAACTACTATTTAGTCCCTGTGACCAAACAAAAAAACATCAAATCATTTTACTGTTATGTCCT
The DNA here is from genome assembly GCA_019706035.1 of Raphanus raphanistrum subsp. raphanistrum. Lineage (NCBI taxonomy): Eukaryota > Viridiplantae > Streptophyta > Magnoliopsida > Brassicales > Brassicaceae > Raphanus > Raphanus raphanistrum. The sequence goes on from CM033983.1 coordinate 20,119,337, forward strand.
TCGTAAGTCTACACATAATAAACATAGTCTACATATCCGTAGACGTCGTACACAGTCTACATTGCTGACTTAATTTGTAGTCTACATTTTAATTTGATCTAGTTAATTACGTTTAAAAATATATAAAATTAATTTTTGTGAAATTATTAATTAATCATCAATGTAAAGGTTAATATAAAGTTTATAAACTAAATTTGTATATAAGTGAACAACTAAAAAGAATATATGTTGATTTGGTAACCATGTGAGACAATGTTTATGGTTTAGTAACAAAAAATCACATAATATGTTATATCTTTAAAGGTTAGATCTTTAGGGTTAGATTTAGATTGATTTTTTTTGTTTAAATTAACATATTATTACTGAGTAGTTTATACTTTGTAAATTTGATATTTTATACAATAAAATTGAGACTCTTTTGATTATCAAATTAACATTTAGGGTTTGAGTTTTGTGGTTTAGGGTTTCGTAAACTTACAAATCAGTCTACTTTGGTGAGTGTAGACTGTCTTTAAGGTCTATTCTCATCGAATTTAACCTAATCGGATTTAACCAAGTAAATTCAAACCTAATCCAATTTAAACTAAACCTTTACATTTAAGATTTGAGTTTGTGGTTTAGGTTTTGTATACTTACAAATCAATCTACTTTTGTGAGTGTAGACTATCTTTAAGGTCTATTCTCATCGAATTTAACCTAACCGGATTTAACCAAGTAAATTCTAACCTAATTCAATTTAAACCAAGCCTTAACATTTAGGGTTTGAATTTGTGGTTTAGGGTTTCGTAGACCTACAATAAAGTCTTTATATCTGGAGACGTCTTTTTCAGTTTGCATTTTTGAATTTTGTTTACAAAATATCATTATTTTAAATTAAGTGAGTTCTTTAAGAATAAAAATGTAAAATCATATACTATAACTATTAAAAATAAAGAAAAAAATTAATAAATCATATATTAAAATTATCAAAAAATAAAGAAAAATGAATAATGAAATTATCATATTAGACTTTCTAAAAGGTCTACTAAGTTACAATAAAATATACTATAATTTTTTTAATTTTAGTAGACTTCAAAAGAAGTCTACAGTGTCGTAAATTTTAACCTAGTTTCATTTTTGTCTCCCTATATAAATGAAATTTACACAACATCTCTCCAAAGTGGCTGCATATCTCACTTCTCTCTAAAACTCTCTGCCTTCTCTCTAAAATTCTCTCACTTCTCTCATATCTTTCTCATAATATTATCTTGTTATATTAGGTATTATGATTCATGGTTTTCATCATCTCCTTTACAAATGTAAGTTTTAGATCTGTAGATTTTAAATATGTACTTTTATGTTATTTATTTCTCACAATATTATCTTTTTGTAGGTATTATTATATATGGTTTTCATATTTTCTTCTAAAATGTAAGTGTTAGATCTATAGATTTTAAATGTGTAATTTTATGTTATCTCTTTCTCACAATATTATCTTTCTTTTGTAGGTATTATCATTCATGATTTTTATCTTCTTCTCTAAAAATGTAAGTTTTAGATCTATAGATTTTAAATGTGTATTTATATGTTATATTCAAATAAAATTATAGACCAATCTCTGTGCATTTAATTTGTTACTATTTTATTTTATAAATTCTATTTTGAAGTATTTCCAGATTTAAAACTAGATTCACATTTAAAAATGTACACATTTTTCCAGATCTGAAAAATATCAGATAGTGTAGACTTCTAATGAAGTTTGCTTATAAGCTAAGGCTAGTAGACTTCATATGAAGTCTACAAAAAATATAAATAATTTTTCCTATGTTCTTTAAATAATTTTATCTAATTTTGCAGATATTTTTCTCCATGGTTGTTATTTCCTCCTCCCAAAAATGTAAGATTTACATCTATAAATTTTAAATATTTTTTATACTTATATTTAAATAAAATTACATATTGAAACTATATGTCTTTAATTTATTACTATTTTGTCTTATAAAATATATTTTCTAAAGTTTTTTAGATTTAAACTTATTTCATATTTTAATGTATATATTTTCCATACTCCACAAGAAAAAAAGTATTTCAAATTTTCTAAATATACACTAATAGATCTGAAAATTTTCCGCTAGTGTAAACTTCAACTAAAGTCTACTAAACCATAAACTTTAAGTAGACTTAATAAAAAGTCTACTAAAATATGATTTATATTTATTCTTATGTTTTTCTCATAACCTTATTTTATTTTGCAGGTACTCTTTTCCAAGACTTTATTTGAGGCATCAAGATTATGAAAAATCAAACACACTAAAAACATATTTTTAATAAAATGATTTGTAATAATTTTTTATAATAAAATATTCATTTGTAAATAATTTTTTGATGCATAATTTATAAATATTGTATTCATATTTTAGTTGTGTTTCACTTGTATGATATTATTAATTTTTGTTAGCTGTCAATTTTTACACAAGATACTCTAATCACCCAAACAATTAAAACTGATGTAGTAGGCTTTTGTACCATACTTGTGGCTGTAACAGACTATGTAATTTGCATGCAGCAGACTTCTGTGAAAGTCTTCTGTAAAAGAAGACTAATACTTAAGTCTGCTACTAGACTATAATCCGGCTTCTTTTGTATCAGATATTATCAGTGTTACTCTTGTTTTTCGAAATATTCATCACAAATTCAACGAAAATACAGTAGACTAACCAAGAAGTCTACGTTAAAAGAAGAATAAAACGTAAGTCTGCTCTGCCGAAATCAGACATGCAATAAACATGTCAAAAGACGTACAAACTCAACATTCATCACATAAGACATCATCCAAAGCAACAATACAACTCATAAGTTCAACACTGACTAACGACCCTCAAATCAAAAATAAGTTCAACACATAAGACAACATCCAAAGCAACAATACAAGTCATAACTCGTCGTCACCTCCAGCTTCTACTTGACACTGGCTTGATACACAAAGGCGTACAATGTGGGTCTTACATAACTCGATCAAGTTCCGTACTTGTCTATCACTCGTGACAAGCATATGAGGAGTATTCGGACCCATTTTCTCTAAAAGTACATCTGGTAAGGAATACGTCAGCTCCACCTTTTCGATTTTCTTGTCCAGATCATAATTTTCTTGTGCAATTTCAAGAAGTTCACCATATGTACAACCATCATGCACAAAGAACATTCTCTCTTTTTCCATTTATCAACCACAAACTCCCACAAAGAGTCTTTCCTCACCTGTTCTCCGTACACAACATGCAAATTAGCCATTACCTGCAAAAATAATACATTTTAAAAAATTAGTGAACAATAATTATATGTTTGATAAAATTATAAACGTAGACTTCCAAAGACTTCTACACATTGTTAGCTAACTATATACTCAAACCAAAAATTCGATAGTTTCCTAATTATAAAAGATTATCTTTTAAAAATAGTTAAGAACAATTAGTATTAACTAATACATAATTTCAAACAAAAAAATCTTGAAAATACGTTATGAATAATACACAAATTCACTTTTTATAGATTTTCAAGAGTAGATTTTCGTTTCTGTCAACAACAACGTAGACTTTCTTATCAGTTTACGAATGTAGACTCTCATATAGGTCTACAGTTTGAGTTAGTTTTTGCAATTGCAAAATTCACGGGTTACTATCTGTATTTAAAAAAACGTTATGATTTTATACAAGTAGACTTTGTTTTCAGTCTACATTTTGAAAAGGTTAGTTTTTGCAATTGACCAGAACTCATCCCAAATTTGACTTTAAAACGTAGATTACATAAACAGTCTACAGTTGAGAGGTAGACTTCATCAACAGTCTACAATTGTTTTATTTTTTAGAACAGGTTAGTTTTTACAATTGACCAAGTTGACTTTTTAAAAATAGACTCACACGAACGTCTACAAGAGTGTAGATGTTATATGAAGTCTACGCAATAATTCGATGGGTTAGTTTTGCATTTGACCAAAATAAAATAGTAGACTTCATATGCAATCTACTTTTTTCCTGAGTTCGGTAGACTGAATAAGAAATCTACACATTTTTTTCATCCTGGTCAGCTTTTTAAAATTTTAGTCAAATACAAAACTAACTTTATCAACAGAGTCAAAGTTTGGGTCAAATGCAAAACTGACCTTCTGTAGACTTCACTAGCAGTCTACATATTGTAGACTGTTTGAGAAGTCTACTTTGAAAAGTCAAAAGTTCGGTCAAATACAAAAACTAACCTCTTTACGCAGACTTCTTGGTAAGTTTACGTACTATTTTTTTTTTGTTATCAAAGGAAAAGTCGCAGACTTCCAAGGAAGTCTACTTTATAGGTTTTTAGCATTTTGGTCAATTGCAAAACTAACTTGTGCGTTGACTTGTAGACCACAATGTAAGTCTACATCTGTCTATAGACGTACAAAGCTGTCTACTTTCGCGACACAGATCTGAAAAATGACAAAAACTATGTAAATAGTTACCTTTTTGCGGTGTGAAACTTGTTTCTACCCTTTTCCACTGTCCAAACTCCAAATATGAGCAAAAAGAAGGAATTTTGACGACCCACAAGAGATAACACTCGAAAATTTGAAGTTGTGTTTATGAAAATGAAAGTTATGTGAGTTTTTTAGATGAGAATGAAGAGAAAATGAGAAGAAATGAAGATTTGTTTGTTTAGAAACACAAAAAAATGGTTTAGAATTGAATGATAGAGGTGTAAAGAGCTCAAAAATGGTTGTTAATGGTGGTGGAAGAGTTGATGATAATGGCATGGTTGTAAATAAGAAAAAATGTTTAGGGTGTTATAGGTTTTTTACCATTTTCGAAATAATTAAAAAATTAATTAATAATGGCAATTCTGTAAATATTTCAAAAATATAAGAATGAATAGGAATTTTCAATGGTGAATAGTAATGACAAAAAAAAAGAGGTTGGTTTTGGGGTTGACTTGAATTTTTTGGTTGGTTTTGAAAGAACCCCTAAATTGTTTGGTTAATCATATCAGATACATATATCAATATAATTGATTTTCTCACTTCAATATACATACTAGTATTAAGTAGCAATAAAAAGATTATATTTTACTTCAAAGTAAAATTAATCTAGAGAACTATATATGCAACTAGTATTGATTATATTTGCACAAACAATAAATAAATATGCCACTTCTAGAAATATGGAATGGTTTTGCTGATGCTTAAAGTAAAGTTCTTAAAACTATGTCCATAGTTTGTTAGAATATCCTTTTTGGACGATGATGATGATGATGATTTTAGTTGTTAGTGTTAAGTTTTGTATGAAGGTAAATTTGTAAGTCATATGATTTGGTGGTACTCCTAACCTAACTATCTCATAACAACTTTACAACTTTCAAAACAATCTAAAAAGGGGTTAATTAATATGATAACCAAAATTGGATGTTCAGTTAATTTTACTTCACTTGATGGATATATCTTCTAATTTCCCCCCAAAATTAGTTATGAAAGTTACTTCGAATATTTTCAACAACTATAGTGGATGAGAATATCGATTGAAACAAATATTATGGGAAAAGAAACCGACAACACATTCAGTGCTCCTTCGCCATATAAAGACTTCTATAGTTCTATGGGACAAATCAGGTGGTAACTGAAGTCAAAGATGCACCCACCCACTTTCAAATTCAGTGCACTTTCACCTTTGTGGGGTTACTGTCGACACTTTCAAGGGACTCCAAATTTTCCCCTATTTTATAATAAAATTTAAAAAACACATTTTTGGAAATAAATTATATTATTACATGCAAGGTTTGGTAATCAGACCAAACAACCATATCTACATCTTTGACTGTTTAATTGCAGAACGCGTGTACTATCCTATATTAGGTTTACGACACTTTGAAAACACACCTATGTTCTCTGTACTGTCGTAAACATAGAAACCCTAATTTGTACTTCCATGCAGTACACTTTCTCCCTCCCCTTCTCTCTCTCTTCATTGAAGTCCCTTAATCTTCTATATATCTTTTTATCAATTCAACATTCGTTAATATGTGATTCTCTTCTTCTTCTTCTCCTTCTTGGATCTTACGTGAAAACCCATCTCCTTTTGATCTCCCGGAATCTTGAAATTCACCTACCGTACGTCACAAGCAAACCAATCGATTTGGAGTTTTCTTTGAATTTCAGATCAATGGACAACGAAAGGACTGCCGAGGGAGAACACGACCAATGTTACGAAGACGAGTCCACAGATTCGAGGAAACCACCTCCGTGGAGGAAACAGATCACGGTCCGTTCCATCGTCGCGAGTGTGTTCATCGGAACCGTGTACAGTGTCATCTGTCTGAAGCTAAACCTGACGACGGGACTCGTACCGAATCTCAACATCTCATCAGCTCTTCTAGCCTTCGTCTTCCTCAAATCATGGACCAAGATCCTCCAGAAAGCAGGAATCGTCACCACTCCTTTCACACGCCAAGAGAACACCATCGCTCAGACTTGTGCTGTTGCTTGTTACAGCATCGCCCTTGCAGGTTATTTTCATTTACCATAAAAAAAACAATGTTCAGTTATACAAAAAATTTGACTAAGTTTGGATTATTTAGGTGGGTTTGCGTCGTACTTGTTGGGTTTGAATAGAAGAACTTACGAGCTAACGGGAGTGAACACACAAGGAAACAATCCACGTGGTATCAAGGAGCCAGGTGTTGGATGGATGACGTCATTCCTCTTTGTTACTAGCTTCATTGGACTAGTTGTATTGGTTCCTCTTCGAAAGGTAATTAGATGATTTTCTTAGGAGTTATGTTCATTCATTGGCGTGTGTTCTGATGATGAAATTATGTAAAAAAAAATCAGGTGATGATTATAGACTATAAGCTCACGTATCCTAGTGGAACAGCAACTGCTGTTCTTATCAATGGGTTTCACACTAGCAAAGGAGACAAAACAGCCAAGTATGTGTTATATATATGTTTTCTTTTTTTTTGAAACACTGTTATATATATGTTCTTGAATCTTTTTTTTCTTTCACAATTTTGAATTTTGGGGATATTAATAAATGATTCTTGTTTTTTCTTTCTGACAGGAAACAGATTCGTGGGTTTATAAAATCGTTTTTCTTGAGTTTCTTTTGGGCATTCTTTGGATGGTTCTATTCAGGTGGTGACTCATGTGGCTTCTCTCAGTTCCCTACATTTGGATTACAAGCTTGGAAAAAATCGTGAGTTTTGCTCTGTTTCCTCTGTTTATGCTATGTTTCCTCTGTTTTGTACCCTTATCATCATCAACATGTTTTGATTAAAGCGTTTTATTTATTTGTGGGGGTACAGTTTTTTCTTCGACTTTAGTATGACATACGTTGGAGCTGGGATGATCTGTTCACATTTGGTGAATCTATCGTTGCTCTTTGGTGCAATCCTCTCGTGGGGAATCATGTGGCCACTGATAGCAAACCTGAAAGGAGAATGGTTTCCCGCTACTTTGCCAGAGAGCAGCATGAAGAGCTTAAACGGTTACAAGGTTTTTATATGCATTGCGCTGATCTTAGGAGATGGTCTCTATAACTTCCTCAAGATACTCATTTTCACCGCAAGAAACTTCCACTCTAGACTCTCCAAAACCAACACCATCAACACATGTAAGTCGAAGCATTAATGTTCTAATGTGAAAAATATATATATATATATATATATATATAATAATATTGACCGATTGATTTTTTTTTTCCAGTGGTGGAAGTTCCAGGAGACGGCACAAAGGAATCTGAAAGGTTGAAACGAGAGAACGAAAGTGTTTGTTCGAGAGAGCATTCCGTCTATGGATGGCTTGTGTTGGATACTTGTTCTTCTCGCTTGTCTCCATCATTGCAATCCCTCTCATGTTCCCTCAGCTCAAATGGTACTTCGTCCTCGTAGCTTACCTCCTCGCGCCGTCTCTCAGCTTCTGTAACGCGTACGGAGCCGGTCTAACCGACATGAACATGGCTTACAACTACGGTAAAGCCGCCCTCTTCGTGATGGCGGCGCTTGGCTGGCGAAAACGACGGCGTGGTGGCGGGGATGGTGGCTTGTGGACTCATCAAATCGATAGTTTCTGTGTCAGCCTGACTTGATGCACGATTTCAAAACGGGACATCTAACGTTAACCTTCGCCGCGCTCTATGCTTGTGGCGCAAGCCATAGGGACGGCGATAGGCTGCGTGGTCGCGCCGCTCACTTTTTTTCTCTTCTACAAGGCCTTTGATGTTGGGAACCCTGACGGTGAGTACAAGGCTCCTTACGCTATCATCTACAGGAAACATGGCTATCATCGGTGTTCAAGGTCTCTCTGCTCTCCCTCGTAACTGTCTCGAGCTTTGCTACGGGTTCTTTGCGTTTGCTGTTGCTGCTAACCTTGGCGAGAGACTTCTTACCGGAGAAGCTAGGGAAGTGGATCCCACTTCCCATGGCAATGGCTGTGCCGTTCTTGGTGGGTGGCTCGTTTGCAATCGATATGTGTATTGGGAGCTTTGTGGTGTTTGTTTGGCAGAAGGTGAACCGTAAGAAGGCAGAGTTTATGGTTCCAGCTGTTGCTTCAGGTTTGATATGTGGAGATGGTCTCTGGATTCTGCCTTCTTCTCTACTGGCTCTGGCTAAGATTCGACCACCTATATGTATGAACTTCACACCAGCTCACTAGTCTAAGGAGAGAGGACTTAGTCAAGACAGAACCCAAACTCATTGCTGAAGAAATGTATAATAGATATGGTTTAGATTAGGAGTAGAGAGTTAAGAGAGCGTTCAAAGTAAACAACATATACACGTCTTATATATGCTATTGATGATTTTGAATAAGAATGAAGAGAAAGAGTTTGGTTATAAAACCAGTCCCAGCTTATATCAGAAAGCTGATTTTATCAGATGATAAAATTACATCACTACTCACTAAAAGGGGAGGAGAACAGGACATAAAGCGACAACAAATCGATTCGCACAGAAGTCTTGGACAACCTCAATTTCCTCAGTCTCTATGATTTTGTCAGATAATGTTCTTATACTCTGCTTCACTGTTTGTAATATTTTATCATTTGTTTCATAATTATTTCATTCTCTTATATATTATAGATTAAACAAATACACCATGGTTTTTTTTCCCATATATCATATAAAAATAACCAAAAGGCAGCGGTTACAAATCTGCCGTAGACAGACGAGTTAGAGCATCTCCAATATAAAACTCCATTTTTTCTTCCAAAATAGAGTAAAAGTGAATATGGAGTAAAATTGCTCCAACCCTACTCCATTTTTCACTCCATAATAGAGTCATGAACAAACAAAAAATAGATTACTCCATTTATAGAGTAAACTTCAAAATGGAATGAGATATGGAGTTGGGTTGGAGTATATGTTACTCCATAATCACTTTTACTCCATTTTAGAATTAAAAATGGAGTTGGGTTAGAGATGCCCTTAGAATTAAGCCTAACTTTACAAAAGATCACCCAACAAAAAGGCAGGGACTTTCAAAAAAGAGCCCTCAAAAAATACTTAACCAGAAATCTAGAGGAGTAGTTGCTGATGCTGAGTAAAACATCCTTATGCTTCGGGACAAAGGATCTAATCGGAGCTTGATAATCTGCCGAAATTTCGTGAATGATCGCCTGAGGGGGTCTACACAAACCTGTGTGCAGTCTCGAGTTTCTTTCCTTCCAAACCACATAGATAGCAGTTTGAAAAATCAACCTTACAATGAGCAACACGTTAAACAAATACATCATGGTTTTAATAACTTCACACAGCATGTAACATCTTCTCTATTAAAAGAGAAGTACAATTTTTATCTACTATTTAGAAGTCTTTTACATTCATTTTATTAATATTCATTACAAATTTATAACAGTTGTAATATCCATCAGTTACGTTATATGTGTATTATTAAACAATAATAAAACATCCCTTTAAACCACACATGACACATCATTTTATTATTTTCAAAGCATCATTCCATTGAAACTCTACTATTAACGTTCTTGACATAACCTTGGACACATACATCTCTACTACCAAATAAAAATTCTACGATTCACCATTCTTAATATAATCATCAATTAGATTTCTCATGATTCATATGGATTTTGATATTCAAATTTGAAGGAACTAAACCAAAAGACATGTGTTTTGATGGGTTTTGCAGATCCGTTCGTTTGAATCATCATTTCTTCCTGTTTCATGGTAGATTTCAACTATATAGCACATTCTGCTGTTCTTTCAATAAATCATTTCACTCTTGCAGAAGATTATAATTCCTTTCTGAAGGGTATTGATGTAAATCCTTGCTTACTATTGGTTGAAACTGAAGAAAATATATCAGATGTAACAAATTCTTGTTTTTAGGCATGCCATTACTTCAAAAAAAAGAACAACAATAACAATGTCTGCAGCAAAAATATAATATAAGAAAAACGAGAAGCAGAGCCATTTGGCAATTCTTGATATCAAGTTGGATATCATTGATGCTCTCGTTGTTTCCAAGTTGGATATCAATATATCATTGATGTTTTCATTGATACCTTATATCCGAACCGATACGAAAAACTTGAACCGAAATCCAGACTGAAATAACAAAATATCTGAATGGATATTAATTTAATAGATATTGGATATCCGAACCCGAACATGTAATATCCAAACTCGAGTATTGTTCTATATTATTTTATACTATCTTCACTGCCGAGCAACTATGTAATCCACAGTTATTATATTACCGGAGAAAGATTCTCTTTCCTGGCACAAAACTTGTTTGTACACATACAAAATTGAAAATGGAGATACACCAAAGCCCATCTATCTATCTCCAAGTAAATAACTCATGCAGAGAAACAAACACACCACACAAAAAAAATCATATGCCTATTTTTGATTCTGACCTTATGTGATCATCATACCGTTCAATCTTGGTGTGGAAGGGTAATAATAAGGTCATGCGCATCATCCAAGAGCTTCCACACGTCTAGTTTCCCAACCATACCGTGACACTCTCCCAATATCTCCTCCATGCTATTATACTTCTCTATGAGAACTTTCCTCCTCTGCAACACCGAAGCTGCTATCACATACAGCAACAGATCATCCGCAGGAGGGGCTCGATGCTTTATCCTACTGCTCCACGAAGACTTCCCAATCCCAGCTCTCACCGCAGCTTGTTCTGCCCACATCACTTCCCAGAGAAACAGCGTCTGCTCCAGCGTCAGCTCTCTTCTGAACATAACAAGAACCATTCTGTACACAAAGAAACAGTCCTCCGCCTTGACTTTCTCGAGGTGCTTGTACAGCTGCGAGTCTTTTGATCTGATGATCTTCGAGACTATCCCTAGCTGCCTCGTGATCCCGACTTCGTCCACTCTGAAGTTCTGGCGAGCCTTCTTCATGAACCCTACGAAACACCAGAAGGCCTCGTGGTCTTCGGGGATGACTGTGAGTATAGGGGAGAGGAGATCGCTCATCCCTTGGCAGTAGCCTATCTCAGGGTCGTGCATGGCGTAGGCCTCGAGAACTGGCCACGAGACGCGCGGCGTGAAAGATCTTGCATGGTTCTAGGTGAGTGTAATCTTTTAGACTAACCGCTACAGCAGCACGGACGTGCTTTGTCTTCTGATACTAGACGCTTGGGATGGGGAGTATGGGAACCACTCTGTATCTGCACGGACGGCGTCTAGGCGGATGATACGCTGCCACGTCACGAAATCCTCTTTGGTGCGGGAGATGTTATTATTATATATGCTGGATGGAGAAGATGTAGTATTGTCATCATGAGTAGAAGGAAAGACATGAACGGAGTTGTTGTTGTTGTTGTCGTCTGAAGAATCTGAGTCTGAAGACTCGGAGTTCACAGTGTAGTCTCTGTCAAGAGTACATGAGACGTCTTCGTCACTAATGTAACCAATATCTTGTGTGTTTTCTTTGTCACTAGAGAGTGACTGATCATCAGAACAACAAGAACTGTCAGTGTCTTGCGGAAAAGACCAACTACTACGCCCATCTTGAGCAGGTTTATAGATCTTGTTGAACTCGAAGTCGTCGTCGTTGCCGCCACTGTCTTGTCTTTGAAGCCTTCTGCACTTCCTGCGTAGTCTCTCATACGCTTTTCTGCATTTTTGAAAGGTTTAAAATGAAACCGCAGATGATAAAAAAATTTTTTTTAAAAAATATGATTCTCACCTTCTATGAGTTCTTGTAGCACCTCTCTCTTCTTTGGAGCTATTTAAATCACACCTGTTGTTTGTAGAGAAGAAAGGTAAGTGAGAAGCAAAAAAACACTATGTCAAGATTTCATTATAAACAAATCAACTGCCATAATTGTTGTAACAGAGATTGAAACTATACTTACACTCCAAGAAGGAAGGGCCACACCTCTGACCGGATGCTAGGATCAATGCCCTACAAAGAGAACACATAAGAAAGTGAATGAATACTCACTCCCTAAACATTTGTGAAAAAAAACACAAAAAGGCTATGAAGATTTGAGACGACTCACTCTGCTCCGGACTTTCTTCAACAAATCAACACCCCTGTTCCGAAGTCTACCATCTGGTCGTGAATAATCTTTTCCACCGGCTAAGCGTCAGGGGCTTTCTCCGTTTAAACCGTGACCATGGTGATTTTAGCCTATGCCTGAATATACAATTGAAATTAAACATTGAAGGAGCATAAACAAGACATGACGATAGACCAAACACTAAATCACAACAGGTTCCGGTTTGGTTCATTAGAACAACAAAAACCAATCACTTTTTAAAAGAACATAAAAGACAAAAAAGCCTTGTAATAAAAAAAAAAGCAATGCACTTCATTTTTGATCAAGAACTCATCATCCACCGCAAAGAGACTGACATTGATAGAGAAAGGGATCAAAGAGACTCACGGATTGGAGGAAGAAGGAAGCTGCGGGAGATGAAGAAGTGACGAGGACGAGAGCAGAGCGCAACTGAGTCCACGGAGAAGAGGAAGACGAAGGAGAAGAGAATAATGGCGACGAAGGATTTGTAAACGAAGACCTCGTTTGAATCCGTCTTAGAGCTTTCATCGAACCCTTAAGCTTGAGAACTAGCTCCTCTCTCTCTCTCTCTCTCTGTAGAAAAAGTTGAGATCTTTATCTCTCTCTCTTTCTCTCTAAGTCAATACAGAGTAAAGAAGAAGGAGTCTTCATGCCTCCTATTTATCTGCCTTCGTAAAGTTCAATATAGTTGAGATGTGACCCACCACGTACAGAAAAATAACTGACTTTTTTTTTTACATACTACTTTTTTTCTTATTTATTAAGTCATTCATCTTTTTCTTTCTTTCTACCAACACACATTGACTAAGTTCAGAAAACTTTATGTTCTAGATGATGTTGAAGCCTATAATAGTGATGTTTTTTATTATCATCTGATCCTCGTAATGATTTTCTAGATTTTTTTTCTTTTTCTTCTATGACCAAATTCATTGTAAATAAGATTGATAGATCTTACCCATATATCTTTCCAACTATAGTCTAAGTCTTTTCCTTGCCATTAATTCCTCATTCAGATTACATTGTTTAAATTTAGAAAAAATCAATTAATAAATATTATAAATGATATGAAATTCTAGTAGTCAAATAAATATAAAATTTACAACAATTGTCCATCTTTCCTTAAACATATTGTACTTATGATTGTACTTACTATTGTACTTATTGATGTTAATCATTACTCTTTCCGTTTCATTTTAGCTGTTTTTGTATAATTTAAATTTTATTTTATGTGCCGTCTTATATTTTTAACGCACATGTTTTTTTTTTTTGACAACGCACATATTTTGTAGTTTTCTACTTCTATTTCTATTTCTATTTTTAGTTCATTAACTAATAAAATCAAATAAAATCAAATAAAACACTTTATCAACTAGTAATATAGAAAATTTAATGATTTTTTAGTATAGTGAACAAACCTTAAACGATTTATAAAATAAAATGAAGAGGCAAAAAAGATTATGATAAACAAATATATAATTAAAATTACATAGAATTATATAAAACAACAAACACAACTAAAAAGTAAAAAGACAATAGAACAAATACATAAAATATAGAAAACCTTTTTTGAGAGATCTTCTTAATCAACAGAGGACCAACACTCTTAATCTTCTTGTGATCTTCAAGTTTATGTCCCATTATAGATTCCAACTTCGACTTCTTCTTTTGTTGTATAACATTAGCTCGATCCCAAGTTAGATCTATAAATCTTTTTCCAATTAAAATCCAATCTATTGATTCATCCGAAAGAAATAAAACATGAGATTCCCAATCTTCAACGATTATACGAATATCACCAATACAACAATAAGAATAAACCTCCACCTCCAAACCACCGAACTATCCTTGAAAATTTTATGCCTGGATCCCAAATTCGCCGATCAATGTACCATAAATATCGTACGAATGTATACTCAACCCATTTAATGAACTGGGATTGTGTACTTTGGACATCATGAAAAATCAACATATTCTTCACAGAGATGCCGAGTTCGTTGCGGATCACAAGGATAAACATCCTTGCTAACACACCATAACTAATAAAAAGAGACCGAACATCACCGCATCGCCTAAGAGATAAAGGATCTCCAGTTCTCTGAAAACAATAAAAAATCATCTTTTGTTATACTCTCAGATCTCGGCTTTACACAAACTACAACAAAATTTTATGTATTTATTTTCCATCTGAGACTACTCATTGTGTATAATAAGATGGTTTCCAAACATTTTCTTATTAGATTACAGGCGATCATATGGTTGCAGAATCCAAAAAAGTTCAGATTAGATTTGCATTCAACCCTATGGAGATAACCAGCGAGTTAACCACTCGACTAAACAACCAAAAAAAGGCAAACCAAACCAGAGTAGTCCCACACTCTCACATTGATAAGTTTAAAGCTTGGAAGAAGCTGGTTTATCAAGAAACCAAACAAGCTTCCTCTTCAGCAGAGACAGAACCCGCAGGCACACTCCCAGTCTTGTTCAGAGCCATCTGCACAGGCTCGGCTTTCCCAGAACCGCAAACCACTAGAGCTACATGAGCAGAGGAGTTGATAACCGGGAACGTGAAGGTGATTCTCTCAGACGGAGGCTTCGGAGAGTCGGTGATGGAAGCCACCCATTTCTTGTTCTCGTCGCAGAGACCGTGTCCTGGGAAGAGCGATGCTACGTGGCCGTCAGGGCCCATACCGAGAAGCATCAGGTCGAATTTGGGGAAGCCGGTTGATTCAGATACTGCGGAGGATGTTGGTGTTGACCAAGTGTTTGAGGCATGTCTCGTAGTCATCAGCTGCTGCCTCAGGCGGAAAGAGAATCATTGATTGCGTATACGTTGCCAGGAGGAATTGGAACCTAGTGAGAAAGTGAAAGAAGTTTAGATGTTGTTCACAAGAAACCTGCTTTTAGAGGAAGAATAGGAATACCTTGGAAAGGAAGCTATCATAAGCAAGTTTGTAGTTGCTGTCTTCATGATGCTTGGGAACAACCCTCTCGTCGACCCAGAAAAAATGCCACCTTGACCAATCGATTGAATCAACCTCTACTAACTTCCTGAAATTTTGAACCATCATTTCCATCACAATTCACAAGTAAAGCATTACTAGGAATATAGTAACATGTCACAAGTAAAGCATTACTAGGAATATAGTAACATGTCATATATGCTAAAACTAATGTTATTGATTAGCCATAAGTACTACTACTACCAAAACAAGTCTACATAAACTTAAATAATCAAACTTGATTTTCACACGACAAATCTGAAAGCTCGTTCGTAGTAGCTTTGAATCGAAAACAGGTAACGCACACAGACATACCGGAGAGATTTGATTAAGGAGCCGCCAGAGACAACGACAGTGAAAGCGCCTCTCTCCTTGCAAAACTTGTCGGAGAGATCCGCTGTGTATTTGGCCAAATCAATCGCAAGATTCTCCTCCGTGTCGTAAATCTCCACTCTCTTCTTCTCCGCTTTTCCCGTTTCTGACGCCGTCGTAGCCATGCTCCTCACTTCCGACAACTTTCTCCGACACTCACCTACTCTCCTGATAGATCCGCTCCCGATCGACGAAACGGATAAAGAGGAGAGACGAGAGGGTTTAGAAGGAGAAGAACAAGTCGGATTGCTTGGAAAGAAAGCTGAGAGAGGATCTGATCGAGATGGGAGGTTGGTGGTGGTGGTGGGGGAAGAGAAGAGAATCGAGCGAAGGAAACAAGAAGAAGAAGAAGCCATTGAGAAAAGAATCTAAACTTTTTTTTTATAGGTAAAGGGGGTAACTTTGACTTTGTTTGAGAGTTGAGAGGATTAATATCCCGACCAAACACATGCTAACCGTGTTTGTTTAATGTGTTTAATGTCTCCTTCTCAAACTTGGACCGAACCGGTTCGGTTAGATAGATAAACCGTGTAAAAACTACAACCCCATTTTACTGATAATTTTAATTTGGTTCATAAAACAGGTTGTTAGGTTTCAATCTAAACCAGCTACAATAATGAGTGTCTACTAGCAATAATAATAACGGCAATAATGAATGACAGATCAGTGATCACTTTAAACCGGGATCAAACCAATTTATTATTGTTACTTTATTAGAACACAGACAAGACAAATACAAACGAAGCAGTTCTGCAAGATTCAACCGAACCAACTCCATTTTTTTTATTACATCCGACATAGCTTTTTATTTGAAAACGTAAAAGGAAAGAGATACAATATAAAAGAAACTGACCCCAAGTGAACTGAATCTCAAAGGCATTCTGGGAGTGGGAGCTTGGACGCAGCCGCTTTGTCGAGATACCAAATGGCTTGTGTATCAGCTGTGAGCCTAGCTGAAGGCAAGTTGAAATCATCTTTAAAGACCTTTGCAACCGCATCGGCTTGAGCCTCACCACAAACGGCCATGAGGTTGTAGGAAGCACAGTTGATGACGGTTAAAGTGAAGGTGATTCTCTTGGGTGGTAGTTTTGGGGAGTTGGTGATATAAGTCACCAAATTAGCTTTCTCATTGATCTGATAATGTCCCGGGAACAAGGAAGCCATGTGGCCGTCTGGACCCATGCCTAGAAGCTGGAGATCGAACTTGAGGAAATCCTGAGGATTTGTATGTGCGGATGATGTTTTGGTTCACCAACCTTTTGATGCACTCCTCGTAAAGTATTGCAGCTCCCTTGGCATCACCAAGGGCTGCGCAGTCTTGGTCTATTGCGTAAATGTTTGAAGTTGGAATAGGAACCTACATTAGTTGTATTTATGTATATATCAGAGCCATCTACAAATAATGTGACTTTATAAATCTATGGGAAAAAAAGAATTGTATATCACAATATTTGGACTATTCCACTAACTTTTCTTTGTCTTAAATTTGTCTTAGTCTTTAAATTAGTGTAACCCTCAAGTAGTTTGCTCACCATATTTTATAAGACAAGTGGGACACAATTTAACTGACCAAGTAAGCGTGAATAGTTCATGGCTAGAATAAAACCTAGCTAGGGAGATCAAGATCAAGTTTTATCCCCGCAACTTTTACCACAAGTCCATTGATCTTTTGATTTACAAGCTATAAGAACATGAAGCTCACATGTTTATCTAGTTCCCGAAATTATTTTCGTTTGATGAATTTTGAACATGTGTATGAATTGGAACTAAAATATAGATTTATAACTTGTTATATAAGCTGAGTAAATAAGATACTGAGATGGCGATCATAATGTTACCTTGGAGAGAAAACTGTCCAAGGTCTGTTTGTAGTTACTGTCCTTATCGTCCAATGGAACAACCCTCTCGTCGACCCAGAAGACGTGCCACTTTGACCATTCAGTCTCAGCGTACTCAGGAAGCAACAACTTTCTGCAAAACTTAGCTCCATTAGAATTAATCCTTCTGAAATATTAAACTACAAATGAATATAATCAAAAGTACATACTGGAGCCAAAAGACGAGGTCACCACCAGAGAGAACGATGGTGAAATAGCCTCTTTCCTTGCAGAACTTTTTCGAGAGATTGAACGTGTACTTGGCCATAGCCTTAGCTACGTCATTCTCAGTGGGAAACACAATCTTCTCCCTCTTCTTGTTCGCTAAAGCAGATGCCATATGACTCTTGATAGACAAGAAAATATAATGAAATTTAATAATTAAAGAAGGTGAAGATATGATGATGAGAAAATGCTACGAGTCTTGATTCTTATATAGGCAATGCAAGTCAAGGTTCCTTCATACTTGCTAATTAAAATAATCGTTATTTCACTTGTTACTCATCAGCAATTTTAATATTCGACAATTTTTAAGTTACCAAACGCATTAAAAATAATCGTTTATTTAACAAAAATTTGAGTTGGACTTCACGTGTATTGTCTACCAAAAAAGTAATGCTATTTCGAATAGATTGATGAAAAAATCATCAAAATCAGTTCTGTTCTGTTCTGTTCTGTTTTTTATCAACAAAAAAAAAAAATCAGTTCTGTTTTTTGTTTAGCCTGTTTGATGCGTATTTGGAGTTGGTTAAGTCCATGTGTTGATTCTCAAGATGAGCTGCCTAGAATCGTCGTTGGAACGTGCTCTCGATTTTATTTAACTACTTTAAAAAAGTAATCAAATAGTTTAAGAGTACGACGACGCGATTGATGATTAAATTGTGATGGCTGTTGAGACTTTAGCTTAATTCTAAAGTCTTTAAAGTCAATTTATTTACAATCAGGTTTTAAATTCTTTAAAGTTCTAACAGTTTTCTTTAAATTTCTCACAACCAAAATAACTAATTTTGTTCTTCAAGTTGTTTGTTTTTCTTAAAGCCTTTAAAGCAAAAGTCTTCAAAGTCTCAAACAGTCGGAGACGACGACGATATCGATATGGTCTTCTATATTAATTTAGTTATTAATTAGTTACCCACGAGGAAATCAAATACTGTAAAATAAAAACAAAAGACTAATACAAAATGTACAACTAGAATATTGTTTCGTCTCCACTCCACGCTTACCTGCACATGACTAGACGTCTAGACCTTATCGATACAAACGAGAGACTTGTTTAATCACTACTACTATATACATAATAGATCCGCAGGTATTCTTGACCAAAAAATAAAGATCCGCACTTATAAATAAACCGCCTAAGGTTTGAAATTTTGGTCCATATGTATACCTTTGAACCTTTGAAAAACTTTATATCAACAATCAGAAAGAAATTTGAATACTCTGTCGCTCTTTTAAAAATTAAAGCAGTTGTTCATTAACAACAGCTCCACGAGAAACATTCTCATTGGAAAATCCTGGACTCTGTACTTCGTATAACAAATTATTTCACATAGACACGTGAGATTTTATATGTACTTAGAATGAGGGACGATGGAGAATAGTTACTTGTTCCGTTCTCTACTTCGCCATGACGCCATCCATTTCTCTAGTATACAGAAGATTTTGATAACATGGTTGTCAAAGTTCTTGAGCCACACAATTGATCATTTCTACATCGAGATAATTAATGACAATAAAAAAGAAATTAAAACACTCTTCATTCATGAATTGTGAAGGTTTTCGAATATTATAATAACCCAGAGTCGCAGCCTGGGGGTACACACACACATACAAATAATCGGCAACCCGCAAAAATGCATCAGCCGGTTAATTAGTGAACACGCATGCACCAAGCTCGGTCTCACAAAGCAACTAAGAGAGGTTATTTAAAAAAAAACACTATTATTAATATGTCGCTCTCTAGAGCATGGAAGCAGCTGCTTGGTCAAGGTACCAAACATTTTCGACTTGAACACTAAGAGGAGCAGATGGTAAAGGTTTGTTGTGCTCCACGACCTCAGCGTCTGCATGTGCATGTTCCTTATCGCAAACGGCTGTAATTTTGTACAAAGCCGAGTTGATGACCGGTAAAGTGGATGTAATTCTCTTTGGTAGCGGATTGAGAGAGTCGGTAATGTGGCCATTTTTAATTGATCTGTGAATGTCTCGGTAAGAGAGACGCCATGTGGCCATCAAGATAATTGGTCTTTTGAGTTCACCAACGATAAGAAAGTTCTTCGAAAAGCTTATGTAGCCCTCACGTGAATCTCCAGTGGTGAACACGAAATTATACATTTTGTTATCGATTCAGGGGTTATCCATTCTTGTCTCCTTGAACTATTACGATAAAGTCACCATAGATTTCTCTTTTAACCTTGAGTTATTAATTACTAATCTCATCTTTGTTCATTGTACTTTTACTCGTTTGTAGATAATATATAATACAATGGTAGTTCTGAAGGTTTATGAGAAGAATTATCATTGTATTATACATTCTACACAATTATTAATATTGAATATATATATATATATATATCTGTGTGTGTGTGTGTGTATAAATATAATTGTTTACTTTTCATTAACAAAATTATATTTCTCCACAATAGGTTTTCTATTCATAGACCATGATCTTATTCTCAACCTCTTAATCCTTTTCAAAGACACATAGAACTCTTACATCAAGAGGCTAGTTTGCTCGGCCGTTGATAACTAACAGGCAAAAAGCAGCTAGATTTTTGGTAAATTACTATATATATGAAAAGACAGTATTGTAAGAACCTTTTTATTTGTTTTCATATGCAATTATATAATTTTTAATTTTCTTTTTGCTGGCAGTGATTAAATGCCGATGTACTTTATAGAAAATCAAATTGTAACCAAGGTGTATTTCCATTAACCAAACATATCATCTTTAAGTCGGGATAATTAGTGATAAAAATCTAAATACCATCACCATTAATGAAATAACGGTTTCGAAAGACATTATTATAACACAGTGTCATAGTCACTCAAACACAAGTTACATTAATTAGACATAAAAAATAAATGAATCGGCGTTTCAAATCATTTGGTACGTATACTATACGTAAATACGCAAAATGCATTATTAGCTGGTTATTCAACAGACATGCAAGCAAACTCCAACAACACGCTCCACAAAAGCATGACTTGGATTATTAATGTGTGTTGGCTCTCTAAAGCAATGAAGCAGCTGCTTTGTCAAGGTACCACATAGTTTCGACTTGGGCAGTAAGATGAGCAGCAGGTAAGTCAAGATTGTTGTTCTTAAAGATTCCAGCGATGGAACGTGCACATTGGTCTGTGTTGTCGTCGCAAACGGCCATAAGATTGTACAAAGACGAGTTGATGACGGGTAAAGTCATTGTGATTCTCCTTGGTGGCGGTTTTGGGGAGTCGGTAATGTGAGTGACCCACTTGTCCGTCTCATTGATTTGAGGACGTTTCGGGAAGAGAGACGCCATGTGGCCATCAGGACCCATCCCTTGAAGCTGGAGATCGAACTGAGGATATTGGCTATTTGGACTTAGTGGGAGTATCTTTTCCTTCACCAGGTTCCTCAAGCACTCCTCGTAGAGCGTCGCACAACGCTCCGCGTCACCATCAGCGGCACATTGTTTGTCGATTGCGTAGATGTTCTCCTTCGGAATCCCAACCTAAATACACGTGGTTATATTTTAACCAAACAAAAGATTTGAGTTTTTTTTTTGCACGGGTATCAATGGATATGAATAATGAAACCACTTGTTATGTGACAAATGATAACTAATCAAAAATATAATAAATAATAAGACCTTGGAGATAAAACCATCCATGGCGAGTTTGTAGTTGCTGTCTGGATCTTCATGTGAGCAGACCCTCTCATCCACCCAAAAGACGTGCCACTTTGACCATTCGACTGAGTCTTTGTATGGTGATTCCAACAACTTGCTGCAACATTTTATTAGTTAAAGCATATTATATATCACTGGATTTTTCTTTTAAGAAAGAAAAAATAGAAGAGGTGAGGGAAATGGGAGACTTATAAACCAGAGCCAATCTATGAGGCCACCGCCGGAGAGAACAACGGTGAAAATTCCTTTCTCCTTGCAGAACTTGGCCGAGAGATGAGCAGTGTACTTAGCCATTGCTACCGAGAATTCATTCTTGCTCGCAAACACCTCCCTCTTCCTCTGCGTAGTTTCTGCCATCCTTGCCTATATTAAGAATGTGTTTGTAAGTTGTTCAGAAAAACATGTCTTTGTATATATTGTTAAGGGTTGGGGGTTTCTTGCTATTTATAGAGATCGAGTGCTTCTAGGAGGTGGATGTGACCTTTGAGTTAGTAACGTGATTCTTATGGCATTGGATAAGGATTATTAAAAAATACTCATTAGTTCTCGAAAATCATAATCAAAGAGACGAAAACCATATCATCCTAGCAAGTCAATTATATAATTAATTTGAACAGAATTATGGTTTCTACTTGCTCACTCAAAATCCACTAAACAAACACTATACAATTATGGATTCCGAATCTTTAAACCTTCTTTCACGGTTATATCTCTCAAGTTTCTTCTAAGTACGTGAAACGGTATTTAATTTGACGAACCTGAAAGATACAAATGCTGAAACAAACTACTATAGGTATCAAAATCAGACACGGAGAAAATCAAAAACGTTTTTTTACTTTTTGTGTGTGTGAGAGAGAGGAGGCGCTACGACACCAGCGCTTAGGATTTCGTAGGCCAATTTTGAATGGGCCCAAAGTTATATCATACAAAGCCCAAGTTGTATAATAGATATATCTATTCAGTATTTAGCGTCTACGAAAGAGGGAAAATATTGCACCGAACCGAACCGAGTTTGGTTCACGCCAAGGACCAAGCTTTCCTGATGTTTGAGATTGAAGCGTGGTCAGAGGTACAAGTGACGTTGGTTGTGCAGATTGAGACAAAGGACTGATGTTGTTCAAGAAAAAGAGACAAAGGACTGATGATAGATAAACTATTCAGTTTCTATTGATGCAATACTACAAAAATAATAATTAATATATAAATAAACTGCACTATGATAATATTTTTTTTCTAGTAAAAGGTTAAGTTTAACGAAAACGAGATATTCTTTCATCATTTCAAAAATAATGAATTAATAAAAAAAAATGTGAAAGAAATAGGTAATATAATGAAGGGCAATGTGTTCTCTAGTTCTCTATCTGTTTCTCTCTACTTTTGCATGCAGAGATCACATTTGTTCATTTGAAGAGAACACATAGCCATGCAGCTCATCAAACTGCTAAGAGATAGCAACCGGAAGGAATACATGTGTAAATGTAAATACCACATTTGCAGAGAACACATGGATGCAGATAACACATGGCCATTCATCACATTTGCTATAATTCCTAGACATGGCCATGCATATAATGGCCATTCATTACATTTACTATAATTTCTAGACACACAAAAAAAGAGTTCGTACTAAACAAAATGAATTAATGATATCATGTCTAAGTCGTGATAGTTAGTGATAAAAATTTAAAATACCATCATCATTCATGAAATAACAATTTCGAAAGAACTTATTATTATTATACCACAGGCTCATAGCCTGTGACTCAAACACAAGATACATAACTAGACATAAACAACAAATCGGCGTTTCAATACATTTGGTACGTACAGTAAAAATTGAGGGGAAGAATGTGAGATAACAATCTAAGTCTCACATTGGATATTAGACAAAAGAATGTCTAATATATAAAGAGAAGTCCAACTCTAATAGTACGAGGCCTTTTGGGAAGGAGTCCCAGAAACAAATCCATGCAGGCTTTGCCTTCGGGTCCAAAGTGGACAAATATCGTACTAATCAGATAAATAGAGTTGGACACGGGATTTCACAATCCCAACAATTGGTATCAGAGCGGTTTGACGAAGAGATGCAAGAAAGACCAAA
The DNA here is from genome assembly GCA_019706035.1 of Raphanus raphanistrum subsp. raphanistrum. Lineage (NCBI taxonomy): Eukaryota > Viridiplantae > Streptophyta > Magnoliopsida > Brassicales > Brassicaceae > Raphanus > Raphanus raphanistrum. The sequence continues at coordinate 20,143,078 of CM033983.1, forward strand.
ATACCCTTTAAGTAAGAACGGGTAGAAGATGAAAAAGAAGGTCTGTTGCAGAAACGTCAGAAGATCATGGAACCTGTGAAATTGTGGGAGATACATTCTCAAAGGAAACCCTACGATTAGGAAACACACAAGAGATGAGTTGTGGTTCTTAGCTTGAGGGGGAGAATTGAGGGGAAGAATGTGAGATAACAATCTAAGTCTCACATTGGATATTAGACAAAGGAATGTCTAATATATAAAGAGAAGTCCAACTCTAATAGTACGAGGCCTTTTGGGAAGGAGTCCCAGAAACAAATCCATGCAGGCTTTGCCTTCGGGTCCAAAGTGGACAATATCGTACTAATCAGATAAATAGAGTTGGACACGGGATTTCACAATCCCAACAGTAAATACGCAAAATGCATTATTAGCCAGTTATTTAACACACGTGCAAGCAAACTCCAACAACAAGCTCCACAAAGCATGACAGGAGAGATTATTAATGCTACTTTGTAAAGGACACACTATTTTAATGTGTGTTGGCTCTCTAAAGCAATGATGCAGCTGCTTTGTCAAGGTACCACATAGTTTCGACTTGGGCAGTAAGATGAGCAGCAGGTAAAGCAAGATTGTTGTGCTTAAAGATATCAGCGATGGAGCGTGCACATTGCTCTGTGTTGTCGTCGCAAACGGCCATAAGGTTGTACAAAGCTGAGTTGATGACCGGTAAAGTGAATGTGATTCTCCTTGGTGGCAGTTTAGGAGAGTCGGTAATGTGAGTTACCCATTTGTCCTTGACATTGATCTGAGGATGTCCCGGGAAGAGAGACGCCATGTGGCCATCAGGACCCATCCCTAGAAGCTGGAGATCGAACTGAGGATACTTTCCGTTTGGACATAGTGGGATTATGTCTTGCTTCACCAGGTTCCTCAAGCACTCCTCGTAGAGCGCCGCGCAGTGCTCCGCGTTACCATCAGCGGCATAGTGTTTGTCGATTGCATAGATGTTCTCATTCGGAATCCCAACCTAAATAAACTCGAAAAAAATTGTTATTATCATGACGAAATAATACATATATATATACACTATATAAACATGTTATAAGTGATAACTAATCGAAAAATAATAAAACCTTGGAGAGAAAACCATCCATGGCGAGTTTGTAGTTGCTGTTTGGATCTTCATATGCACAAACCCTCTCGTCGACCCAAAAGACGTGCCACTTTGACCATTCGATTGAATCTATGTAGGGAGGTTCCAACAACTTGCTGCAACATTTGATTAATTAAACAATCATATATCTATTAGATTTTTCTTTACGAAAAAAAAAAATTAGGATGAGAGTGAAATGGAAAAGATTTGTATACCAGAGCCAGTCGATGAGGCCACCGCCGGAGAGAACAACAGTGAAAATGCCTTTCTCCTTACAGAACTTCTCCGAGAGATGGGCAGTGTACTTAGCCATTGCTACCGACAATTCATCCTTGGTCTGAAACTTATGCCATTTCCTATGCCTAGCTTCTGTCATCGTTGCCTATAAGAGTGTGTGTGTGTGTGTGTTTGTATATGTTGTCAAGGGTTGGGGTTTCTTGCTTCTTATAGAGATCGAGTGGTTTTAGGAGCTGCTTGTGAGTTTTGAGTTAGGTGGAAAACGTGACTTAATTTTTTGGCATGGGATTATCACTGGACGTATTGTCGTTCTCACACTTTTTTTTTGTTTTCTACTAACTACTTTTGTCCGCTTCTGCAAGAGAATATGCCCTACAAACACTTTATGAAATCAAATGATGGATTATGCTTTTTGTTTCAAAATTTCCTCAAAGTTGGAAATCAACAGTGAATCCAAGGTGATTTCACTCAAGATATTAATCATCGTTACAATTTGTCACAACTTTTAATAAAACAAAAAAAGACGTAGCAAAATCTTCCATCTCTTTTACAGCTTACATGTTCATTTTGTATCATATGTCATAAGAAATAAAAGAAAGTTTTGTCCTCCTCAAAAATTCTCCAACGTTCAAGTCCCTGACCGTTATGGAAGGACAAGTGGTTGCTAAGTTATGGACCTGCCTGGTCCAGAAGGGATTCGAGGCCAATCTAAGCTAAAATGATTTTAAAGTGGGATTGGACTTTTACCGGTGACAAAAAGGAAAGAGCTAATTGTAATTGTCATCTTTCATGTGTTGGTTTAGCTTCTTCCTTTCTCTCTCTCACATGTTTAACGAATGTAACTTTACTCTGCAATTTATTTTATATCTGCCAACAAAAGTAGTTACAACATAAATTTACTTTAGAAAATTGAACCGTACTTTCTGAATATGGGAACTAGATTCTACAGAGTAATTCACGAGTAGACTGATTCAAAGTTCTAACTACCAACTTCAATTTTCTCTACCATATTTTCTTTATGTAAAACATGTTCTGTACCGAACTCAGAATTGTTAATTATATAGTTGGTTACACTCACTTTTAACATGAGCTGTGTAGCAACGACAAAAAAAAAAGCTGTGTAGCAACGTTTTAGTAATACATTTTGTTAGGTCAAAGAAATTCACTTAACTGCTTCTCTATTGATTCCTAGCATTTCGAAATGCACCAAACAACATTGAGAAGTATAATCTATTATGCAAACCGAACCAAAAAATAACACCTTTCAAAGTTCTTCCTATATAATATGTTCTTTTCTTTTTGGTTTGGTTCCTCTTAAAAACCAGAATGCTCAAAGAATCATTTACAAAGAAAGCACCTACCTCTCACTTCCAGTTTATGTTGCATCTTTGAACCCCCAAGGTTTCTGACGGCAACGTCGTCGTTTTGGAAGTTTCTCAAGAATTGATTCACACATCACACGTTAGAAGACTTTTGTCATGACGATGTGTCACCTAGGTCTTGAGCTCGAGCTTCGTACGGTCACACCATGCAAGAACTTAGCATAGCCCAAGAAACTCAGTTTTCCATCCGAACTCCGGATCCAATCCTTGAGCAGAGGATATGCATTTGGTGCCAGGCTCATCTCCTGCTTTAAATCACGCCCCAATATCCACAAAAAAATATGTTTTAAATCTTTACAAAAGAGATGGTGCTTAAGCAAATTATCTCATACAAGGTTTGATTTAGGACCCATACCCCGGCAAGTTCTTGGACGGATATGATTCGATTCCCTTCCTGCTCGAAGTGCTCAAATGCTGAAGTTGCAATCTGTTCCCATTCCTCAAGAGCCTCCAGTTGGTAAACGCTGACCCCTGCCGCACAGAACTCCTCAAAGTCCAGTTTCTTTTGTGCTAATGGTTGCATCTTCATAGAAAGAAAGAAAAAAGATGAAAAAAATTGCGGAATTTAAAATTCACAATGGTCGGTTCATTATCAGCTCTCATTTATTCATGCTATCCACAAAATCTACAATCATTTCGACTATTAACCACCATGACAAACCATATCTTACATCTATAGTTGGTCCACCCAACCCATAAGCTCAATATACTCAAAAGATAAATTAGTATATAACTAGAGATGTGTTACCGTGTTTAAAATGTCAGGAAGCCTTGACTCCATCATTGCATCAGTAGCATATCTTGTTAAAGCCTGCAGTTACACTCCAAAAGGGTTTATATTATTTTGATACGCACCAGTTGGTTTCATTCTAAAGCAGGGATTTCTACTTCTTGCATTAGTAACTATTTAGTAAATTCTATTTCCTTGATTCCATCAGAGTAGCATATCTTGAGTGTTAAGGTTTTAATGCATATAGAGATGCAGCTTTGGTTGTAACACTAATCCAAGCTAGGGAGAGGGTTGAAGGGTTTACAGATTCAAAATGATATTGCTAAAATCAGGAGAGGCACACTGACCGTGGTGAAGCTATTAAGAGATAGGCCTCCATCTTTAGGGTCCAGGAGCATAAACTGTGCCTTAAGAAAAACAAGCTCCTCGTCGGGTATAGCTTTGGAGAGAGCCTATCGAAAGATTAACAAGTGAAAGAAGAAGAAGATCAAGATACGAAACAGCCAGTCATAAGAAAGGTAAGAAAGATCAATCAAGAAAGTACCTTAAGTGCTGATCGTCTGAACGGCGAAGCACGAATATATGACTTGACCAACTTGTAGATCGAGAAATCGAGAAGCAAACCAGGGTTTTCATCACGTAACCACGGATGAGCTGCAAACACACAGAATCAATAAACTATCACCTCTTAACGGAAAGCAAAGAAACCTCAAAAGCTAACATGTATCTTGAACTAACCTAGGGCTTGAGCAGCTGTCATTCGTTTCCTATGGTCCTTGTTGAGAAGCCTTTTCACGAAGTCTTTACCAGTAGGAGATATCGAAGGCCAAGGCATATCCTCAAAATTAGGGTTGGCTCTAAGCACGCAGCGGAATATCGCAGACTCTGTTCTTCCATAGAAAGGTCTGCTTCCACAGAGTAGTATGTAGCTTATGACACCAATGCTCCACATATCTGCTTCGGTGCTGTACGACCTATGTAGCACTTCAGGTGCAACATAGTATGCACTTCCCACAACATCATTGAGACGCTGGTCTGCAATATATACAATATATATTACAATATATGCAGACAGAATAATGTAATTAAAAAACGGAGGAACAGAGAAACTCATTATTATTACCGTATCTAATGAAATCAGACAAGCCGAAATCAATGACCTTGAGGATTGCATCCTCGTTTCTGCTGGTAAAGAGAAAATTCTGTATACAGGACACAAATGTAGTACCATATAAGCAAAAAAAAAACATAAGTAGGTAAGAGACAAAGCTTAGACTTGTGTGTACTACCTCCGGCTTGAGATCACGGTGCACAACACCTTGGAGGTGAAAAAATGCAGTTGCAGATAAAATCTGTACAAGGATACGTTTGGCATCCACTTCAGGGTATCTACCACCTCTGCCAGCAAAGGCAATAATAATAATACAAGTTTTTGAATCAGTAAGTCCGAAACATACAAAAACAAAACTAAGACACGTGTACTCTTGAGATTTTACCTAGCCAAAATTTTATCCAACAGCTCTCCACCTTCGCACAACCTGGGAAGATTGAATATATATATCGAGATTATTAGCAATGAAAATTGACAAACTTGTAACGTTTTAATACACTAAAAAGATAAGAATGTAACAACAACTTACTCCATAACAACAAAGACGTTATCATCGTCCTCGTATACATCGTAGAACTTAACCATATGCCTATGTCCTGATAAAGCTTTCAGCAGTTTCACTTCTCTCCGTACATCTTCAATAGATAGAGCCGACGTCATCTGGACAAAAAAAAAAAAAAAAAAACCAATGACGTAAAGTGATTCTGTAATGAACAGTGACAACAACAACAACGAAGAGTCCTCTAGAGACAGTACAGACCTTAGCTTTGGCGATGATCTTAACGGCCAGAGTTTGTCCTTTCATCTTGCCTTTCTTGGCCTTAGCACAACAAGTATGACCGAAATGCCCTCGCCCCACCTCCTTCCCCAGCTCGTACTTCCCTTCGAAGTTCTTCCCGAACCCGAAGTTCTTGTCCAGCCTCTCTCCCCCGCCGCCGCTGCTCTCTCCTCCTCCTCCTCCTCCTCCGTCCTCGCTGTCCTCGGGGATCGGCTCGTCTCGCGGCCGCGGCGCGCCGCCTCTCCGCCGTCTCAGAGCCGCCATGATCGGTTTGGCCGGCGAAGGCGGCGGAAACGGCCATTTGAACTTCCTTCCCGGAGTTCTCGCCGGCGACGGAGCTACTCCCGCCGGCAACGGGCTCTGAAACGGGCTGATGGAGTAGGAGTTGACTTCCGGAGCTCCGGCGGCGAGAGGTGACTGAGGAGCGGAAGCGTGGCGGTGGTGATTTCCCGTCGGCTGATTCGGAGCCTCGACGGGGATCTCGTCTTCCTCGACGGCGGAGATGTTCCGGCTGTAACAGTGACCCATGGCCGTTGGATGTGGGGGTTCAAATTGAGTGATCGGTCAGAGTCAGACAATCGGACGGCGAGGAGACAAAGTTAGAACAGTTTATTTAATTTTACTTTTTATTTTTATTTTTTGAAAATATATAAAACAAAGGAAGAGAGGAGCTTCTGAAGAAAAGATTTTAAAAGAAGGGAAAAGGAGAAGGCGTTTCTTGTGGTTTGATAAAACGACACCAAAGTTGAAAACAGTGACCACTCACTGTCATTTTAATCTCTCTCTCTCTTTTAATTGTCTCTTAATTTCTTCATTTAATGTCTTTCTTATGTGTCATGCATTACATGTTACATCTTTTTTTACTCTACTAAAATCGGTTGTGTGTTTTGTAAATTATGAAAGAAATTTTTTGATAACCCTGAAGATTCTTAAAACTTTTTAGGATCAAAGATTAGTCCGGTTTCGCATCCGAAGACTATTATAACGAGAATCAAACTCAAGTGACAGTAATTCCAACCAAAATCCTTTTAACACATAGACCAGACCAACGCATACTGGTTGTAAATTTAAATATAATTTAGTTTATAATTACTTGAGGAATAACTTGTTTGTTATTTTCAGTTCAATTCATTATTATTATTATTATTATTATTATTATTATTATGTAAAGTTATGTTATTAGGACATTTGCTTAAAATATCTAAATATTTTTATTTCCCTTTCAAAAGATTTGAAAATCTATATAAAATAGAAATATATACACTGGCTATAAATTTGGAATCTATGTATATTTAGTCTTTACAATATTTTGGTGAATATATCCGTTTAAATAATTGTACTTGAGGTGTTTTAAAAAAAATTGTACTTGATAGTTAGTTAATGATTGTTTCTGTCATTAATAGAAAGTTAGTACTAATTCAATTATTTTGTAGAATTGACACAATTCCACAAACGCGAGTGTCGCCATATGTTGCTTTGATACTACTGGTATTTATTAGTTTAAACTTTAAACTAATGATAGTTGAATCATGGTGAATATCGCATTTATCCATCAGATAGTTGTGTCATTTATCCATCAAATAGTTGAATCATGGTGAATATCGTATTTATTGGCTTAGCATCTTCAGTATAAATAGGTTTAAACCGTCTTGATACACATTGATAAGCAAGTTTAAATTTCAACATCTCACAAGTCAGGTCCAGACTCCATAGCAGTTATTTACTGATGTTGATGTATGTATATATTAGTTTGAAAATAAATTTAGGGGTGTTTATTATGGTTGTTTTTATTGAGAAAAAAAGAAAAGAAAATATATACTAATAAAAGTAACCTTTTGAGGCTCCAGAGAGCGTCCACATCAGCGTTAAAAAATTCTCCAAAAGATGCCACATGTCACTATTATTTTTTTAAAGAATATAATATAAGAAATATTACATTAAAATGTCTATAACATATTATTACCATTTTATATTTAAAAGTTGAATAAATAAATTCCAAAAATTAGAATAAAAATATAAACAATATAAGAAATGGTAGTATTACATTTAGTTTACATTTTTATTATTTCCAAAAAAACTAAATGTAATATTTCCCAAAATATGCCACCTAACGTTATTAAAAAAAATAAGTAAATATGAAATATACAGAAAATGAATAATAATCTATACTATTAAAAGTTCGCTTTTGAAGCTCCAGAGAGCGTCCACATCATCGTTAAAAATTCTCCCGAAAGATGCCACGTGGCATTAGAATTAAAAACAGAAAATAAAATAAGTAAATATAAAATATAAGGAAAACTAAATAACCAATGGTAAACTTAAGAAATATAAATATGTACTTTCAATTCATATGTAATATTTATGTGCTGAAATCAATTAAATATAGTAAACTTAAAAAAATCAAAGAATTATAGATAATTTAACATAAAATATCTTACAAATATAATAAAGAACTTAAAAATGCAAGATATTTAAACAATTAGAACTATATAAATTTAAAACGCATGATTTTAAAAATTTAGGTTATATGCTATTGAAAATATTCAATAATATGATTGAAGATACATAGGATTTTTAAAAAACCCTACTAATAAAGTGGACCTTTTGAGACTCCAGAGAGCATCCACATCATCGAAAACAAATTCTCCCGAAAGATGCCACGTGGCATTAGAATTAAAAACAGAAAATAAAATAAGTAAATATAAAACATAAGGAAAACTAAATAACCAATGGTAAACTTAAGAAATATAAATATGTACTTTCAATTCATATGTAATATTTATGTGCTGAAATCAATTAAATATGGTAAACTTAAAAAAATCAAAGAATTATAGATAATTTAACATAAAATATCTTACAAATATAATAAAGAACTTAAAAATGCAAGATATTTAAACAATTAGAACTATATAAATTTAAAACGCATGATTTTAAAAATTTAGGTTATATGCTATTGAAAATATTCAATAATATGATTGAAGATACATAAGATTTTTAAAAAACCCTACTAATAAAGTGGACCTTTTGAGACTCCAGAGAGCATCCACATCATCGAAAACAATTTCTTCTGAACGATACCACGTGTCATTGTTACTAAAAAGGAAAAAAAAAACAAATAAAAAATAATATAAAATATAAGAAAAACTAAATAATAAGTGTTAAACTTAAGAAATAGAAATATGTACTTTCAATTCATATGTACTATTAACATATTTATGTGCTGAAATCAATTAAATATGGTAAATTTACAAAAATCAAAGAATTATAGATAATTTAACTTAATATAAAATATATTTTTCGAAATTAACATAAAATATCTTACAAATATAATAAAAAACTTAAAATGCAAGATATTTAAACAAATAAGAACTATATAAATTTAAAAAGAAAGATTTTTAAAATTTAGGTTATATGCTATTGAAAATATACAATAATATAATTGAAGACACATAGAATTTAAAAAAAAAACTAACCATAATATGGTAAATATTTATTTTAGTTTAATATTTTTTTTAAAAAGTCAATATTCCAAATTTCTACTAATAAAATGGACCTTCAAGACTCTACGGAACGTCCACTATCAGCAAAAACAATTTCGTCCGAAAAATGTAACGTGTCATTGTTACTAAAAAGGAAAAACAAATAAAAAATAAAATATAAGATATAAAAAAAACTAAATAATAAGTGGTAAACTTAAGAAATAAAAAAATTTACTTTCAATTCCTATGTACTATTAACATATTTATGTGCAGAAATCAATTAAATATGGTAAACTTACAAAAATCAAAGAATTATAGATAATTTAACATAATATATAATATAGTTTCGAAATTAACATAAAAGATCATACAAATATAATAAATAACTTAAAAATGCAAGATATTTAAACAATTAGAACTATATAAATTTAAAACGCATGATTTAAAAATTTAGGTTATATGCTATTGAAAATATTTAATAATATGATTGAAGACACATAGGATTTAAAAAAAACTAACCATAATATGAGAAATCATTATTTTAGTTTAAATTTATAACGCATGAATTTTAAAGTTTAGGTTATATGCTATTTAAAATATTCAATAATATTAATTGAAGACACATAAGATTTAAAACAACTAACCATAATATGAAAAATCATTATTTTAGTTTAATATTCCAAAATGTCAATATTCCAAAAATTTGTTTGTTTCAAAATTAAATAGAAATCAATAGCAAATAAGGAAAGCTAAAAAGGTAAAAGTTAACTGAATATATAATAATTATACAAAAATTAAAAAAATGCAAAACTTTCCAATAATTATATCGATGAAAATTTAAAACAGGTAATTTAAATTTTTGTATTATATGTTATTTAAAATATGCAAAAATAATAAATAATATATATTATAAGTTGATGTCATAAATTACTGAAAATGTCCACGTATTATCTCTTATTTTTAATCACCAAAATATGTCAATCATTTTCTCAATCTTTAATTTCTAATCAATGTCAATATTACCAAAAACAATTCATGTCAAAATAAAATATAAATCGTATAAAAAGTTAAACTTACAAAATTAAAAATATTATATATAAGTTACTTATGTTAAACTAATTTTTGTAAATTAACATAAAAATTACTAACAAATATAATTTTTAAATAAATATTGAAAGACTTTGATACAATAAAATAGAAATCAATATCAGATAAGGTAGGTTATCAAAAAATAAAAAATTATACAAATTAACTTGATATTTATAATATTTCGAAATTTAACATAAAATGCAATACTTTAAAACAATTACAACTATACTGATTTAAAATATGTGGTTTCAAATTTTAGGTTATATGCAATTGACAATATTCAAAAATAACATATGTTATATATAAGTTGATGTTATAAATAATTGAGAATGTTCACATATTATTTTAACATAAATATAACCAACAAGGATAATTATTAAATAAAACTTGGAAGACACACGTTATTTTAGAGTTTAGGTTATATGATACTGAAAATAACAAATAAAATATATTATATACAAGTTGATTCAATTTTTAAAGTTTATGTTATATGCTATTGAAATATCCACAAATAGCATATACTATATATAAGTTAACTCCATAAATAATTGAATGTCAACATATTGTTTACTATATAACCTAAATGTATGAAAAATAACCGTAAATTAATTAAATAGTAAAAAATCAACTTACATGAAATATTTCTCATATGGCTTCATCACTCATAGTTTCTTCATCTCTAGGCATAAGTGTCTTGCATATTTTTCAAAAAAAAAATGTAAATATGCAAAAAGGAAAAAAAATACTCATCATTCAATTTTGCAGTTATAACGTTTGTAAAGGAAATATAGAGTAGAAACTGCATTTTGAAAATAAAAATATATTGTTTCTAAACCTGTAAGATGGAGAGAATGACGAAGTGCAAATTATGGATTTTTTACCATGCACATGACTATTTTCAGTATTCTCCTTTCAGCTCATCACACAAATGAGTAAGAATTATTCTTTTCTAAGAACAAAAAGAAAAGAAAACATAACGAAGTTACAATTTTCTGGAATGATGGTAAGTATTATTGAACAATAACTAAGAAACCAAGTCCAGATATATCATAAGCAAACACACTAGCCATAAACATACAGAAGCAATGGTAAGACAAAACCAAATATTTCATCATAAACAATTGCAACACAAGGAGTGAGGGACACAACCATCTATCATAAGCAAACACACCATCCATAAACACAGCCACGATTAATATTACAAGTTAAAGAGTATACCATATTGATCTTTAAGCATGTACACAGAACAAGATCTTGAAAGTAACAAATAGTGGCGTTACCAAAACATAACGAAAAGGACACCACTGCCACAAACCAGAACTTTAAAAGTTACAAAATAAAATGATGCTAACAAAGAACAAATGTGATAATCACAAAAGATTTCATAGATAGAGCACACAAGCGAAATCTACCACGAAAAATCACGGCACGAAACTGCTACAAGGGTATAAATATAAAAATACAAAAAACAAAGCCAAATGATGATAGAAAACTTCTACTTTAGACATCGCTAAATACTCAAGGAGTCCAATTTTTATAGTTGTACATCAACTGATTCATATAATTATCCTATCTTTCTTTATACAAAAGAGAAGTCAAGACAGCAATTACGAAAAAGAAAGAAAGAAACTGATCACCATGATTGAAAAAGAACATGAACAAGCTTGAGAGTGAGAAGAAGAGTGAAGGAAAAGAGTAAACTATGCGCTGAAACCGATTCTCTACACCAATATTTCCGTACCCTTAAGTTTCTAATTCAATTAGAGAGACCCTTTTTGACACATTTCACAATTTAAAATTTGATTGTATGAAATTGGTGATTTTTTTCGTGGAAAATTTCAAGAAGCAAACACATAAGAGAACGAGAAAATAATTTGTTATAAAAAATACGGTTTTCCTAAGTCATCAACAAAAGGTGACTTTACATGACAAATGCAAATGATGGCAAGCTTAGTTTATGATAATATTATTTTACTTTTTGCATGTGATTGTGTATAAAAGTGAAAAACAAATTCGAAAAACTAAATTAGATTTATATTAAGGATACAAATATTAGTTATATGTTTCTTTTTAAAAAATAATCGAATTGACAAAATGTTAGAAACTAAATTAGAACAAACTTTAAAAACATGATTCTATTTTTGATTTATAATTTGATTTGTAAAATAATAGACAAATTTAACGTGATAAAAATATAAAATTAATTTACGGGCACGATTCGTTTCCATCAACGTGGAGATGAGATTAGGATCTGGTTTATGTTTTTGGTTATTGACTACTTGATTTGATTAGGTTAATATGGATAAGAGATTGGGATCCGATTTATGTTTTTGAAATTTGATTTGGTTAATTTGAAAGCCAATTTTCAAAAACAAAAACAAAATGATAGGAAAAAAATATTTTTAGTCAAAAGAAAAAATATATATAATATCAAATGTTCTGATTATATAAAATAAATTTCCGTTGGAAAATATTTATTAGATCCCATAAAAAATTAGAAATAAAAGTTCAAATATATATAAAATTTCCAAAGGTTAAACTATCACAAAAAATACATACAAAAAAATCCAACTATCACTAAAATGTTTACATCAATGTAAAATAAAATAATTTCAAACCCAAAAAATATTCAAATTCTTTATTATTCACACTATAAATATGAAATATTCATAAATTCACAAAAATATATAGTTCAGAATACAACATCCAATGAAATAATTGTACAAAAAATATTTGAAAAATCAAAATTGTCCCGGGCGTAGCCCGGGTTAACCCCTAGTATTACTAGAAGTTAGGATTGGGTAGTTTTTAGTAGCATTAGAATGTAATTAACTAGTTATTTTAATGGTAAGGTCATATTTGAATTATTATTTTAATAAGGTAGATTAGTAGCAAATGGTTGCCGGTCAAATTACGAAAAAAGAAAAGTCGATAACGATGCAGGCAAAAAAAGAAGAAGATAACGATGCATGCAAGACGTTATGGTCATCGGTTCATAACCTTAAACAAGGTGGCTAAGTCTAAATAAACCAGAAACATACAGAGTTTGCTACCCTTCATATTAGCATATAACAACACTCTTCTATTAACCGCACGCATTCCGAATTGATCTTTTACTTGGGTATGGCTCAGTAATTTGGTTGTCAACGAACTTGCCTGTGCAGCAAGTAATATTTTCACGTGGCGTATGCTCTTTGAGCGCGTAACTTGTCTTATACGTTTCCCAACTATATTGACTGGTGAACCGACAACGGTCTGATAAGTTGACATTTGTTGTTCTGAGTTTCCATTTGAGCTTTTCAACGTTTGAATACGTTATTTTCTACGTAACAGGTTAATGTCTCAATCTGAAACATATGATCTATGCTTTTAGAAGTATGATTTTATACTTTAAAAATTACAAATAGAAGCTTAATTAATGTCAACTAAAAGTTTCATATGTATTGTGCCTAATTTTAGTTGTGGTTTCCCACTTGGGTGTGTAGTTTTGCCAAAAGGTGCTCAATTCAAACAAATCAGTTTAAGTCGGTCAACCCAATCTAAAAGTCTAATCTATAATTTAATTTGATTAAATGATTTTTTAGCAATATTATACGAAAAGAATCATTAAAACACCAACCAAAAGAATCTAACAAGTAAAATATCCATCATAGTTGTGGAAATTGAGTGACTGAGATCTTCACAACACCAACCAATATTTTTGATTATAACAACTAAAAAGATAGGATTTCCTAATTTATAAAAGCAAGATATATACTTTAATTTGATTTAAATGGTTTTAGAAATCAATAACGCTACCTAAGCAAAGAAAAAATAATTTAAATTGTCACTATATTGTGGTGGAAAAACACAGAATCTGTAAATTACTAGACCAAAAGAATCTGAAGGAAAGTGCATAACAATTATGGAAAAGAGTGCTGAAAATATCAAAACACCAACCAACAATTTTGATTTTTAACAGCTAAAAAGTATATAGGATTTCCCAATTTATAAAATATAATGTAGGTTTACTTATTATAGTATCAAAATATAAGGCCCTTATTTTAGTTGATGGTTTCGTGTGACCAAGTATCTTCGTAAGGGTCGTTTAAATTTTGATAAACTAACTTAGATAATCCCATTTCCGAACAAAGATATAATTATCAATTGAAAGAAAAAGTTGAACAAAACTAATTAACCAAGAAAATAATATTCTTTCACAAAGAATATAGACTCACCTAAAGATCTAACAGAAACAACACCAACGACCAGTGAAACGATTTGATATGTATCCAACATGCATCATTTTAAGTGTCACATAAAGATAACCAAAGAGAGGTTTCCAAGAACAAAAACAAAGAAGGAGAAATTATAGCTTAAAGTTACTGAGGGATCTAAAGAGACCTGCCAAGTAAAGAAACAAGAGGATGTTTATACGAACAGAAAACGACTAAGTATATCTTAAAATGAGTTTTGTTCTCTCTTTCTCTTTTTGACCTGATCTCTGTGATCGGGCTATGATTAAACTCTAGTTAAATCATTGGGGTGAGGCCTTACTGGCGTCTTCGACGGGCTTACCCTTCACACATAAAAAGAAAAGAGCAAAATATTAATAAGATTTCTAAATAAATGTGTTCTCTTTGGAAATAACCATGCATATATCCCCAAACAGAATCAAAAGAAAAGATAACAAAGTGTGTTCTCTGTCATGTATGAATCTCTGTTTCTCACATGAAATATCATCAGAACACTAAATAAACAGAGGCAGAATACAAATCAACAATCCTGCATTTACTGAGCAAGGCACAAGAGATATTTCGAGAGGATGTGTTATACATGATTAAATGTATATCATAGTATTAATATCTACAACTAGCATGCAACATTGATTCTGCATAAGTTAGCCAAAGAAAAAACATTGATTCTGCGTCCTACAACTGAATGAGCTCATCGTAAAAGAAAGGCTACAGTAAAGAACAAGAAAAGTAAAAATGTTGTAATTGACCTACCTTACACGGAGCCCGCCCAAGACAACACCGCTGCAATTAAGAGCAGAGATTGCGCTTTCCGCCTGCAACACACAAAAAATAATCAATGAGCTTTATAAAATTGGTTAGGGTCAAACTTGCCTCATTCGGCCAAACAAAAATTCAGTACATAGTGGATTATGAACATTATTGCAGGGTGTAGACGATATTACTAATAAGACATGTAGTCCAAGAACGAGCACTACTTCAAAAGATCCATCACGTATGTAAAATGAATACAAAGATGAAACATTTATCAAGTGAAATATTCTAAACTGATCAAGTAAACTTCAGAATCAAGTTCATGCTGTTAACAGCATTTTCTTTTTTCGTTTCTTTTTGCAAGTTAAGTAATTATAAGAAAAATGGATCAAACTATATATACTATGCATATGAAAAATAGAAAATTCCATTTTATCACATGAAGTAACTTATCAAGAAACAGGCAAGACAAGAGGAACTTACCAGGGTAAATTCAATAAAAGCAATGCGGGTTTGGTGATTATAGTCTCCAAGAAGTCTCAAATGTTGAATCTAAAAAGAAATAAATATGATACAAAATGAAAAAAAAGACACAACATATCTTATAGTATAAACAATTGGCTATAGTCAAAACCAAACATGTACCTCCCCACAGGCTGTTCTAAAGAAATGTCTCAGCTCCCTTTGTGTGACCTGCATCAGAAAGAAAAAAACGAAAAATAAGATTAACAGATGAGTTTCTCCACTGTTTGATTAGTCTGAGGCAAACAAGTACAAAACGTAAAAGAGATTTTGCCAAATAACATCATGAGTGATTAGGAAATGAAAATCAAGATTACCTCCTTGTCAATATTAGTACAGTAAACAGTCTTCACACATTTCTCGCGCTCTTCCTCAGACTTGAAGAAAGAAAGTATCAATACACGAACTCAGTGATCTATAGACTTTTAATTGGTATTAATCTCAAAAGATACTAACTCCTAAGATTATACAACAACTCAACTTACCCTTGGGAGGAAACTCGGGTCAACAGGGGCAATAGCTGTTTTGGAGGGAAGAACCTTAATAGGATGAGAACCAAACAGAGTACCCGAAATACTTAAAGCAGACCTAGCTCCCTCTGAGACATTACTTCACTGATTAGTAAACACAAGAAGAATATTAATTCAAGTGGTGAGACAGTTGGACGTAGAAGTACCTTCATCAGTGAACTCAATGAACGCAAAACGAAGAATAGATTTACTATCGCCGCAAATACGACAATCAACAACCTTTGATTTAAACACAAAGATGGACAAGAAAACGTATCAGACTTTTGAGTTCAAAGCTTATAAAACAAAGTGGTTGAAAGATTATTTTAAGTACCTGGCCACAAAAAAGAAAGAGAGAGGCAAGTTGCTCCTCGGTAACCTACAGAAAGATAAACAAAGAGGGCACTTTGCTTATATACTTGTATATCAGATTACTTCTAAGAAGACATAAAATCTTTTTCCAGACCTGTTGATCAATGTCTGAGACATATACAGTTCTCCTGATTTCATCTGTATTCTGAGCCAAGCTTGTTTTTCTGTTCGTCCATCGTGTCCCTTGGTAAAAGTCCCTTCTCTGTATCAAAAGAGTAAGACCACATTTTTCTAACAGGCTATTCAAATATAACAACACAAAATTTACATTCAACTATATCTCAGACATTGAAGTGTGGCAAAACATTTCAGAGCTTAATCTAAACTTGAGTAATTAACCCTTTTTCTTATACTAAAATTGTAAAAACGAAAAAAAAAAGTCATAAGCATTTTGGTCAAACATTGAGAAGGCATTGCATGAAACATAACAAATCCAACATATAAATAGGCCATAACTCAGATATGATATATATTTTTACATACCCTTGGATCAAAATAGACATTCTCCACAGCAGGAATAGCTTGCATCATTGCGATATTGTTGTTAAGCCATACCATATTACCCACAAACCCAGAGTGGGCTTGAGCAAGTGAATATGGAACATATTCCTTAGCCATCGGATTCAACTTAGAAAACTTATTATCCAAACGACTTATCTCACTCTCGAGAGTCCCGTCACTGTTCTGGTCCTTTGTTGGGTTTGATGTCTCAAATGAGAAATCGGGTTCAGGGATCTTCTGATCATCAGAACATGGCGGCTTCGTATCAGCTTCTAAGACATTGTTATTGTCTTGACTCTGACCAGAAGAGTCCATTTTGACCACATCCGCATTTTCCGAGACAACCATGATCATTCGCACAAAAAGATGAATCTGTGGATAGTAAAATAAATATCAAATACCAATCAGATTGAAGAAAAAAAACATAATAATACAAACCCGTTATCAACCAGTGGAATTCCAAACGATTAAGAAGCAAAAATGTCTTGGAGAGCAAGATTTTTTTATAAGAATGAACTGGAGAGAAGTTGGAACATTAAGCTCTTTGATTAAAAACAAATTTTCAAGTCAAGAAAAATATACAAACACAATTAATTTCATTAATTACTTTTGTCAATTGTCAACATCAATTTATTCATTGTTCTTGCTATTCCTATATCACATTTTTATTACTAAAAAAATAATATTACTTTCCTTAACAAGATTCTAATAGATGTAAAAAAAACAAGATTCTAATAATTTCTCTCATTGAATTACTTTTTTTTTTCTTTTCTTGGCAACAAATTTCACTATTTTAATTTCCTTTGGAAACAAATTTAAACTTCTCTAATACAAAGATGGCAATGACATTATATGCATTGATTGATTTCTTTTAGTCAAAACATTTTTAATTTCATTAAGTTTGCATGGATGTATTCTTTCAAATCATAAATATTCATAAGAATCATAACACAAGCATCGAGTAATCATTAGTCCATGCAGGTTTCAGAGTACATATAAGAAGAACAGAGAAGCTCTTAAGACAATTAAAGGTTTGACCTGGTCTTGTTTTAGTTTTTCTTTTAAAACGACGATAAGATGGTGACCAGCCCAAAGACTCTAAGAGGGGCTATAAAGGAAAACTAGTAAAGTATAAGGCCCATTATACAATTTAAAGAGAATCTAGTTTAATGCGAATAGTATCATCTTTTTACAATCTCGTCCTCATATTTATTTTTCTTTATTTATCTGGTCAAGGAAAAATCTTTAAAAAACCCAATAAATTGGGTAATAATTGTATTACGTCCTCTCCGAGGTAAAATGACTATGAGCCACGATTGAGAGAGTCCGACATGTTCATTGGCCCATCATCTCCTACCCATACACCTCTCGTAAACCGCCGTAACAACCACCGTCCTCGCACCGCAACCGTCTCCTCAGCTCTACCTGATCTATTCCTCGCGGCTGTCTCTCTCATCTTCCTCTGCTCTTCTCCAAAACCTCTCTTCTCCCTACCTCCCAACAGATTCTCTTTCCCTCCAACTCCTCGCCGCCGATCCACCGCCATGTCCCGTCGATCTCCTCCCTCTCCTCCTCCGCAGCGCTTCGCCAATCCTCAATCGCTCTCCGACTGGCTCGAACCGCGTCTACCTTCCGACTCGTTCGCCGCCTGGGGAGTCAAGCCGGGGACCAAAAACGTCCACAACCTCTGGCTCGAGCTCTCCGACGGCGAGACCTCGATATCCGACTCCACGCCTCCGGTGCGCGCCGTGAACGTCGTCACCGTCCGCGTGATCGGGAGAGACGGGAATATCCTCGTGGAAGGTCGCCAGGAGTTATCCGACGGGAGCGTACGCGAGAGGTTTCGTCCGTTGTCTGAGAAGATGAAACCAGGCGAAACGCCTGAGGAAGCGGTCTTTCGCGCAGTTAGAGAAGAGCTCGGGTCTATCTTCGATGGCGAAGACGACAACGTCGTACAGAGGGTTAAGATTCTTCGGGAAGTTACAGTAGAAGAGTGGAGGAAAAGAACTCGATGTCGTATCCGGGGCTACCCGCGCGTTACGTTCTGCACTCGGTGGATGCGACGGTTCAGGGATTACCGGAGGATGATTTTTGCACGGAGGAGAATGAGAATGGTGGAGAGTCAACGGAGGAAACACGAGCCGTTGGTAGAGCCGTAACCGTGAAGCGGCATCACTGGAAATGGGTTAATCCCGGTTCGATTCGAGCTTAGAACTTTGTAAACAGCTTTCATCAGTTACATGAACAATCAAGAACCATTTTGAGAGATACATATGCTTACATATACACATTCTTATTGTAGCATTCTTCACTATATCTCATCTTGGCTCTTGATCTCATTGTAGCTCTATCTTTCTTTTTCGGTTTCATTGTTTTGTGTTCAGACTTTTGTAATAGAGTTTTGTCAATCTTATATAATCTCCTCTTGCAAGTTACAGAAACTACAACCCATACATATTTTAAGTAGATGATACTAACTAAACTCAACTCGACAACCAAGCCCGAATGCTGTATGTACACACAAAAGTGGCACTAACTACGTGCGTACGTGGAGAGTTAGCACAAGAACAGCTAATGTAACGGAGGAATCAAACCTCCTCCCTCTTTGATACAAAACTAATAATTAAATACATAAATTTGTTGAATCATTGTGGAGCTTCTTCTTGTGTTGAGGTCTCAGTGGACTGGACTTGACGAACGAATTGCCCTTTGATTCGAGGCCGTTGTTCTGCTAATTTCTTCCGGCTCTCATAACGGACCTGTGTGCAAAGTCATTAACAAAAGATTTAGAGCCCGTTGGAATCACTCTCCTTAACAAAACTGTTGTGGTGTTCATAAGTTTATACCTTTTTCTCAAAGCACCTCTCCTTGCGCTTCATCCGGAATTTGTTCAAAGCAGCTTCCCGTTGAAGAGATTGCTGAAGTTTCCCAACAGAGGACGAGTATCCTTCTTCGTTCCTCTTCTCTAGAAGCGGCTGCTGTTTATGATGATATTCAATGTAACTACATTGATTGCCTGTTCCA
This sequence comes from Raphanus raphanistrum subsp. raphanistrum, assembly GCA_019706035.1. NCBI lineage: Eukaryota > Viridiplantae > Streptophyta > Magnoliopsida > Brassicales > Brassicaceae > Raphanus > Raphanus raphanistrum. Next base: position 20,162,932 of record CM033983.1, read on the forward strand.
CTATGTTCGGTTGCAGAGGAGACGTGTCTTCTCTCCTCTATATCCATGGAACCATCCCGCTCTTGCAAGCCCTCGGGTTTACCGTTGAACGGGTGAAACATGGAACTATACTCATGCGGGCTAACAGAGCTAGGACTTGGAGACACTGAAGCAGGAGCCATGGCAGATGCGTGAGCTGCGTTAGAACCCGGGAACTGTATGATGGGAACTGGCGTTGGGTAAGAGCCCTGTCCTGGCCAAGAATTCATCTGGTTGCTAAAAGGTGGACCAGGCGAGTCAGAGCTATTGTAAAAGCTGGCCTCGTTTCTTCTCTGAGCACTTGGAGGCGGTTCAGATACATTAAATTGGTTGATTAGCACAGTGTTGTTATCATCTCCACTTGCCGCAACGTTCTTTCTTTGATCGGTAACCATGGGAGAGACTGAACATTGCGTCTGCAACGGCCTGTGAACGTACCTGGGAACAAGAAACGCAGCACAAACAATCAGCAGAAAGAACGACAACTATTGAAAGATTGATTAAAAAAGGCATTAGAGATTAGACAACTAACCGTGTGAAAGCAGAGGCACTGGAAGGATGAAGAGAAGGTTGGTGGTTCTCACAAGTGTCAGGTCTTCTCAAGGAGAGATCAAGCTCTATCCGATTATCCTCGTATTTAGCAACGCTTTCTTCTCTGTTGCTTTGTCCGTTTCTTCTAAACGAGGCACCCATGAAGTCAATGGCCTCTTTGGATGAGACTCTTGGGATATCCTCCACATCTGCGCTCTCACCTTGCATCTCTGGTCTTGAACATGAGCTCTACAAGAACAATATTTTTAACTAAAAAGTTAGGAACACAATCAAATACACAGGTGAAGAGAATCCATCACTGAGAATAAGAATCAAACCTGATCATCACCACCACCACCGTTCCCAATTACAGGACGTTCCTCTCTCTGGAATCCATTCACGTGGTTACTTGTTGAGTTGTTCGCAGACGCACCCTCAGGTTTCTGCTGTCCAACACCCTCATCTATTGGGAAGTTACTACCAGGAGCAAGTGACTGCCAAGATGATCAAGAAAAACAAGAAATCTGAGAACTCAATTATCTTTTAATAGACAACGAAATTTCCCAGGGCTTTTAAATAAGGTATGGTTAAGTTATAGATAGCTCAGGGACACAAAAAATTAAAAGATAGCAAGAAAAAAAAGACATACGCTTTGTCTTCTCCAGACATGTTGCCAGAGATTCCTCAGCTCATTCCTCCTCAACGGCTTGACAAGATAGTCAGCCGCACCTTTCAACATACACTTATAAACTGTATTAACCGAGTCCTGCGTCGACATCACTGAGAGAAACAAAAAAAAAAACAATAGAATCAGCCAACAAATTATTTTAAAAAAGTAAGAAGCAGAAGAAGTTATAAAAATGATGTCACATACTTATGACAGGAATGCTCTTGCAGAGATCATGCTCCATGATAAGTGTGAGAAGAGCGTATCCAGAGATCGAAGGCAGATCAACCTCTGTCAATATCAAATCGACGCTCTCAGGCTTCCCTCTAAGCATCTCCCAAGCTTTCAACCCATCAGGTACAGCCGCAACTGACAAAGTCACAAGGGGGGAACCACCACATTTTAAACCATAGTTTGTTTATAATCGAAATTATTATATAACTGACACATCAGATTTCACATCGTAACCAATTATTCAATAGATTTTGGAAACTGACCTCTGTAACTGCATTTCCTGAGGAGAGCAGAGATGATCTGCCTGGTGGAATCGTCTGCTTCCACTAGCAAAACTCTCAGCGATATCTTCGGGAGAAACCTCTCCCACGTCACCAGACCATCTCCGCCCTCCGCGGCGTCCTTCCTCCGCATCTTCCGCCGCGTTAGCTTTCCTCCGCCTGCTGCCTCGGGTGCTTTCTCCACCACCGTCACCTCGACAACTTCGTCGCTCACTTCTCCCATCTTCACAGTACACTCGCTGAACGAACAAATCCGATGAAAGTTCCAGAAGTAGAAGTTTGAGAAGAGAAGAAAAGATATTGTGAGTTTGAAAGAAAAAAATCTTATTCTCTTTCTATATTGCGGAGGAAAAAGAAAAATATCTTCGAGTCTGGCGAATGTTCCAACGGCTGAGATTTGAATCCTGATGCCAACCGACCGTGATCTGACGGTCACGATGCTAGTAGAGAAGGATTCGGAAAATATCTAGGAGAGTTGGCTGACGTGGCCACGTTTGCCACATCAGCAAAGACTGTTAGGAGAGACAAAGAGATCCAATCCAATACGCCAAACAGCCTTTCATTTTTTTTTAATTTAATTTAATTTCTTGTGGTGGTGGCTGAGCGTTGATTACTCTGTGGTTCATATGCAAAGTTGAATTATAAACTTATGCTTATTCCAAAATTCTTTATTCAATATTATCGTGTCGTATGTTTTTTTTTTAATTTGTTAGTGAATTGCTTATTTTAACAGCATAGTAGCTTATTAGACTTTGAAGCTATCACAATGTTTTTTAAAAATAAACGTTGAAGCTATCACATAATTATGTTTGACCTAACAAAAGTGCTTGTAATATCAAACAATTAGTGGTAGTTTTAGCTAACAAGCCCCTTTTTAATGAGCAAACAGGCCTATCAAAAATAAAAATCCCTCTCGTGACTTTTGGGATAAAATCAAGCGAAAAAATATCTAAATGCAAGTGGCAACACAAGTATCTATACAACATCACAACTTATCCAAAATGAACTACAATATCTCCTTTTAATAAAATTTCTGATATATTTCAGTAACAATATTTTTTTTTTTGAAAAAAGGGCTAGTAACAATATTTTTATTTTAACAATGTATATATATATATATATGATATTTGATATATTTTTCAAAAATAACTCAATAAATACACTAGAGATTATTAATTTTAACATATCCCAGAGTTTTCTAAGAATCAACAAAACTGTGGTCATTGGTGCAAATTAAAACGCTTTATAATTGTATTTAATTTCGAATTATCGATCATGGTTTACCGAAATTTATCAGCATTTTTCTTCTTCTATTGTTGCAGTGGCTGACCACCTAACAATAAAAACGTGTCAAGGTGGGAACCACCCAAAGAGTTCTATAATATTTCCGGGGTAGATATTTTGGAGGGGTAAGGCAGAGTCAGAACAACGAGACACTTGTTTAAAACTAGTCGTCTTACTGGACAAGAGTGAGACACGTGTATGGTGATAATCTGACACAACATTCACCTTTGATGGTAGCTGTCAGAAACCAATAAAATATCTAATTTTCCTGTCTCTTTCATGCGCCGTGTAATTTTTAATATCTAACAAAACTTGTTAGTATAATGTTCTCAAAATTTCATATCTTGTAACTTTTTATCTGGCTTGAGTTAGTAGAAGTTTATGATCGTGTTACCTGGGAATAGATGGCAAAATAATAAATTAATAATACATATAATACGTCAGTAATTAGTTGGTTAATGCGTGTTTCTACATGGTTTATAACCATTTTATTAAGTGCTATGGCTTTGTTTGGATGGTAGCGCACGCGAGTGTAGTGTAGAAGTGTGTGGTGGATGGAGCGATAACTTTAAGTTTAAGGAATAGAAGAAATCTAAAGATAGTTTTGGGCCTGACTTAAACGAACATGGCCCCCCATCCTTTTCCAAACAGATATTTTTTTGTCTGTTTGATACTTTTCGTCCTCTCCTTTTTTTGTGTGGCCAACTAAACTTTGATATTTCTTTCTCTTTCTTTATTTACAGTCTGTAGGATCTTTTTCTCCTTTTTTCTTTTTACTTTTTAGGCTAACTGAGATATTTTTCAAGGTGTGTATCATGTGGCTATTGTCTTGTCCATTTAAAAAGCTAATTAGATATTAATGTGATTTAAACATCACTTGAGACAGACAATCTACATATCTACCAAGTGCTAAACAATAAATGAGCCCGACGATTATGATATGTATTAGATGAAGGATGACGATATTATGGTCGATAAGGCTAACATCAGTCAATATAGGGTCACTTGTATATCAGACTAATTTTATTAGCTTATCAGGGTTCTTTTGGGAGAATATTTCGTTACTCAAGTCTCTTTTTCTTTAATTAATTTTAGTACAAATTATAAACATTTTAATAGGTGATTAAGTATAATTTGAGAACGACATATTAGTGTGATATTACTCAGTTGCAGTTACGAGAAGACTATTTTTTTTTTACTAACAAGTGAAGACTATTTTTGAAAGGTGTAATAAGCGTGAATTAACAACAACTGAACAAGAAATCAAATTGAAATGAGTTAAATAAAATATGCCAAAGTTTTGATGGCCCATATGAGAATAGTGTAGTGGTAGTGTGGTACCAATGATGGAACATTTGAGAATTGGTGTAATGCGGTGATTGGAAACCGAACATGTGTTTGATACGTGGATGAAAAGTGACACACCGACACTTCGAGTAATCCAAGACTGCCTGAAGTTGTTGCATATCGATTACTAGTAAGTTGGAAAGTTTTCGTCTGCAGTTGTGTAACTCTATAAAGTTTGAGCTAACAAGCTCTAGAGTGTTCGTGACTTGGGGATTTTGTAAAGACTTTTAGTGGGACTTCCCTTTAGGTTTTCAAAACTTGTAATCGCTTTAACTATTTCTCTCTAGTGGATTCCGAACTTGATTTTGACGAAACACATAATCTTAGCAAGCTTTGCCAGGTAATGTTCGAACACGTTGTACTTCGTATCGGAGCACAAATGTTACTAAATGGAAAGAATAATACAAGAACAACAAACTCTTATTATAGTAAATGTCCATTTGGCAATACTTTAGAGACTACAAAATCTTAAGTTTTGTCAAATCTGTCAATAGCAACAAAGTTGCCTCGTTAAAATCATGACTAAACCCAAAAACAGGATCGAGATTACTGATTACTAGGAGGGGAACAATGTGTAAATATGGGAAAAGAAAAAGGGTTAACTTCATAAATACAATTCGTTTGCATATGTCAGCGTCCTTATCCCATTTTTCACCTTGTCGAAAAAAACATTTCCGACAGTCTTCACTCGAAAAAAAAAAGAATCTGTTAATCTCTCTCTCAAACCAAAATGGCGACACTCTTAGGGTTTTCTCAGACCAAGTTTCAACATTGCAGCGTCTCGTTCTCTTCGCCACCGTGCTCATCTCCTTCCACGGTGGTCTCAATGGTGGGGAGCTGGATTGATTCAAAGACACTCCGTTCAGGTTTCCTCTGTGGTAACTCCTATAATGATCGAATGCGGGTAAGACCAGGATCAGGAAAAACGGGTCGGAGAAGCTCCTTGGCAGTAAAAAAGTCGTGGGACTGTCCTCTCGCTTCCGTCAAGCTAATCATCCAAGGCAAAAACCTCGAGGTTTGGAACTTTTGGTTTTCATTTGAAGTTAATTTTCATGTGTCTAAAGTTGAAACCTGTAAACCTATCTTACACAGTTGCTTTTGTTTAGATGCTAACTAACCCATGACAAGTACTACAAATCTAAACATCAGAAACCACCGCAATAATATTATTATCCTGGTTGGGTTTATACACAAACAGAGATAAAATAGTAGAGCATTTGGTACACACCAAACGAATCAAGTCTTAGTTACAACCAGATGAATACAGAGAGAGCATTGCGTATCAAAGAAACCAGAATGTGCATGCACCAACCAAACCCTACTAAGCTTACGCATCTTACTGGTTACACGGGTCTATGCTATCTCCGATTCTGATCACTTCCCATCTCCATCTGACACCAAGTCAAATCGTTAGCAATTATAAAAGAAATGTTATTTCAAGCGCAAAGAAAAATATAAATATGTTTGTTTATATCAAACATGAGATGCTGCTAGCAGCAAAATCTCTTGGTCATGACAACATACATATGAATAACAAAATAAGCTGATTTCATTGCATCGGAAACTATAGTCTAAACCCTAGTGGCGGTTCAATCAAGTTCAAGAATCCATCTTCAGCTAACAAGGAGACAATCTCTAACTATAAGGCGTTACAACATATGAATAACAAAAGAAACTGGTTTCATTTCACCAGAAACTATAGTCAACCTAAAACCCTAATAAAGACTCCATCTTTAGCTACAAGAAGACTATCTAGGCAGTAAGCAGGTGAAATATATATACCATCAATTCATACTACAATCAAAACAATACAAACCTCAAACTCTAAGGAGCTGCATTTTGTTAGCAAAAGCAATCCCAATCCAATCAGGAAGCGAAGAAGACCACTGCAACTGATTAATCTCCGAACCGGCCGAGTAAACCGACATCGGATCAATCCCATTCGGTCCAGCAACCGTCGGCAACTCCCAAATAAGCGCCTGCGCGTCATCACCCCCAGAACATATATGCTTACAGCTCTGCGGGGCCCACCCAATCGCGTTAACACTCCCCTGATGCCGCTCCAGCTCAGCAACAGGCATCGTCGGCGATCGGATATCAAGAATCACAACCTTGTTCGAATCCATCAGGATCGTCGCCATGTACCTGAGATCCTGCTTGTTCCACGCGAGCCTGAGGAGAGGCGTATCGGGCTGGGGGCTCTCGTAGATGATGGTGGAGTGCTCCTTGTCGCGGAGATCGAAGATTCTGACGGATCCGTCGGCGGAGACGGAGGCGAAGACCCTGGCTTCCCCCCAGGCGATGTCGTGGACCTCCTTGTCGTGCGCGATGAGCTGCGTCTCAACGACGGACCGCTCCACGTCCCAGATGGTGCACGTGGTGTCGATGCTGCACGTGCCGAGGCGTTTGGGCTCGACGTCGTTCCAGTCGAAGGAGGTCAGCGGGGCGCAGAACTCGGACGTCTTGCTGTTGTTGAGGACCGAGAGGGGCTCCGAGGAGGGGGAGTCGGTGTTGATCTCCCAGAGGCGGAGGAAGTCGCCGGAGGAGGCGAGGAGGTCGCGGCGGAGGGAGGGAGGGCTGAACATGAGCTTGGTGGGAGGGTAGGGGTGGTCGAAGGAGAGGGAAGGGAGGGCTTTGACGGACATGGAGTCGGGATCGAAGGAGAGGATGTCGATGCGGTTGTTGTAGTCCTCGAGGAAGCTCCCGACGGCGATTCGGTGGGTTGTGGTGGAGGAGGAGGAGGAGAAGGACATGGCGTAGAGGGGGTAAGGAGATTCGTAGGTGACGGCGGTTTCGGATCTAGGTAGAGAGTCCGGTGCTGAGTTGTCCATTTTCTCTCTCGCCGGAATAATGGTGAGGTGGATTTGATTCGGTATTAGATTCTTGTTGGCGACGATAGAAAGTTCTGCGGTCAGTGTCTTTGCAATTTTTGGAGCCGGAGCTGAGCCGAGCTGAGCTGAGCTCTCTGACACAGTCCTGCAACTAATAAATAATGGGCCTATCTACGCGTTTTGTGGGCCTTATGTCTACAGATGACCTTCTCTACGCCTTTAGGCCTTATTTTTATTTTTATTTCCCCCGAACAGCACAAATATAAATAAACAAGACATGTGGAAATCTTTTCTTTTTTATGTAACCTTTCATGTAAACTAATAGATACCAGTCTCTGGGCTAGGTTCAGAATCTTAAAAAAAAAACAAATTATTAACCAACTATGAAGATAAATAGTAGAAAGAAACTTACGGAAGGCTTTTAACTTAGAATGTTATTCTAACATTTTTTTTTGTCACACAAAAAGTGTCACTTTACAATTTAATGTAAATTATATTTATTTTTAGCTGAAAATTAATTACAAACTGTATTAAACTTATAATAATTTTATTTATCTCAAATATTATTGGTCAGGAAAATGTAATTAAAATCAACTTACTTATATTTCCATCATTTTCTTAGTTTAAATGAAAAAATGTTAAAGTGACATTTATTCAAAAATAGATGGAATAGTAGATTTTTCGTAAAATAGCTGCAGCGCAAGATAAAAAAAACTGGATACAAATAAATGATTACCCTAACTTTCAGATCAAAAGAAAAAAATATTTCAGATCAAATATATATATATATATATATATATATATATATATATATATATATATATATACATATATTTTATTGTTTATACAAATACAATTCAAAATAATTATGCCGACATCATAATAATTTTGCATTGAATGCTAAAATATGGTGAAGTTGGACGAAATAATATATTCTTGTTTTGTATTTCAAAAATTTAGATGTGTGTTCGTGGAATTTTTTTTAAATTATTGGTTTGATTGAGAATTTATTACTCTCTCTCTCTTTCATTTTAAATGTTGTTTTAAATTCTGTACGTATATATTAAAAATACAATTTTGTGTATTTTAAAATAAAATCATCATTATATATATATATATATATATATATATATATATATATATATATATATATATATATATTATATTTCAACCAATTGAAAAAAAAATCAGAGAAAAAATTACATTAAAATTCTAAAAATATGAAACAGAGGAAATACTATTTATATACTATAAATCTGAATTTCAATCCCAATGAATTATACAAATTATTTAAAAAACATTCATAATTTTTTTAATATTCTCTCCATTTCAATATAGATAATGTTTTAGAAAGATTATTTTGTTTCAAATTACACGAAGTTTTGAGATTTTAAGTTGACTTTAACTTTATTAGAATCTGTTTAACCAATTAGAATTTAAATTCTTTTTATTATTGGGTAACTGATTTTAAAATTATCTTTAAAATATATTTTTTTAAATATAGTTTTCTTAATCTTTATACAAGAAAGCAAAAAATCAAGTATTATAAAATAAATGGAGTATAGTGTAAGTAAAATTGTCGATAATTGTAAAATCATTTATACAACATTTATCATAGTTTATAATAACGTAATAAATCAGCATAACAAAGAAAAAAAGGTTGCATAACACTTTGCATAGAGCTATTATTATCTATTTTATGTGGAAATTTTTACTTTACTTCCACATCATTTGAAAGAGGCGACAAAGTAAAAGCGATAAGAAACATTGATAGGTCCAAATTGAGGCTTAGGAGTGTAGGACATGACGATAAGTCCGTACACATTGAAATATCCTATTTTTCTCAACCCTAATCCCACGCTTAGCAATCGAAATGATCAAATCCACCTTAATATTGAATTTTAGTTTTCATAGACCATATGAAAGAAAACAGTAACCCATGAATACGTCAGATATAGTGGAGCTCAAACTGTGATGTATGCCTATATATTGCTAGACTAAAAAATAATATATTAAAATAGATAAAATCTTTAGTTAAACTTAATAAAACGTGATAAAACAAAAAGAAATACATTATAACACATGAATCACGAACGATACAGAAAAAAAAACAAGATTAATTAAAGTTAAGATATTCGTCTACTCACCAACACATCATGCATCTTGATTAAATATCGGTAATTGATTGATGGTTATAGAAGTTGGAAGATATGAAAAAAAATTTGGAAGATATGGCTTTCGACCGACGCTATAACCCAGTTTTCAACCATATGTTTTTGATAATATACGAAGGTACTGCATTTAGTGTCACGAGGAGCCATTAGTTCGAAGTGTTTGACACGGTAGAAGGAAGACTCGGTCGTGTTCTCATCACGATTGACTTGTAAAGACTTTTAAAAAGTCCCAAACCATGAATCCATTTCCATGTATTATTCGATCGTGCCAATTAACAAGGATCAGTTGTTCTTCATTTCGACACGTGTCCTGCTTTATCTCAATCTCACTATTTGTTCCGAATTACACGGATATCTTTATGCGCATGTGTCTAACTTTTGTGTGTTAATTTTTTTTTCCAATCAACAACATGTCCTCCGGTAGTTGAGTCCATTTTTTTATTTCCTTTATTTAAAGAGCCATATATTAATTTTAAGCAAATAATATAACCTAATTTTAAGAAAACAATATGACCATAACCCATTAACCCTAAATTAAAAGAACACATAATAAATATATCAAAGCATAATAGGTTGACTTTTATCGCAGGTTAAACCTCTTATTAATCGTTTTTAGTCATATTTGTATTTAGACTTAATTTTAAGTTTTAATCTCATCACATAAATTAAAACCTCTTATTACTTATTTAAAAAAATATTATACAAAGAAAAATATAAATATGACTAAAAACACAAATAAAAAAATTCTAAAAAATATAAAACAAAAATTGTATCCGACTTTTTAAAAACAGGTCAAAATCTAGTTATATTATTAAAAAGCTACTACCAAATTCATATGGTTATTAAAAGTTTATACAAAATAAAGGAAGGGCACATGATATGAACTAGAAACAATCATTGCCATTCTTCACCTCACCATTGTCAGATTGCAACAATGTTTCACTTTGTGTCCTAACTGGCTGCATCAACTACAATTAGTGGGTAACCACACATATTTTATATCCACCATAGAAATAAAACATGTTGTATCACTTGCAGCGATTCTCACCGGGAAAGCTTTACTTAACTCAACTTCAACTAAAATCTTTGCTTCTTCCATGTGAATGGAATCCAAACGAGGCTTGTAAATCGCCATTGGAACTCCTAACCCACAAGCTATGTGTGTAATTCTTGGAATTGAGTAAAGAATTGGGTATCTTCTTTAAAGTTATACATATAAGAATAGTTTTGATCTAAGGGATAGCCAAGTTTTTTCAGGAGTCCACGGATCAACAACCATCAAACAGTCATTAATATGCCACATACTTCTTTGAAGTACCCAAGTCCTAGATGCTTCATTTGGAATGTGAAATAGATAATTCGATTCACCCAAGTTCCTAATGGTGATTCTCCAGTTTTCACCCTATAACTTGTTGAAAACCGCATAGATTAAACTACCTGGAAGATGAGAGCATCGATAGAATTGTCTTAATATGTATTCCTTCTCATTCTGTAGAGCTTGGAGCATAACAGATGGAGGAGTAGTTACTTTTGACGTGCCGTCTTTCTGATATTCTGGTTCCATCACTCTATACATATTACGCGATGCCGTGTTCATTTTTGCAGCCCAGAGAAACCAAAGATCTTGTCCTTTCTGTCTAATGGTCGCGGGAGTGCATGTGTTAATTACATACACGTACGTGTAACTTTTACATGAAGTATTCTTGATTCGGTTAATCTTTGCTATAGCATACGCAATTAGGATTTTAAGCAAATTTATATGTCATATATGCTATTATTTTAAGTATTAACTTATACTCCTTCCATTTGTAATTTAGTATAATTTTAGAAAAAGGTTAAGATATACTAAAAATTATTTATGTTTTGAATGCAATATTTTTATGGTATTTTTCATCCTTAAATAATTTAAATATATAACTAAATACTATAACTTTCTTTTTATTGTGTGAACAGAATGTAAACATTGTAAACTGAAACAAAGAAAGTAGATACTTAGTCAGCATATACTTAAACAATGTATTTGACGATGTTCAGAAAACTCTTGTTGATGGAATGTCTGATGTAATATAAAAGGTTGAATTGTTCAAAGTTATAGTTGAAAATCACAAAATATTTTTAAATTGAAATATATTGAGAACCAAGTAGCTAATTGCTCCTCTTTTTTTTTTAAAGGCCTACATGCCTTCGAAATATTTTTTTAAAGGACATGCCTACAGATCTTATCATGGTGAAGTTCAATGGTCAGAAAAAAAGGTTTCTGAGAAGCATATAAATAAAATAAAATAAAATTGAGTAATTAAAACGCTTTTTGAAAGTCACCTTTTTTTTAGCAACTTTTGAAAGTCACCTATAGGCTATAAGTAACAGACTTCCTCAGCACTTTATTTATTTTCTATGATAAGATTTCCTAATATTTTTTTTGTTAAAAAGATTTCCTAAATATATAGTATGATTACCGTTGTTTATTGTCTTATTATCCCGATTTAATTCTTTCTAATGAAATAAATATCCGATTGTCATATAAGATTTTTTTTTAAAACAAAAATATCCATTTTTTTAGTTTTCTTCTCTCCACTTGTTTATCTATTCCCTAGCCAATATTTTTTTAAAAGTTAATATTGGAGTGTGTTTGCTTTGTTAGTATAAGTTCAAATAATTTAAAAGCTAAAAATGACTAGTTGTGAAAACAACTACTGTGAGAAGAGTTAGCTTTAGGAAAAGAAAACATTACTGTGAAAAGACAATCTCCTCGAAAAGTGAGTAGTGCCGCCTTCGGCCACAGACCATTCATGATGTCAGTGCAATGATGCTAAGATGCTGACGCCATACCAATGATGTTAAGTTAGACTTAGGCTATTTTGTTTTTTTATTTTATATATGATGAACTACCGATCTGGATCCGGAGCAGAAAACTCATTTGTACTAAAATATACTTATATATTTCTCTACAATAATAACAATATGCACATGCGTGGATCCACAAAAACAATTAACGAAAACTAACAATAGTTAACTTCTTCTATGTAACAAAAAGTGTATTAACTCTAACAAAAATTGCCAGACAATTTATAATCATAAATCAGCTTCTAATAAAATTCTACTATTGAAGAAGGTGACAGAAATGTACATACAGTATATGGTATAAAGCTACGCTGAAGAATATAATTTCAATTTTGCATATGGTTTGTTTATTTTTTTAAGTTACCAAGATAATATACCAAGGATTTTAAAACTTCGATCGTATATTATTATATTCCCATGATTAAAAACAGCATTTGTTATTTTTCGAAACCCCCGAGGTTAAACCCCACCTCATACAGTTATAGATTCGGTGGACTATGAATTAAATTAATTAATCCCTTGAATAATATACATAGCTTGTTTATATATAGAACACACAATGCGCATCGCATACATACACAAAGTCATCGTTCCTTTATCTCTTTTCCTTTATACTTCTTTACTTTCTGATATCAGCATATATGGCAGCAAAGCTAATATCCACCGGTTCTCGTCACACTACTTTACCAGAAAACTATGTTCGGCCACTCTCCGACCGTCCACATCTCTCCGATGTCTCTCCACTTGAAAATTTCCCTCTCATCGATCTATCTTCCACAGATCGATCTCGGCTCGTCCAACAAATCCACCAAGCTTGCTCCCGATTCGGGTTTTTTCAGGTAGTCATAATATACACACATAACGTTTTGGTGAAGTACATGAACTTTTAAATAAACTAAAGAAAACATGTATCTGAATATGAACTTATGTACCTGAAAAAAAAAACATATGTACCTGATAAGGTATATGACACATAACGATTCTTTTTATTATTGGTTACACCGGAAATAAAGTACTGTATGCTTTGTCCGCGTCGTATGTAATAATAACCACTCAAAGCCAAATTCCCAAATTTATAATTTAACTAGTATTTTTTTCATTGGAACTTATATTCACTAACCGCTGGACACAAAGCACAACTTATATATAGCTAAATATTCATATGTTATAGTTAATAACTTTGTAGTCTTTCGATGGATCTAGGTCATAAATCACAGAGTTGGCAAAGAAACAATTGATGGAATGCTGAGTGTTGCGAACGAGTTCTTTAGCATGTCTATAGAGGAAAAAATGAAGTTGTACTCGGACGATCCAACGAAGACGACGAGATTATCAACGAGCTTCAATGTGAAAAAAGAAGAGGTCAACAATTGGAGAGACTATCTTAGACTCCATTGTTATCCTATCAGCAAGTATGTCCATGAGTGGCCTTCAAACCCTCCTTCTTTCAAGTAAGCACTTAACTCACTTCTACTTTGCAAAATACATTATATATAATTTACTTCTAATATTAGATTTTCATTTTCTTTCTCGAATATTTTTAGTTTCTCATCTATTGATTTTTGTATTGGTCTATTGTCAAAAAATATAATCAGTATTCATGTTTTAAATAGGTAAAAGGAATTGTCAGGTAGTATGATATATGAGTATGCGTCGTGGTTTATACAATTGGTGATTTCTGATATGTCAGGGATTGCCAAAAATAGACTTATGATAAAACTAATTTAGGCCGTAAGTAGACTTACATAATTATTTGAAAAATCTATCTTTATAGATTCTAATTTCTTTTTATTTGGTCCTTCTATATATGGAGATATCATATTATATTGTAAAACTATTAATGAAACCAAATAGTTAAATGCACCTAGGATGCCTATCAAGAAATCAATACGAGTGAGCAAGATCTTCGTTGATATATCTCGAGCGTCGTGATTATCTATAATAGAAATTGAGTTTGTTCCAATGATACTCTATTTTAGAATAGAAAATAGAGTGATAAACAAAAAAACAATTTACTCTGTATTTAAAGTAAACCTATTTTTTACTTTATTATAGACTGAGAAATAGAGTACCATTACAGTATTTTTACACTAAACTCTATTTTACAGTGAAAAATATAGTGGGATTAAAGATGTATTAAGAACACACAACAAAACAAACCTAACGCAAGCATGGCTACCTCTCGTTGGATGTATTTATAGCAGAAAAATTTCTTAATGTCAGACACTTTATCTCATATCATATTGCGTAATAGCATCTCTAAAATGACTCTTTATTTTAGAGTTATCAAAACTCTAAATTTGAAGTTTTAATGTGTTTTTCTCTAAAAGGAAAACTTCAAATCAAAATTATTTGTATTTTACACTATGGTACATATATTTGTTATAACTAATATAAATCTATAAAACTTATAAATAACTACCACATATATAAAAATATCACATTAATATTAATTAATAAATCTTACAGTAAATATATAAATTATAAATATAAATACATAACTAAATATTAAACTACAATAAAAAGACACTATATTTTGAAGTTTTCAAAACTTCATATTTGAAGTTTAAAGATGTTTTTAAACTTTATATTTTAAGTCTAAAAATATTTTTAAACCTTAAAATTTTTTATTTGAAGGTTTATATTTAGTTTTATGTGTAAAACTAAAATTTATGAAAACAAATATGAAATATTATAAGATATGATTTTTTTAAAAGATTAAAATGATATACAACAAAATAACTAAGAATCATAAAGTGTAATATGTAACTGTAAGAACCAAAATGCAAATAAAATGGTGAAACTTTAAATTTGAAGTTTTGAGTAGTGAGACTCTATATTTGAAATTTCACTACTAAAAATTTCAAATTTGAGTTTTAAAGTTTTATTTTGGAGAACAAAAAACTTCAAATATGAAGTTAAAGAATGTTTTTTGGAAATGCTCTAATAACGTTTTTAAAATAAACACGCATATGCCCAATTTATATCACCAGAATATTAATTTTCTTTTTATGAAGAGCATATTGGAATTCTATAATTTGGGAGGTTTTATGCATTTTCCTATGCTTTTGTGTATATGGTTTTACCGTTTTAGTTTGTTGTGTTTTTATTGTGATTTTAGTTACTTTTTGGGGGGGTTTTTTTTTTTTTTTTGGAAGATGGGATTTTTGTTTTTGAGAATTTCTATTATCTGCCAGCTTATGTTTAAATCTTGTAAAAATAGAGCATATTATATTCATATGATTTTTTCTTTTAGGATTTTAAAGAAACAAAATTCGATTTTCATCCGAGTCAAGTCAACTGTTTTTGTTTTTCTTCAAACTAGTCTTTTTAAAAAATATATATTTGATAGGTAAAAGATAAATAACTTGCGGTCCCATTTGATTTATGTTTTCTGATTCTGTTCCCCATGTGATCACATGGTTAGATTGCATAATTTATACTTATATACCTATGTATGCATGTGGCTGTTGGGCTAATTATAAGGAGTGGTCAACATACTTTATTCTATAGAACTATGTGAATTGTTTCGGCCGACCATGGTTTAAACCATGAATTAATGAATAGAGCTGATGTCAAAACAACGTGTGTCTGCCACTGTATAATACATAGAGAGACCATGTATTTATACAACTACAACTCTACAAGTAAAAACTAAAATATTGTTGTATATAAACAAACAAGATTCGATAAAGATATGTTGGTGAAAAAAGGACAAGCGGAGATTTGAAGCAAAATCCACACTATTTTTTTTTCTTTGTGCAACAATCTCACATGATCTTCGCAACTTCGAAACTCTACAAAAGAAAGTACAAATCAAACTGAGATATCCGACAAATTTCCATCTTAACTGTCGCAACTTTAAGAGTCAGTCCAAAAACAAGAAAAGTCAGTCAACACAGACAAAACCCGCCTTCATAGTGAATTTAATATTTTTAGTTCGAACTTTTTAATCCTATTCTCATTCATCGCATTTTAGTTATGACATAGGAACTAAATACTAGAGAACGGCTTCTGACTTTAAAGAATATAAAAATGGATTAGCAAACGTGTATGCTTTAGTGGGCAGGTGAAATTAGTCTTAGCGATCTGTAGTTTTGGAAAATTTTGTTCAGATCGAATGTGTAATCCAATCTTATATCCCGATTATCCGGTTTGATTTTTAATATAAGTTAAGAAAAATACTACAAGATAGTTTCCACATTTGCTTCAACTTACTAGATATTGATGAACATATTGATTTCTTTAATATCATTAAGAATATAGACTTGTTTACACATCACCACGCTGCATAAATACAGAACACATCAATTATGGACTGTGTATCGATCCGTGCTTTCAAAGCAAAAATCCATTTTGAAATTAGAAAAATGAATTGTATATAAGATATTGTATAACTCCAAACACATTTATTCAAATTCGAAGAATCGAGTTGTACCAAATGAAAAAAATGAAATCAAAACTAAACCAAATTTTATAAATAATCGAACGGATCATATATCTCTCGAATAAAAAATAAAACCGAACCAAAAATTAAATAGGTACCCAATTTTTCAAGATACAAATTATATAATTAAAATATTAATTATATTTAATTTTTAAACAACCAAATATCTTAAATATCATTTATAAACTAAATTACTCAAATGCTATTTTATTTGAAATATTGAATGATATGCAAATTTTCTGATATTTTTTATCCAAATGATCCGAATTATTAGATATTTAAACTGAAAACCCCAAAATTTCCGATATTCTTCCTATAATAAAAAAATTACCCAAAAATTATAATCAAACTAGAACATAATTGACTGATTACATAATAATCACTAGATTTTGATCCGCTCGACCGAGCGGATGTCAATTTTCATTTTTTTTCTTTGTTTATACTATATATTATATATGGTTTGAAATGTGTTTACTAATATAACATATTTAAAAATAACAATGTGCCTAATTACATCTAATAACGTTTTTGCGTTCTACAGTAAATTATATGATCGATATTTATTGGACATCATATAACCAAATCAAACATGTGTATAATTAGATCATATAAACAAATAAAATATTTGTATAGTTATATTTATGTATAAAATATCTAGAAAATAAATTTTTTGAATTAAAAGTAGAAAATATACAAATATGAGTTAGTTTGGTATTAAAATTGATACATTAGTTATAATATTTGAAAGAAAATAAAAATATTATAGACAATTTATTCCATAGAATATTCAATTTGTATAGTTGTATCAATAGTTTTCAAAATAGAGAAGATGTATGCATTGTGAAAATATTTTAAATTACGTTAGCAAAATTTTCAAAAACTATAGATTTTTTTGAAGATTTTAATTAGTTGAAAAAGCTAGGAATGTGGTATAAATTAGTAATAAGTATTTATCTATATAAGTGATAATATATATTTTTAAAATTTACCAGATTAAATAATTGTTTATATGACATTTTTAAACATAATAATTTATAATTTGTATTGAGTAATTTTATTTTGTTCTATAACCCATCAATTGTACATCCATACTTTTAGAATATGATCTCATATATCCGTACAAATGTATTTTAATTTTTTATGGATCAAAATTTATGATAATGTATAATAAATTGTTGTATATATTATTTAAAATATATGGTGCTATATATTTTAAATTTTCAACATTTATCGTACAGAACTTACATTGTGGTAAAATATATGTGACGTAATATATTTATATATTATATAAATGATTATTTTAATGTGACTTTTATTTTTAGTTATTACTAATAAATAATAAAAATATAATTATATATTTAAAAATATATTGTTCATTAAATATTTAAAGATATGTTTATTAATTATTTCCAAACACACACACACACATAAGAAAATAGGAAGAAAAACAATGAATAATATAAGTTAGGTATATTAATTATTGTTGCCAAACTAATTTATTTCGAAATCGATTTTGGAATACAGAAAAAGATAAAAAATCATAACACATTAAATATAATTCAATTTTGGAAATGCATTAATTAAACAGAAAGAGACAAAGAATATTTAGAAAACACATTAAATAACTGAAAAAGACAAACATTAATATAAGAAAATTAATTAAATATTCAATGGCATACCATTGTAAACAATACTAAAAACTAAGGGGTGTTTTTAAAGTGTACTTCTATTTGAATAATAGAGATGAACTTCAATGCATACAAATGGATTCATCCCAAAAACAAAACATTTACTCAAGATAATGTAATTTCATATATTTAAATAAACATTTGTATCATGTTTAAAAAGTGAATTCGTTGAACGTTTGAGTAGCTAACTGTGTGTGTGCACTTTGCAGGGAAGTTGTGAGTAGATATAGTGCAGAAGTAAGAGAACTGGGATTTATAATAGAGGAACTGATATCAGAGAGCTTGGGCTTAGAAAAATATCACATGAGGAAAGTTCTTGGTGAACAAGGTCAACACATGGCAGTCAACTATTATCCTCCATGTCCGGAGCCTGAGCTCACTTATGGTTTACCTGCTCATACCGACCCAAATGCCCTCACCATTCTTCTCCAAGATGCTACCGTTTGTGGTCTGCAGATCTTGATTGACGGTCAGTGGTTCGCCGTTAATCCTCATCCTGATGCTTTTGTCATCAACATTGGTGACCAGTTCCAGGTAACTGAGATAGTAAAATCTATCAAAATGTTCTTCTTCAAGTGTTGGGATATATGAATTAAGATCTTAATTAAGTGTAGGTCTGGTCCAAAGTATAGGTAAGAGGAAGTCATAGCTTTGGACTTTAGAGTTTAATCGTTAATATTTAGGGGGGAAACTGGGACATCTGAAAATGAAAATTAAAGAAGTACTAGATAGTTTACTAATAAATGAGATACAGTTGTGTAATGTCTAACAAATATACATAGAACTTATATAAATCTTATAGTATATATCTAAATCAATTAATTATTATCAAAATATGATTACATAATATTTGTTGGTTTGGATTTTATTTGCTTCACTTCGAAATCCGACTTGCTGTCCGTATGATACACATATAATTTATCTCCTATATAAACGGTTAGACCAACCTTACTTAAAATATGCAATTTCAGGCATTGAGTAACGGAATATACAAAAGTGTTTGGCATCGAGCAGTAACAAACACCGAAAAACCGAGACTATCGGTTGCATCATTTCTGTGCCCAGCTGACTGCGCTGTCATAAGCCCGGCAAAGCCCTTGTGGGAAACTGAAGAGGACGAGACTAAGCCAATATACAGAGACTACACTTACGCAGAGTACTACAAGAAGTTTTGGAGTAGGAATCTGGACCAAGAACATTGCCTTGAGAACTTTCTAAACGACTAGATACTATACATACATATATGTGTCTCTTTGTATGTGTAGTAGCAGGTTAGCACTAGTTATCGACGTAAAAAACAAAATAGGGTGAGGCATATGCTACACCCCCTTATGTCTTGGGTTCACTTTTGGGCCCGGTCCTCTGGGAAGAAGTTAAGGAAGTATGGACTTCAGAGCTTCAATACTATAAAATATTTTGGGCCTTAATTTTCCAAAATATTTTGGGGTCTAATTTTCCGAAAAATATCTTAGTCTTGTGGTCTAAGTGGAGTTATTTTTTGCTCAATATCCTGAGTTCGAATGCAAGCCTCATTTTTTCAGCCTTTTATTCTTATTAGATTCTAGTCTTATCGAAGCATACACATATATATCCACTTACCCATCTTTCAGTTGATTTATGACATCTAGCCAGATTGATAGTGATAAATCTCTTGATATACAATTTACAACTATTATGGGCATATTTACGTGTGTGTTAAACAATTTGTTACCTTATACACGGTGTCCAAAAACTGATGTACTACTTACATAAAAGAGATAAGTTATGAGCTCTATGTCTTTCTGTGTCTCAGAAACCTAATCACCTGTTTGATTATGTTGTAACATAACAACTTGAGATTTTAAATAAAATTATTTGTTGTTGAATCCGAGTTTATCGATCGATTAAAAGTAAAGAGGATTCGATTTTGTGGGTCTTACGAAGACGTTTTATTTGACTAGAAATGAGTTCGAACGGATTACAAAGAAGTGAAACGAAAGAGAAAATAAAGACCGGAGCTTTGTGAAAGCGCCGGTAAGAACACGGGGTAGATTGATTGATGAACCCTAATCTTGCCGTCAGTGTTCTCAAGTGTATTTCGGATCCCTTTCTCTTTCCCCTTCGGCCTCCTTTTATAGCTCTCGTTCTTCTGCACTTCGTTCGCCCTAGGGCTCGTTCGCTCTAGAGGCTTTGGGCCTGAATCCATGTTCGATGGGCTTCGGGACCAAACGATGACGTATTGAGCCGAAGTAAGTCTACCCGATCGATCGGTCATCTGGTCTAATCGGTCGATCTAATCAATCGAACCAATCTCGAAAGATGGATCTCGATGTTGATGGGCCGAAAGCTGTTGTTCGATGGGCCTTGTGGAGGGATGTTAAATCCGTCTCCAACATTTGTGTTCATCAAAAAAAAATATTTAGCATTTTCTGTGTTTGTTCTCCTCCCTATTTCCTTTGTCTCCTTTATCTTACTTTGAGATACCAAAAAAAAAAAAATCATAGTCCCAAATTAAAACGATGGCTCATATTAAGACCAGGCGCCAAAGCTTTGAAAGGAACCAAAAAATAGAAGTTATAACTTATAAGCCTTTTTCACGTGAGATACAAGTAATAAGTCTACAAGCTTTATTTGTAATCAATTCCCCTTTTTTGAAACATTATGTAATGAGAATGGAGATAAATTTTCTAAGTTTAATGCATAGCGGCCGTGATTTCTTTCACCAGCCCCCACGACGCCTGCCGTATCTCCGCCGTCTCCAAGTTTCTTCGCTCTGCCGCTGATTCCGACGCCGCGTGAGAGAGATTTCTTCCCTCTGATCTGCGTCTGGTGATTGATCATTCTTTGTCTAGAGTTTCCTATAAGCAGCTCTTCCTCCGTTTTTGTGAGTCTCCTCTTCTCATTGATGACGCCAGGACGGTAAGTTTACACAATCTCCTCTGTTTCTCAATGTGTCGTTTCTTGAAATTGATTGTTTGAAAATCTTGATTTAGAGCTTTTGGATGGAGAAGAGAAGCGGGAAGAAATGTTGGATGTTACCATCAAGGAAACTAGAGATCGTTTGGGTTAATTATCCTGAGTACTGGTCATGGATTTCGATTCCAGACTCAAGGTTAAACTCTTTCCTGAACCGATAGTGAGCATAGCTAAGTAAAACATTGGTTTTAAATCCAAAAATTTAAGAGCTAGTATATATATATGCTTCCAATTTGTTTTACCAAAACAATTTTTTTTTTTTAAAAAATTTGATAAAGTGACTACTCAAATTGTTTATTGCCGATTTCATATTTATATTTTATGATTCTTGTAATCCAAAGCTTCTTGGTGTTGACTTTGATTAGTCTGTGACAGGTTTGGAGAAGTTGCAGCACTTCTAATGGTATGTTGGTTTGACAGGTCCAAAGGCAGCGTTTATGGAGCTTACCTTGTTTATAAAGAAGGAGAAATATTTAGGTCCCAGCCACTGGAGACTAGGTTTGGGTCCACAAGAACCGGTCTTTGTAATGATAGAAGAGCGTTTCTTGAGTCTAGAATGCGAGAAGATGGGTGGTTGGAGATTAAACTTGGTGAGTACTATGTCGGCTTCGATGCGGAGGAGCTCGAGATGAGCGTCTTGGAGACTAGAGAAGGTGGCTAGAAAGGCGGAGTTACTGTCCAAGTGATAGAGATTAGACCTAAATGAGTGTTGTGCGATTAAGTAACGTAGCTCACAAGTAAATTCTAGTTTGTTGTGTAACAAAAAGAAGTGAAACTTTTGCAATGTATGGACATGTTGTTGACTTCTCTTGCTAGTTTGTAATCATGGATGGTCCATGTTCTTGATTTGTAACTTGACTGAATAAATGTTGATTATTCTATCACGTAATAACTAAAATTGAATCCAATGCGGATTGAAAGCAGAATGAGTTTCTCCTATCTTTCTAGGATACATCTTGGTGAGACTCTAGCTCGCAATCTTTACCATAGAATCTAGAATTAATAGGCTTTCGCTGATGGTAGGTCTATCTTGTCTCAGGTTTTATATCAGTAATGTAATGAGTAGTCAAGACAAGGAAGGAGAAAAAAGTAGTGAAGAAACTGTATTGTTTGCAACTGTGATGGCTGTGGCTTTACTAGAAAAAAATTACTTTGGAAACTTTAGGTTTTAAAAAAACTGTCAGTGGCTTTAGAAAAAACCTAAGACCATAAAAACCAATACATAACAAGAGGAAAATAATAAAAATGGCTTTAGGGGTTTTAGGATTGATAAAAGTCACTAAACCCTGGTGTTCTAAAAGTTGGTCTAGTTGACGTCCGTCTAGTCGGCAAATTGGATATGAGTGAAACGGTTATTTCAATCCAATTTTTTTAAATATCGGTTTAATCGTTCAAAAAGTCGGTCTAGAACCCACCGAAACAATAATTTTCGGTTAGATGGGTAACCACCGTCTAGTGACTTTTAGAACATTGCTAAAGCCCGATTGGCAAAATATTGACCGTGATAACTTTAAACTAACAGACCCTTAACTAGACCCTTAACTGATAGTATCTTGTTTTTGTTGACTTTTCATCAGGCCCAACCCTTATCTTCTATTCTTATTTAATATGTAGGCCCATTTATTGCAACCTTGACAAAAGCTCAAATGCAGTTTTGACATTGTCAAACTTACATCCGTTGGATTATTGAACTACTGGTTATAAGCATTGATGACTGTTTTATTAATCCAGTGTTTAGCAAAAGGGCGATTTCTCTTAACTGTGACAGCTTCTCATATTGCCAAGATTGCAGCATAACACTGCAAGCAACGACAGTTTGACCTCCAAGAATTTGCTAACACGGACACTAGCGAATGAAATTTTGAGTTGAATATTTGACTGATCTCGTGAATGAACGCTTTCAAGATTAATTGAGGATGAATCTTGGGATAGTGCTGAAGCTAATACGCATAAAAAAGCGAAGAAACAGAATGATAAGGAAGGCATGAGCGGTCCTTGGCTTTTAGGAAACAGACGAGTAGTATATATAGCAATAATTCTATGTTGTTTGTGGTATAGCCTATAGTGCCGAGTAAACACATGCACAAGAGCCAAAAGAACTTTTTTTTTTGAACAAAGGCTTTCAAAAGCCAAAAGAACTTTCACAATTTTCAACACTCTTTCTCAGTTCGTTACACAAGACTTCTCTTGACGTTTGAATGATCATTGTTTTTCAATGAACTGTCATGTGATTCGGTCCCCTTCCTAATCATGTCGGTTTGAAGGTTTTCTTTTTCCACCCAAAAGAAAAAAAAAGAGTAGAAACCCCGAATTATCTATACTATTATTTGTGAAGTAAAATTTTGGATTCGAGCTCTCACGTTAAAAGTTAGAGTGGTTAATATCGTTTTCTACTCTTAATAAACAAAATATATAAATTAACTCCAAAATAAAAACGAATTTAAATGATTAATAATAATAATAATAATAATAATAATAATAATTATTATTATTATTATTATTATCTGGAACCTAATATATATTTTAAAAAATAAAATATGATATATACACATATATATTGTGTTTTTATCTGAAATTATTTTTAATAATAAATTTAAAACTAAAATAAACAGAAAACACATAACTAAAGATTAATCAAAAAAATTATAGAGAACATTTAGTTTATACTACTATATTCAAAACAATTTTCTTTCTTTCACGTTAAAAGTTATAGCGTTTAAAATCTTCATTATCCTTAATACATAATTATATTAGATTTGTTAATATAGAATTACTCACAAATTTTAAATGAATTTCATTAATTTGATTCTCATCATTATCTACAAAATTATATATTATGTGATCCAATAATATTTTACATCAAAATATTTTTAAAATAAATATAAATCCATGTATATAGTTTTATGAATATATGAATATTTTCAAAAATTTTACATAATAAATATTTTTTATTAAAATAAACTTTATTGTATATAAAATTAATATTTAATTAATTATTAAACATAGAAAAGGCATGAAAATAATTTATTATAATGATTCTTGAATTGATAATATATTTATTTAGTAATTTTTAAAACTATTAATCCCGCAATTGCGGGCAAAACACCTAGTTATTCTTTTATAATAAAACAAATCCGCAATAATACTCTTATCATAAGAAAAAAACAAAACTTAATGGTTGCGGTTAGTTAATCTCTCATTATCAAAATATCATGGTGAGTTTTGGGTGACGAAGTTCATTGAACGTCATACACACTTTTCAATTCAATCCACATACTTTCTATGGTGCTGAATAATATAGTATCAATTATCTAACCAAATATAAATAAAAAATTTCTGATATAAACAAAATTCAACAGACAAATAAGTATTTGACCTTACAATTTATTCCATACGCTTTTTCAAGATATCTTCTTAGTTATCTAGAGTGTCTACCGTCAATGATACATGGATTTTTTGAACCCTCTAATAGTTGGTATACTTTTCAACGTTACAAAATAAATGTAAATGTTCTCTGAATTTTTTTTATTTATCATTGTAGAAAAACATCAACTCAGGAAATAAATACGAAGTTACAATTGCATAACACAAGCATGCATATGTTTCGAAACTACAACCAAGAAGAAGAAAATTCGAAAATCTTTTCGCCTAGACAAAGTAAAAAGAACTCAGAAATTTAGGACAAACGCGTCGTAGTTTGGAGCGCAAGATGGGGAGACGTCGCTGCGAGGCAAGGAAGAATCAGCTTGGCCACGGCTAGTGGGAGCCCGCACCCTTCGACGGCGACTTGTTGGTGGTGGAGGGAGGAGTGTGGCGGTGATGCGAACTAGCGCCAATGTGTATTCTTCAAGCAACTCGGCGGCAATTGCTACTGTTATCATGACGTTTTGAAGATGGTCTGATTATAATTTTCTTTTCGATGTCTTATTAAATAAAACTAATCTGTTATAACCTTTTTTGTAACTTGAAAGACAAAGACAATGTGGTTTAGATTTTAATTAGGACACGCGGAATGGTATTTATAGAGAATGGTTCTGAAGCTGATGGCAATAAATTATGGTAGGTTCTGAGCATAAATTATTGTAGCCGTAAGATCTACCGACTTCTATTGAATTTAATTCAAAAAATTCTACTTTTCTCTTTATGTACTCTATTGTAGTTGAGGTCACATGATTTTCGCCAGAAATATCTCATACAAAAACTATGTGTAAAAAATGGATGATAACATGTTCTTTTCAAAAATTAAATGGTAGTTTTTAATACAAGATTTTATGGAAAACCTATGATGATGTTCATGAGACCTATAAGTGACAAAGATGGTGGGATGGGCTGAAGTTGCTAGAAGTAAGAATGGCGAATGAAGCTGGAATTGCAGGAATCAGATATTAAAATCCAAAGAGTATGAATGTGACATGTTGATTTGAGCAATAGAATCAATTAACACTGACGCTTTAGAAGATTCTAAATTTTTGTTGGAACATTTTCTGGGTGCTAGGGGTATATGTGTGTGTGTGTGTGAATAACGACGTGTTTAGAGTGCACTCTCCGTCTCTTACATTAGGACGATCAAAACATGGGAGCTAAGGCTAATTAAGGAATGTGTTTTATTCACTAGTAGCCACTTCTTTAGGACGGTCTAATGTTACCAAGATAATGCCAATATTTTTTTTTTTTGAAAATTGGCTAAGATAATGCCAATATCAGTGAAAGTGGAACTATAAATAATTGTTAATAGTTAGTCCAACGACTTGTATGCTTGTAGACCCTAGGAAAATCAAAGACATCCTGCGTGGTATACCTATGTGATTTGTTTTAAGGACAATAACAGATGTTCTTTGTTTTATTATTTTCCAGCACTACTTTTGGTCAAAGTAAAGCGTGTACCTACCTTTGAAATTTAAGAGTGAAAATGAGTCAAATCTGAAATTCTAAAAGTAGCCGTAAGTTGAGAAATCATGAGTTTATTTGTCAAGTTTGGCTAATAGATACACTTCAGCTCTAATTGTTGGCGAAGAAACCGATAGGCACAAGCAACTTCAGCTAAGACTATGAACCAAACTTCTTAGTTACCCAAAAATGAATACAATAGACACTTTTATTGGTAAAAACTAACAAGTCTGTTACATAAACTCAGGGAGTTAATAACTTATATAATTATCTATATAAGGCCTACTTGTTTTTGATTAATTCTATTTGCTAAGATTTGTATTTGAATTATGAGTTTTTAATTATTCTAATTAAAAATAACGGGGTTTCCGAGTTGTTGGGAAACCGATGGACATAATATTTGCGCACAATTTGTGTTTTAATAACATATTTGATATTCTTATAATGGTTTGTGTTTTTTTTTTTGAAACTATAATGGTTTGTGTTGGTGGATAGATAAGGGCCATTGGCTTTATTGAAAATCCTCTTGGCCAATCCAATCGTTTCAGATCATATCCTTATACTCGAATGCTCTCAAAGTCTCAAGCGATGAATAATCACCTTCATTTTAAACTATAGTTTACACAGCTTTTTAGCCTATGCTGCATCTTGGGAAAAGTTATATATCGCATATTACTTTTTCTTTTGGTATATTTTATTTAACAAATTTGATATATAAATGATTAAAAATAAAAATATAATTTTATTACTTAAGACTTTATGGTAGTAACAAGAATACATGGAAGGTTTGGTTATGAGTTAGACACAGCTGTAACACAACTAATATGTTCCTACAATTAATCACAATTCATATGACATATCTCATGCATTTCTTATTTCCAACTAAAAAAGAAGACGAAATCACTGTTAAATTAACTCTAATCCCCTCATTAGCCGTGGTTCATTTACTAATAACCAGAGTAAAAAAAAACAGATTATTGAGGGGATTACATATTAGTAAATGAACCACGGTGACACTCGTCCTAATTACATCATCCACTGTGGGAAAAACTGATGTTTTGATTCCAGAGAAGTTCTTAACCTAAGACAAAAAGATAACACATATAGGAACCATTCGCTCTGGCCCAAAATTGTAGAGGAAATCTTGCCACTTTCAGTTTTCTTTTCCGCTTAACCCTCTCGTGGGCTTTCTGATCCATGGCCCAGGTCATCGTATCATCCACGTCACTTTAGTAATAGCTCCCATGAACTGCATGACTTATAAATCCAATGCTTTTCGCCTAAGTAAGAATCAATTTCACAATGTGTGCGTACATATTAAGCCGTTTTGGAAAAAATAGAATTAAACCCTTAAAATTGAGAGGTTGAGAAGAAATAGACAAGGCAAGCTGGAAAAGCTGCCACGTTCGAGAAATGGAGATTGACGTTGCAAAGGGGAAAAAGGAGCACACCATGTGCGACCCACAAGGATCTCTCGTTCCCACTAGATTCTTCTGTCTCTCCTCTTTTTTTTTTTTGATCAACTGATTCTTCTGTCTCTCTAAAACTTCATTTCCAGCACGAAAAGAAAATATTTACCATTCGAACACACACTCACTTTCACACACGCACATCCACGTATACTTTCATGAATGTGAATAGATTCCGTATCGATCGTTTTTTCAGTTGCCATTACGTATATACCAAAGTGTAAACGTACCCATCGATTTATAAAGATACCAACTACCAATTATAAAAAATATATAATATATATAGTTTACATCGTTACCTATTTTCTTTAGTTATTTTTTTTATACGAGATGAATTCCCCTAATTATATATATAATTCCGTGGACCAAAAGAAACCAAATTAAGAAATGCAACAAGCGTTAGGGTTCTCGTCGCTGAAAAGCTGCGGCGGGGGAACCCTTTCTATGACGTATGAAGGCTGATAATAATACATCATCCTCTTCATCCCTTCTTGTTCCCACCCACCCATCTCCTCCGCAGCCTCCATCTCTGCTCCGCCACCGTCCCCTTCCTTTTCATCTCCCGCCTCCTTCTCTCCTCCTGTTTCTGCGGGTTCCTCTCCGCCTTCACCGCTCTCCTCCTTCTTTTCTTCCTCGGCCTCAGGTTTTTCAGGTTCCGGGTCGGGTTGGGGTACGATCCGGGCCTGCTTTTTGGTCTGACGGTAGACGTAGTCCACAAGTTTCTCTTCGTCCATCGTCCCGGTCACTATCACTTTTCCTGTGGTGTGCTCCGTCACAGTTGTTTGGACCCCTTTAAGCAACAGTACTAGTCAGGCTAAATGAATTAAGATGCACGAAATTTACCAAAGTATACGAAAGAACCGTGCAATACGAAAGAACAGTACTAGTTGGTTGGAATTGATTTCAGTATCAGAATCACTATTACTATTGCTAAAAAATCATTAAAAAGGCTGTAACCTAGCTAAATTATTGCATGTTTATTGCCCATTCATTAAAAATAATTAAGTATAGGAACTTTTTTGATCGTTTAAAAAAAAAAATACTATTTTGATCAATATAACCTAGCTAATTTATTTTTCCATGTAACCATCCTACAGAACTTTATTATTTTAATTTACACTAAACATGAGTATTTTTGTTTTGACTAGAACCAGTATACATGCATGTACCTCTCATTTTGAGAATCTTCTTCTTTAGCTGGTCAGCACAGGCTTCACAGTGCATGTTGACGTTGAGCTCGACGGTGGCGAGACCGGAGACTTGAGAGGTTATGAACGGTGGCAGCGGTTCTCCCTCGGCCGCTGGAAGCGGTGAGAGGACTTTGGCCATTCTTTTAGTCTTCTTCTTGATTTTGTTGCACACTGCTTGCGGATCCAACACTCCTTTTATCGTCACTTGGTTCTCATTCATGTCCATCACCACTTCTTCCACACCTATGCAGTTTTCATATTCAATAATAAATAAATAATTTATTCATATAACTTATGGATTTACTACGATAATATTTAGGTACTCAATTAAAGAATACAGATGTCTAGTTCCAGAACATGTTTTATGCTGATTAATAATTATTTTGCCGACTCTAATAATTCTCTTTCTATTAATTTATTTGTACCTCTAATTTTTAGTATAGATCTTTGGATCTTCTTAGCACATCCTACACAATGCAAGTCGACGTATAGTATGAATGGTGGAGGCGGTGGTGGCGGCTGCGGCTCCTCCTCCACAGTTGGTTTTTCCTCCTCGGTCGCCGCTTGCTTCTCCTCCGCCACATCTTTCTTCTCATCCTCCGCAGAGGCGGGCTCTGGGACGGCCTCTGGAGCAGAGACTGCCTCCTTTGCTTCCTAATAAGGAAAACATCGACGACCAATTAATAAGAAAAGGTTTTTCTTTTTTTGCTAAAAGGTATTTTTGTTGCAAATTGGAATATTGTTGCAGCTTTAATTCTTACTGGTTTAACTTCTTCTCCCATTTTTAGAATCGCTAGTTGAAGATGAAACTTGAAACGAGGAAGAGAGGGATATCTGTTATGAAGGATGAGTAGGGCGAGAGGGAGTATTTATATGAAAGACTATAATATAAAAAGACGAAGGAGGAATTCGAATTATTGATGAATAATGAAAGTTATAGTATAAGGTAGGAATTAACAGAACATAAAGCACAAGTGGTTGATTCCATAGCACATGGCAGAGAGATAATCATCCAACATATATAGACACACCCCTTCACTCTTGTACCTTATATATAGATTTATTCTCACCTTCCGTTATGTTTTCTTTTAACAGAACCTTCTGTTATGTTTTATAACTTTCTTACAAACAACATTTTACCATTTTCTTAGGAGGGTTGTGAACAAGATGGCCGATGTTACTATGTTTTATAGACATAGAAATTGGAGGTTTTTGGGTCTTATGAGATTAGTCTTTTATCCTACAAATCTTTTGGGATCTCCAAGATTATCAAAATAAAAAAAATTGAGGTTCTTGATCATTTAAGGATACATTGCTTTGTAAACGTCATCGAACAAAATAGAAATATAGGTTTTTATCCTCAACATCCGGGTTCAGTTTTTAAGTTTGATATAACGAACATCATCTTCATGGATGCACATGCAAACGAACCGCTAACACAATGATGGATTCTTTGTAAATTCCTTCTGATATATTATTTTTTCATGGGAGAAAGGTATATTCTTGATAACGAGGAAAATAAAATAACCATGGGACAACAATTTTTGGCATCGAAAAGGACAATACTTTGCATCAGACTCACCGACTTTAGTGATTGCATTATATATTATTCCTTCATTTGTTTATATATAGGGAATTTCTTTAGAAATTCCTACTTTAAAGTCTAACGTATATGTATATGTTCTAAGTTATAACCCAATGTTAGTTCGAGAAAAAGATAATTAGATGACGTGTCATCATCTCTACGACTCTACACATTCTACTTTTTGACTAATTTTTATTTATAAAGAGAATATTAGTTGCATTATAGAGTTGAAAGCTTAATGAAAGTTTTATGTTTCTATCTTTGTTAAATTGGTGCTTATAAACCTTAGTTACTCGTTCGTATTCCTAAATTTAATAGAAGTTTCATGAAAACAATCAAGGGAGAACTTCTTATAAAATGTTAAAACATATCATTTACACACTTTTCTTTTGCTTAATTAATACATATTTGCATATATTGCTCAAATTACATAGTGAAACCAGTCAAAGGCAAATATTGATCATATGTGGTTTTTCTATCTCCTACGTTGGGTTCGGGAACAATAATTGAATCTAATTCCAGTGGTAGGGTTACCTGTCAACTGCTAAGTAAATCAGACTATCAGAGTTTGCGATTGCATTCACTCATTCTGCATTTTAATGTCGGCACAAGGATAATTCTCTTTTATTAGAATAGAAACATTCTCTTGTAATCACCAGCTTTGGACTAGTGGTATTTAAAGGGAGATTCATCAATACGGTATCCGTAGTACGATTATCACTGGCTACTAAAAAATTAACATTTTAACATCATCACATCATCAGAGATAGGAAATGACACATAGATCAAAAATATAGACTTTAAACATGTGGATAGTGTCGATCCATCTTATAATGGAGGCCAAATATCCATATATAATCCAAAAAACATTTTCTTGTATCCAATGTTTTAATAAATGAATTTAAATATTCTTTTATAAAATAATTATGAAAATAATATTATATTATTATCTATGTTTTTAAACATGTAATTATCTGTTTGCCTATACTATAATTGACTAAAATTCAAATACTTTATGAAAAAATCGACAATTTTTACACATTTAGCTGACTTCTACGTATTAACTTGAGATCTTGTTAGCCTAGACTTTGTCGTTTTATTTTTGCAGGTTTAGATACTATGAAATAATTTTAATCAACATCAAATCAGTTAAATTATATAACTTATTTATGTATCATAATAATTCAGTAATAACAATTTTATAAAAAAATACACACACACACATATATATATATATAAACATTATAAATTGAAAATAACTAAATTCTACTATACAATAAACATAATAATAAAACGCATATATTATTTTAAATTCATTACAAAATTTAATAAATAATTAAATGTTTTTAATGTTTTAAGTTTTAATATATATATATATATATATATATATATATATATATATATATATATATATATATATATATATATATATGTGTGTGTGTAAAAACATAGAATCAAAAGCAGTAAAGGTAAAAACATAGAATCAAAAGCAATCAAACCTAAAACTGCTATGCTTTGGAATGAAGAAAACAGCAAATAAATATAAAATTCTTGACAAGTCGGATGACAGGTTAAACCGAGACAAACAACAATGGAGAAACTCGAAAAACCAGAACATGAGGCATACAATGCTAGTAAGAAGCTGATTCAAATGTTCGCTCGAACAAGTTGCTTCCCTTCATAGCCGAAAAATCAAACCCGCTCAAGAACCGCCCTTATAGTCCAAGTTGGGATAATGAACTGAACCTAAGTTCCAGTAAATGACAAGACAATACACCACAAATACTTAAATAGCGCTCAACTAAACTCCACCGCGTTTGTCCTCTAAGCCGGTAAGAATAAAGGACAGCATCACCACCTCCCAGGTCTTACTACATCCTCCATCCGCAAGGTGAAATCCAAACTCGAAGAACCTCCACTATCCAAAACTGATGAACCTATAACTCAAATCCAGACTAACAAGCAGCACCAAATCAACAACAAAGGAGAGACAAGTTAAATTAATGCATCATTCAATAGTCAAACCGTCTAATCTTCACTTAATGGAGCAACAGAGAAGTCGACATCTTTACCAGCAGACACCTATGCCCGATAGGGATTTGGATGCGACGTGATCGGTGGTGGCCCTCTCACAAGGCCAACACATTTTTGTTTTTGGTTCATATTTATTAGTTGTTTAAAACTTGAGAGCTAAGATAAATATTTAGTTTAAGCTTTGTCCATAACCAGTCATGTATGTAATATCACATGTGCATTAGGAATTGGTGTTTCGGTTACCCGTTCGGGTTCTAGTCAGGTATTTCAGATTTTTGGGGTATTTTGGTATCGGGTATAAAATTCGTTTGGTATTTCTGTATTTTGGATCGAGTTTGGATATTTTTAATTTGGGTTCGACTATTTCAGTTCGGATTCAGATATTTAGATTTTGAGTTTTTTTTAAATGTCATTTCTCATGTTTCTTGTATTTAAAAATATAACTTTCAATTAACCATTTTTCATTTTTTAATAAATTATGTACATTATATGATCTTAAAGTAAGTTTAGTATAAATACAAATATTTTTTAAAAAAATTAAGAGATATACAATAGAAATATAAAGTTAAGTATACATATGTTCGGTTATCTTTGGATATCTATTAGGATATGGATATTATCCATTCGGGATCGGATATCCAATCTTTCTTTATTCAATATCTGTTTCTGTATTTTGCTATTTCGGTTCGAATTTTGGTTCAAGATTTTCGAGTCAGATTCAGATACAAGTTTGGGTATCGGATAAGATACCAAGGTCTAATGTGCGCTATTTGATATTATGCAGCCTTTAATAATAGATGATCTATAACATAATATACGCTACACTTGGATGGGCATAACTAGAACTTAAGTGATCCCATTTTTATTGTAACCACCACTAAGATAATGTGAATGCTATAAGGGAATGGTAGATGAAAGTGTGAAGAGAATTCACTCAGGTTCTTGATGCATGTAATTGAGCGGTTTGTAATCCATGTTTTCAAAGTAACTTCTGGATACTTATTCTATTGATTTAAAAAATAGGGATAATTATACTTTAAAAATCAGAACTGATCCAAAATACAAACATGGAATAATTTACTTCATGTATAATAAATTATTATAAGATATATTATAGTGTTGGATATTCTTAATAGATGTTTATTAGAATTTACGTATACAACATTCTTAATAATTTAATCTATCTTTATATAGATTCTGATTTTATCTAATTATATACATATATTCACAGTTTAAACATATATTTTATTTTATTTTCTATTCACCAAATTTTTCGATAGGCTTAAAGCATAACACTATTTCTTAATATGATTATGTATAGTTTTTTTTTTGAAAACTAGCCAAAGAGAGGGGGAGTTCCGAGTAATGATTATGTATAGTTTCTTAACTAATATGAAATAGTGCTTGAATGTACCCATCAAATGTTGTATAATGGCATTCAAAATAAGAAAAGCCTTGGTCAGAAAATAATAAGAAAAGCCTTGATGCGAGATTATGATTTGAGGTCATTCAATTTTTTTTTTCTACCTAGTAGTTTTCTTATATAAAAATATGTAAAAACGTAAACAGTCCGGATGCATGTTTGCATGTGCCCAAACACCTGGAGCTGACTCAGCTTGTACAATAAACATGTATAACATGCTGCATGCCTACGTACGTTTTTGGGGGTATCTATGTGTGCATCGTTTATCCAACTATAGTCTATAACACGTCGATCTGACTAACAAAAAACACTTTTATCTTCTTCTTTTTAACACCAAAAAAAAAAACTTTTATCCCCATATCTCTAATTTATTGGTGGGTTTGGCAAGTATTTCCATAAATTTATAGATTTATGAAAATTCTGAACAAAATTAGTTTACAGTAGTAGAATAGACATTATTTTTGTTTGGTACTCGTGTTCGTGTTGTATATGTTTTTTTTTTTGCTTAAATTTGAGTGTTGTATATGTTTTGGAAGATGGTAGTGGTCGTTATCTTTCCTTTGTAAATATATTGAACTTTTTAATTGGGAAAATAAGAGTAAATTCATAAGCATAACGTTTAAGCAGGATCTCGTGGTCCAATTGTAATGGCCGGCATCTGAATGCTAACACATTCTAGATTCAATTCTCCTATTGTGGAAATGAAATCATATTATTCTGTTCATCAAAAGTGTGAATTTGTCTGTATGAATACTCGAAAAAATACATATCGTGAAATACACCTCCCATCTAGAAATTAGTTCTGATTCAAATAGATTTAAATTGAACCTTTTTTCTTAAAAACAAAAAGATGGCAACGACTTTGGATCACGTTACAATATTTCAGAGAGACAAAAATGGTCGTTATTAACAAGTAATAAGTGTGCACAAAAAGAATAATAAGTATTTTCAAATAAATTATATATATAGTTTGGTTTAGACATTTGAAAATATGAATGACGTAGTATTTTTAAAAAAATTAATATAAAGTTTGGTTTATCTATTACTTATTTCAATTATATATATATGTGTGTGTGTGTGTAGTTTTATAATGATATATACAGTTATAAATAATTTTCAAGTAGCGTGGATGGAGCAAATTAGAATTAAAATCCAAAACTCCTATAATCTCAAAAGAATTCAAAGATCAATTACTGAGTATATCAAAACCATATACATATCTCAATTTTATCTTGTGTCCACTTAAAAATTACATGAACTATTATTTTTTGCTTCAAACTAACTTTTGTCTAGAATTTTGGTAAGTTGGCTGAGATTATGACTAGACTAGCTAAATTTTTCTATATAATCTGAATTTGGAAATAAATTTCTTATATACATTAATACATGTAAGTAATACTTAATTAAAAAAAAAAGTAATACTTAATTTCAAGTCCAAATAATTGAACCGACCGATTTGATAGTTTGATTTTCAGATTAGATATGCTTTTGACGAAATAATTTTTCTCTCAGTAATTGGTTAAGACTTTTTAGTCGAGATGTATTTGCAAAGAAAAACTCATTGTTGAATCGTTTGTTTAATTATCCCTAGATTAGTCATATATTATACTGAATCAGAAACGTAGACAGACTCTCTGGTGTTTTTCTTGATTTATTTTCTATTAATGGTTTTTGAAGTGTTGATACATTATATAAAAATATGATTTATTAAAACATTGTTGCTGATCGTTCTGGAAATAACCTGAATTTCCTTTTATACCAACCGGCAATATGCGAAATTTTTTTTGGTCTAAATGTTAAAAATATGCGACTTTAATCTGATTCAAAACTACACAAAGTCAAAAAATAAAAAGCCATATTGACTAAGCTTGTAATTAACTATATGCTATAACTACTTTAATTTTTATGCTAGAATAAACAGTCTTTGGTTTTAACTTATGTTTTGAGATGTGCCATGGCCCATGTTAATGTTTTCTAGCATCGAGTCATTCATATCCACTATTGTATTGTATGCCGTCAAAAAAAAAATCCACTATTGTATTGTATGCCGTCAAAAAATAAATCCAGTATTGTATATCTATCTTATTAAAACAGAAACATTACAACTTCTTCTAGGTGGATTTTTAAGTTGGACCTTATGTAATTAATGATATATTAATCTACTTATTATTAGACATGTCTTTCTATAAATAATTAATATCAATCATTTCCATAGTTTTTCACTTCTTACCTTATTATTATATCCACTACACATGTTTCTTTATATTGCATATATTTTATTATAAGCTAGATACATCCACTAGCATATTATACTATAAAATAGATTATTAATAATACATCTACTAACATATAATACTATACCACAGCTTACTAATAATACAATATATTATCTGTATTCATTAACTTGCATCTATCAATATTAGCAATACTATGAAGACGAGTAACTCTATACTTTGAACCTATAAACCATATACTAATTTATAACAAAAATGATATTACTGTTACAAATTATTTTTTATAAAAATTATTTATAGCAGCAATTTGTTATATAAGATAAATTTAATCAAGACCCAAATTTTTTTTTTTTATGTTCAGAAAAAAAGAAACCTACGAGAATATATACCATTAAGTTAGCCAAAAATCTTCCGAATAAATAGTAATCTCACAAACCCAAAAAAATGAATTAAAAATATAACAAAAAAATTTAGTTCACTGGGTCGGATCTAAATCTGTTCATTTCAGGTATGAGTTCTTCGAGTACTCAACATTTGGATCTAAGTAAGTATTTGATTTTTTTTTGTCCGGATCGATTTTTTTTTGTTCCGGATCATTCTAACTTTTTTATATTATAAATCTTAAATAATATACAACATATATATAAAATATGTAATCAAAAGATAAATCCGCGCAAGCGCGCGGGTCATGATCTAGTTAAGCCTTAAAAGTGTACGTCGCCTTTTTAGTCATTATAATCGGAATATTAAATGAGATATAACATGATACGTGAATCCTAAAAATAGTTGGGATCAAGTTAGTTGGTGTTCGGTGCATCGCATGTGGCGACATGAGTCCAACTGCAATTGCGTTAAGATTCGAATGCAAATACTTTATATAGTTATATATTATTTAAAAGTTTATTGGAAGGAGTTGTATTTAAATACGACATTTATTTTAAACCCAAACTAGAACATGACCCGACCGACCGGATGTTTATTTAATTTTTTAATTTTTGATTTACACTAAATGATGTATTTGTTAATAATTACTTGCCATACATTCAGAGGTGTACCTACTATAGGATTAAGGGGTTCAGTTGACACATCTTTAATTATGAAATAATTGGTTTTGCATAGGAAGCTAAAAAGAATCAGCAGCTAAAATGGTATTAGTGTATATATTGACACACCTAAATCTGGGTTCACATCTCTAAATTATACTTTTGTTATCATACTTTTTAAATTTTATATATCATGACACATGTAAAAAAAATTGATGGGTCCGCCATTGGATACATTGAGTTCTTTTTGAATTTAAAAAAAACAATCAAATCTGTGAAAAATATTTTTTATTATAAAGAAAATTTAAAGTGAACAATGATAGATTATATATGAAACATATAAATCAATTTAGTTAATTTAAAATACATTGAAATAATTGACTTTGAGTCATATATAAATCAATTTAATCGGCTCATTGTTATTACATTTTTTGTTAGGGCCATAGTGTTTTAGATCAAATTAAGTTGGTCTAGTGGCCCATGATTCCCCTCTCTTATTCTAACCGACAATTTTGTTTTGTAACCGTTCGGTGTTTAGAAAAAAATTGTGAAGAATGAAAAAAATAAATATCTCGACTTTCGGTGTTCTCCCATGGCGATGACGATTTCAAAACTCATTAATCGAGGGTCTAATGTTTGATATTTGTGAATCTGATGTTTTTTCTTTACGAATCAAAGTATGGAGTAATTAAATCTCTTTTGAATTAATTGGTTTATTTTTCATTCTGTTTCAAAGTATATTGTTTGCATGTCTAGTTACACCTAGTTAACTAATAAATGTCTATAACATTTATAAAGCAAATCAATTGTTTCCTAAAAATAATGTAGTTAGCAAGAATATAGGCAATTGCCTCATTCTTAACTATTTATTTAATCTTATATTTAATATTGAGTACTCTGCAAGTTTTTAGTTAAACAGATTTTACTGGGAAGAAAACATAGATAATTTATTTATATGATATTTTTTTATATTTATTGAGATCTAACTCTATGTGAGGTGAATAAACATTGGTTTAGATGAAAAGGGAAATTCAATTTTATCTTGAAATTATTTTAGTAGAGAATGAAAGTTAAATTTTATTTTAAGACAATAAATAATTTCGAAATTAATATCCTAGAGTTTTTTTTTTTGATAACAAATAAATAATTTCGGAATTTATTTAATACAAGAGAAGTTAAATTTTGTTTTAGGACAACACATTAACTAAACTGAAAAAACAAACATTAAAATAGAAACTATCTATAAATAAAGAGAGTGATAAAAACACATTTAATAAACTGGTTAAGATAAGTATTTTTTTAGGAATATTATTAATAGGATCAGTAGCATGTAAGTGTAATTAACATTGAAAACTGAGGGGCATTTCTTAAGTGGCATGTAAGTGTAATTAACATTGAAAACTGAGGGGCATTTCCTAAGTGTACTTCTCCTTTAATAATAGAGATATCTACAATACATCGATCTAT
This sequence comes from Raphanus raphanistrum subsp. raphanistrum, assembly GCA_019706035.1. Taxonomy (NCBI): domain Eukaryota; kingdom Viridiplantae; phylum Streptophyta; class Magnoliopsida; order Brassicales; family Brassicaceae; genus Raphanus; species Raphanus raphanistrum. Next base: position 20,201,562 of record CM033983.1, read on the forward strand.
TCTTTCATTGCCGTAAATTTTTGGTAATTACATTGGATAACAATGGACTAATTAGGGATCTAGTAAGAAATATATAAGCTGCATGATTAGTAAATACAAACCATAGTTTCCCAATATAAATATAAAACAAAAATCCCGAAAACGATTTTATGTGGAGTTTTCATCAAAATATCAAAGAGATTTTAGTCACCGATCATTTCTTTATATAATTCACAATTTCCAAAAGTGTACCTATCTTCTTAGTAGAAAAACGTTATTTCAAAAAAAAATCTTTAAGAAACGAAAAACATTTACCTATATTCTTAGTCATGTCGTGCATTTTCAACTTGTACCTAAGGTAGTTTAAATTTTAAATAAATAATTCACTAAAAGAAACTTAAGTTTTTGATTTTTGTGTAGAAACGCGATATATTTTTCCGATGATCCGGTAGTGGAATATAACGCCTTGACGATGATTTGACAGACGAGTGTTAGAGATCCAAGTGTTCCGGTCAGAAGGGATCTTCATTTTATAGTTTGAATATGTATTTTTTATTACATATGTTCTAGTAAATGTTACTACTTCATAAATTTCGTTATATTTTTGTAAAAAAAAATTATCTTTTAAAACTTTATTAATTTAAGATAATTTTTTTATATCTGAATGCGAAAAAATGATAATGAAGTTTTTGTGTGTTGTTTAAATTTAGAGAGATTTTAAGAAAGATAAGCTCAAATACAAAAAAAAACAAAACAAATGATTATTAATATTAACAATGGTGTATAAACTGAAATAGTTAATAGTCCATAAAATAAAAAGAATTGGTGTAGAAGTTAACAAACTTTTTAGTTTTGTAACTAATCAAGTATTTTTGATAGAAATTATTATATGACCTGGTGTTTAGTGATGATTATCTATATCTCTCGCTATAATTGATTTTTGAACAGAAATACACCTACTTAACACATAAATTGTAGTAAAATATTTCTTCATTCTATTGTTACAAAATCTTTGTAAAGAAAGAGTATATGGATTATCCATAAATATGGCTTGCATTTTTGTACATGTATAGACACTTTGAACATATGTTTGTTTCAATAGGATTTTTATAATATTATTTAGAAAATAGGATTTAGATTCCTATTTAATATCATAATACCTCTAAAATTAATCAGTTAATATGAATGAATAATAATAATAATAATAATAGTTGTTTTAATATTAAAAAATAAAAAAATAAGTGGGAGAAAATATATTATGAGATATTTAGTGTAGATTTAGGAAAAATTTAATCAGAAAGTTTCCATATTATATCTATGGAAACTGTAGAGTGTGTGAGAAATTTATTTTTTCGTAGATGTAATATAAGGTAAAAGGCAGAATAGACTATGACACATAAACATGAAAAGATAAATCGTAGAGTCATGGCTATAAATTGTAATCAAACTTAAAGTTAGACTAACGACATCTTGTTAGAATATAATCTAACAGATTTTAGCTTAGATAAAATATACAAAAATAAATGTTTGCGTTATATATCCATGATAGATCTATGTATAAAACTTAATATTCCAATTCCTAAACTAAATATATTATCAGAATGAGTATTCTATCACCAGTTAGAACATGCAATAAATTATGATTCTACTATCTTATAAAGAATTTTAACATATAAATAGTCATATTTATATTTCCAATAATTTTTATATTTTAAGATTTGGTTTACTATTTCTCCTATTACAAAATGATAAAATACATCCAAAATGATCAAAAATATTAAAAGCTTTATATAGATAAATAAAAGTTGAGAATGCCAATTTTTTTTAATTTTTCCTTAATTTTAGTTTATTAAGATACTAATGAATTGGTTCAAATATGCCCATTTTTCTAATTTTTCCTTAATTTTGTTTGTTAAGATACTAATGAATTGGTCCAAATAGACATTTGTATAGTAGATTTCTGTAATGATTATATTCTAATAGAATAGATAGAATAGATGAAAAGCTGTTGTTGGGCGAAAAAAGTTTCCAAAAGCTTAAGGCTCCCTCATACATGTAAAACATAACAACTGTAAATTATGATCCATACAAGTTAAACTACTACCCACCTAAACCGGTCTTTGTTACGCTTAAACCAACAATAACGACAACAGCAACATCAACAAAAACAGATGCAGAACGAGGCCAAGTCCCATACATACAAACCACCCGCCCACTTCAACCAGATAAAAAAAAAAAAAAAAAGACCTTCCTTATTTTATAGAATTGACCAACAAGTCTAAGCTTCAGCCGAATTTTCCGGTTAGACTGCAAACCGAAATAGCAAACACAACCGCAACCACCCCCGCTTTGAAAAGCCCTCTGTATGAACCTCCCATAGCTGCAACCTTCTCGAATATGCTGCTATTCCATCTCATGAAACTTCCACACCCCTTCGTCATAGTTTCCTCATCTGTATCCTTGACCTGCACGCATTTAATCACATCAAAAGTTAGAAAGAGTAAAAGAAAGAGTAAAAAGGGTTCGTTCCCAATATATAAAGATAAAACCTCTTCTCACCTCTTGCTTGATACTGTTATGGTTAACCTGAAGACGCAACCTTCTCGACGCACTGCCCTGCATTGCAAACTGCTCAGCACCACCACCAGAGGCTTGCGCACGTCGTGCCTTAATCTTGATTCCAGTTTCAGGCACGCCCTGCATTGCAAACTGCTCGGCACCACCACCAGGGGCTTGCGCCCGCCTTGCCCTAATCTTGATTCCTGTTTCAGACGCATCGCTACTGATCTTGTTGTTGCTTGTGTTGACGAGACTACGCGGCTCATATGTAAACTGTTCTGGCGTCGGCTGCACTGCTACATGTTTCTGCTCTGGAAACTCGTAAGGAAACTCGAGAACCGAATCCAAGAGCTCAAACATAGATTGGTCGGTCTCGTTTGAAGCGTACTGAGTCTGAACATGAGCCCCATTCTGGTTACTGAACAGTTCGGTTACTCCGGATTGAAAACCGTTGAAAGAGGATCGAAGCTCAGATTGCAACGGAGAGAAAATATCGTAATCCGAAGTCTCCAACTCCAAATATGAGGTCCAATCGATATTGTCAAGCTGCTGATCAAAAAACAAAGTTCATAAGTTTACAATCCAGCTGTATCTATTTCTCCCACATCGGAAAGTTGAAGTAGATTTTAAGTAATATATAAGAGGAAATGGATCAATCTTAACATACATCGGAGGTTGTAACCTCAGGAGCAGAGATTTCACTGTGACACTCTCCAGAGACTGCAAGGGAAGACTCCGCCACGTCAGAAGGCTTTGCCTCTTCGGTTTTAGGGAAAGCCAGAGAAACCTCAGACAGTTCAGTTGGAGATGAGACTGCTGGTTCGACTTCACATGACTTTACAACATCTTCTGGAAGCACAACATCTTGTTTTTTAAACAATTTGCATATGACAAATGGGTTCTGCAAAAACCAAAGAACCAAACCACAATCAGACACAAAGATTGAAACACCACAAGTAATAATGTCATTCTGTACCTGGCCAGGATTAGTTCCATCAAGATCCTTCTCGGTTGCGCGATACTCGTGCATAATCCAACAGGTTCGTGTCCCTTTAGGAGCACGACCTTTGTAGAAGACGAGAGTCCTCTTAACGCCTATGATCTTCTTGCTGTTGCCTGATTTGACCATCCGGTCTTTCCCAGTCGCCTTCCAGTATCCAGCAACGGTGGCTCGATTCATCCTGCCCCCGCTCGGATACTTCCGGTCAAGCGGACAGAAGAAGAGCCACTCTGAGTCTGTTGTCTTCACTACAGACAAATCTGCAACATCATAAACATCATCAAAGTTTATGAATCAGAAAGCTCACAAGTAACCAATTAGATGGATCTGAGAATCTAAAGAAGAAGATACCAGGTAGATCCCATGGTTCCATTTTGCAGATATCGATGGCACGGATCACTCTGACGTCGTCATCACGGCCGTTGATCTTTTGACGGAGGTAGTAACGGACTAATTCCTCGTCCGTTGGACTGAATCTGAACCCCACCGGTAGTGAGTCAAGCGATAACACTTCCATAAGTCTTTGATTCTCACCAGGTACGACTTTGAGTAGTTCGAGCTCAAAAGGAAGTGTATCAGAGATCCGATTCAAAAGGGTATCAAGAAACAGATTCCAGAATTTTTGAAAGAGAAGGAAAAAAAGAAGACTCGATAAGATTTTGGTAAAGTGAAGAAGATGAGAAGATGTGACACGATTTGGGTTCAGACTTCAGACAAGAGAGATAACAAAAAGCGATGAAAAAGCAGCGCGTGGAAATTGTTTGGTATTTATACACGCGCTACTTTCCGAGAAAACAACATAACCCACGTTCGTTACGCGTAAAGGGAAAGCTACTGAATTATCTGTTTTACCCTTTTTGAGAGGAGGATGGTAAAGATGTACCACGGGGGTACAGGAGTAAAGTTTGAGTGTGTCGGAAAGAGAGGTGTCAGCTAGCGAATCATAAGTTGACACGTAGATTGAGTAAAGGAAGCTTCGTTTAAGTTTTGTGTCCCAAGTTCCACGGCTCGACAGGTTTGGACAAGTAGCACATAACTGCAAATATGAAAATATATATGGGCCAGAGAGTGAGCCAATCTTACTCTAGACTTTATTTTGTAAGCCCAACCAATGTGAACCCAATTTTCTAAATACAAAAAAAAAATTTACAACTGGAAACAAGGTCAACATCTCTTACAGTTCAGAAGACTAACAATATTTTAAAACTACAGAAAATACATCGGTTGAAAATGCTAAAGAACAGTGACAGAGGAACAGAGGCGGATCTATTTGGCCCAATAGGGTGTTAAAGTGACACCCCTTAAATTCCAATAAATACTAGTTTGTTCCCTAAATCATTGAAAAATCAGAAGCTCTGCTGGGAAAAGTCCTTTCTTGACACCCCTAAACAGTAAACCCCAGTTCAAAGCTCATTGATGACACCTTTAATTATTTTTGACACCTCTTAAATCCATTCTTGGATCCGCCACTGCAGAGGAAACAACTTTTCAACCACAGAAAATCTTCCTAAATAGTTACAAAACCTGTTAAAGAAGAGATATTGACACGGACGTGGGTTGAACACCTGAAAAAGGTGGATGAGACAGTAGCTGTTCCACCAGAGAAGGTTGAGGTGGTTGCTAACGAAGCTAACGCACCAGAGAATATTGCGGTGGATGCACGAGAAAACGTAGTGCACACAACTGAACTAGTTGTGAAACAGAAAGGTACAGAAAAAGGAGACGAACCTCTTGTGGCTGTTTGATTTAAAAATAAATAAAACTTTGTTGCTTCTTATTGTATGGTATGGACTCCTTTTTGATGCGTCAAAAGTTGTTTTATGGACTTGTATTTGATTTCTTGCTACTTAACCGTGGAACGTCGGCAAAATTCCAAGTAGTTTGATAACGACGTAGTATATATTCTAATATAAAAATCTAGTAATTGATAACAACCGGCCTACCCGACATTTGTATTTTATTCCTGTCAACACTGTATGGGGAATCAGGAGAAGTCATTATAATATCTTAGCTTTGGAATATCTTTTTTTTTTTTTTTAAAGCTTTGGAATATCTTTCAACAATGTTCCGCAAAATTTGGGTCCAAGTTTTGGACATCTTGTGGTTAATTGTTTATGACTTGCGAGTTAAACGCTGCACAAATTTAAGATTTGATTTGTTCACCACAAACTTCTTTCATAATCACATTTATATAAACGGTTGTAATAGCATATAGATTATAGAAACCAGTTGGTATTTTTTCAAAATCGCTCTAAATCATAAGCGTTTATACTGACGAAGGTGAGAATTGAGAAATGAACTTTTTACAAATTTATGTTTTGTCTCAAAATAAAATAATATCAAGTGGAACTTTGTCGTATTTTAGTAAATGTATCCATTTTAAGCTCACATAAACGCATATATCCTTACCTAAAATACATTGAGAAAAAACACATTTAGTCCGCCCAATTCGAAATTGCAATTCCTAAGGATTTTGATTTTTATTATTATAAAATAATTTGTGGTGTTACATAAACTATTAATATAATACTGTCGGCTATATCTATTTTAATAATGAAAATAGATACATTAAAATTTTAAGTAGATCTCAACATGTGTCAATAACTTCGTAAGTTCGTGTCTCTAGCATATACTATTGGTTTGACTATTTAGATCCTAGCAGTTGGCATTTCTTATTTATGAAAAAGCTTCGAAGGAGATCTCAAACCATTAATGTGTTCGACCAGAAAAACAAATAAAATTTGACCTCATAGTACTAATGTCAGTATAGACGAATTTATATGATATATATACATTAACTATACCAGTATTGGGAATATGCTTAGGGTGAAGAAAAGAAAATTTCATACGCAACAATTTACCAAATTGGAAAATTTACGGTTGATTAAATATATATCTCACATTAGAGAATCTTGGAGATAATAACGTTTTATTCACTAAACAACAGAATAACTCGCTGACATGGTTCAACAACCATTGAACCTGAATCGATACAACTTATGAAACCAATATGTTAAGAAAGATATCTCAACTAGTTACTACACATTGTCAGCTAAGCTTCTAATCTCAGTCTCCTCCGCGTCCGCGACCCCAACGCTACAATCCATCGAGTCGAATGTTAAATCAAGAAAGTACAACAAAGAAACAAGAACGCAGCAAGTTATGAGCATTGGGATGGGACCAAAGATCCATAAAAACAAAGGCGATGAGAAGTAGAACGCTCTTAGTCCTAACGACCAGAAGTAGCTGCCACGGTTAACAGTTGCAGCCACATAGTCTTGGTTTATCATAAGACTACCGCGACCATGACCACCCGCAGAAACAGCCATGAGCTTTTTGAAAGGGACATTGATGAGAATGCTTGCATGGCTGTAGTAGCGGATTGATTGGACGTTGAGAAGAAACGCCACTAAGAAGCAAACGAGGATTGAGAAAAACTTGATCGAGAAGGCTCGGTCGCTTTTGTCTCCAAACACAAACCAGACCGACCGTTCTCCTGTACCGCTAGTCATTAGGACAGCGATTAGTGAACATAACATTATCGCGGTTGATGCCAATAGAGTTGACGCCATTATGTTGTTTCTTAGCGTTTGAACCGCTAGAACGCCGTTCTTTGATGAATCCTGTTCTCATTTGTTGAAACATAGATCAGTTGCAATCGAGTTGTACAAGAAAACTAAACCCAAAAAGAGGAAAATTATTGGTGGAGGAAACAAAATTGTATTTTGTTTTTTTACATTTTTCTAAAAGAGTAAAAACATTAGCATCCTTTTTATTCCCATTAAATGCAAAGCATCTATTCACTGTCATTAGCTTTCACATTTGAGGACATCTATTGAGATTTTTTTTTCAGAATCTACAGATACGTAAAGAACTTTTATCTATATTTTATGTTATAAGAAAAAAATCTCTCGACAAAAATAATAAACAGTTAGATTCTGTTTCAATATACAAGAAAATTGTTAATTGGTAAAAAAATAAAAAATAATTGTCAACTGGTTAGGCGCATGCATGATGGATGATACACACACATATAAACATGCACAGATTCTCAACGTCTTATCATCCAACACAAAAGGAACTGAAAACGTTGGCAATATTTTCTTTACCACGAAAATCTCTATACATGCATATACACTTATCATTTATCTTATCTTTTTCAAATTGACTAACATTCATCGCTATATGTAAACAGCAAACACTATATGCAATTTATATATGAGTTACACATCTACATCTGTAACGATGTGTATCGATGAGTACTGGATTCTCCTTAGTAATCTCCAACCACCAAATAAAATCAAAGATCCGAGAAGAATCTTTTCATTTATCGGGGGAAATGTTCATCGACTCATGCAGATAAACATGGACAGATCTAAGGCTATGACAAAAAAAAAATTAAATCATCTAAATTTTTATGACATAGCAAATAATATTCTTAAATAATCAAGAAAAAGGAAAAGACCTCCATCATGGCTTGGACCCAGAGGCGGCGGTTAAAGGCGTTGAGGCCAACGACGGTGGAAGATGGACGGTGAATGATGCGGTGGAGAAGCCAGAGATGATAGAAAACCATCAAACCCATCCCTAGTGGCACCAATATGTAATCCAAATACTCAAGCTTCATTTTTCTTAGATCAATGAGATTGATCTAAGTTTACAGAAGAAATTAATAATAAAAGAAAATGAAGGCAGAGCGAAGAGAGATTAAGAGAATCAAAGTGGAGTACGGGTCTTATGTGGACCGTTGCGTATCTAATGCGCTTATGTTTATCTCTCTCTCTTTGTTTCGTTATGTACTTCCCGGATTCTCAGCCGTTTCCTCTCTCACTCTTACCTCCTTTTATAGATTTGAACCTTTATGTATACACGCGTGTATTAGTGTATATGTATATACATACGCACACCTCCACTTGTAAACAACGAACCCTAGCTGTCAGGTTTTGACCGTGTTTTGCCAATGTTTTTATTACCAAAACATACATTTAAAATTATGAAAAATAAAATAATACACGTTTCAACTAATTGAATTTTTTCTTTAACCAACAAAAAATGGATTGTTGTTCACTATTTGACGTGTATTGAATCCCAAAATGCTTAGACTATATTTGAATGGCATTTAAATATCAAGAAAAAGAATCTGTAACTTAAAATGCAATTCAAAACACATTCCTTGATAATCATTTAAGCTTTCAAATTGACATTTGAAATCAGCGGGAGATATCAATGAATTAACAAGAAAACAAATGTTTTTTTGTTAACTCAGGAGTAAGATCCCAGATTCAAACAGATCCACTATTTGAGGTGCGTGATTTACAGATAAATTCACACACTAAATTTTTTAAACAGGTCGAAAACAAAGATACATATCCGTGTAGATATCCAAAAATATCATGCAGTAGTTCTTTCGAGTAGAATTTGAATTCGCAATATGGATGTAGTAAAGAGTCGGTCTTTTACCATTGTATCATGGACATATATAAATAAAAAGAAACGGACGCAAATATGTAAACAATTCTATTTCAACAACTACAACTATCACTCGACCGAAAACTTTTTCCAACAACTCACAACTCAGAAGCGTGCAAAAATATTACGGATTCAAATTTATTAATGTGTGTTTGTGAAATGTAGGGTAACTAAAACTAAAAATAAAACAAAGTGAAAGCAGCAAATTGATGTCGCTTTTAATTGAAAATGAGGAAAATATGAATTTTGAGGAGTGGAAAAAACTTTCAGAGCATAAAGGCCCACTAAAGATCCATGGTGACGTCTGTCTTTACTTCACAGCTGATTTGGCACTGGTATATTCCTTCGATGCTTCCCACTTCTTTTTTGTTTTTGGTATGAATGCTTCCTCACTTTACAACAACAACTCAATTACAGAATTAAAATATTTAATAATGGGTGTGATAAAAATTTAACGCGGCCTAGTAAGATTCGGAAAATTCCAGAAGCATCATTCATGGTCCTAATCTTTAATGCAAGCACAGTAGCCGTAACTCGTTTACACTTAGCAGGATGGAAAATAAATATTGTAATCAGCATTATGATTATTTTATTTTTCCTAAATAGCGACTCAACAAGCATCATAATTTACGTTTACGTTGTGGTACAACTTGCTACAGAGTAGATCCGTTTATTTGTCACTTGCATGTTCTTTCCACAACAACTACCACCAAGTCCAGTTACAAAAAAAAAAAAAACTACCACCAAGTCTTTGGAGCATGATTATTGCAAGTTCCTTAAGATTTGATCCTTAATACATATATATATATATATATTATATATGCGTATATAATTGTTTGCTAAAGATTTTACGGAAACCAAAACCGTTTGATCCTTAATTAAAGAACTTTCGGTTTTGCATTATCTTACATATTTTTTGAGAGTTCAGAAAATATTAAGTTTCGCATTAAATTTGAGCCAGTCACATGTTGTCGTCACCACCAACTAAAAGCCTATCGTTGACTTTTTAGTACAGAGAATTTTAATCAGTCTGTTTAGTTTCAAGTCTAGTATTTGTATCTGTCTCGAACAAAGCATCCGTATTCCGTACCTATATATTTTCACGTTGGTTTATCTTGGATCAGGTTAACACGCGGGTCGTATTCATAAACTGCCAACAAGAAGAGTATAGGGCTACGTGCTTATTATTTACACCTCATAACTAAAACAAGGTTTTTTTTTTGAACTGAGTAACTAAAACAAGGTTCATCGTACTCTTTTCATTTTTTTTTGTTAAAAGTACTCTTTTCATTTTAGACAAATTTAGTTGTCATTTTAGAATTTTGCATACAAATTAAAAGTGAGCTAAATATTTAAGTTTGCGCTTGTTTGACCATTCTAATTATATATATATATTGTTTATCTTAGCTCAGTTAGAAGCAAAAAACAAAAATAGAAAATTTATATTAAAATTATAAAATAACACTTATTTGTAACAAAATTTCTATATACGATAATTAATTTAAAACATAATTTATGTTTTACGATTTGAATTGTGAAATTCTACGAAAATGCATGGCACGGCTAATCAATTCTTTTTTAGATAAAAGTCTTAAATTTTATTATCAGAAAAGTACATAGAAGATATAAAGGTAGAAAATTCAAAATTGAAAGTAAACAGAAACTAAACCTAAGACTTAATCTAAACTTCACAAGGACATACTACAAGCTGAATATCTAACTAAAGGATACATTTCAGTCAGAGCAAACACTTGCCAAAAAATAGAAATCGGAGTAAAACCGAAGACTGAATCCGGTAGAATTTGATAGTACCCGATGATCAGTCCTTAAAATTTGATTCCTAAGAACAGCTTGCGATAAACTTCATAATCTGCAGCCATCATGAAAAGAGGAACACCCGAGCAATCCACCCGCTTAAACAGACAAGCATTCATTTGGAGGGATTGAACTCCTCCATAGAACAAACGGGATGCAAGAAGACAATGATTGAACCAAGACCTTCTAAACCTGCAAAAAATAGAGGAAAATAGTCTATCTAGAGGACTAACTGGTCATCCAAACACTGGGATAACCAGGCTTTCGCATAACAACGACTGAACCAACCTAAGCTTTATGACGACCCCCTGACCCCAAATAAAAGACATGTTCTATTATTACGAATAATTTCTATTTAAATTCTAATAAACCCGGTTAAAAATCAAACGTGTGCAACTGATCCAAAAACCCAATAATGGTTGACATGATAAAACCTAGACTAATCAGATGATATTTATATGTTTTTATTAGATTTTTAATATATTTTTAATAATACATAAATTTGAATAAACTATTTGATATGTTATTCCTAAATTTTGATAAAATTTTACTCTGTCATTTATAAGAAATCAAGAGAACATGATAGAAAATAACCAAATTTATTGACATAATTTAATATTACTTTTTCATTATTGATGATCTATTATAATTTTGTCCTTTTTAGATTTAAAATTTAATTTTATACTAATATTTATTTATTTATTTTTAGCCAAAATCCTAATTTGGTAGACAAATTAATCAAATAATTTGTATTTCATAATTTTGAAAGATTTTTTTTAATTATATTGGTAAATAAAACATAAAACCAGTTGAAACCCATTACAAATAGATCTCAAACCTCTTTAAGTCATTCCATTAGTTTTATAGATTTGTTATAGATTGTAAACGGTTATATATTTGAGACTTTTGATAGAGCATCTCCAGAAAAACACTTTATTTTGAGGTTTGCAAAACTTCATATTTGAAGTTTTAAGTTAGTTTTCTCCAAAAATAAAATTTCAAACTTAACTTCAAAATAATTTATATTTTATGTTATGGTTCTTATATCTATGATACTTAATTTAAATTCATAAAGCTTTATAAATAAATAGCACATATATAAAAATATTATAGAAATATTAATTAACAAAATGATACAATATAATATATAATTTTACATAGAAATATTAAATTACAAGTAAATTACTACATATTCTGTAAATTAGTATATTTGTTAAATTTATTTTCTAATATTACTGTTATCTAAATCTAGTTTTGAAAAATGAACTTATTTTAAAGGTTTTATTTAATTTAATTTTATTTGTAGAAATTAAAATTATAAAAGCAAAATTTGAAATATTTATGAGTTATAAAATTTTGAAGGATTAAAAAGATTAAAGAACAAAATATTTGAGAATTATAAATATAATATATAAATGTAAAGACCAAAATGCAATGAAAAATATAAAACTTAAAATTTAAAGTTTTGAATAATGACATTATATATTTAAAGTTTCACTACTCAAAACTTTAAATTTAAAAATTTGAAGTTTCTTTTTGAATAACAAAAAACTCATATTTGAAATTATATAGTGTTTTTGGGAGATTCTTTTATAGGTTTGTCAATTGACCTCAAACCTGTTCTCACATTAAAGGTTTGGAGCTCTGTTATAGATTTTACGATGGGGGGGCTTTGCTATATATTGTCATTCTACTTATTACGAACACTAACTTAAGTTGTAACTGCATTTGGTAAAAGAAAAAAACAAAGGAATAATTCACATGAAAAATTCATTTCCTATTATTCAGTTGAAATTCATTACGAATATACAATTGTTTTGTTAGATTTCATGGAAGTCCATTAGCTGAAATTACCATTCTATCATTAATATACCTTGGTAGTTAAGGGTAACTGTTAGTAAATGATTTTGTTTTAATAATATTGAATACTGATATAAAATCTTATGTTTTGGCAAAATGTACAAATTCCATTTTTTTACTTTTGATATTTAAACATATAAAAATTCTAAAGTTATAAATTGTCTACTTCAAATTTTTCAAATTCTCAAGTTATAAATTGTCTACTTCAAAATAAAACCAGTACGAAAAAATAAATAAATGAAATATTCTATTTTGATTCTCAAATAATTATATTTCTACGAAATTGTAATTTTTTTTTTTATATTAAAAATCTAATATATTAAATCAATATATGAATAATTTTACAATGACTATGATTTTTACAGTACAATAATTTTTAAAAGTCTCAAGCTAAATATATTCTATTAAAACAAGAACATGATCTATTGATAAAAGTTATGTTAAACTATGTATTCTATTTATTTAAAAGATTATTTTATCAAATTAAATTAGTATTAAATACAAATATAACTACAAAAACTTAAATATAAAAATTAATTTTTAGAAAATTAAAACAAAAATATATCCACCGTTTTAAAAAACGGATCATTAACTATTTAAACGGAAAAAATAGGTCAAACAACACACCGAGTCAAATAGAAAAATAGGGGAAAACCGAGTCAAATAGAAAAATAGGTGAAAATATGGTGAAATTTAGGTGAGGGAGGAGGATTTAAGACTATATAATAAATAACCACTAGATCGCTAACACGTGACTTGATTCTCATTCTCTTTCGTGATAAAACAAACTAGAAATGAAATAAATATAGACGAATTAAGTTAAGTACATGTTTAATCACTAAACAATACTAACAAAACAAAATAAATATAGAGGAATTAGGTTAAGTACATGTTTAATCAATGGGTCTAACTGGTGACCAAGGAATGAAGAGGAATAATGTATTCCTTAATGTTCCTAATAAATTTTACCATTCACAAAGAATAGTCATTCCTTTTCATTCCTTCTCATTCCTTTAATTGTAGAGAATTAAAGAACAAATTTGTTCCTCACTAAATTTGATATGGAATAATCGTTCCTCATTATTCCCCTAATTTTATTCCCATCTATTACTTTCCTATATGTTCCTAGTATTCCCGAGATGGTTACCAGTTAGACCCAATAAAGAATAATAAAACGAGGGAAACAGAAGTGGCGGGACCCGTTTATTAACAGAGTTAAAACGATCATTACCCGTTAGAAGACAGTGTGAGAGAGAGTCTAATCTATAAATATCTTCCCTTCCTCTCCTTCTTCTTGTTCCCTCACTTTGCTCTTCCTCATTGCTCTCGAGTCGAAAATAGGGTTCGTTGACGCGTCTTATCATTCTCCAGGTATGTATCTCTCCTCTCTCTCTCTCTATTCCAGGTATCTTCTCTGTGTATATCTGCTTTCAATCATTAGAAATTTCTTCATCCTTCCCGTCGGATCTGGTAGCTACAGCAGCTTGTGCACCTACAATTTGATTTGATTTTCAATTTTTAATTATCTAATGTGAATTATTTCAAATCCGGATGTTGATTCGCATGAAACAATGATAAATTACTCCATGATCCATTGGCTAGTCGTTGTATCCCGAATTCAAATCTTCTTTGCAACGAATTGTTTTTTTTTTTTTAAATTAGAATTTCTACAAGCTGCTCGGGCCGAGATTATGGGCTTATGGGCCTATGATTAAAGACGATTTGTTTTCTGCAGAGTATAAAACGTTCCGTGGAGCTTTAACAATTCATCAATGGAGGTATTTGGAAAATCTCACATGGTCACCTCTGCGAATGTTATTTACTTGTCTGCGATTCTAGGTCAAGACAGCGACGACCACCAGTCTCACAAATGCGACTGGAAATGCGAGAACGAAAACGTCTGCGGGAACATGTACCGCTGCAAGCTAACGGGACTGACCCACGTCTGTGACTACAACTGTGACCAGAGGATCCTCTACGATAACCACACCTCTCTGTGCCGCGCCAGCGGCAGGGTTTTCCCTCTCTCGCATGCTGAGGAGCAGGCGGTTAGAGGTGTGAGGAGGAAGCTTGATAATGATAGCAACGAGAGTGTTCCTTCTTCTGAGGGTGGTTGTTCGTTTAAGCGTCGTAGGCGTGGTGATGTCCAGCGACACGCTTCTCCTTTTGAGAGGTCTTTCGCTGCTGTGAGCCCGATATGTAGCCCCGCTGGAGACGGGATGGATCTGAGTTAAATCCCAGATGATGATCATCTGTTTATGAGGCTCTTTTATCTTAATTAGTATAACTTACTTTTATCTTTTTTTTTTCTTTCTTGTGGACATCTATGGATAAGAGACATATGTGCTATTATTGCTCTGACAGGGAGGGTCTAGGCATCTCCCCTGCCTGAAAGAGAGCTTTATCTTTATTATTGTTGAACTTTATGTAGTAGTACTTATGTAGGAGAGACTTTATTATTATTATTCTATTGCTCTATTCTGGATCTTACTGCTTTCGTATTTAGGTGATATATAATAATGAATTTTGCTTCTTCTTCTTGGTGATTGATTGTACACGATGTTTATATTTAGGCAGGCTTTTATTTAGCTAGGTATCTTGTTTTTTGGCTAGCGACCTTCCAGTAAGAAGAGATTGACACAGCGTTGTTGGTGATATCTGTAAGTGTGAAGCGACAGGATTTTTCCATGTTGCTAACCGATGCAGCATAGGTTCTTCAGGATAATGATGTTTACTGTTTTCTAGTTGATACCTAATTCTAACGGTTTCTTTGTTGAACTAATCAACTTCCATTTCTTTGATTGATTAGTGCTTTGAGGTTCTGAATGTGTTTTATGTTTGTGCAGGTTTTCCAATATTGAAACTCAGGGAGTTTAGTTATGATTCATTTATGTACATTGATATGATTGCTATGTTTCTGAATTTTGTCTAATTAATAAAGGAGTTAGTCTAACTGTTGGAAGTTTAAAACCTTGCTTTGCAGGTTATTTTGTGTTT
This sequence comes from Raphanus raphanistrum subsp. raphanistrum, assembly GCA_019706035.1. Classification (NCBI taxonomy): domain Eukaryota; kingdom Viridiplantae; phylum Streptophyta; class Magnoliopsida; order Brassicales; family Brassicaceae; genus Raphanus; species Raphanus raphanistrum. The sequence continues at coordinate 20,217,241 of CM033983.1, forward strand.
GTGCTCAGTAGGCAATAACACGGTTGGTTTGATTCACCCACAACATAAGCTGAAGCTCCTTAGCTATGAGAAAAATGAAGGATATAAGAAGGTGCTACCGAGCGAGGGTGTGGATGTGGTTGGCCAACTGTGTGCTAAACTATCAGCTATCATGGTAATTATGTGATATGACGCTTATCGATTTTGTTCAAGCTTTTTGTTATATCATTTACTTGTGAGCTGTGATTATGTACCACTACCTGCGTTGCTCTTGATTTTCATGTTTCTTATTCTCTACCATGTAACGTTTTCCCACTTCTCTCAGGTGTAGACTGCATCTGAGTTTGTGATATTTGTTTATGACCATTGACCAGGTACTAATCTCTCTACATCAATGTGAAGTTACTTCCACCTAAATCACAGTCTTGATAAGTAATCACCTACTCTGAATTATGATCTGAATCAACTCAATAATAAGAAAAACCATGTAGTCATCATCATATAAAATGCGAATTTCTATATGTTGATTCGATTCGTTTTTCTCTTTTCTTCGTTGTTAAAGTTATTTTTATTCTATTTTTTAAGCTGACAGAAAGGTAGAGGATGTAGGCTTTCGATGGTTTGATCTAGAGCCTAGATTTTCCGGGATCGTGCAAGATTCTGTTCCAAAGAAGTTGGCAAAGTATCAAATGTTGACTCGACCGCTACGATAAGATATGGTAAGGGAATATTTCTCCCTTTTAGCTAATGATGGTAACAATCACTAATTCACTATTTATTTAACTTTCCATCTTGTTTAGAGTTAAGAGAAACGAAATAATTTTGTACTTTTGTCTCCGTAGATCGTAAAAGTTCAGTATCATATTTATAAGTTATGGAAACGAGAATGCAAATTTAGTTTGATAGTTTTCCTTTTATCATTTAATATTTGTGGTTAGTATTTGTTTAGTAAGTTTTTACAATAATATTGGTTACTTTTCGAACTCATTTGTCAATGAACTAGAATCTGAATTGAAGTGGGAACATGGTGTAGATTCTTTGAATCTTTTCATAGAGGTTTCATACTAGTTCTATTATATTTCTTAAGAATAATATAATAATTTGGATGAAAAAGAGGTTGGGCAAGTAAGGAAAAGAATTGCCTTGTCGGAGAGGCCAGTGTCCTAAGAGTAATGCTAAACCTTAAGTCCTCGTCTTGCGGCTTGAAGCTTTCTAAAGCAACTTCACCGCCTCAACATTGAATCCTTATTATATTTGTTATAAACCCTGGTCTAGAGATACCTCCCAGCCAAACCATATTTCTGAAATCTTAAACTTCAGTACGATAATGGGAGGATCACCAATGGTTCCCATGGCTGTTTTTGTCTATGTTTCTCTACTGTTCTCTGTTTCTTATTCTTCCACGTTCGTCGTCACCAATAACTGTCCCTTTACTATTTGGCCCGGTACTCTTTCAGGCTCTGGCACCCAACCACTACCCACCACGGGGTTCAGGCTTGATGTGGGACATTCTGTTAAGATCCCCTCGGTTCTAGGCTGGTCAGGTCGGATATGGGCTAGGACCGGCTGCAACTTTGATGCTAACGGCGCGGGGAAATGTAAGACAGGTGACTGTGGTGGGAAGCTGGAGTGTGCTGGTAATGGTGCTGCTCCTCCCACATCACTTTTCGAGATTACGCTTGGTCACGGTTCTAGTGACAAAGATTTCTACGATGTTAGTCTCGTTGATGGATACAACCTCCCCATAGTTGCTATCCCAACAGGTGGTGGCCAAGTTGGAGCTTGTAATGCTACAGGATGTGTTGCTGATATCAACGTTAGCTGTCCAAAGGAGCTTCAAGTGATGGGAGAGGAAGAGCAAGAAAGAGGTGGTGGAGGAGGAGTTGTCGCTTGCAAGAGCGCTTGTGAGGCCTTTGGATTAGACCAGTACTGTTGCAGCGGTCAGTTTGCTAACCCAAACACATGCCGGCCGTCTTCATACTCTACCATCTTCAAGAGAGCTTGTCCTAGGGCTTATAGCTATGCTTTTGATGATGGAAGCAGTACATTCACTTGCAAGGCTTCTGAATATGCCATTATCTTCTGCCCTGGCAGGTATGTAAAAACCATTTATCCTTCACTTTTCAGTTTGTAACAATGCTCTCTGCAGGTTCTGATCGAACATGTATAACTTCTTGTTCCAGGGTAAAAAGACCAAGCAGCCAAAACTCGGACCCCCCTAGCCAGCCTCAGACTCCATACGGACAACCTATGGCTCCTCCGACCCAGAATCCATACGGTCAACCAACGACTCCCCCGACTCAGAATCAGTATGGTCCACCAATGGCTCCACCAACTCAGAATCCGTATGGTCAACCTATGGCTCCACCAACTCAGAATCAGAACCCGCCTGGACCAAACCAGAATCCGATGACTCCTCCACCTCAGAATCAAAATGGGAATGGGCAGTTTATGATGCCTCCTCCCACTGTAAACCAAGCTCCAAATGACCAGTTTATGAATCCGCCAATGGAGGATGAGAGTCAAAGAGCTGAAACTGGGAAGGTTGCCAAGAGCTCATCCTCGTCTGACATTCTTAGACCTTACCCTGTCTTGTTGCTTCTTGGCCTCTGTCTAACTGCTTTGAGGCAATCGTGTACGACATGAATCATCACTATTACTTTTTATGAGAATTGGAAAGAATAAAAAATGCCATGTTTCAATGTCTTCCCCGAGATTCTGAACTTTATTCAATATTTTTTTATTACCTTGAATTGTTTGAATAGGCTTCACAACTCATCAGTACTATACTAAAAGGAAGATAACAAGCCCTCTTAGAATGTCCACATCAGATTGGAAAATCAGCCACTCAGGAAGCAGCATACGTCCACGTCACTTTAATTTCATCGATTTTTTTGGTATGGGCTTTTCATTCTCGGCCCGTCTGATATGTTGATAACCAAATGTTATCTAAGCCTATTTTCGATTAGAATTGAGCTAACGTTTCTCAGTTCATCCGCCATCGTTTCATGTGTCGACGACATAACCCTAACTTCCCCCTCTCTTCATCACCTTTCGTCTTCCATCTCTTCCCTTTCTCTTCCGCCATATCCGTTTCCAGTAACTTCACCACTAATTTCTGTAATCAAACCTTCATAACCCTCATTCAATGGACCCCTTTCACCTTCTTCTCTGTTTTTCTATTTATACATCTCCTCTCTTAGCACATCGACCCACAAAACTCATAAAACTCTCTCAAACTTTTCTCTATAGACCGCTCCTCCAACTCTTCATGCTCCGGCGACCGCAAGAACAGTGGAAAGACCGTCGCCTCCTCTGCGACTGCGAACCCTAACGGCAATCCGATGAACCCAAACGGCGCTACCGACCTCTCCTCCGCGCATGGCGAGCAAGTCATGTTCTTCCGAGATGTTTCATTCGGGCCACGCGAAGCAGTTGTGAGGTTCCGTCTGATTCACTTCTGGGAGGCTCGGAATCCAAACACGAAAATTCTCATCGGACAAGAGATGCTCCTTATCGACGAAGAGGTTTGTCTACCTATTTTTTCTTCTTCCATTTGATTTAATATATTGGTTGATTGCATTAGGATTTATATTAATCGAGGATTTCAATTTGTCTGTAATTTTTTCTTCTTCCTCTTGCTTTTGCTGGATTTCCATTTTGATGTTGCTTTATTATAAAGGCTGCCGAGTTATGTTCCAAGTAAATATGCATATATTTTTTAGTATCTGAAATTTCTTTTAAAAAGTAGAGTACCCATTTAAAAAACTGAAATTGACTATTGGTTTTCTTTGAAGTATCAGTAAGTTTTGGGTGTGTTCGTTTCCTCTATGAAATTGACTGTTAAATTATCTAGCCGTAATTTTGTTTTGTCAAGAAATTACACGCAAGTTCATTGTCAAAGTCTCAGACCATAATTTGACAGGCAAGACTAAGGCCATAACTGTCACAAAGATACTCCCACCAGAAGCTCCACTTCAAGCAACATCCGATGGTATCCCGAAGACTGGTGTTGAGGAATCTGGTCCTTCCAGTGGCGTTGGAGAAACTGCTGGTGATAGGGCTAGGAAAGCTGCTGAGAGTCTTGAGTCAGAAGAGGCCAAGCATTACAAGAGTGGCTAATATAGCTTCATCCTATCTCCTTTATGCAGTGATTGTTTTTGCTGCAGTTCGAGTACTGATTTTCTGTTTCTCTTATGACTTTGCCTGCTTTTAAAAGTTCAGACTATTATCGATTTTCTGTTTCTCTTATGACTTTTCCTGTTTTTAATTTCAAACTTCAGACTTTTATCTTCCTGTTCAAGTTCTTTGGATTCAATTTTCATTAGGTGGTTTTAATTATCCCTTCAAGCAATTTACTTGCCTTATTATGATCATTTGATACTACATGAGTATTAGCATAGTTTACTTTCACGACTAGATAGACATTAAGATATAAACTTTACAGATTAGAATAGCACTGTTGTTTTAACATATTGAATTCACTACGAAAATACCAATATGGTAACATGAGTATAAATTATTGAAACTGAAATTGGAGTGATGGTTACGATAATAAATTGTATTCCAATGACAATCTCCAGAAATTAATGATGAAATCTTTGGTGAAATTAGCATTAAGTTCATTGTTTCATAAAAGGCAAGTATCTATGGTAATGAAGACCTTCTCCCTTCAAGACCTTCTTCTCCCTTCAAAAACGTGAATAGACCATCTCTAAACACACAGGAAAAAAAAACCTACAGTTTTGCGGGATCAAAGTGTACGTTTTAACAAATTTTGCAGATAAAGATTTTGCAGATTACACTTCTCCTTAAAGTGTAAGGTTTATAATATCACCGAAAGCTCTCCATAGCAAGAGCCATAGTCAAAGATGTTGATGTTTTATTGATTGCATACTAAGGATTGGATCTTGGACGAAATGAAGAAACCACCTCCAACCAACGATCTGGACATCGGAGGTAAGACGGATAATTTCTTGAGTGTTTCGCTTTAATGATTTCACATATTTAGATCTAATTGACTTAGGGTCCTACACTACAATTGGTACGTAATTTGTATATGCTTAAGAACAAAAGTGCGTACAGAATTATGAAGTCACACAATATAATAGTTTTATTTGTTTATATATCTTTATACGTATGGGAATTATTAATTTACTCACATAAGATTCTAAGAAACATAATTACCTTCATATCTTATATATAATTTATATATATGTAAATATAATATTTTATATTTGTCAGCTATTACTTCCATAGTTATAAAACAAATAATTTTTTTCAAAACTATCTAATGAAAGATACAAAAAATGTATTATATTGTGTGCACTACTGTGCGAGAAGATCTATGTAACATCACATTAAAAAGGGCAGAATGATATGTTTAAAGTTTTCATCTCTAGAAGTATAAAGTAACACAATAGTAGAGTTCTATATGTTTACATATATTTATAATTATGGAAATTAGTAGTTTAGTCACATAAGGTTTTTACAAACATAATTTTCTTATTTACTTATATGTAATTTATATATGTGGAAATAAAATATTGAAATAAAATATTTTAACATTTCTCAGCTGTAATTTCTTCTAAATCAAGTAATATTTTTTTTAAGGTCACACCAGAGAGTGAACATCTGCTCCTACCCTGATGATAAATATCTCTCTTCTTCCAAGTATGTCTACTTATACTATGAATTAAAATAATTGATTTATTTTACTAAGTTGTGCTCACTGAATTATTTCAAAATAATTTCAGGCTCTCTACCTCAAAGAAAATCCCAACAGACTACACTTCTTCTTCTTCAGAAACTCCAGCATCCTATTTATGAAATTCACTTTTTTGTTTTAAAACCTTCCTATTGATTCTGCTGTACTCGCGAAAACAACAAAAGTTTGAAAACAGTTTATCTTAATTATGCTTTAGTATACTTAACTAATACAAATCCTTTTTAATGCGCTACTAAATAATAAAAAATAGTGTTTTCTTAATTTTTCTAAGAAATCATTTGTGTTTTCAATCTATGATACCAGTAGAGTATTCTTGAATGTTTATACTGGAAATGAACTAATCATAAGAAAATAATATTTTTAGATCATAGTTTCGGTCTGAAAATATATTCAAAACCCTTCAAATTTGTACATAAAAATCATTTTTAATAGTACCATAACAACCTCATTGTATTTTCTAAAAAAGTAATTTTAAAACCAACTAATATAGAACAATAATTTTAAATAAATTGACTGAGTTATTGCGACCAAGCATCAAATCTAATATATTCTCATCTTTTACACAAATTTATACATACAAAGTAAATTCTTAATTCAAATTAAATATTTCAAACAAGACAAAACAAAAATTAAGCCCATTTTCCGCGCGTAGCGCGGACAAACCCTCTAGTATATGTAAAACTTGTCTATTCCATGTATATAGTGTTGTCTCAACTGAATAAAGAAAATTACAAGATTTTTAAAAACAAATAAAGGGATATATCAAGATCATAACTCATTTCTTGGGTTTTGTTTTCTTAGGAGCAGAACTTCTAGCCTTCTTTGCTGGTTGCTGCTTCTCTTTAGTTGGTCTTCCTCTCTTTTTCCCTACAACCTGCAAACATTCCACAAAAACATCCTTTACTATCGGCCAACCATATAAGTGATTTCACGAGAAATCCTTAGTTTTGCTAACGTACATTTTCACTTTTAGCTTTGGCTTTGGCTTTGCCATTTGCGTTAGTTACCTCCGCTGCAGCTCCACTTTGATCAGCTGGCTTTGAAGCAGTCTTGCCGTTTTTGTTAGATTCATCGTCTGAATCAAACGAGAAACCCTCCAGAGTGCCTATAATAGGTCACAAAGTTAGCTGGAGAAGTAGGCATTTGCGTAACACAATAGTGCTACAAGAAAATAAGGTAGTAATAATGTCATTTCGCTCAAAAGAGAGACAGAAAACGAGCTGACCTTCCATCATTGTTTCTGCTTCATATACATTAGATTGTGGTGTTAGCTGTATGAAATCATTCATAATAGCTTCAATCTGACAAGGAAACATATGATCCAAAAATTAGCTTGTTACTACAATCTATGTTTGTTACTCCAAACTAACAGCTACAGACTAGTACCCAAGAAGTTTAAAGCTTCAAGAAAAAGATCTACGCGATTGCAACAAGAAAGCGCAAGAGAAATATTACTAACCTTTGCCTCTGTCTGGCCAACGTTAACCTGAAATGCAAGATTTCAGGTGTGAGGAATTGCATGTAACTAGTGCCCCTTACAAGATGAAAAGAAGGTACAAGGAAAAAAAAAACGTACAATGCAAAACGTTCTGGATGGAACAATTGTTGATTTATATATGGTTCCTGAAACATGAAATTGTAAAATGTTAGTGGAGAGACTCCAGCCATGAACTGATTCTTTGAAGTGTAGTACGTAAGATAACCAGTTCTGTTATACTCAGTAGGCATAGTTGATTTTCTATCACATGTTTTGCAAGGAAAAGAAAACACACAGAACCATTTTTAAACATCAGAAGAAGCGTAAAGAATGATTGGGGGACATGCCTTTCAAGTCCAAGTACACGTCCTGGGTTGTGTCTGACACAACCACACGCCCAACAGCCCCCATGTCTCCACTTAAATCTATAGAATCCCCTTCACACTCAACGAGCACCTGTAAAATTAATTCTGTGCTTTATCTTCAACTTTACTCTAATATGGATGAAGTTTGTTTTTCCGTAACATCTACCAGCCACCATAGCAAAGATAAATAAACATTGAGTGTAAAGCCATGTGCAAAGAAACATATCTGTATTACCTTTGTGCGATTCACCTTCTCAGAAAGTACCAAAGGCAACCTAGAACTTGAGCCCTGCAATTTATAAATCTGGTCAGAAGGAAGAACCATAGAAGAAACAATGATAGATGGTACTAGCAAAAGATTCTTACAGAAGAAGGCTTGACATTCTTATCCTTTTTTACTTCCTCGGCTACTGTTGCATCTGTATCTTTATCTGCATGATAGAGGAACCGTTAAATTACTTTAGAATAATCCTAAAGTCACAAAGGCTTGGTTGAATTTATACCTTCAGTTTTCAAAATTTCTGGTTCACTGTTTTCTTTCTTGGGTGACTGGTGGCCACTATTTGCCTTTTTCTTCGGAGATTTTTTCTTTGGAGCCTTCTTAACCGCAGGTTCTTTCTCTTTGGCTTGAATAATAATATCCTCATCCTTTACAGTTGCCGTAGTCACTTGCTGACTCATTGGTTTACTAGATGGTGGTTCAGAATCAGATGAGACAAACCATACATAATCATCTCCTTCCTGATAAAGAAAAGAAAAAGATACACATTAACCTGTCAACTTCATCCCAAACTAAGAATTAGCATTTTTAACAAGACTAAGACAGGTAGAGAACAACAGAAAACGACTGCCACCTAATCTCATCATCATTCATGCAGCTGGGAGGCTTCTATAGAGGAGAGTTTATAACTAAGAAATCACTATCTCAAAAGAATAGTATTCTATCTATCAAACAGATGCATGCAAACAAGAACACTAACTACCCATTAAGACAAGTAGAGGCAGCAAAACGCACAAACGTTTCTTACTTTAGCGTCCTTATGCTTGCTAGAGTTCTCTTCACCGTCAACTTTATTTCCATTCTCCTTCTCTGCAAATTGTTCAGATAGTCAAAAACATGCATTTAAGAGCTCAACAGTCAGAACATCAGTCCCCAAAAATCAGAAACTGATATAGTCTCTCACTCACTCACTCTCTCAAGAAAGAAATGTTTCCTAATACCTTCAAGGTCAATACTAGCCTCTACTTTCTTCTTCCTCCTAGAGAACACCTGCTCGATACTCACTTGCTTGGTCACCAACTTCGTTTTGGAATCCTTCTTAGACAGAGACTCCGAGGACTCTTTGTCCACAATAGCAACAGCATCACCGTCACCAGTCACAGGAAGAGACGATGTGGTTTCAGATTCCCTGCAAGGACTATCATCTGAAGAAGATAGTGATAACAATGAAGTGGTGGTGGGTGCCTGCACACACACACACAAAAACAAAAACAAAAAAAAAGCTTCCACCTTTCAATCCAGTTTCTGTAATAAAGCAAACCCATTTTAACAAAAAATAGAATTCGGATTGAATCAAATAAAGTTTAAACCTGGAAAGATCGAAGCCAATCGGGAGATCCCTCTCTGGAGCTGCTGCTCATAATTCACTTCCTTCAGAGCTCAAAATTTTCACCAATTCGAGCTTCTTCCGACTTCAACGTCTACTCAATTGAAACAAAAACAGCTCGTGGATACATGCATTATCAAAACCCTAAAAGAGATCTTAAGAAATCATGGATTCGATGAAATCGAAGCTCACCTTAAGAAGAAGAAGAAGAAGAAGAAGAGGAGGACGAATTTGAAAAGTTTCGATTCTACGGAAGCTGAAATCCGAAGATGAGATCTAGATTGACGGAGGGAAGGGAGGAAGGAAGCGAAAGTTTCCGCCGGCGGCGAGACTGAAGTGTGTGAAAGACGCGGGAAGATTGGCCACAAACCGCATTGTTCCGGTTTCTTAGTGTTTGTACAAGGCCCAATTATGTGTAACTGGATCCAAACAGGTACAAATGGGATATGAATAATGAGCCCAAGTAGATCTTAACATAAATAAAAATGTTTTGGATTTTATAAAGATTGGTCCCCGACATGTCTAAATATCACCATATTTTGTTTAATCAAACCAAAAAAAATTGATGTTAATGTGCATGTGACATGCTACGGTTAATATATTGCTTGATATAATTTAGTGTATGATTTCATAAAAAAAAAAGTATGGTATCTAAATTTTTCAAAATTTGATAACTTAAACAAATAAAATAAAACTGAAATAGTTAAATCAAATCAAAAGAAATAAGAGTATAAAATATACATTGATAATTTATCTTCGTAAACCTTTGAAATTAAAATATAAAAATAATATTTTTAAAAATTAATTAAAAATTTATTTCAAAATAAAAATATTAATTTAAAATTATTATATTAACCTATGGCGCATGAAAAGGCCCAGTTAGGTCTAAAAACCCAAAATAGATCTTAAATGGACCACGAACATAAAAAGCCCGACTCGATCTTAAAGGCTTAACAACGACAAACACATCTTACCAGAAACGGAGACGGCATTGTAAAAACGAGGTAAGATAAGAAGAAGACAGAGTGAGACGAAGAGAACAAGAAAAGTGTGAGAGGAGAAGAAGAAGAAGATGGGGAAAGACGTAGTAGCGAAGAAGCGTGGAGACGGAGAAACAATGGCGGTGATGAGCCTCCAGGAGAATCCAATCCAGCAGCTTCAGGTCAAGTTCAAAGAGGCGGAGACCGGTTTCAAGTCGTGGCTGTCCAAACAGAAGCTGCCCGTTGAAGCCGCCATCGTCACCGCCATGGGAGGCGTTCAGGGAGCTTTCATCGGTGGTCTCATGGGTACTCTCTCCCCTGAGATGCCGCCTCAGACTGGCGTGGACCCTCAGGCCATGGCGTCGTTGCAGCAAACTCAGGTCCTTTGAAACCCTCGCAAAAAACCCTAACTTTGATTGATTTTTGATTTCGTTTTCACCATTTTATTGCTTTGCTGTGTTGTGTAGGCTCTTGTGGGTGGGCCCTTGGTCCAAGCTCGGAACTTTGCTGCTATTACTGGTGTTAATGCTGGTATTGCTTGTGTTATGAAGCGGATTAGAGGCAAAGAGGATCTTGAGTCTGCGTAAGTTTTTATTTTTACTTTTTTATCCCTGAAAGTTTGCAGCTTTAGCTTCTGATAAGCTTTTGTATAGTGAGACGATTAGTATCTGCATCTAGTTTTAATGTTTGGTTAGTCTTTAATATATAGTTTGAGACAAGTTACATGTCGTAATCATCATTTATTTGCATTCTCTCTCTCTCTCTGAATCAGCTCTCATTGGTTTTGGCCTCTTGTGTGAACATATTTGATGGTTAAAGAATCTCTGTAGTTTACTTGTTTTGTTGTATGTGTGTGTGCAGTGTGGTTGCGGCGTTTGGATCTGGAGTGGCATATTCTCTGGTGAGCGCAGGGTTACAAGGACAGCCTATGAATGCAATCACCACTGCTGCTGGTTTCTCTCTTTTTCAAGGAGTTTTTTTCAAGGTGAGTTATGATCATATATATAGGGAGGAGACTGTACTGTTCTTGAAATTAGGCAGGTGCTTCATTAAACATGTGTTTCTTTTTTTTTCTGTCTTGTTCAGTTAGGGGAAAGGTTCTCTAAACCAAGCGTTGAAGATCCATACTATGCTCGGGCGAGATCTATGCTGCTGAAACTGGGTCTAGAGAAGTATGAGAAGAACTTCAAGAAGGGTTTGTTGGCAGATCCCACTTTGCCATTGCTCACTGATAGGTAACTTAGCTCTTCAACTTTTCATTTTCTTTATCAACTAAAACTGATCTCTGTCTGTGTGTGTGTGACCAGTGCGCTTAAAGACGTGAGCATCCCACCGGGACCAAGGCTACTGATACTAGATCACATCCAGAGGTTTGAATCTAGCTTTTAGCTCTGTTTTCAGATACATGAATCTGTGAGATCACTGAATTTGTGGTGGTTTTGTTGGTACGTTTAGGGACCCTGAGCTGAAGGGTAAACGAGGAAACCGTGGTTGAGACTTGAGAAAGAGCATCTTTGTATGTTTGGCATAATCTTTGTATGGTTTCGTTATCAAGTATCTCAAGCACAATTAGTTTCTTGTACGGTGGTATTATTATTTTTATTATTATACTATTATTGGCTCATGTTGCTAGCAATAAACTTGTAATATCTTCTTATGAACTATGATTACAGATTACTTCGATTACCAATTTATGATTTTTATTTTAGTCAAAAGACTCAAAACCCATAAACTTGTATCTCTTATTACTTCATCCAAATCATTTTAGGGATTTAATATTGTGAAAAGGTACATCTTCAAATTAATATCTGATGAATTTCAAGTGTTACAAGAATATGTGATTTAAAAGTTTACTTGAGAAACCTTGTGTATCTTCCTTAGCCAAAGTTTAGACCAAATTTTCTATCTACATTTTTTAAAAACACCTTAAGTATATCAAATGTAAGAATTCACATTCTATCTGAATTTAAATTGACAATCAAAACTCCTAACTATGCAATTATTTAGTTATCCAATTTAACAGAAATTTAAAACATGAATTTGAACAAACTTATTGATGGGTTTTATGGCCCATTGGTTGGTTTGGTTAGGTTTATTCCTATAGTACAAGTAACCATGTACCTTACACTAAATTATCTTAAAAGAACATGTCAATTTAAGTTTAGTAACCATGTGCGACGCCTTTTTATATGCACAAGGACATGAACTACGCGTACTGTTGAATCTATTGTTGGCCTAAAATAAGCCTAATCTGAATCCGGCGACCAAACAATGCTTTCTTACAAGGTTCATTAATCATTATTGGTTAAGAAAGGACGCACGTTGCTATATAATTTTTGGAAGCATTTGAGCAAAATATATAACTATCGCAGAAATATACAAATATTCATTATTAAATATTTGGTTATGTTGAAACTTCTGCTATATAGTTCTAGAGTAATGATGCTCCTTTGTAAAAACAGTTTCACATCTCCTTGTCCTTGATGAACTGTTTAACCAAAATATCTTCACAAGAATAATAAGCAAAAATCACTTAATAATCAAATATGAAACGTCATTGTCGGTTGCTCGTGGGTGGTGGTCATTGTGCTTTAAAGAAAGAAATACTGTAGTGTTTTGGCTTTAATGATGAAATAATACAATATTCTGAACTGTGTATGATTGTCTTAATATTCATCACGTTCTCTTTATATTTTTGTCCAGTAAGATGTATAAAACATACACAATGTTTTTCAAGCAAAAGACCGATTGCGTTTGATTTATCGAACCATAACCATCCTGACTTTCCTTTAAAGTCCGGTTGCGTTTCACCATTCAAAACTGTGCTTGCATAAGAAATGGTTTATTTAAGTTGGGCATCACATCAACGTCTAAAACAACTAATATAAATACATCAATAACTCATATTTTCATATATACTCATGAAAATGATTCGGATGCATATGATGTGAGGCTATGGGATTTCCCCACCAAGTATATCCTTCTCTATAGGGTTTAGCTTTACTATTATTTCTGGTAAATATCACATTAGCTACACCATCCTTTTATGGTCGCCCGAATCTGTTGAACAAGGACATTCTTTTGAGATAAGAAAAACGATTCAAACTCCATACTATTTGCATTTGCATTTACATCTGACAATAATACAATTCAATATATTTTTTTGTAAAGCATATATACGTATACACAAAATAGAAACATAATGTCTTTTCCTGTTTCGATTTTGTTTCTGCATTTACAGTTCAGAAAAAAAATTGATTGAAAAGGATAAACTATATATATATATATATGTTCTGAATGTTGTGGTTGTGGTTGCGGATAGGAGATCCATGTATGTGATTCATGGTTGAAGAGAGTTAAGCTAAGTTTTAGTTATGGCACAAAAGTACAACATGTGCTCCGATTCACTATCTGTTTTCGTGAAATAAACTTGATATGTAATACTCTTGAAAGACCAAAACGAACGTTGGAACGGCACTAGAGGTCAGCGATAGAAAGCCAACAACAACAAAACACATATACTGAGTTATTAGTAAATTTTTGATCAAAGATGACATTTCAAATACTTGAGGCTTTCTTACAATTTTTCAATTGGATATCTCCTCACATATGAATTATGAAGAGAAACAATAACAAAATAAACGTTCTTCCTTTGTTAATTGCGTTTCCGATCCAAATTGTTATAAAAAAAGTCAAGAGGCTTTGTACTGTCCTGTTATATGTCAAACTAACAGAGCTTTAATTTTCAAAGACTTTCATTACCTTTTTTTTTATAACATGGATTTTTGTTTACACTAAAATTTCCAAGCAGAAATTTGAGATCTATAAACAATAAGAAAAAAAAACGAAAAACTCTACAGATTGGCACTGATATGAGCCAATATTGTAAATTAAGATAAATGCATATCAGTCTAAGAATCTATCCTTACACATACATATGTGTCTATCAATCTAGGGCGAGGCTAAATCGGAGGAAGAGAGACGAGAGAGTTCGTTCACGAGGAAGAGGATGCGAGATTGGTAATCACGCGCCTGGTCGAGCGATTCGGCTTCGAGCTCGGCAAGCTGAGAGCAGAGACGCTCCTCGGCCTCCTCAGCCACCTGCGTCCGCCGCCACAGCTGCAACATCTCTTTCCTCATTTCCTCCACCGCTCTTTCCATCTCTCCGTTCTTCCGTCGTAGCTCCTCCACCTCAGAAGCCGCTACCGTCACAAAATTTCCTCCTTTCCCCATTTGTTTTTCGAAGTTTCTTTGTTTTTTTTTGGTTGAGTTTTATTTTTTTTGTGTTGGCTTTGTGTTTGTGTTCTTGTTCTTCATATGGGTTCTTGAATGGTCCTATTTTATAGGCGTCATGGTGACTGGCCTTTGGGTGGGTAAGGGTATATGTCTAGGTTCAATGTATCTCTTGTTCTCGTTTTCTTTTCTTCTGGTGAGTTATTTTCTTCCTCTAGAATATTTTGTTTTTTTATTATTTTCTGACACACGTTGGATCCCACTATACAATTGTCAAAATTTGTGTGGTGCAACAACAATATTCGTAGAGCTAGGAATGTTGTTGGAGATTGGATTCAAAAAAAAAAAAAATTACGAGTATTTTTGAGAAATACAAAATTTTATGACAAAACTAAAAGAATTCTCCACTTATACAATCGATTTTAGTCTATGGCATAACTCGCTATACTTTTAGCTTTGATATGTGGTAATACTCTCGTCAAAAGTTCTTTTTTATATCTAGAATACACAAGATAAATCTAAAAAGTTTGAACCATATATGAATATGTTAATTTCCGTGTGGCATTTTATTTGCAAGGCCCATGTTATATGAATTTCGTTCTATATTTTCCGAATGTCTCTTAGATGACATGTAAAAATAAACAAAATAAGAATTTTCACTACCTTCTTTTTTCTAGGAAAAATGAGTGTAGTGGAAATCATTTTCTAACCTTTATCCTTTCCACTTATATATTCCGCCAATTAAAGCCACCATAAAGGAATGATGTTGTGAGAGCTAGCAAAGCCTTGTCGACGTAATCATTTTCCCACCTCTTTCTCTTAATTGGACAGTTTCTACCAAAGTCAATAGCCGTCACAATTATACAACTATTTACTCCCTCTTTTTTTCTTTTGAACGGCAACTATTTACCCCCTCTTATTCTTCTATAGTTAAGACTTAAGAGCAAGTCACTTATTTTTTTATTCTTTATAAAAATTAACTATCTCGTGATTGCTATGTTATGTATATAGGAAATGTTACTATGAAGAGTTTTTGTCTTCATATGAATGAAGTGGTAACTGATTCGCATCTGTTTCTGCTGTATGTGAAAAATATCTGTCTGATTTAAAGTAATTTTACAGAATTATAAAGAAAACTAAACAATATTCATGAAACATGGCAGGTCACGACAAATCACTAGAAAAATCTAAGAAAAATGTGTCACGCCAGACTTGCCATAGTTCAAAAACACGTCCAGGTTCAATGCATCTTGTCGCTCTTTCAAACTCACACATTTTTTATCGGTTCCTTACATTTATATCACTCTATCTCTTATGCTATTTTACGTAGATACTAGATCATGACCCGCCCGGTCGGACGGGTTTTTATTCAATTGTAAGCACGGATTCTGTTTTGTTTATGGAAACACAAGATTTGTTATAAAACTTGTGTTTTGATTATTTTTTGTACATTACGAAGTTAATTTTGTATTGCCCCCAAAACTGGTCTTATGTTTCCATGAATGAAGTACTTTAACGCGAATTAGCCAATTGTTTCTTAATGATTTGACACTATTTAGTAATCGAAAAGTGCTTTGTTTCGTTATAGTTGTTTTTTTTAGGTGATCGTGGATGTGAAAGATGATTATAAAGACCAGTAATTACAGTTTAATTTTAATGCAAAGGAACATACTTTACTCCCAAATATTTTGATAAACATATAAGTAATCTATAATAAATATCAAATCACGTGAGATGTTCACCGAGATATTATGCATAATTGAAATGACTTGGAGAAAGGGTTTTTCCATAAAAGATTTTATTGCAAAGTAATTTTTTTTTGGTTTTTGTTATGTAAATAAGAATATACATTGAAATTTCTATAATAATAGAAAGATTTTCTATATAATTTATTTTACTTCAGATTTAAATCCGGATGTTTATTTTACGAATATACTACGCAAATATTCCCTAATCCAATTGCCTAATCTATAATAAATACCAAATCAGGCAATATGGTCACCGAGGTATTAGGCATAATTGATATGACTTGGAGAAGAGATTTTTCTATAAAATATTTTATTGTTAAGTAAAAATTAAGGTTTTTATTTTGTAAATTACCGGAAGTATATATATATATATATATATAGATAACAATTGTTAACAGAAATATATGAACATTAAAATCGAAATATCGTGCTGGATCAGTTTGAAATGAAAAAAAATTACTAATAAGGATGTAACCGATCGAGATGAACTTGTGATATGAACCCGAGTTCAAAAGTGGACCTTTTTTGGACAAAATATTATTATGGCATCTTATTAAATAAATTTCAAATGTTAAATCTACAGTATAACCTCTTTAAATTAATATTCGATAAATTAATACACACTAAAAATCTCTATAAATTAATATAATTTTATAGTTTCAAATTGAGTTTTTGAATCAATTAGTATATCGATAAATTAATAATCTCTATAAATTAATAAAAATTGAAATTTTGGTGTAGTCCCAACATTATTAATTTATAGAAGTTTCACTGTATTCTATTAAAAATTATTCGATATTAGTTGGTTCATCTATCTCATGTATGTGTCTATAATTAATCTATCTAATATTATTTGTACTAATACAATGAATATAGCCAATGAAAATGAATAGTTTGTGTGTATAATATATTATATACTATAAATGAAACAGTATAGGGTAATATTATTATTCTTTTTTAAACCAAAAAAACTTAAATTTAGAAAAATTACATTAATAACCATTGGTCTATAGATTTTTCCCTAACCATTGGATACTTTGGTAGGAAATTTACATTATAAAATACTGAATAACGGATAGTGTTTACATTACACTCATTGTTTGAGATAGTGAGGGTCTCTTTTACAGCATCTCGTAATAAAGAACAGAATTTTCCTTTTGAACGATGTAGGATAATGGAAATGGCCAAATTTACATTATTAAGAATATATGATATAGTATGTATGATAATGTATTCATATATAAATCGACCTAGAATAATATATGGAATATGGTCAAACATAGATGGATGCC
Organism: Raphanus raphanistrum subsp. raphanistrum; assembly: GCA_019706035.1. Classification (NCBI taxonomy): domain Eukaryota; kingdom Viridiplantae; phylum Streptophyta; class Magnoliopsida; order Brassicales; family Brassicaceae; genus Raphanus; species Raphanus raphanistrum. The sequence goes on from CM033983.1 coordinate 20,234,650, forward strand.
ATATTCAGTTATGATACGTTTAATAAGATAGACTATTAGGTCGGTTATGGTATGCTTAATATATAAAGGATGATGTGTTTAATTAAAATATAAGGTCTATATTAAAAATCCACTTAGAAGAAGTTGTAATGTTTCTGTTTTAATAATATAGATATGTGTTCACATTTAAGTCTGAATCGATTTTGGATTTATAATTGAGGTTTGCTTGAGCCAAATGAAAAGTTAGTTATATATTCCAAAGACTATTTACCTATTTAGTCAGATTACTAAACAAAAGAAGAGATTATGGTAATTTACAAAAAAAGAAAGAAGAGATTTTGGTCAGATTTTGTCATTTTTAAATGATTATTTAAATTAGTAATGCATAACACAGAGTAGGCACGCCAACTGTTGAAATGTTTAGTTGGAATATGCTCTATGGATGCTGATCAGTGATCACTATCTCCTTATAGCTAATTAATGGGGAAAATCGCATAAAAAATCCTGAAAGTGGCACTTACTGACACTTTAAACTCTGAAGCTTTTTCACTAACACTTTTAACCCTGAAACTGACATTTGTGTCATAAAAAACCTTCAAACAAAATAAATGACCTGTTTAGCAGGTAAAAATAGTGATTTGTAGGTTATTTCCAAAAAAAATTATTTAATTCATAAAACTAAATAAAAAACCAAAAATAAAAAAAACTCAGAAAATTAAATAAAAGTTCAGAAAATTAAATTAAAAATAAAAAAAAATCGTAAAAAATTATAAAAATTATTATAAAATTCAGAAATTAAATAAAATTTCAGAAAATTTATTTAATTTAAAGAAAATTAAATAAAAATCAGAAAATAACTAAAAATCAGAAGTTAATAAAATTCAAATAAGTAAATGAATAAGATTAAATCGAAATAAAAAATTAAATAAAAATGAAATAAAATAAAATAAATTATAAAATTAAATAAAAATTCATGAATTTCACAAATAACAATGTTTTTTAATAAACATCAAATTGACACTTAAATAGCTTAAAATTTAGTGTATTACATGCATTATGCATATCATCGTTCACAGTGACGGCTGTCAAAATGTTTTTATTGACACATCTACAGTCATTTCGACGATGGTGTCAGAAATTACCGTTGAAAATATGTAAAAATCATCATTGTTAATGGTTATGTTAGAAATCATCATCGTAAGTAATGATATGTTTGCAATTATAATTGCCAATGATTTGGTCCATTCTAAAAAATAGCAATCTTGTAATTTTTTGGAAAATACCTTTTTTTTTTAGTTTTCTGAATTTTTATTTAATTTTTAAATATATTATTTTAAATATTATAATTTTTTGTATCTGAATTTTTATTTTATTTTATTTTCTGATTTTATGTAATTTTCTGAATTTTATTTAAATTTCTGTATTTTGATTAAATATTATAGTTTTTTTTAATTTTCTGAATTTTTATTTAATTTTTTTATTTTTATTTAATTTTTCCTTTTTTTTACCTGTTAAACAGGTCAACTTTATAGTTTGAAGGCTTTTTCTGATATAAATGTCACTTTGAAGGTTTAAAGTGTTAGTGAAAAAACTTCAAGGTTTAAAGTGTCAGTATGTGTCACTTTCAGGGTTTTTATGCGATTTTCCCCTAATTAATGTATCATCAAAATATCTCAAATAGATTTTAAAACATACCAACTCACGTCAGAAATTATGCTACGTGTGCACCAGTTCACCATCACTGTTGTTAAAAGCAGAAAATTGATTGCAAGTTTAACATAAAGAAGATATAGTCAATAAGATTTTTAAAAGGAAAATGGTTTTCTCACCAAGTCCTTCCTGACATTTCAATTCAGTATGAAGCATAGTGTTTTGGATTAATATGAAGATAATCTCCTTTGAGATTCAACTATTCCAAAAACAAATATGAAATTATGTGAAAATTTTTAGTCATCCATACACAAAATGTATGTTATTTTACTTTGGATCCCTACTGGTGTATCATTTTCTATTTTTGTTTTGATATTCTAATTGTTTAGAACTATATGCCTAAAAACTAACAATAAATCCAGCATTAAAAAAAAAACCCCAAGGAGGCTACGAATTCTAAAGGGATGGGCCTTGTCTTAGAGGATATCACCCCTACTCCACTGCTTTTCTGTATGCATCCCAGTGTAAATATATAAATTCATTTGAAAGTTTCTAATTTAAAGGGAGAGCACCCAATTGGACATGCTCTAAGGACACCTTCAGTGGTAATAAATTGAAGAGTTTCTTGGACATTAAATAATGTAATCCCCTTATTATTAAAAGGGAAGCAATATAAAAGAGGAACCTTTAAAATATAATATATTTACAATGATGCCATTATGGCGACGTGTCACACAGTTAGCCACTCTCAGACAGACTTTGAAATAACCCATGTCCAGCTAAGCTAATTACTATTCTTGCCATTGGACTCATCTGAAACATTTATTCGCATGTTCCTTATATATAACAGATAAAACATGGTTTTAAATAACACAGTGTGAAACATGGTTTGAAAAAATAACAGATACATCCGACACCAAGTTCCTACTTATATATAACATATAAAATATGATTTTAAATAACACAATGTGGTTGTCAAAAAAAAAATAACACAATGTGAAACATGGTTTGTAATCTACCCTACCTCATATTGCTTTTTGTTTTTGCAAAAAAAAAAATAGATATCATCTTAAACTAAAGTCACATATGATATGTTAATATATTGTCACTTGGTATTTTGACAAATCAATAATATTTGAATATTACGTATTTGTTCATTACGTAAATTCAATATTTATGAATATAAATCTCTGAATTCCATAGTATTTTGACCAATCAACAATGTTTACATTATAATTATGGTCAAGTTGGAAAATAAAATAATTCCAAAGTATTTTTTTGTGCATTCTAATTTTTATGATGATATTAATTAATATAAATAATATTGTACGCAATTTTGTCGATAATTGATATTGATTTGATATAAATGCAAATTACGCAGATATTGATGTTTTGGTCAAGTCAGCCGTAGATTATCAATCACGATAATCTTTATGCATAAGTTTAGCGATTTTCTCGCTAACTGATATTGATTTGATATATCATTACTCTTATTAATCGAAAATTACCGGTCAATGCAAAGTAAGTAGATATGGCAAAAAAATGATTTATTGGTCAATCACATTAAAACATTTCTCTTTAATTGAAATTACCCATTAATGCCATATGAAACTGCTTTAATATATATATATACATATGTGGTTCAGATCCGACTAAATTCACTCAACTTTCAACGTTTTACGTTGTACTTTGTGTGTTTACAGTTCTGAAAAAATAATTAAGAAATAGATAATGTGTAGTACTTATTTTAAAATGTACAAATCCGTAGCTTATATTAACTATAAAGTTGTCTAACATTTTTTTTTGACAAGGTGGATTCAAGAATGTGTCTAACATTGATGGGTTTTCAATTTTTTTTTGTTTAAGTTCCTGAACTTGATGCTTTCAGAAAGAAGTATTACATTTTGGTTTACTGAGTTTGTTAATTACATGTGTCTATATATATATGCTGAAGACTTTGTTTTTACTCTTAATAGGATTGCAGATTATGAGTTCTAACGACACCAATCGGCGAATCTATGGTCTTTTCATGTTTTTTGGAATTGTTTTCTTTACTTTGTTGCTTTCTCAGTTTTAAATTCTATTGCCTAAGTTTTGTTGTGTCTCTTTTTGGTTTAAATTTATATTATGAAATCAATAATTATATTGGCTATGTTTCTTTTAACATATATTGGTAGCTTAACCTCTAATCAGAAAAACTAGGATCAGAAAGAAAAAAATTAGAAAACTGACTTTGGTCTGTGAAATAGAACTTCATCCACTGCACGTGAATAACTTATCCATTTACAAAAAAACACCAACAATCCCCGGATTTTATTATTTACGCTATCTACAGGTATTCAGATCAATAGTCACATATTCAGAGAAGACAAAAAAATTGTGCAAGGAGAATAAATAAGAGAAGAGTTTTAGGTGTCTACCTTAAGCCTCATAGACGGTAAACATCCAAATTTATAAATATTGAATTTACGTAATGAACAAATCTTCTTAAACTCAATCTCATCTTGAAAATCTAACCAAAATAGTCAATGATTGCGTTAGGTATTAGAGATTGAAGACATTTATAATAAAGGAGATTCAAAACAGAGACCATCTCAATTCTCAATGAATCAGAAAAAAAAAAGATAAATGAAAGCAGAAAACACACCAGTATGTTTTGTAAATTAGAACTTCTTCAATTGTACGGGATTTAGCCATTGGTTGAACCCTATCCCTTAATTTTTCTTTTCTAATTTTCTTCTATGAAAGTTTGATAACTTACGGACTATTTCGAGTGGAACACGATAAACCGTTCAACATATCCTCTTTAATTTACTAATGAAAGGTGAATTTGTTCGAATGGACCCCAGCCGAAAATTGAAAACTGACTACAGCTTCACTGATTAGTTTCAAATACCAATTTTAAACATTCTGAGAAAATATATTTTATTAAATAAACCCAACCCCATACTAATATGATTTCAAAATTGAAACACCCACAAATTTTCAACATATATATATATATATATATGTAATTTGTAATCCACATTTAATTTTATGTGATTTTAAATATTTAATTGTACTCTCACTCCGCGCAAGGCGCGGGTCATACTCTAGTAAATTTGTAAATGAGTCGCTCAAAAATTATTATAAAAGTTAACTGTATATCAATTTTTGTTTTCTTAGACAAAAGAATTTTGGGTATTTCGAATATCGGTTTGGTTCAGTTATTTCGGGTATTGGGTAGTTTGGATAGGGAGTTAGTGGATCCATTTATTACTTGACTTATTTTCGATTCGGTTTGGTTGGGATAGTTTCAAGTTCGGTTCGGATAGTAAAAGTAGGAACCAGAAAATATCCGGAAAAATTTGGTTCTCATTTACTTTTCATTCGGTTCTGTTTCGGTTATTTTGGGTAATTCGAATAATTAAGGTTAAATATCATGTGTTTTGGGTAAAATGTAAAATATCAAATAATTAGGATCATTATGATAAAATATTGGATATTTCGTATTAATTTAGATATTTCGGATAAAAATATTCAAGTACTTTCGGATATTTTCAAATAATTCAGATATTTTGTAATAATTTAGTTTTCTTAAATTACTTTTGGATCCTTTAATAGATTTTAAATTTATAAATATATATTTAGTTATATTAGAGTATATATAATTAGTATTTTTTATATATTTGAATATCCGTTTGGTTTTTGATTCGGTTCTGATCCAGTTTGATTATACGGTTTTGCCCAGACCTACTAGAGACTGAATGTCCAAAAAAAGGAGAGACTATGGTGTCGACTTTTTGTGCTGTTGGTGCTCTTAGAGTATAATTATCGGTTGAAAACCTTTATAGATTATAAAAGAAAAAAGTAATTAATATTATATTTGTTGTTATATTTAATTTTCTAAAACTAATTGAGTGGTTAGTAAAATGACAATTGTACTTGTGGATTAACAACCAGTCCTTACATGTTGGGAGTTCAAGAGCATGATTATTCTTAAGATGGAGTCATTAGCGGAATATTAACTAAAAAAAAACTAAAAGCAAATTCTTAAATATCTTATTTTTTGTATACTTCCTCCACCCTTTTTATCCAACACTCGGATTGTTTCTAAGCTCTTCATTAATTTTAACGATGTTATAACCAGAGTAGTCTTGGGGAAAAAATATAGCACCGAGGGAGGTGAATATATTTGCCAGAACGTAGTGAGAAAATTCAGGGAGCTCGTGGGTGCTTTCCCTCTCGGAGATGTTTTTTTTTGGCCCTTTCTCAAGTCTCAAAGAAAAGCTTCTCCATTATCACGTTGATCTCTTCTGCTCTTATATTCTCGAAGGATCGAATCGTTTTTGTAATACCCCGATTTTCTAAAATAATATAATAAATAATAATCTCATAAAAGTCTCCATTTATTACTTCTCAAAAGTCAAACTCAACACCATAATCCAATAATAGCATAAATAAAATAAATCCGGAAAATATCGATAAAAGCATAAAACCGAAGTCTGAAAATAAGAATAAAACTCCCAAAGCACCAATCCGAAAGCAATCACTCCTGTCTGCCAGGCTCACCTGAAAGAGAAAAGAAAGAGGGATGAGCAACAGGGGAGTCACTCAGTGAGGTATGGGATGCTAACCCGCAAACCACAGACTCAGTACATAGCACTACGACTATGTAAGAGTAGCTCTAGCATGAACAGACAAGATGCCTAGCACATCACACAAAACAAACAATACGCTGATGGTACATAGCTAGTCCACACACCCTGCGTTCTCCTCATACGGATATACGATATCATAATATGCGTCGATAGTCCAGACATCTCTAGACCCCCGCACTCCACCAATATGCGTCGATATGCAAACGTCTCTGCACCCCGCACCACACAATATACGTCGCTAGCTCAGACGTCTCTGGGCCCCCGTACTCATCCACTATGCGTCGCTAGCTCAGATGTCTCTGTGCCCCCGCACTCTATACGTCGCTAGCTCAGATTTCTCTGGGCCCCCGTACTCATATGCGTCGCTAGCCCAAATCACTCTGGGCCCCCGCACTCACCACATAGTCCTTACTATATAACTAGATATATACATATATATAACAGTCTTTAACATCAATCATTTCACACAATCGTTGAATCCTCTATTATCCTATTTCCAGTTTAACAATCAAATTAATAATAAGCAACCAAGACTTTCAAACATACTCGATTCACAAAGACGGATCATGTTTCGAAACTAGACTTTCAATAATAATAGTACTAAACTAGCTCAGGATTTAACGGAATAGCCCTCACCTTAGCAACTGACTGGAACGAACAACGGAAATGATCAACTGAGGTCAACTGCAACACGAGAGTCAATGACTTAGGCGCAGAGTCTCAGGAATAAAGTTTCCCGAAATAGAAACTTTCCTAAAATAGTAACTTCCCTAAAATGGATTCCTATACTAGAAATATGAAAGCGGCATACTTACTAGAAAAACCCACCGGAAGCTCGCCCAGAAATGCCGCCGGAAGCTCGTCCAAAAATCCCGCCGGAAGCTCGCCGGAAATCTCACCGGAAAAATTAACTAGTGACTGGTCGTTGAATAATTTAACAACAATTTGTCACGCGCAAAGAAATACTTTGACTTGATGAGAATAAAGAGAAGAAGAGGAGTCTATTATATAGGAGAAGGGAAGTGAGGTATGAAGCTCAAACTTCCAATGTGGGACAAAAATAAAAAGGAATGGGTTTTGATTAAAATAAAACAAATGGGCCTTACTCCTAAGATCCGGGTCGTTACAATTCTCCCCCACTTAATCAGAATTCGTCCCGAATTCCAAAGAGATGAAGAAAGAACGTCCACAGCTTCGAAGAAAAGAAAGATAAAAGGTAATAGACGATGGAAACGAAAGAAACTTGGTCTTCACCTGCAGAAGAAAAGAAAATCAGAATCTCTAATGACTAACCGAATGATGCTCGGCAGAAGGGTGCATTTTTTTTTTCAAAAACTCCCAATCCCAAAACATTGAAAAATCACTGAAATCCGAGTCCCATAAATCGCCGTCCCGGGTCAGAGCCAGGACGGAACCCCGCTCTGATACCAAATTGTAATACCCCGATTTTCCAAAATAATATAATAAATAAAAATCTCCAAAATTTTCATTTATTACTCATCATAAATCCAATAAATAAACATAAATCCAATAATAGCATAAATCCTGGAAAATATAGATAAAAGCTAAAAACCGAAAGTCTGAAAATAAGAAATAAACTTCCAAATGCACCAATCCGAAAGCAATCACTCCTGTCTGCCAGGCTCACCTGAAAGAGAAAAGAAAGAGGGATGAGCAACAGGGGAGTCACTCAGTGAGGTATGGGATGCTAACCCGCAAACCACAGACTCAGTACATAGCACTACGACTATGTAAGAGTAGCTCTAGCATGAACAGACAAGATGCCTAGCACATCACACAAAACAAACAATACGCTGATGGTACATAGCTAGTCCACACACCCTGCGTTCTCCTCATACGGATATACGATATCATAATATGCGTCGATAGTCCAGACATCTCTAGACCCCCGCACTCCACCAATATGCGTCGATATGCAAACGTCTCTGCACCCCGCACCACACAATATACGTCGCTAGCTCAGACGTCTCTGGGCCCCCGTACTCATCCACTATGCGTCGCTAGCTCAGATGTCTCTGTGCCCCCGCACTCTATACGTCGCTAGCTCAGATTTCTCTGGGCCCCCGTACTCATATGCGTCGCTAGCCCAAATCACTCTGGGCCCCCGCACTCACCACATAGTCCTTACTATATAACTAGATATATACATATATATAACAGTCTTTAACATCAATCATTTCACACAATCGTTGAATCCTCTATTATCCTATTTCCAGTTTAACAATCAAATTAATAATAAGCAACCAAGACTTTCAAACATACTCGATTCACAAAGACGGATCATGTTTCGAAACTAGACTTTCAATAATAATAGTACTAAACTAGCTCAGGATTTAACGGAATAGCCCTCACCTTAGCAACTGACTGGAACGAACAACGGAAATGATCAACTGAGGTCAACTGCAACACGAGAGTCAATGACTTAGGCGCAGAGTCTCAGGAATAAAGTTTCCCGAAATAGAAACTTTCCTAAAATAGTAACTTCCCTAAAATGGATTCCTATACTAGAAATATGAAAGCGGCATACTTACTAGAAAAACCCACCGGAAGCTCGCCCAGAAATGCCGCCGGAAGCTCGTCCAAAAATCCCGCCGGAAGCTCGCCGGAAATCTCACCGGAAAAATTAACTAGTGACTGGTCGTTGAATAATTTAACAACAATTTGTCACGCGCAAAGAAATACTTTGACTTGATGAGAATAAAGAGAAGAAGAGGAGTCTATTATATAGGAGAAGGGAAGTGAGGTATGAAGCTCAAACTTCCAATGTGGGACAAAAATAAAAAGGAATGGGTTTTGATTAAAATAAAACAAATGGGCCTTACTCCTAAGATCCGGGTCGTTACAGTTTTGTTTGCAAGGAGATTGTTAAACTAGATGGGCTTCACACTTAAAACCAATTGGTGATAAGTGGATTGATCTATCTATCTTATATACTAGTGAATATTAGTTCCAACTTCCGATGTGGGACACTTTGTGTTGATGACTCTTTGAGTGTCAATCTCGGAATTTATGGGCAAGGATCGATGGGCCAGCTTTGGGCACGGATCGATGTGGATCGGGTTGGACTTTGTGGATCGTGGGCTCTGATACCATGTTAAGCTAGATGGGCTTCACACTTAAAACCAATTGGTGATAAGTGGATTGACCTATCTATCTTATATACTAGTAAATATTAGTTCCAACTTCCGATGTGGGACACTTTGTGTCTAATAGGAAATTCATAACGCAAATACTCTGCATGCATCCCAAGAAGTTGAAGATAAATCAGCTACCGGTAGATGATCTCTTTGCATCGCAGAATAATTATTTTATTGATGCATGTTGTGTGTGTGGAAACATAATTTTATTGCAAATGTTTTACAAACTTAAGGTTGCCGTTTTGCACTGTCCATACACAAACTTTTCTATATCTTGCAACGCAAGCAAGATGTGAATTCATCTAAGACCGATTAGCTTAAATGCGCAGATCGGAGCTGCGCTGGTGTCGATTGATGCGGAGAGGTTAGGTTAGGGGGAGGTGCTGCTTCCGAGGGTTGAGAAGCTGGTGAAGTGTAAGGCTGTTAAGGCGAAGTTGGCGAGAGTGGTGCTGGTGGAGCTAAGGTGAGCTCCAGTGGATTGTTTGGTTAGTTTCTTTGAGTAGTGAAGATTGGGCGCCACTGCTGAAGAAGCTTTGGAGAAGTTAGCGACGGTGGAGAGGAATGAGAGTTGGGAGAGTTCAAAGCTAAGTGGATAAAGCCCATTAGTTTGGTGTACTTAAAGGAAACCCTACTACAGAGATAGAGGACTTGTGTCTGTGTTTGTTTAGGGTTTAGAGGATGTGGTGGTGGGGGGAGGAAGCGGCGAAGGCTGCTAAAATAGCTGTGTGGTGGGATATGAAGGACTGTCCGGTTCCTGAGGGTTATGATGCCGGTCGGATCCGACCGAGTTTAGAAGCCGCGTTCAAGGAACGAGGCTACACTGGTCCAGTTTCCTCCATCACTGCCTATGGTGACCAAACAGAAACCCCTGTTCACATCCTGAAAGGGCTCTTATCTACTGGAGTTTCGGTAGCACACACCAGATCCGGTTTGTTTTTTTTTTTTTAACCATGTGGGGAACTTTTAACTTAGGTTCATTATTTGTTTGTGATAATATATCACTAAAATTTAAATAATACCTTTTGTAAACAGAAAGCACAAAGTACATCATGTATCGGGATATAGTGGAATGGCGAGGTCAGAATCCTCCCCCTGCTACAATGATGATCATATCAAATCCGGTGAGAGGTGACTTCTGTTGGGATCTGGCCCGGCTACAACAACGGTCGCAATACAATCTGTTTGTGGCTTATCCGAAGTCGCTTTGCTTTATCTCACCCCTGCGAACTTCTGCACTGTGGGTATGGGGAAAATTACTAGGGTTTAGGGATAATAATAGAATTATTGAGACCAGAAGCGCACCACTTGCCATGCTTTGTTGCAAATCGTGCAATTTCGATTGCCAAATCCCTGAGAAATTGAGGAAGCATCTCTCGAGTTATAAGCATGCACGCCAAGTAAGCATCCTCTCTCTCTCTCTATCTCTCTATCTCTATATATATATATATATATATATATATATCTCAATACATTGTCTAACCTATTTGAGAGCTTGTCCACTACTAGGAGTCTGTATACCCTACGTACAAAGAAATCACCCGGGTAACGGAGCATTGGGGAAGGAACTACCCGGCAACGCCTGAATATGCGACAGCTAAAATACTGGTGTGGTGGGACATGTTTTACTGTCCTATCCCCGAGGGATATGATGCTCGTCGGGTCCGTCCGAGTTTAGAAGAGGCATTTAAGAAACTTGGCTACTCTGGTCCTGTCTCCATCACTGCCTATGGCAACTTAAACCACATCCCTGAGCACCTCCAGCGAGGACTCGCTTCCACTGGAGTCAGTCTTGCACATGCCGTTCGCGGTTAGTAGTCCAAGTTTTTTTTTATCCATCTTTGGCTGTTTAAAAATTTCATCTAACTTGATATGCTTTCCTTTTTTTAATTTATTGAAACAGATGTCTCATACAAGCGCATGTATCAAGATTTGCTGGATGAGCAAGAACCTAATCCTACTCCGACTAATATTATGGTCATATCTGATACAGATGCACATGAGGCCTTCTCAACTGCCGTTGCCCACCTAGTACAAAAGCAGAAACACAACCTTTTTCTGGCTTATTCATCTAGGCCTTACCAAATCTTGGTCCTGCTCCCTTCTGCCGAGTGGCTCTGGCATAGCTTACTTGAAGGTGTGATTAGATTCTTTGTTCTCTCCTCTCACCATCCACTAGTCCTGTTTGATAACTAGTTATATGCCCTCTCTGAGCTATACTTTGTTTGTTTTTTTTTTCTTCTTTTTTCCACAGTTTCAGAGAAAAGGAAACACGTTCTTCAGAAATGCAGTAGTGAAAGTGATAGGGGTGGTGGATCTAGCGCAATGTTTTATTGCAAATTGTGCTGTGATGGCAAAGGCCCTGATTACAAATGCCTTGACAATTTAAGAACGCATCTCTCAACTGAAGAACATTTGCAAGAAGTAAGTATATATTCTCAACAACCTTTTTACTCTTTTTTTTTTCACTCGCGTGATGAGTAAAGTATTTTTTTTTCACTCGCAGGAGTGTAGTATTACTGCGTTTGTTCAATTAAAAATGAAGAATAGGCATCTATCTCTCTTAGCCCAGTATGATCGAGAGCATCGAGAGCAACTGCGACAGGCAAGTTTTCTTAATTGACAGAGGATGATGAAACATTTATTATATATAAAGTATAAAACTCTATAAAGGGAGTCATGAACATAAGTCATTATAAAAAAACTAAAAGATAAACATATAGAAATAATGTTGACAACTTTTTTTAATAAAAGAAAAATATATTAAATTAGTTTTATAATATTATAGTTAAAATAAATAGACTATTTTCTTATTCAGTTATATTTATAGTTTAGATTATTTGTTTTTAAAATAATTTGTATAATAATTTAAAAAATGTTACTTTAGTTTGAATAGGGCCTCCTAAATTTTGAAATCAGTAATGAAAAAAGTGTTATTGAAATGCTCTTTACTTCATTCATATACATGTTGCATGTTTTGACGTATCCAAATGCTCTTGTTTCATTTATATACTACAATGTTGTTGTAGGTAAAAAATTCTCCAAATATCAAACGTATGAGGAAAGCATTCCGGACGGGTTTTCGTCTTCTTGATAATCATTTACGTCGACTTAGAGCTCGAAAATCTCAAACCTGCAGACGTGGCTCTCGACGTAGAGCTCCAAAATCTCAAACCGTGTGGTGAAATTGTTACCAGTCCTGGAAGAAGCTCTTATTTATCGTTTCTTGTTACGTTTCAATTTCAAGCAGTAATTATTTCTCATTTCGTTTTGCTTTGTTGAAAACCATCTTATTATTCATTCATGTAATGTTATTAGTGATTTTAAATCTTTTTTATCAGCATATGAGTAATTTTAAACCAAACACTGTTTTTCAAATTTTTTGAATGTCGTGTATTAACTTGATGTTTAGTAGTATTATGTGTTCAGTGCAATTTAATCATTGGGTTTAAATTAATATACAGGTGCTTGTGACCAAACTATTCTAGTATGTTTTTCTTCCTTAGAACATCTATAAAAAGATTCTTTATTTTAGAGTTTGTAAAACTCTATATTTAAAGGTTCAATGTGTTTTTCTCCAAAAATAAAACTTCAAATTTAACTTTAAAATTATTTATAACGTTGGATATAAGATCATCTCTAAGGTGTTATGTCAGTGACTCAAAGTAATACTATCCAATTTGATTTCGGTTATGCTCAGGATCATAGGTATTTTCTTCCCAATTTTTTTTATTTTATAGGAATCTCAAAGGTTGGTTGTACGCCTTTCGTCTTCTTAGATTCTTGGTAAATTGAGATCTGCTAATATCTTATGCTTTGCTGTTATTTGAAATGCATGATTGAAATTGGACATGGGAGTGGTGGGAGCGGCTATGATGATGGGGATGGTGCTGTTGAAACACAATTTGATGTTGTTTCCCAAAGACCTGAGCTGCAAGAAGCTAACAGTCTGGTATTATATATGCTTTGTTTTATTTGGTGTTCTAACATTTGAGTAAGCTATATCATTTTATTAAAAAAAAAATTGTTCATTTTTCCTTGCAGAAACGTCTCATTATTGTCATTTGGGATTTATCAGAATGCGGAAAATTCCTACGGAATTGTCCCACAATTTAGTTCTTGAGTTGATCATTAACAAGTTTTCAGGTGCTAGCTTTTCTGGACCAAGTCGAGTAGAATTCCATATATCAAAATTAGCAAAAATAATTTAGAAAAATGTAGAAAGATTGTTGATTTGTTACACATATGGTATAATAGGTTTTATAAGCAGCCTAAAGAAGATATACTCAATAAGATTTTTAAAAGGAAAATGGTTTATATCTCACCAAGTCCTTCCTGACATTTCCACCTCACTAAACCAAGGAGGCTGCGAGTTCTAAAGGGATGGGCCTTGTCTTAGGGCTCTGTTAAAGTAAATAAATCTATGATATCACTCCTACTCCACTGCTTCCCTGTATGCATCCCAGTGTAAATATAGAAATCCATATGAAAGTTTCCAATTTAAAGGGAGAACACCCAATTGGACATGCTCTAAGGACACCTTCAGTGGTAATAAATTGAAGAGTTTCTTGGATATTAAATAATGTAACAAGTTTGTAAATGAGTCACTCAAATATTTTGTTTAAAAGTTAACTGTATATCAGTTTTTGTTTTTTAGACGAGAGAGTCCTGAGTATTTCAAGTGTCGGTTTGGTTAATTCAGATAGTTTGGATAAGGAGTTAGAGGATCTATTTACTACTAGACTTATTTTTGGTTCTGTTCGGTTGGGGTAGTTTCGGGTTCGGGGAGATTCACTTCGAAGACAATGTGACTTCCACCAAGGCTACTACATATCCACTTCCAGGACATTGCCTTCTCCCTGATCCAAATGGAAAAAACTTGAGATTTTGTCCTTGAAAATCTACAACCATATCTAAATGCCTCTCTGGCCTAAACTCTTCTGCATCTGGTCCCCAAGCTAAAGAGTCTCTTTGGATTGCCCATATATCGATTAACACCTGTGTTCCAAATACACATTTAATATTAAAAATATATGTATTGTCATTAGGGTTTGATCTTAATCATAAGATGTAAAGATTTACTTGTGTTCCTGCAGCTATGTCATATCCATGTACTTTAACATCTTCACTCAATTGTCGGGGAGCTATTGGGACCCCGGGATGTAGTCGAAGCGCCTCCTTAACCACGAGATATAAATAATTCATCTTCTCAGCTTCTTGCTCCGTTACATATAACTTATGGGTTGAAACAGAACAAATCTCATCTTTGAGTTTCTTCATACACTCTGGATGTCTCATAAGCTCTGTCATTGTCCACTCTAATAGTGCGAAAGTTGTTGTAGCTGCCTGCAAAAAAATACAAGAAATCTCTTTGTATACTTTTTTTTTGCTAACTTCCTCTTTGTATACTTCCTCCACTTTCTTATCCAAACCTCGGATTTTTTTCTATCCATGCAACCTTGGGAATGAAATCTCCGAGAGGGAAAGCACCCACGAGCTCCATGAATTTTCTCACTACGTTCTGGGAAATATATTCACTCCCTCGGTGCTATATTTTTTCCCCAAGACTACTCTGGTTATAACATCGTAAAAATTAATGAAGAGCTTGCTTAGGTTTACTGGTGAAGACGAAGAACTCGCTTTAACGGAGAAGCTCTTTTTTGTTTTTTTGGCCCTTTCTCAAAAAAAAAGCTTCTCCATTATCACGTTGATCTCTTCTGCACTTATATTCTTGAAGGATCGAATCGTTTTGTTTGTAAGGAGATTCATAACGCAAATACTGCATGCATCCCAAGAAGTTGAAGATAAATCAGCTACCGGTAGATGATCTCTTTGCATCGCAAAATAAGTATTTTATTGATGCATGTTTGTGTGTGTGGAAACATAATTTTATTGCAAATGTTTTACAAACTTAAGGTTGCCGTTTTGCACTGTCCATACACAAACTTTTCTATATCTTGCAACGCAAGCAAGATGTGAATTCATCTAAGACCGATAGCGTAAATGCGCAGATCGTAGCTGCGATGGTGTCGATTAATGCGGTGAGGTTAGGTTAGGGGGAGGTGGTGCTTCCGAGGGTTGAGAAGCTGGTGAAGTGTTAAGGCTTTTTAAGGCGAAGTCGGCGGGAGTGGAGCGACGGTGAGCTCCAGTGGATTGTTTGGTTAGTTTCTTTGAGTAGTGAAGATTGGGCCCCACCGCTGAAGAAGCTTTGGGGAAGTTAGCGACGGTGGAGAGGAATTAAAGTTCAAAGCTAATGTGGTTAAAGCCCATTAGTTTGGCTTATTTAAAAGAAGGAAACCCCTACTTACAGACAATCCAGCTGGACTTGTGTCTGTGTTTTTTTAGGGTTTAGAGGATCGATGTCGTGGTGGGGGGAGGAAGCGGCGAAGGCTGCTAAAATAGCTGTGTGGTGGGATATGAAGGAGTGTCCGATTCCGGAGGGTTATGATGCTGGTGGGATCCGGCCGAGTTTAGAAGCGGCGTTCAAGGAACGAGGCTACACCGGTCCAGTTTCCTCCATCACTGCCTATGGGGACCAAACAGAAACCCCTGTTCACATCCTGAAACGGCTCTTATCTACTGGAGTTTCGGTAGCACACACCAGATCCGGTTTGTTTTTTTTTTTTAACCATGTGGGGAACTTTTAACTTAGGTTCATTATTTGTTTGTGATAATATATCACTAAAATTTAAGTAATACCTTTTTATAAACAGAAAGCACAAAGTACATCATGTATCGGGATATAGTGGAATGGCGAGGTCAGAATCCTCCCCCTGCTACAATGATGATCATATCAAATCCGGTGAGAGGTGACTTGTCTTGGGATCTGGCCCGGCTACAACAACGGTCGCAATACAATCTGTTTCTGGCTTTTCCGAAGTCGCTTTGCTTTATCTCACCCCTGCTAACTTCTGAAGAGTGGGTATGGGGAAAATTACTAGGGTTTAGGGATAATAATAGAATTATTGAGACCAGAAGCGCACCACTTGCCATGCTTTGTTGCAAATCGTGCAATTTCGATTGCCAAATCCCTGAGAAATTGAGGAAGCATCTCTCGAGTTATAAGCATGCACGCCAAGTAAGCATCCTCTCTCTCTCTCTATCTCTCTATCTCTATATATATATATATCTCAATACATTGTCTAACCTATTTGAGAGCTTGTCCACTACTAGGAGTCTGTATACCCTACGTACAAAGAAATCACCCGGGTAACGGAGCATTGGGGAAGGAACTACCCGGCAACGCCTGAATATGCGACAGCTAAAATACTGGTGTGGTGGGACATGTTTTACTGTCCTATCCCCGAGGGATATGATGCTCGTCGGGTCCGTCCGAGTTTAGAAGAGGCATTTAAGAAACTTGGCTACTCTGGTCCTGTCTCCATCACTGCCTATGGCAACTTAAACCACATCCCTGAGCACCTCCAGCGAGGACTCGCTTCCACTGGAGTCAGTCTTGCACATGCCGTTCGCGGTTAGTAGTCCAAGTTTTTTTTTATCCATCTTTGGCTGTTTAAAAATTTCATCTAACTTGATATGCTTTCCTTTTTTTAATTTATTGAAACAGATGTCTCATACAAGCGCATGTATCAAGATTTGCTGGATGAGCAAGAACCTAATCCTACTCCGACTAATATTATGGTCATATCTGATACAGATGCACATGAGGCCTTCTCAACTGCCGTTGCCCACCTAGTACAAATCCAGAAACACAACCTTTTTCTGGCTTATTCATCTAGGCCTTACCAAATCTTAGTCCTGCTCCCTTCTGCCGAGTGGCTCTGGCATAGCTTACTTGAAGGTGATTAGATTCCTCTCACCATCCAGTAGTAATGTTTGATCACTAATTATATGCCGTCTCTGAGCTATATTTTGTTTTTATTTTCTTCTTCTTTTTCCACAGTTTCAGAGAAAAGAAAACACGTTCTTCAGAAATACAGTAGTGAAAGTGAAAGTGATAGGGGTGGTGGTGAATATAGCGCAATGTTTTATTGCAAATTGTGCTGTGATGGCAAAGGCCCTGATTACAAATGCCTTGACAATTTAAGAACGCATCTCTCAACTGAAGAACATTTGCAAGAAGTAAGTATCCTCTCGCTCTCTTTCTCTCTCTCTCTCACTCAACAACATTTTTAACTCTTTTTTTTCCACTTGCAGGAGTGTAGTATTACTGCGTTTGTTCAGTTAAAAATGAAGAATAGGCATCTATCTCTCTTAGCCCAGTTTGATCGAGAGCAACGGCGACAGGCAAGTTTTCTTAATGATTAATTGACAGAGGATGATGAAACATTTATTATATATATATTGATAAACTCTATAAAGGGAGTCAAGAACATAAAAGAAAAATATATTAAAGTATCATCATTACATGCTTGATTGTTGCGGCAAAGGGAAGTGGTTGCTTTCTGAT
This sequence comes from Raphanus raphanistrum subsp. raphanistrum, assembly GCA_019706035.1. Classification (NCBI taxonomy): domain Eukaryota; kingdom Viridiplantae; phylum Streptophyta; class Magnoliopsida; order Brassicales; family Brassicaceae; genus Raphanus; species Raphanus raphanistrum. The sequence goes on from CM033983.1 coordinate 20,252,484, forward strand.
TACAATCACCCTGCTCTGTACGCAAACAATGATCCTCTTTAAGTTTCTCTGGTTCATCATTCCTTACTATCGGTCCATTCTTTAAGGCATATTCCTTAGCAAATTTGCAAGCTTGTTTGACAGTAAATGCATCCATACCATCGACCTGTTCATCCCAAAAAACCAACCCAGAACCCAATCAAACTCAAAACAGAGTTGATACTAGAAGCATAGTACAAGAAACTGATGCATTCAGCCTTAAAATGATAGGATAATGAATGAAAACTGTAAAGTAGCATGCTTGTCATACTTGCAAGAACAAGAAACACCTTGAGAGCTAGACAAAAACCAGTTCTCGCTCTTCTTCTTCTTCTTGTGGAAGAAATCCTCCATACAAAATCTACAAGAGACTTTATGAATGTGTGTGTGTGTGTATACTTGTTCTTCTAGTTCAAGATTATCAAAACATGAAACCTCATACCGGTTTGGTTTAAGAATAGATTTGTTGTTTACCTTGTAGGAAGAGCAAGACATCTTGCACCCAAAGCCATTAATTACTTCTACACCTTCCATTGCCTTGCAGGCTGCTGTAAGATCATCCAGACCAGGATATATATAAACCATTATTATAAATAATTTAGAAACCATTACAAATGATCTATAATCTTTAGAAATTATTTATAAACCTTTATAAATTATATATAATTCCTTACAAATAATTTATAAACCATTATAACTAATATATAAATTATCTATAATCTGATCAAGTATGTCCCTTTAGCTTAAGAAAGAATATCTTAAGTATGAGCTTGTATGCTCATCCATAAAATGGTTACTGCTGAAGTCCAAGAAGACACTACACTAAACTTAACTAACATCATTGTCAATCATCGAAGAAGGAGGTTCAGAGCATCAGACCTGATCAAGAACAACATCAGTGATCATATCCCCAGCCACAGACTCAGAAACCACAGCCAACTCCTCGGCCACCCACTTCCTCCCGCCAGGAGCACCCACCATCCCACCAAACCTCTGCAGATCCCTCATCTCCTTTAACATCCCTTTTGCCGCCTTCTTCCTCGCCAACGCAAACACCACATGATCCATACCTTCATCATTCATATAAACCTCGAAACTAATCTCATCTTTACAAGGCACGACGCAATTAAACAGCATGGAGATCAGATCGTGCCTGCTCTTCAACTCCAACGTCGCCAGAAGCCCGTGGCAGTACCTGCGCCCGCTCGCGTAGAACTTGAACACGTTCGTCGCTTCTTTGAGTAGCAAGGGAGAGTCTTCTCCTTCGCCGACGCCGAGCAAGCTGAAGTTCTTCTCGAAGATTACGTCCTTGAGAGTGAACTTGGAGGCCCAGGAGAGAGCGAGGGTCTCGTTGGCGCGTTTGCCGAGGAAGTAGTTGATTAGGTATGCGATCAAGATCGAGACGCAGACGACTGTGTAGGAGGAAAGCTTCTTCTTGTTCTCGGCGATGTCAGTGTCTTCGAGAGCAGATGGATCTGGAGTCTGCGGATCTATGATTTCAGCAGCAATTATAGATTCATCCTCCATTGTTCGTTAATTAAACTAGGGGCACAATAGTATTTTGCTTAGTTAAATTTTAAGAGTAAAGTTGATTAGTGTATTTTTGAAAAGTGGTATCTTAAAAATGTTATTTTTGGCAATTTTCCTAAAAAGATACTAGGGCTGGGCAAAAAATCCGAACCCGAAAAACCAAACCGAACCCGATCCGAAAAAGTAGCACCGAACCTGAACCGAAATTGATTAAATATCCGAACGGATTCAAAATTTTGGTATTTAAAGAACCGAAACCGAACCCGATCCGAACCGAAATATTTTGGGTACCCGAATGTATCCAAAATAAATTTATATACTTAAATATATACATTATTTTTATATATAATGTATATTAAAAATATTAAATATATAAGATACCTTTAAGTTTTTCAAAATTCTCGGAAAATATATGCAAATAGTCAAAAGTAAATGTTTAAAATAGCTAAAATATACTGAAAACACCAAAATAGTTAAATATCTATTGATTCTTTATCCAAATATTCAAAGAAAACTAATTTATATGTTAAATTAAGGTATTTTGACATATATGTTATGAAAATTTATATGTAATATATTATCATTTTTTATAGATTTTGAAAATTTAAAGTATATAATGAATTTTGAAAATTTAAAAACATTTTAAATGGGTTATCCGAACCCGAACCGAACCCGCAAAGATCCGAACCGAACCCGAACCGAAATTTAGAAATATCCGAATGGGGCTGAAATCTTTGACCCCGAAAACCCGAAACCCGAATGGACTGAACCGAAACCCGAATGGGTACCCGAACGCCCAGCCCTAAAAGATACACATGATTTTAAACCCACATTCGATTTTTATATGTCGCTAGATACATTCGATTTTTATATGTCGTTAGATACATTCTTTGGTCAAACTATATGATATGATATGATATTTACGATATAAACATTTATGATTGTTCCGATAGATATAATTACTATTTTCTTTTCTTTCCTTAAATAAAACCTACGAAATTACCATAAATGACTAATATATATATATATATATGACAATTAATGTATCTAATAATATATATTTGATAACAATTTATATCTCCTCCATCATTTTTTGTTTAATTTTATATTATTAAAATAAATTAAACAATCGAATTAGCTATAAAATTAAAATTTAGATTTTTCGTATATGTTATATTTCGAATTTTAAAAAATGACAATAAATGACTAAAACTATTAAACTATTATGTTAAAAATTAATGATCAATGGTTTAACACTTTTATTATAAAAAGATACACATGATTTTAAAACCATATGAGTAAAAAGTATCATTTAATAATAAAACAAATAAATATATAGATTAAACTATATACCATATAAGATTACATAAATATTTTAATTTCAAAACTTTCAATGAGTTTTCAAGAACATTTATAAATTATAAACTTATTAAATTTTTCACATTGAAAATTTTGTTATCAATGATTTAAATATTTTGTTATAAAACGATATAAATAATCATAGAACCGTATGATTGTGAAGTTTCATTTAATAAATAACTATATAAAATATAATATATAAAATATATTATTCTTAGAAAAATAAATTGGTCCATCTTAACTTATATTACATTTTTTATTAAACTAACTATCGAATTGATAAATAATGTACAAAAACAATCTCGCACTTTCCTTAAATAAAAGTTATGAAATTACCTAATATAATTAACGTATATATGAAAATTAATTATTATGAATAGTGAATATTTGATAGCAATTTTTGTATCTTAGTTTTTTTTAGTTTATATTATTAAAAGATATTAAAAATCACATTAACTATATAATAAAAATATTTAGATTTTTTCTTATATGTTATTTTTTTGAATTTTCAAAACGTTTATAAATTATTAGAAATTTGAATATATCACTTTGAAAATTTTGTGATCAATAGCTTAATTTGTTTTGTTATAATAAGATACAAATAATTATAAAATTGTATTAACATGAATTTTTATTTTATAAATATTCAAATTAAATTATATATATATATTAGATGCATCAATTTTATTCGTTCAGTTGAAAGCTTTCAAAACTATGTGGAAGACTAAAGTCAAAGTAATTCAATTTTGGAAATAATAAGATGATGGTTCTAAAATCATTAAAATAGTTCTCAATGATGTGAAAGTTAAATATTAAAAAATTGTAAAACATGTTTTTGTAATAAAAATGACTTATTGACCATATTACAGTTTTTATAGATATAAACATGGTGATAAAAAATTTAAGCCCAAATTGATTAAACTCATCATAAATTCAAAATAGATTTCAGTACACAATTACAATTACAAATGTTGAGTCCAACATATCTCCTATATACATTATAACATCTTTAAATTAATAATCAATAAATTAATATACACTAAAAATCTATATAAATTAATATAATTTTATAATCCCAAATTGAGTTTTTGGTTCAATTAGTATATCGATAAATTAATAATCTCTATAAATTAATAAAAATTTATAATTTTGGTGTAGTCCCAAAATTATTAATTTATAGAGGTTTCATTGTATATATATATTAAAGGAGAAATATTTTAAGAAATTTATTCACACTATAATGGAATGTGGCAGTCTCACAATTATTTAAGAATGAACATTCACACTCTAATAATTTTTTTCACACTCTACATAAATATGTTCAAACTATGTATTTTATGTTTTATTTTTAATATAAAATTCACATGTAAGGTTCCAAAAAATATGAATTTAAAATTCATATTTTTTGGAACGCGTTTAGGTTTTTTACAAAAACTAATATTTAAAAATGCAATAAAACCCGTTAAATATCACTAAAACCTGAAACTAGTTACCGATTGAACCATTGATTAAACCAATATATAACTTTTACTCTTTTTAGTTTTTAATTATATTTTAAAAATCTGTTATGTATAAATTTTTAATAAATAAGTTAGGTTTTTCTATCAGTTTTGTGATCGACAATTTATTCATAATGTTTTATTTTAGTTTACTTTGGATTTGAAGTTTAATTTTGTTATTCACATATCACATATAAACCATTGATTGAATCAATAGATAATTTTTTTTTGTTTTTAATTATGTTTCTAAAATCTGTTTTGTATAATTTTTGATAAAGATAAGTCTCGAATGTGTTTATCGAATGTGGAGAGTATATCAGGTTTAAGAAGATGAGTATTTATTTTGTTTTAAATTTTTGGTTTTCATAAAGTAGTGTAACAATTGAAACAAAAGTATGAGAATAACTTTTATACCCGTAACACATACAAACCCAGGTCAGAAGGATATTAACTGCAGGGACGTGCCTGAATAGAGGCTGATAAAGCATATGCTTTAGGGCCGGAGAAGATAATTATTTTAAAGGGCCAATAATAACAGAATTTTACACAGCTTCATTTTTTAGAATTTTTTTTTTTTTGAAACAACATTTTTTTTTAGAATTTTTACAGCTTTTTTTAAAGAAATAGGCCAAAAAAATATTCTGCTTCAGGGCCATTATATCTCAGGCACGACTAACTGCATAATTATTTTGGATAATACTAGTCTACAATTTTTACCCACCAATAGAGTATAATTATACGAATACTGCATAATTATTTAATTAACCACGTCTTTTTGCCCACCAAGAAACCATTATACTCGGGTCAGAAATGTATTAATTGGTCATAGGGTATTAACTGGTCATGCAGTTATATTTTACTTTATACAGTTATAGTTTATTTTATACAGTTATATTTTGAATTGGACACAACATATAACAATTGGTAATACTTGTGTTTTAATAGAATACTAGATTTAGACCCGCCCTTTGGAAGGGCGGGTATATTTTTTGTTTTACTTTTTTGAAAATTTTAATTTTTATATTTATTTTATTTTTTGTAATAATATTTGTATTTAATATTAACTTAATATAATTTTTCATAAATATATTAAATATGCCAAGTTGTATAACTATACAGTTGTCCTATATGCATAAAAAGATTATTTTTAAACTTTATTTCTAAAATTTACAACATATTATATTTCTTTTAGAAGTTACAAACATAATTATTCTGTTAGACATGACATATATATTCGAACGGTTCTTAAAGTGTTATATCCGAAAACTAATATCAAATCTAATCCGTGCCGAAAACCGAATTTTTTTTTGAAAATTGTTTCAAGAAAATAATGAGTTATATATATATATTATATATATATATATATATATGTATATTAGTTAATATATATATATATGTATATTAGTTAATATGTTATTCACTAACTTTAAGTAAAATCACATTTAATAAATATTTTTAATTGAATAACCTATTTAAAGCATGTTAAACTAAAACCTGTCATTTTTACTGTCTAGAGTAACAATTAAGTGAAGAACACTATGTATGGATGAATTACTGTCTATACTATTAAAACACAATGCCTTTTTTTGAGGCCACCTTAAAATTCTAAAGTATTTACCATTCTATGCCACTGAGATATATTTTATTCTATACTTTTGATTAAATGTTTTATTATTTTATAAGTAATTGCAGCTTTAATAACTAATTCAATGCACATCCGCCAATCTAGGGTATTTTGTTAACCAATATTCACCAAACTAAATATCAGGATATAAACTCAATCTTGACGAGATTATATTCCTAGGAATTAGGACAACGATACCTACTTAGTATTCAATATATATATACGATATTTCTACCTTTCATCCCTACCACATCTTCTTCAAAGCTTTATAACTAATACATGTCTTATGCTATGCAATTGTCTTACCTTTTCGACGTGAAACCATTCAAAATTGGCTGGTGCATCCGTGTGAATATCATCCACACCTAGAAACAATTCAATCCAAAATTCGGTGAATCACTAGAAATCATCTTAGCAACAAAAAGGTAACTAATCCAAACCTTGAAACAAAAAAAAATGCATTTGCAAGTGTTAGATATTTTGATGTTCATCGAAGATATATTAATATTTTCTTATGTTACTATGCAGCGTGTAAAATCTCATGCAACCTGTAGGCAAAACAATTTGATGCGGCTGTGCAGCGTTGCCGTGTTAGACAATGGAAGATAATAGAGAATTTCTCTTCGAGTCAAGCAACTGGATTATACAGACTAAACAATCATGTGTACCGAATGTCTTTCATAGCACGCCCCTCCGTTGATTCCATGTAAAAGTGTAATTAACGATGACATGTTTTTTCATTGATTGAGTTTGAAAGTATTATGAGTGGAACTTTAAAGATATGTTTCTTAATTGGTAAGAAAGTCTATATGTAATTTTATTTTGAGGGGAGAGGTGGAGTGGTTAATTTGTTTTACTTCGTCTCTTCCTATACATGTTTAAAGTCGCTTGCTATCAATATTTTGGTATGAATGTTGTTTCTGTAGACATGATTGAGCAAGCACTATAGGTTGGTAATCTTCAAAATTTCAAATGTAGTGGGAAAAAAGAAAGAAGATTGAGTTCACACTAAATAAAATCATGGAGTAAGATATATATGATCTTTATACATAATAACTAAGCTATATATAACCATATAAATGTCATTTTTGTCGGAAGTCCACTTATTTTTTTAGAAAAATTGTACAAAGTTAAATGTACTAAATTCGGTAGTCTTTTCGGACTTTATTAAATAGTTCAAATTCTTAAAAAAAAATCCTGAATCCCATTTAACATATTAACAATAATTAATTATAATACACCTTAAGCTTAGTATAATAATATGATTTCGATTATACAAAAAGATAATTGAATTAAATTTTGTATTTTTCGAATTTCCTTTTATTTAAACAGTAGAAATTCCTTTGATTTAAACAACAATACCTACATTTAATTAATTATGCCTTCCTATCAAAATTAGTATCAACAGTTATTGTGTAGAATTTTTATTTCTATTAACGCAGACCATTAGTAAACTAGATGGTAATATGTGGGTTTTATGTATTGAAACAATGTGATAATGTATGATTTCTAAACGGGTCCTAAACACTTCAATTTGAATAATCCAAATACAGAATAACATGAAAAGACCCAAATTAAAAACTGAGTGCTTAGCAATATAAGACGTAAAAATGAATTACTTTCAATTATTGACGTCAAAACTCAAAAATTCAACTCAAACAAAAAATAGTAATTTCTAAAGTGAAAAAAAATATTTCACGCTTTTAAAGCGTTAATAGTATTTATAATTCCTTGCCATTGTATATTTTTAATATATGTTTTTAATTATTTACCTTTAATTAATCAACTAAATAGTTTATATTCAAACTAATAATACATATTATTATGGCAAGTATCATTTATAAAAAGATATGCTGCGATTTTTAATAGATAATGCTTCTTTAATTCAAAAAACTTAATGTCAATATTAATTTATATTATTAATTACGAAATAATTTATATATATTATTTAATAAAAGTATTTAATATTTTGTTAGATTTTTCTCAACAGATTTTGTTATAATTAAAAACAAGTTCAAATTTATAGTTAAAATTCATTTATTGTTAATATTTTATTGATTATTATGTCATATTATGTAATTAATGATCTAGACCTATTATGATTTATGATTTGCATCACGCATAACCCTTAAACATACGTTGAATTCCCAGAAATATAGACTTCCTCATATAGAACGAGCCACCTAAAATAATACTTCTCAAAAACATACTCATGAGTATTTACTTGCCATATCAAAATATAAAGTGCACCATATTGATACAATATTCATCAAATCAGGTAAAATATATACACATGATTTCTCAATACAAATAGCTATAGTTTCAGTAAAGATCAAATATTCATGAGAATGTTTATTAAATATAAGTTCAAATTAAATTATTTTAAGTTTTTACTCGATCAATTGTGACAGAACGAGGTTTGATGGTAGATTTTTAATTAACAGTTTTTATTTAAATTTAGACCAAAATATATAGGGTCACTGCCTGGCCACAAATCCAGATCAAATATGAACATTGATTTCATATTAACAATTAATTAAATATAATCGCATAAGTGTTGGTAAAAAAATAGAAAAAATTAAAATAAATAAAAATAAATAGGTTAATTTATACATATGATTCCACAATACAAATACATATAATTTCATTCAAACGCAAATACTCATACATCTGCTTACTAAATCTAAACTCAAATAGAGGTATTTTAAGTTTTTACCAGATCAATAGTGACGGGTCGTAATTTAATGATAGATTTTTAATTAACAATCAATACTATTAAAACATGAGAACTTTTTATCTACTTGCAAATGGTCTAGGTTGGACCATTACATTTTTTCAATTTCCTAATATTTCTTTTATAGCCAACTTAATTATTATTAAATATATACTATATCTAACCAATTATTTTAATATTTTCACAATAAGATCTTTAAAAATATATTCTTAAGTATCTTTTACTAAGATTACATCTTAATAATATATTTTATTTAAAATGTAAATACACATTTCTTTTTAGTATTTACTTTTAAATCAAAAAATTCATGATTAAAAACTAACTGTAGTTAAAAACGATTTTTAATTCATTTTTTATTTATATACTAAGAATTAAAATTATATAGTATTTATATTTACATAATTTATATTCATAATTAAATTGCTACATCAAGTAATAAACATAAAGTAAATTAATCCATCTATTAACTATTTTCTAAATTATAAAATAACATAATAAAATAAATGCATGAATTATACAACATATTTCAACTTATTAAAACAAATATCAAAGTACGATATATAAACTAATAAATAATTTCATAAGTTAATATATATATATATATATATATATAATTTAAAAAAATTTAATTTATTTATCAAGTATAATGTGGGTTAAATGACAATAGTTAATTTGTATAATAATGCTAAAAATATAATAATAAAATAAATTTTACCAGTATAAAAGATTACAAAAAAATTGCGGGTTTAATAGAAATTTTAAATATAGTTTAACCAGATTACATATAGAGTCATCGATGTTATCGGTTTAATTGCGGGTCCAGACCGGGTTACGGAATGTAACATTTAAAAATATGTACGCAATCAAAATTGCGGGTTTAATAAAACTTTTAAATATAATTTAACCATATTCCATATAAAGTCATCGATGTTATCGGTTTAACTGCGGGTCCGGACCGGGTTACAGAATACTAAATATAATACTTCATGTGTAATATTTAAAAGTATGTACGCAATCAAAAATAAAGAAAATATATCATTTGAAAACAATCCCGTCCATTTAAGGGCGGGTCAAAACCATCAGAATACAAACTTTTAAGATTAATAATAATCTCAGACATTTAACAAAAGCGGAAGATCAATACATAGGATGATGAAAAAAAATTTACCCGCCCTCTAAAAGGGCGGGTCAAACTCTAGTATTGATTATAACTGGTCTCTTCACAAGTATATTTTTATAAACAATACTTCCATAATAATATCAACTTAAATAGTTTAAGTAATTCTTAAATTTACTTCCAAAAATATATTTTGTAGTTCATAAATTTAAATTTAGTATATTTATGTATCAAATATGAGTTCAATATTTATTGTTTGTTGTCTTATACATTATCCATAAAATAGGAGTTTAAGTGGGGCTATAGAAAGTTGTCAAAAAAAGTGGAGCTATAGAAAGTTGTTACTTATTTTTTAAAAGAACGTGGTAACTTACGGTTTTATAGGAACAGTTATACTTTTAATATCACGTAGTTATATTTTAGATGTCGTTATATTTTTTTGGATTCAATTAATATCAATAGGGTAATGATCCAAAATTAATAGTATTGATATAAAACAGGAAAAAGATCACTAAAACTTGGAACCCAGTTATCTTGAACCACTAGTTAAACAATTTTTTTAGTTTTTAATTATGTTTTTAAAATCTATTTTGTATATCTAAATTCGAAATTTGTTGCCATAAAATCTATATTATTAAAATAGAAGTACACTTAGAAAATGTCCCTAAGTTTTTGAAGTTATTTACATTCATATGTCACTGAGAATTAAATTAAATTACCTATTTAATATTTGTCTTTTTTTCAGTTGAACTAATGTATTGTCCTAATATAAATTAAATTACATATTTTGATGTTTGTCTTTTTCAGTTGAGTTAATGTGTTGTCCTAATATAAAATTGAACTTTCCTTTTCTATTAAATCATTTTCGAAATTATTTATAATTTTATTAATAATGTCTTTTCAGTTTAATAAATACATTTCCTAAATCTAAGTTTATCACATTTAATTATAATAAAAATCGCATATAGTATAGTTGGAAAATTATTGCATCATTACTTAAGTGTGATCATGCAACTACCTGCTATCTTTAATTTAATTAATACTAGTGTTTACCCCGTGCTACACGCACAGAAATAATGTTTGTTTACAAATAAATTCAAATTTTAATGTTTTACACCCATAACTAAACGTTACATGTAAATAAATTAGCCGAAGAAAATAAAAATAAACATATAAATATTTTGTTTTTCTCTTTAAAATATTAACAAATTTATTACTGATCAAACCATAAACATATAATAACTGACTTTTATCTGTTTAGTTTCTTTTCTACATTGTTATAAATTAGTGCGTTGCATACAGATATTTTGTTTGAAGTTTTTTAATTTACTTCTGTTTTGCTATTCCTTCTAGTACATTTTCATAACAATTAACGTGCTCTGTGAGAAATTTATGTCTTTGGCTTTTTACGGTCAGTAATTCATTCAATATCTGCAATAATTTTAAAAATTCAAATAAAACAAACAAAACTGTAAAAACTAAGCATGTAGCGAAACTACATCAAAAAATCACCTTAGAAAATTTATCAAATCATTAATGAGTTTGATTGTCTAGCGCCTATTATTCCTGAGACTCAAGAGGATACGTAATAGTTGAGAAATATATTTTTTTATCATTTATGTATTAAGATATCAAACATCTGAAATTGTATATTGCAAATACTGCAATAATACGATCATGTAGTTGCTAATATGTACCTCTGTTAACTTTGTCTTAGAATTTAATCAACGTTCCCATGAAAGCACCAATTTAGCCATCTTCAACACTTCTTGTCCCTTTCCCCCTACAACCATACAAAAACAATTTTTTTTGTAATAAATATCTGAAACAATAGATCAAAATTAATATCAAACTACTTATCATAGTTCAATCTACATTTTGATGCAAAACCTATTGAACAGTAAACAATCCAACAATCTGATCTTTTCGTGCTCGGTTAATGGAGCCCATTCACATTTAACGAAAATCCCTTTACGGCTTCTTTCTATCTATTTTTTTATGTTCTATAGTCTATTTACAACCAGATCCCCCGTATCCCCTCTTTCTCGAACCTTCTTAGCCGCTAACCAATGCCGATGAAGCAATGTAGTGATCCGCGAAAGCCAGCGAAAATGAACAAAAAAGGGAGATAGTGTCACTAAAATATATAAGAATCGAACTAAGCACTGGCTCGTGATATTCCATCGCTGCAATTCTGAATTTTTGTGTTTCAAACTGAAGAAGGCTGATCGATTGGGAGTTTTTTTGCTGTTTGTTTATGGAATATACTAAGAGTGAAAGGTAAGCGATCATAGATAAAGAAGAAGGATCGTGGCATCGTGGGGTACTGAGTTTCGAAACCGTTATAGGATTCATGTTTTCTTTTTTAGGAATTATCTTGTTTTAATTTTTTTATCCTGTAAATATTTATTATGTGGCACAATATTATTGATTGAATGATTTTTGCTTTAGTATATAGACATGAAGAAAATAGAGAAATATTTAAATCAACATAGCTTAAAACTTGAATGAGAAAAATTAGGAAATTGTTAGTTTATATTTGACTCCATAAAAAAGAGGATAGCAAAGAAAAATCAAAACCAACTATGTTTTCTCTAATAATCTGTCCGACATTATGCAGAAAAAAAAATAAACTGACACAAAGATAACCGCTTCACAATATATGTCAACCATGCTATTATTTAGGATCATCCGTGAAATGGATAAAAGACCACGTCCTCTTAATTTGTTAATGTCAGCTTTTTGTATTTTACAGTTATAAAAAAAAAGACTTTCCATTTGTCGGGTTTTAATTGGCAAGACGACTTGCGCTTTAGTATATAGGGATAACTTGTTATCAACATTGGATTTGTTTATATGATACATTATGATACAATAGGCATTTAAATTATAAAATATAATTATTCAAAATAATAATAAAAAACTGTTTTAACATGTTATATTAACAATCATGTAATACATTTAAAATTACAAATATATACTATATCATTTAGTACAAAACAATTATTGTGAAAACAAATTTTCAGACGTTTACGAGTCAAATTCTAAGAATAAAAAATAACAGCGTGAAATTATTTTTTTTAACAAATTTATTTTAATAGAAATTCAAAATATTTGGAATTTCGAAGCATTATGATCCACATCTATACTATTTTAGTTAGGTTTACTAAATTTATATCAGAATATTTTATTAAAATTTTTAATTTCTTTTTATAACTGCAGAAGTAGTTTTCAAACTAAATTTTTGACCAAATATTACAAATACATCATTTTAACACAAAAAAAAATTAAAAACAGATCGCACAGATCATGGTCTAGTTAGGCCTTTAAAATATATGTTTAAGTGATTATGAAAGGTGGTTAGATAATATATACTAAATTGGAAATTAAGCTTAGAATAATAGATTTGGTTCTTATAATATATTTGTTTGTTACGTAAATACTTTGATTTTGAAATAAAATGGCTTATATTTTATATTATTAGGTGACAAAAAAAAAACTGAAGGTACAAATATTTTAAGCTGTCCATACACATATTTATGTAATTGCTGTTTAATATATTGATGCAGTTATTGGGCTTGTTGCACCCGATTATTAAGGGGATATGGTGACTGTTTCATTCATCAAGTAAATGTCGATAGTTAGACACAACCTCGTATCGATAAGGCATCTAATTATATAAAGAAGAGTGCTACTCTCTTTTTGAGAGGCCACGTCACTAATTTGTTCACCCTTAGGGCAACACGTGTCCTCTTTAACAAAACTCACCGTATCATTTTCTGTATCTTGGATTTTTTCCAATTGTCTTTGGGCTTATTCACACAACATGGCCCGTCGAGAACTACCTTTACAATCAAACTTAAACGTCGCGTTTTGTATTAGGATTAGTCGTGTCTCCGTCTCGAGTCTCCAGCGTTTCCCCATCGATTGCTCTTTCAACTTCTTCATCCGGTGTGACTGAAGCAGTAACGATTCCCCCTCATAAAGCTCTCCTTAATCAATCATACACGATCTCCATTCAATCGTGCTTTCGGAATCATTCTTCAATCGTTCAGAACATGGCTAACAATATGTTCTTCCTCTCCGATCTCCAGACTGGCCGTTCTTCCTCCTCCGTTCAAGTTCGCCTGCTCCGATTTTGGGAGGCCAGTAACGTCCGGCGTGGTGGAGAGCTTATGGGAGTCGACATGCTCCTTCTTGCTTCTCAGGTAGTCCATTTCACCGCTATTTTTGTTCATAGTTTTAATCAGATCTCCGTTTAGAGTCTGAACAGAATCGTATTAATTCCAGAATTAAAATTCTTTGTGTTTTGGAGTTCCTGTTGTATATTTATTGTAAAGCCATTTATCATGTTTTGATGTTTTTTATATTTTTTTGGCGCTCGCCTAAACGCAGCATGTGTACAGGCTGGCATGTTAGCTCTTCTTCGCGATGCCACAGAGGTAAGAATACACATGGTTTTACATTTCTTTATGATGCAAACTTTTGTCTGGTTTATAAACAAGAGTTCTCTGTTGTTGTATGTGTTCTCAGGTGCAAACTTCACCAGCTTATAAAGGATCGTATCAACAATAGTTTGATGGCTTATTGAATAAGTTAATACATTCTTTTTCGACCATTTTTCCTCATAACATGCCTTTATTAAGTTTGTAGTTCCCATCACTCCTTACTCTTCATATTTCTACTACACTAGCAGCAACTGTTTATTGAAGAATTTCAGTGGAAACATCAAATGGGAGTCCACAACATCTTAATAAACCTCATGGTTGAGGAACCTGTTTACATGGCACCACAAGGAGAAAGGAAAAGTAGAGGCTGGCATGGACATAGAGAAATCGACAAGGAAGATTTTGAGACAAAGCTGAACATAACAAGCACTACGCTCAACGTCACACAAGAAGTTGTATTCTTTTGAAGTAGACCTTGAAAAGGCAACATTTATGGTGCAGATCACTTCAGCTTCAGTTAGAAGGTAACCAAAACCTTAATCATCCCATCTAAAGACTCAACAATACTTTCTTTTGGTATAGAAATTTCGTCACTTTCGTATGAGCTTTTGCACTGTTGAAACGACCAGACCAATGCAAGTCTAAAAATGTGAGTAGAGAGATCCAAAATACACATTCTAGGATGTTCATGGGTGTTTGATTATGATTTAAATTTTTTGATTGTAGGGAGGAGATATTGTAATGGCTTCTGCAAAATTATCAATGTCGAAAGCAGGTACCGACTTACAGAAGCAACTAGAAGCGTACAAGCAACACAGTGAAATTTCCAGGTGTTCTCTCCATGGAAGTATAGAACATTTGCGTCAAAAGGTTCGCCCTACAAAGCAAGGATAACAATCTTAGAGTTATTCATGATGGTGGTAGAAATTATGCATTGATTGTGTGCGAACAAGTGAAATCCAAATCTGAGAAGATGGAAATTTTTCCAAAATATGTAGAAACAAAGATAATGCTTCTGAATGAAGCTGCCTGCTGCTGTTCAATATAAAAAAAAGAGTGAGCATCAAGAATGTTTACTATGTAATGAATACAAACAAAGATATGAATGTTTGTTTAAGAACCTTTGTTTGTGTGTCTATAGCAAGATTGGGAAAAAACCCGTGATCCTTATATCATCTCCTCTTAATTTTTTGTATTTTCGCCAACTTTGATAAAAAGTTACGTTAATCAATTTATTTAAAATTATAAAATATATTGAATGACTTTTGTTCTGGTTACTATTTCATTATAATTTATTATTGAATGACTTTTGTTTAGGTTACCATTTCACTATAATTTATAAATTACTATTACAGTACAATTAAAATTGTTGATACACAACGAAGAGAACAAAAGGTGAGCAAATAAAACCCAGTTACAATCCGTAAATTTATATGGTCATAAGACTCAACGCGAGTGAAGTGACCACTACTATAATTAAGCTCCACAACAATTTGTTTTTAATTAACATATGTGTGATGGGTATTATAATTCATTATCGGCAGTCATAGTTAAATATTTTGGTAATGAATCATGTGTATATTTAACATGTATACATAACGAACATTTATATGTAATGATAGTTTCATATATATTATCTATTTATTTTGTTAATAATCCCCTATATATTAATCCTGGAACATTACAACATGTTTTGTAGTCACGTGTCATCACTAGGATGATTTTCAGAAATCCTTAGAAAAATATGTTGGTCCATATAAATATATATTATACTTTTCATTAAACTAATTATCATATTAATTAGTAGTCTTAAATTCTTTCCTTAAATAAAAACTACGTAAGTTTATTTCCTTAAATAAAAGCTACGAAATTACCTAATATGATTAACGTATATATGATAATTAATGATTATAAATCAAAAATATTTGATAAAAATTTGTATTCTCTACATTTTATTTTAATTAATATTATCAAAAAAATCACTTAAACATATTTTAAAAAATATATTTTTCATATATGTTACATTTTGAATTTTTTAAAACGTCTATAAATTACCAAAAATTGTAAAATGTTATTAACATGATATTTTTTAGAACAAAACCTGATCCGAAACGAAATATTTCAGATATCGAATATATCGAAACCAGATTTATATACTTAAATATATTAATTATTTTTAGAATTTAATATCTAAAAGAATATACAAAATATATAAAATGTTATTAAATTGTCCAAATATTTACAAATAGTTAAAAATACATGATTAAAATAGTTAAATGATATTCAAAATACCAATACTTCAAATATCTATTGATTTCTTATCTGAGTATTGAAGCTAACCATATTTTATGTTAAGTTTAAGTATTTTAGCTTGTATTATACACATTTATATGTTATAAATATTTTTTTATTTTCATATTTTGAGAAATTTAAAGTATATACGAGTTTTATTTTTTTAAATAAAATGAGTTATCTGAGTCCAAACCCAAACCGAACCCGCAGATCCGAACCGGATCGAACTCACGAAAAATCGAAACATAACTGAACTGAACCGAACCGAACCAAACTGAACCAAATGGTATCCGAATGTCTACCCCAAATCAAATGTAAAAAAAAATCTTGATAACAAGATGCATTCTAATTGTAATATTTCTATACAACACATCTTAAAAAACTCACCCCGCGCATGGCGCGGGTTATCATCTAGTATACAGTATAAGATTCTAATAAACATCTAAACGTAACGATAGTTTCATATTAATAATATATAAAATTCATAAACATGTATATGTAACGATAGTTTCATATTATTTATTTATCTGTTTTAAAACAGTTTTAGTTATAACGAAAAACATTTTTTATGTGACATAAATCAATAGTTATAAAAGAAAATGTGGAAGTAAACAATTTAATACATAAAATTGATAATTTATAAAATTAAGAATAAAATACATAGATAAAACTATTAATTCTATTTTAAGTTAAAATAAAAACAAAATTTAAAATAAATTTATACAATTAATTTTATTCGTTCGCCCGTAGGACGAGTTTACCCTAATGTTTCTATATTTTAATAGTATTGATTTAAATCGCACACACAAAAACAGATAAACAAAGAAAAAACAGGAGTACGAGTGTGATTTGTATCTTGCCACAATTATACAACATACTTTAAACGAAATACTACTAAAGCAGAAAACGTTCCACCATTATACACACAATTATAACACATAACTTTAAACGAAATACTACTAAAGCCGAAAACGTTCCACAATTATACTACTAGACTTCAAACGAAATACATCAAACTCTAGTTACTAATAACATTACATGAGTGAATAATAAGATGGTTTTAAACAAAGTAAAACGCAATGAAAAATAAGTACCGCTTGAAATTGAAACATAGACAAGAAACGAAAAACAAGAGCTTCTTCAAGGACTGATGATGACCTGGAAACAATTTCACCACATGTTTTGAGATTTTGGAGCTCTACGTCGAGAGCCACCACGACGACGTCTGCAGGTTTGAGATTTACGAGCTCTAAGTGGACGTAAATGATTATCAAGCAGACGAAAACCCGTCCGGCATGCCTTCCTCATACGTTTGATATTTGGAGAACCTTTTACCTACAAAATGTATCAACAAAGAGTATTTAGATACGTCAAAACATGCGACTTCTTATCTCTCCGACTTCTTAATTGAATAAAAAATAGTCTAGTTATTTAAATATAATATTATAAACTAATATAATATTTTATTATTATATCATATAAAAAAATTGTCAACATTATTCTTATAATAATTATTATGTTTATAATCTTAATTCTTTTTTGTCAGACTTTTCTTTTAAAGTCATACAACAATGAGTTATATCGGTTTATAACAACCTTTATAGAGTTTATCAATATATAATATAAAAAATGTTTCATCATCCTCGTGCTTTATTCTATGAGAAATCGCATGTATATATTTTTCTTGGTTAAAGAAGAACTTGCCTGTCGCAATTGCTCTCGATGCTCTCGATCGTACTGGGCTAAGAGAGATAGATGCCTATTCTTCATTTTTAATTGAACAAACGCAGTAATACTACACTCCTGCGAGTGAAAAAAAAAATACTTTACTCATCACGCGAGTGAAAAAAAAAAAAGAGTAAAAAGGTTGTTGAGAATATATACTTACTTCTTGCAAATGTTCTTCAGTTGAGAGATGCGTTCTTAAATTGTCAAGGCATTTGTAATCAGGGCCTTTGCCATCACAGCACAATTTGCAATAAAACATTGCGCTAGATCCAACACCCCTATCACTTTCACTACTGCATTTCTGAAGAACTGTGTTTCCTTTTCTCTGAAACTGGAAAAAAAAAACAAACAAAGTATAGCTCAGAGACGGCATATAACTAGTTATCAAACAGGACTAGTGGATGGTGAGAGGAGAGAACAAAGAATCTAATCACACCTTCAAGTAAGCTATGCCATAGCCACTCGGCAGAAGGGAGCAGGACTAACATTTGGTAAGGCCTAGATGAATAAGCCAGAAAAAGGTTGTGTTTCTGCATTTGTACTAGGTCGGCAACGGCAGTTGAGAAGGCCTGATGTGCATCTGTATCAGATATGACCATAATATTAGTCGGAGTAGGATTAGGTTCTTGCTCATCCAGCAAATCTTGATACATGCGCTTGTATGATGACATCTGTTTCAATAAATTAAAAAAAGGAAAGCATATCAAGTTAGATGAAATTTTTAAACAGCCAAAGATGGATAAAAAAAAACATTGGACTACTAACCGCGAACGGCATGTGCAAGACTGACTCCAGTGGAAGCGAGTCCTCGCTGGAGGTGCTCAGGGATGTGGTTTAAGTTGCCATAGGCAGTGATGGAGACAGGACCAGAGTAGCCAAGTTTCTTAAATGCCTCTTCTAAACTCGGACGGACCCGACGAGCATCATATCCCTCGGGGATAGGACAGTAAAACATGTCCCACCACACCAGTATTTTAGCTGTCGCATATTCAGGCGTTGCCGGGTAGTTCCTTCCCCAATGCTCCGTTACCCGGGTGATTTCTTTGTACGTAGGGTATACAGACTCCTAGTAGTGGACAAGCTCTCAAATAGGTTAGACAATGTATTGAGATATATATATATATATATATATATATAGAGATAGAGAGATAGAGAGAGAGAGAGGATGCTTACTTGGCGTGCATGCTTATAACTCGAGAGATGCTTTCTCAATTTCTCAGGGATTTGGCAATCGAAATTGCACGATTTGCAACAAAGCATGGCAAGTGGTGCGCTTCTGGTCTCAATAATTCTATTATTATCCCTAAACCCTAGTAATTTTCCCCATACCCACTCTTCAGAAGTTAGCAGGGGTGAGATAAAGCAAAGCGACTTCGGATAAGCCAGAAACAGATTGTATTGCGACCGTTGTTGTAGCCGGGCCAGATCCCAAGACAAGTCACCTCTCACCGGATTTGATATGATCATCATTGTAGCAGGGGGAGGATTCTGACCTCGCCATTCCACTATATCCCGATACATGATGTACTTTGTGCTTTCTGTTTACAAAAAGGTATTACTTAAATTTTAGTGATATATTATCACAAACAAATAATGAACCTAAGTTAAAAGTTCCCCACATGGTTAAAAAAAAAAAAACAAACCGGATCTGGTGTGTGCTACCGAAACTCCAGTAGATAAGAGCCGTTTCAGGATGTGAACAGGGGTTTCTGTTTGGTCCCCATAGGCAGTGATGGAGGAAACTGGACCGGTGTAGCCTCGTTCCTTGAACGCCGCTTCTAAACTCGGCCGGATCCCACCAGCATCATAACCCTCCGGAATCGGACACTCCTTCATATCCCACCACACAGCTATTTTAGCAGCCTTCGCCGCTTCCTCCCCCCACCACGACATCGATCCTCTAAACCTAAACAGACACAGACGCAAGTCCTCGATCTTTGTAGTACGGTTTCTCTTAAAGACACCAAACTATAATGGGCCTAAATGTAATCCACTAAAAAGCCCGTGGACTTACGAGACCGCACCTTCTTTTGTATTAGACACAGACAAATATGGGTCTTTAAATATCCGTTTTTCCATTTTTAACATATTAAATTAATAATATACTAATATTTTATCTTATTATATAAAGTTTGGTTCTTCAAAATTATTAATTAACATGATCGCGACACATGTCAATTACATATTTAAGATTATGACAAATGAATTTTGTTTAAAAAAGTAATTATAGTTAGTGTCTTATAGTAATTTTCCATTTTTAAAATCTTAAAAAAATGATAATTTCAAAAGATGATATGATAGTATTTCATTTTAAAAAGTTCTAAAGAAAAACAAATTTGTAAGATAATTTATTTAATACTATTTTTCCTTTTCTAAAATCTTAAGGAAAAGATAATTGTAAAATATTATTTGATAATAATTTTTCTTTTTAAAATCTTAAAAAGAATCCATGAAAGAATAGTTTTCTTTTCTAATATATAACAATTAAAAATATTTATATACTAAGAAAATTAAAACAAATTTTGAAAAGGTAATTTTAAAATTTATTTATTAATAAAAAGTACTTTAAAAAATTATTTAATTTTTATAGAAGTTTTAGTTTTTAAAAATCCTAAACAAAAAAGATTGAAAATTAATTTGTAAAAGATTACATTGATATTAGTTCTCCAAAGTTACTAATTAACATGATATGAACACATGAAAGCTATATTTAAAATTGTGATATGTATTACATTTCAATATATATTATTAAATGTGAGACTGATGTTGATTTTTTTTTTACTAGTAATTGTTCTATTCAAATAACAGTCTACAACTAATATTAAAAAAGAAGTATTTGTTAAAAAATAATATATATAATTTAAAACACTGAGATTATTGAAATAAAAATATTAATCAAAATTTATGAAAGAAAACAGATTATTATTACTAAAATAAGTCACCAATATATAAAATCCAAGAACTAATGTGAATTTTTTTATATTCTTTTTATATATTCATGAAATTAAAACATCAAATAAAACCCGTGCAACGCACAAGTCCATATCTAGTATAAAATAAAAATAAGAAAAATTACTAATCCATAATATTACTAAATGACTAAATATTATCACACATATTTGTCAATAAAATAAAAATTATGTATTGTTTATTTTGATATAAATGAAAGTAACTTTTAACTTAAAATAAAATATTCAATTATTAAAATCAGACTTTTAAGTATGAAGATCATATCAATAAAATAAATGATGTATATATTTTAATTATATTATATATTCTACATATACTATTATATTTTTTATCGATTAATTTATTCGGTTTGATCGGTTTATATACCAAACCATATCCATATACCGCAATATCTTAAAAATAACATCCATTCAGTATATTCAGTATTTCCATATCCAAATCAGCTTTATCTATATCATTTGTTTTACCGAATTGAACACACTTACAAACAATACAACTAAAACCATAACATACCCGAAAACACCGGTTCGAGTAGGGTCCACATTTTTACCCAGCCGAGTCTGATATTGGACAAGGCATGGATATAGGTTCAGGTTCAGAGCCGACCCAGGATCCGATAAAGTATTTTTGGAACTTGAAAAAATGTAACTAAGTTAGTTCAGAAATATAATATTTTACCTTATAGGTTAGCTTAGGTGGAATCGACCTAATATTTTAAAACCGGCTGAGATCCATTAAACCTAAAAAGGACCCAAACATATGAGTAACCGGGCCGAAATAGGTTGATACATGGATTAAAACAGACTTGATACCTAAAGAGTTGATTTCTCTTTAGGACGCATTCATATCTTTTTTAACACTATAGGACACAATGTGCTAGAGGCACGCGTTCACTTATCTTTCACATTTTTCAAGATGTATTTTTGATAGAACTACTCTTTTTCCTAGTGACATGAGTTAGGAGAGTGTAATTGTTGTGGTTTGAGCAACTGGAACCGAATAACTTGTCATTTTTGTTAGTTAGGATTATAAATTATTGATACTGATTTTGAGCCACGCGATATTATTAGTGCTTTTAGATCTTAGGGTGGTCGTAGCTTTTTGTTATTGAATATAAGAGAAACCTAGATTTTGATCCGCGCTTAGAAAGTGCAGCTTTTTGCATTATATTATAATATAATCTTATTTATCGAAAAAAATAATTTTTAATAGTTATATATTATTTATGAATTAGTTTATTTGAGATTTTATATGTAACTCTTACGTAAGTTTCTGTTAAGCATGAGAATTTTATCCGGACCAAAACAAACAAACTGAACCGACCCGAAAATATAGGTTTGGTTCAGGTCCAGAGAAGATTACCTATTGGGTCTTTTTGGACCCGCGTGTCTTTGTTTGAGTTTGGATCCTACCCTATACCCGATCATAAATATGTTGTGTATATTAGGTATATTTAGGATATTTCGAATATGTTTCCGGTACTATGGATATTGTTTTTTAAGTTTTTGGTTTACGATTATAGTTTTTTATTTCAAGTAAAATTTCAAATTAGAAAAAAAAATTGGATATTTGGATAAAATTTTGGGTATTTTTCAGTTCACCGTATCAGATTTTGAATAAAATTTTGAATTTTTTGGTATTTGAATTTTTTGGGTATTTGTTTGGAGTTTCAAGTACTTTTCGTGTTTCGGGTATTTTTCAGATTTTTTAGATATTTTGATTTTTTTAGGATTCTAAATACCCGAATAGATGTGGATCCATTACGTCCATATCAGGTCTAATAAAATTTTGATATAGGTTTTTAACGTTATTTTACAAAACATGGTTGATGAAATATTTTTTCTGAGAAAATGTGTCGTAAGGAATAATATTATGATTTTTTTTTAAAATATTTGAAATATTTTATGGTTAGAATGATTATTGGTATTACCAAAAAATAATAAATAGTTATACATGACTCCAACATTTTTTATATTAGATTTTAGAATGATATTTTTAATAGTATAAATTCGTTTTAAGTGAATAGTATATAAAAGTATAATATCTAAACCAATAATTTTCAAAATCGTAATCAATACTGAATATCGTGAAGTCGGGTTAGCTTTAACAGAACCAATGAATTTTACATTTTTGTGAAGGTAACATGAATATTGAGAAAACTCACTTTTAAATATGAAAATATCTATCAAACTATAGACGATTGAAAGTTTAGTATATGATATGAGATTTTAGTGATGTTTATATATAATATGATTACTTTATTATAAAGGAAATATGAAGTTAGAATGTACACATATATGTCATGTTGTGGGTAACTTCTCTTGCTTTCAATCATATATTATATGATAAAAGTGATAATATAAAACATTAGTTTCAATGCTTTTATGGTGGTTAAAATCAAAATGGTAGATAGTGTAAGAGTAATGATTAGGAGTGAGATTTGATAGGGATCTCTATCCCTGGACAATCTGGTACATTTGGAATGTACGAAATGATAAATTCTTCAGGGAGATTGATAGAAACTCACTTGAGCTAGTTCGCTATGCAGAAAGTGAGTGTCATGCAGGGTTTAGTGCAAACGAGGTGGAATCTCGTAATACATAATATCACATTGGAGAGGAACCCCAAGTCTTAAGTTTGGGAAGCATTTGTATGTTGGATGGGTCAAGGACATCTACAACATATTTCAGTGGGTGTGGATGGGTTTGGTTGGATAGTTTGGGGAGGGCTCAGCTCATGGGAATACGAAATTACGACTAGAATATGCTTTACATTCAGAAGTTCAAGCACTATGATGGGCGATGTAGAGTATGCTCCAGCACTCGACATGTCAAAGTTTTGGAACGAACTGCAAAAATTTGATAGACATGTTGAAAGAGCCTCATGCTTGGCCAAGCTTTGCAACATAACTAGAGAGGATAGAGACTCTACAGATATGCTTTCCGTATTTTAAGATCACTTATGTTCCAGGAGCTAAAAATCAAATTTCAGACTCCGTAGCTAGGACTTCTAGATCTTTCCATATGAAACTTTGTTTCATTGGTTGTTCTATTCCAGCATTGTTATCCGAATCACCTCAAATTTGAGTAACATAATGGTTGTTCGTCGAAGAAAAAGAGAGATGACAATTTTAAAAATTATTTATACGTACTTGATTGACATTAATATGTATTGACAATTTTAATTTTTTTCTTGAACCCTACCTCGTTTTCAAAATGAAGTTGTATTTTAATTATAAATTATCATTAACTTATTATTATTTGTTTTCGCCTACAAAAATTATGTATGTCAATATTTCATGTTACTTCCTAAAATTTAATAACTATTTTTATCTAATTAGATGTTCATTTCTAATAACATGAAAATATTTCATTTCTAAGAATTTTAAATGGATTAAGAAAAATCAAGATAAATAAGTTAACTGATTTATAGATATATAGAAAAGTAGATAAGGATGAGGAGTGGTGTTCCTTTTCGAAAGGTTAACAATTTTCAATAAAGATATTTGAAGTTCTGATAAATTTTATGGAGAATAGAGTTAGGGAATTTTGTTAAAAAGAGACAACTAATCTTATCAATAGTTCTCTTGGAACAAAATCAATATTTGTCATATTTAGACAATGTATACCCTTATATTTTATAAAAAATTCATATCAATATATTAAAGAATAAAAAAAATAAGAAAAAATACAAAACATGATATTAACATACATGTGCATTTAGGAAAAATAATTTTGAGATGAAATTATTTTAGAAAAAGCCATTTTAAAATTGATCTAAAAGTGTTAGTAAAATCTACTATCTACGACAGCTTAAAATCTACTATCTACAGTGTTAGGAATAATATTATGATTTTTTTTTAAATATTTGAAATATTTTATGGTTAGAATGATTATTGGTATTACCAAAAAATAATAAATAGTTATACATGACTCCAACATTTTTTATATTAGATTTTAGAATGATATTTTTAATAGTATAAATTCGTTTTAAGTGAATAGTATATAAAAGTATAATATCTAAACCAATAATTTTCAAAATCGTAATCAATACTGAATATCGTGAAGTCGGGTTAGCTTTAACAGAACCAATGAATTTTACATTTTTGTGAAGGTAACATGAATATTGAGAAAACTCACTTTTAAATATGAAAATATCTAT
Source organism: Raphanus raphanistrum subsp. raphanistrum (assembly GCA_019706035.1). Lineage (NCBI taxonomy): Eukaryota > Viridiplantae > Streptophyta > Magnoliopsida > Brassicales > Brassicaceae > Raphanus > Raphanus raphanistrum. The sequence goes on from CM033983.1 coordinate 20,277,964, forward strand.
CAAACTATAGACGATTGAAAGTTTAGTATATGATATGAGATTTTAGTGATGTTTATATATAATATGATTACTTTATTATAAAGGAAATATGAAGTTAGAATGTACACATATATGTCATGTTGTGGGTAACTTCTCTTGCTTTCAATCATATATTATATGATAAAAGTGATAATATAAAACATTAGTTTCAATGCTTTTATGGTGGTTAAAATCAAAATGGTAGATAGTGTAAGAGTAATGATTAGGAGTGAGATTTGATAGGGATCTCTATCCCTGGACAATCCGGTACATTTGGAATGTACGAAATGATAAATTCTTCAGGGAGATTGATAGAAACTCACTTGAGCTAGTTCGCTATGCAGAAAGTGAGTGTCATGCAGGGTTTAGTGCAAACGAGGTGGAATCTCGTAATACATAATATCACATTGGAGAGGAACCCCAAGTCTTAAGTTTGGGAAGCATTTGTATGTTGGATGGGTCAAGGACATCTACAACATATTTCAGTGGGTGTGGATGGGTTTGGTTGGATAGTTTGGGGAGGGCTCAGCTCATGGGAATACGAAATTACGACTAGAATATGCTTTACATTCAGAAGTTCAAGCACTATGATGGGCGATGTAGAGTATGCTCCAGCACTCGACATGTCAAAGTTTTGGAACGAACTGCAAAAATTTGATAGACATGTTGAAAGAGCCTCATGCTTGGCCAAGCTTTGCAACATAACTAGAGAGGATAGAGACTCTACAGATATGCTTTCCGTATTTTAAGATCACTTATGTTCCAGGAGCTAAAAATCAAATTTCAGACTCCGTAGCTAGGACTTCTAGATCTTTCCATATGAAACTTTGTTTCATTGGTTGTTCTATTCCAGCATTGTTATCCGAATCACCTCAAATTTGAGTAACATAATGGTTGTTCGTCGAAGAAAAAGAGAGATGACAATTTTAAAAATTATTTATACGTACTTGATTGACATTAATATGTATTGACAATTTTAATTTTTTTCTTGAACCCTACCTCGTTTTCAAAATGAAGTTGTATTTTAATTATAAATTATCATTAACTTATTATTATTTGTTTTCGCCTACAAAAATTATGTATGTCAATATTTCATGTTACTTCCTAAAATTTAATAACTATTTTTATCTAATTAGATGTTCATTTCTAATAACATGAAAATATTTCATTTCTAAGAATTTTAAATGGATTAAGAAAAATCAAGATAAATAAGTTAACTGATTTATAGATATATAGAAAAGTAGATAAGGATGAGGAGTGGTGTTCCTTTTCGAAAGGTTAACAATTTTCAATAAAGATATTTGAAGTTCTGATAAATTTTATGGAGAATAGAGTTAGGGAATTTTGTTAAAAAGAGACAACTAATCTTATCAATAGTTCTCTTGGAACAAAATCAATATTTGTCATATTTAGACAATGTATACCCTTATATTTTATAAAAAATTCATATCAATATATTAAAGAATAAAAAAAATAAGAAAAAATACAAAACATGATATTAACATACATGTGCATTTAGGAAAAATAATTTTGAGATGAAATTATTTTAGAAAAAGCCATTTTAAAATTGATCTAAAAGTGTTAGTAAAATCTACTATCTACGACAGCTTAAAATTGGAAATCTACTAAAACACAATAATTTACTAGATCTAGAATACGTAATATAACGAATAAACATCCATCTACTACTGCGTAATACTCAATCTACATGTTCTTCTATACTCTTCTATATTCTGAAACATAGCAGATTAGATCATCTAAACATTAATGATTAACCATATGTATACTTTTTCAGAATCTACATTCTACCATATTCTCATTCATCTACTTCCGGTAGTGTAGAACATCTACGCTCTCCTCTATTGTCCAAGTAAGATAGAATTTGCTTTCTTCCAGATTTGTAATTAATATCCGAAAATTGAGCTAAAAACAGTTACAAAATATTCTAAAAATCTTGAAAATCTTTTTAATTTCCTTTTTTAACCTTTTTCCAAAGCTAGACAAACTTCCTTTTCTTCTTCCAAAACGTTTTTCTTCTTTGCTTAACTTTCTATTGTCAAGCATGGGAAGAGCTGCCACCATCATTACTTCCTCTCATCCTCCTAGCCGTAAAGGCGGGAAGCTTTGGAGATGGAAGATCAATGGCGTTATGTCCCAACATGAACACAGCAGTAGACATGAACTTCCTTTGTCGCTTCCTTACAAAACAGAACAGTATAAAAGTTGTTAACATTACGGCTGAAAACAAACTAATGAGAATCCAAATGAGTATCATCTTCTGTATGAGAATCAATAAGCACGTATTCTTAAGAGAGATGTAGCTCCATCACTTTTTGATAGTAATCAAAGAAAACCATATTATAAGAAAAGTTATAAGAAAAATTATAAAGAGAATCAGAGAGGTTTGGTTTGGTAATCTTCTTTTTTTTTTCTCTGCATTCTCCTAAAAACGCTTCGCTGGTCGCATGGACATGTTTTTGTTCTTGGCCCTTTGCAATCCCAACTTCTGTAGGCGTTTCTTTCCATTGATGTGATTTGAAGCTGATCTAGCAAACTTGGCACCACCACACAGGCTGCAAAACTTCTGATTTTGGTTGAGACGCTGGACTGAGAATCAGAACTGGATAAAAAGGCATCCTGCATCAACAGGAACATTCAGTTCATCATATCTTAGTGAAACAGAAAATATTTAGTAACCCACAGACACGAACACGACTGCTTATTGTTTGTGGTGAAACTTGTGCTGAAAGTATCATCCAAGAAATGCAGTAACAAGAAATTTTTCCCACCTGTGTATACACACATATACACAGCCACAAATCCTAATTCAGATCGCAAAAACAGACATGAGGGAAGATTCTCGGTTTACAAAGTTGAACATTTTGTATGTGGCTAATTTATTCATGACTTCGTATGAAGGAGAGAGAGGTAGAGAGTGAATAAGGAGGTGACTTAACGCTATCACTAATGAGGAGGAGCTTGATAAAGTAATCATACTCTGAAGTCTGAACGAGCTCTTGCCGGCCCAACGACCATCGGAGGTGTTGTTGCTGCTAGCATTTAAATGTAAAAAAAAAGTAATAACAATACTACTTAAAATTTTGTTTTTAATTAGTTTATTTTTTTGGAAAATTTTCAATTGTATAATTAGAAGGAAAATTTTCAAGGAAAGGATACTTTGTATTTCTATCTCACCAAGTCATCCCCGACATTTCCATATACTCACCAAATCATAGAGGCTGTGAGTTCTACAGAGATGGGCTTTTACCTTACGGCCATGTTAAAAATAAATGAAATTATGATAATATAATCATTCCGCAAAAGGGACTTTCCATTCTCCCCTTGGAGTCTCTGAACACGTCTGTTTTTTTTTTGGTAAAAGAACACGTCTGTTATTTGTCAAAAGGAACATATTAATATGGTACATTTGAGTCAATCTAACAATGCAAGAAAAACTTGTAAGAACAACAATCATCAGGTTAGAGACTTTCGCATTAGCACTAGGAAGAGTATCTCAACATGAATGTCTTATCAAGTAAATTAGTACTCAAATTAAAAAAAAATATGTGAATTTTTCTCATGAGTTTTAAATTTGATATTTTTTTCTCTAATGATGACAAGATGCAGAAGCTAGCAAGTGTTAGTACTTCTCTTACCATGGTGGCTACAGGGAATCATGTCTCGTCTGAAAACAAGATTAGTAGTAACTGCAAAGGGCTTGAAGATATATGTCTCTCTGATACGTAATCAGCTTGTTCAGATTGAACAACAGAAATCCAGTCTAATGGATCTTCGTCAGGTTTGTTTCTAACAAGCAGGCATTGAAACCATGACCATGATTTGTTCAAAAAAAAAAAGAGAAGAATATTTGTTTGACTGTTTTGCAACAAAGTTGATATATTTATCTAAATATTATTTTGATCCAGCCTTGATAATACATACGGATGCGTGTTGTATATAGTCCCCAATCAAACTCATACAATCATACCAATTTTTTGAAAGAGGAAAAGGATGATCCCCTTTTTGTTTTCTCTCACCCGGTTTAATTAAAAAATAAATTGAAGTTTGGTTCTTCGCACTGGATATAAACCGGCCAGCCAACGGTTCACACCAGAGAGAGATACAATATAAAAAAAATCTCTATGAACCGAAAAAAACATCAAATCCTGGATAAAAGACCATCATCAAAAGGGGTCTATGCAAAAATTGACCTTCTTTTTATGTCTCTTTCTCACTTCTTTCTTTCTTTCTTTCTTTTTCTTTGTTTTCATCATCTCCATGATACATGAGCAACCAGAATCGACTCAAAGAGGCTTCAAAGCTGCCTGAACAAGTTCTTGAACAACACGGTTACGGCAACAAACATCTGAGAGTTCCTCAGCGTGTCCTATCAGAGAATGCACATCTGCTGCTCCATAAGCAACAATCGTACAAAGCTTGCAAGAACTAATTGGTAGACTCAGTTTCTGTCACAGCGGTTCGAGGTCAGAGCTAGCAGCGGATATGTTGCCTAACTAAAAAACCCATAAACAAATGAAGCGATGTTTTAAAGGCCACAAGGACATCATATTCTAATGCAGCAGAAGAATGATAGATTCCTAAAATTTACCGTATCTAACCGAGAACTGGGAAGTGCTCCTGCTATCGATGAAATGAAGATTCTGGTGATTGTAGCTCTCCTGGAAATAATGACATTATTGTCCCTGATTCGTTTGAACTTCTCTTCGGTCACAGATTTCTCGAGACATGTGTTGTGTGAGTAAAGAGTGTTTCAATCAGATTCTTCAAGTAGTCACTAGTCAGCACAAGACGGGCCTGAAGCAAAAAAACTGCAAAATGCCTAAAAGATTAGATTCTCTAAACCTTTTTATCTCCTCTAACCATTCCATGGAATGGAAATAACACAAATTTACGTTTATAACTTCACTGGAGAGATAAAGAAAGCATGGCTGATGATAGTGGAATTTGAATCTTTGCTAGCATTTCCCCAATTGTGTTAAATTTCGTATCGTCCAGATGTACGTACCTACAAGCATATACCATTGCCTTCTTTATCACAATTCTCATCCAAAAACATATATATATATTTTTTTTTTTGAATCTTGGCTTATTTGCATAGACATGGAATGTTAGCAGAGTTACTAAATTAAGAAAAAGAAAAGAAAAAAAAAAAAAACAGCAAGTTCTTAGATGACCCGAATCCAAGTGTCCTAAGGTGAAGCGAGTTCAGTGGCTGTTTCTCCTACTTCAGTGGTTGATTCGCCGAGTTGAGTGGTTGTCTTCTGTTTCTTAGATGGTCTTCATGCCTCGCATATTTGGTGGCTTAGGCACATAAAGCAGCGTACATTTGCCTTTGTTTGGCAACAATTACTACATGTCTACAAACAAATAACAAGCTGGATCAATCCCAAGAAATAACAAAAGCTATGAGGCCTTTTAAGAACGTTCCATCCAAGTTAATGATCAAGCACTCTTCCAACCAGTTTTTTTTTTGTTTTTTTTTGTACCTGATGTATACACTATTAAGCATACTCTGATTCTTCAAATTCAATCCTACAACATCTTGTTTCACCACCATTTGTATGTTCCATCTGCTGCCCAGTATCCCCAGTGTGTCAACGAATATGAATTTTTCTGTTTACAGTTGTTTTTTTCTTTTTCAAACACACATAATCAAACCAATAGAAATCACAAAACAGATATAAACAGAAACAAAAAAAACTTGCCTAATCATCTTCCAAGAGAATTGAATTCAGCCTCTCTCAAAATCAGGTTCTCGGTTTCAACTCTCTCTCACCAGACTCAACTCAGCTTTCTCGCGTTTCAACTCTGTCACCAGACTATAACTCACCCTCTTCCTACTCAGTCTCTCTCTCGAACGATTCTCACAATCACCAAACGAAACTCAAACCCCCCCCCCCCCCCCCTCTTTTGCGAATTAGGGTTCATCGTTCTAATCTCTCATTAATTTGGGGATTTTAAGACACTTAAAGGATTTAAATTTAAAGTTCAACGGTAACAACATATGATATGTTACTTAAACATCGTACCGTTTTATTAACAAAAATCTTGTTGTCTTGAGACTTTCCCAAAACGCTGCGTATGGTTTAAACGGGACAAGTAACAGAGGGTCCAATTCGTTACGATTAGTTAGATTGGGGTTTTTTCCCAAAAACAACAAAAGTTATATTGGGGGTTCTTCTGTTAAATCTTTAATTAATGGGTTTATACCCAAATTAAACTTAACTGAGGGGGTCTAACATTAAATATCTAATAATTATTATTAGAAATTCGAAAAAACCTTTTATAAACCATCACACTCGTCTTTTCTCTCTTCCTGCGTTTAGCTTGTGCCCTAAAAATGGGGAAAAAGAGTGGGAAAAAGAGAAGCCGTGGTGGAGCAGACGAAGCAGACGAGGAAGCAAACGCGACGGTTGAAAGAGAATCCGCCAAGCATAAATCTTGGTAGTGCGCCTTTCTTCTTTTCCCATTCTTAATCAATCGAGATCTGATAATGTCTTCTCTGCTTTGCTGCTCTTATTTGAAATGCAGCACTGAAATTGGACAGGGGAGTGCTGGAGTATCTGTGGATGATGACTCAAATATTGTGCATGGTTAGCTTCTCTTCTTTAGGAAGCCCCATCTTAGATGATTTCCATAACTTGTCTTCGTTTCTTTTTCTTGTCCAGCGAGTAGTAACGTTCCTCCTTCCTTGATATATTGGTTTAATCTGTTTTGGATTGTCATTACTGATTAAACCTACAATACTTCAGTCTTGACATGTTTACATACTGCATCCTTGTATGCTGTGTTATATATTGTATTGTTAAGCGTGTAACAAACAAGTTCATTTGTTATATCACTAAGTGTTTTCTATATTTGGAATCATTGCTTTGTTATGGTAAGAGAATATTTCCAGAACTTGTCTTAGATTCTTTTTCTTGTTGTTCCTCCTTGATATATTATTGTCATTACTGATCATTAAACCTACAATGCTTCATTCTGACATGTTTACATACTGCATCCTTGTTGTCCTGTTATATCTTGTTGTTCTGGATTGTTAAGCGTGTAACAACAAGTTCCTTTTGTTATATCACTAAGTGTTTTCTATATTTGGAATCATTCCTTTGTTATTATGGTAAGAGAGTATTTCTAGAACTTGTCTTAGATTCTTTTTCTTGTCGTTCCTCCTTGATATATTATTGTCATTACTGATCATTAAACCTACAATGCTTCATTCTGACATGTTTACATACTGCATCCTTGTTGTCCTGTTATATCTTGTTGTTCTGGATTGTTAAGCGTGTAACAACAAGTTCCTTTGTTATATCTCTAAGTGTTTCCACAACTTGTCTTATATTCTTTTTTCTTTGTCTTAGCGAGTAGTAACGTTCCTCCTTGATATATTGGTGCAACCTGTTCTGGATTATCGTTACTGATCAAACCTATAATGCTTCATTCTGACATGTTTACATACTGCATTCTTGTTGTTGTGTTATATGTTGCTGTTCTGGATTGTTAAGCGTGTAACAAACAAGTTCCTCTGTTAATATCTCTAAGTGTTTTCTTTATTTGGAATCATTGCTTTGTTATGGTAATAGTGTATTTCCAGTGTGTACTTGCTTAACATCGCCAATCATGAGAACTGATTTCATTCTCCAATATTCAGGCGGATACAGTCCGGATAACTCAGGTGCTGCTGGGACACAGTTGAATCCTGTTCCCAAAAGACCCAAGCTGCAACATGGCGATCTGGTATGATGTACAATTTTTTTTTTTTTTTGTGTCTCTTGTAAAGCTATATCACTTTTTGTTCCTTGTTTCTTGCAGGAACTTGAGACGACTGCCGCTTGGGATTACGAGAACGCGGAAATTCCTACGGAATTGGAGCACAATCTAGCTCGTAAGAAGATCATGGACAAGCTGTCACAGTCTGGCCTTTCTGAACCAAGTGCAGAAGAGTTCTTTATAACAGTAGGCTATTTGGACAGCATTAAGCCAAAAATGGATGGCGCTTTAATATCACATGCCAACCAATTCGATAGTACGTGTTCACCTTCTCTCCTTGCGTCTTTTATTTTGGATTTGATGAATACAATACAATGTTGTCTTATTTCAGGACCTAAACACTATTGCACAGCGAAGAACCAAGCTTCAGATAGATATATGTATAAGTGGGCAAAAGCTTGGCTTCTGGAACATCCAGAGCCTCGGAACATTCTGTTCATCTCCGGCGACGGTGGCTTCAGCTCTACATTAGATTTGCTGACAAAGGCGGGGCATCGGGTGATTCTCATAACGAACAATGTGGAACGAGATCCTCGTGCTTATCTGCAGTGGACATGGAGAGACTTTCTAGGTCTCCCACCAGAGCGAATCTACAAAAATGAAAGTGAAAAGAAGCAAGCTCTCGCTAAGAAAGCTAGAAGTAGAGCTCATATGAAAGCTCTTACTAAGAGTAGAGGTGAGGATAGGACGGAGGCACTAAAGAAGGCAGAGGTACGTATATTTAGGCTCATAATTATTTTTGAATTGTAATATATGATAATAATATGTTGTGGTTTGTTGCAGACTGATCCTGTACCTAGTAGCATTGTACAGCTGGCTGATGGATCTGTCCAGATTTCCATTATGTTGGAAAACCATTGCCAGAAGCCAGTGATCAGAGATATTGATGATGATGCTGTCTACGTTGTTGGAGATGATGATAGGGGAGATAACAAGAAGATTCTGGAGGAGATAGGAAGGGTAATGAACTTGATTCATTCTTGGTTTCTGTATAACGTTAACTAACATGATCTGTTTTTTTTTTCTTTTAGAGGATTGGTAAAAGTCCTAAGCATATGCGGTTCAACAGAGTTGGGGAAGGGGATAACAACAAGTGGACTCTTGTGGTGAAAGATATGGAAGCTAGAGAAGCGTTTCTGAAGCTTGTTAAAGCCCGAGTGTAGAGGCTACAACGATAGCAACAAGTGGACCCTTTTGATTTTAGGCCATAAACTTGTGTACATGGCGAATTTAGATATGTTTTTGGTGAAACTTTGAACCTTTTTTTTTATGTAACGTTGTGGATGATTTACCTTTACCAAGATGCATGACTCTAACTCGAGAGTAACCACCGTTCCTTCAGCGTTGCACTTTCTAGTTCAGCCTAGCTTGTGATGTTCAGAAATACACTTCTTCAAGAGTTGCAAACTGGATGTCTGAGATTTTCCAAACTCGGATTCTCTGTTTTGCAGCTCTTCGAAAGAACCCTCCTATACGTGAACACACAATGGTGAACAACATTGATATATGTATAAAGATCTAAGAGAGCTTTTAAGAGATGGTTAACGCCAATAGTTACTCTTATTCTTCTTGTTGGGTAACTACTTGTTACACAACCCAAGTCTCCTTCCTTTCTTGCTCTTCACGCTTCTTCTTCTTCTTCTTCTTCTTCCTTACTTGTTTCTTGCGCTTCAAGCCATGGTCTTCTTCATTCCTTTGTAGCTTCTTCTAAGCTACTCTTCTTTGTTCTTCTTTTCTTGTGTGGCAAGCCTCCTTGCTTCCACTTCTTCTTCTCTCTTAATTTCACCTTCTCTTTGTGTGTTTCATCAAAGGCTCAATTCCAACATGTCTAACTAGTGTCTCCTCTTTAAGCACATCTTGGTCCTCTGGCGTTACATACTCTACAGGTGGAACTGAGCCAATGTAGCTACAAATGCTCCCTTCGGAAAACTTGTTTTGTCTTTACATTTTCTACACACAACTTAAAAAAATAATAATAATAATACCAAAAACAAGAGAAAAAACACACCTTCCACTTTGTTTTGCCAGTCCAATAACTAGGCTTTAGAAATTAGTCGATGGCTTTTCTTACACCAGAAGCATTGGGGATGATATATTGTCAAAGTAGATAGCCAAAACAAACCAGAAAAAGAATGTCCCCACAAGCCATGTGTTGATTTTACTCTGCACAAAAACTCAAATGAGAGATATAGAGAACAACTCTTAGGTGAAACCTATCTTGAAAAAGTTGACATACCATTGTAAGAAACTAAGAAAGCAGGTGGCATCATCCATTGCGCATACAGCTCTTTTACTCCAACTAACTTCAGAGCTTCCAGGAACTGATGTCGCTTTGATAAGCAGATGCAGACCGGCAGAAAAGGTATTGGGTGGAAAGAGTGAGCAAAATCACCCGGCAAGAAAGAGAATGTGTGCTTGAATAAGGGAATTCACCAGTAGCTACAGTCTACAATCAGAACTATAACCAGTAAGAATCCAAGACTCGAAGAAAAGATCTGTTTTAGCTAAAGAGAGGCCACACACAGAAACATACACCTGTGTGATAAAGCCAATGAGACACACAAGGAAACCAACAGTTGTTGCTGAAGATGATTTGCTAATGAAAGATGACAGCACGAACGAAGGCTAAGGCTAATCTAGCAAAAATATAGAAGAGTGATGATACAAACGTAAGGATGATAGCACGAATGCTACATAAAGGGAAAGGATATAGATAAGTTTAAGTGATATCCGAGCAAAAAATCAATTGAAAATAACTAGAAAATAATGAGGATCTTTAATTACCATATTAAACTGAAAAGGCAAGAAAAGTAGGAAGTCGAGAAAGAGACAGCACTTCAAGGAAAAAATTCTAATTGGAACATCATTCCTGAGAGGACTAAGAAGAGTAATGATACAAACGTAAGGATGCCTTCCCATATAAGAGGCATGATAACCAATAAGCTGTATCGAAAACTCCCATCATTGTCATTGCCTGTTGGATATCAATTAACAAACACCGTGTGGTTGGTAACAGCTTGGCCCATTGTAACGGGAAACAACTTCAAATGAGATTGAGATGTATCTTTAATTATGGCCTTATGGGTCCTAAACTTTTCATCAGAACCTTATATTATATATGACACACTAATATATACTTCTATTATATGTCGTTAATATAAAATATAAGTTTGACCCATGCTATTTATTAGAACATGAAGAATAGTTATGAACAGCAAGTGTGTCACGTGATGGGCCGGTTTGGAAGCTCCAAATCTAATCTAATCTTATAGTTAGTAACTTAACCAGTTAGTTATGGACCATGGTCGGTTGATAACTGATACAAACACATGCATATTGTAATAATTTATCGATACTCCAAATAATCAAAATGTGGTTTGTCTCTATTTTAAACCGACCTCGCCATGCTCCGTCATTTAAACCTGATATCATTAATTTTGAACACAGATAATAAAATTAAAAAATTAGTTTTTTTTTAACATCAGTCTATAATTTAAAAAAAAAATGATTTTTTTTTTGTTCTGTAAAATAAAATTTCAAAACTTCAGTTTTGATGTTTCATATTTTTATTTGCATTTTGGTCAAAAAAATTTCACTAACTCTCAGCTAACACTTTTCTTTTTAGTTTTAACTTCTACACTTTTCATGAAATGTCATCATACATTAATTAATGCAAAGAACACACTTAAAGAGATCAAGAAGCAACCATGGTTCTTGAAGAACTTGCCAAAGATGGAGCTTGCAGATTCTGCTCAAGCAGCGAGAGACAACCCAAGCTTCTCTCTACAAAGCGTGGAGGGAAAATGAAGATCTTTGGAGAAGCAAGGAATCCAGCTCCGTCTTGTAGTGCTGTCAAGGGCTTTGATGAAGACGTAGATGACGAGGTTAAAGAAGAGCAGGCGGAAGAAGAAGAATAAGATGAATATGAGAAGCATGTCAAAGAGGCACATTCTTGCCAAGAGTCTTCTAAACTCTTTATAGAAAACAAAAATCTCACTCTGTTGTTCAATATTCTTCAATCTCTTATTATCTAAATGCAATTTAAATCAATATCAGCCACAGCCAGTTTTCTTATGACATAAAAGACAGATTCATTGCACAAACAGGAACAGATCACCTCTGTAAATTAGCATAACTCATGTTTCAACAAAGTGAAGGAAGTACCTTCACTCGTATACATAACCAGATCTCATGGTGATATGTTCTAATTTTACAACACTAGAGATACAGAGCAACCATCAACACAAAAACTTCTTCTGTAAGTTAACAAAACCTAAAAAGAGCACGGTGTAAAAGAATACATATATATATATATATATGTATGATGAGACACAAGTTTTGGGTGCTTCAGTCACTGAGGTCTATACTTCCACTGAAGTCTCATATGACCTGGTAAACTCGAAACATTCTTCTCCTTGAAGAATCTTTCCCTCTCATAAAGTGTTTTAATTTATGACGTGCAACTTTTCTTTGAATCTGATGATGGTTTTAGCCATTAATTTTAGAATTTCAATTTAAAAAAAAAGTCAGAGATAGATGACAGCCCAATTTTATATGAGATCAATTATGAATTGTACATAAATTATATTCTGATATCATAGTATGAAGCACGGGGACGGCAGTTTGGTTAACGTACCCGTACCGGAAACGTGGAAACCTCACAGGAACGGCACGGGGACACTCCGGGGACGTGGTAGTTATTTATGGACTGTTTGAAATGTATTTTCTTCAATATTATTGTATCTTAAGTTAATTCATTTACCTTTTCCAAATAAATAAAAAGAAGTAAACTTTTTAACTATTTTGAACTTTCAATCTTGTTTCTACGTTGATGAAATCTTACTAGATGAACAAAATGTTGATAAAAAAACGTTAATCATTGTATTTATTATTATTATTAAAAATAATACATCGAAGCAATTTTTATGTTAAGATTTTCATATAATATTTTATTATTTTGTCCATTATAGATAGCTTATATATATATTTTAATCTATATACTAGATTTTGACCCGCCCTTGGTATATTTTTTGTTGAAAAAATAATTTACGTAATAAAAATTATGATTTTTGATAAATTATATATTTTAATTTTTTATAAAATTTATCTTAAATTTACTTATATGACTTATTTTTGTTATTTTAAATATGACTAAATTTTAGAAGACTCTAAATAATTCTAACCCGTGATATGATTTTATTTATTTAACCCGAAGTTAAACTTATTTTACACTAATTTGTTTTTAATTTAAATAAAATATTTCATATCTTCAACATTCTCTGTATTTAAAAATTCATTTGTGCATTTCAAAACATTTTCTATAATTTTATTAAATTTATTTTATGTGATTTAGTTTTTATTTTAAATAAAACTATTTTTAAGGAGTTGAGATAATTCAGACCCGTATTATGATTTTATTGATTTAATTATTTTTTTATTTCAACTTGATTTTATTTTGAGGTTTCAATTAATAAATTTGATCAAATAAAACTAATTTGATTTAAATGGATTTGACTCATATTAAAATGTTTTTTCATATAAATTTTATCGAAACTTTTTTACCATGCCAAATCGACCGAGACAAAACTGAAATTCCATGAAAATTCAAAACATGTCTTACCTGGACTGTATGTGGGCTAAGCTCAAATACTTTAATCATCGTTCGGGGAGAGAGTTTTGAGTCGGCCACAAACATTCAATTTACAATGCATTGAATTGACATGGATTTTCTTCATTATATTATAGTGTCATTTAAAAGCCTACACTTCCTTTGAGGATATGCGTTTTGGTTCCTCTGTCTTTTGTGTATAACTTAGTGAGTTTGGGTATGTTGTCTCGAATTAGTGGCCGTGTGTTGAAACAGAGCAAGGATGCAGATGTGATGTTGAAGATGGGTATACACAGGATAAGCGAGAACAACATTGATTGTTGCGAGATGCAATGGAGAAAAGATTCACCCGAGTTAATAGTGGCTCCCTCATTGGAGGTATGCGCCTTGGAATGTTCACCGCGAGGAGTGCATGATGTTTTCAATTTCGTGGGAGCTGGTTCAGCAACTGCTGCCTTATTTGGCTTAATCAGTACTTGATACATTACCACACACTCTGCATTTTCCTTTGCACTTATGACTCTTTTTTTTTTTTTTTTTTTTGACATCAACACTTATGACTCATTTAGATAAACATGTTCACTTTTGTGCGTCATTATCTCTAACCACATTATGGCATTGGCACTGCAGTGGCAGGGTCTCTTGCTTGGCGTGCGCGGAATTCGATGCTCGGTTCAGTTCTTGGAGCTACAGTCTGCTTCCTTGTAGCCTGTAGGTAATTACTTTGCAACATTTCTCAGAAGTTTTCAATATATGAGAGAGACAGAGTTTTGAAATTGGTTTAACACTAAGTGCAAGCCGTATTACTACTTCCACAGGTTGGTTACAACTGAAGCTCATGGAGAAAGCAAACGAAGGCAATAAAGAAGACACGAGCCACCATGGAAAGGTCACGATTGGTGTTGGTGGAGCTATTGAGAGACTCGAACTAGAGTTGAGAAAATAAGAAATGGAACATTCACAGTTTTGTAATGCTAAATTTTCAAGCCTATGTGAATAAGATTAAGAACATAAACACTGTTCTTTTGTAATTCCGTGAGTATACAATATCAAAATATTGATGGTTATTCTACTCTTTTAGCACGTTACATCGCCAGGATTCCATAACACTCTTTACTTCATCATTGCTCATACCAGAAGAAGAGAGTTTCTACTCCAATACTCCACACTTTCACCACTGCTAAGTTACTAACCCTTGCCTCGTCATCATATTCTTCATTGAAATGATATTCCACACCTGAATCTTCTTCAGAATCAAACAAATTCTCAAACCCATCTTCATGTTCATCACCATCCAGATCACACTATTATAATCACCAATGCGTTCATCCCTGTTATCATCATTGCTACCCTCTTCCATGCTTCTACGGGCGACTTTCCTTCTTGTACAAGATCACCATTGTCAACGATGTCTCATCTTTCTCTAGAAGATCACCATTTTCATTGTACGCTTACACACAGTCTCTAGTGCCTTTTAGACTCGCATAGAATAGCTCTGAATGTCTCAGTTTCAGTGGTCTTAGCTTGTTTGGTATCGCAAACTCCTTCCTGAAATGTGGTCTATCAAAGTCCTTTTCTCTCGACCGTTAACCCCAATACTTCTCTTATAAGTAGGAACTAGATCATAACCCGCCCGACTGGGCGGGTCTTTATTTTTATGATATATATAAAATTTTCAAAAATCAATCTAATGGTTTCAGTTTTACTAATTAAGCATACTGTTTAATCATTGTATCTCATTATTATATTATGTAACAGGGGCGTCAATGAAATTTTGTGAACCATAAACACTGTAGCAAGAGTTTTACAAAGTTATATACCTTAAACAATTTAGTCAAATTTTTGAATTATTTTTTTACTGAAGAATTGAGAGGCTAGTATATCACTGTTAATAACTCTTAAGAATAGTCAATATAAAGTATATAAATAAGGTACATATTATTCTTGATTTCTTCTAAATACATTTAAAACATGAGTATATATCTATAAATGATTTTCATAAAAGAAGTAATATCAATGATACAAAACCCCAAAACAAATAATAGTGGTACTTTGGGCGGTAGTAATCTTTATTTAAATAAAACTAAACCCATTAGGTGTCTGTTAGTTTTTCTTCCGGGGAAAACACAAACCGTTGTCGTAACAAAAAAGATGATTTTTCCTATCAAAACAGAGTAAATCTTCATCAACTTTCTCTTCTCCTCAGGGAACCGCAGACATAGAGATCGACAGAGCTTATGTATAGAAGCCTAAACTGGAGCAGTATTTGAAGATCATCCGTCAATATAGCTGATGTTAAGAGTTTTGAGGCTCCTAAGTCAAATGATAGTGTAGTGGAAGATGTTGTCGAACCAGTTCTGAGGGATTTAAAATCAGAAAGAATGCAAGTATTTGCCTAATCTAAGTACAACCAGTGATTTGATGAATTCTAAACTAATGATTAAAGCTAATGCAAAACAGTAAAATGATATCTTAAGCTATTGGAAAGGAGAACTCATGGGTATAGGGATTTAGACCTTGGGTGATCAGGTTTCGATTTAAGGAATGCAAATGATAAATCAAACTATCAACCTAAAGCCTAGACACAATTCTAAGCAAGCTCTATGTCTAGATGAATGCTCATTTGCTAACATATCTCAAACATCAAATGTCTTTGGTTGAATAACATGCAAGCAATCATTGCTAACAAGTCTATTAGCTATCTTAGCATCTTTAACAACAAATGTCTTTGGCAAAGTACACTAAAAGCCTAGGAGAGTTGACTTAAGCATTTCATCAAACACCTGTCGGGTGAGAAATGCCTAGAGATCACCTTTTGAGTGGCCTACTCAAATGATGCATTAAGATCACTCTACTAGCAAGGAACAAGTATGATCTATACCTAAAACATCCTAGAACTAGCCTAATCACCCTTAATCACCCTAACCCATGAATCCAAAAGGTGATTACTCACTAATCTCCATGATCCCTCTTAAACCCATGATGGATTTTAGATTAATCATGTAGAGAAATAGATGAGAGATCACAAGAACAATAACAAATCAATCCAAAAAGAGATGTTTTTCTTGAGAGATGTGTTCTTCCATAGATAAAAGATGTTTTTTTCCTTAGATTACAAAAGTATCAATATGATCTTCAGAAAACCTAATGGTTCCCTTTTAAAATGTCTAAAATACCCTTTTAAAATGTCTAAATTCGAGCAAGTAAATGACTTGACCCGGGTAGGAATCGATGTCAACAACCCGAGTCAGCCAACCAGAGTCGTCTCGCCGTCCAGCTTCTTCTCCGTGCGCGCGGGTAAGGGAACCCGAGTCAGCCAACCCGAGTCGCCTCACCGTCCAGCTTCTGCTCCATGCGCCCGGGTAAGGTTTCCCGAGCACTCCAACCCGAGTCGACCAATGGTGAGGCCTGCGCCCGGGTAAGCTATCCCGGGTCATTTTACCCGGGTCCGACTCATCCAACTTCATGTGTGGCTTGACTAAACTCCATTCTTCACCCCAATTTGGATCACAAAGTTCCCAAACATCTCCAGTCAATCCATAAAACACTCCAGCACCTGATAAAGACAT
Organism: Raphanus raphanistrum subsp. raphanistrum; assembly: GCA_019706035.1. Taxonomy (NCBI): domain Eukaryota; kingdom Viridiplantae; phylum Streptophyta; class Magnoliopsida; order Brassicales; family Brassicaceae; genus Raphanus; species Raphanus raphanistrum. Next base: position 20,294,947 of record CM033983.1, read on the forward strand.
ATGAATGCACTATGGATCCTAAAGATGCCTAATACATAATCTACATGATCATTATGAACAAGAAATGATGGTTAAAACCATGAAAATATACAAGATATCAATAGCTTCGATCTCAAGGTTTGGAGTTTGTTTTGTATTTACCTAACAACAGATTTCTATATCAAAATTTGGGTTTTGTTTTGTTACTGAGATAGATTAGATCTAAATCATGTTGATCATAGCTGTGTTGAAGGATATATACTTCAAATCGAAGATGAAAAATAATCTCTATAGAAGGTGTTGATTAAACATGTAAGATCATCAATGGCTGATCAAGCTCACCTCGTACACAAAAGTTAAGTGAAGAATACAAATAGATTTCCAACATATATGATTCGAGATAGTCAGAATTAACATACGAAAGTAACAGGAGAAACTGACATGAAACAGTGAAGACAAAGAAGAAGAAAGGTAGAGAGATAATTGTTGGGCCCAAATATGGCCCGGTAGCTGATTGCCGAACGGTGAAGGATGGAAACAGGCCGCGGTTGGCCCATCACAAATTCGGTACTTAAGAAGAGCTAAGTTGAAACCGAAGGCTGAGAGCTAAGGTGATCGATAAGGAGGTCACGACAAAGAGGAAGCTCATGTCATAACCAGAAGAAGCGCAGGACCCGGTCAAACGGATGCTGTTGCAGATTCCACCTCAAGCGGAGAAGATCTCGGAGATCAGTTGCAGATAACCTAAAGGAGTCCAAGGCTATAAAAAGAGAAGGTCGAAGACCAAGGGGAGGATCCGAGCCTGCTCATATTTTACTCTACATTTCATTCAAACAACATTATTTGTAACTCTTCTGTGATCTTTGTATTCATCGAAGATCATCTTTTGTAACCATCTCATTTCTATTATATCAATACAAAACGAAGATCATTCATCAAGTTCTTACGGGATTCAGCCCGCGATAATCTTTCCCTAACCTTTCTTAAACATAAAACCTGATCTAAAATCTAGGTGTGAGTTTTACCCCTCACAATTGGCGCCGTCTGTGGGGAAGAAACAATCGAATCCCTTACTCTAACTTGAGGATGAATCCTACCGATCAGACAACAACCCCGTCTGACCTTAATCCCCCGATCCAGAGCGATGGCTCACCGAACGACGGAGGCTCTAGCCTCGTAATCACAGAGCCTCAACGTGGCAACCACCAACAGCTTCCGGTTGATGCTCGAACGAGCCAAACTACAACCGGAGTTATTAACCCGAGATCATCGGAGAATCCTCAGCAGCAAGCCATTCCGAATCAAACGGAGGCTCAGCTCTCTGAGATCCGCCAAATGATGATACAATTAGTGGACAAAGCTCAGGAAAGTGAGCGCACGATACATCAGTTGACTATACGTCAACAACGATTTGAAGAAATAACCAGATCTCTAAACGCAACAACCCAACCACCACAACGTCAAGCTCCGGGGGTCATTTTTCATGATCGATTAACCGATCCCTCATTCCCCCGAGCACGTTTAAACTTTTCCCCGGATAGCACTACCCCGGAAGGACACGAATCTGCTTTCCAGACACCTCATACTGGGACAGCACCCGTGTTCAATCCACCTAACACCAGTGTTATGGGAAGTAACATGGCGACAACTAGCTCCACACCCAGTCAGGTCGCTGACAGGGGTACTCGCTTACCTCCTCCGCCGCCTGATCTTAGGTCCGGAGCAGGAATATCCCTCCCATCTGGGGGCAGAACGTCAGCTTCGGTTTACCAGACTAGAAACTCGATCCCGAATGGGGATGGTTATCAAAGGATAGATTCCGATAACCCAAGAAATGCCGAGCGATTTAGCCCATCAACCGTATGGGAGAGTGAGCCAACTCGACCACGTCAGGAACCTACCCGTCGGATGCCTGCGAACGACCCAAACGTCCTTCCATTTGAAGGACCTGAAGCTATCCGTAGGTATATGGAGCGAACTCACGCAGCCCTCCAGAAATTGGGAGCTCAAGTCCATAAAGCTACGAGTTCAGCTCCCGAAATCGATAGCTTACTCGAGGAAACCCGTGGAACTCCATTCACAGACAGAATTGCCAGCTATCACATAAGAGATACCCGGAAAATACGAATTCCTGAGTATGACGGGACCTCCGACCCGAAAGCCTATCTAAGAGCTTTCCGATTGGCAATTGTTAAAGCCCATTTCACACAAGAAGAATGTGAAGCAGGTTACTGTAGGACATTCGCCGAAAACTTGGTTGGGACAGCTCTCGAGTGGTTCTCCGGTCTTGAGCCAGCCTCAATAGACAATTTTGATCAATTAACCAACGCCTTTATGAAGCAATATTCAACCCATATCCGGAAGCAAGCCTCCGAGGCCGACCTTTGGAAGGTCAGTCAAGGAATGGGAGACTCACTACGAGTCTACATTGAGAAATTCAGAGCGATAAGAACCAAGCTCTCGAATCCTAACGACCAAATCGCCATCGAGGCCCTTAGGAGAGGTCTCATCTATAAATCGAAATTCTGGTCGGAACTAACACTCAATGCTCCTCCAACCATCGATGACGCTCTTCATAGAGCCACCAAATATATTACCTTGGAGGAGGAGACGGCTGCACTGGATAAGCTCCACAAGAAATCTCAGAATCATCCGAAAGGCGACTCCTCTGAGACTAGGGGACCTCATAAGAGGGGCAACCCTCGAAATAGTCAGACTCAGGGAGAACATTCCTACGCGATCGAGGAGGATAAGGAAGAGAAACCTGTCGCAGCAGCGAACAAAACTCCCTGGTCAAAAGGCTTCGATAAAGGCAAACGTTGCTCTTATCACGATCGTGAAGGGCACTCAACCGAAGAGTGTTGGGACCTCCAACGTCAGCTGGCAGCTAAATTCGCAGCTGGAGAAATAAAGGGCGTGGACCTTAAAAAACCACCACCCTATCAGAAAAGAGGTCCCAGAGACACCTCCCCTAAACGTGAGAGGTCACCTGAGAAGGAGACCGATTCACCACCTCCAGCTCCCAAGAAAAGAGTCGAAATGATTCTCGGGAAATTCCCCCAAGGAAAAAGTTTACAAGTCGAAGCTCTCTTGAGCAAACCGTCCCCTCAATCGAGCCCCGACTCGCGGGTGGACTGTATCCTTGGAGGATCAGACATATGTCAAGACTCCGTCAATTCCATTAGGAATCACGTGCGGAAGGCTGTATCCAATACTGGACCTAAGCCTCCTAACCCTGAATCCAACACTAAGATTTCTTTCTGGGAGAGCGAGACCTCAAGTCTTGACAGACCTCACGATGATGCGCTGATCGTCACCTTGAACATCGCAGGATATGAGGTTCCTAAACTCATGATAGACACTGGAAGCTCTGTCGACCTCATTTTCTATAATACCCTAAAAGGGATGGAAATAGACGACTACGAAATTATTGGCCAAAAAGCTAATCTCGTAGGTTTCTCCGGAGAAACAGCTACCTCATTGGGAACTATCAAGCTCCCAGTCATAGCTGGCGGAATAATGAAAATGACGAACTTAGTAGTCATCGATAGACCATCCCCGTTCCACGCGATTTTGGGAAGACCTTGGATCCATAAAATGAAGGCAGTAGCCTCAACGTACCATCAATGCGTAAAATTTCCAACACCCGAAGGAATAGCCACCATACATGGTAGCCAGAAGATATCCAGGATCTGCTATTTGGGAGGATTCGAAATCCTCAAAAAGTCCCCCCAATAGCAATTACAGATCCAGGAGGGTCGCGAAATGCAACAAAATACTCGAGGTCCCCCCAGGAACCTAACCGAAAAAGTTTGCATCGACGACTCAGATCCTGAAAAACAGGTGAGCATCGGATCCGAGCTACCTCTTGAGACAAAAAAGGAGCTCATCGATTTCTTGAAAAGCAATGTCAAAACCTTTGCATGGTCCACCAATGACATGAAAGGAATAGATCCGAACGTCACTACCCATAAACTAAAGGTTGACCCTACTTTCAAACCGATCAAGCAGAAGCGTCGTAAGCTAGGTCTCGAAAAGGCTCAAGCCGTTAACGACGAAGTCGACCGACTTACGAAAGCTGGATCCATTCGGGAGGTACATTACCCAGACTGGCTAGCTAATCCAGTAGTCGTAAAAAAGAAGAACGGGAAATGGAGAATCTGCGTAGATTTCACCGACCTAAACAAAGCTTGTCCTAAAGACAGCTTCCCGTTACCTCACATCGACCGCCTGGTTGAAGCGACAGCTGGCCATCGACTCCTATCCTTCATGGATGCCTTCTCAGGATATAACCAAATCATGATGGATCCTGAGGATCAGGAGAAAACTGCGTTCATAACCGAACGAGGAACCTATTGTTATAAGGTTATGCCTTTCGGATTAAAAAACGCAGGAGCCACCTATCAGAGGCTAGTAAATAAGATGTTTGCTGGACAACTTGGAAAAACCATGGAGGTCTATATCGACGACATGCTAGTCAAATCCTCAGCTGGGGAAGATCATATCTCCCACTTAAGGGAATGCTTCGATATCCTGAATAAGTACGATATGAAGCTCAATCCCACTAAATGCACTTTCGGGGTACCCTCAGGCGAGTTCCTAGGCTATCTCGTAACAGAAAGAGGCATTGAAGCCAACCCGCAGCAGATAGCGACCTTCCTGGAAATGCCGTCACCTAAGACAACCAGGGAGGTACAGAGATTGACTGGACGAATCGCGGCATTGAATCGATTCATATCCAAATCCACCGATAAATGTCTCCCATTTTATAAGCTTCTAAGAAATAATAAGAAGTTCTTATGGGATGAGAAATGTGAGGAAGCCTTCAAGCAATTGAAAGCTTACCTCTCCGAACCTCCGATCCTATCTAAACCAGTAGTAGGAGAGCCATTGTACCTGTATCTCGCTGTATCAACTGCTGCAGTCAGCGGCGTTCTAGTACGAGAGGAACAAAACGAACAAAGACCTGTCTATTACACCAGTAAAAGTTTGATAGATGCCGAAACCAGGTACCCTGCGATGGAAAAACTAGCTCTAGCAGTCGTAACAGCTGCCAGAAAATTGCGACCTTACTTCCAATCGCACTCGATCGTCGTAATGACCTCACAACCATTACGAATGATCTTGCACAGCCCCAGCCAGTCAGGGCGATTGGCTAAATGGGCCATAGAGCTCAGTGAATACGATATTGAGTACAGACCTCGAGCAGCAGCAAAAGCTCAGGTCCTTGCCGACTTTATCATTGAGCTAGCATCCGAGCAGTTAGACTCCGAAATGGAATCTCCGAAGTGGAGCCTATATGTCGACGGAGCCTCGTCAAAACAGGGCTCCGGCATCGGTCTAAGGCTAACTTCTTCAGCAGGAGAAACCATTGAACAGTCATATAGGCTCGGATTCAGCGCCTCAAACAACGAAGCTGAATACGAAGCACTAATCGCAGGGTTGAAGCTCGCCCTGAGCCTCGGAATCAGAGAGCTAAACGCTTATAGTGATTCACAGCTAGTAGCTAGCCAATTTCACGGAGAATATGAAACGAGGGACGAAAGAATGGGGGCATATCTCGAAGTCGTTCAGAACCTCACTAGGCAGTTCGACAAATTCGAGCTAACGAGAATCCCACGAGGAGAGAACTCCTCAGCTGATGCGTTGGCAGCTTTAGCTTCCACGTCAGACCCTCTCGTAAAACGAATCATACCCGTAGAAGGAATCGAGAAACCAAGCATCGACATAGCTACTAAAGCTGAGAAAGAAAGCAAAGTAGCGGCACAACTCGAAGGTACCTGCCCTGAAACGGTAGCTACCCAGGTTCTCACAACATTTTGGTTCCCAAAAACCAGAATATGCAGTGCAAAAAAGCATACCTCCGGGAACACGATCCAAATCACGGAAGATATTCCTCGAAATTCAGACTCCTTGGAGCCTGATCTCGAGAATACCCCCGGGGGCACCAACTCAGACCCAATCATCTGTAGAATTCAGACCAGAAGCCGTACAGCTCTCAAAAATTCATCTGGAGGTATTCCTCGGAATTCGGACCCTCTGGAGCCCAATCCTACCAATACCTCCGGGGGCACCACGACACCAGGTCCCGAACAGGAACCTCCCTCGTCTCTCCATAACAAAGTGATAGGAAGAGAGGATTGGAGAATTCCAATCACGCAATACATCCTGGAGGGAAAGACTCCACCCAACAAATGGGAGGCCCGAAAGCTCAAAGCATTAAGCGCAAGATATTGCGTTACCGAATCTGTTCTCCTCAAACGAAGCATTTCCGGACCTTACCTAAAATGCGTCCATGGCCTCGTTGCTATGAGACTCATGAAGGAAATGCACGACGGTTCCTGCGGGAACCACTCTGGAGGAAGAGCTCTAGCCATCAGAATCAAAAGGCAAGGATATTTCTGGCCTACCATTATTGCAGATTGCGAGGCCTACTCCTCTTCATGCGACAAATGCCAGAGGCATGCACCGATTATACACCAACCTGCGGAAAAGCTGTCTAACATATCTGCCCCTTATCCGTTTATGAGGTGGTCCATGGATATCGTGGGACCACTAGTACCATCAGGAAGTGGAAAGAAGAAGCTACGCTACCTACTAGTCTTAACGGACTACTTCACAAAATGGATAGAGGCTGAAGCTTTCCAGCAAGTAACCAGGGTCGAGGTCGAGCATTTCGTATGGAAAGATATCGTGTGTAGACACGGCGTCCCATACGAAATCGTAACCGACAATGGAGGACAATTCATATCCCACGATTTCAAAATATTTTGTGACAAGTGGAATATCCGCCTGACCTTCTCGTCACCTCGCCGACCTCAAGGTAACGGACAGGCGGAGGCTGCTAATAAATCAGTATTGGCAAACCTCAAGAAACGCCTCGGAACCCAGAAGGAATTCTGGTCAGAAAAGTTACTTGAAGTACTTTGGGCATGTCGAACCACCCCACGAAAAGCTACAGAAGAAACTCCTTTCTCCTTAGCATATGGGATGGAAGCTGTCGTCCCAGCTGAAACCATTGCTGGTAGCCTCCGCCGGGAACTCTGCACGTCCAATCCCGCAGCTAATGATCAGCTCCTAACCGACAACCTCGATCTAATCGAGGAAAGACGAGACCGAGCTTTGATTCGCATTCAGAATTATCAGCAAGCAATGGCACGACAGTACAATTCCAAAGTCAGGCTCCGGCAGTTCGCTGTAGGTGACCTAGTACTTAGGAAAGTTTTCGAAGGAACCAAAGAACCAAATGCTGGGAAGTTAGGAACTAACTGGGAAGGTCCCTATGAGATCATCCATGTAGTACGACCTGGCGTTTACAAGATCCGAAAGGTGCGAACCGGGGTACCTGAAATCAGATCGTGGAATGCCACGAATCTTAAGAGATATTATCATTAGGTACCTAAAACTCCTGAACTACGTTAGGCTTGATCCCTTGACTGGGTACGTAGGCAACTCCGTCATGAGTGCAGCCCCAACCTCATTTCAACACTTCGTTCACTACAATCAAAGGGGGCATATGTCTGATTAAAATCACATAGCCCACGCAGCAAATGCATGATCATTATAATACAGCAATTGTATGATTACTATGATACCATGTATCCAATTATCAATAAAGAAATCATTTTCCATATCTCAATTCTCTAACAAAACAGGTCTCGACAAACCTGAACCTAAGGTCTTAAAATCCTTAACAATCCTAAAGGTCTTAAAATCCTTCAAAACAATATCAGGTCTCGACGAACCTGAACCTAAGGTCTTAAAATCCTTCAGACAGTATCAGGTATCGACGAACCTGGACCTAAGGTCTTAAAATCCTTACCAAATCCCCAAGGTCTTAAAATCCTTATCAAATCTTCGAGGTCTTAAAATCCTTATCAAATCTTCGAGGTCTTAAAATCCTTATCAAATCTTCGAGGTCTTAAAATCCTCATCAGATCACAAAGGTCTTAAAATCCTAAGCAAGTCTCGACGGGTCTTAAAAATCCCACGAACAAGTTCAGGTTCCCAAGAACCCCCACCTAAGATGTCTAGATCGAACTTAGGTTCCTAAAAACTCTAAGCTAATCCCGATACTCTAAGAATTCTTAAGGAACTAAAAACGACTGAAGTCTTCCAGACTTATCATAAGATTCGATTATGATCAAGTTGTCGTATTTCACGACTAAAGTTAAAAACTCAGAACGAATAGAAAACCAAGTTTGAAATTAAAACAAAGGTTTAAAAGCCTCCCCAGGCTAACCAAAGATTCAAAATGCAACAGATAAAGGTTTAAAAGCCTCCTCAGGCTATAAGTTCGAGAAACAAATGAAAACAAAGCCCATCGGGCAGAAATCCTAGAAAACACGAAAGAGCTTCAGCTCTTAAACTTCCTTGTCATCCGAGTCCTTCTCAGCTCCCTTACCAGCCGGATCTTCCTCCTCAGGAACCTCCTCCTCCATCTCCTTGTCACTACCTCCAGAGGTGGTTTCGATCGGGGCTGAGTAAGAACCCACCAATCCCAAGTTAGAACCAAACTCTCCAGAAAGGGAGAGATTAAACATATTAATCTCAAAAGTACCTGAGCTCTCGGAGAGCTGGGGAAGAGGAAGCTTGCCGATCGAGAAGTCCGAGACCTGAGCCTTCTCGTATGCCGCAACAGCTTCCGGCATTATGGCCACCAAGCGATCATACTCATCTTGAGTGCTCTTAATCTCGCCATCCAGCATATCCTTCAGGAGCTCGGTGTTGGCTTGGATCTCTTGAGCGTGAACCAGGAGGTCGACTTCGTCCTTTTTCTTGGAGAACTTCTCCTTGACAACAACCAGAATTTTGTTGTAAGCTTCAGCTACTTCCTTCTTCCCTCTCCGGACGGCTAGTCTGACCTCAGCCTCCTTGTTCTTTTGGCTGCTCTGAGATGTAGCGATTAGCTCTTTGACCTGATACTCGGCTATCTTCCGAGCCGCATCCAACTCTCCAATCTTCCTATTCTTGACCTGAAGATCAATCAATTGGCTCTCGATCGTCCCTTGCTGAGCATCACACTTGGAGCCAAGTCTCTTCACCTCAGCTTGGAGATCCAAGATCACAGCCCGAGTCTGGTTGAGCTCAGCCTTGGTCGCCTTGACCAACTCAGTGACCTGGGCTAATTCCTCGGTACTGGGGGCATTGTGAACAGCATCCTCAAATCTGAACTGGGCCCTGTTGATAGCTCCAGCCAGCTACGGAAAACCAAAAACGGTTTAATAAAAAAAATCTTTAAAAAAAATGAATGAAATCAACTTCATACCTGACCCATGTGATGAGCAATGTCAACGTACTCATCCTTGTGCGTAAGGTTGGAGAAGCGAAAGAAGGAAGATTGGGTAGAGATGAACAAGAGTGAAATCTCTAAAGAAGCTTAGGAATGAAAATCGAATTCGGAAGAGATATAAAAAAAAAGAAAAAAAAAAAAAAAAAACGTGCTGTAAAATAGAGAAAGAAGGAGAAGTTACCTTGGAAACCGTCGGAGGCGTGGAGAAAGTGGAGAGATGTGGAGTTATTACTCGCAGCTTTATATCCCATCACGTCTCGAAAATCGGAAACTGTATTTCAAATTTTTAATCCAAACCGTCGATATAATCAAAGAAAATTCACAGCCGTTCGATCAGATGAAAATAAATGTGGTTGAGATAGCTGGTAATCATGATCTCAACAAGAGAATCTAGCTTGGGCGGCTAGGTTTAGCTCCCGAGGATAACGAAGCTTCATCTCGAGAGCTGGGGGCAACTGTTGGGCCCAAATATGGCCCGGTAGCTGATTGCCGAACGGTGAAGGATGGAAACAGGCCGCGGTTGGCCCATCACAAATTCGGTACTTAAGAAGAGCTAAGTTGAAACCGAAGGCTGAGAGCTAAGGTGATCGATAAGGAGGTCACGACAAAGAGGAAGCTCATGTCATAACCAGAAGAAGCGCAGGACCCGGTCAAACGGATGCTGTTGCAGATTCCACCTCAAGCGGAGAAGATCTCGGAGATCAGTTGCAGATAACCTAAAGGAGTCCAAGGCTATAAAAAGAGAAGGTCGAAGACCAAGGGGAGGATCCGAGCCTGCTCATATTTTACTCTACATTTCATTCAAACAACATTATTTGTAACTCTTCTGTGATCTTTGTATTCATCGAAGATCATCTTTTGTAACCATCTCATTTCTATTATATCAATACAAAACGAAGATCATTCATCAAGTTCTTACGGGATTCAGCCCGCGATAATCTTTCCCTAACCTTTCTTAAACATAAAACCTGATCTAAAATCTAGGTGTGAGTTTTACCCCTCACAATAATAAGACGATGTAGATCGAATCTCTATAGATAATAAGCAGGTTAGGTATCATTTTTTCCTGTAATTTTCACTGGAATATTGCAAATCTCCATTGAACTAATGCTTTGTTTAGAAATGTTTTAACAGTACCATATTGGATTAACTGGGCAGATCTCCACCAAGATAATGCCTAAGCTCACATAGACATTGAACGACAAACTGTTTGATCATATATTTGACTAACTGTGCAGGTTAGTTAATTATATTTCAGTCTTTCTTTTTAGTCTTTGGGTATGAACTAACATATTAGTAATATTCACAATATCTGTGTCTTTTTTTAGACAGTAAGATATGTCGGAAAAGAGAGAATGTACATTCGTGTGTGTTGGAGATCAAAACACATATATATATTCCAAACATCATCCAGAAAAGAGGTTAGGAAAAAGGTTAGAAATATACTTTCGCCTTTTTAGTACTTAAATTAAAATTAAGTTAGTAATAAAAAGAAATCAATTTCGAAACAGCATCAGTTAGAACTAAGATTGAACATTTGCCTTACAATTTCTGCTTGGCTTGTCACTGATTATTGCTGTATTAATGGTACTCGAATTTCTAGTTTGATATAATATTGGACGGTAATTTTTAGTTTATCTAAAACATAAATACTTAGAAAAATAAAAGCATTAGTTCACTAAAATATAAATGTTGCTAAAACGAAAGAATGAAATCAGTCTGAGTTCCTCCTAAACATACAATCCAGATCCTTTGCTTTAGTGAAATCTGCAATAATCACAAGTTCTGCGTTTACAACACAATTGAAAATATAAAAATACAAAAAAATGAAAACATTTTCACTAAGTACGCAAATGGGCCTCCTATGATAGTTGCAATTATTTTAAAAACATACAAGATTCGGATATATTTTTTGTTTTACATTTTTGTAAAAATTTAATATTTATATTTGTATTTTTAGTTATATATACATCTTTCATTGTATAATGTTTCTCTTAAATGATTAATAATAGATTTTAATAGTTGTACTAGATTCTGACCCATCCTTTATATTTTTTGTTTTATATTTTTGTAAAATTTTAATATTTATATTTGTGTTTTTTAATTATATATACATCTTTCATTGTATAATTTTTCTTTTAAATGATTAATAATAAATTTTAATAATTGTATTAAAATAATTGAATCAAAATCTAATTAGTACTATTAAAATATAAACATGACCTATTGATATATATGTGATCTAGTTATTCTAATCATCAATACTATTAAAACAGGAACATGACTATTGATATAGGTGTGGTCTCACTATGGTCCAATTATTTTAATCAATATTATTAAAACATGAACATGATCTATTGATATAGGTGTGATACAAATATTTTAATATATTCCATTAAAAAACTTTTTATTAATCATTTTAAAGAAATATTATACAAAAACACTAATATGACTAAAAAATACTAATATAAAAATTAAATTTCTAAAAGAACGTAAAACAAAAGGTATGTACTCAGAATTTAGTACAATTACTAAAATATCTTATTAATCTTCTAAGATAAATATTATACAAATAAAAAAACAAATATGACTAAAACAAAAATATAAAAATAAATTTCTAAAAAATGTAAAATAAAAAATATATCTGTTCTTTTAAAGATGAATAACTATATAAGAAAATGCACAAAACAGAGAATAGTCACGTATTTGTCCTTAGAAAATCAATAGTCCATGCACCAGGGTTAGATACGGCGGTTTTGAAGTAGTTTTCTTTAGCTAGGATTAATAGAATTTGGTTTGTATTTATAAAATATTTGGTTTATTATTTAAGTAAGTTACGTGGTGAATTTATTACTTGGACTGAACTAATTATCCCCTCTCCCGGATCATTAGGCGTGATCAAGTGGTGGTGATATTTTTTATTTAATTTTTTCAGTAAAATTCTTTTATTTAATTTTTGTTGCAGTTATCATATAAAAGAATATATATATATATATATCGTTGCAGTTATAATATTTAAAAGGGTTGACACAACATATATCAATTAGTCATACTTGTGCTTTAATAGAATATACTAGATTCTGATCCGCTCTTAAAAGGACGGGTATAAATTTTGTTTTATTTTTTTCTTGAGAAACTTAATTTTTGTTTTTATAATTATATTTTAATTAATATTAATTTAATTTAATATAATTTATGGTAACTATATTAAATATGTCAAGTTGCATATCTATATACTTGTATCATATGCATTTCGGAAACTATTTTTAAATTTTATTTCTAAAGTTTACAACATATTATATTTTCTCAGTAGTTACCTAAAATAATTAGTCTAAGTATATTTGTACCCAAAAACCTTGACTCTTAATCGCCCAAAAATCAAAGTCTCATACTCAGTGTTTTGAAACTCGACCCGATCCATGGTTGAATCGGTAAACCCGGTGACCTAAGTTCAATCCCTTGACCCAAGATAAACGCGTTTAGGTTTTGTACAAAACCTAATATTTAAAAATCCAATAAAACCCGTAAAATATCACTAAAACCTGAAACTAGTTACCGATTGAACCATTGATTAAACCAATATATAACTTTTACTCTTTTTAGTTTTTAATTATATTTTAAAAATCTGTTATGTATAAATTTTTAATAAATAAGTTAGGTTTTTCTATCAGTTTTGTGATCGACAATTTATTCATAATGTTTTATTTTAGTTTACTTTGGATTTGAAGTTTAATTTTGTTATTCACATAACACATATAAACCATTGATTGAATCAATAGATAATTTTTTTTTGTTTTTAATTATGTTTCTAAAATCTGTTTTGTATAATTTTTGATAAAGATAAGTCTCGAATGTGTTTATCGAATGTGGAGAGTATATCAGGTTTAAGAAGATGAGTATTTATTTTGTTTTAAATTTTTGGTTTTCATAAAGTAGTGTAACAATTGAAACAAAAGTATGAGAATAACTTTTATACCCGTAACACATACAAACCCAGGTCAGAAGGATATTAACTGCAGGGACGTGCCTGAATAGAGGCTGATAAAGCATATGCTTTAGGGCCGGAGAAGATAATTATTTTAAAGGGCCAATAATAACAGAATTTTACACAGCTTCATTTTTTAGAATTTTTTTTTTTTTTGAAACAACATTTTTTTTTAGAATTTTTACAGCTTTTTTTAAAGAAATAGGCCAAAAAAATATTCTGCTTCAGGGCCATTATATCTCAGGCACGGCTAACTGCATAATTATTTTGGATAATACTAGTCTACAATTTTTACCCACCAATAGAGTATAATTATACGAATACTGCATAATTATTTAATTAACCACGTCTTTTTGCCCACCAAGAAACCATTATACTCGGGTCAGAAATGTATTAATTGGTCATAGGGTATTAACTGGTCATGTAATTATATTTTACTTTATACAGTTATAGTTTATTTTATACAGTTATATTTTGAATTGGACACAACATATAACAATTGGTAATACTTGTGTTTTAATAGAATACTAGATTTAGATACGCCCTTTGGAAGGGCGGATATATTTTTTGTTACTTTTTTGAAAATTTTAATTTTTATATTTATTTTATTTTTGTAATAATATTTGTATTTAGTATTAACTTAACTTAATATAATTTTTCATAAATATATTAAATATACCAAGTTGTATAACTATACAGTTGTCCTATATGCATAAGAAGATTATTTTTAAACTTTATTTCTAAAATTTACAACATATTATATTTTTTTAGAAGTTACAAATATAATTACTCTGTTAGACATAACCTATATATTCGAACGGTTCTTAAAGTGTTATATCCGAAAATTAATATCAAATCTAATCCGTGCCGAAAACCGAATTTTTTTTGAAAATTGTTTCAAGAAAATAATGAGTTATATATGTATATATGTATATTAGTTAATATGTTATTCACTAACTTTAAGTAAAATCACATTTAATAAATATTTTTAATTAAATAACCTATTTAAAGCCTGTTAAACTAAAACCTGTCATTTTTATCGTCTAGAGTAACAATTAAGTGAAGAACACTATGTATGGATGAATGGTGAAGTCTCATATTGATTATAACTGGTCTCTTCACAAGTATATTTTTATAAACAATACTTCCATAATAATATCAACTTAAATAGTTTAAGTAATTCTTAAATTTACTTCCAAAAATATATTTTGTAGTTCATAAATTTAAATTTAGTATATTTATGTACCAAATATGAGTTCAATATTTATTGTTTGTTGTCTTATACATTATCCATAAAATAGGAGTTTAAGTGCGGCTATAGAAAGTTGTCAAAAAAAGTGGGGCTATAGAAAGTTGTTACTTATTTTTTAAAAGAACGTGGTAACTTACGGTTTTATAGGAACAGTTATACTTTTAATATCATGTAGTTATATTTTTGATGTAGTTATATTTTTTTGGACTCAATTAATATCAATAGGGCAATGATCCAAAATTAATAGTATTGATATAAAACAGGAAAAAGATCACTAAAACTTGGAACCCAGTTATCTTGAACCACTAGTTAAACAATTTTTTTAGTTTTTAATTATGTTTTTAAAATCTATTTTGTATACCTAAATTCGAAATTTGTTGCCATAAAATCTATATTATTAAAATAGAAGTACACTTAGAAAATGTCCCTAAGTTTTTGAAGTTATTTACATTCATATGTCACTGAGAATTAAATTAAATTACCTATTTAATGTTTGTCTTTTTTTCAGTTGAACTAATGTATTGTCCTAATATAAATTAAATTACATATTTTGATATTTGTTTTTTTCAGTTGAGTTAATGTGTTGTCCTAATATAAAATTGAACTTTCCTTTTCTATTAAATCATTTTCGAAATTATTTATAGTTTTATTAATAATGTCTTTTCAGTTTAATAAATACATTTCCTAAATCTAAGTTTACCACATTTAATTATAATAAAAATCGCATATAGTATAGTTGGAAAATTATTGCATCATTACTTAAGTGTGATCATGCAATTACCTGATATCTTTAATTTAATTAATACTAGTGTTTACCCCGTGCTACACGCACAGAAATAATGTTTGTTTACAAATAAATTCAAATTTTAATGTTTTACACCCATAACTAAACGTTACATGTAAATAAATTAGCCGAAGAAAATAAAAATAAACATATAAATATTTTGTTTTTCTCTTTAAAATATTAACAAATTTATTACTGATCAAACCATAAACATATAATAACTGACTTTTATCTGTTAGTTTCTTTTCTACATTGTTATAAATTAGTGCGTTGCATACAGATATTTTGTTTGAAGTTTTTTAATTTACTTCTGTTTTGCTATTCCTTCTAGTACATTTTCCTAACAATTAACGTGCTCTGTGAGAAATTTATGTCTTTGGCTTTTTACGGTCAGTAATTCATTCAATATCTGCAAATAATTTTAAAAATTCAAATAAAACAAACAAAACTGTAAAAACTAAGCATGTAGCGAAACTACATCAAAAAATCACCTTAGAAAATTTATCAAATCATTAATGAGTTTGATTGTCTAGCGCCTATTATTCCTGAGACTCAAGAGGATACGTAATAGTTGAGAAATATATTTTTTTATCATTTATGTATTAAGATATCAAACATCTGAAATTGTATATTGCAAATACTGCAATAATACGATCATGTAGTTGCTAATATGTACCTCTGTTAACTTTGTCTTAGAATTTAATCAACGTTCCCATGAAAGCACCAATTTAGCCATCTTCAACACTTCTTGTCCCTTTCCCCCTACAACCATAAAAAAACAATTTTTTTTGTAATAAATATCTGAAACAATAGATCAAAATTAATATCAAACTACTTATCATAGTTCAATCTACATTTTGATGCAAAACCTATTGAACAGTAAACAATCCAACAATCTGATCTTTTCGTGCTCGGTTAATGGAGCCCATTCACATTTAACGAAAATCCCTTTACGGCTTCTTTCTATCTATTTCCAACCAGATCCCCCGTATCCCCTCTTTCTCGAACCTTCTTAGCCGCTAACCAATGCCGATGAAGCAATGTAGTGATCCGCCAAAGCCAGCGAAAATGAACAAAAAAGGGAGATAGTGTCACTAAAATATATAAGAATCGAACTAAGCACTGGCTCGTGATATTCCATCGCTGCAATTCTGAATTTTTGTGTTTCAAACTGAAGAAGGCTGATCGATTGGGAGTTTTTTTGCTGTTTGTTTATGGAATATACTAAGAGTGAAAGGTAAGCGATCATAGATAAAGAAGAAGGATCGTGGCATCGTGGGGTACTGAGTTTCGAAACCGTTATAGGATTCATGTTTTCTTTTTTAGGAATTATCTTGTTTTAATTTTTTTATCCTGTAAATATTTATTATGTGGCACAATATTATTGATTGAATGATTTTTGCTTTAGTATATAGACATGAAGAAAATAGAGAAATATTTAAATCAACGTAGCTTAAAACTTGAATGAGAAAAATTAGGAAATTGTTAGTTTATATTTGACTCCATAAAAAAGAGGATAGCAAAGAAAAATCAAAACCAACTATGTTTTCTCTAATAATCTGTCCGACATTATGCAGAAAAAAAAAAAAACTGACACAAAGATAACCGCTTCACAATATATGTCAACCATGCTATTATTTAGGATCATCCGTGAAATGGATAAAAGATCACGTCCTCTTAGTTTGTTAATGTCAGCTTTTTGTATTTTACAGTTATCCAAAAAAAAGACTTTTCATTTGTTAGGTTTTAATTGGCAAGGCGACTTGCGCTTTAGTATATAGGGATAACATGTTATCAACATTAGATTTGTTTATATAATACACTATGATACAATAAGCATTTAAATTATAAAATATAATTATTCAAAATAATAATAAAAAACTGTTTTAACATGTTATATTAACAATCATGTAATACATTTAAAATTACAAATATATACTATATCATTTAGTACAAAACAATTATTGTGAAAACAAAATTTCAGACGTTTACGAGTCAAATTCTAAGAATAAAAAATAACAGCGTGAAATTATTTTTTTAACAAATTTATTTTAATAGAAATTCAAAATATTTGGAATTTCGAAGCATTATTATCCACATCTATACTATTTTAGTTAGGTTTACTAAATTTATATCAGAATATTTTATTAAAATTTTTAATTTTTTTTATAACTGCAGAAGTAGTTTTCGATCTAAACTTTTGACCAAATATTACAAATACATCATTTTAACAAAAAAAAAAAATTAAAAACAGATCGCACGGATCATAGTCTAATTAGGCCTTTAAAATATGTGTTTAAGTGATTATGAAAGGTGGTTAGATAATATATACAAAATTGGAAATTAAGCTTAGAATAATAGATTTGGTTCTTATAATATATTTGTTTGTTACGTAAATACTTTGATTTTGAAATAAGATGGCTTATATTTTATATTATTAGGTGACAAAAAAAAAAACTGAAGGTACAAATATTTTAAGCTGTCCATATACATATTTATGTAATTGCTGTTTAATATATTGATGCAGTTATTGGGCTTGTTGCATCCGATTATTAAGGGGATATGGTGACTGTTTCATTTTTTTTTTTTTTGTAACTATTGGTGACTGTTTCATTCATCAAGTAAATGTCGAATAGTTAGACAACCTCGTATTGATAGGGCATGTTTTTATATTTTAATAGAATTGATTTAAATCCCACACACAAAAACAGATAAACAAAGAAAAAACAGGAGTACGAGTGTGATTTGTATCTTGCCACAATTATACAACATACTTTAAACGAAATACTACTAAAGCAGAAAACGTTCCACAATTATACACGCAATTATAACACATAACTTTAAACGAAATACTACTAAAGCCGAAAACGTTCCACAATTATACTACTAGACTTCAAACGAAATACATCAAACTCTAGTTAATAATAACATTACATGAGTGAATAATAAGATGGTTTTAAACAAAGTAAAACGCAAAGAAAAATAAGTACCGCTTGAAATTGAAACATAGACAAGAAACGAAAAACAAGAGCTTCTTCAACGACTGATGAAGACCTGGAAACAATTTCACCACATGTTTTGAGATTTTGGAGCTCTACGTCGAGAGCCACCATGACGACGTCTGCAGGTTTGAGATTTACGAGCTCTAAGTGGACGTAAATGATTATCAAGCAGACGAAAACCCGTCCGGCATGCCTTCCTCATACGTTTGATATTTGGAGAACCTTTTACCTACAAAATGTATCAACAAAGAGTATTTAGATACGTCAAAACATGCGACTTCTTATCTCTCCGACTTCTTAATTGAATAAAAAATAGTCTAGTTATTTAAATATAATATTATAAACTAATATAATATTTTATTATTATATCATATAAAAAAATTGTCAACATTATTCTTATAATAATTATTATGTTTATCCTCTTAATTTTTTTTGTCAGATTTTCTTTTAAATTCATACAACAATGAGTTATATTGGTTTATAACACCCTTTATAGAGTTTATCAATATATAATATAAAAAATGTTTCATCATCCTCGTGCTTTATTCTATGAGAAATCGCATGTATATATTTTTCTTGGTTAAAGAAGAACTTGCCTGTCGCAATTGCTCTCGATGCTCTCGATCGTACTGGGCTAAGAGAGATAGATGCCTATTCTTCATTTTTAATTGAACAAACGCAGTAATACTACACTCCTGCGAGTGAAAAAAAAAAATACTTTACTCATCACGCGAGTGAAAAAAAAAAAGAGTAAAAAGGTTGTTGAGAATATATACTTACTTCTTGCAAATGTTCTTCAGTTGAGAGATGCGTTCTTAAATTGTCAAGGCATTTGTAATCAGGGCCTTTGCCATCACGGCACAATTTGCAATAAAACATTGCGCTAGATCCACCACCCCTATCACTTTCACTACTGCATTTCTGAAGAACGTGTTTCCTTTCCTCTGAAACTGTGGGAAAAAGAAGAAAAAAAAAACAAACAAAGTATAGCTCAGAGACGGCATATAACTAGTGGATGGTGAGAGGAGAGAACAAAGAATCTAATCACACCTTCAAGTAAGCTATGCCATAGCCACTCGGCAGAAGGGAGCAGGACTAACATTTGGTAAGGCCTAGATGAATAAGCCAGAAAAAGGTTGTGTTTCTGCATTTGTACTAGGTCGGCAACGGCAGTTGAGAAGGCCTGATGTGCATCTGTATCAGATATGACCATAATATTAGTCGGAGTAGGATTAGGTTCTTGCTCATCCAGCAAATCTTGATACATGCGCTTGTATGTGACATCTGTTTCAATAAATTAAAAAAAGGAAAGCATATCAAGTTAGATGAAATTTTTAAACAGCCAAAGATGGATAAAAAAAAACTTGTACTACTAACCGCGAACGGCATGTGCAAGACTGACTCCAGTGGAAGCGAGTCCTCGCAGGAGGTGCTCAGGGATGTGGTTTAAGTTGCCATAGGCAGTGATGGAGACAGGACCAGAGTAGCCAAGTTTCTTAAATGCCTCTTCTAAACTCGGACGGACCCGACGAGCATCATATCCCTCGGGGATAGGACAGTAAAACATGTCCCACCACACCAGTATTTTAGCTGTCGCATATTCAGGCGTTGCCGGGTAGTTCCTTCCCCAATGCTCCGTTACCCGGGTGATTTCTTCGTACGTAGGGTATACAGACTCCTAGTAGTGGACAAGCTCTCAAATAGGTTAGACAATGTATTGAGATACAAGTATATATATATATATATATAGAGAGAGAGAGAGAGGATGCTTACTTGGCGTGCATGCTTATAACTCGAGAGATGCTTCCTCAATTTCTCAGGGATTTGGCAATCGAAATTGCACGATTTGCAACAAAGCATGGCAAGTGGTGCGCTTCTGGTCTCAATAATTCTATTATTATCCCTAAACCCTAGTAATTTTCCCCATACCCACACTGCAGAAATTAGCAGGGGTGAGATATAGCAAAGCGACTTCGGATAAGACAGAAACAGATTGTATTGCGACCGTTGTTGTAGCCGGGCCAGATCCCAACAGAAGTCACCTCTCACCGGATTTGATATGATCATCATTGTAGCAGGGGGAGGATTCTGACCTCGCCATTCCACTATATCCCGATACATGATGTACTTTGTGCTTTCTGTTTACAAAAAGGTATTTATTTAAATTTTAGTGATATATTATCACAAACAAATAATGAACCTAAGTTAAAAGTTCCCCACATGGTTAAAAAAAAAAAAACAAACCGGATCTGGTGTGCGCTACCGAAACTCCAGTAGATAAGAGCCCTTTCAGGATGTGAACAGGGGTTTCTGTTTGGTCACCATAGGCAGTGATGGAGGAAACTGGACCGGTGTAGCCTCGTTCCTTGAACGCCGCTTCTAAACTCGGCCGGATCCGACCAGCATCATAACCCTCAGGAATCGGACAGTCCTTCATATCCCACCACACAGCTATTTTAGCAGCCTTCGCCGCTTCCTCCCCCCACCACGACATCGATCCTCTTAACCTAAACAGACACAGACGCAAGTCCTCGATCTTTGTAGTACGGTTTCTCTTAAAGACACCAAACTATAATGGGCCTAAATGTAATCCACTAAAAAGCCCGTGGACTTACGAGACCGCACCTTCTTTTGTATTAGAGACAGACAAATATGGGTCTTTAAATATCCGTTTTTCCATTTTTAACATATTAAGTTAATAATATACTAATATCTTATTTTATTATTATATAAAGTTTGGTTCCTCAGAATTATTAATTAACATGATCGCGATACATGTAAATTACATATTTAAGATTATGACAAATGAATTTTGTTTAAAAAAGTAATTATAGTTAGTGTCTTATAGTAATTTTCCATTTTTAAAATCTTTAAAAAAAAGATAATTTCAAAAGATGATATGATAGTATTTCATTTTAAAAAGTTCTAAAGAAAAACAAATTTGTAAGATAATTTATTTAATACAATTTTTCCTTTTCTAAAATCTCAAGGAAAAGATAATTGTAAAATATTATTTGATAATAATTTTTCTTTTTAAAATCTTTAAAATAATCCATGAAAGAATAGTTTTCTTTTCTAATATATAATAATTAAAATTATTTATATACTAAGAAAATTAAAAAAAAAAATTGAAAAGGTAATTTTAAAATTTATTTATTAATAAAAAGTACTTTAAAAAATTATTTAATTTTTATAGAAGTTTTAGTTTTTAAAAATCCTAAACAAAAAAGATTGAAAATTAATTTGTAAAACATTACATTGATATTAGTTCTCCAAAGTTACTAATTAACATGATATGAACACATGGAAGTTATATTTAAAATTGTGATATGTATTATATTTCAATATATATTATTAAATGTGAGACTGATGATGTTGATTTCTTTTTTACTAGTAATTGTTCTATTCAAATAACAGTCTACAACTAATATTAAAAAAGAAGTATTTGTTAAAAAATAATATATATAATTTACAACACTGTGATTATTGAAATAGAAATATTAATCAAAATTTATGAAAGAAAACAGATTATTATTACTAAAATAAGTCACCAATATATAAAATCCAAGAACTAATGTGAATTTTTTTTATTCTTTTTATATATTCATGAAATTAAAACATCAAATAAAACCCGTGCAACGCACAAGTCCATATCTAGTATAAAATAAAAATAAGAAAAATTGCTAATCCATAATGTTACTAAATGACTAAATATTAGCACACATATTTGTCAATAAAATAAAAATTATGTATTGTTTAATTTGATATAAATGAAAGTAACTTTTAACTTAAAATAAAATATTCAATTATTAAAATCAGACTTTTAAGTATTAAGATCATATCAATAAAATAAATGATGTATATATTTTTAATTATATTATATATTCTACATATACTATTATATTTTTGATCGATTAATTTATTCGGTTTGATCGGTTTATATACCAAACCATATCTATATACCGCAATATCTTAAAAATAACATCCATTCAGTATATACAGTATTTCCATATCCAAATCACTTTATCTATATCATTTGGTGTTATTCGGTTAAAAACCCGGTTCTCTGAAAAAACAGTTTTTTTTTTTACTTTTTGAGTTAGAAATGAATGTTTTGTTGATAGAATTGCTATATTTCGGTTATTATATGTATATAAAACAAGAAAGACGAAGAGAAATGCGAAGAATACTTGTCCACGGCGAATCTAAAGTTGCAGGGAAAAAAATTGAGGGGAAGAAGACAGGGGTATTGTTGTCAATTCGCCATCATTAATGACAAAAAAATAAAAAAATATATCTGAACACTTATGCTGTTCGAACCCAAGACCTTCCTACAAACAAAGAAAGACCCAAACCACCGGATCGCTCTATGATTTCTCTTCTATTCCTGCAGAATAAATAAATATCTATATATATTTATTAAAACAATAAAAACTAATTCCCGATTAATCCACGATTAATCTTCGGCCGACTACCTGCTTGCGTGCACCAGACGGAAGGAGCTCTCTCTCTCTCTCAAGCGCTCTATCCCTTGGTTGTTGTGGCATATTTGGAAAGCTAGGAACTCTTTGATTTTTGAGAAAATCCGGCTCTATCCAGATGTTGTTGCTGACAAAGCTGACGAAGACAGTAAGCTGTGGTTTGATGTCAATTTCCCCGCATCTAATGACTCCAAGGCTCCCCCTGTAAGCACATCGTCGGATCCCTCCTGGACTGCTCCCTCCTCTGGAAGTTTAAAGTGTAACATTGGAGCTTCCTGGATCGATGGAGCTCTTAATTGTGGTGCATCCTGGATCATAAGAAACAGCAAAGGTGAGGCCACCATCCACAGCAGGCGCTCTTTTTCTGCAATCCAAAGCAGAGAAGAGGCAGAGCTCCATGCTCTGTTGTGGGCTATTGACAGCGCCTACTCTTTGAAACTGGATAATGTTATCTTTGAGTCTTCATTCCTGTTGGCCAGAGCAAGTGTTCAAAACAGGTCTTCTCCTGTATCACTTGATATCATCTCGCGGCTTCAACAAATGAACTCTTGGAGTCTTGATTATGTCGTACCTGCAAGGAACTCCATAGCTCTACAGATAGCAGATAGTGTCATCTCTGGCTCGCGACACCAGTCTTATGTAGCTCGAGCTGGTCCTCGTTGGCTCCAACAAGCGATCGCAGCAGAAGCTTCTGTTTCGAACCTGCGTCTCTTATCGTTGCGTTGAGCTCTCTCACTCTAAATCTTTCTCTCTAGAGTGGTGTTTTTCATTATCAATTCTACCTGCTTCTTTTTCCCTACTGGGTTTTTTCTGAAGCAGGTTTGTCTTGTTGCTTATCCTTTTTGGTTGAGGAACCATCTCTACTCTGTCTTCTTACCCGTTTGGGTTTAATGAAATTTAAAGTGTTAAAAAAAAAAATCTTCGGCCGACTCAGGCCTAGAGCAATTTCGAACATGGGGTAAAACTGATTCATCATGGGCTTGACACAATGTGCAGACTCCCTAATCCCTTCTGCGTTTTTATCTATCAACAGACCCGAGAATCAAATGCTAGAATAGACCACAAGAGGTCAAAAAAATCTAATATGGACTTCTTGTCTTTTTATTTAAAAAAATGAACACAAAATAAATGAAAATTAGGAGAAAAGACCATGAAACCTAAGAACTTAAACATATTTACTAACATATGCCATTACTATCCTACTCAGTTTCTGACCCGGATCCAGACCCAAATCCGACCCAACTTTAACCCTAATTTTCTTCTTCTTCTTCTTCCTCTTTTCTTCTCCATTAATGTTCTTTCACCTT
The DNA here is from genome assembly GCA_019706035.1 of Raphanus raphanistrum subsp. raphanistrum. Taxonomy (NCBI): domain Eukaryota; kingdom Viridiplantae; phylum Streptophyta; class Magnoliopsida; order Brassicales; family Brassicaceae; genus Raphanus; species Raphanus raphanistrum. The sequence goes on from CM033983.1 coordinate 20,319,029, forward strand.
AAAAATCAATCACAAAAATTCTTCAACCATCCACCAATTTTCTCCTTTTTAACCTAAATCGATCAACCCAGAATCATATTTAATCAATTATATCTTATTTAGAATCAAATTTTATCTTTTACGTACAAGATTCAAATAAAGAAGAACGCGGAGTATAACTAATATAACTAGTACAACTCCAACTGGTACAACTAGTACAACTCAAATTAGTACACCTAGTACAACTAAATGAGTATAACTAGTATAAATAAATTGAGTATAACCAATATAACTGATATAAGAAAAACTTGTAGAACTAATACAACTTTACAATTAATATGGGAATCCTTTTTTTCTTTTAAGCGTATGAAAAGGTTAGAAAAAGATGATGTAGAACCAATAAGACATGTTGGTATAATCTTGTCCCTCCTGCATGTGTAAAATACATGAATAGTATTTAATAATATTTGATCTAGATAAATATAAAAATATATTTCATGCATGTTTTCCAAAAATTATGTGGACAAATAAGTTAAAAACCTTAAAAATATAAGATAGATCATGTAAACTTATAAAATTGTGTAATAACTTTCAGTTTTTTTCCAAAACTACAAATAAATTTAGAGACAATTTTTGAGTACATACCAATTGGGATATTTGATTGTTTTATCATATGGAATATCAAACTGGTTTTATCAATTTCTGAAATATCAAAGTTATACTAGTTGTACCACTAATACTCATCTGATATATAATAAAAAAATATAAATTGTTTACATGTCTAGTTTTAGGGTTTTGCCAATATTTTCACATCATAACTTTGTAAAAATATGTTTGATATTTGTTTATCATAATAATATAGCTAATTTAGTTAATAAACCTTAATAAAAAAATTTAACCACAATATTTTGTTTCTCATAACTATAGCTAATATAGTTACTAATATAGCTAATAATATAGCTCAATAATATAGTTTGTTTATCATAATAATATAGCTAATGGTACAACTAGTACAACTACTCTATATTAGGATTCAACCACAATATTTAAAATATGATACATATTTAAAACATGATACACATTAAAACATGATACACATTAAAACAATACTTAATAAAATAACAAGTAGTTGTACAAGTTTTCTAGTTGTACCGACTGTACATAGTTGTACTAGTTTTGGAGTTGTACTAGTTTGTGCATAGTTGTACTTTGACAGTTAAATCAGAAAATATTAGTTGTACCACATAATAAATACATTTACCTTAGTTGTACCACTTATTTATGTTTACATATCTTTGCCCGGTTACAATGAAATTATCAATTTTGTAAAACAACAGTTCATGTATGATTTCCTAAAATTATGTGGACAAACAAGTTAACAAACCTTAAAAGTATAAGGTATATCATGTAAACTTATGAAATTGTGTAGTAATTTTTAAATATTTGTTCCAAAACTTCAAATAAATTAAGATAAACTTTCTTAGTACATACCAGTTGAGCTATTTGATTGTAATCTTATGTGGAATACCAAATTATTTTTGTCAATTTCTGAAATGTCAAAGTTGTACCAGTTGTATCAGTAATATCCGTCGAAAATAAATAAATAAATTATATCAATTATTTATATGTATAGTTTTAGGGGTTGTACCAATATTTTTGCATTATAGCTTTGTAAAAATATGTTCAATGTTTGCTTATCATAATGATATAGCTAACATAGTTAATAAAACATAAGAGTATAAAACATATAATGTAAATTAAGAGTATAATGTAATAAATTTTTTAAAAACCTCCAATGAAATAGATTAAATTTTGTCATCATATACCAGCTATAATATTTATTTATTTATTTCATATGTTAATTATAATATTTATATATCAATTATACAAATTTTTAATATGTTAGTTGTACGAGTTATGCTAGTTATACCTAGTCGATTGAGAGAATGAGATCATGAAGATTGTGTGGTTGTGAGTGATTGAGACTAAAGAAAAAGAAAAAAATAAAAGTAAAAAGAATAAGAAATGTATGAAATCGTGTGGCTAAGATTAAACATAGATGAAATGATCCAAGGGTTCATATTACTCTATCATTAATGGCAAAGTTGTTATTTTTTTCCACTTGGTCCATGTAGAATAATTTTGGAGGTGGGAGATTACTTTTTGGTCAGTTGGTCCATATGAGATTTTAGTCCCAGACCCGACGTTGTTTTTGTTTCTTAAAAGCCTCTGATTCTGCTAGTATCTCTTCATACCAAAACACTTCTGCTAATAGAAAAAAAATGTCAGCTCTGTGTCCAGTCTGCAACCTAACTCTTCCTCTTCCCCAAATTGAAAGGTAAACAATAAATCACTTCTTATTATGCTCCTCTCTCTTCACATCAATTCAATCCTCCTCACACGTTTTTTTTTCTTCCCCCCCCCCCCCCCCCAATGATTCAGCCATGTGAATTCCCACTTCGAAGACGAAGAAATCGATCCACAAATCGCTAGTGACCACTACTTGGCTCTGCAACTCGCCTCTGATCATTCTTCAACCCTAAAGGAACCTGACAACGTAGCCAAGAGGAGCCCATTCTACAGAGTAGGAAACGGTGGTTTGATTTGTTTGCTAAAGACTTGTTTGTTGGAGTCAAAGTCCAAACCTTTGGAGTCTAGCACGAGTTTACTATCAGGCTACGTCGATCATTTCCAATCCACAAAGGAGGATAAAGGATGGGGATGCGGATGGAGGAACATCCAGATGCAATGCTCTCACTTGCTTTCTCGCAGAGACCAAGATGATGTTAAAAGAGTTCTCTTCGGTGGCTCTAACTTCGTTCCCGACATCCCCTCGCTTCAGCGGTGGCTAGAGCTGGCTTGGAACAGTGGGTTTGACGTCTCTGGAGGTCTGCATTTCGATAAGCGTATCCGCGGTTGTAAGAAATGGATTGGGACTACTGAATGTGCTGCGCTGTTGCGTTCATTCGGGTTGAGAGCTAGAGTTGTTGATTTCGCTCCTGAGAAGTCTAAGTCGATGTATCTTTCGGTTCCTGGCTCTTCTGTTGCGCCTAGGAGGAGGGGGTATGGTCCCATGGACAGATACGTGGTTAAAAAGGAGAAAACAGTTGACTCTCATGGTTCTAGTTCTTCTAGGATCAGCAGCAAAGGAGCGGTTTTGATGGAGTGGGTTTGGAATTACTTTTCGGACAACAGGTTGGATGTTTCCTCTGGTGTTCATATCACGAACAAAGGGTAAGGTGGTTGTGGTTCTGTTTTCAGTTCGCTTGATCTTGGCCATTCTTCCTGAGTCTGTTGTAATCGTGTGTGTGTGCTGAATGCAGGCCTTTGTATTTCCAACATGAAGGGCACTCGAGAACAATCGTTGGGATTCAGAGACGGTTGCAAGGATCTACATTTACTCCTCAGTACAATCTCCTGATTCTGGACCCAGCTGATGTGAGTTTTACTGATTTTTTTTAAGTGAATACGAATGATAAGCTTTTATTACTAATTTTAAATGTGAGTAATGATGGTGAGACTGAATGTGAGAATGCAGTTTACTAGAGGTATAGAGAAAGCGCTTGTAGATAAGAGAGGATGGGAGGGATATCTTAAGAGAGGAGCTCACACACTGACTTGTCCGGAGTATCAGGTCTCAGTTTCAAACTCTGATATCCATCGTTCCTTTTTTTTTCTTTTTGTTATTTGGTACCTCAGTAATCATAGTTTAGTGATATCTAATCTGTGAGTGTGATTAAGAAAGATTATGATGTGTTATAATATACATACACACAGATGCTGTACGTTGATAATGGGATTGCTACTGGCGAGGAGTTGGAGCAGCTCAAGACCATTGATAGCCAGTTTGTTGAATTCTAATGGCTTGAAGAATGATTATTAGAGGAATCTTAAGTTAGTTGCAATTTGTACCTTGGTATCATGTATAACATTTTTTTATGAAGGGAATCATGAACTAGTTGTAACTCGGCACTGTATACATACTTCTGTACCGTATATACATTTGTTTGCTATATAATGTATCCATGATGAGTAACCTACTTGGATATAAAAGATGTGGCTATTTATTAGAAAAAAAGTCTGAGAAAGTTACAGAATGACAAATTTTAAGATCTGACCAGATATAAAATGACAACACCTAAGAATATAAATGTCTTATCTCAAAAGAAATTGAAGGACTTTTGAGAGAGTCATAAAAAAAAAAAAAAGCGCTTTAGAAATTTTCATACCATCTCTCGCAGTTTGGTGATTCCTTCTGGCAACAAAACTTAGTGACAACTTCACTGTTTCTCTTCCACGGGGCTCCGAAAATTGTGACAATTTTAAGAGGTTAGTTTTAAGAGGCAGCCACCTTCTTCCGTACAATCCTCTTTCGCCTAGCCTTTGGAGGTGGAGAATCTGAAGTTGAGTCCTGTTGCTTCATACCAAGTAGCCCTGAGACTATTGCATTCTTTGAGATGAACCATCTTGACTCTGGCTTTGCTGCTTCCTCTGAGGGTCGGTTGTATGCTTTCGCCAGCAGATCATCAGACTGAGCCAGCGGGTCTGCCTCCACACCTAGCCATACTTGTCTTGATCTTTCCCCTAACTGAACGTTCATAATCCTGTTCCACATCCAACCCAATCCATGTTCATTATATACAAATACTCCAGACCAAAGGTTTCCTAAGGGGGTGGGTGGGTGAAAGAGAAGAATACCTCACGGCAGTGCCAAAGAAGAGTGCTACTCCAATGACGTCAAAGTGGTTGCTCATTGCTCTTTCAAATCCACATAACAGCTGATATCTCAGGTTTGCATATAACCCAAGGAATGCACCATAACCAAGAGCGTTTGTGGTGATTGATGGGACCGTCACAGATACTCTGCCATACAAAAAAACTCACAAATTAGCCATGAGCTGAAAATAAAAGAGAAGCTGCCTAATGTCACAATCACACGATAGAAGCAGAAGATATGAGATGATGACCTGTTTTTCTTCTTTGCGGCTAGAAAGTTTGACAACGAACCCTGGAGAGTTCCTGTTGCGACTCCAAGAATGGATAGCTCTGCGGCCTTGTAGAAAAGAGAATGGATCCTCTTCTGCAAGTCGAACTCTCTAAGAGGATAGCTCATCTCGAACACGTTATTTGGTAGCTTCTGCAGCGTATTTTGCAGGTCAAACCGGAACGTGTTTCCGTAGGAACGACATGGGGCCAGCAACCAAACAGCAGCTGCATTGCATGCTGATACGGTAAGCACATTTATGAGCGCAAGATCCCATTCCTCCTTTATTCTGCAAATTAACAGAGCGAAAACAATTTAAGACAAAGGAAATAAGAAAGCTACAAAACCTATAGATGTGGAGTCAGTTTACGTTTACCTTTCCTTGCGAGTCTTCACTTCCCACCAAACCGAGCATCCAACCGTGGCAGCTTGCTCCAAGAGAAGTCTATAGAGAAACGAAGGATCCGCCAACATCCTAACACAAAGACAGTCACATAGTCAAGAAGACTGTGAAGAAAGTCCACATCTGACTCTACACGGTTCTCAGAAGATAACATTACCTGCCAACAAAGGCTCTTGACAATCCCTGAGGAAGAGCACGAGAGATGAATCTAGTTGTTGTAGGACGAGCATTAATAGCAAGGAACTTAACCATTTGTGCTGAGCTGACCAAACCCTGCATACAAAAAGTTTCCATAAGTTTTTAAAAGATCTAAAAAAACGATAAAAACGAAAGCTTCCAAGGACATTTTACCATTTCATATGCTTGGCGGAGGCCAGCAGGCAAATCCAGCATTGTCTTTTGCCACTCGTTCAACACAGCGTCAACGAACTTCCTATCAAAAAGCTGGAAAGAAAGAAAGAAACACAAATGTCAGTAAAAATCAACAAAAAACACAACACGTAAAGATATCTTTACCTCTGCGAGGAACATCCTACGCCTAAAAAGACCACCTTCATCTCCATCATCGTCATCATCAAACTCGTCAAAGTAATCATCATCATCACCATCATCGTCACCTCCGTCGCCACCACCGAAATTGACACTCTTTCCAATGTCCCCACCACCTCCTCCAGTTGCAATCTGCAAATGAGAAAAGATCATAAACAAGAAAATTCAGAAAAAGCTAATCTTTTTTCTAACAGCAAAGCCTATCTCCAAATGAAAACATCATTCCTAGCATCTTCTTGAGATACAACAAAGCCAACTACAGATTATTGTAACCCATGATAGTTATACGATTCATTCAGCTTAATATCTAGAGATTGAGTCGAGTAGTACTAATAGAATAGTTCCAAGAAGATGGAACAACTCTCTGCCCTCAGTAACAGAGAGAACAGAGCCAAGACGAAGATAGATAACAAAGGCTCAACCTTTAGATATAATTTCACTAAACCATTCTAAAACTCTTTGATTAGGAACAATAAGAGAGGGAGAGAGAGAGAACCTCAGGGGTAGACTCGACTTTCTTCTGGGTCATATCAAGCTTTCCTTTTTCCAAGGTAACAGCTGCTGCCGAACCAAACTTCCCACCTTTCATCTCCGGACGCATCTGCGCACTTCCAGACGAAGAAGAAGTACCTAACTCGCCGCTGAATTGCAGCTGTAAGCAGCGTTCAAGACCTGAGACTGAATCTCCGACGGAATCGATTAGGGAAGAGGAGGAGGAAGCTCTGATGAAGCAGGCGCTACGACGGAGCTTACAAGGGAGAGTGGCGATAGGGCGAGGAGGGATTGGTAAAGAGGGTTTGAGTGGAGATAAGGGTTTTGGAGCGACGACGCTGCTCTGAAACACCATATGCGACATGGCTTTTCCGAGTTTAAAGACTCAGCCTTTTGGATTCTGCTAAAGATTTGATTTTGTTGAAGAGAAAGGCGGCAGAAAGCCTTTTCTTCTCTCTTGAGGATGTCAGAGAGATGAGAAGAGGAGATATCGCCAAAGATACAGAGCAAACCCAATCTTTGTTTCTCCTTTTTCCACCAACTCGAGTTTTAATACTTCTGGCTTACTCAGAGGGTTTCAAGTCGGCCTAGAAATCTAGGAATCAAACGTTCAGGTACTCCTGCCCGAAAAAAAAAGAGCTGTGATACTCCTGCCCGAAACTGCCCAGATTTAGAATTAAATAAATCTTTATTTAAATACGAAAATTTATTAAAAGACCACATGGCCAACAGAAAGTTGCATAATTACAACCCAACCAGGACCATTTCGCGGACCATCCAGACCCGATCTATGAAATTCGGATATCTTTCTGTATAACTTTCGAAATCTTTGTAAGAATTGGTGTGATTGTAAATATTGGTGAAACTGTACATCGTAATAAATCATCAACAATATTCTGTATATAATACTAAGTTGAACTAAATTTAACTAAATCGCACTTTTAGATTTCAAATTTTTTATTATGTTATTTTTTGGACAGAGTTGTTGTTATTGATATATTTTTTGAATTTTGAATTTAAAAAATAGTTTATATGCAATAAATAGATTTTGGCCAAACTTAGAAATGTTGTACATATTTAATAAAAGTAGAAATGTTGTAAAAAGTAAAAATGTTGTAAAAGTTGATAAAACTAATCTCCAAATGGCTAGTGAAGTTTATTTGTTAAAATAAAAGTAGAAATGTAGTTAAACTTTTAATGATATATTGAAGTTAAAATATACAAAGATTAGTTTATAGAGAGAAACTAGAGGATTGAAACTAGAGACATTACATTAAGTCAAACATAGTGAAAGTAGATAAAACTACATGCCATAAACTCGAGAAATAAACACCACAACTAATCTTCAATTGGCCAGTTGGCAGCTGTCAAGTGAATTTCATTGCAGAAGTCCCAAACTTCACATTGCCAGAAACAACGATCGCACTTCCACTGTGTTGTTGATCCATTAAAGGAGACTACAAACACCGGTTCTTCTATTGCGGAGGAGCAGCATCAATCATTTGAGAAGATGAGATTCTTTATTCTTTCAAGTAGTGACATAAACTCTTGAGGTTTCTCGTAACCCCAATGGCCTGAGGGTAGAACAGTCCGGATCATGCAATTCATCCGATGAACAAACTCACGACTAAAGTTAGGATAATTGTGAAACAACCCTCCATCATCTACACTAAACGCTAAGTTCAGCATTCCATCTACAAACTTGGCCAACTCCAATCCTCTCTCAGCAGCAAGACGGATTTTCTCTATTCCTTCATCAAGTAAATGAAGTTGAAAGAACTCATGCATACCTCGTAGGTAGATGGCCTCTGGATTACCGGCTTGGTAGCACCTAAGTCGGAATGTTCTTACAGCATTAACCTCTTCAATCCAATCATTAAAGCCAAAGAGATTAGCAGATTGGTAGAAGTAGTCGTCTCTGCCTATTTGATTGAACCCGGAGAAAGCGATTCTAGCACTACCGAAGTCTCGGATGTGGTTTGTTGCTACCTTTGAGAGAATCTTATGGAGGATGGAAGGAGGGAGAGATTCCAAGTTGAAGTTCGACATAGAGTACAAGAATCAAGGAAGATGAAAAATTTGAGAGATATTCGTTTAATCGAGTAAATGGAAAGATTTACGTGTTATTTATAATAGAGATAAGATTGCATTTACTATCCCACTTAAGGGTGTAATTTGATAGACGGCTTAAGACACGACTTCTCACTGCAAGTACATGGAATAAGAACAGGTTTGTTTGAATAAAAATAGGTGTGTTTGAATAAATGAAACTATGTAAAAAACGAGTATTAGGTGAGAAAACTAAGAAATAATAATTGAAATATTTAGTTTGAGAAAAATCTGTCATTTCATGATTTATGACTCTGATTTATGACCATAGCTTCGTGACCATAGCTTCGTGACCCTTGATATTTGCAACGCTACACGACTTCTCACGCACGCTTCTGACAGTTTAAGTGAAACTAACTGATATTAATTGTCTAAATTTATGAAACTAAGTAAAATTATATTGAAAATTAGTGTAAATATATGGAACTATGTAAAAATTAAAAAATTTAGGTATTATATTGTTTTATATTTTGAAAATAAATATAATATTATGGATTATTTACTGAGCAAGCAATAAAAGAGATCATAAAAATGGTTGAGAAAAATCCAGTAATTAATGGTATTGATGGACAGATGAGAGAGTAATTAATCGATTGAAAAAGTCTCTAATAATAATCATTACATTCGCAACCCCTCGCGACTCTACACTACACTTGCATTGAAACCAAACGTGAAACGTCACAACACTACACCGTCTAGAATCATCACCATTGCGCATTTAATTCTGCAAATTCTCTCATTTCATTCATCTCATATCCGAGTTCTATCTTCTCTTCTCTCATCTCTGAGTCAAATTCTCTCATTTCATCTCATATCCGAGTTCTATCTTCTCTTCTCTCATCTCTGAGTCAAATTCTCTCATCTCTATTCAACAAGATGACAGACTTCTACAATAAGCTTTCCCAGATTTCCGAGGCTTCTTATAACCCCGACGTCAAGGCTTGGCGTTTCAGAGTCAAAATACACAGGGTCTACCCTCTCTATTCCTCGGTTACCAACAGGGTTATGCCTTTCTATTCCTATGTCCTAGCAGATGAAGATGTAAGTGTTTTTTCATCATCTCTCAAGATTTTCATCATCATTTAACTTGATCCTTGTACTTTATTTATGTAGGGGTGCAAGATGGAGATGACCGTTTATGGGGATTATGAAAATTTTAGAGGCCTCGAAAACAGGGAGGGAGAATGGGTGGAAATCTTTCGGGTAGGAGTTGAACGTTCCTATGGAGGTTTCAGAGCAACTAACTCTCGGTTCACACTAACTGCTTCGCGACTCACACAAGTCCGCATGATCGATCCTCTGAACAATCGGCTTTTCATGGACTTCAAGAACATCCATGCAATCCCTCACATGTCCCACAGGGAACGAAACTATCCCATAGGTATGAATGCTGCTAAAATAAATATACTCACTCATAGTCACATATTTAGTTTCAGAACTTTGTATGACTCTGTAGATGTAAGTGAAACTAAGTGAAACGAACTGATTTATTTGAGTTACACTTATATGGTAGATACAATTGGAGTGGTCTTCAATACGGAAGCCCGTTTCGATGACCCTGCAAGACCAAGGATGATATTTTACATAAGGGACAACATGTAAGTAGAAAGTAACATATGATCCAAGCAAAATTTATTTATATTGTAATTAACACACGTTTTCTTTATTCTGAATAGTGACAGCCAGATTAAATGTGTTGCAACTGGCAAGCAGGCCCATGCCTTCCGGGATGGTCTTGAAAATGTGGAAGGTGGACAGGTGATTGTGGCCCTTAAGATGTGGAAGGTCTGCAACAGTTGGAGTAAGTGTAGTTTCTGTGGCTAGTTTTAAATATGATAGTGGACTCAAACGTTTACTAAAATCATTTACTACATTAATACAGATTTATTTGAGGCTCCTGATCTATGGCTTGAGACCTAAGGTGGACTTTCAGACTTCAGGTTCAATCCGCGTTTGACCGAGGTTGAGGACTTCAGGCAGTCTCTACTAAACAGCGACCCTTATGTTCAAAAATATGGGATTGAAGGTCTTGTGTAAATAGTGTTGTTGTTATGGTCTTGTGAAAAACTCGATATTTGAACTTGTTTAACTTAATCTCACTTGTTTGAACTTTTGGTTTCACTCAATCTCACTTGTTTAACTCAATCCAACAACAGAATACTCCAAACAACATGGTTGTTCAACTTCACATAACTTAAAAAAACATAGCTTAGCAATAACAGACTCGCAATAACAGTTAGTTCTAGGAATTGGACAATTACTTTTTGTACATCATAATTCCTAGAACTAAAACGATGGTAAGAAGAACACAACCTCCTGATATCTTTATCATGGGCATCTTTTTGGGACCTTCGCGGATATCTCCTTCGTTCCTTATTGTTGCTTTGAGACTCTGAACTTCTTCTTCGAGTATTCGAACTTGGTAATCCAGCTGCTGTATCTCATCGGTGAAGGCTTCGTCAACCCATTTGAAGACATGATTGTCGTTCTCGAGCTACATGATTTTTTTTTCAAAACGAGTTAGCGTGATTCATAAGCGTTCCATATGTAAACAACAAACGGATGTACCCTCTGTGAAGCCGCAAAGAGACACCGATAATACCGGCGATATGGGTTTGGATTGCTTTTGGAGATGAGCTCGGTGACGCCCACCCCGCACCAACACTCACTAGGTATCCCCGGAGTTCGTACCCGTCTCCGACCTCCGGTCGTGGATGATGAAGCGGCGGACATCTAGGTTTTTGGGAGGGGAGGGAGTGAGGTCGAGGAGAGAGATTTAGGGAAGAGAGAGAAAATGAAGATAGCAAATGGGGAAAACCTAAAAAATGGGTGTTTAATACTTCGATTGAACGATTCACCCCTTTAGTAAATTGGGAAGAGGGAATTTAGAAATTCGAAAAGCTGAGCGGGAAAATTAATCCCAGGGTTTTTTCTGTTGTAAGTTTCACCAAGTACTCAGTTTTACAGAAAGCGTCAAAGTTGCACTTTTTAATTATTTCTATTTATCTTAGTTATACTCTAATTAAATTAATGATTTTGTGGTTACACCAATGCAATTATGTTTCCTAAGTTCATTTCCCATACGATCACGTACATATAAACTTGATTTCGTGCCATAGAGTTATCAAATCTAACTCAGTCAGTTTCAGCGATAAAGCTATGACAACACATTGTATTTCCTATACAATTGCTACGAGCAGTGAGATGAAAATTTAATAATTTTAATAATTCTTATTAAATCATAATTAACATAACACTACTAATAAACTAAAAGCGTACTACTTCCATGACTTATAAAATTAAATTAAAAACTTTAGAGTTTACAATCATGTTATTCAGTTTACATAACGTAGTTATACCAGTTTCACTTAGTTATACAACACACAAATAAAATTTATTTCACCTCACAATGTTTCCATATGATAAAAACAACAAAACCGAAAGTGAAAGGCAAACATCAAAACAGAAAGTGAAAGGTAAAGAACTTAATTTAGACCACTTCATACATCAAAACTGAAACCGAAAGGTTTACAACATACTCTTCTTCTGTTTCTTGTGGGGATGTTCATCGTCCTCCAAACCTGTTCCCACATTTTCTTCTTCTCCATATCCACTCTCACGCTCACAATAGTTCCTACTACAACAGCTCTCTCCAACTCTCGACAGTTGCTCGGTTATTTGAACTATTTGTAATTCTTCGATGTCCTCCACATGCAAAATACTTCTCATTTCTTCTCTATCCACTGATGTTAGATAAACAAACACATATTCATCATCCAAAATATACGATTGCCTCTTAGGTTCCACTACCAATGGAATGTAACCCAAATTGAGCCTCTTCGTAAACGGATCTATTCCGATCTTCCTGCATATCCTCTCTTTCAACAACGAATAAGTGATCTCCTCCAACGATGATGTATTAAAGGATATAGCATACAAACGAGCATCGGTTGGAATCCATTCATAATCATCTCCATCCTTAGAATAATGTCCATCATAATCAAAGTGTATGTTCGTCGAAAATGGTCACATTGTCTGCAATAAAAACATTTAACCTTAAAGTTATACTTGTTTTTTCAGTTACACCATTCACGTTATACTTGGTTACACAGTTACACCATCAAAGTTATACTTCGTTATACTTGGTTATACCATGTCACAGAGTTGTGTCAGTAACCAAATAGAGTACTGATAAGGAGATAAGCAAGCAAGGACCTCTAATCTTCGATTGAATCATCATAATACCGTCACATTCAATCATTCCTTTCCGATCCTCGATTAGTTCATGAAACCCAAATGAATAAGAATTTTTCAATTAAAACTATAAATTTCGAGTCGAGTCTTCAATTCAAAACCAAATTGTTATCAGCTTTGATTCCCGACATTCAATTATGAGTTCGTCTATGGTGAGATACATACCCTGTATAACGGAATTAATAGCTCGATGATCGAGCATCCAAGCGACGAGATCGAGTTCGATTGGGAGGAAGAACAAAGAGGGAGGGAATGATCGGAGTGATCGAGTCGATTCCGAGTCGACTCGGGAGGGGCGAGTGGAGGAGAGGAGATGGAATAGAGTGGATCGGTTTTCCACATTCGATTAATTTATTCATTAAATTGGTCGGGGATATTTTAGATATTAACCACATTCTTCAAGAGTATGAAAACAGATAAGAGTAGAACAGATCACATGAGAGTATGGTAGATCACTTTTTGCCTCATTAAGAGTACCTGAGCACTTGACTCGAAATCTAACCTCCCCAAAGTGTATACATTTTCATGTTTTTGTTTGCATCTACGAATACATCCAATTTATTGGCACACGTCAAGGGGAGATTAAATCGAATGTAAAAAAATATAAAGTTTATCAAAAATCAAATCTCTTTCTATCAGTTTACACGCTTCACATAGACGTATCCTCAGAGAGTTTTTTCTTTTGTTCTGTTTAATAATAATACAAACCAACAAATATGAAAACGAAAATGACACATTACATAATAGGGATACTGTGATGAATAGCATCTTCTTCTTCTTCTTCCTCTAGTCAACATGGCCGCAAAGCTTTGATTATGGAATGTATATCTAAAAAGATATACACACCCGTTGTCTTTAGTTTTGGGATCTTCTGTGCAAACTTGGTTTTAGCCAGCCATCCTAGAAACCGAAGTCAATTGGTTGGCTTCTTATTGGAGGATACGTTACTTGCTGCCTCCCCGTTGCTGCATTCTCTGTTGGTTTCACTGTTGTTGTAACGGGTTCAGGCGGCGGTGGCTGCGGCATTGTTTGGCTATTACCTTCTGTGGCGGCTAGAACTGTCTCTGTGTTTGGAGTTGAAGATGGATCGCTTTTTTCTTCCGAAGGAGTTTCCTCGACCACAGGAGGCTCAGATACTGTCTCTGTCACTGGTCCATCAACATGTGCTGCTGTCTCAGCAACAGCTGCAGCTTCCGGTGCTGCTGATTCAGAATCAGCGGCAGTTTCTCGTGCTTCTGTCTCGGAAACAGCTGCAGTTTCCGGTGCAGCTGACTCAGAGTTAGCTGCAGTTTCTGGTGCAGCTGACTCGGGATCAGCTGCAGTTTCAGGCGTAGACTCGGTCTGTGGTTGCTCAGAAGATGGAGGAGCTTCAATTGCCAACGGCTTAGCTGGTTCTTCAATAGCCAATGGCTTAGTTGGTTCTTGCGTCTTCAGTGTGGGTAGTGGTTTTTTGGGAGCAGAGATGGAAGCAAAGATTGAAGACATTCCGGGAGGGAGAATCTCGATTGGAGGCTTTTTGGATGCATCAGATAAACTCGTGAGCTTTGAATCCTCAAGAGAAGCCAAAAACGCACTTGCGGCATCGGTTTTAGAAGATGGAGCTTGCTCAACTTCCTTCTGCAGCGTTTTATTCCAAGCCTGAACCAAGTTCTTTAGAGTTGGACGACCATGTGCCTGTGTGATGGAGAAGTCAGAAACAATAAAAGGTTCATTGGAAAACTAACTCGAGAAATACAGAAAAAAAAAACGATCGGTGAAACTGAAATCTTACATGGGCATGAAGTACAGCTTCTGCGAGCATTCCCGTGTCTTGCCATGCCTTTTCCATGAGCGCATTGTCACCTAGAACTGCAGCAGCAAATGCTGATTCTCGCCCGAGGCCTATGGAGATCAGATTGTTTACCAGACCCTGAAACAAAGTTAATATAGCCTTTCAATTAGGGACCTGAAGATACAAAGGACAATCTCCGAAGTTTTAAATTTACCAAAGAAAGAATGAAAGAGAAATTGCGGACATACACTTAAGCGTGTCAATTCTCCATGGTTTGCTAGGCGTAATGCAAGGCCTCGCAACTCATGACCCTGTAAAGCGCCTTTAACCGAACCTGCAGTGGCCAGTCTTTTGAGAGCTTCCCGAGCTATGTCAGCGTGTCCAGTGGCATCTGCAGCATCTATAAGCTCGAGAAACTCCTTAGCGAATTTCACTATTCCCTCCACCGCTTCAACAACGTCTTCTTTCTTCTCAGCTGTCAAAGAGAGAATGTCACTCAAATCCAGGCCTAAACCGTCCTGTCCAATGTCCCTGCTATTACTCATTGTGAGAAGACAATGAAGAGCCCTCTTCAGATCATTGCTCTGCATCGCCAGGTCAAACTCCAGCCTGGGAACACATGTGAGTAAAAATAATAGCTGATATCATCTTTGTGTGAGTTCGCAGCTAGAATGAAAGATGGACCACATGTGAGTGAAACACTGGGTTCTATTCGCACTCCAGCACAAGCAATTCAGAGACTACAGAAAACTGAGAATAGTAGGAAAAGACTGAAGGAAGCAGCTGCACCAAACATAATATGCTTCTTTTACCTCTTAGATATTCCAGGTAAATGAAGGGCTTCTGTTGCATAACCCATCCCTAGCATAAACTGTGCCAGATCGTCATGATGTTCTCTCCCAAGTCTACTTGCCCTGCGCAACAGAAAAAATGTTGTATATTCCAGTAGTTTACTACTCGCGTAAGACGATATAATGAAAAAATTATCAATACCATTTAACTGCACTAACAGCATCCCCGTACGCAGCAAGACAACGGCAACGGATACCAGGATGGCTCAACGATATGGCATGGGCACACATGTACCTATCAAGAAAATGGAGGTGTCAGACAATAATTTATCACAGTAGTTAAATGTTTATATGATCACTCAGTAGCTAAAATGATCATTCAAGTGACTGATAGGACGATCATGGCAAGATACTGTATCTTTGTAACTACATATATTTGTTATACGTTGGAACCCTGGACTGCAAATGGAAGAAGGCAAGGAGACGACCTAGCGCGTACTAAGAATGAAAAGAAAAAAAAAACTTGATCTAAATGAATATACGTGTCTTCAACAAAGAGATCTTTTAGCAAGAGTCAGTCTTGCTTTAAGGTAAGAACATGGATATTCTTGATACCTGTCAATGAGCCAAAGAACTCCATCCCGTACACCAACAACAACAAGAGGCCCCACTGGTCGTTTCTGCTCCACTGGGAAACGAGTAACAGCAACTGAGACTCCACCACCACCTACAGCTACCTCACTTGCCCTTCTTTCATCCATGTCATCACCATCACCTCTAGATTGTCTCGGCAACGATAAAAATGGTGGAACAGATGGAGCGTTTTGGAAAGAAGCTAAACGTACCACCTACAATAAAAAAAGTATACACGTGAGGTGAAAGTTTGACATAGATACAAATGCAGTACAAAAAATTCAAGATTTGACATGAAAAATTAAGCTTCAAAATCAGTACCTGCAGCATCGGGGCCCTCAATAATATCCTTTCTTGCTTGGCACTCTGGGCACCTTCTACTGTGATTAAGGCTAACTCACCATGCTCTGCAACTGCTCGAGCCTGTGCCTCCTTAAGTTTCATTTCTTCCTTCATCTTCATAGTCTCTATATCAATTTCAGAAACCCCCGCATCCACAAAAACACATCTGGAAATCGAGGCATGGAAGAAAGTATTAGCATTCCTCCCTAGATATTTTGTTTCAGAAAGTAGCAAATTAAGGTAACCATGCCCTTATCATAGTCAGAACATGGAAAATACATTCAAAGAGTTTATACACTCCGAGAAGTTGGATTCTGCCCAATCAAGACAATTAAAATAACTGGTGATACACAACTGCTGCAAAACAGTTTTTAATTTGTTTCATCCAAGTGGAAGTCTTGAAGAAGCATTCAAGGTAACAGATACAAAGTAGAAAGAAGTTCTTGGACCATATATAGGACATTAAACTTACTCAATTGTGGTTGGTGTAGCCACAAATAGCTGCCTGCGGTGCCAAACAGCTCCAGTAGCATTTGAAATGGCAACATCGCCAAGATATCTATACTGAGGGCGCAACGATGATATGACCATGTATTTTTGATAAGCAAAAGCACAATACTCAACTGTTTGGTCCCACGCTGTCCACTCTGGCTGAGGTAGCATACCACCTACTGGCTCAAAATTTTCCCAACTGCATATTGAAAATTCCATGAGGATTAATATGGAGCCAAGTTACTACAACATGAAAATGCCTCAAAACTGAAGTCGAGTTAACCAAACTGGAGCCACTAATCAATAACCTGTAGAGCTGGTAGTTTAGGGGTGCGGACTCGGTAGATCTCTGTGAAGAACCATCATCATAGCTAGAAAACGAAGAAACATTACTGTTTCCAAATCCTGACAGCGGCATCGACTGAATGGTTGAAATAGCTGAAGCAGCAACAGGACTAATCCTTCGGGATGTGCGATAGCCTATTCCAAGTAGAGCACCGCCATGTAGTCCAATGACCTGCAAAGAGAAAATTTAAAGCACATTATTGCTTACCTAAGCCTAGAAGTCGGGTATCGACATACTATCCTTTGATAAGTTTTCCAAACATACACAATCACCACCACTTGGATTGGAGAAGAATAATCAATGCGTAAGATTCTCATGTTCATCAACCTTGTCCTTTTGGCCAAACGTCATTTAATAAACAACTGGATTCAAAGTTTCACTTTTGTCCATCTTGTAGTAGTTTTTCCATATATTCAATGCAAATTTCACACGAATTCTTAGGAGCATGATTAGATAAACTATTCAATGGAACTACTTTAAAAGATAGCTCGAGAATACATAAAGAGGATCTAAGACAAACGAACAAATAATGAACTGGATACAAAAGATGAGACTTAAACACATCAAAAGCGATCACGGAATACAATAACTCGCGTAAAAGACACATACCGGTTCAGAGCGACCTCCTACAGATCTCATGAGAATGTTTGAGGTTCCATCATCCAAGAGAATACGAACTTGCACACTAGCTGATGAAGCTGCATTAGCAGCAGCAGCAGCTTGAGCTGCGGCTGCAGCGGCTTCTCTCGCCTTTCTTGATGAACCACCCTTTGGGATTATAGGCATCCTTTGAGGTAATACAGATTCTAGTATCGCAAATCTATCTCGACATGTATCCCAAGCCAAAAGTCTTGCACTTCCCGAATCAACAATGGACCAGTCACTAACCTTGTAGATAGAGAAGTACAGGACATCAGGCCATACAACAGCCACATACCTACAACCAGAGAATAAAGTTAGCTGGCTAAACAAAAGACAGCACTAAACAAATTACGTACATAAATATGTTTACGGGGTTATCTAAAATAAATATTCAGGAAAAGAACGACTTAAACTAAATGGTTGATAATTGAATGCCATTTTCTCTTCCCTGTATACCATAGTATCAGGTGTGGTAAATCCCCACGGGAATACAAAACCAACAAGCATGAAATAAAACATGTACGAACGCAAAAGTACAATTAAAAGTTACAACATATGCCACTGTATAACAGGTAAACGTTGAATGACTTATAATATTCACTAGCAGCATGAAAACAGAAATACAATTTACAGTAAAAAACAGCATCACTATGCACAATATATTTAATATAATTCATATCATTGTAAGACTAAAAAAGGAACTGGAAACTTACTTTCCTGAACTGCTTACAGAAATAACCGAGTATGAATCATGTGGAACAGGGGCCACAATCTGCTTTTTAGTCTGCTTTACAGTCAACTGTTCAGCTGAGTCTCCCTTAGACATTCCTGATTCGGACAAGGCACTATTATTTCCAAGGGATGGATTGGCTGTGTTGGATATTTGAAAGTTTAAGAGCTTTAATTCTCTTCCAAGGATATATACAGCTGAATTCTCCCGACTTTCAGATAGTGCTGGTAGAGGAGCTGATGACGGGATGGCACGAGGATCAAACTCACTAACTATAATACCAACATTGGTACCAGTTGCGACGAGATGTGGCTGAAGAGGATGTGCAACCATACAATAGACCTGAAAAAGTGAGACTGATAAGTAACTAATCTGGGAAACTACCAAAGTATGAAAGCCACTAAAGAAAAAGAAGTATAGAAGCGACGCTACTATCATAAATAATAAAAATTGGAAAATCAACTGGCAGTTCAACTAGATAATAAACCCAACATATCTTTATTATGCAAATTCTGAAAAGATAAGAAATTTGCGTTTAACATGTCTTTTAACGATCATCATGTACAATATAAAATGACTTATTTTCTCAATTGCTATGTGTTGTATGATACAGTCAGTGTTCAAAACAGCTATCAATCTAAATTCTGCTTTTGTATATGGTTAGCGTTATCTATCCATAGATTTGTTCTGCAAGAAATAACAAGTTAATCGAAGAATGCAATATAGTCTTATAGTCTTTTTCTTATTCCTAGTCTGATCGAGTCCGAATATATTTTGATTGCTAAGTGCATTCTGTACAGATGATCAACTTCATTATTTAACCATGATGGATGCAATTTTACGATACATGAATAAAAATACTGTTTTGTGGGGCACATAGAATGGAGATGCAATTCTTTTAAGTCTAAGAAAGTATCACATATTCAGGCTTGTGCTTGAATTAATGACATAGTAACAGAAAAGAAACTAATCCCCCACGTAGTATGCAATTAGCCGATGCAGAAAGAAATGACATGATATATAGTAGATTCTAAGGATTTCATCAACAACAAGAAAAAATTAACAACCACTAGTGCTGCGTTTGCTTGTCAAAAACTCAGAAATAAGCAAGCAGTCAAGAGCAAATTACCCTAAGTTTTCTGTGGGTTGCAAGTACTTGTGGCGGAACCAAGGAAGAGAGTTCACATAATGGCCTTGTCAAAGCCGAATAAGTTGGATGCTCAATAGACCTGTGAATATTCAAACAATTAGATACTCCTCTAATACATACAGATGTTCACCATAGATATTACGAATTGTTTACTCAAGGATACCATATGTGTGAATCTTTAACGCATGTCAAAATATCAAGGTTTGGTGCTCGAGGGTGACACCAAGATGCAATACTGTGGCAAGCTAGCTTCGGAACAGGTTTAATTCTCCGCAGCTCCTGTAGAGAAGAAGTAGACATGTGCGTTGAATATAGAAATCCATAAAATATGCAAAACCCATTCATGAGATACTCAGATACAACATTACCTTAAATGTCATTGTGTCCCATATGGCCAATGTCTTGTCAGCACCGATTGTAATCAATTGTGGAGCACTGCCACTTACCCGTGACAACTCAACTGCCACTACCCCACCATCATGTGCCTAATTCAGTAAGAACAAAAATATCAGAGGAGATTGACCAAAAGATTTTACAAAGCCATATCTGGAAGGATAACAGTATTACAGAGAAGTGGAATTTTATAGACTCAATTAAGCAGACAATAGCATGTCACTTGAACCAACAGAAAAAAAAAAAAGACAAACAGTATAACAGAGAAGTGCAATTTTATAGACTCAATTGAGAAAAAGTAGCATGTAATACTATAATCATTACTCAGCCCATTAATCAAAAAAGGATCAAAGAAAAAAAAAAGCTAATTACTTATTATCCAAAATTCAGAAATAGACGCACAAACATCAACTCAGGTTCACTGAAACTGAGAACAATAGTATCCTCATCTGTAACCAAATCTGGCCAATCGTTCTATGGAAGGGTAGGATTGAAATAAATACCTTTAAGCTAAGCTTGGGTACAAGTTCCCTTGAATCAGTGCCATGATCGGCACTCCACAGTACAAGCAAGCCATCACTGCCACCTGAAACAAGAAGTGCCTGCAAGTGCAAGTAGATAGAGAATGGCTGGGATCATGTATTGAATATGAATAATAGAGAGAAAATAGTTGATAACCGTTGATTAAAAATCGTTCAGTTTATAAGAAAACGGAAAAGGCAGGCATTAGTAGAACTAAAACCTAATCATGATATTAAATGAATGCAGAGTACTAAACAACCAATTTAGAAAATAAATCCCATGTTCAAATTCTTTCCGCTCCCAATGCTAGACTGTGCATGAAATTTATCCCAAACATATTATAACGACAAATGAACTTCTACTAAGCAATTTAAGATAGATGAAAGTAAAGGTAGATCTTTAAATTGTATGACTCTAAATCGATGTTAGGAAACGAAAAGAAAATGTAAGAAACTTCCAAGACATATGCTCAATACCGTTTTGTTTAACATGCCAGTCAACCATAGCAGATGACCTTGCGTATGTTTCTCTATATTAAAGAATGAGGAGTTGAGAGAATATGTAGTTACCTCGCCAGATGATGCCATGAAATTCATCAAGCAATAAATTGATCCTTTATGGCCACCAGTATATCTACGTGCCAGCTACAAGGAAGTAAACATTCAGGGAAATTCACACAGATTAGTATCAATAGCGCCCTCTCTAACCCAGTAGAAAAAAATAAAATAAACATTCAATTTTGGAACAAGCATACCTTCCATGTTATCATTGATAAAACCCTAATGACACCATCAGTTGAACCAAATGCAACTAAAGGGCCATCACCACCAGATGATCTGGAAAGAAACTCCATGCTGCAATGAAATGAGAAAGTCTAACATTGGAGCAGAAGAATTCGGAAAAGTAGACAGACTCTTTGAACACTACACTTAAAGGCTAAAGCACACACACAGACATTAACTTGTCATAGTCTACATTTGACTCTAATATTTCCAGCGTAGTAACTAATGGAGGTCTTTCCCGGATTCAAGCAACAAGCGTATTAGCAGACAAGATGAGTCAAGCAAGCTATGATCTAAAATCATAAATTGGCAAAGAACTTACCAAAGAAGAGATCTGTTGTCAAGCTCTTGCTTCGGCACATCTCGGCCACGCATCGTCACCAAGTCCAAGAAAATGGCTTTATTCTCACAACAGATGACCAGAAAATGCCGGCCTTTAGTCGACGGAGCAGGAGAGGTGAAACCGGACGTGAGATGATTGACAGCAGATGGAGATTCAGCAGCTGCAGAGCGGTTGCGCCACAGTTGCCAATAACGCACATCATCGTCATAAAACTTCACCTGCTTAACACTTGTAGACGGAAAGAAACAAGATTTCAGCTGATTATCATTTAAAAAAAAAAATATTATCCGCAAATATGTAATACCTTCCTCCTCGAATGGCTTCAGTAGGTTTGCCTTTATAGTCTGAGCAAAAAAACATAAACGCCAATCATTAACCGCATACTCATTATACAAGAATAGAACGTTAGAATTGACAAGGAAGTAAGTTGATCATAGCTCTCACCAGAGTCTCCCTCGGCTAACTTCTCTAGCTTAGCACCAACTAAACGACGCTCGTCGACTCCACCGGCTTTCAATTCATAAATCACCTACAAACACGTTGAGGAGGAGATACTCGATTCGAGAACAGAAGCAAAAAAACAAATTAAAAATTAAAAAAAAAAAACAGAATCTCGATACCTGACGATGCTCCCAGTTCCAGACGGAGACGTGATCGGTATCATCGGCAGTAACAATCCATGGATGCGTGGGATGCACCTGTATCTTCACGATCTTACCATTGGTCTGCCGAAATGCTCTCGCGCGTAACATTTTCAATCTCTCTCTCTCTCTGAAGGTCCTCGAAGATCAATGAAACAACTCACGAATCTGGAGAGCACGATTGCATCGGCAGAGACGATTCAGATTTACGAGAGAACTCCTCAGCGGAGAATTCAGCTACACAGAGAAGAAGAGTAATCGGATCCAATCGAGAATCGGTTAGATCCACCGGTTATCAAAGAAATGTTCCCGATCTAACCACTACTATCGCCGAACAGGAAAAAAAAAAAAAGTTCCGGTAGTGATTTCGGAAGCGAAACGCGAACTGAAGGCCAGTCTGATTAAACAAATAGGCCCAAAACACTTTAGCCCCGTTTCGTTGCTGCTAATACATGTTTCACTCTAGATATTTGCAAAAACAAAAATCAAATATTTTTTATATTAGAAAAATAATTCAGTTACATTTATACATAGTCAAGACTTGAGTCAAATGTATTGATTCAGCTATAGTTGAGCATTACTTCTTGAAATTATACTGAGCAGATAAGAGACAGCAAAAATTGGTTTCAAATAAATTTAGTTCAAATAATTGGAATGGGATAAATCATATTTGAACATCTAAACATGATAGTATTTTTATGTTTACAATTTAAATCAAAGACTGCAACTCGTCAATACTACTAACAGCGACATTTATTTTCTACGAACAAAGACCAAAAGAATTACATATACTATAAAACTATTTTTTATCGATAAATTACATTTTTCGAATATCTTTCTATTGTTGCTGAAGTGTCGATTAGCAAATTATGCAGAAGAGTGATAATTTTTATTTGCATAAGACCGTAAATTTCATCTGTTTCCATAAATTCTGGATAATGTATCTAGAAAATATAATAACTTACAATTATAATTAACTAAAATATCTTTATTAACATTGACTTTAATCTTGTTCCCATATGCCATCTCCAGGTTTTTCAGTGGTAAGATGACCTAGCATTTTATTTGACCATAATAAACCAAAATTTTTTGAACTCAAAAATATTGAAAGTTTCCATGATTAATTGAATGAAAAATGTCAAAATACTCATGTTTTCAGATTTCAAATGGAGTCATGGTTTGATGTTTTAAATCTACATATGCAGCTAAATCCGTAGTCTATTGTTTTCCTGAGAATAAGTCACCGAAAAACAGATTTGTATAATAGAAAAAGCTTATTATTATCTTGTTTGTCGATGGTGTTTTGATTTTCTATTTGTTTTTTCGAAAAACGAAGCATGAGAAAACTCAACTGATATTTGTGAATCATCCAAAAAGATTGACAAGGAGAATAAACTGAATCTGGATTAAAAGAGGGATAACAAATTAGGTATTGCAAATTATTTAGATGACTAGGCATTTTGAAATCGTTCCATGGTCAGAGAGTTATAGACATGATTTATTTTTGAACATGGTGGTTCTGACTTGATAAAACATAGGAATCTAAAATTTTACACTCTGAAAAATAAAAGAATAAAATATTAATAAAATGATCCTAAATATTTTTTGGTTAAGAAAGTTATACTTTTTCTTTTTATTTTTTAGTTTTAGATATATACGAATGTCATAATATGATTGGTTGACTGACTTGTGCTTTAGTATATAGAGGATTTCTTTTGAAAATAGTGTATATTTATATTGTATAGTATTTTATCTATATTAAAAATCTATAGACTAATAATAATGAAATCATATCATTTTATTGTTTTATAAAATTATTTATTTTTGGGAAATAGTTTAAAGTTATATCAAAACATTTAGATTAAGATTTTTGATATAAAAACAGTTCAACTAATAATAAAATATTTTAGAGATATTTAATTCATTTTTCAAATTTTAGCTGATTTAAAATATAATATCATTCTATGGGATATTCTCTAAAATATTTTATTATTAGTTGAACTGTTTTTATATCAAAAAAGCTTATTCTAATAGTTTTGATATAACTTTAAACTATTTTCCAAAAATAAATAATTTTATAAAACAATAAAATGATATGATTTCATTATTATTAGTCTATAAATTAGTTAAAGACTATAGTAGTGAATCTAATTGATATTCACAGGTACAACTAATAATGGTGTATTTATCGTCGAACATACAATATGGTGTTACAACTTGATTTCAACTATTAAATCTTCAACAATGGAATTGTTGAAAATTTGTAGTATATTTATGTGGATTTAATATAGTTATAAAGTTTTAACTGTTGAAATTTTCTTTTGTTGCTTAGTTTAGTCACTTGGTGAAAATTGATTTTGTAGAAATGTTGGACGTATGTTGTGCAGATAATTTTCTAAAAAAAATAAAAATCTGATTTAGATTAAAATGAGTGTTTTCATTGGTTGTGCTTACCTTTTTGGTATTTTTTATCCAATAATTCAAACTCATTTATTATGTTATCATTTTTTAATTAAAAGTAAAGTTATATATCAAAATTCATGATTTTTTGTAATCTATTAAAAGAGTACTTTCATTTTATTTGAATACAGAAAATTTTATTTTCATTATAATAAACTATTTCAATGTTTTAAACTTTTTTAATTAAATGCTAATAACAATTCCAATAATATCTATCTTAAAATGAAGATATTCTTAATTTTAATCGTTTTCATAATATTAATTTTAGTATTGTTTTTAACAAAATAAGATAATATAAATAAAACAAAATTATTAAACTTATGTTATTATTACAGTTACAATTTAAAATATGTATTAAAATTAAAAATCAAGTGAATGTTAGAATAAATTAGAAGATGATATAGGATGTTAAAAAACTAAAAAATGTGTTTAAAATGAAATGGACGTTTGAAACCATTGTACAAACTCTCAGAAGTTCTGAAACTAGTTTTACAAAGCCTCCCTCATGTACAGTGTCCAAGTTGTGTATTCTATGGACTCGGTTAAGCAGTTTGCGGAACTCCCTCTTAACAAATCTAAATCTTTTAGAGGGAGTATGAGATCTTTTGTTTTTTGTTTGTAAATTTTCGGTTCTATAACCGATTTCACTTTCCGGTTAGCGGATCTTTTACTTCGCAAGGCGATTTTGTTGTGTCTTTTCAAGCTAAAATCGAGCTTTTCTTCAGGGTCTTTATTATATATATCTCTGATTTTAGCTTGAAATCAATAAATTTCCGGATAGCGGATTGACCAAAGTTTTTTTCTTCCTTGTGAATCATCTCTATATACCGTTTGATTTTCTGGATCTTTATCTTTTCTCTAGTCATGCTCGGATTCTTGACTCACACAGGTATAAATCTCCGTTTTCATCTGTCTAGGCGGAGTCTCCGTATAATTGAAGAATCAGAGAGTTTGGGATTGTATTTTGGTGAATCTGTACAGAGTTAGATAAGTTGGAGCTTTCTACTATGGAAGTGTTCTGGCAAAAAAAAAATTATTTTTAATATATTATTTATTAGATTAAAAGAAGGTTACAAGCAAAGCTATGAACTAGTCATACAGCTTCAAAAGTGATTACAAAAGATAAAGGAACTCTAATAAACCAGAAACAATAAGATCATTCACTTTGAGTTTAAAGGTAGTGAATAGCATTTCTACCTGTATGCCCCTTTGTTCCCACATCCTCGATTCCCACGTCCTCGGTTTCCTCGTCCGCGAGTCGTGGATTGCAAGTGCATCTCCCTAACTTTTGTTGACGGTTTGACTGGTCTTTCTCGAAGGATTCTTTTCCCATAAGGTGTCATAAAATCCATAGAATCCATTTCTGAATCGACTAGATCTTTTTCTTCTTCTTCTTCTTCCTTCCAAAGAGATCAAAGAGGCAAACTTGTTTGAACCTAAGCCATTCTCACCTATGTTACCACTTTGAACAATAGGTGATGCTTGAGAAAAGGAAGTATCGGTGTGTGGCAGTGTTGAGGCAGACTCCATCAGCGGAGTCTCAAAAGCTTCATTGATACATATAAGTGAGGGAGGCATATACATATTCTCAAGAACCGAAATAGTAGCTAAAGAAACCAGATCCTCCACATCACCACAATTAACTATGTCGACCACACTTGATTCATTACTTGGAGGAGATACTGTGATAGCTAAAGTTTAAACTAAAGAAGTGTCAGGTTGGACAGATTTCGGTAATGTGTTGGTCTCTACGACCACAGTGCTACCGTTGGAGGGATTTTCAGAAGGGTCAGCAGCAGCTATATGAGACTTAGTAACAGATTCCAAGCAGTGTTTAATCTTGTGTCCGAGCTGACCACATCTTTCACATTTAGAAGGCAACCAAGCATATTCAACATCAACCATAGAAATAAATCCATTTTCATCATTAGCAGCAATTCTTGAAGGGAAGCCTTAACTCAACTTCAACCAAAATCTTAGCTTCGTCCATAAGAATAGGATCTAACCTGGGTTTATAAGTTGACATAGGAGCACCTAGATCCGAAGCTATGTGACTTATTCCAGGAATAGAATATAAGATTATGGGAATTTTTTTAAGAGTTACCCATACTGGAATGGTTTTAATCTCAGGAACCACTAAGGAAGTGCTTGGTGTCCAAGGTGCTACAAACATCAGACAATCGTCAACATGCCATAATCCCCTTTGAAGAACCCAAGTTCTAGTAGATGCGTCTGGAATATGGAAAAGGTAGTTCGAGTCTCCAAGCTTCTTAATTGTTATCCTGCATTTCCTTCCTCACAACTTGTTGAAGACAGCAAAAATCAAACCACCAGAAGGAGGAGTGCATCTATTAAACTGACCAAGAACATACTCTTTCTGGTTCACCAATCCCTGCAACAAAACATGTTTAGGGATTGTCACCTTTGGAGTGCCATCTTCGAGATTTTCTGGTTCTGTAGCTCTGTAGAGATTCCTTGATGAATGATTCATTTTCGCAGTCCAAGGAAATCGAGCATCATCCTTTGTTCTGGTAAAATTCTGTTACATGTTTTTTAAAGTTTTCCCATAGATTTACACATCTAGAGAGTTGATGACGAATCCTTTGAAAATCGACGGCGGTTGTAGGAAGAAAAAACATACAAGCGGCATCAAGCAAACTGAGGAATGGCAGTGACGCGGTTTCCGGTCATCGTGCTTACCGACCAAGCTTTCTCTTTTCCTCGTGCAAAAAGAGAAGAAAGAGACGCGTAGTAGAACACACGTATTACATGCTGTAACCCTTATCTTTTTTTGTGGGGTGATTGACTGATTGGACTTCATGATTATTTTGTTGTATGGATGGGCTTGATTACTGCTTGTAAAATGGCTTATAAGCAGCCTTTTAATGAATTCAAAAATGTTAGACAAAAAAAAAAAGCAGCTTCCGGTTTAACTAATGTTGCTTCGACTTAAAACAAACTGACTATGCCAGCTCCGGCTTTTCCCAGTCTCAATAGTCGATAACAACACACTCAGCAACTCTTCTGCTTCTTCCTCAGATGTAAACTCTAAGTTGGTCTGGAGAAGCGGCTGAGCTGAAGTATCGTTCCATCGTTTCCTGTTCGGGCTACTCTTCTTTTGCTGGTTCTGTCTCCAGTTCCATACACCATCTGAGTTGCTTCCTATGATTCGAACCACTCTGCCGCTGCAGTCCGTGTGTATCACGCTCTCCAAACCGATCTCTCTTTCGATATTCCATACCAAATCCGTTGGAACTCCTAGAAATCCCGGTTTGCCAAAATCTACCAAGCTGGGGCTGCTTAGGACCAGTACTAGTCTCCCTGTGATTACAACGAATGCTCCTTCTTGCTTGAGTGCTTTGCATTTGACCAGTGTCTCGCCTTTGAACTTCAGGGTATCTTCAAACTCCGTAAGTACTGCTGCCCCGACCGCTTCTTCCCATGAGTAAGGCCTTAAAGGTAGTTCTCTGCTCAGAGGCCTAGGAAGGCGAAGCCTATGCCGTTGGGATCTCATGTTATGAATCCGGCTTCGGTTTCTGATACTCTGTGCGGTTTTTCCAGTTACCTCAAGGATACTAGCCGCTGGTCTGGCCACAAGTCCAGTAATCCCCAAAGCCATTCCTGAACCATATAAAGTCACCCACAGTTAACATGCATGAAAGTACTAAGCCAAACACAAAAAGGCCATCTAGTATGGCTTGAATATCTATATTACCTGAGATGACGCCTGGAAGACCATGTTTCTCAGCTCCTCTTATCGGTGATTGAAGGAGACCAGTGAGTCCCTGTTATGAAAACATCGTGATGGACTCTCTTTAAGTAAAGTATAAACCAACGATGATTTTCATCTCATCGATAACCAATCAAAAGAAATTGCAAGAATACTTAATCCTTATTGCAAGACCAAAGGGAAAATGAGATATACCTCAAACACTTCACCTATCACTCCTTTGCTACGTGATCCTTCGCCTAATTGCTGCTTTTCCATCCTTGCAACATCATGTTCACTGAAGGTAAATGCAACAATACCCTGCAACAAATTGAAAATTCTGTGAGTATTTCTTGAAGGTTATGACTGCAATATAGATTTTAAGGAAACAAATGCGCAGTACCTTGTGTGCAGCTTTACTAAATTGAGTGGCAGCATCACTTAAGGCATAAACAGTGCTACTCAAGAGACTCGTTGTTCCATGAGCCATTCCTTGAATAATCCCCGCTGGGCTCTGTTCAAGTGGAAATAGTTAGCATATACGCCAAAGGTAACAAAACAAGACACATTAAAGGAAAAACGTCAAGTAACATGAGAAAGGATTATCACCTTTGAGACACTCCTGCTGGGAGCAGACAGGAAATCTTTGATTCCAACCGCAACATTCCTCGCAAACCCCATGGGATTACCAATAACGCCAGCAGAGCCAAACACCTGTGTTAAAAAGAGAAAACAGGTATTGTGGATCGGAAGAATAAGCTAGTAAATAGTCTGACTGCTATAGCAAATCAACAAAAGAAACAGAAAGTGAAACTGGTGTTTCCCAGTTCTGACCTTGTACATCTCATGAAGAATCTGACGGGTATAGTGCCCAACAAGTATCTCCTGAAATGATTCCCAACTAGTCATGTGATGAGCAATTGTCAATTGCTTGAGATGTATTCGAGCACCCTCGACATCGGCAAGAGCCATGAGACCTCTCTGGAATCGGATCGTAATGATTCAGTCAGACATTAGAAACGGAATAATCTAATCTACAATTAGCAGGGCACTCTAAAATACAATAATGAATTAGAAGAAACTACAAAAGGTAATGATAACAATCAGGATCGTAACTTTCTTTATTATAAAATAAATGACGAACAATACTCGAGTATCAAGGCCAAAGGACAACCAAAAGCTGTGTAGGGTTTATGTTGAAGTCCCTAATCTCTCCCAAAGCCATAAAAGCTCCTAACCAGACAATTAAATCAAAGGACAATAGTCTGTTCTCCCTCCCATCTATTTATAGCTTATCAGGTTATCCCAGAAGTCTATCAAACTTAAAAACCTAACGTCACAAATCATGTATTCACTGAACGTAAGCAGTATCATATTTATGCAGTATATCTAATGGATGCTTCAAGAAGGTGCATACATGGATAAGGGACTCCCCTGAAGTAAGAATGCCATTCCTAAGCATCCAGGGAGCACTGCAGAAACTGTCAATACAGAGATACAAAAAGGACCCAGTGTGAATCTACATGTAGATAGGATACCAAAAGTAAATTTATCCTGACAGAACAATTTCTAGCTCACCTTAATGTAAACTTAATAGGAGCTAAAGTCGAATGTTTCAACATAAAGTTTCCTGTGTCTTCGAGCCAACAAGTGAATATGCTGCCAAGGAGCTCCTATCGGAACCACTATAGGTAGAGATACAGTGCTTCTCTGGCTTTTGTTAAATACAGGAATGTTTCTTGCATGTGGTGGAGCATCGTCCATACTTATATCTTTTGAACCTGTGTCATAAATCAGAGGATGTACTGTTGGATCTGAGAAGAGGCAATAGCCTAGCCTGAGAATTAGGAAGCACTGCTTTTACAAAATCCAACAAGGATAGTAGTGTTTGTAGTTCGAGCTCAAGTCCAAATTCACCGAATCCTGCATTTGTTTAAAGAGAAATGTATATAATAATAATACAACGATGTCTGTGGTTACGAAAGAAAATTATACTATTAATCATACCTTATATTTATGTACTCAAAGGAAACTAATGAAACATCTTTCTTCCGCCACTTTGCTAAGCCAATGTAGAGTACAGCATCACGGGTATTAAATCCTAAGTTGCTCAACAGATTCAAAAAATCTTGCTTTATCCTTAATACCCCAATCGAGAGGAATGCCTCTGTGGTCATCATTGAATGACAATATGACAGGATACGAAGAATTGTGAAGTGCGTTGTCTATCTGCAATGAAGAGAATCTGAAAGGAAAGCTTCTGCTGATCTACACTTTGTTTCAGATCAAACACAACATTTGACGCACAAGCGTAAACCAGTTCCTGCGAGGAGGAAGATTTTATGGAGTGTCATAAGAACATTAGGATGTAATAATATAAGTGCTTTACATTTTCCGGGGATAGTTACCTGTGGATGAGAATTAACCAAAGAAATAGCCGATGCTTGGCAGCACAAGCAAGAACTTCTCAGTGTAACGGATGATAGTATCCGTTTGAAGCTTTTGCTTTCTCTTCTCATAAAACTTAGAGTTAAACGTTTCCTTTATATCTTTCACGGTGTGATGGCCTGAATCTACAATAGCTGAAAACCTAAAAAGACGAAAAACGAACACATTGCATTAGCAACATTAGAAGAAAAACACATTTGCGTCCTCAAAAAGGTAGCTTAACTAAAAACATTGGTATCAGAAAAAAGTGTACCTTTGTAGCTCCTTCAGCACAGATAGATAGCAGCAATGTCCTTTCAGGTTTCTGAAACAGGTCAATTGAGACAGTTATCACTAGATATGAAAATAAGGACGAAGTTTAATTCTGTTATATGGTTTTATTTTCAAGATATTAGCTTGTCATTGTAACTTCAGAGCCATAACTTATTCATTTGTCTAAAATCCAACTCCAGACAAATTTCATGCGACTTATTCCCAATTTTAGCTAATAAAGGATTGGCTAGATTTTGTTCTGCTCATAAGTAGTGCTACAAAAAAGCATGCTGCCGATCCTTTTCTATGCAAGGAATAGAACACACTAAGTTCTTTTTGATATATACCTCAGCGGTGGAACGCAAGTGCACTAGAATAGGTTGTCTAGTTATCTCAAATGCATAAGAGCCTATAACACGATCTCCGGGCACCTATATCCGTCAATAAGAGGAAATAACGTGAGAAAAGGAAAAAAAAAGAAAGAAGAAAACAACAACAAAGAGAAACATCAACAGGTCACGGAAGGGCTGATTTGTAAGAAGCAGAAATGTAATAACCATACCTCAATGGTCAAACGATGTGGATAGCAGGGTTCATCCCAAGCATAAGGGCAAGACGTGTAAGGATGAACTATGGTATCAAATGTTTCACATTTTTGTTGATAAACCCTCAGTCTCTGGTCACCATCACAGAAAAAAAAGCAACATTCAGTTCCTTGTACGAGTAACCAAGGATTACAAAATCAATACGGATATTATACTTAGTCATTCAGAAAGCAAGTTTTCTAGTGCCCCGTTTGATGGCTGCAGAGTATATTACCAACAATTTCACTTGGTACCAAAAATTACAGGCTCCAGTAAACACATAACTAGCATAAGCTCAAAGTGGATACCATAAGAAAATCAAATACAATTTTGGGCGTGCTATAGATTACTCAGTTTGAATTTCTGAATGCTTGAAGTATTTTGAGTAGAACTGACTGTGAACTAGAGAGAGTAATAACTAAAGCTCTTCAGCTGGATTTATATAACCATCAATTATAACATTACTGACCTCATTCGAGAAATTATCAATCCTGTAAGGCATATAGTCCATGTCATCATCTGATAAAAGAATAAAGTTTGTCCCGACATTTCCAGTGGACACTCCTAGAAGCTTCTCATCTCCGCTTGACATATTGGCATTCTGAACTTCCACCCGCACCATGTTGAAAGCTTTATTAACATAGTTCCAAATCTTCAGTTGAGTATCACCTAAATGATCTGGCAAGAAGCCGCCTGACCATTGCCATCCAGGCTCATTTAGACGGATTGAAACTAGTAATTCCCTGTTAATATAAAAAAAAGTAAGTGGCGTACAGGTAGAAATCTTTTGACTGTAACTTCACAGTACATAGGATAAAAAGTAATAACATCGGTAGGTTTTCAAATGAAGTTCCATTTCCAGCCAAGTTAACAGGAAAATAGGCACAAAAATAGAACAAAGAACTATGAACAATATAACCAAAAAAAATCGATCAGAATTCAAGCATAAACCGCTACATCAATAAGAAGCTGCAATATGAAAACTACTTTATATAAGATGACAAAGGAAAATTAAAGTGCACAGATATCAAGAAAAAGAAAACCACTCCTTAATACCAGAAATATGTTGTTTATAAGACATATAAGTAAAGAACGAACCTTGTAGTATCTACCCACTGAAGCTGAGAATGCTGTCCAACAGCTAATTGAGAAACTAAATTGGTCCCCTTCTGCTTGTAGCACA
This sequence comes from Raphanus raphanistrum subsp. raphanistrum, assembly GCA_019706035.1. Classification (NCBI taxonomy): domain Eukaryota; kingdom Viridiplantae; phylum Streptophyta; class Magnoliopsida; order Brassicales; family Brassicaceae; genus Raphanus; species Raphanus raphanistrum. The sequence continues at coordinate 20,352,013 of CM033983.1, forward strand.
AGTTCCGGCTGCATGAGTTACAGATGATATATCTGCAACATGGGAATTTTTTTATGGATACGTACGGAAACTAATACAAGAGAGAATAGAAAATTTGGTGGAACTATCACCTTGGTTGGAAAGTAATTGCTTGCGTTCTCCCTGCTAATGCACCACCAAGAATAGAACACGTAACAGATAACAAAGATGATTCGCCAGGCTGTGGTTGTGGGACAACTATATTTGTTGAACCACCAGGTGGAACAAGAGGAAAGGGAGCAGACCACAGAGAGTATGGGCTATCTGAATTATCCGACCCTGGCAGGTCCTTTTGACTCGGATAGTGCTGTCACTGGCCTTGGAAATAGGACAAGGTGAGTAAATGCATGCCTTTACTTTGCCAGGCTCATTACCTTGGAAGCACACCTCCCTTAAACTTTTAGAAGAAAGACTTCTCTTGCGAACAGTTGCCGAGTCTTTTGGATATGCTAAAGGGACTTGCCGAGTTGATGGAGTCACATGCCTATCAAGAAATCTCTCAATACTGGATGCGGTGTTGCTGCACTCCGACGAAGAAGGACTAGAAGGGGAATCCGCATTTGGAAATTTATCTAGCAAATCTTTATCAGAGGTCAAAATGCCAAGACCAACTTTTTGACTCTGAACAAAGTGCTGTTCAACAAGGTTGTAGCAGGATGGAATCACGCCGTAAGATTTGGCTTCATTGGTGCAGTCCGAAACAATCAGAGTAGTCCCAGTGCAGTTGTACAATAGAAATGGGACAAAGATGAATACTTCCCGTGCCCCACATGTTGCATCCATTGTCTTCTCACAAGATACATAAATCGAACCTATAAGATGAAAAAATTTCACAAAAGGCTCAAAATGAATAGCCAACTATAAAATACAAAATGATAAATCTTACCACCATCGGGGTATGAATCAAAGGAAAGAGTTTCAGTCTGAGAGAACTTCCCTCCACTGAACTTGGCCAATGTACTAAAAGTTTCTGAGCGTGGAAACTTTAAAGATGATGATCTAGAGCCATTTAATTTGAACTCAAGGACCAGGTCATGTGAAGGATCAATATGATAGAACGGAGTCTCCCCCTAAAAAAAGATAAAGACTTTTCTCATCACATAAAAAATACCATAATAACAATATAAGACACGATTCAACTCTATCTTTCAGAAGGAAATTGTATGGAAATATCTCGCAAACCTCAGAAAGGAATGCAGTCTGGGTGATGCCACCACTTTCTATAGAAAGTGATACTGGTTCTGGAAGACAGCTGCTCACAACAAATGGAGTACTTAAAGTCACCTGATGAATGAATTGCTCCCTTGGTTGGTCAATATCGTTCAACTCCCGGCCAAATGATGCTGGCAGGTTAGAGCTCTCAACAGATATGCAACACCGAAATGGTTCATGGCTAGGGTGACATGGATAACAGGCAAATGATCGGCGAAATCCTATCCTGCTATCTTGAGAAAGAACTTTGGATATGCTATGAGCTTCACTCCACAAAAAAGAATCTCCGAGGGGACGCCACCGTAGACGGCCAGATTTAGCCAAGTGTAGAGGCAGTGGAAATTCTTGACCAGGGAAAATTGGATCTAGGATCTGAAATAGAATGACACAAGGTTTCAGAGGAATAGCACTGAAAACAGAAACAGAGAGAGCTCTCTAACAGGGACCCTAGATCCTTGTTCGCTTGTCCAACAGCATGCCGTTCAAGCAAATCCCAAACCAATTCCTATGCCCTCTTAATCCCTTAGCTTATTTACTCAGTAACCCTTAATGCAAGAAGGAAATGAGATAAATCTAAACCCTATGACTCTAGCCAACTGAATTTAAGATAATGCAAGCAGGGTCATATAAATATTGTGAACCCTTCGGCTGGACATGATCCCATCTCAAACAAAAGTCTGGCACATATAGAACAAACTAGTATATTATAATTCAACAACCTTCGGGGAGACACCAAATGGAATATCAAAGCGAAGTTCCAAAGGCATGGAGGTGGAGTTTAAAATTATTACCTGAAAAAAGGGAAATATCATACACAGAATCAACATTTATAAGAAAAATAAAGCATATCAACTGTAATGAAGTCATACGTACTGTTGAGTATACTCGTATCAACTTGCTCTGCTGATGCAATGAAACCTCAAACACAACAGGAACAACAAAGCTGTTTCCAGAACCAGATTTACTCGCTTTCCCAACATTATTACTAGACTTGGACGTTTTGGAAAAATCAACCTCAAAATAAGAAAGACCAATTCGATCCATTGAATGAGGAGGAGAAGCAAAGGATGTTCCATCAAGTTGGACCTTCATATAGTGGTGTGTGGCATCACCAGATTCGCTGCTAAAACAGCCAAAATGACTTTGACGTCTATCGGGGATAAGTAGCGTGTCACTATTATCGAGATATATGGGAGCAGAGGAACCGGGTTGCACAATATTCTGAGCCACCGGAGCTGACATATTGAGCACATGTGAATTACGTCCTTGGAAAACTTCAAACCCCAAAGGAAGAGAAGTTAAATTTTGAAGTACATAGGGAGAATATCGTTCTGTATTGGTACTCTCGGTGCAGTGAACTGAAAACCTCTTATCGTCAGGAACATCATCTGTTTCCATCAAGTCCAAAGTGTTCAACATCTCAACTATCCTGAAAATGCACTTCAACGAAAAAGGGAAAAAAAATGAACATGTATCTGGAAAATTACTACACAAAAGGTTTACGGGCAGCAAAATATAACTCATCTTACCTCAAAAAGGGATTCTGTTAAGTTCACATTGAGCTGATTTGATGATGCAACAATTACTTCAGTAAGTCCAGCGCTGTTCAGCAAAGCATTTGCTTCGAATTTTCTGGATAATTTAATATCAAAATTCCAGGGCTCAATAAAAGGCTCCCACAATACCTTCAGAATATATTCAAGGGTGGTTATCAGCATACTACGAAAACAAAGATACAAATGACAGGAGGATTCTATTTCTGCATCATACCTTGTGCATATTATTATAATTCACTTCAAGGTCACATGAAATCAAGCTCTCCACATTATTTTCGGTAAGATTAGCTTGCAGGAGAAAGTTTCTCACAATTACTTCAAGAAGCAGACCGCTACATCCCCACTGCATGAAAGTCAAGACACAAGAGAAATCTTAGCAAAATTAGCTCACGAATTCAAGCTGGAGTATTGCATAAATAGTGCAGAAGCTATGGCTAAGGAGCTCACAGACAATCATGGAAAAAAAATGCTTTAGAAAGCGGACCCCAGATCAATTTACAACATTTTTCCTTTTTTTGTCGTGACTATATTTTGAAATCAACCAAAATTCACTCATCAAACTAAGTTTCTCATCAGTGAAGAAAAATTAATCGCGTCTTCACGCGCTAATTACGAGAAAGTACCATCAGGTTCATAAGAAGAGATCACGAAGAACAAGCGCAAACAGGAAAAGGCATGAAAAAATAATATTCAAATGCAGCACTTGATGAACTGAGATCAGATATGCAGTGTGTTCATAAAACATTAGATTAGTATGCAGAAATCAAGCAGACAATACGAGCATGTGAGGCCGAATTAGGACATGGATTATGGCACAAAGAAGTGGAACACAGTAACACTGACATACAAATAGGCAGACAAGTAAAATAGCATTGACAGAAATATATATCAGAATATAAACCACAAGCTTACCCTTCCATCTGATATAAGAAGAGATGCATCTCTTATCTGGAATTTCATACTTATGATTCCTTGAAAACTTGGTGAAGATGGCGTCTCAGGTGCATCAAATGTAACTCCATTCCAGAAAGATAATACTTGATGAGATGCATGCATCTCTACATTGTCAGATAGTACCCCAACATCTATGCTCATGATTTTCTTCTTATCCATCTGAATACTAGTTTCTACAAGTAGTTGTGACGCCCCAAATAGAGAGCAAGACCTGACAGTATCAACCCCCGATATTGCAAGAATACCATTGAGCTTCTCAATCTTATAGCTCAGTTTGATATCTCTCCCAAGAATAGAGAGTTCACCGCTCCTACTAAGTGCTGTAACAGAAACATATTTACAGTATTTCCCTTTTAAGGTTTTCATTTGCTTTTCCTCAGATCTCTCGTGAATATCAGCTGCCATGAACCCTGGAAATTCTGTGTCGCTTATGCAGAGAGGAAAATAAACTGTGACACCAAAAATCTCTGATCTTGCAGCAAATGCCATAACCTCGCAAGGGTTCTCTGATACCCCAGATTGCACGCTCAAAACCCCATCAGTATTGTCACAAGTATTGCTTACCTCTTCAATCGAATCGTGCATATCCAAGTTACTGTCTTCCAGTTTCTGGGAATAAGATTTAAGAAGTTCAATAACTTCAATCCAATCAAAAGAGTGTAGCCAAATGTCCAGGGATGGGAGAGAAAAATAGAGTTTATATTCAGTTTCAACCTCTGCCGTAAAACTGACTTTAAGTGCTGAAGGACCCCCATACGCATCGGTGCATCTAGCTAACATGACTGAGCTCAGCAATGAATAAAGCCCAATTTCGAAACACTGAACATCCAAGCTCATAGGGAAATTATTTTTAAGGTCCCCAGAGCAAACAAATTTCAAATCAGCCTGGAGCACCGGTTCAGACAGCAGTGTTCCAAGATCTTTCCGATGCAGTTTTATCGTCAAAAGATTGACAAAAAATCTGAATTTTATGAAGTTTGCGAGAGATTCAAGGGGTGCAACTGCCGGCTCCTGCTTCAGACGCATCTTCGTATCAAAAAACTGAGGAACATCAGACACGAACAGTTTTGATTCCTCACCAACTAAAGAAAGCTGATCAACCACATCAAGAAATGCCTTAAACCCATCCAAGGAATCTGAATCTGCAAAAGAAAAAAAAAACTATTTATGCATCACTTAAAGATACGTAATCACTCTAGGAAGAGATGACGAGCAAAAGTAAACATGATGGGCAACACCACCTACCATCTGCAACGATTTCACAAACTTCAACCCTTGACATGACACATTCCAAATCTGATAATGAATCGTGATCACAAGGTAATCTAATCCATGCGTCAGCAATAATTCTGGCAGCTAGAGTGATACTTCTGCACACAGAATCCTTCTTGAATGTTGATATGCCATTCTCCGAAAGTAGCAATGATAGCGATAAGTCCCGCCCAAATATGTTTATACAATCGGTTAGCCCTGTTACTTGACTACGTGGAATAACACATTCCTGCGGTATGTGCTGCACCGCATTGCTCAAAGCACACTCTAGAACAAAGCTCATATATAATTCCTGAATGTCAGCTTTCAGTTGCCGGCAGTCATCATTTTCCACAGGAAGAATCAAAGTGGAGTCCAGTATCTCAATTTTATACGAAATGGCAAGCTCAGAATGAGCCTTAGTGCACTCGGTAGCTTGTGGAGTTGACTGGAGGCCTGACTTTGAAGTCCAATCAGGAAGCGTGAAGTATCCAATTATAATGGCCAGATATTCCGGTGGCAAAATGCAGCATGTGTGTTGAATACCAATGCTCACTTCAAGCTCAGAACCAGAAGACTCCAAATTCCTTTTCCTTACACGTAGGTTCAAGACCGGCGAGACATCTGTTAATGAAGCTCTCCAAAGAAATCCGCCAAAATAGTTGGTGAACAATGATGACTCCAGCATCAAGTCTTCGGCAGAAGCAACCAAATCAAAACAATCGTCTGAAATGGTAAGCACGTATCTGGATATTGGCAGCATAATAGTTCCAAAAACACTCGAAGGATCATGGAAATGCACATTGGTGTTGGAGACATGCACATCAACTGTAAAGAGACTGGTCTGATCAAGACCTCTGGAGAACGAAAGATCATTCAGAGGACAATCACAGTTTTGTTGCGAAGTACAGCTCTCACATTCACAGTTTAGACCTATGTCTGCCCCATCCTTTTTATTTCTTAGTATAAATAACTTCCTCCAGTCAGAAGAAGAATAACAAAGAGAACTATCTAGGCTACCAAGAGAACCAGAATTGTAAATGGTCATAAAAGGATATCTGTCAAGAGGAATGGAGCCACAAGATCTACTTTCAATGAAGTTTGAGAATCCAAACCTTTCAAAACCAAGCCGAGGAATTTCTGTTGGAGTACTTCTATCTGCAGGAAGGCTAGATGGATACGTATCCGCAGAAGAGATCTTATAGGAAGTTATCTTATCCAAAAAACTTGTCAGCAACCCAAATATGTAATGGGTAGCAATGGAGTTCAGCGCCCGTCCAATTGATTGTATACTTGTGAGAAACCGAATTTTTACTTCGGGAGACCTTGCAAATTAAGCTGAGAACAGCTTCAGGAATTGTGCCGTTATCACTAATGTTGGTTTGACCACTACTTTGAGCATCCATCTTCTGTCCACCGGGTAAGAACGACTCGAGTACATCCCCAGATGAACATAAAATATGACTATCAGCTGCATCTTTGGAGGAACAAGCTATCAGTTCCAATGATTTTATACGGACCGACCACTCCTCAAATTTAGTATGTGAATACCTGAAAATTACGATTTAGAAGAGAATTTGTCAGGAACCCAAGGTTCTACAACATTTAACAGCTGAGAACCAAAGAGAAAAAGAATTGTATGGGTATGGATGTGAAAATGGCTGACTAGATTAGTCATAGACAGTTATCATTAGACCAAATTTGTGTATAATAAGAAGCATGAGAAGATATTCAACTGCGTGGCAAAACAAGCAGACAACCGATATACAACACCACAAAAACACTGCATTCATGCTTTCTTAATAGCTGGAGAATAATATGCCAGTGATACTGTAAAAAAGTATTAAATACCTACCAGAGATCAAGGTGTTGTATAGAAAGAATAAGCACTGTGCTATTTACTCCTTCATTTTCAAGATTGACGTGCAACCTGAGAAGTGCCAAGTTGGTATTGATGGCGAAATGAAAGATGGAAACGGGGTAAGGCGGAACATCTTGAGCTCCGTGATCCTGAATATCAAGATATTCAATCACAGACATGACTCCTTGAAACTACTGACGGAGAGAAATGTACATTGATCGTAGACAGAGTAGCTTCAACCTGAAATGAATGAAACGACAAAATAATCAATTCTCCACTTTTGACGCCTCTACAAAAGTACGAGCGTTTAGTACCAAGGAGCAAGGAAGTTATCCATTCTCTCAGAGAACAAGACACAGCCACCTTAGAATCTGAATTTAAATTTTACTAACCTCCAATTGGTTCAATACTGACTCTTCCGGAATTAAACAAGACGCTAACTTTATAAGTAATGAAGTTTTCTCCATAAGGGGAAGTACTTGTAAAGAATGAATCTTCGTCAGCCTCATCTGCACAAAATGCAATTGTAAGAACATCTATAGTTACTTATACAACTCCAATACAAAAAGATATATACATCATACCTCAAGGTCACAAGATGTTGATCTCAAAATGGTCATAGAGATCTTTGACTTCAAAAACATCCAAGGCTGCAATGGAACTTTGTAAACCATCCCCCTTACTTGACTGCATTCTTGGACTTGGGCTAAGAAAATCAGTACTACTGGATGTGATAGAAAGAGATTCCAATACCAGAACCTGCACAAGGAAATGCGCGGAAGAAAGAAAAAATACTGAGAAGGTTACAAAAAATTTTAAGAAAACAAATGACCATATATGCGAAATACCAGATTATAGCTTTCTGATTCAACCAATCGTCCAGGGAAACATATGGTAAGATCTTTTATGTCCAGGTCCCACTTCACTTTATTTCGGCTTGATAAGAGGTATCTATGAAACATACCACGGCACAAATAAGCACCATAATCAATGAGGATATGAATCTACACATACGTTTCCATAGAGGGAAAAACTTACTCAGTTTTCGCCGCCAGTCTCGTTTCATTTGCAAGGCCATTGAGTGATGACAGAACCTGAGCGACATAGGAGAATGTTATATGTTTTCCATGTGAGGCATCTTTCACCAAATAACTCGTGAAACCATTATAATGTCACAAGAAAAAATCATTTACCATATAAATAGCCACAAACCATTTCATTAGATTCCTTGGTCAATTCATTAGTTTTATCTATAGTATTCACATGTCGAGCACAATTAACAGAATCAACCTTCAGACTTTTGATTACTAAGGTATTCAAATCACGGAGACAAACTGACATTATATTTTACACAACCATACTTCCTTAGCTGTAGTTTGTCGAAAATTTCATATGATTTCAGGACAAACATTACGAACATGTAGCAGATTTAGTGAAATAAGAGCTCACTCTTTCATGCTGAAGTTTGAAGGCTCTTGAACCAGCGAAAAATTTGCTGACAGATAGAAAGAAATCTACATCGTAAGTGGCTTCGAGTGGTTGAAGGGTAACCTACAGAAACAAAAGGGAGAAAAGCTATAATCAAGTCAATCCTACGGAAGAAAGACCTAGACTGAAGAAAGTAATGGGGTTTTTCCACAAAGGTAGAGTTAGTTCACCTTTAAGGACAATGCAACATCATGATCTTGAGACATATCTAGCCGCACTTTACATGAGGGTTTCATTTCTAGTGCATCGCTTTTCGTTTCTCGTGCATCGCTCTGAGACATGAAACATTCTAATTCGAATATTTTTACTGAAAACAACGTCAAAAGCGCTAAAATTGATTTTAATAACGGAGACGACAGAACATATGTTAAAACTAGGTGGTTCATATCACCTTACTTAATTAAGCATTAGTTTAATATGTTCATGATTTCCGATATTAGTAATAGTTAAGCATTAGTATTAGTAACAGCATATTGAGACACAAACCCTCTTTCATGGTTAGAATTTCTTTCCCATTTTGAGGATAGACCAGCCTTCCAGAGATAACAGAAACATTGATGGCTGTAGATTCTTTCCAAGACTTGCATTCAACAATCACCCCCAAAATGTCCAACTCTGTTATAGCTTGACTGTGTAATTTAAATAATGAGAAAGAACCCATGAAAAGAAGAACAGTTAAATCAGAGATCATGAGGAAGCAATCGAGAATTTGTAACTTACCCATTTATATGCTGCAAAGTAGCAGAAATTTTTCCCACGTCGAGTCTAATGAAGCACGTACAGATCCTACCAGTTGCACTTATATTTCTAGGAGAAGAAAGAGGGTGAAACTTTGTTGCCTCGTGTATATCCTGCAGTAAATTAAAAGTTACTATGATGTCCCGCAGAGATCAAAAGCTCGACTGGTATAAAATGGTACGGAATACCTTGACAATTTCATCAGAAACAACACCAGAAAACTGACTAGAATCCTCCGTGCCTCCGGCACCAAGCATTCCCCGTGACAACCAGTTCAACCACCCACGCGACTGATTCGATGTAGGATCATCACTCTGTTCCTTCTCAGAGACACCCTGTTCCTTTTCAGCGCCAGTGGCACCCCCTGCTCCCATGTTCACAGCCAATTCTGAAGAAGCTTCCTGCATATAATAAGATTGAAAGCCCAAAGGCAAAAGGAAAATAAGAAAATGCCAGTGCTAGAACATCAACTCATCTGTTATAAGGGGATAGATATTTGAAAAACTTTCGGTATCTCTTAACAAAAAATGCTACAACAACAACCTATTTACCGTACCTGCATCTCACCTTCTGCTGCAGACCGATAACTTAAGATATCATCAATGTCAGACTTCTTCTCAACTTCTTCCAGGCCCAAAAGAATTTCCCCATCGACTGGCTGCAGCCAGACGCATAAACGGACACCCATATTAGAAGACAATCAATTTAGCAAGAAAAACAGGCATTACATCATCTTCAAAGTTAAAAAAGCTACACATTATGTCCAGCGTAAAGCACCGTAGCAACATGTGACGGAGACTAAGGCACCAAAAACTTTAGGGAGGAGAACTATGTATTTTTTTCAGGCAGCAATTTCGGAACAACTACGTTTTCCATGATGATAAGCTCATATAGAATAATTTTTTTGATGTTAGAAAAAAACATCCTTTCTTCAATTTCCTTTTTTTTGAAATGGATGATGCAGCCAAAGGCTTAGATTAAGTCTATGCAATTTCTAGATCTGATTCCAACACTCCAACAAGTATAGAAGTTCCTTAACACTGCCAAAGCTACCTATGAAGTGAAACGATATAAACCATTTGTAAGGACGCACGTGCTTACGATATAAGATTTTCAGACAAATTATGGATGTTCTTCTAAATCATCTTCTCCTTACCAACACAACAAAATGATGAACCACCTCATAATATTTTCCCCAATGGATTTCTTCTATCATGTGAAATGTGCTTCTAAACCTACCACTACCCATCCATATACAAGTTGAAGTACATTAAAGGGACAAAACAAATCGGAGTGACAAACCACCTATGTTACCTATTTTTGTTTAAGCATGTAAAAGATAATGAGACTTTCGATGCTCTATGTTGAATTCAACAGGCTAGGTTAGGCAGTCTCATGCAGTTAAGCAAATAGATAGACAAGAAGCAACAAAATGAAAAAAAAACAGATACATATAATCAGATGAGGAAGAGAAAATAATTGCCTTTTCTCTGCGTAGGAAATCTAGCTTTATCTTGTAAAAGTTTATATACCTCCTGCGCATTGTCCTGTAATTTTTCACGAAACAGAAGTCTGAAAATTAAGCAGACCGATTGAAAACATTCCAGGATCATTTGGCTACTTATGCCATGAAACTGATATGTGATTAAGCATCATCTAACTTAAGATATAAAGAGATGTCTAGAAAGTAAACATGAAGAGATGTGAAGATAGTACTTACATTCGCTCTCCAAGAAATCTCCATGAAGTTTTCCAAAGCTTCTTGCGTACTTCGGATATAATTGATTTTTGGGCATAATGCCACCAGAGTCTCTGCCACCCTGGTGGTTTCACTGATAAGGAAGTGGGGCAGGGGCGATACCGCCCATACCTAAACCATTATATTATTCTTTAATCAATAGCTCTTCAAAATGTCACATACTGCCAGATAATAGAGCTAAGTCTCTGAATAATAAAAGTTTGTAAGGGCGAAATTTTTCGTTACTCAAATGAAAGGCTTACCTCTCACGCAATTGGCTGGTTTGTAAGTAATCTAACAGAATAAGAATCTGCTGTAACTGAAATTCATTCAGAGTCATGACCTGCAATGCATAATTGGAATTTAGAATGCGTATCTTAGCTCCTAACCTAGTACAACAATTTCTGAGAACTAACCACATCAGTCAACTCAGCGCTGATAGAATACTGAGGTAGATCATCATAAAGCTCTCCAGATCGATTGACCTATGCAAAGAAATGCATCAGCAAAAGAAAAAATGCATATTTACGCACACAACACAAATGTACCCGAAGTAATAGCTGACGCATAGCCACCAATGCCTGTTCTGTACTAGATAAAATGTCTATATGGAGCTGAAAGTGAACAATAATAGAACTGGCAGAAACGTTATGCGTATCATTACTGGTAACACTAATAGAGAGGGATGTCAACAAAACTGCACTACTGGAATAAATAAATAAGTTCAGCCTGGACTATGCGCTTAGTTTATCACAAAAGCAATTAGCTCCCAAGACACAGACATTTATTAGAATGTCCTAATTCCATAGGCCATTCCGAAAATCAAGAAATAGACTAACTACAGAAAATATAAAACTGTGTGCATCTCCTTTTTAAGATAACCCTAAACCTAAGGAAGCATGTAACGCCCTGGAGCAGCAACAAAGCTTTGATGATAACGAAAGATGTTAAACACACAGAAAACTAATGACACTCTTTTAATTCCATTACCAGTAGTGTTACACAAACATTGACTGGCTTCAATAAGTAACCAAGTGTATCGCTTCGCACTCTCGCCTGGTACCAGTTGTCAAAACTTAGAAAGTCCATGTTTCCTTCATACATGTCGCAATAAATTTCCAAAGCTTCAACCTCCACACGTTTATTCACTTGCCGCCCTCTCATCCAACCAACTGATTTTCTGATATTCAACATAGACGCCATGTCAAGATATATAAAGGTGAGCACATATCAACCACAGATCATGGTTATACCTAAAAAGAAATTATTTTATGGAAGAAATAGGTATTAAAGAAAAATTATAGTTAAGTAAAGATCCAGTTGGAAATAGTGGGAAATGTAATTTAAACACACATCTCCTTACCATAGCCTAAATCAAAGGTACAAGGAATCAACACCAAAGTCTAATACATTTTTTAATAAATGCCATAGAAGGTTTATCAAGAAATTACCCAACGGGGTTTTGCTTCGAAACTGTCAAACTTGAAAACCGCAATCCTAATACAACTTGTTCCTGCAGACAGCAGTTTACAGTCAAACATATGAAAACACCAAATGCTGAATTTCTTTCAGCATCATCCTCCACGATAAATAACTGTGCTCTCACGAGTGAACCAAGACTACATCACGTTACCGATGTAAAAAAGGAGAATACTGAATTACAAGCCTATATTCTAGTAAACCAATTAAGCTGAACAAGGAGGAGACTTACCGATTCAGATTGTGCATCAGTGTATACGATGTGAAAGTTTCTGATGGACAGCTGAATACTATCAAGAACCTAAGCCAATAAAGAAGGAACGTTAGTAGAGTAGAAAGACTGCAAAGACACGAGCGATATAACCTCATCCACAAGCAGGAAAATCAACACTTGCTCAAAAATTAAAACACATCATCAGACCGAACGAAATATGAAAATTTTAAGATGCCTAAATAAAGGATTGCCTAAATTAAGACTCACCTTGGCTGCAATATATGACATAAAAGAATTCCCTGCTGGACTGTCTGGAAAAGATTTAAAAAAAAATTGAAGGGGTTGGCCAAGTGTAACATAGGAGCAATCTCTAGAGGAAGTAAAAGTAAAGTATATTGCTCACCGAAGACACGCTTGGACAATTTTCCCAGTTCTGCAGCAGCAAGCTTAGCTTTCTTACCAGCAAACTCTCTTTTCTCAACCACATCTGAACTCCACTGCAATAACCATGAAACAAGGTTAAGTGTGAACCAAAAAAAAAGAAAAGGATACTAGACAAGGAACAAAAAGAAAAAAAAACACCTCTTGATCACTGCGTTGTGTTGCGCTTATAAAGACATCTTCAAGCTTAATGATGATAGGCTCCCACCCAATCTTCTTCCATGGAACCTTAATACTCAGTTTCCCGACACGTCCTGTAAGAAAAAACAATTAAAGAAATTAAATTTTAAAGCCTCTTCATCCTTTAATGCCTAAACCAATTAATGTCACAAACCTTGCTTAAGAGAGATAGGTAGCTGCAAATAGTCAAAGGCTTCGAGAATCAGCTCCACGTTCTCCAACAAGACTTCCTCTGCAGTATTAGGAAGCACAAATTGTAGGTAAATCCTCATCCAATACAGAGAGTGAGAAGAAGTGTAATAATTTACCATTCCAAACAGTGATCTTGAGCTGCTCTCTCTGAATGTCTTTGATGTAGCGACCTAAGTACCCTAACAAAAGCTTTTGCACAAGCCCTTCGAACATCTTTTTTCTATCTATTTCATTATCCGGAGATTCGAAACGAGATAATCGAATTTTTTCTCAAATACTCTCAGACGAGGAGAGGAGAGATCGTGTAGGGTTTTTACTTTCTCTGCGTCGAGACAGGGAGAGTCGGTGTCTTTTTGCTTCTCGAACAAGGGGAAACGAATTTTTCAGTCGGTTATGTTCTCTCAGCCGAACCGAACCGAACCGAACCTAACCAGACCAAACCACCACGCTGGTTTACCGCAGCTAGGACGTTTTAAACACAGCGATCACCATGAAACGCGTTTCGCGAGGATTCTGAGCATTACATGGGCTTGTTAAAGCAGATTTTGGGCCTCTAGTGGCTTAATCAGGCTTATACTTATACTTATATATATGTGTAATTGATGTGTTCTAGTAAAATGTTTTACTGGAAATCTAATCCAAAGTATGGGAATTTTAAATCTGAATACATTGGATTAGGTTTTCCGTAAAGTTTATAATTCAGCAATTACATACATATAATTTATATATTATATGTTTTCAGATATCCGAAGCTAAGATCCTAAATGAAATTACTCTAATTGTTAGTTTTAGAAAAACAGAAGAAAAAAAATAAACAATAAAAAAATGTTGTTAAATACGAGACTTTGAGACTTTGACATGCTATTATTCAAATAATATTAATATTATCATACAATTTAGTTATATAATAAAGTTGGTATTTAAATATAAATTCAATGAATCACAAGCAAAATATATGGATGGAAGTTTCTTAAGAAGTTCTCAAAATATTTTATTTGAAAAAATTCCATTTTTCATTTTTTCTTATTTTTATTGATGAGATATTCAGGGGAGATATTCTATGAGTGTTTTGTAATTGACATATTCTTATATATGAAGCAAGTTACGTTTTTAACAATGTCACTAACACAATACATAGTTTAGTAAATCATTGATGCAACACATGCTATGCTATTATCTAAAGCTAGCTAGTGTGTACCACCTTCTCAGTGCACGCAATCAATTTTTACCGAACTATTAATTAGTCATGAAACTCTAAACATGATAGTCTGATAGCATGTGTCATTGGAGCGGTCGAACAAAATCTGAGTTTAAAAGTAAAAAAAAAATTAAATTTTTTTCAAAAATAAATTTCTAAATTTGGTTTGAAATTTGAAAATTTTAGATATACTTTAAACTTGTAGTTTATTTTTTATTTTTGGTCTAAAAACCTGCATTAAATACCACTAGACCAAGCCAATATTTTTTTTTTTTTTTTTGAAAAACCAAGCCAATATTTTTAACTTGTAGTTTATAATTTGAAGAGAACCTTCAATAATATATAGATAAAACTATATTCATTATATTCTTAAATATATAGTTAATATTTTTTAGCACGACCCTAACTCTAAACCTATGACAGTAGGACTCATGATGCTAAACTTGTAGAAAACTCATTTTGCAATAGAATGTGGTCATCTATAATATTAAATAAGTACAACAAGAAATCATGTATATACGTAGAAGGTAGCAATCAAATATTCTAAAGATTGTAGACATTGCGACACCAAGATAATTTGAGCCCTGGCTATAAGATGTGCAAATCCCATGGGATGACTATTGATTATTATATAGTAGAATATTGGAATAGTCGGGTACTCTATTAATTAGTATATATATACGTAACTGGATACACTGGTTATAAAACGCCAAAAAGGATTTAGTATGATGTTTCATTTTTATGCCATATTTTGTTCTTTAAAAATCACGTCCAAAATATATGAGGTTTATAAGCGTGAAAATGGTATATCAATAACATTCATCACACCAGCTGAGAGAATTAGACGAATTTAAAGTTGCGTAAGTACTTAATAATTTACATACACACGATTGAGGTGACTAAAAATAAAAGATGCGTGCCTATTGCATGTCGCCTTCAAAAATTAATGTTTTTTAAGTATGTGTAGCTTCGTCATACCTTCTTTTCTGTTCCGTTAACTAACTTAGCTTGTTAAACAGGGTAACAAAATTAGCTTACTAATTTATGAACCCTTCCTAGTTCCTAGCTAAGAGTTTATAGATTCCATGAAGCAACTTGCTGGCATTGCACCTCGTGCATGGTCTTGTCACTTTTCTATAGGTTCCCGTATTCACATAATAGGATTCTTGTAATAGGAACGTCTATTTATAATATATTCACAAAAGAAAATTTACCCTTCCAACATCTAATTACGAAGAAAAAGGTTAAGAAATCCTAGCCTCCCTAGCAGGTAACCATTCAATGTCTAGGTCTTGTTGATCTTATTTTCAGGGGAAGTAATAAGCATTTTTGGCTGTGAAGTTTGGTTCTGTAGTAACTGATATCAATAAATAATTTGGGTAAAGTGAGCTAACGCTTTTACGTTTCGCTATTTAATGTAATCCCGTTTTACTATTGTATTTATGTTTCATAGAGATATTGAAAACGGTTTTGAGCGAACCTCACTTATATTTCTGGAATAAGATTCTATCGTTGGATTACTAAGGGAAACCAATTCTTATTTTGCATAATTGGTTATACTTCCGTATATCTTATTGGTACGTTCCATTTGATTATAAGAAGGATTCAGTTTCACGTCACGCGTTCACACGATGTATCACTGCAATGCTACCAAGTTAAGATGTTGACGGAATTGAATTCGCTTCATTTTTTATCATGTGATTAATCTTGGATTAAGTTTTTTTTTATATTTTGATAACAAATTCATAATGAAATAACATAGGGTGGAAGGAACTAATAATTAAATCAAATTTATTTATTTTCATTTACGTTCACTATATATGGAGACAGAGAAAAGATAAACGAAATCGACGAGGTTGAAGAGAAAAAAAGAAAAAGAGATAGCAAAATGGAATGGAAGAAATGGTACTTAGACGTGATTCTTGTGCCATTAGCTCTTGCCATGATGCTTTGTTACCACATCTACTTGTCCTTCATGGTTCGAACCCAGCCCTTCTCCACCGTCCTCGGCATTAACTCTCGCGGCCGCCGACTTTGGATTTCCGCTATGATCAAGGTTCTTATATATCCATCTCGATGGTGATCTTACCCAAATATATACAACCATAATTCAAATGTTATAGTAATCTCGTGATTATCATCTTACTGATTAGAGTTTTGGTATGAGGAATAGACCACTTGATCATATGAAAACTAGTCTTGATTTTCAGCTTGAAATCCTATAATGCTGTAATCTCTTGGCAGCATGTACCTCTCAAAAACAAAATAATATTAAAACATAAAAAGTGAAGAGAGAAATAAAAATAGTTTTTCGACCAAAAAAAAAGAAAAAGAAATGAGAATAGTTTCGCTCAGTTAAGCTTTTTGAGAAACTCACATGCCAAATAGTTTATTTAAAAAGAATAATCTTATTTTTTTAAAAATTGCTTAGAAATACAAGAGAGTTTTTCTCCAATAATGATGCCCTAAGTATAACAAAATTTATATAAAATAAATTTGTAGTAATTACTTAAAAGCTATATATGTTTGTTGTATAATTTTGGCAGGAGAATCAGAAGATGAACATTTTAACGGTACAAACACTCCGTAACATAGTAATGGGAGCTACACTGATGGCTACGACCTGCATCCTCCTCTGCGCCGGTCTAGCCGCAGTCATAAGCAGCACTTACAGCATCAAGAAGCCCCTAAACGACGCCGTTTATGGTGCTCATGGAGATATCGCCATAGCCGTCAAGTACCTAACGATTCTCACAATCTTCATCTTTTCTTTCTTCTCTCATTCTCTCTCTATCCGCTTCCTTAACCAAGTCGCCATGCTCGTTAACATCCCTAACTTATACCCTAATCCTTCTGGTGACTTGTTCCTCACGTCTGAGTACGTCAGCCAGTTGTTTGACAAGGGTTTCTTTCTCAGCACGGTAGGCAACAGGTTGTTCTACGCAGGGTTTTCTCTGATGTTATGGATCTTTGGTCCCATCCTCGTGTTCTTGAGCGTTTTGGTGATGATGCTTGCTCTTTATCACGTGGATTTTGTGTCACTCGGCAACAATAAAGAGAAACAACGTATAGTGGATTGTCCACGCGCCTCTGAGACTCCAAACGGTGGTGGTGATGATGCATAATACAATTCCATATGTGAAATTTTGAAAACAATATGAAAATGATAATATACACATTTTTCAAATGTGAAAAATGGTATATCTATCATCACCTGAAATAGTTAAACATGGTGATTTTAAGTATCACTACTTATTTTGTTATTCATAATGCATGTCATTAACAAGAACTGAGTTCGAGTTTTATTATTTACTATAGTGAATCAGTACTTGTAGATCGTAAATTTAAGAAAGAAATAAAAGTCCTTTTGATTGGAATGTTCTAGTTAATGACTTTAAATAAATAATTTGGAATACTTTTGGATTCTATTTTCTGATCTAAATAACTTTTGGTTTTTTTTTTGAAGATACATTTCCTAGTCTTTTCTTTTTAACTGTTTTGTTATAAAATATTTTAGCTTTTTAAAGGAATCGCAGATCAAAAGAAAAGTTGTGTACACCCAAAAGTTAATTCAACGTTATAGAGAAATAAAAGTATTTATAATGATGTATAAAAAATGGTCTTAGATCTGCTTTTCAAAAGCATATGAATAAAAGTAAAAGAAAACAAAAGCATGAAAGAAGAGAAGAAGCATATATTGTGTTGCTAGTAACCGGAAAATTCCTTTTTTATAGTATTGTTGGTGAAAGGTGATGAATCATTTGTTATGGATCCATAGTATTGAGTTATTCTTGGGTTCACCCCCTAGGGTGAACCTTTAGATTCACCAACCAATAGGATTCAAGTATTTTATATTTAATATCTTTTAGAAAAGTAAATAAAATATTGTTAAATTATATTATGTTTTCAAATAAATAGCTAAAAATAAATAAAAATAGTTGTAGTTGCAAATTTTTTTTTAATAAAAACTCTAAACCCAAAATACTAAACCCTAAACCCTAAATACTAAACCCTAAACCCTTGGAAAACCCTAAACCCTTGGGTAAACACTAAACCGTTGGATGAATCATAGTTTTAAAAATTAAAGAAATCTTTTTTTTTTCAATTATTACTGTTTTTGTTTAATTTTAGCTATTTATTTTAAAAACATAATATAATTTAACAAGATTTTGTTTTTTTTCCAAAAGATATTAAATAAGAAATACTTGAATCCTATTGGTTGGTGAACCTAAAGGTTCACCCTAGGGGGTGAACCCAAGAATAAGTCCATAGTATTAGTTATCAATTCAAAGAATATATTGACAGTCTCCGGCTACCTTAGTTAGTCCTCTCTAGTTAAAGGATTTAGGTTATCATTAGCTAATAATTGGTACTATATAACCTTCTATAAAACTGTTGACAGAGCTTAAGATCTCTTTTTTTTTTAGGCTTTGCTTTACTATTCTCTTTTGTTATTGCTGTCATAAAAAGTAAAAGGTTTAAATGACAAAGCAATTTTGATTTTGCTTCACCACTAAGAAGCTTTTTCAACTTTAGTAAAGAAGAGAGGGTGTTATATAAAGAAGATGTCTATCACAACTTACTCTTCCCCTCCTCTCTTTTCCCACCAAATTTCATATAGAGAAAAAAAAAAGAAAATGGATGGTCACACAGCTAAAGACACTGGTATGAAGAGAAGTGCTTCTGAGTTGGCTCTACAAGAGTATCTCACTAAGGATCTTGTCTTCTTCCGCTTTATCAAGACAAGAATCTAGTCTTGACACAAACCCTCTAGACCCTTCTTTTGATTCCCATGAACCAGGTTAGTCTTTCTTCAGTTGTCACTGTTGTTAGATCCACAGATTGTAGTAATGAGTCTTGTTATTTCTTTTTGGTTGCAGAATCACACTGGTGAGGTAGAGAGAGAGTTATTTGTTATCTGAGAGGCTTGATTCCAGCTGGATTTTTACATTGATGCACAGTCCTCAAGTATGCGGTATGTGCAGGCCCTCTTTGACTTGACCTCCATGTGTTCTTTGTAACAAAGTGTTGTTAGAGTAATAGTTTTTTCATTTTATGGCTCTTATCCTGCAAAGAAAATCTGTCAGCTGATAGTCCACTATCAGCTAATAAACCTGAGGTAAGGAGGAGAGCTCGGAGAACCGCGAGTGTATCTACTCATGATCGTTCAGATGAAGAAGATGCAGAAGACAGAAGCTGGCCAATCTGAAATGACTAATGATCCCAATGCTCTAAAACGTATGAGGAAGGTATGTTGTTGCAAATGGAATACAAAGTTTAGATGTGTTCATTTACTTTCTTTTTTTTTCTGTGATGTGAACTCAGGATGTACTCAAACAGAGAATCCGCAAGGCGGTCAAGGAGACGGAAGCAAGAACAGTTGGCAGATCTTGAATCTCAGGTTGATTCTTTGAAAGGAGAGAACTCAACGTTGTATAAGCAGCTCATTGACGCAACACAACTGTTTCCGTAGTGCTGGAACAAATAACAGAATCCTCAAATCAGATGTTGAAACTCTCAGAATCAAGGTATCATCATTGACCTTGAACGACTTAATAAAGTGGAATGTGCTAATTTTAAGTAGCTTACAGGTGAAACTAGCAGAAGATTTGGTAGCTAGAGGGTCCTTCACTAGTAGCTTGAATCAGCTTCCTGCAAACTCATCTAAGTCCATCACCACAGTCTATCAACAGTCTGCACTACACAGGAAGTACCTCACCCGCCAGTTACAGTCCACAGCGACCAATCTATGCTCCCTGGAATCACATCTTTCTGGACAGAACTCAAGCCCTGGACTTGGTAATGTATCAAGCGAAGCTGTTAGCTGCGTCTCAGACATCTGGCCATGACCCTCTTCTTCACAATATGTAACGATCACTCTGAAACTTTCATGTATGTGTTATCACTATAAAACTAGAAATATTTATATTCGTTATTGAACGCAAGTTTCTTTTACAAGCCTCCCTTTTTCCCCCAGTTACATATACATCAACTTAGAAAAACGAAAACAATAGACATCAGGTTTGGGTATAAAACATATACTTTAAATCCAGAAAATGATAATATTGGGTTATAGATGTGTATGTATAAAATGTATTAAATACATTACATTCCACTGATCATTACATTATACTTTCCAGCAATGTCTATAAGCTATATATCTGAGGTGATTTTAAGGACCACTTTTATATGTTGTAACATGAGCCAGACAAAACTTACATAGAAACAACCTTAGTTGATTACAGGATCCATAGCACTTGAAAGAGAGAAGTCCTTAGGCAAGGGGATATTTAACTCTGAGCAAACCAGCCTGACAATATTAGCCGTAACACCTCCCATAGACATCTTGTTGAGCGTTATTGCAATGGAAAATCTGTTTTCGATGTCACAGAAGCCTGTTGATCCTCCCAACCCCGAATGTCCAAAACCAACTAGAGACCCATCTTGTGAAGTGACAGCGCTTAAAACCAAGTCCAAACTTCCCATCAGGAAGTACTAAGCCACTAGTACTCTCCAGTGCCCATAAAAGCATCATGGATCTTTGAATTGCTAAACATATTGTGAATATCATCTTGTTGATCATTGCTGCTGATCTCAGTTTTGCCAGCAGAACTGCTAGCATCATTGACTAGCCTGGCTAAACTTTCTGTACTCGACTCTCTGCCGTCATAGAGCCTCTTCTCTTTATGATCTTTTGGTTTAAGCTTTTCAGTAGCTGCCATCTCCTTACCCTTTCTCTTTTTCGTTGCGTCATTTACCGATGAGAATTTCGGAACGTGGGTGTGGCTGCCAAGTGGTGGCAGGGATAAAGAGGAATGTGGCGGTGGCACTAGACCGCCATCTGCTAAGGCTGCATAGTACCGAGCAAGTGCACGAGCCGAGCAATGTCCATTAGCTGCAGGGATTGTGGCTCTACGCACATTCAATGTGTTAAATAAGACTGGCACGTTGCTTGCAATTTGAAAGATCTTCACAGGCTGAAATGTCGAAGGAAGCTCAGGCTGACTAGCAATGGACGGAAGCTTGTTTAGTTCGTCGGTGTCCAGCGTCAATGTGGCAAGCCGAGATTCAACACCTATAAAAATTGAGACGTCAGATAGTTCTTAACAAAGCTAGTAGCTTAATTTACAATGTTTGTTATATACCTGGGGGGATACCAACGTACAGTTCTCCATCAATCTTTAGGGGTTTGATGATGGATTCTTCAAGGATCTCTTGAAATTTCTTTCCAGAAGCATACTGTTCCAAGATTGACATCAACATAGTAGTCTTAGTAGAGAGCCCTGCTTGTGTTTTAGGCTTTAAATACACGGATTAACAATAAATGACATGATTAGTTTACCTCAAGGATTCCACCACATAGCCATCCAAACGTGAGATAGTGATAAGTCTGCTGACTGCCAGGTTCTGTTTCAGGTGATGAATTAGCAATCCGTTTCAAACATTCATCCCAGTCACAAATAAGCAGAGGATTTTCTCCTATAGGGTCAAAGGCACTGTGCAGCCCAGACGTATGGTTAAGCACATGATGGACCTGATACCCAATACGAGTCAAATGAAAAGCAATATCTCATGAAGATTGCAAATAGATTACAATGACAGTGCTACTCCTTATACCTTTATGCTCTCTTTTCCATTTGATCCAAACCCTGGCCATATATCTCCTACAGCCTGGTCGAACTGGAGTTTTCTGCATCATTAAAAACTAAACATTACTAACGTTTGCTTAAGCATGAGTTCTGCAAACGAGATAATGGAATTAATAATGAGACCAATATGTAAGAACTGGAGCTGATTCAGAATCTCGGATGCATGAAAAGACCACATGGTAATGTTGTCACCCACCTATTGTCGACAAGCCAGTGTATCATGCCGGCGGTGACACCTTTTGTCACAGAGAAAACAGGAAATAGACTATCGGGTTGAACTGGACGAGGATCATATCTTCCAAGTACTCCAGCAGCAGTGTCAATAATGACTTTCCCATCTTTATATGCACATACCTACATAAACATGGCCGAGTTAGAGAACACGTAGAAACATCATTAACGCTGCCTGCAAGCCAGATGGGTAAAAGAGTGTTTCCCACCTGAATTCCAAGTATTTTCTGGATACTCCCAAGTTCAATAAGCAGCTTCCTCAGTTTGGACTCTACATCGGAATGGACAGGCGAGTCATGTATCCAAGAAGTGTCTACAGTTGGTCCTCGACTGATACTCCTGCAAAGTCACATTATGCTCATACGAGGCATATCACAAGGAGAAGATAAAATGAGCTGCAAAAACTCCAAGGGGTACTTACCCCAACAGAACAGATTCGGCAAATGGTCTCATGATGTCCAGATAAACGATCCGAACGTTCATAATTGATGAAAGTCCTAAATAGTCGACAAGTAAAACAAACAGTAAATTACTATGAATTAGCAAATTCCTTTTGATGTAATGACGGTAAAATAGTATGATTCACACACCATACCTCTGAGTAGATTAATGACCCTTGCAAAAATGACAATATCGCCAGGAAATGCATCTACCTGTATCAAATGGTTTCATCTAGATAAAGTTGGCCATTAACAAGGCTTATACATACTTGAAAGAAATTTAGGCCTACCGGATTGAAGCGTTTAACTTCTTTCGGGGTGAGCTGCATCTTTTCCTGTATAACTTTCATATTTTGCGTTCTTTGATCGTTCAAGGATTTCAGAGTTTTCTATAAAGAGAGATATCGGTAAGAGCAGGATCCACTAAAGTTACCCAAAAGAGAAAGCAAGGATTATGAAACAAAGAAGTAAATTTACTAACCAAGAGCTTCATCTGATGGAGTTGAAGATCGGAAGAAGAGACTTGCCACACTCATTGCCTGGTCTGGCAGATCGAGTCCGCAGCTTCAGTCCCATTTCTGCAAAGGCAGACAAGAGCGCCACTTGGTCTCCCTGTTACATTAAGTAGTTAAAATCCAAACTATGACCAACCAATAGTTTTACAAACATGTAATATTCACATGACCAGAGCATAATTGGTCCAGTTTTTTTTTTTTTTTTTACAATTCATTCAACTATTTAAAACGTTTAAATTTTGTTAACGAACAGTTTCATCATTCTAATATCCCAAAAAAAATAATGGATTAAGACAGGGTAAAGAAAGAGAGTGTGTGGCATAAACATTACAAACCTCTGCCGATGCTAGAAACATCTTGGCCAGTGCTTGTTTCAAGGGATGTGTAAGTTTCTTCGTAAGCCCAAAATCAAGTAAGATTGGGCGATGTGGTGGTTCCTTACTAACAAGAAAATTTCCTGCAAAAAGAGTACAAGTATATGAGAACTAATGTCTAAGCAAGCATGATGGTTACAAGACAGAAGAAAATGATTTGCAAACTTCCAGACAGAAGTTCCTTGTCAAAGACCATACCTGGATGAGGGATCACCGTTGAAAAAACCCATCAACAGTATATCTGGTGGGCATATGCACGAGTGATCTCTTCAACGATTTTTTGTTTATCCACACCAAAAGCATCTAGAGATTCCACATCATTCAAGCGAATTCCATCCATGTATTCAAGAATGAGCACACTCTCAGACGACTGTCATTTAGAGTAACGAAGGAGGAGTAAGACATTAAAAAAAAAGAAATGAGCAGCTTTCAGCTTCTAAAGTCATCAATTTGCAATGCTGCATGCATCTAAGTCTGCACAGATTATCTGAGAACAATCTGTGTTACAGAGTGGCTACATTGGTCCACTATGCAATCTTTAAGCAATATCATTATATAGAAAGCGTGCTGCGTCAGAGAAACCATATAACACAGCATTACCAACAGTGTTTTGTGATTCTCATTAAGAGGATTAGTGTTTCCATCATAGACTTAGAATTGCATATGAACGTTTTTAATGTCCGTACACTTCAAGTAAGAAAAGAGCACTAGAGATAAGAACCTGAATTATATCTGGAATTAAGACATCAACCCGATTGTCACTTCTAACTTCATCATTTGTCTTCTTGCACCCAAGATTCCTGGATACGGTTCTAGTATTTTCTGCATGTTGAGAAACAGAACAAAAAGGGAAAAATTTCAGAAATGCAGTTATCAGTGACGTGAAAGCATGAACCTCTAGGAAAGGAATTCAGACACACAATATACTGCCTTTTTGGCCATGTTTTTATCTCGAACATAGCCATTTGAAAAATAAAAATAAAGTGTGACTAAATCGGTAAGATTATGCATAATCCAAGATAAAAAAAATTGACAACCTAACTACCCAATAAAGATTAACAGAGATGAATATACATCAAGCAACGTCTATCTCAGAATCACTTACCCCATCTCAAGCACTTGTGATCATAGAAGGAGCATGAAAAGATTTTGTGCAAAATTAAGACTATTAATTAGCTATGCAAGTGAAGCATACCAGCTTCAATATTGAAGTCTAGTTCTCTTGGAGCTTCCTTACACCATTCATCTATCATGGGGTTAAAATTGTACTGTGGTTCCGCCCAAGCAATCCAGTCAACGATGGACTTTGCATTCTTCAAGTCCTGTTAAGAAACGATTAGAGAAAAAGAAGTTGGCAAAAAAAAAATCAAGAGTAATCTGAAAGGCTTCAAAACAAAACAAATATCAAACCTCCAAAATAATCGATCTAATGCCATTGTGCTGAACTTTAACAACCACATCCTGGCCATTAGCTAGAGTAGCACGATGAACCTGTGCTATCTACAAAACAGAGAGCTCACTATTAAAAAAAAAAAGAAAAGTACGCGAGCTGTGGCTTGAAAGATACACGTGCAACACACGCAGAAGCAGAGTTCAGGATATTACCGAAGCAGTTGCCAAAGGTTCGTCAGAAAAATCGGTGAACAAAACTTCCATGGAATTCCCAAGTTCTCTTTCAATGGTTCGACAAACCTGAGAAAACAATGTAGCCACATATCAGAGAACATCAAAACCAGATATTAAAAACAACATTTGTTTTATCAAAAGCTTTTGATTAAACAACCTCGTGCAAAGGGCGAGGAGGTAGAGAGTCCTGCAACTGAGTGAGAAGAGAAATATAAGCCTGAGGAAGAACATCAGCACGAGTGGATAGATACTGCCCCATCTTAACCCACAGCCCTTCCAACTCCACGATCAGATTCAAAACTCGCTTGGCATTACGTTCATGAGCTTTCTCCCACAAAGCAGGGACTTTGGACTTCTTAATCCACTTCTCTCTCTGCTGAACACTCTTCACCCACCACACAAACAAAGTTAAGACCTTTCAATACACATTAAACAATCAAAAAGCTTATTACCTTATAATCAAGGTAAATAATTATAGCTAAAGAGAAGACTTTCATCCTCCTTCTGTAAATGTTTCCCCAACCCATTGATACAAACTCACTCCACACTCTCTGTATACTTGCTATCAGTCTGACGAAATACGATAACACTACCGACCACCACCGATTGTTCTACAGAATCAAAATCACAAAAGAGAGATCTTTTCGATTATAAATTCGCAAACTACAGATTACCCAGATCGTGAAATTGAGAAATTGGAAAAAGAAAAAACAAAAAGTTACCTGGGATGATGAACCAGTAGTGTTTCTGCGAAATTGGGAGTTCCGCATATAAGAAAAAACAGAATCAGATTCGTCAATTAGATTACTCAATTTATCATTTTTGGAAAAGTAGGTGAGAGAGCTTTAACGTAAGAGCTTGACAAAATCTACAAAGAGAAAAAACGCGTCATGCTTTAAATATTTTTTCTGGCGTTGAGTGTCTCGTGTCGTTGAGAGGATATAAAAAAGAAACGAAAGAGCCCCCGCGAAGTAATGAATCTAGAACCGCAGATTCTTATGGGACCCATACAGATTCTGTTTGGGCCTTTTTTTTTTGTTTTCATGTGTGATAGGCCCATTACGCCATGTTTTGATGATCCTAAATGGGCCACGTATCTCCTCCGCTCGGTTTAGAGTCTCTACGTTCACCTAATCCACACCAATCACGAGAGATGCGTTTACTACCCACATCATATGAAAACCATACATGCCACATGAATGTGTGTTTATTTATCATATCATCAAATACTATACGTAAATTATTAGGTATTATATACCTCATACCAGTTTTCCATCCCAAAAATGCTACTACATCATTCATTAATTTCGATGTTTTCTTGTTTATATGGTTGATTATACATGGTTAGAGATTTAGAAGTATTCTAACTGAAATTATAATACACAATCACACACTTCTACATATAGTTGCATTTTATAGAATTGAAAGTAATTGCATATTTAGTTCTGACCAATATCGTCAGTCAGGTTTATTGAATTAACTACAGTTATGAAAAACTAGGCAATTCAATATTTGCAACCACATACCGGCCGGGGGTAACATGTCAAACCACAATTTCATGCAGTACAAAAAATTATTCGGTTTAGGTGATTAAGAATTATCATATCATATCATATGATATATCAGATCTCACATATATATAAATAGCTAATAACTCACTTTGGGAAGCATTAAACTATACAAAAAGTTGAAGTAGCCTAAAAAAAGACATGGTTTCATCAATGCCACACCTTCTCCTTCTTCTTCTCTTCACTCTACTCACTCACAACTCTAGCCTTGAAGATGATCTCCCCATCGAACAACCAAACGGTTTCTTCTTACCCTTCGAGTCCAATCTCTACGTCGAAAGTCACCAGTAGGAACCCCAACGCGAAACTTCAACCTCAAGCTAGACTCATCCTACACATCTCACATTCCTCGGAATGCGACCCTTGCGATGATGATGAACACCAATGCTCCCTCTCCGACACAACCCGACGATACGACCGCAAATCCTCCACCACTTTCTCACCAATCTCCTGCACCAACTCTTCTCTATGTCCTATCCTCTCCCCTAATGCCACCACCCACGAATAACACAACAACAACAAGCGTCTCTGTCTCTTCTTTGCACTCCTTCCAACTTCCTGTCGCTACGATGTCTCTTCTTTCAGCGCTGGCTACCTCGTCTCCGACACCCTCCAGTTGACTTCTTCCATCACCGACCAAGAAAACTCTCTCTCCATAGTTCGTGGGTTTGTCTTTGGCTGCGGGACTAGCAATCGTGTGACGCCTGAAGGACGACGGAGGTGGCGTTCGACGGGAGAGTGAGTTTAACCACTCATCATCTATCACTCCTTTCTCAGCTTCGCGTCACAAGATTTTCTCACTGTTTATGGCCTTCCTCCGCCGGCTCGCGTAACTACATTCGTCTCGGATCAGCGGCTGAGTTCGGCGGCGATATGATGTTGGTTCCAATGTTAGATACGACGGAGACGAACTCTTACTCGTATCACATTCCTCTCCTCGGGATCAGTCTTGAGGAACAGAGGTATGAACATATTTTGGTCATATTTTGTTTGTTAAAGCGTAGCTAGCATGGAGTTTATCAAACAAATAATAGAAAACGTAACGGCTACATGATTTAACTTAATTTTTTTTTGACTATAACATTATTCACATATGTATCCATTTACATTGTTGCTATATATATCTAGGTTGTATTTTGTTTTTGTAAGAATAATTCTTGACAAACGTTAGAAAACAATGAATAAATTTCTTTAAAATTCTACTTTCCCTGCTTTGCTTTTTTCTTTTCAGATTGCAACCACAAACTTAAAACATTGCTAATTTTAGGTTTAAAGTTCAAACATCTTTTGGAAAGCTTCCTAAACCTAAAGTTTGTGGTACATTGGAACTTTTACAAACTAATTGTATATATATAAAATGCATTATTACCCACTTCTCATCTGATAATCTTGTTTGATATTTACTTGTGGAAACCGCTATTTTTAGGTTTCAATTATTTTTGTTGCTTTCATATAAATCCTGCAGTATTTTTACAAATTTAAATTTTAAAAATTAGTTAAAAATTAATAACATTTATAAAATTTATTTCTATTTTGAATATATAAAATTTGAGACTACCAAGCCTCTTTTTCTTTTCTTTAATTTTCTATGTGGATTATTCACGAACATTTTTTTACTTAGAATGCGAAGCAACGAGACTAGTACATTAGCAGTAGACATTGGCACGTACTATACGCGTCTAGAGGCATCACTCTACGATAAGGTGAAGGAAGAGCTAATGACGCAGATCGGACCAACGGTTGCATATGAAGTGAACGAACTAATGTGTTTCACAACCGAGGTTGGCTTAGAGATAGAGTCGTTACCAATAGTCACTTTACATTTTCAAGGGTTCAACTTCACGATCTCAAACAAAGGACTTTATCTCCGAGACAGCCCTTCTTCTTTTTGCACGGCTTTGGTCAGATCGACCATGGAGGATGAGAAGAATGTGCTTGGAGCATCAGGACTTGTTGATTATGTAGTTGGCTATGACACTTCAGATAGGGTGCTTGCCTTTCAACAAAGAGATTGCTTGGCGGATTTTGTTGATGGTATTTAGTAGTCTTATTGAGTTTTAATTAGTCTCTTTATAACATAATAGTTGTTTTTCTAAATATTTGAAATCAAGGGTGGTTTTT
Organism: Raphanus raphanistrum subsp. raphanistrum; assembly: GCA_019706035.1. NCBI lineage: Eukaryota > Viridiplantae > Streptophyta > Magnoliopsida > Brassicales > Brassicaceae > Raphanus > Raphanus raphanistrum. The sequence continues at coordinate 20,381,057 of CM033983.1, forward strand.
ATCATTCCCGTAGCATATTTTTACACATTATCATTACAAGACATTGGTGAATATTTTACTGCCTCATCTTGTGACGCAGAGTACAGCACATGATATAAATTTTCACAAAATAAAGACTATAAATTTTTCATAAAAATCGAAGTTGAAACTTGAAAATTTATGGAATCCCTGACCAGCTATTTTGCCCTCTCCCTTTTGTAACGATTATCCTTGCATGCAGATGATGTTTTCAACTTCTTCTGCTTCTGTGACAACATATATGTTACTCCACCTTCAACAAAATAGAGTAACTAAACACTGTTTTCATAACTTTCCTTTTTCTTTGAATGCATAAAGTATTATCTATCGAATTGTACTAATAACATAAAAAAGTACTACATTGTTGCGGAAGTATATATCGGATTTTGGTAGAAGATAGACGAGAAATCTTCAGTTAAATAGATAGTTAAAATATTGAAGATGTAGAATAAAAAGCTAAAAACTCTTTCATTCTCGTATCAGTATCCTTACCATGAGACTTTTGGTCAGGAAACAGGAAGATACAATATAAAGGAGAGGATTTATTCTAGTTGATAAAAAAAAAGAGAGGATTTTTTCTACGTACACTGGCCAAAATAGGTGGTCCGGAGTGTATTTTTAAAACCTTTCAGCACTTGTTTCTCTGCCGAAAGCTTGTGTAAAGGTTTATTTACGTACTAGAGATGGGATCTCTAGAAGAAGAAGAAAATTCATTATTTTGTTTCCACATGAAATATTTAGCCAGTTGCTAAAATAAAGAAATATTTAGTAGTTATAAAATGGTCCATTAAGGCTAATAAATAATATTTCTAGAATATGTCACTCAAATGCCATATAAACGACTCAAGAAATAATTAACAAGTTAAAACAACAAATCACTTCCCCTATGAAAAAGTCGTTTCAATTATTTTTATCTTTGCTTTGAAGCTTAGATATTACATGACCCGACCATTATACATGCTAGGAGATAAGGGCGGTGCATTGTTGGCGGGCGGCCGCCATACCTTTTAGGTTCTATTTCTCTCTGGTTTTCTGTTTATTTAACAAGGTTTATCTTATATGTAAATAATAAATGTTGAATTTCTGTGATAGAATGTTCATTCTAAAATAGTAGCCGTTTAATAATACTAAGCCCTACTAGTGCCCTAGCATTCCAGCTTTTATATCGACGTTAACTAAGCATACGTATTATGTTTTTTTGTCACACATACGTATTATGTTATGTATATATACGTAGTTGAATCTTCTGAACTGAAAGTAAAACTATATTTATTATCCTTTTCATTACCGACCAATCAACCAATCGAACTCAGTAATACCAAAACACCAGTTAATTTATGCTAATATTCTTTGAGCAGTAAGGAGTGTCACTAGACCCACCGTAATCCGGTCTTTGAAGTCAAGTCCTCTTTATAAAGAATTATTCGATAAATTTCTAATTATAACCATTGTTTCATTGGTGTTACAAAAGAAAAAAAAACATTGTTCAACTATTATTGAACATGGTTATGTATAACTGACGAGGGTTATAAAATTTAAACATGAAGGTGTTATTAGGTGAGAATAACTGCCAATACACCTTATATATGCACATTATTTGTAGACATTTAGATACTATGAATATACCTAAAACATTGATAATTTTTTTTTACTGTTTGCAGAAATCTGTAAAACTGAAGTACAGCTCTCAATATCTAATCCATATCTGCCATGTTTCTTTTTATATTCTCCTTATACGATTTTCTTGCTTTTTATATAGCATATAAGCCAATCACCACTAATGCAAATAATTCTCTGACTTTCAATATTTCTCCAAAGGAGTAAAATATTTATCTGGTTGAAAGCAGTGGGACCAATGCGCGCACCATCATATACCCTCTCCCTTTCCATGAGGTTTCTTTCACAAAATTTACAGCAATATATTGATCTTATTTATGTGTTGATATTAATCTGTATGAAGTATAAACTGTTAACAAATTCCATGTATGAGATACGGGTACATCAAATTACAGTTTCAAAACCTAAGATTCACGTGTTATTCGATCCTGAAGATTGGGTCTTGAAATTATTAGGGGAGTTAATAATTTTTTGTTTTGATTTTTTTTTTGTTTTGCCCACATGTCTTTCTGCGACAAATATCAGGAAAGTCTTTTGACAAAACAGGTTTTATTCTAAAGATGTAGCATTGTAATTTGGATCCGAAAATCCAAAATTTAGATTTTAGAAAACTGCTGGAACAAGCCATGTATATGTTGATGTTAATAGTATTCTTTATATTCGTTGACTTGCTCCGAATATATTAAGGCTAAATGACCATCTAATAAGTTAGGTTGAGGGAATCGATTGATATATAAAGATTTTGAGAAATGTACAAGATTTTGTTAGTGGATGGTGGAAAGGCCGTGCAGTGAGAAAAGGCCGAGTCTTTTGACATAATAACATTATTGGCTTTATGTTGAGCACTAGAGCCACTTGCTTTACGAATCTTTAGCTGACTCTCGAATATTTTATATCACCATATATGTGAATGCATATTATATTGGACACAATACGTTGTGCAGTTATATGTCTACTCTCTTATAAATACTTCCTCTCGTTCCACTCCCTAAACCCATCACAAACATTCATATGGAAGTTTGATGGACATGTGTGCCCGACGGAGTAGAATTGCATGAAGTGGAGTAGAGTATAATGCAGCCAAGGATGACTTGCCGGAGCGTTGTTAATCATGCGTAAAGAAATATTGATGATAATGATGAACATAATTCTGGCAAGTTGTCCTTCGGCTACATTTTGCTCTCTTCTACTCATGCAAACTCTCCGTGGGATATTCTACCTTCTCCATTTTTTCAATACACGATGTGTACCATTTTATCAAGACCTTGGTATTGATCAGAAGTCTAGCATCGGTATGATAGTATATTTATATATACTTATTTTGTTAATGTTTAATTTTATTTCTTTGTTTCTTATTACAACAACTTCTTGAAGACACTCACAATTCCGAAAAATATATGAAGATTTCATCTTTAATGAACCAGAGATTTATCAGGCACTTGTCTTTTGTTGGTAAAATATATAGAGTTCCAGACATGTATACTTATATTGAATTCAATCCACCGGATTGATTTGAGCTTCATGCTTTTTTTTTTTTTTGGAAAAGCAACCGGTTTTGTGGATTTATAAGAATCGTGGACAAAAGCTTTGGATGTTCTTGTCTGTTTCTTTTGGTCATATTTCACAGTCTGATACATAGTCACACTAGAAACTATATGATTGTCTTGCATGTTTTGAGGAGCCAAAATAAAAACATCATGCAAAACTACTGCACTGTTGTTGTTGGCATCTGTCCACTCTAATGCGTACAATGTAGTTTATATGGATGATAGTGTCAATTATCATTTACAAACCTTCTAATACATATTTAAAAGAGAAAAAAAAAACATAATTCGCAGGTTGTTTTCTTGGTGATAAAACTAAGATGTAATATTACGTAACAATCAAGGAAATTATATACAGTACTAAAGCGATGCTCGAAAGGAAAAAAGGAAGCCGAAATTTATGGAATATGTTGAAATGTGCGTTGTCGGTTTTCGGAATATAAGGTACCGCGGGCCGACAAAAGTAGACTTGTAATAAAGATTTTGGTCAGGCAATCATAAATCCAAATCTTTGTACGCATTTAACAAATGACACTCATCATCACTTTCCTCTTTGAAATGTATCAGCTTTTTAGTTACGTGCGTTATCATCATGTTCCTATCGAATCCACTTTTCTGTTTACTGCTTACTTGCACAATCTTCTGATGAGCATATAAAAGACCGGATATGACAAGAACAAAACGCCACCTTTTAATAGGGAAAGCAAAGCCCACTCACTCATTCGGACTAGTAACTTAGTTTGTAATCATATGTAAGCCTTTGCTTATTTTCTTTATCTTCATATGTAAGCAGAGGCAGCCTTGAAGCCAAGCAAAGCAAGCATCTTCTTGCAGTCTCCAATTTCACATTAAAATATAACATTTAGAAACAGTTCATATTTCTGAAAAATACACAAAACCAACCACTTTTTCACTTTTCAGTTGCGGTCTTAAGTGAATACGTGAATCTCAAGTCTGGCTCTGTATGCAAGTACTTCTGATAACCTAATCGATGTTCATGACCGAATTTAATAATTTGGAGTTTGAAATATTCTTTAAGAACTTTAGTAATTTTTTTTTCAAAATTTGGAGGTCTATACTTATGTAAAAAACCTCTAAAATTTTTGGGAGCAAGATTAATGTTTCACTTGTCTATGTTCAGATCCGGTCCTAAAAGGGAAACAAAAGCGAACAAAAATAATTGTAAGCAAGTTAATGTATTTAGATTGGTAATTTTGAAATAGCTAATGTGGTTGTGGCCTTATCATAATCGAGTCATTTTGTTCATTTCTTCCTTTTCTTATCTCATGTTGTAAAATTATTAAATAATTAACATAAGGTCTAATATTTACTCCGTTTCCCGCAGGTTTGCCTTACTTTTCTTTTTTCTGCGTGCAATTCCATCTTCAAAAAATGTTTCATTTTTCTGAATATTAGAAAAATATGATAATTTATGATAAAAGAAAACTCATAATAAGTAAAACAACTATATGAAAAAACAATAACAATTATCTAGAAGACAAGATATATGAGTTAATATATTCATATATAATATATAGAAATTTCATAAACAACTGGTACAAAACAAATTTAAATAGTGTAGTCTCGTTAGATTAAAAAGGGTCTCATTAGGTATTTTTCTTCTTCTATATAAGAGGTATTGTTCTAAAGAACATTTTTCTTGCGTTGAGTGATGCTATATATATACGCATTACAAACTTCTATGACTAAAACATTAGAAAAACGCTAACCTGAAAATTTTCCAAACATAAAAGTGTCAAATATTCAGGCAAGAATGTGTAACCTATCAATAGAGAAATAAGCAAAACATGTTATAAGAGCGTCCACGGGATTCTCAATAAAAAAAATTCTATAAGGGATATATCTATATATATATATATATATATTATTTAACTGTAAATATCTAAAAGTTACGAGAAAGCAATAAAAATATTTTTGTTTAGATATTTTTAGTTGGATTTCCCGTAAATTTTAGATATTCATAATTAAACACTAATATTTATATATACAATGCCGTGCTTAGCTTATAAAGGGCTTAAGGCAAATCTAAAAATAGAAGATTTTCAATATATCTAAAAAATATAAAATATGTTGTAAACAGAAAATAAGAAATATGAAGACTTACTAGTTAAAAGGAAACTAGAGTTTGACCCGCATATCCGTGCGGGTATTATTTTCTTTTATTTTTTGTGTAGATATCGGATATTAATTGTACAATCTAATCTTTTCTGTTTTGTCCTTCTTTTATTAACTTCAAAAACCGAACTTTGGTGTTTATTAATCAATATTACATTAGAGTTTCTCATTTTATGATATCTATTTTATGTCTCTTACTAATACTACTATTTATAAATTTAATTTGAAAATTCTTTTGCTATGTTTACATATTTTAAACTACTCAGTTGAAAAGAAAAGTATTTTTAGATAAAATATCATAAATACCAAAACCATAGAAGAAAGGTGTATCACAATGTTGTTTCTAAATATTTGTTCGTATTTGTCATCTCTTCATTTTCTTTAATCTCCAAATTCCATATGATTTGAAAATATTATTTTCAATTTTTTTTAATAATAACACGTATGTTTATTACTTTGGTTGAATGAAAATATTAAAGACACAGTTCTAAATATTTTGATAAACATTTAACATTTTTAATTCGTATTCGAATCAATATTTTCGAAAACATACATTTCAAACCGACTCATAGTATAAAAATCACCCCAAAATTAAAGTAAGTATTATTTACCAAAAATTAAGATCTTGAAAACATATCCTACAACATAATTTTGTCGCAGATATTTGTTTTTATGATTTATATTTGTTTAGGAAATAAATGATTTCAATCTTTTATGTTAGCTAAATATTAGGTAACCTGGTGTAACACATAGGATATTTTAAGGAAACAACATCTATTATGTATTTTGTAATTTTACTTATTAAAATTATTTATGATTAAGAGTAAAAACGGAAATGGCATTCACTTGTAATTCTTTAAGTAAAATCTGGGTTATTTTAAATTTGTACTTCATTTTTAATAGATTAGATATCACCATAGAATAACAAAAAAAAATATTCATGACAGGGAAGAATATGTTTAAAATTATTTCTAAAATATCTAAAATTATTTTGGAAAAATTTCATTTGGTTAAGATTTTTTATCTTATGTATGTTGATATGCATCCACAAAACTGGTTTTTCTTTTTAGTTGAGATTCTAGGCTTTCTTTTAAAGTTTAAAATGTTAGATTTAATAAATGTAATCAAAAACCAAAAAGCAATGTGAATTTAGCATTACATAAACACTCCATGATGTCAATGTGTAATACCAAACTGAAAATTAAGGGGTTCTTAGAATTTCATATGTTTTTTGCGGAATGTGGCCAATGCCTCTTTGCTAACATGTACAGCACGGCTCTGTATATACATTTATATATATATATATATATATATATATATATATATATATATATATATATATATATATATATATATATATATATATATATATATATATATATATATATATATATATTTATTTATTTATTTATATGTATTTTTTAGAAACTTTTGTTGAAAGGACAACTGGGGTTTTCTAACAGATCATGAAAGGACATTGAAGAGGAGGAATGCATCTTACGGGCGTATCACTGTGTATAGTATTACGTGGGTCTCTACTAACGTTCAATAGTGGTTCACGCACAAGGACGAATTATTGGAACCAAATTTTGTAAGTCTTTGGGATGTGCAATACGGTCAGTTATTTCAGTCGACAATGTTTTTTGTTTTTCTGCGTGTGAATTGAGCTTCCTTACAGAAGCAATCTTTGCTTTGATACTTGTGAGTTATATATGATTATACATCTTTACTCGTGAACCGATGTGCATTTACTTATAATTATTTTATTTTTCTATGGGGACAAATGACACTTGCGATTCAAGTTGATCGAGACCAGGCCCAAGGAGAAGCAACTAGCACCAAAAGACAATAGAAATAGAGACATTGTAGTCCTGTTGAATTTTTGGGTCTATTATGGTCTCCATTAAGTAACACATATCTGTATATTACATTTTACTATTCATGAAAAGTGATCAATATAAATTCAAAGATGTGACTAGAAAAGTGGGAAATTGAGGAAATATATGAGAACACACAATAGGGTCTTACCCAAAATGGATAAAGCCGTGAAAAGATTCGAAGATGTAAGATAACATTAGTTTAATACAGAAAAAGGTTAGCTTTTGTTCTGCAAGTTGACTACTTGACGCAGCGTGACACATATATGTAGGGAAAATCAGTATTACTTATCTATTAACTCAGCATGTGTAGGCAAAAGAAAATCAGCAATAATTGGTATTGGTAGGTCATATGCATGTTTTTGTAACACATACTAGCATTCATCATTAACATTGGCACATTTTAGCCATAAATAGTTAATGATCTTGCTTTGATTTTTTTCTCTCTTCTCGGGGTATACTAAATCCTAGATTTATTTCTTTTTATGTTTCTTTGCTGGCTTGTTGCATTATCGACTAATCTCACATTATGTTGTAACCTGCACATATCGACTTTAATGGACTGTCTTAGACCATCATTATAGAGAGAGTCTTAAGGTAGCTCTTAAGGGAGAAGGGAAGAGAACCGAGAAAGAAAATAGGGAAAAACCCCTATATAAAGGCTGCTTTTATGTTTTTCATGACCAAAAAAAAAAAAAAAACTAAGGGCTTTTGTTCACTGCCCACCAATAATGACGCTCTTAGATCTACTACAGACAACCATATTGTGCGGTTATCTCCACTTGCCCCACTTTTTTCTTTGACATCCACACACCACTCTGGACCCTAGGCATAATGGCCTTTAGCTAATTTTACAATATATTTCTTTCTGGTCATTCTAAAATCACATCTAATAATACTATTAAAATATGTAGCAATCATCAAAAAAACTTACTGTGTGTATGCATGCGAGTCTATTAAACCACAGTTAGAAATTTAAAAAAATGAAAAACTGAAAATTTAAAGGCCGTGTGAAGAGCTGGGCCCAACAAAACACTATTCGTCAAGGGCCACGGCCCAAAATGAGCAAGAACCCTAGTTTTTGCTCAAACGTGCCCAGAACGAACGAACATCTCAGTTCATAGATTTTGATGAGGTCATCTGCAAATCTCTACGATCAGGTAAACAATTTCGATTCTTTCCGAATATCATTTCTCCTTCAAATGCCTTAAATTGATAATCGAATTCATTTAAATCTATGTTACAGGCTAAAGATTCGGATGTGTGTTGTTTCACTGAAGTAAGAGCACATCCGAATGTGTGTTCTCTATTTCGATAGTGTATAGCAAACAAATCAATCTCGATTGTGTTCATACGCATCTTCCACATCAGAAAGTCTGCTTTTTTTTTTTGTTACAATAGCTTATCTGCTTAATCCATGACTGTAAGTTTTCCACAGCTTCTCCTTAGTTATGTTAATACAAAAAAAAAGAGTTAAACTTTTGATGTTGTTTGGGAAATACAGCTTCTCATCTCTTGTGGGGAAGTTTCGTCTTCCCAAATCACTGTGCTTCGCTTACTAAACCAAAGCGTTGACTTTTTATTCGACAATGTCTCTAGGATCCTCGCTCCTGTTTTCACCAACTTAAGGTGCCTTGGTTTGGTTTGATTCATTCATTAGTTTTTTTTTTTCCATGCTAATGATTCTCCGGTTTAATGGGGGTTTGCAGGGACTTTGAAATGCGTCTTTCTTGTATTGACCGTCCTCAGTTCACTCCTGGCGGTCATTCTTATTTGTCTGATGAGAATTGGAGTTCTGATAGAAAGGGTTATGACCAGAAGGGAGACCCTGAAGCTAACTTCAATGCCCTGGATTCGATCTTGAAAAGTAGTTTGGATCGTCTTGCTTCTTTAAGGTTAGTTTTTGAACCAGTGCACTTCATGGTTTTGTATCACTGCTTGCGAACTGAAGCTCTTCTTGTAGGGAGAGTGTATGTCGGACAAAGAGCCTCAGATACGATGAATCCGTAGCTATCCACGCGTCTATAATGAGGGATCTCTGTTTACAAGGGAAGCTGGACGCTGCTCTCTGGCTACGGAAGAAGCTGATGCAGAGTGGGTTTATTCCAGGTTTGATCACACACAATCAGCTTTTGAATGGGTTGTGTAAGTTAGGTAGTGTCGACAAGGCGGATGGGCTCGTTAGAGAGATGTGGGAGATGGGTCCTTCTCCCAACTGTGTCTCTTACAACACTTATATCAAGGGTCTTTGCAGTGTGAACAATGTAGATAAAGCTCTGTATCTCTTCAGCACTATGAATAAATACGGTGTTAAGCCTAACAGAGTGACTTGCAACATACTGGTGCATGCGCTTTGCCAGAAAGGTCTTATGGGTAACACAAAGCTTCTTGAAGAGATTTTAGATAATAGTAGCCAGGCGAATGCACCTTTGGATATAGTCACTTGCACCATTCTGATGGATGGCTGTTTTAAGAATGGGGATGTGGTTCAAGCCCTTGGGGTTTGGAAGGAGATGTCGGAGAAAAATGTTCCTGCTGATTCAGTTGTGTACAATGTCCTTATCCGTGGGTTATGTTCGAGTGGTAACATGGTAGATGCTTATGGGCTCGTTTGTGACATGGTGAAGAGAGGAGTGAATCCTGATGTTTTCACTTACAATACTCTCATAAGCGCCTTGTGCAAAGAGGGAAACTTTGATGAGGCATGTGGTATCCACGGTACCATGCAACGAGCTGGTGTTGCTCCTGATCAGATCTCATACAAAGTTATCATTCAAGGTCTATGTATGTACGGAGATGTTGCCAGGGCCAACGAGTTCCTTTCGAGCATGCTAAAGAGTTGTCTGCTTCCGGAGGCTCTGCTATGGAATGTGGTGATCGATGGTTATGGAAGATGTGGGGATACTAGCAGCGCTTTATTTGTCCGAAATCTTATGCTTTCATACGGCGTTAAACCGAATATTTACACAAACAACGCTTTGATTCATGGGTATGTGAAAGGGGGAAGATTCATCGATGCATGCGAGTTTAAAGATCAAATGCGATCTACCAATGTCTATCCAGATACTACTACGTATAATCTGCTAATAGGTGGTGCTTGTACGTTCGGTAACTTGAATTTGGCTTTTCAGCTGTATGATGAAATGATGAAAAGGAGATGTCGACCTGATATGATTACTTACACCGAGCTGATTAGAGGGCTGTGTTGGAAGGGTCGGTTGAAGGAGGCAGAAGAGCTTTTGATGAGACTGCAGGTGTCTGGTATGACATTGGATCATGTTCCGTTTTGGATACTTATGAGGAAATACACCAAGTTGAGGCGACTAGACGAGGCGTATCTAGCTTACAGAAAGTGGCTAATGACAAAGAGCGGCGGAGGGGTTACTTGTCCGAACAGGCTAAATCACGTACATACAGAACATTAGAAGTAATGTGTGCTACATGAAACAAGACACAGAGCAAGTTTATCATCATTGCCTCCCCGGTTGTTGTTCTGGTGTGGGGCACTTGAGCTATGTTCAGTTTCTTTCGAATATGGTCAGACCATTAGACTGTTGAAGATATTCATCTTGACTCCTGATGCATAGAAAATCTGAGACGAGGAAGGAACACTTGAGCTATGTTGGGGAAGTGACAGAGATTACAGAATGCCTCACGTCTTTAACTATTCTTAGGAATCAATTGATTTATGATTTTGGCATTAGGGGCACGCACACAGGGCTGTTACCCCAATATACACTTTCTTGTAAGAAACTTGAAAAAGCCTTTTCATTGAAAGAACAAGGTGAATCACTTTCAAGCATCATCTTGGTTTATGGCATTACATTTTAAAACTTCCATTGGTTCATTTACAAAAAGATGCCAATGTAACTCCACATTCTCTTTATCTTGAAAGATCATTAATTTCAAAAATTTCTGTAAAAATACTATCCAAATAAAATTTGAAGTGAAGAAAGATCTGGTGTTACAACAACAATAAGGTGTTCACTACAAAAAAAAAAGAGATGGAATTCAAGAAACATATGCAATGCGTCTGAAAACGGCTCTGAAAGTCTGACCTCCATTCCTGGCAACTTTCTGTCCTTCCTCAGTAGCACTGCACAGAAGCTCAACGACAGGATCAGAATCAAGCTCTTCCTGTGTCAAGGACTCGAACATAGGATGTTTCTCCAAGCAAGACCTCATCCACTCACCAAGCTCCTCAACATCAGTGATCGTGTATATAATCCCACCAGCTCTAAGAACGTACGCATACTCATCCAGCAAATCAATGCTAATCACCCTCCTCCTGTGATTCTTCTCCTTGAAATGCGGATCGGGAAAGAGGAAAAACATCTTGGAAAGCTGTCCTTTCTCAAAGTAATTCGGAATGTACTTCATCGAGTTAGTCCTAACAACAGAGATGTTCTCGTACTGTCCACCAGAGCTCGTCTTCCTCAAGGCTAAGATCCGTTCCTTGACGTACTCCGTCACTTTATCCCTCAGCTCCATGCCGATCATCAATGTATCAGGGAAGAGCGTCGCGAGAGAGATGAGAAGGCCGCCGAAGCCGCATCCGATATCAGCGAACTCAACTTTCTTGGAGACTTCTTCGTTGTTGTTGGCTCCAACGAACTTGGGGAAGTGAAGCGAAAAGTCGACATGAGATGGGGAGATGGGGATGGGGAAGTGAGAGTCGCTGAGTGGGTTGCTATGAGCTCTTGCTCTGTAGAATCGCTTACGTGGAAGCCCTGTTGATTTGCTGAAGGTTGGTTTCGTTTCACTCTCCATAATCACTTTTGACACAGACAAAGATTAAGAGTGAGAGACATAACAAAAACATAACAGTCTGCTAAATATCTGATCTAAGCTTAAACGTTGCGAAAGAAGTAAGCTTTGAATAAACACCAGAACGAGTCTGCAAGACCTAGTAAAACCCTAAACGCTAAACTTCTAAAGTCTGTTCACTAAGAAGAGATCGGGAGCAGGCATGTCTATGAGAAAACCAGAAGCCTAGGTTCATAATAAACACTATACAACACGAACACAAAAAGAAAAAAAAAGCATTATAATTAAGTTGAATACCTGATCAAATCTGCACCTGGAACCAAAATCTTAAGCGCGTTGTTCTTCGCAACCAATTCTCCGAGAGAAGCAGATGGACGAAGAAGAAGATACATATTTAGGGTTTTCATGCTTTAAATGGGTCCTTAATTCAAATATCTATTAATGGGCTATAAGCCCATTAATCTCGAAGACTGACCCATAACTCTCTGTTAAAGTCGTTATTTCAGTTTGATTTAACGCGCGTAATTATAGTTAACTTATTTCACATAATGTTTTTTTTTTCAATCGTGTAATAAATAATATGTTACTTATGTAATACAACAAAGTCTTGTGGAAAAGAATTGATCTAAGGATGATTGTGTCTTGAACGTCTCCCACTGTGATTCCCTCTGAAACCACCACCACCACCAGACTTTGACGTTTGAGCATTACCACCACCACCACCACCATGACCATGCTTCAACGGCACAACTGTGTCCATATACATCAATCTCCCTGGCCAATGCCTCTTCTCTTTTGGAAGCCGACGCAGCTGCTGCACCCAAAACGCTACGTATTCTCCTTCTGGATCATAGTTCTGTGCCTTAACGAGGAGAAACAGAAAACCAAACACACACAGTTTCAGCCTCTTCTTGACGACATCACTTGCTTGATTATAAAGGATGTTGAGATTTTTTCACTTACTTGCTTGGGAATGCTGAAGTACCGGTCTTCTCTAGGATCATTTCCAACTCCTACAATGGTCAAAAAACGAAGCCTTTCATCATTTAAATGTGAATAAATAAATATAAACCAAAAATTTGTTGGCCAGAGTAGTAGTACCTGCTCCATAGGTCCAGTTTCCGTAATTAGAACAGGGATCATAGTCCAATAGACATGTCTCAAACCATTCCGCACCCATCCTCCAGTCCAACCCCATGTCCCTCACAAGAAACGAACAAACAATCTGCACAGCCAATGAATGAAATGAACAAATCATCCATGAAAACGAACACTAATCGTAAAACTTCACCTGTCGGCCACGATTTGACATGAAACCTGTAGTGGATAACTCCTTCATGTTTGCATCTATAATAGGATACCTATACAATCATCACTATAAATATTAGCCTTTAAAGGCTTTATAACATTGAGAAAAATATTCATTGATATAATCAGAGAGATAACACACCCGGTCTTGCCATCTCTCCAAGACTCAAACAGCTTCTTATCCTGACTCCATTCACCTTGCACATTCCTTGGACCACCTACGAATTAAAAAAATATATATGCTAGATTTAAAGTTTCACTGTAAGCACTTAAGACTTGTCTGGTAAGCAGCAAGCATCATTTTTACCTAGATGGAACAAGGAGTTGCCACACTTGATCGAAAGAAACCTAAAGTAATCCCTCCATATTAACTCAAACAACACCCTGCAAACATAATATATAAACAAATCAATTGAGAAGTTTAAAAACCAAGGACTAAAGAGTAAAAGACGTTACCAGTATGTTGAGTTGTTTGCTACTCTTTCTCTTTCATATCTTTGAACCTGAAAACATTATTCAACTACCACGTTAGTGAAAACTGCTATGTGTTTTGGTGACACCTGGATAAAAAGCTATGGAATGATCAGACCTCTTCGTAGATAAAGCGAGGAGAGATACATCCAAAGGCAAGCCATGGGGAGAATTTTGTAGAGTAATCAGGTCCCAACATTCCGTTCCTCGTCTCTTTGTATACTTTCAAAAGATCCTACATTGCAAAAAAGGAAAAGAAAATAGGCATATAACATTATGTACACACAAACAGACACATAGTAGATGTATGAAGAGCTCAGGGTTTGACGATCTTTGCCTTCTTCCAGAAATACTCAAAAACTCTGCCTAATCCTGCGCTTTCACCACCCACGAATCTCATTCCTCTAGTCACCTGTTTCCAACATACATATAAAGACTTTAACTGACGAAGAATAATTTTTGTTTTTTTACTAACTTTGAATCACCCTAAAGAGCTTATCAGAGAAACTAAACTAACCTCTTGTGGCTCAATTCCAAGTTGAGTAAGAGTTGGCACATCTCCCCAATTATCAACAGAAGGTGTTGGTCCTAGTGAAATTGGGATGCGAGTGGAGCTTCTGATCCTACACTTGGCTTCCACCGACTGCAAAAGCAAAAAACAAGCGTCCATGTGTTGATCTTACTCAAGACTTAGGGTAAATGCCCTCTTCATCCCCAGTTACTACTACAAAACATTGTACTAGATAATAATTATAAATCATTCAGCATTTCCAGTACTTCTCCCCACTAGTTTTGTCAAGAAAGACACCAGCCAAAAAACAAGAAGCACACCTTACGAAACTGAGTGTAGACATCAGGCAAATCAAGAACATCAAACGGAAGATCATCTTTGTGGTACATTGTGCTTCCCCATATGAGCTCAAGCTTAGTTCCTTTCAAAGCCTGCTTCACAAGTCTTTCGACCTGTAGCTCCTCGCTGCACGTTTCTTTATGAGCCAATACCTGAAAAAAGAAGGCTCATTTTTTTAAGAGTGACCATGTCCCCTTACACAGATAAGAAGCACACAAAAAAATGCTTAACTGTATGAGCTCCAAAGTCTTTGGCAAGAGAAGGAAGAACATCTTCTGGTTTACCACTCCTAATGAGAAGATTCAGTCCTCTTCTCATCAGATTCTTTCTCAAATCAGCCAAACACTCCATCAGAAAGCCACCTCTCAAAACTACAAACATCACAACACAACACAATGTAAAAAGGCACAAATCTGGATGATGATCAGACAAAACAAAACGATCTTTCGAACATTACCTCCGGTCTTAGGGAAGGCAAAGTAATGAGTAGTTTGAAAAAGACGAGGATCCAGACAGTAAACAGGCAAGAGGGTATCAGAGGAAGACCAAGCTCTGTACAACGCGTCGTTGTCAAGCACTCTAAGATCGTTTCTAAACCAGAGAATCGCGGTTCCTTTGCCGTTTCTCTTCGCCGAAGAAGGCAATGAGTATCTCTCAAACGTTTTCCCCGTGACTGATTCCATCTCTTCTTCGTCGAGACCTGGAACACGGTATACATGGCCGTTCATTTTCGCGGCGGAGGAGCAGAGGAACAGAGATGAGACGGGTTTGTTGGAGAGACGGTGAAGGCTGAATCTGCGAAGTGGGTGTGAGAGAGGAGACGAGAGACACGAAGCAGCCATTCGCGGGATGCTTTGTAAAGTGTAAAGTTATATTTTTTTTCTCCATGAGTTGTGGAGGAGACACGTGGCGGTTCTTGGTGAAGTGTGACGTGGTGGATGTTTAGCCTTTTGTCTGAATCTGGTGGAGTTGCTGTAGCGTCGTTCTGTAAACTTCACAAAGTTATGAGTGACAACTGACAACGAAGATGGTCACGTGCACTTAAATATATCACGTGATAAAACCTCTTGACAATTATTGGACTTAAGTCTAAGAAATGAGATGATCGGGCCGAAGCCTGACTTATCATGCTCCTGTAAATCGGCCCACCAGCGAAAGACAAACCCGGTAGTTTTACGTGGGAATTAGAGATTTATGCTGCCTGACTACATATGGTCCGGACTCCGGAGCTATCACCTCTCTCAGCTTCTCACTCAAGAAACATCAATTTCTAGCCTAAACTAATAGTGCGATTTTTCATCTAGTGAAACCATTTAAGATTTAACCAATACGATATGATTTAAAAAATGTCTTCTTCTTTTAAAAATTGAAAAGTATATATTTTTAAAATCATTATTGGGAAGTAGTATTCAAAACTTTAATGAAAATGCATAGTACTCCCTGTCAATTTTCAAAATCAATGCATTTTCCTGCTTATTTTAATTATTTGGAAAAAAAATCTGATTATCGTATAAATTGAAGGATATAGTTTAAAATGAATAAGGATAAATAAAAATGTAACTTAGTGCAAATCAGAAATAGTAAAATAATTATACTTCTAGTCGAATCTCTAGGATGACATGCCCGAATGTTATGCGAAACCTAATGAAGAGTATTTGCTACATTAGTGGCCGAAGGAGTCTTGAAACGACAATTATACTTTGTTAATTATTAGTTTTATGCCTTTAATATTTGATCTAACATATATAGTAATTTTGCAATCCAGAGAATATGTTTTAGATAGATAGATGCCTTCTCCTTTATACTAATTATTTTCCCGCATCTCTACATTTTCAAATAGTTAAGACTGATATTTCACTTTTTGCTCATTAGAAATTCTTTATAGGGAAAATTGCCAATAGAGAACAAAAAAACAAGGGTGTTGTCCCTTTGGTATAAATCCTTTTTTGTCCAATTTTTCTCTTTTTTACCTTTTATATTTCTGAAAACTAATAAAATAAATAGTTTTGTGAATAAAAAAATATATTAAAAATATAAACAATTAATAAAACACCCATATACACAAGCTGATATTTTTTTATTTTCATAAAGTTGATAAATAAAAATTTGAAAATACGTTCTACTAAAGGTAGAATGTGCCTTCTACGAAAAATGGTATAGTAGAAAACGATTTCTAAAATAAACACGTTCATCTACTATTTTTAGAATGTACATTCTACTATTTACTAAATTTCTAAATAAGTAGAATGTGCATTCTACTAATCCTAAAGCTATCTACTTTTCGTCCAGATGCATCTTCTACTTTTATTAAGTATTCTAAAATTCGCGGAATGTGTTTTCTAAAATGTACTCTTACGTCTACTAAAAGTAGAAAGCATGTTCTGGATTTTTGTCAATCTTCTAAACTTTTAGAAGGTGCTTTCTACGGATAAGATTACCTGATTTTTGCGAAAATTAATGAAAGTTTTAGTTAAGGAAATATTCTAAAAATCTCCTAAAATATTCTAACTTCCTAAAATGTGTTATTTTCGATTTTACTTGTCAAAATTTTTTAAAAATGATTTTCCCTTATCTTCTTCATTAATCTATGGTTTTTCCATACTTTTTCTTTTGATTTTTTTTCATAAACTCTTGTTTTATATGATACATATCTATACAACATCTTTAAAAGTTTTATTTTTGTAAAGTTTTATTTTTATTTTTATAAAGTTTACAAATTTTATTTTTATTAAAAACATTTTTAAAAGTTTTATTTTTATTAAAAAGTTCGATAAAATTAAAAAGCTTACAAACATTTTAAACTTTTTATAAAAATAAAAATTTCTAAAATGTTTTTTAATAAAGTTATTTTAAAGTTTTTATTAAAACTTTTTGTAAAGTTTTATTTTTATTTTTATAAAGTTTAAAAAATTTATTTAATTAAAGTTTTATTAAAAACGTTTTAAACTTTTTATAAAAATAAAACTTTGTAAAATGTTTTTAATAAGTTTATTTAACGTTTTTATTAAACTTTTTTGTAAATTATTTTTACTTTTACAAATTTTATTTTTATTAAAAAAAAATTAAAAGTTTTATTTTATCTTCCCTTTTTAAAACGTTTTTAATTAATTTTTTAAAAATTCTTTTAGTTGAATGTGTTTAATAAAAACTTTAAACAAACTTTATAAAACTTGTAAACTTTATAAAAATAAAAATAAAACTTTACAAAAAGTTTTTGATAAAAAGTTTAAACAAACTTTATAGAAATACATTTTAATTTTTTTTTTAATTAAACATTTTGATAAAATTAAAAAGTTTACATACATTTTAAACTTTTTATAAAAAATAAAATTTTGTAAACTGTTTTTATTAGGTTGATTTAACGTTTTTATTAAAGAAATTTGTAAATTATTTTTATTTTATAAATTTTACGATTTTTATTTTTATTAAAAAGTTTTTAAAAAGTTTTTATTTTTTTTACATTTTAAAAACGTTTTTATTACAATTATATTAGTTTAATGTGTTTAATTAGATTAATCAAGGGTTATTTTTGGGATTATGAAAACAATTATACTAAAAGGACAACTAAATGATGGTTTTATACTATAGGGACAACCATGTTGAATTTTTGTTCCGTTTTAGCAATTTTCCCTTCTTTATATCAAACATGGAAAGATACTCTTTTTTTTTTGTAGCAACATGGAAAGATGCATAGCTAGACAAACTGAAAAACAATAGTGTTATACAAAAACAGTATACATAATTATAAAATTGTTATTACAATTCTAGACATCGAAGAAAAATTAATTAATCGAGTGTAACTTATAAATGCATTATAGTTTCAAGAAAAAAAAACTTATAAAGGCATTCGACCGATGACGCATAATGTTTGTGTGTAAGTGCACTAATACAATCATCGATTGGCTAGCTATGATAGAATAATAGTATGTAAATGTTAGGGCAGTGTGTGCTATTAAATTTGCCTAGCGTCGAATAATTCACAATCTTTATAAGAATTAACATAAGAGATAGAGATTCGCCTACCGTATTGTATGCGTGGTTCTCTTAATTCGTGATTCCCCCACCATTAGGGCAATTGTCCATGGTTTTTTAATACTGATTTGTCGCTTAAAAGATGAGTGAGCGAATTGGATTACAATGTTTAATCACGAAAAGTGTGCTTATAATTGGTAGAATCAGCGAAAGCCCTTTTTACAAAAAAATAATAATAATTGGTAGAATCATATAGGATGCTAAAGAAACGTTAACCGTCGGATTTAAGATATAAAAAGATTGTATGAATAATGACATGACATTATGGAATAATACATTTTTAAAAATGAATTCAAATGTTTTATTGAAATATCTAGATAAGAGCATCTGTATTAATAATCTGCCAACAGAAATTTCGTTGATATATAATGTTACATGTAAACACAAATTAATATTAAAATTTATCATTAGAAAAAAACTTAAATGTGAATCTAATCTTTATTACTTTATGAAATTTTCTTAATAATTATAAACAAGTTCTCTTAGTCACGTTCAAAAGAATACAAGTTTGTCTTGATGTGATAGAGCCTCTCACCACGGCTCTATAAAAACAGTTCTACACACACCTCTCTTCAATAAAAATAAACACTAAACCATCGCATACTCTCTCCCATCTCTCTCAAGAAGATCATGTCAGGCGTGTGGGTGTTCAAGAACGGAGTGATAAGGCTTGTGGAGAGCCCTAACCAGTCAGGAAGCGACACAAACAGCCGGAGGAAAGTGATGGTCTATTTACCGACAGGAGAAGTGATCTCATCCTACTCGACACTCGAGCAGATCCTCCGGAGTCTTGGATGGGAGAGGTACTTCGGTGGCGGCGACACAGATCTTCTCCAATTCCACAAACGCTCATCCATTGATCTCATCTCTCTCCCTAAAGATTTCACCAAATTCAGCTCCGTTTACATGTACGATATTGTCGTCAAGAACCCTAATTACTTCCACGTCCGGGACTCCAATTAAAGCTTTTTCTTTTTCTATTTGTGTGTGTGTGTTTTAGTTGTTTTAATTGCTGTTTGCTGGGTTTTGGTTTAGTTGCATACTTGCATGTGCATGTGCATGTTTTATTTGTTGTGACGCTGAGGGTTGTGTAACTGTGTATGTAATTGTGCTTTAATGAAAGTTGAGATTAATAATTTAAAAAGTTTGGTTTAGGAAGAACTCTATCATAAAAGGGTTTAATTTCGTTTATCGTATCAGGCACTCCATTGTTATTGAAAAATATGCTCTTTTTGCTAAGTGGATATAAATCCAGAATTCAAATTCAGGGATGTTTTTCTTTTTCTGTTTATGTACTAATTGATTACGGTTTTGATAGACGGCATGTTAATATATTTCTAACCCATAGCAAAAATCCATGGAATCATCTAGCATTTATAAAGTTAAACATTCTCATGTCGTGTGAATATGTGATCGAGTAACATAACATTAGCTAGAAATTACCATCCCAAACTATTGTTCATTTTTCCGTACAACTTTGATACCACTAATATCAGGTATATATATTGATGGAATATTTTAGGGACCCCATGGGGCATTGGATATTATCTTCGCTAATGTATCATGATTTCTGATTCTTAGGAAATATATTGGAGTGGCACTTTAACTTTGGGTTGTTCGATCTTACTATTATTAAGGTTCAATAATCATTATGATTGATTCATGATCTACTAGTACTAGTATATGGATACTATATATATACTCTCATTTAATGTATTTGTAATACTCTAGCATAGCATCTTGTATATAACCCTTCTATGTACATTCTATGAGATATATATATGATTCATTCTATTCTTATATGGTATCAAGAGCCACCGATCAAACACAAAATTTATTTTTCGTGAAATTTTTCTTTTCTTTCTTCAACAAGAGTGCTACAGCTAATGGTGTTCCTCCTGTCTTTACAGACACCATCACCACAAACGCTCAAACTTTGCTTACAATCAACATGTCTAATGTCTCTAAGCTTACCACTGCCAACTATTTGATGTGGAGTCTTCAGATCCACGCGCTCCGCTCCTCGATGGTTATGACTATCGAGTTCTCTTAATTGATCAACGGGTATATGTTAGAGCTATATTATCATTTGTTTGTTTTGGGATAAAATATCTTTTATTTGTTTTTACTAGCTAGAAACGCATACGATCTGTTTTGCATTTTTGCTAGAGCGTCGAAGAGACAGTACGCAAAAAACTTTTGCAGTGTCCTCAGCGAAGAGCATATTACCGAGCAGGTTACACATTATGCGAAGAAAAAAGCCTATAAAGTAGAAGAAATGATGAGACATCATTGTCAATAAATTTCAAAATTTCTAAGAATTTGAAAGATATTTATTTTTGTAAATATTGCGCATCCGACTGTAAATATTTACAAGTTGGAATACAATATGGACAAAGATATGTCACAGTAGGTCCTGTTTTGTATTACAACATTCATAACGTCATGACTTTGTACCCGAAACAATGCATGGAGATGCATGTAATCAACTAATCATAATACCCTATTGGTTTAACTACTAGTCTATTGGTTTGCAATCACATCGTTGACGAGGCTTGTCAAAAAACATCCCACATAATAGAACAGAGTGGTTCACGTGAAGAACCCAATGTCAGCTTCTTGGTGAACCTATGGGAATCCGAAACGTGTCTAAAGGGACACTTTGAGAAACACTTCCCATTCTCGAGGAGTACTGTTCACGTGGCCAGAGCTTTGATATCGTCGACATGCACACACAATAGGCGTGTGACAAGTATCGCCATCGGTAGACTGTAGATTGGAAAAAATTCAGCAGCATTTATTGTGGACATTGATTTGCGGAAAATTCTCATGCATAGTTGACATGGCACACCGTAGTCCATAAGAGAATAGGGCGAAGCTAAACTTTAGGTCACTTTGAGAAACTAGTTTAGGAGACATCACATCTTGTTCTGCCGTCATAATTAAAAGTGTACTCCATGTGATGATAGACGATTGGACATGTCACTACCGAAACATTATTCAAGTCATTTTCTATTTTATTTATACATTTACATCTGCAATCAATACTACGTTCGTACGTTTGAATATTAATAGCCTGTCCTGAATCAATACTATGTTGATTGCATCTTCATATATGTATTCTCTTTGGTCATAGCATCAATTTATTCTGATGGAATGTGATTATTTTGATACCTGTTTAATTTGAAATATTTGTGTAATACTGTATAATTTTAATCTAGTCTGTCCCTTCTGAAACATCTTATAAAATTGGAACGATACTGAAAAATTAACATGGTCTCGGTGCAAATATGACACGCACAAAATCGAAAATGGTCCAAATTTTTTAAGTTACAAAAAAGAACTTCATCTTAGTGGCTAGATCTTTTGCTTTTTTTTTTACAAGCGTAATGCTTAACTAATAATATAGAGCGTGATTATTCTTGATATATATAATATATAATGTCATATACATCAGCAACTAACTAATATGATACAAAATGCTTACAAACGATGAAACAAAATTAACGGTCTATATTTACTAGGAAAGAAATCCGACTTTATAATTACTATTTTGATTTTCATGAACTAGTTTAAAGGAAACAAATTTGGTTTTGTGGGACAATACTCATTCAGTGTTGATCTCTTCTGGGAGTGAGATCATGCAAACTAGATTTGTTGAACAATGACGATTATATTCCATATTTAATCCATAATTTGTTAAACTAAATTATATATGTATGCATGGATCATCGCATCTTTATCTTAGCCTCTTAGTTAATTATGGAATTTAAAACAAATACCCATACATTTTTAATGTATAAAATGTAATAATAACAGAATGTGTTACTATGATTTAATGTATATGAATTATACATTATAGTGCAATTGGCGGTTATGTAACGAAGTGTTGTGTCAAAAAGTTGTATTGGTTAATACACATCTCTTGATTAATATAAAAAAGGACACTACACATTTTGTCTCTCACGTAAGACAAAAGTCTTTCAAAAGGAAACACACAATAAAACAACACTGATCATTAAAAGAGAGTTTAAGGCACTTCGGAATTTATTGTCCATCAAGGAAATTCCCAAAGAAAAGGTTAAGAGGGAGAAGATCAATTGGTGGAATTGGATCCAAGCATAGATCAAGGTTAGTCCTTTTATCTTCTTTAGAAATGCATTAGGGTTAACTTAATCTAAATCTAAATTATGGTCTTGGGTTAGATTTCATAATTGAAATCATAAAAGTTTATCTTACAATCTTCATCCCAAGTTGCAGTGGTCGGTCCTAATATCTACGTTATTTTTTTAATTAATATCTACGTTATTGGAGGATTAGTACACGTTAGGAACAAACGCTGTGATCCTTCGTCTAGTGTCATGGTCATGGCACGAGGCTCCAAGCATGAACGTGGCCCGTGCGTTCCACTCTGCTTGCGTCTGTGATGGGAAAATTTATGTAACAGGAGGCTGCAAAGATATCAATTCGACGAACTGGATGGAGGTTTTCGATACCAAGACACAAACTTGGGACACCTATCGAGGAGATATGTAGAGGCTCCGAGTACAAAAGTGTAGCCTATAAAAGAGAGGTGTATGTAAAATGCGACTTACAAGCTGCACAAAGGTATAAGATGGAGATCAGCAGACTTAGGGATAAATAGAGCATGGTGTAGGTGGGCATCATCTCTTTGTGTGATAAAGAACGTGTTGTACCTTTATAACCAGAAGATCTATTGGCATAGCTCCAGAGACAGATCATGGAGAGATTTAAAGGGCTTGGAAACATATCCTAGGTTACCTTTAAGTGGCAACGTTAAATTGATTGATTACAATGGGGAAATTGGCGGTTTTGTGGGACGAGGTTGAGGTTGGGTTTGGCATGAAGAAAAAGATTTGGTGTGCGGAGATTGCGATTAAGAAAGACGTATTTGGGAAGCCTCGAGGGGTGCTCAAGTCTTTTGACGTTGTGTCTACAACCAGTGAACTACATAACTTAGCGCATGCTCTTGTTACTACCTACCATCTGATGAATATGAGCCATAATCATGTCAACATGTAATTTCATTATATCATTTTTTTTATAATTTTGTTTTCTTCATTTATTCATGATTTTTTTTTCTTTTTTCCAGTCATATGTTTTAAGTGAGCTTATAATCAATGCTATATTTAAAAGTGGAGAGTTTCTGTGTTCAATCCGGTAAACCTGAACCAATCTATTAGAAACTCATATTTGTTTTTTTAGCAATGAACACAAGCTAATGCAAATGAATAAGAGAGGAGAGTTGCAAAGTTTTAAGTTGAAAAAACATGCTGTGGATTATTTTTTTTAAAAGGTCCCAGAACACAGATTGTTCAGTTGAAAAAACTGTTGTGATAATGCAGAGATTTTTGGTTCCTTCTTTCGCAAGTAGAGATTCTATCTATATGTTTAAACCCTATATTAGTTTTTGTAACATCCACCAATATCCTGTGGGAACCGCTCCTTGGCGTACGTGACCTTGACATGATGTTGAGGTTATAGATGAAGCTTGAAAAAGCTCTGCTCACAAATATTGCTTCCATTTTCTGACCAGAGGAGTATGGTTTCAAAACGTTAAAACTTCCTTCAAGTATCAACTCATGGTAAGAGTGATTGACAATAGAGTTGTTGAAGAGAATGAAGAAGTGGAAATAACAGTGTATATATATATATTTATGGAATTAAACCAACTATTGGTGGTTTGAAATGTTAAAAATCTTTATACAGGTCAAAGAGGACTTTCTCCACCTGATTCTTATTCTTCTATTTGTTCCCAATTGTGTGTATAAGTAAAGAAAAAAAAGAGATCTTTTTTATGTACAAAGAAAATAGAACAGGAGATGGTTGGAATCAGAGAGACGAGCAGACTCTGATGTTTCACGAAAAGGGCTGTGGCTGAGATTCTGCGGCGGAGGTTTTGCAGATAGGACACCAGTTCTTCATTCGAAGCCATTGTTGCGCACAGCTCACATGGTACATATGTTGGCAAGGCAGAGTCCCTACTTCCTCTCCATCAGCATACTCTTCCTATATACATATTATTATTATTATTATTATTATTCATAAACCCCACTTCTGAGTTTGTCTTAACTATCTTCATTGAGAGTAGACTTTAGATGATACCTGGCATATACTACATTTGACATCATCTTTGTTTAAGCAAGTTCCACTAGATTCATCTGTTAGATGGTGAAAAATGCTTAGCTTCAGGCTTTTAAGGAGAGCTTCCTCGCTTAGAGCAGTGCTCACTGTCCCCATCTTCTCCTCCAGTGCTAATAGCTCCTGCAAGAAGTTTTAGTGACTTGAAGCGGCTGCTGCTTTTGACCGTCAACGAATAAACATAAACAGGTAAGAAGAAGACTAACCTCGTACGACATGTTGTCAATGTCAAGCCTCATGTCTCTATGCTGATCATGGAAGCCATTCAAGAACAGATTGGTCTCTAAAACAGCCAATTGCTGTAATTAAAAAACAGAAGCGTCAAGAACAAAACTCTTAAAAATCAGACAAATTCCAAAACTGCTAAAAAAAACCACCTCGTATGTAAGCTCTTCGTCTTGTCCCATCCTTTCCAGAGCCAACAATACCTCTGCAACTCCGCTAACGTCATAACGTCTGAAACCATCACGGTTAATCAAAGAGCGAGAGGGGCTACCACCACCACCAGGCATCATCAGGCTACGTAACCTGCCGTTACTACTGATTGGCCTACTGTAACTATGTAAAGGACTACGAGAAACTTGTGTATTATTATTAGATCTAGAGGGATTGATGAGACCAGCTCTTGTTGCTGCAGGCTGTTGTGGCGCTTGTTGTAAAGCTGTTGCAACGGCTCCAGAAGAACGCACTGTTCTACCAGTTGACCTCCTAGTACTACTACTCGAAACAACAGTACTGTTGTCCCTAACACTAGGCGAGTTTCTGTTCCTCCTAGATTCAGACATGGTTATGATACCACTGCCATGAGGAGGAGGAGGAGAGCTCTGGTTCTTTAACTCAACGACTGACCTATTAGAGTTCGAAGAGCTGCTCTCTCCATCAGAGGCTTTCTTTCTAAAGGTGTTTAGTTTTCTCGTTGGGTTTGAACTGGAAGAAGGAATGACATCAGACTCAGGTTTGCTCCTCAAGTCTCGTAATCCGTTCCTGTTCACACCAACTCTTGCTTTTTGCACCCTACTACTTACTACCCATACGGAGTGAACAAATCAGGTCTCTGATGTATGCTTCTGTTGGTACCTCTGCTTGAGCTTCCCGCCTCTGTCACAACTTCTCTGATGATGATGCTCTCCTTGGTCTTCCCACGTCGCTCAGCGGCGGCTGCCTCGTCATGAACACTGCTGCTACTACTCTCTGAGGAATCTGTTGTGTCCAAAAGAGAAGAGAGTTGTCTCCTACCGGTAACTTTGGAGACTTTTGTTAATCCACTTGAACTCCCAACGGTTTCCTTTACCGTTTGAAGGAGATCTAAGCGTAGTAGATTTTGGTTTATGATGATCAATGGAGAGACCCTTGTTGGAGCTTATCCTGGAACTGCAGCTAATACGGCTGCAGGTAGGAGGAGGGACAGTCTTATCATCTTTCTTCTTCTTCATATTCTCATGGAGAACAAGTCCAGCTCGCTCTCCGTGGTATAACCGGTGCGGCGGCTGTTCTTTTACCCTTGAATCCATCCATGCATAAAAAAAGACACCCTTACTACTCTTCTGCAATTAACAAACCAATCATTTATATCAGCTGAAACAAAGGAACTAAATCACAAACAAAGTCAGAGAATTTTCCAAGAACAAGAAGAGCAACAAAATAGAAGAAGAAGCTTACGAGAAGAGCATATAACTTGAGGAACCATATGAGCAAACAAGGCTTCAAAAGCTAATTTAAAATGAGTTGTTAAAGAAACCAAAAGGAGAGATAAAAGAGGGGGAAGATTAAAAAGAGAAGACAAGAAAAAAAGGGGTCCCATTCGAATTACACGGACTTTCCATAAACAAGACTATCTTCCCCCCCGTGATTCAAGCTTCTCCATGAGAAATGAAAAAAAGGTACACCGATCTCTAACCAAAGAAGCTTATATAGAGATGATTCTGTTCTACCAGTAAAATTCAAGAATCAGCAAACCACAAGGACTAGTTCAAACCAATGAAAACACAAAGTTGGTTTTGTCTTTTAAGACAAAAAAAAAAAGAAGAAATTATCATCGATTTTACGTAATTAATCAATCACTCAGCGAAACATTTAAAAAAAAATTATACATAATTAGAAATTTGAATCCAGAGTAAACTAACAAATCAGCAACGAATAAATAAAAAGATTTACCGTAAGGGAAGAAAGGAGAGAAAGAGGGCGGGAGAGACAAAACCAAACTTGTGGGGGGATAAGTTATTCTCCGACAGATAGTCTGTTCGGCGAGGAAACGTGTAGTGAGAGAGATGCGAAAGGCCGGTACTCTTCCGAGTCCGTAACTTATTTAAAACTCTTTTTTTTTTTGTGATTTAAATCGGAGAAGAAGAAGAAGAAGAAAAACTCACAGCGGTCTCGGAGTGATCGAAGCCGTTGATTTTGGGCTTTGTTATGTGAAAGCCTGAGTTGGACGGCTTTAATATATTACGGAGTCTTAGATAGTACCAAACGGCGCCGTCTTCTTTTAGGGGACTCTCCTGGACGGAAATGATATTTAATTTTAATTTCCCTTTTTTTGTGTTTTTCTTACATGAAAATATTATTAAGCTTAAGCTAAGAAAAAAATAGATTATTAACTGCATAATGATTCGTATAGATAGATGATGTAAAGACGTTAATTTCTTTGTTTATTCCTAACCGGTCTTCAACACCATAAAAATTTAAAAAAACCAATAAATTATTTATAAGATGGTATAAATTACATTAATTTTTGATTTGGTTCGTTAGTGATATAAAATAAGATGTAAACTATTAAAGGAAAGACGACGTGCGGAAAAGTAAATTAGATCCACATCCATGATAGAAACTAAACCATTATCATAAGTTTTAGAATAAAAATAAAAATATTAATAAATGTACTAAAAATAATAAACTAATTGAAAACATCAAAATCAGTGGTTTGTTTATCTTAAATAAAATATTATTAATCGACCTTTTTTATTAAAAAAGGAATAATAATGGAAGAGGGAGAAAGGTTATTGAATGGGCCCGAGTCCAAGCCGAAGCATAATGGGCCCACATTTCCTGAAGACAAGAAATCAGGGTGAGCGTGAGGTGCACGCGTCATCACGACCAGACGTGAGAGGGTTATACTTATCTGTAAAATGTCAACTTGAAGAAACCGAAGTTTTTGGAATCACGCTCAGGCTGCTTTTCTACGTCATACGTCTTTTTCTCACCGTATGTGTGAGTGTGTGTTGCGTATAAATATATTCATATATGCATACTCCTTCGTTATCTCGTACCTAACACCGGATAAGGAGAAGCATGCAACGCATGTATTGTATATATTTTGTAACTTGTAAGAAAAACATATATTATGCGATAAAATCATATATATCGTTACAATACAACTTCTTATGTGAATGTTGGTATACGGTAGTTAAAACTCAAAATAGCCAAGGTTACGCTACAAAATAATACTCCCTCTGTATCATAATAACTGAGTTTTTAGGTTTTTTTTTTTGTTTCATTTTAAGTGAGGTTCTCTTTATCCTAGATAGAAATTGCTAGTGTTTCATTTTTTTACCCTTGTGTATCATTATTAGTTTTGGTCAAAAGGTTCAAAATCCAAAAACACTAAACAAAACAAAACTATTCATATTTCATTTAATTCATTACGGGAACTTTTTTTCACAACCCACTATAAACTCAATCGTGTGTTCATTCCACTTTCCTTAGCACTTGAAAAAAAAAATCATTCAGAATGAAAAAAGAGGAGAGCAGTGACATGATCAAAAACGAAGAAAACAAAGATGTAACAAAAGAAGAAGAAAGCAAGGATGTTCGACTTATTCAGAAATACGTCAACGGTGAAATCGATCTGAATAAGCCTTACTACAATGGCAACAAAGAGTATGATGAAGTTGTATTGGATCTATTGAAAATTTATGTGCCATCTTTTTTCTAGAGTCAGATTATATTATCATCCATGGTAGTACTTTTGAATCTATTTTAATAAGAAAAATGTGAAATTATTTTCACATTTCCTACAATTTTCCTTTCTAGTGTGTGTGGAATCAATTTTATCATTACAAAACTGATAGTGCTTTAATAAGTTACAGTACAGATTTTGCAAGGACACTAAAACAAAAGTTACGTCCACTTTAATTTAAACTGTATGTTTAGTTAAAAAAATATTTGTTGTTCATAGCAATGAGCAAAAATATTACGTACAGTGGCACCCAACTATAGACTTCACATAAGCGTGAGTAATTTTAAATTTAAACTTAATTATTTCTGAAGAAAAACATAACAAATTCAAAATAAAAAGAAAACACAAAACATAAAACCTTCCACCTACTAATCTCTTGACGCTAACATGTTCATCACATTTTGGACGAGTGAAGCCTCACAACTGATTTGAATAGGTAGACGACCTTCTCTTTGGAGTGTAGACTTTTGCATATGAGGGATTTTGTACTTGTTTAATCCTCCAATTTTCATAACTTCTTTCATGCAAGTCTGAAGAGTAAGAAAAATACAATTTACCTTTTCTGACGAGTATTCCGCAAATGACTCTTCCACAACACGAACAAGATCTTCAACTTTTTTGGGACATGTTTGGTGTTGTAGAGCTTGAATAGCACTGAAAAACCCAAGATCCAATATATTTAAATCCGGTGAATTGGGTGGTTGGCAGATTAACCGGATATCAAAACCATTTTTGGAAGCTGCTTCTTTAAATTCTTTATCGTCACAATCGACGTGGGTTCTAGCGTTGTCTTGTTGAATAAATATTGTCTTCCCATGATCTTCTTTTGGCCACCTCTCATGAATCATCGGAATGACTTTATTAATCAAGCAAGCTCTTATATCCTCTCTCTTAACAGAAGTAGCCGCCTTCATTTCGAGAGTTCCGGCTTCCCTATTTTTACTTTTTCTCTTAGCTGGTTCCACAGAAACGAAAGGAAATATTCCTATTTTTCCAGAAAATACCTCGTTGCCTTCTTCATCAAACCTTGGTCGAGCCATCGCAGCCATAAACATCACCTTTGTGATAAAATTTTTACTTTGACAAGTGCGGTATGGTTCTTCTTCAGATGGAAGTAGATAATACTTCTCCATTTTCTTTGTCATATAAAACCACTTCTCATCAATATGCACAATATTGTACATATCGATGAATTTTGGTTCAATAGACAAAGAGTTTTTATCCAACATGGACAAGCAAAACTCTAATCTTTTCTTTTTATTTTCTTCGTTCAAACCTGGTTTAATGGCATTTGTATGACGTCGAATATCTCCTTTCTTGACACGTCGGTGTAAAGTTGTATGGCTCATACCCAAAGATGCTGAAAGTGATCTTAAAGTCGTTCTCTTGTGTAACGGAACGTCAAGAACTTTACTCAAATCAAATGGAATTTGTTTCCGGCCGCAGTTTCCTGACCTTCTGTGAGAAACATTGAGATCACCATCATTAGCAGTTTCCTTTGCCCGGTTCCAAATTCTTTGCACCGTTTGGATTGATACACCAAATAAATTTGAGACTTCACGTGTAGTATTTTTTTTCTTTTTTCCATCAGTAGTTCTCTCCATAAGAGCATTGTATATTGCCCATCTGTCTTTGTTTGAGAGATTTTTTGACACGTGATGTGCTTCCTCGTCATTATCTGCAAATTACATTAGAATAAAAATAAAACCAGTTAAATTTATCAGTGACAAACACCTTAACATACTAAGATTAAATAATTATAAAAAATGGTTAAATAACAAAATGCATTAGCTTAACAAGTTCATGGCGAGCATATGAACATCATATATAGTTAGAGATCAGATTACACAAATTATAATTTCTTCAAGTCAACAATAAACTATAAACAAATTACTTAGAGATCAAAATAGACACTCCACGTGCATTAGATTACCACATAACAATACAAAAAGCAAAACCATATAAAATCAAGAGTGATACTCATCAGTTAATTAACAGACAAAAGTAAAATAAACCTGGATCGTGTGTGGACTCGTCCAAGTCGTTTGGATTATTATGAGATGGAAACTCATCATCCAAACTATTATAATGTGAAAGCTCAAGATCTCCATTGTTTACACTTTCTTCGTTCACCGGACTATTGTTTAAATCAAAAAGACATTCCCTCTCATTTTCCAGATCCAAATTAACAACTCTCTCATCATTTGTAACTGGGAGATTCAGATCAAAATTAAAAGACATGAATGAACTATAATTTGTTTGTTAGTTTATTCGTATTATATAGGCATGGAAAGTTACGATCATTTTCATTTTGCCTCCATTCCAAATTTTGATTCTTTCTGGAACGAAAATTTCATTTTCACTCTTTGGCTCCATGTTTTGTAAAATTTTCTGCAAATGCTATTGTATTAAAACGTAAAACGTGTCTTGACCAAGCACTAATGAAAAATGACTGATTTATTTACAAAGTTTATTATCTCAGTTAATAATTAGTTGACCATTTACCTTGGGATTGTTTACTTGGGATTGATACCCATGATCTATTATTACACCATCAAACAAAAAATCTGTCGATAAATATTGAAACAAATAATAAATGAGGATAGTTTAGGTATTTTGCTTGTTTTCTTAATTGGAGTGCAAAATCCTTAAAACCCAGTTATAATGATACAGAGGGAGTAGATGTTTGAACCAGACCTCGTGGTCTCGTGGTAAAGGAACTTCGGCTGAAGTATCCACCATCATGAGTTCGAGTCCCGTCTACAGCGGATTTAACATGGTTTCCGTTTGGTTTCCAAGATCTTTCTCGCCAGTTCCGGTTGGACGCGGTGAGATAATCGGAATAAGTGAAAGATCCGGATATCTAAATTATCAAAAAAAATTAATAATAATAATAAATGTTTGATTTCGTTTAAAGATACGAATTATTCCCTAACTATATGCGGCTACATGCCTTCCTTCCACACACAAATTAATTAAAAAGTGCATGTGAAGAAATGTATCCCACGAACTCTAACGACCAATATATAAGCATTTCATAAAATAAATAATAATATGAATATGTTACTCCGAATATACTTTAACTGCTTAACTAGATCTTGATCCGCGCTTTGGAAGCACGGAATATTTTACGATGAAAAAATTTATTAATAACTTAACAAATATTTTGGTAATTTTTAAAGAGTGTGTATTTAAAATATTTTTGCATTTAAATCAGTGTTTTTAAATTCAACCCGATTGTGATTATACGATTAATCCGGAGATCTGACAATTCAATTTAAGTTTTTAAAAAATTCATATTAAAAAAATCACTAAAATCTGAGACTAACCGATTGAACTGATGGATGACCGATATGTAATCTAATTTGATTTAAATTGTAATATTTTCATAATTTGTATCTTATAATCCAAATTTTAAAGTTCATTATTTTGCAATTTATGAAATTATGACGTTTCTAGAAAATTTTAAAGAGAAAATGATAGATATAAAATAACTAAAATTAATTATTGTATTGTTTGGAAACATTGATAGTAGTATAAAAATATATTGTTTGGAAACATTAATAGTAGTATAAAGAAATAAGTATATTGTTTGGAAACATGGATAGTAGTATAAAGAAAGGAACATTAGTGATTTAATGTAGGTTTAACTATAAAGTATAAAAATGTATTTAATTTAAAAACTTACAAAATAAATGTTAGGTCCAATAGAATGTTTCTGTTTTAATAAGATATGTATTAAATCTGAAAAGAGAGCAATTCAATCTTCAAAGTGAGTTATGATTGAATATATAGTATATAATCACTATTATTATTATTATTATTATTTTATAATAACTATATAGTATATAACCACTATTATTTTAGTGACATATTCTTGTGTTTTTCTTCTTTTCAATAGCATGCATTAGTTGTTTTGAACTTGGTTGATGATACAGCGGCGGCACTAGCACATCTCTTTTTTTTTTTTGGTCAAAGGGCACTAGCACATCTCCGACTACAACTTTTGTCGTAAATTTCGAAGAACACATGAGAACTGAGAACTTTGTAGTTCATTGCCTGATTTGGTTTTTAGTTGAGTTGGGTCTTTATCTCTATGACAATATTTATAGGCCTTAGCCTTTGTGTATCAACTTGGGCCCATTATCTTATTCTATACTAGTTCCCATACCAAGTATTGTTATACTGATTTTAAGATTTTTTTCTTAAAACTAATTCTTGATTATCACTATTCAACGTTGGTTTAGTGCTTTTTTCAACACTACTAGTACTAGTGATATATTTTACTTAATTGATATGTAAACTGTTATTTCTTTATCAAAAATGTTTTACTTTTTCATATGTTTTAAATACATATTATAAAGAAAACCAAAATTTAATAAATTTAAATAAAAATATATTAATTAAACTAAATATATATATAAGAGCACAAAATTGTCTAGGGTCTAGGGTTTGATAAACAGAGTTAAGTTTCATATTTTGTATTTTTGAAAAAAAACATGTTGTACATAAAAGAACATAGTACATTTGCAAAAATTAAAATGTGACACTTGTAATAATTAAACAATAAGATGTATTAACAATTTTCATTTGCTTTATTAGAATTTTGATCAAAAATATTAGAATAATATGTCAATACTGGTAATGATTTGATTGTAAAAATGATAATATTAAAACTAAAATATAATTTTTTGGATTTTCAGGGTGATCTTAATCTAAACGGATTTAGTCCAAAATATCCGAAGCTCAATAAACTTCGTTTGATATGTCCAATTTTTAGAGTATATAACTAAACCCAAACACAGTATTTTTTTAGGAATGGGTGGGTTCGAGATCGGCCTTCAGCACTAATTGACATGGGTAATACCACCCAGCCGTTTAGTTAAACGTCTTTATCTTTCTCAAGTTTCAACTAAATGAAAAAGTCACCTTTCCAATATAACTTTCTCCAGTTTGGTATTTTCTGAAGAACAAAACTTAGCTTCACCCCCTAAGGTGAACCTCTACATTCACTCACCAATAGGAATTAGTTAATTGAGATTTGATATCTTTTAAAAAAGGAAACCAAATAATACGAATTTAATGAAATAAAATTATGTTTTTAGATAAATAAAAAATAGTAGCAATTAAAAAAAAATATTTGTTTTAGTATTGATAAATCCGTCAAAAAATACTAAACCCTAAACCTTAAATTCTAAATACTAAATCCTAAACCCTTGGGGAAAGTCTGAACCCTTGGGGAAATTCTATAGCCTAAAATCGTTAATCTTAAACTCTAAACCCTTAATCATAAACTATAATATTAAACCCTAAATTCTAAATACTAAACCTTAAACCCTTGGGGAAAGCTTGAACCCTTGGGCAAATCCTATACCCTAAATCGTTAATCTTAAACCCTAAACCCTTAATCATAAACCATAATATTAAACCATAGCATTAAGAGTTTATGATTTAATATTTGTCAAAGAGTTTAGGGTTTGAGGTTTCGTGTTAGAATTTAGGGTTTAATATTATGGTTTATAATTAATGGTTTAGGGTTTAAAATTAACGATTTAGGGTATATGATTTACCCAAAGGTTCAGGCTTTTTCCAAGGGTTTAGGGTTTAGGGTTTATAATTTAGGGTTTAGTATTTTCTAACGGATTTAACAATATTAAAAAGAATATATGTTTTTTGATAATTGCTACTATTTTTTATTTATCTAAAAACATAATTGTATTTCATTAAATTCTTATTACTTGGTTTCCTTTTTTAAGAGATATCAAATCTCAATTAATTAATTCCTATTGGTGGGTGAATGTAGAGGTTCACCTTAGGGGGTGAAGCTAAGTTTTGTTCTTTTCAGAATTGGTTTAACCAAACATATTAATCGTCATACAAGTTTTTACATGTTACCGTAAAACATACAATTTAATCACAGTTATAAAAGCATTACTTATGTTTTAAAAAATTCTTCAGACTTATTCCAAACTATAATTAGGCTTAACATAGATTATTCTCATATTTTATAACTTTATTTACTGTATATTCTTTAATTTAATGATTGAAATGGAGAGAGTAAATGAGCAAGGAAATGGGACGAGTGGATGGCATGTAGATTGATGCTGGAAGGTTTCAACGATGAGCTCCATGGAAGTTGAGCAGGCCCATCTTTCGTCATGTATATTTGTTTTAAATTAGTTTAATTACTATTTCTGGTCAGCTTTAGTTTAACAGTTATAACTCATAACACCTAGGCGTACATGTCGATCAGTCCATGACGTGGTGACAATTATCTTACAGGCATTTGAAACGGTCCAAAACCAAATAGAGAGACAACAGAAACAAAACACAGTTGGTGTCCTTTGTATTAATAGAAACGGCTCAAACAAAAGTCAACGGTTCTCCATAACGACAGGAATCGTTTTATAATGTTTAATTTAGTTTCTTTTTCCGTGTTTTTATTTTGTTAAGAGATTGATGGCCTCCACCATCATCACCATCCAAGAAATTTCCGAGATTTAAGCTCTGTTTTACAAACACACAAGTAATCGAATCTCATTTTATAGAAACCCTAATTTCTTTCCAAGGAGATTCGTTTCCTTGATACACACGTCTCCTTCCAAAATAATATTTCTTTGTTCTTCTTCCCTTTGATTCCATATTTCTTGAGGTTATGGCAACGACGTCAAACACGACAAAAGCAAAGGTGGACAACAATAACCTAACCAGAACAAAATCACTCGGTAAAAAACCAAAGCAACCATCGTCCGTATCATCAGAAGATGGATCTGATCAGAAACCTGAGAAGCCTTTGCCAAACTATCTGAAACCAACGGTCAGTTCAAGGCCTGACCCAGTCAAGTTATTGAAAAAGAATGATCAGGATAACCAGAAGCTTCTCCGCAGAAGATCTTTTGATCGACCACCACCTTCTTTGACTTCTGCATCCACTCCTTCTCCTCGTATCCAAAAAACCCTCAACGCCTCTCCTTCTCTGCCACGAGACAAACCCGCGGTTCCTAGAGAGAAGCCTGCCACAGCTACACGGTCTTCGTCTTTCCATGGAAGCAGAGGTGTTCCAAGAGGAAGCACTTCTGTGAAATCGCCTCATGTTGCTCCAAAGAAGAGCGGGTTGAGCAGCAGTAGCAGCACTTCTTTAAAGAGCAAAAAGGAAGGTTCTGAACATGTTGCTGGAAAGAAAGCACCCGAGAAAGAGATTGCCTTGGATACTGCTTCTTTGTCTTCTGCTCATGAAGATGAAGAGGAGATTCTCAAGGTTGAGAGTGATGCACAAGTTGCTGATGATATTGAAGAAGCCAAAGATGAAAAGGAAAATAAAGAGGTGCATGTAGAGGTTGTGCATGGGGATGCTTCTGGTGAAGAGAATGAGAATGATGGATCAACATTGGTAGCTCCTGTTGTGGAAGACATTGTTGTTGTTGTTAGCCAAAGAAAATGAAAGAGAAGAAGAAGAAGAAATATTGATCAATGAACATCACTCAGAAGAGAAGATAGAGGAAAAGAAAGAACAAGAGAACAAGGGTGAACTCACTGATCTAGAGGTTACACCAAAGATTGATGAAGGTGAGACTTCAGAGAAGGTCGATGCTGACATGAATCCAAAAGAAGTTGAGAAGGTCGAAGAAGTTGAAAGCGTGAAAGAGACTAGGGAAGAAAAAGAAGAAGTGAAAGAAGCAAAGGAAGTGAACAGAGAGGAGAAGGAAGAGGTTAAGGATGAGGAAAAGGAAAAGGATAAAATTAAAGATGGATCAGGAGAAGGAAAGAAGAAGGAAATAGTGAAAGGTAAGAAGGAATCTCCATCGGCCTACAACGATGTAATAGCAAGTAAGATGCAAGAGAACCCAAGGAAGAACAAAGTTTTGGCTCTTGCTGGAGCTTTTCAAACCGTTATTGACTATGAAACTGCCGCATCTAAGTGATATATGTCACAAGGAGAAAACAACAACAACCACAGCAACAACAACAACAAAATCAATGATGTCATCTCATTAGCTTTGAATTCTATATTACCTTTTTTTATTTCTGTCTAATTTTTATTTGCCATTGTTATACTTTTTGTCTCGTGGATTGCATGCTTTTGGAGTGAACAAAGTTACACGCACCTAATTACACTATATGTTTGAATGGATTGGATGCATTTGTGTATATAAGCAATGACTTGAAGACTAGCTAGCTACTTTTAACTCGTAATCATACTAACTCTTTTTTTTTTTTTTGCCATCTGAATTTACATTAAGATATCGGTTGAAACATAGACAGATCTAGTAGCCATAACACCAACCTGGCCAAAACATGGAATGAAAAAAGCAAACCATAACCCAAAAATCGTGAACAGCTAAATAGGAAACAAGGGTGGTCTCTCATTGTCAAAGATGTCCGATACACAACTGATGGTTTAAACTTTAAGGAAATAAAGTAGAAAGAGGGATACGTTTAAAGGAAATAAAAGTAGAAAGAGGGATAATTACTAGTTGCAGAAAAAGAATACTAATACATTAGTAGTACCTTTTAACTTCTTTACTAGATGTTTCGTCTATTTGAAAATTTTTAAGAAATTATTTTTGAAAATTTCATTGTACACTATATTTATTATATAGAAATAAATCTTGCTGACAAAAATAAATAAAAAAAA
Organism: Raphanus raphanistrum subsp. raphanistrum; assembly: GCA_019706035.1. Taxonomy (NCBI): domain Eukaryota; kingdom Viridiplantae; phylum Streptophyta; class Magnoliopsida; order Brassicales; family Brassicaceae; genus Raphanus; species Raphanus raphanistrum. The sequence goes on from CM033983.1 coordinate 20,418,426, forward strand.
ATAAATCTTAAAAATTATTCAATATTCTCTTTTCAATTATATAAAATTAAAAAATGTTACTTGATTAATATTTTATGTGTTTTCTGTTTTCTTAAAAAAAAATATTAAAAGTTTTTTTCAGATAACAACACTATATATATAGAAATTATCTTTTTATTCTAATATATTTAAGATTTTGGATAATACTTACTATTGTTAATGTTAATCAATTATCTAATCAAAACATAAAATTTACTAGTTTTTATTTCGTAACTAGTTTATACACTTTATTATTCATTAAAGGTATAAAAGATATTAACCGCTATAACATTCAACATAAAAACGAAAAAAATCAAAAATCATTTCGCAAATAAAAATATAGATTTCTATCATTTTCCTCTTCTCTCGATACATGTGTGAATGTATATTCTTTTCGCCTAAAACTTTATAACTTTAAAGTCTGAAAAGGATAAATCTAACTTTGTTTTGTCTTAGTAATATTTTTAAAATCAACATATATATTATACAGGTTTGAACTTGCATAAGAATACAGCGATGATATTAATTAGCACGAATTATATATTCATATGCATGTTTTTTTTTTTTTTGGAAATGGTCAAGTTAGTGTTATCAAACTCTGAAGTTTGTTTCCATGTTAAGAAGTGGCTGCAAAAAATATAAAGAAAAGCTCCTCTTGTAGTGTTAACTTTGTTAGGATTGAGCAAGTAAATAACCTAATGGTAATATATACTAGATGCTACTCAACCTACTATCACATTCTACCTAGATCAATTTAAGACTTAAGGATACAAGTGGCTGGTGCCTTTCCAGCGAGGAAGTGTCCCACGCACATGAGAGTTCCTATCAACTTTGACATTTTGTTATAACAAAACAAGCACAAGTGGCAGGACACGAATTTAGTGAAATTGAGTTACACGTGTTGTTTTAAGTCCATAGCCTCTTCTTCCAATACTACCAACAGTTGTCGGAATGAGATGAGATCATCAAACAAGCAATCGCTCTGGTGGCAGAAAACAAAACAAAACAAGGAACAAAGTAAGAACAAAAAGAAGAGGGTTCACGTCTTCCGCAACTACATTTATTTCCCCAAGCCCTCAGAAATTACAAATTATAAGAAAGTTCTGATATTTTTATTTAATATCTTTAATTCTGAAAATAATATTTTGACGGTCTTTAATAAAATTAAATTATTTTTATTTATTTATATGTTTTAACTTTTAATCTTCTTTAAATGTCTAAAAATTTCGGAAATGAAGAGAATCAAACCTTCCAAAAGAATCTGATAAAATGGAAACATTCATTGGTTATTTTTAAAATATATACATTTTTGTAATATATAATTTCAAACAAGTATTCTTCCAAAATATTTGATTGTGTTTTTGAGATGATTGCGCTTCTAAACATTTTCTCTCTAGTTGGTTCTTAGAGAAAGTTTAATATGTGTTACTTTGGTATTAGGTGAAACCTAAGGTTATTTATAAAAGAAATTAATGTCAGGTGGTATTCAGCATCGACAATATCAACTATTGTAGCTAGGTCTCACTGAAAAGGAATTCAGAAGTTCAAACATCAACAACGGAAAAGAGACTCATTAACCAAAACATATTGGTTTGACACTAAGTGTATGATTAAAAAATTGAGGTGTTGATATCGAATCCTTCTCAGCCCTCACCCCCACCACTCACCCACATGTATGCTCATTTTTCTAGAAAAATATATTCACAAAATATTGACGTTGTCTTTGTCAACTATTGACTGGTCCTTTATAATAAAATAAAATAAGAGAATCGATAATGTGGAGAGACTGAAAGGACAACAAACAGATAAGCAATTAAAGAATCAAACACTAACGTGGTTGATTGCTTTTCTCCCGTCGACATAATATATATAATTAATTTCCCGAATTAAATAAAGAAACATTAATCCGCGCGACGAAAAGAAATGAAGAGTAAAACAAAGAAAAAATAACTATGAACAAAAGAAAAGAAAAAGATAAACGATTTGCATTATTGATCATCTTCATCCTCATCATCATCTTCTTCTTCCTGCAGATCCGAGAGTGCAAAACAACTCCGAGACGTGAATGCTCTGTTCTTGAACGAAGGTTTCCTGGCAAAAACACCTCCTCCTCGCTCTTCATCACTAGATTTGAGTTCTTCATCCTCCTCATCGTGGTCTTCGCTGACCGGAAAAAGAGGCATAGACTTAGGGTTTTGCCATGAGTAGAACGATCTTCTTGCTAACTTATTACAGATCTGTAACCTTCTTCGTTTGTTCAATGGATTCTCTTGCTTTGGTACTTCTTTAACACTCCCGATCTCTCCTAAGTTCCCAAACGATTTCGATTTCCCTTTGTAGTGATTCGATAACCCTCTTCTAAAATTATTTTTAAAAAAAACCCTAATTAGTTCTTGTTCAGCAAGATTCTTTAAAGGACACAAATGTGAACTTACTTGCTGAGGAGGGAATCTTCTAGAGAGCTCATTGAAGACAACCCTAACTCTTCGTCTTCACTTTCTTCGTCTTCCTCGCTGTCTCCCGGACTTCCGATCGACGATGAACTTTCCGACGAGTAATCCACCGTCTTCCCTGACCAGATTCGACTCATACCGGCTTCGTCCTCGTTCACCGTGTCACCGGAAGAGGATGAGGAGGAAGCCTTCTCCGTCGCCGCCGGCTGATCGTTTCCGTATTCCGAGACCTCGATTGAGAACGTACGTCCTCCTGACATCATCTCCATCACCGTGTCTTCCAGATCACAAACACACAAACCAGGGCAGGAATCTCTTACCGATTTGGTCTGAAAATCACGTTTTTTTTTTAAATCCTCACTTCCGTTTTTTTTTCTCGAATCACAGACTCAGAGAATAGTAGAAATCGCCATGGCAGAAGGAAAGAGAAAGAGAGAGAAAGGATAAGGTTTTTATCTTTTTTTACAAATTTTAATTGAAGGAAGGCGATAAAGGACGATAACTGGATAAAATATTTATCCTATTGGAAGATTAAATATTATAAATTTATATATGCGTATGCGTGATTTCGGACACAAAGTACTGTAAACTAATGTATCTCCCTGTCCTTTCTTTCTGCTTATGATCTCTGTATTTTTTGTATTTTTTAACATTTGAAAAAAAAAATCACATGATAAATTTTGGGAAATTAATAATATTCCTGAACAAACTCAAAAGGAAAGTAAAGGATTTTGGGATTGTACTATATGTTTCGTCCAAATAACTTGAACGAAAACTTTGTTCATAAAAATAATAATTGAAAGAAAAGATATAACTGGATATTTTATAGGCTATAATATGCATTTTTTTGAAAATATGAAAATCATATTATTTAAAATGTCAGAATTAAATAATTTTGAATTGTAATTACCATGCCAAAAGGAGTTTGAGCTCATAAATAAAGTTGGATAAATTTAGGAATTAGTAAGTTTGAAGTAATTTAGAAAATTTCACTATATTTTAAAGACCATATCAAAGACATTTTTGGGTTTTATTTACAGTGAAGAATCGATTTGTGTATTGTTTTTAAAAAAATTGATTGGTTGGTGCTGTAGTTTTAATTTTTATGTTTTAGAAAATAGACTGTGAGTTTCATTGTTTTGGCTTTAATTATTTTACTGTAGATTTATTTTCAAAACCCTAAATAAAAGCTGTAGAAAATTGATTTAGAAAGCTAACATATTTATTTTCTAACTTTTTGACTGTAACTTTAATTTTTGGATCTAAAGCTTGATTGCTCTAAAAAATGGTGTGAAAATAAAAAGTGACTGTCCAAAGCATTTACAGCACTACCAATCACCTCCAAAAATAATTCATATCTACCATAGTTGTTGAGTTGGTCACAACTCAAGTAAGATAAAAGGAAAGTAATATTTCTGTTGAATACTTGAATATGTATTACATAACATCAAATCCGACGGATCAGTACACAATAATTTTTCAGTTCAAACGTTTTTTTTTGCTTTCTTCTTTTCTGGCTTAAAATGTCATTTCTTTGTCGCAATTTATGTATATACAAGTAAATAGATCACTAGAAATGATAGATAATTAACAAGTAATAATAACCCACTAAGAAAACTTATAAGTCATAGGTCAACGTCAAAGCAGGGGACCAATGGTATGAGGCTCAGGTTAGAGAAACAACATAAATAATCTAACCTATCTTGTTCTTAGGGTCTGAATGTAGACCAGGACAAATGCAGAAGAAAAACAGGAGAAAATAACATGCAGATTGATCTGCATTTAGTTTCCAATCAATAATAAAAATGCAGAAGAAATAATAATAATAAAAAATGAATGGAACTGCATGTAGGATGAATCTGTGTGAAAAAAATGGTTCTGCAGAAACAAGGGAAAAAAGGGGTGGACCACATGCAGAGGCCCAATAGAAACCTGTCTTTCAATTTTCTTTTGTCTTGACCTTTTACTTTTTTATTTTTTTTTTCTTTTTTCTTTACCTATAATGTATTTATACATGTTATGTTCTTTTTTTTTTTCCGTCAAGGGGTTTTGTTTCATTAATGATAAAAAAAAGGCCAAGCCCATTACAATTCCGAATACAACAAACCGAAGCCCAAAAAACAAACGGGCCAAAATGGTTACTCAATTGGGCCAGAAAGCCTACGGCCCACATTGCAGAAACCCTAATCTCATCTCAAACACCCGCGCACCGCCGCCTCTCAGATCGATCTGTTTGTTGCAGGGACACGTGTCGTCATCCTCGACGTCGAGGGGACACATGTCACGAGGGCAACTCGACGGCACCGCTTGTTGTTACTTCACCGCCGGAGACCGAGAACGCGGATCGCCGGACCACACCAGCTCACCAAGTCTCCGTCGATCTTCACCTCGAGCATCTTTACCACCATGGGTCTCTAGCATCGGAGAGAGAGGCAAAACGCCTCCGTGGCGATATCTCCCCCACCGCTATTTCTCGCACATACCCAAAAGAGCTCCGTAAACTACACCATTTTTACCGTCGGAGAGGTTCCTCCTCCACCGACAAGAACACAAACCAAAGAAACTAAAAGTAAACTAAAGAAAAACGACCAAACCCTAAAGGACTAGGGACCTTGAGCCGGCGACGCAAGGCAGTGAAAGCCTTCCCTCCCGGAGACTAGAACCGAGCATGGCGGATCTGAAGAAGCTTCCCCGTCACGGCGACAAAAGACCGGCGGCGGTGGAGCTGCGAGAGCCTCCACCTCCCGGAGAAGAACCGGCGGCGACGGATCTGTGGTAGCCTCCATCTCCTGGACGCAAATCTCGAACATGCGAGCCAAACTTCTCACGCCGTGGGACTCCACCGGAAGCGTCTTCCCTCCATGCGAGGAGCCACCGAAGAGAATAGCACCAATCCAGAGCTCAAACAAAGCTACCCGTTAGAGAAGGCGGAGAAGCAGCCAAACGGAAACACTTGACGGAAAGAAAAAGGAACCGGCGACGGCACGGACGCTCACGCGCCGTCCGACCACCGGTTCCGATCTAGACCTTCTCTCTCTCTCTCTCTCTCTCTCTGGTCGACTTTTTCGTTTTTACTTCCTTTTCACCTTCCCCACTATACATGTTATGTTCTATCTAGTATAAAAAATAACCACACTAAATTTTATCTTTTTTTTCTAAAAAAAGACAGATATATTACAATATATCAGAGAAATGCCTGAAACTGAAGAGTAACTCATGACACTCTCATGACTCTTTTCGGGGCAACATTTTAAATAAATAGAAAAACATTTTAAGTTATAGTTTTATATTGTATTGACTAGATTTTTATATTTTTAAGTTGTCTCCTTTGCCTATAAATATTTCGTATTACTTTATTTCTAAATTCCTCTTCAAGTGTAAGTTTTTATGTTTTTAATTGAGAATTCTAAGATGAATTTTCTTATATAAATATTTAAAATGATTTTTTATATATTTATATATTAATTATTATTAAATTTGATAAACGCTTATATATAAAGTAATGTGTTCTCTACAAATATATTATAACATATGCATGCATTTTAATCACCTATTTACTTTTATATTATATATATTATTTTAATGAATTTATGTATGTTAGTTATATTAAGTATATTATCTGCATATATTTATAAACTAATATATTTTATAATTAATAACTATTTAAAATTGTATTATTTGTACTATAACACATGCATGTATTTTAATCGAATGTTTAATTTTTTCAGTTTGTCTCTTATATCTATTTTCATATAATTAAACTAATGTTATTTCAAATTTATAGATATGGCATCTAACTATGGATAAAACGTGAAATTTAGTGAACGCATTTGATTTTCATTTGTTATGTTTGATCTGTGTTTTATAAATAAGTAATAAATATTTTCAAATAATTTAAAAGACAAAGCTTATAAATAAATAATAAATATTTTCAAATAATTTAAAATTTCATTATATTTATTAAAGTGACGATATATATTGTTATTTTAACATGATATTTATTACTTATTTATAGTAATTTGTATTTTATTTACATACTTAATTTTTATTTTAAAAATCAATATTCATTTAAATATAATAATTTATTAAATTAGTTTGATCTGCATTTGTTCTGCTTGATCTGCATTTATTTTGCTTGATCTGCATTTCTGTTTGAACTGCATTTTTTGAACTGCATCACCCATTCGAAGCCTACAATTTTTAATTCTAGCGTTTGCTCTTCTCGGTGTCTGAGAATCACCCTCGGATGTCCACACCCTCCTTAGTTGGGAAGTATTCGTTATATAATTGAATAATTAATTATTTAATTTGATTTGATCTGTAGCCATTCAAATATCTTTTTCAGGTCTTTAATCGGATATCCGATTTAATGTATAAAATAAAAATAAAAATCCAAAATAATATAAAATAATATTTATTATTAAAGTAAAAATTTATTTATTTTAAAAGTTCTAATAAATATTTTTTAAAATTTAGTAAATAAAAATACGGTACTGTAATTTTTTATAAAATAGAATATTTATAGAACATATATACATGATTCTTTAAATATATGTATATATATGCATATAGGAGATCAGATTGAATATTTGTTTCTAAAAATACTAGTAGTTGTGATGTTTTTTACTTCTTACGGATACTACATATTGGTATTTGATTTTCTTTGTAAAGCTACATATATACGACTTTTGGATCAAATTGAAATAAATAACAAATCAAATCAAAATTTATGAATATTTTATCCAAATCGGATCTGAAATCCATCCGGATCCACGCTAAAAATAGAATATCCAGGATTTAATTTTTTTTTGAACACATCCGAATTTAAATCCAGATAGTAAAATCTTGGATTCTTTAAAAATCGGATCTGAATTTTCATAATATATTAAATTTCTACTTTTTAATAAACATATTTGATATATTAATATTCATACATAAAGTTGATCTTATAATATTATATATGAATTTATATTATTATTATATATATGTATATATAAATATTGTATAAATATTTTAGTATTTAATTTATATATTACTGTTAGAATTTTAGTATTTTCTAAATATGTTATTTTTAGTTATTTTACGGATTTGGATCCAAATACTTACAGATAATATATTATTTGAAAAATATACGAAATCCAAATACCGGAAGTATGGATCCGGAACCGAATCTAAATCCATGATCCGAATCTAAATCTAAATATCATAAATTTTCCGAATATTCGGATTTGTCCCACCCTTACCACAAGCTATTATCTCTCTCTCATTATCGATTTTATTTTCAATATTTTGTGTAGCTTTTAAATCTGGGAATCAAATGTTATTTTCCCTTTTTTAATTATTAACACGAGAAAAAAGAGAAGATATATAACTGTATTGGTCTTGTTGGCTAAACTTTATAGAAAGCTTAATTATCATGCTTCCACCCACAATCTAAAAAAATACAAAACAAATCAATTAGGCACGAGTTTGTTGGATTTTCCATATATATAAGTTTGATCTATTAATTATATGAAAGAAAGTTCCTTTTACGAAGGATCTAAAGATTCGCAGACCATTTTATTGAAAGTTCAATTCTATATGATGACCAGATTAAACTATAGATCAAAACTAAACCAACAATGTCGTTTTCATTTGTAGTATTACTACGATTATATTTTTCTTCTTTCTCCAACAAGCAGACTATGATTCTCAAACCCAATAAACGAATAATAATACACCAATACTAATATATTGAAGTTAGAATAAAAAAAGTAAATAAGAAAATAAACAATGACATTTGTGATCGAGCCATATAGTGAGGCAAAGTTCCGAAGCTAACATAATTGTGGGCCTTGTGGCTTCGTGGCTCGCTGGATTATGTGTGTTAATCAAAAATGATATCACTGAATCCATCATACTAGTCTAACTATATATTCTAGAAAAATATTAGAAAGTAAATCGTTATTGTTCGGGATGTATGAAAGTGCAAAAGAGTTTCTATTTGATCTTTATCCGCTGGTTTTGAACTCCGAGGGTTTGTATAACTCGTCGGCTTTGGATTTGATCTTGTGTGATCTCTGTATGATTTACTGTAATCTGTTTCTATTGTGAAATATAATCTTTCTTTTTTTTTTTGATCAAATGAAATATAATATTTCAGTGTTAAAAAAAGAAGAAGAAAAGAGTACAAAAGAGATAGAAGTGCTAATGGTAAGGATAACGATCGAGAGTTCCTTATTTTGTTTATAAATTACAAAACCCTTGAACCTTGATCCACTCAGCTAACATTGTAATCAAAGTGTGGCCTAGAAATTTAACCAATAACTAGATTTAAGAAAAAGGAAAAAAAAATACACTACAAAATAATCGTCAAACAATTTTTTTTTTTCAAAATAAATACAAGTTACTTCCACTATATATAAAACGAAAACGATGAGTATTGGTAAACTATAGGACTCAGGAGTAGTTTTTTCTTTTCGATTAATATCTGTAAGTCACATTTACAAAATATCAAATATGAAAGAAAATACTGTTACTATTACAATAAGGGAGTAAAGACTAAAACCACATGCTAGGCACCATATATATATATATATATATATATATATATATATACCATAAGATCTTATTTAATTTGGAATAACCCTAATGACAACACCATGTTGAGGCTCAACAAGCATTCTGAACACTGGAGAGTGCTGGTATGTGGGAGACAGAGTAAAACTAAACCTTGACACAATAAGTGACACAAGGACCTTGAGCTCCATCATACCAAAGTTTTTTCCTAGACACAGCCTTGTACCTAAGCCGAATGGGACGAAGGTCTGAGGGTATTTACAAGCTTTAGAGACTCCTTCACTGAATCTCTCTGGCCTAAATTCATTTGCATCAGCCCCCCATATCTCGGGATCTCTGTGCAACGTAGGGATCAATGTCCAGATGCAAACTCCTTTGGCACCATGAGGTTTCCAAGTTTTGTGTCCGCAAGTGCTTCTCTTGACACAAATGCCGCTGGTGGGTATAGCCTCAACGTTTCTTGGATAACCATTGTCACCTATGAAATGTAAGAGACATTAGTTTATGAAAATGGTCATATATATATTTGGAGGTCGAGAGACTTGACATGAGCGGCGAGACTGCGAATTACCGTCTTGAGGTTTGAAATAGAGTCTATGTCGGGGATACCATTCTTACAGAATCTCAAGACTTCATCACGAATCCGAGTTTGCCAAGAAGGGTTTAGAGCGAGGAGCATAAGACACCAAGAGACAGCAACCGCACTGGTCTCATGGCCAGCAAAATAGATGCTCTTACAATTGTCCACGACAAAACTTTTGTAAGATGATGCCTTGTCCACGAAGCTACCATCACAACTACTCATTGCTCCTTCTAGTATCAACTGCATTAGATCCTTCTTGTGATCTCCCACACATTCTTTTTCTCTCTCCTTAACAGTTTCCCATATCAAAGACTCGATATGCTTCTCTAACTCCTCAATATTTCCATTCCCATGCTTCTTAGTCCCGAACACAATTTCACTTGCAACCATATACACATAATAATCACTCAACAATACTATATTTGCTTAATGTATATAGATAACTAAATGGTTTTATAAATCCACATACGTGAAGCCATTGAGGCTGAAGAGGATGTTGTTGTGAGTGATGGCCTTTTGAAGACATCTAAGCTTAGAGAAGATCTCTTTGCCTTTGGAGAAAGAGCTCCCAAAGCAAGCTCTAGAGATGACATCAGCTAGAGACAGCTCTTAGGTCTTCGTCCACTCTTATGTCACAAAATGTATCACCTTCTCTAATTTTAACCATCTCTTCCCATTTGCTAAGCATTGGCATCGCCGATTCAACCACCAAACCAACCATTCCCTTGACTTTGTCGAGGAAGAACTCAGGGGCGATGATACGTCGTTGATGGGCCCAGTGAGGCCCATTAGATGTGATGACACCACGGCCGAGAATGGATTTAAGGCGTTTGGTGACGTAGGAGACTTTGCCAAGGTTAAGAGTGTTGGCTTGGTTAAGCTCTTTCACCACCTCAGGGTGGTTTGCGTACAAGTGTTGCTTCATCCCCGTCGAGTATGTGTACACCCTCCCTTCATTATCATTATTGTCAATAAATTATATTTGTAAAAGAAATATAAAATAAATGTAAAGAAACCTTTTTTTGTTATATATTCTAAAAACAAGAAACTATATATTAGATTAGAGAAACAGCGACGATCCAATATTAGTTCTTCTCTAATCAACTGACGTGATGATAAATTACATTATACGGTTCCACGCGTGTTGGCGATGTGACAACCTCTTTTTCTATTTTAACAAATATGAACTATTAAAAATGTAAAAGGATATCTCAATTACTGGAAAAAGGAATAAAAATGAATCATTGAGAAGGAAATCATAGTATAATATAAGATGCTAGCTTTTGATCAAGTTGACCCGATCACAAAAATCTTATTGGTCTTTTATAGACTAACTAATGGAAGGACAGCTTTTCTCAAATTTTAAATTCTGCGGCATTAGTTGTCAGTCCATGCATATGTTACACACACACACACACACATATATATATAACACATACCTTAGCTGTCAATCAATATGCACATACATATGTATGCAAAAATGCATGCATGTATGTAAATCAACGACTACATAGTTACATATTATATGTATACGTAATTATATAGAACCAAGTAGATTAAGTACTCCAATTTAAATTCAATATATACAAGATGTAGTCTACAATCAAACGGATTGAAAGAAGAAGAAAATTTGACCACCGCATATAGATTCTATGAAGAGAGGTATTAATTAGTTTGTTTCTGTTTTCTTCATCCGTCCAAAATAAAAAGAATACTGCAATCCAAAAAGGATTAATCCGCCTCGAATTTAAACTAGAAACTATATTATGAGATTATATATAGAGCATACCCTTTGAACAAAACAAAAAGAAAAGAAAGCACACCGTATTGTTTTCGCCAATGATCGAGATAAGGAAAGAGAGAAGAAGTGTAGTCATGTGCGATGATATGATCACCAGAGTAGTGTTTATTAATCATTGTTTGTGATTGAATTCTTTGCATCTCCGGCACGTTTCCGCGAAATAGCGACGGCTGAGGACCCTTTACGCCTTGAATCGTCAGCCTCCTCCGCATCATCCATTGCTCCGTCATGGCTTTGCCGTATATACGAAACCCTAAACCTAAGACTCCTATAACTATTATCCACCAAATGGTCTTGGCCGTTTCCACCATCATCAGACTCTCCATTTTTTTTTCTTTTTTGTAATTGGCTATAGCTTCTAAACTCACAACTTTTATTTCGTGCTAGTCTTTGGCTATATATATAGTCGACCACTTTTCTTTCGACCAAAGAGGTTTTCACAATTATAATGATATAATAGATGTATATTTAACGATGGGGAGTACTTTACTTTTGATGAAATAGTTGTAATATTCGCAGATGATGCTGTAGCACATGTGTCTATCCATATAGACTATGCAATTATTTTAGCTCTCGGTCCTTACACTAACTTACATACACATAGATTTGGGATGAAGTAGAGACTTGTACTTTGCTTTTTGAGGAATAATTAGTGGTCCGTTCTGCATATGCGGTACTGTTAAATATAACTCTTAAACTGTTACGTATGTGTGTCTGTTGTTAATTAATGCGAGTACAATTGTTTTTTCTCAAAAGAAAAAAAAAAAGAAAAATATAGGTTGGGGATAATGATCGAATTATAGGTTTATATATCACAACAGAAATGCCAGAAATATATAGAAAGATTGTCTTTTGGTTTAAGTCACATTAAAAGTAAATCTTTTATCAAGAGAAAAAGTTACATTTAACTCATAACATTATTTTATTTAGAAAGAACTCATAACATTACTGTTGTCATAATTTATTAAGAGAATCACAAATTTTGGTCAACTTTGACGCATCAATGGCCACTGGCCAGATGCCCAGAGCTATTGTTACATGTGAATATGTGCTCTACGTTAGATAGTACTAAACTAAACTATCCCCGTTGAATTAGCTCGTTTAGAAACGTTATAGATGGTAAGATAGTGAAGTATACGTAGATCTATAAAACAGTAATAACAGAGTTACAATCTGGTGGTCTATTTATGGTGAATTATATAGCTACGAAAATCTCAGCAAGTGATGCTATGATTACACGGTACAAAACATGTTTTTGACTAAGATATAATCACAAATTTAAGAAATGAAAATTTGATTTTTTGGAGCTATAATTAGTTATAGTTAAGGGGTTTTAAGAACTAGTTATAATTAAGGTTGTTCAACAAAGTAACCAATATAACAAACCTAGCTGTAGATCCGAATCTCCTTTAACCAGGAACCTGTTCTGAATGATGATTGTAAAGCATAAATCATATTCATATTTCTCAGTATACCAATTCCAACCTTAATTGGAAGGACTGAACCTACCCTTAAGGGAACATTCATTGAATTTGTTTCCTGAATATTAATTATTGCAATCTCATCTAAGAGCTAGTATGAACACTTAAACACTACAAAAAGATCATTTAATATCATTTATTTTTTTGTAGTGCAAACGGTGGATTTTGTTTTCTGTGCTAGGTTTTATGGCTATGCATGATTCTTATTGAGTTGATGTATTATGCACATCAGTTTCAATTACAGACATTTTATTGTATTTTCATTTTGACTCGATAAGATTAGTTTTGAATTTTTTAAAAAATTTGGGTCGAACAGAGAAAGAATATAATTATGTGTATGCTGCACTCGCACACGAAACTGGTTTTTTTTTAATTGCAACTTGGAGTATTTTATTTGGATCATACGAATAAATAATAATGTAAATTATATATAACGTGTGACCAGATACATATTACATCATTAATCAAAGACCCAACTAGGGCCGGTCCAGCGTCACTACTCACTAGTTAGTTTGGAACATTATGTAAAAATCAGAAGGTACAAACTCAAATTTATAACAGACAGCTGGGTGACGGAACGCGATCGTGATTGCTATTTGGTTTTCGAAATAATATCCCTTTGGTGGTGTATAGTGCTATACAAACACATAAGGGCTAGTTCAATGATACCGCCGCCTGGGGTGTATTAGACACAGAGTATCCCATATCGGGTATTAGTAGGGATCCTTAATAATATATAAAATAGATGAGTTTCTCCACTAATAACCAATTGGTTTTAAGTGTGAAACTCATCTAGATTAATATGGTATCAGAGCCCGATCCACGTAGTCCAGTCCGATCCATATCGATATGGTCCAAGTTGGTTCATCGATTTTTATCCGAACATTCCGAGATTGACGTCCAGAGAGCCATTATTTTGAGGGGGCGTATTAGATAAAGAGTGTCCTACATCGAATATTGACATGGATCGTTAGTAATATATAAGATGGATGAGTTTGTCCACTAATAACCAATTGGTTTTAAAACATAGTGGGTGCAAAACATATACGTTATTTCTCGTTTTTACAATAATTCTCAGCTATCCTTTTCTATGTTGGTTTTAATTTTTCTTCACTATGCACAAAAATATATAATTGTGGTTTTCTGTGTGCACATATAATTGGAGGTAGTTAAGGATGAAAATAAACAACTATGTTATTTGAACAAAAAAAAATAACTATGTTAAAAGTTGTGATCAAATCATGTAGTGGCCGTATGTATCTCTTCATGTAACTGCATCTGGATTAAAATGCAATAAGCTTTCAAACTTCAACTTGTTTGAACATTTTTTAAATGCAGTAACTGAAATCTGCGCAGTTATTTCTCGTTTTACAATAATTCTTAGGTATCCTTTTCTATGTTGGTTTTAATATTTCTTTAGTATGTACAAAAATATATAATTGTAGTTTTTGTGTGCACATATAATTGGGGGTAGTTAAGGATGAAAATAAACAACTATGTTATTTTAACGAAAAAAAATAACTATGTTAAAAGTTGTGATCAATTCATATAGTGGCCGTATGTACCTCTTCATGTAACTGCATCTAGATTAAAATGCAATAAGATTTCAAAGTTCAACTTGTTTGAATATTTTTTAAATGCAGTAACTGAAATCTGCGTGTAAATACTCTGAAATCCACGTTAAATTGAATACATCCCCCTTCATATATATCCATAGTATGAAATTGGTATTTTCTTAGCAAGCTTTCTTGTGTAGTCAACATAGACATATTTACTAGTAGATATATGCAATATCCAAAATGCAGTAGAATTACTTGATTTGTCTTTTTGATTTAAGAAATTCTTGAGTTTTTTTGCCTCGTTAAAATACTCTTGTCGAGACTGAAAGATAATATGACAACAATCAACATTTACTTAATTTGGAATATGTTAAAAAGTTGCAGCCTATATATGATTTATTTAGATTTCGATCTAAATCAGAAGAATAAAAGGCAAATGTGATATAACATATAATATAACGAGCCGAGGATGTTGACTTTTTGTGATATTTTTTTGTGTTTACAAAAGAAATTATGTGAAAATTGGTGATGCCATATGATAACGACGACTGGAACATTAACTAGGAAACTTCAATTTGTAGTGGTCCAGTGGTATGGTCATCCTGCATTCCTGCTTGATTGTCGAATTCTATTATTTAGATACAGTTTTTGGAAACGATTTATCAAGGTACCTTACCTGATGTTGCATATACTGATGCCGGTTTAATTAATTAAAAAGCTTCATGTTTTTATATATGTATATTTTTAAACGTTATTTTATCGGGTTAATCTGGTTATAAATTAGATCAAATTAATCAAAAGAAATAAATATGTTAATACGCCCATGACATATTCGAATTCATGCTCCTTGAATGTTACTGAAATAGATTTGCAAGAATTAAATGTTTTATTAATTTTAGTTTTTAAGATATCGAAATGAGTCCGAAATTACTTGTGGTCCAGTGGAATGAGATAATATCCGTTTACGAAAATTTATGGTTTTTCTTTTTGGAACTCTGAAACTCACCAAAATTTATGGTTTATTCGAGAAAATATTGATTAAAACTGCGAAACAGTTTTCTAATTTAGGAAGCCTTTGATGTCAAAACTATTGAGATGGATGATTTCTTAACCAGAAAAAGAGAGAGATGCTAAAAGAAATATCATATATATAGATATACCTATGGTCTTTGTAACTAACCAAAATCATCTCGAAATTCTTTTAGTGGAAGAATGAGAGATATTGGATATATCAAAGACGCAACTGACATTTGTAGCTAGAACTTATCAATAACATTTTGATAACACATCAAAGTTTCCAAGAAAATGTTGCTTTGCAGACATACTTATTTCTTTCAGTTTAATAAAATTCGGTGTGTTTAGTAAAAACAAATACATATCTTTAGACTAGTTTATAAAGAATATACGTATGTTATTAAATTTGGGAGTATTAGGTAAAAAATTATGATCATTTTAGGTATTTGTCAATAATATGAATTATGCGGGTTTAAACCTAAAATATGGATGATGCCTGTGAGGTACTATTACAAAGCATTAGACTAACGTAAGAAACTATGGTTTTATATTCTTTTCAAAAAAAACTATGGTTTTATAAAACCCAAACCGTTTTATAAAGACAGTTGAAGTTTGGTAAAACATATTATGAGCATGTAATGGAAATAGGAAGTGACTTATTTGAAGTACAAAGGTGATAATACAAGGGACAATTCAAAGGTGATAATACGAGGGACAAAGGGAAGTTGATGTTCAATAAAGATTAGTTGAAAAGAACAGATAGATTTCTTCTCGATACTGTGATGTTGACATCCACCCGGTCCTATCTTTCTGTATATCTATCGACTACAAGAAAATGGAAAATAACTTCTTTTAGAAAAAAAAACCACAGAATGTAATTGATGGGACTTACTTGGGAACTTATCTTTTCTACTTTATCACTATAATTATACTTCCATAAAATCTAACAAAAAAAAAATAACATAGATACCATTTTTTATTTGGTTAAATCTAATAATACAATTTAGACTCCAACATAGTATGTTAAAACAAAAAAAATCAACATAATATAATACTTTTCTATAATTTCAACGTAGTTTATTAATCATTAGTTTCATTTTTTTTGGTAATCAAAAGATTGAAAAGATTAGTTAGTTTCAATTTTAGTGACTTGTTTGCAACATGTCATTTTCGTTATTGAATGTTTTGCTCAAAAAAAAAAAATTTGCTCAAAAAAAATATAGGTTTTGAATGTCTTCAGGAAAGGTGGAAAACCGCAGTTCGGAATAACAAATCTGTCACCATTCAGTCATTTTAATACTGCTAAATTTTATAAATTTAATAAATAAACTAGAAAAAGAAAACAGGGCGGTACAAATTTGTTGTATGCCGCACTAGACCACACCAGAGAATAATATGGTGTTGGTTACAATCACCATAAACATGTTTTTACAGCTCTTTTTTGGCAGTCTGTAAACAAAATTGAATTTATTGTTTTTAATTTTTAATAAATACAGAAAAATATGATTAGGGTTAGGCATATATACTTGTTACTTTCCTTATTCTTACTACTTGTTTCATATTTGATTTAATTTTTAAGTTCTCATCAGATCGAGTACCAAACTGTCAAATATTGATATATGCAGGTACAAGATAAATAACAAATACTAAAAAAGAAAGACAAGTAAAATGTACTAAAAAATATGGGAAACTGACTTCAGTAGCTATGAAAACAAACAGAATTAGGTATTTAATCAAAAAAACATCATCCATTATTACTACAATATATACTATATTACCCTTATTTACCAATATCTTCTTCTTTTTTACCTACCGCTGTCAATATTTTTTCCAAATCTATTATCACTTTCTGTAAAAAAATATTTTTTTTTATCATTTGGATCTATTTCTCATCATATCTATTATCATCTGGATCTATTTCTAATCGTAGCTATTATCATCATCATCATTTCTTTTAGTTATTAACCAAATCTGTAATTTACGATTTCATATTTTTGCCATTACATCCTTTAAAACAACCACCATTTCCTTGATATCAGTCTCCACTTCTTTTGCTGTAACCACTACCACTCGTATGTACAATATGTTGCCGGTTCTACTATACTATTTGAACAATATATAATATGTTATTTCGTTGTTAGTATTCTATTTGGATCTGCATATTTTGATATTTGGATTATGGTTTATATTTTTTTTAGAGTTTAGTGATTAGTGTTTTGAGCTTATTTTATGATAGGTTTGAGTTGACGTTAGGATAATCATTACCTATAATCATAAATATTTAAGAATTTACACAACAACATATACTATATTATTTCGTTAGTTACTATTTTATTTTGATGATACTTAATATTATGTACTATGTACATATTTTGATATTTGGATTAGAGTTTATTTTATTTTACGGTTTGGTGATTAGTGTTTTGGGTTTAGTTTTTAGAAGCTTTAGATTGACACTAGGTTTAATTTTATTAATTTTGGATATATAATATATTAATATATTCAAATTATTTTATAATTTTATTAATATAAAGTATATTATTAGTATGTTCTATTCTATATATATAATATAATATAACCATAACCAATGTGGCTGTTATAACCACCACTACTTTAATAACATTTTTATTTTTATTTTTTGTTTAAAGGATATATGATTTTTGTACATTATTACCGGTAACTGACTTAGGGAAAGGAAAGAACTAGAAAGAAAGAATAAAATGCTATGAAATCTAATAATGTCAAATCATATGTTTTATTTTTAATTTTGTCTCCAAAATTGGCTATCTTACCAATAAACCCAAAAATTATTTTAAAAATCTTTTTCGAATTACTCCAAAAAGAATTATTTATTTTGGTATTTTTAACAAAAATATATCAATTGTTAATTATTTATCAAGTTATATAAGAAATATTTAGTAGAAAAAATTAATACTGATTTTTATTTTTATTTTTAAATAACAAAATTTAAATTATTTTTTTTTTTAATAAGTAGCTCTTTTTGAAATAAAATAAAATATTAGATATAAACTCTCGGTAATAATATATTAATTTTTATATTTCAGATGTGCAAATTGTTTTTAAAATAATATATATTAAATTATATTAGTAGTCAATTATAAATACCGTATAGTGCGCTATTACCATCTGGAGCGGTAATAAGTGGTGAGTAGTTAGCTCACTTTGTAAAGAAAAGTGATATTGTATTGGAGACAATTTTCTTTATGAATTTAGAGCATAGTTTCTATCTATAGCTTTTCCTGCATTTCTTTGTTCTCTGTTTCTAGAGAGCAAAACATCAACGTGCTGATTCGCTTGTTAAGGAGGCTTTGTATGCTCCATCTATCTTGTATTGAACTATGTTTCTAGATAAATGAAAGTTTGTTGTTTTCTTTTGAAAAAAATGTTTGTTGTTCAAGAAAAAAAAGAATCTAGAACAGAATTATTACCTTAGATGCATCTGTAACGCTCCGATCAGATTGTCCACGTCCGTTTTTTGGGTACGTGGATCTTTGATGGTAAGTCAATTTTAGTGGTATAAATAGTTAAATTAATTCTTTTAAGTTTTCCGTATATTATAATTCAGATGTCTTTTTTTCTAAAAAAAATGTTAAATCTGGATCTATTAAAAACATAGACTTAATCTTCGGGTGGAGATACAACGTACTAATAGACTATCTTTTGGATATTCAAAAGAGTCGAAAAAATAATTCATATCTGTGGTCAGTAGAATTCAAACCAGAATTCACCGTATTGGAATTTATTCTCTCAAACGCCACTCGATTATTACCACCATTAATTCACAATTCAAATGTTTTTTTTTTGAGAAAACACAATTCGAATGTTACATCATCTTTTTTCGGGAAAACTAGTTTTAGTGTTAACAAAACTTTGAATTTTTTTAAAAAGATGATGAAAAGGATTTTTTTTTTGGTCATAGACAAACTATAACAATAATTTGAAAATTCTATTCATAATATCAAAGGCCGGCCAGCTGACTATTTAATATTCTTAACCTATCACAAAAAAAAAACTAAAACAGGACAATCATTATATATGACGAAAAACTACGTAACCATATTAAATACCCAGAGACTAATGATGATGTACCAAGGGATATATATGAAAACACTCATCGCAATATATAATTTGTCGCCATTAGCAACAAACTATGACGGTGAAGATTTCTCGAGTGATCGAAATCTAATAATCGAAATAATTAAATAATAACGGGTCACCAGAAGAAATAAGTTATAAAATAATAAATGAATTTTGTGGTTACTATTACTAACAATTCATTTGCCTAAAATCATTTTCGAAAGTTACAGAGAATCGTTTGCATTCACGAATCACAATCAAATAGCTCGATAATAAAGAAGGAAAATTTTGTTTGGGCTAAATTCTGTTAAAATGAAAAACGTTACATATGCTTTAAGCCCAGTTTATGAATGAGCCCAATTAAAATATAAAAGAATCCAATACATGAACCAGCCCAATTATAGTTGGAAATGGAAGTAAACCGAACGAGGTTGAGACGGTTTCCCGTACCAACCGTTTTCTTGATCCATTCGTGGAGTTAGGGTTTCTATGGCGAGTCACAGATAATTAGTCTCTCAGTGACTCGGGAGAAAATCACGGGAAGAGTTTGTTATGTCAACTCTTAAATCATTACTTTCTAAATTTTATTTCAATATTGACTTCCCATTACAACTTTAAGAGATATAGATGCTATAGTTATAGGGTTAGTAACTTCATTATTCGTGCAACACACGTACATATAGCTTGGAAACTGACTGAAAGTGATTTGTATTTACTGTGCAGACGACGGCACCTACATTGTTGGATGGTACAAAAGAATGTTATGCAAATGGTGTGGGTGCATTTATTTCCAAACCGCAACTCTTATTTCCCTTAATAATCGATGCATCAAATTTTTTTTTTTTTTGTCGGGTTTATTATGCTATTGGGTTTATTATGCTATTAGAAACAACTAGAAACATTAAATAAACGATATTACAGCTGACCATTCTACCTGTCTTATGAGAATTCATGTCTGACTGCATCACCCTGAGCCGTCCTATGAGATCCATTCCTGACGGTATTCCTTGCGCCATGCTGAAGATCTCTTGTAAGACTTGTCTCTAATATTCTGCATAATTCGCCTTCGCTTTCTCCAGGAATTGAGCCTTCTCCAGGAATTGAAACCCAGGCCTTCTGATATAGAAATTGCATCGCCTGCGATTCGAACCCCAGACTTAGGTGTAGAAGCCTTTAAACCTTTAAACCATCGATGCATCAAATTTAGTCAAGAAAAAAAAACCTTAATTAATCGAGACAGCGTTTTTGTAGATGGTATTATAGTTTGTATTATTATGGACCCTACAACGTGTTACCAATCAATAACTTTAGTAAGCGTGTTTTTCGGGTACGTTTTTAATAAAAAAAAACGTTTTTAGTCACCAATCAGAAATGAATTTTTTGTTAAGTGCATTTTTCTACAACCAAATACAGTATTAGTCATGGACCGCACATATTTATTGAAGCCCCAATAATACAGCGGCTTTCAAATTCCTCATGGTTAATGTTTTCATTTTCTTATCAACTCAAAATTTTATTAACTAGATTGTTAAAAATTAATACATATCAATACATCTGAAAACAACAACATATATTATAGTGAAAATGACTAAAGACAACTGATTACTCCGTTTTACTCACATGCTAATTAACCTAATGTACATGCTATCATAATCGAATAGTATATAGATGCAACAGTTTAGCATCGAATCCACAAAAAACTAGTGATATATAACATTAAAAATACATAAACTTTCATAATCTAAGTAAATAAGAAAATTATAAACAAAAGTGATCACAAATCCTATCAAGAATTAAGTGCAAAAACTAAATTTTCAATCAAATAACGATAAGGTAAAATCCATGGGCTTAAGACAATTGATCCAAAGAGTTTCCAAGTCAAAGTGTTAAGTAGTAATCACAAGTCTATATAAGTCTAGAGTTCATTCATTATAGATTAAATCTGTCGTGGTAGAAACTCTTATGCTAATCATTAATTAAACATATCAATTGTCGTTGGCTAATGTAATCAAGCATGCATGAATCACTAGTCTATTAACTGTCTAGCAATCCTAACATCAAATATCTTGGTTATTCAAGATAGAGCAATACTAAATTCTTAAAGTATTTTAACAAACAACTTCCGACGTAAAATAGCTTAAGATCTAGATGAGAATGATCAAGTCTAATCTATCATTAAAAACACTTAGCAAGCATAGAAACTAATAGATCTAACAATAAACACCTTAACTCTTCACTAACCACCTTAGATTTACCTAACCCATGGTTTCAAAAAGAATCTACTCTCTAATCTTTATGAGAAACCTTAAATTTATGTGAGATTCAAGGTTAATCATGTTAATTATCAAGAAAAACACAATATAAGATGAAGTACTTCTTTAAATTGATAAAAATGTTAAAGCTTTTACAAGTAAAGATAAAGTCTTGAGAGAAAATGATATACGATCTGAAATTAGGTTTAACAAGTATTAATAGTGGCTAAAAACTCAAAGGGTAAAATTGTAAAAAGAGTCTGGTCAAACTCCAAATGTTAACTCTGGACAGACTTGTACTTCGCTGCACTTGACTACAGCTGGTTACACTTTGCTGCGAAATTCACTTCTTCTTTTGCATCATAACGTCTTAACTGCCTTCAAACTCATCAATGGTTTTCTGCAACACATGATATAGATAAATGCAATGCAATGCAATGCAACTTAAACATGTCTAAATAGTGTCCTAAGTGATTAAAATATACAAGAATTGACGATTAAAATTATACAAATATGCATGATATCAACAACAATGATCAAGTGAATTAAAATATAATGATAAAATTTATTCTGAAATCTTTTTACTAATAGAGTAACAACTTTATTAATTTTCTTAAGATCTTTAAATCTTCGTTGCATCATCATTATCATCTTTTTAATAAATAACTTAGAGTATACTAATGATCTTAATTTATTTTTTAATAATTTATTAATGATTTAATTTCAAACATATACTTTTGAGTTAACAACCTTCAATATTTTCACAAAACTATATTATTTAAATATTAAAATTAATCAAAACAAATATTTTTACCAATCAAGTATTATTTATCATATTTTTTTTAAAAGCATCTACATTAATTTATACTGAAAATATTAGTAATATTTAATTTTAAATAATGTTTTGAAGTTGGACTAAATCAAAATCTCACTACTTATCTAACAAAACCGCACTTATCCCAAATAACACATGAACCACAAAAAACGCACATAACCCACATAATAGAGTAGGAAGCAAACAAAAAAATAATTTATTTTATTTATAGAGTAAACTTTATTATATAATAAAAAATAAAGTAGGATTAGAATATTTTTCACTCTATAATCACTTTCAATCAATTTTGGAGAAAAAATGGAGTTGAGTTAGACCATCTCCAACCCACCTCTATTTTAATCTCTATATTTTCCTCTAAAATAGAGAAACTCTATTATAGAGATGAATTTGCTCCAATGTATGCCTCTATAATAGAGTTCCTCTATTTATAGAGGAAAATATAGATATATACTATTTTCATCTCTAAATATAGAGGCAAAAAGTAGAATTTCTCTATATTTTCCTCTAAAATAGAGAAACTCTAAAGCAACTCTGTTCTTTCTTCGATATCCCACATGATTTAGTTTTCTCATCAATGAGTAACACAATTCAAAGCTGGTGTTTTCTTTTGTTACATCAATAGTGAACTTGACTTTCATATTGCATAATTTATCATGCATCCTCCAACTTTATACCGTTACTTTTATATATACTATTTTCATGATTGTATAAGCAAATATGTGCATACACATATACCTTAAGGGGCGTATAGCCTATTATTAAATGTTCATTTTAGATCAACAAAAAAAAAAGAATAAAAATTAAGATAAATATATAAATAAAATAAAGAAGACAGGCAAGATATGATTCTTGGATGTCTCACAAAGTCATATAAACAGATCGATAGATCATACAGACAGAAATATATTCGTATCTAAGTTTGATTCACAACCAGATTTCGAATACTTTCATGACTTTTTGTTATATGCATAAACAAATATATTCTCTGTCTTCACAGTAAATCTATAAGCCTCTCCCACATAGGTGGAAGCGAATCTCTCCGGCAAGCACATATCAATATCTCCTGTCTATCTATCTAAGGGGTTGCGTACATCAATCGCTTTCGCATTCACATGTTACAACTACCAACACCAGTATATGTATATGTGCATAATATTTTCAATATATATTGTCACACATATACATATGTTTATGCTTCACGTGATGGAGTCGTGATCAACAAGAGATGACCCTTTGGCTTAACCAATAGCTTGTTTACTGATCAGTTAAAGGTGAGAGTAATTTTAGATGCTTTTGCGCTGGTGGAAAATAGAATATTTATAGCCAAGGAGTGTTCCTTTTATTCATACGATCTAAATGGATTATTTGCACATGATTTCCAAATCAGAAGATTCTATGTTTTCTTCAAAAATTATCTTTAGTTTTTAAAAATTTAAGTAGATGAGAGAATTCTCTACGAATGCCGTTTGTATTATCATGAGGATTTAGGCCAAAGTCCATAATGACGTGAGGTTCGAAACCATAAATGTAGTATTAATTTTATCTCAAATGATATTTAATTATTTGATTTTTAAGCTTTGCCTATAATACTTTTTAGTTGAATCAACTATACTTAGTATTTAACCACATTATGTGTAGGGATTTTTTATGGTTACTGAGAATCTGATTAAAAACGGTAAAAATAGTGGAAAATATGAATTGGTTAAATTGAGAGGCTGAATACTCGAACAATAATTAGATTTAATGTTGAATGATAATTTTTCGAATGGACGAACGTACCTGAGTAAAAAATTGAGAAAACTCAATTAGCTGTTAAATTGGACTAGCCAGTCAACAACTAATTAACATTAACTAAAACATTAACCAACATAGCCAGGGCCGGCCCTGAGCCAAGCCTGATGAAACATTCGCCTCAAGCCCCCGAAATTTTTGAAAAAATTTACATGGAAATAAGCCCCCAAATTTATAAAAAAAAAAATTTCAGCCCCCAAAATATTGAATTTCTTCTTGACTTGTCTACAGCCCCCAAAATTTCAGGGCCGGCCCTGAACATAGCATATCACAAAGTCAAAAAATTCGCACTAGGATACAAAAACTCAAATTCGTAGTTAAAACAATTAATGATCTTAATAAATTTAAACTAGGACACTAAATTTTAAAACAAATATATCTATTCTTTTTCAAAAAAAAAGAACAATTAATGATCTTAAGATTGTAACTTAAAGATTTGTATTTTGGTGTTCACATTCAGATAAAACTCCCATGATGTATACTGCTTACACAAAACAAGTAAATGATCATAAAAAGTAATAGTCAAGTGGTGATCAAACGAAGTTGAATATAGCTATCTAATTTAAATTAAAATACTTCCAGATTTTTTTAGAGTTTTTGATGAGTATATTTTGGATGATCAAGAATAGTATATGCATTGCTGACTGATATACTTATGTTATATGTATTAGTGTACGCCAACGTACATAAATATGGACATCCATAAGTAAGTTTAAATGGTTCCAATGGTTAGGAAGTCCAAGTTTACTTTACTTAGTAAATATCAAATAAGGGAGAAAGTTCCACAAGTTGACAATCCAGAATTTTCATGTCAAGTCTCCTCCAACTCCACCAAAATATTCTCATGGCACAACTTAAACTCAAAGTAAAAGCTTTGAAACATGTACTCACCTTAAAATTAAGATTGAACTTTACTCATCAATTAAATTTCTATTCATCTAAGTATGCTACAGAAAAATATCCTCCTTCGTGCATTATTGCACAGCTCAAAGCCTTAAAGTACAGCTTTGAAGTATGTATGTACACAGCTTAGAATTAAAACTGACTTTGCTTGTTTAGTTGCAGTTGTAGTAATCCAATTTTGCTTATGATATAATTTCATAGGATAAAGTAAGTATGGTCTGATTAGAGTAATGAAGTAAGTATGGTTTGACCAAAATAAGAATAGGAATTGACTAAAAACAATTAGAATTAAAACTGTCTTTGCTTGTTTAGTTGCATTTGTAGTAATCTATTTTTGCTTATGATTCATTGGATAAAGTAAGTATGGTTTGATTAGAGTAATGAAGTATGGTTTGACCAAAAAAGAATAGGAGTTGACTAAAAACAAGCTCAATCCCACTATATCCACTGCTATTATTTCACATCACTCCGTATCCATCTTATGGTTTAATATTAGTTTATTCGTATATTAATATAAATGCAGATCTATACAAGCATTTATTTAAATATTAAATCTAACAATTTGGGATTTTATTAGATTAAACAAATGATATATTCCCTTTCAACAATGGATATAAGTAAAATCGTGGAATATTGTTGACTTTGTTGTGGAATATCAAAAGTAAACCCACATATAATTTACTGTTATCTGCAAATCATATCCAAATAGCACCATAAAAAGATACATAATCCTTGGATTTAGCGTAAAAACAAATGGCCATGTGATTTACTGCTGGCCCCAACAGAGAGACTTGACGTGAAATTCATGGGCCCGAATAAAACACACACTGGGCACAGTTGATATTCTATAATCCAAATAATCAACAAATTAATATGATGGTTTGTTCTTGACTTGCCAATTAATCTTTTTTTGCAAATTTTGTCATTTTTATAAAGAAACATATATTCTATATTTTCTAATAATCCAAGTAATAAACCATTTGATCTCATTCACATATATACTTTCTGGGTAAAAATTTAATATATATATATATATATATATGTATGTATATGTGTGTGCGAAATTGCGAAGGTATATGTGATGCTGTTTTCACATATATACTTGAATTCCTGCTTTTGAATTCTTATTCGTATTATGGTTATACACACTTTCTTAAGTTCGATGTTCTTATTGTTTTCACCCATTTTCTTAAATCAAGGGTGGTTTAAGTCAATTTGAGGCAAAACGGCCAATTAGTCAATTCTTTTTTTTCAAAAATAAGCATGTGGAGAAATAATTTATTGATGTCATACTGTGCTATGATCTTCGGTCCAAATAAGTTATCGTAGTAAGATGTACATTTATGTTGTTTATCTAAAAATAACAAAATAGTACTACAAATCAAGATATACATCTAAATGCAAAACACATATTGTCAAAATATCTTCGAACCTGGTGCATGATCAAAGCAACGTAACGTATCATGGAGATTCCGTGACCCACTTACCTTTAAATTTGTTTTACAATTAAAAAAAAAAAGAAAAACAGAAATGACATTTTGTGCAATATTTTACACCTCTATCACTCTCTCTCTCTCTCTCTTTATTAGTCTGCCACTGCTATAAATAAACTGTAAACCACTCCAACCAAATCAAACTAGCCTCCCAGTTAACAAAAGAAACATTTGCAATTTTTAGCAAGAAAAAACAATGAGGAGTTTCCCAAACATACCAAATCACAAGATGTCAACAATAATGGAGTCTCAGACACGGCATCCATGGCGTTCACCGGTCCCTTACCTATTCGGTGGTTTAGCCGCGATGCTTGGACTCATAGCCTTTGCTCTCTTGCTACTCGCCTGCTCCTACTGGTCATTCTCACGGCGGACAAACAGTGAAGGTGACGACGAGAAACAGACGGAGTCCGGTGAAAAGGTGACGGCAAAGGTTTTCGAGGAGAAGATTCTTGTGATCATGGCTGGACAAAACAAACCAACCTTCTTGGCCACACCTGTCCTGGCCAAGACTTGCATGTCAAGCGCAGAATGCGTAATTACGGAGGACAAAGAAGGGCAAAATGGAGAATCCACGGAAATAAAAGGGTCGTTGTTTTCTCCTGATGAAGAAAACCAGTGAGCTCTCTACTCTAGAGTGTTTTTATTTTGTCGTTTCTGTCGCCCTCTGTTTTTGTTCCTTTTTGTTTGGTTGTTGGAATTATTTCCTCTGTTTTTCTCGACCATGATATTATTGTAAAGCTTCATTAGATTAGTAAATGTGAACAAAAGTTTGACATATTTTCGGGTTTTTCTGTATATATGTCGGTATGAAATTATTTCACTATAAGCTAATTTCAATCAAGTAAGCCACAAGGAAAAAAAATGCAAATTATCACTTTTTAAATTCAGGAATTCGTGTGTCCTGTACATAACAAAAAAGGCTGTGGAATCAACAAAACTAGCATCGGTTTATTTTTCCTCTGAAATATTTTAATATTAGGAAAACTGATTTTTGTAGATTGAGGTAAATTTGTTCTACGAAAGTACAAGAGCAAGTACGATACGATAATTATGCTGGTGATCATACTACTATTATTAAGTTGACTCAGACTCCCATGGTTTTCTGCCGTCGGCATGATGTATCGGTTGGCGGAAAAAGTACATTGAAAAAGAGACTATGACAAGTGTCAGGACGCTGGTTTTGGAGAAGTACAAAGTGTTTTTCATTTATTGTCGGAACAGTTGTATGAGTAATAGCTCTATAGCCTGACGCGGCGATGAGACTATGCTGCATCATCGTATTCAATGAACATCATTTATTCAACTTCCCAACAGAGGAAAGTTCCACATTTTTCATGATATCATTCGGGCGGTTTCAGATATTTATTAGAGGGTTTGGTATGTACCCACGTACAACCTGCAACCTGCAACAGAAACTATTTTACTGAAAATTATTTATCATATTGCATAGTACTGTAAACTCATATTATGCACGCATACATTACTTCATTAAAAGGATTTTTAATTTTATACATCTCAAATAAGCAACACAAAATTTCTCAGAAAAAGCAACAAAATGATACTATTCCAGATTTTTTTTTTTTGTCACTTGGGGAAATCTCACACCCAGGAATCCTTGAAGGTGGAGTCGAATCCCGGTGCCTTGGGTGCCACTTAGCCACTAAACTAAGGCTGACCCGGCGATACTATTTCAGATAAAAAAATCAAAACATATTAAAATAATTATATTTGTAATTCTAATTTTCTTTTAATCATTGTATTTGACTTTTGAAAATTCTACTACATGAAAGAAATAAGTATATATATAGATGAGCTATGAGCAATTAAGGATTTAAACGTGCTGTTAACTACAATAATTAAGGATGAAATAAATGGTTTGGGTGACTTCTTATAGGGAAAAGTTTTTTTGTTGTTGGATAATGGTCCAGTTAGTGAACAACAAAATAAACACAAATATACCAGTAACATAGAAAAGGCCTCTATTACTAAACCATCAGGCCCAACTAAAGCTTATAAAAGCCCATTATCTAACCGAACTACCCACCGGCCGAATTTATACTTTTTTCAATACCTTTGTCACGGTATCGTCTCCATTTATGGCTAGCTTCTCGTGGTGGTCCATAGACTCCACGTGGAAAGCATCAAAATTCAAATCCCATGCTTATTCACAATCATTCAACAACTTTTTCATTTGATTTTGTAGCAAAATGATCATTCTTGTAAAACTGTTTTTATTTAGGTGAATATATTTTAACATTCTTTCAAAAGAAAAAAAAATGACCATTCTTTTTTATATGAAAAGTTTACAACTCTCTTTTAAAAACCATTGACAAAATTTGCTACGTATTGTTTGCAATTAAAAACACCTGTTGCCATATGTCGAAAGTCCAGAATTATTATTACAAGTAGATGAACGAGAACACGCATGATTACGGTAAAAGAAGACAAAACCTCATTTCGTGCATCGTCAGAACTTTTCATGCCCAAGTATTTTTTTATTTCCTTGTATATATGAATTATGTTGTTTGGCTAAGATTTCACCACGTGTCGTATTATCATTCGTTCTAAGTGGATACTCATGGGGACCACATGGATAGACTCTCGGACAAGCTCATGTGAAGCCATATCATCACCAACCACAAAGACAAGAGTGACAGATAGAGAGAGAGAGAGAGCAGAGAGAGAGAGAGCAAGCAGAGAGAGAAATGGCGTCTAAGCTCTGCGACTCATGCAAATCGGCGACTGCGGCGCTGTACTGCCGCCCAGACGCGGCGTTTCTATGCCTCAGCTGCGACTCGAAGGTCCACGCGGCGAACAAGCTCGCGTCGAGGCACGCGCGCGTGTGGATGTGCGAAGTCTGCGAGCAAGCGCCGGCTCACGTCACGTGCAAGGCGGACGCGGCCGCTCTCTGCGTCACGTGCGACCGAGACATCCACTCCGCCAACCCCTTAGCTCGCCGCCACGAGCGCGTCCCCGTCACGCCTTTCTACGACTCCGTCTCCGACTCCGACGGATCCGCCAAGCACGCCGCCGTCAACTTCCTCGACGACTGCTACTTCTCCGATCTTGACGGGAACGCCAGCCGCGAGGAGGAGGACGAGGCCGCCTCGTGGCTGCTCCCGAACCCGAAGACGGCGGCGGCGCTGGCTACGGCGGTGCCGGGAGATGAGCCGGAGATGAACACGGGTCAGCAGTACATGTTCTCGGATCCGGATCCGTATCTGGACTACGGGACTGTTGATCCGAAGGTGGAGTCGCAGGAGCAGAACAGCTCCGGCACCACCGACGGTGTGGTTCCGGTGGAGAATAGGACGGTTAAGGTAGCGACGGCGGTGAACGAGAACTGCTACGAGCTTGATTTCACCGGAGGATCTAAAGGCTTTACTTACGGTTACAACTCCATTAGCCACAGCGTAAGCTCGCTCCTTTTAGTTTCCGTTAATTCTGTTAAAGAAAAAATCAATTGTTTATTCAACTTACATCTTATTATTATATATATTAATTAATAAAAGAAAAGCTCAGATCTTTGCAGTTACGACTTGTAATGAGACTTAAAATATTAGTTTAATAGGTACTACCGTACTAATGATTGGGTGAATGAATGGTGTGTTGTATGCATGCAACATATGTAACCTAATCTATAATATGATTATTTAATCATCAAACTATAGCTCAATTGTACTCTGACTATTACTGATTATCATGTTTATATTTAGTTAGTTATAAATTAACTTAACAAGTATGTACTTTTCAATAGTTTTCAAGAAATCGCCATGCTTATAATGGATTATTGTTTAAAAAGAAGTCTAAGCAGATTTTTTTGAATGTCCGACTAGATCGATTTTTAGAACAGTGAGTTGTTTGATTATAGTAACGTTTATGGTACTAATGCAAGGGGTTTTTGTTACAGCAGGTATCGTCATCCTCACTTGGAAGTGGGAGTGGTGCCAGATGGCGGCTCTGTGGCCGACGTTTCATACCCTTACGGAGGTGGTGCAACGAGTGTAACCGATCCGGGAACTCAAAGGGCAGTTCCGCTAACGGCAGCGGAGAGAGAGGCGAGAGTAATGAGGTACAGAGAGAAGAGGAAGAACAGGAAGTTCGAGAAGACGATAAGGTATGCTTCGAGGAAAGCGTATGCGGAGATGAGACCTAGGATCAAGGGAAGGTTTGCAAAGCGGACTGATTACGAATGAGAGCAGCAACGACGTGGTTGTTGGGTCATGGCGGTGGTATCTTTAGCGGGTTTGGACTTGTACCTACATTTTAGAGATTGCTGAATGCTGAGTGAGAGAGAGACTCTTAATATGTGGGTTACTTTGTTTGGTGTTTTAGTAATAATGTTTTATTAACAAACTTTTGTCTTTTAAGAGTTGTTTTGTTTTATTTATGTTGATGTAATCTTTTATATTTTCGTGTATATATGATTATGTGATTCTGAACAAGTTTTTGTGTATGCAATGTTTTATATTTTCATCAATCTGATTCTGAGGTTTCAGCATATATACTTATAGATAGTTAATGATCTTGAACATGAGAGTACTAAAGATCATATTGGGGTCTCTTACATGTAGACTTCATCTATCTAGACATAAACACCAAATGCAACATGGAATTTTATTACATTTTAATCATAGATGTAGACTAGTTTTAATAACTTTATACAAGGTTCACAAGTTTAGTACAAGGCAGAAGAAACATTACATTATTTGGAATTTGAACCTCAAAAAGGAAAAGAAGATAGCAAAGAAAATAAACTTACTTCGATCAGAGAAGTTAGTTGATGCAAAATCTCGAGACATTTAATATAGTTAGTGATAAGAGTGATCGCCACTTGCCTTGCTTGTGGTGGAGTTGCTGTTAACTGCGGTTGGCTTTTGATTCTTCTGATTAGCAACGCTCTCGTCCATAGTGTTGTGCACTGTGATGTGCCCTTGAGAAGGTTGCTTGGAGGAGGAGCTCTTATGCTCTGAGCCGCGGTGAATTTCGCTTGGAACTTGATTCGTTTCCCCTGCTGAAGCATTCTCTTCTGAAAAAACGCTGCTTCCAGCTACGATCGGCTTTTGGTTCAGGCTTTCATTTTCAGCATTGCGGTCCAAGTCAGTGAGTACGTCTTGATTGGTTTCCTTGCCTGACATCTTGTGGTCTGAGCCATTTCTAACTGCGGTATGGTCTTGGTTGGTTTCATTGGCTGAGATCTTGTGTTCTTCGTCACTTGTAACTACGGTTTCACCGTTGGTTGCTTCCTGGGATGAGCTGGCGGCATCTGCTGAGGATACGTGGGAAGCTTTGGTATTAGCAGTCTTGCTCTCAAGAAAACGTACGACTACACATGTAATATTGTCTGCACTTCCTCTCTTTATTGCTTCTCCCACAAGTTTCTTGGTGGACTCCTCTGGATCTTCAACCTCTTTAACCACCGCAACAGCTTCCTGCAACAACAATGGAACTAAGCTTTATATCATACATCGTTCATCTAAAACAGAATAAGTCACATGGACAAAACCTCATTGGAGAAAACATCCCAAAGTCCATCGCTGGCAAGGATCAGAAACTCAAGAGAATCATCAATCTTCTCTTCCTGCATGAATCAACAAGACATAGACACTTTGAACAACAAGCAAGATGTGTATGGGGGATCGATATAAAGTGAAGTCATATGTACCTGAATCTCTGGGTCAGCAATAACATACTGTTTCAGAAGTCGATCACCAAACGAACGAGAAACTGCAAGAACTCCTCCAACTCTCCAAGTCCCTGTTCAATCTAGGAATCAGAACTATATGCAGTTTTTTAAAATATAAAAAAATTATAAACAGTTTCTTTTATTTACCTGCCCACATGACGAAACCACCAGCATTCTCAATGCGTTCACGCTCATCGCTTTGATCAGGTTTATGGTCTCTTGACACAGCAAAAGCTACAAAACACAATAATCAATTCATTCAAAAAAGAAAAAAATCACATTATAAATACAATGAGAGCTATTTACCAGTTCCGGCTCTGCATATAACAGCTCTGGAATCACCAACGTTAGCAACAAGTAAACGATCACCAACGAGAATAGCAGTGGAGGCAGTTGAACCAGCGTCTATAGTGTGATTATTATTTTCTGACTTGAGAAGTTCAGTGTCTGTATGATTATAGGCATCAGCTGGAAACATAAAAGACGAAGCAAAAGTTTTAGATAAAACAATTATGATTTAAGTTGAAAAACAAAAAGAAGATTTAAGAGGAGGGAAGTAAAGACACCTATAGCAGATTTGGTGTCGGAAATGAAGTTAGGATGAGTGATAAGATTGCTGAAAAGATGACGCTTCAAATACTCAGCTGCTGCGGCTCCACCATGTCCTGCAAAAGGAAATATGATTCAGATTTTGCTCTTTCACAAGGGGAACAAACCTAATGGGTGAAAGAAGAATAGTACCATCAAAGACTCCAAAGAGACCAACGATTTCTCCATTGACACCGTCGATTCTTGTTTCGAAAAAGTCTTCCATAGATGATCTCTTGCCAGCTGAGCTTGCATAGCCATAGCTAAATTTTTCATTCTGGCTGCAAGTTAAAATGAATTGGGACATTGTTGATCGATAAGTTCATGTTAGGAGAGCTCCTCACTCAAACAAAAAGATCTTTAAGGAGCAGATGGGTTCAATCATTAGATGAGTCAAAACATGTAGCCGAATCATGGAGAGAGTTTTAAAATGGCTATTCATTCAATTAACCTCAGCCACAGCCACAAGAACAACCAATTGAACAGAGAGAGAGAGAGGAAGTGCAACCTGAGACCGCCTCCACTTGCTGGGGCTTCAATAACCCGCATCTTATTTCGAATACGACAGTACCAAGTCCTTATATCCCATTTTTTTCTCTCTTTTGCTTTTGCAGAAATCTCGAATACTATTTGAAAGATTAGCCTGGAATCGAACAAAATCTGGTATGATGATTAAGCATACATGAATTCACAAACTCACAGAGAGAGAGAGGATGGCTTGGAGAGAAAGAAGGTGGAGAGGTTTCATAGTCCAAGGAAACCAAAAAAGGAAACAGAAAGCAGCGGTTCTACGTTTTCCACCAAGCAATGGTGTTCAGCGTTTTCCGGCTAGGATCATTGGTGCCTATGGTATTTGCTAATTATAGAAAATCTTTATGGACGTTGCAAGTCAAAAACAGAGTCCAATGACGGATGAATTTACACTGTTACACATTCCTAGTGTATATTCTCTAGAGATGGAATAAGCGGATGTATAAAATAATTTATTGGCTCTTCTTGTTGTGATGGAGCAGTTTGGATAAAATGATCCAACAACTGTTAGGGCACTTTCTGGCCAAAATGTGTAGACAACGCAGACACTATCTCTAAAGCATAACTGTGAACCTCAGCCTTTCTTGACATCCGAAGAAGCATCGCTGTCCACATTCCTGGTGCTAGCTTCACGGCCTCGCTCAGACATTTGAATCCATTGCTCACTCTTTTCATCGTCCCTTCTTCCTGAGAAAAAAAAAGAAAACATTTATATTTTTTTGAACAACATTTATATAGAAGAGTACAATGATGAGACTTAAATAATAACAGTTAATGAAAAATTATTATTTTTAAAGGTTTTGATGATTTACTGACCCCAATATTGATGGATTGCTTCTTCTTCATGTTCAGGATCAAGAACCTCTTCTTCCAGGAATATATCAACCACTCTGATTATGTCTTGAAGAAGGAAGACCCGAACTCGCTGCCCTTTCTCTGATAATATGAACAACAGCAGATCTTCCGTCGCCGAAACTACTGAATGCATGTCGAATGATTTCAGTTCTGATGATTTCTTCAACGTTTTGTCTTCTGGAGAATCTCCAGATGTCACAGAAGACTGTTCCGATATCGCTGCTACCTGGAAGAAAGAGAGAGAGAGAAAGAGTTGTTAGCTCTTTCTTCAGGTTACTCAATTTCACAAAGAGAACCAACTAAATCGTAAAGAGGAGAGTTGTATGAACGTACCAGGCGTTCCAGCCGATTCCACCTTATTGATCCATCGTTACAAATCACAAGTTCCCTTAGTATTTTCCTCATATCTGGGCTTGGATCTGCTAATAGCCTCCCGATCACAAACGGATACGCGCTTTCGATGACTTTGAACTCTGGATCAAGAATCTTTGCAGTGCCTTCTAGTGACCCAAGGGATCTTATCACAAGAGCATAATCTGGAGGCAGTGAGAAATTGAAGTCGTACATAACATCATACAATTGTTCCATCACCCCCTGTACAAGGAAATCAGTAAAGATGCCAGTGTTGTGCGAGGACAAAGTAATCATCACGTTGCAAGATTCTGTCAATGGTAATCAACTATCACACAAGTCATCACCTACTAACTGTGTTTCTAACAATTGGAAAAGTAAAATCCATATCCCAGAAAACCACATTTCTTTCTCAGATTGTTTAGTCCCCTTCACTGTTATGCACCATCTATGAACTGGAGATTCTATTTTGATGCATGAGATTAGCTAGGCACATACTCATTGAAGCACAAGCGAACAAAATTTCTGATGAGGTCGATTTAATTACAATCATTGTTAAACAACAAAGTTCCTACTGTTACTGTTAAGTTTTCTCTATCTTTGTCGCTTTTCAAAAGCCTAACGTTGTAAGAAAATCATTTCAAGTTGTGCATTTCCGAACATGCACGTTTGAAAACATTTTAGCTCAGAAGCAATAGCAATTAAAATGTTACTAAAGGCTTTGTATCTTTCAGTGAATGTGTGCGTAAGGGCATACCTGGAAATCTTGTGAAATTCTTGTACTAGAACCAAACGAAGAACGCAAAGCATTTGAAACTGCTTGAATATCAACCCCTTCAGGTAAGAATCCCAAGGAAAGGAAATCATTTGCCAAGCTTAGAGAGTCACGGTTGACAAAATGCACCAGCTGTAATTGCAATAGAACAAAACAAAAATTCAGATAGAAACGTTATCATTTGGTCATCTGCAAGAAGCTGCATGTAATATATTTTATAAGTAAAATCGAGAAGAGGAGCTAGAAAGACCGCAAGCTAATAATAATACAGAGAGAAGACATAGCTGAAGTAGAGCTTACAATTTGAATAAGTCCCACACGGTAATGACGTGGGATATT
The DNA here is from genome assembly GCA_019706035.1 of Raphanus raphanistrum subsp. raphanistrum. Classification (NCBI taxonomy): domain Eukaryota; kingdom Viridiplantae; phylum Streptophyta; class Magnoliopsida; order Brassicales; family Brassicaceae; genus Raphanus; species Raphanus raphanistrum. The sequence goes on from CM033983.1 coordinate 20,454,393, forward strand.
TCCCATCATTCCGAAGTCGAAATAAACAAGAGACCCTTCTTTAGTAGCCACAAGATTTCCTGGGTGCGGATCAGCATGAAAGAATCCAACCTCAAGCAGCTGCTTTAATGAGCATGATAGGCCCTGTAATACAAACCAATTCAAGGTTCTCAGTGGAACATTATAGGAACCTAGCAGTACTAAGCCCACACATATCTCTCAGAATCACCAAGTTCTGTCCACAGATTAATTTGTCACTATCTGAGGACATTAACCTAGCTTAATTAGGTTATTTAGTTACCTGATCAATCAAGTCCCTTCTATCCAGAGAAGCCCTTTTCAGCTTAACTTCATCTGTTAGTTTTATGCCATCGACCCATTCCATTGTGAGAACCGCGGTGCGTGTAAAATTCCAGTATATTTTAGGGACTTTAATGTTCTCTGCTCTATGATTCTTGGACATATTCCTAGGTGCAGCATTATCATTAACCTGATCATTCCCTGTCAATATCTAAAGATATTATGGACCTGACAATGGTATTTCAGAAGAGAGTGCAGAATTTGCAACATGAGAACCTACCTGAATCAAAAGAGTATAGAGAAGCAAATCGTTCTGCATTTTTTGCCTCTCGGACGTAATCTATTTCATCAAACATATGCCTGACCTGTTCATCCAAGAGAGACTATAAACGTTTGTATGATAAATGTAAGCAGAGAACTAGTTCTAACGTTTCAGATGATTGACTCACCATTTCGTTCACTGCTACCAAAAGATCCTTACGGGCTTTTGCAAATCGTTTGAGTTGTCCCCCGATCATATGAAATAAGAGCGCATCACGTGTTAGAGAGAGAGGACATCCCAGGTCTCTGAACCTTAACAGCTACCAACTGTCCAGAATGCAGATGAGCTGCAATACTTGGAAGGGAAAGGTGAAACGTTTAGCTTCTAGTAACTCTAAATTGAGAAAAATGGCGAGAATAACGGCAGAGACCGGACAGAAGAAATCCGACCAGTGACCACAGTTAAAAAGGTATCTGACCTTTATATACCTGACCCAGAGATGCAGCAGCAACAGGCTTAGGACTGATATCGGCAAAAAGTTTTGACACTGGAGCACCCAGTTGCTCTTCAATACATCGCATGGCAACACTATTTGGAAATGGAGGAATTTGATCCTATATAATAATCCAAAAAAAAACAATATCCAAAATCCAATTATTCCAGCAAAACTATATGGATAATTTGAAAGAAAGAAAGAAAGATTGGCTACCTGCAATTTTGAAAGCTCCTGACAATAAATAGAGGGTAATATGTCTGCTCTCGTGCTCAGTGCCTGTCCGAGCTGCAGCTCAAAAGTAGTTTATTGTTTTGTGAGGATTCAAGAGAAGAAGAGGCAGAAATTAATATATTTAGAGCAGTATCGGAATAAAAAGAGAATAACCAACATGCCTTGATGTAGAAAGGCCCCAAGCTGATAAGCGTCTCACGGAACTGCATCCAAAATGTGATAAAGTACTAATTCATTACTGACTAAACAAGTATATCCGCAAACAACAGATCATCATAGGGTCGAGTAAACAGACCTTGACAGCGCGTTTCCTCATATCCTGAACAAAGAGCTGCCAAAAGGTAAGCTTCACCACGTAGAAGGAAATGATTGCAGCTCTATACAGCGCCAAAAAGGGGCCGAAACGGTACACCGCAGAGAAACTTTTGGAGCTGTATGCTCCAAGAGCTTGTCCAAACTCGGTTTCGAGGGATTCTCTCCGCAACTTTGCATACTCTGCCGTAGGTCTTCCACCATGAACGCTGGTGAATTCCGTCGAATACCTGTGACATCCCATTCCCAACAAAAAAGAAAAAACGATTTAACCCTGTAAACATCCTGAAATCCTCGATTGTGTAATCAACAATGGATCAGGAAGGAACTCACGTTCTGTGTTGAAAGTAAAATGGTGAAATCCATGTATTTATCCGTCTTGGGAGTTGTTCATTATCCTTCCCTCTCCATATGTAACCACCACCGAGCTGGGAGCAAATAGGTTTGTCATTACGTGTAGCTGCAACCATAACAATTATAAAAAAAAATTATCATCATTTTTAACCTAATACGCCTCTTCTAGACACCCCCTGAGCTGTGATCTAGCAAAGATAAGAGCGTGGAACTCCATTGATTCTTTTATCCTGCTATGCCAATGAAACTAAGTGGATACACAATTGCAGATACTGAATCAGAAACTCCAGAATCTCAAATCCGGAATCTATCACTAGCGCAATTTTATTCTCTTAACCCCTAGAGATTGTTGAGTAAGCATCATATTTCAATTGAATGCGAGACCGAAATAGGAAGAGATACGTACCTCTCTGGAACAGCGACACACGGCGGTGACGGCGGAGAGCTACGACAACATTCCTCATCGGTTAAAAGCAAAGACGCGACGATGTAATCACTCGAACAGTAGTATGCGAGATTCCCATCAACACTTTCGTACCTCTCTCGCGCAGAAACTGTTCGCTAAAATGCGCAAGCGAGATCGCCAATATGACTTTGAGTACCTCTCTCCACGTAAGGGGATATGAGCCACGTGGACAGCACGTGGCAATCGTCGCCGGGGCAGTCCGCGTTAATATGGGCCGGATCAAGCTTTTGAGGCCCATGTTTGCAACGTGACTCGAGTAAGGTTAACAGTTCTTGGTTTTTTTTTTTTTCAAATCGGAGAAGCATTAGATAACAAGACTACGACGACTCTTTTCTCTCACATATACAACCTTAGTCGTCTCCGGCGGAGAAATCTCGGTGAAGTATAGAGCCAGATCGATCCGTTCTAGAGAGTCTATTATATCTCGTCTGCGATATATGGAGAAGTCTGTGGATCTCGTACCGGGTTTGGTTACTTTCCTCGCCGCAGCTCACGTCATCGCCTTGGTAAAACTTTTCACTTTGCTCTCTCTCTATTTCGAAAAATAGAGGTTTGTACCGATCGTGATCTCGTTTTTTCGCAGGTTTACTGGATTTATAGATTGGCCTCTGATCGTCAGCCTCCGAAACAAAAACCTCAGTGATGAATTGGATGGACTTGCGGTTCATCGATTGGGATTAGGGTTTTATTTTGTTCCGATCTGATATTGTGTTATTGATATTTTTATGATTTGTTGTTGTTTTTTTTAATGAATTTATTGCTGAATACTTAGATTTCGAACCACTGCTTATGCTCCAAGCTATTGCTAATAAGAAATGTGTTTTTTGTTCTTGTATAGTGCTAGATTTGCTGCAAATGAGAGTTAAATTAGTCATTCTAGAAAAATTATACAAACCTATATATGGATCCAAAACCTTGTAATCATTTAAAAAGTTTACTCTCTTGTCTTGTGTGATCATAAACATAAACATATCATCCCATTAGGTAGGAGTATTTTGCGTAGATACAGCCGCCTGTTCGGTAAGCTTTTGGTGGTGTCTGTAACATTGTAAAATTAGACATGCAAGTCCAAACTTATGAACCTCAAAGAAACTTGTATAAAGGCTTTTGATGGTGGTTAGTGACCACCGGTGTTGATTAGTCGACTTAAAGCGGACGAGACTCTGTGGTAATGATTCGTAATGTTTTTACTTGGATTGAATAAGCAAAGAGTCAATACTCAATAGTTAATTTCTAGTTTAGGGGGAGTTGCTAGTATTTTGCTTGATACTTATGACTATAATTTCTTCTGAAATAACTGTCTGAAGAGAATTAAGCACCAAGTCTAGCTAACTAATTATAATTACTGCATATCTTATTCATATATTTCTATAAGGCAAAAATTAGTTGACATTGGAAGATTTGAAATCGGATATGAATATGATTTTATATATATTTGATGTTTATTCATAACAATTTATTAGATCAAACAACGTGACACGTATCAATCATCATCACCATAACCATTACACATGCAAGTTGGCTGTACTCTATCCATGGTCTCGTGACACGATGCTCGGATCAAGGAGACCATAGTAACGACGCCTTTAACCCTTATGGGTTATTCATAATAAATAAAACAGTTGCCGACAAAACAAGTCATAACAGTTTATGAATGTTTCAATCTTTCTATTAAAAAAGATTACTTGAAATTAATTCAATGCATGCTGTCGGCTTGGCTTGCTTCCGCTGAACCCATCATTCTGTACGGTTTCATTGGCTGCGGGGCGACCACAAACGCCGAAGACACCTCCATATGACACAACCTAACGCCTCCGATCAGTCTCTCCGGCAGCTCATCCTTGGTTTTTGCCTCAATCATGTAGCCAATGTCGACCGTAAGGTTCCTGGAGTACTCTAACATAAGCCGTACAAGCGCCGACAAGATCGGCCAGCTACCTGTATCGATATCTACTTCAAAGTAGTTCGGTCCTCTATGGTAAGTACACCTCACGGTCTTCGCCACGAGAAACGCGCCGAACTGCCCCGCCGCGGCTTTAACTATCCATGGCCCTTTCAGGACTTGGCTCACTATCTTGAATCTCTGGTTACGGTACGAGTCGTCGTCTCCGTCCATGAACCGTTTGAGGAGAGAGTCTGATGGAATGGGTTCTTCAGTTGCGAAGTAGTGCACCGCGTGGTAGTGTTCCTTGCCTGGAATTTGAAAATTCACAGCGAAGATGAAGCCGTTTTGGGACCGGCCAAGAGACTGTGCTTTTCTGAGCGCGTGAGCCACGCGGTTGTCGGGACGAGCTAGGATGTTGTCGAGTTTGGTACTGGATTTGAGCCAGTCGACGCCGGCGGGGGAGAGGAGGTAGTCTCCGCCGGGACATTTCTGTTTGTTGTCGAAGTAGTCGGCGGAGCGGACAGAGAAGACGTCTCCTGGAGGTGAAGCCCAGCCGTCGATTCCTTTATGGAGATCCACGTGGCCTGCGGATCCACCATTGATTGTTTCGGTTATCCACTCCGGTACGGCAGACATTGCTCCGGTTCTTGCCGGCTTGGGATTGTTATCATCAGCAGGGCTTTGGGTTTGGTTCATGATGCGTGATGCTCATTCGTTGTTGTTCTCTCTCTATGAGTAGTATGGGGCTCAGTATGGGGCTCGTATAAAAGAACATGCAAGAAATGCGCCAGTGGTCCCTGCTTATTAATGTTGAGTACCGTTTGAGTAAATGTGGAACGTTCGTAAATGTGCTATTTACGAAACAACGTGGCTATTTTTTAGTAGCGTGATGTGGAAACTTCTCGATGCTTTGTTTGGCACTTTGGCTTGTGCTACTTTCTTGGAGCCAATAGTTTATCTGTTTCTAACACTGCAAGGAGGGATATAAGAGATACGAGGCTTGTGGTGGACGTCGTCCACAAAATCTATTATTGTAATAATAATAATATCAAAACTGAAACTAACATCCAAACTCATTATGGGGCCTGCACTCATGCCTGTAAAGATTTTAATTATGTATATCTAAAAAAAAACCATTAATTTGATTTTTTTTTGAGTGAACGTATAATTTATTCAGTCAAATACTTTGTATATCGAGTGGTTAAGAGTGTTGAAGAATGCAACCATTAATAATAACAGATTTTTAAAACTGTTTTTGCTTAATTATACTCATTTTGAGGCAGTGTTGAGTTTAGTGAATAGTGCTTCTTGCAAGGTTTCTTCTCCAATTTGTTGCATAGAGAGAAGCATGTTCCTTAGAGTCTTGTCTACAAATTTGGTTACAGTGGTCCTTTTCCTTGGTGTCTTAAATTTCTCTCACTCCAAATGCATGTTCCTTAGAGTCTTGTCTACAAACTTGATTAGGCATTTTGGTTACAGTGGTCCTTTTCCTTGGTGTCTTAAATTTCTCTCACTCCAAATGCATGTGTTATTATTTGCAGAGCATATCTCAGCAGGAATAGTTGAACTTTGTCCATGTATGTATCTAATGCAAGTTGAATGATAGAAGACCATTCTGACGTGTAATCTTGTGAGAGCGATTCCATATCTTCTCAGAATATGAGCATTCAAAGAAGAGACGTTGATGAGTTTCTTGGACCTCTTGGCAAACCACCTTTGCATTCCATTGTATCATCTTTATCTCTAGTGATCAGTCTGTTCTACATCACCAATCAGTTGCATATAAAAGTATTAGGAGTAGCTTGAGCCCCATATGCTGAAGGAGTAAGCTTTTCTAATTTGCTTCCTGCATATTTCGGAAGTGACTTAAAATTTTATGCACTAGTAAAAAACAACATTCGTACGATAGGCTTTTTGAATAAAAAATACATTTAATTAGATAAAAAATGTTTTTCTAAAGAGAAAAAATCGAATTTGGAGGATAGTACGAGTTTAAAGAATTGTAAACTATTTATATATAATTAATATACAAACCCAACAAAGTTATTTGACTTCAATAGTGTTTTACTCTCTTACATTTCTTTACTTTTTTACGAGAATAATTCATTATTGTTCACAACCAGTGGCGAATCCAAAATAAGTTTTATGGGTGTCACTATTGGATTTGACCCAGATTAAAACTAAAATAAAGAGAGAAAAAAAGTAACAGAAGACTTTTGAACTCCAACTATCTCAGTTAAATGGCGGTCAGGAAGGAAGGGAGTAAACACACCAATTTGAGTTATGCGTTTTTCAGCTAAACGATACAAACTTGCTAGTATATAATTTTAACCTGTGTCAGGTGCAACCCCTTGATCCAACGTGGATCCGCCTCTGCTCACAACAGTTCTATGTTCAGGAGTGATGCTCTGTTTCTGACATGTTCAGTCTTGTCCTTCATATCATTTAGCAGAGTTGTCCAATGTCATCGATGGCGATGTTAAGCTAACACTTTTTCACTGTAACTGCATTGTCTATCACCATGCCAGTCAAGCAGGGTACCCGCTGTACATCCTTCAGGCATTCATATATAGACCATATAATGAGTACTAGAACGATTTTCTACTACTGCCTCTAACACTAAAAAATATCTTGTCAAACTTCTGGATTTTTGTATTTTCCTCCGCATTCATGATTCATTGTTTGTTTTCTTTTAACCGGCTAAAAAAGACACTTTCTGAATCAAATAAACTTCACCCATTGAACCCAGAGGGATGGCTGATCTGAGATAATACACCAACTAAGTTTTGAGACAAGTGGCCATCTTTACTTCCTTAAGGGATTTTAACCCCAATCTTCCTTTTTTCTTAGGTTTGCATATATTTCAGTAGGGTGGCTGACACATTTTGTTTCTGAGAGTAAGACGAAACTTAAGAACCTCAAAGAAACTTGAACAAAGCTTTGATGGTGATGTATGACCAAATTAAGGTTAACTAGCTATAAACGATATTGATTAATCAACCTAAAGAGGCCACACAGTGTGGTATTATTAGACCATGAATTTGTTCCAATAGTATAAATACATGCAGAAGTTTCAAATTCGATAAAATAGATTTTCAGATGGCAACATCAATTTTTTCCAAAAGTTAATTCTCATTTTCAAAAAATAATAATGACTAAGCGAAGCAGTTGGTTGTTGGTGGTGGCAAATTTTTGTTTATTTCTACACTTTTATCTTTTTCAATAAAGTTGACAGAACATCCCCAAAGATGCTGGGACATTATTTTTTGCTTATAAAAAATGGAAATGGGCTTTTCAATAATTTCCTAAACCGGTAGATAAGTAGTGGTGACCAGATCTATTTTCATCCAACGGTACTGGGACACGTACCTAAAGCGGCGATACTAGGTTTAAAAACCTTGTTCTGTTCCTTTGGTGGCCGACTGATCTTTGTAATAGCTTTTATAATTTCGTCTTCTGAAAGTTTTTTTTAGGTTTGCAACATATTATTCTCAGTTGGTGCAGATATTTTTAGAAACAAAAAATATCAAATATTTGTAAATTGTTTAGAAGACATAAAATTTTTGAAACAAAATTTTAACAGTTCAGAATTTATTACTACGGATACATAATTTAAGAACGGATAACATGCAGAAAAACAACTTTCATTTGTTTTCTATATGAATACGAAACCACCAATTTAGTTTGTGTACTTAAATATGGGAAATGCTTGATCAGGAGGAGGCTGAATACTTTACGTAAGATTTTTGTTTTCTGACGAATTATACTTTACGTTAAGATTTCAATTACAGATGTACAAAACAACTAGAAAAGTCAAAAGTATTAATGATTTTTTTTGTGTGGTACAAATGTTAAAACGAATAGGTTTGTTATGGTTACTTTGATGCATCTTAATACTTTCTTGAATTTACATTATAAATCCCGTTTTGGAGTCTAAAATTCTCTTTTTATTTGCCAAGGAAGCTTTTTTCTCAAAAGAACCGAACCTTTTATATTCAAAAATAGTTTCTATTTTTGAAAATTCTACTTTTAAGGTGAAATAGGCAATGAAAATAGAAAGTAGAAAAATTTAGACAGAATGTTCTTCTTGGAAAGAGACAAACGAAAGATGTGTTTTGTCAAACATTTTAGCAGCAAAACTTGACATTTTCCCTTTCGTCCCCTCTCTCTCTCATCTGCGCTTCATCCTCTCACTTCTTTAATCACATTTTTCTTCTTCTTCTCCAATGGTCATTTGTTGTTCATACAAAACATAAAGTCAACGATGCTTCTTCTCTTGTCCCAGTTTCATTATTTTTTTGTTTGAGCTTTAATCCAAGCTTAAGATTCTGAATTTCCCAAATCTCTGTTCTTTAACTTGCCTTACTTCAAAAGATTCATCATCTATATGATCTAAGCTTCAAAATCCAACTCAAGAACAACACCCACTTCAGTCAACTCTGGTCCTGGATCTGTTTCCCCCACAGTTTCAGACCAAACCCACATCAAAAGTTTCAACATTTAACCCCAAATCTCGAATCTTTTTTTTTTCCACCAGCTATGGTAGTAGAAGAAGACCAACAACTCGAAAACGGCGGATCCGTCCGTGTGGTGGTCAAAGGAGAGAGTCATTTCCGTAATGTGGTGTGGGGCCCAGTGCGGTGGATAAAGATGCTGGCCAAAGAGCTTCACTGGAGCTTTGTCTTCGGTGTGGTCTCGCTCTACGGTATAAACCAAGGCCTCGGTGGCTCGTTGGGCCGTGTAGCCACGGAGTACTACATGAAAGATGTCCAAAAAGTTCAGCCTTCGGAGTCTCAGGCTCTCACCGCAATCACCAAGATTCCGTGGATCATCAAGCCTCTCTGGGGCATTCTCACTGATGTTCTTCCCATCTACGGCTTCCACAGACGCCCTTACTTCGTTTTGGCAGGTGTGCTCGGAGTGGTCTCTATGCTTTTCATATCGGTTCTTGGTAATCTACACCTCTACTTGGCACTCTTGTGGATGACGGTGGCGAGCGCTGCGATGGCGATAGCTGATGTGACTATTGATGCTTGCACTGCCTACAACAGTATCAAACACCCTTCTCTTGCCTCGGATATGCAGAGCTTATGTAGCTTAAGCTCTTCCATTGGTGCACTTCTTGGTTTCTTCATGAGTGGCATCTTAGTTCATCTTGTTGGCTCTAAGGTTAGCTGAATCTTGACACTCCCATTTGAGGTATTGACTTCTTTTTAATGCTTCTGTGTTTTGTTTTTTGAGGTTAGGGTGTGTTTGGCTTGCTGACACTCCCATTTGCGTTGGCATCAGTAGTGGGGATGGTGTTTAGTGAGTCCCATGTTCCTGGTTTCTCTTACAAACAGGTGATTGTCATTGTCTCTTTCAGTAGCACTTGCATGAGCTGAGGGCCGGCCCTGAGCCTAAGCCAGATGAAACATTCGGCTCAAGTTCCCAAAATTTTTGAAAAAAACTTCATATATAAATCAGCCCTCAATTTATATAAAAAAATGTTCAGCCCCAAATTTATAAAATCATTTTTAAACCGTCTATAGCCTCCAAAATCTCAGGGCCGGTCCTTGTTGACTTTTGTTTTGTATCGATTCAGGTCAACCAGAAGTTTATAGACGCAGGGAGAGCGATGTGGAAGACAATGAAGTGCTCAGATGTGTGGAGGCCGAGTCTGTATATGTACATCTCCCTTGCTCTTAGTTTTAACATTCACGAAGGTCTCTTCTATTGGTTCACAGATTCAAAAGATGGCCCTTTGTTTGCTCAGGTACACACACACACTCTCTCAAAAACATACCCTGAAGTTGCATGATATGTTTGAGATAAATCCTTTCTTGGTTTTGTTTCAGGAAACCGTTGGTTTCATCCTCTCGATTGGTTCAGTTGGTTCGATTCTAGGAGCAACCTTGTACCAGCTAGTCCTAAAAGACCATCCCTTCCGTGGCATTTGTCTGTGGACTCAACTTCTCTTCGCCTTGGCGGGAATGCTCGACCTCGTTCTCGTGCTGCGTCTCAACTTAATATTCGGCTTACCGGACTATCTCTTCATAGTGGTCGATGAGGTAGTGTCTCAGATGATAGGACGCCTGAAATGGATGCCGCTGCTCGTGCTCACTTCGAAGCTCTGTCCTCACGGGATCGAAGGGACTTTCTTCGCGTTGCTCATGTCTATCGACAACGCGGGGTTCATGACCTCTTCTTGGCTCGGAGGAGTGCTGTTGCACGTCCTCAAGGTGACTAGGACGGAGTTCGGTAACCTCTGGCTCGCGGTTTTGATCAGGAACGTGATGAGAGTTTCGCCGCTCTTTGTTCTGTTCCTTGTGCCTAAGGGAGATCAGAACACGTTTAAGCTCCCTGGTGAGATCATGGGAGGAGATTCTGATGATGAGAAAGAAGAAGGCTCGGAACTTGGAGTTGGCGTCTCTTGTTCATTCCGCTGATAGAAGATAGCTTATAGATTTCTCTTGTTATAGACAGTCTTTTGAAGCACATGCTTTAGTTTACTCAGCATTTTATCTGAACTGATACAAAGTGCAGATTTTGCAAGTTTGTCACATTTTTTTTTGGTATAGGACAAGTGTCTTGTAATATAAATAGTTCCCTCACTAAAACTACTCTTACGTTAATCTTCTTCCTCTTTTCTAGAACTATATCCAGTAATATCTTTGATGGTTTTAATGCTTAGCAATCAGTCTCACGATTAGGCAAGGTTTAATACCTTCCACTACCAGTTATCATGATATAAGGCTCTGTTCTCCACCTTTGAAGTATATCACCCTAAACAATGCAAGAATATTGATCAGCTTATTATGATAATGTAAAGCTCAAGGAGAATCAAAGATATACTTAGGTTATAAAGTAACCAAAATGTACCTGAGCAAAGGAATAGAGTCTCCAGACGCAGTAAGTATGCTCCTTTGATCCTAGTGCAAACAAGAAATTAAACAGTGGATTCCCACGGCCCCTCTCCATGATAGCTTGTTCAAAAGCACATTCACCATCCAGAACATAGAGCGCCATTTTGTATCAATCAAATGTCTGAGGTGCTCGTTCTCAAGAGTAACAACAGTGATACCCGAAACATTAGGGGTAAGAACCTGAGAATTCCATGCAAGAGTTGTTAATTTTTGGGCCACCATCATCGTCAAACGATCCTAGCCTTCCAGTGGGATCAAAATCATCAGGTAAGCTCATCAAAGCGGCTAGAAGGCTGAAGACAGAATAAGTTTTTAAGTACAAAAATGCAAGACATATCTCTCCAAAACACAGTTCAGAAGACTATCATGAGTCGCAAGAAAACGCACATGGATTTCATCTTATCAAGCAACACCCAAGGACAGTATTCTTACGACCTCAGCTAGTTACTACACACAGATGACATAAGTACAAGATTACCACTTTACCTACTCCCTTTCTTTGAAATGGAACCCCCATCTTTGGATTACACCTGCCATCCCCCAGTGTATGCATAGAAAATCAAGGTCCATACCATACTCTTCTTTTCTTTTTTTATAACATCTGTCCATACCATACTCTTAATTTCTCAACATAAACCAAAAAAAACGTTGCTCTACCATTCAAACACAATGGAATCGTGACGGCCCTTTAACGGCCCATATTTGACTAGACTTATATGACAGCAACTTGATTTAATTGCTGACGTCATTCTTTCTGCTTGCGTCAGAAACGCCTCTCTCTATATATAAAAAAACCAAAAAAAAAGTTTCAACAGATAGTCTAACCGCCGCCGCAGAAACCTAACTCTTCGCCGCCGTGTTGTTCATCATCATCTCTGTCTAAACTCTCCAGTTCTCTTGCTGATTAACGATGGAAGGAGGAGGAGGAGAAGCAAGTAGTAGTAGTAGCGCCGCCGTAGCAGGAGGAGGAATCGTTCCGAAATCAGCGATGGAGGCTGTGAAACAAACACTGGCTCTCCTCGAGGAAGTTAAACCGCAGCTCGAGGAGATGCTGTCTCTAGCCGAGCCAGAGGTTCTTGCCCAAATGCAGCCGTTGAAGCGAGCCAAAGTTATGTACATGCTCGCCGAAGCCACCACAACCATTTTCAATCGTAACCCTCTTCCTCCTCCTCCTTCTTCTTATTAAAATGTTTACACTTTACATTGAGATTGAAAGTTTGTTCCTTTATACTGTGTTGTTGTTGTTGTGTGGCTTTTTGTTTTACAGTGAGGTTGAGATGTACGGGCGTTAATCCCGACGATCATCGTGTTAAATCTGAAATTGTATGTCTTGTTTTGGTTATTCGTTTTGTTTGTAAGATGAAAAGGCGTCTCCTTGGCTGGCTGTTTTGCTGATGGTAGTCCATGTTTATTATTATTTTCTTTTTGGCAGGAGAGGCTTGACGTCTACAAAGAGAAGCTTCAGCGGTGTATGGATCGAAGCAAAGGTAAACACTAGTTTCTCTCTGTGCCTCGCTCATTTCCTTTGAAAGATCCAGTGTTTAAGAAATCGCTAGGCTGTAATATCTTTATAGAGAATTATCAATTAGACCAACTTTTGAATGTCATAGACTGATTTTTTTAAAAAAATCAGTTGTTTCATTTAGATCCCATTTGCCGCTTAGGCGGAAGCTTAGGCGCCGCCTAGACCAATTTTAGAACAATGGAAATATCAAAAACTTGTGTGTTTATGTCTGTTTGACTTGAGTGATTGGAGTATTCGGGGTTTGCTAAAACTTTTTGAATTAGTGATTGTGTTGTCTCGTGGACAGAACAAGCTTTATCTCTTAGCCAGCCTCATTTAGCTTATAAAGGTGTTGTCTTACCTTGTTGGGATTACAATCCCTTTATTATTATTCTAGTCTTGTTTCATAGAGAATGGTAGGTGCTACCCATTTCTCATGTATGTAGTAAACGAAACCCTCTGATTTATCTTTTTGTTGAACTTTTACATTTTCTAATCTCTCTAGGAGACCTGCATTTTCTGACCTTGTAGTGGAGTTATCTGTGTTTGTTACTTTCCTTGTCTATAAGAGTGTTGTCATAACTTCTCGTAGATACAATGTTTTTTTTTTTCGTTGAAGGATTTTTTATTGCATACACCCATCTTAAATGCAGGGGAGTAGTGTGTCAACTTTGTATACTCAAGTGGTGTTTCCCATTGGAAGGCTTATCATAATCTCTCCCCCCGCCCTAATACATTGTTCTGCGCTTAGCTTGTCGTCACTTGACTGACTATTTTCATCTACCTATATCATCTTAAATTTCCAATTGCTTATATAAAAAAAATTGTTACATTCCTTTTGGGACACCTTAGTCTGTTGAAATCAAATAAACTTCCTTGTTTGCTATTTTTTTCCCAATTAGATTGATACTTAACTTCCTTTTATAAAACTTACAAGATCTGTATTCATTGAATTCTTGTTAGCAAAGCCATTTTCCCTTTTTGTTGAAGATCCATTTGTTGTTGTCGTCTACTATCTGGGCTCTAGATCCCCTAGAGCGAGGCCCAAACCATGTAACTTAAAATCCCTCCCAGCGGAAATTGAACTTGTGACTTGGTGTTGGTTTCATCATTTCATTAGATAAGTGTTACATCAGGTCTATCTGTTTAGGGAAATTTTTTATTCAGTTAGATTTTGTTAGAGACTGAACTGCAACCTTTAATTCAATGTGTTGTCCACTATATGATCTCTGATTCGTTTCTCCTTTTTATTGTAGAACCATTGCGTCCAACTACAGTCTTAAACCGTCAGGCAGCAACCCGTTTCATCGAACACTCTCTGCCTGATCTTTCATCTGGTAAGCTCTTATACAGTTTTTGCTTTTCCTACCTTTCAATTTAAAATCCGTGTTTCTCTAAGAACCGTTGGTAAAACGAATGTAGCTCAAAAGCAAAGCATTAGAGACATCGGCAAAGGAGAGAAATCAAGGATGAGGTATTCGGAAACAAATGCTAAAAAGAGGAAATACCAATCAAATGAGAAACAACAGTCTGTTCGATCTGCTGCGAAGGAATTTCTTGAAAAGGCAGCTCGTGAGCTTAATGGTAACAACGAAAATGGTTTGAAGGGCCCTCTAGTGGCGGCAGCTGATGCTTCAGATGATGTTGAAATGAGTACAGCCTGAATTTTCCAAATATATTTTATATCATGGTAATCTCCTCTTGTCCAAATTATAAATGCTCTCTTCTTATTGTCTCTGTCATGCAAATCTCTAGAATTGACATATAAAATTGTGCTATTTAATTGTGATATATTGGGAAACTTGATAGTGAATTTAAAGTAGATACAGGGAAAGAAACTCAAGCTGTCCGAAAACTGTAGCCTCTTTATGATTTAGTTGGTCTTGCTTCTCTTGCTGGTATTTAGGAGTAGCGTTCCCCTTGAGGGGTTGAAATGAATCAGTACCATTTATGTTCTGTTTAAGTCATTGCGTGTCACTTGTCTGCAAACTCTTGGTCCTTTTAACTTTTTTCTCTACTTCATCTTTTACAGCTGCTGATCTTTTTGGATTGTGTCTCTGCGGCTTTCCTCTTCGTCCTCACCATCTTTTTTCCGAGAGAAGTTGGTTTTCTCAACACATCTTATCTTTTGGTGGTGTCTTTTAGAATTCTATGGATCTACGGTTGGTGTATGTTGTAGATTGCATTTTGTTAGCAACTGATTTTTCATAATCTCTTAGAAGTTCGTCTTAATATATTCGGAAACACGCCACTGTCTAAAAGGCCAAAAGAATAAGAATATAAAGCAGAGATGAAAATCTAAACAGAGTCTACTGGTAAAATCAGAGGCAGAGCAAAACAATTGCTGCTAATCCAACAAATCCCAAAACTCCAATTCGTCTGGTCACAGAATTGGCAGAACCGGTCGCGGGGGGAACAGCTGGAGCTCCCAAAAGAGCATGAGAAGAAGGTGCCGGAGAAGGAGCTGAGCCGGTGAAGAAACCACCGGTGTGGCCACCACCACGAGAGGAGGACATGACAACAATGTGAAGCTTCTCGCCTTCCACACAGTTGCTCTTGGTGCCGCTGATGAAGAAGAAAGAACCAGATCTATCTAGCTTCACCTTGGTGTCTCCATTGCTGTAATTGGCTGCTGGGTTTGTGGTGTTGCAATTAATGTAGGCTTCTTTAGTCACTTGCAGAACCGAGTCTTTTCCCCCATCGTACTTCCACACTGTTACATATATGCGTTAGAAAAACATTCATTAAAAGAAAAAACTCAAAAGGAAAGAGCTGTGTTGGTGGAGAGGAAAAAAACTCACCGAGAGAATCGCCGACGTGAAACCGCAAACTCTCAGCCCATTTGTTGAGGGAATCAGAAGGTGAAGAAGGGATTTTCCAGGCGCTGGGTTTGCCCCCGACCAGAATCTCTTTGCAACATGCGAGATCAGCCAACAAGAAGAAGAAGAATAACAGACAGGAAGTGTGAACTAGAGTTGTCCGAGCCATGAGAGTTAACTTGTCTAGAAAAGATGAGACTTGTGTGGCTTAAGTGAGATCTGTTGTGAATGAATGATTGGGTCTCTGTCTATATAGAGGAAGAAACTAGCCGTTTTTAGTAGAAAATGGTGTTTGCTGCTACTCTCAACGGTTATTTGTAACGGTCAAGTCCTTACCGAGTCTCTCTTCTTTGGTGGGACTTACTATTCCAAAGAAAAGTAAAAAAAAAAACTTTTCTTAATAACGGTCGGAGGCCGACATTAAAAGAAGTGTCATTATATTGGGGTCCCCATTTTTTTTTTTCCCCAAATTGTTATTTATTTCATTGCAAATACTAGTAATCATATAAAGTTGGCGGCCAAACAAAATTGCCCCAGAACCAAGAGTCTATAGGAAAGGCAACTAGAGCTCACACAAGAGCGACTTAAAAAAACAAACAAAAAGGTCCATAAGAAGCGACCACTTAAACCCATATAGGACAACTATAACCCACATCGGGATCGCTTAAAACAAACTATAAACACACCAAAGAAACATCAACAAAATTACCAGAAACGAATAATATATGCGCAAGAGCCACATTATAAAACTAGCAGTCTTTGGAGAGGAGAAAACATCATTGATTGAGAGATACCGCTGCTGCCTATAGCCCGACACCCGGAATCTTCCACTTCTGCACCGAAACCACCCTTATCGTTGCTGCCTCGCCCGCTAAACGATAAGTCCAAGAACCAGAGACTTCAAACCTCAAGTAGGGGAACACACAACTCGGTCCACACGCTATAATCTAAGAGAGAATCTCACCCAAAAGAAGCCTTGCCATATGACAAGCAACCAAATGACAAAATACCCTAATCAAGAGACTGCTAAGCCACAACCATCAACACACTTACTACCATGGCTCAAACCGAACCATACCCACGAATCCAAAGAAACAAGATCCAAAACAGCACGCAAAATACAGTTATCGGAGATAAAAAAAAACGAATCCCGTGCTCAACCAAGCTTACACCAATTCGTCGGAACACCAGAATGTTCAATCAATCGACAAGGAAACACACACCGACGAAGAAAATTCCAGAGCTCCAAAACATATCGAAGATGGATCTTGATAGAACAAAAGAACAAAGATAAAACTAATTTTGGGGAAAAAAACTAGCTTCCGACGCTGGAGATGATTTGGTATTTAGTATTTAGTTGAGATGATCTGCTTTTTTCAAAAAAATTGAGATGCTTTGCTCAGCTTTTTTTTTTCCCTTGAAAATTTATTATTAAAATCAAAAGGGCCGAGCCCAACGAAATACAAGAGGGCCGAGCTCATACACTAAAGCCCACACCAGGCATCGAAAAGCAAATAGAAAGCCCGAAGGCACATAGCCCGAAAGCCCAAAAAAAGAAAACCCTAGCAGCTGGAAGCGGCCCCGCCGCATGCTCAACTGCTCCGAGTCCCTGACCTTCCCGGAACTCTACCGCTCCTTATCTTCTTCACCGCCATAACCTCGACTCAGGTGCTAATTTAAAGGAGAGATACAATCGCCGACGCGAGATCTCCTCCATCTCTTTTCATCACTCTCACCTAGAAGAAAGCACGCGTAAAACAACACCACAAACCGTCGGGGAGCTTCACTACTCCTCCGACTCTCGATCCATCACCCCACCATAAGACTCTCTCTCTGCTCTTCTAAAGCTTTTCGGAGAGCTACAATCGACAAGAGTCGAAATCTCAGCCGACGAAAGCAGTTGTTACCGCAGATCGAGAAGAAATAAAACTTAAAAAGAAAGAAAAAAGAAAAAACCAAAGCCGCCGTCGACCGGAGTATATCGCGACGCGGAAACTTGAGCCGACCACTCTCCTTCATCTAAATAGGAGCCGCGACGGAGACAGGAGCCGACCGGCCACTGAGGAGATAGTGCGCCGCCGGAGACAAAAGATAAGCTTAACGGATTAACTGACGAGAATACCACCGGAAAACATAACCCGACCGACGGCGTGTCTGAGAAAGCCCACCGCCGTCTGTCAGATCGCGATCTACTTCTCTCTCTTCTCTCTCTTCTCTCTCTATGTTGTTAACGCTTTGCTCAGCTTAGAACATCTTCGAATAACACTCTATTTTAAAGTTTTTAGAACTTCATATTTGAAATTTTAATATATTATTCTTCAGAACTTTTTTTTAAAACTCAACTTCAAAAATATTTATATTTTATCATAATTAATTAAAATTTATATAACTTTTATAATAACTAGCACACATACGTATAAGTATCACAATAATACTACTTAATAAAATATTACACCAAAATATAAAATTTTACAAAAAATACATAACTAAATATTAAATTAAAAATGCAATATCATATTATTTCATAAAATACATTTTTGTAAGGCTTCCATGTATAATCATCTATTTGCAAAATGAAGCTAAATTTATCTTTTAAAAAATAAAACTTAAATTTATAAAAAAAAAATATTTAAGAATTAGAAATTCTGTAAAAATTAAAACTATAAACGAGAAACTATTTAAAAATCATAAATGTAATGCGTAATTATAAAGACCAAGATATATATAACAATATAAATTTTTAAAATTG
Organism: Raphanus raphanistrum subsp. raphanistrum; assembly: GCA_019706035.1. Classification (NCBI taxonomy): domain Eukaryota; kingdom Viridiplantae; phylum Streptophyta; class Magnoliopsida; order Brassicales; family Brassicaceae; genus Raphanus; species Raphanus raphanistrum. The sequence goes on from CM033983.1 coordinate 20,472,655, forward strand.
AAGTTTTGAATACTGAAACTCCAAATATGAAGTTTTACTATTCAACAGTTCAAATTTAAAGTTCTAGAATTTATTTTTGGAAAGTAAAAAACTTTATATTTTGAAGTTATAAAATGTTTTTTGAATATGTTCTTAGAACTTTTCCGCCAATTTCTAGTTAATTTTGTTTAAAGAAAGATAATAATCTTATGATGATTGAATTCCATACCAAAATATTTATAATAGTTTAATATAAATATGTTATAATAAAATGACAAAAGAGAAAGGGAAAAAATGCAATTAACACACAAACTATACAAAATTTATGTGCAAAAGGTTTTTTGGTTACTTTCTTAACTATTCTAGATTTTTTTTTAGTTATTGAGGGTAAATATCCCTTGACGTTAATAACTTCAAATTTGTGATGTCTGAGGCATTGACTTTTCAAGATCAAATTTATGATCCGTAAAAGAATATTCGGTCGGTTCCCACAAAGTATCTCATATGATATCTTGAATCTTGATGATGAACAGTGCTGCTGAATCCATACCTGAACACTCAAAGAGAGAAAGATGAGTAGAGTGATTCTATACGCATTCGTGTTGCTTCTAGCTTGCCTCTCCCTACCACGTTTTGTAGAATCTTCCGGCAGATGCAAAGCTTGGCTAGTTCAGTCCATCCCCACGGACATGCCTGAGCTTCCTCTCATCTCTGGTGTACTTTCTACAGGTTATTTATTCAATATTACTCTTTGCTCTGTTAAGTGTTTTATTCCCTAGAAAAATCTGCAAATTTGCGGATAAGTTCCATCAAAACTCTGAATTTGAAGTAAGGGTTTCCTTATTGAAGGATGTAGAATCATTTCGTTGCTTGTATTCAGAGAAAGATTGTTTAAAAAAAAATAAAAACTCTGTTATTAAACCTTTTTTACTCTGTTTTCTATTTTAGCTCTGTTTTTGATAACTTCCCGGGAAAAGTTGGACACTTTAGTTAGTTTGTTATTATTACAAAGACCAGATATTTATTTGTTTTATTCTAGTGGTGTGCAGGCGATGTGTTTCAGTGGCTTGCAAACAATTCAACAAGATCACTTGACATCATAGCACAGTACTGGCAGCTTCTTGCTAATCCAAAAGATCCTCGCTCTGGCGATTTCGGTTACTCGGATTCAGATTTGCAGCAATTTGGAGCTCATCTCGGTTCTCTAGTTTACAAATCCATCGACAATGCTGCTAACCGCAACGTTAGTATCAGGTAAACCAGTACAAACACACACAGTTTCTTTGTCTGAATCATAGTTAAGATCATTTCTTGGAGCCAACTGTTTTTAGTATATTAGATCATGGAATGTTGACAAATGATAAATGTTTGTGCATAGACTATTATCTCATTCAGGAGTATATCCAGAATATACCAAAGAACCATCTGATCTTGCTTATGGAAGACCAAACGTGAAGAATGTGACTTTGCTACTAAGCAAGTGGTACGGCTCAGGGATTGTTCATGCCAAGGTTTGGATTTCAGATGATCGCGACGTGTACATCGGATCTGCCAACAATGACTGGAAATCTCTAACTCAGGTAATGTCTAAAATACACGTTGGAATCGTGTAGAAACAATGCCAACTCTTTGGATGTTGCCAGGTCAAAGAAGTTGGCATCTACTTAAGTGGATGTTCACGAATTGCTAGAAAGATCAAAACTTATTTCGATAACTTGTGGAGATTAGCCTCTCTTGACTCTTCAGTTCACACGAGAAATGTATCAGACCAACAATGGCTGATCAATAGAACTGTTCCTTGCTGGTCACGTTTTATACCTAACAACGCAAGATGCAAGTAATGTGCACTAAACCAAAAACAATACTTCTTTTTTATCTTACTAGAGAGTGAGTTGTTTCTCTTTTTTTTTCCAGGTAACCTCTTCCAAGTTACATAGAGACACCTAATGTTCAACCTGGTTATCCTCCACTATCTGATCCTGAGATGTTCAATATCGACATCGAAACTCTCCCTAGAAACCACTCTTGTCAGGAACAGCAACCGAGTTATCTATCTTTTGCACCACCAGAGGTTAAAAACCAAGAAAATTTTATAACATTTCAACCCTCTTTTCTTGTATATGTGATATGGTTTTGGCTTCTTGAATATATATAGCTTTTGTTTGGAAGCCATCAATCTGATGAACAAGGATGTGTAGATACAATTAAATCTGTAGTGGAAGGAGGAACAGTGAGGATCAATACAATGGATTGGCTTGGCCAGTCTCAGTACACTAATCCTACGGTTTACTGGTCATCCCTTTCTTCTGCGGTTTCCGAGGTACTAAACCTGTTCTTGATGATCTTTTACTCGCCTGAAATGACAAAATATGAAATACATAAGTTGAAATGGCAGGTTGTCTTCGCCAAGAATGCCAAGGTGAAGATCCTAGTAGCATATTGGGGTCATTTCATTCAGGCCACTGATGGTTACTTGAGGTCGCTGCTCTACTCCAATGTTCTTTGCTCATCTTCCTCTGTGAAAAGCAAGTGTTTTGGCCAAGTGGAGATCAGATACTACATGGTTCCTGGTTTTAACATGACAGGACCTGGGGTCAGAAACGGGACTAAAACCGGAAACATGTTTCCAGATTACACGAGGGTGAATCATGGGAAGTATGTGGTCAGCGACGTTAGGGCTCACATAGGAACCAGCAATCTGGTTTGGGATTATTTTTATGCCACAAGTGGTGTGAGCTTTGGAACATACAATGCAGAGATTGTGTTGAAGCTTCAGGAGATCTTTGATGCAGATTGGAACTCTCCATATGTAGTTCCAGTTCAAGAATTTGGACAAGATGTTTAAATATTACTTCTTGCAAAGAAGTCTTCAATTAATTTATATCAGATTTCAAACTTAGGGTATTATATTTCAGACAAATCTTTAGTGACCATTGCATGATCTCAGTTATTAGGAATGATCATTCTAAATTCTGATAGTTTCTAATTGATTAACTATGTCCAAAACCTTAGTCTACATAGATGTGTTACTGAATAAAAAACTTTCATACACAAATCAATCTAGCTATCAGAATTATAAACCGTATAATGGAGTATTTTTTATTGATCTTAGATTAATGTAAATAACCTATTTTGGATGATCACACAACTTTTCGAAAGAGATAAAAAAAGTTACTGAAATCTATTCGTGCTTAAGTTAACTATAAGAATCCCTAAGGCCAAAGACTTCTACTACATGGATTCACCCAAATTACATGAGCAACAAAATTTATTGAGTCCATTATTTTAAACACGATGGTAAAGGATATATGATTATGATCGTAAACATGGTCTAGTTAGGGGATATTTTCGGTATATTATTAAAGGAAAATTAGACGTAGCATTTTGTGTAGGACTCACATTTTGGTTGGAGTAGGACCGAAGGAAGGTCGTTGGAATTAGAAGTGCACAAAAGACACAAAGACACATATATAGATAGATTGAAACATGAAATGGGGCCAACAGCAGATGACGGGTAAGCCGTTAGGTAATTAGTACCACATAATTGCCTTCATCCTTATTCAATCTGTTATACGTCACTGTTCCTTTGTTTTACACCACACACACACCAACCGGGTTAGGATATTGCAGAACCAAATTATTGTGGATCGAGCCATTTTGTGCGTATATGATATGTCTAGGGTACAAGTAATATATTTGTTTGTGTTATTATAATTGTGGAGTTGATTCCGTGTTTCATTAGTTGAATAACCTTATTTTGGGATAGAGTTTGGTGGTCCGGTGATAATATTGGTGCATGTTCCATCTATTTCAGCTTAACTTGTATTCCATGCATCCAAGGCTAAACAATGCATGATTGATTCATAGCACTTACAAACATTATCTTTTACCTTTTCTCTCTTTTTTTGTTTGTATCTACTCTTTTCATTTTTTTATGGATGGGTTTATATGACATCTACACGATAGGGTTAACTGTTTGAGTCATCTATTATATTTTTGATATAGTAATATATGGGGAAAATCGCATTTTAAACCCTCGGAGTGACACTTAGTAGCAGTTTAAACCTCCAAGATTTTTCACTCACACTTCAAACCCTGAAATTACAAAATTTATCATATCAAACCTTCAAGTCGTTTCCCGCGCCTGAGCCAACGCACCACTTGACGGTACTGTTCACGGAGTTTAAAACATTAAAAACGTGTGTCGTTTTTTAATTAAAAAAACAGCAGAGCACAAAAAAAAACCCCATCTCTCCCAAATCGATTTAGGGATCTGGGTTTCACAATAAAAAAAATAAAAACAGAGGAAAGGTGATAGAAACAGAGACAACGATAGAGCTTCCACAACGACCTCATCACCAACATCTTCATTTACATTCGGACTCTCATCAGTGACAGCTTGATTGTTTATCGGATCCACATCTGAAACATCTCTATTATCTGTCTGCTTATCATCTTCACCAGCATTGTTTTCTGTCCACTTCTCATCCTCTGATTCTTCTGGCTCGTGATCTTCTTTAGGCCTCTCGACTTCATTCTCACTGTAGTCATCGTCCTCATCACCTCTCTGAGCATCTTCTCGTTGGCTGCTAGGCAAGTGAATAACTCCCTCTATGTGTTCTGAACATTCATGTTCAATAAACACTTCAACAATTTCTAGACCTAACTTTCCAGCAGACCTTAGCGATCCCATCTCTTCATTCATGCTATCATAGACATATTTCAGATTCTTCATGTCTTCTTTTTCCGACTTAAACCAGATGATTCCAATAGGTGCTGTAATTTGTCCTTCTATTCTGCAGAAATTAACAAACTTATCCCACACAATCTCATCAAGCTTCCACTCGACACTTATACTCCCCAATTCCCCGAGGTACTCATAAGAATCATCAATCTTCTTGACTGAACCACCATAATGAATCTTCAGTTCAATTTCTCTTGAATCCCTATAATAAAAGTGAATCAATTATAAGATTTTGATATGGATGAGTCTGTCTACTAGAGAAATGGAGAAGTGGAGAAATGGAGAAATGGAGAAATCAATTAACTAAAGACTTACCCCATTTTCGTTCATCAATTTAAAGAGAAGAAATGGAGTACCCAAGCTTCTCTATCGTTGCCTCTGTTTCTATCATCTTTCCTCTGTTTTTATTTTTTTTATTGTAAAACCCAGATCCCTAAATCTATTTGGGAGAGATGGGTTTTTTTCTTTTGTGCTCTGCTGTTTTTTTAATTAAAAAACGACACACGTTTTTAATGTTTTAAACTCCGTGAACAGTACCGTCAAGTGGTGCGTTGGCTCAGGCGCGGGAAACGACTTGAAGGTTTGATATGATAAATTTTGTAGTTTCAGGGTTTGAAGTGTGAGTGAAAAACCTTGGAGGTTTAAACTGATAGTAAGTGTCACTCCGAAGGTTTAAAATGCGATTTTCCCGTAATATATGCATAATATTTACTGTACATGTATGATTATTTGTTTTGTTTTTAGAATTGATGATCGATGCAATCATGCAACAACCACTTCGGCATGTGCATGTCACAGTTTTTAATTATTCCATCTTAATTTGTATGAGATTTCTAAAAACTATTATTTCATCATATATAGTTATATACCATCTCTTATATGAAACAAGAAAGATAATTAATGTAGAATCACGTTCCCAAAAAAATGTTAAAAGAAAAATTAATGTAGAATCATTTTTATTATATGTAACATATTGTATATATTCTTAGCAACCTAGCTTTCTTTTGAACCTAGCAACCTAAATTTTCTGATCTTATTTGAGAGAATTAGTGTAATACCTATATTGGAGATCTATATTAGGAAAGTATCCATTGATTGATATTATAGATCAAGAGCATACAATTCGGTTTCTATAGTTACTAAATTGTCCTTCTCTTTGACATGATGTTCAGTAATTGTGTCAGTTTGTCTGACTTCTGAAGATACATACCTGATATCATAGGTTCCTATTTAGTATCTTAGGCCTCCAGCTATATGACTTCTCTTCCACTCGTTTGCTCGGTTTAGTGTGCTAAATAATGTAGCATTGCTTTCTTTTTTATCTTACCTCCGTTCTCTTTTTTTTTTTTCATTTTATTTTCTCCTACTTCATATTTCTTCCTACCGTTTATCTCTAAGAACACACTGCTCTCTTTTCTTTTTCATGATACAGTTTAGATTTTTATATTTAAACATACACAGAAAATAAAGCTTCTGTAAAATCATATATATTCTCGTTATCTCATTTCTTTCTTCTCAGGTTTTTTTATTTTTTTTTCATTCATTCCATTTACGATATTAATCCATAAATAAACGGGAAAATTGACCACTAAACATGTTACACAAAATATTAGAGAGTTATCAAAATTTTGTAACAAAATACTAAATTTGTTAACATGTTATAAAATATGTTAGCGAGTTAACAAATATTGTAACATGATACAAAATTTGTTAACTGTAAAATAACATCAACTATAATCTCGTTAACATGGTACACAATTTGTTAACATTAAAATAACATCTACTTTTACTAAGTTTATGATAGAACTACATTATAACTCATCAATAATTGGACCACCAACATTTTACAAAATATGTTAGCGAGTTAACAAAAATCGTAACAAGATACAAAATTTGTTAACATGTTAAAAAAATTGTTAACATGTTACGAAATATGTTAGTGAGTTAATAAATTTTGTAATATGATACAAGATTTATTAACATTAAAATAACATTAACTATAAAAATGCATAACCTTATTTCAAATTTAGATAGTCATAGTGAAAATTTTACCAAAAAATCACTTATGAACTTGTGTAACTAATATCGTGCAACAAGTTAAATATTTGTTAACCTAAATGTTAACTATTGAAAATAAAATCAAGAATTTGCTCGCCTCCTCTTAATCTTCATCTTGATTCTTTAAAAACTTTCCAGTTTTAGGTAGAATTTGCTTGCCTCCTCTCAATCTTCATCTTCATTCTTTAAGAATCTAATTCTTTAAGATTATGTAACTGGCAGCGAATAGAATGTTAAAAAAAAAGAATTTGATTAAAAAACTTAATTCGAGAAGATGAACAGAAAAAAAAAACAAAAGAAGAACAAAAAGAAACTAAAGAAAAAATGAAAAGAGCTTCGATCGAGGAAGAAGAAAAAGAGGATAGAGGAAAAAGAAAACTAGAACTAGGATAATAAGAGATATATATAGAAAGCTAGAAGACTGACAACCACACTGACACAACATGAAAGCTGACAACACTTTGACACACCTAGTAAGCTACCAGTAGGGTCAAAATCGGAACAAAAATATTTACTTCACCTCAAAAGTACTTCGCTAATTACGGGTGTGTTTATGGGCATAGCAGCCAATTTTCCCATCTTATTTTAGGGACCTATATCTAACTCCTGTGATTTGCGCATATAACACTTTTCCAGAATGTTTGCATTACGCAATACTAGATGCAATGACAATTAAACTATTGGACTCCTCGAAGTTTCGTAATGTATCTTCCTCATTTAAAATGGATTTTGTCGTGTATTTGTTCTTTTTTCTTTTAATAAACCGTGTATTTGTTCTTTGAAATTACTCTTTCTATAATTTGACTTTGGAATACAATGAAAGGTGGATCGTTCTGGACTCTCTGCGACACAAACACGTGCCTGTTCTTGTCAAAACTCACCAATTATCTGCAAGTTTTGTGTCCGATACTTTTTCTCTATCACGCAAGCTAACGTTATCTTATTCACTTGTCAAATCGTCATGTGTGGCTAATTTGTAGCTAAACTCTCCCACTGAAATCTGTAAAATACTGCCGGTGAACTACAAAATGTTATTAAATATGTCCTGGACCTGGTCAAAGTAACGTATTTTAGTTTCAAAAGTAATTAAATTAATTGTAATAATTTGCATATGCTGAGTGACACAATATCTCAATTTGCTAAACATGAAAAATGGCACGAAGTTCTTGTTGTTTACGTTAAATCATGTGCTAAAAAGGACAAAATGTCATTGATTAGTAGTGCTACTAGATATTTTGATATACTCTGTTACATGAATACAATAAGCATTAGATTCAACCGACTTTAAATTACTCATGTAAAGCTTAAAGTTAAAATTCCAGTTTTCCTATTTTATTACGTTTTTAAATATTTAAATATAATTAGAGATAATATTTTTTGTTGACATATTAGTAGATGTTTATGTTTTTGAAGCCCCCCTTAATTGATATTTTGAAGAATATTTATCATGTTATAATGCTTTCTACTTGATATTTTGATATGAAATGATTTACTTAATAAAATCAGAAATGAAAACATAAAATAACATCTAAATTCCAGTTATGTTTCATATGATTTTATGTTAGCATTATTAATAATAATTGTATTAGCTTTAATATATGTCTGGCCTTTAATCATTCCTAAAGTTTAAGCAAACCACATTAGTATCAGTTATGCAACATACTAGTACACAACTTCAATTTTAAAATAAAATCTCTTGTAATTCTTCATATCAACGGAGGCTAAAACTTTACGTTCACATATTCATGTAAATTAGTATAAACATTTAACCATTCTTTGGGTCAAACAAACATTATGTGAACACTAAAATGTACGACTAATTTAAGTTGATTAAGGTGTTAAAAAGGGTCCCTAATATAAAACCATGATTTACAAAAATCTCCCCGAGTCTAATAATAACATTAACAAGCGATTAAACAAAACAAAATTAACAGCTTCACATTACTATCATTATATTCTCTCACAGTCACTACCAGAGTTTTCATCGCTAATATAATTATTATCATTACTGTCACTAATATTAATATTATTATTATTATTGTCACCGTGCCACGACCACACGATGTCCTTCAACGCCGGCCTGACCTGTTCCTCATACAACTTGTTATACTCCAGAGTGTCTCCAGCCGATTTACACAGCTCCACGACGGCAACCTCCGGCGCAACCTCGAAAACCTCCGCCGTCACCGATATCTTCCCCTTCCTCCCCTCCGTCTTCCCCTGCATCCTCACCATAAAATCCTTCGTCCTCTTCACTTCCATCCCCATCTCCTTCCCGATCCCTTCCATCTTCGCCGCTATCTCCGCCGCCGACCGCCGCGACGTGAACACCGACCTCACCTTCCTCTTGCTCTCGAACAGGCTCGACAGATCGAACCCCGACGACATCGACGAGATGAACTCGAACGCGTTGAAAAACTTCGCCGTCACCGCCGTCGCCGCCGTCACCGCCGTCGCCACCGTCACCGCCGTCGCCGGCGCTCCCTCCTCCTCCTCCGCCGCGTCGTTTCCCGGCGAGTTTATCACCGCCGTCATCGGAGATTTAAAGCTTTTACGAAACCACGGCGTGCGCGTGATCGCCGGGATGGAGATCCGGCGATCGGGATCGACGACGAGGAGCTTCGAGACCAGCCTCCTCGCCTCCGGTGAGAACCACGGAGGGAACTCGAACTCCGCCTTGAAGATCTTTCTATACATGTTCATGAGATTCTCTTCCTGAAACGGAAGGTATCCAGCTAAGAGCACGTACAAAACGACGCCGCACGACCAAATATCAGCTTTCGCGCCATCGTACCCTTTCTTACGTAAAACCTCTGGCGCCACGTAAGCAGGGGTCCCGCACTGGGTGTGGAGCAGCCCGTCTTGGAGAAGCTGCTCGGGGAGAGCGGAGAGACCGAAGTCTGAGACCTTGAGATCTCCGTTCTCGTCGACGAGGAGATTCTCAGGCTTGAGGTCTCGGTGAGAGACGCCTCTGCTGTGGCAGAAATCGACGGCCGAGATCAGCTGCTGGAAGTACCTGCGCGCCGCGTCTTCTTTGAGCTTTCCTTTGACGACTTTTGCGAAGAGCTCGCCGCCTCTGACGAACTCCATGACGAAGAAGATCTTCGTCTTCGTCGCCATGACTTCTTTGAGCTCGACGACGTTGGGGTGGCGGACGAGCCTCATGATGGAGATCTCGCGCTTGATCTGGTCCATCATCCCGGGGCGTTTCATCACGTGGTCTTTGTTGATGATCTTGATCGCCACGCTCTCGCCGGTGGTGATGTGTTTTGCGTGGTAGACTTTGGCGAAGGTTCCTTTGCCTAAAAGCCTTCCCATTTCGTATTTTCCGAACAGAACAACACGCCGTTCTTCCTCCATGAAACGTTTTTCTTTTTCTTTTTGCTTTAGAATGGTTTGGTTGATGATGCAGGAATCCGTGAGCATATAGTAACTTTGCGGAGGTAGAATGATTCCATAGTCAGCAAAAAAACAGTTATTACCAGAGAGAGAGGGATGCTAATGAATGATAGAAGCTTTGAATTGGTGGTTTGGTTATAAGAAACTTGATGGCCCCTTGTAAATATATATTCAGTGGGGGTTATGAGATTCCCACAAGAAAGAGACTCTTAAATCAAGCAAAGCCGCGGTTTAGTTGCAGATTATATAGGGGTATATTCTCCAATATGATAAGTTTTATACCTTTTATATTTAGTAAAATATTTAATTGTATCAGTTTAACGCTAATTAGATATTAATATATCATGAAATCTTTCAGTTACACCTTTTTCTTTATATATTTATTTTGATTTTTATCAAGAAGTTTTAGTACCGATTATACCCAGAATCTCTCTCTGCAATGTTAGACCATGATTATCCCACATATCCATAATGGGTATCTTGATCATAAATTAATAATATTTAAGGAATAAAGGTGTTGAAGAGATTGAACAAAGAAACTTGATATTTTGATGTTTCCATTGATAGTTTCTTGATTTGGGTTTCTTTTAAAATAAAATAATATTAATTTTTTTTTAAAAATATTTTTTTTATTAAATATAAAACATAATAAAAGATAACATTGAAAACATAATTTTTTAAAAAAACATAAAACAAAGATTAATAAAATTCAAACGAGATTTATTTAAAAGAAACTTCGGAGATCAGTTGTTGCCTTCATCATGTCCACATCTACACCATATATGTTGAACCAAATCATCTTTGAGTCGTTGATGCAACTGTCTATCAGGAATTGTTATTTCAACATTAATCATTGTTCCGACAGTTGAAGGGGCTGTAGAAAACGTGTCATCGGAGTCTTCTCTTTCTCTCCACTCTGAATCATCTACTTGCGTGTATCCATCTCGTTCGTCTTGTACTATCATATTATGGAGTATGATACATGCTCGCATTATCTTTCCAATTTTGACTCTATCCCAAAACAAGACTGGATTTTTAACAATGGCAAAGCGAGCTTGCAAGACTCCAAAAGCACGCTCGACATCTTTTCGGTAAGCTTCTTGCCATTGAGCAAATAGAACTGCTTTGGGTCCTTGTGGTAGAGGAATAGATTGGATAAAAGTTGCCCATTTCGGATATATACCATCGGTAAGATAGTAAGCCATATCATATTGCCTTCCATTGACATAGAAAGTAACATTCGGAGCTTGCCCGTTTATTATGTCATCAAAAACCGGGGAACGATCAAGAACATTGATATCATTTAATGTACCTGGAAGTCCAAAAAAACGCATGCCATATCCAGAGATCGTATGAAGCAACTGCCTCTAAAACAATTGTTGGTTTACCCGAACCACGAGCATATTGCCCTTTCCAAGCACTGAGACAATTCTTCCACTCCCAATGCATACAATCGATGCTTCCTATCATCCCCGGAAACCCACGACACTCTGCAACATAAAGTAGACGTTGAAGATCAGCCTCTGTTGGTCTTCTTAAGTACTCTTCGCCGAACAAATTTATTATTCCATCCACAAAGTTTTCAACACATAACCGAGTTGTTGACGAACCGAGCCGGAGGTATTCATCGACGGTATCAGCTGCAGAACCATACGCCAAGACACGAATGGCGGCGGTACACTTTTGTAGTGGAGAGAGACTTTTCCTTCCGAGAGCATCATGTGTTTCCCGAAAATATTGAACTTCGTTGGAGAGTCAATCAACAATGTGCATGAACAATGACTTGTTCATTCTAAAACGTCGTCGGAATAAATTAGAAAGATACGTTGGAGTCTCGCTGAAATAATCGTTCCATAAACGAATATGTCCTTCTTCACGATGTCTTTCAATATAAGCTCGTTTTTTTCTTTTTTGTCTTCGTTCTTCTTGATCAAGATGAATGGTTAAATTCTCAGAGACTTGATTAAAAGCTTCATCAAAAGTATCATCAAAAGCATCATCAAAAGCTTCATCTAAATTATTTTGAGAAGAAGAAGCCATTAAAAAGAAATGATGAATTGCTATTAAAGAGAGAAAATAGAAATGAAAGTGATTAAGAAGAGATGATGACTTGTTATTAAAAAGAATATGAAAGTGATTAAGAAGAGATGATGACTTGTTATTAAAGAGAGAAAATAGAGAAAGTGATTACACTTGAGAGATATAGAAGAACAAGACTTGAGAGATATAGAAGTTTGATCTTGATAGTTTCATTTATAGACTTTGAGTTGCACGATATGTTTAATAATACATACAAAGAAACACAAAGTCCGTGAACTCTACTCTCTACTGTCTCTACTCTCTACTCTATTGTCCTTTTCCTTGTCTACTGTCCGTGACTCAACTTTACAAAGTCCGTGAACTTGAAACTGTCTCTGGTGTATCTCTCAACTCTTCGAAGTCCGTGACTCAACTGTCTCTGTCCACATCATTTGTCCGTTTCATCTACTGTCTGCAAAGATACAAAGAAACACAACTCATTAAACTGAGGAACAACAACAAAGAAACACAACAATTTCATATATTAAACAAGTTCATATATTAAACAGAGGAACAACAACAAGAACATGATCAACTTAACTAAAACAAACTCTTAAACAAATTCTTAAAACATGCAAGACAACACTTAAACAAACTCTTAAACTAGTTAAATAACAACTCATCAATGAGCTTTTTCTTTAGAGCAACTTCAGACTTATCTAAGGCTTCTTTCTTTGCAATTAAGCTCTCAAGTAACCGCTTTGTTGTTACCCTTTCCTTGGAGACCAAGTCTTTCTGTTTTATTTCCCACATGCCCTCAAACTTTGAAAGCGTTTCCTTCAAGTGGCCATTCTTCCCATTCTTCTTCAGCTTAGCTTTTGCTGCCTTAACACCCGGGGGACGCTCCTCCACATTCATTGTGTCAAGTGCGGGTGAACTCTCAGACGCAGAACCATCGTCTAACTTCTTCCTTTTACTGCTTCCAGCTCCTTTATCTGTAGGAACGGTACACCATTTTTGATCATACCGAAGCTCCTTCCAAGCATGCTCAAGAAGAAATTTTTTTCCGCCTCTGTTGAAGAAAATTTCATGAGCTTTGTTGAGAACATCATTCTCATTTTGCCCACTAGTCTTCCCTCTAGTTGCTGCTTCAAAAGCCCCACAGAACTTGTTCACTTGTGTATTGATCTTGTGCCAACGCTGCTTGCAGTTTCCTTCTTCTCGGTGGGCACCGGCTGCAATCTTGGGACTTGCCGCAAAGTAAGCGGCTATCCTTTTCCAAAATGCCCCTTGCCGTTGCTCATTTGCCACCACTGGATCTTTGCTTGTGTTAAGCCAGGCGCTGATGAGTACTATATCTTCAACAGGCGTCCACATCCTCCGTGGTTCCTTCCGTGCAGGACTCTCTTCAGGGTTGCTATTTTCTTCAGTTACTTGAGTCCCAAAGACAGGGACTTGCGATGCACTATCTTCAGTTTCTTGAGTCCCAAATACACCATGTTGACTCGTAAGGAGATCAACATAGCGAGTACTCTGCGAATATGGATAGGAATCCATCCCCTAGATGTTGTCAAGAAAGATAGAAAGAGAAGAAGAAGCTAAAAAGAAAGAAGGAAGAGAAGAAGAACCTATGTTCGAGACAGAAGAGAGAAAGAGAAGAACACAGTCTTAAATACATGAAAACAACTCGAATTTGAGTTGACACACAACTAACACATTCATCACACAACCTAGCCATTACACCTATTTATTACTAACATAACTACAATTTATCACTAAGCAAACAATTAAAACCTAACAGACATTTAAGAGCTCAATAAATTCTAGAGAGGTAGACATTTACCTGTAAAGCTCAGACATTGCTCTTCTGCTTTGAGGATCCTTCCTCTTGTACTGTGGATCCACGCAGCCTAAAACACAAACACACAAGCTTTGCTTTTAATACAGGAAACAACAGAAGCAGAGGAAACTGGAAACACAAACACACAAGATTTAACACAAACACACAAGCTTTAATCATTAAGTCGATTTCCTCAATGAGTTATAAACATATATAATTTGATCAATTAATTTCTCTCTTATCTTTATAACAAATGATTTTTTTTTTTTGGAAACACTAACAAACGATTTAATCAATGAATTTATAATTGAACCATGGAAATTGATATACATTTTGAATACTGAAAAGCACAGAAGCTTTTACCTTTGCTTCGAGGAGAGCCACCGTGAAGAGCTCTATCGCCGTTGTCACCTTCCAGAAGAGCTCCGTCGCCGTCGAGGAGAGCTCCGCCTCCATCAACTACAGCTCCCTCGCCATCCGAGACACCAAATCGAACAAAACAAAAATAAAGAGAGAGATTAGAGATTACGATCTCGATCCTATATAATCTCTCACATGCATGAAACAAACGAAGAACAAGTTGAAGGGTCATTACCTTTCGAAGCTCGAGCCACCGAGTGAAAGCTCCGCTCGGTCGCCGTCGAGGAGGCACACCGAGAGACAGAAGGTCGAGAACCGGCTCAATCAACCGATCAAACCATCAAGAGGCTCAATCGCATGCATCATCGATCAAATCGCCACAGAAATCGCCTTCGGCGAGAGGATTCGAGAGAAAGAAAGAGAGAGAGAGAGAGAGAGAGAGAGAGAGAGAGAGAGAGAGAGAGAGAGAGAGAGAGAGAGAGAGAGAGAGAGAGAGAGAGAGAGAGAGGGAGAGAATGACGAGTTTCACGCGTAAAACGCGTAACCGAACGACCAGCCTCTTTCGTCTTGACACGCGTCCACCAGGAAGCGTTGTTTCACGAGACGACGAAACCACCGTCTCTTTGGTTTTTTTTTTTTTTTTTTTAATCAGTAATTAAGGAAGATACCCCTCAATACACGGCGATAATCATGGTCTTAGAGCAACTTTAATGGTGAATTTGTAAAACATAGGTTCTTAAAAATAAAATAATAATATTCAAATTAAATAATTAAGTTTTGATTTAAATTAAAACATTATATTACTTAAATAAGGACATGTGGCAAAATAATGTATTTAGAGATTTTTAGAAGTACAGAGATTTGAACTTTTACCTTTTCTTTCTTTAATTTCTTTTAATTTTTTTCTTTTCTTTTTCTGGTTAGATCCCTTTAGCATCTTCTTGTTGGAGGTGTTCTAATCCAACCCAAAGAAATCAACGCTCCTCCCAAACAGAAATTCAAACTATGTATTTTAGCATTTAAAAAGTTTCGCTAAACCAAAACCCGCATAATATTTTTCAAAAGTCAATAAATATGGTCTGATTGAGTGATTACTCCTCTTGAGTTGTAATCCGAAATTCATTGATGATTTTCATATTTGCTGATCCGAGAGATCATTCGTTTACTTTTCCAACTATAGGAAGGAAACATGTATGTGCCTGTTCTAACAAGAGACAGGTCTCCTTGCCAACATTTTACTGTGCTTAGTCTTTTACAGCGTTTTTGAACGTATTGTAATTTTTTTAATATTTGAACTTACTATAGTATATGACTAAACTTTCCGTAATTCAAATTTTGAGACTTGAAACTATCGTGATGTGTAGTAATAGTTTACTAATGTTTTTTAAAAGTACTTATGACACATTATTGTGGTAAGTATATGTTTGTTGTTCATCGACAAATTATTAATATAAAGTATTAATCAGTGCATTCCATCATTTTTCTCAAACATTCTCGATATCTTTAATTAAATATAATAGGGCCTAGAATATAATAACGAAAGTATTTTATTAAAAGGAGGATATTTTCGACAAAAAGGATATATTTATTTACGACGATACCTAATAGTTTGTGGCCAATGATCAGCCAAATTCCTACAGATTTATTAAAAATTAAATTAATTTCAATAATCCCCTTCAACGCTCCGATGTCTTTCTTTTGTTCCCTTCTCTTTTTATTTTATAAAATTAATAATTCCTTCCACCTGAAAACTTCTGTGGTAAATACATGATGATAAAAAATCTCTAAATTCACATCTATAAACTCCTGTGCTATCTCTGAATGTAACCTAGCAGTTATATACTAGGTATAAATTTACTTATTTTCAAGAACTTAATCCATTCATATGTCATCAGATTTCAAGATAAACCTATAAGTTCCTTTATAACAATAGTCCCAAAAACTCATGGCTCGCGAATTATCTACTGTTACAACGAGACACTGTCTTTGATTGGATCAAGATGGAGGTGGGAAATGGCGAGACTTGCTATTTCTGGTCTAGTAACTGGTCACCGTTTGGGAGCATTGCAAAATACCTTCGAGGAGAGAATTCTCGTACCACTGGAATACCTGCAGATACTACTTTGGCGGAGCTATGGGAGGTGGACTGCTGGCTACTACCTCCAGCAAGATCGGAACCACAAGTTAACGTTCAATCTTATCTCTCTACTCTCCTGCTAACTGATGCGGCAGATACATTTCAGTGGAGGCCGCAGGGACAACACTCGAAAGCTTACTCAACAAGGGCAATCTACAATCTTTTGCGTGCCACTAATCAGCAAGTCTCTTGGTCCAAGGAAGTTTGGTTTTCTCAGGGAACTCCGAGACATAAGTTCTTGACTTGGCTCTTTGTTCTAAACAGATGCCCCACAAAAAATAGAATGGTGGAGTGGGGGCTTAATGTTGATCCTGTCTGCATCCTATGCAACTCGGATCTTGAATCCAGGGACCATTTGTACTTCTCTTGCTCTTACACGGAGGGAATCTGGAACTTCATCGCTGCGAAATCAGGTATGACGCCGGTCATTACAGAATGGAATGCCATCTTAGCAGTTCTGGGAAAGCTTAAGTCTCCATCGCACGCAAGGCTACTACCTCTCTTGGCGTGGCAGGCTTCTATTTACTGCATCTGGGGGGAGCGAAATGGGAGACTGCACCGAAGTAGATTTCGAACTTCAGCAGCTGTCATAAAGGAGATTCACACTATGATAAAACTCAAGATTGCTACCATCAGACTGGATGATCCTCAACTCGCTTCTGCCATGTTCCAAACTTGGATTTCTTGATCATTTCCTCATCATCATCATCATCATCTGATCTCTATTTTGCTAAATATTTCACTTGGGCAAGTGCAATAGTTAGTGAATGTTTTGTACTGCTGTAGTTTCAAGTTCGGTTCTTTTCAAGGATATGCCACTAAGCTTGGCTTTGTAAAACATTTGTTTTTCTTATGCATTTTAATAGAAAATATTTTAGCAAAAAAAAAAAAAAAAAAAAAAAAATAGTCCAAAGATTTTGGTAAAAGAGATTAGTATTGTTGACTGAAATTTTGAATCGAAACAAATAACGATGACGCAATGGTAGCATTTGTTTGTAGCTATAGTTGGCGAAGATATTTTCCGCGGCCGAATAATTAAACTTGTCATTGGCTCCTACCTTAATTTTTAAATCTTACTGCACAATTAGTGACTAATATTGTATGCATCTATAGAACAAAGTTTATACGTCGGCTGCAAAGGGACAAGCAAGATATGCGTCAATTTCGTCATGATGTTTTGGATCCTTGTTTTTGATGATAAGGAATTGGAACTGTAACGACGTTGATTGATTTGCTAATGCTCTAAACACGATTAGTTTATTTACACGTACACAAATCCTGTGATTTTGTTTGATCCAGCTGGCTTATTTCACTAATATCCTTTTAACCATTATGTCACTAATGTCATTTCATTGCTTGTTTTGAAACTTTAATACATGGGCCTTATTTTGATATTTCATTTCTTGTTGAAATATCACTGGGCCTGGGTCTTGGATACGTTAATAGTTTTTTTCAGATTTGATTGTTGGATGACGTTTCGGTTAAAGAAAATTTTGAAGTAAGTCTCTCTTTCATTCTTTCAAGTTGTCCATTGTCTTAAATCCTTCCTTTTTGAAGAACTGTCTTAGCTCGTTTGACAAGAAATTGATCGTAAAAACAGTTTACTCTTTTCAAATTTTATCATTATCCATCAAATATAACATTTGAACTTGGTGTTGTTTTTCTTTTCTTGAAATTTCTAGAGGTTATGAGTCCGAAAGTCTGTACACCCTTGTCCAAGTTGCTCAGTTAGTTCTTCTTTTCTTTACTTTCCTTGGACCTAATAAAGCTTATGAGCCATTTTGTTTTCAGTTTTATTTTCCATCTTAATAAGCTCTTTCAACCATGGATGATGATAATCTTGCTTTGAAATTTCTTTCAGAAAGCTACATTTTAAGAGACTTATAGTGCTTTGCTATAAACGGAGAAACTGTAAGGAGATAATGAGAGTAAGGTCTGAAACACGTGGTCGATGGGTTTGGTGTGCCTAAACCAAAACGCTTAAATTCTAGTCGGGCTTTTAAAACCCATCGCTTCTCTTATAAAATCTCGAAAGAAATAATGACTGACAATCAAGAAGCAAAACTAACAAGTCTCGTACACAATAGAATGCTGTACCTCAAAGTTTAGGCGTAAAAGCTTTGCGGTCTCCTCAAAGTGATCCGTGAGTAACACTTAAAGACAAAGAGGATATTTTGCTGAAGAAACAAAATGTTAAAAGAAAATTTAAACGGTTTCCAGTTTCAACTGAAGCAAATAGATGAAATGGCTCATCGAGTCTTACATTGTTCGATTGTTTAGGTCTCTGCCAGATTTGTCAGCCAAAGAGCCTCCGAAATTATCCTTTGTATGATCTCCCCCATTGTCACATGCTGTTTTAGAATCATCATGAAAGACTGAAAAATGATTTGAGGCAACAGAGTAGAAAGAAAGATACAGTACTACATGAATCAAGAAGTTCAAACAAACCTGTATCACCCTTATCTTGAAAAGTATATAGATTTCGGGGATTAATGTTGATGTAAAGATGTCCGTCCTGAAGTAGTCGCTGACGTAGTTGCTGAAGCAGACGTCGTAGTGAGTGGTGAAGACCATGTGGAGTCGAGATGCTGAGCTGGAGTCGTGTAGACTTGGAGAGCAAGGGAGTATCTTGAAGAAAAGGCAAAGAGGAATAAACTTGGGGAGCAAGTTTATGACTTAAAGGAAGAGGAATAAGTGCATTTCAAGAAAAGGAAAGTTGCACTTATTGATATGGAAGATGTCCATATTATGGTTCTTTGGAGACTAGGGTTTCGGGAACGTGGAGTTAGTATAAGATAGCTATGTGGTCGTCTGTAGAGAGACATAGACACAGAGGCTGATCTTATAGAGAGAGAGAAGCGCTTGGAAGTATTCTGGGTCGTGCTGAAGCAGGGGCTGAAGTACTTGACGTTGGAGAGACATAAGCGGGTAGCTTAGGAATTGTTCAGTAGCAGCTGTTAGGGTGTTAACAGCCTAACGAGGCTGATTAAGCAGAACTTGTAATAGGGTTTACAATGCGATTTCTAATAAAGTTATTGGGTGTGCTTGTGTATTTTATCTCTCTTGATTTACCTTCTGCATTACTATTGTTTATGTCGTCTTTGCACTTATAATTAATGGCTCATTAATTATTAATTACAACCATCAATATTCAATCAAACCCGTATCTCCCTTATCTTGAAAAAAATATTGCATTATTCGTTTGTGTGGACACTTTTCTAATCATTTCCTGATTATCAATATATAAATTTATCATGGAATAATTCCATGCAACCCATGAACCAATAATGACAACGAGATCTATTATCAGATTCTATGATTGATTGATGGATAAAGACTACTCTTTCAAAAAAAGCGGCCGATGCACAAGGTCCACTCGTTCCCGAAATCATCCTGCTCTAACTTTTGTCCGGTATCTCGCAAATTGCGTATAAGTACAAATGTATAGGAGATTATCTCCTCCAAGCTTGTATCTAATCTGTTAAAATTTCGAGTATTCAAATCAGATAACTTCATATAAAATCAGAACTGTATTCAAAATGGTTCCGAATATCCTACTTTTTCGAAATTCAAAAATGCTTAAAATAAGATTCAGAATGCAGTTACCCTAAAATTTATAGGTCGTGTATGTATGATTTCTTCTATATAGTCCCAATATATAACTATATCAACCGGCTCACATGTGTTATTTATTATAAGTTTACAACTGGATTTCCCATAAATTGCATTTGTAATATCGAAACAGGCTCAAATGTAATAAATGTAGCTAGGGCCGGAAGCTTATGTAAGTTACAACGTCATCTCAATGACAAAAGTTGCATAAATACGTACGTTGCCACCGTCTGCTGCCTGTAACACAACTACCCCCACAACAAAAGAAAAATAAAAATTCCTCTCTCGTCTCCTTCTCCTCTTCCTATCTTTCTACAATCTTCAGCACAAAGTCCAGGACTTGAAGGTGATTAATCTTACCGAACTCAGTCTTTCTATCTATACTATGTACATGTTTCAAATATAGTAGAATAAACTCTTAATTCTCTAATATTTTTATGTGTTCGAATGAGTAAGGAAACTTCATAACTAATCTAGTGTTGCCATACGGAAATAGCTCTGGTGCTTTTAAGTATTTTCGATTCACTTAACATGCCATTTATATTTGGCTAAATGTATAAACTATGCCTTTTTGTGTAGTAAGCAAGATGAGTATGTTGTATATAATCGTTGCAATCGTCGTCTTTGCATCTATACTCGTTGCAAGCAACACTAGAAAGACAAAGAGAAACCTACCTCCTGGACCACCAAGACTTCCTATAATTGGCAACTTGCATCAACTGGGATCCAAACCTCACCGTTCGATGCTCAAGTTATCTGAAGAATATGGATCGCTAATGTCCCTCAGGTTCGGAAATGTGTCTACCGTTGTGGCATCAAGTCCGGAGACGGTGAAGGATGTCTTGAAAACGTTCGACGCAGATTGTTGTTCCCGACCATATTTGACGTACGCTGCAAGGCTTTCATATAATTTAAACGATCTAGCTTTTTCTCCATATAGCCAATATTGGAGGGAAGTACGGAAGATGACGGTTGTTGAACTCTACACCGCGAAAAGGGTAAAGTCGTTTGGACATATCAGAAGAGAAGAAGTTGCTTCCTTCGTTGACTACATTAATCAATCTGCTTTACTGGCCAACCCGGTCAACTTGAACAATAAGTTAATGAAATTGTCTGGAAGTGTGATTTGTAGAGTCGGGTTTGGGATGAATCTTAAAGGGAGCAAACTTGAGAATACTTATGAGGAAGTCATTCAAGGAATCATGGAGGTGTTGGGCAGTTTTGCTGCAGCAGATTACTTCCCGGTCATTGGTAGGTTTATCGATAGGATCACAGGGTTACATAGCAAATGTGAGAAGGTTTTCAAAGCAATGGATGCTTTTTTTGACCAATCTATAAAGCATCACCTAGAAGATGAGTGCCTTAAAGATGATATCATTGCCTTGCTCCTCAAAATGGAGAGGGGAGAGACTTCACTTGGAGAGTTTCAACTTACACGAAACCACACCAAAGGAATTCTTCTAGTAAGTAATTAATTTTGAAACTTCTCAATCAATAATTTCATTCTTCACATGTTGCATGAGGTTTAAATCTTGTCTTATTGATTATTTCAGAATGTTCTTATTGCTGGAATAGACACCTCTGCCCATACGATAACATGGGTGATGACGCATTTGATTACAAATCCAAGAGTTCTGAAGAAAGTGCAAGCTGAGGTGAGAGAAGTGATAAAAAACAAAGACGATATCACAGAAGAAGATATCGAAAGACTCGGGTATCTTAAAATGGTGATTAAAGAAACACTTAGGATAAACCCACTTGTGCCAATTCTTATTCCAAGAGAAGCGTCAAAAGATTTAAAGATTGGAGGTTACAACATTCCAAAGAAGACATGGATCCATGTCAATGTATGGGCTGTTCATAGGAATCCAAACGTTTGGAAAGATCCAGAAGGTTTCATCCCCGAGAGGTTCATGGACAATGAGATCGACTATAAAGGTCTAGACTTCGAGTTGTTGCCATTTGGTAGTGGAAGGAGGATGTGTCCTGGTATAGGTATGGGTATGGCTTTAGTGCACTTAACTCTTATCAATCTTCTTTACCGTTTCGATTGGAAGCTTCCAGATGGAATGGATACAAAAGATGTTGATCTTGAAGAATCATATGGACTCGTCTGTCCTAAGAAAGTTCCACTTCAGATTATCCCGATTCTTACTCGATGGACTTGACTTCAATTTATATTTTCATAGTTCAATAATGTAACCTTCGGAAGTGTTTTAAAGGTCTTACCAATATAAGTTATCATTAAGGACATTGTTTGATGAATCCATCCTTTAGCACATTTTCTCCATTAAGGAAATTGTTTGATGAAAATTGATGTTTAATTTATTGCCTAGAACAAATTTTATACGTCTTACAATCACACAAAAAAAGGATCTAGTTGTGTTACTTGACCATATACATCTGTACGTAGTTCAAAAAAGAATTATCTAGTTGTGTCTGGGATCGTTCATCGCGTTATCCTTCGATAATAAGTTTTTATTAAAATACTCATATAAAAGGCTAAAGAAACTCAAAAAAAAAAACTAAAGAAACTCATAAGCATATCTTAAGCGATGGTAATGCTTATAGCATGTGGACACTGATCGATAGTACAAAACGCAAAGAAGTTACTGGACTAATTTTAAAACTACGAAGTTAATGCTTCAGGTGCCAAAATTAGAGTATAGTACTGTTCCTTAATGGTGTATGCATGTTTTAGAGATGCCGAACTCGAGCTTTAAAAAGGGTATACATTTTTTTTTCCACCATATCTTGATGGATCGGATGCTTTGTAATTTTTTTCTTCCACCAGAATATGTAATTTTTTCAGATTACACGAGGTTTCAAGTCATAGAAAAAACGATTTATTAAACAAATACGCATACAAAAAAAAATCTTACAAAAAATCTTTAACATGGTGCAAGTAAATCTGGTGAAAAACGGATCTTTATAAAATATTCAGATGATGCAGTTAGATATAGATTTTCATAAGGCAAGTAGTATCATCAATTGTCGAATCGTCTATATTTTTAAAAAATTGTAATATCATAGTAAATCAGTGTTAAAAAAATGAATGTGTATGATTTTTTATAGGTAGATATCTAATTTACCAAACTACGAAACATTTTATATGGGTTTTTCAAAGACCGTCTCTCTATGCATATGTACGAGGAGGCGTGCATTCTTTGATTTATTAAAATAAAAAGGAAAATTTACCAAAATAAAATGAGAACAGTATTTTGTCTTTTTGGTATAATTTTTTTTGTTTGATTTTTGCTTCAATTTTCATTTTTAAAACTTGATGAAACAAATAGTTTTAGGAGTAAAAAGAATTATAAGAAATAGAAGCAAATGATGAAATACCCTTATACACAAATTGATATTTTTTGGATTCTAAAACTTGTAAATCTAATTATATCCTATGGAAAGAAAATTTTATCCTCTACAAAAATGGAACAATAGAAACTGAACTCCAAGTACAAGTTATTCTACTTTTTCTAGACCAGTAATCTATTTTATATAGAATTTTAAATATGAGAAATGCAAAGTTTAATGGTAGCTATATTTATTCTGAATGCAGTTTTTATACGCATGGTAAAAAAATGTATTCTATAGATAAGAAAAATGAAAAATCTGATTTCCAAAAAATTTGGAAAATTCAGGTACGAAAATATTCTAAAGATATTTGAAATCTTTGTATTTTCCTAAAACGTGTGGAGGCGATTTTCCTCCTAAAAGTTGAAAAAAACAAATTAATTTTTTCTTCTTCGTCAAACCATGATTTCTCTATAATTTTTCTTTTTATTTCACAATTTTTTTTCTATGATACATCTCTATGATGCATCTATGTACGACATGTGGTGTATGAAAACTAAGTGCAACTACAAAATGGGTTTGCTAGTTTTTTTGGGTGTTGATTGAGATTTTTTTTCAAATTTGATGATCAAATAAAAGAGTGCTTCTCTGTTGGTGCTAAAATGTGGAAACGAGAAATAGCTACAATTGAACTTATATTATCCGTAGTACAATTGTGGAAAAAGACAGTGTCAGAACAAGGTTATGTGCATCATCAAGAAGCTTCCAGACATCAAGCGGACCAGCCATTCTATTACACTCTTCCACAATCTCATCCATAACGCTGTATTTCTGTATGATTAGTTTCCTAGAAAGTACCAACGCCGCGATCGCGCATAGAGCAACAGATCATCCGTGGGAGGTGTTTGATGCCTGATTCTGCTCCACGGCGACTTCCAACTCCAGCTCTAATAGCAGCTTTGATCAGTGCACATCACTTCCTAAAGACAAAGCGTCTGTTCAAAACTCAACTTCTTACATAACAAGAACCATCCTATAAACAAAACTACAATCCTCGGCCTGGAGATTGTCCAAGTGCTTGTAAAGCTGAGAGTCTTTTCATTCTATTTTGACAAATTTTCTAAATAAAATAGTCTATTTGATAAAATATTCTACATCTAGTTAAGGTTTCTATTTCAAATAATACATGGATCGTTATATTTTCAAAGAAAAATAATAATACAGGGATCGTTGACTTTTTGTAATTTATTAAGGCAGGCCTGAGTTTATTAATATAATTTTGGGGGCAAATGTTTACTCATATATTCAAGTATCATAAAACATATGATTCTCTTATAACATAGACATATATCAAATAATTCGATTGTGTTTTGTTATATACGATATGTATAATCTAATAATTTGGAAATTATATAATTAATTGAACCGTTAGATATAAGTGCCTCATAAACTTAATTCGCAAATAAGTACTATATTTTTAAAATGGCACATAAAAATAAACTGCTTCAGTGTCCATCATTTATATTTCCATCGTTCATGCAGTTTATCAACTTAGAGTTATACTTCTTTTGTTACTATATAAATATCACTTTGACATTTTTCACACAGATTAAGAAAATGACCAAAAAATATATGTAAGCTGTATTTGATTATATCTCTGGCCAATAAAATTTGAGATAGTAAGTTAATTATTCATATCGAATTATTTCATTGTCCGGTCAAGCTTCCGAAAAAAAAAAAAAATTCATTGTCCGGTCCAAAATACAGTGCTTTTTTTTTTGACTAAAGGCTTAATACAGTGCTTTTTTAATTGGTTGGCTTTCTTCTAGCAATATTTTATACTCTTAAGTCTTAATCGAATATTTTTTCTTAATTAGTTTGCAAATAAACTAAATTATCAAGTATCCAATAATGTGGCTTTAAATTATCATTTGGGTTGATATTCCAACAATCTTGAGTTATTTATATAAGTAGAAAACGTATATGCATTGATCACGATAAAAGATAGTACTGGTCTTGATTTGTTTACTAAAAATATATAGAAATATATATGTATGTACTAGGTTGCGATTGTTTCCAATTTTCTTTTTAAATGTACTAGGTTGAGCTCAGCCATGATACCTAACATGTCATGCCATTTGCCAATATATTATTTAAAAAGCTGATATGAATAATTAACGTAAATAATAATTAACGTAAATAATGCCTTGATTGGTAGAAGTGATAACAAAAAAAATAGCAGTATGATATATAATCAGTATGCTAAATAATCAATATACTACATAATCAATATACTTTCATAAATGTATTTAATCAATATGCTACATAGTCAATATACTTTCATAATCAATATACTTTCACAAATTATCAGTTTAAAAAAAAAACTTTCATAAATGTGTTTATCAATATACTACATAATCAATATGATCTCATTAATGTATTTAATAAAGTGATTGATAAAGTAATAAATTATTCATATATAAAACTATCATATAAATTAGTATCTAATATGTTATTTGTTTACTTATAAATAATAAAAATATATTTGCATTTATAATATATATTAATTTATATTTTTATTTACAATAATAAATCATATCTAATTTTTATATTTAATTATATTTTAAATTTGAAATATTATTATTTTATTTTTAAATATTGAATTTTAGATTATATTTTTATTTTTAAAATATATTAGTTTCATTAATTTAGTAATACTAATAAATGAAAAATATTAGTTACGTTACTTATTTTTAAATTTTATATATTTTTCATATAAATGATATACCAAAAGCTTGATCTAAAAGCACTGAACAAATAGCATTCAGGATCGTTCTTAATATTTTGTGTTTTATTAGATCATGAATCAGATTTTCTTTTTTGCTTCTGGACCGGAAATTGTCAGACTCAGTTCTGATATCATTTAGAGATTACTCACATCATCTAAATAATATTTAAATGTTTTTCTAATAATTATTAATTAGATAATAAAAATCTTAAAAGTTATGCTAATGCTCTTCTAAATACACTACGTAACATGGCATCCGCCCACGTTGTTTATTTTGTCTCTACGTGGCTCATTATGAGGAGACAGTGAAGTTCTGATTTATTTGTTTATAAAAGGAAGTTCCCTCTACTTCAGAAATCAATACGGAAGCTCAATCTCTAATTGAATAACTAACGCTTATACAACAATTCTCGAAGGTTGTCTTACCACGCTCGGTCTATTTACGTATCCAAACTCTATTTCTTTACTTATTCGAAAGTTGCATGTATCTTTCTGCTGTAGAGTTGTGGGTAAAGTATTTGAGATCTTGTTTCTGTTCCACCTTGAAGTATGGATATATGGAATTTCCAAATCTGAATTTCTTCGTTACAAGAAACAAGGGATTTCCATACAAATTTCCCATAGAAAAATCCATTGAGAATTATCAAAGAAATCCCAACAAAACTACTACAGACAGCATACGAAAAAAATTATTGGAAATTTATCAGGAGTCTGTTAGAAATTTTCAACGGATTTTTCAACAGAAACCGGAAATATTAACTTTCGTCGGGAATCGGAATATATTGGGAATTCTTAACATATTCCCGACGAATATTACTTTCTGGTTTTGAAAATGTAACAATTCAGGGGTAATGGTCTCAAAATGATTATCAGATCATTTGATAAGTGTAAAAACAAGTTTGGATGTAATAAACACTCAATATATTCTTCAGAAATAACATCACCTAAGGTTAACTCTATTGAATCATAAACTTTAAGCTAATATTATATGTATATACAAAAAATACAAAACTCTTCAATAGTTTTAAATTGTTTTAAAGTGTTTTTGATAGTGTATGATGTTAATAAATTTTGTATACCAATCGAATAACATAATCTGGTATTATCGATATTTGTTTCATTTTTCTTGACCTACATCCACAATTCGTTGGAAAATTTTAACGGATTTTGTGGGAAACCAAAAATATTTGCTTCTATTGAATATTTCGTTGGAATCCGTTAAGAACACAAAAAAATATAACAATGTAGATCATCAACCTTTCCGTTTACCCCTTGAAGTTGAGATTCCTTGCAAAATCTCTTCATCAAAATTTTCTAATACATATTACCCATAAACTTCTTCTTCCTTATTAGTTGCGTCTTTCTAAAAACATACATTTCTCCTCCTTCTTACCATTCTCTCCCAAATTTGCATCTCTCTCTCTCAAAATCATTCCAAATTACGTAAGTTTTTGTCTTAACAGAGCTTATTAAACTAAGACTTTGTCAGGTTGTTGGTTTAAAGTTAATTTTAGGAATTTTGAATTTACATTTAAGATTAAATGGTAGTTTAATAATTTTGTTGTACTTGTATTTGATTTTGTTAGTTTTATGATTGATATTTTTTGTTAGTGTTAGATTTTGTTGTCTATAAAATTTGAAAAACATTTTTTATACAAGAACTCATTTATAGATTTTATATTAATAGTATTATTTAGAAATCATTTTCAATATTTTCCAAACTAAAAACGTTCTTACAAATTTTTTATTATATATAGATGTTTTTGACTTCATAGAAAACCCATTATCTATAAAGAAAATTAATACTATTTTTATAATTCTATAAGTTAGCAATAGTATATTAAAATATCCCTTTTAAATATATTTTTATCTTTTAAAGTTATTTATTACTAAGTTTTGCGAATTAACAATAATATATTTTGATAAACGTTTTCAAACATTACAGTATGTATTTATATTAAAAACATTTTTGCTTTTTAAAATTAATTTTTTAGATTTTTTTCACACAACTCTTCATTATTTTTAAATATATTTATTTTATATAATTTTGATTGAATTTCCATAATTTTTGTTATTACACAAAAAATTACAAAATTGCAAAACATTTTATCACTATTTTCTTTTTTAGTTTTCTGTATTTCTATATTTTCTTATTAAAAACCTTTTTATATTTAGTAATTTTTAGTATAATTCTATAAAATTTTGTACTTTGTTTAATTTTTAAATTTAAAATATAGATTATAATATTTTATATTTTTATTAATTATTTTTATTTTTATATTAATTACAAATAATTAAATTATTGAAATTTGAAAATTAAAAACTATTAAATTTTATTTATATTTTAGTTTAATTTTAAAAAGTTCTCGAAGAACTTCCGACAAACTATTTCTGTAGAAAATATTTCTGACGAATTATTACGGACAAAATGTTTTCGTTGAAAATTTGTTGGAAAATTTTCTGCAAAATAACATAATTTGTAAAATTACTAATTCAAACAAATTATGCAAAGAAATAAGATAAATCTTCTTTAAAATAAACATTACATTAGCTAAGTTCTACGAATTTGGATCCAAATCATATTTTCTCATATGTCGTAGCTAAGTTCTACGACATCTTGTAGTTCTAACGGTTACAAGATGTCGTCGAAATATTAGAAATATCCGTCGATTTTTTCCGACGACCCTAGTTTCTTCGGTATCCCCTCGAAAATTACAGAGGAAGTTGGTATTCCTCGAAATTTCCTCAAAAAATAGTGAGGAAATTTCGAGGAAACCCCATTTCTTGGTTTCCTCGGTATTTCCTCGATATTTTGTCCGAAATTTCCGAGGAACTCATTTTCCCTCGGTATTTCCCTCAGAATCTGCGTGTTTTCTTGTAGTGGAAGGAGATCTAAACTCTAACACTTACTTCGAAGATTTTATCCGAATAAGTAGAAATTAGTTGATAGTGTATATGTAATAGGCTAATTGCTTAGACGTCTTCTCGTGGTGGTTTTAGGTAACGCGGTTCTATTCTTTCCATTTTTCATTGATATAAACCATTTTTTTTTAGAATGATCAATGAGTTTATGAGTCAATAATTCTATATTTGATTTGATAAATAGGAAGACGAAATGAGTCTGTTGTATGTCATTGTTGGATTCGTCCTCCTTGCATCTACTATACTCATTGCAAGAAAGGCGAAGAAGAAAACGACGTTGAATCTACCTCCTGGACCACCGAAACTTCCTATCATTGGCAACTTGCACCAATTAGGCTCGCAGCCTCACCGTTCGATAACCAAATTATCTGAAGAGTACGGACCTCTAATGTCCCTAAAGTTCGGGAAGGTATCTACCGTTGTGGCATCAACTCCGGAGACGGTGAAGGATGTCTTAAAAACATTCGATGTAGAGTGCTGTTCCCGACCATACTTGACTTACCCTGCGAGAATTACCTACGGTTTAAACGATATCGCGTTTTCTCCCCACAACCAATATTGGAGGGAAGTAAGAAAAGTGGCGGTTGTTGAACTCTTCACCGGGAAAAGAGTACAGTCTTTTCGAAGTAGCCGAGAAGAAGAAGTTGCTTCCTTCGTTGACTACATAAATCAATCTGCTTTATCGGAGAATCTGGTTAACTTCAACCAGAAGTTAATGAAGTTATCAGGAAGTGTGATTTGTAGAGTTGCATTTGGGATAAATCTTAAAGGAAGCAAACTCGAGCATAGTTACGAGGAAGTCGTTCAAGGAACCATGGAGGTGTTGGGCAGTTTTGCTGCAGCAGATTACTTCCCGGTCATCGGTAGATTTATCGATAGGATCACCGGGTTACATAGCAAATGCGAGAAGGTTTTCAAAGCAATGGATGCATTTTTGATCAATCTATAAAGCATCACCTAGAAGATGAGAGCTTTAAAGATGATATCATTGCCTTGCTCCTCAAGATGGAACGTGAAGAGACTGGACTTGGAGAGTTTCAATTTACACGAAACCACACCAAAGGAATTCTTCTAGTAAGTAATTAATGGAAACTTCTCAATCAATATATATAACTTGATTCTTTACATGTTGCATAACGTTTGAATCTTGTCTTATTCATTATTACAGGATATTCTTATTGGTGGAATAGATACTTCTGCCAATGCTGTGACGTGGGTGATGACGCATTTGATAGCAAACCCAAGAGTTATGAAGAAAATGCAAGCCGAGGTGCGAGAAGTGATCAAAAACAAAGACAATATCATAGAAGAAGATATTGAACAACTTGAATATCTCAAAATGGTGATTAAAGAAACATTTAGGATAAACCTACTTTTGCCACTTCTAATTCCAAGAGAGGCGTCAAAAGATTTAAAGATTGGGGGTTACGACATTCCAAAGAAGACATGGATCCAAGTCAACGTATGGGCTATTCACAGGAACCCAAACATTTTGGAAAGATCCTGAAGTTTTTATCCCGGAAAGGTTTATGGACAAAGAGATTGACTACAAAGGTATAAACTTTGAGTTGTTGCCGTTCGGTACGTAGCGGAAGGAGGATGTGCCCTGGCATGGGTTTGGGTATGTCTTCTTTACCGTTTTGATTGGAAGCTTCCGGAAGGAATGGAAGCAAAAGATGTCGATCTTGAAGAATCATATGGACTTGTCTCTCCTAAGAAAATTCCACTTGAACTCATTCCGGTCATTACCCAATGGACTTAAAACTTTTTCATTGTTCAACATGTAACATTTGAACGTATCTTGAAAGTGTTTTCAGTTTGAATAAGGAAAATGTTGGAGGAATCCATGTGTGTGGACATTTTCTCTTGTAATTATCAATGTTATTGTTTCAAATTATAGTCTTTTTTTTTTGTCGCTGAATTGTATTATTAAGCCTTCAAGGCAAAGAGTTCCGAACAATGAGAAGCAGCAAAACAATATAGAAAATGGATACACCAGTAGGGATCCAAAATAAACTAGCACATCTATTTTGCGTATGGATGACTAAAGATTTTTCATATAAAAGCTTCATATTTGCTTCTGGAATAGACGAACCTCAAAGGAGATAACCTTCATATTAATCCAAAAGCACCACGCTTCAGAGTGAGTTGAAAATGATTGTCATTCTCTTTTTATTACTCCAGTAGGAGCCAACGAGATAAGACAACTCTCTATTTTGCTCTATTATTAGAGTCAAAGAGATTACCGTTCCATAGAACTTCATGCTTTCTTTCAAAGTAACCATAGTTTGCAGCAAGAACTCCATCACCATCGAATGAAGAACCATCAACGATTGAAGCCGGTAAGACCCGTCGCCACCATCCACAGTAGATTTATCAATTAACTTTTCTAAACAGTTCAACTGAACCGAAAGTTTTGTCTTTTCAAACCAATTGGAAGAAGCATACAAAAGAACAATAAAAAATCTTGCCAAATTCAAAATAAATTAGCAATAAAACAACGACTGAAAACAAAACAGATCCAAAAAGAGATGCAAAACGAATTAAACAAGCCGATGTCGGAGCTGGAGAAGTCTCCGATCATCGGCTTGAAATTATGAAAAATCTCTCTTTTCTCTCTTGACGGCTAGGGTAATATTCGCCTTTCAAACTATAGTAATATTCTAAGTCTTGAATCTCTAAGAAATACTGTAATTTGCTTGCTTAAGTTACTGCCAATTTAGATTATTTAATTTAATTACAATCAATTTTTGAATTAATATATAGCTATTGTTATAGAAATAAAAACACAAATTATGGTATTGAATTTTATTAGACAAAATAATTGTAGAGATAAAATTTATATATGTATTAAATTAATAAGTAAAAAAAAGAAGACGTGGATTGTGAAAAAAATCTTAACATAATTTTTTTTTTGAACAAAACATAGTCTTTAACATATCATATCACGGGAATATCAAGGGAATGAATTGTAAACAAATTAGCTACTAGCAATTGAAACTCTAAATTAGCTTTCACATTTATGTGTCGGCCATTTGTAAAACGTTTGGACCCACCAAGTTAGGTCGCAACTCGGATATGAAAAATATACAAGCTACAAAGTAGATCATCTTAAACTGTTTCCTTTTCTACATAAGTTTATAGCTGATGAACTGTGGAGACGTTGAATAGTATCTTAGATTTGTAGTCAGTTATAGAAATTAGGGAAATTATGTAATATATGATATATCCAATCCACCATGCTGATAAAGAAATTAAGTGGAACACCAAAATTTATTACGATTGATCTACAAAACTCTTTAGATGATAAAAAAGACGAGCGTGGAAGTTTCAAAAATTATTTTCCTTTTAACACTGGACAAAAGGAAAAGTTTGATCTCTCTCATGAAGACAAACTATTATGCTATGGTCTAAAATATCTCACTAAGATTTTTTTCATAAAATATCTCATTAAGATACACAATAAAATGAATCATATATTACAATGCAACGAACCTAGCCAAAATAAATATTAATCAAATAAAAAGTTTTTTTCGAAAGATTATCACGATGTTGGTGATGGCAAATAAATCTTAAAGGTTGAACACTTTGTTAGAGATGTTTTACAATTATTGCATGGTAGAGGAATAATTCTAGTTGGATTGTTCCATAACGCAAGAAGTCATTACATTATGGAATAATTCTAGTTGGATTATTATCACTCTATCATATGGTACCAATGCGAACTATAGTCTCTAGTTTTAATCTAACAATCGAACTCACTTTCTAAATCCTCGGCTATTAAGTTGCTGTTAACATATAAAATAACATTATAATATATTTCAGCTTTAATTTTAGTTACAAAAAATCATAATATACAAATTTGTTTTCTTATTCTTATCATATGCTATCATTCCATATATAGGTATGCTAAGAAAATAATTGATTGCACGGTTTACAAATTGTTCTATTGTGTAGATTTCCCTACATTTTTTAGCTAAACCCAATATTTTAAAAATGTGAAATTGTTCTACAAATTGATTGCACGGTTTACAAATTGTTCTATTGTGTAGATTTCCCTAGATTTTTTAGCTAAACCCAATATTTCAAAAAATGTGAAAAAGGGTCGTAAACAAAATATCCAGGGCATACAGTTTAAGCTACGTTCTGGTCTTTTATATAGAGTACAAAAAAAATACAGAAGAAGAAAAATTGAAGGAGAGGCCCACAACAGAAACTAAAGGAGACAGACGTTGCCACTTACCTCATGGAGTTACATAAAGTAGATAAAAGCAGACCTGAATTAATTTAGTTTG
This sequence comes from Raphanus raphanistrum subsp. raphanistrum, assembly GCA_019706035.1. Lineage (NCBI taxonomy): Eukaryota > Viridiplantae > Streptophyta > Magnoliopsida > Brassicales > Brassicaceae > Raphanus > Raphanus raphanistrum. The sequence goes on from CM033983.1 coordinate 20,506,105, forward strand.
TCCATTTCCGGTACATTTTCTTAAAATCCTTTTTAATTTATTGTCATTTTCCTCTTCTGTCGTTTCATCAGATCGATCATCGATGTACGAGTTTTGTAGCTGTTTTGAGATCTACTTCGCTTTCGGTTCTCTTTTGTATCCCTCCCATTCACTATTTATATAATACATCTGTACTATTAAAGCAGGATCCTATTGTACTTTTTACCTAAAACTGTTATTTATTTAACTAACATTGCTTATTTTATTAAGGGCAATTAAGTAATATTAATAACACATTTTTATTAAGTTATTTTTTTGATCCAGCCCACTGCCCACATCATCTCTCTTGGGCCATTTGACCCAACTAAGAAATCAGATCCAATTCTTATTTTTTTCTCCAAATTCAAATAATTTATTTTCAACCATTCTTAATATTTTGTGTAGTGAACAAAAAATTAATAACTTAATTATTATATTTTTTCTTTTTAATATAATTTAAACATTCATAAAAAAAATTTGAATCTTTTCATTGAAAAGTATAAACCTTTATTAAAAGTATATACTTTTTTATTAAAAAATTAACCACATAATAAAATTAATATATCAGAGTTATACCAACTTAATTCATTAAAAAATAAAGTTTAATTTTCTAAACATAAATACTCATTACACGTGGACGTTCGGATACCCATTCGGGTGCAGATCGGTTCTTTCGGATATCGAGTTTTTCGGGTTTTGAAATTAAACTCCATTCGGGTTTTCAAATTAAACCCCATTCGGGTATTATAAAATTTCGGGTCGGATTCGAGTCGGATCTTTCCGGGTCCGGGTGGGTTCGGTTCTCATGCATAAGAACCTGCAAAATAACCAAATAACCAAAGTATCTAACGGGTTCGGTTATTTGTACTTAAAGTAACCAAAATATCTGATTAGGTTCAAATTTTTGTATCCAAATTATTCAAAAATAACCAAAAATATACATTTTATACAATTTTTTGGATAAACTTTTATCCAAACTATCATATTTTATTCAAAAATACTCAAAGTACCGAAAATAACTACTATAGTTAACTTATAATATTAATTTAAAAATTAAAATAATTATAAATATAATTATAACATATATTTTTAGATATATTTCGGATATCTTCGGGTACTCATTTGGTTCTCGGTTTGGGTCGGATTCGGGACCGGTTTTTCGGATATAGCAATTTAGAACTCATTCGGATATTTACCCCGGGTCTGATCGGGTTCGGGACCCTGATTTTCGGGTCGGTTTCGGGTTGGTTCTTCGGATCCGGATATTGTGCTCTCGCTTATACTCTTTTAAAATGTAACACGATAAAGAAAAATAAAAAAGCTTAAGTCTTTTATAAAAAACAAATATATAAAAATATAATATTTACTAAATATTTGTCAATTTAAAAAAAAAGAAAATAAACCTGCGCTTTGAAAGCGCGGATCAAAATCTAGTCAATACAATTAAAACAGGATAGTTTTTTTGACATCCCCTTTATTTTGGTTAGTATTTACAAATATGCTATTCTTCTATTATTTAAAACCATTTTAATGATTTTAAACTAAAACCATTTTTTATCTTACCTTTAATCACGGTTAATCCATAGTCAACCAAATCGTGTATTTAAAATGTAAATCTTATTAAAGGAATATTCCTAAACTTCCTACTTTAATTCCGCTAATTAATGGAAACAATTTAATTTATTGGTTTGTTAATGCATAATTTATCAATCAAAAAATAAAATTTAACAATACCATATCATAGGGCCGGGAATTAAAATCCGGATCCATGATCCAATCCCGTATCTATTCCGATCCGGTCCGAAAAATGGATATCTAGAAAACCCGGATACAGATCCGGGTAGTGAGATTTTAGGTCCGGGTACCCGGATCCGGGCCTATTATATATTTAAAATATTTAAAATATAATTATATTCATATATAGTTTATATATAAAATAACTAAAATTTAAGTACAATAATTTTTAAATTTTATTTTTAAAATAATTTTAAATACTAAATAAATGATTAATTAATTAATTTTTAATTTAGTTTTAACTTTTTTTAAAAAAAGGTTTGGATCCGGATATCCGCGGATATTCAGATTTTAGTCCAGATATCCGAACCCCGGGTACTCCGAAAGCACGAATCCAGATCCGGGTAACAATTTTATGGATCCGGTGAATCGGGATCTGGGTATTCTAATATACCCCGGATTACCGGTCTGTCCCACCCCTAATATCAATCTAAGCATACTTACATATCATATCAATCTAAACATACACACCATCTCATATAGAACATACAAATTTTAACATTGAGCCGTAATAATAATATCAAATAGTTTTTATAGACAAATAATTTCCAGTTAATATAATAAATAGGTTTTTGTATAGGCAAAAAAATATGTGACAATAAATTTACGAATCAGTCATCAATAGTTTTACTCATCTTATTAACTAATTGTTTGTTTAATTAAATATTACAAACTAAACACTGAGATTTTGTAAATATAATAAATAGGTTTATATTTGTATTGGGAAAATATATGGGGCACAATAAATTTACAATCAATTAATAAAAACAGAGGTCTCTTTTGGAATCTCTATTATCTGAAAAAAATAACAAAACCGAATCGAATTCAAAATTTTATTCTTGAAACAAAAAAACTGAAAGTCAAAACCGAACTAAAAGCGAAAAAATCTAGAATCTGTCCGGAAACTAAATCTTCAGGTCTAAGCATATTAGTGAAAAATTGATGAGGTAAAAAATTTGTCAAAACAAATAATTCCGCGCTTCGAAAGCGCGGATCAAAATCTAGTATTCCTATATAATAACAATCTCTAATAACAAACACTGCACGTACACAGTACATCCATGAATAAATGGAATACATGATCATATATATCCCCGGATTAATTAAACCTCAAAATAGGTAAAAGTTATGGATCATGGCCAATGGCTAAGAGTTTATTCCAGCATGAGACATATGTATTGGGTTATTGTAAGAGGAAGCATCCAAAAATGGAAAAGATCCTCTTATTAACGTGTGTATATATATATATATAAATGCTGGAGTTCCAATAAGCTAGCTTTTAAGTGTTTCGTGAGAAGGGTGTATGGCAAACCAAAGCTACCTATCGCTTTCATCTTCATACTACTTTGGTCCACTATTTTAAAACAAAAACAAAAACCAAAGAAAATGTTATACAGTGGGGGTATTGTTTTCTTTATCTACTCCTTTCTAACACCATCTACTTATGCTCCTCACATTCACAGATATAAGTTTCTTCCATAGCTATTTGATCATAAGAGAGAGAGAAGAAACCACCACTTGGAATAAAAGTTTGTTCCTTTTCCCCGTCACGAGCACTTCGATGGACAACCAACTGCCTTCAGATCCCTCTTGCGTACCTTTCTCATCGACAGCTTTTCCATGTAAAGATTCTCCAAATCAGTGCCAAGAAAAGAGTTTCAAAGACGAAGATGTAGACGTTAATGATTCAAGTCAAGAACAGATCAATCAAGAACTCAATCTCATCGACTTCATAGACACGAGTATCGATGTTCATCACGGTTATTATGGATCTACTACATCAGCAGAACAAAAGCTTTTCTCATGCAACTACTGTCAAAGAACATTCTATAGCTCACAAGCACTTGGTGGTCACCAAAACGCACACAAGAGAGAGAGGACGTTGGCAAAGAGAGGGAAACGGATGGCAGCATTAGCCTCAGCTTTTGGACATCCTTACGCCTTCTCTCCAGTTCCTTTCAATGGACACTACAACAACAGGTCTTTGGGGATACAAGCGCATTCGATGAGCCACAAGTTAAGTTCATATAATGGGTTTGGTGGTCACTATGGTCAGACCAACTTGTCAAGACTACCATTTGATCAACAACCAGCATTAGGCAAACTGTCTTCAATGGAGACTTTTCATCATCATTATTATCAGCAGCAGCATCATATGATGATGATAGATCCTTCAGTAAATGCACGGTCCAATAACATCCGTATACCATCGACCAACATAGGAAAGATTCTGGTTGGATCACCCATAACTCTTGAACAATGGCGAGAAGACGGAGGATTGTTAAGTACTAATCAGGAAGAGCAACATAAGCTTGACTTATCCCTCAAGCTCTAAGATTATTTTTCTTGATTCTTGCATTTAGTATCCTTTACTGTATATTTTGCATGTGAATGTTATCAATAATTACTCATGTGTTTATTTCTGTCTAGTAAAGATTTTCTTATGTACATCTTTTCCACATATCTACGTAGTCTGAGATTTGTCGGCTATACATGCATAAATGATTTCAGGTAGACACCTAACAACCATATAAATCATATATAATTCCTAGAACTGGAAAATATGTGTATAAAGTAAATGAAATGAGAAGAGATCTGTAGGAAGATTTGGTTTCATAGTCACAAGAAGAAGGAAATAATATTTACTATAATGTCAAAGTTGGTTTACCTAAAAGTTAGAACAATCATTATATTTGTTTAAAAGTTGCTAACAAGACACTCAAAGAGAACAAAGCAGATATGACAAAATGAAGACAGTTGCTGTGTAGGATGATTGTGACACCAAAAGCAAATAGAAGGACTTACTCCGACTTTGTTTATCCTCCTGAAATGATGTGTACAATAAAGAAACGCTCCAAAAGATTGGGTTCTTTTCTGTATATACAAAATAGATTGGGTACTTTAAGTGGGTATTTTTAATTTCAAGCTGGCATAGAGGATAGGTGAATAATTAGCATAAGCAAAAAATGGTGAAACAAAAAGCACCAGAGTGGTGTCCTTTATTTCAGGATGTAAAGAACAAATTATTACGGCCATATGAGATCATTAGAAAGCCATGCATAATCCATACGTTAGAAAACAATACAAACAAAAGAAATTAAACGACATAGATGTTGTTTTCATCACCAAAGCCTTCACGTGTCTTTTTTGTAAAATGGTCGAATATAATTGAATCAGATAAATCTCTTTCAAATCTTTTTGCACCACTAGTAGACAAATTAGTCAAAGAAAGATATGATTGTTTGTATCCACAGAGAAAAGAAAACAAAAATGTCATAAATATTCAGAATGAACTAAAAGCCATGAGTTTATCGTCAGAATGAACCAAAAGTCACACAGTTCCATAAAATAAGTCCAAAAAACAGAGGTAGACAAGACAACACATCCAAAACATGTAATGTATAACAAACCATGACGAGTACTTAGAATCATCTTCATCATCTTGTATATTAGGGCCTAAAACATTTCATACACTCTCAGATTTGCTTTTACACATTACATAAATAAGTAGAATCTCAGATTCGACTGATCAAATCGTTTGGCTACAAAAGAAGAGCACACCAACACAAGATTTAGTTGAAATGATTCTCTATGGGTTGGGCCAAAAGGTTTTTGGCCCACAGCTGAAATGAGTAACGATATCTTATACTAATGTCCAATGAGGACAAAACTTATGTTCCTAAATCACTAGACTCCAAAGCCCCGACCCCCGAGTAGAGTATAGAAAATATTACGAAACAGAAGTATTCAAACATATGAGAGCTATAAGTTATGATCTTTGTGAAAAGAGACATTCAAATTACATGTTATTTAAGTGTCTCTGTGCTACTTGCGAAAATGTTGCTCTGTCTTGCTTTATAGGAACACCATTTTATACTAAAATCCAAGATAACTTCGACTAGGATTATGTTTCGGTCTCATTGATGAATTCAAATGGCAATGAATATATGAATCTTTCTATATGGATTTTTCCGAAAATTTGAAAATGCAGATATGAGTTCCATTCCATCAGGCCCACCGAATAATACAAGACTTGATCGTAAAAGGCTAAGGAATATGCAATTATACTCCTTTTCAAAAATAAAAATGAATTACACTGGCAGTACTCGGCCGGTCCATAACGTAGCCAGTTTAAGCTATTTTTTCATATAATTGTGGATTAATTAAAGATTAGTCTATAGTATTTTTTCACTTATTAACCTCTGTTAAATATACAAAACAAGTTTTTAAAAGTTCTTTGACTATTAGTACTAATCATACCCAGCAACAATCATAATTGTAAATTATGATAAACATGACTAGAATATAGTACTGTTATCGTCATGAGCAGTTGACCATAATAATTTTGTACACAAGTTGTTTGTCCTCAAAGTCGTTCTACAGATGGCCATGGCTAAATAATTGTCAAAGTCATTAAATAGATATAGTTGTGTTGACCTTTTAAAAGGTGCCTTTTAGAATTGATATATACGATTATTAAACAAGCCAATTTCTGACTTAAATGTTTTAAAACCTTTTGTTGGGTGTAAACTAATAATATGATATAACTTATCTTTAGAATTTAGTGGGAAAAAGTTATCTTTAGAAGAGTGTTCAAGTACAAATTAATAGATATTCCGAGTCAGATGTTCACTCCAAGAGCTTAAACCCTAATTATTTAGTTATTTTATTACATTAGTTATTTTGTTATTTTTCTTTGATATTTTTCAACGAATATTCAAATATATACATCAACCAATCTACAAAAGACAATTGGTCTGGTTACTTACTGCCTCTTATGTGCAGTGGCGGAGCCAATGAAGGATCACATGGGTCAGTTGACCCCTGTGAAATTTTGAATTTGGTCTAATATATGTATATAATTGTTATATATATTAATCAACTGTTTATATTTTAATGGTCTGACCCGCTTCATTAGTTGAGTAATTTTGCATATGTAAAATTTGACTCCGGTAGATTATTTTTCTACCTCCCCCACTGCTTATGTGTTTATTTATATAAGTTAATAAGTAGGGAAATACAATCTGGTATATTCAGTTAAATACAAATCAGTATGGTAGAATAACCAGTCTAAAATTATCCAAGTGGTGAGCGTAATAATGTTGTTAACTTCACGCCCCAACAGCTAAGCATCGGTTGCTGAAAACGTACACAAAGAGACACCTCCTGAAACATGGCTCGTGGCTTTGTCGATTTCTGTATAATTATTATTTACCAATACCACCCTCATCTTTCAAATTTGTTTGCACAATCATCCACGAGAGATCCTTGGAAACCGCTGAACCGGTTTATTCCATGAGAGTGATACTTTTGAAAAGTAATACATCGCAAAAAAAAAAAAATCATACAAATTTTGCTAAGCGCTGTTCCAAGTTAAAGATAAATCCAAATAACCATATTTTCTTAATATTAATTAATCTAAAGTTTATATAGGATAAAATTATAAATATTTAGTTTATCTTATATTCTTAGCTAGAGATATATAAATATTGATATAATAGTGTTAATCGTTGGTTAGACCATCAAAGCCACTTTCGTGACCAAAGTTGTGGTTGATAAGAGAGTTCATGTGATTTTGGCCGCTTAACGTATAGGCTATCGAGTTTTACTATTTATACGACTAATCAAACATTTACGTACACTTCTATCACTCTTCTTAAGCTCTAAAAAAAGTCCTCGTTGGCGTCGCTGACCTGAAAACACAAATTCTATAATACCGGGGTCAAAACGTAAGAAATGTAAAATTATAGGGGCTAAAACAATATGTGCCGTAAACAAAAGGGTGTGCAGAGAGCAGAGAAGAGAATGTAGCTTTTAAGAAATAAAGGAAGGGGAACAAGAGCAGAAGCTTCTCTCCTCAGAATAAATCACAAAGAACAAGATTCTTTAATTTCTTTAAAGACCTTACGAATCTTAAAGGTTGTCCCTTGCTTTCCTCGGTTAAAAAGAGGAAAGATGTTGTGTAGAATGGTGGTGGTGACCGGCGGCCGGAAGAAGAAAGCCGGTTCGGTTCCGGTTTATCTGAATGTATACGACCTCACACCCATCAATGGCTACGCTTACTGGTTAGGTCTTGGCGTCTACCACTCTGGTGTTGAAGGTATATCTCCTCTCTCTCTCAAAAGGTTTAGGTTAAAGTTCATTACTTTATGAATCTTTGGGATTGAAGTAAGAAACTTTTAAGTTTGTTTGTTTGTTTTTGTAGTAATTGAAGTTGACCCGTTTCATTAGATTCCAAATTTGGAAACTTTTTTTGACCTATTTATGGAACAGCTGCTCTGTTTTTTTTATAAGACTTTTAAAAGTGATTTTTGTCCAAAAATGTAGTTCACGGGGTTGAGTACGGTTTCGGAGCTCACGAGCATTCGACAACAGGGATCTTCGAGGTGGAACCGAAGCAGTGTCCAGGTTTCACATTCAGAAAGTCTATTTTGATTGGGAGAACAGATTTGGATCCTGAGAAAGTCCGTGCCTTTATGGAGAAGCTTGCTGAAGACTACAGCGGAAACACTTACCATCTCATCACTAAGAACTGTAATCACTTTTGCAACGACGTTTGTGTTCAGCTGACGCGGAGATCTATCCCTAGTTGGGTTAACCGTCTTGCTCGTTTCGGTACAAAACAGAGCATTGGTTTGTTTTATTTATTATACTCTGTTTTAGCAAAAGCTCATGACTTTTTTTTATGTTTTTGTGTTTTAGGTTTGTTCTGTAACTGTGTTCTGCCTGCAGAGCTGAACGAGACGAAGGTGAGGCAGGTTAGGTCAAAAGAGGAGAAGGTTCCGGAAGCAGAAGAGAGGAAACTTAGGAGCAGGTCAAGTAGATATCCACCTGGACCTTCGCTTTCTTCGTCGGGGTCTTTAAACCGAAGCAGAAGAGGAGGAGGAGGAGGAGGGGAGAGGAGAAGACAATGTCTTCCTCCATCACCACCTGTGAGTGCTTAGGTTTTAGATTCTCCTAGTAAAATCCTTTTTTGTTTCGTTATTTGATTCGGTTTGTAATGGTTTCAAGAAGTTGTGTGTTATGTGAACCAAACATTTTTATTAATGGGTAATGGTATAAGATCTTTACATCACTTAACTCTATGAACTAACAGTGAAGTCAAGTCCACTTTGGGTAAGCTGAAGTAGAACTTCCTTAGGTGAGACAACAAGTCCATGTGATCCTTCAATGTCAATAAGTCCATAACATGTACCATTCCATTCTAGGGCACATTTTCATTACGCTACTAAATGTCAACAGCTCAATGTTTAAACCTTTGTAGTCAAACTAGTCAATCTCGTTATCTATGAACCTCTCGTCTCGGGGATGAAAGCTTATGGATCTTTCCAAACGTTTGGATTCTTATGAACAGCCTAAATGTTAACATGGATCTATTTTTTCTTTAAAATGTCAGAACCTTTGATCTTTACATATCTTGAAGCCTCTATTAGCTTAGAACTAGATGTGGCATAAGTTGTGTTATACTAAAAGTTTCTCTGATTAACATTTGGAGGTATATATATACTCAAGTCGTTCTGTATCTTCTTCTGTGATATTGTCTTTGTTTTGAATCACCTAGTCCCTTTACGATTTATCTCAAATCCGATCCATACATACCACAGTTCCCGACAGTTTCGGTAACTTCTTTCTGAAGTGAATGAAGTTAACTGGGTTCTCCGATGAGGCAGATTGCTGTGTAGAGATTAACCCACTGTCTTCTTTCGTACTTCCCTCCGGTATTTGTTGTACGGAAAAAGGAGAAAAGCTCAACAACTGTCATCTTTCATATGTAAGTAAAGTTATTACATACTCCCACAATAATACGCAAACCTATCATTCTGTAGTCCGTTTATATATATATATATATATCGTACATTTTTTTTGAAACGAGTTGTCAATGTTTTTCTAAAAAAGATTCTAATAGGCGAGATTGAGATATTAAACTTTTTTATATAAATAACTAGGGTCGGCCCGCCCTACGGGCGGGAAGTTATAATAAAAATTATTTTATATGATTTTTATTAATTTATAAAGCATTTAAAATTATTATGGAAAATTATATTATAGACAAACAAATAACTAAAAGAATTCCAAGATCATAACGTTATCTTTAATAAATATGTTTTGGTTTGAACTAAAGTGATGATATATACTTTAATATTAGTGCAGTGGATGATCACTTTATAATTAGACCAAAGAATATAAAGGAAATTTTGTGTATTTTGGCAAAATGTAATTAATGAAAAACATATATAAATAATTTTAAACTGACTACTATTATCAAAGTGATGCTGCATAATCGCAAAAAAAGTGAAATATATTTTGTTTATACTATTTGGACAGAACATGTTTTTACAAATATATACTTATGTATTTCACATATGCACCTAGAAAAAAACTCCTACACAAATTCATTGATATTTAATTGTCATATAAAAATGAAATACATTTTATTTTGGAAGGTTTTAGTAACGAAAATAATTTTTAATATTTATTTTTTGAATTGACTATACAGTAACTAAAGAAAAAAACAATTTATGTTTATAAATTTTTTTATTATTTTGGCTTATTTATATTTTATTATGTTTACTTTGTAAGTCTCATGTTACATGCTATTTACTATACACTTGAGGTCAATTTTAAATATGTTTTTTACATTTTGAAACTTTTATTTTTTTTAACTTAGTTGTGAATCTTTTGTTATTCCATGAGAAATTGATGTTGCACTATAATTTGTACAAAACCCAGAAGCACGCCAAACTAAATGAATACAAATCAAATAAATCGTAATACATTTGTCTTCCTTGTACAACAGAATCGTTGTCTTTCATTCAAAGAGACATGTTTGACTTTTTATCAGAGTTGAATCCATATCTACCTGTTTTCTTTAGCAAAACATTTTGTTGTTTCTGGAATATATTTGTCTTTTTCCGTTGGTGTTTCAGAACGGTCCAAATGAAGCATCGTCCAAGACTAACACACCTTGGCTAAATTCACAGTAATCTTTGAGACCTTCGGCTAAATTCACAGTAATCTTTGATACCGTGTAGTTCCAGAAGTTACTTAAGAGACCATCCTCAATACTCAATCGTTTATGAAATCAAGCTCCTCTCCTGTTCTTTTTATATATATATATATATATATATATATATATCTATAAATTGTATCAGACCTAGTATTATTTGTAAGATTTGTATAGTTTTAAGTCATTTGTCCTCTGCCGATCTCAACACTTGCTTGCAACTTTGTTTTTTTTGTTGACGGCTTTAGTATCATCTTTGTTTAATAAATCCAACTGATATTTATGATGAACAAACTGTTCAGCAGAACCAAAATCTGAGAATATATCGTCTAAAAAAATCCAAATGGTGACTGCAGCAGATACTTTTTACAGCATTGAATCTTCCCTTGACTTAATTCTTTAATATTTTTCAAGTGATTCAATGGTAAACAGAATCACAAAGCTGCCATTAGAAGAATCTCAGGAACTGGCCTTGAAAACAAAGGGTTGTACAAAAACAAAATGAGTTCACAGTCCTTCTAACCACTTAAAACAAATGGCTCTGTATCTGCAGAGCTTGTCCCGAAACGTCTTTTGAGCCACTATGGTTAGTTCGTTTGCATTCTGAATGTTGAATACACACACACTTAAAGGGAAAAGGTTATGTATTTTTATTAGAATGAAAACTATTGCACGATATGGTAATAAATTAGAGACTTTAAAAACCAAAAGCAATAAAAGATATCTACTAAAACACTCACAAAGTAGACATTATTGGTAGGAGGAGAATGTTGGTTTCAAGCACCCATGGTGATGATGAAACGGATGCTTTCTCCCTTCAACATGTAATCAAAGGCCTTGTTGATCTCAGAGATGTGAGCGATGAACTTCTCAAGCTCCATGTCCTTGTTCATGTACTTTTCGGCCACCCCTGGAATGTCAGTTTTGGGTTTGTAGTTCCCAAAGAAAGTACCCTTCAGAGTCCTCTCTTAGCATGTTCATTGGATGAGTCTTGAAGGCATTGTCTTTGCTTGGCACACCAACCAGCAACGCAACACCCCAGCCCTGAAACAACATCACATGTCGTAGTTATGAATGGTTTGGTCTGAATACCGAAGCATAACATGGTGAACAAATTCAAATGCTTGAATCATGGTTTGAATGCTTCCAAGAATTTATAAATTTTCCTTTGAATAATAAATAAATAAACTAACAAAATTAAGACTCATCCACTCAACCTTGAATTATTGTTTTCTTGCAGTTTTTGCATGACAAAAGCTATACCTCGTCGGAAACCCAAACAGAAACCCATCGGCCTCCGCCAACTCCGCCTCTGGGATCTCTGAATCCTTCGCCGGCGCCTTCATCTGCTCGACGACCTCCTTAGAAAGCGTCTCCGGCACTCTGTAGAGCTTCGCCTCCACCCCCTCCACTCCCTCCGCTCCCTTCATCATCCTCTTAGCCAAGCTTCGAGTAGAACACCACGAAGATCTTGAGCGGCGGAGAGATCGTCCTCGCCGTGATCTCCGGTGTTGTCATTTCCGTCGTCGGCCGATCGTCCTCGATTGGGATCGGAGCATCGTCGGTTCCGGGACCATCGGCGGTGGTGGTGGCGAGAGAGGACAGCTTCTTCTTCTTTCTGGGAACGCATCCGCCTCCTTTCCTAATCGTGATTATCTCCCAAACTTCCCGTCAACGATAAAATCGATTAAAACTTAAAAAAAAACAAAACAAACTAATCAAACAACTTTAAGCGTTTTGTTATGAAAACAAAGAACAATACCAGCGATGATAATCACGATACAGTTCACCGACAACAATTAATCAAACCAAATAAGTTTTTTTTTACGAAAAACACAAACAGAAAAAAAAACCTTAACAACACGGAAGTAATAACAGTACGATATGCAGAGGAGAGATCTGTGGTTTATTATACACGATTACGCCAACGAACAAATATGAACTTCAAGAGAATTAAAGACGATTAAAGATGGAACTCACCGTCATAGATCTGTATCGGCTTACAGCCGTTCGTTCGAAGAGAGCGAAGACGACGAATGGCCAAACCTTGGTTTCGTTGGACCGAGGGATAAACGGGCCTCGACTACAAAACGCGAGTAAAAGCCCAACAAAACCAATACGCCGAGTTTCATTAAACGTAGACGCGTGGCACGCTGGAGGAGAAGGTATTTGTGACATGGATGCTGATGTGTCAGCAAGATAGAAACAACCTTTTTTTATAATAATAGATATATTATATTAAAACAGAAAATGACATATGTCCATCTATGTCTTTCATTTATTTAATGGATTATTTTTTAAATTAAATTAATATTAAACTCAAATATTATTAAAAGCTCAAATATAAAAACTAAAATTCTCAAACTAATTAAAACAAAAAATATGCATGTCCTTTGAAAAAATAGATTAGAATCTACTTAACCATTGAAATACAACCAAACAAAACTTCTATCCTCTTAGAATATAACATGACATATTGATTAATGTTATATATAACTATGTATTTCATTTATTTGACTGAACTATTCTACAAATTAAATTAATACTAAACTCAAATATATAAACAAAAATTTTCAAAATTTATTAAAACAAAAAATATATCTATCATTTGAAAAGACGAATCAGAATCTAGTTAACAACTAAAATACAACCAAATTAAACGATTATAATATTAAATTTGATAATCATCCTCAACAAAAAGGACATTCTCTTCTGTTTATACTTGAATTAAATGGTTCTAATACAGATTGATTGCACACTTACTATAAGTATAAAGTATCATGGTATATTTCTCAAAATAAATGCATCAGGACAAAAATTTCGAGTTTAGAGCATCTCCAATGTAAAACACCATTTTTTCCTCCAAAATGGAGTAAAAGTGATTATGGTACAAATTACACAAATTAATTTTGATTGTCCATAAAATGCACGAACTTTTAAATTTTGAAGGTTTCACACCTCGATTTTAACGGTGTAAACAGTGACTAACAGAATAGTAAGACGCCGTTAGATGCCGTTAACTCTGAATAAAAAGTTCATGTATTTTATGGACAACCAAAATTAGTCCGTGTATTTTTCGGGAAGCCTAAAAAGTTCGTGTATTTTTTCAGCAAGGAAATTTAGTATGTGTATTTTTAAAGAATTTTCAAATGGAGTTTGGATATTTCATATCCTATTCAGATGCTAAATATCTGGACCCAATACAGATCCAAAATTTTATATTTGTAAACTTTCGGTTTGGTTTTGGACCGAATATTTTCGGATCAGTTTCGATCCAAGTTTTTGAATCCGGCTAAAATATCTAGACCTAGTCTTGACATTTTAGTCGGATTCAAAAACTTGGATTGGAACTGACCCAAAAATATTCGGTCCAAAACCAAACCGAAAGTTTACAAATAATTGTTGGGTCCAAACCTCTTCTACTTGAAAGAATTGAAACCAAAAAGAACTGATTCGAATAGACCTGAGCCTAATAAAATCGACACGAATAGATTCAATCCGACAAGATCTTTCTGCTAACAATTTTGTTATTATTTTTGCAATATTTTTTAGTTTTGTTTTTGTAACAGAAACATTTTTAATTAATATGAAACTTTCAATGTAAAATTTAGAGTTGTTTGTGAATTTTTAGATATATATGATAGATTTCGACTAAAATGGACTCAACAAATATTTGTAAACTTTTGGTTTGGTTTTGGACATAATATTTTTGGATCAGTTCCGATTCAAGTTTTTGAATCCGGCTAAAATGTCTAGCCGGATTCAAAAACTTGAATCAGAACTGACCCGGAAATATTCGGTCCAAAATCAAACCGAAAGTTTACAAATATAAAATTTCGGACCTGTATCATGTGATAGAGAATGTGTTTTTTTTTCAGGTCTTTGGGTCGGGTTTGGGCCGTTTTTTTCCGGATCTGGATTTTTCAGATCGAAAATATCTGGTCCAAAACCAAACCGAAAGTTTACAAATATAAAATTTTGGATATGTATTGGGTCCAGATATTCAGCCTCTGAATAGTATATGAAATATCCAAACTCCATTTGAAAATTCCTTAAAAATACACATACTAAATTTCCTTTGCTGAAAAAATACACGAACTTTTTAGGCTTCCCGAAAAATACACGAACTAATTTTGGTTGTCCATAAAATACATGAATTTTTTAATCAGAGTTAACGGCGTCTAACAGTGTCTTACTATTCTGTTAGTCACTGTTTACACCGTTAAAATCGAGGTGTGAAACCTTCAAAATTCAAAATTTCGTGTATTTTATGGACAATCAAAATTAATTTGTGTATTTTTTGGGAAGCCAAAAAAATTCGTGTATTTTTTTAGCAAAAGAAATTCAGTCTGTGTATTTTTAATGAATTTTCCCGGCATTATATAATGATATTATATTATATACACGCTTAGATTTCAAAAAAAAAAATATAATAAGATTCTATATGCATTATCGACTTGAGATGGAATAAATTTTTCTAATTACTTAACTACTGTATTTTGGAGACTCTCACTTTTCTTTTTTTTTTAATACTTTGATAATAAGAGATTTATTGAGAGACTTAGATCAAAAATATTCTAAGGTATTTATCACAGATGAATAAAAACAGACTAACCGGAAATGCAAAGACACAAAATAAAACAACCAGGAATTGGATGTTAGTGAAAACACTGAAAAGGCACGTTAGGCCATGCTTTGGTAGTTTTTTCGAACCAACACCTTCACATGAGAATCTACATTGCTCAACACCATCATTCTCTTCTCCATTATTGTGTTTGACTGCTTTCCTCCTTATATTTTATTTTATATTTCTCTATACACATATAAATTTATAATATGTAATTATTTTCAAAGATTATTTATAATATGTATTGTCACGAACGAACTCGAACTAACTTGAAGAAAGCAAAGAGATATAAGAGCAAAAATAAATTGAAATAGATACTCATTTTAAAGTTAACTAGATTTTGACCATGGAAATGTTCATGGTTATTTCGAGTGTAACACACAAAGAAAACGTGCGTGACACATGTCTAGCAAATAAGCAAATTAGACATTCATTCCCGGCTATACTATAAAAGAAAAAGCATGAAGTATCTAATCGATTCAAAAGGTTGAAGGAATCCATTAAAACCTTTCCCACCAGTAGAGGAGAAAAGTTTACCTCAACTAGGTTCAATATACTTTGTGAAGAAAGTAGATTTGAAGATATTATACCGGAGATAGATTATATCACAAAAACAAGACGTGGGAGTTTGTGGATAGACCTGCTGGTGTTAAACATACTGGGGTATGTAACACAAAGATGGAAGCGTGTGCAACGACTCATGTACCAATACAGTCAAGTTTAGCAAGAATTAAGTTCAAGCAAATGAAGAGCTTATTTGAAGTTCAAGAAATTGATTTCTTTAATTTAAGTTGGAATTAAAGAAGTGGATGTTGGATAATTTCAAGCTTGTGAAAAATTAACATATTAAAAAGTATTTAATATTGTTAAGGATAAACGCAAGGAAATTTAGAAATAGAAAACCCGAACTCGTAACACTGTCTTCTCCCATGTTTATCTCTTCCAGCCGGGTTGATCCCAATCAACTTACCGGATAGAAGTTAATAAAATATAGAGATTTTGTCGCTAGAAAAAAATATTAAGTATATCATATTTCAGATTCTGAATTATTATGCGACTAAAATTTTGTGTTCCCTTTTTATTTTCCGTAAGTTTGTTCGCTTGGATATCGTATAAACCTTAGCATACATGTTTTGTATATATATATATATATATATATAAGCTGTTTAAGATTTTCTCTATATGTAAGTAATAATTTTGTGCGGAATTCCAAAACAAAGTAAAAAAAATGATTAGGGGTAGGTACGGAATGGATATCCGGAATTTTAAGTATATTCGTGATCCAATCCGTTCCGTACAAATAATTATTTTTCCGATTCATTCCGTTCCGTGGTGTTATGGATATCAAAAAAATCGGTATATTTTACCGGATATCCGATTCGATCCGTCGATCCGGTAAAAAATAATAAAATTTATTTTTTTCAAATAAATTAAAAGAAAAAGAAAAAGAAAACATTTAATGACCAAATAGTTATTTTAGTGGATAAACAACTAAAAATCTATATAAAATATTAAATTATATATAATTATATATATATATGCATATTTACATCACGGATCGGATCGGATATTTGTTTTTCTAAAAATTAATATTTGTGATTTGCTTCTTGCTTCTTATTTGACGGATATTGAATTTTATTATTTGCTTCGATTTATAAAGTTACGGATATCCGAATTTTCGGATCAAATCAAATTTTACGGATATTTTGTTCACCCTGATATAATAACAGCTATAGAAGATTGTTGTAATATTGCTGGTCTTATTGGAAAAAAAAATCATTGACTTATTCATTGTAATATTGCTGGTCTTTATAGTTAGAATAGTTGACTTAAAGTGATTTTGTGTGGTAATAAAGCCGTCAAATATGCGATACGGTCAACAACTATAAATGATTTCCTGTAATTAAAATACTAACAAAATGTGTGTGGCAGAAATAGATGCAATCCTAGATACCTAATTAGTTGACCTTAATGATATAATCTTTAGCAATTTACAAAGATACCGAACTGATTGTAGTCATTAAACTGACTTAAAGTTAAACGTCTTCTACCGCTTTTTTATCATCTATAACTCATACACCCACACTATTATATTAAATCCAGATTATATAAAACAACTATCAATATAAACCATTATACCACATTAATTGCCTATTCGTAGATCCTAACTACGAATTTATATAAGAACATTTTTTCAAACATGATTATTGGGAGATGTCTATCTCGTACAGTTCTCTTCCTTGTGTATATGAAAATTACCATATCTTATATGTGAAGCGATTATTCAGTGGATCGTACACTGGATAGGGCATCCGCTTGTGTGGTTTCCTATTCAACACAATTAACAAATATTAGTATTTTAAATTATTTACAAATACTAAATTTTTTGATTAATTGCTAGTGGTTCTTGTTTGTAAAGAAAATCCACAGACTACTAGCGAATCACGACATGCTCAAAATTTGGAGTGTTTCATGCAGTTTATTTATTTTTACATTATTATATTTTAATTATAAAAGACTAGTATATATATATATATATATCACTTTATTCAATATATATTCTATTTTCTATAAATATCTTTAAAACTGGTTATTGATCTCTTAATCTTTCTTTTTAAATAGTAATTTTTGTAGTTGATGTGCAGTCCATTTTTACATAATTTTATTTTACATGTTAAAGACTAGTATATATATATATATATATCAATTTATTCAGTAGCTAATGTATTCATCTATAAATATTTTTTTAAAATTTTTACAGATCTCTTAATCTTTCTTTTTAAAATAATAATTTTTAGAATTGATGTCTTAGTTAATATCAAAAAAATACCAGAATAGTTATTATTTTAAATCATCCAGAAATTAGATATATACTTAATTTTAAAACTAAAAATAATTATATATAAATATATATGCTTAAATTAATGTTTTATTATTATAAAATATTTTTTAAACAAAATACATTTACTTATGAATAATAAATAGTAATGTAAATTATATAAATTATTTTAAATTTATACAGTATTTTCGTCCGTTTTTTATCCACTTTCACCATTCAAATATATGTTTTGTACTGCTAGATCCACTTGATCCACACTTGTATTGTTAGATACATTAGATGGGAAAATGGGCTTGTAAATTCTCAATTATTTGAAATCAGCACTTTAATACTCAACTATCTCTTGCACATATTTAATCCTGAAGTTATTGTTAACTACGCAAAATCAGACATTAAAAGTTAAAATTAATTACTACACAAAAATGAATTACAATTAAACAAAACATTGATTTGGCTTTCAAAAATCTAGAAATCTTTAAAATTGATGTTATCTGAGTGATTCCGAGAGAGAACAAACGAATATTGTTGTTAAAGAAAGGAATCATGTTCTTTATTTTCAGTGTCAAAAATTTTATATTCTCATTAGAATTTTTTTTATATCATCAAAAATTATCTGAACTCGACGAAAATCTCTTCCATCATCTTACATAATTGATTTAAAAAATTTCTGAGCTTTTAAATGTCAAATCGTTGCGCAGTAATAACAATAACTTAAGAAATAAATCTGCGCAAGTGATAGTTGGATATTAAAAATGTTGATTTCAAATAGTTGGAGATTTAAAAGCCTATTTTCCCTACACTAGATCTACTCTCAATTCGCTCGATCCGCTTGATAGGCTAGATTAGATCTGCAACCTTTGATCTGCTTTTTCCATTCGAAACCTTTATACCAAATCTAGGAAGTCATTAACTGAACTATGTACCTATATTAATTTTCAAATGATTTTAGTTGTAAATCCATAAATAGTACCCATCGTAAGTGTTGTTTAAGGTTATTGCACACGAGTTTTATTTTTTACCCATATTTAATATAAGTTTTTGTTGGATTTTATTTTATTTTATTTTTTAACAACATAAACATATTCATATAGACTCTGCAAATCAGACTGGTAGTTCCGCATCTATATGGATAACAAATGACGATTGTTTTTTTGTATTGCGTGCAAAACTGTCTGCACTAGAATTATGTGTATGTGGTATATGAATAAGTTATGAGCTGTTAAAACTTCTCTTCAAGATCTATATGTCTTCCAAATAACTCTCACAGACTGACTATTCTTCTCATTCTGAAACTATCTTCACCAATAGAGAATAATTCGTTGCAAAAAAATAACAGTAAACTATCAAAGATTCGTCATACATTCCATTGCCCAAATGAGTGTTTCTATCTCCGAGTGAAGTGGCAACTGACTCTCTCTTGTATTTCACGTACCCATTAAACCTTCAAAATCGTTCAATGTGCTATACCACCTTTGTCCCGAATAAATTTTCTGATGTTTCCATGATCCATCCGTTAAACACCATCTACTTGGAATAAACGGGAGTACTTCTACTTATTTTGGATTTTGTTAATTAATGAATTAAAAATAAGGGTAAAAATATTGAAAAAATCAGTTAATATTTTCATTGGAAATGTAAAACGACACTTATAATAAAATAAAAGTTAAAAATTAAAATGACACTTAATATGAAACGGAATGAGTAATATAGTAAAACAGCCACAAAGATAAGCTTATCTGATTTCGTTTACTAATAAAGCTTGATCATCCATTTCAAAAATAATAAAAATGAAGCTTGATCATGGATCTTTCTTTGAATGCCCAGGTGAGTGTTTGATATATAGGTGAGTTTGTTGTTTTCAATAGTATGTTTAGCAGTATATATATAAAATTAACTAAACATGTCCAAACTCAACAATCTCTCTTATTCCTATCAAATGTTGTAAGTAAGATTAATGCACACCACTAACAGCATGGATCTGTAGGTCTGTTTGGCTCCAAGAAAATCAAGTAATCAACTCATTTCTAAAAAAAAGGACTTTATTCCTGAAAAAAAACTCGTGATTTCTAATGCCAGGAAATGGCCCTCTTGGCGCAAACCCCACCCAGCATGTCCAACCTGAAACCCTTGATCAGAGTCGAACCAATCCTTCCATGATCTAATATGTGCTTGGTTTTTACGGATAGCTGCTTGGTTTTTACGGATAGCGTGGAATCCGTCAATTAGATTTGTAGAGTTTGGTTGGATTATTGATGATTCAGTATCTTTCTCACAACATTCACCAACATTAACATTTGTTTTGTTGTTTTTTATAGCAGAATTCTTCGTAGTTCATGCTGCCATAACCTTTGCCATCTCTTAGGGTCTAGATTTATCATGATATTTTCAAATTCACAAGTTTTAATCAACACAATCAACATGAACGATTTGAATCTGGAAATTTATGGTGTTCTCTAAGATATCTACATTCTTTTGTATTTAAGGCGAGTATGTTTAAATTTATCTTTAGATCGAATGATATTATGGTTGATTATGTAGCTAAAAAGGCACTACGGGATTTAAACCCGGTTTAAGTTTAGTGAAATGTTCGGTTTGCATAAAAGAAAAAGAATAAGTTCAATAACAAAAATCATACATAAATGTGCAAAATTTTTGATTAAATTTGGTTGAACAAAATAACAACATTTTCATGCACTAACTGGGCCCAGAGGATAAATAAATAAATATTAGACAATAATAATAATGATAAGAATGGACAAGATACGTTTTTGTATGAATCTGAATCTATACCACTACCTATTTATCCTTTATTTGGTGAGTTCAGTTAAATTTTTATTGAGACAATAGAAAAGGAACTTCCTAAGAGCATCTCCAACCCTACCTCAAATCCTCATATTTTGAGGTTTTTGTCATTCCAATCCAATCTCAAATTCTCAAATTTTGAGGTTTTGAATAGTGACACCTCAAATTTGAGGTTTCACTATTCAAAACCTCAAAACTACTATTCATTTTCTTTTTAGTCCTTACAGTTATTTTATTTCACAAATATATCTACTAACTTTATTTACAATAACTTAAACACACCAAAATAAAATAAAATGAATAAATAGTATATAATATTAAAATAAAATTCACACAAATAGAAAGATATATTAAGTAAAGGTCACACAATATAAAATACATTAAACAAACTTAACATTAACTAAAACAAATTATATAAACATTTAAATATACATATCTTACAAGTGCTACCAAGTACCAAAATTTATTGGCTAATCGGTATGTGTGTTGTTTTATAATATATGTAATTTATATTATTTTAATTATATAAATTTGTAATATTGTGTCTTGTATAATATATTAAAAGTATGTTTTGTGTGTATTTATGAAGTTTTATCATTATTAGTAATTTTTATTAATGTCAAGGACTACAGTCTAAATAAATAAACTTTTGAGATTTTTTTTTGAAGTTTCATGGTTGGAATAATCAACCCTCAAATCTTCATTTTGAGGTTTTGCTCTCTTTAAAATAAGGTCTTGGGTTGGAGATGCTCTAAGAGGAAAAAGATCGCAGAAGTTCAAAGAAGTAATGATGATGAATTCACAAGCATGCCCATTATTTTAAATCTACCTTTGCTGCTTCAAAACGCTTTAAGAAAACAAAATAATTAGAATAAAACTGCACTTTTATAATTCCCTCTTCTTTATTTATTTGCTTTTTAGAAAAGTGTCAGGGAAACAAAATCAATTTACAAACAGGTACGTAGAATAATCATTATAAGTTCCATTCGATAAAGACCTCGATCCAAAAAAAATTACCACGTTGAGATTCTAATCTATCGCTTTTTTTGACAACTTTTTTTTTTGCCATCTAAAAATATTTTATTAAAAGGCCGAAGCCTATAAACGAAATACAACAAAACAAAGCCCAAAAGGTCCTAACCGAAAGGGATCCAAACACAAAGAAAACCGGGTCCAAACAGTAAACCACCCGACAACCGCGGATCTATGTTGAAACACGAAAATCCACGTGTTACGCCCTCAACAGCGAGGCTCAACACGCGTCACCGAACCGAAACCAAACACCGCTCCGGAAACGAACAGTTCCGCACCGGAGACAAACGGTGCTTCCCAAATCTCCACCACCGGAGAGTCACACGGAGAGCATCAATCAGCCTAGCCGAGATCTCCTCCGAATCCTCAAATCCTCGCGAGACTAAATTCCGTCACTACCACCGCCGGCTTCATCGCCGTAGCACCATCATTGGAAAGCTTCATCGCCTGTCGAGATCTCTTCCAACACGAGCCACGCCGTCGAACCGAAGACCAGACGGATTCCGAGTCACACCGAACGAGCCAAATCGTAACCAAAATCCAATCAAACCGATGGGTTGAGAGCCGGCGATGCGGAGTTTTATAAACGTCCGCCTCCCAGAAGCATGAGCCGGCGACACAGAGCTTTATAAGCCTCCGTCCCCCAGAAACATAAGCCGGAGACGGCGGAGTTGAATAAGCCTCCACCTCCCGGAGTCAGGTCTTAAACAGAGAAAAGAAAATAGAAGACCACGATCATACCTTCCCCGACGCTATACACCGAAGAAATAAAAAGAAAACTGAAGTACCGGACCGACGGTGGCTATGGAAGTCCACGCCGTCGGCCGGAAAACACCATTCACGGCTTGTAAACGCTCTCCCTAAGACTTCACAGGTCTTTTTTGTATTTTTTTTTTTGACAGCTTTCGTCCATATAACCGGTTATGGATCTCAAGAAACATTATATTGTGGCTGACTACTATATTGTCACGTAGTCAATATTTGCTACCAAAAAAATTTGTACTCGCATGCACACGCCTACAGAACTCTGAGTTAAATGGTATATCTAACTAGATTTTTAATATAACATAGAATTTCCTTGGGTAAGTCGAATGGCAACAATAATGAAGTGCTTGTTTAAATGAAGATGGTGTACATGTTTTATCTTTATAATGGATTAAGCATATTAATAAAGTGGTTTAATAAAAACTTAAAATTTAACCAACGAAGTGGTGGTCTAATGGTAAGCGAGTTTAGGTTTTTAAGCAATCCAGGTTCGAAAAACTACATTACACTTTACTTTATGGTTACACAAATATGAATCTATATTACGGCATATTTGTATACCATGAGTGAAAATTTATCCGTGAACTTCACTATCCATTTAAAAATTAGTCTGGATTTGTTTACGGATTTGGAATATTTCTATTTTTTCAAAAAAAATTAGAATTTCGTTTGGCTTCCCTCTTCTAGCAGTTATGTGAGAAATTATTTCATAATAAATATTATTTTAGATTTTTATTTTGTTTCAAAAAATGTCTTTTTACAAACCTAATATAACTTTGTACATTAAATCTAATTTCTATCATTTTAAATAATCAATAAATTTTTATTTAAATATTTTTTATTTAATTAATTATATGTTAAATAAAAATATTATACAATTTTTTTAATTTCCATAAAAATGTTAAAGCGACATTTATTTAGAAACAGTTAAAGTATATTACATAAATTATTACAACTTTTTCTGTCTCTTGTCACCTTGTAAACTAGAGGCTTTTATCGCATAGTCAAAGATTAATTTTTATATTAAAAACTTCCATCGGTTTCATTTTTATCAATTAGATATAACATACATTTTGTAATGTTTATCACCAAATTATAAGCTTGATTTTTCTACGCAGTATTTATCCGCAGCAACCAAAATATGGCAAGAAACTCTCATCAAATAAAAGCCAAATAAAAAACTAATAAAATCATAATTTATTTTGATTATTTATTTATATCATAATGATAATCTATACGATATATATTATCCATATTCCGTATATTGTTTAATTTTATTTATTTTGAGATTTTTTTCTAGTTTACGAACATTCCAGGTTTACAGAAAAGTTCGGAGATGATATGATATACGGATAGATTCACAATCTAAATATTCAAATGAATTCTGAAACATGGTTTACTAGTCAAACATAATAAGATGTTTTTCGAACTTGATTGTGTAGCATATAAATAAAGGGACACGATATCTTTTCGGATCCAAATAATTCCTAGCGTCAAATCATTTATGCGCTATTGCAATTTAGATGCATTGCATGTGTACAGTGTATATCGCAACGAGCTAATTAGCCATACTGGATTATCATTCAATTAGTCAATTTTTTTTGTTTTGTTTTGTTATGGCTTGTTGCTAACAACAGATAACTTGTATATGCATGCAAGAAGAATCATCCGATGGGAGTGGTGAAACTAACGTATTGTTTTGCATAACACTCATCTGAAACCGAATCAAAAATTTATAAATATTTATTAGATCTAAAATATTTTTACCCGAAAGAATCGTAATCCAAAAAAATCGATCCGAATAGATTCAATTCAATAAGAACTGATTCATACCCGACTTAAAAATATGAATATCCAAAACTATATTTTATTGTGTTTTATTTTCTATATTTTATTTTATGTTTTAGTTGAAATATTTTTGTTAACAATTTTTGTTATTATTTTTGTAACATATTCAAGTAATATAAAGTTTTAAATGTAAAATTGAAATTTAAAAATGTTTTATTTTAATTTTAGCGGTTTATTTTAAGTTATTTTGTAAAATTTTAGATATATATGATATTTATTTTGACTAAATTTGATGGAATTTAAATATTTTTGTCTTTTTAAATTTTAAATATCCAAACTCGGATCTGATATGAATCCAAAAAATTATAGGTATTTTACAAGTATTTTTATTATAGATCCAAACCGACCGAAATCCGAACAAAAAATTTGAAAATATTTATTAGATCTAAATGTATAGGATCCGAAAGAAACCGGTCTGAGTTCGATCAGAACCGAAGACTCAAACGCGCAGACCTAATATAGATGATAGCGGTTGTACAAATTCTAAATCATCAAGGAAAACAATTTTGTTTGTCTAAAAGTAAAACGAAACAAAATATTTCAAAACGTTGACAAAACAACAAACCGTATATTACGAATCAAAGAAGTTAGAAAAACATTTATTTTAAAATAATTTGATTGCCTAAGTAGGTAGGGACACTTTCTGCCAGCAGCAATCCCAAATTGAAGAGAGAAGACAAAAGAATCAGAGAAATCTATCTTGTTAAAACATAAATAATATGTTAGTTTAAACTTTTATTTTGTAAGATTTTTAAATTAAATACATATTTTAATTTATAGTTAAACCTAGGTTAAATCACTAATATTCATTTATATACTACTATCCAAGGGTTACTATCTATGTTTTCAAATAATATACTCATTTCTTTATACTACTATCAATATTTCAAAACAATATATTTTTTAATATTACTATCAATGTTTTCAAATAACACAATAATTAATCTTAGTTATTTTATATCTATAATTTTTTCTATCAAAATTTTGTAGAAATTAAACGTCATAAATTCATAAATTGAAAAACAATGAACTTTAAAATTTGGATTAAAAGATTATAAATTATGAAACTATGACAATTTAAATCAGATTAGATTACATATCGGTCATCCATCAGTTTAATCGGTTAGTCTCGGATGTTAGTAATTTTTCTAATATCGATTTTAAAAAATCTAAACTGAATTGTTGGATCTCCAGATTAACCAATATAATCATAGATTCAGATCAAATTTAAAAATATTGATTTAAATCCAAAAATATTTTAAATATACTCTCTTTCAAATTAACAAAATATTTGTTAAGTTATTAGTGAAATTTTTCATCGAAAAATATTAAGTGCTTATAAAGTGCGGATCAAAATCTAGTAGAATTTTAAAAGAAAAGAAAATTAAGGCCCAACGTTGAAAAATGAGGACATGCATGGAACAAAAACCAAAAAGCTAACTACAAAATTTTCAAACCTTACAAAATCTCATTTTTCTACTTCTTTTGATATCTTGCTTCCCAGTGCTGTGTCTTTTCACTACATAAAATCTCCACTTATTCACACACGAACACAAACACATGAGTCATGACCCAACTGGTTTGCATGGAGAAAAAGATGCAAATTAAGATATTGATAACGTTTGTCATATAAGAAAAATAATATACATTAACATATGATCGATTGCTCTTAGAATGAGTATTTCAAAGAGGCCAATTCAGATCAAAGTGTCTTCAAATTAGCCTTGACTACTCCACGACGCCGTCATGTTTAAAGAAAAATAAGATTAAACTTAAAATAATAAAAAAAGAATTACTGCTAAAACGACAGGACCGTTTCTCACATCGACTGAGTAGGTAAAACAGAGCAAAGCTCAATGGAACCGTAATGAAGCAGCTCCTCTATCATTTGCTCGATGTGATCTTCCTCCAATGTCCTGAAGTTTTGTTGTAGATTTGCGTTTCCATCTTCCCATTTGATCTCCTTCATCGTCTCCGTTACTCCTCCTCCCCTGTT
The DNA here is from genome assembly GCA_019706035.1 of Raphanus raphanistrum subsp. raphanistrum. Classification (NCBI taxonomy): domain Eukaryota; kingdom Viridiplantae; phylum Streptophyta; class Magnoliopsida; order Brassicales; family Brassicaceae; genus Raphanus; species Raphanus raphanistrum. Next base: position 20,532,830 of record CM033983.1, read on the forward strand.
ATAATGATTTCCACCCGCCGTCATGTTCATGACACTGTCCGTGTCCGGTAAGGATAACGACCGAAGTCTCGGGTTCTGAGCTTGCGCCTGAGACTGATTTTGCGTCTGTTTGGTCAGCTGAAGAGAAGCCATGTAGCATTTGTGGAGCTTAGCGGTGAGAGTGGCGGAGAGGAGCTTGGAAGAGGAAGAATGAACGGCGTTTGGGTTGTAAGGAAAATTGGTACGAGCTCTAGGGCCACACATTAGCCTCGCGGCCTCGTCGTAGGCCTTTGCAGCATCCTCCGCCGTCTCAAAAGTCCCGAGCCAGATTCTTGTTTTCCTGAAACAAGAAAAGAAAAAACGAAGATTTAGCCAACTAGGTCATGAACTTCTTGATTAATTTCAAGAAAGAAAGAAAAAAAAAAGTAAGGGTAGTTTGGTAAATTTGAGAAAGACTTACAAGAGAGGGTGGCGAATCTCGGAGACCCAAGAGCCCCAGTGTCTCTGTCTTACGCCTCGGAACCGTTGTTGTGGTCGTGCCATAAGAATATTAGGGGGCAGGTATGTTCTAGTGTGTTAATCAATCGAAGTGTTCGTGGGAAAATGTAAAAGAGGAAAGTGTTCTTAAAAGAGTGAAGGGTGGCTTTAAGTACTGTTGGCTTCTTGAGACAACAAGAGAGTTTGAGAGATGCTTTTGTTGTGTGATTAATTTAATTGCTAAATTAACTGGCAATCAATTTGGTCCTAAACGGGACCCACACCATTACCAATACGATCCAAAAAATCTCATTGATTTTTGTTGATGAGAGACATCAGCGGAGTGAGAGAAAAGGGACATATACTATATTGTATTATTAAATTGGAACTTATTTGTTGTATTTGTAATTGCCGCGACATGGGCAAATGAAGTATCTATTACTCTCACATATTGTAAAGTTCTAGTGAATATTAAAAACTTATAAACTCTGTCTGCTGTATGTAGGGAGATAAATAGTTTAAAACTATGTTTTTTGAAAGTATCATTGTACTTTCATTTGAAAGAGAATAAGAGTTATGCACATCGAAATTTATCTAAACTTTTAATATATATACATAGTCAATAGTTTCCTTATAAAACCGGTTTCGGTTATATGATTATATCTTTAGTTCTTACTTCTATCGTGTGACATAAATCCTAGGTGGCTAGGTTATGAGTTCTTTAGCTAAGAAAAATATACTAATAGCTATAAATTTATTAACTGTCCTACATATAGCATATGTTCTATAAGTGATACTGTAATACCAGAGATCTCCTAACAATATCTCTATTATTAAAAGAGAAGTACACTTATAAAATGCTCCTGAAGTTTCAATGTTATTTACAATGATATGCCACTGAACATTTAATTAATCTTCCTATATTAATGCTTGTCTTTTTCAGTTATTTAATGTGTATTTCCTAAATATTTTTTTGTCTTTTCTGTTTAATTAATGCATTTTACCTTTTATGATTTTTTGTCTTTTCTGTTTAATTAATAAATTCCCAAAATCGAATTCGAAATAAAAAAAAGTTTGGCAACAATAATTAATAAACCTAACTTATATTATTCATTATTTTTTCCTATTTTTTATATGTGTGTGTGTGTTTGCAAATAATTAATAAATATAGCTTTGAATGTTTAATGAACAATATTATTTATAAATATGTAATTATATTTTTATTGTTTATTAGTAATAACTAAAAATAAAGTCACATTAACTAATTAAATTTTTCAAAAAAATCTATACTTTTCAAAAAATTTGCTAACATGATTTAAAATATTTTCACAGTGTATACACCTTCTCTATTTTAAAAAATATTGATACAACTATATAAACTGACTATTCTATGGAATAAATTGTCTATAATGTTTTTATTTTCTTAAAAATATTATAACTAATGTATCAATTTTAATACTATACTAACTCATATTTGTATATGTTTTCTACTTTTGATTCAAAAATTATATTTTTAGATATTTTATACATAAATCTAATTATACAAATGTTTGATTTGTTTACATGATCTAATTTTACAAATGTTTGATTTGTTTATATGATGTCCAATAAATATTGGTCATGTAATTTATTGTAGAACGCAAAAAATTATTCGATGTAATTAAGTACATTTTTATTTTTAAATATGTTATATTAGTATACATATTGCAAACCATATATACTATTTAGTATAAACAAAAAAAATGAAAATTGACACCCGCTCGGTCGAGCGGGTCAAGATCTAGTGTATGTTAATTGTTATGTAACAAGTATCAATTTCCTTTATTTCCCAATTATGAACAAGCTGGATCCAAAGAAATTTTGGCTGCGGTGAAACTTCAAACCCACATCACATTTTCACATGGGTTTGATCATCACAACATGTCTGTACAGCATAGATACTGCCAAAAAATTCTAGATTTTTTCTCAACTAATTAATAATAAAAATAATAATTGGAAGCAAAAAAGTTTAATGACTATAGCGGGACTCTTTCATCACCATTCTTCGCCCATGTGGGGGTTTCGGTAATGACTCAATCAAACACTAAATAATCTTCGACTATTATGTATTTTATATATTTTTGTTATGTTAGGTCATTATTGAAACAAACATTAATGTTTTCTGATCATACCCATGATTTCTGAGTGCTGTTTACCGGATGAGTCGAAGAGTAAAAGGGATAATAATAACAATCAACGTTATGAAATATACAGGATGTATCGATTTTGTTGCTACTATTATATGAATATGATACTTTTGTAGGAAATGTCACACTCTATAACCAGTTCGTCTGTGGATTCTTATTTATATAGAGAGATATTTTTGGTCAATATTTCTCTTCTGTTCATAAAGTTCGTAAAACATACTTTTCTCAAAAAAAAAATCGTAAAACTTAATTAAATGGTTCATCCAATAAATAAATAAATATTTTAAAACTTATTTTCCAGTTCAGAGAGTATAATGACTCTTTAGACTCATTTAGATATTTCTACGGTGCATTATAATTTTATCTAAATTTTACTTTAAAATAAAATAATTATATTATAGAGTTAAATTTGTTCTAATGATTACTCTATCATAGAGAGTGAATATAAAAGAATGTTACTATTTTATTTTATATTAAAGTGAAAAATAACTTTCTTTTATATTTTATTCTATTATAGCGTAAATTCATCGTAAAATAGAATATGGAACCGTAATCTCCAAAGTAGTGGAAGAAGTCCGGAGCTCTGACCACGTGCCTGTTAAAAGTTGAGCCGGCTATTCATAGATAATGGAAATTCAACTATATAATAGAATTATTTTATTTTTGAGTAAAATATAGAAATAATTATAAAGTACCATCGGAAATGTTCTCGTCGCTGAGATAGAAAATGAAACTAGAAGAACATGTTGGGCAGAAAAGTATGCTGTTAGAACGGATCCATCGAAATAACAAGTGCCAACTTTATTGGGGTCAATCCAGTAACAACTTAATGGAAGAATCTTAGACAGCAATTATAACTACAAGAAAAAATCACTAGAAGGTCATTAACTTTTATTAATAATTAATCAATTTAAACCCTAATAACTTTTGATAAAAAAAAAACCCTAATAACTAATCATGTCCGTGGGAAAATAAAACAAAACAAAACTATCACTCTAGAGGCAACGTATCAGTAAGTTACACGATCGACTTCTCAAGATAGGAGATGGCCAATATACTTCTTTAATCAATGTTTTGCATTCATTACTTTAAATTTTATTATTATTAGGCAGTGGATGATGTAGATAGGTTTTGGCAGGGGCAGCTGCCAGCAATATTTTGTGAAAGTAAAATTGTTACAAAAATCATATTTCCCCCCATTGGTATGTTTTTATGTTCTATTGCCCTGAATGACCTTTTTTTGAACAAACTATTGCCCTGAATGACTATAGGTCGATCTAATGATGAATCAAAATCATGTGGGGGTGGGTAGCTCCAAAGATTGTTTGAATTGCTCATTTTGTCTCTTTGGTACTGTTTTGGCACGTGTGGGTAGTGTGGTTATCCTTCTAAGTTGGTGTTGTCTTTTTTTTTTTGGTCAAACAACAATTCCATTAACTTAAAGTCTCAGGTTCCATTAGAGGAGGAAATACAAAGTAGAAAGGCACAACTTGCCATATTACAACCACCAGAAAACACAAGAGATACATGTGAATCCTCAAAAGATAAGATAAGGGATCGAATAGCCAATAAGATCCAATGAACATCAAAAGACCAACTCTCTGAAAGGAGGCAACTGAGTTCATGGCAGTCTGACTTGCAAACCAGCTTAGAAACGTCCAAAAGGGGTAGACACTCTGCAACTAAGGCAGTGGTCATGATACCAGGACAATGAGCAACCAAGTCTTCGTGAGACCAAACAAATCTGATGCACTGTAAGGAAGAAAATACTGTTGCTTTTCTTTCCAAATTGCCATCAATGGTTAGAAAGCAAAACATACACCTCCACAGTTAAAACACAGACATATAAAACCCTGCATACTGCAGAATAGGAATGAGCCAAGGCAAAATAATTGCTACTGAAGAACCTGAGAACAGAGAAATGAAATCCCAAACCAAACAAGGCTATGACTTCATTCTCAATGAGACTTTGCCAACTCTCCAAACATCTTGACAAGTGAACTATGAAACTTAGGACAATGAGCAACCAAGAGATGGAAGCAAAAGCACAAGACACAGATTCACAATTCCAACCAGAAACCATATCACTTTGTATATCAAAAACCACTATATAAACACAGATCTGAGAAACTTGAGGCCAGTAGATTAAGAGACCAAAATCGAACCTGACAGAGTTATAACAAGACGGATAGAACCCGTAATTGAGACCGCATACTGCAGTAGAGGAATCACAGAAAACCACAAGAACGAACATCACCGAAACTGATAGTCACTAAACGGACAGATAGTATAGTCACTGTAGAGTCAAAGAAGCCGCACAGGAACAGAGACAGATCCGGTGGGTGAGGAGGAACGGAAAGGACGTGAGGAAAGCACTCGACTGGGAGATCTATGAGAAACACGAGCGGCGGCGGTTTGGGAGGCGGAGGAAGGAGAAACGGCGCAAAGGGACAAGGAACCAGCAGAGCCATGGAAGAAAGGAAGAGGAGGGAGAAAGAGGAATGTTCTTGTCGGTGGGCGAGAGGTCACACCGACAGCAGCGGAGATGGTTCACAGGAAAACCCTAATCGGGTTGAGAGAGAAAAGCCATTTGGTATTATTACTGAGCGTGTGTGCACTGTAGTTGGTGTTGTCTAAATTGTTTGTTTTTGTAGAATAGGGGGTCATCATATGTTTGGTGGATCATATCATACATCTTAATTTGGTTTTGTCGACATTGGAGAGAAAAGAGAGTCGAGAACATACACGAATCAGTTGTTTGGGACTACATACAAAGTCATGGGAAAATTAGACAAGACTCGAGAGTATTATGAATAAATAAAGTGGGGTCTCTACGTAGTAAACGCGTGACGTGGGAACCACTACGACGTATATATAAACATGGGTGATTGTGATTCATGTCGTTTTCTGCATTCAGCTGTAAACTATATATTACCGAAATCAGAATGTATAATATACAACTATTCAACTGTAAATAACACGCATAGAAGGCTTTTTAATGCATGTTTTTTTTTTGTCACTGACTTTTTAATGCATGTAATTTTGAGGAACCAAGCCTTTTTCAAAAAAAAAAAAAATTGAGGAATCTGTGGATAACAGACTAAAATGACGGTTACAATTTAGAACTTTTTTTTATAATCTGAGGGTATTTGACAGGCTCAAGTCCAACTAATATTTTTTTGAACATATTCATCAGTGTTAAATAGATTTGATTGTTCATAATCGAAACTAAATACTATGTCACTTGACCACATCTATCTTATTAAAACAAAAACATTCTGTTGGACCTAACATTTATTTTGTAAGTTTTTAAATTAAATACACATTTATACTTTATAGTTAAACATACATTAAGTCACTAATGTTCCTTTCTTTATAGTACTATCCATGTTTCCAAACAATATACTTATTTCTTTATACTACTATCAATGTTTCCAAACAATATATTTTTTATACTACTATCAATGTTTCCAAATAATACAATAATTAATCTTAGTTTTTTTTTAGATCTATCATTTTCTCTTTAAAATTTTGTAGAAACGTCATAATTTCATAAATTACAAAATAGTGAACTTTAAAATTTCGATTATAAGATTACAAATTATGAAACTATTACAATTTAAATCCAATTAGATTACATATCGGTCATCCATCAGTTCAATCGGTTAGTCTCGGGTTTTAGTGATTTTTTAATATGAATATTTTAAAAACATAAATTGAATTGTCAGATCTCCGGATTAACCGGTATAATCACAATCGGGTTGAATTTAAAAATACTGATTTAAATGCAAAAATATTTTAAATACACACTCTTTAAAAATAACCAAAATATTTGTTAAATTATTAGTGAAATTTTTCATCGTAAAATATTCCGCGCTTCAAAAGCGCGGGTCAAAATCTAGTAAACGGATATAGCAGAGATAATAAGTTTCAAATCCGAGTGTTTACACCTTATCACACAAACATGTTTGTGTGGTTTACAATTTAAGAATATTGTTAAGGCTTAACAACTTTTAAAAAATTTAAGCTTTTCATATCACAGTTTTATAGATAAATATAAAACATGTACATTCAAAAAAGGAAAGAAAAAAGGGAAAAAAAAAAGAAGAAAAATAATGTTATCAACGAAACTTAAAGAACTCATCCCCCGTATCTCAGTCTCCTACTCCGACGGTCAGTGCTTCTCACCATCGTCGGAAACGGCTTTGTGTTTGCTTTTCTTTAATTTCGGCAACTCGTCATCTCTTTTGGGTTTAGTTTCAGATCTGGGTTTACGGATGGACAGGGCCGGCTCAATGGTATCATGGGTTCTGGAGCAAATTTTTTTTTCTTTTCCCTAACTAATATTTTTTTAAAAAAAATCTGATAGATATTTGTGTTTTTTTTAAATATCAGAAGTATTTAAGGCAAAAGCTGTGATAAAACAAAAATACTTTCATATAAAAAAATTTTGGACCCCTTTTTAATTTTCAATATAAAAATATATACATTTTTTTAAAAAAAAGATTGGACCCTTATCTATTAATAAATAGGGGGACAACGGACTGGACCCGGGGCGGTCACACCGCTTGTCCTCCTGTCTAAGCCGGCACTGTGGATGGATCTGAGGTTTTGGTGTTGGATTTTATATGTGGGTATTCGGATAGAGGTCTGAGGCGTGTTGGAATTGTCGGCTTTGGTAAAGAGGGTGTGAACTTGCTTAGTTTGTTCATGTGCCTCTGAAGTTTGGTGGTCAAGCTATGCTTCTGTTTTGTCTTTTTGGCAAACCATAGGTGTCTAGTTTTTATGTGGTAGTTTATAGTTTTTGGTGTGTTCTGATGGTCTGCTTTGTGCATTGAGGCTTTGATGGCTTAGAATTTTTAGGAGATGTTATCGAGTTTTCGTTGTGCTTGGGTTGCTTCTCAATCTTTGAATATATTGTGGTGCGCAGTGTGCAAAATTTATTCGGTTCTGATGTGGTTAGTTACTTCTTCCTTCGGATTTGGTGAGGTGGTTCCAAATGGGTTTGATGTGTTTCTGCGTTTTCGGTTGTTTTGTGGTTGTCTTTATCCAAGGTCATATAATTTCAGATATATTTTGGTTTGTGATTAAGATTCCCTTTAATTTTGGAGTTTGGGGGTTTTGAGGTAGTGTTGTTTGGTGATGAGTTGGGTTTCCCATCTTTTCTCTAAGAAGTTGTCATATGTTTTCGGTGTCATCAAGTTTTTTTCCGAACCTATCTTTGGTAAGGTTTTGGTGCCCGACCCATGCGTTTACTGATGTTTGGTTCAATGTGAAGTTTTGGTTTTGCGTGATGTCGTATCCGTTCCCTAGTTTTAAATGACGGTTTTTTTTTATATTTTTGGGTAAAAAACTGTGGAGCTTCAGGTCAATTGCGTTTGGTCTGTGAATATTTTTGTTGTCAATCGTCTTCTTCGTCGACTGCTTGGGTGAAGATTTGTTTTCTCTTTTCGTTGCTTCCTTTAGTTGAAGCATGTTTTTGAATGGAGTTTGCTTGTAGTTCTTTGTTGGATCATTTTTGGAGTTTTCTATCACTCTAATATTATCAACTTTTTTTTTGTTCATTTCGGCTTCCTTTTTCGATTTGCTTTGCAAAATTGATAATGACCGTACCTTCATAAAATTTCAGGAATCTTGTGAGATATCGTATAACGCGTTAGCCAATACGATTCACAAAATATAAATGATTATGTTAGAGCTACAGAAAAGAATACTTATTTTAGTTGTAAGAGAGAAAATTAACAAAAAATGTTAGTTATATAAATAATTAAGTTCATAGATAAAATTGAAATAATAAGGGACATCCATGTCAAAGACCGCCATTCTCTCGTCCCATTCCACACTCAGGCACATGCAAATATGGAGGGTCCATTGAATCCACAACAAAAGGTCACAACAAAATTAATATCGTATAGAACGAATGTATTTTTAAAACATATAGAAACATAGTCATATATATATACAATTTTTTTTATAATAATGGACGAAGTATATTCAACATGGACTTTGGAGGTTTTAGCGATGCTGTTCCTCAGCTTGCGTACACACATGCAGTATCTTTTGGTGTTATCTATGCATTCTTAAGTTCTTGGTACAAGAGAATCTAATCTATGTTGACAAAGTTTTCAAATTATCATTTCGAAATTTGGAAATATTACATATAACGGTTTATTGTATGAACAAAACTTAGCTTCACCCCCTAAGGTGAACCTCTACATTCACCCACCAATAGAAATTAGTTACTTGAGATTTGATATCTTTTAAAAAAGGAAACCAAGTAATAAAAATTTAATGAAATAAAATTATGTTTTTGGATAAATAAAAAATAGTAGCAATTATAAAAAATATAACTTTTTAATATTGATAAATCCGTCACAAAATACTAAACCCTAAATACTAAACCCTAAACTTTAAATTCTAAATACTAAACCCTAAACCCTTGGGGAAAGCCTGAACCCTTAGGCAAATCCTATACCCTAAATCGTTAATCTTAAACCCTAAACCCTAAACCCGTAATCATAAACCATAATATTAAACCCTAAATTCTAAACACGAACCCCTAAACCCTAAACTCTTTGAAAATATTAAATCATAAACCCTTAATCCTAAACCATAAACCATTTTGGAATTTAGGATTTAGGGTATATTATCAGAGGTTATGATTTAGGGTTTAGAAATTAGGATTTAGTTTATAATTTAAGGTTTGGTTTAAATTTAAGGATTTAGGATATAGAATTTGCCCAAGGGTTCAGGCTTTTCCCAAGGGTTTAGTATTTAGAATTTAAGGTTTAGGGTTTAGTATTTAGGGTTTAGGGTTTAGTATTTTCTGACGGATTTATTAATATTAAAAAGTTATATTTTTTTGATAATTGCTACTATTTTTTATTTATCTGAAAACATAATTTTATTTCATTAAGTTTTTATTAATTAGTTTCCTTTTTTAAGAGATATCAAATCACAATTAACTAATTCTTATTGGTGGGTGAATGTAGAGATTCACCTTAGGGGATGAAGCTAAGTTTTGTTCTTATTGTATTAAGTTTGTTTGCCTTTTTGTGTATAATGTCCGGATAAAGAAATTAATCTCACAGAAATATATTTTCTTCAACGGAATGTGTTGTTGCCTCTCCTTTTCAAGTCCAAGACCGTATAATTCAACTGAGAATTGTCAACTGAGAATTTTAAGTGATATTTGTATAAAAACGAAAACTTCAATATTATCTAAACATGATTTTTTTAAAAAAGTTGTTTATTAAATTTGATATTTTATAGAGTAGTTTTGAAATCTGCTAATACTGGAAATATTTTAAGTAGTTGAGATTTTAAGTTTTAAGTGGCTAATAGTTTTGGATAAAGTTTCTTAATTTAAAAAAATTAAAACATAAATCTTGAAATCATCTAATATTTTATTAAAATCAAATTACCCCAAATTTTATATTTGATTATATCTTCTTAAAACATTGTTTGGTTTTTTAACCTTCACACACACGCAACTGAATTCGAAAAGTGAGTATAATATAATAATAACATTACAGATGGGACTAAATTATAAGCTCTAATCATTGAATTAGAATCCAAGACTAACAAGGACGTAGAGTTAAGTGACTTGTGGTACTCGGCTTCAAATGTATATATTACATGCTTCTTTTTTTTTTGACGAAATATTACATGCTTCTTCCGTTTTCTTTTTGTATGATGTTTTAAAAGATAGTTCTTTTTAATTTGTTTGATATTTTGAAACTTTTATACAAAACTATTAAAATAATTGATTAGATATCAAAAATTAATATGTAGGTTTTTGTAATATTTGTTCAGATTGATTAAATATATTTATTTTTTGTTGTTGTAATCAAGTAGTTTCATTAAAAAAAAATTTTTAAGTTGTATGTTTAGGCTAAAACATCTTATAAAAGACAGATGGAATATTAGAGAATAAATAAAGAGTTAGAACATAGAGTCTGAATAGTAACATGCTAAACAATTGGAAAATAATTTCGATGTTATTCTAGACTTCTAGTAATATATATTTATCTATTTTCTTTTTTATTATTATTAACGGGGGTGTGATGTAGAATGGTTGATTACCGTTTAGATCTTTATAAACAAAAATTGGAAAAAAAAAATAGGACTCGGTTTCGGAGCAAGTGAATTGTTACATCTGACTCCAAAAGAAAAATGGGAGAGACTTTTGTCTGTCATTTGTATTTACCGCACTCCATGGGATCTCTGATTCCCCCTTATCTCTTCGACCTTTTAAGTTTTTTGTTTCCTACAGACATTAATGCAAGTTGCTTCTATTCTATATGTTATCTACGGAAACTTCTTTTGATCTTACAAACAAATATTTAATTGTTTGTAATAGTTAAACATTATTTTTATTAAAATATATATATATATGCGAAGATTAAGGTTTCAAATAATCTCCGATTCTTTAGCACTTACAAGTTACAACCATTAGGTGAAATGTTTGTCGGGCATGATAAATGCTATCTATCGACTCGTTCCCATGTGCTATTAGTTGGAAGCATTAACAGCTTCATCAACCACCATTGTTGCAGGCACAAACAAAGCCTTTTTAGCTAGTCTATCAGCTATGACATTTCTTTCACGAGGGATCCAAGCAAAGCAAACAAAATCAAAAGCTGAAACAGCAGCTTTGATATCAGCAATTACACCATAAAGATCAGACACCGGAGGCCCATTAGTGATCGACCGAATAAGTTGTAGAGAGTCAGATTCGAATCTCAACGTTTTCCACTCCAGTTGGAGGCAACCACGAATCAAATCGCTTCTCTCAGAACTAAACCTTCTGCAATCAATGGAGATGAGACAAAGTCACTGGACGCTTTAAATGAAACCATTTGAGATGGGGACATGACCACCCAGCCAAGCCCCGCAGCATTGCGTCTCGAGTCCCATGATGCATCAGATCGAACCACTATCGTGTTCGCAGGGGAGTAGATCTCTGGCGTGAACCTGACTTGACCTATTGGCGCTTCCTTCTTCATAGTTATACACCACTCACGAGCTAACTTGATGGCTGAGGACAGTACATCTTCTGGAGATGCAGAGAAACCTTCAAACACTACTCTGTTTCGCGCCTTCCATAACGCCCACAGAATCCATGGAAACAATGATCTCCACGTCACTCAAGTAAGCGGGAGGCACTGTAACTCGCAGAGACTCTGCCAGGCCGTAGCCAAGTCTACCATTCCGCTACATCCCAAGGAGTTTACAAAGGGGGCAAGAGACCAAACCTTTTGAGCAAAACTGCAATGGAAAAAGAGATGAGTGATAGATTCAGTACAGCCACAACGTTTACATCGAGGGTCGACGTCTATATGTCTTTCAAGCAGCCTCGCTCCCACTGGGAGAGCTCCCTTGAGCAGTTTCCAGGCAAACATCTTGACCTTAGGAGGACAAGGTAAGTTCCAGACATTGCTTTTCCAGTTGAAATTTGCAGGGACTCTGCTTGCATCTCCCCCATCCACCGATTGCACTGAGAAATAATAACCTGACTTCGTCGTGTAGTCCCCTGATCTTGTTCCCAGCCACAGTATTTTATCTGGAGCCCTCGATAAACTCGGCTTAATCTTCAGAATCTGCTCTTCATAATCAGGTAGGATTCGCTGAATTATGTCTCTGTTCCAAGTTTGATGTGGCATCAGTAGGTCCGCAACATTGAGCTCAACACTCAGCTCCGTTGGAGGTCCCATAGGTCTCTCTTGAGTAGACAAACTCAACCAAGGATCATTCCAAATGCTAATCGACTGACCATCCCCAACAGCCCATCCAATGTTTTGTATCAGTAGGTCGCGGCCTCGGAGTACGCTTCTCCAACCATGGGAAGCTGCAGAAGGTGATGAAGCAAGTAGAAAATTCCCATCGGCACAATATTTTCCCTTTAATACTCTTGCGAGGAGGGAGTCCGGCTTGTGTAGAATCCTCCATCCGATCTTTGCAAGGAGGGCTTCATTGAATTTTTGAAAATCCCGGAAGCCTAACCCGCTTATAGCTTTTGGTTTGGCCATTTTGTCCCAAGACACCCATGCCATCTTACGAGTAGTTTCATTGTCGTCCCACCAATATCTAGTGACAGCAGACTGGATCTTTTTGCACAATGACACAGGGAGTTGGAAGCAAGTCATTGTGTAAGAGGGGACAGCGGTGAGCACACTCTGGAGTTTCACAAGCTTGCCTGCAGAGGACAAGAATTTATTTGACCAACTTCTAGCTTTTTGTTTTATCCGATCCACCACTGAAGAGAAGAGGTCTCGTTTTCATCGTCCAAAATGCTCTGGGAGGCCTAAATACTTTCCCGCACCTCCTTCCTTCTCGATGTGTAGCTCAGCTTTGATCATCGCCTTAAGTGAAGCCGGTGTCTTATGTGAGAAGGTTATGGCAGACTTTTCCTTGCTTATTGACTGGCCCGATGCTTCCTCATATTTCTGTAGGATTGAACTCAACGCTTTACAGTTTTCCTTTGATGCGTTAAGAAAGAACATTGTATCGTCCGCAAAAAGAAGGTGGTTAATACGTGGGCTGCTCCTGGAAACTTGTAATCCCCGTAAAACTCCTTCTTCTTGGGCTCGGTTACATAGTCCCGAGAGGACCTCGCTATACATGATGAATATGTAGGGAGATAAGGGGTCTCCTTGACGGATTCCCCGGCTCGGTACTACCTTTCCTCTAGGCAAGCCGTTAATGAGGAAGGAGTATGTAACCGATGAGATACACTGCATGATCCTACTGACAAAATCTGGATGGAATCCCAACCGTTGGAGGACTTGTGAGACGAACTCCCATTCGAGGCGATCATATGCCTTACTCATGTCCGTCTTGACCGCCATAGTGCAGCGTTGCTCAGCTTTTAACGTTTTCAGATAGTGGAGGACTTCATGAGTGATGAAGACATTGTCACCAATAGCTCTACCCGGAACAAAGGCGGACTGATTCTCTGAAATAAGCTTGTCCATGAACGGTTGGAGCCTGCAGGTAATGAGTTTGGAGTAGATCTTATAGTAGACGTTGCACAAGGCGATTGGCCTATAATCTGAGACCTTTCGCGGATTGGTTATCTTTGGGATCAGTCTGATATGGGTGTCGTTAGCATCGATCAGTAGTGGATCTATGTGTTCATTTGTATTTTTCCCGTGCTTAATATTAGGACTTGGCATTTTACCTAAAATCCAAATCCAATCCGAAAAACCTCTAAACCAAAATCTCAATAAAGTAGAAAAATATTAGAACGGAAATTCGAACAGATGATATTTAAACGAATATCTAAAAATAACTGAATATTTGTATATTTAACTCTGTATGATTAGTTTACTTCTTTTATTTTATTAAAAATATTTATATTGATATTTTACATGGCTTAAAATCATATAATATATATACAAAATAATATGCTTTTAATTTAAAATGCACATCAAATTTCTTGTTGTATGTATTAACAAAAGTTGCAATCAAATTCTCAAAATAAGAACTAAATTAATGCTCTTTTATTTTCAAAAATTTATTTTCAAATTTATTAATCATTCAACCTATTAAATTTTTAAAGAGATAGGCTAAGTAGTTGTAAGAAATTAAATACATGTAAAAAACATGAATAATGAAAAAAAATTGTTTTTCTCAAAATCTAAGATATTTGAATCCAATTCGAAATAATTGAACTCAAACTAAAAATATCCGAACCCAATTTGATATGATAAAATATCTGAAAGGATTCTAAACCTCTTTATCAAAATATCATAGAATCTGAAATGTCTGATCCAAACGCGAACGGATATCCAAACATGTAAACCTACCTAACAACATCATTGAATACAAGTTTTGGTTGGTTCCTTCTGATATTAAATTTTTAAGATTCACAATATAATAAAAGGATTCATAGCTTTTTCGAAAATAAAATAAAATTTGTATCAATCAATCTAATTTGCATGATCCATATAATTTGTTTTGTTGTAATAATTTGTGCTAGATAGTACTATTATCCTTCTTATAGACATTTTCCAGATAAACATAAATTGTCTTACTTTTTATATGATATAAAGTAAAACATTTATAATTTTAAAAGTAGTTTTTTCCGATACCGAGACGTTGAAGTTCTGGATATTTACAAAGTAAGATTGTACAAAAGATCCACGAGATTTGTAAAAACATTTCAAACCCACTTTTCAGAAATGGTATCAAGGATTGGAAGTAAGAAAAAAAAAAGATCCACGAGATTTCAACTTTTAAGTTATAAGAAATAATAAAATCATATTCTAGGGAGGAAAAACACAACTAGAGAGAGAAGAAAAAACCTTTCATTTGTTAGACGAATTGGCGGGATGGGTAAAGAACGAAATCAATTCGTCAAAAACGGGCCTAGTCCACTAATTTGTTACACAGTCCAACAACATCTTAAATCCGCCAATCTCATTTCTCCTTGTTGCTCTCTTATGCTTTTGCACTCTTCGCTCATCTCTGCCGTGGAGTGATCATCCTGCTCAGCAATGAAATATGGTTTTGGTTAATCTTGAGATAAGAAATACAATTAGTAGCTCAGTAATAGTATCAACCAAAAAAAATATTTTTAATCCTTCCTTGATAGTAGTTAACAAAATAGTCTTTTACTTGTTTTGTTTTTACCAAAAGAAAGCCCGTAATTGGTCACATAGAATAGGCCCATGAATGTAAACCCATGAATAACTTGTAAAAAACTGTTATAACAGCCCAAGTTATAAAGGCTGTTGTGAACTGTGATTACCAGCTAAGTGCCATGTCAACCCACTTAATTCTCCCACATCTACACACGTACTAATATTATAATTAAATTTTTGTTAAAAATTCATTATCACACACACACATACCCAAAATTTTCTTCTCCTCTTTTCTCTCTCTCTCTCTCTGTCTCAAAGTTAGTAGTATCTTTTCGCTTTGTGTCTTCTACCTTTTCTTTTGGTTGATTCTCTGTGTGTTTCGTCAGTCTGGAACCGGAGATGGTGACGGCAGATGACTGGACCAAGTCAGCGATGAGAGATGGAGAAGTGGTGGCCGAGCTTCTGGTTAGGCTCAAGAAAGCCAAAGTGAGACCTGTTCTGTTCTCGTGTCCGACGCTCCAGTGGGGAAACCGGCAGCCACGGTCGAGAAAAGAAGCTGATTCAGCTAGATGTAGCCCGAGTACACCGCTCTCTTGGAGCGCTTCTTCTTCTCCATCTGCTCACCTCGACGGTTACGAGGCCACCGATGGCACTGGCTCATTATTTCCCGTCGGATCTAGATCCAAGGTTCGTCGTTTCAAACTATCTCATCTCTGCTTGTTTGACTTCCATTAAGATCTTTCTCTTCACAACAAACATATCTCGTTTCATTGCTTCTTCCTGCTTTGTTTCCCCGACAAAACTAAAGTGTTTTGACATGGAGAGGGTGTTCCGGTCATTTCGTCAGGCTGCTTAAAAGAATAGTATGATACGTCGCCGTTTCTGTTTGTCTGTTTCGTTCCTTGTCATTTTAGTATTGGCATGGCATAGGCATCAATCCAGCATAATTACTTTTGATCATCTTAGTAAATATCTATTAGTACAAACTAAAAACTTTAGTTAGCTATATTTTCCGCAATAATAAAATAAATAATAGTTTTGAATCTGGATCTGCTAATACTTAACTGTTGTTTGTGATGGGCCGGCCTATGAGTTATCTCTACTTTGTAAACAGTGGACCACCCCTATGAGTTATAACTTACAAGACAAGTCAAATGAATTAGTTTGGATTCTACGGAGAGTTTATGGATTAGATATGTGAAGTGTGTGTTTGGAAAGGATAGTTAGGTTCTCAAACATTTAATTAGAGTGGGGACTTTTGTCATCTTCTGTTTCTTGTGACTCAACTTCCTCCCATTTATTATTAAGAACATATCTTGTTTCATATCGCAGGTTCTTGTAACCGCAGACTTGGATTTTGGTGTCAAAAGATTGCAGAGCAAAAAGGTTCCCAGTTCTTGAATTCTTGACCACTCCTCTCTGGTGATTAAGATCTTTTCGTTATTGAATGTTTTTAAATATGAACAGGACACTGCATTGATCAGATCAGCATTCAGGGAACGAGGAGACATGAAGAACAAGAACTTTAAGAGAATGAAGTTGAACACACAAATTTGTACTTCTCTCCCAGGTTGTAGTTTAGCACAAAATGAAGATGGCAATTTCCTGCTACCTGACTTGAATTTAGTGCCATGTGAGGAAGCAACACTACGTGATATAAGGATTATAAAGTGAAGGAACTCACTTAAAGTGATCAGAGTGGACTGATTTGATCATCTTTGGCTCAGCTTCTGAACTTCTGAAAAGAGTCTGCATTGCAGGAACTCATGAAAAAAAAAATTGCGTATAAATTCCTCAAGGAATTTTCGTCCATATATAAGATAAATATCATAAGCAGATGTGTAGGATAAAGAAAACAAATATTTGTTGGTTTCTTTGTAGTGTCATTTTGTAATGTTTGTCTACATTAGCACAAGGAGTCATTTTGTAATGTTATTTGACGACTCCTCGCTTATAAAATCCAAACAACAAACGAGTAACATGGAACATAAATGTCACTTTCAACAACCGTTATCCATTTTTGGTCTTTGCTCAAAGCTCCTCTCATAGACTTGAAAACTAATTATAAATAAACCCAAAATATATGTCCCCTCCTACTGTCTCGATTCTTATTTTGACCCATAAAAGAAAGCAAATGGCCCCTGGGCTGAAACGACCACTTGATATACCTAAGAGGGCAACAAACTCTAACTCAATGTAAGCGGATGTGTCTCATCGTACAGAAGCATATGGCCCCTGGGCTGAAACGACCACTTGATATATCTAAGAGTGCAACAAAGCCCAATTCGACGTAAGAGGATGTGTCATCTTAGACTTTTTCCATCCATCATAAGCAAGACCAACGCATTTGGAACTGGATCGTCCATGGCACCAAGCTATGCCTACTCAAAATCAAATGTTTACCTGATTAATATAAAGTTATTTTACGTTTAAAAGTATTACTAGATTCTGGGTATTTTTTTGTTGTTTTTTTCAATATAAAAATTGATAATTCTTCATTTTAATTATATAAACTGTGACATGATCAAGTTTCAATTATTCGGATTTGTTATAGTGTGTACAGTATGACGAAATTTAAAATGCATCACAACCGTTTTATGTTTGTAAATAAGTTAAGCAGTGGTTTTATCCAGTGTTTTGAAATCCGACCCGGATCCGCGGTTGAACCAAAAAATCCGATGACCCAAAATAAATTCGGGTTGGATTTTGTAAAAACCCAAAATTTAAAAACCCGCAAAACCCCGTTAAAACCAACTAAAACCCAAAACCCGATACCGGTTGAACCACCGGTTGAACCAGTAGATAACTTTTTTTTAGTTGTATATCAAATGAAAATAAAAATATAAAAAGTTAAGTTAAGTATTATAAATGTTTATTAAACATAAAATATATACATATCCAAAATATTATTTTATGTTTTAAAGATATTTAGAAAGTAGTAACTTTAGTTATATATATATATATATATATATATATATATATATATATATATATATATTTATGTTATTAGCTAATATATTATTATATAATAAATTTAATTCATTTATTAATCTGCGGTTCACCCGCGGTTTACCTGCAGTCGATTCAATGACCCAGCAACTCGGTAAATTGTCCGGTTCAATGTTCGAGTCAGTATTCAAAACATTGTTATCCGAAATTTTTATTTAGGCTATTATATAATTTTAAAGATTTATAATTTATATAAAATATTGCTAAACATATAAACTGGCCAATAATATTTTTGATTAAGTCTTATCCCGTGTAGTTACAAAATTTCAATCTCTAATATCAACTTATTAAAATTATTGCAGACTTTAATTTGTGGTATTGATATTAAAAAGTTTATGGAAATTGAATTTGATTATATAAAAACATAACTCATTTAATTAGTTAGCAAGTCCATCTAAAAGTTGAAATAGGCCCATAAAATCAAAAAACACTAATGCCATTAATGATTTTTTTTGTTTGTTCATGTCATTAAAAATATTTTTGGAAAACTTTAAAACATTAATTAAGAGCATAAGTTGAGAATGATTCTGATTTAATGGTATTGATTGTAACTACTCGTAGGATAATCTAGCTTGAATTCATTATCTTGATTAGCTACAATGACACATCATCGTCAAAATTCATCCTGGTGTAATTTTACGCCCACACATTCAATTCATTCATAAGCTTTTGGCAGCATCTGTCCAATTTCATGCTTCACATAATCTTAAAGGAATAAAAGTTTACTTATAAGCTATCAACTATTGGTTTTATATCATCCAAATCTTATGTTCTCTCTGTTTCTCAGAACCTAGTTACATCAGTGGTAGTAGTAGTGCTACCATTTCATGTACTAACACATCATAGATTGTGAGACCGTTTCACCCTTACATTTTCTGGTGCTTTAAGCTTTAGGATGTATAAAAAGTTATGGGCCGTATTCTCATAAAAGTCAAGAACCAGCTGGATGTCTTTCATTAATAGATTATTGCTTAGCTTCTTTCCGATGTTAGGTAGCGAAAATGGCCTAAGATACTCAGATGTGTCAAATTGATGACCAAAAGTAAGCAAGCAATGTGGTAATGGTATGGCCATAGGCAGAAGCATTGAGAATGAAAGAAGAGGAGAGTGGAGGAGTGGTCCAAACCCAAAATTTTTGAATATTAATGAAAATTGTCTGCTTTTTTTCTCTATTTTTGGTGGTCCGCTTTTAATGGAGAACAGTCTAATGTGGGAGGATTTTAACTTGAGGAGCATACAAATGTCTCATTCTTCTTGACTTCTAATGTACCTCCTTTTACTCAATGCTTATTTTAAACTCGCTTCACATTCTTTAACATTACATGTTCCTATGACTTCTACTAGTTTGAACATTTAAGATCAATAGTTTGTGTTCCTCTTGATGCTTCTATTATTTAACTGACTGTGAAAGCTACTTATTACATGGTTTGTGCAATACGTTTCATCAAATTTCGTTGTTACTTCGGCTTAAATTTGGTTGGACTGGAAAATCTATTACCATAGCCGGCCAAGAAGATAAGTAGGCCCCAAACTGGACTTTCTTTTGGTTCATTGATTATATTTGTATAAAATAATACAATGATAAAGTCGAACCATAGATATGCTGCATCTAACTTTTTGGAAAGAACCCTAAACGTGAGAAAGGAGTCGAATCAAAATATCAATAATGTCGGGATTCAAATCAAAACTGTTTATTTCTGGATTCACGCTTAACAATTTTGTTGCGCATTATCTTAAACTAAAGACAAACACATGCTAAATATAAATAATAATATAATATGAAAACATTTGAGCAATTCAATATAATGTAGAAGACATTTGAGCACTATCAATCAATTTGGATATCAGCTTAATTAGAGGGGAATGGGTATTATTGTTGAAGAGTATGGTATTTGTATCAAAGATAGTTTGATTTGTTAGATATCAAGATCTTTGGAAATGTGATCTAGTCTCAAGGTACATTATTCGCACAAAATGTCTCAGTGCATTTCATCTATAGTTTTAGTGTTCAACAAATATTTTGGGCGTGTCAGAATTATGATAGACTTCACTTTTTAGTTATAAATTTGATAAACTACAAACAAATTTCACTATACGTTTGCGCTAACTTCCATTGCATTCAGCCTATTTTCCGTGTTCATGTATTTTGCTTCATTTCTGTTATATCTATAATGATGTGTATCATGTCGGCAATATATATGCATATATGCATAGATGCATGTTGTCATATTTGTATACTATCTTGCAATGAATAAAGACCAACATGAGTAAGACTTGACCCTTTGACTATATAAGTGTCTGTGTGTACTGTCGTTAAAACCCATCAAATGATATTAATGCTTCTGATCCGTATAGATCAACCAGGTTTAATTAGAAATCTTTGTCAATTAGCTACACTTCGTTCCCATCTCTTCCCAACTGTTTTTAAGTTTTTAGCTAATTCGTTTGACAAAATACCAGTTGCAAAATGCTATAGGTTCCTCCACTGTCGGCAGATTAGTTCAGATCTTCATTCATTTTATTCTTACAAATACATTATACAAATTAAAGAATTGTACATGTAATCTCTGATAGTTGATTCGGCTAGTAAAACTTAGATGCCGTTCGCTCCTCCTATATATTGATGATGTATCCAAGTAAAATAATGAATCTATAAGATGGTTACTCTCAGATTGAGGTCCAAGTTAACCATTTTATTAATTTTTATTTTCCTTATACCAATTGTACGTACATCCACTATAAATGTCGTTTGGATCCGACCCTCACCACCACTACATCCGAGAAGAATAATATTACTAGAGGGCTCCCTCGATGACAAAGAGAGTGAGAGTTGTCAGTTCACTAAATTATTCTACCAATGCATATTCTTGAACTAGGTGAAGAAACATTTCAGGAGGCACATGATATTCTGAGGAATTTGTGCATGATTTTGAGTTATGAGACTGTACATCGCATAAATCAATCTAAGTTCAACTTTTCTTATTTAACCTTCTCAGGTTAACCCGATCTTTTATTATGATATGTTTCATGTGCATCCTAGGAACATTAAAGTTAGGATTGTCACAAACACAATATATATATCTTCTTTTTTTTTTAACAGGAGGTTTGAAGGCGGATGTGATGGCACATACGGCACGCTTAACTCAACCGACTAATCCTCTTGGCCCAGAACCAGCCGGCGCCAATACCCATTATCCAAGAAACGCGATGACACCAACGCCACGCTTAACTCAACTTGGGGAGGACGTAAAGCATTTCGTGGCTACAGGGGATATTTGAACCCGGGTCCTTATTGGCATTGTAGCAGCCTCAAGACCACTGGACCACCATCCCGTGGTTAATATATATATATATATATATATATATCTTACAACCACGAGTTCATGTTATAGTAATTTAACTGGAACAAATAAAATAAAATAAAATTAACTGGAACATTTCAAACATAATTAAATAGTAAGATCTCGAGTAGCGAGAATCCACATATAAATATAAAATATAGAGAACTTTCTCTACTATTTTTAGTTTCATGCACTCACTGTTACATAGTAAGTAAAATAGTATGTTTTTTTTGTTCAGAAAGGTAAAATAGTATGTTACAGAGGTGTTTTGCTGGCTTTTGCGTTTGAATGATTTATCGTAAATATAAAATATAATATTTTACTTGTAAATTTAGTGATATTTTCGTTATATTTTGTGAGAAATTGTGTGGATGTATTCAGCTTTAGATAAAAAGAAAGAAGTAGGATCAAAAGGTTGTGAAAATGACACACTTCCAATTTTTATTTTCTTGAACGAAACACTTCCATTAAAAGAGTAAAGGACTTATAAGCCTCTCGCGGTTGCAAATGATCAAAGGCAAAGCAATTTATTCAGTCACTGTTCGAATTTTTATTAATACCTTACTATATCTCTGATGTGAAGATTGAAATGGATAAAATTCAAAACAAGGAAGATTGAGTTGGATGATATGTGTTTCTGGATAAACCCTAACAACATTTCTAGTTTGAAACATAGACAAACCGATCAATCTTTAAACTCTTTCATGGTAATTTAATTTTCGGTTTTGATGATTTCTTTTTTTTTTTCCTTTTACAACTTCTACTTTTAGTTATTTTGGTAATTTTACAGATAACTTAATCATAGTGAATAATGATGTTACAAATTATTATCAATACTTGCTAACGATCATTCAACAACAGAATTTAGAAGAAAAAACTACAATGAAACTGCAACAAACCACAAAAGTGGTAATCAGTAAAGAAGATTAAAGAAAGAAAAAGCATACATAATATAGTTAAAAGTAAAATAATTAACCAGAAAGTTTTGATCCGCTGGTCTATTTGTTTTCCCTTTGGTAATACTTATAAAGTTGTAATTAGTTCACTGTTCACAGACGTAAACCACCTCTCTTAAGTGAACCTAGGTCTCACACACAAACTAGAACCAACACAAGACCCTTTTTGTTCAAAGTTTCAAACTTATCAAGCACTTTTAAGAAAAATTAACATGTTCTTTTCAAAAAAAAAAAAAGTTAACATGTCCAAATAACCAACTTTTAATAGTATAAAACTATAACGATTATTTGGTAAAATACTTTTGAAGATAGAAATAATTAGAGTACTATTTCCCTTTTGTCAGATATAATAGATAACTAGATTTTGACCCGCGCTTTGGAAGCGCGGAATATTTTACGATGAAAAATTTCATTAATAATTTAACAAATATTTTGGTAATTTTTAAAGAGTATGTATTTAAAATATTTTTGCATTTAAATCAGTGTTTTTAAATTCAACCCGATTGTGATTATACCGGTTAATCCGGAGATCTGACAATTCAATTTAGGCTTTTAAAATATACATATTAAAAAAATCACTAAAACCCGAGACTAACCGATTGAATTGATGGATGACCGATATGTAATCTAATTGGATTTAAATTGTAATAGTTTCATAATTTGTAATCTTATAATCCAAATTTTAAAGTTCATTATTTTGCAATTTATGAAATTATAACGTTTCTACAAAATTTTAAAGAGAAAATGATATATATAAAATAACTAAGATTAATTATTGTATTGTTTGGAAACATTGATAGTAGTATAAAAATATATTGTTTGGAAACATTGATAGTAGTATAAAGAAATAAGTATATTGTTTGGAAACATGGATAGTAGTATAAAGAAAAGAACATTAGTGATTTAATGTAGGTTTAACTATAAAGTATAAAGGTGTATTTAATTTAAAAACTTACAAAATAAATGTTAGGTCCAACAAAATGTTTCTGTTTTAATAAGATAGATAAATTTTGAAATCTTTCATGGAAATGTTTTCTTTTTGTCAGAACGAAACTGATTTTACCTTAAAGAAATAAAATGGTTTTTATATAAGAATTTTAAGTGTGAGCTAGGC
Organism: Raphanus raphanistrum subsp. raphanistrum; assembly: GCA_019706035.1. NCBI lineage: Eukaryota > Viridiplantae > Streptophyta > Magnoliopsida > Brassicales > Brassicaceae > Raphanus > Raphanus raphanistrum. Next base: position 20,556,479 of record CM033983.1, read on the forward strand.
AGGGGACCATTTGGAGATAGGTAAACAGTTGGCTACTTAAACACCTTCTCTCCCCTCACCAGTCAGTAGACCCCACGCGCTATGTGGTCCGCAAATTTACATTTTATTTCTTTCTTAAAAATAATTTTATTTCGTCAATTTTAAAAACGTTAAAAAGAAATAATATTTTTAACTTTGTTGGGGTTAAATCCGGCCGTCCACTTTCATTAAGCCGGCGGCTGTCAGCCTAAGTCTGAAAAAATCTAGGACTGGTCCCCACGTTTATTTATTTAGTTTTAAAAATAATTTGTCGTATCTATGGTTTTTCCTAAAGTAATTTTTTTTTCTTTATTCGGGTTGCATCGATCCAGATGTACGGTTGGGATTCTCTTATCCCGAAACGCATGCTATTGCTTTGGGGGGGACCATATGTGGTCCAGGCAACGTCGTATTGACACGTGTTTTTCGTTTTGGCCGGGAGTTACGACGTGATTGATGGTCCCCTCTTTCTCTCCATTTTTTTTTTCTCTTTTGCTCTTTAATTTGCTTTACTACTGGTTATTTCCGGTTCATGGCTTTATGCCAACCGGTTATCTTGCTGTTACATAGAGGGAAAGTAATGGTGAGTTGTGTGGTTAACAAAGGAACCGTAGAACAAGCAATTCAGTAGTGACTCCGTTACGCTCCTAGGAGTGACGTGGAAAGCACGCTCCAACCTTTACGGGGTTGGCTTTTAATTAGTTCTGTGATTGCTTATACATTTATTTATTTTTGCCAATGGATTGCTTATTATATTATTAATACTAGATTTGAATTGTTAATTTTCTGCCATTATCCATTTGGCATTTAAATATACAGATTTCAATAGACCTAGGTATGAGTCAGTTGTAGAATTTCATAGGGTAATTGAGAATTTTGCAATATTTAAACCCTTTAGATTTAAATAAAAAGACGAAAAATCAAAACTGGAGCAACCAAGATGAACGATAAGATTTCTTTCGAAAAAGAACCAAAAAGAGAGGAAGGACACAAATGAAAGAGTGGGGGCGGGAGACACATCAGAGAGAGACGCAAGTCATTCGACATCGAGGTGAGAAAAACGTTAGTCGTGGTCAAGAAAATACTTGTTCGTCGTCTGCACTAAAGTTTTTAGATTTTAAGATTATAATGTTTAGTTTTACAAAGATGTAACAAAAATACTTCAAATAAATAAAAAAAAAGATGTAACAAAAATACCCTTTCTAGGAAATAAACAGATATTGCAGTCTGTCGAACCGTCATCGCAGAGGTAAGTAACAAGAACTTTACCTCAATCACCACCCAATATTGCAGTCTGTCGAACCGATGCTGCATGGGATGCGATGCGACTCAAAGCAGGGATCGCTTGGGTCTTTACAGGAATCGAAGATCTGGAGGGGAAGCAAGGGATGATGATTCAGGATTATGTCAACTCCCCACTGATCGCAGAGGCACTCACAGTAAAGAAAGATCTCTTCACGGCTGCTAATCTAGGGATTCAAAACCTATGGATGTGCTCCGATAACCTAACGCTCGTTAGAGCAATCAACAACAAGACTCAGAGGAAGGAATTGCTGGGGATCATCAAGGATATTCATGATCTCTCTTCTGTGTTTGTTTCAATCGTTTTTTTCATATTGGTAGAAGAAAAAACGAGGAGGCAAATGCTTTATCAAAGGCCGTTCTCAGAAATTCCAACATGTAATGGACCTATTGGGCCGGATTTTATTTGGGCTCTTAATATAATTATTCAGTGACAAAAAAAAGGAAATAAACAGATTACTCCTACTAATTATAGATTGATCTTATTTTTTTGGGGTGCAAAATACTGATCAAATTTAACATTAAGGACTCGTAAAAACAGTTAACAGCAATATCAGTATATCACCAAGCTGCTTAATTTACGTATCAAAACATTAACATATTTTTATTGATACGTCATTATCCACACTCAAACTTGCATATGAATACAAACGTTAATACAAAAAAGTATCGCCACTCAATCAAAAACATAAAAAGAAAAGTACTAAACATATAAATAAGAACATTTAATCATGCATTTTCAGCCCGGAGGTTTGTATTTAAACTGTTTGATTACATACATGTTAGGATATAAATTCAATGTAATTTACACCATATGATTTATATATGAAAAACTATTTTTTGGTGTACATGCATCTGAAAAGGTAAAAAAATTCTGACGTAAATTTTGTTTTGAATTTTTTTTACTACATGAACAGGTTTTATTACAAACGTGATATATTCACGCGATTCGTGCATGTTTCGGGTCAGATTTCTATATAAACTTACAAAAATTGAATCCCAGGTACACACAGGTTAAATTCATACCTTCCCACGTGTGGTTAGGGACAACCTCGGCTTTGTTTGGTTGGGTAAGATGACATGTGGCTCGACCTTTACAATTACTATGAATATAATAAAACGATTTATCGAATGATTGAACAATTAGTGGAGACATTTTAAGATGGTGTTGCTTGTAATTATGCTATCAAAGGAGAATATAAAATTTTGAAAACATATTCGCATTGCGATTTAACTGTATTGTGAATTTTAATAAAGTATTAGTAAGATAATTTTGTACAAAGAAATTTGTTTTGGGAAGTTTCATCGGTGCAACAATAATAAAGTCTTAAAAACATCTCCAATGATAACCTACGATTTCTTTTATATTTCACTCTAAAAAAAATAATTTTGTTATAAATATAGATTTACTCTTTTTTTTTGTCAACGGAAATGCTTAATAAATCTAAATCGGAAGAGTTCAATACAAAGCGGGGGAGGAACTAGAGAGTGCAGCTTTCGCTAGTGTATCAGCTGCAACATTGTTCTCTCGCCCAACAAATGAAATAAAGCAGAAAATAAAAGACGATGATAGGATCTCGATATCCATGAGAACTCCGAAAAGCTCCACCGGATAAGACTTCGAGAAAGTAGCTCTGGCGAGCTCCCGTGAGTCGGTTCGGAACCAGACTTTTGAAAGAGAAAGGCGCTTAGCTTCCAGCATTGCTTCCCTCATAGCCAGCGCTTTCGCTACGAGGGGGGATGAGACGTGTGCCATGGAGCGTGATTGTTCCTGGAGAACAGTCGCTTGCAGGTCCGTGAAGCACCAGCCTAGACCCGCTCGACGGGTCACCGAGGACCAAGAAGCATCCGAGTTGCAGAGCGTTACATCCGTTCGTGATGGTGGTGTTTCAAACTCCAAACGGACAGGTCGTGGTTGTGTGGAGGCTGGTATCTGTGCCTGTAACCATTCCCGGCCAGAGGAGCACGCCGTAGACACCACGCTTGCTGCCGGAACCTGTCTGTGTTCAAAGATTAGCAAGTTCCTAGCCGTCCAGATGTTCCACAGAAGCCAAGAGGTGAGGCACGTTGAGACTCCTGTTGGCGGTAAAGTCACCATTGTCGACATGAGCATAAATGCATCATGGAGTGTTTCCACATCAGAGAAGCTAGGATGGATGGCGTATGGGGCTCTTTCCCACACCTGGATCGCAAAAAGACATAGAAAGAATAATTGCAGAGCTGTTTCATCTTCGTTGCAGTGAGGACAGAGACCCGGCGTGTTGATTCCCCTACCGCGGAGGTTCGCTCCAAGTGGGAGAGCTCCCCCACACAACCTCCACAAAAATATTTTCAGTTTTGGTGATGTCGTCTCACGCCATATAAATTTCTGCCAGTCGAAATTAATCGCAGGGATATGAAGTTGATGCTGATTTCCATGTTCTTCACGCAGTGCGTAGTATCCAGATTTAACGCTGTAGATGCCGGATTGTGTTCTCTGCCAGCAGTAGGTATCTTCTACTTGGAAGATGCTCGGTTTTATTCGGTAGATATCCTCAGCAAGTTCGGAGAGAACTGCCTCAACCATATGACGGTTCCACTCTCCGGTCCCTCGTAGCAACATATCAGAAACGTAAAGGTCTCTTGTCGCCTCTGTTGGTGGACCGTACACGACGATATGAGACGTCGTTGAAATCCAAGAGTCATTCCAGACTTTGGTGGTGTTCCCATTACCGATTGCCTTACCAAGCTGCAGCTTGAGCAGATTTAGACCCGCAACTACACCTCGCCACCATGTGAAGCCGAGGAAGAGTAAGGAACCGTAATATAGATTTACTCAAATGATTTATTCTACGATAAAATTACTATATAATAAAGTAAAATATATATATGAATGTTATTTTTATTATAAAATAAAATAAAATGATATTATTCTTCTATATTATGCTCAATATAGAATAATCCATCGAAATAAATCTAACTCTACAATAGTTATTATATTTTATATTACAATATATGTAAAATTATAAAGTAATATTTAAGATGGTCTTAGTTCAAAATCTATCATTTGAGGTAGAGCAAAAATAGATTACGTGCGGACATGTATAAACAATAATATTGTCATTGATCATAATAAAAGAACATTTGCGTGATGGTTAAACTGAAGAGACTCTAAACTGAATTGGCTCCTCCAGAGGACCCGGTAGTAAACCGTATGAATCGAGGGAACAGATCAGATATTCTTATGTGTTCAAAGAGACGATACAATTAAGAAAACTTGCTGATTTTTTTTGTCAACTACAATGAAGCTGATTAAGTATCTCGAAGAGGCTCACTACGTACTTTTGTTTCTTTTAAGATACTTCGTATTTTACAGTTCCGTATGTGCATCCGGCGTCTAAACTCGAGCGTGAACGACACGCGCCCGTGGATCCGGATACGTTGCGTCTGAAAACACAACACGTAGCAACTCCTTTTTAAAAAGAAAAAACATTTATTATTTCTCGACGACCTTGCTCCACCGTCCGATCTCAATGAATCCAATCGTCACTCGCAATGAGCGACCTAGATTAGTCCATGACGACCTACTTCTTTAATTACATTTTTGTCGTGACATAATCTTTCTATTTTATTCATTAATCACCTGTTTTAATAAAAAAAAAGTCTATATGTGGACCACGGTGATTTGAAATCGAGAAACAAACTTTTTCTTCTTTTATTTTTTTCCGGCTAATATATTTTTATTAAGAGCCAAGACCTAAAAAAACTCATCCCAAACCGAAAAAAACAAAAGACCATTTAGGTCCGATTACAAAACGACATAAACCCAACATGAAGGGCTATCGAAACGGGCCGCAAGCCCAAACCAGTAACTACGCGTCCTGATCTCTTCCCCTGACCGTCCACGCGTTAAATTCCACCGTTCGCACGAGCCACGCGTCAGCCAACCATAACGTCAGCATCTAAAAGTCGGGATTTTCGCCGGAGAAAAACGAAACGACTGATATTTCGTCGGAATACGCCGTCGACAAATTACCGCACCCACCCTAACACCGAAAAGCTTTCACCAGAGAGCTTCCATCGTCAAAACGAGATCTCATCAAGAAAACATTAAATCACGCACCACGCTTTTACTAAACGATCTCCACCCGTCGGAGAGCTTCCAATTGATGTCGTCGAGATCTCTCCCAAAACCGTCGGAGCTTTAACAAATTGTCGGTCTCGTGACTACCTATTCTTGAGAGAACCAAAAACGCCGGAGACGCGAAGCTAGGTAAGCCTTCGCTCCCGTAAACAGAAGTCGGCTACCACCATCAAAGGAGACGGCACGGTCCCAGAGATAAATCCGGTCGTCCATCAGACGGTGCGATACCGGAACAGTAAAATCAAAAACAAACATGCAAACTATTTAAAGAAAAGCCGAAAAAAAGAAAAGAAAAACATGAAAAGCTTAAAGCCGGACCGGCGGTGGTTGTGGAAGTCCACCCGTCGGCCGGAGTCAAGTTTTACGGTTGAAATTTGGTTTAGCGAGAGGTCAGAGGAAATTAGAGAGAGAAAGAAAAACTCTCTAACTAGTATAGTGTTAAAGAATAATTCAACTTTTTCTTTCTTAAGCAAATAAAACATTTTGGTGTTAGAAAAAAAAAAAAGAAGCAAAATAAAACATTTTTGTGCAGAAAAAAGTCTGGAGAAAAAAAAGAGAGAGAATAAATGGTCTAATCTCTTGCTCGTCTCAGTTCTGTGAAGTCTGCACACCCTTACATATATATAAAAACACATAAACGTTTTCTCTGTCACTTTTTTCGAATTAAATAAAGAAGAAAAAAAGGGGTTTTATGTGATAATAGAAACATATGAAACAATCGTCATAGAAGCAGAGATTCACCTTCTCTTCTCTTTTATCTTTCCCTCTCAGACACACAGGAGATTCGAACACAACAACAAAAGAAAGAAAGAGAAAGAGAGAAAGAAAAAAGTCAAACGAAACGATGGCGTTTCATCATCTCTCTCAAGACCTCTCTTTCAATCACTTCACCGACCAACACCAACCCCCTCCTCCTCAACCTCCTCCGCAACAACAACACCAACAACAACAGCAGCAACATTTCCACGACGCGGCGGCCCCTCCTCCTAACTGGCTCAACACGGCTCTTCTCCGCTCCGACAACAACAACAACAACAACTTCCTCAACCTCCACACGACCACCGCCAACAACGCAACCGCCGCGAGCAGCTCCGATTCTCCTTCCTCCGCCGCCGCCGTCGCCGCTAATCAGTGGCTCTCCCGCTCCTCCTCCTTCCTCCAACGAACCGGAAACAACAACAACAACAACGCCGTCGTCGGAGACGTCATCGACGACGTAACCGGAGGAGGAGCCGAGCAGATGATGAGCGGCGGAGAGAACAAGAACGACGGAGAGGGAGTCGTGAGCTGGCAGAATGCGAGGCACAAGGCGGAGATCCTCTCTCATCCGCTCTACGAGCAGCTACTGTCGGCGCACGTCGCGTGTCTGAGAATCGCTACTCCCGTCGATCAGCTTCCTAGGATCGATGCTCAGCTTGCGCAGTCGCAGCACGTCGTCGCCAAGTACTCCACTCTAGGAGGCGGCGGGCAAGGACTCGTCGGCGACGACAAAGAGCTTGACCAGTTCATGGTAACAACAAAAAAATATGAAACCTTTTATAATTATAAATTATAATTATAAATATTATTAATTAAATGAAATTAATCGTATGTAAGAGATGTTAAGTGTGTGTGTGTGTGTGTGTTTTGATTTGTTTTATAACGCAGACGCATTATGTTCTGCTTCTATGCTCTTTCAAAGAGCAACTTCAACAGCACGTGCGTGTTCATGCGATGGAAGCTGTGATGGCTTGTTGGGAGATTGAGCAGTCTCTTCAAAGCTTAACCGGTCAGTCATTAGTAAAAAAGACAAGTTCTTTTTTTTTTTTAATTATTTTTTATTTACAGTTCTTGTCGGGTTATGAGTAAACCGTGTCTGGTGTTGTTTGTTTGGTGAGATAGGAGTGTCTCCTGGTGAAGGAATGGGAGCAACAATGTCGGACGATGAAGATGAACAAGTAGAGAGCGATGCTAATATGTTCGATGGAGGAGGAGGCTTAGATGTTTTGGGTTTTGGTCCTTTGATTCCTACTGAGAGCGAGAGATCCTTGATGGAACGTGTTAGACAAGAACTCAAACATGAACTCAAACAGGTACGTACTATGCAAAAAACTAATTTAACAACTTTGTTGGTTTAATATGTTTATAAAATATATATATATATATATATTTGGAAGCAGATAGTATTTATTTATAAGGATTGAACTATTTGCGAAGGAATAAACACTTGAATGAATGTGGGCAGGGTTACAAGGAGAAGATAGTAGACATAAGAGAGGAGATACTGAGGAAGAGAAGAGCTGGGAAGCTACCAGGAGACACAACCTCTGTTCTCAAAGCATGGTGGCAATCTCATTCCAAATGGCCTTACCCTACTGTCAGCTCTCTCTCTTTCTCTCATTAGTTTTTTTCTTCCATTTAATTCAACTCCCAAGTACTAACTAACAATGAGCATTTGTCAGGAGGAAGATAAGGCGAGGTTGGTGCAGGAGACAGGTTTGCAGCTAAAGCAAATAAACAATTGGTTCATCAATCAGAGAAAGAGGAACTGGCATAGCAATCCATCTTCTTCTACTGTCTTGAAGAACAAACGCAAAAGGTATGTATACTGCTACTTCTTATATCGTCGTCTTAAAAGACATAACCAAAAACTAATTGGTTCAACTCAAAGTCTGAAACTCTTTTTGTGTGCATGGGATGAAAAAGCAATGCAGGTGACAATAGCGGAAGAGAGCGTTTCACGTAGGAAACAACATATATATATTATCAAGTGAATTGTAGCTGGATTGGTTGGGATTTGAAGCAAAGGTTTTTTAGGGGTTAAAATGAAGGAGAAGAAGTTGGGGCTTATATAGATGAAGAGAGGGGACAGTATTAGAAAGTAACTTTTTGTGCAATTACAACATAGTTCGCAGTTTGGTTATGTTATGCCAATATGTTTATTAGTAGTAAGTACACAAATCCCAAAAGTAAAAAAAAAGGTTGTCGCTGTCATATGATTTCCATTCAAGTTTTGTTTGATTTGTTCCACACTATTATGTGACTAGTCTAGTGTACTTGAACCACACTAGCTATATAGTCGTCATGCATTTGTTGTAGTTCTGAAATGTTGTACAACAAAAAATCTAGTAGAGACCAGTACTAAACTGAAGAAGTAGCATATTGCAGAATAAGCCATTGTTTGAGAAGCTTATATACCGCACAAACGTATTTTTGAGAGATGTGGTCACACTGAGATACGATACCTATTCAAAATACTTTGTTTCTATCTCTCTATGATCTAGAGTTTGGAATGTTTGCCGTGGCCTTCGTTCACCATCTTCATTAACGTTATCTGGCAAGTCCTCAAGTTTGTATTTATTAAATTTTTGTCTCTTGTTCTTAAATGACGAAGCAGAATAGTCAAAATCTTACCTTCAAACCACAGTCACATCCATAATTGTAGTGTATGAGGTACTTGTTACTAACCTCTGTATCCAATGGAAGCTGATTTAGTACCACCAACACAACCAAACCAAGTTAATGTATCAAACGAAAATATATATTATCCATGTAACAATACATACACTTTATGGGGTCCAGACCATAGTTATTACACTGTTCTCAAACTCATGCTAATAATGGAAGCTTAACAACAGTTCAGAGGAAGACTTTTCACCCTTAGCCACATCAACGCACTCTAGTTTAACAATTTATTGGAACACTGCAGTTACCTATTCAATTTGTATCGTACTAGTTCATACATATAGTAAGTCAACATCGTGCACACTAAGTTTTACTATTTTTGTTTTGTATACCATCAAGCTATCAGCTTTCAAAACCCGATGTAATGCAATTATATTGTGGTGCAGTTAAAGTGTGTGGAAAGTAACATAATTTTATATAAATAAATAAAATGGAAATGTTTTAGGTAATCCTACCCAAATACCATTGAAATATCAAAACCATCTCTGGAATCACAAAAGCTCAGAATAAATAACCAAAGAAGCAAAAAGAAAAAAAAACTATCACTCTTCAAAAAGTGTGTGCTTCCCACTCCCTTGCTCTCATTTTTTTTTTTTTTGCCACCAATCTCTCACTCTCTCTGCAAAAACACACATTATCAAATCATTAATGTCTATGATATAAAACGTAGACCAAAACAAATCTCAATACTATCGTTATGTTTACTAATCCACATTCTATTGAGTTTTACCTTCTGACGTTTTGACTCTGGAGATGACGGTGGTTCAGGTCTCCGACTTGGTTCCCCTCTCTCTGCACCTTCCCCCTCCTGTATCTCAATATTATCCACAACCAAAACTCATTCAGACACATTTTTTTAGTATTCCCCGCGTTTACCAATGATTTATCAGAAGACTATATATAACCCACAAGTAAGTGATTTCGTAAGTTTCGTATTTACACACTTTAAAATCTCAAAATATTATGGTTCACTATCCGAGCCCTAAGATACGAACAACACAAGTCAAGTAACGTGTTGCATCTACAGAAACAAAATAAGTATGCAACAAGTTAAGATGGTGAAACAGTGGAGATACGAAGTACCTGTCTTGAAGAGGAGGCCTGTCTATTGCTATTGCTGGCTCTGCCTGCATTTTCGACTGAGCTTGTGGAAGGGACGTTTTGAGATATGAATGGCATGATTTGCTGAAGAACACTTGATATGAAATTCCCTTCATCCATCCCTGTTGCTGGCTCTACTTGTGCTGCATTTGAAACTGCTTCGTTTGTTTCCGTTGATGCTGGGGCAGATGAATATACTGCCACCTGAGGCTCTTCTCGACTAGATACGGGTCTCATAATCTGATGGATTCTGTTTCTGAATTCAGCGAAACCTCGAGCGCCTGGAGCAGAACTGCTATCACCTACATGTTTTGAAGCAAGTCAAGAGAAGCAAAATGTTTACTGACACAGCCTATCCATCTTTACTGCAACTTAAAAACTACCCGGTCTAAGCACCACGGCCAAATCAAACATACTACGGAAAGAAAAAAAACAGTTTCCTCTTGACTGACACTTTTAACAAATAAATCAGCAGCATAGTGGAAGGCGTGTTAAAAAAGTACCTTCTCTTCCTGGAGTACTGGCACTCTGTGGCTGTCCTAGAGGATTCAACAACAGTCTGATGTACACCATTTACTCCTGTTGATACCTGTTGATATCTAGCAACAACTGGTATAACTAAGGCCACAGGATTTCGAGGAGTTTCAGATGGCCCTCGCACTGAAGGTGCAGAATCAGTAGTGCCGCTGGGTGGAGTAGGGACCGACTGTCCAGGGGTTTGTTGTGTATTACTTTCTTCTCTCTGGTTGGTCCCATTTGAGGGCATCCAAGATCCTAATATAACCACGACGAATCCAAATATAAGGTCCAACAAAAAATTCTTGATCTGCAGATTTTCAACATAGCAGGAAAAGAACTTAGAAATTAAAGTGAATGAACGGCACCTGTGCGTATTCTTATCTCAATATTTCTAGGGGCAGAGGTAACTGATTGTCCACCGAAAGGGCTAGAATGTGTAGTTCCTGCTTGTACGCCTTCCAATACTCGTCCCCATCCGGGAGGAGTGTGACTACAAGAATTCGTAAGGTAGATACGAAGTTAACGAGTGAAAAGGAATAAGTGTATACACTGCTAAAGAAGAGGGAAAAAATCAAAGAGACAGACCGGCAAGGGATTTCCCCCCTGTAGGGGATATGAACACTGCAGGCCCAGCATTCACAACAGCATCATCCTGACATTTAAGATAACAACGTTCTTATAGATATATGGGAGTGAACAGATTCATGATATGTAGGACAAGTATACGTACAGGTGTTTGTCCCAAACGGAGCATCATGGTGGTACGGCCAAGCTCCATAAGCGAAATGCCTAAATTCTCCAAGAGGTTTCCTGACTGAAGCACGTTTGACTGGCACAACCTTCGGGTTGAAGGATCCGTCACATTAACATGATCCACGAGCTGCCTTGAGAGATTCTGCAGAAGGTAGATACAAAACACTAAATAGTTATTATTGTTTCCATAGCTTTGACCACCCAATGCCAGTTCAAGTCAGTCGGTTCAAAAAATATAGCAGAAACCCCAGAGTGATGCAATAATTTCCACAAACGTTGGTTAAAACTGGCCAGGCTAAACATAGATAGAAATGGCATTCGGATAGGACTTCATGGGACAGAAGAGAAAAGGAAAAGGGCATACAGATAAACAATCTGCTACTTCACCGGTCAACAATTGCCTTGTCGATTGAAGCACTTCAGCCAAATGAGATGGCCTTGGAATCCGACTCTCTCCAGTGGTAGAAGCAGAACTTTGCACATTGCCCATTGAATTTACAGGATCTTGCAAGTTATTAGCATTGCTACCTGCAAAAAAAAAAAGAAAAAAAACAGTATCACTGTTAGAATCTCGAGATTTGTTCTCAACACAGAACCAAACATTTAGAATCAGTCTAACCATTTGCAGCAAATTCTTGTCTCAGATGATTTAGATATTCGGACAAGGTTGACAATGAATCTGGAATCACCTGCAGTGGTAAAAATATAGGTTTCTCATGAACACAAACATAATGCATCTTACTAGCAAAAAAATTGTGTACATGAGAAATAATGGAAGTACAGCTGGTTGTGAAGTTGTCAAGGGTGTCGATGTCTGGTCCGCCTCATTTGGTGTGAGCAGATCGCGCTCCAGAACTCCGAGTTAGATTCTCAAGAAGGGGACCCTGGCAAATAAAATAAACGTCAGTCGCTAACAGTCTCAAAATGAATTATAGAAACTCACAGGATATTAGTAGGCACTTACCATAGCATCAATTCCTTCCATACCATTACCACCTTCTGTATTAGAGATCCCAAGTGAACCCAGAACAGCTGAAACAATCTGCCAGATATGAAACATAGCTCGTGAAAAGGCTCACACCTAATCCAACACGTACAAAAAACAGAAACAGATAAAAGAGGGGCCCACCTGACCAAGATCTGAATAGACTCCATCTGCTTGATCGATGTTGAAGGATCCTACTAAAACTCGTGATCGTTGACCTGCTCGGGTGGTCACCAGCACTCGAAGCAGGATCAGCCGCTGAAAAATCAAAATCTACACTTAGCAGAATCTCACACAATGCAGTAGAAAATGAAAACTAACATGAGAGCAGAGTTTCAATGATGATTATGAACAATTTTTGGGACAATTACAAGGGAACTAGAACGAACCTGCATTGCCAGTTAAACTCTCGGATAATGTTGGAATGGGTTGTCTGACAACCATATGCAGAGTGTGGCCATCTTCAACATCTAAAGTGGGAACCGTTAAAGAACTTTAAACAAGAGGATATTACACGATACTAACAAACACTGAAGTCGAAACCAAGGGTTGGACAAACTCATGAGGAAACTAGGGTCCACAAATAAAAAAACGAAAGCTCTAAGAAAGAAGCAAGGCAAAAGTGGTGAAAAGAAGAGAAGGAAGGATACGATAGGCTGAGAGGAGTTGATCATCCTTCATTACTTGTCCTCGACATATCAAGCGTTGTTGTTCTGTAACAACCCCAGTAACGGAAGCAATTTGCTCCTTCAAAGCGGGAACAGGGACCTGAATCGAAATGAAACAAGAAAAAGACATTGTTATCATAGATTAAAGACTTCATTATGCAATCAGGTAGTATAAAGAAATGTCTATTAGCTTACACATTTATCGACACGTAAGGTGTGGGTTTGAGAATCCAAAGTCTTGATATTGATCTCAACCATAGCACTGGCCATAACTTCATCGTTGCCACTGTGTGCCATCCTTTCAAAACACCCTTCGAACCTCTGAAAACACACAATTACCATCAGATTACATTTTAGCTATGTGAGCTGCAACCTAGAAAGGCCTAAACAAAGCCGATAACAACCAAAAACACACAAACTTGCGATCAAAATTAGAACTGACTCATCATATACTGAGAGAAAAATCAACACTTTCTTCTAACTAATTTAAAGAAAAGTCAGAGAAACTTTTCATCTCCTCAGGTCAAAACACTAAACTCGAAGAAGAAAACTTGTTGAGAGATGTGATCATAATCATAATCAAATAAACACGAGTGCGCAAAGCTCAACTTCTAGAACAGATTAAACAATACACAATAGCTACGAGATTCCAATCAAAGCGTGTTAATATGCTATTCGGTGAGAAGAGTTGAATCTAAACCCTAGAAAATGAAATTATACAATCAACGGAGGGAGGAGAATCAAAAACCTAGAAACTTGATCGGAGAGTGAAGAGAATCGAAACCAGCTGAGGCAGGAAGGAGATTTGGGTTAAGAATCTAAGAACCCTAAGAGAGAGTCTCTTCGAGGCTCGAAAGGCGATTCCGCGGCGAGGACAGGACAGTGAGCGCCCCTGTTTAGATATTTATTATTTCGGTTTTTTACTTTTTTTTTTCTTCTGCCCTTTCTTTCTCCGCTATATATTGTTATCTCACGTGAGTCAAAGGATTTTAAGTTATGAGCTTTTCTCAAACAAATAATATGCTAATTTGGCAACTAAAATTATATATATATATATATATTATTTTTCGGAGAATTATTATTTTTAATTAGCGAAATAACTCAACAGAGTTGAACAAACAAAAAAAAATAACGAAATAAGGTTTGATCTTTTCTTTTTAATTTTTTGCAGAATCCGAGAGCTTAAGGAATAAAATATTTTTCATTTGGCACATTAGTAAAGACTAAAGAGTAAGTTGCCTATTAATTTGCAGAGATTCTGTATATATTTTAAAGTGAAAATATCAATATCAGACAAGAATGGTAATTTCTAGGTTATCAATTGTGTCTCCCCAGATTTTCAAGTAAGAGATTGTAGAGTTTTAGTTCAATCGCGTTTGATTTTTAACCAGTTGCTTGTTTAACCATATTTTTTTGTTAACTGTTCGAGTGGAAATCCATCTTTTTCATAATCTTTTAGATGAAGTTTGTTTTTATTGAATGTTGCTCGTATTCCTTGTTGGAATTTGTTTTGGAGCTATGCTCTCACCGCTTCAACTTTCATCGCCTTTGATTCTTTTCGGCTCCTAATTTTGATTTGTTTTAATTTCTTAATATTTGCTTTATTTCACATAAGTCTTTAGTGTCTTGGTTCTTTCCTTGCCTTATTTTAAGTTTTTGTAAGTTCGTTGGTCTCAGTGTAGTTCTTGTGGACAATACTACTTAGTTAGCTTATTGGCTTTTGAAAGAATATGTTCTTTACCGGTTTTAGAGTGTAAAACATGCATTTTATCAGTGTAATATAATTTTCAGTTGACAAAAAATGATAAACTCTAATGTTTTCTTCTATGCTTGCAATTAACACAGATTGTGGTGATGGCTAACAAATTGTTGCGTCTTAGAGAAATAGTGTACCCATGGTTTAAAATGAAGGTGACGGTTCTTCAGCACGCTTCTAAACTGACAATTGGTCACCGTCTGGTCACCTTAATGATTTCTTGACTTTTATCATCTCTAGAAGAATGAGAGCTCCTGTATCAGCAACACTTGGCAGCATCAATTCAAACGGCAACTGATTAGTGCAATTTCCTCGAACGGAAAATCAATTTATTGGTTCAGCCACACCTATCGACTCTTGTGCTCAGCGAAGATGAAGACATTTTTGAATGGATTGTTGATGGAAATCACTGGAAAAGTACAAAATAGGAGCTGTCTATGATCTTTTCAAACACCACATCTCCCAAATAAATTGGTTTCAAACTATTTGGAGCAAAAAAAAGTATTCCTAAACACAACTTCTTGGCTTGGCTCTTCACTTTGAATCGTTGTCCGACAAGAGATAGGTTCATCAATTGGGGTCTCAATGTCAACCCAAATTGCTTGCTTTATAAAACTGAATCACTTTCTCTTTCAATGCATCCTACAGCTAGGAAGTTTGGTCTCAGACTTCGGCGAGATGTCAAATTACACCTCCACATGATGGGCTTCTCTGCTCCTACTTGAATGGCTTAACTCTGCCGAAAAATCACAAGAAGCTCATCTTTCTAGCTTGATAGTCCACCATCTACCTTTTCTGTTTGAAAGAAATTTGCGTCTACACCGAGATTGCTTCAGTTCGCCATAATATAAAAATATATAAATTTAAATGACTGAGAATAAATTAATATATGATAAGAGTAGTTTAAAAAAAAAAGTTGGTAAAATAAGTTAAGATCTTGAGATATTAACGTTTATGTTATAAATAATATCATTTTATAAAATAAAATCATTAATAATCATCTCATTTAAGTTTTTTACCTTTTTTTTTTCTTGACATCAATTTTTACCAAATAAGTCGAGAATTTATGATAGTTTTGTTATTAATATAAATGTATTTGGCTTAAGAATAATGTTGTAGAAATATATTCTATATTATATAGTATTTTAAAATATTTTTACCTTGTAACAAGTTGGATCCAATTTTGTGTTTCTAGTTTAATAGAGTTGATTCTCAGTTCAGAAAAAAAAAATCTATAAACTTTTGGACCATGGCATAAACATATTAAGCTGCCAACAGGGGCAAAATAATATATATGTTTCAAAAATCATAAAAAATGAAAAATGTTTCAAAAATCATCAAATTTTAGTCTTGTGCTTAAATTCCACAACATGAAGTACACAAACCTTGTATAAACCCCAAGGGTACCTTGTATTTCGCAACAGCATTATAAACCCCAAAGGAACTAATGCACTTTGCCTTGTATGTTTTTCTCCAATTCGCGTTTTCATATGACAATTACAGTTTGTGTTGTTGAATCATTCAACAATTTTGTCAAATATACATGAAAAACTTGCCAAAATAATCAATGACACAACACGGTCAGACCGAACTATATGAGTCTAACATTTGGGCTATTTAAGTCTGGGCCAAACTTATCTAAATATGGTTTTTGGTTTGATTCGAACGAAATTGTGTGGCCCACGAGATGATACTAAAAGTATTTTACATCCTAGTATGTATTCATTCTTTGATCCATGTACTTGGTTAGCCTCTAAGAGAATCTCAGGCATATATATATATATATATATATCTTGCTAGTTTTATATTGGTATACAAAATATTATATAGTTAACAGTAGTAGTGTTATGATAATCTCCCAGGAATGCTGCTAATACAAGTCCAAAAGAACTGGAGGGAAGGTAACCTTAAGACTAGCTTGTGCAGTTTTGATAGTTTCCTACACTTGGAATTACGGTAATCAACCACACGCCAAACAGTTAAGAGAGAAATGATGATAACATTAATTTAAATCAAGATGGAACAACGGTAATTATCCTAACAGACCTAGTATATGGACATACAACTAAAATCAGATTTTTAGAAAAGGTGCGACAGGTTTACAGATTATAAATCATTTTTAGTGGGAAGTTCTTAAGAGATTTTTTTTTTTGTAAAAATGTAAAGATATTATTACCAATTATCAGATTTTTGACAAAAAATACAATGACAACAAGAAGCAGAGGAAAGAAAATAAAAACTAAACATGGACTTGATCTAAGTCTAAGAGCATCTCTAATTCCACTCTATTTTGTATTCTAAAATAGAGTTTAGTGTAAGAAATGCTACAATAGTATTCTATTTCTCACTCTATAACAGAGTGAAAAATAGGTTTACTCTAAATATAGAGTAAGTTGTTTTTTTTTGTTCATCACTCTATTTTTTACTCACCATTGAAGTAAACTTCATCTCTATTATAGAATCACTCTATTTTAGAATAAAAAATAGAGTGAACTCTTGGAAATATTCTAAACAGGACAGGCGCAACAAACAATAGCTGGTAAATAGAGGCCTCAACCAAGCCGTTCTTAAGAGATTTCATGTGAAAATATTCATAATTTAAAAACGAGAAAAAAACAGAAAAGTAAAATGATAAAAGTTTCATTTTCGGGATATCCATGCATTTACTATCCTACAGATTGAACCAACTTCTACTTTGTACCTGAAAATTAATTGTATGGTTATGGTTACTAATATGCTTTTGTTGTTTAAAACCCACTCATCGTAGAGATTTTCTAAATTAGATTAATTGAAACCCCTACAACAGACTCGTAGTTATACGAAGCTCTCTCTAGAATAACTTTTCCATCTTCAAAAACTTTCAGACTTGTTTTTCCGACGCCGGTCGACGGAGTGGGCTCTTTTAGCCACCGTCGGTCCAGATTCTCGTTTTTTATCTCTAGTATATAGCGTAGTACTTATCTCGGATCGGTGGTGATCTGACTTTTGGTCTCCGGCGACGCGCTCTCCTATGGTGGTCGTCCGGCTCTGCTTCTGACGTCGTCACTTTCTTTTTGGTATTGACGGCCGGCTCTCGGTGGTTCTCTGGTATCTTCCAAAACCCGCTTCCAGGATGAGATCTCCATTCTTCTCGATGAGGCTCTCCGGTGGAAGGGGTGGTGATGACGAAGTTGGATGCGGGTTCGCCGTATGCCAACGAGGTGGTCCGGTGAAGCGCCGTTTATTTAACGGTGATCTTTAGCTGGGATGATTGGCCGAGAGGACCATATATCTCCAATATTGTTGTTGGTGGTGGGTTGTCGTCGGCGTATTGACGGAGATGGGGGTTCTCTGATTGGATCCAGTGGATGACGGGAATCGGTGACCGGAAGTCTTCACCGGCGTCTTCTCGGTTTCGATGTGACGACGATGACGCGTGTTTCGTTCGTCGGGGATGAAGGACACGTGGATTGCTTTGCATCGTTCTTGGACGCGTGGTGTTGATTGGCGTCGTTCGATTAATTGGGTTTGTAGACCCATTGTTTTTTCTGCCTTTTCGGGTTTAGTTGTATGTTGGGTCTTTGGGCTCTGTATGTTTCGGATGGACTTCTCTTTTTGGGCTTGCCTTTGTTTAATAAAATTTTCAAGACGGAAAAAAAAAAAAAAAGATTAGTGTTGATATGATAGGGGGAATGCGAGTTTCGATGAATAAATAATGGTGACATGATTAGACTCCCGTGAGCGGTGGCTTTGGGCTTCACAATTATCACCTAATTGGCTTTTTCCGCTTAGCTGGAGTCCACTAATCCACTCCCCCAACATATCATTAACTATTCGTATTTACTAGAATAAAAATTATAATCTGGTTTTAAGAATTGAAAACACATTTTCATCACAATTCTAAACAAAATAGAGCATAATCATGTGGCGTACAACAAAACACTTCTTAAGCCACCAAAGAATTTTGTTTGGCTTGTAACAAACGATGATAATCACATGACGCATGTTATATCTCGACTCTATTGCCAGAATCTTATCACCTTTGAAGGAAAAAAAAACATTTTTGGCTTCTTTCCAGGATGCCGTGTATCTTGATGAGTTTCATACGTGCGAATGTGTCATGGTTAGGCCGTTGCTTAAAAGATATGCTTGTCCCTCGAGTACTTGCCCAACATGACATAACACTGGGCTCTGCAGTGTGACTATTTTATTTATTTTGTCAATAACATGAAAATACTTTTTTTTAACATGAAAATACTTGCAACCAATTAAGAAAAAAATCCAAACCAAAATACAGTGTTAACATAGTATCAAGCATGTATAAACATATTCTCTGTACTAGTTTACTTATGTTTGTATTAATTACATGTAGAATAAGTAGAGTACATATTTCTCCGGTTGCCAAATGCCAATCTGAGTCAACGTCAAACTTAACTACTCAACGATAATTTTTGCATAGTCATATAGCAATGAAAAGTCTAAATTCTAGACGCATGTGACTTGACCCTGAGGCCGCGAGGATAGCTTTAAGACCAGCAGTTGGAACTTAAAGCAATGTAAGAAGCTTAACCTCTTTGCAATTAACTAATCTTTCTTAATAAAGACTGGCAGGTAATATGCACCAAATTGAAGAGACCGGATACTCAATGATTTATTCTTCTAAAAAATGATTATATTTTCATGGTCTAACTTGTTTTTCACATTTGTCTAGCTTGCACATATAAGTTTATCAATAATATAATTAATTGAAATAGGTGGTAGTAGCCAAACTAGCCATCTTATTTTACTAACCTATAGATGTTTCCTACGTTAACCAGCCTCAGTATCAATTAAGTTCTACTCACCTTCCAACCTTCCAATATACAATTAAGTTCTACTCACCTTCCAACCTAACTAACATAGCAGTGATAAATGTATCGTTTGTGTATAAAACTTATTTAATATCATATACAATAATAATATGCCAACCGGACATAAAGCACTGCAACATTAGTATTCTTGTTATGTAATAACCCCAATCAAAATTGAGATTATTATAACGGTATAACCCGTCCGTTTTATTCCAACTTATTAGAGACACTGTTTCAACAAACATTTGTGTCATACGATCTCCGATGTCTTTCCTTACTCTAAAATAAAAAAAATTCATAATAAAAATATGTTTTGTTCTAATGTATTTATTTAAAATATAGATCTTTAAATATAGAAAATGTTATTTCTTCATCTATGATTAGAAGAGAAAATAACAATCTATATTTTAGAAGTAGAAATAGAAATATATTAAAGTAATCCTTGCTACAACTAATAACTAATTAAATTATTCGTAAATATAAATTCAAAATATATAACTATTAGAGTCATACAATACTGTATTTCAGTTCATTAACAAAAATAATGATTTTTGATATTCTGAAAAATCAGCTGACATTACTTTACACGGATTATGATAATGCCTAAATTAAAAATCCCAAAAAGGACTGACGGTTAAAAAGCTAGAAAAAGAGTGTAAGTGGATTTTCCCCATAGATTTTGGTAAAGAATATTATTACGACCACGAAACCTGACAGGTTGACACGTAGTGGTGTTAGAGCATCATTATCGGCGTCCTTTGGGCCGATTCCTTCGCTGTTTTGGATTTAAAAAAAATAAAAAAGAGTAAAGGACGTTGCAAACGGGCCTTAATTAAGGCATTTCTGCTTCGTCCCTCTGGGCTACGTGGCAGCAGGTGATACGCTTGGAGATGTAATCGAAGACCGTCTATTTTCTTTGTTTTGTTCATCTCTTTCGAAAATCCCGAAGACGAAGGCGAAGGCTGATTCCCATCGATCTCCGGCGTTTGATGTTATCTGCAACCGATCTCCGGTGTCGAATCCCTGATATCTCGTGATATCTCCGATGGCGTAGACCCGAGGTGGTGATCTCCAACCGCTCTGAATCCCAAATCCTCTTCGATATCTCCGATGGCGATGAGCAGCTGATCTCCAACCGATCTCTCCAACCGATCTCGAAATCTCCGGTGTGTTTCAGAGTCGTCCCAGTCATCCACAAACGTCTTCACATCCCCAAATCTCTCCATCTCGAAATCTCCCCTTCGCTTTCGTTTTCTTAAAAGGTACGGCTTTTCTGATCTGATATTAAAAATTATAAGAATCTATTTAAACTCAAACCCGAATCTGATAATATTGAATGTAATGTTAGTGATAGTAAGTGTAGTTAGTTTCAACACCAACCATTTGCAGTGAAAGTACAATTGTGGTTAATGGGTAGCTGTATATTAAAAGCACATTCCGTGGTTTGAGTTTAGTTAAGTTAAGTAAAGTTAGTTTCAAACGAAATTGAAATGATCTTGTTACGAAAGTTGATAGGTTTTTAAAACTAGTAATAACTTCAGATTTGAGGTTTCTTGTTTGTGGTTAGTAATAACTCACACTTCCTCCTATTAATTAACCCATCTCATCCCGGTTATAAATATACATAGCTACTTCCTCTCTTATATCATCTCATAAGGGTTTCTCCTCTTATTAAATCTCTTCTCTTCTCTTTTCTTACTGGTATGGATCGAAGAAATGTTCATGCTCAGTCCTCTAGTTATGTAGGACTTCTTTACAGTCAACAAGGCAGTGTTGCCCGTGAAGACTTTCCTTATGAAAGTTTTCACTCTAGTGTTCACTTAGGAGAATCAGAAAACCCTCCATTCCAGCTTCCTAAAACTCTGTAGACACACTAGTACCCACACCAGTGGACCGTGTTGTTCGACGCAAATGGACCCCTGCTGATGACGAAGGTGCTAATCAGTGGTTGGCTTAACACTTCCAAAAATGTTATTGTTGGCAATGACCAGAAGTCGCAGACCTTCTGGCAATGGGTGGCTGACTATTATGCAGCAAGTCCTCACGGAGGAGAGGATGGTGAAAAGCGTATTCATTATTGTGTTAAGAAGAGGTAGCATAGAATCAATGATCAGGTTAACAAGTTCTATGAGGCATATTCTAAAATTTACTAAGGGGCAATACAAATCCCACCAATAATCTAACATTAATCATTTGTCCTTAACAAAGTGCCTAAACACAAAAGTATTAATATAATATGCTAAGGGCCCTAACCTTAAGGCACATTGATAATGATGCTCTTAGAATCACGCTCCCTCACAGCTGGGAACATTATCATTCATCTCCACCATGTGCTCATTTCACTCTCTCGCTAGACCACTGCATTTTAACTTTCACATTTAATATTCTGAAAATAACATTATTGCAAAAGATGATGACTAATTACAAGTTTACATTTGAAAGTGCTTAATAACAAGCTAAGAGCATCTCCAATAGCTCTTTATTTTTTCTTCAATAATATGCACGTAGATGGTTCGATCTCTCAACCAAGAAGAGAACCCACGGAGTCACGGACCACGGCACAATTTCGAAGACCGATTCATAAGCTTGAATATAGATTAAGTTCCACAAAGCCGGTCTATCTAGTTATTAATAAGCCTACGTTCATACTTTATTTGAACATATTTTCTATTGGGTTTATCATGGTCACAAATTGTCATTTAAATATAATTTTCTATCTCAGATTATCATGGTCACAAATTGTCAACTTATTCGCACCTTTTTATGCTGGACACGACTTTTTCTTTTCTTTTTGGGCTGGACATGGAAATGCATAGTTGCTATTATTGTATCCTTGCAAGGTTTATAATTCGGAGACACATTGTCAAAGAAAGCATCTACATTTTACCATAAAATAGTAAGAATGCCAACAAAGAAGGTTCTAATTATTGTAGACTGAGAGTTAGCATTTTCTTTATATTTGTTACGATCAAACTATAGACGAATTTAGGAAGCTAAAACATATACCCCCAAATGAATAAAGAACTCGACTAAATTTAACACATGCATTTTAATAAGCCACACACTCAACCTAACAAACTTGAAATATGAAGCTAATATTTCATTTTCATTTAGAAAAAAGGTTACTTCCTACACTTCAATACGTCTTGACTCTGTTTCATTATGCTAAACTCATTTTATTATCGGTGAGAATTTGCAACTCGAAGATACTTCTGAACCTTATCTATGGTTTTTTTTGTTTTGTATTTCCATACCAATCAGATATATATAAATCCACAGTTAGTTCAAAGAAACCGTGGGCGCAATTTGGAAGCAAGTTTATACACGTATTGCGGGTCACACGCTCTCTATTGTGGTGGGGGTTGATGATTTACGCGACATGTGTTGCTGGATCTTTGTTTTGGTCGAAAAAGAAAAATACCAAATAGCTAAATTTGCTTTGTTTTCCTTTCACTAAACATAAACATACAAATCGAAATTCCTCAAATGTAAAATCGCATAGAATTAATTTCTTTTTACAGATTTTATCAACCAGAAATTCAGAACCATTACATCAAGCAATAAATTGTGAGAAGATAAATATAGAAAAACAATTGAAAAAACTATCAGCTTCAAGAAAAGGTTGGCTTTGTGGGACTGCTGGGGACAAATGAAAATGAAAACTTGGCCCTACGTAATTTCAATTCATACTAGTTCTCATGGGTACTTTCGTAAAAATAGCAAGCTGACCTTTTTCTGGAATCTCTCTACGTGGCGGCCACTGCAAGTGCCCACAAAAACACTCTGATGAATCATCTCAATCTCAGCCGTTAGATCTGAATCCGATTCTTTTCCGAGACGGCAATAACCGGGCAAGTTGATAAACAAAAAAAAAAAAACCCAAACCCAATCTCACTAACCATGGTTAAGTCAATTAAACCCCACAAACCAAGTTTCCCAAAAAGGTCACGAACTTTCTAAATAATCACAGAAATGCCATTCATTCTCTTCAGCTATAAATTAGACTTCTGATACTCGCTAGGTTTGCCGAACCAACTACCCAACCGGGAACCCATAAAGATAACAAAGCCTTCCTTCTTCTTCTAGAAATCTCTTTTTCAAATTCAATTTCTCGAAAACAAAAAACAAAAAACAAAAATGGTGATTAATTCTTCAAGAACCAAATCAAGCGGACCGGTGCTACGCTCGGTATCACCGTCCGGTCGTTTCTACGGCGGCGTATCGTCTCCTTCCTCGTCAGGCTTCGCTTCCTCCACAAGCTCCAGCTTCTCTTCCACATCCTTTTTCAGCAACAGCCGTCAGCATCAGCCCCACCACAGATCCGCGTCTCCTACGCGCGTGAACCTCTTCTCATCAGCTCCGTCAAACCAGTCGTTCCGTTACTCGATCGATAACAGATCCGTATCCCCGAATCAATCCGTCGCCGTTTCGAAGAAGCCGAGCAGCAACAAGATCGCGGATTCGAGTAGGAGGAGGACGTGTATGTGTTCGCCGACGACTCACCCCGGATCGTTCCGGTGCGGTCTGCACAAGAACGTAGCGAATCCGCACGGCCAGGGCGTGGCGACGTCGTATTCGTCGAATAACGGATTGAATATGAGGAGGTCGGCGATGACGAACTCGCTGGTGAGGATCGGTGGCGTCGAAGGGGAGTGGGTGAGGAGAGCGTTGACGACTCTGATAAGGCCTTCGTCGCATCAGCTCAAGAGGCGATCTGCTTATCAGCCCAGGCCTAGCAGGCTATCGTCTATGTCCAAAGCGGAAGAAGGTGTTTGATTTGTTTTTTTTCAGGTTTGTTCTTGTGTCTGAATCAGCCAACAGGAAAATCTCTATTTCCGGATAGATCCGGCGAAGAAGTCCGGATCCGAAGCGAGCTGGATCTGCGCGGACGGGTCGAGTCGAATTGGGCTGAGTCAAACCGAGTTATGTAAACCGGAGATCGAAAACGACACCGTCTTTAAAGACTTTGTTATGTTGGGTGAAGATGAGATTGTACCCTAGGACTCATATGATATCGAAGCAGATAATGTTTCCCTAAGCAGAAAATATCTTAGAACAAATATAAAGAAAAAAAAATCGAACAGCAGTGTTGAATTGCGTAATTAAAACTGGATATGATGAACAAGGGACTTGGTTAATATTCTGGATTTGAGTTTTGCATAGTTTGCCTTCACCGTTATCTGTTCCGTCCACGTTCTCCACTACCGTAGACCCGTTCCGTTTGCCGTTAACCGTCGTCGTGTGGCTCGTTACGTGTTCCGTTATAAGTCCCAGGTATGCGTTGTTCGTCGTGTGTGACTTGTGAGGTATGTCTTATTTTTAATTGGTTAAGTCCGTTTTTTATTCCTTGTGAACGTTTGTTCTGTTTTTTTTTTTTTTTTTGTGTTAACGTGTTTTTCAGGTTTCGTACGAAGGGGGAGAAAGAACGTGACTTAGGACAACCGTTACGTTCAACTATGGTTTTTGTGGACTTTGAACATGGGAGAAACTGGACTGTTAGAAAAAGTCAACATTTTGACCTTGTACTTTATGTGGGACAAGGAGAAGCTTGAACATAAATGACTTTAGAGTCTAAAAGAACTAAGACAAAATAAATATCGAATTTTGTAAATACCTAAGATTTTCGAAAGGAGATTCTTCAAACCATTAAGGCGGGTAACTTTGGCGCTTGAAAACCTCAGAAATACGAAGGAATCAAAGTACAAATCTTATTTTTTCTATACAGCTCTCAGGTTGTTATGGAAGACAGCTCACATCATGAGATTAAATTTAAGAATCCAATATAAAAAAATAATAACAACATTACGATAAAAGCAAAAGAAAAATGGAAAAGAAAAAGAAGTAAGAATGGTGGCAGGCACGTCTTGTTTATCTGGAGGGAGCATTTCTAGGCATCGGTCGATTCATAAAGCTCCCTGATTAAGAT
The DNA here is from genome assembly GCA_019706035.1 of Raphanus raphanistrum subsp. raphanistrum. Classification (NCBI taxonomy): domain Eukaryota; kingdom Viridiplantae; phylum Streptophyta; class Magnoliopsida; order Brassicales; family Brassicaceae; genus Raphanus; species Raphanus raphanistrum. The sequence goes on from CM033983.1 coordinate 20,581,903, forward strand.
TAATAAACACTGTGCTTGCGTAACTTTGATTTGTTTGATCGAAATAATATTATTTTTCAATCTCTTAAGTACCAAGTTGAGTGATCTTCTTCTAACCTTTTCACCATGGTTGATGAAGCCTTTGCATAAACAACGATTGTGAAACGGACATGTGAACTGAAAGCTATATCATGATTCTTGTCCTTCATATATATATATATATGTATAATTTTGGTCTGGAACGGATTTTGAAATCTGGAACCTCTGCAAGTCATATCGTTAAGACTATAAGCAGTGTGTAGATGAAATTGCCGATATTTATTAACATATTAACATAAACTAACAAAAATGAATAGTTTAGGATTTAACAATGCAACCATTTCCTTATCAACATGCTAGTTGTATTCAAAGATAAGATCCAACCGACCTCCTAACAAAAGCAACAGTAGGTGGAAGATCATGTAGACTGGACCATCATCCTGTATGGACCTATCTGCCAACATAATTTAGATGCGCCATTATTTTCTTCCCAAAGTATACATCATTTGTGGGTTTCTCTCTCCCTTTTACTTTGGCATTTCTATCGCAAGTTTTAACGTTGAGAGAGAGAGAACACGGAATTCATTTTTTTTTAATTCCTAAAAGCACCAATACTTTTGGCTGAATCTTTTCAGAAGTTTTGCTTTATTAAAATAGTTAAGAAAATTAATAGTACATGATATGGGGATGAATGTTATCAGTTTCTAATCCACTAGGTAACAGCTCAGCACAGACTAAGCAACCACTACTTGTCTACTCACTTGTCCTAATAAAATGTAAAATTAACAATGATTTTTATGTAGTATACGACATAATTACATGTACATGTAATACTTATATTTCCTTGGTGATATTTAATTGTTTTAGCACCTAAACGCCTTTAATAAGACCCATCTTAGCTGAAAAATATTTGAACGGAGGGGCTTGTCCAACCAATGGTATAGCTTAGCTTGCAATTGATCCGAATTTAAATTTTGAAATAATGGGTGTCCATTATAAAGGATAAAAGCGCCGAATAATAGATATGATCGGATAATGTCTTTGATAATGATGTCAGGCGATAAGTTTTTGCTATTTACAAACATTCATGTACTTTTTAATTTGTCCAAACAAAAAACAAAGCAAAAATAAAATTTATTAGGTTTTGGTGACGGAAAATAGGCGTTGGGATGTGAAAGGAGCCATGACCCACAACCCACAAGAGTTCTATGACACCACATGTGATGTCTGATGAGGCCACAAAGAGATAAGGTTTCTGGATTTTACTATGGTTGGATTTGGCCATTTTCACCACCAAGTGTCAAATCCTTTGCTTTTAAGGTTTTATCCTTAGAAGTTAGAAGTTAGAACTCCTGCGTAACGTATGAGGTATGACCTGCATACAAACATATTTATGATCAGGTTTAAACATTTCAATCACCTATTAATCGAGATGTTATGTTGTTGACAACTCTATGTCATACATCTTATAATCAAAAACTTGACATCTTTTTGTTTGATAGTTATATTAACTTATACAGTTTTCTGGTTTAGTAAAAAGCTCACGATCAAAACATTTAGTTTAAATCAACACGTATACTTGGAGCTTTTTTGGATTTATTTTCTTTTGTAAAAAATGTGAAAAGCTTATTGGATATGTGTTGTGGAAACTCCCAACGGTTCATGGGTAGTAAAAAGCCCATCTATACAAAGATGTATCAGGAGAAAATTTGTTGAACATTGGGCATTTGGGCTTCTAAATTAACATGTATAATTTCTTTTTAACACGTATAAACTTCAAAGGACTATAATCCTAATCGTAATCAGAATTAAAAATTCTTACCCTAATATGTTTCTCTAAAATATAAAAATAAAACAAAATCATAACCCTAATGTGATTTAAATAAAGCATACCGGTGACTATAAATACAAAGCCGGTTGATGAGAAAGGCATACCTGACGAGAAACAATCAATAAAGCATTCGATCCCCGGTTTGTTGTTGATGATGGAACCCGTAGCGATCTTCTGGATCGTTATATTATGTTTATTTGTTCTTTATAACATATACGCCTGCGCAGTGAGAAACACCTGGAGTCGTCGAGTAGGGCTTGAATCTCGTCCGAGTGGAGAAGTAGTGCCATATGACGACGAGAAGGGTCTCGGTGATCATCCAAAACCCACCCAATGATTGATTGATATCACTTTTGTGATTAGGGTTTTCTCATCTCGAGTTTGTCTTGTTTCGTTAGTTTTTTTCTTCTTCTTCTTTGTTATGTGTTATTATTTTACTTAACTGAGAGATTACTGTTTTACATAAAAACATCTGTGTTTTAGGTGCTATAATTTCCCCAGCACATGAACAAAGTTTTGAGATATGAACTTTGAAGGGATGTATCTTAAAGTTGCATTATTGTGTAGTATTCCCTCCGTTTTTAAATAGTTGATGTTTTAGGGAGTTTTTGATGTTTCAAAATAGTTGATGTTTTAGTATATCAATGTACTTTTTAACTTTATCAAAAACTGTGTAACCAATGATAAAATGTAATCTATTTTGTGATTGGTAGAACAATTTTTAATTTATATTTTAATGATATTTTTTAGATTAAAAACAAGTTTCTTAATAATTGTGCACAATCCTAAAACTTCATCTATTTTGAAATAGAGGGAGTATTATTTTTGGACGGTTGTTGCCTTACACTATTTTTGGGTTTAAATCAGTTACCACCAAGTGCCAAATCTTTTGAACGTTACAGTTTTCAATTTTCAGAGGCATTGCTTTCAAGGTTTATCCTTAGAAGTTACAATTCGCCTGTATGACCTACATACAAATATATATGATCAGGTTTTAACATTACTCGAGATATTATATATATTATGTTGTTAACTGATTCTTAAAAATAAATATTTTAATCAAAAACTTTGCATTTATTTTTTGTTTAATAGACTTCAGTTTTTTTTTGGTTAATTGAAAAGCTCACTAACAAAACATTTAGTTTAAATCACCATGTATAAACTTGGATTTTATTTAGCAAAAAAAAAAAGAACCTAGAAGTTGAAGGAACCTTTTTAGATTTGTCAAAGATCTTGTGGTCAAGTGGTAAGAAAAGAGGTTTGAGACGTTAACACGTCTTAAGTTCGATCCCACCTGCTATACGCAGTGGCGGAGCCAACCACAACATTTACCGGGCTCAGTATAGTTATTGGTTTGAAAAATCTTGGGTTCAAACTGATTTCAGCAAATATTAGAGGGGTCAATAAACTAATTTTACAACATTTTATTAATTTTTCTTACAAAAATACAGCCAAAGTTTTGTTTAAAAAAATTTATAGGATCATTTGACACACCTCCCTTCAATGTATCTCCGCTATCGGCTATGCGAATTAAGTCACATTATTCCTGAACACCAACACATATATAGATTTATGTTTACGGTCAGTTGCATATCAAGAGAAATGGTCTATCCGTAGAGCTTCACATCATATTTGGAATTAGTCTAGGTTCTCCATATGTGAAAAAAACTTTTGGATTTTCTTTTTGTTAAATAAATGTGAAAAGGCTTATTGGATATGTATATGTGGAACTCAAACGGATCATTGGTAGTGAAAAGCCCACCTAAAAGAAGATGTATCAAGAGAAAAATTGTTGACATTGTGCTTTTAAACTAACACGATAAACTTCAAGTAGCCCTAATCCTGATAATAATCAAATATATAAATCCTAATCCTAATCCTAACTAAAAATAAATATTCCTCACCCTGATGTAATTTAAATAAACATCCTAGACAGTTATTATAAATACAAAGCAGGTAGATGAGAATTGAGAAAGGCATAGCAGAAGAGAAACAATCAATAAAGCAATAGATCCTCAGTTTTGTTCTTGATGATGGGAGCCGGATTGATCGTTGCCACCCTTATATGCTCTTTAATTATTCTTTATATCATATGGGTCTGCACAGTGAAAAGCATCAGGAATCGTCGAGTAGGTCTTGAGTCTCACGCGAGTGGACAAGAAGTGCAATACGAAGACGAGCTCGGTCTCGCTCATGATCCAGAACCAAAAGCCACCCAATGATTGATTGATATCACTTTTGTTATTAATTAGGGTTTCTCATCTCGAGTTTGTTTTGTTTCATTAGTGTTGTTTTTTGTCAATGTGTGTTACTACTATTTTACTTAATTGAGAGATTATATTTTCTACACAAAGAAACATGTGTGTTTCTGCTTTACCCCAACACATGAACAAAGTTTTGAGAGTTGCATTGTTGTAGTATTATTTTTGGACTGTTTTTGCGAATCCAAAGTAATCGGTGTTTAAAAATAGAAGTGTGACAGCTTATGTGCTACCTGAAAGCGAACTACATAGACGCTTTATTTTCCAAAAGAGAAAAACTCTAATTTTTTTTTAAACACTACTTTAAAACTTATACTAGATTTTAACCCGCACGTTCGTGCGGATATATTTATATTTTTTAAATATATTTTATATTATTAAAAATGTTTTAAATATATAATTTCTATTTTAGTGTTATATATTGTATTACTGTATCATATTATTGTTTATATTTCTTATTCAGTATTATTAATATATAATGGTTTTTTAAAAAAAATTTACTTTGTTATTGATTTTTATTACTTACTAATATATTTTCGAGTTAGGTAAAATAAAATAAAAATATGAAATACTCAAATAGAGAACCCCATTCAAATTATGTTGTTTTCTTTAATTTAAACATTTTGCATATAATACATTTTTAAATTTTATTTATTTATATTATAGAAAATAAATATGACTAAAATAATTATATTTACATGTTGTGTTTAAGAAAATATACTTTAACATATCTCATTTTAGTATTTTACGGGATTTATTTATTTTAAATAATATAATCCTATTGTTTTAGTAAACTTTATACATAGTAGTATCTATCATACTATTTTATTAAATTTATTATATAGGATATTTGTTTTGGATGTTATGATATTAGGTTCTATTTTTTTTTTAAATTAAGACGTCAAAACATTAGGTTACTTTAAATTTTTACAACATATATAGTTAGTTTTTTTCAGGTACATTTCAAAAAGTTAATCTTTATTATCCATGATTTTGTCTTTTGTAAAATTTGAAATATTATCATTTTGAGTTTGAATATTCATTTTCAAAATAATATATTTTTTCGAGACAACTTTGGAAAATTACACAACTATTTGAGTTTGGAATAATACATGAATTTTGAATTTGTTTTGGAACTACATTACTGTATCATTTTATAAAATATTTGAATTTTTGGTGATATTTTTAATTATTTTATCAACAAATTTTGTTACAATTAAAATAAAATAAAATTTATAATTAAAATTTGATTTTTGTCACTAATATTTTAAATGAATTACTGAAATTTCATATTTTACTAATAACATATTTTTAAATAGTATATGAACTAAAGGTTATTATATACCATTATATTTTTGTATATAAACATTTTTAAGCAATATATTGCTAATAGTTTCAAAATAAATAAAAAGATAATGTATGGCTGTAAATATAAAATTTTAACTTATGTTAATACATTTATTTTAATATAAAAGTATTATATGTTTTCGAAGTTTAATCCATTATAATGATGATCAATAATTTATTTAAGTTAAAAAATAAAATAAATTTTTTTGTTAATTTACCTATTTAATATATTTTTAATATTTAATTTATATAGCACTTCTATTTTTATATAATACGGAATATATCATAGAATCTATAAAAAAGTTAGTATAAAGAATTTTTTATTTTCTTTTTATAATAAGTTTTACTTAAATTTACTTATAATAATATTATATTACTAATTTCGAAATATGTTAATGTGTTATTTATAAAAAAATATTTAAATTTTAAACTAAGATTTTGTTAGATTCTTTCTCAACAGATTTTATTATAATTAAAAATATCAAATTTATAGTTGGTTTATATTGTTAATATATTTATAGTTGGTTTATTGTTAATACAAATAATCAAATATGTCATATTGACTAATTCTTTAAGTGGTCCTACTATGACTTGTTAATAGTAGATAAAAATAGAACCCTAAATTAATAGATTAGATATATTTATTTTGTTCAAGGAAATAGTTAACCCTAGTCCCTAGCTGCACTTTCTTGAATTATAATTTTCATTTTTTAATACTTTCCTTATAACTTGCACAGATCAAGGCAAAAGCCCAACAGAAAAAAGAATTTTAGATATCTAGCCCACTAGCACAAATAGGAATTAGCAAAACCCAAGACAAAAAAAAGAGGAAGACGCGGCCCAGAAACAAAAGGCCTTAATTATTTTTCTCAATTTAAAAATCGAAGAGTATAAAAGAAGGTAAAAAAAACATTTTTGCCCTTTTTCGAGATACATCTCGGAATCACGCACCCGCCCCTCCCGCTTCTCACTCATGTGTAGTAGCAAAACTCGAAGCTTCCAGTTTCAAAAAAAAAACTATCTCTCCGACCTCTCTCGACTCTCTCTCTCTCGATATCCTCTCTAATTCCATCTCTCATCTCTCTTCCTACGATCGCTTGATCCATCTCCTTTCCGCATAACCTGCATTCATATTTTCGAAATCGAAGCGTAGCGAATTCTGATCGACGAGTATATTCCGCAGGATCGGCTTTAGTATTTTCCGTTTCTCATTCAGATCGCGTGAGAAATGGTGGGGAACGACTGGGTGAACAGTTACCTGGAGGCGATCCTGGCCGCGGAGCCGGGGATCGGCGATTCCAAATACAGCGACTCCAAATCCTCGCTTCTGCTGAGAGAGCGTGGCCATTTCAGTCCCACTCGTTACTTCGTCGAGGAGGTCATCACAGGCTTCGATGAAACCGATCTCCACCGTTCATGGATTCAGGTATATACGCTTCACACACACACACACACACACACTCTCTCTTTTGATTTTATTTTTTTCCTTTTTTGACGTGGATTTATGATTCTGCACACAGGCTGCTGCAACGAGAAGTCCAGCAGGAGAGGAACACGAGGCTGGAGAATCTCTGCTGGAGGATTTGGAATCTTGCTCGCCAGAAGAAGCAGGTTTCATCATGATCATGAGGAGTTTTCTTTTCAATCTTTGATTATTTGTTTGCTGTGTATTGTTGTATTGTGTGCTTTAAGAGTAATTTACTTGACAGTACTATTGGTTTCTTGATCTTGTTAATTAGTAGAATCATGCATTATTGTGTTTACTCTTTCTAGGTTGCAGGGAAGTATGCTAAGCGTACTGCTAAACGCCATCTCTTGCGAGAGAGAGCACGCTTGGAGGCTACTGCTGATATGTCAGAGGACTTTTCGGAAGGAGAGAAAGCTGACGTGCCTGGTGAGATTCTAACTCCTACTGATAGCTCCAAAGGGAGGAATGTCTCGGATCAGCTCTGTTGATGTGTTTGAGAATTGGTTTGCTCAACACAAGGAAAAAAAGCTTTACATCGTCTTAATAAGGTATTATATATGTTACTCGATAGAAAGTTTCCAACAAGTTGGATGGAATCAAACAGTAGTTTGTAGTTGCTAAATACTATTGGAACTTTTTTCTTGCAGTCTTCACTGGTTTGATACGTGGTGAGAACATGGAGCTTGGTCGGGACTTCTGATACCGGTGGCCAGGTTGGCTTTTTCAACTTGTAGTTATTCGTTTCACACAGCGTCTAACATTTTCTGATAAACAGGTTAAGTATGTTGTGGAGCTTGCAAGGGCTTTGGGATCAATGCCTGGAGTGTACCGGGTTGATTTGTTGACCCGTCAGGTATCAGCACCGGATGTTGACTGGAGCTATGCTGAACCATCTGAGATGCTTAATCCTCTGGACACCGACACAGATCAGGAGAATGGAGAGAGTAGTGGAGCTTATATAATTCGTATACCATTCGGTCCAAAAGATAAATACGTAGAGAAAGAGCTACTCTGGCCTCACATTCCTGAATTTGTTGACAGGGCGCTTAGCCATGTCATGCAGATGTCCAAAGCTCTTAGTGAGCATATCGGTGGTGGAAAACCTGTTTGGCCTGTTGCTATTCACGGGACACTTACGCAGATGCGGGAGATTCCACCGCACTTCTCTCGGGGGCTCTGAATGTACCGATGGTTTTCACCGGACATTCTCTTGGCCGTGATAAGCTGGAGCAACTCCTGAAACAAGGCAGGCCGAAAGAAGAGAATAAATTCTAACTACAAAATAATGAGGCGGATTGAGGCATGAGGAGCTATGCCTCGATGCCTCTGAGATTATTATTACTAGTACAAGGCAAGAGATAGAAGAGCAGTGGCGTCTTTATGATGGTTTTGATCCAGTTTTGGAGCGGAAACTCAGAGCTAGGATGAAAAGGGGTGTGAGCTGTCATGGCAGATTTATGCCTCGCATGGTTGTAAGTATCATCTCCATCCTGTCTTCTTAGTTCCTCTCTGCTACAGGTGAATTTCTGTTTCTTTACAGTTTCTTTGTGTTGATTGGTAGCTTTGTTGTCTGAATGTAGGTGATTCCTCCAGGAATGGAATTTCATCACATTGTACCACATGATGTGGATAACGATGGGGAAGGGAGCTAGAGACGACCAAAATCCACAATCTCATGATCCGCCAATTTGGTCCTGAGGTTTGTGTAATCTTCGAACAATAAACATTTGTATTTGCACATATTAGATGACAGTATTACCTTTAAGTTATGTCAGTGCTTATCTTTATATCTTACTCTGAACTCTTCACATTGGCAGATTATGCGTTTCTTTTCTAACCCACGCAAGCCCATGATACTCGCTCTTGCTCGGCCAGACCCTAAGAAAAACTTGGTAAATCTAGTCAAAGCATTTGGAGAATGTCGTCCATTAAGGGAACTTGCTAATCTTGTAAGTCTTCTTTCTTTATTTTCTCTACTGAAGAACAGTATATGATCCCATTTATAGTTTTCAGGGGGATGTTTAACTTTTGCATTACGTTTTTGTTTCTCTTCAATTGCAGACATTGATAATGGGAAACCGAGATGATATCGATGAGTTGTCTAGCACCAATGCTTCGGTGCTTCTTTCAATTCTGAAACTGATTGATAAATATGATCTTTATGGTCAAGTGGCAATGCCTAAGCATCACAAACAGTCTGACTGTGCCTGAGATTTATCGCTTAGCAGCCAAAACAAAAGTAAGGTTCTGGACTTATTGACTGTTACTTTTCCCTTTAATATCTATTTTCTGTCCCAATTTATCCATCGTCGAGTCTTTTAACTGGTATGCTGTTCTGAAACTATAACTTCACGGCATATTCCATGCAGCCAACAAACCTTTTTTCTCAAAACCTATGTAATATAGGATGTTAGCTTGTACCTCTGCAGCTATTATTCCAAAGCAGTTTGTTCATCCATCTTATCTCAAATCATTTATTTTTTTCAGGGAGTTTTTATCAATCCAGCTGTGATTGAACCATTTGGACTGACTCTAATTGAGGTAACATGTCTTGTTTTCTCTTATACTGCTTTATTCTTCAGTCACGCTATCTTTTGACCAAGCCGTGTCTAACAGGCATGGAGCTCATGGATTGCCTATGGTTGCAACAAAAAATGGAGGTCCCGTCGACATTAACCGGGTTTGTATCTCGCTTTACTACAGAATGACGGTTGCATTTGTTATCCAATGCTTCCATGGAATAATCTTTATTGATAAATATGGCTAACTAATTGACAGGTTCTTGACAATGGTCTTTTGGTTGACCCTCATGAATCAGCAAGCTATAGCTGATGCTCTCCTGAAACTGGTTTCAGACAAAAATCTCTGGACAAGATGCAGACAGAACGGCCTAAAAAACATACACTTGTTTTCTTGGCCAGAGCACTGCAAGACCTACCTCTCGCGCATAGCAGGGTGCAAGCAAAGACATCCTCAGTGGCAGAGCACTGATTTCGAAAACTCTGACCCTGATTCACCTAGTGATTCCCTCAGAGACATTAATGATATCTCTCTGAACCTAAAACTTTCCTTAGACGGAGAGAAAGGAGAAGGTAAAAGCACCAATTTAGATGCTGAAGCGAAGCTAGAAAAAGCTGTTTCAACACTGGCGCCAAAGAGCACATCGACAGAGAAGGTGTATGGAAGTGGCAAGATTCCGGCACTGAAAAGACGGAAGTATATATTTGTTATCTCCGTGGACTGTGACAAAGCCTCAGATCTTCTTGAAGTAGCTAAAACAGTTATTGATGTGGGGGGCGGAAAAAACGGGTCTTCGATAGGATTCATCCTCTCAACCTCAATGAACGTATCCGAGACTCACTCCACAATTCTTTCAGGAGGGTTAAACCCTCAGGATTTCGACGCCGTGATCTGCAACAGCGGAAGTGAACTCTACTTCACATCCTCTGCATCTGAAGACAAGACCAAACTGCCTTATGCGCTAGACTCAGATTACCATTCACACATAGAGTACAGGTGGGGAGGAGAGAGCCTGAGAAAGACTTTGGTCCGTTGGATCGGTTCAGTACACGAGAAGAAGAAGAAGCAACATGATGGCGAGATTCTATCGGAAGATGAATCTTCCTCATCTAACTATTGCCTATCTTTCAAAGTCAAAGAGTCCGACTTTGGTAAAACAGAACTCGATTACTGATAACTCTACAAATATGTATTCGCTCAACACTGGTGGGGCTTCATATGCATAGCTACTCTTCGCAGGTACCTCCGGTGAAAGGAGCTGAGGAAGTTGATGAGAGTTCAGGCTTTGCGTTGCAATGCAGTATACTGCAAAGGGGGGACTAAGCTCAACGTTATCCCTGTCCTTGCTTCACGATCTCAGGCCCTCAGGTATATCTTCTACGGTTCTACCTCTACTAGAAACATAGATGACTTCAAACGCTAATTTATGCATTGACGTTTGCATTTGCATTCATAAAACAATCAAGACCTAGAATCTCTTTCGTTCTGATCATCAGAACAAAGAACTTTAACTCTCTGGTTTCTTCAGGTACCTGCTGGTGAGGTGGGGAGTGGATTTATCGAAGATGGTTGTTTTCGTGGGAGACAGCGGAGATACGGACTACGAAGGGTTGCTCGGAGGAGTGCACAAGACAGTAATAGTCAAAGGTGTAGCGAGTGACGCAACCGCACGTGTACTTAATGGCAACAGAAGTTACCCACTAGAGGACGTGACTCCAGTAAACAGTCCCAATATCACCAGAGCCGACCAATGTGACCGCGAATGCATTAAGGCTGCTCTTGAGAAACTAAGCGTCAAAACCTGAGATATGAAGATGCAACCTTAGTACGAGAATATGATTAAGGATAAAACATAAAGGTACTACTGAAGTATTCTTCTTTTTTTTCCTCTGACAATAAAACAAATACTGTATGTTTTTTCTTTATAAACAACTCGAGGGATCATTTGAAAAATAAAGGCCATCATATATTGAGTTCTTTCCACAATATATAGCAGCTAATACATTTAAATATTTATTTGTATTTTGTACACCATTCCGCCGTGATGTTACTGATGTATAAGGAGCTTTTGCTTTACGTCACCAAGTTTTCCAAATAGTGGGTAAAAAACACACATCCTTTGTGCATCCCTCCCTTGAGTGCTATTTATTAGAACACACTTGCCGTGTAGAACAATTTCTAGAAAACAAAAATTTAGTGGGGCGGGGAAATAGTGTTAAAACGTGTAATACACACAACTACTATAACTTTGTTGTTAAATTAACAAATCTAAAATAGATATGGTTAAATGTTGCTGTTTGTGGTTAGATCTGAACTGTATTTTTAAGGTATTAGCTTGTATGACTGTTTATAGTTTCTGGGGACTTGTTCTTTGTCCGCCGGCTTAGTCTCTAGGGAAGTTTCTGTATTCCGCTAGCTGTTGTTTCCGGGGGCTTTGTAGGCTCGCTGGCTTTGTTATTCTACCTTGTAATGTTGTTATGAATCAATGAATTTCACCGAGGAAAAAAAAAAGATATGGTTAAATGTTCTAATAGTTAACTACTTTAGCAATGCCATGGAAACTTTCTATGAATTTTCTTCCAAAGTACTTTTTATTATTGTTTTGTGGACTTTCTCTTCTAAAAGATTTTTTAGGGAAGGGTGTGGTGTTGAATGACTGAAGGAGAATTCAGATCAGTTCTTAATTGGCACATATTAAAACCTGTTTTGAATACAAACATAATTTCACATTCGAAATTTAAACAAATAATTTCTAATATATAAAAATATCTAATTCTAATTAATACAAGACTTTTTTGGAAAAAAAATCTAATAGCAAAATTCATGCGGGTTTTGATGGTTAATCTCAAAATAGAAAATATCGTACTAATCATTTAGGAAAATGATAAGAATTTGAAAAAAATCTAAAATTTTTTTAATGAATGATATACAGATAACACCTTAAAATCTAGTGGTATGTTTTTTAATAATATATATTTATTCATCCCGTTAAAATGGAGATTTTAGATTCGATTGTAAGCTGGTTTTGAACAAAAAATTTAAGATCAAACTATTACAAATTATTAAAATCTAGAATTTGGTATGTTCTTCACATTCTTCTTAAACACACAAATACTATGTCAAAAAGTTGAACAACATTACAATTTACAAGCAATTATGAAATGATTTATAGAAATCAAATCCATCCCAATGTTAGTTCTCTTAAGTTGAATAACTGGAGATAAGTTTGTCCCCATGGATAAAAGAGGGTGCTAAATGGTAAGAAAATTATAAAAGTAAGAAAATTATAAAAAGGTATGATATATAACACACCTTATGTATATATTTCTCTTTTAAGAGTGAACCTTGTGGATGCAAACGGTGCAAAACTGCAAACTCGTATTATTAATTAGTTAGTTATAAAATCCAAACATTCTTTCACTTTTTTCAAAAACTCCATTAACAACCAAAACAAAACTTCCTTCTCTCCGCGCCTAGAGAGAAAGAGAGACTCACTCACTCACTCACTCACTCTTCTTCATCGTCCTCTCTCTCTATCTCTCTTTAGATTTTCCCGAAAAAAAGAGAGTAAAATAATCAAACGCAGTATCACACCTTCCTCCTCTTTCGGAGAAACAGAGTCAAGTGTAAAATGGATAAGCATCAACACACGAGATTCTGTTTCTTATCGATCTGCATCGGATCAATCGCACTCGTATTCGCGATCTCTCGCTGCTCGATCTCCTTCTTCGACTACTCTCTCCAGAAACTCGACTTCTCTTTCCAGGAAAGCGAGCTGCGACGAAGCTTTCACAATGCCGCCGGAGACGAAAACAGAGTCGTGGATTCTCGCGACGTCGTCTCTCAGCAGATCCTCTCCGTCAGATCGAGTAACGCCACTGTAAGCCATTCATCATCATCATGCTCATCATCATCATCATCATGATCGGAACTGTTAAATTCAAATGATCGTAACGGTCCGGTTTAGTTATGTGAATGTGTGTGTGTTGAATCAGTTGCGGATTAAACCGGAGAAAAAGAAGAAGAAGCTAAACCGGAGAAGGATGGTGGAAGTAGGACTAAGCAGAGCAAGAGATTCGATACGTGAAGCAGCAGCTTCTTCTTCTAACCGTAACGCTACATTCTTCAACGTTGATCTTCCCAACACACTAGTCTACCGTAATCCCTCTGCTTTACATCAGTAAGTTTATTATTATTATCTTCATCTCTTTTTACTAAATTTCTTTACTAAATTATTATTATTTTTTTTAAAAAATATTATTATTTTTCATGAGTTAATATATAAATTAGAGAAACTTTAGATTCAAGACAAAAGAAAAGTTTCTTAGCTTCCAAAACTCTGACTTAAAAACTTTGCTTTAACGATCATTTTCATTGCACACGGCTAAATTTTTTTTTTTGGCTTTGCGTAGTAATTATTAACAATAATTCTTCTAAGTGACGCTAAGAGTCGATGAGTGTGGAGGACCAATGCAAAAAACTCAAAATTCTAAATTTGGTTATTGTTTGTATCGAAAGAGTTCACACACGCATAGACACCACTAGTTTTTGTATCATAGTCTCTGATAAAGTATAATACTAAAGGTTACTTATTATTCATGATGAAACCCACTGATTCATGATTTTCCCAGAGAAACTCCTTTCACAAGCAAAAATCCAATTCATTGAAATTTACATATAGACTATAGGATATGTACTATTATGTAATTTAATCAATTACCGGCTATGTAAAAAACTTAGGCGGTGCAATTAACTCGGCTACCGGACTAATTAAGGTCTGTTATTATATGTCACTTTCTTTACACATTTTGGCCTTTATCATATTACGGCTCAGCAGCTCTATTATGTAGACCACAGTTACAGTTTGATACTTATGTCATCATCTGCTTAATAATTGTATTGTGGTCCATAAACACACTTTTAGTCACCACTTAGTTTTTTTTTTTTTCCTTTTAAACTTCAAATGAGCGTTCCAAGTGTCATGTAGCTGGGAAAGATGTTGAATTTTTTATTCTTTTTTTAACAGGAGTTACCTGGAGATGGAGAAGAGGTTTAAGGTGTATGTATACGAAGAAGGCGAGCCACCTTTGGTACACGACGGACCTTGCAAAAGCGTGTACGCGGTTGAAGGAAGATTCATTATGGAGATAGAGAAAAGTAGGACCAAGTTCCGTACATACGATCCTGACCAAGCCCATGTCTACTTCTTGCCCTTTAGTGTTTCTTGGCTGGTCAGATACTTATACGAAGGCCAAGACGCTGGCGCTCTGAGAACTTTTGCTTCTGATTACATCAGATTGATATCTAGTAACCACCCTTTCTGGAACCGAACCAGTGGAGCTGATCACTTCATGCTTGCGTGTCACGATTGGGTAATAATTAACATCTTCTATATTTCATGCTTGCGTGTCAAGATAGGGTGTTTTTTTAATAAATGGGTTTTGTTTTTTTTTCTAATGTAGGGACCTCTGACTTCACGAGCCAATAAAGACCTCTTCAACAAATCAATCCGAGTCATGTGCAACGCTAACTCATCAGAAGGGTTTAACCCTGCAAAAGACGCGACTCTCCCCGAGATCAAACTCTACGCTGGTGAAGTTGATCCCAAACTCCGCCTCTCTAAAACCCTAACGACTTCTCCTCGTCCACACCTCGCCTTCTTCGCAGGTGGCCTCCACGGTCCCGTCCGTCCCATTCTCTTACACCACTGGAAACAACGTGACCCGGACATGCCCGTATTCGAATACCTTCCGAAACACTTAAACTTCTACGACTTCATGAGAAGCTCAAAGTTCTGTCTCTGTCCCAGTGGCTACGAGGTAGCTAGCCCTAGACTCATCGAGGCCATCTACTCCGAGTGCATCCCCGTCATCCTCTCCGTTAACTTTGTCTTACCCTTCAGCGATATCCTTCGTTGGGAGACTTTCTCTGTGCAGGTCGACGTCTCGGAGATTCCGAGGCTGAAGGAGATTCTCATGTCCATCTCTGACGAGAAATACGAGAGTCTTAAACGTAATCTGAGGTACGTGAGGAGACATTTCGAGCTCAACGATCCACCTAAGAGGTACGACGCGTTTCACATGATACTTCACTCCATTTGGCTACGTAGGCTTAACATGAGGCTCCCCTAAGCAAGAACATATCATTAGGTTCTTTCTTTCTAACTCATACCTCACAAGTGTAGTAGTACCATAACGTCTATAGATATATAATGGAGAACATACATTTGGTGTTATTACTTGTAAAACCAAAGGTGAGTTTATTGCAAACTTTCTAATCATTTATACCAAACTACTTAAAAACTATTAAAAATCATTTGGTCGGGACGAAGTTGTGGGAGAGCCGTTCTATCTGAGACCGTAGGATCTCACCTAGTGAGAAACGGTGAGCTTGCGGTTGCTGAACCAAGGCTAGCTGTTCATGAGCCGCGACACTTCTGTCTTCTGCACTGTCTTCATTCTTGACCTCGAGGTGGATAGGTCTCATCTCTTTCTTCACCGACTCAACAAACTCCATATCGATCTTGTTCCCGGAGATGTCCCTGACGTAAAAAGCGTTGAGAGACTTCTGTCCCTGTGTCTCCACGTCTGCACGAACAACAGTCAAGCCGTTCTCACGAAGAACACGAGATATGTCAGACAGTAAGCCTACTCTGTTCTCTGCGCATAACTCCAACTTCACCCCCTGCTTTACACACCACAACTTGTTTTACCATTCTTAACTAGAGAAGTCGTCAAGAAGGTCCTTTCTCTTTTTCTTTACCTCGCAAACACGACGTTCTATAGCAGCTTCCAAGCATTTAATCACACGTTCTTTCTCTCCTTCAGTGTTCAGTGCACGTCCATCTACGTGTCTTATGAAGTACTCCTACAAATTAAATAAAACATCAAATTTGAACTTAGAGATGTTATGTTTCTTTTTTCTAACCTGAAAAGCATCAGCTCCATCAGACCGGAGAGCAGCGTGGAAGATAACGTACTGCATATCAATCAAAGTGCATATCGTATCGAACATGAGTCTCCTCCGATCTTTAGACTTCACCGTCACTATCGAGTACCCTCTGTCCTCGCAGTTCCCAATAGAAACACTCGTCGTCGTCTTCCTCTCGCAATACTCCAACTTGGAGGAAGAAAACAGCGACAGCGCACCACCACCACAGAACGGTTCGTCGAAGTCTCTCACAGACAGCATCAGCTGATGCAGCCGTCTCTCCACGTTGGAGTTCATACACCCTTTCCCTTGTCCAGCAAGAAACCCATCCCTCTCGTTCTCCTTGTGCCCCACGTGCGTTGAGTTGGAGGCGGGATCCGCCGTGGCGCGGATCACAGTGCTGAGATGGTCCTCGATGGAAGCCAAGCGGTTGGGATCGTCTATGGGAGCGTGAGTAGAGTCGTCGGAGACGTAGGCGATGCAGGCCAAACGAGCGTTGTGGCTCCACGCGTGAGCTTCCAAGACGTTGCAGTGTAGGTCGGCGAAAGCAGCGAATATCTCCGAGAAGAGACCTGGTCTGTCTGTACCAGTCATCTCTATCGCCGTGTGCTCGCACTGATCGATCAGTGTAGGTTCCAAAGGATTGTTGTTTGCATTTTCATTGGCTTTTACAGAGTCTGACTCTCGCCTACTCGTGCCAATGGCCTACATTATAAAAAAATCTTCAGAATCATCAAAGAAGACAAATGATCTGGTTTAGTAGTGAAGAGATCTAAGTTTATGATGCGAACATGTTTGATGTGGTTGATGACGGTTTTGTCAGTGAGTTTACTTCCATGCTCGTCTTTAACATGGAAAACTGCAACCCAAAAGTAAGTTAATTAGAGTAATCTCTCAGAATGCATAGAGAATTAGGAAATGAGGAAAAATGGATATATAATACCATCCATGAACCATCCACCATCAGAAGAGATGTAACTCTTGGTGATGATAAGATTCATGTCTGTCAAGATCTGCACCACTTCTAGAAGAAGTCCTTGTTTGTTCTCACTATTCACCTTATTATATTCATTTATCAAACCACTTCAGATCAATCTAGAACCATGTTTTTTCTACAATATACATCAACAAACTCATGTGCGTACCTTGACAACGGTGCAATCTTGGATGCTGTCGTTGTCGATGTAGACCCTGCATCTGTAAGATTACACACACCAAGAAAAAAGGAAATGGTGAAATTGTATAATTCATAGGATATGGAACAGAGGAAGAGCGCAAAGAGAGCTTACGGTGGACCGTAAATGCGTTCACCAAGATTGTCAAAATCAGGGTCAAAGTAAGGCCAGCAAACTTTCTGCATTGTCTCTGTGATTCCTGTAATAGAATTAGGAAAAGATGGAAAGGAAGAGGTAACAACAGATTCTTTATATAACCAGCAGATGCAGATGCAGAGAGAGAGAGAGAGAGAGAGATGTGTATATCCCCAACAGATGTGATTTTGTATACAAGCGAAACCGTTTTAAGGCTAAAAGTGTAAAAGGTAAGATAGTTTGGTGTTTTTTAGAGAGAGGAGGGAGGAGGAGATGGATGAAGAAGAAGAGATGTCCACCTTCGAATACAAAGGATTTGACAAGATAGTCATTTACTATGTTTAGCTCTCTAGCCTAGGAGGATTAGTGTGTTATAACGTGTGGAAGAAGTTAGTTCTAATCATGAGAAAGATTTTAAAAAAAAATTCTATTATAGATACATATGCAAATGATAACTGAACAAAATCATTCTCGATTTGGTTTAAATATATATAGGGTGGTGGGAGGGAGTAGCAGAGTATGGGTCAAGAACTTGGTCAAGGTCAAATTACAAGAAACGGTAAGAGACAGAGACTTAGTGAAAAAACGCAAGGTGTTGCATGTTTTCTTGCTTCTTCTCCTCTCTTGTAATTTATCAACCGCCACATGTTTCCCTAAGTTTCTGGAGCAATCAGAGTTGCAGAATCTCTGTTAATAATAATGCTTGCTAAAATCAATTTTTCTAAATTTAGTACAAGCGAGATCATTAGCTCAATGTGAATACTTTAGGGAACGTGTGATCTCTTCACACACATCATTTGTACTATTTAATACTTAAGTCATATGGTGAAAAAACATGTAGTTAGCACTTCCACTGCATAAATACAAAGTTACTAACCTACTGAATATACACCCCACCTCTACTAACATCTTTCAATCAAAAACTAAAACCACTACTTAGAAGAATCTAAACAGCTACTAATCACAACGTCGATGAAACAACAGAGTCTATCAATGTGTTTAAAAATATATTCTAAGTGGAAGAGAGACAGAGAGAGGAGGCTGAATGTATCCTTACTTGAAGAAGCATAAAGGAAGCGTTGGTCCGAAGCAAGTGAAGGGCATAGCGATGTTTTAAGTTCAGCGAGAATCTGCAATAAAAACTATCACTTTAGTTTTACAGCAAAAAAGCAGCTTAAGGTAGAAAGTAGAAACATCGTTTCGACGTGTATCACTTGAAGAAGTTTTAAAAGGAGAAACCTTTATATATCAGTCTCTTTCCCAGTTCCCACCTCACTTAAACTGAACAAAAAGGCAAAATCAAGTGCTCGAATCAATCGGAAAACAGTAGAATCAAAGTTCCGTATCTGCTTCACACTTGAAAACTTGGACGAAGTATTAATCTTTGTCTTCTTCTTCTTCTTCTTCTTCTTCTTCTTCAAGAGTTCTGGTTTGGTTTTTCCGGTGAGGCGGTGACGCCGTGAATATTTAATAGTGACGCCACCGATTAATTCTCACTCTGATATTGGGCTTTAAGAGGATTTTAGCCTCACACTGTTCGGCCCATTAGTAGCAGCCAAGCTTTAGTGAAAACGAATAACATAAAATAAATAATTTCAGGATTTAAATCGCGTTACATATATAAACTAAACTAAAAAAAAAAAGTAACTTTGGTCTTGAGAGAAAACTAGGCAACAATTTGTTGTTGTTAAAAATATTAAAATACTTAAAATTGTTCCTAATTTTTCTTTAGTATAAATTGGATCAATCTTTAGTTTGTTATACTTTTCATGGACTTAAATTAGTTCTTAGTGATTTTATTCTTCCTCTGATCTGTTATACTTTTTACTGGTTTGTTCTTTTGAATAATATTATTTGTGTTTGGCGATGTGCAAGTCTTGCAACGGTGGATTCCATATATATAAAGGTGCATCGTGCACGCTAACACGATAAGCTTTCTTCTTCAATACTATTTTGAGAGATACAGAAATATCTTGGGTTTTTCTTTGCAGTTACTCATCACAATACTAGCAATAACATTATTACAATAACATTTACGCATCTCTGAAGAAAATGATACACGTAACAGATGACGAGCTATATTCGTACTTAATTCCATTCAGATCATCTTTAGATCAGACAAACTTTTTTTTTTTTTTTAATAAAATATTATATTAATTCAACCCGAAAACCGGGGATTGAGATCCGAATTACAAGCCCGAATTGAACAAAATTTCCTAGGTCAATCTACAGTAGAACCTCTATAAATTAATAATGTTGGGACTTTAGAATTTTATTAATTTATAGAGATATTAATTTGTAAAAGTTTCCTTTTTTAAATTTTTTTCTTTCTATTTTTCTATTTTTTTATAAAATAAGAAAATATTTGATTTTACCATATATACATTATTTAAATTTTATAAATTTTACTTTCATATGGTTTTATTGTCTTATTTGGTGTATATTTTTATGTTTTATAGAACTGTTATGTGAATTTTTGATATATTTACTAAATACTATCAAAATATATTAAAATATTAAGAAAATAGATTTATATTCATTGTAACCAACAATATAATGTTTATTTTGTACTTATATAAAAATATATATATTGATAGATTATTAATTTATGATTTAATGGGACTATATATTAACATAGGAGTTTTAAAAATTTTATTATCTTATTATTTTATCGATTTGTATCATATTTTACGCTAGCCCAAGTTGGGACTGGCGAAATTTATTATTTTATAGAGATTATTAATTTATCGAGTATTAATTTATAGAGGTTCTACTGTATTACAAAACCGGCTTCGCCCACCCACTAAACCCGGCACATTCCACCGGATCGTTTTTGAAATTCCTAGAAATCGGTTACCGTTCTCAACCATTGACAGTGACCATAGATAAGTGAGATTCTCCTAGTTTCCTAGGATGCCGGGACTACCATGCTGTCTCCGGAATAGCTAGCTCCCGATGATCGCCTCAAGACTTATAATCATCTCAGCCTTTAAGCTCCAAGGTAATGTAGAAGAGGGTAAGGAACACAGACCTTTGAAAACTGCTCCCAACCGAAACTACACACCTTCTACAACACCAGACCGGCCACGAAACAAGAGACCTACAGAACTCTAGTCCGAGTACGGCAAAACAACAAAGCGGGTACGAAACAACAGCTGCAAAACGAAAACGAATAATGCTCCAAGACTTGCAAAAGCTATAGCGAGCAACAATTACCATGAGAAGGTCGCTCACGGCACCGCGGTATGCTACAAGCCGATTGAGCCACCGTGGAGAGGAGAACCACTCAGACCACAAGAAGCCTCCATTCCAAACGTCAATCGCCATCTCCGAGAACCGGAGGGAGGTAAACTTCAAATGCCAAACAAAGCACCAGTGGCAAGGTACAACTTCATGAACAACCTGAGCATAACAATTGGTCGACTACGTCGACATAGCAGAACCAAAAAACCGTAACGAGAAGCCGAGAAGAAGTAGAAAATTGGGAGGGTGGGATTGTGCCGCCTCGGAAGAGCCATAGACGACTACCGCTGACACCGCAGCACCACCACAACCACGAACCAACACCACGAGCTCCGACACACGCCAGCAACTCGGGCTAAACCCGCACCTGAGCAAAACGAAAGCTCCAGGACTCCCAAGACAAGTGAAGACAGAGCACTCTGCTTCCGAGACGCCAAGGAAGAGGAGACGACACCGCTTCAACCTGTCACATACCCACCTCCTAACGAGCAGTACAAGACTGGAATCTGAGAAGAGGATACATAAACCACCGCCTCCACGCGCTGCTGTTCCTACAGGAAGTTCAAGGGGCCTCCTGCCATACCCTAAGAGCCGACTTCACCGAGAGAAACCACACTCACCACGCGTCGAGTCTCCAACAACTGGATGAACCACACCGGATTTGGAGCTCCTAACGTGCGAAGACGAAACCGACGAGCCTCCAGAGCAGAGAGCCGAACAAGGCGAGGAGAGTGGAAGAGATCAAGATGAAGCAAAGGAAAAAGGAGATGCTAAAAAAAAAAGAAAAAGGAGATGCTAGGGGAAGAGGGGGTCGCCGCCGGCGTTGATACGAACTCTCACGCGCCCGTAATGGCCACCGTGGCTACCCAGATCTAGGTTAGATAAAAGTCGCTTAGAAGAGATAAGGTGGAGAGAGAATTTGGTTTTTTTTTTTTCGGAATCTCTAGATCAGACAAACTTGACTGTGAAGAACACAAGAAAACCTTTCTTTTTTCTCTCTAACGTTAGATTCTCTTTCTAGCAATTTATAATTTTAGGGGGGTGTATTCAACTGAGAGTTTCAGGTGATTTGTATTAAAATGACAAATCCACTGTTATTCAAACATGAATTTTAAAAACTCATTTAAAATTCACTGTTATTGAACTTGATATTTCGTAAAGTACTCTGAAATCCACTGTTATTGAAAATATTTTAAGTTGTGGGATTTTAAAGTTTTGAGGTGATTTTAGGGTGTTTGGGTGGAGTTTCTTCGTTCAAAAAAATAAAACTCAAATTCCATTGTTTTAGGTGATATTCTAGAGTAGTTTAACAAAAATCACATAAATCTCTGCAACTTATTAAAATCATCTAAAACTCCATTAAAAATCAAATCACATCAAATGCTAAATTGAATACATCCTCCTTAGATGTTTCTTTTGGTTGAACACGTTGTAATATAGTTTTAAAAGGATTAATGTTTGAAGCCAAAGATTTAAATTCAGGAAAATATATAAGAAAACAAAATGTGATTAAAGCACCGTAAAAGAAAGAGTATGTGACAAAGGCCAAGGATCACGTTTTGGTTAACAAATGGGCCATGAAAAGAGCACAGAGCAAATAAAAGCTTCTCACATTACAAACAATGTGAAGGCCATACCATCTACGTTTCAATCTTTTTTATGACAGGAAAAGAACGATACCAATGTCAAAAAAAAGTTTATAAAGAAGTGAAAGCTTTCGAGCCACTGTTACAATCATCGTGGAATGGTTAAAAGGAAATCATTTTAACATAGAAAATGTTGGCTTTGTATTTCATTCTACTTGTTTGCGTGCCCTTAACTATCATCATGACCTTCACGGCTCCTCGACTAGCCATCACTGTCGCCGTGAATCAGCCATCCTTCTTAGTAGTACGAAACTCCAATAAGACTCTTACACATCACCGAGTAATTACTCCTCATCAGCCACTACTAGATGACGATGAGTTGCTGCTTCGTCAAGCTTCTAAAGTCAGTCCAAAACCACCACCTAAACTGCCTAAGAAGCTCGCTTTCATGTTCTTAACAACAACTTCTCTTCCACTGGCACCACTTTGGGAGCTTTTCTTCAACCAAACCTCTCACCACAAGTCTCTCTACAATGTCTACGTGCATGCTGACCGGCCGGCTCAAAAACACAAACCGGATTTCTTCGGTAACCGGATCATACCTTCCTCAAAACCGGCTTACCGTCACACACCAACACTCATCTCAGCCGCGCGTCGTCTACTCGCTCACGCCCTTCTCGACGACCCTTCAAACCACATGTTCATCCTTCTCTCCCCTTCTTGCATCCCACTTCACTCCTTTAACTTCACCTACACAACACTCGCCTCTTCCACAAAGAGCTTCATCGAGATCCTCAACAACGAGCCAGGGTGGTACGACAGGTGGGCGGCTCGTGGCCCCCACGTGATGCTCCCCGAGGTTCCACCTGAGGAGTTTCGGATAGGCTCACAGTTCTGGACGCTGACAAGAAGCCATGCGAGGATGGTTGTGAGTGACGTGGAGATATGGTCCAAGTTCAACAAGCCTTGCGTAAGGAAAGACACGTGTTACCCCGAGGAGCATTACTTCCCTACTCTCCTCCACATGCGTGATCCACAAGGGTGTGTATCCGCTACGCTCACGCACGTTGATTGGAGCGTCAGCGACCATGGTCATCCCCGAACGTATAGACCATCTGAGGTCGGGGCTAAGCTTATACAGAAGCTGAGAAGTGCACGTCTTAGGTACGGAGACGGTGGTGGAACGAGGAAAGACTCGTTTCTGTTCGCACGGAAGTTCTCTCCGGCGGGGATCAATCCACTCATGAACATAGCTCGAAATATTATCTTAAATTGATTTCTTTGGATCATGAGATTATCGCAAAAGAACTCTCAAATGAAGTATATTGTAACATTTAGACCATCATATTTCATTGCATATATTAACGTTTTTAAGTTAGAACTAGATAACTAGGTTATTTAAACATGGTTATAAGCAAGATCAGTACGTTTCTTTGAATAAAAATTTTCAATATATGGTTGTAAAATTTCTGCAACTCTATAATTTGAGTCTCATGTATGCATGGATATGTATATTTCTGTTTTAAAAGGTGCTAACTAATAAAGGGTTTTGCTATTAGTTCCAAGACTTGCTTTATTAAGGAGACGTCATTGCTTTTTTAATGGAGAGTTGAGACTAAACATTACAAGATTCGATATAATTAGAAAAGGGAAATGCTAAATTTAGTAAAAATGATTGAAAGGGAAGAAGAGATCACAAGAAACACGGCCGACCCTAACTTATTCAACAAGGAATCTGAGCAATAACAACAAAACAAAGGAATAATAACAAAAACGCCCATCTAACACCCAACTTTCCTCGTCTGATTCGAACCCTAAACGAATCAGACAATAGCTACAGAAACTCCTTCGAATTACACCAAAGTACTTTATCCTCGATTCAAATCTCAATTACAAAAGAAACCCTGAGGTTCATTTGAATCCCTTCCTAAACCAATCTTGAATCCCTAATCCTTCAAAGAAGATGCTAATACTGTGTTCCCTAGGGTTTCTAGATTTTCTTTAAGAATATGATGAGCTTTCATCGCCGGACTTTTTCATACGATAAACTTCCTACCGAACCCATTAGGCTCTCCGTTCTCAAACTAGATGGCTCTTCTTTCGGTAAATGCATCATCATCATTGTTGGACATGGGTTTTACCCCCAACAAGGCCTATAAGATAATGGGCTCAGCCCATTTAAAAGGAGGTGACTAGGAAAACCCTAGACCTCATCCTTCTATAAATAAGGAGGCATCCCCTCCTTAAGAAGGATCCTTTTTTGGAGATCTTGCCTCTCTTCTCACTTTCTAGAGAGAAACACCAAATCACATGCTTTCTTTTAAGCACTTGTGACATTTCGTTGTAGAACTACGATTGGCTTGATCCCCTTTCGGGGTACGTAGGCAACCCTTCACCGGGTCCAGCTATAACATATTACACATCTTTTACTCTCCATCTATCCAGTTCAAGCTCATTATGAAGACCTCTCCTAATCCCACCATCGAAATCAGTCTACCCCTACGAAGCACCGATTTCGGTTCAAACAATTGGCGCCCACCGTGGGGCATGGAGAAGTATCTTCGAAGAAGATTGGACTCGGAGTCCGTTTGACCGTTTGGTCGTCACCGTTCGCTCTCTCGCGATTACTCGATATGGTTCGTTCTCTCGCGGTTACTCGACACGGTTTGCTTTCTCGCGATTATTCGTCACCATTCGCTCTCTCGCGATTACTCAGCACGGTACGCTCTCTCGCGGTTACTCGACACGGTTCATTCTCTCGCGATTACTCGTCACCGTTCGCTCTCTCGCGATTACTCGACACAGTTCGTTTCTCTCGCGGTTACTCAGCACGATTCGCTCTCTCGCGGTTACTCGTCACCATTCGCTCTCTCGCAGTTATTCGACACCGTTCGCTCTCTCGCGGTTACTTGGCACCGTTCGCTCTCTCGCGATTACTCGTCACCGTTCGCTCTCTCGCAGTTATTTGACACTGTTCGCTCTCTCGCGGTTACTCGACACGGTTCGTTCTCTCGCGGTTACTCGGCACAGTTCGCTCTCTCGCGGTTACTCGGCACGACTCGATCTCTTGCGGTTACTCGACTCGTTCTCTCACGGTTACTCGATACGCAGTTACTCGGGACCGCGGTTACACGACCACAAGGTTGAGAGTCTTGCGGATACTCGGACGTGGAGGAGAAGATTCATCTCGCTTCCCTTTGCAACTCTTTGTCGATCATAATTTCGAGTTGAGGGAAGATACACAAGTGGAGGCTTTTGGTCGGCACACGGCGCAGTTTCTCGCTGAGAGCTCATCACATTGCCATGTAACAGAGGCAAGGTTCTGGTATGATTTTGTCTCTCTGATCCTAATTGAATTTGGACTTTTGCCAAGTTACTTACGCTAAGGCACGAGTACAGCTTACCTTTTTCAGAAATGGGTTTACAAACTTGCTTTTTACTAGGCACGAGTTAGTCGTAAACTCGTCTTTTACTAGGTACGAGTTGAATAAACTTGTCTTCTACTAGACATGAGTTTCATTCAACTCACCTTTTTCTAGACACGAGTTACCGACAACTCGCCTTTATCGAGCACGAGTTTAGTAAACTCTTTCTTTACTAGGCATGGCTTACTCGCCGAGCTATAGTTCTTAGGCATGGGTTTGATAAACTCGCCTTTTACAAGGCACGAGTTATACGCCGAAGCACGGTAAACTTGCCTTCCACTAGGCACGAGTTACTCGCCGAGCTACGACTCCTAAGCACGAGTTTATTTAAACTTGCCTTCTACTAGGCACAAGTTCAAAGTAAACTCGCTTGGATCGTTAAATGTAAATGCGCTGAGTCCATTGTCTTATAAACCTCTTCGTAAAATTCGCAGAGATCAACTTCATCTCTCTCAACGAACTGGGGGGGGCTTACTGTTGGACATGGGTTTTACCCCCAACAAGGCCTATAAGATAATGGGCTCAGCCCATTTAAAAGGAGGTGACTAGGAAAACCCTAGACCTCATCCTTCTATAAATAAGGAGGCATCCCCTCCTTAAGAAGGATCCTTTTTTGGAGATCTTGCCTCTCTTCTCACTTTCTAGAGAGAAACACCAAATCACATGCTTTCTTTTAAGCACTTGTGACATTTCGTTGTAGAACTACGATTGGCTTGATCCCCTTTCGGGGTACGTAGGCAACCCTTCACCGGGTCCAGCTATAACATATTACACATCTTTTACTCTCCATCTATCCAGTTCAAGCTCATTATGAAGACCTCTCCTAATCCCACCATCGAAATCAGTCTACCCCTACGAAGCACCGATTTCGGTTCAAACAATCATCATATTATCTTTAATTAATTTTTGGTTTTGGTCACTCTACTTTTCGATTTTAATTTTATTTACTACTTGAAGATGTTCACGTAACGTGCTCGGCGACCGTTAAGGATCTTAAGCTCGCCATAGAGACTGCCTTCAGCCACGTCCCCAAGAAAGGACCCTCCAAGATCTCATGGTACTTTTTTTTTCTATCCAGTTATGGTTAATGCAAGTCTTTTTAAAGAGTGTATAAATGTTTTAATGGTGAAGGCCACACGTGTGGGGGCATTTCTGCTTGTGTTATGAGGGTCAGAAGCTGGTCACCGATACGGAGTGCATCGGAAGTTATGGGATGAATGACGGTGATGAGGTTTCCATCTAATTTTCATGATAAGTGATATGTATAGGTCTAGGCAAAGAGAGATTCAGTACATAACTCAGGTAAATGTTTCAGGTAAGGTTCAAGAACCATGTATCGGGCAATGCCGTATTGATCAAGGGATATTCTAGAAAATCAAAACAAAAGACCTCGTAAGTCCTTGTCTTTTCTAAATTATGTTGTTGATTGATAATGTTTATTACAATTATGATACAAATTAACAACTACATATTACAGAGAGAGGGTAGGGCCAAAGGATGAAGATGAGGAAGTTAATAGGATGGGGGAGATTGATCATGGCTCTTGGGATGATCTTGAGAAAGGAAGTTTAGTTAGGTACAAAGACGATGGCTTAGAAACTTCACCAAGGGAACACAGGACTTGTTGTAAGAACACTGTCCGGGGTTGCTGCTTTGCTTTTGGTCTAAAGGAGCTTTTTGGGCTTAGCAATAATGATAGAAGCTATTACTCTTTGAGAGATACTTGGAGAGACGATTGATTGTTTTCTCTGTTTGTAAGATTTTTGTTTTCTATTTATAAGATTTTTGGTCACACAGGAAAACATTTAATTTTGTATTCAAAACAAAATGATCCAAGGATCATGTTATATTACAAAAGGATAGTAGTATGTTCAGGGAAGCTTATACAATGATCCAAGCAGTACAGATAGTGCCTTAAAACAAAAAAAAAAGTGGAAAAAAACAGAGCTTTTGGCAGAAGACAACACATAAAAAAAACAACTCCAAAGAGTTGTTGCCAAAAGCTCTACAAGAGGAAGATGAAGGCACTACCACAAACCTAAACCAGAGAACAAGAACTCCCCACAAGAACACTAAACATAAAAGAGACAACAACTCCAAAAAAGGTCAAGACCAAACCCTAACTAGATCACCAAAACTCAGTGACATGTTCCCAGGGACAACAGCTGTAGAAACAGGCTCGAAACCTGCTAAAAAATTTGAGAAAAAACAGCTGCTGCTTCCTGGTAAAGAAACCAAGTTCTAGGTGGAATCTATGGGTTTAGCGACCAAAAGCTAGAAGACAAGACTTTTTTTTTTTGACTAATAATACTTACTTAATAAAGTATATCGCACCTCCATAGATGTTCCAGAAGGCTATCCACAGTACTACTGCTGATTCTACCGCATCTTTGGATGTTCAACCCCAAAAGCGTGCGGCCTAGTTTCTGCATACACGCCTTGCTTTTGTCTGTGATCGCCGAGCAGCCGCCAACCGAAAGAACCTGAAGATTCAAGTGGTTGGGAGAAGATGCCAAAGCCTTGACCCCCTGATCCGAGACCAGAGTGTTCGACACGTCTAGGTCGTTGACCGAGTAGCAGTTCTTGGCCACCACCACAAGGCTTGCGTCAGTAACGTTCTTGCAGCCATCAAGGTTGAGAGACTCCAACGTGCGTCCGTGGCAGATAGATATCGCAGAGACTGTGTTGTCCGAGACATTGACGCATCCGCGTAGATTCACCTTCACTAGACCGACTTCGTTGCTCTGAAGCAACTCGAAGACGCCTGCATCAGTCACTCCGTTCAATCCGCAGAGCTCAATATCTTGAAGCTGGTGACAGAGTTTCCCCAAGAAGGAGAGAGTCGCATCTCCGAAACCAGGGCAGCAACGAACAGAGAGCGAACGCAATGAGCTGCAGCTTGTTGTTGTTGATGATGGAAGCAGAGGAGTAGCTTCCTGGATTCCCAAACAGTTCGCCAAAGAGAAAGACTTCATCTTCGAGCCGCAGTTCATGAGAAACCCTAAGAAACCAAACCCGTTGATCCTGTGACATTCCTCAAGCTTCAAACTCTCCAAACCCAACGCAGTCTTCGCCAACGCGACCAACCCTTTCCCGGAAACAAGCAAGCATTTGTTCAACGTAACATGCTTCAGATCAGGACAACCATTACCAACAGCTTCAACCGCAACATCAGTCATCCCTCTGCACGACGTCACCGACAAAGACTTGAGCTTCTTCATCCCTCTCGCGTTCCCCATCACCCAGAACCCCTTCTCGTTCACGCCTTGAAGACCGTGAAGCACGAGATCAGTAACCCCCGCTCCGTAGTGTCCAAGAACGGCGAGAGAGAGTCCCGTCACGTTCACCATCTGAAGCTTCACTTTCGTCAAGTAAGAACCAGCTTGCGCCAAGAGGAAAGAAACTCCCTGGTCTCCGATCCTCGGACAGCTCTTGATAGATACGGATCTCAGATTCACACACCCTCTCGCAACCGCCCTCAACCCTTCGTTCCCGACGCCAGAGCACGAATCGATCGTCAGATCGGTTAAATTCTTACAGCTCTCGGCGATCGCGACCAAACACTTGTCGGTTATCCCTGGACACCTCGAAAGATCGATCTTTTCGATCAACGGACACGACCGCACGATCTCAGACACGCCAGCATCGCTAACGGCGGGGAGGTTCCACAGAGACAGAACCTTAAGAGACGAACACCCGCGAGCAACCGCTCCGAGTCCAGCGTCCGTGACCTTACTCTCGAACCCACTCCCACGGATCTGAAGCTTCCCCAGCCCACCACGTGTCGACGTCCCGACGGAGATAGCGGCCAGCCTCAGATCCGTCGCTTTCTTCCCTTCCAAGCTCCTCGAAAGAAACCCTTCGCCCTCGAGATCTTGAACAGACTCGCTCCTTGTGATGCTGCTCAGAACGTTGAGCCAGTGCTTGGAGACGCACGCGCACGCGCTCCTCTCTTGCCCGGAAGAAGGCAAGCGTCTGAGGATCTCAAAGAGACACTCGTCGGGTAACACTTGGATCGAAGTTTGTTGCTTGTGCTCAAAGGCACTGTAAAACGACTGTGCAGAAGCCGCAGCGGAGACGCGTAGTCTCTTGCGTGCTGGGAGGTATACGCCGGGACAGCAGCTCCCTGGCGATAGATGCATGGATGATCCTCCATTGAAAAACTCGTCATCACCTATATACACAAGTAAAAAGATCTATACATCATTCCTCTGTTTCTTCTAAACCCTAGAAATCTATAAATAGAAAGTTCCAGATCTATAAATAGAAACTAAATCTAGCCGGCAAGTATTGAGAGATTTTTAAGAACATACCACTATTTCTGAAGATTCCAGACATGATTGAAGAAACTCGAAGATGAGAAACAGAGCAGAGATAATAAGAAGAAGAAGACTTATATTCATAAAACGAGAAGAACCCTAGAAGATAGGGCAAAAAGGGTGACGAAGATTTACAGAAAAGATTAAAACTTTGATATGAGAAAGCAGGGAAAATTGTGAAACTGTCATTTTAAGGGAAGGAGAAGATGTTGGGGAGCTTACGGTGGGCGTTAACGTAGGGAATAGAAACCGTTAAGTTCAATGTATCCACGCGAGAAAGTCGGATTCTTCTCTTTCCCTTCTTTGTTCCTTGAACCCACCGAGAACCCCCAATTGCGTAATCATATATTATTATTTTAATTTCCTCCCTCATGACATAAAACATTATTATAAAGGAGAGAAAAATATACACATTTTAAATTTATTTCATAAAGGTTGTCAGAAAAGGCTGAATACATTGAAGGAATGACAAAGAAATGTCGAGTACATGCATTGTTGACGAAGTATAACATTGAGAGAGGTCGACTTGGTTTAATTTTTTTTTTAATGTATTATATTATTTTGTTGTAGAAAAACATGACTGTTAACAATGTAGGTCCTTGTTTATTTGAAAAATGATACTCAAATCTTGGATATCTCGTAACGTGTTTTTTTAGTGATGTTATATATGGAGATCACATTAGCCTTTGTTCAAGAAAGATAGATGAAGATACCATAATCCAAATCCAAATCCATGCTGATATTGTATTTGAGAAGTCCAATTTGAAAAGCCCTTCTTGGCTTCGATTTGTGAATCATTTGAATAGGTAGAATATGATATTTTCTCTGAAACATTTTTGTATTTTCAAGGGAATTATTCAATCATACTCCCTCTGTTTCATATTAAGTGTCATTTTGACTCATTTTTCTTGTTTCACAAAAAGTGTCATTCTACAATACCAATGCAATTTATATAACTTTTCAGTTCAAAATTAATTGCAAAATGCATCGATCTTATAAATAAAACTATTTATCTAAAATACTATTGGTTAGATATGTGATATTAATTAAAAAATAAATGCATTTTAATGAATTTCTTAATATGTGTGAAAAGTGTCTAAGTGACACTCTTTGTGAAACGGAGAGAATAGATTTTACTAGAAAATAATTCCAGACAACATAATTCATTTTTATTCAATAATGACTACAAAATGTGTATTAATACTTGGTTTGTTACAGTATTATATGATACTAACTAGGTGTTTTCCTGCACCATGTGCAGTAAAAAAAATTTAAAATAGTTTCTAACAGATAAATATAAATTATATTTATTTTTTTATTAATATTATAAAATTTCTTTTTCTTATTAATATTTTAATTTAAATTGATTTAACTGAACATTAAAATTAAGATAAAAACAATTTTGTTTATTTTGAAATATATTTAAGAATGTGCATGTATATATTTAAAATTATAATCTTAGGTAGATTTTTTCAATCTATTTATTTTAATTAAATATGTAAAATTGCATAATTGTCAAAAATTAAAATTAAACAATATTTATAAAATCTGTAGATATATATATATATATATATATATATATATATATATATATATATATATATATATATAAGAAACTAATGATTTTACGATTTAATTTGATTTTATAATTTAATTTTTATAATTTTCTAAAAATATTTATATATTTTTGAAATATTTTTAATTTAAATGATATTTCAAAATTTGAAATGCCATAATTGAATATATTTATTTTAGTGATGATTTATGAGTTATTACCATATTTTTAAAAAGTCTAAAACTATAAATCAACAATAAATGTAATACATGAGTTATTACCATATTTAAAAAGTTTACCAAAAATATAAATTAACATTAAATATAATTGTCCATGTCATATTAATCTATAAGACATGTCATCAATTTTAGTAGCCATGTCATATTATTTTTGTGAAAATGATTGTAGAAGACATGTGGCAAAATCACTTCTCAAATATAGTCTAGGGGATGAAAATTTCATAATTTTCAAAAATTAAAATTAAAAAATATTTATAAAATCTGTAGATATATAAGAAACTAATGATTTTACGATTTAATTTGATTTTATGATTTAATTTTTGTAATTTTCTAAAAATATGTATATATTTTTGAAATATTTTTAATTTAAATGATATTTCGAAATTTGAAATGCCATAATTGAATATATTTATTTTAATGATGATTTATGAGTTATTACCATATTTTTAAAAAGTCCAAAAATATAAATCGAAAATAAATGTAATATATGAGTTATTACCATATTTTAAAAAGTTTACCAAAAATATAAATTAACATTAAGTATAATTGTCCATGTCATATTAATCTATAAGACATGTCATCAATTTTATTAGTCATGTCATATTATTTTTATGAGAATGATTGTAGAGAAGACATGTGACAAAAATTGTCCATGTCATATTAATCTATAAGACATGTCATCAATTTTAGTAGCCATGTCATGTTATTTTTGTGAGAATGATTATAGAAAAGACATGTGGCAAAATCACTTCTCAAATATAGTCTAGGGGATTGCGCAATCAGGGAATTAATTATGCTATTAGTTATATAAAACCCGACAGAAAGTATTCGTTATATAGCTCATAATAGCTACTTAATTTTGTTTCCGAGTGGAAAGATGATAGACTCTCAGTCTTTCGTATTTGGTATGTACACACTTAACTCTAAGCCTAAAAATAAGTCCAGAGGTTAATTATAAAAGCTACATTAGTTCTCTTAACCACACTGAACCAGTTTGGTTCACTAATAGAAAACCGCAACAAAATCTCCAATATGTATAATTGTGACAGCTTAGTCACAGCTAAACAATTAGCCAGTTGAGTTGTTTGTTGTGATGTTCATGTATTTAGATGTGTATAGTTTCACAAGTGGCAGCATCATTAATCAGCAAGTTACGAGAACAAAATAAAAATAAAAATGTTGGTCAGGTTTTAAAAGAAGAAAAGCAAAGAATATTATTGTTTAAAAGGAAACGAAAGTGATGGTTAAGGCTGACAAGTAAAAAGATTGAGTACATTGAAGGAGAGGACATTGTTCAAGTACATGCATTGTAGACAAAGCCTTTTTTTCTTGGTTTGATGAAATTTGTTGACAAAGCATTGGAAGGTTTGAGTTCTTTGAACTTTTATATATTTTCACATTGAAGGGAAAGGAAAAGAAAAACATGATTGGTGACAACATAGATTATTGCTTGTTCTAAAGAATCAATCCAACTGTTGGGGTATGTCGTTACATACTTATTTAATACATATCTAAGCAGGAAAATAATACTCCCTCCGTTTTAATTTACTTTGTCGTTCTAGACTTCGACACACATATTAATAAAACATTTAATTTCATATATTTACTAAGATGATTTCAGATCTAGAAGAGTTGTCAGGTTTTGCAAGTTATTTGGAAGACATCGCATCTTTGAAGAGATGCTTTATTATTTCAGAGCTCGTTCATATACCACGGAAGCAAAATATAAAGCGGATCGTTTAACACGTAGTGGAAGAAAACAATCGTCTTTTGTTGTTCATAGTAGATGCCGAGCTTCCGGTTTGGTTTAAAGAGTTTATATGAGTCTGTTTTGTTGATGACAAAAAAAAAATCACCATTACCAATACACCTAAATAGATTTCAACCAATAGAAAAATAGATTAGATTAGAAAATCAATAAATTTTGCATTGAAATCATAAAACGATATTTATTTTGAAACAAAAATTTTGCTTCCAAAACGACATCTAATTCGAAATGGAGGGAGTAAGGGAGTAACTATCTTTCAAAAATCAAGGTGTGATTAGCTTCATAATAGTAATGAAGACAAGTCATTTAAAACAATAAATTACCTCATAAATTGTATTGTTTCTTGTTTTCTTTCCTTTTCATTCATCCTAAATGATTTTTGTTATGTGATCATTTCTAAAGAGAGTGACGTAGAAGACAATGAAGAAAGTCATTTTGACAATGGTCAGACATGTACAACTTGAAAGATAAATTACTTTCTCGGCAATAACTGATTTTGGTAGGATTTTTCTTCAAAATCAGTACACACCATTAATCATTTATACGTACATAATAAGACTCAAAAGATGCTATAATTCAGATATTACACACATATATAAGAAAGAAAGAAAGAAAAGAGGAAAAGTAAGTTTGAAAGTCAATCATACAAGCCCTCTTGCTCCCACACATCCACCAGAAAATCCACCATTTCCTGCCACAATTAAATAATCATTACAGATCAACTAAACCGAAACTCACATCTAAATAAATCTGGAATAAGGAAAAAATGGTTACAGGGAGAGGTATTGGACGTGAGAACCGCTTGTTCACACCCAACAAGCTTTCATATGTTGCATTCCAGCTACAGAAAAAAAAAAAGAAAAGAAAACTAATAATATTAACTCACGAACCATGATATGGCTAAAAGAGATTTATCCATAAACTATTTCTGACTTCAAAACTGCCAAAGACCCTCATATTCTATAACCTAAGAAGCGCAATAAGGACTAAAGAGTGAACAAAGTAATCACAAGACAGCCTTCTTGTGACAACAGCCTTTCAAACGCCAATCTTTGGATGGCTAGCTGATGGAAGTACATTTGAAGAAGAATGATACATGAATGGTGCCCACGCAACCCCTGCCCTTTTAATTTAAGTATAGATTCCTAGTCTTCTACAGTTAAGAAGTTCATCTACAGGGTTCAGTGGATAAGAAAGTAACTATTGACGGAAGCACTAAATGATATACAAAACTAACAACTAAATTCATGAAATAACTGGAATCCTATTTAGGCATTGTTTCTTAAGCAACAAAATGTATATATAACATAATTGCATTTTAACAGAGAAACTTGTGTATATTGCAAATAATTTTCAGAAGATGAATAACCCATCTAAACTACTGCAAACTTATACTTCTATTTTATCTGTGAATACACATTAGTGAATATCAAAATCATTTTTTTTTTCAATTTTTGATTCTTTGTTCTTGATAGAGAGCCCTGTACTGAAGAACTACTACACTCATAAAGGAATAGTGCAGATGCAACAAGAGAAAAAAAAATGCTAACTTTCACCAACCTTATTGTGGGTTCTCGAACTTTGGCCTTTGTTTGAGAAGACCCGCTTGCAAGCCACTGCTGTCTAGTCTGGTTCCAGAGGTTCAATCCTAGCCAAGGGGAAAAAAAAGAACAGACACAACACCTTTATAAGGGAAACGACACCAATTAAGAACAAGAATGAGAATAGACGACACGTGTCAGTGGAAACAAGAACGTGTGGGAAAATTTAAACTCACCGGTGTTTACAAATTCATTGGGGTTGCTACTACTTGCAGAAGCAGCAGTGTTGTTAGTGAAGCTAATAGAAGAGACGCTTCTCTGTGACTGCATCGTGCTGTTGTTATCCATATCGCAGGTGCTCGTGCTCCAGAAGTCGTCTGATACGCTTGGCTTCTTCACTAAACGACCTTGAATCCTTAACCCTTTAGACGGCTCATCCACTGCAACTATAAGCGGTGGTGGTTTATTACAGCTCCCAAAACAACCTCTGTACTGTTGCAAAACCCACAAAAACGAACAAAAAAAACACCAGTGAGAAAGACTTTCATAAGGACTGAAGAATAGATACAAAGAAAGAAGATGATTTTTAAAGTAATCTACCAATTCGAAACTAAAGAAAGGAAATGATTTTCAATCATGAGACAGAAGATGGCTTAAACTAAAACTTGAGAGATGCTTTGAATCCATATTCTTTTACTTAAAATGCAAGCAACAACCATATACATATGCATAGTTTCCATACAGAGAGATTCCAGTAGCTAACCTAACCTAACCTAACCTACAATAATAAGGAAACAATATAGCCACAAGATCTAAAAAGATGATGGGTCAGATTCAGAAACAATAAAGTTTTCAACTTTTACTCCATTAAATAAGAAAATTCCTCTTCAAAGTTCAAAAAAAAAAAGAGAGTTCATCTTCCTTTCTCAGTCACATACATGAAAAAAGACAAGAACTTGAGATCCAGACTCACCCCATGCAACCAAATAACTGGTAGATCCAAGAAGGAATATATTCACGGATATGCATTTACAGCAACCAAAGTAGCGACCTTCTAATCAAGATCCTAATCCCAGGCAGCAGAAGTCTCACAATCCTGCAATTTTTTTTTCAAAAGCCAATTTTTTTTTCATATTCATCAATCACTGAATCCAAAAAAAAAAAGAAATATGGAAAATAACCTCAGAAATGGCATATTCGGGGGAAATTGAGATTAGGGTTTTGTTCAGCCACCTCCCCAGCAGCTTGATTGATTATTACAGAACAGAAGTGTCTTCTTCTTTATTCCACTTTTTTGTGTTCTCCAACTCGTGTTCTGCGTGTGTGGTGGTTCTGCAAGGAATAGAAAAATTCTGTTTTTTTTCTTCTCACAAATAGATTTTTCAGTTATTCTTTACAACTGTACTTCTATTATAAATAAATGAACTTTTTTTTTTGTAAAAAGAAATAAATGATTTTTTAGTGTATGGAAAATAATATTTTTATTTTTTATAATAACCCACCTGCCATTTAAAATCAATCAACCAGCTCCGATATATGATTTTTAATCAGATTTTTTTTCCTTTTCATAATTCTATTAACATTATTTTTTCTTTAATTATAAAGTTTTGTTTGTTGAAAGTATTAGAAAGCAATAATTTCCAAAAGCTTTTTCTTAAAAAAAATATTTGCTTTATGAATGAATATAGAAAAGAAAGATATTCGTGCATGTGACAGCCAGCCACTGCGGTTACTAACTAGACATACTTTTCCGTCAACGCACATTTAATTTCCTTTTGTTATCGTTACGATTTCATTATACTATTCAAGAATTTCCAAGCTAAGTAATCCTCTGGAGTAAAAAAGAGATGACGCTGTTTGGTTCCTTTTTCGTTGATTTGTGGATGATAATAGCAAAACAATGTACATGAACAGACATATATAACAAAAAGAAGAAAAAGTATTAATGAGTGACCATGGCTATGTGAATGTATCGTGTCGGCAGTGTGAATGGATAAGTTGATTTATGTCTCCATCTCAATTATTGATAATGCGAAGAAGAATTTTCATTAGGTGTTACCGTGTTATCCATACGTTTGATTTAAAATGCTAATGAACGTTCTAGGCTCCAGAGGTATACTACTACTAGTCTACTAGCCTACTAGCTTCAGACTTTTGTCTGCTCTATTCTGTAATGAATTGATTCTCAATAGTTGCATATACAGTATTAACAAAAAAACGATGTATGGGATTTATATATAGAAATTATTACGCTATGTATATTTATATAGCTATGCGTGTGTATCGGTTGTGTCGAAATTCATATATATGGGACACAACAAAATATAGTGCAGAAGATTGCTTAACTAATCAATACATAATTGACATAACTGTAAACCGAAATTACACGTTCTTATAGTATGCGACACAAGTGTTTTACATCATCTAAGTAGTTAGGATTGGAGGGAGATAGTTAGACTTTTCGCCTAAAACCTTTGCGTTAGTATCAGGAAAGAGTTCAGCGCCAGCAAGACTTGTTATTTCCCCGTTGCTACCAATGCTGATCGGATAACTAAGCAAATGCCCCGGTAGATCGTGATCTCGAGGGTACACTTGTGCTGCGTATAGTCCCCATAGCTCGTCTGCCTTTGCATTAACCATTCTTATACACTCTTCGCTTTCGGGAAACTGGAACGTATTGGTTACAATCCGTAGATGTTCAAGCCATAATGATATCCTAAAGCTGAAAACTTGGCCCCTCGGCCTCATTTGATTGGTAGCTAGCAGATGGTTAGGTTGGTATGCTCCCATTGCGATCTCTGAGTCTCTACCTCCGTCCATAGACCTTTGGTTAATATTGGCTGATCCTATTATTATGTACTCATCATCAACTGCATAAAGAGATAGACTCAGCATGTTAAAGAGAGCTTAATGATTATTCTAAATGGGTCCATGGGCATTATTGGGCCGCTACAAAACATAAGGTTGAATCTATTTTTTTCTTGTCATGCAAGATAGATTTTTGGCTTACCAATCATCATTTTAGAGTGGACATAGATCATGAACCGACGAGATTCTTGAGCTCTTGCGTAGTCAGAATTAGCATCTGGTTTTTCCGGAGGGGAGTACTCACCGGCCTTGTTAACTTCCCGGTTTCCGAGGCAGAAAAACGTTAAGTAATCTCTAGGGTTTTCATCTAAGCCTTTCTTCCGAAGAGCAATGATAATATCTGTATACATCATCTCCATTGTTCTTCTTTGCCAGTCTAGTATTGCTTGAACCGATGCAGACCCCGATTTACCCTCAGGCCATAAAGGAATCACTATATACACTGAAAACCGCTCACCTGCCTCGATCTTGCTCACAATCTTGAGAGAAATCTCTTTGGGAATAAGGTGTAACGCGTTGATCTCGTTTAAATTAATATCTCTTGGGTTCCATCCAAAGGAGCTTCCTAGGAAGTATTGGTTCTCAATGTAGATAAAGTGTTTGGCTCTCCTTATGGCGTTAATGTAAGCGTCTTGTATGCTTCTTTCAATGACGTTATTTTTTCCGGTGACAAGTCCTACGCTTGAAGCTTCACGTGGATCCTCTGGGAACCCTTCAACTGCACCGTTATCTATTGACCGGAAAACTTGAACCGTCCAACCTTCGACATCGTCTGGTTGTACTATTGGTAGTGGCGGAACTGTGATCTCTGAGAGCCGTTCCATCGATACTAGGTACCTTCTACCATTACCTGTAAGCACACCAAATTGGTTGATAGTAATGAAATAACGATTGAATGATAATATATTGTTTTGATTTACGTGCAATTCTTTTTCACATTATGTCTATACGTCTACATAATATTGTAGTATTAAATAAGTCAGCCTTAAAAAGGTTTAAACGTTTTTAATATGTTTACGGTAAAGTCGTGATAAAATGTAAATTAAAAAAATACAAACTTGTTGAAGCATAAAATTTGTTTGTTTCATTACCTTGTTTCATCCATCTCTGTTCAAAATTGTATAAAACATCCCACGCCGCAGGACCCTCCATCCTGCAGTGAATATCGTGCCAAGGCTCACGTGGACCGCCTTTCTTTATCGATGCACCATCAAAGTTCGGCTGGTGAAAGTCATTAGAATGAACATTGTTCAAAGTACCAAACAAAGGATGCTCCTCAGTATCATACCTCCCATCACAAAGATCAATACCTCCAAGAAAACTTACTATCCTTCTCCTCGTTTTCAAACCATCCACCTCAGCGTCCACCACAATGGTTTTCTGATGGTGAGTAAACATCGCAGCCACACCAAACCCTTGAACAATGCTCTCACCGTTATCCGGGTTCCTTGGACAAAGGACGCAACGCACTTTCGTGTTCTTGAAGTAATCGTAAGTTTCTTGATCATGAGTCATCATCAAACCGTCTCTCTTAAAGGCTTCGTTAGACGTTCTATCGTCCCACACAAGCATCAGAACGGTCATGTTTTCTTCCGCTTTTTTCTTTAGCAACTCCCCTAGCTTTAGGTTCCCTCCTGGTCTCGGCCGTTTAGGATCCCTGATCAATGTTATGTCGGAGTAGACCGACCAGCCAGTAATATATATCAACTGTTTTGCCTCCCATATCGCATCGAAAATATCTTCCCAGCACCGATGATGTATGTAAATCGCTTGTCCTCCCGCAGCAGTAATGTCAGGGTACTCACCAAGAACATGAGCGTCTTGGTAAAGCGTAACCTTGCAACCTTCTCTTTGGTTGAAAAACGCGTTAGGAACTCCTTTAAAGGGAGGTGATGATATTATTCCTTTGTTCCAGTCTACGTTCTGTGTTACACTAGTGAACTTCACACGTACATGGATTTTCGAACCTCCTTGGATCGGTCTCTTGTCCTGGTCTAAAACATCGAGCCATCGGTCTACAGGTTGTCCGGAGATGACTTCAGTGGCAAGTAAATAAGCTCGGCCGATCAAATTTGCGCCGATGGGTTCATCTTCTTTGATTGTGAATACGATTTTGGAGATTGAATGTGCGGTGTAGACATGGAATGATTGGAACCATTTAGTATGACGTTTCATCATGGTACGAGCCACCCTTGATCTGTCTAGGTCAATGGTTGCATAGAGATGTCCTCCTAGTAAATCTGTGCATGAGGCCGCTAGTCTCTTGATTTGGGTTTGAATCTTCTTCCCCGTCGTAGGTTCCTTGTCCCCCTAATAATCATTGTGAGTTTTTGTTTAACAAGTTAACTAACCTTCGTCAAATATTTCATATTCGTTACGTTATCCCATTTTTTAATATCTAAGACATGTACTAATATATAACATGCATACTCAGTAACATAAGATGTTGAACTTTTTAACAGTATAAATATATATTAGCATATTGATTATATAATCTGTAAGAAATTTTGTAAACAATAACAAAATACCCGATCCTCTAAAATAAAACAATACACAATGAAAATTAATTTGTAAATTAATAACAAAAATACACGATCCTCTAAAATAAAACAATACACAATGAAAATTAATTGTGAAGTTTTTGATCAACGATATAATCATATTCAGATTGGGACTATATTGATTATAGATATTAGGGTTACGTACCTTGCCCCGTAAACTGAATCTTGCACGTTGATGCAACTTATCGATTCTGTATATCTTTACTTCAAGAGTTCCATGAAGCAATAACTGTTCCGCCATATTGTTTTCACCTACAAACTATTCTACTTTCAGTTTAAAGTATAGGTTTGAAAAAAACTCGTGGAAAGTACTGATTCCTTCTATTTTTTTGTGGATGAGTATATATACTAGGCCTAATATATACTATAGAAAATAATTATAACAAACCACAAGGAACCAAATAATCTCCCTTTTGAGGATCTTTTTGAAAATGCTCCAAACCGCTTAGAAATTATGCAAAACATAATTAAGTTAGAAACATAATATATATAAGGAGAATAAATCGAATTCTAAAATGAAACCTTTGGATTAAGATTGTGGATTACTTGAGGAAACTGTTGAGACAATATGTTTACGTAAAGTATACCTTTTCTTGTAGACCAAACCGAACACAAGAGAAGTCCAGAACGGAATATTCTTCTTTTGGACATTACCTGATGACTCGTTTCTACAGTTTCTTGATGTATTATCTACATATTATTCCTTCCAATCGCATTATAATATTCTAAATTTGTGTCTACTGAAGTGACCATATTAAACAAGAAAGTCTTCATGTACACACATAAAGAGAAAAGAATGAAAACATTTTTTGTTCTTTTTTCTTTTTCTTTTAAAGAATGAAAACATTCAGAAGGCAAAATATTAGAAAGAGATATATTAGTGAAAGTTTCAATGAGTAGGGAAGAATTTGTTGAGGCAGCAAGGTAGACCATAAAACTCATCGTTTCGGACATCGAGATTGTATAGTCGGAACTTTTCCCACCATTTCAGCCCGCAATCTTTCTTGGCTTCATCGCTCTCTCGAGATAATGTGCAATCAAGCACTATTGCTATCACTCCCGCAACGGTTGTGTGGGACATAAATATCACCCTTAACACATCTTCTAGCTGCTTTGCGTTCACATGATCGAAGAAAAAACCATATTATGAAAAGCATATGTTAAAATATTTTTTCTCAAAGTATCCAAGAAGATGTACTGACCCAACTGGCGTGATGATCAGACCGCCAACCTCCATTGTAGTATTCTCTAAAGTATTGTGGGATTGAAATAGCCATGAAAAAGGAAAATCCTAAGATGAATTTGGTGTTGAAGCTGTTGAGGTTGCAGAACTGTAGAAAGCTAAGCCCCGCAGAACCTACATTGCATTAGAAATTATTTTATTTTTCAATGAAAGGGACGAAGCATATAATATTGTACGAACGTGTAATTTTGATGTGATGAAAAGACTTACAGACAAAACACAAGACGATGCAGTAAACGGACGCCATAATTGGTAATGGTATGGACGCGAAAAAGGCTCCAAACTTTCCTGCATTTTGATCAAGATAAATAAAATACTAAACCGAAAAAATATTCACCAAAATCATTTGTACATTGGAAAAAGGTATAACAAAAAATACCAAAAATGGAGAAAAATAGCATGAAGGCAGCTGATATTTGTATCACTCTTCGACTTCCAATTTTTGTCATTGCCAAAAGTCCAACATTTTCTCTGAACATTAACGTTAATCATATATTCATATCATAAGCCTTTACTAGAACTTATAGTTATAGTCTCATAGATAGATAGATGCTTAATGATTAAAATTTTAGTTTAGAGGTAAGGTTCCTTACGTTGATGTTGTTATCCCTGAGACGCCTCCAAGCATGCCATTCAGTAATACTCCAACTCCCTACAAGATATTCATTCGAGTATTTGTAAGATGATGAAAAATAATAGTTAATAAACTGTTGAAATAAAAAGTGACTAATTAAATTGTTCTTAGACTAACCAGCCAGCCAGTACCACGGCTAATAACTGATGGTGGGATCGGGGTTGCACTTCCATATCTTGCAGATGCGTAGAACAAACCCGTCGACTGCAATAACATAGACACTTGCACTCTTCATAACCATAGTAAATTAAATTTTACATTTCCTTGATTTTTAATATTCAGTACTCGTTATAATTTCAAATCATCAATTTCATAACAAAAGAACGACCTCAAAGAGAGTGACGAAAGAGGCAGCCATCATCGCGAAAGAATCAGTGAAGTGGAAGGTTGGGCTTCCCCATTGGAAAGGATATGGCAAATATATCCTATTGTAGTTCACATAAAGAGAATAGAAAAAAAAATGAATATCTAGATAGTGAAACCACCAAAATAAAACATTCAAATAGAAGAACTGACCAAGGAGTGTTGGAGATGAGACCATTACGATCTGTACGGCAACTAATTTGAGTAGTTTGAGGCTTATGGTTATATACACCACTTGATGTGAGTAGCAGAGCTAACAACCAGACCAATGGAATGCATATCATCATCCCATAACGATCACATTTTGATCCGTCCCAAATCCCTCCTTGCTTCATCTTCACACAGCGGGGTAAATACTAGAACCCCACATAGAAAAAATTACGTTTATTAATGTATGTAGGTTATCAAATAAATTCATGTGTACTGATTTTTTTTTTCAAAAAAGCAATTGCTAGAGCTTTACCTGCGTGACTAAAACAAGTAAGATCAACCCGGGAAGTCCCACTTCAACGCAACTCGCCAGCTACAAAACAAAATATTTTCACATCATATAGATCATAATATGAAGTATTCAATAATCAACCATAATGAGTGTATATATAAACATACCAAAGGGAAGCCAATTTGGTAGAGCCCTAGTCCAACAAACGTGGCCGAAGGAGCAATTGAGAGTGGGCTTAGAAATCTAATGATCACGCAATTAAAAATAAACTTTCATTTGTTGGATGAATCCAACTTTCAATCAAGCAAAACAATGTTAACTATTTTACCTGGCGATATTTCTCCATACGCCTAAGAAACATACAAGAACTTGGAAACAGCCGGCGACAAGGAGAGCTCCTTGTATGCTTCTCATTGTTCTCACAAACCTCTGTTTAATTATGTGATCAAACAGGTTATATAAGTGAGGTTATAGTTTGTAAGAATAAATGATGAAATTAAGGCTAAGACTTACTTCAAAAGGATCAGTGTAGTGGGTGAAGCGGGTTGAGGAAATGATGGAAGTGATAGGTATGATATAGGCATAGGAAGCAGCAGCTATCACAGGCAATCGAGTTCCAAAGAAAGAATGTAATAATGTTGTTACTCCAGATACAAATAGCATTGTTTGTATAACTCTAGCTTTCTCTGCCTGAGAAATGACAAAATATATTGGAAAAAAATACTGTTAAACATATATATATAAAAAAAAAGCGCATAAAAAATTAAAGTTCGATCAAAACTTACATCACCACCTCCCATGAGTGGAACTAAAAGACTTGGAATAAGAACTGTGATGCCAAGACTCAACAAATAATGCTGGAAACCCAACACTACCGCTTCAACTGCAACACGACAAATAATATTATTTGCACACAACATTAAAAAAAAAACTAATCTAATAAAATAATGCTTTGTTTTTTAAACATACGCCAAGGAGGAGGACTGTTGACACAATACTGAATTCCGGGAAGTTGTTCTTTCACCGGGTGGGGTTGTAACTCCACTGTCCTATTGCATCCTCCACTGTTGTTTGTGTTTCCGCCGCCACCGTTGTTGCGGTTGCCACCACCAGCGTTGTTGTTGCCTCCACCAGCGTTGTTGTTGCCCCCACCACCACCGTTGCGGTTGCCTCCACCAGCGTTGTTGTTGCCCCCACCACCGTTGTTGTTGTTGCCCCCACCACCGTTGTTGTTGTTGCCGCCACCATCGTTGTTGTTGCCGCCGCCATTTGCCATGGACGTTGTTACTTTTTTTTCGGTTTAAATGGACGTTGTTACTTTGTATTTCCTTTATTCAAAGTAAACCAAGGGTATTTTCGTAGCGAGTCGAAGGGTTGAGTAATTTGAAAAAGTTGGAGAAGATGTAGTGAGAAAGGAAAAG
Organism: Raphanus raphanistrum subsp. raphanistrum; assembly: GCA_019706035.1. NCBI lineage: Eukaryota > Viridiplantae > Streptophyta > Magnoliopsida > Brassicales > Brassicaceae > Raphanus > Raphanus raphanistrum. The sequence goes on from CM033983.1 coordinate 20,626,796, forward strand.
AAGTCAAAAAGGTTTGAGTTAGAACTCCTAAACTTTCTCCAACTATTATTTGTAAGTAAAACTATAATTTAAATTGATTAAATGAGTATATTTTTCAATTAATGTGGTAATAAAAGTCTTAGCAATGTCAGTTTTGATACATGGAATTTGAAATATAAAAAAATCCTATTGATATTTAGTTATTTATTATGACTTAAATATAAGTTTTGAAATGTTTGACTATGGTTCTCGAAATATTATGAACTTTGAAAAATGGCGACCATTAACGGTCGAAACGGAAATGTCAAAATCCTATTGAATACTACATTTGCCTCATGTTTTTTAACTCTAGAGTATTTAAATCGCTAGTGTTTAAAAAAAAGAGTATTTAAATCGCTTAAAGGTCAAAATTAAAAAAAAATCATTTGAAAGATTTTCACCCGATCAAAGGTGAAAAAAATTAGTATGCTGAGGTGTCATATGGAGTTTAATCAGCTGTAATTAACACGATTATTGTTAAAACAGTTAAAACATGGGTGGAGAATTACGCGGTTTACTAATTGTCAACTACTTAATTATGTCTAAACCCGTGTATGTATTACAAACAATACGTTGCTCTCTAGTTTCATTTCTGTTAACCAATAAGATTCTGCCACATCAGCAATACAAATCCTTACCGTCTTTTTGTCCCCAACGATCGATTTTTGTCTCTTGTCTTTTCATCTCTCTCTAGAATTTCCCAGCGTATTCGTTGAATACCGTCCGAACTCTCCAGGTATGTTGAAGAACGATTCAATGTATATGTTCAGAGGCTATGTCTCAGCTCTTTCAAAAGCTATGATGCTTTAGGGTTTTAACTGTGAACGTGTGTTATCTTGTATAACACGTTACGTGAATCTATGCAGCAATGGAGAGTGAAGGAGGTCCCTTCAAGGGGATACTCAGAGATATCGAAGGTAGACGGAAATGCTACAAACAAGATTGGATTCTTGGCTTCAAAACCGGTTTAAGGTAACAACACAAATCTTTCTGTTGATTATGTATAATTGATGTCTAAATATGTAAACCAACGTCACATGTTATGCTTCTCACCAGAATCTTGGCTCCGACTTGCTATATTTTCTTTGCCTCGTCTCTTCCTGTAGTAGCCTTTGGTGAGCAACTAAGTAAACATACAGGTACGTATTATCTATAACGCTTTCTTCCTTTATGTATCGTATATCTCATATAAGAGTGTTAACCTAGCTCTGATGATTAATATATATAGGTGGAGCTCTGAGTGCTGTGGAGACATTAGCTTCTACTTCTCTTTGCGGAATCATCCACGCCATATTTGGTGGTCAGCCATTGTTGATACTTGGGGTTGCGGAGCCAACCATCATGATGTATACTTATCTTTACAGTTTCTGTATTAGTAGACCTGATCTTGGTCGAGAGCTTTACCTAGCTTGGGTGGCATGGTAAACTAATGAAAACATATTCTTATTGCTGCTTAACTCGTAATGTATATATCTGTTTTGATGTTTGATTAATTTTGCTTAATATATCTGCAGGGTTTGTGTATGGACTTCAGTTTTCCTTATCCTTCTTTCGATATTCAACGCAGTGCACAATCATCACAAGATTTACAAGAATCGCTGGAGAACTCTTTGGCATGTTGATCGCTGTTCTCTTCTTACAAGAAGCTATCAAGGGATTGGTTAGTGAGTTTCAATCTTCCGAGAGGGAACATCAATGAATCAGGAGAGTCGGATTACCTCTGGCTATATACAAATGGTTTGCTTGCGGTGAATTTTCTCGTTAGGTCTGTTAATCACTGCGCTAAAGAGCAGGAGAGCAAAGTCTTGGAAGTACGGTTTCGGTACGTCACTGTTTACAATTAGTTACTTGAAGTCGTTGTGAATAGATAGATACTCATTTTTGTGACTACTTAAAAAACCAACAGGGTGGCTTAGGAGTTTCATTGGAGATTACGGTGTTCCCTTAATGGTCTTGTTCTGGACTGCATTGTCTTACACGGTTCCTAGTAAAGCCCCTGAAAGTGTTCCTCGGAGACTGTTCTGTCCTCTTCCATGGGAGACAGCTTCAGTTGTACCATTGGACTGTAATCAAAGTAAGATTCTGAACTATGATTTTTAATCCAAATGTACTTACATAGAATTAAGCAAAAAAAACTTGTTTTAATATATACAGGACATGGGGAAGGTACCAGTAATGTATATATTTGCTGGGATTATACCTGCTGTGATGATAGCCTGGACTTTACTTCTTCGACCATAGTGTAGCTTCACAAATGGCACAGCAGAAAGAGTTTAAGTCTAAAGAATCCCTTCTGCTTACCACTACGACATCTTCTTGCTTGGAATAATGGTTTGTTCTCACGTTTTTTTTTAAAGACTGATTCCATCAATAATATGTTTTCATGGTATAACTAACAAAAAGTTGTAATGGTGATCATTTATAGACTTTGTTATGTGGACTACTTGGACTTCCTCCTTCAAATGGTGTTATTCCTCAGGCTCCCAATGCACACAAAGAGTCTTGCAATTCTCAACCGTCAGGTTAATTAATTAAGATTAAATACATATGGAGATCATAGTTTCTTAGCCTGGCTTGTTCTTGTTTGCAGCTGACACGCAAGAAGATGGTGAAGAGTGCAAAAGAGGGTATGAAGATGAAAGCAAGCAAATCAGAAATATATGGGAGAATGCAAACAGTGTTTATAGAGATGGAGACATGCTCACCTCAGGTTTGTTCAGTAGCTGCTGATTTGAAAGGCTTGAAAGAAGTTGTGATGAGACCAGATCAAGGAGGAGATACAAAAGGAAAGTTTGATCCAGATGTGCCATATAGAGGCTAACTTGCCAGTTAGAGTAAACGAGCAAAGAGTGAGCAACTTGTTACAATCAGTGCTAGTGGGTTTAACACTTCTTGCTGTGCCAGTCATCAAAATGATCCCAAGTTCCGTTCTCTGGGGTTACTTTGCTTATATGGCTATAGACAGTCTCCCTGGAAACCAGTTCTGGGAGAGACTGTTGCTTCTCTTCATCCCTCAAAGCAGACTCTTCAAGTTAGTTAAAGATCTCTATATTTGTTTCCTTTAGAGAAAGAGAGAGAGAGAGGTTTCTCAATCACTGGTTTGGTTTCATCTTAATTGCAGAGTCTTGGAAGGAGTACACGCTTTCATTTGTGGAGTTAGTACCATACAAAGTGATTGTGACAGTTCACACTTTTTCAGTTTGTTTACTTTCTCTTGTGTTATGGCATGACATGGATTCCTATGGCTGGGATATTTTTCCCGGCGCTATTCTTCCTACTCATAAGTATAAGAGAACACTTGCTCCCCAAGTTATTTGATCCTCAACACCTTCAAGTGCTAGATGCTGCTGACTATGAAGAGATAGTAGTTGCACCTATACAACACTCAAGTTTCGCTTACCGGGTAAAGCTCCCCTGTTTTTTTTTTTTTTGTATTTTCTGGTGTCTTCATGAGAGGCTTTCTGTCAACAAGTGTGTGATACATTTTAAACCATTATTTGTGAGCAGAAACTGGGATCTTCTCGTCATTTATCAGAAGGTGAAGAAGAAGATGAGTTTCATGATGCAGAGATATTGGATGAGATGACTACTAGTAGAGGAGAAATCAGGATCCGAACCATAAGTTTCAAGGAGGTAATAATCAAAAGTCTTTCATGTATATTCTCATAAGTTTCCTAATTTGGTTGACCTAATGGAAGAAAATGTTTCTGTTTCAGGCGCCCCTTGAGTCTGAAGAGAGGCGTGTAACCTTTGAGACACGTTGAAGCACACAATCATTTGGAGTTATTATTTTTGTATACAAATGTATCTGTGTCATCATACTGTTTGATGGTGGATAATATATTTTCAGCAATTATAAAAACCTTTAGTTTGTCCTCAAATCAGCTTGGCTATTACATTCAAAACTATCTAGCACTTGTTGCATAGACGGAAACGTTTCTTCAGGTCTTCCTCACGGCAAGGCATTGTTATATTTTCTTGCACATAGACAGTCCCCTCTTCAAGAGGATAGCTATTCTCTAAATCCGGATCAATCATCTTCTATGCAATATTTTCCTTGTCATTTTGTATGGCTTCCTTTGCTAGGATTATGCGACGATTCTCAAAAACCAGTTAAGATCTCGAGTAGTATAACATCCAAAGCCGTCCACATCCCCCCGCCAAGTGGAACTTCCCTGCAGATAGTAACTGCAAACTGTTTAAGTTAGTAAGTAGCTACAAATTACTGAAATTACAAATTAGTAAGGCCAAAAGTAGATTAATGCTGTCTCTTGTAAGTCAAGTCCCATGCAGAACGAAAACAAGACCACTCCAACTTTTTTTATGGCTGGAAACTTCTATATTCATAAATCAAAATTCATATCTTCTGCTGCTAGATTATAATGATTAAAAATTAATATGGTCTCTCCATCCGCTGCTTGCTTGTATAACTCTAATGAACTATGTATCATGAACTTTGGTTTTCTTTATCTTTGTTGTGTAAGCGGAATCATATATAGAAAAGTTCTTACATGGAGCCTTAGTTTGCAAGTGAAGCTAGAGAGAGCGAGAGGCTTTGAGAGCTGTACGTAAACAGAGTGAGGTCAGAGAAATAAAGCGTAGAAAATAAAGAAGATACAATTGTTTTTTTCGAGTTCACTAGACCAAGAAAGAGTTTACACCATTCTTTTCTATTATAAATAGTGGTGGAGCCAGCTAAACTTTCCATGGGTCAATTTCATAAGAAGTAAATATTATATGGGTCAGTAAACTAAATCTATAACGTTTTCTTAGTCTGTTTTCTCAAATTACAAATAAAACTCTTCAAAAAAAAAAAAAATTCATGTGGGTCATTTGATCCTTCTCCCAGAGAGGTGGTTCCACCATTGATTACCAGAATTTTTTAAGATATCTTAATCTTAAGTTAAAACTCACTCTAAAATTTAGGTTTTAATTTATCACGATCGTCAAATCCGAATATCCTCTGAATCTAGACTTTAAATCTTTCAACACTTTTGAAGTACGTTAATAACTATGTCTACACACCTACCGCATAGAGCAAAAACACCAAAGTCTTAATCACACAAACACCAAATAAAGATATATTTGTAGAGACGTATTTTTTTATAGAGACCCGTTTTCCTTGTATACATAACTAAAATTTGTTCTCTAAATTTTTCCAAAATCTACTTAAACAATTTTCTTTTTTCTCTAAATGAATAATTCTCTTAATTTTTTTTTCAAATAATATCATTTACAATTTATTTTTCAATAAATATATTACATGTTCTTCAAGTTTAACAAACTCACAGATATCACAAACCGCTAACTCCAGCCAAATCCATATTCATGATAGACGCATGTAGTACTGGCGAAATGATACAGAATATACATTTTCACCATACCTCTCTACAAAAAGAAACATCCCTCAAGCATGTTACTCTCTCTCTTGTTCTACATGTATAAAGGAAAATTAGAAAAACAGATCCTAATCTCTTTTTTTCCTAACAACAGATCCTAATCTCCTGCGCTGTTTAATTACTCTTTAGGCTTCAAACTGCAACACAATTTGCTTTGTATTATTATGCACGGTTCATCTGATGCTTAATGTAAGCTTACTTGAGTAATGGATTATGTTTACACTGAAAAATGCTACTACAAGTGTGTATGTTTAGACTTCAGACAGATCCTCAAAGATGCCACTTTAAAACATTTTTTACATGAATCATATACAGCGATGCCTTGCACGGGTCATGGTGAATAAGTATGAGGTAGATGAGGATAAGATAAGGTATTATATTTAATAGACTTGTCAGTAGAAAACGATGTGAATTTTTATTTGAAGACATTTCCATGTGAGTCACATTAGTACAGGAGGGTCGGACATGAATAATTAATGGATTAATTAACAAACAAACAAAAAAAGAGACAATTCTGAATTCAATGTGAGTAACTTCCTTCTATTATTTTCCCCAGTGGTTATTAAACCTGGACCGAACCGGCGGTCGGATCAGGTTCAACCACGAACCAGACACAAATGCGGGTTGGGTTAATGCCAAAACCCAACTACAATTGAACCGGTTAAAAACCCCTATCGAACCGTTAAAAACCTGTGAACCGGCGACCCAACGAACCGGCTAAACTCTGGTTCTTGTATAAACCAAAAATTTATTAATAAAATAATTAAAAGTTCCTTTTTAAAATAAAAATAGGATTCAGATTAATAAGGTAAAGCGGTCTCATATTTTTCTCTTGAGTCTTTGACATCTATGCAAGACTGCAACTCACAAGGTATCTACTTATCAAGATATTGTTTTTGTTTCGAAGATTTTAAGAATTGAAAACTTAGATTTGAAGAACTCAATCATGGTATAATTTTTAATTTTATTTCATAGTATAAAATTTTAACTAGTGTGTCTATAATTTTTGTAGAAGTGATGAAAATTTGGAGTGACAAAAACCCGGAGAAATTTAAATATGTTTTTCTATTGATTTGAGATTTGGACTATTACATTGTTCTATTATTTTTATTACTTTTTTAGTTTGTTACTTTTTAAAAATTTCTAAACATTATGGTTATTGAAATATTTTATTTGATATAATCTTTATCTTTATAAGAATATACATATTTAAAATATCATTAAATTTAGTTTAGTCTAACCAAACCCGGATCGAACCGGATCTAACCCGGTCGAACCACATTGATCCATGACCCAAAAAAAATCCGGTTCGCTTGCCGGTCCGGTTTTAACAACACTGATTTTCCCTTAAAATTGCCAACTATTATTGCTGATTATTTAGACAGTTTTTGTTGTTGTTCTGTGCATACTAAAGAAGCTTTTGGAAAACCTTTTTCATTTGCGCTGATCAAAAGCTCAGATGGTTTTGTATCCCCGCTTTATAAAAAAAGCAAATCTCATGTCGGCAAGTGACTTAGTGTAAAATCTCAGGCGGTTTTTGAGCTAATCTTGGTGCCTTTATGTTCGAATTTAGACCACCGGCCGACTAATGATAACCACTGATTCAAAGATTGGCTGTTAAAAACTCTACTCGAAGAAAAAGCAGCTTCTAGCTCATAAATTAGAGTTTATCAAATGTTGTTAGCTCAACTAAAAAACATAAAAGACAAAACTAAGAAATAACACGATTGAGTGAGTTTGAGACGAAAATTAATATTATACGTTGTAGTTTTAGATTATAAGATTCACTATAAAACTTCTAAGTAATTGTAAAATAATAATGATTTGAAGCTATCTATTACATTGTTTAACTTGGGCTCTGAAGAACTACACAATTCTAGGTTCATTGTTCTAGTATAGCATTAATCATATGAATATAATAACGGACCTCAAATGTCTTGTCTTTACAATATGATGATGAACCTAATAATACTAAAAGGTTATCTATAGTTAGCTTGTGCGTATATGGAGAGATGAGGCCAATGGGCCCGTAAAAGAGTAAAAGAAGTGTACAAGGAGGAGGAAACAGATGCATGATCCTGCCTTTTGCACGTCTCCTGTCGCTATCTCTTCTTTCTTTTATACCGGCCCGACCCACTCGTTCGTTACCAACCGGTCCCACCCACGTTTCCGACGGTTTCTCGTCCCTTCATTGTATATCAAACAGCTATCATGGTTCGTTCGAATTTGCTCTTAAGTTTCCTAGTCAATATTTTCTGCTGGCTAGTAGCTAAAATATCGTTAAACCATAAAGTAACTTGCACACAGTTTATGTAAATTCGTGCAGCAGCTCAGAAGGTCATATAATTGAAAACCAACAAAGTAATCAAATATATGTTGCGGTTAATATTTTTTATTTATTTTATTTTTGATAACATTGAGAAATACAGTCCTATACTGATAGAATTGGCACACCCTTTCTTGAGCTGATAAACACGAGAATAAGACGCAGTTCTGAATTTCTGAGGCCATCTCTCTGGCCAACTTTGGAAACCGTATTCCTAGCCAGTGAACGGTGCCCTTCATAGCCTACACATTTCTCATTTCTATAATAAAAAAGTACATCCAAGAAACCGTAAGAAAAAACGCACGAAGAGACAAATCAATGAAGACAAAAGACTTAAAAATATCTTTCAAAAAAAGAAGCAAATAAAACTCTTTTAACTTTGTTTTTGGTGTAACACATGCCACGCCACGATAAACGATTCTCCTCGTAGTATCTCCACCGATAATTCTATCAAAACGACAAAAAGATTAGCCTATCACAGTTATCATAAATTCATAATTAATCAGACATGTCACATAGATTCAAACGTAAAGATTAGTAAAAAGTATATCAATTATTTTCACAATCGTAGACTCAAGTGTTTACATGTGTTAATAGCATGTGGATAAGAGATTGTCGCATAATCACGTTTAGTGTCTCTTTTTTTGTTCTTTGCTTGTGGTCGTCTGTCTTCCCCAGTCAGTCACCGCCTCACCATGACATGACTATATAATTATAAAACAGTCCTAGCATTAAATCCTAAACTTAAAACTTTTTATATCAATAAGGTTCCAAATCTTGAAAAGCAGTGAGGTCACTACCCCACGTGGGACACTTCGAACTACATCAGTAGGCAGTGGCACACACTCGTAATTCATATCAACCTCGAAGGGCACTTTGATAGCTTCGGCTCCTTATAAGCAATACCTCAACTCTCTTTGTTAATTACTTTCTACAATAAACACTTTTATCTCTTTTCTCTCTTCCCAGTGTTCCTTTACAATGTGGGGCGTCACCGTCGTGTCTCTCGTCCTTCTTCTCATTGCCACAGCTAATTCCGCCGTTGTCCCCTTCCGTGATGGTAAGCTTCTTTACTTTACACAATTATAACAATTCAGATTTACTACTATAAATAAAAATACAATTGTTTTTTAAAGAAAAAACTCGAATTCTTTCTCTATTTATTACACAATAGTACTGAAACGTAGTCATTTCATCTATTTTTCGTGAGCGGATGGTAAATTACAAATTTAACCCTGTTTCTGACACAAACACACGCTGTAAAGTTCTTGGACCATTTTCAATCAATGAAGTTGAGTGGGCCCACTAGGGAAGCTAAGCCATGTTATACACAGGCCCAGTTAGGGCTGTCTCTCAGACACACCTCACGTGCCTATATCTTCCTTTTTGTCAAAATTAATTATTTTTAAACTACTAATACTGTAAAGGGCAATACCGTATTTTCACAGGTATTTTACCGAACGGCGACTTCGAGCTAGGACCAAAGCCATCCGACATGAAAGGAACCGAAGTAATAAACAAGATGGCAATCCCGAGCTGGGAAGTCACGGGTTTCGTCGAGTACATAAGCTCAGGACACAAACAAGGAGACATGCTCCTCGTTGTCCCCGCCGGAAAATTCGCAGTGAGGCTAGGAAACGAAGCGTCGATCAAACAAAGAATCAAAGTGGTGAAAGGAATGTATTACTCGCTCACTTTCAGCGCCGCGAGGACGTGCGCTCAAGACGAAAGGCTCAACATCTCGGTGGCGCCTGACTCTGGCGTCATTCCCTGTGCAGACGGTGTACAGTAGCAGTGGGTGGGATCTATACGCTTGGGCGTTCCAAGGCGGAGAGTGAGGTCGCTGAGATAGTGATTCATAATCCAGGTGAAGAAGAGGATCCAGCTTGTGGTCCTCTCATTGATGGTGTTGCCATGAGAGCTCTTTACCCTCCACGACCAACAAACAGTAAGTACTTACTCTGTTTACTCTGTTTTTTTTACCGATTGATATAGGCAGACAGCAAAAAAAAATTTCTTAAAATCTAGTTTAAATTTGTTAAATATTTTAAATTAAACAATAATATTATTATATAAATCTCCGAATTTGTCTTTTTAATTTTGATAAATTCATAAAAAATAATTTTATAATTAAAACTGGTCTAAATATATAATTTTTAATCATGTTTAAGAAACTACAACTGAATTATTGATTTATTTTATAATTATTTTTTTAACATTTGATTTATTTTATATATATTACATTTATAGATACAATATTTTCTTTTTTTTGATATAACTTTACATTACAGCTTCTATGTTTTGAATTGAACAGAGAACATTTTGAAAAACGGAGGATTTGAAGAAGGTCCACTAGTACTACCAGGCTCAACCACAGGAGTTCTGATCCCACCGTTCATAGAAGACGACCACACTCCTTTACCCGGATGGATGGTGGAGTCACTCAAAGCCGTCAAGTACGTAGACACGGAACACTTCTCAGTCCCGCAAGGTCGCCGAGCCATCGAGCTGGTGGCGGGCAAAGAGAGCGCCATCGCCCAAGTGGCTAGGACCATCATCGGGAAGACTTACGTCCTTTCGTTCGCGGTCGGAGACGCCAACAACGCCTGCAAAGGATCGATGGTGGTCGAGGCTTTCGCGGGGAGAGATACGCTCAAGGTGCCTTACGAGTCGCGTGGCACTGGAGGGTTTAAACGTGCTTCGATACGGTTCGTGGCGGTTTCGACCAGAACTAGAGTTATGTTTTACAGCACTTTCTATGCCATGAGGAGCGATGATTTCTCGTCTCTGTGTGGGCCTGTGATTGACGACGTTAAGCTAATAAGCGTTCGTAAGCGGTAGATGGATGAATTATTATTATTATTATTACAAGAAATGAAGTGTGTGTGGGGTTTTATTTTCAAAAACTAAAAAAAATACTGTCTTTTGGTGTGTTTTGATTTTTATTCAAAAGATATGTATAAGGTGACGGTTTATTTAGGGTTATAATGTATTTTCTTGTATGAGAAGGCAAATGAAAGGTTGCCATTTATAGAGAGTTGTCTACAAACTTGCAAGAATAAAATTCAGTAACATGAAGATGATTATTGTGTTACTCTTACTTTAAGTTTTAACCTGTAAGATGATTTTTCAAATACACCATTAGGATAAAACTTATCCAATAGTAATTATCCATGTTGCAAAAGAGAAATAAGAAGTTTTAGCTTCAACATAGCATATTATGAGAAACTTACCACAAGAGTAATTAACCACTAGGCTAACTTAGGAGAGTGGAGAGGACTCAAATCTGCTTTACTCGTTGGGGAAATGCAGTCTAACGGCGGTAACCACTCCTCTCGAGCGTTCGAGTTCGAAAACGACAGTGTCTCCTTGCTTCAGCTTGTACTTGCGACATACAGCAGCCAAGCCACTGAAAGCAAGGGCAACCTCCGTAGATCTTAGTGGCTGCCTCGATTTTTTCGTTGGGAAGAAGGTAAAACATGGGGGAATCATGGGGACCAAACTGCAAACCATACTTCGCCGTCACCAGATGGCTCACATACTAGACAAAAACAAGTCTTAGCTTAATAGGCAGGGCAACTAAACATAAACTCAAAACTGACTGTGCAAAGAAACTAAAGAAAGAAGCTGTTTATTATTATTACCAGAACATCATTCTTTTTACCAAGCGTCTTCACAAAGAAAGGGTTACTCGGATTTGAGAGGTACTGCTCAGGATTTCTGACAAGATCATCGACCTGTCTCGCTCCACTTGCTGAACAAGAAAAGAATCAAACTTAGAAAGGATTTTGACTCTGAGAAACATGAATATGATTCGTTCTACCAGATGCAGGGGCAGGGGCAGGAGTTTCCAATGGAGAGTTCTGGGGAACGGGGGTAAACACTGGAGCTTGGAGAGGTGCTGAGGTGATCTCTTTCAAGTGGTGCGAGTCATGTTTATAGATTCGCACTTCAATGAACATGGTGTCGACGTGTGTGAAGAGCAAGACATCATTTGGAGCTAAGAAGTTATCAGTCACGAACTCATCCCAATCTTCTTCTTCCATAAACAGACCGTTCTTGTCTCGCTGGAGCCAGAGTTGCCAGGAATTTCCCCAACGAACACTGAACACCACTCTGTGTTCAAAAGCTCCAGGCGCGCTTCTCACAAACTCTTCCGGAATAATCCTCTTCAAAAAAAACAGAATAAGAACAGGTTGACAACAACCAAAGAAAAAACACGAGCTTAGAAAGCTTGCTTTGTAAGGTTAAGCAATGCATATAGAATGGCATGATAAAGACTTAGATCTAACATTAGCAGGACCATAAGCTAAAAGCGAATGAACCTGCGATGTACATGTATATAACAGGAGATAAAAAAAAAAAAAAAAGGTCAATCAGTAACAAACAAGTTCACAACTAAAAATGGCATAAAAGCATAACAAAAAGCAGGAGGCATGGTGATACTAGACTACTCTCAGTAGGGAGATATCAAACTCTCTTCAAAGTTTCTTGAAAGGTAGAAAGATCTGAGCTTTTCCGAACAAATAATAATAAGAAAGTAAAATTGACAACAAAATGTGTTTAAGCTAAACTGACTTCAATGGAAAAGAGTTGAAAAGCAGTGAGTTGACAAAAAAAAAAAAAAAAAAAAGCAGCGAGTACAAAACAGAGTTGCTGAGTTACTTACCATGGATTTAGAAGTCCAAGTTTCTCCCAAAGACAAAGACTTGCAGAAGCGAGGCTTGCTCACATTATCCTGCACCATATTATTAACAGTCTTCCCCGACATTTTTTGCCCTGTAAATATGGCTTGTAAGTGATGACTTGCATCATGCGTAACTATAATCAAAGTTACAGTAAATTGAAAGGAAAAAATAAAATAAAACACTTTTTTTCAAAAAATGTGTACGGTCAATCCCTAGGTGTTGGTGGAATTGGGGAATTACAGTTTTCATTTACAGTATAGCTTTAAAAAGCAAACATCGCCGAAAACATAAAAAAGGTAATCGACGGAGTGTGAAATGCAACGTACCGTCACAGTAAGCTTCTCCCTTCCCCTTCGCTGCGGCTTTGCTTATTCTCTCTAGTTTCTCCGTTCAAAGTCTCTCTGACTGAGGATAGAGAAAGAGAAACGCATCAAGAACGCATGCCAGTTCGTATTTCCTACTCTCGCTTTCAAAGTGTACGGAAAACGTTTCCCCCATGCATTATTATTACTCGGCCGGACAAGGCCCATTATAAAAGTGGGCCTTAACGAGTCGAACTGATAAAATTGAAGATAAATAGCGCGCACAATGTTCCTCAACGAAACTTAAAGCTCGCTCATCCGTCTGGTCTACAACACTACACTGAGGTAACTGAGAAACAAAATTCGATTCAACAAAAAGAAAAGTTATTGATAACAAATGCATGCCATTGCCATTTCCATTGGTCAGGTCACTTGCTGCTTCCTATTCCGCAGTCAAGACGGGAGAAGAACCGAATAGATACCGAAGCAGAGGACCCACCACTGCTACACTTAAACTGTTTCCAAGCATTGCATATCTGCACCAATAAAAGAGTGAGTTCATGAGTATCACAGAGTAACCATCATTCTTGTGTGTTTTTTTTTTAACATTTCCACACACACCAAGTAGTTAGATGTAAAGGATATTTATCAGATTAAATTCTATGTGAAGGATCAAAACGGTGCTTCTGTTAGTACTTAGATGATTCACATAATCTGTATATAATATAGACAGTAGGGTTTTTCTGTTTTTTTTTTAAATGGTGATTACCTCTGTCGAAGGCTTATCTGCTTTGGGAACTCAAAGTCTTCAGGGAATGAGTGAAAGTTTGCTACCTAATCAAAAATAGAAACCGAACATCATCTTCCACTGAAATAAAGAAGATACTTCACTCTTTTCAGTGAGGCATTCATTGGTAATACTAATAACAAATGAAAAGGGACTTTGTGGCTAACCTCTCTAGGGGTGAAGTATCTAAGCCGCTGCTCTTTCAAACAAGATTCCTTCCCCTTTATTTTTGGCTGCGTGATCATACATAGATTATTCACGATTAACCATTTCTTTGCTTTTAGCATATAGAGAGGAAAACAATAATTAATATTGTGAAACTCAATGGAAGAACACATTACCTGGACAGTTGCCAAGAGGGAACCAGTACCCTTCACGTAACGGTAATAACTCTTTGTGAAACAACAGCATCTCTTCGAATCAGGGTATACAATGTCTACAAGCAGCTCAGGAATCACAAAACAGATAGATGATCGGGTTCATATGAGCAGAAGATGAAATAAAAAAAAAAAGGATACCCATTGCGTTTCCCCATCTCTCTATCAAACTTAATGGTACTAGATATTGATGTACAGAGTCCGAGTCAGTATCATCTTCTTGTCCATCACAGTCTCTGGATCCATTCTCAGACTCATCAAGACCACTTGGCTCACCGTTTACTTGTGCTGTTGAGTCAAGAAACTTCTCTACTGGTTCGCAAGACTGAAGTAATTTTTCAGATCCTTGTTCTCCTTGACAATTATCAAACTCAACCTGATCATCACGCCCAAATAACGGGCCTGGAGACCAGAGCAGCTTGTTGTTATTGTGCTGAGACTGAAAGGACAGAGGCTTTCTTTTGGCCTGCATGAAATGATTTCAAACTTCATGAGATGCTTTAACCAAAAAAAAAAGAAGATAAAAGCTAAAAAAGAGAGAGAAGACATAGTAACTAAAGTAGAGAAAGACCATAATACAGGAGAAGCATGGACATACATTATATATCAACTATTTATAAGCAGAAGAAGCTAAGCAAAGCAAAGAGACACAGAGATGCGGCAAATGCATTTTACATAATGAAAAGGAAAAAAAAAGAAAGTACCAGACAAAAGTAACGTGGTCTTGAATACGGCACACCAAACTGCAACGGACTCAGAATAAACTCTTGCGTGACATAATCTGATTTTTTCAACGTATCAATCATTTCCATATGAGTATCCGAAGTCTGCACCAACAAACACCACACAATAAGCAAAATAAAAATATAACATCGAGAACAAAGTACAAATGGTTGGTTGAAAAACTGGTCAAACAAACACAAACCTCAAATCCAACAACGTTCTCAACAAACAACATTCTAGGGGGCCTAGAAGTATGAGGTATAAGCTCAAGAATCTTAAGAAACGAAGAAGCCCGAGCATCACCAGAGTGTTTCTGAAGGCCTAACCATAAAACTGCTGTTAGCTACAAATACAGAGAGCCAAGTGATAATAGTAAAAAGGAAGAGAGTGTGTGAGTGAGTGAGTCACCTTGTCTAGTATAAGGCTGGCAAGGAGGAGAAAGAAGCCAAGCATCTGCATTATACCTATCTAGGTCATCAGCAGTGAGGCTCTGGATATTCCCCTATGCACAAATAAAATCCCGAATTGAGATTGAAACTAAAAAAAAAAGTCATACAAGTAGCATCATCAAGTACAAAGTTGCAAGCTTTGCAATTGATTAATCTCAGCATTAAAGCACAGCACAAAGTCGCCCCAGCTTTAAAAGGGGTTGGAACCTGATGGGGACGATGACCGAAGTTGTGCTGATAAACATCATTGGCAACATCATTGATCTCAAACGCTTCTACTACTTCTGCCACCACCCCCGACGCCATTAAAGAGTATCTCTAAAAAAGAAAAAAACAGGAATTAAGGGGGGTTTTAGTATGAGCCTAGAGATTCTCCTAGAGTTAGAGGTAAAGAGGAGAGTGTTTACCATTCCACCGATTCCACTGTAGAACTCGAGAACTCGCCATGGCTTCTCTTCGATTCTCTCCGCCATGGATTCTCTTCTTCTTCGATTCTTCTGCCCTAATCAGTTAGTTAATTTGGGAATTGTATTTCTTTTCTCTTTTCTTCGGTTTATTGGTTCGTTCTAATACTAGTACCATAACGCTCTTGTTCGGTTTACTATTCTAACCATTGGTTTTCGTTTTTTTTCCTTTTATCGAAAATTTAAAACCAAATATTTAAAAAGGGCAAATCTCTAAAATAACACTTTTTAAAATTTTTATCACAAAAATAGCACTTAAAAAATAAAATGACCAAAATAGCATTTTTTTATTTTAGAAATTTTCATTTTTATTTTTTGTTTTTAAAAATTTGAATACATTCCTAAAACTTCACTCATTAACTTTAAACTCTAAGTCTTAGATTAATTAACCCAAGGATTATAAATGCATATTTAACCTTCAATAAAACTTATTTTGGTCATTTTCTTCCTTCTGATGTTATTTTGTGACAAAAACTTGGTTGGTGCTATATTTATTTTTTCTCATTTAAAAACTTACATCTCCATCTCTACTCCAATAGAGCAAAAAATAGTGAACAAGATAAATTACTCTATAAATAGAATAAATTTTTTGTTTGTTATTTAATTTTCTACTTTATTTTAAAAATAAAATATGGAATATGATGAAAAGAGTTTTATAAATTTTATAATTAACAAAATATTTATATACTCTTCTTAAACTAAATAAAGTTTTAAGTTAAATTTTATAGCCAAAAAGTTTTCAAACTAAATTTTGTAACCAAAGTTAAATTGCTGAACATGTAGTGAACTTTATTAGTTCTGTCAATTTGTAAAAACATGCTATAGTTTATGTTAAATCTTATAGCCATGTGGTGAACTTTATTAGTTCTATCAGTTTTATAACCAAATATTTATATACTCTGCTTAAACTAAATAAGTTTATGTTAAATCTTATAGCCAAAAAGTTTTCAAACTAAATTTTGTAACCAAAGTTAAATTGCTGAACATGTGGTGAACTTTATTAGTTCATATGTATTTCAAGTGGATTTTTAATATAAAATGGAACATGTTTCTATGCAAAAAGCTTTCTCGTCAAATATATGAGTTTCAAATATTTTGATCGTGCTTTGTTTTTTATTTTACTTGCAATTTGGTTTTATTAGTTAAACATGCCTTTGGTCTTTGATTGTCCAAGTTATTCTTGTTTTCTCCTATGATTTTTAGTGTCTTATCCTCTCTTTTTTGGTTAGTGTGATTTAATCTTCTAGTCTAAAAGCATCTCCAATAGCGGTTGGACGAGAAAGAAGAGAGAATAAAAACAAATCTAAAATAATCATTTTAAAAGAAATTCGTTAGAAGTTCATGAAGACAGATTCTTAAATGATTAATTTTGTTTAAGATTAAAGCTACAATATGCAAATGAAATAAAATACTACTAATATGATACTCAAATGAATAATTAACTCCATCACTGCCATCACTGGAAAATGTTCTAGGTATCTTTGCGCGAGATTTATCATATTACTCGTAGAATAATTGTAGCTTCCCAAATAAAATACGTGGGATAAATATACATTCAGATGATAGATCTAGATAAGTGATGCATGGAAGCATTTCCCAAAGAGAATCGAATAGATTCTCTCTCTCTTTTCTTTTGTGTTCGTCAGTCTTTTCTTTACCATTCCCCGAGACAGTGTGGTGGGTTTACTAATTATTATTATTAAGTATGATTCTTATATATTCTCCTTCTTCCCGTTTTCTTTTTTCTTCCATATACATCATATAGCAGTATAGCACACTTCTTTATAATCACCCACTATTCTATACAATTTCTAGTTAGCTTTTACGTGGACTTACGGTTACGGATAAGGCATTTAGTCTCGTATCGTATACAAAACAATTGTACAAGTTCGTTCTAACTTTAACCAAAAACTCTTGGTCTAGTGGTAACGGAACTCCAATTGGAATGCCCGTCCTGGATTCGAATTGTTTTGACCACCTTTTCACCTATAACCGTGTATGTCCAGATAGAAATATTCGTCAAGATTAGTCTGGGCTTACCGTCTGGAATTCCTTACGGTCATAAAAAAAAATACGTTGTAGCTAAAATTTCACATATAAATGGTTTAGTGATAAGTAGACTTTAAAAAGGTAAACGACTCTTATTTAAAATAATTTTACGATATTAAACATGTATGTGGATATAAATTTTATTTTGGTTTCCATTTATATTCAGAAAAAATATATCCATAAATTACAATTCCTTTTGGGAGATTACTATGAAGATTACCATAAGTTTGAGGTATCTCTATGTTAATCAAAAAATGTTATAGCTAAATCTACGTACTAAGCACTTTTAAACTAGCTTACAGAAGACTTTTAAGGTGACTTAGCCTTATAGGTAATATACTTAAGAAAAATTGCTTCATCGTGATTTTAGTTCAAGTACAAAGAAATTATATAATATATTGCGAGTAAGTATTGTTTGGGGACTCTTTTTGGGTATATCTCAAATCTGAAAATAGTTTAAGTACTATATATATCTTGGAGGTATTTAATTTATTAGATTTGTAATAGCAAATTAATTCGTATTGTAGCAAATCCGATTTAAAAGCTACAATGTCAAAGTACACTAGACAGAAGAAACGACAAATAGTTTTCATATTTCTTAATATCCATATTATTCTATATCTGAGAATTTATATTAAAAGTTATTAATCATTCGTGGCATTCCACATGTACCTTACTGTGGTCTTTTTGTCTTATTATCTTACAACTGAGTCCCCTTTACTTTAGCGAGACATATTTACTTTTCAATAAGATTCTTTTATATTTGAAGGATGGAGAGTAAAATGTATGATACACAAATGAAAAGGTGAAATGACGGTAAATAAAAAGCAGCGGTTGCAGTGTAACACATGCGACAATATGTATAGTTTGCAACCTGCAAGTTTAAAAGAAAAGGAATTAACAAAGTATATGAAATTATGTTTTAGTAGACAAATTCAAATGACACAAAGATGGTCAAGATTCAAACCTCGGAGACTATACCTTTACCATTCAACTATTCTTGTTTTCCTTAATCCAAGCTTTTGATGTTTTCCTTGGGTTTTATTTGAGAATCACGAACAAGTTCTATATGCACGACAAAGCCGGTACTATAATATTGGAAGAAACATTAAAACTTAAAAAGACTGAAATTAAAGAAGGGACTCAAAAAAGGTAAATATTCCATTAATGTTTAATTTTCGTGGTTAAGGGAACCGATACGTTCCTTGAAACTGTTGCCATGCAACTTTTGCTTTAGCTAACCTCTGATTTTTCTTCTGACTGCATCCTTTTTACTCCTGACACGCACGGGATCATATTATGCACCCATGTACCTAAGTTGAATTGGGGAATTTTCAAGAGAATAAGCTACAAATGAATATAATGATTTACATGCAAATAAACATCTGTCCAACAATGTGAATATTGAATTTGGCAATATGTATTTAGCTTTTGTGAAGCAGAAGCATAACGAAAACGGCTGGTATTGGAAGCTTTAACCTTGTTGTTTTATTTTATTTACTTTGTTTAAACTAGCTAGTGGGGTCTAAAATGATATAAAAAAAATAAAGCCCTCAATATGTATACATTATTTTTGTTTCTTTTTGGAAAATGTAGTTTACGTTAAAGGAAATGCATTAAAGCTGAAACAAAAATAAGAAAGTAAAAACCAATTGAAACCCTAATTTTACTTCAAAAAATGTTCCCGGTTGTTGAAGGAAGAGCCTTGTGCTTTGTCGATATATATATATGAGGGAGCCCAACATCATATTTGTATCCTCTATCAAATCTCATCTATCCAGTTCTACTTTCCTTAATTGCTCACGACTAACATTCCCAGGTAATCATATCAATTCTATATAAAGTTACACTTGTATATATTTATGCCTCTAATTTTCTGTAATTATATTCTCTTTAGGGGGCCATAGAAGAAGATGAATAGGCCAGGAGACTGGAACTGCCGATTGTGTAGCCACCTCAACTTCCAGAGAAGGGATTCCTGCCAGCGTTGCAGAGAGCCAAGGACGAGCGGCATTACCGACTTAGTGAGCAGTTTCACAAGCCGTCCAATCAGTAGCTCTTTTGCTTTCAACACCGGGCCTGACGTGAGACCAGGTGATTGGTACTGCAACCTCGGAAATTGCGGAACACACAATTTTGCAAGCAGGTCCAGCTGTTTCACGTGTGGTGCCGCAAAAGATGAGTCGTCACTCTCGGCTGCTGGTGCAGCCCCCGGGTTTATAGACATGAGTGATGGTCCGAGACGCGGTTTTTTTGGTTTCGGTAGCAGCAGTGGTGGTGGAGGCGGCATGGGCCGTTCTTCTTGGAAATCTGGAGATTGGATTTGCTCGAGGTATTTTTTTGTTCAGTGTGCATGGTTCAAGAAAATATACATGGGCACGTAATATCTATAACTCATGCATGCGCGCGGGCTTACGTTAGCTTAAGCGATCGTTTTAGATATGTTGGACTTAGTATATACATCCATATTTTAAAACTTATATATATAAAGAAGGTTGTAGAAACTGATTGGTTATGTAGATCACTGATTAGTTTTGTATTATTGTATCTAGGCCAGGCTGCAATGAACACAACTTCGCAAGCAGGTCAGAGTGTTTCAGGTGCAACGCCCCAAAGGAACCGGCCACCAATTCACCCTACTAGTCCTAACTTTCTTCGTCATCTTCATGAAAATGGTGTGTTACTAGACTTTCTTTGGTAAATTTCAGTTCAACAATAAATTTAAATTTCTAATCACAAGCCACATAGCATCTTATTTCCTCGAAATTTATATGCTAGTGTGCTATATATATACCATCTCCGAAATATGCAAAATAAGAGATCGATGGTTTCGTGCCTTATATATCTATATAGTAATTTACGTGCAAAAAGGTACTTATGTTTTAATTTAATATAAACCTTGAGACCTAATGAGTGAAAAGGTATTGTGACATATCGTTTGTTTTTATTTGGATGCAGGGTAAGTTAGAGAAGAGATAAAACTAGTGAAGAACCGAAGCAGGATAACGACCCTTTATGTCGTGATTTATGTTTTTTTTTTCTTATGTTGATTTGACTGGTTTCGTGTCTCGTATGACTTATGTCTGGTTATCTTTGAATGTAAGAAAATCAAGTAAAATTAGGACGTGTTTTGCTCTTATATCGATCTCCTACTATGTACGGTTGCTTTAATGTATTCTTATTTTTGATAAAGTGTTACCTTCTTAGTTCTTACTCCGCTACGATCTTCATCGAACTTTGAAACACTTGAGTTGTTTGTCGTACGAAACACTAAAATTTTCAGTTTCTGTGGCAGCAAATCGAAATTGCATGCATATTTCACTATTCAATATAGTTTGTATTATACAAATTTAGGAGGGATGGGGGTTTTTTTTACGCTAAACCAAACAACAATTCTAATACGTGTTTGAAATGGATAGATGCATGGACCACAGCAAAACCTTTTGTTCAATCCAAGGCCTCAAAAAGGGCGTGAACAATTATGAAATTTGAATTTCTCAATGGTGGATAGAATGAAGCATTATAGAATGAACAAGCATTCCTATTATGAGGTGGCTTGATGATGAGTTGACCACCAAATGAAAAATAAATTTTTTGAGTTCTCTTCTTTAATACAAGTATAACTACCAGTGAATTGTAATTATCTTGTTATACTAGTAATTTGAATGGCAAGTTGACCAAGTAATTATGTTGTTACTGGCATTCCTATTATACCATGTACATATCTCTTCTTTGGCGTTTCGATTAATTACCAAACTAACATAATTTTGATAAACATTTCCAAAGGTTTACCTATTGTATATTAAGGTCTTTTCCTTACAATGAATTTGGTCATAAAAGGATGTTTTAGTTCGATGCATAAATGTTATATATACTGTTCCTTACGGGACGATTTGCTTGTTAAGAACGATATAATAATCTTACGTACGTGTCCATACAAACGTTGCATTTTTCATAGGATTCCTCATTCATTGACCTCATAGAGGTAAGAGGTGTACTTAAGATTATCATCAAACGAGTCAAAAAAGAAGACAACCCGTCTTTAATGTCTGCTACTAGTATAATCCAGTGCTTGGCTTTTATTTTATTTTCATTAAAGGGTTGCACTAATTGGCTTTTACAAAAGAATCTTTCGTTTTTTCTCTACTTTAAATTTAATTCATCATTTTATTCTTCTTTGGTTTTAGTGAAGTGAAAGTACGTCTTAGGTATTATCATTCTCACTTTGAATTCCAAAAAACCATCAAGTATATTCGATTTACATGCATTGCTTTAATGCCAATATGCCATGCACTGAGATTTGAACCCTCTGATTTGCAGTCAATAAATACATTTTCAAAACACAAGCTCAATCAAGTTCATAACGTATCAGGTTCGGAATTTGGGTCTCGGTTTGGTTTATCAATTCTTCAGTTTATATGCATTATAATCGGATTTGGATATTTTTATTTTTAATTTAGTTTTAAAAAATCCAAAATAAAATCTATAAATATTTTAAGATATTTGAGTTATCCACAAGCTACAATATAAACTTATCCAAACTATTTTAAGTATCTCAAACTATTAAAAATCTGAATTATCAGAATATCCAGTATAAACGAAAATTCAATCTCTCTCAAAGTACTTAAATGTATTAGATTACCCGAAATAAAGAAAAAAATAGTCAATCATAGGGTCTAACTGGTGACCAAGAAATGAAGAAAAATAATGCATTCTTTAATATTCCTAACAAATTTTACCATTCACAAGGAATAATCATTTTTTCATTCCTTCTCATTCTTTTTATTGAGAATTAAAGAACAAATTTATTCCTTACTAAATTTGATATGGAATAACCGTTCTTTATCATTTCAATAATTTTATTCCCATCTATTCTTTTTCTATTTATTCCTAATATTTCCGAGATGGTTACCAATTAGAGCCATAGTTTTTTTTTCGGATATTAGATTGAGTTTCTATTTGGACCGAATACTACCTGATATTCGAAATGTTTAGTGTTATGCTCCTTTAAGATATTTTTCCTAGAAACATATCAGATTTTTTTGGATAGAGGTTGGGTCAGATTCCTGGTTAAAAGTCTTTTTTTTCAGCCCTAACCTAATTACTAATTATGCAGTGCAGTTTGTTGTATCACTGTATGAACTTTTATAGGAGACGAATTGTAGACGATAGAAAACTAGTAAATCTGTTTTGAATATCAAATATAGTATTGCACAGATAACTGTAAATAATTGATCTACGAAGTTAAAAATAGTTTTCTTATGACTAGCATAGTCATGTTCATACAACTTAACTAAACGTACATATAAGTTCACACTTTCTTAAAGATCCATAAGAAATCATTAAATTAGAAATTATTGTCAATTAGAGTCACTGCTCAAGTGTTGGCGGAGAATAATAGATGGCGCATCTGATACGTGTGACTCTTTTATTATACCTTTAGTCATAGTTTCATAATCCTATTAATCCATGTTAACTAAAACATATTAGGGGACTAAATAAGTAATATAAACTAAGCAATTAGTGTTTCTTTTAGTGATATATGAGTGAAAGAGGCCTACCATGACCATTCTAATAACCAAAGTGTACATCACTTGTTAAATAGATAAAAATGCATACTGTTAAAGTCAAAATTTTGTGACAAAAAGCAATAGCAAAGCAAACTTTTTATCCATTTTAGAAAGCACCCTTTCAAAACAATTATAAACAACTTATCATTACAAACAATAAAAAAAAAACTAAGTTCGTAAATTTGGGGAAAATTTCAGTAACTTTTCTAAAAGTTATAAAAATTTCTTTAACCCACATAAAAGAAAGCAAGCATGTTCATCTTTCTAAGCTCTTATTTCTTTTGCTTTTGTCACATTCTTCCTAATGATTAATATCTTTATGCAAAGTATGCAAAATTGTCATGGAAGAAGCATGTATACTCTCAATAATTTGGATGAAAATTCATTTTCCTTTTAAAGGCCGCCGTATATATAGTACAATTCTACATAAAAATCGAATCATCCGCAAGATTATAAAGAGGTTAATGTTTAACATTTTTAGATCTAAACTATTAGTCCAACTCAAGAAACTTATAACTTTCATATAAAAGGATCTACACATGATAAAATAATATATATATTTTTTAGTTTTTGATTATTCTATCGACTGCCTCTCAAGAAAAACACATTTAATACTACAATATAGATTCATCAAATAGCTATTATTCTGAATTTGAATACCTTCTAGCTAAGATGATAGTCAGATCATTTGTTTATAACTTGTTTTCTTATACCTTATTTTATAATATGCAAATCTGTTGCTTTTTAAAATAATATAAACGACGAGAAAACAAGTCGGAGAACAAGAGAACATCCAACGTATGGACGAGCTCCAAGGAGCGAGGAGGCAAGAACCATGCTTAGCACACACCTGATACATGCTGGTGTGCTTGTGCTGCAGTTTAGAATGCTGATTCTTGGGTGGGTAGTTATGCAACCCAAACCAACTGAGGGAAGTCACATATGTCCCATCGCAAGCACCTATAATGTCATGATCAAGCTCTCTGCTCTATTTTGCTCGCAATGCTATACCTATCAAAGTTGGCGAAGGCCAGGTCTTTCTCTGACCTGATAACTAGTATCACCTCCCCGCCCATCTCTATCAGCAGGTCCACATGTCTACTTTATCTGTTTTAAGTCAGCCTAAGCGTTTTACTTTACTGAAAATCCGTTGGAGTGACAAAATATATAAAAGAATATTCAAAACTTAATGCATAAACCACTATTAAAGGGTAAAATGCTAATTCATGGTGTTTGTAAATTTTTTATTTGAAACTATGTTTATGGATAATGTTTAGAATATACTTTTACTAAGAAACATATATATGAAACTACATTACGGGATTTCGATGAGCAATAATTAAGATATGAGAAACACATATATTTTGTTTGATCTTATATATATTTTTCTTATGTTTTATGAATGATAATATGTATTTTACCTCTAATAAAAATATCAACTAGATGAAACAAGATATCACTTGTTCTTCACCTACGCCAACTTCTTCACTGTTTGGATCAATCTTGTGGGGTCTCTACTTGGTTCAGAAGTGGATCCTGACTGACTATCACAGCAGAAACTCTACTATCATACCATACTACGGCTATGTATACTTGTCTTCTTAAACTAGCACTCCAAGCAATGATTCATACAAATATGGCATGAAAGGAATGATCAAAAGCACAATCAAAAGTATCATTACACAGTGCATATGTTCTGCTATATAGACAAGCTGATCAGAAATCGGCTCTCCTCTCTTTGGCATCGAAAACCAAGCTTCTACAGTGAGGCGTTCTAGAGGTAGTTCACTCCAACTGCATAAAGGATTCTTGTCTTCTTTTTTCATTTAAATGTCATTATTCCAATCTTAAACATTTTTTTAACAATTTTTTTTGTTGATAATCAATTTAACAATTCAAAAAAAAAAACATCATCTAGCTTTGTCAATGCGATCAAGTCGACGATTAAGACTCTTGGGCCTTTTTAAAATTCGTATTTCTTAAGCCCATTAATGATCCAAAGAAAAATAGCGCTTTCGAACTCTCATCTCCTCTATCACACAGGCTTCTTCACTTGTCACCTGACCTGAAGCTTCCCTTCTCTATCTTCCAAATCACTTACTTCTTTCCACGATACACATGCTCTTGCATTACAAATTTCGATGTTCCTGTTAGAGAATCATACATGTTGATGATCTAAAATCCCAAAATCTCATCGAGACAAAAAGTTGCATTCAAACTGTTCGTCGAAATTCCTAAGAGAGAATCCTCCCCGTGTCCGATTCGATCACTTAATGTCTGAACATTAACCCCTCGCTGTTTCACATACCTTGTTGGGTTAACATGCATCACATAACAAGGCATCTAAGCCCTGTCAGGGCAAATCCAAAGAGGTTCTGTTCACTCCAGGTTCTGTTTCATTCTTCTGTTGATTCCCATGAAGAAGCTCTATCTTATGAATGGTACAAAAACAAACTCACAGTTCTGACAAAACTGTCCCGTGCATTGAGAGACGTTGATTTAGTCGACGGGAAGCTAGAGGATATCAACGGCGTCATCGTCTACGATGACAACATCAAACAAAAGATGCAAGCTTTCAAGTCTCTAGCTAGAATCTTCGTGGGTTCTCCTTCACTTCAGGAGAAGCTCAAGCAACATGGAGGAGGAGGGCGGTTAGTTTTCGGGACCGAAAGCGAGAGAGAGCCGTTGGTGGTGAATTCGTTAACCAAAGTTTGCAACTTTCTCGACATCTCCGCACAACAGAGGAAGCTGGTGAGGTGCACCGTGTGTTCGCAGGTGACTCAGTATCGTATCTGGAGAGGCGCTCTTGAAGATGTATTGAACGGTCTCAAAGAGGAAGTTGATTGGTTACTTGCACGGAGTAGCGAGACGACGACGACGAGCCAAGGCGCGAAGTTGGGGCAGCAAGTGGTTTTGTCTTGCCTCAGGTTCTTGTCTGAGTCATCGGTTTCGTACGAAGCCGAGAACTCGACTTCTTGGATGCGGCCTGTGCCAGCTAGGTACGCAAAGGCGAACGCTTCTGCGAAGTGGGAAGATGTTCTTGACATGGTGAATGATCTGAGAAGGTATCTGGAACATGATGGTACGGTGCTTTACCATCTGGAAAAGCTTTTGTCGATGAAAGAAGGGCTTCTACAGATCAAAGACGTGTTTCTGGACAACACTATTGGATTCAGAGAGGTTAGGCATCAAGAGCACCTTGTACACAGAAAGCTTTCGAAGATGCTGGGAAGTCCTTCGCCTTGTTTGTTCACTCTCCTCATGTATTTCCTCTACGGCCGTGTGCGTGACATCGAAGTTGATCTCTGTGGAGGGTTCTACAAGGAGGAGAAGAGCGGGTTCTTTTGCTTAAGCATGGGGAGGATCTTATCCTCGGCTGACGAGAAAATGGTTCGGAGAGGGGTGAAGCAGTTAGATAGAGCTTTAGGGCTTTTTGAGTTTGTGTGGGAAACAGCAGGAATGAAAGAGACTCTTAACTTGCAGGGACATTTATGGTGCCTTGGAGCTGAAGAAAAGACGATCACATACCGTGGGAAGACGTTCTATCTGCATGACCTTAGCCTATGAAGTTGTGTGAGGAAGAGAGCACTGTATCCGTTAAGACACATTGTTGAAAGAAAAAAGGTTTTCAATAAAAACTTAATTGAATACAAAAGAGTTTGATACATATAGGTTACATTGCTTCCAAGCTTTAAAAGGAAGCAATAGATTTAGAATAAACCCCGCACACAGCTAACAAAATCAAAACTATATAATATTACACAGACCATAGCTTAAGCAACAGCATTCCATCTTCTTCTGTTTGTTAGCAGGCAATGGAGGTTGCTAAAGGAGTTACTAGAACAGCTGTCTTTCCAGTTATGGGCTTCGTACTTGCTGCCTTCTCTAGCCTTTCCCAGGTTTCTTTCCTCTTCTCCGCTTCAGAACTTTGCTCTGCTTCGTCCTCTTGAAAACGGGCGTGGCAAGACATGAAGAGAGCCTCGTCCATTTCGCAGAACATTTTTCTCACGTTTAGGGTCAGGTTTAGCACGGATTGGTTCCAGTGGTTCTCAGCATTCTTCTCCAAGGCAGTGAACATGATCGGTAGGATGGCTTGCCGGTTGTGCGCAATCAAATTCACAATCTGATCGTTGTTCCACAAGAAGAGAGCCCTTTCAGAGACCTGAATCAATCATAGGAAGCTCCTGAGCTTATACTCTATACTATTGCAGATAGATCAATCAATATATCAAAGGAAACAGTATTGTCTCTTAAAGAGATAGATACCTGAAAGTGGCAACTGTTGACACAGCAAGCAATCCGCGAGAACAATGGGACCATCACCTTTTGAAACTCCACCACGCTCATCGCCTCTACAATCTCCTCAACCTCCCCAAGAAACATAACTTCCTTCTGGCTGTTAGTGATAGGCCAGAACTTCAACAAACCCTTAATCACAACACTCCCCAGCTTCGGCTCCTTGTCTATAAACTGAGTGATGCAGTAAGAGAGCTGCTGGAAGTAGTTCCCAAGAGATTTAGGCTTGTGCAGTGGAATCAACACCCTCCACAGGAAGATCTTGTGCTCCTCTTTCAAAGGCAACGCGAACCCACTCACTATGCTCCCCAAAAACTCCAGAAGCTCAGCGACTCCGCAGTGCTTCTCTGTCTCGAACACAAACCGGTAGAATATATTGCTCATCGCCCTCCGAATAAACGGCCTGTGAACCATGAACTTCCCGTACACCCTGTGCATGATCGTCTTCAAACACTCTCGTTCTCTAGGGTCCTCGGAATCAAACAAGTCGAGCAGCCTCACAATGAAAGCATTGTCAAGATACTTCTTTGCAATCTTAGCATCAAGACAAGGAGAGGTGATGAACTTAAGCAGGAGATCATAGACTATCTGCAAATGAGGCCATGCAGGGTCAAACACAGGCTCATCATCATCGTTATTCTCACCACCACCACCACCACTAGACCGGTAACTCGGAGGGAAAATCCTAAAGAGATTCACAGCACACATTCTACACATTGCGAGAATAGCCGGCTCAGTGAATCTAACGGAACCTGAAGCTACAAAGTCGAGAAGCTCGAGGAGAGTCTGCCTTTTCACAAGTTTCTCGATGGAGTTTTTATTCGGGTCGGAGAAATCAAACGTGACACAGCAGAGGCTAACTTTGCTCACAAAGAGGTTTAGTTTCTCAGAGTTTGGTACATCCTTGAACGGCAGCAGAGGCTCTATTCCAGCAACCACGCTCGCTGGGAAGACAGCAGAGGACATACGCTTCCCTGAGTTGGAACGAACCGGCGCAGAGACAGCAGTGGATATCTGAACCGGATCCGAGGTGGGAGGAGAGAGCTCTTCTGAGCCGGGGTTTGAAGGCTTACTCTTCCTCAGGAATATCTTGTACATTCTTCCCCAAACACAGACAACAGAGCAGTGATGAGAGAATCTAATTAGAGGTGAGGGAAGCTCAGAATCCACAAACGAAGAGCCCTAAAGAGAGAAACATGTTCCGTGGAATGATCCGAGACAAAAGAAAGGATGCCACTTTTATATTTTCCCCCAATTTTACATGGAAACCCTAATCATTACCTGCTGCTTTCTCCTCAAATCTCAGTCCCATGATATCCACGGACATTTGAGTAAATAAAGAACAAGAAAACAGAGTTTCGATCGAGAAAAAAAACTTATTCCTTTTCTCGATTGCTATCGGAGAGAGAGAGAATTTCCAGGAAAAAAAATAATTGACAATTTCAATTTTTTTTTTTGTTCTAAATTTTAGGACAGGATTTTATTTTTATCGAAACAAACAGCGGTTTTGACAATTAACGACATGTCTCATGCCGTTCAAATAAAAAAAACGACATGCGTCATGCAATTTCAGCGTCCCTGTAATATAAGACGCTTACACGTGACTACAACCGTTGGATTCACTGAGAATGGAATCCTAAGTAACCAAGGCCCAAAGTCCATTTTATAATTTGGGCCTTATCCCACGCGGGACACAAGTCTCTAGAAGACACGAACTCTTGTCTTTTCTTTCTTTCTCCTCCTTGGTTTGTCACCGAAACAGCTGAAACTCTATCCAGAAGAATCCTTAGGGTTTGCTTCTCTCACTTTGCGTTTATCTGCTCCGATTTGATTCTACGGTGGACCTGTTTATATATCTTGTTATAAGGTATTGTCTTCATGTTTGAGATCAAGTGGTTTGGTTCGGTTTAGACTTTTTCTTAGGTTGACAATTGCTATATGAGTTGTTAGGATTGGATCGAACTTTTTTTCTAGGGAAGTATATAACTTTAGAGTTTAGAAGTGACTGAATCTTTTTATATTACTTTTGATTGTCAAACAGCTGTTGAAGTGAATGTTGTAAGCAGCTGTGGTTTTAATCATGTCCGGTGATATGGGAGCTGAGCATATCTCTACCCACATGGAGGAGGAGGAGACTCTAAAAGCGGATCCAGATACTTGTAAAGAATCTAACTTTATGGACATAGGATCCAGCGGTGCTCCTGTTCAGGATATGTCAGTTTCAGACATTAAACACGAAGAGCCTGTCGCTTCCACGTGTGGCAATGTGGACTTTCCGAAAGTGGAAACGTCTGTCTCTGGTCCTATGGCATCCACGTTTGAGCAAGACAGCATCTCTGTTCAACCCTCTGTCTTGGCTGATTCTCCGTCGAAAGTGGAAACATCTGTCTCTGGTCCTATGTCATTCACATATGAGCCAGAGGGCATCTCTGTTCAACCCACTGTTTTGGCTGATCCTCAGTCGAAAATGGAATCATCTGTCTCTGGTCCTGTTCCATTCACATCTGAGCCAGAGGGCACCTCTGTCCAACCCACTGTTTTGGCTGTCTCTGGTCCTGTTTCATTCACATCTGAGCCATCTGAACCAGAGGGAGACTCTTCTCAACCCACTGTTTTGGCTGATACTCAGTCATTGGTGACTCAGTTTCAACCTCTTGTTCCGCGTGGACAAAGATCATTAGCTCCTAGTCGCAGTCCAAGGTCGACAGGGAAGCGGAAGTTACCAGCAGAGTCTACTCTTGGTGGTGGTTCTGCTGCATCCGAGAAACCAAACAAGCGAGTAGAATCAGTGCATCACAGACCATGGCTAGAACAGTTTTATTCAAAGCCGCCTCATATGCCATCCACTACCCTTTCTCCCAAGACAGAACATCCACCAGTACCTGCCAAGAAAGTGAAGCAAACGGAACCAGCTTCCCATAGGAAGCAAGCGATGATGAACAAGAAGCAAACAGGGTCAACAAAAACACATAACGAAGGAGACGAGCCCTTGAGATTGAAAATGAAGGATTCATTAGCAGCTGCCTTGGCTTTGGTTCATGAGCATGAGGATTCTCCAAAACAGAAAAAGCCTTCTGAAACTGATGAACCAAGTGCTCCAGTAGCTGAAAATAACGAGCCCATAGATGAAGGCATCATCAAGGAGGCATTGTCCACAAGGGATGAAAGCTCTAACGGAAGAATATTCCCGCAGCAGGCTTCCAATGACACAGAGATGAATTATGTTAATCAATCTGATGTACAGAGATCTCAATATGATGATGTTTTCCCCTGTGATGATGGTCCTTTCAGCAGTAGTTTCTTTTCCAGCGATGAACTTCTACAGGGTAATGGCCTCTCATGGGTTTTGGAACCTGTCCCCTCAGATCATGAGGAGAGAAAGGAGAACGAAGAAAAATCGTTCGAGGATCCAAACCTCTTGGCGTCTGAAATAGAGCTGGAGCTGTTTAAACTATTCGGAGGTGTAAACAAGAAGTACAAAGAGAAGGGAAGGTCCCTCTTATTCAATTTGAAAGACAAGAACAATCCCGAGCTAAGGGAAAGTGTCATGTCCGGTAAGATCTCTCCGGAGCGGTTGTGCTCCATGACCGCAGAGGAACTTGCTTCTAAGGAGCTGTCTCAGTGGCGACAAGCGAAAGCAGAAGAGATGGCTGAGATGGTTGTCCTAAGGGATGCAGACATTAATGTCAGTCGTCTGGTGAGGAAGACGCATAAAGGTGAGTTCCAGGTAGAAGTTGATCCTGTTGAGAGTGAGACGGTGGATGTCTCTGCTGGGATTACCTCACGTAGTAGAAGACCTCGAGCTAAAGCCAAGCCCAAATCTACTCTAGATAAGAATGAGTTAAACGATCAGGACGCAAGTGCTGACCAGGGAGCTATGACTCTACCTTCAACGGAGGAGACTGATCCAATGCAAGGCTTGACGATGGATGATGAGATGAAGGATGTGGGTTTCCTTCCTCCAATTGTATCGCTTGACGAGTTCATGGAGTCTCTGAACACAGAACCTCCATTTGGAAGCCCGCAACATGGGAATGCTGTTGTGAAGGAAGAAGTGGCTGCAACTGAGAAGAGTGACTCAGGAGCTGTGTCAAATTTAAAATCTCCTAAGCAGTCTCCAAAGGAAGCATGTGAGAGTGTTTCTCCTAAAACAGAACTCGAAAAGGCTACTGTAACTTCTCCAAAACCGAATGTGGGTGGTGTTGATGTCTCTAAGCCAGAAGAAGCACCATTGGTTGCTAGCACTAAAGAAGAACATATATGGGAGGGTATACTGCAGCTTAGTGCCTCTTCAGTTGTCTCAGTTACAGGAATTTTCAAGAGGCAAGTCTCCTAATTTACCTTAGCTTTATCTCTTGGTTAGCAATTCTGAAAAGTTGCACATGAATAGGTCACAAAAAGGTGCATGTAGGACTATATTGTATGTTTTAGGTTTTTCTTTGAACATCATGTCTGACTAGATTTGATGGTGCAGTGGTGAGAAAGCAAAGACAAGCGAGTGGCCAACGATGGTGGAGGTAAAGGGTAGAGTGAGACTCAGTGCGTTTGGGAAGTTTGTACAAGAGCTTCCATTGTCTAGAAGCCGTGTCTTAATGGTATTCAAAGTTTACTACTTGCATAATCATTGTAGTAGAGCATTTAGCATTAGATTCACTCTCTTGTTTGTTACTACTTCTACTACTACTAAGAGAGGATTCATTCTTTCAAAGACCCGCAAAATCTCATCTCAATATTGCAAGTCATTATTTTCTTACTGCAGACACAATAATAGGCCTTCCAGAAAGCAAAAAAAAGCTAACGGTTGGTCTACGTGTGTGAGACAAGACAACGAGCCCTTATTGACACCAGAGATAATCAACTGTGGATTGAATCTCGAAGTTTTGTATTTAAAAAAGATTCATGAAAATGTTGGGGATGTTAAGTCACTGTAGATGTATTGTTCGGTGGCATTAACAACTTAGGATTTAGAATCGTTACAATAATCTTTTCCAGAAAGTGACGAGACCACAAAATATGGTCCATAAACTATATGTAGATCATGACACAAAATAGACTCTTGAAGGAAAAAGTGTTGTTATTACATGCATTTTTGGCAACCAGTGTATATATTTGAATCCTGAACCGGTTCTGTTTTTTTTTGTATTGCAGGTAATAAACGTGGTTTGTAAAGATGGCATCTCTCAGAGCCAACGTGACAGCCTTTTTGAGGTAATTATTCTTATTATTATTATTCTAAAATTATTTCTAATTCTGGTCAAAGACATTTATTATTCTCTGTTTATTAAAGTCTTTACCCTTTATATTCTTTTTGTGTCAGGTCGCCAAGTCGTACGTTGCTGACCAGAGAGTTGGTTACGCAGAGCCTACTTCAGGCGTGGAGCTTTACCTCTGCCCTTCACGTGGCGAAACTCTAGACTTACTGAGCAAAGTCATCTCCAAGGACCATCTCGATGAGGCCAAGTGTTCAGACAACATCGGTTTGATCGGTCTTGTTGTCTGGAGGCGTGCAGTCTCGTCTCCTGCCTCGCGTCATAAGCCCGGATTCAGACGTCAGCATTCTTCTCTGAAGAATCAGCCTCCTGTTGTTGCTGGCACCAAGAGCTCTGTGTTGGCTCCAGAAAACAAAAAGTCTAGTACTAGTCTGAATATAAAGAATCATCATCAGCCTCCTGTTGTTGCTGTTACTACGTCCTTGGGGAATCATGGTTGTCAAGATGATGATGATGATGAAGATTTGCCACCTGGATTTGGCCCAGCAGCTGTGAAAGACGACGATGATGACTTACCAGAGTTTAACTTCAATCCCTCAGCTGCACCACCGGTTACTTCTTCTCCCAGGCCAGCAGCGCCTCAGTCTCGGTCTTTGAATCAAGTAAGGGAGCTCATACTCAAGTATGGAAACTCAGCAGGTAATGCCAGTAAACAACCATGGAATGATCATGATGATGACGATGACGATATTCCTGAATGGCAACCACAAGTCTCAGGCCACCATATTCAACCACCTCCACCTGGTCCTCCTTTTCATAGCAGAGCCATGGCCAGACCACAAGGACCATCAGATGGATGGAGGGCCAATCAAAACGCATCTAGGCAACAACAACAGTACAGTGCACGTAGGAACAGAGGATTTTGATTTGTGTGAATGCGTTTGTTCCTCTCTGTAATAATAGTTTGTGTTTTTGTCTAGGTCATGTATCGACTTCTCTGTCATAATAGTTTCTTGTAGCTTTGTAATAGAATTACGATAATATAGTCTTTTACTAATAACTTTTGAAACAATCAAAAGACTCATAAATGGGCAAAAGAGTAGAAAGGCTATATCATTGATTCATAGCTTTTGTCCACCATAAGAACAATCCCAATTCTCAACACCCAACATGAAATATTCAAAAGAAAGAAAAAAAACACTATACATATGTACTCTCTTTCCCCCAGGAAACAAAGCAGGGGAGGATGAGGAAAACATAGAAAGAGATCCTCTCCTAATATTAACCATCAAGCTTCATATATCATATCCATTGCAAGAAATTTATAATACTCTTCCCATTTAATGACTCATCAAATCAGGAGGAAGACACATGAGCTTTGAGGGTACCCGAGGATGTCGATGATGCACTCGCTTCATTACTCGCATTCTTTTGTTCTGGAGCTGAAGAAGTTGAAGGCATGATGGTCTCAGGTACATCGCCAATGTCCAGTGTGTCCGGGAGGTATTCCTGGGCTTCAGTACTGTAAATCTGTAGGAACGGAACTTCAAAAGTCTCATTATTAAAAAAAAGGCAAGGATTCAAACAGAAAAGCTTAGTTTAAGAGTGTAATAGTGAATGAATTGACCTCGAGCTGATTAAGCATTTCGATAGTAGCATCAAGATCACCATTGTTGGCCAAGTAGACATCATTGATAGACTCATGAGACAGAGCAGAGAAGGTGGCTAAAAGGTACTCAATCTCCATGTCCATATCCAAATCCTCATCTCTCATCTGCTTGTTGTCGGAGGAGTATGTTGTTGTCTTTGGCATGTACATTTGAGAACCTGGAAAACTCCCAATTCCATGGTCTCAATCATCATAACCATATGCTCCATAGGGTTGGTGGTACTGCACGTGATGTGTGGCAGCAGCAGCAGGCTTTGCAGAAGAACCACCCTCTCTTTTAGAGAGTGGAACATAAGCTGCTGCGTGGGGATTCAATGCTGATCCTCCTGGCTTCATCGCTATGTGTTGTACTGAACAAAGAAGAGAACAAACTGATTACTCCAATAAACCAAAATCAAACGAGTGTGACAATTGATTCCAATCAGAACAAATCCGAATCAAAATGATCTGTTTTCCTTCCATACATTTGATCATGGGAAATCATAACCGTTACAGATATATACACAAAACAAAATCTCTGATTATATGATCAGCTTCGCTTGTTCTTCGTAACGCCTTAGGTCCTAATCAAATCTAAAAGGGAAGCCTAACGGAGATAAAGAAGATATCCTATTCTAGCCTCGAATCAAATGCCATATCTGCTGTCACATGAACATAGATCGCGAGACTTACATACACAGATATTGAGATTTTCTATAAGAAACATTATGATCTAGAGAAACTGATTCACAGATAAAACAGAAGATAACATGAACCAGGCGTCATCGTTGCGATCACGTCAACGGAGAAGCAGAAAACGAGCTTACCAGGAGAAGAAGGAAAACAATGAAAGGCGTTGAAGGAGATCCGAGCGACGACGATCGTTAGGAAGTCTCAATAATGGACTTATGATTTGTAAAGAATGATGCGTTTACTTGAAGGTCGCATCATGGTAGGGTCTGTTTGGCGACATTATTATCTTTATCCTTGACCCGGTTATTTCTCAAATAGTCATTCTGATGATATTTTCTCCGGTATATTGACGTGTCTATTAGTAACTGGCTGACTCGTCGTATCTCTGTCTGAATAAAAAGGGAATATGGAAAACATCCTCTCTCTCTCTCTCGCCGGTTCACTTTAAACTTTGAAGTTTAAACCAGTCTCGAATTCACAGTACCAAGACATCGACGGAGTTAAACCATTTATCCAGATCAAGATACGAAATTATAAATAGGAGTATGAGATTTTTTTATCACATTATGCTATGATTTATCTGAACCAATCTACGTTACGAAATTTGAGGAGATATAGCACTAGAGTCAAATGAAATCATGTTTTCTTCCTTGTTTGTGTTACTAAAGCTTTCCTAATTTGTGTTACTGCTCTTGGTTTTTCAATTTCATTGACATGTACTGAAATTGAAGAGTATCGTGGTCGTAGATAATTGTTTGATTCTGATGAAATATATTTACAACCTATGATTACGTTAACTCAAGATACAAACAGCTACTTTAAGCCAATCATCACTAACAAGTAAAAAGAAAAAAAAATCATCACAAACAATATTAATGTTTAAACAAACTGATTAAATATCCTAGAATCCTTATATAAGTTCAAATTAACAAAAAGGTTATATGAAGGTTAATTAGACATTTTATCAATTCTACATCAATGTAAGAAAAGGTGAGTGGTGATCAGTAACTTGGCAAAATAAACAAACCCCTAAGTTTCATCCCTAGAAACTAGCATCTTCACATACTGTCTGTGTATTTTTAACTCTGCTTTCGTAAAACTTGGGTTACTCGGACGCTAAACTGGTGGGACAATTTTCACTTCACATTTGCCAAGTCAATTCCAAATAAAAAGGATTGATCTTTTCTTATAAAATAAAAATAATCGTTTTTTTAACGTAAAATAAAATAATAAAAATTATAGTTATCATTACACTAATAATAATAATGAAAGAAAAATCTATCACTGTTTAGTAATTTAACATTTTACAAAAAAATGAAAGAAAAAAATATATTTAACACGGTTACCCAAAAACAAAGAAAGAAAAATACAGTTTTCTGTTCTAAATAAAATAAAAAAATAATACAGCCTTCAGACATCCGGGTCAACGCCAATGCTGTAGTAGAAAAATAATTTGACAATCTAAAAATAGCAATACATCAAATGTTTTACTCTACTGTCACATCTAACAATAAGAACAAGAAGCATTCACTGCTAATCTCTCTCTTTCACAGATTTGAATCTACAACTAAAACAAAAGATAATAACAAAAGAAGAGAAAGAAGAAGAGTGCATTAACAAAACTAAACACATTATACTGTGATGAGGATCTATCAACCAACCCTATTATTGTTCAACGCCACCGTCATCTTACTTTACATATCAACCATCACGACCGCCACAAATAGTGGGTCCCGGCCACTTCTTTACGTCCGAGACGACCCAATAACGATACCTCCATACTTCATCTTCGAAAACGTACGGCTTGAGAGAGCCTACGTGGCGCTACAAGCGTGGAAACGGTCCATGATCTCCGACCCGTGGAACCTAACGCTAAACTGGTTCGGTCCCCGTGTGTGCGACTACAACGGAGTGGTATGCTCTGAATCCCTCGACGACCCTTCTATCAACAAAACTGTCTCCGGCGTCGATCTAAACCACGGCGATATCGCCGGTCATCTCCCCGAAGAGCTTGGCCTCCTCACAGACATTGCTTTGTTTCACGTCAACTCGAACCGGTTCTGCGGGACACTCCCACTCGGTTTTTCTCAGCTGAGTCTCTTGTTTGAACTCGATCTCAGCAATAACCGGTTCGCTGGTAAATTCCCGGAAGTGGTTATCGGTTTACCGAAACTGAAGTACCTTGATCTCCGGTACAACGAGTTCGAAGGGGGGTTACCAGAATCTCTATTCGAAAAAGACCTAGACGCTTTGTTTCTGAATAGTAACCGGTTCACTAGCAAAATCCCGGTTAACATGGGGAGCTCCCCGGTATCGGTTCTAGTTCTGGCGTCGAACCGGTTTGATGGATGTATACCGACGAGTTTCAGCAAGATGGCCAAGACTCTGAACGAGATCATCTTGATGGATAACGGTTTACAGTCTTGTCTACCTAATGACATGGGGCTGCTTCAAAACGTCACCGTTTTGGATATTAGTTACAACTCGCTGGTGGGAGAGTTGCCGGAGTCGATGGGGCAGATGGAGAGCCTAGAGGTGTTAAACGTAGAGCGTAACATGTTTTCCGGTGTAATACCCGAGGAGATCTGTTTACTTAAGAATCTTAGAGAGTTTAGATACGGGTCTAACTACTTCACTGGAGAACCACCAACGTGTCGTTACCTAGAGGAATATAATAGTAAGATGAACTGTCTCAAGGATGCCAAAGAGCAGAGGTCGACGATGGAGTGTAAGGTGTTTTTGTCGAAGCCTGTGGATTGCGACTCCTACAAGTGTAGTCCTGTCACTTCTTCGTGTGTTTGTCCAGGCCATCTTTCTCCTCATCCACCTCAGATATCACCGTTTTCTCCACCATCGGCGCCGTCTCCGTCTCTTCCACCAGCGCCGCAGTCGTCTCCGAGTGCTTAACAAAGAGGCTCTTCCTCGCAGCCACCGATGAACTGATCGATCTATGTGTAGAGAGAAACTAGAAATGGGCACGTGTTGAAACGAGATTGTTTAGAGCCAGAGGGAATTTATTTGAGACAGCAAGCTGCAAATCTATAGGACAAAGTGTAGGACTTGTCGCTTTAGTAGATTTGCATGTGTGTGTTTATTTACATAATTTTTTTATTATATGATTCTTGTTTGTTAAGCCTTTTTCAGATTCATTAATAAAGAACGAACGGTGGCAATCATTTGACCGCACATATCACATGATCACCTCTTAACTCCTCACCCAACTGCTAAACTTCGTCATTAAATCTCACAGTATACATCTTAAACTACCCAAACCATAGAATTCTACTTAATTTTCGAACTCGTTTGATTGAGAAAAAGAGTTGATACGCTTGATGTTGTTGTTAGTTTTTTTTTTGTGAATACGTAAACTAATTATTCAATTTTATCACGTGACCGTGGGTTCGATACTTTGTAATTATTTTCAGTTCAAAAAAAATAAAATTATTCAAACTTGTCGCATATATTTAATAGTTTCGGAGATTCTAAATGGGCCAAGCCCACAACACTCACACCCGTCTTTTTTTTTTTGGTCAAACCTCTCACTCACACCCGTCTTCGAACAACACTCTTCTCTTCCCCACAAATACACTCACTCGCCTTCGAACTCTCTCTCTCTCACACGGGCGATGATGGCGGAATCACCGGCGCAGAGTGGTGCGGAGCTCGTTACTAATCAAGCTCATGGCCAGCAAGCTGAATCCGATCTGGCGTCTCTCGTATTCGGTTTGTTTTCTCCTTTTCTTCACCGGTTATCCTTTTCATTCATAAGAAACGCCTCTAAGAATTAGGAATCGGCGTGAGAGAGCTCCGATGTCGTCATACTCGTTCATCATAAAACTGCTATGGTTAAATGCGCTTCGATTCTGTTTTTGAATGAGTCTGTGCCTATACTTATTGGCCTAATCGCTTGATCTAAAACTTGATTTCGCGTTTCTTCCTGTGCTGATCCACCTGTCGCATCGAGATGTTTCATTGCAAACCGCCATTTGTTAGTTGCTTGCTTCACTGGCGGATGAAAAAATAATTCTAGTGTAGGTGTGATACTGTAGTTTCTCAATAGATACTGATTATCGCCTGAGTCACTTTAATTTTCTAATGGATTAGCTCAGTGCTGGGACTGAGATTACAAGTTAATCGTTTCTCTGTTTCGTTTTGAACAATGCGTATAGATTTATCTGTTTCTTTATTATCCCTTCTGCAAATAAAAATGAGCAGATACAGGTTTACAAGTCATTACATATGATTCGTTTGATTAGATCATTTGGTGGATTGAGATTACAAGTCAATGTTTTCTCCGTATTTCTTTTCTTTGAACAATGAGTTTAGATTTTGGTGTTCAACTTTCTGGCAATCAATGATCCTCTGATACGTTGCAATTTTTGCAGAAATGTCACAGCAAGTTCAGATGGGGATGGAGAATATGCTTAAGTTGGTCAAGTAAGCAATCTTTGATAAGACACAGCTATCTATCTACAGCAGCTAATGGATACTGCTGACTGCTGCTGATCCAGTGCCTTTTTTTACTCTTGGTTGGAAAAAAAAAATTCATGCAGTGAGATTGATCAAAACTCAGTTGGAATAAAGGAAGAGATCGAGAAATCAAAGGATTACGCAATGGACAAGAAAAGGGTTCTAGAGGAAGAGAAAGAACAGTTTCAGAAAGCTGCTTACACTATCCTTGACATGCTGAGCAACCGAAGCTAGATATGCGGTACACTCGGATTTTAACCCTTATCCTCTTTCTAAATTCATATTTTTTTAATTTACCTAAACAGTTCCTCATGTCTCATGTAGGAGGGTATGCATGATGTTCTAGAGAAGAAAAACTTCATCAGGTAAAGAAGTATATGTCAAATAAAAGACTCGCTGGATTGGTTTTGTAGTTGAACTTTGACATTGCCATTACCGTAATTTCTAACACAGAGTGTGAATTCAGAAATTAACAAGTGAATGAAATTCATGACTCTACAGCCACACACACACAACTTATGGTTAAGTATATTCGGATTTGAAGTAAAAAAATTATTTAAAATTATTAAAAAGCATTAACAAATGTATAAGGAGATTTGCTCAACATGTGTGCGTCTTGAGATGAAGCGGGCCAGAGATGGTTCGTTGACCAAACGGTTACATGGTATGAATATTAGTATAAGGAATTTTCTTTTTCTGACAACGAGTATAAGAGCATCATTATTGATGTTCCTTAGATTTGAGCCCTTAGCATATTTAATTATTAGTTGTGTGTTTAGGGACTTTGTTAAAGGACAGTTGATTAATTGTATATTATTGGTGGGACTTTGTATTGTCCCTTAGTATTTTTTTTTTATAATTACAAATAAAGAGAGAAGTTAATAATAAAACATATAAAAGATAAATTTAACATTGAAATTCATAAATTACAGAAAAGAAAACAAACATTTTATTACAAAATTTAAAAAAAAAAAATCGAAACATCATAATAATACATAGAAGGATAAATGATAGAAAAGAAAACAAACATTTTATTACAAAGTTTAAAAATAAAAATGAAAACATCATAATAATACATAAAAGGAATCATACAATTTTATTAATTATATGTTATTTGGAAGATGTCCAAATTTATCCCATATATTTTCAATCAGATCATTTTTTAATTGTTGATGAGCTTGGTTATCCCGAATTCTTTTCAGAGGATCAATTGTTTCACCGAGAGTTGAATCCTCACCGATGGTATATGCACCTTCTCCTTCTTCTCCAATAAATTCTGAATAGTTACGCAGATTATACGTACCTCGTTCATTTTCGACAATCATATTGTGGAGTATGATGCATGCTTTCATAATATTTTTTATTTTTGCTTTATCCCATAGATTAGATGGATTTTTAACCACGGCGAATCTTGCTTGGAGGACGCCAAAGGCACGCTCAACATCTTTTCGCACAGATTCTTGGTATTTAGCAAATAATCTATTTTTCGGACCCTGTGGTAGTCGGATAGATTGAATAAAAGTCGCCCATTTCGGATAAATGCCATCAGTGAGATAGTAAGCCAAATTATACTCCCTACCGTTGACGTAGTAGTTGACTTCCGGAGCTATTCCTTCAACAATGTCATCAAAAACAGGTGATTGGTCGAGAATATTAAGGTCGTTCATCGTACCTGGAGCTCCAAAAAACGCGTGCCAAATCCAAAGATCATGTGAAGCTACCGCCTCCAACACCATCGTTGGTTTTCCGGTTCCTCGTGAATACATTCCTCTCCAACTGGTGGGGCAATTCTTCCACTCCCAATGCATACAGTCGATGCTTCCAACCATCCCTGGAAATCCACGTTCTTCTCCATCGCGTAGAAGTCGATCAAGATCCTCCGGTGTGGGACGTCTTAGATATTGATCGCCAAACAAGTGGATTATTCCGGCAGTAAACTTGTGCAAACATTTTCGAGCAGTTGTTTCACCAAGTCGTACATATTCGTCGACTGTATCAGCCCCACCACCATATGCTAGTTGACGAATTGCTGCCGTACATTTTTGGAGGGGAGATAGACTACGGCGTCCGGCTGCATCTTCAGTTGCTTGAAAATATGGTACTTCTGTTGAGAGACGATGCACAATACGGAGGAACAATGGTTTGTTCATTCGAAACCGGCGCCGAAATAAACGGTGATCGTATGTTGGCGTTTCACTAAAATAATCTTGCCAGAGTTTGTTGTCGCCTTCTTCCCGGTTTCTCTCAATAAAAATACGTTTTTTTCGCTCTTTGGGTTCTGGAATAACATCGGTGTTTTCAAACAAATCATCAAAAACGGTATCAATTGCATCCTTATCACCCTCTCTGTGATAGTGATAATGGGAAGAAGAAGCCATTAAAGATTTTTAGAAATGAGGAAATGTTATGAAAAGAAGAAACGTTGAGAGAAGAAGCATATTTCATGAACTGAGAAGTGTCATATTTATATGGTAACTTATGAATTTCCCGTGATACTATAGTATTTCATCTTGTGACTATTATATGGTAACAAACCCATGTGACTTACTGGTAGACACTGGCAACAATTGAAACGTGCAAGAAAGAACCAAAAGTACATTAGAACGTGCAAGAAAGAAAGAAAAGTAGCCGATCTCGTGAGCATTACAACGTGTACCAGTCTGGCAAACCATTACACATCAACGAGTCAAGTACATTCCGAAAATAAAAAAAAGAGCATTACAACGAGTCTGGCAAACCATTACACATCACAGAGAACTCAAACCCATTCCTACTTAAACATAAGCACCATTCCTAGCACAACTATTACAAGCACGCTTACACCTACAAAGAACTCAAACCCATTCCTAGATACCATTTTCTCCTTAGCTAAATCAGACACAATCTTTTCGAGCCTAACCACCTTCTGGTCAGTGTCATAGTCAGTCGTAGTAACCGTCTTCTCCTTAGCTAAATCAGAGACAATCTGTTCGAGCCTAATCACCTTCTGGTCAGTGTCATAGTCAGTCATAAGGGCAAGATTGTCAACCTTTTCGGCCAGCTGAAGGACGTGCATATCTCTGGCTCGCATCTCCTCCATCACCGCATCATCCCACCATTTCCAGACATGACACTCTCCATCATCTACATTCGCACATGTGTAGAATCTCCTACCTGTTGTGACCATTTAGAGATGTTAAACATTGCAAAGGACACAATAAAATCTTAAAAACATGACTTACCTGGGTGTTTACTACCAAGCGGAGATGTTGCAACCTGAGGCTTAGCACCACAGTAGCACACCTGCGGGAAGCCAAACTCAACTTCGGGCTGCGGAGGGTACTGGACTGGTGAACGAGAAAG
The DNA here is from genome assembly GCA_019706035.1 of Raphanus raphanistrum subsp. raphanistrum. Classification (NCBI taxonomy): domain Eukaryota; kingdom Viridiplantae; phylum Streptophyta; class Magnoliopsida; order Brassicales; family Brassicaceae; genus Raphanus; species Raphanus raphanistrum. The sequence goes on from CM033983.1 coordinate 20,669,607, forward strand.
TAAGGCCAACTCAGCTTGGTCACGTCGAATTAGATCATCTGTCTCGCTGTACTGACTGTCCATGTCCATGTCGTTGCAAAATATGTCCTCCGACTGTGAAGGCTGGCTATAGCTGTAGTCAACTCCCATCTTTTACTTAACCTGCACAGAGAAGAAAAGACATACATATTACTAAGGCAGGAACATAAATATTACTAAGGCAGGAACTACATTGATCACTGGATACTTGTTTCAGAAATACTCGGCTAAAAGCTTATCCTTCACCATTTCTTCGGCCTCAGTTAATGCTTCTTTCTTGGCAAGGAGAGTGTCAAGTATCGCCAGCTTTGATAGTTTCTCCTTCATGGCCAAATCCTCCTTCTTCATTTCCCAAAGACTGGTATACTCAGCAACAGACTTCCCTTTACCGCCATACTTTCTCGCTTTAGCGGCCTTGATCCCTTCAGGGCGGATCTCTTCATCACCATGATCACCAACATGATCACCAACATTGGTGGCTGAAGTTTGGGAATTAGTCCTCTTAGAACTGCCACTAGCTCTTGGAGGACAGAGGGTACGCCATTTCTGTTCATGCCTGAGCACACACCACGCATGCTCGAGGTTAAACTTGATGTTGTGGCAAGCAAAGAAGATGTCATGCGCCTTCTTCAGAACATCTGTGTCATTCTCCCCACTGGCAATTTGTCTCTGTGCTGCTGAGTATGCTCCACAGAACTTGGAAACATGATCATTGATTCTGTGCCACCTCTTCTTAATATGAAGAGGCTCTCTCTTTTCACCATCCTCTCCTCCATGAGGACTTGCTGCATAATACTCTGCAACCCGTTGCCAGAAGGTGGCCCCCTTTTGAGAATTTCCAACTATAGGATCCTTCGAAGTGTTGAGCCACGCACTGATAACCACCTCGTCATCAGCAGGGGTCCATTTGCGTCGAACTTGTTTGTCCACTGCTGTGTCTTCAGAGTGTTGGGAACTGAAAGGGGGGATTTCTGATTCTCCATAGTTTACACTTGAATGAAAACTTTCATAAGGAAAGTTTTCATTCAAAACACTCGCTTCTTGACTGTTAAGCAGTCCCATGTAACTAGAGGACTGAGTATGAAGATTCCTTGAATCCATACCGATACGAAAGAGAGAAGAGATTTAAGAGGAGATAGCGGATTGAGATGAGAGAAGCTAGAAAGTGAGAGTGTATATTTAAGGGGAATGAGATGGGGTTTAAAACGAACAAGTGAAGAGTAAATACCAGTGAACAAGTGAAGAGTTAATACCTATCAACTATCCTACATTATGGCTAACCATAAACAAGAAACATCTAATCAGAAGTTATTACACGAGTACAATATTAACTTGCTACAATCTAACCGGTTCAGTATTAACTATGAAACTAGACTTTACACCCTAACGATCAAACTACACGCAAGAACAATCAAGAGTAAACTTAACTTCCTAACAGAGCAGTGGAGATCAAACTACACTTTACACCCAAACGATCAAACCATAAACATCTAATCAGAAGTTATCACACCAGTACAAACCTATCTACAAAAGAGTTATCATTCAACTTGCTACAACCTAACCTATTTAATAATATTCAGCTACCATTAACAACATGTGTACTTTCACTGGAAATGGTTGTTCTTGTTCATTAAAAGAAAAAGTATCTAACGCCATTTGCATCAACAGTGATAGAAATTAAATTGTACAATTAATGGCAGAAATTAAACTGTATAATCTAACCGGCACCATTGATTCTAAATTTTCTTATGCAGATACAGTCACTACTTTTACTATCTAAACCGTTCCAAACTTGATGCATTATAATGAATGGCAAAATTAAATTGTATACTCAATGGCAAAATTAAACCGTATAATCAATAATCATGTATAATCATATAATCAAAGGCAAAATTAAACCGTATAATCAATAATCATGTATACTAAACAACCTATACTTCAGAACCGTATAATCATATAATCAATGGAAAAATTAAACGGAAACGAAGGCAGAGCCGTCAAGTAACAACCATTGAATCATTTCAAACAACCAAGGAATCATTACGATTTTTTTGCCATCCAATCTACAAAACCCTAGGATCCTATTACGAAATCAGAAAGGAGGTTAAAAGACATACCTTTCTAAGACGCAGGAGGAGGTGAAAGGCCTGAACTTTGGCTCTCAGAGGCGGAGTTGAGACGACGGAGCGGAGGTGAAACGACTGAACTTTGGCTTCCGGTTTAAAGAGATAGATGTCGAGAGAAGACGAAAGAGGAGTTGGCGGATTGAAACGACTCAAGATCAGGTCTTCGCCATCTTGGATTTTGTTTTCGATTTCGTTTTCGATATCGCTTTTGATTTCTCTTTCGGTTGCGGAGAAAACGAGAAGAGAGAGACGAGAAGAGAGAGACAAAACACACCGATCAAACAAAACCACTTCGATTGCATCTCCCTATTAGAGCGTGACACGTCGCCTAAGGACGAGCTAAGGCCAGACCTTATTTAAGGCCTTTTTGCTCCGTTCTTTAGCAATTTCGATTTATTTTTCGACCCAAAAAGACTAAGGGCCTGGGCTTAGTCACGCCGATAAGGATGGTCTGGAATCAAAAAAGAAAAGAAAAAAATTGTATATCAACAAAAGGAATTAACCAAAAAGGGAGAACCCTAAGGGGTGTGGTGGTGGGGGTAGAATAGTAAATTCCGGAGAGCATCCCTCCAGTGGCGGGAGAATTCTCCAACTCTTTAATATTCCCACTCTCCCCACAAAGCCCTTTTATCTTCTCTCTCTTTCTCTCTCACTCTCCGAATTATGGTGACGCTCCGCCAGAGACCAACGGTCGCGACCACAGAACCCGAACCGGTGTCGGAAAACTGCGTCGATGACTTGACGATTCTATCGGACGACGAGGATTCACCCTCCGGCGCAGCAGTGAAGCACTTGCGTGGACGCTGGGAGCTTGCTTCCGTTCTTAACTTCGTCAACGTATGAACCTTGCTTTTACTACGTGTTTAGATTCTAGGGCTTTATCTGCTTCTTGCATTAATCTAACGGGGGACTAAATGTTTCTAACATTGGTCATGTGATTTGGATGTTGCCGTGACAGGTCTTTCGACCACTTATCTCGGATAAATTGAAGGTAACAGCTGAAGAAATTGAGATGGGTCTTATCGATTCCGACGCTACAAATGCTCAGCTTCACATTGCACTTCTAAAGGTCTTGACTTTATCTATTTTTCAGCTCTTAATATGTTGCCTTTCTGAGAAAAAAGTTCTCTTTTGATTATTTGTAAACCATGCACACAAGTTAATTGCCTATGATAAAAAAACACCTGGATCTGATTTTCGACAGGGAATACCACCGGTGAATAATAAAACGCTTGAGGACGGAGATGCATGGATCACTGTCTTGTGTAAGAAACTCGATCCATGGTGGCCAGTGGTAAGGCCCACAGTGAACCTTATACATCTGTTTTTTGAAACAGGTTATGGTTTTCCTTTATTTTGACTCATGTGATGCCATTGTTGCAGATTGCTAATGGTGACATTCCTGTAACCGCTAACAAAGGGTATTTTGGTTTAAATGATGTTAATCTTGCACATTATGTATTAGTAAACAACGTTCTTATCTCCTGTTGTATGGTTTAGGGAGGAAATATCTGGATACAAAGGACTTGACCCTACTGATCGCCTGCAATTTCTTAAAGCACTTTGTGAGCTTCGAGCCCAAGTAATATCTTCTTTTCGTTTAGTATTTGAACTATATATTATGGTTACGTTTCATTACTAGTTGCATTTGTTACTTTTTCTTACAAGTTTCTTTTGTCTTCATTGGTTGATGATATAGCAAGATGATGCTCGTAAGTATATTCAAGATAATGCCAATGAAGGAACCATAAATCCATGTTTTGGCAAAAGGAAGTTAGGAGGAGATGGAAAGAAGACTTCTTACTGGTAGTTACATTACATGTCCTATATTACTTCTTTCAATGTTTCACGTTTGGTGTGATTAACTTCCATTGTTTTTTTTTTTCTGTTCTAGGTTTGATGGTAATGACACACTGGGGTACAGATTATATAAGGAAGTAAATGAAACCTCAAGAAACGTTAAAGCAAGGAAGAATGCGTTCTCAGATACATCCTGTTTCTGCTGGGAAACCGAAGCAACCAATCTAGATGAATTTCAAAGAGTTGCTGTAAGCTTTTCGATTGTTTGTTTCTGCTTCTTTAAGATTTGTGGAATTGTTCTCTTCCTTAGTTAATGATAATGATGTGTCTGTCATGGCAGAGAGAGTTATCCTCAAGCAAACCTTCTTCTTTGGCTGCTGTCGGCGCGATGATTGAGACAGATGCTATACCTGTTGTTGAGAAATATCATAAAGTACTGTTTTTTTTCAATTTGTTAGCTACATCCCTCAAGTTTGTTCTTTATGCTTATGCACATTTACTATTCATTCATTTGGCATAACAGAAGAAAGAAAGGGCAATCAAAAAGAAAATGAAGCAAGAGATGGTCGTTAGTGTCAATATATCCCGTCCTATCCGCTTTACCCGTTCTTGTCGTAACCGCAAGCCTGCTACTTACACCTTTGGTAAAGTCATTTTTACTTTGTGTTGCTTCCCTCTTATTTGATAAATTATTTAACCCTTTAGCGTGGCTTATTCGTTTGCATATCTTATTATGACAGACGAGTATGACAAAATGATAACCGATGCTGTGGAGGATACAGAGTAAGTGGTTGACTGCTTTGTTAAGCGAACTTATCTATCAATCATTAACTTTTTAGTTTGTATTTTCTTTTGGCTAAATCAACTCTCAAATAATCTGATGAACTAGGATGTGAAAACTGTTGATTGATCTCTCACCTCTCTTGTTGTTGAACTTCATCATTCACTTTTTTTTTGTCTTAATCAGTGAAAAGGATAGAGATGACGAGGAAGGAACAGAGCAACAAAGTGCCTCACTGGTGGGTTCAAACGACAGTTCTGAAGATAACAAGATGAACTCAACAGATGATGTGACTAAAACAGGGGAAGAAGCACCTGAAAGCGACAAGGATGATGCAAAAGAGATGGAGAAAAGAAAAGAAGACTCAGCGGGACAGATCGAGTTTGGTGCCAAAAACAGGATGAGACAAAGACTAACAAGGAACTCAGCTCTCTGCTAGTTTAACAACGTCAATGTTGTTGAAGAAATGGTAAAAAGACCAGTTATCGTTTTGTCTCTTTTTGGATGCTGGAGAGACCACAGTGGGTTTAGGACTTGCGATCAGGATAGTTTTTGTTTTGTTGTATGAGGAGGATGCACTACATTCCCAACAATGTAGATCTTACTTATTCACCTATCGCCTATATATAGGATCTTCATGGTCCATTACTTCTTAACAAATGCCAAGTTTTTTAAAGTTTCTCATGAAGACGACTTATTTCCCCACCAAAACTATGATATAGTAATAAATGTACACAAAGTTTTGACCTCGTCCTAATTGCACACCACATAAGTATAACAACTGACTTCCACATACAATGAAAATTCGAAACTCGTTTCCACACAAACTTTGAAAATCGAACTGAAACCAACAAATCGCGGTTCAAAGTTGGTTAGTGTCCCATAAACTTAAACTTAACCAATGACTAATTCACATAAACCAAAAACGACCCGATTATGACCCGTTTACAGAATAAAAACCCGATTAAATCAACCTAAACCAACTCATGACCCGAGTTAAACAAATCATCATCTTAATAATACAACCATCATCATCTTCTTAGACATATCAAACTGAGACAATTTATACAAACACAGAAAAATCGATTCACCCACACATTTTGAACAATCACATTTATATTAAAAAACTAACTCTTTTTTTATGTCGCAAAAGCACAACGAAAGTATCTCTTATAAGGATTTGCCTTCGAATTCGACATCAAGGGGATAACTAATTCTCTACACCAACATCTCTTCGGAACACCAACACGACCTCTTGCTAGAGCGCTAGAGACTCCGCTCGAATTTCCAGATTCATCACTCATACTTTCTGGGTCTGGGAAACGAAATCTCTCTCTGAATTTTTTTTTTGATTTTAGGGTTCTAACATCATGAACTCGATTTTGGGTGTTTCAAAGGGGTTTCGGGTCGGGTTTAAATCGATCCATAGTCGGATCTTTATTTGGGTCGAGTTGTACCGAGACAAACTGGTTTACAATCGGTTCATGTACTAAACCATTAAAACCAAGCCGAATCTTGGTCTGTGTGGAAACGAGTTTCGAACTTTCATTGTATGTGAAAACCAGTTGTTATACTTCTGTGGTGTACAATTAGAACGAGGTCAAAATTTTATGTACATTTATTACTATGTCATAGTTCTGGTGGGGAAATAGGTCGTCTTCCCAAATTTCTCTGTGTATTTGTTTCTTGAGTTATGTTCTTTGGAGATGTTCTAGTCCTTATATTGTATTGGTTTCATTAGGTATATTTCATAGTCCGACAATGGTCGTAACAGTCAGGATGGCCGAGTGGTCTAAGGCGCCAGACTCAAGTTCTGGTCTTCGTGAGAGGGCGTGGGTTCAAATCCCACTTCTGACATTGTTTTTTTTTGTTTTAATTTTTTGGGTTTTCCTCGAACCAGTTCTACCATTTTACTAACTTTTTTACAAGAGCACAAATCGTTTAAAGTTACAACTTCTACTAACTATTCAAACACGAGTTCTTTTGATAAATAAGCAGAGAAACAGAGACCTCTAGTCTTTCTTTTCTTGGGGTCTAAAAAGAACTAAAAACTGATTCAAGAAGATACAGTGGCTTTCTGAGCCTGAGATATAATTTGATTGATAATATATATGGTTAGGAATAGATTTGTTAAAAAATCCTCATTTTTTTACTCTTGTTCTCTGTTTTATAGGGGTTTAGATTAGATTATAGCGGCCACATAATTTTCAGCATGTATCAAAGCTTTTAATGATCGTCTTTAGGTTAAGATGGACTTGATTAGTTTTATTATATATTCTTGCTGAACAACAAGAAGCAAGTAGGTCATAGAAGACGCCGTAAAGCAAAACATATAGATGCTACGGTCATTGATTATATGGAAAATCACACATTACTATATGTATAAATACAAAACATCCCAGAGTATAGATCTTCTTATAAATTATTACATAACATAGAAAGCATATCTAGTAGCTGAACCAAACAACATGGGTCTCAGGGAGGAAGTGGCAGACCGGAACACTCCCAGGCTTCACCTTAAGGACTTTAAAGGCCAAGTGGTTTGGGTTCCACGCTGAGGTGTTCTTGTGGCATACCGCAACCGCTTTAGCCCGCAACCCGTTCTCTCCTTCGAGTGGAACCGCGTAAACACTCGTCATCATCGCTTTGTGGCAGTAGAAAACCGCGAATGGGTACTTCTGTTTGTGACACACCACTGACTTGTCGTCTGATAACTTCTTTACCCCACCAGCTGCGATTCTGTACTTTTGCATCGGTGCGTTCTTCTCAGCCACCTGGTTGAAAAAATTTTATTTAGCTTTATAGGCTTTTGTCATAATTTTAAGTCTATAAGACAGTCACTAAGACAGTCGCTCACATATTTTGGGAAGCTTAAGCAATTAAGGGTTTTAGCAAAAAGATTTAACAATGTAAGGGTTTATGTTCGTATATATTAATAAAAAAATAGAATTCAAAACTAATATTTTATTTGACTATGCTCGAGATCTGTTTTTCTAATCCCATGCCGAAAATAGGTTAGTTTATGGTTTTTTCTTTTATACCTCAGTGGAGACAGCACGGACGTGATCTTTTCCAAGTTTAGAAACGCTAAAATCAACCATAGACTCCAAAGAAGTAGCACAATACTTCTCCTCTCCACCGACTCTTTTCGCTTCACACTCCTCAATCGTTTTCTTCATCATCTCAGCTTCTTCCGAACCAGGTTTCACCGAGAACGTGTTCAAGATCTCCGAGAACTTCTCAGACCCGAACGGCACCGTTTCCGCCTCTCCACGTGGCAAGAACGCAGTTTTGCCGTCGTAACCGTCCTCAGCATTAAACCTGAGGTTCATAGCTTTTCCGGGAACCATGTCTTTCTCCAAGAAGAAGAGAGCCGCTTTGGGATCGTCGTGGAGCTGAGTCTCGCTTGCTGCATAGTTATACACAAAAGGGTTTGGTCCTGGTTTCACGCCCACGTAGACCGGCTTGCCCTTGTGGCGCGTGTGCACTATAACGCCCCCTTTGCCAACTCCTACGTCGGTTCTCTTTCCTGGTTTCCCGGTGTGGACCCCGACGCCTCCGCTGTGACCTTTTCCACCGCTAACGCTCACGTGTGTTCCCTTACCCTTCCCGGTGTTCACATGTACACCTCCTTTTCCAACGTTCACGGCGGTTCCTCCACCTGGCTTTCTTTTTCCGGTGTAAACGTTTACGCCTCCTTTACCTACTTGGACGTTGGTGCTTTTCTCGTCGGTATAATCTTTCAACAAAGAAATAATTTGGTAAGGAGACATCTACTTGCTATTAACGTACACTTCCAGAAAAATACCAGTGATTGTGCAACCAATCAGCGTGTGACACATATATTCAGATACATGTTATAAAAAGTATATATATATATATCTGAACTAAGTACTCAACCATATGTTTCTTTGCGTTTAGGTCTATCATTTCCCATTTTTTTTTATCTTCATAAATATAAAATTTGAAAAAAGTTAAAACAATAGAAAATCATTATATATATATATATATATATATATATATATTCATAGCAAATCCTAGAGAAATTAGAAATAAACAATGTTTCACAAAAATAGAAGGAAACAAATATAGCATGTTAAATTGAAAAAGGAATTTTAACCTGAGGTAAAAAGATGGCGGAGAGAGTTTGGGATGGGAGTGTTTGGTAAGGCAGAGTTCCAATAACGCTCCGGTGTTAAATCAGCCGCAATGGCCGTGACTGAAACAAGAAGACATATCAAAGGAAGACGAATCGCCATTTTTGTGGGAGTAAGAATAGAAATGTACGTTTTTGATGAATTGGAGGAGAAGAAGTGGGAGTGTACGTAGAATTTATAATACAAGGGTTTTAGTAGAAAGAGCTGAGGTTGAAGTATATTAAAGTATGGACATAGACGGCTAACATTTACCAATCTATTTAAGCCTGTTAATTTAAATCGCATACCCTCTAACCACCACTTGCCTTCAACTTCTTAAATGCTCCTTGTGCCCATGTGTATTGGACAAGTGTTTTTAGTTTCACCTGTATTTTTTTTTTTTTGCGGTGTGTTAAATATACGACGTCGTCTTCTTTCATGTAGGTCCCTTATTTGGGCTGTCAAGGTATTATTGTGCAACTATGTCAACCTACTCGCTGGGGATATTCTGATGGTGTCTTGAAGGAAGTCTAACGTGCCGGACCTATTTTATGTGGTTCACGCGAAAGTCCGACATGTGGATTATCAAGACACCACATCATTCAAATATTTTGTATCTGAATGGATACTCTCTTATAAAAATGAATCAACTCTTCATTAAATATGAATCAATAGGGCATCTCCAGTACCTTTCCAGAAAATATACATGATTTTATAAGGAAACACACATATAAACTCTCACAAACACACTCGTTTGTAACCACATAACCCTTTGTGTTTGCCTTGTTTTTTTTGTTGTGCACTATTTTAATTTTGCGTCGAATATTTTTTTAAAGTTATTTTCTCTATAGTCTTCGACAGTACTGTATCCAACATTTTCGATTTTTTTCTTGATGCCCTAAACTCACTTAAAACTTTATACGTTTGTTATTCATGTACATATTTTTTTGTACCCTATACACAACTAAAATTTTCGCTTAAAATAAGCAACATTATTGCTATTACCAAATTGTTGGTCCTTAGCATTTTTTTATATTATTTAGGTGTTAAGAACAATTGGTAGGACAATGTCAAAATAATTAGATTATTGCTGGAACTTTGAGTTGTTTCTTAGTAATTTTTTTGAAGACTGCTCTTCACTTAAAGACTGCAATAATCAAATCAATATGGTGAAGAAAAGATAACAAAACAGAGCGGTGAAGAAAAGATAACAAAACAGAGCATCAAACCAAGACAAAAGTAGGAAGAAACACCCACCCTCTCAGCGAATTTAATCAAAGTTCTTCCATTAAAAGCTTTCTCTCTCTTGAACTCATCCAATCTCCATGGATTTTAACACACATACAAATCATTCTCAATCCTCCTTCAACTCCCTCACGCTCAGTCCCTCCTACTTCAAGTCATCTCCGAGAGAATCCACTCCCAATCCTTCACCCCAACCTCTCTCTTACACTACCTGACACAATCAGAAACTTCAAAACCCAAGTCTCGACTCTACGAAGTAATTATCAACACGCACATCCAATCCCAATCCCTAGACTCCGTCGTCTCCTACTTCACCGAGATGATCGAAAAGGGTCTCGCCCCGGATTCCAATTGCTTCAACAAGGTCCATAATTTCTTCTTTCTACGAGTTCTGGGCTTTCTTCGACGACAACAAGAGCAGAGTCGTCCTCGACGCATCGTTTCCACCCCTCAAAACCATCGCCGAGTAATAACCCGACACGTGCCTCCTAAGGACGGCAACTTTTGTCCCTTAGCTAAGGAACGTCCCAAACGAAATTGACCCTTTTTCATTTTCTTTTCACAAAATAAATTTTAAGGACGCTCTAAAACATCCGCGGTAATGTTGCTCTAAGCAGTCGGTTGTCTTGTCTATACTCAAGACAGACTCTGAGACCTTGATATTTTCTCCCTAGGTGCATGTCCATTTAGTCCAGCAGGTGACTTTGACGAATATAGAAAACATATCCAAGATAGATCAAAAATTATGCACGTAAGAGTATGTTATCTGATAAAATCCTTAGACCTATGGTAATTTAAAAAAAACAATTAATTATTCCAAACTTAAAGTGGCATTAACGAAGGTTGGTCTACGGCATGTACTTACGACGGTTCTTCGGTGTCATGTGGTCATGAATTTGTTCACTTTGATCAATAAAGGATTCGAACGCTAACCGAAAGAGAGTGAGTATATCGTAGTCGTAACTTCCGTGTAGACTTTTCAGACAAAGAGGACACTAAACGAACAACTAACTCATTTATACCTTACCAACACATTTTTTTCATTACTATTTTTTATCCATGGTTGGAGAATGGGTGTCATGTATGTATTTAATGTAAAAAAAGATGTATTAATGTTGTTGAATTTAGTTCATACATGTACTTTAGTCGAAACTCTCACCCCAACAACTAAGAGCATAATATACATATACCAGTTAGAGCATTCTCGGTTTTTGTTCTTGGGTTCTAAAACATATATATATATATATATATATTTGTATTTTTAGAACCCAAGAGCAAAACTCCCCACTGGGGTGTTCTTATAGTGATTAACCTAAAAAGACGACCCAAACTTGTAAAAAACATATTACTGTACGATTTGTTTTAGTAGGACTGGCTACGGGAAGCCTGTCTAACAATGATGGGCCTGTCTGCCAATCCTGATACGTCTCTCCATAAGTTAGCATTGCACAAACTTTAAAATTCCGAATAACCCGAGTAGCAGCAACGATGGACCTGCTTTACCCAAAAGGCCCAACATCAATCGTTAAGTAAACTCCAAGTAATTTGCATATAGGGACAACCCTAACTATGTGAATGCTTCTGTAACGTTTTGTAGAACCAGAACTTACACACTCAACATAAAAAGAAGTTTGATCAAATATACAAATACACGTCGAGAGATATGATTTGCTTTCTTACTAGTAAAAGAAAGATTGGAAACTGAAAAAGCATAAAGATAAAAGATTTGATAATTTATGAGAAAATGGGGGAGAGTGAGTGAGTGCAATCAAACTGTCATGCTTTCACCGACCATTAGGCCCACAACTTCTGATATGCTCCAACTTTAACTCGATGACTTGGTTAGTTATGCAATAAGACTGACTGTTTCACGGTTGACGTTAATCATTATTAATTCATTACTAAATAAGTCAGCAGACGAAGTAAAGAAACGAGCAACAATTGATATAAACAGTTGTCTTAACGGGTGATAGTATATACTCCTTATTCCCTCTGTTTTTTAATAAGTATCATTTTAGAGTTGTGCACACGGATTAAGAAATCATTAAATTTTATATATTTTCCATACAAAAACATCATTATCCATATATCTCAACCAATAGAAAAATAAAATGTAGAATAAAGTTAACAAATTATGCATTGAAATATTAAAACAACACTTATTTTGCAACGAAAACAATTTCCTACAACGACACTTAATATAAAACGGAGAAAGTATATCTTATATAGTAATATAATATAGGTATGTATCTAGTGAAAGCAAGTTACGTAATCGTTGACAAATATAAATTAACACCACCTTAATTAACGTTGTAACTCCACATTGATAAAGAAGGTGGTCACTGGTCAAATATCACTAACTTACGCATACGAGCATGTGTTTCTATAAAATTTTAATTTTCCAGTGCCAAATAATATGTGAGAATGAACTATGGAAATACAGGTTTTAACACAGGGTACATTCTCTTCTAATTAAATAACAATAAGTTTATATACACGGCTTAGCAACAAAGACTAACAACAATTAAAATAGTATCATATAAAAGATGAATAAAATGGAACATATCCATTATCATAAAAACAAAAGGAGTTAATTTGGATAAATTGGGAGGCAGCTGTATTAAAGAATTTGATAACATATTATTAACATCTAATCATCTATCTTCGAAAACGTTTACTTTTAGATATTCATTATGGAATTAGAAATGGAAGAACGGCTGATAGAGATCGGTGTTCACAATAGATGCTTTATCGAGTAGGAAGAACAAAATCCGATACTAATTTTATAAATATATTAGAGGGTGACCGCGCTCGTGCCGAATATTATTTTATTGGTATTAACTATAATTTTTAGATGATATGATTATGTGATCGCTTTTATTTGCTGATAACATTATTTGAGATTTTTATTGTATTATATAGTTATAGGTGATAAGTTAATATATTTTGTGTTTGTTTTTCCAATAATATGTTATTGTGTGAATAATAGTACTTATTAGTTGTGAAATGAACTTATGATGAAACTTTGCATTTAGACATTTTTGATTTTAAGACTTTTAATTTCAGCGTTAAAATTGTATTTTTCAGTTATTTGAATATTATTCTTTTAAGATGTTTTGTGCCTTCTTTCTATATTTTTATTGAGTAAATCACCATCTATGTATTTCGTTTACCTTTTTAGTGTGATGCGTTTCTCACCATCACCGGAAAAAATCTCACATCCGTACTTTTGTTCTTCCTCACCTTTTTCTCATTTTAAATTATCTGGTATTTGTTGTAGATCAGGTTTTTTTGGTTAATAGATCAGATTTATAAGTTCTCAGTTGTGCGGTTGTTTCTCACGGTGTTTAGGCTGTTCCGGTCAATATTAGCTACTCTATTTCTGCGTTAGATTTTGGTTTATGTTAAGAAGTGAATTTCTTTGGGTTGGGTCAGAGTTTGGTCGTTCTTAATGTTTTTTTCCTCGTCGTTGGTTTATCGTGGATAGTCCCTAGTCATCTTGGTTTTAAAAATCTGTTTTTTGGTGATCTGACTCCTATGCCCTTTTTCATAGCTGGAAGACGGTTCCACAATTTGCTAATTTTGTTTTGTCTACCTTTCTTTCTTTGTTCTCTCATCTCGTTTCACCTTTCGTCACTGTTCGTGTTTTTATGGCTTTCTCTTTCACCATGTTTGCCACTTTAAGTTTAGTGTTTTCCTTTGTATATGTTCTGTAGGTTTGGAATGTTGTTTCAAGCTTGGGCTCTGGTTTCTTGATGGTTGGCTTCTATTCTACTTCCTTCGGGTTGTTTCTTTTATTTCCATGTTTTCCTTAATATAAGTGTGCAGAGTTAGTCTTCTGGAACTTTTTTCTCTTCTATCAATAGTTTTGTGGTCCTTTGCTGATATGTGTGTCTTATTTGATCTTTTTTAGTTTGCTGGTGGTTGTGCTTATGATGTATTCGGGTAGGTGTCTTCTTGCTTCTAACCCGCTTTCTTGGTTCTATGCATTTGTTTTTGATCGTGCTTCTTTGTATTTGAGGGATTTCTTTGTCTCAAAATATATCTTTCTATCATTTTCTGACATCTGCTGATTCTAGTCAAGCCACTCTATATGTTAAATTGAAGTAAGTTAATCTTCGATCTTGATCTTCTTTTTAGCTTTTGATTTTTATTGAGTTAGAGTAACTTTGGTATTTTGATTTTTCTATGATTGAGATTTTATGTTTAGAACCTGTGTTGTGTTCTAATTTATTTTTCTTAGTTTTGTTAATGTTAAAATAGTATATAATTTGTAAATGAAATAATATAAAATAGTAATAAAAGTAATAAAATAGTGCAAGTTTATGTTTTTTCTAGTTGGAAATAATTTTTAAACATATTTATATTATTTATTTATTTCTTTATCCATTTTGCATTTTTGTGACCAATAAAATAGATTATCAAACTTCGTATGAAAAGATTAGATAATGCGAATGAAGGTTAGTATAAAAAAAATTAGATAATGCATAATTAGAAAATAGTAAACCAAATTGTAAAAATTTAAAAAACGAAAGACCTAAAATGTAAAGAAAAAGAAAAGAGGACACATGTCAACAAACCTCATTCCACACATATCATAAGATGAGGTAAAAATCTAACTTTATATATAAGTATATACCTTTCTTTTTTTTGGGAACTCCTATAAGTATATACCCTTTCTCTTCCAATGTCAGCTAAGAAAGAAAAATAGAAGAGAGAAACAAGTATCCAATAATGAGCATGCACGGTCACGATTCATCTTCTTCGATTGACCTATTATAGGAAAGAGAGAGAGAGAAAGAGGGAAGAGGGGACCCTAAAGTGAAGAGACATCACTTTTTAAATCTTAATTCGCTTGCATTTCACTGGGAAGGCATTAGTATCTTCTGAGACCTTTTAGTCAGGACCACTCTTTTGCACCTCATTTCCACACTTACTTCCACTACAGAATCTTTGTCTCATCTCTTTGCATGTGTAAGAGAGAGAGAGCATTTTGTCTGTACTCATCTGATTTTCACACATGGATCCGTATCTATAGCTATATTTTTCAACATGAAATGGTTATTACTCATCAATCATCACTCGTAAGAATAATTACATGGAAAACTCTACGTAGAATTGTTGGATTCACATTGCTAGAGTATGAACTATGTAATATTTGTCTTGGGTATGTATTCACGAACAAGTTATTCTTAGGTTAATTCTCTAGGGTAAACCTGTAAGTTTATCGGTCAATAGAAATTTGTTATTTTATATTTAATATTTTTTAAAATAAAATATTGTTTATATTATATTTTTTAATTTAAAAAGTTAAAAAACTAATAAAATTAGTAGTATTTGCCAAAAAAAAACTTTTTAATATTTTAACACTATCACTAAAACACTAAACTTAAAATTCTAAACCCTAAATCATATGTAAACCTTAAATCTTTGGATAAATCGTAAACCATAAGTCGAAAACACTAAACACTAAATCTTAAAAACATTAAACGCTTAATCCTAACCCCTAAACCTTTTGGATATTTAGGGTTTAGAGTTTAGTATTTAGTATTTAGAATTTAATGGATTCTGATGGTTTTAATATATTTTGCTGACAATGTTAAAAGTATTTACAAAATTCTCTTTTTTTATCAGTTAGTACTATTTTTATTTATTTTAATCTAAGGGTTTATGACTTAGGATTAAGGGGTTAGTATTTTTAGGAGTTAGTGTTTTGATTCAAGGTTTAGAATTTATTCAAGGGTTTAGATTTTACCCAATAATTTAGGATTTACCCAATGATTTAGGATTTAGGTTTAGAGTTTAGTGTTTTTTTGAAAATATTAAAAATGTCTTTTTTTTAACTACTACTATTATTAATTTATTTTTACCTTTTTTGTTTTAAATACATAATATAAATTGATAATATATATATATATATATTTTTTAAGATATCAAATTTGAAATAAAAAAATGTATTGGTTGATGAACTTACAGGTATGTGAATCCAAAACAACTCTTCACAAACGATATCTTTGGCAAAAGATAAAAAGATGAATAAAATAAGTTTTAAAACACCATGTAAATTTCCATTATGTCAATACTAACCCTATTTTATGTAAGTTTTAGGATGCATAATAGCTAACTCATCAATATATGGAAGGCATTTAACCAAATCCTTCTACCTATACAATACATGTATACTTCTCGCTGGAATCTCTCTCATATTAATGTTGTAAAAAAAACATTCACACTAATTCCGCCACGTGTCGCTCTTATAGTCAATTTAAAAATCGACTGAATATAATTTCTATAAATTGTTTTTTCTATTCCTTAAATAAAAGTTACAGAATTATCAAATATGACTAATATATATATATATATATATATGACAATTAATGATTCTAATAAATAAGATTTGATAACAATTTATATATTTCCATCATTTTTTGTATAGTTTTATATTATTAAAATAAATTAAACAGTCAAATTATCTATAAAATTAGAATTTAGACTTTTCGTATATGTTATATTTTGAATTTAGAAAACCGACAATAAATTACTAAAACTGTTAAAATTATTATGTTAAAAATTAATGATCAATGGTTTAACATCCCTTTTATATTAATTGAGAAACATTACAACATTATTTTGTAGTTATATGTCACCATGAGAATGGAATTCAGAATTTTCAGAAAATAGGTTGGTCCATCTTAATTTATATTTACTTTTTATTAAATTAACAATAAAATCAATAAATAGTATACAAAAGAATATTCTCGCACTTTCTTTAAATAAAAACTACAGAATTGCCTAATAAGATTAACATATATATGACGATTAATGATTATGAATAATAAATATTTGATAACAATTTTTTGCATCTTAGCTCTTTTATTTAATTTTATATTATTAAAAGATATTAAACAATCATATTAACCATATAACAAAAAATTAAAATTTTCTTTTATGTTATATTTTGAGTTTTAAACAACCATAAATTATTAGAAATTTTAAAATCTCACTTTGAAAATTTTGTGATCAAGGGATTAATTTTTTAATGTTATAATAAGATACAAATAATCATAAAATTGTATTAATATTGGTTTTTGTTTAATAAATATTCAAGTTAAACAATATATATACAGCTAACGACTTAAAACAAGAAAATATGATGCATCAATTTAGTCGTCCAATTGAAATTCTTCAAAACTATGTGGAAGATTAAAGTCAAAGTAATTCGATTTTGAAAACAATACTAAGCTGCTGGTTCTAAAATCATTAAAATAATTTTCAATGATATTAAATTAAAGTATTAAAAAAATTGTAAAACATGTTTTTGTAATAAAAATTCACTTGATGACCACATTACAATTTTTATAAGTATAAACAAGGTGATAAAACTTTTAAGATCAAATTGATTAGGTTCACTATAAATTCAAAATAGATTTCGGTCCACTATTTAAATAAATAAAACATATTAAAAATGTAGTTTCAAAAAAAACACAACTGTATGCATATTAAAAAAATCAAAAACATATACATATTTAATTTATCAATACTGAATAATTTTAATTTTTATTATATAAATGCACTCTGTGCAAAGTGCATGTTTTATTTTAGTCTTATTAAAAATGGTAGTATATGGGCTGGTTCAAATCAATATAAAATTATTATCTCATGCACGTTCTAAATTTTTTCCTTGGTTGATGGTAGTCGGTACAATACAAATAATTAATTTATGTAGCTTCGAACATTTCCAGGTCAATATAGTGAACCATTTTCTTTTTAAAAAAAATATAGTGAACCATTTTAGCCGATATTTCGTAAAACAACAAGAATGGGTTATAATTACATATGACCTTTCATATCATGCTTTTGTGTTGGGCTACTACGTGGTAATAAGCTACACATGTTGATTAGTTATTGTGGTTTCTTTTAAGAGTACATGAACTGATGTTGATTGTACATTGATTGGATATTGATGAAGTTGCAAGGCCAAAACCTGATTGATTGATTTTGTTTGTTTTGTTATTATTATATTTTGAAGTGTAAACTTTCATCATATCAATTGACGCGTTTTTCATAATTACAACCACTACGCTTTTCTTTTGAATGGGAAGCGTACACAGTAACCATACTGTAACATTCCGAGTTGTGATATGTGAAAAAAGTTTAAGAGAATTGATTTGACTACTTATGTCACCAAAGTTAACTTACTTTTTCCGTCACACATCCGTTTAGAATTCCAGAATTAAGCGTAATTGGTCTAGAGTAGTGAAAAGATGGGTGACCTATCGGGAAGTGATTCGCGATACCGTGTGAATGAGACTAAAGCACGGAGAAATATCGGATGGTGATTGTAGGATCAGTAAACGATGATTGCGAGCCTTTAGAAAATTAACGACCGACCGTCGGATGGAATGGGGACCACAGGCCGAGAGAACGGACGTAGATGGCCTATTAACCGTGGACGGTTGGAGCGTTACAAGTGATATCAGAGTGGGTTCTGTCCCAGCTCTAACCTGGGACGGCAATTTATGAGACATGGATTTCAGCGATTTTCAATGTTTGGAGACTGGAAGTTAAAAAAAAATTGACACCCTTTTGTCCAATATCATTTGGTTAGTGATTAGTATTTCTGATTTTTATTTTTTTTAGAGGAGAAGACCAAGTTTATGTTCGTTTCCTTTATTTCCGATCTTATATTCTTCTTCCTCCGTAACCGTTGAAGTTAAGACTTAATTATAAAATATTATGAAAATATACTATATTCCAGATCTATTAGTATACTATAAATTTATGTTTGTTCGATTTTGTAGGGATACTAAACAACCGAAAACTACAGTCAACCAAACCAAAATAATATAAACTGGAATGAACCAAAAATCGAAATCCCATACATAAACATATTAGCGATAAACAAACGGATTAATAAATTTTCTTTTCTCGATTAACACACACCGCTAGCGTTTTTTTTTTTGGCAAGAGACTGAGCATGAAAAATGAACCTGATTTTTTTAAACATATCTGCAAACACAATTTAGAAAGTTGTTATTTTTTTTTAAAATATCATTTAATTAATTATTTCAACCAATCATAAAAACTCTAAGATTATTTCAATCGTCACACAATATCCAATAAATAAAAAGGTGCATTGAAATATATAAACTA
Organism: Raphanus raphanistrum subsp. raphanistrum; assembly: GCA_019706035.1. Lineage (NCBI taxonomy): Eukaryota > Viridiplantae > Streptophyta > Magnoliopsida > Brassicales > Brassicaceae > Raphanus > Raphanus raphanistrum. Next base: position 20,688,866 of record CM033983.1, read on the forward strand.
TTTATATTGTGAAACAAATGTTTTTTTTCTAAAACTACTTACAATTAGAAACATAGGGAGTATGAGTTTCACTAAAAGAAATAAGTTTTTTCATAGAAAACTAGATTTTGATCTGCGTTTGGAAAAGATAAATTTATTTTTAAAATTAAATGAACTCTTTTTAAATAAATATAAATATAAAATAGTGCATAGGTCTAGACACATTTATCACAGAACCAAAATTGAAAAGAATTTCATAATAACCGAGCAGATCCTATATCTTTGCAGCCAGAAAACTGAAACTTGACCGAAATCAAATCAACTGGGTACTTTAATTTAAAATACAAATTATATACTTACAAATAACAATTATATTTAATATATAAATAACTAAATATCCTAAAACTAATATTTATTAACCAAATTACCCGAAAAATTGAATTACTCAAATATTTTTAGTTAAAATATTTAAAATATCCAAATTATCTGATATTTTTATTTCGAACAAACCGAATTACCTGATATCTAAACTGAAAACCTTAAATTATCTATTAATCTGAAATTACCTGAAAAAAACAGAATCGAATTGGAACATAGTTGGACCCAATTTTTGGGATATTAGCTGGTTTCCAACTTTGCTACAGAACCGAACCAAAACTTAAATTACCCAACTGATGAAACCAAACGTTTCCTAAATTTATAGAACCAAAACACTAAAAACAAAAATACCCGAACCGAAAACGAATGTTGGGGAGTAATAGTGCATCTACACTTATATGGTGAGAAGAAAGCATTCTAGTTTACAAATTATTAAACTTATATTATTGGGGATACATATGTGGTTTATAGGCAAAGTAAAATATAAGAAGTGTTTTTATATCTGATTCAGATCTGTGGTTGAATAAGTAAACCCGTAATGTATATAATATTGTCAAGCTTATGTTTTTTATGTTGCATTCTATCACAGGTCCTACTAGCTGATATGTTTCCACAAAATTTGGATTTAATGAAAACCTATTAATTAAAAATTGGATAAAATCCAAAACCCGCCATTAACCTGATACTGGTTACCCCGGTAAGATCCAAAAAACTGATAACAATTTTGAAAAAATTGATTAAATTTCTCATGTATTTTATAATACTATATAAAACAAGATAACTATTTTATTTGTCCAGATAAAAACCTAGAAAAGTCATGATAACATTTTAAGAAAAAATTGATTAAGCTTCTCATGTATTTTATAATAATACATAAAATTAAATATACTATTTTATTTTTTCATATGAAAAGTACATGTATATAAAATCAGATTATAGTTTAGAAATATACGAAATATGGTTTAGTATATATGGTATAGAAGTTTATGGAAATATTATTTTTAACGTCTGATTAATTATGTTATTACAACACTAAAAAATATTACATAAACGATTTTACAGTCGACATTTCTACCACCTTATGAGAATACATGTTTGACTGCATCACTCCGAACCGTCCTATGAGATCCATGTTCGATGATATGCCATACACCATGCTGAAGACCTCTTGTAATCAATTTTTCCATAATCTGCATAGTTTACGTTTTTTGAGGTTTGAACCTCAAACCTCCTGGTGTAAAAGTATTAATGAATTCTTAGTTAAATTACTGGATTAAAGGAACTTCCACATGGAAATATGGTTTAAGGTATAATTGAAATATGGTTTAAGGTATAAGGTTTGATTTATACTGAAATTATGATAAAAATCTCTAGAAAATATTGGACAAATACATAAATTCAAGAGTATACATGAAAATAGTGAGAGTCGAATAAGTATATAATATATGGTTTATGGTATAGAGTTTTGGTGTGTATTGAACATATGCATAATACCTTTGGACATATTTTGTAAGTTCATGCATAGATTTAAAAAAAAAACTGCATGAATAACATACCAACTAATTTGATTATTACCAGTAGTATTTTTGTTTTTTTATGTTTGTGTTATTTATATAGGTCGAAATATGTACATTGCATATTATTAATTTGTTTTGACTTTTTCCTAACATACCAACTAATTTGATTATTACCAGTAGTATTTTTTTTTATGTTTGTGTTATTTATATAGGGCGAAATATGTACATTGCATATTATTAATTTTTTTTGACTTTTTCCTAACTTAATGAAGTGAATAATTGCACTCAAAATATTGAGTGTAAAAGGGTATGTTAGCTGCCAAAATATTGGGTGATATAATGATAGGCAGGTTGGTTGTTCCCTTTTAATAATATTGATAATTTTGATTAAGGTAAGTATACAAAGATATACTAAGTTTCCACTGAACTGGTTTCAATTTATAAGTAAATTTTTAATATGATTTTGTTTTAATAGTATAGATAAAAAGATTGGTGAAGTCTTGGTGTGGTTTTTATTAGTTAAAATCCTCTTGGATAACAATGGAGAGATGTATCTTCACGTCAAATCTGGTGGCATATATATTTAGAATCCGCGATTACTCCTTTTTAATCATTGATCAATCAAAGCTTCAACTAGGCACAACCGTGGGATGATAGGACCAATCAAGTTTGACTGCTAGTCTTACCGTCTGGTCTTCTTTTCCAATTTTTATTTAATTTATCGAAAACAAAACTTTGACGGACAAGAAACTGAAATGGTCCACTTGAGATCGTTAAGATCATGAATGCGAAGGACCAGTGAGAAATTAAAGCTTTGGAATCGGGTGGTTTAGAGAGAACAAGGACCCATGCATGCCAAACGTACGAGAGAGGCTGGATCGTCCAGCGAAATTACTTCCCTTGTTGTGGAGGAGAAGAAGATGCACACTTACCAGACATATGGACCACAGTTCCTTATTTTCACCAATATTTTTACGATGTCTATTTTTCTAATTTAGTTTCAAACTTATTTCCCTCATCATTTGTCTAAATGAAATATCAACTCAACTACAAATAAGTAATTTAAATCTTACTTCAAAATATAAGAAACATGAAAGATGCTATACTATACAAATGAGGCACCTTATGTATCAGTTGTTTTTTTTATTGACTTCATGTATTATTTGAAAAAAAAATGTATTATTTGTTAGTGCTATAATTTTAATTAGTTTATAGTCTTTACTACTGAAAGTGTTTTGTCTTTGAATTATATTAGTTCTAGTCTCTGCAGTATCTGGATTTTGTCATTTTAAAACAGAAAGTATAATATATGTATATGTTTCCGTTGTACATATATATTCATTTTGGTGATGAATAATAACAAAATGGCTCCTCCACTTGGTTTGAGTCACCGGCATTTGATCCCAACTCATCGGCATGAGATAAAAAATGTGAGCTTATTTTGAGGCAAAAATAATAATTAGTACAATTTAGAGTGTTAACGGAGTCTATTTATATTATTTTTTTGTAACTGAGTCTATTTATATTGCTGACCAAAAAAAAACTTAAAGCTCGTTAAACGAAAAGATGATGTGGCCGACTTAGAGAGTTAGCACGAATTGTACGTACATTAGTTCATGCAGATTACACTAGAAATTGAATCCTTTAACGGTTCGAGCTTCCGAATGAAATTTAAAGCGTGAAGTAAACTAGAAATAAAAAGTGGCCATGAAAATGCAATTATTCAAAATTGCGTCAAGTTCATGCTAAAAGATCTCTCAAGAAATAAAATGGAAGTATTATTTAAAACCTAATTTATTTGAACAATCCACTGGACTATGTGTCGACTATTAATTGGCAGTCTTTATCATGTGATAATTATTAAATAGTACTATCTGTTTACCTGAGAGCACATATATTATTTTTTTGTTGTTGGCAGCAGCACAGAGATATTTTACAGATATAGTACTTCATTTGTATAGTGCATGAAAATCTGGTCAAATATATTATGATCTTTCCCAGTCATGTGTATAATTAAGATATATATGGACGCAACCATCTATACCGTTTACTATCGAAGAGCACCACTTTCCAACACGATTTGGTTGACAAGCTAACTATATAATTCAGAGCCAAGGAAAAAGCACAAACTAATAAAAGGCAAAATTAAAGAAAAAGAGCTTCAGAGAGAAAAAAAAAGCAGAAACATGATTTGAAAAAAGCAAAGTGCTTCTTATGTTCAAAATGTGGGACTGGAAACTATAAGGATATATCAAATCTGTTTGCCTACTTGGGGCCAGCCACTACTAATTACTTCACCAAATTTTTAATTAAAACAAAAAGTGATGTTTAAAATTAATGATTTGATGTTGACAAAAATAAAATACAAAGATTTGATTTGGTATCTGAATATCTGATATTGTTTCCTAAAATTTCCCCAACAGCTTGCCAAAAGTGTAGGCCTCCAGCTTGTTACTTGTGTGCCTTTTGCAAAAGTAAAATTTCTGTAAGATCCTTGTTCTTTTTTCCTTTTCCCTTATGCTTTTCCCGAATTTTCTTTCATTTCACACATTAATATATGTTTTCCAATGGATTAAAGCTTCAGAATTTCAATGGGTATATATATTTCAATGAAACACAATTTCGTTTGGATCTGAATTCTGTATAAGCTACCTGACAGAAAATCATAGACCGCAATCTAGATGAAGCCACATGGTTTTGTATCAGTATACATTCTCTAATCACGTGGCTTTTAAGGTCACATGGCCAGTGGTCCAAAGACTAAGAAGAAATATATAATTACTGATAATTAGAGAATGGTCTTAAATTCAAAAAGCATTACTGGTTACATATTTTTGATTAAAACCCAGTTTCATTATATGTCTCGATCTTTTGTAGCCAAAAGCTTATAATTCAGTAGTGAAGTAAACAAGAAATGTTCTAAAAATCGTTAGGCGATAGTAAGATGCCTTATTATAGAGAATTATTGTTTAGTCGGATGTCTATATTCATTCTTTAAATGTCTAGATCAATTTTTTAATTAGTTAATTTGAAAAATTGTTTCTTTTATATCCGCCTAAACTGATTTTTAAAACATACTCCCTTCTCAATTTGTTTTTTTTTCTTGTTCTATAAAGATATATTTTCTATATTTTAGTGTAATTTTGTATATTTTTAAAATGTATTACTTAAAAATATTTGAATTGATTAAATATCATTGGTTGATAATTATTGGAAAATATATAGTAAAATAAATAAATAAAAATAATTGTAAACATACATTATAGTTTTAATATACTTGAATACTCCAGAAAATTGTATTTCCAAGGAATGGAGTGTAAATGTAATTTAAATAGTTTATTCTATTTGATAAACTTACAAACTACAAAACTTATACTGGTACAGAATCACTATTCAGAATCTTATTAAATAAGGATTTGACTTTAGTATCATCAGTCTTCGTAGGGTTTTCAGAAAAAAACTAATTGGGTCTGTATCATAATAAATTACCCGTAACCAATTTTTTTAAACCCGATCCGGATATTGAGCCGGATGACTTTCCAGATCACCGGGTTATTAGATCGACTGCGAGTAAACCGCAAACTATTAAATTAATTTATTTTATTTTATACTAATATACTAGCCATGAAAAAAACTAAAATTAAATATTTTTACATATTTTTCAAAACATAAAATAATAGTTTGGATATGTATATATTTTATGACATCTAAAAGAATATCAAAATTTATAATTCATAAATATCTAAATATCTAATATGAATAATAAATTAAACTTCAAATTCAAAATAAATCAAAAATAAAACATCGTTGAAATAAATTTTCAATAAAAAAATAATGTAACACCAAATCACATCAACTAATTTTAGTAGAGATCACCGGAAAAAGAAGAAGATGACAATAAAACTGAAAAAATGTAAATCTAATTTTTAATTTGGAAATTTTGAATATAAAACAAAATATAAAAACATAATTAAAAATAAAAGTAAAAGTTATCTATTGGTTCAACCAATATTCAACCGGTATCGGGTTTTAGTGAGTTTTATGGGTTAAATATTAGATTTTTTACAAAAACCAAACCGGATTTGTGTTAGATCACCGGATTTACCGGTTCAACTGCGGGTCCAGGTGGATTTCAAAACAATGCCCTCAACTGATATTTATTTTTCATTTTAAAATATTTGAATGAATACAATATTATACTAATTGGCTTTAAATTTATATATGTCACTGACTGAACGACGTTGGGTTATTGACATTCATCACATGGGCATATTGTATATTATTGACAGTGAAATTATTTTTATTTTGCCGTCGTAGAACATACGGTTTCAGATGACAAAAAAAGAACATACGGTTTCACAACGGTTTTGCTGATTTTTATGAAATGCATTTTATACGCAAAATCCTACTAATACGGCCAAGATAACAAAGCCATGATGAAATCTAAACGGAACATTCCATTTGACATGAGATCTACGATATATTTATATAGCTATATCTAGTTTAATTTTAAAGATGTGACAAAATTTTCATGTGGAGACCGTACATCTAGCAATAATTGGAAAAAGGGCCAGCAGAATTATAAATGTGAGGTCTTATTTTCTGACGAATGTATAACACAGTGGTCCATATCTATGATACTTCTACTAGGGAATGAAATCATTTAGACAACGAAATTTTCATTGACACATTCATTGGACATTTTTCTTAGTTTTTATTTATAACAATTGACTTACTCTTATATTAGTTAAAAAGAGCAAGAGTTTTAGCTAAACATATTATGTATATAACAAAAAAACTCAACACTATACCCTGCCATAAAAAATTGAACCGAAAAAAGCTAAGAAAAACAAAGAGCATACCTAACTAAGGAAACTAAAGAAAATGAAAGCATTGAAAGAAAGTGTAGAAAGATTTACAAAGTGGGTTATAAGCATGCAAAGAGAGAGAGGGTCCCCTCCTCTCCTTGAGGCAGATGATCATCAATTCCCACCACGTTCACTCTCACTAAATTTCCTTTTCATTCTTTCTTTCCCCAAAACTGCATTGCAGCTGGAGATAAGTCTTAATTTACATCACTCCCCAATCCTCCCCTTGAAACCCAAACCATCAATTTGCTTCTTTGATCGCTACCCGTCTTCAAGTTATATCGTTTTCTGATAGAAACATTTCATCTCTCAACCGTCTAGTATTAATCTACTCTAGGCTTGATCAGGTTTTCTTGACATGAACACTTGTATATGTCTATGGGCTTGATCAGATTTTCTTGAACACTCGTATATATCTTGAGCTATTCTCTTTGCATCCATTGATGCTCCAGAAATCCCACGTTTTGTGAACCCCACCGCATATAGCCCACATTCCCCTCTCCATCCCTCCGGAAACACTTGTATTGGGAACCCATCTTTCTTACTAAACATTTTATTCTCCTGCAAAATTATTTGTTTATTAAGAAAATATGTAATGCGACTTCTCGATACATATATTTGTATATTCCTACGAAAAGATAATTTTAATAAAGAATTTAGTGATCGTTTTAAACAAAAGTGGGCATATGTAAAATAACTATACTGAAAAAAACTATATTATCATTATTGACTACCTTTAGCCAAGAGGGTACGTTGCTTTTGTAGCCAGTTGCCAATATTATGGCGTCAAATTTCTCCGTTTTCCCGTTATCGAACTCGACTTCGTGCCGTTTTAAACTTCTTATCCCGGAAAAAACCTTTTGTTGTTAACAAATCAAATATCACAATCAGTAAACTGGTTATTAGCGTATATATTATATGATATATAATATTTGATTGAGATATACGATACCTTGATATCTCCTGTTTTGATCTTGGCAAGCGTCCCCACGTCTAGAACCGGGGTTTTGCCGGTGAGATTTTTGAGCTCTAGTGGACCTAACCGGGGTCGGTTAAGACCTAACAGGGTGGTATCCCCAAGAATGAACCAGGAAACAACCAAGAGGAAACGGTCAACGAGCCGGATGGGCAACCATTTGAGTAACAACATGGACAGCCCAAAGGTTGAAGTACCCAACATCTCTTGTGGTAGGACGTGCACCTTCACCAGTTAAAAAAAGTCGATCAGCAAATATGGATTTTTAAAACTACGGAAGAGAAAATCATATTCTACCTATATTTTAGTATGTTTCTAAGATGTTAAGAGACTATGATATGATTCGTGTGAGAATGTTTGCGCGTGCTTATGATAATCCCAATAAAGTTTGTGTTCTGATAGTTCTCATTCTCTATTATAAAAATAGTATTTCCGTTATACAGAAATTAGGTAAACCTCTTTATTTATAAAAGTTATACTATTAACAAATTGTTGGAACTTGAAGTCACAAGGGCCTAAAAAGACAGAATAAAATCATAAAGATGAATACCAGCCTTTGTATTTTTCAGTATATATTTTTTAAAACAGATTAATAAAAAAATCAAATGTGAATATAATCAAACTGAAACGCAAAAGAATTATAAATTATTTTCGAATTGTTACTGTAAAACCACAAAAAATTAAACAGCGTGCACAAACGATTATTCTGAAATCTCCAGCTAGTATTAAAGCGACACTAATGATCAAACTACAATTAGTTTGTATAAATAATTGAGCTCTTTATGAAAATAGTACACAATCAAAGAGATTTTTGAAAAACATTATTGTCGATAATAAAATCTTGTTAAAGGGATTCGACTAATAAGAAGAGTAAAGAAACTTTTGAAAAAAATAATCTTCAAGTTAATGATGTTTAAGATCAAAGTTCTTTTCATCTTTTCAAATATTTGAGGAACATATTTTTGTTCTCTAAAATTCGTTTTAACTAGAACATCTTAAAACATATTTCATAAACGGGATATTATCTAGTACAATCAAAAATCAAAATAATCTATTATACTGATGTCGACAAAAAATTCAGGAAAACACAGAATCCTTGAACTTGTAAAATTTGAAGAAAAGTTTGCAACATATCTTGAGTTAAAAAAGCAAGTTAGGAATATCGGAAGATCAACTCGAATTAAAAGAAAAATATATATATTATGTGACCTTTTTTTTAGCATAGGAGAACACTCTACCAAACGTGAAAGAGCCAAAAAAATATATGGAAAACGCATAAGCAAAAGTTAATTTAATCTCCAAACTTCTTAAAATAAGAAAAAAAAATACTTACAGCGTCTCTGACAACGAGAGAAGGCTGAGCACCGAAGTTGCATAGATCCAAACAAACCTCCATGCCGGAGTTTCCACATCCGACGACCAAAACTCTTTTTCCGGCGAAATCTCCACCGGTCTTATAGTGACTCGTATGCTTAACTATCCCCGTCGTCCCAAACTTCTCCATCCCCTCAAACCTAGGGACAACCGGCTCTGCATTCTCCCCCGTCGCAGCTACCAACCACCGGCAAACATACTCCATCATGCCATCTTTACCCACGCTCCTCACTCGCCACATCCCGAGGTTCTCATCAAACTCCGCCGACTCAACCGTCTGACCAAACTCTGGTCGTATATCGAACCTACGAGCGTAGTCCTCGAGGTACTCGATGAACTGCTGTTTTGTCGGATAAGTTGGGAAGTCAGTAGGAAAGGGCATAAGCGGAAGCTCACAGAATTGCTTCGGAAGGTGAAGACGGAGGCGGTCGTATGTCTTGAGCTGCCACAGTGACGCTATGCAGTTTGATCTCTCGAGTAACACTGAAGCTATTCCTTTCTCTTTGAGACAAGCCGCCGTCGCTAGTCCCGACGGTCCAGCGCCTACGATCACTGGTCCGGTGAAGACGCAGATGCGGCGTTGTGACGTCATCATGCCGTGGTTGGAGGACAAGTTGTCATTTGCTAGTTTACCTTCCATCTCTCTCTTCCAATCCATCAAGAAAGCTAAACCAAGAATCGTTCTCTTTTTTGTTCCTCTCTTGTTTTCTTAATTATGTATTTGTAATGTATTCTAAGTACTTATTCTTAAGAGGATACGAGAAGGGTTTGTAGTTTATAAGTGATGGTGGTGGTGACAGTATTTAAGGGCAAAGGAAAGATTGAACCATTTGACATTTAAAAGCATGGAGTAAGAATAAAAAAGAGGGATGGTAAAGAAAGGTGTTTCTTCAAAATATTTATAATTGATTTCCTGAAGAGAATAATTAATATTATGCGATGGGAATCAAAGAGGTTAGGGTTTGGATTGAGTCTGCTGAAAACGAGGGATAGAGAGATAGAGAGAGATCTTATCCAAATAAGAAGAATGAGTAAAGAGACTGAGAGATTATCGTTGATTTATGTTTTGCTGAGAGTGGAAACCGGAGGATGATCAGAGAACTACGGGTCTCTTAAATCACCATTAAAACTTATAGAAGAGGGATATAAATTGTAGTTGTGACTTGTGATGTGACTATCTCTTATATGTGTATATATTTATGTCCTTAAAATACTTAAATAGGAGTTTATATATTTAATGGAGTTCTCCTTTTTTTTCCACCTATGAGATTTTTTGTGTTCAACTCCACTTTTTGACTCTTTACCTCATTGAAATCTCAACGTTTGATAAGTAATCTTTTGATTCTCTTATGATCACTTAAATGTCTCCACAATATGAGTTTTATACAATAAAGAGTATTTGTATTTTTGTGTCTATTACATCAGTTTTCATTATATGCCTTTAACAAAGTATCATAATTTTACATTTAACAATGTACCATCTACGGTGAGCATATATATTCTAGTGATCTCAATAAAAGAAAATCTAGCCCACAACATATACAATAGCCGGCCATCCTGCAAATTTTCAGAACTTTCAATAAAGATCTAGTCCACAACATATTCAATTTGCAGTCGGTTACCCATCAACTGCTTCTTCTGCATTTTATGTCATGAATTTGTTAATGGTTTTGGGAGGAACGTTCCTCCGACAATTCGAATTCTTCTATATATTCTACGCGACTGTTTAATAACTTTTGACCTATATATTTTTTTTTAACGAATGCTAGTATGCTACAATGAAAATCAGATTATATCAAGTTTTTAAATTAAAATATAATGTTACTAGAAGCGAAAGAGAAGAAATGAACACTTATATTTTTTTTTGTCACAAAATGAACACTTATATATATAACAGAAATAAAAGTCTATTTGATAAATTAAATGTATATATAAATAAATCAATTCACAATATTTAAATCATATAGAGTCTAAAATATGTTCTAACCTCTTTTGTTTCTTATTTATTTATCTTAAACGTACCTCTTTGTTTTTAGTTTTATGCCCATTTTTTCTTTTTATTTTATCGTAAACTAGTTTAATGCCATCTTCCATAGTGTCATAATGCAATTTTTTTCTGTATATGAGCTTTATTAGTAAGTTAGTATTGAGGAAGTGTCATGCCCCGTCAGCCACATAGATCGTACACTTGGTAACTTTGTACTTCATGTGTTTTTTTCCTACACAATACCATTTTATATACATTCTTTTTCGCTCTCAATCATCGTTTTATTTGCCAAGCTTTTATTGGGTGTATATGGACATTATTATATACTTTATTATATGTCAAGGGAATTTTGCTTTCTTAAAGTATTTATATAATAATAATAAAATTAAGGTGATTGATGAGTGATAAATCATGAGTAACAGTATTAGAAATTTTGGCTTTAGTTAGAGACATTGTATAGCGCACGATTATATTTATTCATAATGTAAATATAAATGCTATAAATATTTAAATGGATGCATCATTTAAACAATTATATATGTAATTACTATAAAATTTAGTGCAACTCAAATAAATTAGTAAAGTATTACTATGGAATTATTTGCGATTGATGGATACCAGATGTTTTGTACCAACTAAAAATATCTAAAACATTAAAAAAAAACTTTTATTAAGAGGTTTTCATATGAATATCTTACAAGAAAGAGTAATTTTTTTTTACTGAGAATCTTTGAGATACCTATGAAAAGTCAATAAGAGTCATATCTTTATATATGATTATTTACAAATATTAGTTATACGAAAAATCTTCTTTGAGAACTGAAGATATGGGGTAGATTGGTTAGACTGTAGTTGTAAAGAATTTACTGTAGAATTTAGTCTGTATAATTTTGATGTAGATGTATCTATTATACATATATCAACTAAATGAGAAAATAAATAAAAAAAGATATTTCTACTGCAGTATTTTTTTGCTTTAGAAAACTTTTATTTTATTTATTTGGCTTGAGCTTTAAAAACTACATAAAACATGATTAACAATTTATTTGGTTGTATAGAGAAATTAAATCTAAACTCACTGGTTAAAGTCTAACCAATCACCTCCACATGTAGGATTGGTTACATGTATAATATTGTGAATATTTGCAAATTAAGGAAACACCAAACTATAATTGCTGTTTCACAGATACATGATTATGAACTCATACGGCAATATGAAAAACGTTTCCCATCTGGCCATATTGTAATTGAACTCTGCGGAGCTAAATACTAACGCGAGTAATTTGGTACCCTTAAAAGTAATACAAAGGATACCATATCGTACAAATTCACAGTTCACACCACAGTTTTTCTAACCTCTCCTTGGCATGCCCTTTTGCTATCTCAATGGGTTTCTCTTTGCCCTTCGATTATATATATGTGCAAAAAAATTCGTCATTTCGGATGTCACAATGAGAAATAGAGAGACTTCATTGGATGGAGATACGAGTGGAGTAAAGATCCCTAAACTAGACAAATACACACACCTAATCCGTTTTGTTTATGTGGCCACTTTTCGAGCGTAAACTTAACTAATCAAATAACATCACCTACCATACCCTGTAGAACCTTGGACATGTGTATGTTATACATATTTTTTTTTTTGGAAAGGATGTTATACATATTTTACGATAATATTTACACAATACATGAGATATAAAGTTTTTGTTTGCTCTGTCCTATGATTCATAAATAAATTTAGCGATATTATTTAATCAGAGATGAACTAGTATAAATACTGATGTCGTATAGTATTTTATTTTATTTCTATAAGATAATTAGTATTTTGTACAGTTTATATATCACTATACTCTTAAAAAGACATATATCTATCGTATGGTATTTTATTTTTGAAAAGATATCTTTTTTTTATTAAACAGAGATATCATGATCTTCACAGAAGTGGGTCCAAATTAGTCACATATTTACAGCCTACATTTTTAGCCTACAAGTTGATCTTTTGTTCCTGGCAATACCGAAATGTTAAGATATCAAAATCAAGGTTCAAGATTTTTTATTTTATTTTAGACTTAAGGTTCAAGATTTTTTTACTAATGCTTTAAACTTGGTTATATATTTCGTGGACATTATATGGTAACATTTATATCTATAATGCATTGGATACGTACAATTTTTTTTTTTAAATAGCTCTTACGTCAGACTTTTTAATTAGACATTATAAAATTCTTAAGAAATAAATGTTATATCTTAAAAATATGTTTCTATTACTATATAACATGATTTAAATGTGTATGTATTGTATGTTGCTGAAAAAGGATACTGAAAATAAAGTTCGATATAAATCAATAAGGCAAAATATAAAACAACATATAATCAAGCTGATATCTGAAAAGGCCATGGGAACTGACTTAAGTATGAGATCGATAAAAGGTATAAAGGAGACATATTAGTAGGCTTTGGAGTGCCTATAAGGCTATATGTAGCCTAGGCGTTAGAACTTTCTTCACGCATTATTTAAACCATCATCTATAAAAATTTACTTATGCGATCGGTGTCATAAAACTACACTAAAACGATGATATTGCTTAACTTTTTGGTAATCTAAGCTCTCTCTCCAATTTAGAATATTTAGGATAGTGGATATGTGGAATTGAGGTTGTCACATGCTCTTCTACGGAATTGAGTTTTCACGTTACCAATTTTTTTTGTGGTCTTCAATTCCTTGATCAAAGGCTTCGTTGAGGTCATGGACCGTGATGCTATCGATGCATTGTCCAGGTTAAATTTGGATAATGGCAACAATATTTCATACCACTAGCTAGACTCAATTTTTGTGATAAGCTTAATCAACTATTTATAAAAAACAAATACAATTAAGATGGAACTATCGGTAATCACAAGCCCACTCAGCTCCACTTATCTAATAATATCCCTTTTTATTTCTGCTCTCGAGACATTCGTGGGGAAGAATGACTTCTGGCTATTTAAAACAATATTTAAAGGGAATTTCACGCTGGCCGGTTATTTGCTTTTCTTATAATATGATAAAGCAAAGGAAAAACAAAGTGATGAATAATTAATCGTGCTTAATTTTCTAATAGCAATGGGGTAGCTAATAATTACCCAATCTGTCTAATGATTATAAGTTTAAGTGGGGTTGTGACTTAGAAGTAAGCAAAGTTAGAATTCTAATTAACATGATGAAAGAACATACAAGCGTAACTAAAAACAAATATGTGTCACTACAAGAAAACGTGGCGTTAACGACCAATGTTAACGACTACAGATTCGTGGTCGTTATTTTGGAACCACTTTACGACCAACTTACGACTAAAGCACAATTGGTCGTAAATTGGTCGTAAAGTTACAACTAATACATGTAGTCGTAAATTAGTCGTTCATCAAAGACTAATTTACTACCAATGGTAGCATTGATAGTAAATTGGTTGTTTATTAATGACTAATTTACGACCAATAGTACATTATGCCATAAACTTGAAACCCTAAACCCCAAACCTCAAATATCATATCCCAAATATCATAAGTTTTATACACTTTCATACTCAAAATACAAAGTTTTATTTTTTAAACAAAATTTCATATATAATTGAGCAAAAATGATGATAAGTTATATATAATTTGAAATGCAATATCAAGAGTTTAATAATAGTAAAACACAAATGTTCTAATATAATGAAACTTGATCACTCGTCATCAGAAACATTATCCACTTCATCATTTTCTTCAAATTCATCTTTGTTGGCTTCGAACGTTTTATATCTTCTGGAAGTTCTTCATATCCCGGATTATGTTCAATAATAGTAAAATACAAATGTTCTAACACAAATAAGTAAGAAAATGATGAAATGGATGATGTTTCTGATGACGAGTGATCAAGTTTCATTATGTTAGAACATTTGAGGTCATGAGGTTTGGGGTTTGGGTTTCGAGTTTAGGGTATAATGCATTATTGATCGTAAATTAGTCATTAATGAACAACCAATTTACGACCAATGACACGTGTGGTCGTAAATTGGTCGTTCATTAAAGACTAATTTACTACCAATGGTGGCATTGGTAGTAAATTGGTTGTTTATTAATGACTAATTTACGACCAACAGTGCATTATGCCATAAGCTTGAAATCCTAAACCCCAAACCTCAAATATCATATTCCAAATATCATAAATTTTATACACTTTCATATCCAAAATGCAAAGTTTTATTTTTAAACAAAATTTCATATATAATTGAGCAAACATGATGATAATAAGTTATATATAATTTGAAATGCAATACCAAGAGTTTAATAATAGTAAAACACAAATGTTATAACATAATGTAATTTGATCACTCGTCATCAGAAACATCATCCACTTCATCATTTTCTTCAAATTCATCTTCGTTAGCTTCGAACGTTGTATCTTCTGGAAGTTCTTTATATCCCGGATTATGTTTAATAATAGTAAAACACAAATGTTCTAACACAAATAAGTAAGAAAATGATGAAGTGGATGATGTTTCTGATGATGAGTAATCAAGTTTCATTATGTTAGAACATTTGAGGTCATGAGGTTTGGGATTTGGGGTTTGGGGTTTTGGTTTCGAGTTTAGGGTATAATGCATTATTGGTAGTAAATTAGTCATTAATGAACAATCAATTTACGACCAATGACACGTGTGGTCGTAAATTGGTCGTTAAATAAAGACTAATTTACTACCAATGGTGGCATTGGTAGTAAATTGGTTGTTTATTAATAACTAATTTACGACCAATAGTGTATTATGCCCTAAATTTGAAACCCTAAACCTCAAACCCCAAACCTCAAATATCATATCCCAAATATCATAAGTTCTATACATTTTCATACCCAAAATACAAAGTTTTATTTTTTAAACAAAATTTCATAATTGAGCAAACATGATGATAAGTTATATATAATTTGAAACGCAATACCAAGAGCTTAATAATAGTAAAACATAATTATGTTAGAACATTTGAGGTCATGAGGTTTGGGGTTTGGGTTTCGAGTTTAGGGTATAATGCATTATTGGTCGTAAATTAGTCATTAATAAACAACCAATTTACGACCAATGACACGTGTGGTCGTAAATTGGTCGTTCATTAAAGACTAATTTACTACCAATGGTGGCATTGGTAGTAAATTGGTTGTTTATTAATGACTAATTTACGACCAATAGTGCATTATGCCATAAACTTGAAATCCTAAACCCCAAACCTCAAATATCATATCCCAAATCTCATAAGTTTTATACCCTTTCATACTCAAAATACAAAGTTTTAATTTTTAAACAAAATTTCATATATAATTGAGCAAACATGATGATAAGTTATATATAATTTGAAATGCAATACCAAAAGTTTAATAATAGTAAAACACAATTATGTTAGAACATTTGAGGTTATGAGGTTTGGGGTTTGGGTTTCGAGTTTAGGGTATAATGCACTATTGGTCGTAAATTAGTCATTAATAAACAACCAATTTACTACCAATGCCATCATTGGTAGTAAATTAGTCTTTAATGAACGACCAATTTACGACCAAATGCACCTTTAGTCGTAAATTGGTCGTACATTTACGATCATTGTACAACCATTAGTTTTTATTTGGTCGTACATGTACGACCAATTTACGACCACCCGTAAAATTCTATATATACCCATCGCATAGCCATTTGGTTGCACACTTACATCTCACTTCCCTCTCCCTTACAACCAATCGACTTCTCTCTCTAGGTATTTTTTTTTTAGTTCTAGGTGGTTAGTTAGGTGATTAGATTAGGTTTGGAATTAGTTTAGGATGTAATTAGTTTAGGTTTGGAATTAGTTTAGGATGAAGTTAGATTATTTGTTTTAGATTATTTTTAAATAATTATTTGATTTTTTTTTAACCATCCATGTTTTTTTTCAGATTGACGATATTGTTTGGCTAGCGGTAGAAAGAGACTTAGAAACCGAGGGACCTCATATGGGAATACCTTTCTCGGTGAGACGTCGGATCCATCAGCTTCTACCTCCCGCTCTTCAGACAATGTCCCCGAGAGCCAAACTCATTTTTAATTATTTTGTATTTTGAATATTTTAATTTCATGAATGTTATATATTATGTTTTATGGAATTTATCAAATTTGTATTTTTTTTTTAACTTTATGAATTTTAATTATTTAATTATTTTTTTATTTTATTTAAATAATTTAGTAATTAAATTTTACTGTGCGTTGTAAATTAGTCTTAAACTAACGACTCAGGTATATATAATCTAGATGTAAGGTAGTCGTTAATTTATGACCATTTTACCTCTACGTCGATGTACTTTAGTCGTAAAATCATGACTAATTTACATCTAATATACGACCATATTTTACGACTAATTTACGACTAAAATTGTACATCTGATTTACGACTAATCCTCGTAGTCGTAAATATACGACTGATTTACGATCAAATCTCTGAGTCGTAAATTTACGACCAATGTACGACCAATTGGTGATTACGACCAGCGTTTAACGACCAATCACAATTGGTCGTAATTTGGTTGTAAATCTCTTTTAACGACCAATTTACTACCAATTCTGTTGTCGTTAAAGTCATGTTTTCTTGTAGTGTGTGTAAGATGTTATCATCAAATATACAGCCATGGAAATGCATTTTTCGTATTATTAAAATTCTAAGGAGCCAATTAAGAGAAATAATCTAGAAATATGGGATTTTTTTTCACAATATTCCCTTCTGCAATAAATAACAATATGTTGTCACGTTGGCATTTACTTGAAAATGCAATTGAAGAGTGAAAAAACATTTCTCAATTCTACTATTACAAAACTAATTTAGTCCGCGTACAAAATCTGGTATATTTCGCAAGTCCGCTTTTCGAAATTCTTTTGAACCGGTTGCCATTCTCCACCATCAACAAAGATCATGAAAAGATAAAGTTTTCCTTGTTATCTCAGATGCCAGAACTTTCCGTTCTTTCTAGAATAGAAGGCTTTTGATGAACTCCACAGAACTTAAAACTATCACTGTCTATGAAATGCTTGAATTTCATAGACGGTGGAAAGAGAAAGAGATTTCGAACATTTAAACTGGTGAAGATGCCAAGAACTCGAACTGTACACTTGCCTCCATCGCCAATTCGGATCCAAAAAGACGGGCTTGCAAACACCACCACATATCGTCTGATATAGTATCCGAACCTGCACACAATATAGCCAACTCACCCTGCCACAGAAAAACAAACGAACCTCTATGACATTAGGATGTGCTAATTGGCCAAGCATTGACACCAATAGGCAAAGAGCACCCACACCAAACTAACAACACTTTCTGCTATTGAGAACCGAGAGCACTTTTCTGTGACCACAATGTCACATTCCGGTGTCAAAAAAAGCAAGAAACATAAAGACCAAGGACACACATACGATGAACATGACCGTCACCATTCACCGAAATAACCAAAAAGAGAACCACACAGGAGGATCAACAGTGATGAAAGCCATTGAAATGTCATGAAGAAAGCCATGGACGACTTCTTCCAAACAACCCACATAACTCTTGCAAATTGGAACTATATTTGGGCACCATCTACTAATGCATACCTCAATCCATGACCCACCTCTGAGGAAGTGGAAATCTTCGGAGCTCACACGACAAAAGAGAGAGGATAAACCCTCCTCGACACCGAAGAGAAACGCTAAACCCTTTACTGCAGCATGAAAACACCAAAACTAGAGCCTTCGTAGAGCTGAAACTTCACACCATCGTAAGGAGTAGCGAGAGCCAAGAGATCACATCAAAATTGAAAAACCGAGATCCACTTTGTGAACCCTCAAAGCCGACCACTACCATCCGAGTAAAATCTAAATAATCTTAGTAAAAATCTAACGGCTAGTAAAATCTATGTTTATATTCTAACTTAAGGTGAATCCACGTATCTACTTGACCATTATCTGAATATTTTTTTATTAAGATTATTTAAATTTTGTTCCGGAAGGAAAGGTGGAAAAAATTATGAAGCTGGAAAATTTACCCAGCATTCCTTCCAAATAAAATCTAAATAATTTAAAAAAAAAATATCTAGATAATGGTCAAGTGCATACATGGATCCAGTTTGAATTGTTAAGAAATAAGTGTTGCTTCGTAAAGTTTCTAAGAAAATCGTATACGAAAGTCATTCTTGGATGTTAGTAAGCAAAATAAATGTATAATTTTTTTAAGAACTTATATCCCTCATACGAAAGTCATTCTTGGATATTAGTTAGCAAATTAGATGTGCAATTTTATAAGAATTTATATCACATGCCTCCATGTATTACAATCCATATCTAACATTTACATATTCTTACGTAAATGCTTTTATATTGTACATAAATCATGATAAAATATTTATATTAAGTTTATTCAACCCTCCAATCATTTTCTGTTCTGTATCATTTGCTACTTCAAAATCATTTTAGATCATTTCTCTTGATTTATTATCCTTTTTAGTATATCCAGGAAAAAAATATATTTAAGAGATGTTTTTATCAGTGAATAATAAAAAGGAACCATTCTGCATATTTAAACTAAGAGAGATTACTTTTTCAAAATATTATAAACATAATGACCAAAGACAATCTTCTTTAGCCTTTATGTTCCATCAGATATCATGCAAACACATAATGCTGAATCTGTTCGATAAAGACATGCCTTTTTAGGAGAACAAAACTTAAAACTTAAACTTAAAGAGGAAAACATTTAAAGATATTAAATAGGGATAATTGTTTTACCACAAAAAAAAATAGGGATAATTGGTGTATATTCGTAAAGAAGTAAAGAATGAAAAAAGTAACCATTCTACAGTGCCAATCCTTAGATGTGACAAAGTTGCGACCAATTAAACATAATATTTTTATGGATGTAAATATATTTAAAGTACATTTTATTTATTTAAAATACAATTTTACAAATTTTTAAAAATAAAATATGAATAAATGAAAGTAGTCGCAGCGTCAATCAAACGAACAACTCAAAACAGCGTCATGCGTCTGCGTCATGCGGCTGTGTCAATTGCCTGCGTCTTCGAAACGAATAACAATCAGCGTCAGCGTCGGTGTCGGTGTCGGCGTCAGCGTCGGCGTCAACCAAACGAACATCAGATAAACGAGTTTGACACAGCCGCTGACGCCGACGTCGACGCTGACGCTGAAACCGGCGGCAACCAAACGAACAGGGCTATATTAGCATTGATAGCGTGTGCGCGTGTGGATGCCAAGTGAAAGAAAAAGCCATGTACTTGATTCTTTCTATCAAATTTAACCCTTTTCTAATAGAATAGAACCTAAAATAGTATTTTTCCGTCTTCTTAGATCAGTTTAGTAACTGATAGGGGTAGAAGGAAAATTATATACAACAGTGGTGGATTAAGGGATCTTAGTATTGGTACGTTAAAGAAGAAGAATATACAGTAGGAGGAGGAAAAGAACACTACAAGGAAAATAGGTTTCGATAGCAATATAGGATAACGTTTTTTCGCGTTTCTCGTATGGTTGACATACCTATTAATTATAAATAGTGTTAGTATATTTGAATACGCTATGATAGAATAATTTTTTTGAAAATGCTATAATAGCGTATTTTTAATAGCACATAATTAAAAACACTATGTCTGCCGTTTTGAATCCCTAACCCTAAACGACTTTTTAAACCCCAAACTATAATGAGATGTTGGATATCTAAAACCCATTCGATATAATTGTTCTTGATCGATAACCTAGTTATAACTGATTTTCCCGCTAGAACCACAACGCCCGACCTGCCAAATCGATGTCTCATGGATTGACGATAGCATGGTTAGTGGTCTAGGGTGGATCTATAAAGATCAAATGGGAGTTGAGAGATTTGGACTACAAGGATGTCGAAAGAGTTTATCAGCCCTACACGCAGAGATGGAAGGACTCATTTGGGCTTTATCTTGTTTACGACAGCTACGGTGCACATCGATCCATATGGAGACAGATTGCTCCGATCTGGTGGATATGGTGGCCAACCCTACCGATTGGCCGGCTTTTGCCTCCGAACTAGCCTCGCTCCACCTTCTACGAGCCGGTTTTTTGGAGTTCAGCATAGCCCGTATTCCCAGGACTAGTAATGTGCGTGCAGATTCTCTGGCCAAGGAAGCTAGGAATAGCGGTTCTCTGTTTTCCCACATAGATCAGACTCAGTCGGACATAGCGTCTCTTCGGAACGACTCATGCCCGCCTACCACTTGATCTTAAAGATGGGCGCCGACAAAAAAAAACTGATTTTCATTACACAAACCTAGTTATAACTGACTTTCATTACGAACGGATCTTGTGATCAAGTGGCAGTGGAAGAGTCTGGGACGCTAACTCGTTTTAGTTTCGATCATTTTGCTATGCGAAATTCGCATTGTTCTGTTCACCTAATATGAATATGAATCAATGCTTTAAGACTCATTTGAATGTCATAAAAAACGAGTTCATTCGCAGACTTCCGATTCCCCTGAATTGAATTAAATTCAACTTGGTTAAAAATTTAATTTCTCAAAAAAAAAAAAAACTGACTTTCATTACACAATCAATAACATATAATATTCAGAATTATTTTTGGATTTGATACCATGTAAATCATGTTAATAAATTTACAACTCAGTATCCCTTGAGAATGAATGAAGTGACTCATATGTCTCATTAGTAAAATTTAATTGAATGAATAGTAATTAACGCATGTTCTTAAATTCCCTAACTCCTAAGTATTGAGAAAAAGGTCCTCAATAAAATGGATTTGTTGCATACTAGTACGGTCAACTTACAAGATAGAAATGAAAAATACAATTGCGGTGAGCGTGGATCGAACACGCGACCTTCAGATCTTCAGTCTGACGCTCTCCCAACTGAGCTATCCCCGCTTTGTGACGTATACAATACACTAATGTATTAATGATATTCAAAAACGCTTCAGGTGCACTCTAGTAGAAACTCAGAACTTCTGTGAAGCTGAAAATGGCAATACAAGATACATGTAGTAAGAAGAAGTATAGTCAAGAGTATAAAGTCTTGGTCATGTGGATAACGTTATGAAACCTTTCTTTTATTTCATAGCAGTATGAAAGACAATTATATGATTGTACTGTAGAATATCCCAAACGATAGAACATCCGTCTTACTATGATCTCACATCACATCTTGTTTTGTCATAAAAGTATTGTGATAACGAGTTTGATTCCTTATGACTAGACTCGCTTGACTCAATGAATTAAGGTGATTTTACTCGTTTGAAACGATTCGACGTTAGTTAAAACACCAAATCGTAGTTCACGTACAAAAGATCCCGATCTAGAACGATCTTGTCCAGAGATCAAACAATTTGTGAACTACTCTGTTTAATACTCGATACTCTGCTTCTCTACTAGCCAGCTCTCCTCTTTCGATTAGTCGTTGGTATTTGGTATGGCTCCAACAGACTTCAAACGACGACTCTAACAAACTCCTTCCTCCAATCCTTAGCTTCCACGTACCCGAGCCGTTGGTATCACTCCAACAGACTCATTTGCGTATTCATGTAACATATTGTCGTTGTAGATTTGAAGTAACCGATGTATGTTAAAATTTTACTCAGAAAAATAACTATTGTCTTTAGTTGATTCTCTCTTGTTGTGAGAATACAAGGTACTCCCATACTTCATTTTTCAATCTTGGACTTCTCAATCTTTGCTGAGACGCAAACTTAATTCAAGATATTTTCCCCATATATTAGAAGCACTAAGAAAAGAAAAACTCGGTGACATCTTAGTAGGAATGAGTTGTATCAAAGAAGATTTGCTCGTGAAAATATTCCAATGGAGGTCCAAAAACTAGTAAGCCAAAGATGTTTTTAATCCTTTGGGATATTCTTACAATGCAAAAATGGAAAAATGACAGTTTTCATAAAAAAAGATAGACGATAACACCAAAAACACCGTTTCACTAGATAAAGAGAGCTGAAGGTAACACAGACAATTCCTCATTCCAGCTTGATGCGGTCCATGTCGTTTATCACACCTTCAAGCTGCACAATAAGAAGAAGAAAAAAAACAGTTAGATTCTTATCATGTCTGCTATTTATGCGTGCGCCTGTGCCTGTGCAGTGTGCACACACATCTTAGATTCAGTTTGCATACCTTTGCAATCTGCCGCAAGAAGAAATCTCCATAACGCTTTGCAGGTTTTGATTCCACAACGTAGATCATGTCCTGCAGTTATTACACCAATCTTTAGATTTACGTCTAGAACCAAAAGCACCAGTCAACTAAAGATATTGAAAAAAGGTAGGAAAAACATACATTGTTGATGTAGAAATCAATGTCTGCATTAGAGATGATCTTCCCATCAGAACCAACTGAATGTGTCTTGTGCTTGTATGTTAACAATATGGTCCTGCGTGTTTAAATTAGTAAATGTCAAAGAAAGAAAAAAAAAGGTACATTGCTAAGAGACTTTTTAGTTAAAGTTCCTCACCTTAGAGTTGGTTCATCAACTTCCATGTAGTTTGCGAGCTTAGCAAGAGAGATGGAGGAGTAAACTTTAAGGAACGTCCTCACTCCTGACAACAGCTGCTGCTGCTTCACCTCATAAAGGAACATCTTCAACTGAAGCCTGTACGCATCCTGAGAGATGACACAAGCAGCCTGTTAAACACACAAGTCTTCTTCATAAAATGTTTAAAAAAAAAGTCCAGTTAGTAACCTGATTGTAATTGACAAGAGGCTCCTCGAAACTTGGTGCGGAAGGGGTGATGAACTTGGGGCATGCGTAAGAGAAGAGCTCATCATAGATACCAAACGCCTCATCGTCGTACCTCTGCATCCTCATCATCTTCTCACCGTACTTCTCACGCAACTGAGAGTTGACAGACTCGTCAACGAGCTTCGTCTGAGGGCAGAGGGAGAGGCAAACCGCAAGCAAAGCATACATCTGCTCATTCTTCTTCAGCAACTGCTCATACTGAGGCGACTTCTGATGGTACTGCTTCGTCTTGTAAATGTAGAGGAGGATCTTGTTGAACTCACGAACCGCATCCACGTACCTTCTCAGCATGAGGTTGGCGAATCCATAGTGATAAATAGTAGCGATGTGGCACCCAATGACACTGGTGTAAACACCTTGCTGAGTGATGTCAATGGGCTGAAGCCACTTGAGACCAGTATGGTAATCACCCAAGAGGCAGTGAACACGCAGCAGACCGACCATGCTGAAGTAACCAAGGACCTTCAACACGTTGCTTCCCCCGCTGTAATCATACCCGTCGGTGGCGGTGAACTGCTCGAGTCCTTCCTTCTCCTGCTCAAGAATCTGGATGATGGTGGACTTCTCCACAAGCGCTTGCAAGAAGTTGAGCACACCATACACATTCCACGCCTGAGAGAGATAAGTGTTTTGTTAAGTAGCAAATGAAAAGCTATACCTTATTGAGAAGAAACAAACAAGAAAAATAAATAAATAAATAAAATACCTTGTCGTTCTGTTTGAGGAGTGCAATCTCCTGCTCTGTTTTGTTCTTCATCTTGGCTCTGTACTGACAGAAGCTTTGGAACTGATACACAAACTCGTCCACCATGTCCCACAACCACTGGTTCGGTAGCTGCATATTCACTACACCGTGCAACACCACCTACACATTCAGACAACCATAACAAAATAAAGAGATAAACTTTCGAACATTACTAAATCAAAAGAATCTTAATTTAACCTAATCAAACACCAAACCCTAGTTTATACCGAGACAAATCTAAATCAGACAGAAACAACCAAACAAACACCTGAAACAGGCTGCAGTAGTTATCATAGGAATCAATCCTCTGCTTGAGCGTCGGAGACAGCCTCGCGTACAAGTGTCGGAACCACATCTCGCGGTACAAGAGACAGAACACGTGATCGTTGTCCACGTAAGGAGCAATGGCTTCGACGGAAGGCCAGGGCGTGTCCTTGAACAGGCGCTCGGACAGGGTCTGGAACGAGGTCTCGCACATCTGGTGGATCTCGTAGACGTTCTTCTCCCTGATGTGTCTGTACATGTGGACCACGAAGGACTTGACGGAGTCCGGCACGAAGTTCGGGTCGTAGACGGCGTCCTGGCCGCCCTGACGCTGAACGTCGTCGTAGTTCGTCGGAGCGTCTTCGAAGTCGTAGGTGGTCGTCATGGCTTTTTTTTTGGCAGAATCGACCTTCTTCTCTCGTTGCTGATGAGCTGAGGAATGAGACGAGAGAGAGACGGAAAAGAGGAGATGGAGACGAGAATGTTAAAGCTAGGGCTTACTAAAGAGATTGATAACCGGTTTACTTTGGTCTAATTGAAATTGATTAGTTTAATTTATACCGGAAATAAATAAATAAAAAGTAGACCGGTTTATTCTTTTCTAACTATAGAAGCTTCACGCCGTGAAAGATCTCATCTCATCGCCGTTTGTTTCTTCTCTCTCTCTCTCTCTGTCGCTTCAAGGTAAAAGCTTCATTGATTCTTCTTGATTTTCGCAATTCGCGTCCTTTCATATGATATGACTTCGTTTCTAGGCATCAAAGTTTCTCCATTTGCTGATGATTTGTGTAGATCTCAAAGTAGAGAGATTGATACTTTACCCTTAGGTTAATACGGATTTGCGTTTAGTTGATCCCTGTGAAGTAATTTTAATGGGTTACTGTGCTGGGTTTTGCTAAAAAAATCTCATCTTGTTGAAAGATTTAAGTTTGATTTTTGCAGTTGGCGTGATCGACTTCTTTGTGCAAATTGTGCATCATTCAGACATGCAGGTTTCACCTTTTTGTCTTGTCTCTATTACCAATCTGTGTCGTGTTGTGTAGTAGATATAGTAGCTTCTAAAATCTGGGTTTAATGTATTAGCAATCACGAGCTAGACTGTTCAAGGAGTACAAAGAGGTTCAGCGAGAGAAAGTAGCTGATCCTGATATTCAATTGGTCTGTGATGATACCAACATTTTCAAATGGACTGCACTTATCAAGGTTCTGTCATTGAAGCATTTCCCTTTTTAAAGCTTTGGTTTGTCTTTTAAACAGGTCTGTATCTTTTTTTTCAGGGACCATCGGAGACTCCTTATGAAGGCGGAGTGTTTCAGCTTGCATTTGCTGTTCCTGAACCGTATCCTCTGCAGCCTCCTCAAGTGCGGTTCTTGACCAAGATATTCCATCCCAATGTGCATTTCAAGGTAAATAGAAAACATTGATGTGAATGAATCTCCGGCGGAAGAGTGTTTCTTAATGTCCGTTTTTGTGTTCTGTAGACTGGGGAAATATGTCTTGACATATTGAAGAACGCCTGGAGCCCTGCGTGGACGCTTCAGTCGGTGTGTAGAGCTATCATAGCATTGATGGCTCATCCTGAGGCAGACAGTCCTCTCAACTGCGACTCAGGTACAAGCTCTAGTTAGTTTTCATGTTCGACGCACAGTGCTTTTAACTTCAAATTTGATTTGATCTTTATGGATTTTTCTTTTTGTTTGGGGTTTTTGCAGGAAACCTTCTAAGGTCTGGGGATGTCAGAGGCTTCAATTCAATGGCACGCATGTACACACGCCTCGCCGCTATGCCCAAGAAAGGATGATCCTCTCTTTGCTTTCTTTTCGGGTTATTACTCGTTTTCTGTGAAATGTAGTGAAAAATGATTTGGGAAAACGAATACATTATTAACAATTCATATGTGTAAGGCTGCAAAAGAGATGTTTCTTCTTGAACATGGTTTACAATGTTATTGCTGATACATGGTCCACCGGTTGTAATAAGAAGTGATGTCTACTTTTAAAGAGGTTTTTAACTCGCAACTAGCATTGACCAAAAAGAAACAAAAAAAAACTTGTAACTAGCAAATTAGGTAACAATTTTATTTAAGTAAACACAAGTTACTCAAAATCTGCACGCCAGCGCATGAATAATAGTTAATCTAATCTGATCTTCCTATATAAACTTTAAAACAATTGTTACATGAACATATGTTAAGAAGGAATAATAAGTTCCCTAAGCATTACCCACAACTCGAGTCTCGAAGGCCTTGCTCTTCATCTGGTAGTTCTTTTCTACTTGGATTTGTGTTGGTTTTGATATTTGTTCCTGCTTAATCATCAATGTCTTAGTTTAGCACATCTCCCAGCTCATAAATTTTTTTTAACAAGGATACGGTCTCTCAAGCGATTAATCAGCTTACCTTTTATGCTCCCACGGTTTGAGAGCTGAATGAGAAAGTCCCTGAAGCTCGACAAGATCTGTCTTTCTTTCTCTAAGTAAATCTCCGAGCTTGTGTCTACGTCTTCTTTCTCTTGGCTTGCTTTCACTCGGGCAGATGTCTCTTTCTCTGATGTGATCACATGTTCATCATCACACATCAATGCACGTGTTGCTGGAGACATAGGTTTCTCGTCCATTCTGGTAGAATCAAGGACACAATCAGGAGAGTCATTGAACTCATTAGCATCTCTCTGGGCTGGATCAAGGGAGGGGTCTTTCTCATGTTTCCTCCTTTTTTCTGTTTCACATTTGACGCCACATATTAGAAATTCTATTAATCTTATTATATCCTCCTCTGTATCTAACATGATGAGTATGTACCTGTATATTTATTTTCTACATCTAACGATTTTGTGACCAAAAGCGTACATAGGTCTCTGACATGACGCGGCTGGATAGTATTCGACAGAGAAGACCTATAGAAGTAAACATTCAGGTAAATGCTTAAGAGTGTTGAATGTGGATGTCATACAAAGGAAGGAGTTGATATCGCCAACCTGTAAGTACATGTGGGAGGTCCAGACACCGCTTTGTTGTTCGGGATTGAAAACAGAGACGTGTCACCATTCCTCATAACGCGATTTAGCTAGTTGGAACAGGAAACACACACAAAAGAATTATGCTTTAAATAGAAGAAAGTGAAACATCGACATGTTGAGGATTATAGCGTGGAAATTTTACCGCCTGATTTTGGACAAGGTGAGGAACAGCAGACGAAGCGTCCTTGCTCTTTCTCTTTCTTGATTCAGGAGTGTTGAGGAAACCAGAGGTGGAGACGGCGCGGTTGAGAGCCGCGTTGGTCGTCTGTTGTAAATAGGTTTCAGAGACATGGTTGTGCGATCCATGAAGAAGGGCATGTCTTTCTTCGCTTCCTTCAAAGTTCTTGCAATCTTGACATCTACAGTTCTCAGAACATAGGACATTGGCCTGGTAACACTCGCAGTACTTCTTGAGGCATCCTGATTTCTTGCAGTGGCATCCTTTGCTGTGCTTCCCCAGAATCAGGAGTTGGCGCACATCCTCCTACAAAGCCGTTTTTGAGATATTAAAAAGATATTAAAAAGCTATTAAAAAAAAACTTTGTGGAGACCAAAGTATTACTTTTAAGTAACAAGATCACACAGACCTGCAAATCAGTAATTCCATGAGGACTACCAGCAATCTTAGGCTTGAAGGCATCAGGATTGCGCTCTAAAGTCCCCGTGATGGCCTCTTGTCTAGCGGTCTCATTCTCCAAATTGTTGCTACAATTCACACAGTTGCAACCATCACAATACGATCCCGACGCAAAGCATTCACAATACCTGTACACGCATAACATCAACCTTCAAAATTCAAAAAAAAAAAAAAAAAAATCTATTGTCTAAGTCATTAACTAAGTCTCTTTTATCATCCCCAAAAATTACAATGCTTTTAAAATAAACATTGATACTTACAGCTTCAAGCATCTAGAAGCTTTACAGTTGCAATGCTTCTTCTGCTTGTTTGGAGTCCCATCCTTGGACTCAGCTTCCGTTGTCGTCTGCTGCCCTCGTGGTGTCAAAGGTTCTTGCTTGCTTCATACACACACAATCAAATAACAACTAAATCAGATATTTCGAAATCAAAAAATTTGAAAAAAAAACTATATAATCAACGACTTTTTTTTACCACCTCACTCGAGACTTCCCCAATGGAGGATGACTAAACCGATGAACCGGAGGTTTCTGAGGCGGTGGCGTGACATCTTCCGTCGCTGGTGGCTGCGAAGATCTAACCGGAGAACGCGGCGGCTGTTCCACCGACTTCACCCCTAACTCATCCGTACCTGAAGGCTCCTGAGAAGACAAGTCCTCATCTCTCTGATCTCCCCGAGAAGATTGCGAATCGATAACAGAACGCGGCTCACTTCCCTGAGAAGAAGAATCCATCATCTTCGTTTCCACAGCCGCCGCAGCCGCCGCCGGGGCCGAGAAATCCAATTGGCGCGCCAATGGATTCCGGTTAGAACTCAGATCATGATCCGATTTCTCCATTCAGATGAAAAGTTTCAAACGGAGGAGGGGGCAGAGAGATTTTGGTGTGCTTCTTCAGCTGAAGAGGTTTATTTATTTTCAAATCGAATGAATCCTTTGTTCTTCTTCGTCTCTAGGGATGATATTATTTGAAAAAAAAAGAAAAAATTGAATGTTTGATGACCGAATCTAACGGCTGAGATTCGATTTGAAAAATCAACGGTTTGGATCGTTCGATCTAGGTTTTCTTGAGGATACTAGCGGAATTTGGCGCTAACGGTGACTCTCTGATTGGTATTGTGAGAAACCGTTTTATACATCACCTAGATCTCACATAGATTCCCAAAATTTATATTAAACTAACAACATTACAATAAATGAATACCTTAATATTTTTATTTATTAACTAAAAATATTAATTATCATTTAAAAACTATTTAAAATATATCTTAAATTTTGAGATACTTTTTTATGTCATAAATTTGTTACTTTCCTACAACTCATGTAAGATTTTTGTAATGAGATGCTCTAGCTGTTTTAAGAAGATAGAAGTTTTAGAGATTTTTATTTGTTTAACAGATGAAAATTTTGTGTTTTCAATATAAAGCTTGTTTTTTTTTTACTCATATTATTATCACTTAAATAATTAATATTAAAATAAATTGAACTACAGTATTTTGAAAATTATGGTATTAAAGAAGGTTTTTTGGTATTATAAATTTATCATTTAAAATGTGTAAAAACCTCAAAAGTAAAAGAGAGAACTGTCGTCTATAACCATTTAAGCATTTAAATAGCTCTGTGAAAGGCCATAAATAGAAAGGCATGTATAGTAATAAACCAATAATGTTAGGAATCAAAATTACTGAAGTGAAGCTAACGAGGGTTCTGTCTACTGAGTGCTGCTAATAAGTTAACACAAAGGAAAAATTTGGCGACTGAGTGGTATGCTTATTGTTTGATACCTACAAAACAGAGGGCAACTTCGGCTTGTGCCTGAAGCTCTTCAAGAACCTTCACAACTTTCTCACGGCTAAACTCAATTTCACTCTCGTCTTTAAGCATTTTCCGCACTCTTCATGCCCACCACCAACAAACAGAGAGTAAGTAATCCAATCTATAGTGATACTGTATCAGTTACTTGAATTAAGTGAGATACAAACCTGTGTACAGTGGATGTGTCTCCATGTCCGGTACAAACTATAAACATTGCATTTGTGGGTAATGCAGCGTGAAGGGCACTGACTCTTTCATCCATCTTCTTTAAGATCTCCTTCGTTTCAAGTGAAGCCTTGCTTTTGCGGCGTTTCTTGAGGTCTGTATCATCGCTACATGTCAGCAATGAGATCTTCTCTGCTAGTCTGGAATTTAGTTTCTCTGGATCATCCGCTCTGCTCTGGAAATGTGTATTTAGTTCTGAGAATTGTGTCCAAACGAATTGTGACCCCTTCTTCTTTACCTAGAAGATACAAACACACACACACATGTATGAATATGACAACAACTACAACTTCAAAGGCATGGATGGATTCATTTTTACAAGGTAGTTTATTACCTCCTTAATGGCCTTTGAAAGTGCTTCGTCATCAGAAGAAACTGGAACTGAATTTGACGACTCAGAAGCATATCGCTTTACGGTGTTCATACTGTCTACAATACAAGTGGTTTTCCCGCTCTCGTTTAAGATGTCAAGGAGCTTCTTCCTTGTCATTTCCGGTGGTGAGCCAAAGTCAGGTCCTAGAGGAAGCCAAACAACGAAAATCACTTTCAAAGGATACAAAACAAAAGAACAAGATTTAATCTCTTTACCATATTTTATCTTCATTAGTGCCAAATCCATGGCTGCCTTTGCATCCTCGACGCTGTCATGTCCCGATTCAGACATCTGTATCTCTCTAGCGAGAAACTTTTTCGTTAAAACACGAAGTTTAGGTTTATAAGACCCAGACCGTGGATGCTTGTATAGCACTGCAGTGTCAATCACCAGGTTATGAGAGATCTTCAGAGAATACAAGTCATTCTCCAACGAGTGTCCGACTAATACTGTCTCTTTGAAAACCAGCTTCAAGAACTCTTCCTTAACATAGCAAACAGCTAAACCGATTACAACTCTTCAACCCAAACCTCCTAAACCAGTATGTTTTTAAAAGGATCTTGTGGAAAACCTGAATGTCTTTAATAGTTGTTGTAACTCCCTCCATCATCTCCGCTGTTATTCCGCTATACCTGTAAAACGGATACCAATATTACCTCGTTCTTACGGCATGCCTTCTAAAATTGTAAGGTAAATAAAATCAAACCAAGTATATATCAGTATGGCTTACATTGTAAGGTAATCGGTAATATGATTTGTTGGTTTGACTAATTTATCTAACAGAACCTGCATTATCATTCATGGCAAGTTAGTAGCAGTGAAGGAGAGATCTAGCAAACTTAGAGAAGTAAGGAAGAAGATACCTGTCCATGGATATCCACAAGCGTCACTCTTGTCAACTCCAAACCATCTTTTGTAGTACACTATGGTGAAAAAAATGAAAACAAATCATATATTTGTTTAACAGGATGACTAAAAACTGTTTATATGTTTTGACAAAATCAATTATTCTCAAATGTTCACCATCTCGCAATCAAGAGCCAAAATTTCATGGGGAGATGATTCAGATGGTGCAGGAACTGTAGAAATAAACTCTGTATGAAGAAGAAGAAAAAAAGAACAATAATCAAACAAATGAGACCCTAAGGCAAAAGGTTAGCAGCTTCAACATGATTAAGCTGTTTATTTCAAATAGGAGGGAGCTCGTACCTGTCTTAAAATTATATCCATTTCGTTCCATTTCCTTTTGGCTTAGAGTATAGTATGTAACAGGGAATGGTATATCTTTTGTGAGCTGGATGAACGATTTCCCCACCAGATTGCAAGCTTCTGTTATATCTCGTCAGGGACTTATATTAGGATAAGGATTGTTAATAACTGAAACTAGATTTTCTACTAACCTGGTGGTTCCACTGAATGAGCAACGTTTTTCTTCTTTTTACCCTTGCAAGTAAGGAGGGTATCGATCGTCTTCATCTCATCAACTACACAGCTAAACCCAATGAGAAGGAAATCAAAAGAATGTTTTACCAAACAAATAACCAAAAACAAACAGTATTGGATAAGCTGCAAGAAATGAGAAACAACAACCTCAAAGCTAAAAGAGGAATAGGATTGCCACAGCATGATTTCAAATTAGCAAGTGATTTAGACTGTGATAGGTACAAAGCTGCATCCAATCCAGGAAGGTAGAGCATGACAACCTTTGGAATCAGAGGCTTGTTCTGCGAAAACCATAGTCTTGAATATCATTTAATACTTACACCAAAAGTAAGCTCCAAGCTCATTATCAACACATAAGACACAACAAGTTCCAATATTTTTTTTTATTTGTTGTTTGTTTGTTCATTACCTTGATGAATACCCAATTAGGCATAAAGCCTTCTGCAAGAACCCATGTCACAAGTCCCTGAACATCCTGCTCAAACCACCCCCCAAATCAAAAATTTATTTACATTACTATAAAATAATTAAAACTAGAATAATTGTGGGACATGTGAAACCTACTTGTAAGTTCAGTGTTTTTGTTTCCGGAGTCTTAAAAACGAGTTCTGGTTTCGCCTGTGCCAAGTAGAAGAAAAAGAATCTGAATCAGAGAGGCACAAACATAAACTAATCAATCAAAATCATGGAATAAGGTGTTTACTTCCGGTCCATATATATCGAAGAAACTGTTCCCCGTATCGCTACCGTCGGCACTATCTTCCACGGCGGCTCCGGCGTCGCGCTTTCGCTTCGAGGACGTCATTGTTTGAGACGGAGAAAAATCAGACACTGGAGATTGACACAAGTCACTTCCTACGGAAGTCGCCTAACACCGCAGTTTTGCCCTTTTTATTCGCCGCCGCGTAAACTGAAGGCTCCGTTTTTAACCTTTCTAGTAGTCCAAAAAAAAATCAGCCTTCAAAAAATACATTCATCTCAGAAATATTTTAACATTTAAATTTATGTTAATAATTATTGTTTAGGTTTTAATACCTAAGAAGTGGGTTTGAAAATTTAATTTTTTTATAAATAATTATTAAACATTCATAAATAATTTAAAAAGATAAATTTAATATTTTCACAAATTTAAAGCATTTATAAACAAGATTGTGAACTTAGAAATGGTATCAAATTTATAATAAAATCAAAATCACTGTTTTTAAAAATATTTTTTAATTATATTTTCTATATTCATATTATAAATATCTGATTAGGCAGAGATATAATTTTTTGGTGTTGTCAAAAATAAATATATACATAATTTTGTGGTTTTGTTTAGTATGTAAGTTAGTCTACCATCATATATACTATTGAATATCAACAAACTCGGTTAAATAGTAAAAATTCTCTTTTTCAATGTTGCATATTGAAAATGTATAAAAATCTACGAAAATCAATATACAATACTAAAAGGCAAATATGAGCAATAGAGAGCATGTCCACATCACCCAATTAAATCGGCCAATAGGAAGCTGTTTTTTCGCCACGTCAGACCGAGCTTGGGCTGATTTTAGGCTGTTTTTTATTTTGATCCGTGAACTTCATATTTGGCCCATAAACCCAATCGTTTGGAAAATAGCGTAACCCTATCTCTTCGACATCTCATCTCTTCGCCTTTTCACGGATCGATCAATCGTCACCTTATTCATCAGTGTGCAGTGAATCCTCTGGAAATCTCATTAATGGGTTCCTTCCACCTCTCTCTCTCTGAGTTTCTTTACAACCGTCATATTTTTCCCAGATTTCTTACACACAAAACTCTCTCAATGTTCTTCTTTACAAAAATAAAAAAGAAGTGGCCCTATGGTTTCCATCGCTTCAGTCTCATCTGAGAAAGAGAGCGTAACCTTTTGGGTTTCCACAAACAATGGAAGACTGATCATCAGAAGAAGACGAGAGCGCCAAGGCTTCGTCCGCGCCTTCTAATCTGATGCTCGCCATTAACTAGAAGAAGACGAGCTCACTCGATCTCTAACGTCCATTACCAGGTATGTTTTGGATCTTCTATTTCTGACTGTTCAACATGTTGCTACCATATTATTCACCTAATTGGACTGGTAAAATTGCAGGATATATTTGGCGAGTTAACTGCTATCAGGAGCACCATCAATTACGGAGCACACGGTTCACAGTGTGTAAAGGTACTTTATGTTCAATTGTAGATGATTGGTTTTGAGTGTACATCTGAACTTAGACTTTCTGAATGTTGTTAACATTCAATATACACAGGAACATGAATGTATGTGTTAGCCTGTTTGACGGTTTAGCTTTCGCATTTCATGATAAGATGACAAGATCGGGTCTGAACCAAAATTTGTGTTGATCACTAGCATCAACCCCAAAGTTGTTGGAGGTGAGTTACCTGGAATTGATTTTACTACACTGCCATAATTTAAAGTTTTTCTATTATATCCTATAGTCGGTTATGAGTTCTCTCAACTGTGATGTGTATCTTTTGTTTTCAAATAAACGTAGTAGCATTCCAACTAACATTCCTTTACAGTACATGGCGGTTATTCCTCAATGCAACCTCTGGAACCACATCTGCTTTGACACTGAGACAGATGCGGGAAAAGAGCACTATGTAAAGTAAGGAACTCACCTAGACATATTAGACATACATTTGGTTCACTGCGACTCTTTTGAATTAACTGAAAATTTTATTTTTTCCTACAAAATTAATCCTCTGTTTAGGTTGTTTGGAGATGTCTCAAAGGAGCCAGCCTCTTATGTGCAAGATATTTCTTCTTTCAGATGCCTCTTATGTGATAATAATAGCGCTGTGGCCTCACTCAGGTAGACCTACTTGGAAAATTTCTACTATGTTTAATTTAACCTCTACATATTCTCGCTACTGTTACAGATTGTTTGCTTAAACTACAGGTACCAAGTGGAACTATCTGTAGAAGACCAGGCGGGTGATACTGTATCTGTTGCTTTTGATACAGATATGTCTAGGCTAATTAACATTAAAGATGCTGAAGCTGTGCAAATTACAGTAGGCTGATCTTCCATCCATTTAGTATTAAAATCTAATTTATCTACTATGCTGGGGTTTTAATATATAATTGTGTTTGTTTGCAGGGTGATGGTGTTAACACTCCCGTGGATGCTAAGCTGCTCCACTATTTGGCTGACATTGTTGGGAAAACTTTCACTTTCCAGCTTAAGTTAGGAGAGTTTAACTTCACCCGAAGCATCAAACCTTCACTATCTCACGTATCATTAGATTCATTACGGAGACTCAGTGTGCACCATTCCTAGAGTTTGTAGCCAATGTGAGTTCCTTAGAAATTTTAGAGTCAATTACGCATATACTGTCCAGTTTTACTCATGTTTTTATATTTAAAGTTTCTCCTTTTGGCATGACTGTTCTAATTTGTTGTCAATCTATGCAATTTCAATGCACTCTGATGAATAATATAACAAATCTGATGATCTGATGCATGTCCAGAATCCAATAGCAAGTGAATCCAATAGTACTGTTATTGAGACCTCTGATGATTTGGCAGCAGAACTTGGTGGAACTGGAAAGTACAGCTGTAAACCACAAACATCATCGTCTGTTGCACCAGAAGGAGAACGTCCACCATCAAGCACACCGGCTGTTGTCTCACATGAGAATGTGAAGAAGAAGCCACGGTTGGCATAGAGCGCCACCCCCACCCCCACCCCCCCCCCCCCAAACCACTGCATTTACTTTCCTTTCTTTTAATTTTTTATATCTGCTTTTCGTCTAAAGTTTTAGAAATTTCGTACTCTTAAAATTAAACTCAGTGAGGTGGTGGATGGTTTACTTATCAATGCAGGTTTTTTTCCTTAATTTCCCATTTATTGGTTTAAATTAATTAACCATACAAATTATTCTTGACAAATAAAATCTTTTGTATGAGGAATTGTGTATTAGATTAATTAAAGACAGTTAGTATAAATGTCACCCACATTAAACTATGAGAACTGTTTGTATAGAACAAATAAAGTCACCTCAGCTTCAAATAACTAAGACTTTATTCTGAAAAAGTTATTCCTACTCAACGGACTATATGTTCCAAACTTAAACGACCAACAACTCAAAGATCCTTGAAAGCCTACAAAGATTCTTGAAATCCTAGAGAGTTTTTGAAATATGATAGCCGAACACTTCTTCTCCGGTTCAAATTGTTCGTACAAATCAAATTTCCCAGCATTGTGTACTATAAATCAGTTTCAAGAGCATACAAACTCACCCACGTCACATTTAATTCCTCCTCCAAATGACCTCATGCAATCACTTCCTGGCGCACAACATTTTTAGAAAAGCTAACATCATTACCACACATATCAGTTCCAAGTGCAAACCTGATGCACTACCAACTTACAATTTTTTTAGCAAAAAAAAAAAACTTATAATTTTTTTAGAAACTCAAATAACAGATAAGGTAAGATATTAGAAAATAAATTAACAAATTGTTCAACGTTAAATGTTACAAAATAAAATTTACAATATGATCTTAGAAAAGAAGTTATATTTATTATATTCAATTTGAAGTTAAAATTTAAATGATTTATAAAATTAAATACATTTTAACATAAATAATTTTATTGTAAATTTACCCGCCCGTAGGGCGGACCAACCCCTAGTTATAATAATATTATAAATAGTGGAATAGAGTAAGATAGATAAATTAAGAAAAATATAAAAATAATCAATGTTGTTGTAAAATTAATATTTAATTTGTAATAAATACATTTACATAATTTAAAAGGTAGTTATTAACTAGATTAACTATTGTAGTTAGGAATATAAATGTATTACCTAAATAGTAAATGTTTATGGTCAACAAATTTTGGTCCAAAAAAAATAAACTACGTAAGTTTCTAAAAGAAAAAAAAAATAGTATTATAGTTATTCATTTATATTTATTTTTCTAAACTTAATAAAAACATTAATTACCTCTTACACATGATGACATGTGTTTTGTGGGGTATACTAGAGTAACAGTTTCTAAGGACAGTTGCATTGAGAGTTGCAGAGAGAGAGGGTCACACGATTTCCAAAAAAAAAAAGTATTAAAATATGTTGATTTTGGTGAACCAGAAGGAGTGCGCCTCTTCCCAGTGAAGCGACCTCATGATTATTTTGTGGGTTCCACGACACGTGGCGGCTCACGATTGGTCTGATTATTGTTTTTTTTTCTTTTTTTTTAAAAAAGTCAAACAGAAAAAGAAAAAAATGTTTTGTGAATTTCTTTTATAGGTTCACTAATGCAGATGTCCTAAAAATCTATAAACTTTAAAACTTTTCATCTTCACTTTCCGGTTTTTTATTTTTGTCTTTTTATTAAATATTTAGAACCCCTCCTAGTACCTATTGTTGGAGGTGCTCTGAAGTGGCAGCAGATAGTGTATGAAGTGTGGATCGTCATAACAAAAAGACTGTGTTTCCTTCATGAATAATGTATACTCCGACGATGACGCAAACTTGGATCCTTGGAGGGCTAAGCGCATTAATACAAATGTTTTAGTGAGTATTTATATAGATTTGAGTTGCTGAAAAGGACAGAGTTGTCTTGCAGGCGCTTAAGCACATTAACTCAGATATGGAAAATATTTATATATAGTGATATCCTCTCAGACAAAACAACTAGTTGTATAGTCCTGTATGGCTTTGTTCCTCCCTTTCTAGATGAAGTACGTACACGGTAGTATGAGCTCGGACAGCTGAACAGAGTTCCAGATCGAGTTGCTAAAATTGCAACGCAAAGAGGTGATCCCATATTCTTCGTAGCCGGAGCAGATGCAATCATACCTTATACATATACTAACATGAGCTTTAACATAAGAAATCAAAGATTGCTCTAATATTTTGAATATCCACGGATGTCTTGGGCCCTAGTTTCACTAGTAAATAATCTTTCTCCAAAATTTAATGATCTAAGACGGTTACAACTTGCATTCAAGTGGCTGAGAATAGAGATTATAACATCATCTATGACGATCTAAACGTGCTGTATATTGTTAACCCTCCTATAACGACGATTCGTTGTTCATACATAACCACACAAGCGGGCTATATATAGTATAGGTCTGCCTGGTGGTGCGTTTAGCACATATACGATTATACGAACATGCATGCGAGTGGATTTATATATGATATATGTATATCTCAAATATTTTATCTATGTATGTGTGTGTGGTGTGCGGAAGAACCAAAAATCAAAGAGTTAAAAGGAAGTGCGTGTCACATGCAAGTCTTTGATGATGCCATTGGTGGTTGGTGGTGGCCGGCCATTCTCCTAAACCTCACAGTATCTCTCAAGACCTCCTATCTCTATATATAGAGCATATATATATAACTTACTAATATGCACGTATATGCATGTGAAACAGAGCATGAACTTATACACAAAATGTTCCAATCTGCAATCTCTCTCTTTTTAAATGATTTTCGCACTTATTAAGTCTATATTATTACTCGATCAGTCGAAATTCTGGGTCTTAAAAGTGTGTGTTAAATGAAAAGATCGATTGGTCGAATATAGGATCGTGACTCATGACTATAAAAGAGCCCTTTTTTCTTACGACTCGTGTGGTGAGTTTTGAATAGGAAAAATGATGAAATCAAATTTAAAATCCAGGTTTCGTAAATTTGTGTGAATCGGATCAATACATCGCTGTGTCACAAGCTTTCAAACCCATCATGATTTGCACAAACAAACAAAAGTGATCTTATGTGGGCAAAAGGACAAATAGAATACAGGTTATATTTTCCTCCAGAATATCTGTTTTTATAACATATAAAGAATTTTAATCCTTTGTCAAAAAACCATATTATTTTTTAAATGGACAATGACACTAAGAAATATCAAAATTATACTATAATTTGAAAATTTTCACAACGACAAACGACGGCCACCAAACGCAAAAGTCATGTAGTTATTTAGCTGCATGCCAGCTATAAATCCCCAAAACATGTAAGTTTGTAGTTTTTATTGAGATAATAGTGATATAATTGATACAAATATAATAGTAGGAAGCAGAGCTTACATCAATAAGTTGGGTTATACAATGGAATACGTGAAAGTAGAGAGAAAAATGTTTATAAAAAGTGTTAAAATTCAGCGTATCATAGGGTATCCCAACGAGTGGGGTATATCATGTGATGATTTCACCACACAGATATAAATACAGTACTTATTGAAAAGAGAAGAAAAGAAATGATAGAAAAAACTAACTCATGTGAATCTTCGGGTCTAACTGGTGACCAAGGAATGAAGAGGAATAATGCATTCCTTAGTGTTCCTAATAAATTTTACCATTCACAAGGAATTGTCATTCCTTTTCATTCCTTCTCATTCCTTTTATTGTAGAGAATTAAAGAACAAATTTGTTCCTCACTAAATTTGATATGGAATAACCGTTCCTCATTATTCCCATAATTTTATTCCCATCTATTCCTTTCCTATATGTTCCTAGTATTCCCGAGATGGTTACCAGTTAGACCCTTCATCTCTCTGAAAAGATGAAACACTGTATTAGGGTTGTATACATTTTAATTTACCCATCAAAATGGCTTTTCTAGGGCGTCATTATTTTATAGTGTCAGTGTCTCTTAGGGCTTATTTTATTTTATCTTATCAAGCCTCCCCAACTTTCGCTCGATCCGCGTGGGACACACGTTCCAATGCCTTTCCATCTATGTGCCTAGAAGCCTCCCGGATCCGCGTTACAAGGCAAACTCTATATCAAACGGGCTGCCTGAGCTACACGCGCCTAGGGTTTTTCTCTTTAGGACACAACCAACCATATACACTGTTTGGTTCGGTTTGGTTTGGTTGTAATAAGAACCGCGCATTACCGTCACGTGTTAATTTCTTATTGGTTTCCTACGCTTCCACCTGTCGCATCGGACAGAGCACAGTTTGTAAATAAATGTTTGTTTTAGAAAAATAGAAATAAGAAGATATATGTATTTTTGTCGAAATAATTGTTGTCGATATATAATTTTAACGAAAACGAATCCGTTTATTTATTTCGTTTGCAATATATACAGCTACAAGATGGGCTTTTTTTCTTTATTTAAATGAATTTGTTTCTAAAAAATTATGCTGTTTATTTAATTAAATACCAAACCCTCATCTCAAGGATTAAAAAGCCAAAAGCATTTCTTCTCTCTTATCCCTCGCGAAGACACACACACACACAACACTTCTCTCTCCTCTTGCGTGAAAGCTTAGGGTTTCTCCAAGATACGCACTCGAATTATACCCATCTCCAGACGAATCCATCCCCATCCCTTCCGTAATCTTATTCTCCGCAAACTTCTCTGTCGACTGATACAGTTTTCTCCCGTCGCCGTGGAGAGTCGAACTGGATTTCTGATTTCTTCGTCCCCGGATTGTCCAGGTGCGTGTTTCCGACATAAAGTCAGCAACTTTGGTCGTTTTATGGTCGTTTGGGGTTTAGCAGCAACCAATTCTTGTCGGATAGGAGGGGGGTTTTGTCTGATTTTCAATCTTTGAGGGATTTTCGCTAAAGCTTTTACTGTTCATTCCTCTTATTATACCTTCGCTCAAAGATCTATATCCAGTATTGATTATTGGTTTGTCTTTGTTTAGCGAACGCGATTAATTGTGTTATTATTTGCTAATTTTGGTTTCTAATTTCCGATTACTAACCCTAATTTGACTTTTTAATAAATATTATATAATTTAATTAATTATTCTCGCTGGTGGTTGAAGAAGATAATGTTGCAACTCGGTCCATAGATAATTTACTCTTGACACTCAAGAAAGGTCGCGTCTTTGTGTCTCTCAAAACCCTAATTTTAGGTCGGAGTTACATCTATTCGTTTATCTAAAATGAACAATTGTGCGTGGATGTGACCCACAAAACTAAAACTGGTGAAAAATCAACATTGAATCCGGATATGGTGAAGATTCTTGTTCTTGATTTTATGTAGACATTAGGGTTCTTAACCTCATTTGTGGACTAGTGATACCTTTATCTTATGTGGTATATTCATGATATTATATGCTTCAAGATGGTAGCGTTATCTTATTTGTTGCTATAGAACAATGTGTTACTGATCTTGAAGACTAATCATCATCATGGAACCACCCGTAAAGATCAATTCGATATCCATAGATCTAGCCAAGGCACCTGATGGGATAGACTCCGGGAAATGCGAACATTTCTCCATACGGTAAGCAATGATTAATGTCACACTGTTTGATACTTGGATTCAGCGAACTGATGAGTTTATAATATGATCGTAAAATGCAGTTGGTTTGTTGCTGAGATCCGTGGAAGAGATCATAGAAAGTGTTGGCCGTTCTCGGAGGATAGTGCTGAGTTAGGGAACCACGAAAGCTACTCTCTTCCTACTCTATCTGTTGTG
This sequence comes from Raphanus raphanistrum subsp. raphanistrum, assembly GCA_019706035.1. Lineage (NCBI taxonomy): Eukaryota > Viridiplantae > Streptophyta > Magnoliopsida > Brassicales > Brassicaceae > Raphanus > Raphanus raphanistrum. The sequence continues at coordinate 20,730,687 of CM033983.1, forward strand.
AAGTCTAGGTGGTGGCGTTGTGGGAGCTGTGTCAAAGATATCAATGTCAAGAAGATCAATGACAGTGGTATAAACCAAAGCACATCACTTGCTAACGTATTGTTTCTTATGTAATAATAATTGAGGCTTTTTTTTTTCAGATTGTGGGTTGCAATCACACTCGAGGTCTGTTAAGGAGACTAAACTCATCAATGTTGGTTCTTCAGCAGTTCCAAGTAGAAGAAGATTGAACTGGCTGAGTGTCTCTGACAAGAAGACAAAGAAAAATCATGTTCAGAAGACAGGTAGTTCCTGTTAGTGTTACTCAATTGTTTGTTGTTGTTCTCTATCTCGAAGCAGATGTATAAACATATGCTAGCTGTTTCTTGATAAAACTGCAGCTACATTGCTTAAGAAAGTTCGGCGCAGAGCTAACTCTAAGGATGCTTCTACCATTAAGAGCAGAAAAAGCGGCAAACTCGCTAGTCCAAAGAAGGTTAGGAAGAAGAGATCTAAAGAGAGCAGAGAGGCGGTTAACGGCGGAGAAGCTGTGACAGCTTTCGGTTCTTCTGAGATTGCTGGTGTGGTTGACGACACTCCTGATAAGGCAACCAAGAAGAATGTTATGTTTAGTCATGTCTCGGATGAACGTGATAACAACAATGTGTCACCACAGAGTACAAAGCTTAGGAAAACTAGGAAGGTTCGTCTACTCAGTGAGTTGATTAGTGCTGAAAGCAAAGAAACTCCGTCCAAAAGGCCCTCCAGAGGTAGGAAACGAAAGTCTTGTGGAGATGAAGACTGCACATCTGCTGAGATGACCAATTACGCCAGCAGGATATTAAGTACAATGGGAAACAAAACTTGTGATGATAATAATAATAATAATACTGTCTCTGGTGAAGAATCAAGACCAAGTGGTGAGAGCCTATCTACTGACAGCGGATTTAACAAAGAGGGAAAGCAGAGGTTACAACAGGTTTTGGAAGCAGAAATTGCACAAGTGAATCCTTATGACTACGCTTCGTTTCCTGGCAAAGAGTTGGTTCCTTGTCCTCTGCATACTCAGAGAACAGAGAAAGAGATCGGTTTAGACAAGAAGAGAAAGAGGAAAGCTCCTATGACAGATCACACCAATAGTACTATCATCACTTTTAGTGACAACATGGATACTTTTCCGCAACCCTGTCCGAGAAATACAATGCCTCAGTCTACTCGAGATTTCCTGAATTCGAAATGGCTCGACAGTTCATTTGACAGAGATGGACAGTTCAATAAGTTTCCCACTCAGTTTGATGATGGTAGGCCTCTCTTTCCATTGCCTTTGCAAGATACAATGCATCATTACAAGGATGCTGATGGTGCGATGCTGAAAGGTATAGGAACAAACCATTTCCGAAACTTTGGTTCCTCCTTTAACTCCTCCACCAATGCGGAGGCGTGCTTGAGGACTGGAGTGAATGTTAACTTCAGCAGCAATGTAGATACCATTAGATCCTCCTCTTCGCTGACTGATAAGCTAAGACACACCTCTTCTGCCGAAGTTCCATATGGTGGTTCTTCTTCTCTGCAAACGGTACTTTATCTATTGATTTTTTTTTAAGGACCATCCGTTGCACTTTGATTTTAGATCAAACTCTATTTTAGCTTGCCGTCATATTGTTTTCTGCTTTGAGATATTAAAAAAAGATGCAGATAGTTCACGTATCTATGTAAGTCATATGCATATTAGAATTAGTTGGTCTTTAACTTTCTAGTTTGTTCCTATTTGATGTGACTGATTATCAGGAGAGGCTTTGAAGGGTTTTGGTTTTACTTGGCAGGATATATCCACGGCACATGGAAAGGGCAAAGCATCTGAGCATATAGACGATATTCCCATGGAAATAGTCGAGCTAATGGCAAAGAATCAATACGAAAGGTGTCTTCCTGACAGAGAAGAGGACAAACAGCCACCGCAAGCAACCACTAGCGTATCCAAGAACGCTCTGCTGATTGATCTCAATGAGACATATGATAACAACATGGACATCAACAACAACAACACAACAAGGCAACCAAAACCTCTTGGTAAGAATGTTTGGAACAGCGATGTCGCCACCAAGGAAGGACAGTTTATGGCTGGAAGGCAGTGGATAAGTAGTGTGCCTTTCGGGGTTGGGAATCCTCCTCTGACCCGAGATAACCAACCAAGCTCCATCCAGTTTTCTGGTGTAGTAAGCCCTAATAGCCAATGGATAAGTAGTTTGCCAGCAAACCAACAGAACCCATTCAGGGTACTGCGTCCTTGTAACACTTGCCAAAGTGTTCAACAGCAGCAGAACAGAGACGCTTCTTCTCCTCGTCCTGTTTGGGTGTCTCCCACACCAGCTCATAAACCAGTTTCTCTAAACATGCAGAAGTTCATGGATCATCATCAGTCAACAAAGCTGGAGAATCCGAATACAAGGAACCTGAACTTTACTGATAACGGGAAGCAAAAGCTTGGGTTTGAAGGAGTCGGTAACAACAGATCATTGGACACTTACTCTAGTGAAAGCAGCATACCAGCGATGCACCTACTGAGCCTCATGGATCCGCGTCTGAGGTCTAACGTTCCCTTTGATCAGAGCCGGAACGCTAGCTTTGCGAAGCCACCGGTTCACCAGTCTCAACCAGGGGACTGTAACAAGACAGCCTACTCCACGAAGCAGTGGCCGTTTGATCTTTACAGCAAAAGAGTAGTAACTCCTGAGACTTCTCGTGGAAATTTAGCCATCGTTCCACCAGTTGGCACGTCCTCAATATCGTTTCAAAGTGAAAAGAGTCCTGCAGAAAACGCTGACTTCAGATTCCAAGCTTCATGGAACCATCACCAGGAGAAAAACTCCATTGCCCCATTGTACAGCAACAGTTCTCATCACAAGCCGGTCTTCACAAGCAGCAGCAGCGATCCTGGGAAGTTCCAGCTTCTTGGAGCATCAGATTCTATGAAGCTACCTCTCAAATATCACATGAAAGATAACGCCAAGAAACACAAGTCGAAAAACCACAACAACGCCGCCGTCTCTGCCTGTCCTCCAACGACCATTTGTGGACGTTTTGTGTGCAGTGTCAGTAGAAACCCAGCTGATTTCACCATTCCTGATGCACCTGGGAACGTTTATATGATTAAGGGTGAAGATCTTAAGGTCAGCAAACAGCCGAGCTTCAGGAAGAAACAAAACTTGTGTAAGCAGGATGCATTGATGCAAAACAAGGCCTCTTTTGCTCCTACTGGTGCAGAGAATGCCTGAAATATCTGATTTGGGAGTTTGTTTTTTTGGTCAGGTAATTGACTAGAATCAGTTTACTACAACTCTTGAAGGTCACTACAATTTAGTCTTAAAACAGAAATGATGGTGTGTCTCATGTCCATTTCTAACTAATTGTTTTTGATTTGGGTCCAAGTTCAGTGTGAAGCAGGTAAAGTAACAGGAGAGACGGGCATTGTAGATACAGAGGGATACGCTTCCATTCCTCTTTGCTTTTTTTTATCAGAGTCCAGAGAAGATTATTATCTCCTCTTGTTTCTTTCTTGACAACTTAAAAAAGACTTTTTTGTATGTTTGATGTCTCAACAAGTCGAGAGGTGTAATATGCTAGGAACAGAACTAAAGGGAAAACATGTACCACGGTACAATTGGGAAGAAGTATAACTTGTCTCTGAACTGAGTGCCTGACTGCCTGTAGTCTCATTGTACATTTTGCATGTGTCAATGAAATGGTATTTTGAGGTGATGCTTCTTCTTTTTTAGCATTTACTGAAGAATGTGGAAATGCTTTAATTGTTGTTAGCATAAGAAAACGAACTATCTTGGTGGTATACCGGCTCTATGCAAGTGCCAAGTTCGCATTTGCACAGGGTCTATTCATTTTTGAGGTCCATATTAAAATTACATAAATTAATATATAATCATGCTATAAATTGGAAGGCTCAGTTCAACCCTTGTCATGACATCAAAGGTGCAAAGCTTATTGCATCAAGTGCACTCAAGGAAGAATTTTTTCAATCCTATTTTTCTCTGTCTTTTGGATTGAAGTTGTTCCTTGTAACACTCTGTTTGTTAATTCTATAAAATACAAGTGTTTAGAAATAAATAATCATGCTATAATTTTATAAAATATTTAAGTTCAAGGCCTATCATTATGCAGGCCCAACTCATTTATTTTATTTCATCCGGTTGAAGTGACAATTATTATCTTTTTTTTTTTGATTTGCAGTCAATTATTATCTTGTTGTCAAATAATTAAAATATTTAGTAAGGAAAAAGAAAATCAACCGTATCGTACTTCACTGTTTTTCTAAATGTTTTCTGTTTTCTACCTAGAATTGAATTTTCTAAAGCCATCTTTAATTGTTGCCTCTGTTTTTATTTCAAAAATAGAGTATTCTGAAAATAGTTAAGAGTTTTGCTCTGATGATTTTTTTTTTATTTTTTTATTCTAAAAAATATTCTAAAAATATTTTTATATTTATCTATTAATTTATTATATAGTTTTTAGAGAATTTTTCTAAGATAAAAATTTTTTAATTTACTTTCAAAAAAATACCAACAAAAAGGTGACCAAAATAAATTTTAACAAATAATATATCTTTATATTCTTAGAGTTAGAAATGGCAAACAAAACTTCTTATTTTGTTCCATCTTATACCGCAGTGGATCCGTCATCAAGCGGATCATTGCGGATCAGGTTAACGGGGACCACAGTCCTCAGAATGGCTGACCAAACTCGCCCCGTAAAATATATGTCTTTACGGGCTGGTCAGTAGGACATGTGATCATGGACGCATCAAGACGCTTCAGACAACTCCATGACGCTTTAAATCATTCTAAGACGCTTCAGACCACTAACATGACATGATTCTCTGCTCCGGATCGGGTGTAGCTTGTAGCATCTTTGAGTCAGTGGTGTTGCTTGCGACTTAGAGCCCCGATTGAAGAATGGTCATCCCAGTACCAGGATATCTGCTTGGATCTCTTGATAGACTATTTTTCTTCTTATTACAGGTTTGGAAGATGTGGTTATCGGATCTTGCTATCACTCTAGCCCGCCTTTGTTCCAGGGTGTGCCATCTATTAGAGGTATCGGCTTTTAGTGGGTAAGCATTCTCTTTCCGATAGTCCGATGTTTCTGCGCTTCACTGAACCGGATTGATTACGAGGATGATGATGTCATCGGGATCCAGCTATTCCGTCAAGATGGCAACTAAGACGGTGGCGGTCTCTTAAAATCAGGAAGGCACATACAACACGGGTAACTCCGGGTAAATTTTACCTTCCTAGGATATGTCAATTACGGTTGAGAACGGTGAACGATTCCGTGGATAGCCAACTGCGCCGGGTTAGGTTTGTGTAAGGAGATCTAGTTGGAGACGTTTTAAGCGGTTATTTTGTCGAATTCAAAGTTGTAATTGATACCAGATTTCTGGTTCGGACCGGTTGTTTTACGTAAATAAATTTTATTAAAAAAAAAAATTAAATTTATCTTCAGCGACTGTACTGTCGCCAGTGGTTCACTATTTTTACCACCATTAACGAGTGACTTGAATAAAGATTTTGTTTAGTTTGGTTCATGTGTCTACGTACAAGTATAAATAATGGTGTCGACGTACGCACACATGACGAAACATCAGAACACCAGCGTTCGCATTTACTTTTTACTTTTGTGAGTGTGGAGCTTAGTGGCCCACTTATTATATGTATTACCTTATCTAGTTAATTTTGTCAAAAGACAAATTTTTTGGCTTTTTGACTTTTGAACCCTGTATACACCATGGTAAAAGGGTTATAAGAAAACCGTTAGTGCTGTATTAATTGTTAAATCATATAACGATATAAATATTATAATGTATCATATATACCATGCATAAAAATTGAAGAGAGATATAATGAATGAAGAGAAGTCATCAAAGATATTTTTATTCTCTTTTTTTTTTGTGACACAGATATTTTTATTCTCTAATATCACAGTTTTTGATTATTTTTTTTCGCCGCACCTCTCTTTTTTCTTCGACCGCTTGTTGTCACGATGAAAGCCTGATTGATATGCAGTATTTGTTTCTTCACAGACTCATCTTGAAATTATCATAACCATTTCGGTAGTCGAAATGTCTGTTCTTTTATATTATAGTATTGATGGTACTGTGCCTTCATATCATTCAACCACGTTGCAGTGTCATTTTCGAATTTTAATATCCTTATAAAATGTCCTTTAAGGCTTTAACAAATTGAAAAAGTCTTATAAAATGTAGTAATTGTTTTTAGTCTTTGTTGACAACTCTGCAATAATAGATATAAAAAAAATAAATGTAAAACAGAGATGCATGTATTGTTTCTTGATAACGAGCATTGAACAAATTTGTTTTTCAACAGTTATTGACCATTTCTACTTCTCATTATATTATTTCTTAAATAATTTGGAGATAGAGTGGACCGTTAAATTTTCAATCATCCCTAAAATCCACGACTCATTCTTTTTCAGCTTGACTTTATGACACATAAGCAAAAGGATTCACAATTTTTCACTTGTTATATCACCCGCTTCGTACATCAAAGGTAAAAGAGTGAATTTGTAAGAAATACTTAGTAGAAAAGAAATTAACTGACTACTCATATAACAAGATATGATATTCTACCACAAAAATGACCAGTTTTCCTTAATAGTGTATGAGTCTTGTCTGTTAATTTTTATTCAAAAGACAGAGAAATATATTGTAAAATTAGATATAATAGAATAAACACACAATAAATTTGTGTCTTATGTGAAGATAAAAAATCGAATCATAATATATAAATGTATAATATATATATAGATTTAAAACCAGTTTATGTAGTATAACATAAAATTCAGAAATATAGTTATTTAAAAAAACTGAAATCAATTGTAACTAGAAGAAGAAATATATTTACAATGAAGAAAATAAAGAAATAAAAACAGTACTACACATACATAAACGTGTAATGGCTATTAATACATTATTGTATATGTTATATTATATATACAATAATTTGCTCTGTTATATATATATACTTAACTGTTATGTACATTTGCCTAATTAATTTTTTTTCTGGGTCATAGGATCAAATTTCTCAAGGTAAAAACCGTTAATTTTATCAAAGTTCCAAAAAAAAAAATGTTCCTTCATTCTTTTGGTAATTACTATCTATCTAGTATATTAAAATAGAAGTCACAACATTTTTTCATGTGTGATTTTAAAAATAGATCCTATCTAGAAAGTTATATATCATTTATTTATTAATCACATTTTATGACTTGCTAAATCACTCTTTGATACTATAATAACTACCTACCCCTAAAAATATGGTTCAGCTAACCAACATATATTTGCATCATTAATTATTCACATACGATGCATATCTATGTTTAAAAAATGTTTATATCGAACAAAAAATGCTTATATCAAACATAACATTTTTTAAAACAAGTCATTTTTAACCGGTTTGGTTTACAAAAGTTAATAATTAAGTCGCAATTGTATTTAACCAGTTCTAACCATCATTTCTAATACATGATTGGATTGACTCAATGTTAATCCGGACACTGAACTTGATAATCTTACGGGTTATCAGGTCGACGGCAGGTAAACCGGAGATTAATAAATAAATTTATGTTATTATATAATAATATATTAGCTACAAAAATAAATATATAGAAACTAAACTTAATTATTTCTAAATGTTTTATAAAATTTACTTTAAAATATTGAACTTAGTTGTCAAAAAAATATTAAACTTATTATTTCATAAAACATTCTGAAATCCATTGTTATTTAACAAAATTTAAATTGAAGATTTTTAAATACAAATAAAAACAAATATCCGCATAGCTGAGCGGGTAGAAATCTAGTTCATCTTTTATTTTCCCAAATAATCACTGTTCTTTTCTATCAGCTTAATTGGCACATAGAAAATGTCAATGATTTGTTTATTTTGTTGAGTTTATAACTATACATTTAATATAAATACTTAATATTTTTTTACTTCAATGACAATAGTTAATATCTATAGAGACAACGGTATCTAGAGTTTTGTTTTTTACTAAACACTATATATGATCATCATATATGACGGCGTTAGCTTTCAGGACTACTAGGAATATTGCAGATTTCAGATTTTTTAGTCACAGGAGATGAGGAGATTTTAATAATTTTAGGTTTAAACTGATGACTGAAACGAATAATACAGTATTTTAGGAGAAAATATATCAGATGGGATGATATTAAGCTTTTCTAGAACAAACAATTAAAAAATAAATAAAAGCAGCAATGCGAATAAACAGCTTTAAAGTTTGCATTATTCTTATGTGGTTTTTAATCAATTATTATTACCTGGATGTTGATTAGATAATTTTCCAACAATCAAAAGATGTCAGCTTTTCTACAACTTCTTTGGTAAATCTGAAAATTGAATATTGTATTGTCCGGACAACATATAAAATTAAGGTTTTGCACATAGTATATACTTTCCTTACTATATCAGACTCCACTATCCACTATCTTTCACAAATACAATTATTGAGAGCATCCTCGAAATGGCAAGCAAGAAAAAAGTAAGTTTTAAATTAACAGTATGTCTAAAAAGTTCGCTCTGCTTTTTTTAAAGTTATGTTTAATTTTATCGAAGATATTCGAACTTATTCAGTTTTATTTTAGTCTCATTGGTTTTTGGTGTATTGCTTGCACTGTTTTTTGGTTCTCTGTGAATATGAATGCTAGCTAAGAGAAAATGATTAGATACCTAAGTTACAAATGTACTATCGCAAGCGTTAGCTATAAAAGTATGTTTTCCAACAATTCAAATAATGTGACATAAAAACAATATTACCATAACCAATAGGTTACATGTTATGCTGTGGTGTATATATGAAACAAATTTTAGTTCTAGGCATACACTACGTTGTTAAACTTCCAAAAGATTACAAGATTTCTTTCATGGAGCCATGGATGTGTTACATTCCTTAATTACGTTAATCTTGATTATGTAGAAGTCATTCCAATAGATTCTTCTTTCAACCTATGTCTACTCAATAAAATGAGTGGATAGCGAAAGATTCTAGTTACAGTTAAGCATTAAAGTTTATAGTCTTTCGTTCAACAAGAAAAAGAAAAGAGACGTGAGATTGTGATTAAAAATGGAATTCACTTTGAACAAGTCATCACAGTTTTGCACATTTGTATGCTTTAATTAAACTATATAGAGCTACTTGTTTTACAATATTAATTATTCTTAGTGCTCGAACGACAGAAGAAGAGATTCTTTTGTATTGGGTCGCAAAAGGAAATTCAATAAGTAAAAGTCACAATATTGATTAATACAATAAGAGTCAGATGCAAAATAATTCAGCTGTTGATTATCTTAATATATATCACCGGATATATACAAAACACCATCAAATAAGTACTGATAGTTGAAATTAAGAACGTAAACAAACGACGATTGGTCAGGATTAATTTATGCTTAACGAGAAAAAGGTTTAATTAATTTGCATTAGAGAAAAGGAATCATGATCATCTCGAATCAACACATGCACTCAAATAGAAAGGTCATGTCTTCTATTGGCTACTAGTCCAATATTATTTATTTTACAAAATTTCCAGACATAAAAAACGAAAATTTTGTACAAGTATTCATATTCCACACACACTCTCTCTCGCACACACACAACACAAACACGCACATTGAGAAAAGAGGATCAAAGCAATTAACCCTAAACTCACCCCACCACAAAATATAGGGTTCACTAAAACGTAGTTAACACATTATTACAAGTAGTTTTTTCATATGATTATAACTCAATAATTAAACAGTCCTGGAATATCCCAATCCTGTGAAAATGAGCCAGAAATCATCTCATAATCACCTTCTAACAACTGATGAGGTGGATAACCCCAAAAGTCTACCGAGTCAGAGAAAATGAACTCGTTACTTAGCTGAGTCATGCCATCATAGCTCGATCCTAAACTCGGCAGCTCAACAATCTCCCCTAGCTCCTCAGAGCCAGTCCCTGAAGAAGACACAAGAGACTCCAGAGAAGAAGAAGATTGTGAGGACGAAAACGTAAAAGATGAAGAAGAAGGAGAAGACTGCGAGGTTGTCATTATGATCTCCATGTGTGCAGCTTTGAGAGCTGCCGCTTGGATGTCTCGAGGGCTGAGAGAGCTTGGCCGTGGGAAAGAGCCGGCGAGGTCAGGGAAGTTGAGTATCGCGGAGGTTCCTTTGATGCTCAGAGCAGCTACGTCGTGTGCACGCGCCGCCATCTCCGGGGAAGGAAACGTTCCGAGCCATATACGAGATTTCTTCCTCGGCTCTCTTATCTCCGACACCCATTTTCCCCAGTTCCTCTTTCGGACACCCCGGTAAACCGGATGCTTACCGGAATCTCTAGCAAGATTAGTCTTCTCTTTCTTGCTGTCTTGACTCACTGAGTTAGTCGAGTTCTTGGACGTACTCTCTAATGCTGTCATTGGTGATCTTACTTTTAACAAGAGCTATATACCAAAAACACCAATGGCACATTAACCGCTACTGTTTTTTTTTTAAGGATTTGGAGGTTTTGGGTAGTGAAAACTGAAAAGGAATGAAGTTAAAGAAAAAAAAAAGTTTTGAGAATTTTACAAAGTATATTATTTTTGGAAATGAGTTAATGAAGGAAAGTGAGAGACATAGCTTGATGGGTATTTGTCTTCATTTCTCAATCAACTCTCTTATTTATATGCAAGAATTGCTTTGGGGTGTGGTGGAGTTAAAGGAAGAAGATATGGGACAAATATTTCACTGAGTCTAGTAAGTAAAATAAGAAAGGACCCATAAAGCTAAATTTGATTTTGATGCCCTTTAAAAGACCCGTACGTATTTTTATTAATCATGACAACAGCATACATCCATATTTGCCTTTACCAAAAAAAAAACAATGTTTTTACTTGTTTCTTTCTTCCGATATTTGTTTTTCTTTATTACGCGAGCAAGAGATGTGTTTTATTGGGGACATTTTTCTTGTAACACAAATTTATCAATTCAAATCTAAAAAGTTTCAACGATTACAACCGGAAGTATTCTCAACGGTAAAGATAAACGACAATAACAATAGTACAATAAAACATGGGATCAGAGCCGATCCTAGAATATATGTGGCTAGAAGCAAAAATGAAAGATGTGGCCTATTCGCTCAAGAGAATCGAACCCGCGAAGCTAAACCCTTGTTACTTAAACTTTAACCACCAATACTAATGAGAACTTTCAGTCCAAACAAGGCCGAAAAGTTTTATATTCTCTGGCGGCCGGAAGCAACAGCTTCTTCAGCTTCTTCCAAGGGTCGGCTCTGCATGGGATAGAAGTATTAAAAGGAGAAACTTACTTAAAATAAAGATATCCGCAAATAGTCTTCACTTGAATTCTAGAAACACAGCTCAAAAAAGTTTTAAATAGTCTGAAACGACGTTAAAATACCTTAGTAAAAAAAATTTGGAGGAGTTCAGTACAAGCTTGAGCACCAGGAATGATTCACCTCTCACGGAGAGGGAAGATGCGGGAGAGTCTCTCTCAACCGCAAGATCAGCAGTAACCTCGACTAAACTCACTCAAGAAACTAGGTGAATCTCAAATGACGGTGAGGCGGACAGTTAAGCCATATTTGCATAGACTGTGAGATAACTAGCATGACTTGGTGTTAGAGAGCGATAGTGGTGATAGGCGGATAGCGACAACATCGGAGAGCGGCGGCAACTGAAGCTGGATACATGAAGAGTGGAGGTGACAGGGCTCTTCTTCACTGCTAGAACTTGGCACAGAGGAAGAATACATGGGTAGGTGATGACGTTAAATCTCGGCAAGATGGCGACAATAGAAACGATGAAAACTGTGGCAGATGCTGAGACGACGAAATAAAAAATAGGGTGGATAACAGAACGGTGGTATTAATTATCCGACACCGATGACCAAAGGTCCTTCCGGCATCGAGAAAGATGTTGTACGGCGCGATCTCAATAATTGGGTTTGGAAGCGTATTAGGGCGAATTCTTTTACTATGTTTAGACTTAAATCTGTTAAAGTTATATATAAACATGACATTTTTCTTTACTATTGAGCAAAATAACTCTGTATATTTTTCTCATCTGAAATTATCATTTAAAACATTCAAAAACGATTTTCTCATGAATATTATGAATAGTAAAAATATTTAACAAAAATTTTAATATATAACCATGAAAACTAATGCTCCATTTATCATTATTTATATGATCTATTAAAAAAAGTTCAGCACTATGATTAGTCATTAAGATATTCCTTTTAGTTAAAGTGGTTCCGCTGTTTTATTAATAATATATAACTCTATTCTATTACCCAGCCCTAATGTTTCTTTTCTAAAGAAAGTTTATGATCTTGAAATTAAAGAAAACAATTTCAGAACAAATGCAATTACTTAAGAGAATAGGATCTAATATGCAACTAATTCTCTTTCTGATTTCTTAAAGCAAATTATTGTTTCCTTTTTTCTTTTGATCAAATTATTGTTTCCTTATAGAATAAATCTTAATATAAAATAAGAATTTATGACAACATCGATATAATGATAAATTATCTTGCGTAGTGCCGAGTGCCGACTGTATAAATCTTTTATTATATAGTAATATGAGAGTGACTTTTTATTAGATTTTATAATTTTTCTCCTTCGCTTTGAAATTGGTGTGTCAACTGTTTTTAGTTATTTTAAGTTTTCATCTCAAATTCACTGTTCAATTATCTCTGGTCGTGATCTCAATGCATCATCATGTTTGTCACTACAGAAACATTATCTACGTATAAAATAAATAATTCTTTGTCAAGCATATATATGATGAGATTCTACAAATATACAATAAAGAGGATTCAGATAGCTTTTAAGTTAAAGCGTAGATTGGAGATTGTAAAATTGTGCAGTCTTTTGTTCTGTTTGGCCGACCGACCAATATAGTTGAAGAGAGAAATCATAGAATTAAACTTATATTTAAAAGTTATAGAGTTAATTAATGTCTTAAATACTTAAACATGCAGAGCATTGTAATGATCTAACACCACAAACTGTAAACAAAAACAATAGTTCTATATTTGTAGCAACTGGTTGAGCACCTCTGGTGTGTAGCATTAGCATCCATGTTACAAATTGTTTACAAAAAAAAAAAAACTAATTACAAATGTTATTAATAATTGGTATATTAACAGAAGGGTTTAGAAGCCACAATAAAATAGTTCATGATAAACCGTTTGTCACTCATGTGAACTCAAGGCTCTAGTTGACAAAACTTAAACTCAAGTGTCTTTGATCAAAAAAAAAACTCAAGTCTCTAAATTTGTTCGTGGGTCGTGGCATCGTTAGCTTTGAGAATGATTCTAAATATGACAGCTTATATATTCGATTTTTTGCACATTTTTTGTTTAATACTTTAATTTATCTCTATATTATTTTATATTGTATTCTGCATAAGTTTTTGTATGTTTTTGAAGTAGTCTAACATCCAGGGTAAAGACAAATTTTAGTGAGAAGAAGAAGAAGTTAGTTACAAATTTGAATATGAACAATTATACTAAATCAAGTGGCAGCACGGGACGACGTTGTGCCTTCCTTAACCGTACGTTTAGTATGCATACATGCATTTTAATTTGCTACTAATATGGTTATGGCAATTAAATTAAAGTTGCAAGTCGCTACTCATTTGGTGGATGGCCAAAACATGGTAACAATTTCTACTTTCTAGTCTTTGATGGTTCTATATTATGTCTTTGAAAAGCGAACTTAATGGGTGAATCTTTAGTTTTTAGCAAAAATATTTAGGAATCGATCACAAAAAAAAAAGTTGTTAAACACTAAGAACATCAACATTGATAAAAAATACTCATAGAAATTTCAATAATATATTTTAATGTTAAAAAATTTATCAACCATTAAAGTAGTGTAAAATGATGAAAGAATTACACAAATGCTAGATAATTTCTCCTATAATAGTTTATCCCATTTTTCTCTTCAGTTTTTTTTTCGTTGGTAGAAACTCACTTAAAAAGATTTACCAATGTTGATGTTCTAATTTCTAAGCTACTCAACGTATACTATAAATTCATAAAGGTAGGTGTCTGACTGAAAACGTCTAGAACACGGGATATAAATGTTCATATTCTAGGAATTTAATCAAGTGTTCTCCAACTTACTGGATAGAATTGGATATATGGAAATTGATCTTTAGCTATTTAAGGATGCTATATGGTATATTTAATGGACGAAAAGAGTTCTAAAACATAAATTTTTAAGCTGCTATTCTTGTGCTTGAATTAGCTACCAAACAGAATCATAATCTACTAACTCTCTTTGTAATTAGAGATTACTATTGAGCAACGTGTTCAAAACAAATTCTGAAATTCCTAAAAGCAGCATTATAATTTCTCAATGGGTTTCACCTTCAATCAGTGGCCCGTTTTTTTTCATAATTGTGGGGATCTGACGTCTGAGATCAATCGATTAGTTCCACGAAACCCACGACATTTCACGTATTCTTGCGATTTAACACTAATCCGGGTAGCCACATGGGATTTCAAAGCCGAGTCCATATTAAGGCCAAAGCTTCCTCAAGACCACTAACCCATCACCTTGTGGTTAAATGGCTATAGTCTTAGGATAACACATGTAATGTATCGATCTTATGATCCCTAATATTATGATTCTTAAGAAGAGCAAGTTAAAAAAATCAACCCCAAGCAAAAGAAAAGTAAAATTGTCTTACGCGAATAAACTAAACTATATACATTCAACAGTTAATTAGAGTCATGTTACATGCTCTAGGTACTCAAAGAGAATAAACTATTAGAAAAATTACAAGATAAATGTGTTTACCCAAATGTTAAAATGAATTATTCGAAATCCTAACTATCATTAATTAGTGATTAGGGAATTATACAAGAATAGTTTTGGCTGAATCTTTAGCATTTGGATAAGAGAAATCATACACTTGGATAAACTAGCGCGTTGCCACATCTCCCGAAGTTCCTAGATGTATCATGCAACGCTTTCTACATTCAGATTCTGAGACCGATCTTTCAAAAATCTAAACAAATTTGACTATCGAATCTAATGTACACTATACTGTTTTTCACCTACAAGTTTTTTTTGTTTAAACATGCAAAATAAAAATTGTGTACCTCATTGCTAAGATAATTGTATTGTTCTCTTGTTATTTAAAGTCATGAGCATATATGTCTGTTTTCCAATTGTTACGTATGTTGAGTTCTAAACCTTACAATGACATAAACCTTTTTCGTTGAGGCAATTAGACTGCCATGCTGTTAGAGTTTCTCGTTTTAACAGATAATAGTAATTGAAAAGAGAGATTCTTAGGTTCACCCCCTAGGGTGAACCTATAGATTCACCTATCCAATAATAATTTGCTAACTCATATTTAGATTTTGGAATAAAACAAATAAAAATTAAAATAGAATTATGTACAGGAAAAAAAAGGAAATCATAAAATTAAAGTAGTCGACTTCTTCTTCATCACAGAGAAAATATGAAACTGTTCGTCAACTTTTAATTCATTGATTTCAAGAAGAAAACCAAAAAAACTATGAAATCATATTTGTTTATAAAAAAAACATTCAGACAATAATATTAATTATGGATGAACCCCAAATTGTAAATCCTGAATTCTAAAATTCAAACTATAAACCCTAAATCATAAGATTAATTGTAAATCCAAGGGTTAACCCTAAACCCAATGATTAATCCTAAACCCAAGGGTTAACCCTCCACCTTTAGGTTTAGGGTTTAGATTTAAGATTTAAAATTTTTAGAGTTTTGTTAGAGTTAATGGTTTAGGGATTAGCAAACCTTGCTTCCAGTGCGGATAGAAGCAGTAATGACACATTCTTCATGGCTGTTTCTTTAGTTCGAAGGTACACATAAATCTCTGTTTTTGCTGTAACTCATTGCAGGTTTTCTTAAACCTTATTTGCAGACAAGTTTGGTTAGTTACTTAACCTGGATGAAATAAAAAAGGATTGGGGAGACGACGTGAAAATCACAGCGTTACATTTATTGTTTCCCCTTTTTATTTTGTAGATAGTTTTATTTTTTATATTTTTTCTTCCAAAAATTAAATGTGAATTGTCAAAATATTATTGGAGAGGTGAACCTATAGATTCATCCTAGGGGGTGAACCTAAGAATTTCTCAATTGAAAATCTATTATTATGCGAACATAATAATATACGGGAAAATGTTGAGAAAAAGAATAAAGAAAAGAGAAAAGGCAGATTTTGTGTCGACGGGAGAAAAAAGCTTATCGATGGGAGAACATTGGAAAAAGAGCCAAGTTGTATGATTTAATTGGCAAACAAATGGTCCAAGAGAGACATCTGGAAATGTAGGTCATGCCCATAAGTTTTTGCTTTTCTTACATAGGAGAGTATAAGGAGCTAGTCAACGAAACGCGCGTATCGTTGTCGTTTTGGTCCCATTCCAAAATAATGTTTTATGTATATGCATGCAACAGTAGAACTCAATTATTGCAATTTGTCGATATTTTTCTACAGGAATTCACCGACCGATGTTTTTGTTTGTCATTGGTGTATATATACACGGAAGAACAAGGGACCATTGTAATCCAAAGAATTGTTCGCAGTAACTAGCTAGTTTAGGTCTCGTTAATGTGTGTCCAGCTTTATTTAATGTAATGTTTTAGAGCCTACTTAATTATTGTTGTAGAATCTTATGCATTATCACTCCATTGGTTTCAAATTATGGTTTTATTTTTTTCTTGTTTTGAGAAAAGGTATTAGTATTTTCACATTATGAAAACAATCTATTATGCTTTTCGAAAATAAGTTTCTATTGTATTTTATTTTATTATTAACTTTAAACTTACACTTAGATGACATCTGAAAATACACAAACCACTACAAGAAAACACGCTGATTCTGAGGGAAATACCGAGGGAAAATGAGTTCCTCGAAAATTAGTGACAAAATATCGAGGAAATACCGAGGAAACCAAGAAATGGGGTTTCCTCGAAATTTCCTCACATTTTTTTGAGGAAATTTCGAGGAAGACCAACTTCCTCGGTATTTTTCGAGGGAATACCGAGGAAAGCCGGGTCGTCTGAAAAAACCGACGGATATTTCTAATATTTCGACGACATTTTGTAGCCGTTAGAGAGCCGTTGGGGGATTTAAACTATTTCGAGGAAATTTCGAGGAAATGTCTGTTTCCCTCGAAATTTCCTCGAAATTTCCTCAGTATGCCGGGAGGATTTCATCTATAAATACAGCCACCCCTCTTCCTCTTCATTCACTCCATTTCTTTTCTTCTTCTCTCCTAGTCTCACGAATTTGATTCCAAAAAAACATGTCTTCTTCAAATTATTTTCGTTCTTGGATGGATCGACCTCATTTGGATCCGGACACGAGATTGCTTACGGAAGAATACAATCAAGGTATAATCGAGTTCATGAGGGTAGCTCGCCAACAACCGGAAGCAGAAACAGGTAAGTTAAGATGTCCTTGCTCTAATTGTAAAAATAGAAAAGTTATTAAAGAGTGGGATGTTTGGACTCATCTATTATTGAGTGGGTTTACACGAAGTTACAAAATTTGGTATCATCATGGGGAAACTGATTATGAACTTGGTAGTACTAGCGAACCTCAGCCGGTAGTTAGATTAGAAGAACCAGTTAGGGCGGATGTAGATTATGGTGTAGGTACTGAGCAGATGATAAATGATCATTTTAGAGGGGAAGATTTACCCAATGCAGAAGCTAGGAGATTTTATGAAATGTTGGATGCTGGAAAGCAACCATTGTACGAAGGTTGCAGAGATGGTCATTCAGCTTTATCATCTGCTATGAGACTGATGGGCATTAAAACAGATTATAACTTGGCTGAAGACTGTGTGGATGCGATAGCTAATTTTGTTAAAGGTATTCTACCTGAGGATAATGTAGCTCCAGGTTCATATTACGAGGTTCAAAAACTCGTAGCTGGGGTTGGTTTATCTTATCATGTAATAGATGTATGCAGCGATAACTGCATGATTTATTGGAGGGCGGATGATCAGCGGACTACATGCAAATTTTGTGGGAAGCCTCGTTATAAAGATACGAGTGGAAGAGTTCCAGTGCCATATAAAAGGATGTGGTATTTGCCTTTGACGGAAAGGTTGCAGAGGTTGTATCTTTCAGAACGCACAGCGGAACGAATGAGATGGCATGCGGAGCACTCAACTGATGGTGAGATTAGACATCCTTCAGATGCAAAAGCGTGGAAACATTTCCAATCAAAGTATCCCGACTTTGCGTATGAGAGAAGAAATGTCTACCTTGGATTATGTACTGATGGTTTCAGCCCGTATGGGAAGAGTGGAAGACAATATTCTCTATGGCCAGTCATTGTAACACCATACAACTTACCCCCAAACTTGTGCTTGCGACGAGAGTTTTTGTTTCTCTCCATTCTCGTTCCCGGACCAGAGCATCCTAAGAGATCACTTGATGTGTTTCTTCAGCCACTAATATATGAGTTGCAACAACTATGGGCTCAAGGTGCTGAAACATACGATATTTCGTGTAAAGAAAACTTTCAAATGCGGGCAGTACTAATGTGGACAATAAGTGATTTTCCAGCATATGGTATGTTATCTGGATGGACAACGCATGGAAGGCTATCATGTCCATATTGTCAAGATAGTACTGATGCTTTCCAACTAAAACACGGAAGGAAAACGTGTTGGTTTGACTGTCACAGGAGATTCCTACCACCTGATCATCCATATCGTAGGAGTAGGAATTTGTTTACGAAGAACAAGAGGGTGTTTGACAGTCCACCTGCAGAAATTAGTGGGGAAGGTTTGAAGACACAACTAAGAGATTTTGGTGCAGAAAGGACGCCAGACGTCGGTGGACATGCGCGTTTTCCGGTAGATGCTGTTGGAAACCTACATAACTGGCACAAAAAAAGTATATTCTGGGATCTGCCATACTGGGAGGATCATTTGCTAAGGCATAATTTAGATGTCATGCATATTGAGAAGAACTTTTTTGACAACCTCATGAACACGATCCTTAACGTTCAAGGTAAAACAAAGGATAATTTGAAGTCAAGACTGGATTTAGTTGATATATGTGATCGTTCAGAACTTCATGTTGATGGGAATGGTAGGGCTCCTTTTCCCATTTACCGACTTGATGCAGAGGGAAAAAATGCGTTCTTCGATTGGATTTCAAACGATGTGGAATTTCCAGACGGTTACGCATCTAATTTGCGTAACTGTATCGACAGAAAGGAAGGAAAGTTTATTGGTTTAAAAAGTCACGATTGTCATGTGTTGATGCAGCGCTTACTTCCGTTTGCTTTCAAGGAACTATTACCACGAAATGTTCATGAAGCAATTGCAGGGATAAGTGCTTTCTTCCGCGATTTATGCTCCAGATCAGTGACTCTTGAAGGTATTGAAAATCTGAAGACTAACATAGCCGTGATTCAGTGCAACCTTGAGAAGATATTTCCTCCCTCATTTTTTGATGTTATGGAGCATCTTGTTATTCACCTGGCAAGAGAATTGGAACTTGGTGGTCCTGTGCAGTATAGATGGATGTATCTGTATGAGCGGTATATGTTCCATTTGAAGAAGATGGTGAAAAATCTAAGTAGGGTGGAAGGTTCTATAGTCGCACAGATGATCAATGAAGAAATTTCAAACTTTGCTGAGTACTACTTTCCAGCAGAAGTTCAGACCAAAAACAGAAGACCTGCACGGCATGATGATAGAGGTGAACGGGCAACATACCATGTTACGGTTCCTGACATTTTCACAGATGTTGGACGACTTAGCGGAAAATCAAAAGACCGTCGACTTACTGAGCAGGAGCGCAGTCATTTACAAACATATTTGCTCACCAACTGCGAAGATGTTCTTCAATATGAGAGGTAAGTTTATTATCTTACAAAATTTTATTTTAACAAATTAACATTTATATCTTAATTAATTACATTTTTGTCTTCACATGATTTTCATGGCAGAAAAGCGGTTCGAATATAGATACGCTACAGAGGCAGAACTAGAAGAAATGAAGCAAAGAGAATTTGCTGGATGGATGTTTACTTATGTGAGTGCCTTAAACAAATTAAAAAATCATTTATCACATATTTATACTAATTAAAAAATTATTTATCACATATTTATACTAATTCATATATACTTGCTATTAATAGGTGTCTGCTGGTTTGGCCAGAGGTGAAACATTTGACGATTGGATACGCGAGATGGTGGTTGGACCAAACTATGTTGTGAAGTCATATCCGAGATTTTGTACTCGAGGATATGCATTCACAACTGGAGAGTTTCACCAAGATCCAGATTCAGATTCATCTGGTGATGATGACTCGGAATCAGAGTAGATTTTTTTTTTTTTTTTTTTTTAATTAATTTCGAGGACATTTCGAGGGATAGAGGGTTTCCTCGAAATTTCCTCGGAATGACCGTTGACGGTTTAGGGGTTTGATTTAAAATAGATGTTTCCTCGAAAGTTCCTCAAAAAATTTCGAGGACATTTCGAGGAAGAACATAGTTTTTCAGTTTCCTCGAAATTCCCTCGAAATTTTGTGAGGGAATTTCGAGGAAGTACAAAAAGATTTGTAAGTCCTCGAAATTCCCTCACAATATTTCGAGGGAATTTCGAGGAAGTACAAAAAAATTTGTTTGTCCTCGAAATTCCCTCACAATATTTCGAGGGAATTTCGAGGAACAAGGGGTTTTAAACCGAAAACAACGTTTTGCGGATTGAATAACACGTATATAACCTTCATTAAGTGTCTTAGCCAGCTTATGAAGTCAAACTCTAGGGGTTTTAAACCGAAACCAATGTTTTGCGGATTGAGACGAAAACCACACAACATAAGATAAACACTTATACATTTTAATAAACGTTAAATGAAATACTTACAATAATTTTTGTAATTGTGTTATTTCATGGTTTATAATCATCTACACAAAGAAACCTTATTATTATGAATTACATTTGTATAAGAAATGACATAGGTCGAAAAAATCGATGTTTTCTAAACCCCAAACCTTCTTTCCTCGAAATTTCCTCACAATATTGTGAGGAAATTTCGAGGACAAGTTGTGAGGAAATTTCGAGGAGGTTTTTCCTCGGACTGATTTTCATTTACCCGGTAACCCTAGCCGCCAAACATTTCGCGAAAATCAGATCACCATATTTCGAGGAAATTTCGACGACCCCATTAAAAATATCGAGGAAATTTCGACGACCCGCGTTAAAAATAGCGAGGAAATTTCGACGACCCGTATCCGTCGGACCCTTCATAAATTAGGTTTTGCTTCTTCTTTTCCCCATTTCTCTCCTTTCTTCCTCTCCTTCTCCTCTCCTGCGCGGCGCCTCTTCTCCCCTCTCTTCCTCTCTCTTGCGGCGGCTCCTCTCCTCTCCTCTCCTCTCTTCCTCTCGGCCTCCTTCCTCTCCTCCTCTCTTCCTCTCCTCTCTTCCCATGTAAGTTCTTCTCTTCCTCTCTTCATAGATCTCGAAAATTAGGTTGTTAGATAGAAAATTCTAAGATTGAATGGATAGTTTAGGATTTGCATGTTTAGATTGTTGTTTGGATTGTTGGTATATTTTTTTTTGATTTATTTTGTTTTTTGAATTTTTAAAACGTTTTTTTGGATTTTTTAAAACGTTTTTTTGAATTTAAAACTATTTTTTGAATTTTTAAAACGTTTTCTTGATTTTTAAAACGTTTTTTTGAATTTAAAACTATTTTTTGAATTTTTAAAACGTTTTTTTGATTTTTAAAACGTTTTTTGATTTTTAAAACTATTTTTATATATTAAAACTATTTTTTTATTTATTAAACTATTTTTATATATTAAAACTATTTTTTTATTTATTAAACTATTTTTATATATTAAAACTATTTTTTTATTTATTAAACTATTTTTAATATATTAAAACTATTTTTAATATATTAAAACTACTTTTTGTAATTATTAAACAAATTTTAATATATTAATTTTTTTGGTAATTATTAAACAATTTTTAAATATTAAAAATATTTTAAATATATTTAAACTTTTTTGTTATTATTAAACAATTTTAATATATTAACAAATTAAATAAATTATTTATATAAAGGTCTCAAGAGGAACATACCCGCTCTCGACAGCGTCGTGGTCGTGGTGGTTCGGTGAGCGGTTCCATTTCGGGTTCCGCATCGCCGTACAGCTCATACCAGACATCTCCCTCTCCATTTCCCTCTCATTCTCCTCCCGCTCCCGGTGTGGCACCCACTCCTGCTCCTGCTCATGCTCCTGCTCATCAGGCACTTCTGAGAGTTGCGGAGTTTGTTCGACAGCCGGGTCGTGACCATCTTCCATATCTCACCCAGTACCCACGTGGACAGGGTCAGACATGGTAATTAAACCTATTTTTTTTTTCATTAAAATTTGATTCATTTAAAATAATTAATTCTTTTTAATAGGTTCGACCGATCCGGAAACGGGATCAGCGGATGGATCAACAGTATGATGTACTCGTCCCTCGACAATGGACATCCGACTTTCACTGACTTCCCTCTCGAGAAGCAGCATATGTGGTTTCAACAGTTTGCGGTAAGTATTCTATTTTTACTTATTTTTTTAATCTTTAATATTAATTTTCTACTAATTGTGTTTTTTATTTTCAGCAACAATTCAACTGGAATGCTGATGATACGTTGTTTATCTATCACCACTTCGTCCATAAAGTTATGGACAACTATGGGAAGCAGATGCACTCGTGGAAGAAGAAGTGGGAAATAAACAAGGTTGGTTTTTTTTTATGAAACAATTTTTTAATTTATTAAAATATTTTTTTATTTATTTAACAAAATTTTTTTTTTAAAGATCCCAAAAGGGATGGACCCCGACGTCTGGCGGGAGTTGTGTGTGCATTGGAGTAAGAACGAAGTGAGAGCAACTTCTTCCACCAACTCCACCAACCGCAAGAGCGACCGTAAGGGGAAGGGCATGTACGTCCATAACTTGGGTGCTCAATCTTTAGCTACTCTGGGAGATCGCTTGGTAAGCTTCGCGGTTTTTATTATATTATTTAAGATTCTAATTTTTTTTTGTGCATTTCTTTTTAATTACTAATGTTTGTTTAATTTATGTTTTTTTCAAGGCGGAAGAAAATGAGGGGGAGCCGGTTGATCATCTCCGCCTAATAAAGACGGCGTACACCAACAAGAAGACCGGCGAGATTGATGATGGTGTTGTGAGGGATGTGGTCACCCTCATCGACAGTCAGATGGAACAGGAAGTGTCTCAGCTTCAAACCGAGGATGACGATTCGACGGGATCGACCGGCTTGCCTCGGGTTCGGATCAACCAAATCGTTGAAGCGGTAAGTTCTTTTTTTAAAGTTCAATTCATTTTTTATATTATTTAAATTTGACATTTTCTTTTTCAGACGGTTCCAAAGAAGAAGGGCCGTTTGTTCGGTTTGGCTCGTCGGTCCAGCTCGGTTCCGTCTGCTTCTGCACCACCACCGTTCTATGTTGATCAAGAAGTCCTTCTGAGTCAGATGAGGGACAAGGATGCTCGCATATCTGCGTTGGAGTCCATGGTGGCGAGTCAAGAGGCGGGCTGGGAGGCACAAAGGAATCTCAACGAGCAAATGATGGCGATGATGAGGACCATGAACCCGAACTTGGAGTTCCCGACCATGCCAGACCCGAACGCCCAAAACCCGTAGTTTAATTTCTTTCAAAAACTCGAAATGTTTTCTTTTCATTTGTATAACTTTGAATTTTAAATAATATGTTTTCAATTTAAATTTTTATTTTATATTTTCGAATTTAATTTTAAAAATAATTTTTAAAAAAAAATTATTTTTTAAAAAAAAATTAATTTTCGGAAAATTCCGAGGAACAGGTGTCCTCGGTATATACCGAGGGAAGGGTTCCTCGGAATTTTCCGAGGGACATGTTCCTCGAAAATTTTCGAGGAAGGCAGCCCTCGAAAATTTTCGAGGAACACTGTCCCTCGGAAAATTTCGACGAACTCAGTTCCTCGAAAATTTTCGAGGAACACGGTTCGTCGAAATATTCCGAGGGACAGGGTTCCTCGAAAATTTTCGTAGGTCTTTTCTCTCGGTATAATCCTCGGTATATACCGAGGGAATTGTTCCTCAATATATTCCGAGGACCTCTTCGACGAAGGGCAGTCCTCTAAATTTCCTCGGAATTGTGTTTCCTCGAAATTCCGTCACAAAATTTCGAGGAAATTTCGACGGAAAATGAAATTTCGACGAGTTTTTTTCGAGGGACATTTTCCTCGGTATTTCGTCGGAATACGCGTATTCCGACGAAATACCGAGGAAAATGTCCCTCGAAATCGGCGTGTTTTCTTGTAGTGAACAAGCTTAGCATAAAAAAGATTTTCATTTGAAATAAAGGGCAGGATTACTTTTTTTCCTCCATGTCATTTTTTTAATGTTAAAACCTTTCGTTAATGTAGTTAAAACAAGAGTTTAAACTTCCACACAAGGAAAATTAAGAAGACAGACGTATAAGAGCAGATTTAGCTAAACCGTCAGCAAGTATTTTTCAAGCATGAGATAAAATGAAGAATAATCCAACATACGGAATGTCGTGGAGGATATTTTTGTTAGAAGTCTCATAGGAAAATCATGTGAGAAGATGAAACTTTTCTTCCCTGTTATCTAAGTTCATGATTTATAAGCATGCAATAGTCACTTAATATATGACAATGGGTTTAAAACTTAGGGGCAGAACATAAAAGGACTAATTCATTGTCGACCATATTAATGAGTGAGTAGTTTCGTTTATGTTTCTACAAAATTATTCAAATTTGGACCACCAATGTCTAAATCTTGTTGTACTGGATTGCTTTTCTAAAATTTTATGTGGATATATCTTCTCGATTCATGTCTCTCTTTGGCTGATTATGGAAATAAGTGATAACGACTGAACATCACCTTTTACAATATATCACAAATTAGGTAATTATCAGTAAAGACACCACACAGATTGTAGTGTCTAAAGTAATGTTTTCAATTCAGTCTGTAATGATGGTATGAAAAAGGGAAAATGATTTTCCAATGGGTAATATTTTCATAAGTATTATCTTTTCAAATTCAACTTAAGAAAGCACACAGTGTTGGGGGTGAACCATTAAAATTTATATACGACATTTGAGTAAAATGGTATTTCCCATAAGAATACACCGAATCATGGTTTATCTTGCCACTAGTTGCAAATACTTTTTTCAATAGTGTAGATCCAAACTTTAGGTTCACAATCTCTCTTAGATTCAAGTAAGTATTTTAGATAGTTTAATTTAAAAAATAACTTTCTATACCAAAAATAGTTTAAACCCATGACATAATAGAACCAACCCATTTATGTTATTACTTGGCAACCAACATCTTGGTTGGTTGCGAATACTACGATATGTTTGATACATTAAGCAGTAAATTTTTTTGTGTGTGGCCAAACTATGTCGACGACTACTCGTCCATCTTTCTGTGTTAAAAGAGTTGACACGTCTTTTTTTTTTTTGAGCAAGAGTAGACACGTCTATCGGTAAAGATATTTTACCTGTAATAATTAAACCAGACGGATGTTGTCACCCTCTTCAATTCTGGGACCAAAAACGGTTACTTGATGAGTCGATTTCTAAACAAGAGTTTCCTATGGTACGTCAAATTAATGCAGTTTGGTAAATAAATTAAAAACCTATGAAAATGAAATATGAAAAAACAACATGAGCAGCCTATTATATTCAATTAATTTATAATTCTTCCTAATTTTAAGGTTAAGATTCCGGTTTTGAATGGTGAGCAGACAAAATGTGCTGCAGTACATCAGTAGCACTGTAGTAAAAGTCGTTCTACAGTCAGTACTTTATGTTATTCATACAAAAAAACAGCTTTATTACAGTTGATTCGTTTTTTTTTTTCATTTTTTGTAATACATTATAAAGCTATTTTGAACCGCATGTTAACCATTTGAAATATGACAGTTTCAAAACTAGTTTCAATACTGTTCAATGCAGGTCACAAATAAGTGTTAAAAATAATATTACTTTAGTTTCATGTTAACAAAAATACTGATAGAAAAAAGTCAAAGGCTTATTTGCTGAATAATCAAATTCACAATGAAAATTAAGATAATTACAATGATTTTAACATTATTAAATAACTAACATTTGTGATACAATTATTCTGATTATACCTTTTTCATTAATAATTACCCTGTGAATATATTATATATTAATAACATAACTTAGAAAATATATGGACAAGAAAGAATCGAAAACTTTTCATATCAAAGAAGAAGTAGATATTCACATGACAAGTTTATTGACCATGTATATATACATCGAATGTTCTATTCTATATTGTCGAAGTAGTATAGGACGCAAACTACACATATAATCCATATATATTAAACACTAACCTAATCCTAACCTCAACTCATAAATACTAAACCCTAAACCTTAATCACTAAAATCTAAATCTAAATATAAATTATAATACATCCACGTCAAACATTTATTGACCATATACATATACATCGAGTGTTCTATTATATATCGTCGAAATAGTGTAGAAATCAAACCACACACATAATCCCTAAACACAAAACATTAACTCAACCTCAACTCCTAAATAATAAACCTTAAACTCTAATCACTGAACCCTAAATAATAAACCCTAAACCCTAATTATTAAACTCCAAAATCCAAATATAACTCTAAAACCAATTATAAAACTAAACTCAAATAGAATGAAACAAAATAAATCGCATACTATATATCGGTTAAAGTATAAAATATCTATGATTACATTAGAAAAAGTTAATGATGACCCTAACTTCAATACTCACTTTCCAAATACTAAACCCAAAACCATAATCGCTAAATCCTAAACCCAACTATAAACACTAAATTCAAATATAAACCTTGAACTCAAACAAAATAGAACAAATAATACATATTGGTGATCAAAATTATACTATATAAAAATGAAAATAGAATGAACTTGTGAAGTCTATATTGCTGAAAAGATCGATGACAGAAAAATTAAAAATTGATGAAATCATAAGACATTCAGATTGACTATATCGAAAGAGATGAAGATTAACGGCAGTAGAGAAAAAGGTGGGAAAAAACAACATCATATGAATATCATTCCGTTCACATCGAATTGTATTCTATTTTATTTAATATCATAGTAAATTTTATTCTATTTACGTTTAACTATACTATTTCTCTTTACAAAATCATTTACACACCAATATAAAACATATACACACTGATTCAAAACTCATATTAAAAGACCAAAGCCCACCAAAAGAGAACCCAAACCACTTACAACAGAACCAAAGCCAAAGTCTAAACTAGAAAAACCAAGAAAAAGGTAAAATCACTTGGGCTTAAGAGCCATCCCTTTAAACCTGAACCAAAAGAAAAACCCCATAACAAGCGTCGATTTTTATGTGAATATTACACGCGTTTATCCCTCAGCCAACGAGAAACATGTATCACACAGTCTCTTCCATCTTCCTCGTCCATCAAGACAACGTCGGAGAAACGAAACGGTGCTGAAAACACACACACACACCGGAAATCGGAACTGCAACACAAACCTTCAGTTCCTGGAATCAAGCCTTCGTTTTCATCAAATAATCGCTTCACTATGTGTAGCTTGCTCTCCTCTCTTGAAAGCCGAACTGACCCTTCTTTTGATAACTAGGTTAAGGTTACCGAAGGTAATCTGGCGGGCAAAGTTTTCCCTTGAGCGTCCATTGATCAAATCGAGATCTCATCTAAAACCATCGCATGATCTTTCATCAATGGAGAGCTTCAATCGACTAGAGTCGAGATCTCATCCATCCCCATGCCTCACACACACCGAGAATATACTTTACCCAGATCAGAATCATCACCCAGCAGAGAGCTTCATCGACGATATTCGAGATCTCATCCGCTGCACCAAGTCACCAAACACAAAACAAACATACTCTTCTTGCAGATCGGAGATTTTTGTAGGGAAACACCGACTTCACCCTAAAAAAAGATCGAAATCGTATTCAGAGTTGGCCGCCTTTACCGAAGAAAAAAGTGATGACACCAGTCATAAGCCAGCTAACCAATGCCCGCGATCACCACTATTTCCGGAGAGAAGAAACCAAACAAAATTACAGAAACGTGGACATAAAAAAAAACCAAACTATTCTTACGGTGATGTCGAGGACGCGCCACCACCACCGGATACGATGGAGAATCTTTTTGCTCTCTACAAAAAATAACTCTGCTTTTTTTATTTTCTATATTTACACATTAACATACTATATGCTTGGTGAAAAGTAAAATGTACTGAAAATTTTGGAGATGATAAGTTTATTTATTTGTGTAAGAGACAGACAAAACATATTGAAAAGAAACATGTCTCCCGTAACGTCAAACATCACCATCTCCATTTATTGCCCTTTTCTCTGTATAGCTTTTCTCCCAAGAAGGTGATATGACTTCTAAACTTATTAATAAATTCATCAAAAGAAGAAGAATATGGGATGATAACTCAAAAGAAAATCATATAGACTGAAAAACTTTGGCAGTTTTCTTGATCTGCTCCTTGTTTCTCACATGCTACTCTGCTTTGGCTCCTGAATTGAATATAAACCACACATACTGTATCATTAATTATTAATACCGGCTCAATCTACTCAACCCAACCAGCAAAACCCAGATTCACAACATGTATATAATGCTCTTTCTATTTCAAATTAACTACCGTTATAAACTAAACTAGAGCTTGATCCGCACACTGGTGGAGTTTTAATTTTAACGTTTTTATAAATTGTTTAGTAACATCTTTAAACATATATGTTAATTAGATATTTTTAGGTTCATATAAATTTATTCAGGTTCGGAAGAATTCAAATCAAACACTGTCCAAATCTTAATACTCGGACATAGTTTAATTTTAAAATCTAAAAACCTGATATTCGTAAAGATCGATGTATACTTGAATGTCCATGTTTAACTGATTATATAAATAAAATAATTTTGTCAACCGATTTAAATTCTTGTGACTAATGGAACAATTTCTTTCTTTTTAAACACCGTAAAATTACTATGGTTAATACATAAAATAAATGTCATCGAATTATTAAGGTAAATATAATTAATAAAGTAATTTAGAAAAGTGAAAAAATGTAAAATATGTAATAAAACATTTAAATGAAAATAATAAATAAAATAGTTATAATTTGAATAAAAAAATAATAATCCATTTGAAAATTATTATTTTGTACTTCAGTTTTAATAGTATAGATATTTTTATTTCAATGTTATTTTACAATTCTAATGCAATTTTTTATTGATTTATTTTTTACTTTTAGTTAGGTTAATAAAAATGATAAAAGCTACATATTTTTATAGTCAAACAAAGTATAAAATTAATCATTTGACTCATGTGAAACAATTTTAAACGAGATATAATTTAAAACAGAGGAAATGCAAAACAATGCACTATATACATAGTTTGCAGAACAAGACCAAATATTTTTTTGTGGTATGGTTTCTGCAACCTGAATTTTTTATCTGTAAAAAAATGTACAATGAAATGAATCGTTTGGGATCACAGAACTAACTAAACAGAAATCTGAAAAACCCGGTTAAACCAAACCGAATGAAGAATCATATGAAACATATCATACTTCTCAGGCTTAACATGCCACAGAAAGTGCTTCTGCACCCTCTTCACCCTCATCTGCATCTGCCTGTACCTACGCTCCGACACCGACATCAGAATCTTCTTCAAGTTAGGTATATCTTTCTCCGCCACAAAAAGCGCAAACGCCTCCCAGTTCAAAACCTCGAAAAACGGCGGCACGAAGTTATCGGATATAATCACCGGAACACAGTCGTAGAATATAGCCTCCACCACTCTAGGGCTGTTCACTTCGAACCCTTTGGCGCAGATGCAGTACTTGCTGGTCTTCATGAACTGAAGGTAGTTCTTGTTCCCTTTGGTCCTCGGAAGCTTCCCGAATATTTTTAGGTCAGGGTCTTTGTCGTTGCCCCAGTAAGAGAGTAGGATCGGTCTTAGGTAGCCGTGGTCAGGCTTGCCAGCGAAGAAAGCTAGCGTTGGCCTCTGGGAGGCAGATTTGCCGCCGATGTTGCTTAACGGTTTCTTGGGATCTCTGACGAACGTCTCTGGTAATGACGTGTCCTTACCAAAGACAAAGCCTTCTTTAACGTCAGAGTTGCATAACGCTCTTATGCTCTTTGCGAAATGCTTGCGTGTCTCCGAAGGCGCCTGAAAATGTCACCATAAATAATTAGAAAAATATAATCTCAAGTATTATTATTATATAGAAAACGTGACAAATATTCTATATATATATTCTCAAATATTATTATTATGTAGAAAACGTGACAAATATTCTCTATATATATATATACCCAGTCATGGCAAGCTGCAAGGAAGTGATCAGCACCGGACGTTCTGTTCCAGAAAGGGTACTTGACTGAGATGAAGTCTATGTAGTCTTTAAGATACTGAATGAGGTTACGGTGACTGTGAGAGTCTTGTACGTATAGAGTCACCTCCAGCATCCGAGAGCTGAAGGGTAAGTAGAAAAGATGAGCTTTAGAAGCGTCCTTTGTGACGAACTTGTTGTTGTTTGATTCGATGAGTTTCATGAACCAGCCTTCTGATGCGTATATCCCTCTGAGTATTGGACTGTGCATGATAGGTTTGTCTCCTTCTTTGTAAACATAAACCTTCAGCATCTTCTCCATCAGCTCATAGCTCCTAAAGGGAAGGAACTCAATACCACACACTAATATTATGAGGTTTGATGCATGCAGCGAAGAAAGAGACTCTTACCGTTTGAAGATGGAGACGTTGCGGTAAAGAGGAGCGTAGAGGAGAGGGTCTTTGTCATCTATTGGAGCATTCTCAATCTCGTACTTTGCTTGTAGAAGCTCCAAATCAGGTTTAGTAACCCATTTTGGTTTCTGCAAAAGATGAAAGAAACAAGTAATGCTATTTGTTACTTGTTATGTAAGAATGTGTTTAAAAATAAAGATTGTGATGAACCTTTGCTAGACGGTTATGAGAGATACGGTTTCGACGCAGCTGCTTGCTCATCTCTGATATTGACATCACTCCTGAATCAGGCAATTTTGAGTTCTCCTTCACGTCAGGAACAAATCTCACAACAGGAGAAACATCTGTTTTAGTTGACTTCTTGTGCTCCTCTACTTGGCTAGTTGTTGCGTTTTCCTTAACCGGAGACCGGTTTAATGTAGGCAAAGCAGCAGGGGGATTAGCACTAGCCACAGGTGCGGTTTCGTTTTCTTTTACTTGAGAAGGCGAAACGGTGGGAGCGGTTGCGTTGACCTTTACTAGAGGTAATGCAGCAGGGGGATCACTAGCTGCAGGTGCGGTTGCGTTTTCTTTTACCTGAGAAGGCGAAACGGTGGGAGCGGTTGCGTTGATCTTTCCTAGAGGTAATGCGGCAGGGGACTCGGCACTAGCCACAGGTGCGGTTGCGTTTCCACTGGTGTCAAAGATCTTATCAACCTCAACTTCTTCATCATCACCATCTCCTCTTCCACCAGAATCATCCACCAGAGTAGTAGCGTTCTTTTGGGGAAAGCTCGGTGGCATAGCTGGAGCCAAGTTACTATTACTACTACTCTGATGCTGGATGTCTCTTGTGAGTGAAGTCGAGTTTCTTGAAAAGGGAAACTTGGTGGAAGAGAAGAGGGAGGAGATAGTGTTTGGAAGCTCGATGTATTGAAAAGTGACGATGAGAGCAAATGTGAGTCCCACTAGCCATAGAAGACGTCTGCTTTCTACTACCTTCCATAGCCCTGGAAACTCAGGCCTCATCTTTAGGGCCCTGATGTTAGACCCTGTCATCAATATTTATGATCAAGAAAAGCATATATGAATCGAATCTAATATAGTCAACGCCTCAACACAATTATGATCCAGTTCAGAGTAAAATTACTTAGAAAATCCTATGAAATATGTGTGATCATTACTAAAGAACTATCATCTGAATCATTTGTTTTGACTTTTTATCTCTCTTAAAGCAAAAACATCATTGCATGCAATATGTCAAAAGTCGTAAAGACGATCACATATTCAAGATAATTCAATACTCTGTACAAAGAACAGAGAGATATTATATAAGAGAGAGGGAGAATCTGGGAAAGCTTACAAGTCGATCGGGGAAGTCAAACAAAGATCAAAGTGTAGTTCAGATGATTGTAAACGGATCGGCTTCTTATGGAAATACTCTACTCTGACCAAACAAACAGTAAACCCTTTAAACGAAGGCGCAAAGAGATTAAAGAAAGAAAGAAAGAAAGAAAAGTTTTATAATCTGTCAGATCTTTTTTCCTTACGTGTCGTGTAACTAAAAGCTGGTTCGCTCTTTACGAGAAACTCAAAACAGAATCAAGAACCTCATTATTAGAGAAAGAGAGGGTATTTTCGGAATTTTGTAGGTGGAGTTTGAGCCGCCACACTTGTTTTCTTCTTCCTTCGCAAAATGATTATTCTTTTGAAATTGTTTCTAACTTTGGTCTGAGTCAGGTTCATGAGTTTCTTAGCAATCCACCGAAGATACATCCAAAACGAGATTAAGGAGAGTGAATATACATGGTTCCATTCCGTTACCCTAATTAATATCGAAACTGGTAACAGTCGACTAGTCATACACCGAATCCTATCAATGTTGTTTTTGACTCGGTTTGGTTCTCTCGGTTATCTCAAACCTGTAACTAAACCGAACCCAAAAAAGTACACATCTCTCATCTTCTTTACAATCCTGTAGAGATTTCAAGTGATACGTTGCACACTATACCAAAATTACGTTATGGATTGAATGAGAAAAGACCTGATCAAATTTTAATTTAAGCAGACCAAACCGAACGAACCGTTATATGGTCTTCGTACTATAATAAACAGCTAATGTTGGGAATATATTTATTGGACAAAGGTATCCTTAATATCTTTGTACTATTATCGAGAGTACGCATTCATTGAGATCGTTGACATTTTTCTAATGACCTTTGCAGTGTGCATGTTACGGCAGCAGTTAATATTTACTTTACATTCAACTATTTTGTTTTCGAGATACGGAAATAGTGAATTGATTGTATCGAAAACGCAATAAATTTTACAAATTGACTTTTGATTAAAATGAAAATAAATGGAACTTTGGATATGAGATATCCCCCTCCCCCTTCCTCCAAAAAAAAAAGCATAGTTAACGAATTGATACTTCAGACGGTTGTTGTAACACCAACTCTGTATGATACAACAAAACTGATAATTGAAGGAATATGCCACGACTGACTGCTGTTTAAAATTTTAAATATAGTTATCGTCCACTAGCCTAGTCGTGTTAAAAAGTCGTACATGGATGATCAAAGGTGTTATACAAACTCATGCCTCTATGGGAACATTGGACAATTTATAATGCTCCATCAATCATTATTGTTGTCGAACTAAGGCTACAGCGTTTTAATTTCGAAAATAAAAACTGGAAGGGGGAGAGAAAAAAAGTAAAAATAACCCAAAATGTTCGTTGAAGTAAAGTTTGATAGGAATTCTTGATTGGTGCGTACAAAAGCCCAAAAACCGAGTTCTATGTAGGTTTGAGATTAAAGCCCATATATGTTTTATTCTACATTGTATAAGCCCAAACAAATAATACGAAAGCCCTTTTAAAATAAATTTCTTGCTTGGTTTATGGAATTTAGTTTTATACGAGCCCCATTGTTGTGATCTTAAAGTTTCTCAGAATTTGGCAGTTACTGAAGCAGTGTCCTCTGTTCTTCAACAGAGAGAGGCATAGTAGCTAGCTATAATGGAGTTCATGTCATTTATAGACCGGATAGTTTCAACTAGAAAGTGTAGCTCTGCGAGTTCAGAGACAGAACTTACGTCGAGCTGTTGAAACAAAGGTTAATGAAATTGTGCCATTCTTGATTGGTTTAGGAAACACCGAAACAGTCGTTACTAATTCCAAATCTTATCAGCAGCTTATGTGGGAAAAAAGTTGCATCTTTTAGTATTGAGACTAGCATTGGATAAATTTTATTTTTAGGTATCTTAATACAAATTTAGATTTGGTGAATCAATTGTACAGTTAATAAAGATTTCATTGACATTATTAAAAGAGAAGTATAAATATAGATTTCCTCATTAGTTTTATCACTTATTTACAGTGACATGCCTATTAAGAAATTAATTAAACTAACTAATTTAATGTTTGTTTTTTGTTTTTTCGGATGGATTAGTACTGTTCTAAAATAAATTTTTACAACGTCGACCAATTGAAATAATATTGCCAAGCACACTATTAATTATAGAATAATTAATAAATTTATAATTAATCAAAAAATGTTTCAAGATTACGTTAAAAATAACAAACACGTGAGAGCTCAATCCTAAGAGTTGTTACAACACAAGAATAGCGTGAAAGAGATCTTTCATTTTGTGTGTAAATGAAATAGTGTATCCTCTTCTACTATAAATAATAGCAACACTCCCTCTCTTTTCTAACACATCCAAGAAACAATAACTAATAGTATAATAATGTCGGGAATGAAGGTCTGTGTCGTGTGCGTTGAAGAAAACAAAGAGTGTTAGATGTCACCAAGAAAAACAGGAGTTGGATTTGGACCTTGAAGCGTCTCAGAATACTTCCTTTCTTTCACTCGGTGATCAACATGGTTGGTATGCTCATTGGTACGTCCGTAGTATAACATCATTTGGTATGAACAAATATTTAACTATAGATATTGAGAGTTATGAGACCGCCGTAGCAAGTATTTCTCTAATACGTAGTCCACATTTATGTTTTAAACATATAAACACAGTATTGAAATATGTAAATATAATTTTTTTTAATAGTTATTTTTTTCTCTCAAAATAGATACCATTGCAAAGTTGTTTTACATACCGGAATTCAATTTTGGCTAAACATACATAATAAATATGATATCAAGACTATTATTAAAAGAGAAGTACAAATATAGATTTTCCCTTAGTTTTATCACTTATTTACAATGACATGCCATTGAGAAATTAATTAAACTAACTAATTTAATGTTTGTCTTTTTGTTTTTTCGGATGAATTAATAATGTCCTAAATAGATTTTTACAACGTCGACCAATTGAAATAATATTGCCAAACACACTATTAATGCAATAAAATCCCAAAAGGTATCGTATGTTGTTTTGCCTTGGTTTGGGTTATGCCTCACTTCACTTTAACTTCACTTCTATATTAAATCAAAACCTTCACTTCATCCCTCATTGAATCACATTGATCTGTTGGTATGGATATTTGGGCCATGAAGATGTACCTCTCCAAAAATCATTGCATGTCATTAATGTAAAAATCTACATATATACTCCCTCTGTTTCATAATAAGTGTCGTTGTAAGGAATTTTTTTTGTTGCAAAATAAGTGTCGTTTTAGGTTTTCAATGCAAAATTTATGAATTTTATTATGCATTTTATTTTTCTATTGGTTGAGATGTATGGGTAATGATATTTTTGTATGGAAAATATGCAAAATTTAATGATTTCTTAATCCGTGTGCCCAACTCTAAAATGACACTTATTCAGAAACAGAGGGAAGTACTTTTTATGTATAAACTTCGAATAAACTTAACAAAATCGATAACAAACTTCAAATCAAACCTAAGCTTTCTCAACAAACCAAATCAATTTTTATTTAAAATTAAAAAAAAAATATCTTTAATGGTCTTTTCTAATCTATAAACGAATATTAACTACCTAAAATATAGTAGCGTAAATATCCCAAACTTTCTATATTTAAGTACATAATAAATTATTCAAATTTTGACCAGAATAAAATCTTAACTACCAAACTTACGGAATACTAAACATTAAATAGAAGATTCTTACAAATAGCTCTATGTGATTAAAGTTTTATGTTACAAAATTAACTTCACTTCATCTATCTTAAAGATATACCTTAACAAAAATCAATGGAGGTCATTAGTATAAAAATACCACATTTTTTAAAAGTATCACCGAAACGCAAAATAGATTTGAACTGAATCCGAGTGTGTACCCAAATATTCATTCATAACTTAATAAATGTAAAACGGTCAAATATTACAAATAGATCATTTAGTATAAATAAATAATAAATAAATTTTTTTAAAAAAACTAAAAACAAAAGTAATAACCGTGCGGTCGCATGGATCAAGGTCTAATTTTATATTATTTTATCTAACATCTTATTAAAAACCACTCATTCGAAAAAAAAAATTGACGCACATTACTTATTTTATAGTATTGTTATAAGATTAAAACTCACACCTTGAATTTACTTTTATTGTATTATAATGAACTGTTGTGTCTTGATGAAAGAGTTGCCATAGTCGTCCTTGCAAAGTGTTATTGACTTATCGTCAAACTCAATTGCGGTTTTCACTGCTAAAAAATCATTGTTTCAAGTTTCAACAAAAGAAAGATTAATCAATAAATCAAAAATTGGAAAGAAACAGTAGTAAAAAGTGGAAAACATAATTTTAAAAAAAAAGTGGAAAACATGCAAACCTTATTTATTCGCCAGGCTAAAGCTTGAGGCTCCACCCCATCTCTCCAAACCACGACCTTCGTGAATTACTATAGTGATCTAAAATTCAGTATTTTAAAATCTCCCTATCAGTATCAGTTTCTTCAAAATCACCATACCAGTATCAATCTTTTTCCAATGTGATTTAAAACTCCACTGCCACAATCCACTTTATGCTTTGTAAGAAGTTGTAAGACAACTGTTACCAATAGTTGCGATCAAAAATCTTGTCGTGATGAACTTACTAATCCAGGGAATGAATAGCAAAAAGTTTTGAATAGGATGTAGAGAAAAGAAGAAAGAGGATAGGAAAATGGTTTAAACAAAACTGAAAATTTATTAGAGAAAAAAAGAATGTGTTGCGATGAAGCAGGTTTAAAATATTTAGAAGAAAAAAAACAGTTTATAATTGTGGTAACTGATTTGAACAGTAGATGAGATTTGTTTAAAAAAAAATTGTACGTAGTTGCTTAAAATTAGGGATAGAAAAACTTTTTTTTTAATCAAATGTATTTTTATTTTATTTAACAATTTACACATATCAAACTTTGATTTGTTAAGTGACTTGTGCTTTAATATATAAGAGATTTTGTTTATGTTAGAAAAATCTTAATAGATATTAAAATATTTTTGTTATAAATATTAATCAATAAGAAAATAATTAAATATTGAACAGATAATTATAGAATAATTAATAAATTTATAATTAATCAAAAAATGTTTCAAGATTACGTTAAAAATAACAAACACGTGAGAGTTCAATCCCAAGAGTTGTTACAACACAAGAATAGCGTGAAAGAGATCTTTCATTTTGTGTGTAAGTGAAATAGTGTATCATCTTCTACTATAAATAATAGCAACACTCCCTCTCAGAAACACATCTAAGAAACAATAACTAATAGTAGAATAATGTCGGGAATGAAGGTCTGTGTCGTGTGTGTTGAGGAAAACAAAGAGTGTTAGATGTCACCAAGAAAAACAGGAGTTGGATTTGGACCTTGAAGCGTCTCAGAATAGTTCATTTCTTTCACTCGGTAATCAACATGGTTGGTATGCTCATTGGTACGTACGTAGTATAACACCATTTGCTATGAAAAAATATTTAACTATAGATATTGAGAGTTACAAGAGTGTAGTAGCAAGTATTCTCTCTAATACGTAGTCCACTATTTATGTTTTAAACATATAACACAGTATTGAAATATGTAAATATAATATTTTTTAATAGATTATTTTTCTCTCTCAAAATAGATACCATTACAAAGTTGTTTTACATACCGGAATTCAATTTTGGCTAAACATACATAATAAATATTATATCAAGACTAGAGAAACTTTTGTGAAGCGGTAGAGAGAAGGCTGTAGAAATTCCTCAGATGTGATCATATACTGGAATCAATTACATTTTTTGTTAGCAAAAGAGAGATAGTTTAATTTTTCACACTAAAAAAGAGTTTCCACAATATATATACGCCAACAGCTCTGACGTAATCTTTCCGGTGACATAGGACTCAGCCAACTGTCAATGCCATACGCCGTGGAAAGTGGCGGATGGATCTCAATTTTTTTCCTTATAATCCTCGTAGTTCTCACCACTTACACTTTCCACATCCTTGGAAATTGTCTCCGCCGCAACACCAAGTCTAAATCCTACTCCTACATCGGCTACTCCGCCTTTGGCCACCATAGCCGCCTCCTCGCCTCACTCTTCATATACCTAGCAATCTTCATGGCTTTAGTCTCTTATACCATCTCCCTCCACGACAACATCGCCGCAGCTTTTCCAGTCACCTTCACAAACCTCCACAACGGTTCTTTGCCGCCCGGAAAAAATCGTTGTGGAGGTTTGTGAAGGTGACTGGAAAAGCTGCCGCGATGTTGTCGTGGAGGGAGATGGTATAAGAGACTAAAGCCATGAAGATTGCTAGGTAGATAAAGAGTGAGGCGAGGAGGCGGCTATGGTGGCCAAAGGCGGAGTAGCTGATGTCGGAGTAGGATTTGGACTTGGTGTTGCGGCGGAGACAGTTTCCAAGGATGTGGGAAGTGTAAGTGGTGAGAACTCCGAGGATTATAAGGAAAAAAATTGAGATCCATCCGCCACTTTCCACGGCGTATGGCATTGACAATTGGCTGAGTCCTATGTCACCGGAAAGATTACGTCAGAGCTGTTGGCGTGTATATATTGTGGAAACTCTTTTTTAGTGTGAAAAATTAAACTACCTCTCTTTAGCTAACAAAAAAAGGTAATTGATTCCAGTATATGATCACATCTGAGGAATTTCTACAGCCTTCTCTCTACCTCTTCACAAAAGTTTCTCTAGTCTTGATATCATATTTATTAAGTATGTTTAGCCAAAATTGAATTCTGGTATATAAAACAACTTTGTAATGGTATCTATTTTGAGAGAAAAAAAAATTCTATTAAAAAAAAAATTATTTACATATTTCAATACTGTGTTTATATGTTTAAAACATAAATGTGGACTACGTATTAGAGAAATACTTGCTACTACACTCTCGTAACTCTCAATATCTATAGTTAAATATTTGTTCATACCAAATGGTGTTATACTACGGACGTACCAATGAGCATACCAACCATGTTGATTACCGAGTGAAGAAAGGAACTATTCTGAGACGCTTCAAGGTCCAAATCCAACTCCTGTTTTTCTTCAGTGACATCTACACTCTTTGTTTTCCTCAACACACACGACACATACCTTCGTTCCCGACATTATTCTACTATTAGTTATTGTTTCTTAGATGTGTTAGAAAAGAGAGGGAGTGTTGCTATTATTTATAGTAGAAGATGATACACTAGTTTCATTTACACACAAAATGAAAGATCTCTTTCATGATATTCTTGTGGAATCTTCTGTTGTAACAACTCCTAGGATTGAGCTCTCAGCGTGTTTGTTATTTTTAACTGTAATCTTGAAACATTTTTTGATTAATTATAAATTTATTAATTATTCTATAATTATCTGTTCAATATTTAATTATTTTCTTATTGATTAATATTTATAACAAAAATATTTTAATATCTATTAAGATTTTGCTAACATAAACAAAATCTTTTATATACTAAAGCACAAATCACTTAATAAATCAAAGTTTGAGTGTAAAATGTTAAATAAAATAAAAAACATTTGATTAAAAGAAAAGTCTTTCTATCCCTAATTTTAAGCAACTACATACAAATTTTTTTAAATAAATCTCATCTACTTTCAAAGCAGTTACCACAATTAAAAACTGTTTTTTTTTCTTCTAAATATTTTAAACCCGCTTCATCGCAACACATTCTTTTTTCTCTAATAAATTTTCAGTTTTGTTTAGAACCATTTTCGTATCCTCTTTCTTCTTTTCTCTACACCAATTCAAAACTTTTGCTATTCATTCCCTGGATTATTAAGGAGTAAATTAGCTGAAAACCCTTAGAAAAAGTAGATACCATAGGAAGGGGGGAAATGATAGTGATGGGGGGAAGAAAATTGGAGGGATTTAGTGTGTGGAATGCAAATAGGGTGAGTTTGGTGTGTAAGGAGTGCAATTATCCATTATTAAGTTCATCATGACAAGATTTTTGATCGCAACAATTGATAACAGTTGTCTTACAACTTCTTACAAGGCATAAAGTGGATTGTGGCAGTGGAGTTTTAAATCACATTGGAAAAAGATTGATACTGGTATGGTGATTTTGAAGAAACTGATACTGATAGGGAGATTTTAAAATACTGAATTTTAGAACACTATAGTAATTCACGAAGGTCGTGGTTTGGAGAGATGGGGTGGACCCTCAAGCTTTAGCCTGGCGAATAAATAAGATTTGCATGTTTTCCACTTTTTTTCAATTTATGTTTTCCACTTTTTACTATGTTTCCTTCCCAATTTTTGATTTATTGATTAATTTTTCCTGTGTTGAAACGTGAAACAATGATTTTTTAGCAGTGATAACCGCGATTGAGTTTGACAATAAGTCAATAACACTTTGCAGGGACGACTATGGCAACTCTTTCATCAAGACACAACAGTTCATTATAATACAGTAAAAGCAAATTCAAGGTGTAAGTTTTAATCTTATAACAATACTATAAAATAAGTAATGTGCGTTAAATTTGTTTCGAATGAGTGGTTTTTAAAAAGATGTTAGATAAAATAATATAAAATGTCAATGAAATCCTTATTAACTGTACAATTGATTCCACTTTGAGAGTCTCTGGTAGAAGATATAATTAAACTTATACAGTTAATGTGATTTTCATCCTGCTGTAGAGTTTTTTTTTTTTTTTTGAAAAAAACTAAACTTTAGATATGAATTGTATGAACTTATATAGCTTCACAAGTAAATGTACTTTTGTTGTCGTCGGATACATGTGCGTAAGATACAAGGGCGTTCATGAAAATGACTCTCTCTATGTGCATGAGGCATGTGACCACCGCAAACTAAGCCTCCACTGATATTTTTTTCTTAATTATCATGATTCCGTATACATTAGTCCAAACAACACTGGTTATAAGAAATGATTCACGTTAGCGTTTGGCAGAGTTTACAATAATATAAAATAAATATCGACACTTGCCAAATTTCTATTTGCAAAACCGAATAGAATTTATGCATGTCTCCAATTTTAGTTATATTGTAAGAATAATAATTTAAGTATACAATTTTTATTAACAAAAAAAAATTAAAGAATTTCTAAACTTATGATTAGTAAACTTGATAAACAAAATTATTATAAGCCAAAAGGAACAGCAGAACTATGGATTAGTGTTGCATTGGATCGTGAGAGCAGATAAAAACAGTCAGATATTTTATCTCTAGATGTTTTATTTATCAATTATCTAGTAGTTGTAAACCATCCATGTATTACAAGAACTGCATGAAACAAACCTTGGAAGTACTACTAAGTCATCAGACAGAAGAGGCTAACAAAGTAGCTTACAAAATACCGTTGTCTCTTTAATTCATTGGTACTATTATTTTTCTTAAAAGATTGTTAACTTTTTAAAGACTAATCACAATACTTGCGAGGCAGAAACTTTGAAATGACTATACTACAAAAGAGTGAGGGACCTTGATCCGTGAGGTGACATATTACCAACACTTGGACACTCTCCCACCAATATTTCATCATTATGAATTTTCACCTCTACCTTGTTGTATATATATGTATTTATGATAGTCTAGTTTGATATAAATCTTTTTTCCTCTATAATCGCTATGATTAGCGTTATAATAGTGATTAGTAAGGTATAAAAATAATTTCTTACAGTATCCCACTATCCCATATTGTAGTGGCAAAACTAGACGGCATAAAAAGTAGATTTAACCAAACAAAACTATATTAAATTTCATTTCATATGTCATGGAAAAAACAAGAAAAGCTTCTAACAAATTCCCAAAATAACGCAAGAAAGAGAGAGTGAATTGTCATCATCATAATCAAGATTAGCAAAACTTTGATCTAATAAGATATCCCTAATTATTGGAAGTAAACAAAAAAAAGGACAAGGGATCGATCAGATAAGCTGTCCGAAATCTGGGCCAACGTGGTGGTGGATCAAGTAATCATCACCGTCCGAC
Source organism: Raphanus raphanistrum subsp. raphanistrum (assembly GCA_019706035.1). NCBI lineage: Eukaryota > Viridiplantae > Streptophyta > Magnoliopsida > Brassicales > Brassicaceae > Raphanus > Raphanus raphanistrum. The sequence continues at coordinate 20,772,971 of CM033983.1, forward strand.
GAGACGTCGAAAATCATGGCAGTCTCCGTACCGTGATGGTGATGTATGAACTCATGGTGGGCCTTCGTCATCTCCTTCTGCCGCCTCAGCTCCATAACTTTCCGATGAGAATTCGAATGTTTAGCCAACACGAACGTCGGACTCGCCGCCGGCCGGTACTCCGGCACCAGACGCCCCGACTTGTACCTCACGCCGCAAGCGTTGCACAGCGTCTTCGGGCCCATTGGGCCGGTCCGCCACTGCGGCGTCTTGTCGGTGGCGCAGTGGAGACACCGCCGCTCCTCCGCGCCGGAGTCCAGCAAAGAATCTTTCTTTCGCCGGAACCCTCCGTCGAGGGCTTGCTTTTTGACGGGATGAGTCATGGACGTCGGCGAGGTCGGAGGAGAGAGGTGGTGGCGGGAGAGAATGGTTTCTCCGGTGAAGGGGTTGTCGTAAACGGCTTCCATGAGAAGCCCACGTGAGGCCCAGTTACATGCTGCGGCGCGTGAGCGTTTGCTCCTGGCTTTGGCCGGCACTGAGACGTCAGTGGTGAAAATGGGACTGCTGCTATTCGGGTTTTCAGGTTCGGGTTTCGGGTCGGGTCGGGCTTTGTAACCGGATATTAGCTGTAGCTTTTGTACATCGTCGGTCGAGAACGAGTCCTCCACGAAGTTAGACAGCCACTCCAGCTCAGCCAACTCATCACTCTGTCCGAACGAAATAATCAAACACATAATTCAAATCAATTAAAATCGACTAACCAACGAAACTTTCCTTGAACTATATGAAATTTAATATCACAATTACAAATTATTTATCTAACCACAATTACATACGGAGTATCATTTATTTTCTTCCCTAAAATCCAATAATTACCAAAAATAAGTAAATATATTTTTTGGTTAATTCCATATTTACCGAAGTTGATTTTTAACATTACCGGTACGCAAAGTTCGCCGGAGAAGCTGGTACCGTCTTGAACATCACCTTGGAAATTAGGGAGACCTGCGGGGGACAACGAGGAGGAGTTAGAGCTGTCGGTTACGGCGGTGGCTGTGTTGGTGCCGTCGGAATCAACAGTGATATCATTTTCCTCGTCGTCATCGTTAGAGAAATCCACCAAGAGGTCATCTACGGCGAAATGATCCGCTGTGTGTAAGAATTCATGAGCTTCTTCTTCTTCCATGAAATGAAAAAGGTTGGTTTCTCCGGTGGGGTTGTTACGGTGAACTCTCGCCGGAGCTCTTGTTGAGAGAGGAGAGGAGAGAGTGGAGTGAGGGGAAATGTGAGTTTAAAAAGGAGTAAAGTTAGCGAAAGTTATGGTTTCTGTAGAAAGATAAATTTTTTATTTTTATTTTTGTTAATTTTATTTTATTTTTATAGCGTTTGAAGGGGACAAGAGATAAATCATCATACATGTAAATCGGAAGGTTTGACGAGGACAAAGGAGATTTTATTGGCAAATTTACACTAATCAATTAATCCTCTTATTTTAGTTTTTTTCTTTAATAGATTTTGATTATAATTGATACAATTTCCCAGCTGGTTTTTACCATATTTTATTTTGTTTACATACTTGTACAAACATATGATTAGCCACGTTTTCCATAGGACATATCTTATTTTTACCTTAATCAACACAACACTACTATCTATTAATTGGCGAAAATATTGTTTGTATGGATATTTTGATTTTAGATTTACAAATGTGATATTTGTACAATTGTACTGGTAAACTTTTGCACGTAATACTTCTAAAACAAAACAAAACTTATCAAACTAGAATATTGCTTTTATTTGAGATTTATGGAAGATAGTTAATGCATAAGATATTCAAGCGATAATTCAAAGATCAATGAATCAAACATGTGCAATTGTGGTATTAGTGGTGGGGACAACTTTACTAGAAGGGTCATAACGTTGCTTCAAAATTACAAAAGGTACCCCTCACGTGCATGTGCTGGATGATGATCACGCCGTGGATTATCAATACTCGTTAAGCGACAACACCATTAGGGGAAAATTGAAACCGGTCCAGTTTTGTCACATTGTATGTAAATCTATTCAAAACCGGACTGAGTTACCGCTTTTGGTAAGTCTATATACGGTACAGTTATCAAATCATGTACATTCGAGGATCATCATCGTAGCATCTTCCAGCAAAAAAAACTCTCCCCAAACTTACAGTTAATCAGTTATCATACTCAGTAACTCAGCGATACAAACATTTTCTCAAGTGACGGATTAGTAATCATATAAATTAACAAATCATTCCACCAATGCTAAATGCAAATATAATTATAAAAAATGCGGTATAATATTGAATTTTTTTTTTTTTTGCCGTCTGATATTGAAAAATTAAAAGATAAGTTACAAAGGCCCATAAAACGACCCAACAAAACACTAAAGCAAAAGGCCCACTAAAGAAACAAACTGGCTCCAAGCCCAAAAAGAAGAAACCGAGACCCACCAGCCCGCTTCATCACACATCACGTCTCCACGTGTTGCAACAGAAGAACACGAGAAAGCCGCGTGTCGGATTCTGCGGGGCCGTCATCTCGAACGGCAGGAGCGCACTGCCGGGGCCACAACCGAATCGTCACCGGAAACCAGAACACCCACTCCATCCCACACGGAAGTCGACGCTGAACCAAACACCAAGAGAACCACCGGACAACACCGGGAGAAGAACTTGAGCCGCCGAAACCACCTCCAACAACAATATTGAAGATATAGGTTCGGCGGTTTTTATCAGAGGCCCGACCTTCAGAGAGGATCCATCGGCTCCGCCGAGATCTCCATCGAATTCGGCCACCAAACACCACCACACAACACCCTACTCTCAGCTCGAACTTTTTCTTGGGAATCAGGAGCCGGCGACCAGTACCGGAGGTAGAAACGGTACGGCCCCAGAGTCAAAGCCGACGACGCCGGAACAGTGATAGCCTCCGCGCCCCGGAGCCATTTACACCAAGACGAAAACATAGAGGGACCTAAAGACAGATCCACTCGCCGATTAAACATGCAGACGAAAAAAGCAAAGAAAAAAAAAAAACAAAGGAAAGCAAATCGGAGCCGGACCGACGGCGGCTATGGTAGCCGGAACCGTCGGCCGGAAGCAGAGCTCACGGAGGTGTTTTAGTGAGAGGTCAGAGGATAAATTCTAGAGAGAGAAATCTATTTTTCTTTGCGGTATAATATTGAATAATCTCATCATGGTATATATGCAATAATCAATAATTTGTATTATATATAAATTTCCCTCAAGTCATTAATAAGTTTGGTAGTCAGCTTTTGTCGTGGTCTAGTGGTGGATTGCCTTGCTAAACGTGTATAAATCATTTGCTCTGAGTTAATTTCTTTTTAGAATTCAGAAACAAAGTCATGACATTATTTAAGCCGTTTTGAGTGCGCGCGCGCGCAGATTATGTGACTTTTTATGCTAGTCACAAGTGAAACCGGAACTTGAATCATATATTTGCTTCGTATATAGTTTTAGGCTTTTAGCCTTTACGCTATCGTAAATGGGATTTAAACCCTTTTTTTATCTGTAATCACGTACATCTCCGTTGTTCTTAAGTTAACTTGTATTGGTTAAGTTAAAATAAAAGATTTGTGAAATCAAAACATTCTATAAGTCGATTCGATTATCTAACCCCATTGAACAATGTTCCTCGGGACTTGTATAAGAATATTTTTAAGAGTTAAAAAATCTTTAGCTAGCTATTGTTATCTTACACGTTCTTCCTAATCACATGTTAACTCTCTTTATTCCTTTATCCTACCCCACTTTTAGGCACGACAAATTCCAGCTCAGGCAATCAGAAAGAGTGTTGCCTGGTCTTAAACCCTCTTGTTCTCATCCCCTAGTGGTAGTCAGAACTAGAATTAGCCTAACTAGAATCCAAGTCTGTTTCCTGAAAATCAGACATTCTAACCACTTCAAAAAGAGAGAATTACCATGGTATTATTGTAAATAAATCACTGTGGCTATAATAAGTCCATCTAATTAATTGACCAAAACCCATAGATATGTAAACAAGTCCCATACGTAAAGTACTTAAAACGAGAAGCATGCTATACCATGAGCACAATGGTCTATTATAAGAGGTTTTATATGGAAGAAATGTAATATAAGAGAAATAAAACTAAATGGTTAAGTTTATAATGGGTTGGTATTGTCAATGGAGCTCGTTATATATATACTTAGATTAATCAATCTACAAGACCGTTTATAAGTCCTCAAAAGTGCATATCAAAGTTAATGAAACTCGATTACAACAACAAAAAACAAGAGGAAGATGAGAATGTTTTGAATTCAACGAAGTATGAAATAATACTTTCTTTTCTAAATAAACGTTTGAAATTTATATGTGCGTATATTTAATAAAATAGTACAGCTCTATGCAAATATTTGTGTTTACTAGATCTATATATTATATCTTAATTATAACACATAGCTTAGATATGTTAATAGGATTCAGATTTTAAGTTCTTAATTATTCTTTTTTTAACTGATTCTTGCATTGAACAAATTTTAATAGGATTCAAATTTTTCTTTTTGAACTGATTTTAAGTTCTTATTTCTTATCGTTTAGAATAGTTTGCGCCTTACCAAAGTCACAATTCACGAACGACCTCTACATATGCTTGCAATCGAAGTGTTAGTGTTTTGAGAGAAGCGATTCACTTAAGTTTCCGTAGCTTCACATGAGTGTCTACGTACTTCAGACACGTGTCTAGAGAAGACCCTAGTTCCATGGGACCCAGCTTTTAGTCTTACGCCAGCCCGTACGCGAGCGTCCTTCCAAACAACGGATCGGATAAGGTTTATTAGGTTTCTTATATCATCAGTGATAGCTTGAACCAGACTCTTGCATTTGAATATTACATCATTCATTTATTATTGTTACTTTATGTTATCTTCATATATATGGTAATTATGACAACGGATCCTGAGAAGTAAGAAGTGCGTGAGCGTGGCCAAAGAAGTAGTAGTGCATAGGAGTGCCCCTCACGTGCAAAAGCGAAAAACCAGTGGTGCAACTCCATTCAAAATTAGCTGGGCCTAAATCGAATCTTCTCATGGCTCATGCTTCTTTGAAAGTAAACGAGAAGCCCAAAGCATCTGCTAGCTCTAGTGAACCGTGAGCCTTTAACAGCAACCTGAAGTCGGATTTGCTGGATTTGCTTTCAGTTTGTTTGTTTTTGCTCTGTGCCAATTGAGGTGGTTGTAGGTCAACTTTAAAACATGGTTTAGTTTGATCTTTATATCATTTACTTCGATTCTAGTGGAATGGACTGCTTAAAGATCCGTAGTTCATTTTTAACCCAATCAATGGTGTCTATGTTTGCTGAATTTTAGAGTGGAATTCATGTTGTTTAGGATTTATGTTATCATCTAACTAAATACTCAATCATAGAGTTGATGGATTCTATAGCTTTTTGTTATCAAATATTTTTGGGTGCAGTTACTTAGGGTTCTTACCGGTAGTATATAGTTCTTTACAAAATATCCTTTCTGTACATAATTGATCCGAAAATATATAAAAGTGAGAAACAAAACTTTTAATTAATTATACATCACACAATAGCCGTTTGCCGCCAAAAAAGAAATTAATTATACATCACACGAGGGGAAACAATAATATACATTACACGGAGTACTTCCATCAGTTTCTTCACTACGTACGTATAACTACGTTAACATCCTTCTCCCTCTCTACATGTAACTTTGTATCTTTATATGAACATAGTAACATATACGTAAACGGCTTTATCGAAAAACATACATAACTAACATGCGTATGTTAGTATACTAATTAACCACAGCACGATCTTTTAGCTCCTTAGCCAAAGCAGGCATGCAGCTAGAGCTTCTAGCGAGACCACCTTTTTCAGACTTGGTAGGCCTAACCATCGTTTTAGACCTCTTTTTGAGAATTTCCTTAACGGCTTCTGCTTGAAACAAAGCCGGATAACTCCGGCCTAGCCTGTTGAACCGGGCACATGCGCTCATGTGTGCCTTGACTGCCTCCTCACGCCGCTTCTCCACAACTAACTCACTGTTGTTCATCTTCTCCATCTCTTGCTCAACCGCTTCTGCGCACAGCCCGCAAATCAGCTTCCCTGAGAATTTTGAACGCACACGGTTTATATACTCTGGTGTGCACTCTTCAGACATGCCACAACACTCGCACTTTGCATCTTCCACTTCGGATATAGCTGCCAAGGACAATAAAGTTGTCGTGGTTGCGGTTGGATTTGGTTCTTTTGTTAGAGTGTTGTCTGTGGATAATTGGTGTGAGATGTCCGAGAAAGTGCGTTGAATGGGGGCCATTGAGTATGATTGATCTTTTGGTGGTTTCGATCTTGTATGTTTGTTGTGTATAACAGTCACTTTGTATCTACGTTTTTATGTTTGTTACTTGATATGATGATGCGTATTTATAGTATTAAGAGATCGGTCTCGAGGGTTCTGTTTCCCTATCTACTTTTGTTTTTGGCCTGCCAATAAAAGCATGAACAATTTAGCTTTTATTTAATGAGCTAAAAAGGACCAAACCTCACATGTATATCTTGAGCAACACGGTAAAGCCAATAAAAAGTTTCCCTTTTTGTCAGTGGGAAGGTTGAAGTTTATTTAGTATTGATAAAGAAACTTGTAACTTTCTTTTCTTTTTATCAAGGCTCCAACTCTTAAGATATTCAGTTTTATGGATGTGGAGAAATTGAGAGAAAGATAAATGAGATAATGGCATTTTTATTGGAAACTGTTAATTAAAAGAATAATACTATATAAGAAAAATGGTAGTTGTCCGAAAGTATATATATAGATTTGTTAATTTAAATAAAATTAAAATTAATGAAATTATATAATTTTATATGTATACAGCGCTAAAATACTGTATATTGGTCCAAAACAATTAATAAAACATATCAAAACAAAAATTTATTGATATATGGTAGGTAAAGGTAAACATGTATGCACATGTATTTATTTGTACGATTTGATTATCTCCTTTAACTAAAAAGAAGACAACTGATGTCAAAAAAAAAGAAGACAACTAGCGTCTATCTATTACAAAAGAATCCATAGACATATAAGAAGATGTAATGCGTTCGCTGAATAAAAGAGAAGCAAGTTGCTCACCTATTCATTGGCATTTAAACGACGTGCATGATACTTTAAGAAAGAAAACCCTTTTTCCTCTCCATCGACTTCCAGCAAACTCCAGCTGCGTGCGATATCATTTTCAAACTTAACTGGTGTTTTCGTATAAAAATATGACCCTTTCGTTTCTTAAATGTAATTTATCTACACACATGATAACAATAAATGGATTTATATCAATTGGATTAAGTTGGTCCAAAATTCCATAAAAATTCCATTTTTTGTAGTCCAAATTGATTTGAGCATGGAGCCTACATTTGTATTTAACCAGCGCAAGTTGGTCTAGTGGTCTTGAGGAAGCCAAATGCTCCAATACGGATCCGGGTTCGATACGCGCTGGCCTTGAAATGACTTAGGCCCCTTGAGGGTACAGACGCAGGCTGGTTCCGGGCTCAGAGGATTAGTCGGTTGGCCACGGCCGCCGGATCACTTCCTAATTATTCAAAAAAAAAAATTGATTTGAGCACTACAAAAAAATGAGTTATTTTTAATGGTTAAACTAGATTTTGGATCTGTCATCCGCACTTTCAAAACGCGAAATTAATATTTGATTAATATTAAAATTACAATATAAACATGATTTTATGTATTTTTATATTTATTCATGATTTATGTTTGAAATTATGTATCTAATTTTGAAAATTCTTTTTGAGATTTAGTTCGTATATTTGATAGAATCAACACAATAATAACACAAATGAATCTTTAGAAGATGATACATCAGATTTTAAAATCATTTTGGAACTGACATGTCAATAGATGAAAAAGCTTCAACTTCCAATCACAACATTTTAATAATACACCTAAGTTCTATTGATATTAATCGCTGGCAAAATCATCTACAGAAATGTGATCTCTTCCTATCTTTCACATTAGTTGAACTCAAGAAATCGACTGTCATTCTTCCTCTCTTCGCATTAATTTGTGATTTATATGGCAAAGATTTAGTTTTTAGATGCTTTCGAACCACCAAATATAATAAGATAAATTTTTTCTAACAATGTTTTTAAAATTTTGAATATGATTGCTGCTTTGTTTTCTTATGGTAACGTTGTCTGTTTAAAAAGATTGATACATCGAATGAGAGTGAAACGTAGGCTCAATCCAATCAATTGCTTCTGCGGAACCAGTTGGGAAGTTAAGTCATGTTATGTTTACAATAAGAAGAAACTTTGTTTTTGATATTTTTTTTTTGTAACTTAATTTGTTTTTGATATTGGTGTCAATGGTTCTGCTTCTCATCTTTATTCTTGAACTTTGAGTTTAATAAATTTATCTTTTTGAGAAATCTTACAAGCTTACTTTTTTTTCATCGGTTCAATTCTGATTTGGTTATCTTGCTTTCTGATTGAATTTTATATGGAATCACAAAAGGTGAAATCCGGAAAGTGATGAGGCTGGATTGTTCAATCTGCTTAACGATAAAATAGAGATTCGCAAACAATGATATCATCACACCAATGGTGCATATAGTTGCTTGGGCTAATACAATTGGATGGTAAAATTTTGTGGCCAATACTAAAAGAGAAAACTGCGAGCATATACTAGCTAAGTATTATGTTCTTCTAGGAGGTACAAAGGACACGTCATGCATTAAGTTTCGTTATTTTGATAAGGACAAAGGGTTAAGAAATTCAAACTTCTATAGTTATAATCTCAATTAAACTTACATTTTCGAGGGTTACTATTCAGGAAGGATATGGATTGCATTGATATGTTGTAATACAAGGGTTAAAATCATCATTTGTCAACCCTTCAAATGATGATAAATATAATAATAATTTTAATAAAATTCATCCCGCAGCGTAGTGCGGGAATTAATCTAGTAACCTGTAAAAACGTCAACCTTAACCAAACCTAACCAAAATATTAACTATTTTAATACTTAAGTTTATATGTAAATATATGTTGATTTAATATTTATTATTCAAAATAATAATATTTTGTTTAAATTAAAATATGTTTTAAAGTTCATGACTTATGTTATTTTTTGTTAAAATTAGGAGATACTCGAAATACTTGCTGTTTTTCACCTAAATATTCAAACGGAACTAATTTTATGTTAAAATTAGGTATTTAATCATATGTTATAAAATTTATATGTCATTTATTTTGGATTTTCAAGATTTTAAGTTATATTTTAATTTTTATATTTGTATACAATTTAGATAGGTAGTCAAACCCTAACCAAACTAAAACTTATAAATATCCAAATTAATTTTTAATTATTAACATTTTTAACTAATTTCGGATAACTTTAGATCTTAGTTTGGATTTCGGTTCGGATTATACTCATACTCCAAAGTATTAAGCTCATAAGTCTCATTCGGATATTTTTTAATAGTGGTTCGGATGCAATTTCAATTTTTTCGGTTCGGTTTTAGGTAGATACTTTGGGTTGAGGTAAAAATGCTAATGCTTAAATCCGAGTATTATGAATCAAGCCTTAATCGACTAATCATTTGGGGGTCAAACTCGACTTATAATGTGAATTAGATTTCTATGTCACTTAGCCACATAAGGTGGTAAATTTGAGTGTGGTAAGTTTCGAAGTCAAAATGCTTAACACTTTTCCAAAACAGTCGTACCATTGGGATTACTTAACATCTTTCCAAACCCACTGCACTCTGGACCATCTTTATTGCTGCATTTGTTGGAGCTACATCTACATTTACTTCAGTTTTATTTACGCGTATAGGCTGAGCCTATAATGGTAACATACTTATTGCACTTGTCCAACTACTTTCATTATTCATGGCGTTTCAAAAAACGCCATCACCACGTACCCATACTATTTGGTGCTTGATTCTTTTACTCTTCAGCCATCATATTTATCAACTAGTGAAAATTGAAAGAAATATCCTTTGTAGCAATAAGATTTTCATCTTAAGATCTTTCTCTCATTCAGTGACAAAAAAAAAAAAGATCTTTCTCTCATATCTCACGATTGTTAGTTGTGGTTTCGTGGCCCCGGTATAATAATAATCATCCGTTAACTTCTATCTCACGCAATTCTCAAATTCCATATTTAAATTTCTTCCATCATTTTCTTTTGATGTGTGTAGTACTTTTTGGGATTAAATAATATAGTCAATTAAATTAACTAATTTTTTTAAAAATATAAACTCTTATTATTATTTACCCTTTAATTTTAATGCAGTAAAATAATTATTGGTAAGAAAAAAAAAGTAAGAATTTCCAAAAAAGAAGGAGACCAATAGAAAGAGTGTGATAGAAACCAAACCCATTCTCCGCGTTTTTTTCAGACCTCTCAAAACCAAACCATTCTCTTCCCCTTCTTACTCTCCCATTCTCTTTTTATCTCTCCTTTCCTTCCTAAAACACTTCACCCTACCCATAAAAAAAAAGCTTTCATCTTCCTCTCTCTGTTTCAGATCGTAATCAAAAAAACAAAAAATGGCTCAGATCTCCGAAGACTACGTCTCCGAGAACAGGTCCGGCGTCGGTGGCGGCATTTCGGATGTCTACGGTGAGGATCTCGCTACATTGGATCAGCTCGTCACCCCTTGGGTTACCTCCGTCGCCAGGTCAGACACACACACACACTCACAAGTCACAACAAAAAGAACCTTCATTCCTTTGGCCGTTTCGCTTAGATCCAAATTTTTTTATCCCTTTGTTTATTTATTTATTTTTTAAATATATATTTTTAAAAATCACTGTTGTTGCCTTGTTGTGGAAGCAAAGAGTCTATATTGTTGTTAGGGTGACAATTTTGTTGGGTGCAGTGGGTATACATTGATGCGTGACCCGAGATACAACAAGGGACTTGCATTCACTGATAAAGAGAGAGATGCTCATTACTTAACTGGTCTTCTTCCTCCTGTCATCTTATCTCAAGATGTTCAGGTATTTTATTTATTTATTTATTAGCTTAATTTACTCATTCAAAGATCTCACCTTTATGCTGATTTCTCTCACTTTGTGTGGCTTATTACTAGGAGAAGAAGATGATGCATAACCTCCGTCAGTACCCTGTTCCTCTCCACCGTTACGTCGCCCTCATGGATCTTCAGGTAGATTTGCTTCTTTTTTTTTCTTTGTTGGATGCAATGAGGAGCTGATGCAAATCTGATATCTTTGCAGGAGAGGAACGAGAGGTTGTTTTACAAGCTTCTGATTGACAATGTGGAGGAGTTGCTTCCGGTTGTGTACACCCCCACCGTGGGTGAGGCTTGTCAGAAGTATGGTAGCATTTACAGGAGGCCTCAAGGTCTTTACATCAGTTTGAAAGAGAAGTGAGCAGATCAACATTCTCTTCTACAGTACCGGTTTTGATTCAATTATTTTGTGTGTTTTATAAGTAGAGTGTGACATTTTGTTTTTAGGGGAAAGATTCTTGAAGTGTTGAAGAACTGGCCACAGAGAGGGATTCAGGTTATTGTTGTCACTGATGGTGAGCGTATACTTGGTCTTGGAGATCTTGGTTGCCAGGTAAACACCGTTTTTAACACTCCATCCCTCTTGTGATATATGCCTTTAACATTTTGTTGGTTTTGGATGCTGTAAAATTTTCTACAGGGAATGGGAATCCCGGTGGGGAAGCTTTCTCTTTACACAGCTTTGGGAGGAATCCGTCCATCGGCTGTAAGCACTGAAACCAAAAGCTCTTCGTGCTTGATTCTCTGTAGTTCTGATGTTAATGTAACACATGCAGTGCCTTCCAATCACAATTGATGTGGGTACAAACAACGAGAAGCTCCTGAACGATGAGTTTTACATTGGACTTAAACAGAACAGGGCAACTGGCGAGGTTTACTATTATCTTTCTTAATTTTCTCTACTCTTCGACATACATATGTTTTTCAGAAACTGAAGAGTTGTAGTTGCTTTTGTTATTCAGGAATACGCAGAGTTTCTGCACGAGTTCATGTGTGCTGTTAAACAGAACTATGGAGAAAAAGTGTTGGTGCAGGTAAACCATATGATCGATACTGCTAAAAAAATTTGTTTCCTCAATCTTGTGTTGTGATAACGTTTACATGTACTCTTGGTTTCAGTTTGAGGATTTTGCAAACCACCATGCGTTTGAGCTTCTCTCCAAGTACTGCTCCAGTCATCTCGTTTTCAATGATGATATCCAAGTGAGATCTTGTCTTCAGCATAATATCAACTTTTTGTGAGTTTTCTGAAATGTGACTAGTAAAACATTTGTTTTGTCTGTGTTAACATTGCAGGGTACTGCATCCGTAGTGCTTGCTGGGCTTATTGCGGCTCAGAAAGTGCTCGGTAAAAGCCTAGCTGACCATACCTTTTTGTTCTTGGGTGCCGGAGAGGTGAGACCTGAAAACATATACCAATTAAATTTTGTTTTGTCTACTATTTGTTTTGCTGCTAAAGCTTTTTTTAATATCTTTGAAGGCTGGAACCGGAATAGCTGAGCTAATTGCTCTTAAGATTTCCAAAGAGGTTAGATAAGAGTAGTTATTTTGCCTTCATGCTATTTCTTTGATACCTTTGCTCCTTCTTGTCAAGAATCTGTAACTGCATTGTTTTGTAGACTGGAACACCAATCGATGAGACCAGGAAGAAGATTTGGCTTGTCGACTCCAAGGTATTGTTGATTACATCATTGTTACCTATTGGTTGCTGCTCTTTTTGTTCAGTTATGAAACATGCTATAAGTGATCTTGCAGGGACTGATTGTTAGCTCACGCATGGAATCTCTTCAGCATTTCAAGAAGCCATGGGCACATGACCACGAGCCTGTCAAGGAGCTCTTGGGAGCTGTTAATGTACTTTAAACAACTCATCTCAAAATCTCTTCATGCCTAGATGACATATATATCTAAGTCTTCATAACATTCTCTCAAAATCAGGCAATCAAGCCAACCGTGCTCATTGGAACCTCTGGTGTGGGGAAGACTTTCACAAAGGAAGTAGTGGAGGCTATGGCCACCTTCAACGAGGTCTTGTTTCCTTCTTTTTATCTTCTTTCTGGGTATCTATTCTCTTGTCTCTGATGCTCGTCTTTTTGTAATGGGCTACAGACACCCTTGATTCTTGCTCTCTCAAACCCAACTTCTCAAGCCGAATGCACGGCTGAACAAGCTTACACATGGACCGAGGTAACGATCTAAAGCTTATTGATACCACCTCAACAAGTAAATTTTCATTTTGTATGCAACTAAAAATAAGATGTGTTTGATTATCATAGGGCCGTGCAATATTTGCAAGTGGAAGCCCGTTTGCACCTGTTGAGTATGAAGGCAAAACATACTTCCCTGGCCAGGTTCGTTTAGTGTTTACTGTAACACTTCTATCCACAATCCCACGGTTAATGTTCCCTTCTTTTTGCAGGCAAACAACTGCTACATTTTCCCAGGTCTCGGTCTTGGTTTGATCATGTCCGGTGCCATTCGTGTCCGTGATGACATGCTTCTAGCAGCTTGTAAGTACACAATAAAACTGTTTCAAGAAACTGATGTTATAGTTAAAACTCGCCAGGAAATAACCATAAGTTTATACATTAAATTACAGACCATTTGTTGAGTCTTCTTTGTAAGCTGTGTGTTCAATTTGTTTTTTTATTTTAATCAGCGGAAGCTCTGGCCTCGCAAGTGACTGAAGAGAACTTTGCGGACGGGTTGATCTATCCGCCTTTTACAAACATCAGAAAGATCTCTGCTAACATTGCAGCCAGTGTGGGAGCCAAAACTTATGAACTTGGTAATTAATTAGTTTTCATTATTCTCCCATATGTACCAAAATTATTATGATGTCAGAAAATAGTTACTTTTTTGCTAAAAATGTCTGATATCATGTTGTTTGTTTGTTGTTGCAGGACTGGCATCAAACCTGCCTCGTCCAAAGGACCTGGTCAAGATGGCAGAGAGCTGCATGTACAGCCCTGTCTACAGAAACTTCCGTTAAAGATTCTTTTCCACCATCCATTTTGTCTCTCCCCCCCTCCCCAGCTTTTCTTCTTTTCTTTTTACTTTTTGCTTCTTCGGTTTTGCTGCTACATTGGACACAGCTTTTTTCCTGTTTGATCGTTTTTTTTTAAATATAATTTCAACTTGAAGTGTACTGAAATATAATACTTTTTTTTGTTTTATGAATAGTAAAATATACATGACTCATTTTGTCGTATGCCTTAGGTTACGACTATGTTCAAAAAATTTGTTAGGTGATAAATCTTGCACTTTGACAAGGTCTTGTATCTAGCCAACTTTTTTTTTCCTTTCCCAAATGAAACTCATTTGTAAAGATTGACTGTGAGTCTGTAATCAACTTGGTAAACTATACGATATAAAAGTGTCACTAGGTAGTGATCTGCGTATTAGATTATTTATTCTACGTTGGGTACCGTCTTAATTTCTTAATTTTTAACAAAAATCTAGTTTTCAAAATCCAAAAATAAAAATAAGATAAAAACAATAATAAATATAAACACAAATATTCTACACTTATTTACATAAGTAATTATTGGATCATACTTTAAAAATATTAATAAAAATAGTTGGGTGTCATGTCAATATTGTTGGGTATATTACAAAATTGACGTAGTCTATAACCAATATATAATGTGTACTTTCTTATAAAAAATATTATTAATATAAAAAAACATGATACAATTGAATGAAAAATGTTAGAGTTACGTCGAAAATAATGTGATCTTTTTACTAGGTATCTAAACTCTGTTTTCAATCTATTTCGCCAATTTTCTTTTCTTTCAAAACGTTTTTGACTATGCTACATGGAAACGAAAGCGGAAATGCGGAAGCAGAATCGTGTGGAAGCGTAGAAACGAGTTTTTTTAATAAAATTAGGAAGCGGAAACGTGTCGGAAGCGTATATTTATATATATATATATATATATATATTAAAATATAAAAGATTACAAATGTGACTAACAATTATATGATTCAGATTAAAATAAAAGTAAATATTCATTTATAATAATTTTAAATGATTTCATGTTAAAACCGTGAAAGTATGCATAAACTATGTTTATAAAATATTATTATACTAATTATTTTTAATAGTTCGTAAATAATTAACACAATATATTTGAATATAGACAATATTTCTCTAATAAACCCTCAATGCATAAAGACAATATATAGTATTAGTTTTCATTTTTGTATATTTATATTATTTATTTCACTATTATATAAAAACAATGTTTCTTTTATTTTTATTTATTTATGATATTGTGTTTTAAAAAAACGGAAGCGTGATTCCAAAATGGAATCGTAAGCTTCCACCGTGGTTTTAAAGATGTATTTTTGGAAGCGCATTGGAAGCGAGATTCCAAAAGCTTCCACAAGCTTCCGTTTCCGATTCCGGTTTCGAAGCGGGAAGCGGACGTCCGACAAAGCTTCCATGCAACCTAGGTTTTTGATTTCTGATTTGTTTCTAGTAGTATGCTTATGTTTCCAATTGTCTTAAATGAAAACTTTGTAAAGAAAAACAATACTTGGTTGGTTAAGCTAAAGATCTAACTTTGTGTGTGGCATTTTTTACTTTTGTTTCTTTAATTCATAATTAATCACAATTATTTGTTGTTTCCGTTTACATAAACCCCAACCATAGCCAAATTTGGGAAGATACAAAATTTTCAATTTGTAAAAGCATTCCTATTTCTGCATTTTAGTTGATGTGAATCTCAATGATTGTAATTTATTTCTTTTAACAATTATAATATTAAGTATTGAACTTCAATTAGCTAATACAAAAGTTAAAAATACATAAACCAAAAATGAGCTGATTAAAAATTTAGTGTATGAATATATTAAATTGTTTGCGATAGAACTAAAAAAATTAGTGTATGAACACATTAATTATAAATTGATTGTGAAGTTCACACGTAAGCATTCTAAAAGTTGAAATAATTATGAGGTTACCATGTGTCAATTTGTATGTGAACACATTTATTAACAAATGATTCTCTTTTAATATAAAGATGTATTTGTTAAAAAAAAAACCAAATTTGTTTAATGGGGCAGTTTTCCATATTATTAAATTTAGTTAATGTAAGATTAAAATTACTTATCTAAACTACCATGTTTAGGTTCTGTTTAACATTTTCTAAGATATATGTTTTAAGAAAAAAATTGTTTAATTTTTTTTTGTATTTTCAATATGTTTTTATCAATTAATAATAGCTAATTTTTAACTTCAAGAAATTAATTATATTTAATAAATTCTTATTGATTTAAAATTATGAAAATAGTCAGAAAATTTTAATGTATATTTAATAAAATATAAATATATTTTTAATATGTGTGAAAAAATTAAAATATATATTATTTTTAAACAGAGATATTATAATAATGACCTTTCAAAAGAAAAATTTACTGCAGAAGATGTTTACAAATTGATCTTTGGTATTTTGCTAAGGCCACCATTTTTACTGGCACAGAATGCAATGATTATAAAACATATTTAAAAGAGAAGAATAAAGAAAAGGAAGTATTTAAAAGCGAACACTTGAAGTGATTTTGGGCCTGAAATTATAATCATTGCAAAGTCAATGATCCCATCCATCATATCTCAAAACTCAAAAAGTCAAGAAAAGATATATATAAATCAAATAAAGGGACAGATAAAAAGAGAGAAAGGGAGTAAAATTGCAAGTGGTGGCCCTCCATTAGTGCCATAGTTATTTATGATAATGATGGTATCTTTGATTTATTTTTCCTTTTAAGAATGGGTTGTACATTCATTGAACACAATTGTATAATTGTTCTTAGCCTTTTTGCCTGATAATGTCTTTAAAAATGATAGGCATGCCTAAATGTGTATCTACCATTGATATCAAGATTTTCATCATAGCCTTCTTCTTTGGAACGCATTATTTTCCCGTATTTCTTTCTATTGTTTTCTTCCTCTGGATGCTCAATTACAATAGCTGGACGGACTTACTTGAATTGATTCGATTAAAGAGTTTTGTAATCTCTAGCTGAATATAATCCAAATCTTTATGACATATAATTTCATAATTCTTACTAATTCTGCTATACTATACATCATTGCTACCTGCATTTGTTAAAATATTGCTTCATATATATACTTTATAATGATCTTATGATTCAGGATTGGACAGACATAAAATCGGCTTATCTTTTTGGCAATACACTTGCCTATTCGTTGGTCTTCTACAAAGGACGCAAATTTCAAAATTTAAATTGTGACAACAACAGAACTAACCCAAAACAATATTACAACTTTTGATATCATTAGTTATAGGGGTAATTAGTCATGGTGTATTTAACGATCTCAATCAACTTGCGAGCTAACAACTGTACGTATGAGTACTCCCAAATCACGGTCAATGGCCCAAAACTAGCTGCAAAATGAGAGTTAAGCATGCATGAGTTTTTTTTTTCTCGACATGTTAATTTCAGAAAATGAAGTGGTTAGGTTACAATGTTGCTTACTAATGGTTTTTTTTTTTTTTGAGAAAAAGGGTTAAACATGGATCTATTAAAAACATAGACCTAACCCCCGGATGGAGGTACAGCCCACAGATAGACCTTCTTCTAGACATTCAAATGAGCCGAAAACAATAGCTCATATCTGTGTGACCGGTGGGGTTTGAACCCAAATTCGCCGTCTTGGATTTTTTAATTCCCTCAAACGCCACTAGGCCACCATCACCGGTTGTCGCTTACAAATGTTTCTTGGCAAAAAAGTAAAAACAAGAAAACATTAAGCATGGCAAGCATGATTGGCTTCATTCAACCATTTTCCCAACAGATTTTGATATCAACCCAGCATGCATGAGTCTCTCTTCATACCCTAACTAGCCCATTTTAGTTGATTTTTTCACCCATCAAATTACAGCTTATTTGATTAAATGACATAGCTATTAATTTTCTTATTGAGTTGAAAGATCCTTAAACCGCTCGTTATAGTTCTAAAGTTACACTTGATTGTCTTACCGGTATCATTAGCTTTAATGTAAGATATCATTTCATGAGTTGATATTCTCCCTGAACCAAACAATTATTCAACTGGAAGAAAGGAAAATGCAGGCCAAATTGCAGCAAACAAAAAAAGGAAACAGAAAACAATAAGCTAGTAGTGGAATTGTTGTGAAAGATAAAGAGGGTTAATGGCCATTGGTTAATGGTAGTGGAAATCTAAGTATGCATACAATTATTTTTTAGCATTCAAATAAGAAATAAAAATATTTCATTATGAAAATAAACAGAAGAAGCAGAGAAGAAACGAAGACCTACTACTTTTCTCCTTTTATTAGGTAGGCGATCATTTAAGCATGCCTAGGAATCTCTTTCCACTTTCTTTAGTTTGTCGGCCTCCATCCTCCAATTTTTCGTAAAATGTTAAGTTGCTTTTAGAAAATGCTTTAAAAATGGAGATAATGGAGATGATGATGGTGACGATCCTGATAATCACATGATGTAACAATCATGCATGCATGATATACTTCTTTCTCATGAGTATATATAAACACGGCTACATATATACATATCAGATATAAAATTTCAAATCCTAATTGTTAAATTAAATATGAATTTTCTAGACTAATCTTTCGGGTTCTTTAAAAGAAAACCGAAACACACATGTCAATATGCATAAGAGAAGCAAATGTAATTGCAATTAGGTTATTACAACCTCGATCTAGAAAGAAAAAACTCAAGTTTCTTGTTCCATACTAAAGATTTTTGTAAACTTTTTTCCATTAATTCACATAAATTTTACATTCGAAACTCAGATCTCTTGATGTAAAAAGTTAATGAATCTTTAATCATACCATTGAACTAAAAAACTTTCAAGGAGGTTCTCTTTATGTTAACTAGTACTAATTACTAGTAAAGTCTTCTGTCTAAAGGTAGAAATGTTAAGTTCAAATTTCAGTAGTTATGAGGAAATAATTTAACAATAGACTCTAGTCTCTTGCCTAAAAAAGATTACGGGTTTCAGTCCAAAATTCTTTAAAAAATAAAAAATAAAACAAGTAGTTTGATAAAATCGTTGTGATTAATTATTTTTAGTTTTACTATGGGCTTCTTAAATATATAACAGCTCTTAATTTGTATATTAAACTTTTTTTCTTTTATCATCTGGTACAATAATAAATTAAATACTATTTGTACTCTTGTGCTGTTGTGCATATATAGTAATCGTTATATGTATGTATCCTGTCATATTCACACACGTATGCAAGGCATCTTGACATTCTGAATCCTCTCATGTGTGGTTATTTATGCAAAATAACATGTCTTTTTTTATTAGAAAATAAAAGGTACTTTTTTAAAGATTGAGATTGTAGTTCCTTGCCAACCAACCCATCCATATAATGCTCCCCAACACCAAAATATTACAACACAAACCAAGAAATGGAAGAAGAGAAGAGACTGGAACTTAGGCTGGCTCCTCCCTGTCACCAACTCACTTCCAACAACATCAATGGACCTAAACAAAGAAGCCTCGCCAAAGAAACACCTTTTGTTTCCAGTAACAGGTTCTCTTAGTTTAATCGTTCTAACTATTTGTCTAATAGTAACTTGATTATCAGTAGATTCCAGACATGGTTGTCTCAGATATCTTGATTGGTCTGGTTTCGGTTCAAGATTCATCCAACTACATAAAAAAAAAAACCTTTCATCAGTTTATAATAAGATATGGCTAAAGCAGGGTGGAGGCAGCTCCTGTGGTGGGGTGGCCGCCGGTAAGATCTTCCCGGCGATACCTAGCGGCACAGCTAAAGGAAGAGATAAAGAAGATTGAGAGTGATGAAGAAAGAGAGTTGTACGTTAAGATCAACATGGAAGGAGTTCCCATCGGAAGAAAAGTCAACCTCTCGGCCTTATAACAACTACCAACAGCTTTCACATGCCGTTGACCAACTCTTCTCTAAGAAAGATTCGTCGGATCTAAACAGACAATACACTTTGGTCTACGAAGACACTGAAGGAGATAAAGTTCTGGTCGGAGATGTTCCTTGGGAGTAAGTTGATGAATCAAACAAAATCAAATATTGACATTATAATTAGTCTCCGAAAGTTAATTTAATTATATCTACCTACCTTTTGAGCTAAAATTTAGAAAAATCATATATATATTAAACAATGAGTTCTCCTAAAAAGAGTTTTGGTCATTTCTTTTCATATGATACCATTTTAAAAGGTTTAGATATATGTATTTGGAAAATTTTTTTCATCTATTTGTTAGACAACTAATGACATAATTAAGCATATTTGTTAGGATGTTTGTATCAACTGTCAAGAGGCTGCATGTTTTAAAGAGCTCCCACGTTTCCATGCTCTCACGTAAGATTACTTTTCTCAGTGAACTTTACTAAGGTTATACATATCAATCTACTACTGCCTTCTTTTTCTTACAGCTTAAGTTAATTTCTATGCATAATTTCTGTTTTCTTTTTCCAGCTAGGAAACACGTCAAGGAATAGAGTGAGGTTCGCCACAATCATCAGTTCGATGATTTGTTTTAAAATGTAATTTATGGAAACCATGGGGCTTGGCTTGATTTACCGAGTTTTTTTTTTGTTCGTTAGAATTTGTTTTTCAACTTATATTCTAGATTTTTTTTTTTTGCTTATGGAAGATGATTTTGTGTAAATATGTTGTTTGCTTAAAGTAAGCTGTGTGGTGTGGTATTATGTACTAATCGTGTGTATAAAACTATAAAGATATTGTAAACAAAAGTTGAGTATTGCTTCTAGTAACGTTGTTGTTCTTCAACATTCACCATTGTCTCACTCTCATGACTTTGATCACAGTCGCATCATGTCATTTCAAGTAAATTTAAATAATGAGAAACGAACTGGTTTCCACTTAGCAAACACCATATATCTCAAATACTTTTTGCTTTTTTTTTTTTCTTTTGGCAGACAAACTGTCTAAGATAGAAAGTAATTTTAATCATGCTTGATGTCTTCTCACCATAAACCTCACAATAGTACACAGTATCAAGCAACTAGCAAGTGACATATATGTTGTAACAAATTGCTACATTTTTAAGACTTGTATGGAAAAAGGTTATACGAACATGCTAATAAGGCTTGTAAGGTCTACAACAAAGCCTCAGATGGGCTTTCGATAAAACCCTAACTCTCGAAAGGCCCAAATACGGAGGCAACTGCTCACAAGTGTCACAAGATTACCTAGAACGGATGGACATAACATATGATGGACTCATTGAAATCCGAAATGAGTACTGTATAATTTAACACACAAAAGATAAACTTCCAAACAAGACAGTGCCAATAAGAGAAAAACTCCAAACATTCCATTCTATTTTCATTCTAGAAAAATGAATGTATATGTTCATCAGTTTCTTCTCTTTCATATCAATCACACTACTTCTTCCATGCCCTCCATGATCTCTCTTCTCCTTGGCTTTGTTGTCTCTTCCTTTCTCTTCATCTTCATCTTCAAGAAACTACTATCCAGACACAACATGTCTGAAGTTTCTAGGCTCCCCTCTGTCCCAGGTTAGTTATTTCTTTTCCTTTTACAGTTTTAACCATCTGGGTTTATCTAGTTAGTTGTTTTGTGATCTAGGGAACTAGTTTAGTTTTAGCTTTGACGTTTCATCATTAATCATTGTAAAAAGGATTGAAACTTTGAAAACTCTGAGTTCTCAAGTGTGTGTGTGTGTGTGTGTGTTTGATGGCCAAGTGGTGCCAGGGCTTCCGTTGATTGGGAACTTGCTGCAACTAAAAGAGAAGAAACCACACAAGACTTTCACTAGATGGTCTGAGCTTTATGGTCCTATTTACTCTATCAAGATGGGTTCTTCCTCCCTTGTTGTCCTTAATTCAACCGAAACCGCCAAAGAGGTTAGCCTTCCTGTCTGACTGTTACTGTAGTTTCATTCACAAGAGACTTTAGCTAGCAAAGAAAATGCTTGCTTTATCAATCTTGAAGTGTTGATTACAAGTCAAGAACACATGAGAAGACCTTAGAAAGGAACTCAATGTATATCAGAAGATGCTTTGTTTGGAGTACACTTGATCTTACTCTTGTTATATGATTCTACTTCATATGATTTGTTTTCTTTTCTTTTAAAATTGGCAGGCGATGGTGACTAGGTTTCCATCAATCTCAACAAGAAAGCTATCAAACGCCTTAACAGTCCTCACTTGCAACAAATCTATGGTTGCTACAAGTGACTATGATGACTTCCATAAATTAGTGAAACGATGCATCTTGAATGGCCTATTAGGTGCAAATGCACAGGTGAGAGTTCACAGCTTCTTTACTCTGCAGCTTCGCTTCAATATACTTTTTGTGGTAAAAAAGCTGAATCAAGTTCTATGTTGTGTGAACTTCTTCTTTTTTTTTCTTTCAAGAAACGAAAGAGACACTACAGAGATGCTCTCATTGAAAACGTGACTTCCAAGCTCCACGCACACACGAGGGACCACCCACAAGAGCCTGTAAACTTCAGAGCTATATTCGAACATGAGCTTTTTGGAGTAGCCTTGAAGCAAGTGAGTATTTTTCATTTCACCCTATACACTTCAAGAAAAGACACACTTCTGTTTAATATGTTTTTTTTTCCTTCCCTTCTTTCTCAAAAGGCCTTTGGGAAAGATGTTGAATCCATTCACGTGGATGAACTCGGTGAGACTTTGTCTAGAGAAGAGATCTTCAAGGTATTAGTACACGACATGATGGAAGGTGCAATCGATGTTGATTGGAGAGACTTCTTCCCATACTTGAAATGGATTCCAAACAATAGTTTTGAAGCAAGAATCCAGCAGAAGCATAAACGCAGACTCGCTGTGATGAACGCTCTCATTCAAGACAGATTGAAGCAGAATGATTCACAAACGGTACTTCTTTTTTTTAATATTCAGTTGTCTTTTCTTTATCGCCTTACTCTTATGATTGATTTGATCTCTAAAACTTTCAAAACAGGACGATGATTGCTATCTCAACTACTTGATGTCTGAAGGGAAGACGCTAACTAAGGAGCAGATTGCAATCTTAGTTTGGGAGACGATTATCGAAACGGCTGACACTACTCTGGTCACAACCGAATGGGCTATCTACGAACTTGCAAAGCATCAGAGCGTTCAAGATCGTCTGTGTGAAGAAATCAAAAGCGTCTGTGGAGGAGAAAAGATCAGCGAAGAGAAGCTGCCTCTGCTTCCTTATGTCAATGCAATCTTCCATGAAACGCTTAGGAAGTACAGTCCTGCTCCTCTAGTTCCAATTCGCTATGCTCATGAAGATACCGAGATAGGAGGCTATTATATCCCTGCGGGAAGTGAGATAGCGATAAATATCTATGGATGCAACATGGATAAGAAGCGTTGGGAGAGGGCAGAGGAGTGGTGGCCTGAGAGGTTCTTGGATGACAGATTCGAGTTGTCTGATCTTCACAAGACGATGGCGTTTGGAGCGGGGAAGAGGGTTTGTGCTGGTGCACTTCAAGCGTCTCTGATGGCAGGGATTGCTATTGGGAGATTAGTTCAAGAGTATGAGTGGAAGCTTAGAGATGGTGAAGAAGAGAATGTTGATACCTATGGTTTGACCTCTCAGAAGCTTTATCCTCTCATGGCTATCATCAATCCAAGGCCTTCCTCTTCTTAAGTTGAGACATCATTCTTTGAGTTTTTTCTTTTAGTTTTGAGTTTTGAACTGTTTAATGAGTTCTGTCTGAATATTGCAATCCTATGTTTGGTTCGATTGTTTGTTATATTCAAGTTTAAACGTTTTCTAGAATATTATATTTGCTTATACAAACACCTAATTTAATACTATAAAAGAACTAAAAACAGAATTTCACAAGTATACAATATTTGATAGACTACCAATACAATATGGTCCGATGGTGTGGACACTGACACGTTGGAGTCGTGGAGACAACTAACACAAGGGATCCGCATCTTATCTCTTCACGAGTTTCAGACCGTAGAATTGAAGTCAATGTTCAAAATTAGACAACATGTGGAAATACTTTTTTAAATAAATAACGTATCACGGACTTTAACATCAGCCACACGTACGTTACGTTACAACGTGTGGAAATATTAAAAAACAAAACAATGGCCAACGGTGTTGTTCGATTGATTGTAAATTCTACTAAGATACCCCATGTTTCTCTGTATTAGTATATCGTGTTACAAAAAGAAACCAACTTTTTTTTTTTTTTAAAGAAACCAACTTTCAAAAAGAAACAAATTTTGCTTTTTGGTGAGGGAACCATAAAATTAAACAAGAATTTGTTTGTTTTTGTTTAGTTGTTGACGTTATGGATATTCATTGCAAAATTCTACAAAATCAGCTCATAACTAACTAAAAACTAAGAATACCACAAAAGTATTAAGTAACTATCTAGAATTTTGATAAACTCATCAGAAGTTTTCATTTTTTTAGAATTTTACAATAGAAATGCTAGCTTTAACGAGCTATTCTGTAACAAAAAAATGTGTTAGGATTACAAATTAGAAATCCTGAAAATTCTACTAGTTTTTCCTTTGTGCCACAACTTGTCAGAAATACAAAGTCTTAATGCAATCTGATCGTCAAATCCACAAAAAGTATAGTGGTAGCATTTGCATCCTATCTATTTAATTTGGTCAAATTGATAACCACTACGATCATTAATAAGTTGAATACATATGTTAATGTAAGGCAAACCATATAACAAACTAAAAAGGTTTGAGAAAATTGAGCTCGCTGCTCGTTACAATCTTAGACTACACACACTTTCTCCAATATGGATTAGAGATGAGAAGAAAAAACAAGGTGAGTAACTTTTACAATATGGAAGAAATCGATTTATTACTAGAAGCCGAATCATATAAAAGTCATAGACATCTCTGACTTTGCTTTCTGACTTTTCAAATGGCACAAATTTCTTGGCAATAGATTTCAGAGAAATTGGTGGCCAATAATTTAATTAATTGCTCGCGTGTCTGAACTGAACACTCCTCCTAGATTAGCATATTAATACACCTTCTTAACTCTGCCGCCGATGTTCTAGATGGCACCGAAATGTAAATCTAACTTGACGTAGACGCTTTGATGGTATCTGTCAAATGATCAAATGCAATATCTAACCAGTAATTATATAACTGAACACACATAAATCTAGTTAAATCGATATTTGGAACATAAAGAAGTTTTTAATTATTGTTTTTGTGTCCTAATAGCAGCGAAGTGTTCGTGTATCATGCTCTACTGTTTTTGTTTTGGGGTTGCAACAAAAAGAAAAGAACCGTTGCAAAAAAGAAACAAAAAATAAAAGAAGAAAAGTCGCCTGATACCGATAAAAGGAGAGTCAGTCCTTCAAATAATTTTTTTGACTATTCAGCGGAATCACTCACCTCTTATATTTCTATAAAAACGTTTTTAAAACTTCACCTTACTTCAAAACTTGTATGAATCTCCCAGTCAAACACTGTCTGCCGAATTTCCCGGCAAAACCCCAACAAACCACAACTACAATATGACCCTTTTACCCTTAACCGTCCTCTTTCTCTTTCTCACCTTACTACCCTTTTCTGTAATTTCGCAGCTAAACGAACGGTCAATACTCCTTGCCCTGAAACGCGGTCTCGGAGACCCACCGTCTCTCCGCCTATGGAACGACACATCTTCCCCCTGCGACTGGTCCGAGATCACCTGCGTTGCCGGAAACGTCACCGGCATAAGTTTCTATAACCAGAACTTCACCGCGGTTCCGACCAATATATGCGACTTCCCAAACCTGGAAACCCTAGACTTGTCCTATAATCTATTCCCCGGCGAGTTCCCGACCGTTCTTTACAACTGCACCAAGCTCCGACATCTCGATCTCTCCCAGAACTACTTCAACGGCTCGCTCCCCGCCGACATCGACCGTCTCTCACCACAACTCGAGCTTCTCGACCTCAGTGCCAACGCCTTCTCCGGCGACATCCCGAAGAAGATAGGTGCGTTTTCTAAGCTCACGGTTTTGAATCTCTACATGAGCGAATACGACGGCACGTTCCCGTCGGAGATCGGAAACCTATCGGAGCTCCAAGAGCTTCGTTTGGCGTTAAACGATAAGTTTTTACCGGCGGAGATTCCGGCTGAGTTTGGGAAGTTGACGAAACTCAAGTACTTGTGGTTCGAGGAGATGAATTTGATCGGAGAAATCCCGACCGTTCTTTTCGAGAACATGACGGATCTCGAACACGTGGACTTTTCCGCTAACAACTTATCGGGTCGGATCCCGGAATGTCCTTATTCGGGTTGAAGAACTTAACCGTTTGCTACCTCTACGTAAATAACCTAACCGGAGAGATTCCCAAATCTATTTCGGCGACGAACATTGCTGAACTCGATCTCTCGTATAACAATCTGACCGGTTCAATTCCGGAAGCGATCGGAAATCTGACGAAATTAGAGTTCCTAAACCTGTTCGAAAACCAGTTAACCGGCGTAATACCGGCGGCAATCGCAAAATTACCGGAATTAAAAGAGGTGAAACTCTATACCAACAAGTTAACCGGAGATATACCGGCGGATTTCGGGTTATACTCAGATCTCGAGCGGTTCGAAGTTTCAAACAATCACTTAACCGGGAAACTACCGGAGAATCTCTGCAAGGGAGGGAAGCTCACCGGCGTGGTTGTATTCTCGAACAATCTCACCGGCGTTATCCCGGAGTCGCTCGGGAACTGCGGGTCCCTCTTATCTGTTCAGCTACAGAACAACCGCTTCTCCGGTGAGTTTCCTTCTCGTATCTGGACTGCTAGAGACATGTATAGTCTCCAGGTGAGTAACAACTTGTTCACCGGGAAGTTACCGGAGAAAGTCGCTTGGAACCTTTCGAGGATCGAGATAGATAACAACCAGTTCTCCGGTGAGATTCCTCAGACGATAAGCGCTTGGTCTTCCCGTCGAAGTGTTCAGCGCTCGGAACAACCGGTTCTCCGGTGAGATCCCGACGGAGTTAACGTCTCTCTTCGAAACTCATATCGATCTTTCTCGACTCGAACTGATCTCTCCGGGGAGTTACCTGAAGAAATCATCTCGTGGAAGTCGCTTGTTACGTTGAAGTCTATCGAAGAACAAACTCTCCGGGAAGATTCCCTAGGGCTCTAGGGTTGTTGCCAGCCTTGGTCGATCTTGATCTGTCGGAGAACGAGCTCTCCGGAGAGATCCCGCCGGAGATCGGGAGCCTGAAGTTTACGACGCTTAACTTGTCGTCGAACATGCTCACCGGAGAAGTACCGGACCAACTTGATAACCTTGCGTACGAGACAAGTTTCTTGAACAACACCAATCTCTGTGCAGACACACCCGTTGTCAAGTTGCAAGATTGTCGGAAAGTGCTTGGGAGATCAAACAAGTTGCCTGGGAGAGTCCTCGCAATGATTCTCGTCATCGCTGCTCTGCTCCTCGGCATCACTCTTGCTGTCACGTTCTTTGTGGTTCGCGACTACACAAGGAAACCAATAAGAAGCAGAGGAGGCTTAGAGACGTGGAAGCTAACTTCTTTCCACAGAGTAGATTTCGCGGAACGCGACATCGTTTCGAATCTGATGGAACACAATGTGATAGGAAGTGGAGGATCAGGAAAAGTTTACAAGATACTCATCGGATCCTCTGGACAACACGTGGCGGTGAAGAGGATATGGGACAACAAGAAGCTTGACAAGAACCTTGAGAAAGAGTTCATCGCTGAAGTTGAGATTCTTGGAACGATCAGGCACGTGAACATAGTGAAACTACTCTGTTGTATCTCGCGGGAGGATTCAAAGCTTCTTGTGTATGAGTACTTGGAGAAACGCAGCTTGGACCAGTGGCTACATGGCAAGAAGAAAGGAGGTGATGTAGAGGCTAATAGCTTGAACTGGGGACAGAGGTTGAACATTGCGGTCGGTGCAGCGCAAGGACTTTGTTACATGCATCATGATTGTACTCCTGCGATCATACATAGAGATGTCAAGTCAAGCAACATCTTGCTTGATTACGAGTTCAACGCTAAGATTGCTGATTTCGGTTTGGCTAAACTGTTGGTTAAGCAAAACCAGCAACCTCATACAATGTCAGCTGTTGCTGGATCATTTGGTTACATTGCTCCAGGTAACAACACTCTTATAATAGTTCATTCAGGTCTCTTGTCATGTATCATTGTTTGGTCTCTAACATCTTTAATGTTACAGAATACGCATATACATCAAAGGTGGATGAAAAGATTGATGTGTATAGCTTCGGTGTAGTTTTGTTAGAGCTGGTGACTGGAAGAGAAGGAAACAACGGAGATGAACATACAAACTTGGCAGATTGGTCATGGAGACATTACCAATCTAAGAAACCGATCGCAGAGGCTTTTGATGGGGACATCAAAGATGCTTCTAACACGGAGGAGATGACAACAGTGTTCAAGCTAGGTCTAATGTGTACTAACACATTGCCTAGTCACAGGCCTTCCATGAAGGAGGTCTTGTATGTCCTTCGCCAACAAGGACTTGAGGCGACTAAAAAGACTGCCACAGAGGCACACGAGGCACCTCTACTGGTTAGTTTATCTGGTCGGAGGACAAGTAAAAGGGTGGAAGATGAAGCTTTAGGTTTTGTATAATCAATAATCACAAATTTGAGATTGCTTCTAGGATTTTTAACGCATGTGTTGTGTGTAAACAAAGCACAGTGTTAGGCTAGTTTACTAGATAAGTCTTCCTGTTCAGAATAAATGAATGAAAATAGTCTTAGTAAATTTGATATTCCTTATTTCTCTTATTTTGAATCACGGCAAGATGCATACGTTCAGTTTACGATGATAAGAAGTTGCATAATGACAATAATAAGAACAAATCTGTAAATAAGAAGTTGGTCTCATATCAGTTCTTAATCCACAGTTTTATTCATTATGTTCAATTTACATCTAGATATTGAATACTGATTAAGGAGTGTAAAGCACTCAAGTATGTGAACTGATTCTTACAAAGGTTAGAGTTAAGGACAAAAACGATTCTGACCAGAAAACAGGCTTTGACATTATACGTTTCCCGGTTAAGGTTTGTAGAATAACGATCATACTCATCAGAGTACTCCTAGTGTTGGTGTGGAAACAAGCTTCGCTAAAGAGGTAAGATGGCGATCTTCCACTTCCCGTTGTAGTTTTTGTGTGGCTTCTTCCTCACCTTAGTCGTTAGGGCTATACACTTCTCCAAATGTTATGCTCAAAATTAGACACATGTTGTTTTGTGAATAATGATGTGTTTCCAAGCAAAAGACATGCGATGTATATATTGTTTCATCCGAGTGTGATAGGTTTAATAAAAATCTTAACAGCAGAATATTCGTTTCTAATTATTTTTATATACATTTCTTTTAATGTTAAATGGTTAAAACAATAATATATTTTAGTTTTTATGTAACTCAAACATAATTTGCAAGAGATAATTAATGTATGTCAATTAAGGAGAACCGAACCTTTAGATAACAGTATATTCGTTTTGTATGTTAAATCAAAAGTGACCCGTGGCCATATAAATATTTGCTTTCACTTCAATTTTTTTCTTTGTTCTAATGATAATATCTCTCTCTCTCTCTCTCTCTCTATATATATATATATATATATATGTGTAAATTAATATGTATTACATAATTGTTAGTATAACATTTAAAAAAAAATTATTTATTACTTTAAATAATTATATTATGTAATTTTAATTGTCTATTATATCACAGTGTATCATATTAAAATCTAATATTTATAACTAATTGGACTTATATTATTAAAATGTTATACTAACAATTTATAAATAAAATATTTTATATTTTATTTATATGATATATAAATTGATTTTGATTTTGATGTGTGGTTTTTATTTTATTATTTTTATTAATAAATATTGAAAAATATTTAATGTTAACAAAAAATATATAAAGAAATTTATTTTGGTTAAGATTTATTCTATCAAAGAAATCTATTATTTAAATTAGAAAAAGACATTAAATACTTAAATCTATCATTTAAATATGCAAGTTTTGAAAACATAATATGGAGATAATGTTAATAAGATTGATATTATTGTTAGTTATGATGATTACTTTAAAATATGAAAGGATTTTGGAATGTTATTGATTTAATTATGTACAAAATTATTAGTTTAGATTTAGTGCACCAGAAATTCTTTTTATAGTAACTTACCGAATATTCTTTTTATACTAAATAACCAAATAAAGTATTATAAATATATTTTGCATATTATACAAACCATACAAGTGTTCATGAAAAATACTAGTTTGTAAATATTTTGAAGAACAATCGAAAATCACACAAATATATTTTGCATATTAAAGAAACGATGCAATTCTATTCATTTAGTTTGTAAATATTTTGAAGAACAATCGAAAAGCACACAAATGTTAGAAAAAGTACAATCTATTAAAATAATACTTAGATGTGAAACAATATATATTAGGGACGAATGTTCCACATCGGTAGTTGAAAAGGATCTTTAGCAATATATAAGATAGATGAACCACTCCTCTTATCACCAATTGGTTTTAGGTGTGAAGCTCATCTAGTTTAACATGGTATCAGAGCCCGATCCACGCAGTTCTACCCGATCTTCATCGACCTGGTTCAAAGTTGGCCAATCGATCTTTACCCGAACATTTCGAGATTGACGCTCAAAGAGCCATCATCACGAGGGGGCGTATTAGGGACAAAGGTCCCACATCGATAGTTGGAAGGGATCCTTAGCAATATATAAGATAGATGGACCACTTCTCTTATCACCAATCTATACTATTAAAGCATGATCCTATTGTGCTTTTTACCTAAATCTACCCTTTCTTTAACTAACATTACTTATTTCATTAAGGGTAATCATGTAATATTAATAACACATTTTTATTGGGTCATTTTTTTGGATCCAGCCAACTATCCACATCATCTCTCTTGGGCCATTTGGGCCGATTAAGAAATCATATCTAATTCTTATTTTTTTTTTCCAAGTTCAAATAATTTATTTTCAACCATTCTTAATATTTTGTGTAGTGAACAAAAATTAATCACTTAACTATTATGTTTTTTCTTTTTTAATATAATTTAAGCATTCATAAAAAAAAATTGAATTTTTTCATTGAAAAGTATAAATCTTTATTAAAAGTATTTAATTTTTTTATTAAAAAATTAACCACATACTAAAATTAATATATCAGAGTTATACCAACTTAATTCATTAAAAAATAAAGTTTAATTTTCTAAACATAAATACTCATTAGACTGGACGTTCGGGTACCACTTGGGTACGGATCGGTTCTTTCGGATATCGAGTTTTTTGGGTTTTGAAATTAAACCCTATTTGAGTATTATAAAATTTCGGGTCGGGTTAGAGTCGGGTCTTTCCAGGTCCGGGTGGGTTCGTTCTCATGCATAAGAACCTGAAAATAACCAAATAACCAAAGTATCTAAAACGGGTTCGGTTATTTGTATTCAAAGTTACCAAAGTATCTGATTCGGTTCAAATTTTTGTATCCAAATTATTCAAAAGTAACCAAAAGTAACCAAAAGTAACCAAAAATATACATTCTATACAGCTTTTTGGGTAAACTTTTATCCAAACTATCATATTTTATCCAAAAATACTCAAAAATACCGAAAATAACTACTATAATTAACTTATAATATTAATTTAAAATATTTAAATAATTATAAATATAATTATAAGATATATATATTCACATTTCGAATATCTTCGGGTACTCATTCGGTTCTCGGTTCGGGTCGGGTTTGGGACCGGTTCTTTGGATATAGCAATTTAGAACTCATTCGGATATTTACCTCCGGTCTGATCGGGTTCGGGACCCTGATTTTCGGGTCGGTTTCGGGTTGGTTCTTCGGGTCCGAATATTATGCTCCAGTCTATACTCTTTTAAAATGAAATACGATAAAGAAAGATAAAAAAGCTTAAGTTTTTTATAAAAAAACAAATATATGAAAATATGACATTTACTAAATTTTTGTCAATTTAAAAAAAATATAGAAAAATAGATCCGCGCTTTGAAAGCGCGGATCAAAATCTGGTCTATTCTATTAAAACTGAAGTACAAATTGGAATTAACCATTAATTTTCCTTAATATTTACCACTTATGCCACTGGATTTTTATGCATACCATTTCATTTCGTGATGGACTTGACTTTCATATTTCTTCGGATCCAATTACTACCCATTACATATGTAATGAGTAACAATCATTATTTAGGCCAATGTATCTACTAATTACGTACTTTTAAAATTTTTACGATTTGGTAGATAACCAAAACAACAAACAATCGCTTAGGTATAAAAAAATATTATTTTGTATAGCCTATTCTTCTGATAACAATATAAGTGGCTATATTTAACATGTAAATATAGTTAACATAGATGCTATTTATTCGGCTGAACAATTTTTCCATATCAAATTTTACTTTCAAAATTTCGTTGTTATTTGTTTCTAAAGTTTGGACTGGTGATCTATTCTATTAAAACATTATAATCTATTAATATAAATGTGATTCAACTATTCTAATACAATCAATAAAATTTATTATTAATTATTTAAGAAAAAATATTACACACAGAAAACATAAAATATAACTAAACACACATAAATATAAAAATTAAATTTCTAAAAAAATATAAAACAAAAAATATCCGTCCAATTAAATTTCTAAAAAAAATGTAAAACAAAAATATACCCGTCCTTTAAATGTGAAGCACATCTAACTTAACAATATATTGGTTGAATTATCAATGATATATGCTGGATCAAAAAAAAATTTTGTGGTAGGTGTTACGTAATTGGAATATAATAGTAGTCAACTGAATTTTGAATAGATTGGTGGACAATAGTAAACTGGTCAAAATTGGTTTTGAAACACGTTAGTTTTGGTTTAGTTTGTAAACTAATTAGCTGGTTTGTTGATATTCTAAAATTTTGATATTAAAGACCAGTGACATTTGAGTATAAATATTTAAATGATGTTAGGGTTAATTTCTAATGGTACTTTTGTTTTAATATATTAGATATCGTTTTCAGTAGTATGGAACTACATAATGATTGGTTTAGGTGGAGTCAGTTTGTTTTTTGGGGTCCTTCCTCCGAATTTCCCAAGTTTATAACATAAGGAGCTATTCTATAAATAAAAAAGTGTAATGATTTACAAAATACTAAAACCGGAGATTTCTATAGTTGTCCATGTCTGCCAGAGTGCCCCAAGTTGTCAAAATACAAGCCATAGTGCGATCTGATCGCCAAACCCACAATTTCTGACTATTCAGCTAATCACTCGCCTCTTATTTTTTTGTGCATACATAAACTCACCTCTTATCTTGTCTATAAAAAATCGTTAAAAACTGCAACTAACTTCAAACTTGTATGAATCTATAAGTCAAACTCTGTTTGCCGAAATTTCCCGACAAAACCCAACGAACCAAAACTACAATATGACTCTTTTACCCTTACCCTTCATCCTTTTCCTTCTCACCTCACTACCCTTTTCTGTAATTTCGCAGCTCGACGAACGGTCAACACTTCTTAACTTGAAACGCAGTCTCGGAGACCCACAGTCTCTCCGCCTGTGGAACGACACATCTTCCCCGTGCGACTGGTCGGAGATTTTCTGCGTCACCGGAAACGTCACCGGGATAAGTTTAAAGAACCAGAACATCGCCGCACCGGTTCCGACCAATATATGCGATTTCCCAAACCTTGAAACTCTCGACTTGTCGTCTAATCGATTCTCCGGACACTTTCCGACCGTTCTCTACAACTGCACCAAGCTTCGACATCTCGATCTCTCCCAGAACAACTTCAACGGCACGCTTCCCGCCGACATCGACCGTCTCTCACCACAACTCGAGCTTCTCGACCTCAGTTCTAACTCCTTCTCCGGCGAAATCCCACCAGAGATCGGGAACCTGAAGTTCAGAACGCTTAACTTGTCCTCAAACATGCTCACTGGAGAATTACCGGAGCAACTTGATAACCTTACGTACGAGACAAGTTTCTTGAACAACACCAATCTCTGTGCAGACACACCCGTTGTTAAGTTACAGGATTGTCGGAAAGTGCCCCGGAAATCAAGACGGTTGCCTGCGGCAATCTTCGCCATCATTGTAGTCATCGGTGGTCTGATCCTCGCCGTCGCTCTGGTTCTGACGTTCATTGCGGTTCGGGACTACACAAGGAAACGAAGAACAAGCGGAGCACAAGAAAATAAAGGTTGTTTATCATCGTTTATTTTTAATACTTGTTTTCGGTATACACGATGATGTAAAATTATTTTGTATCATTTATATAATTGATTTTAGAAGTGGTGATGCAAATAATTTACATAAATAACCGATGCAAAAAGATTAAATATTTACATCAATTTGTTATAAGTGATATCAATATATCAGTTGCCAAAAAATGATATTAACATTGACATCTGTTTTGTAAATGGTGTAACTTTGATATCACGATTAAAGTAACTGATCTTAGTTTTTGTATCATTTATGATAATTGAAGTAAAGTTAAAATTCATTTTTAAAATTGAATGAAAAGATCCATGTGTATAGCTTAGGTGTAGTTTTGTTAGAGCTGGTGACCGGAAGAGAAGGAAACAACGGAGATGAACATACAAACTTGGCAGATTGGTCATGGAGACATTACCAATCTAAGAAACCGATCACAGAGGCTTTTGATGAGGACATCAAAGATGCTTCTAACACGGAGGAGATGACAACAATGTTTAAGATAGGTCTAATGTGTACTACACATTGCCTAGTCACATGCCTTCCAAAAGAGATCTTCTATTCTTTTATGTTCTTCGCCAACAAGGACTTGAGGCGACAAAAAGGACCGCAACAGAGGCATCTGTGGCACTTTTACTGGTTAGTTTATCTGGTCGGAGGACAAGTAAAAGGGTAGAAGATGAAGCTTTAGGTTTTGTATAATCAATCATCACAAATTTTTTAGGCTATTTTAAGAATTTTTAACGCATGTGTTGTGTGTAAACAAAGAACAGTTTTAGGCTAGTTAACTATAAAAGTCTTTATGTTCAGAATAAATGAAAGGAAATTGTCTCAATAAATTTGATATTCCTTGTTATTTCTCTTATTTTTGAATCAAGGCAAGATGCATACAGAGAAGCAGAGAGATGTGTGACTGATTTGAGTTACATAATGACAATAATAAGAACAAATCTGTAAATAAGAAGTTGGTCTCATATCAGTTTTTGAAATCCATTGTTTTATTCGTTACGTTCAGATAAGTTCGTTTACATCTAGATATTGAACACAGTACTGTATTGATTTAGGAGTTTAAATCATTATTCAGGTATTTGAATTCTGCTCTAGAAAAGTTAGAGTTAAGGACAAAAACGATTCTGACCAGGTCCTCCAAAGAAGAACATGGGCTCTGACATATACGTTTCCCGGTCAAGCTTTGTAGAATAACAATCGTACTCATCAGAGTACTCGGATAGATACTCGGGATACTTGATCTGCAAGGAATAGTCTTTGATCCTAACGTTGGTGTGGAAACAAGATTCGCCAAAGCGGTAAGATGCCCATCTTCCACTTCCCATTGTAGTTTTTGTGTGTGGGTTCTTCATCACGTCAGCGCTATACACTTCTCCACCCCACTGCACTGCCGTGGCGCTGTGCTTTAAGTATGTGAAGAGATTTCCCGGCCAGTACCCTAACACGTTGTTTCCGCAAGTCAACCACCAGTGTTGGGTGTATGGATCCTGTAAACACGTACGGTTTTATGATCAAAATGCATACAAATAAGGCACAAAACGATGATATGTAATTCGTGGAATTCTAACTTAAAACCAATTGACGTCAATTGGATTGACTCATCTTTCTCATGTATTATGTTCAATAGAAACTCTTGATGTGAGAGCTTTATATTCTTACAATATATAAAATAGAAAATTTTACCAGGAACATGCTAACAGTGATGTGATATTGATCACTCGATTGAGTTGAAACGGGTTCTACGGCTGCACCCAGGGCGAAACTAGTTGTTGTTTGGACAAAACCGGAGCACAGGAGGTTGGTGCAGCCTGTTGTAGCGTATGAGTCATTCTGCAACCCCAAATATATTATTTAGTAGTAGTCTTTATGAAACTGTGATTTAAGAATGTACCAAAAGTCCCTCTATATAGTCATGTAATGGTGTAACTTACAGTCCAATAGGTGAATAGG
Source organism: Raphanus raphanistrum subsp. raphanistrum (assembly GCA_019706035.1). Classification (NCBI taxonomy): domain Eukaryota; kingdom Viridiplantae; phylum Streptophyta; class Magnoliopsida; order Brassicales; family Brassicaceae; genus Raphanus; species Raphanus raphanistrum. Next base: position 20,809,268 of record CM033983.1, read on the forward strand.
CGTGTGCGGGAGTCTCCAAAAACGTGTGGGTTCACCTGCAAATAGTTTTATTGGGGTCACTTCTAACGCAAGCTATATGATTTCTTGGGGTAGAAAAAATACGTACCACCCAGCCAGCTTCTATGGTCTCAAATTGATCTGAGAGACCAGCAAGCAACCATATTTGAGCAGAGCTGTAGTCGTTATACTGGACTCCCGGAGGGTTCCAGACATTTATATCAGATTGAGCACCAACATAATTGTACCCAAGAGCGATAAGTATCGCTTCCTGTATCATCACCATAGAAGAACTGTTAATTTCTAACAATAATAAATAACTAAAAAGGATAGCTTCTTCATTCAACACCTTTGACTTTACGTACCGATCGGTCCTTTGGGGGTAGTTGGCCTAATCTTTCAGCTGTTATATTGAAATTACCCTTGTGTTTAAGTGCATTGTCGAGAAAGTCATATCTCCGAGGAGTTTTTCTTCCAAAATGAGACGGTGAAGAGGCTCTGATTATGTCTTCTCTACTAACTCTACGAACCGGTATTGTCCCTTTGGGACAAGTTCCAGATTTGGACCAAATCTGAGATGTGATTGGTTTAGAAGTACCGTTGTTTGGTATACTGGTCTTCGTTTTACCAAACTCCAAACTTGGTTTCATCTGCATTGCATATATATGTATAAAGACAAAGCGGTGTGTAAGTCTCTTGTGGCATGCATGTGTAGAATTTGTTTACCTGAATCTTGTGGTTTCTTAAGGCCGGATGATCAAAAGCATGTTGTTTGTAGATATCTACACAATCTATAATGTCTCCATCTTCACTCTACAGATAGATTACAATCGACTTTGGGAACTCAGGAACCAAAAAAAAAGCTATGAATATTGAAAATTATCTTTTGCCTTGGGATACATTCCATACATACCTTGATAGTTTTCAAGGCTGGCTTATTAAGAGCCTTTAGTTTCATATCTATATCGATAGAAGCTTTCCCGTAGGCTTCATTGTAAAGGCCACACAAAATCACAAAGGTTAAGATAAATCTCATGGCGACCTTGCGTCTTATTCTTATTCTTCCTGTGATGAAAGAATTGATTTATGATATAGCTTTGGACCTTCTTGCTAATGATCGAGTTTATAAAACCAAATATATTTTTTTTTTTTTCTATGGAAAAGTTAAAAAGGTATTATGATAAACTGCAAAACGGAAATTTCAGTGTCAATCTGCCAGATTTGCAACGGCTTGGTCAATTCTTTCATTCTTTCTTTCTTTGTGCTATATACTCATACTAACCATATATGAAGTTATGAATGCTTCAGTACAGGGGTGGGCGTTCTGAAACCCGTTCGAGTTCGGACTGGGTATTTTGGATTTTCGGATATTTCGATATAGGGGTATAATATCCGTTCGGATATTTCTGTATTTCAGGTCGGATTCGGCTATTTTTAGTTCGGGTTCAGTTATTTCGGGTCAGGTTCGGATATTTAGAGTTTGAAAGAAAATATTAATTTTTTTTTCATTTTCAAGATTCTTGTATTTAAAATTTTAGTTTTAGATTAACTGATCTTTTTTTAATAGATTAAATTATTAATAGATTTGGAGGTAACATTTCAAAATTAAATAAACTCTAATTTGGCTACTATTTTTAGAATTTGGATGAAACTTTTGTTAATACATGAAACAAAAAGCTTAATATTCATTTTAAGTGAATGTCAAATCATTTATATGTATACTATATAATCTTAAAGTATGTATGACACTAATATAACTATTTTAAATAAAATAAAAGATGAAAACTAGAATGTAAGAGTAAGTATATATATATTTGGTTATCTTCGGGCATCCATTCGGGTTCGGATATCACATGTTCGAGTTCGGATATACAATCTCTCCTAAATCAATATCTATTTGGGTATTTTACTATTTCGGTTAGGATTTCAGTTCGAATTTTTCGGATCGGAAGCAGGTGCGACTTCGGATGTCGGTTAAAGTGCCCACCTATATTCAGTATATTTCTAAAATGTCTCTGTCCAAACATGAATGCTGAATTTAGGGCTGGGCAACCGGGGTACCATTCGGGTATCGGTTCTATTTTAATTGGGTTCGGGTTTTCATGGTTACCGAAAACCAGCCCCATTCGAATTATTTAAAACTTCGGTTCGGGACCGGTTCGAGTGCTCTTCCGGTTCGGGTTGGGGTTGGTAAATTATTTTGGTATTGGTATAACCCAAAATACTATCGGGTTTAGGTTTCAAACAGACTTTCGGTTCTTGAGTATATCGTTTATACTAAATGTAACCAATACAAATCTAAATAAATCGTAACTTCCAATACAAGTAAGTAAGTAAAAGCATCAATTTTGTCACTAACCAAAGAAAACAATTATAAACCGACGCAAATCTAAAACGAAAGCCAAACATCTTTATTGATATAAATAAAATAAAAGAAATGAGAATTCAAAGAAAGCTAAAGCCAAAAATAAAACCAAATGAGAAACATATTATTTAATGAAATCAAAAACCCAAAACTTAAATAAAACTTGAAAAATAAAAAGGAAACATCAACCTTGATTATTAAAAAGCAAACGAAAAGTAAATATATCTATCGATAGAAATAAAACCAAATAAATGAAAGCATAAAACGAAAACCAATTTCTCATGAAATGAGAAGCATTGTTCAATGAACACAAAACCAAAATATAAAAACTTCAAACTTCAACCGCAATCTTCAACCATAAACTTCTATGTTATAAAACCATCAACCTTTATGTAATAGATAATAATTTAGATGTTTCATATATCTAAGTGTGTTTTGGATACGTATCAGAAATTAAAATCATGTTTGGTACAAGATTTTTTGGGGGTTTTGAATGTTTCGGGTTCTATCGGATATCCATTTAAATTCGGGTTCGGTTCGGATAATACTCATAACCCAAAATACCATAAAACAAGATCCATTCGGTATTTATGTCGGATTCGGATCGGTTCGGATTCGTTTTTATCGGATCGGATTCGGTTCAGATTTTGGGGTTCGATTAATTTTCCCAGCCCTAGCTGAATTGATCCTCCTTTGACTTTTTCTGCTAACGATTTCTCAAGTCAAATTAAGTCTATATAACATTGATGGATTCGCTTTGAATGTGTTTGTTTTTTTTTACTAACAGATTTAACGTTAGTTCTTTCCCTTATCACAAAAGAATCTTCCAAGTTGACTAATATTTTTTTTTTATAATTCCAGTTTCAGTGAATAAACGAATAAGTTACCGTTACCCATTATATTTGCTTAAAATTATCTTTGTCTTTTTGGCTAAAATTTGATAAATTGAATAAAATAGTTTCAAACTCGTGCGGATGAGTGATAGGAGTTAAGGAGGAAGAAGAAATCGAAGTTCAAACAATAGCTGCATTTGGATTGTTGATTTTTGAAATGGAATGATGTATAATGGCTTATTCCATTAATTCCTTAATTGTTTCACCATTTGACATCCATCAATTCCTAAACTAAATAGAGAAAAAATAAAAAGAATTATTCCATGACAAATTTGATCATGAATTGGATGAATTCCAATCCATTTTTTGCTGTATTTCGTTTCTAGTATTTGATAACAAATTTGATTATGAATGGGATAAATTTCATTCCATTTTTTGTTGTATTTCATCCTAATATTCTATTTATTTTAATTCCATAAATTCAAAAAGAATCATTCTATAACAAATTTGATCATAAATGAATGGGATGAATTTCATTCCATTTTTTGTTGTATTTTATTCCTAATATTTTATTTTAATTCCATAAATTCAAAGAGAATCATTCCATAACAAATTTGATCATGAATGGATGAGATGAATTTCATTCCATTTGTAGATGTATTTCATTCCTAGTATTCTATTTATTTTAATTCAATAAATTTCTTATTTTTACTAGTTATTTATTTAGCAAAAATGTGGAAGCATCATGACCTACTAACTAAAATCTAAAGATTTTTACACTAAATCTATGGATCGATTTCTAGAGAATATTATTTTTTAGATTATAGAATATAAGATTTGATTTGGAACTTAGAAGCAGTGTCGGATCTAGAATTTTAAAGGGTATAAGCTCAAAATAAAAAATAGCCGAAAAATGTTTCATGTAGAAAGATTTGAACTCTTGGCTATTTAACCACTATGCTAAAGACACAGTTAAGGAATATTGCGGCTGATTATACTGATACTATCTGCTGGTCGGAAGTCGATGCTTCTTTTGCTTGGGCCCAGAGTAGACTCTGATTAGAAGTTTTAAAATGTTTCTAAGTAGAACTGTTTTCGTGCTCGTGTGCTAGGGAAAAAGCATATTCATCAAAATGTTGTATATGAAGAAACTTTTGTCGATCCGAATATCACATAAGAGGTACATCGTGAAATCGTTATTCATCAACATCAGATATATTGTAGGTAACTAATTATTCTATCTCTATAATATATTTGAATTTTTTATGTCGCTCTTATGTTAATTTTTAGAATATTTAATTATAATGATAATTTTAATGAATTAATTTTATTACTAAAATACCATTAATAATATATTTTATTTAAATTTGTTTTTGTCAATATTTGTTTACAAATTACCTTATTATCAAGAAGAAATAAAATTTTATACTTAAATCATGTAATTTAATAAAAACGTGTTTTCTTTATATAAATCAAAAATAAATTTAAGATAAAAAACTATATATATAAATTTTTATATTTTAAGCATGTAATTTAATAAAAAACATTTTATATAAATAAAAAGGAATATAATAAAAATATAAATAAATAATTTTATATAAATAAACAACTAATTGTATAAACATATTTGAGTGTTTTAGATTGACAACTTTGATTAAAAGGGTAAATCTTTATTTCAGTTGATAACTTTTTAATGTAGTGGTATATTTTAATAATACAATTTTAGGTTGGTCTTATACTATAATTTTTCAATTCTGAAAAATGTAGTTTAAAAATTCTATAAGTGATTTGTGTATTTTTAAAAAATAAAAAAACCCTTACAATAGACCAAAATAAACAAAGTCTGAAATTATAATTAAAATAACCATACAACTATAAATTACACCTAATTAAAATCAAACTAGTATTCTAAAAATAAATATCATGGCAAAGTTGAATATTTTTTAAAATAAAATATATTTAAAACATCTCAACTCAATAACATATAAATGACAACTTTAACTACAAAATATAGAATATAAAAATAAACAAAATATTAATAAATATTATTCTCTCCGTTCTCGAAAATAAGATTTTTAGATTTTATTCTTGTTCCATAAATATTGATTTTATATATTTTTAAGGTACTTTGTATACTTTGAGAAATATTAATTGTGAACTCTTATCTCATCTATAAAAATACGTTAAAACTGAACTCTTATCTCATCTATAAAAATTTGTTAAAAATTGCAACTAAGGACATCTCCAACCCAACACCATTTTTTACTCCAAAATAGAGTAAAAGTGAATATGGAGTAACAAATGCTCCAACCCAACTCCATATATCATTACATTTTGAAGTTTACTCCATAAATGGAGTAATCTATTTTTTGTTTGTTCATAACTTCATTATGAAATGAAAAATGGAGTAGGATTAGAGTAGTTTTGCTCCATATTCACTTTTACTTCATTTTAGAGAAAAAAGTGAGTTTTACATTGGAGATGCTTTAACTTCAAACTTGTATGAATCCCTACCAGTCAAACTCTGTTTGACAAATTTCCCGACAAAATCCCAACGAACAAAAACTACAAGTATGACTCTTTTACCCTTACCATTCATCCTCTTCCTTCTCACCTCACTACCCTTTCTGTAATTTCGCAGCTCGACGAACGGTCAACACTTCTTAACCTGAAACGCATTCTCGGAGACCCACCGTCTCTCCGCCTATGGAACGACACATCTTCCCCGTGCGACTGGTCGGAGATTACCTGCGTCGCCGGAAACGTCACCGGGATAAGTTTAAAGAACCAGACCATCGCCGCAACGGTTCCGACCAATATATGCGATTTCCCAAACCTGGAAACTCTCGACTTGTCGTCTAATAGATTCTCCGGCATGTTTCCGACCGTTTTCTACAACTGCACCAAGCTTCGACATCTCGATCTTTCCCAGAACTACTTCAACGGCACGCTTCCCGCCGACATCGACCGTCTCTCACCACAACTCGAGATTCTCGACCTCAGTTCTAACGCTTTCTCCGGCGAAATCCCACCGGAGATCGGGAACCTGAAGTTCAGAACGCTTAACTTGTCCTCAAACATGCTCACCGGAGAATTACCGAAGCAACTTGATAACCTTGCGTACGAGACAAGTTTCTTGAACAACACCAATCTCTGCGCAGACAAACCCGTTGTTAAGTTACAGGATTGTCGGAAAGTGCCCCGGAAATCAAGACGGTTGCCTGCGGCAATCTTCGCCATCATTGTAGTCATCGGTGCTCTGATCCTCGCCGTCACTCTGGTTCTGACGTTCTTTGCGGTTCGGGACTACAAAAGGAAACCAAGAACAAGCGGAGCAGTAGAAAATAAAGGTTGTTTATCGTCGTTTATTTTTATTTTTTAATACTTGTATTCGGTATAGATGATGATGTAAAATTATTTTGTATCATTTATATAAGTGGTGATGCAAATAATTTACATAAATGTAAAAATTTTAGATATTTACATCAATTATTATAAGTGATATCAATATATATCAGTTGCCAAAAAATGTTATTAACATTGACACCTGTTTTGTAAACGGTGTAACTTTGATATCGATTACAATAATTGATTTTAGTTTTTGTATCATTTATAATAATTGAAGTAGAGTTAAAATTCACTTTTAAAATTGAATGAAAAGATGGATGTGTATAGCTTCGGTGTAGACTGTAGTGTTGTTAGAGCTAGTGAACGGTAGAGAAGGAAACAACGGAGATGAACATAAAAACTTGGCATATCAGTTTTTGGAATCCATAGTTTTATTCATACATCTAGATAACACACTGTATTGATTTAGAAGTTTGAATCATTATTCAGGTATATGATCAGTTCTGCTCTACAAAGGTTAAAGTTTAAGGACAAAAACGATTCTGACCAGGTCCTCCAAAGAAGAACATGGGCTCTGCCCTATACGTTTCCCGGTTAAGCTTTGTAGAATAACAATCATACTCATCAGAGTACTCGGATAGATACGGGGGATACTTGATCTGCAAGGAATAGTCTTTGATCCTAACGTTGGTGTGGAAACAAGCTTCGCCAAAGAGGTAAGATGGCCATCTTCCACTTCCCATTGTAGTTTTTGTGTGTGGCTTCTTCCTCACGTTAGCGCTATACACTTCTCCACCCCACTGCACTGCCGTGGCACTGTGCTTTAAGTATGTGAAGAGATTTCCCGGCCAGTACCCTAACACGTTGTTTCCGCAAGTCAACCACCAGTTTTGGGTGTTTGGATCCTGTAAACACGTACGGTTTTATGATCAAAATGCATACAAATAAGGCACAAAAGGATGATATTTTTCCTCGAATTCTAACTTAAAACTAATTGACGGCAACTGGATTGAATCATCTTTCTCATGTACTATGCTAAATAGAAACTCTTGATGTGAGAGCTTTATATTCTTACAATATATATTTTTTGAGCAAATTCTTACAATATATAAAATAGAAAATTTTACCAGGAACATGCTAACAGTGATGTGATATTGTTCACTCGATTGAGTTGAAACGGGTTCTACGGCTGCACCCAGGGCGAAGCTAGTTGTTGTTTGGACAAAACCGGAGCACAGGAGATTGGTGCAGCCTGTTGTAGCGTATGAGTCTTTCTGCAGCCCAAATAGATTAATTTATGAAACTGTGATTTGAGATGTACCAAAGTCTGTATATAGTCATATAATGGTGTAACTTACAGTCCAATAGGTGAACAGGCGTGTGCGGGAGTCTCCAAAAACGTGTGGGTTCACCTGCAAATAGTTTTATGGGGGTTACTTCTAACGCAAGCTATATGCTTTCTACGGGTAGAAAAAAACGTACCACCCAACCAGCTTCTATGGTCTCAAATTGATCTGAGAGGCCAGCAATCAGCCATATCTGAGAAGAGCTGTAGTCGTGATACTGGACTCCCGGAGGGTTCCAGACATTTATATCAGATTGAGCACCAACATAATTGTACCCAACAGCGATTAGTATCGCTTCCTGTATCATCACCATAGAAGAAGTGTTTCTAAGTTCTAACAATAGTAAATAATAAAAAGGATATAACTTCTTCATTCAACACCTTTGACTTTACGTACCGATCGGTCCTTTGGGCGTGGTTGGCGTAATCTTTCAGCTGTTATATTGAAATTACCCTTGTGTTTAAGTGCATTGTCTAGAAAGTCGTATCTCCGAGGAGTTTTTCTTCCAAAATGAGACGGTGAGGAGGCTCTGATTATGTCTTCTCTACTGACTCTACGAACCGGTATTGTCCCTTTGGGACAAGTCCCAGATTTGGTCCAACTCTGAGATGTGATTGGTTTAGAAGTACCGTTGTTTGGTATAGTGGTCTTTGTTGTACCAAACTCCACGCTTGGTTTCAACTGCATGCATATATGCAGAATGGGTAAAGAAAAAGCGGTGTCTAGAGTCTCTTGTGGCATGCATGTGTAATGTGTTGAATTAATTTGTTTACCTGGATCTTGTGGTTTCTTAAGGCCGGATGATCAAAAGCATGTTGTTTGTAGATATCTACACAATCTATAATGTCTCCGTCTTCACTCTACAGATAGATTACAATTGACTTTGGGAACTCAGAAACCAAAAAAAAAACAGGAACATTGAAAATTATCTTTGCCTTAGGATTCATTCCATACATACCTTGATAGTTTTCAACGCTGGCTTATTAAGGGCCTTCAGTTTCATATCTATATCGATAGAAGCTTTCCCGTAGGCTTCATTGTAAAGACCAAACAAAATCGCAAAGGTTAAGACTAATCTCATGGCGACCTTGCGTCTTATTCTTATTCTTCCTGTGATGAAAGAATTGATTTATGATATGGCTTTGGACCTTCTTACTAATGATCGAGTTTATAAAACCAAATAGGTTTAATTTTTTCTATGGAAAAGTTTTAAAAGGTATTAATATGACAAACTGCAAAACGGAAATCTCACAGTGTCAATCTGCCAGATTTGCAACGGTTTGGTCAATTCTTTCTTTCTTTCTGCTATTAAATTCATATTAACCATATATATGAAATAATTAATGCTTCAGTATATTTCTAAAAATATCTGTCCAAACATGAATGCTGAATTGATTCTCCTTTGACTTTTTATGCTAAAGATTTCTCAAGTCAAACCAAGTTTATATAACATTGATCGATTCGCTTTGAATGTGTTTGTTTTTTTACTAACAGATTTAACGTTAGTTCTTTCCTTTATCACAAAAGAATCGTCCAAGTTGACTAATATTTTTTTTATAATTCCAGTTTCGGTTATATAAACGAATAAATTACGGTTACCCATTATATTTGCTTAAAATTATCTTTGTTTTTTGGCTAAAAATTGATAAGTTGAATAAAATAATTTCAAACTCGTGCGGATGAGTGAGAGGAGTTAAAGAGGAAGAAGAAATTGAAGTTCAAATGATGTTGTTTAACAAAAATGTGGAAGCATGGTGACCTACTAATTATGATCTAAAGATTTTTACACTAAATCTATGGATCGATTTCCAGAGAATGTAAATTTTTTTATCCTCTTTTTATTATTTAAGAAACACTTTTAATAATTAACATTGCATTGATATGTGATTAATAAATTTGTCATTGTTGACGTGTCAGTTTCATAGTCGTTGTTAGTTCACTTATTAAATTAGATATAAGTTACTAGAATATGTACAATAAAATGTCATTGGACATATTTATTACTTCATGAATTGTTAAAAAACAAAGAAATATAAATTGGTTAATTTTGACGGATCAAACGAAATTTAAATATAAACCGAACTGTTATGCTATTTATTCTGCTGTCATATATCGCTTAAAGTAGTATCTTGATTGATTGCTTTATCTATGTGTCATTAATCTATATGGTAATTTGATTGGAATAAAGAAAGAAGTGAATTTAAAGATTCACCCGGTAAACCAATGTATTGTTCTAATAATAAGATGGTTCTTATGCTAACTATGAACCATGAATTAAGGCATGTTAGTCCACTTGAAACGCACCGTTTAACTCAAGGCGATTCTGAAGACGATCTGAAGGCGATTTCTAGGGTCCGATGGAGATGGATACGGCGGAGCCGCCGGATCTACTGAAGACACCGGATGATGTTCGAGAGATAGGGATTGAGATTTTGGGGAAGGAAGTGAATAGAGATGGAGAAGTTCAGATCGAATCGGGTGATTCAAAGAAGGCGTCGTGGGTCGAGATTACTCAAGAGAAGAAGGTATTGAGAAAATATGATCTCGATATCACTGATTTGGAAGGTCAGAAGAGTGTAGAGATACCGGATGAAGTTATCAACAACGTGAATCCACTTTGGGAGGATTATCTGATTGGGAAGTTTCTAGATACTGCGCCACATGTAGCTCGAGTTCACGCGGTGGTGAATAAGATCTGGTCGTATGGTGATAGGAAGCAAGTAATTGATGTTCAGGTGGTGGATGAAACAACAATGAAATTTCGTATTTCAAGTTCTATGGTGAGAGCAAAGATCTTGAGAAGAGGGATGTGGAGTATAGGGAATGTTCCTATGGTGGTCACGAAATGGGTTCCAGATGAACTGGAAGAGAAGCCAGAAGTGAAATCGATTCCACTTTGGGTTCATCTAAAAGGGGTGCCAATGCACATGTTCTCTTGGGAGGGGCTTAGTTTTATTGCGAGTGCTTCAGGATTCCCAGTCAAGCTGCATCCTGAAACTGCTTCTTGCTCAAATTTCAAGCTAGCAAAGATATTTGTGAAAGCAGATCTCACAAAGGAATTACCAAGGAAGATCAATTTCACGAAGAATGGTAAATCGTTTCTAGTAGAATTCATATATCCTTGGCTACCAAAACGATGTAATCAATGTGGCAAGTGGGGGCATGAAGAAAAAGTTTGTTTGCTGAATAAAAAGGATGGTAATATTGAGACTGTTCAGGAGAAAGCAAGGGAGTTAGCAAAAGGTGTTATTATGGAGATAGATGAAGGGAAAAGAGTTGAGGAAGAGAGGGCTGTAAAGTTGATAGATATGGAGATAGTGAATAAGGCAATTCACAAAGAGGGGGAGGAAGAAATAGAAGAAGGACAACTTGTGGAAGAATGGTCACACATCGCAAATGGGAAGAGTGGCAGTCCTAAATTAAAAAAGCTGGAGTATGGGCAGGTTAAACTTGCATCACGTTTTTCAGTGTTGACTGATCTAGAAGAAGCTGGAAAAAGTGATGTAGAGAAAGAAGAAAACGATGAGGTGATGGTGATTGATCTTGGAAGTGATGTGATAGAGATAGATATGAGGAAGGAAGAGGAAATAAAACATGTGGACTCTGCAGATGATGGAGAAAATCAAAAGAAAGAGGAGGATAAGCGAAGAGTTGAGAAAGAAGAGGATGATCAAAGGGTTGAGAAAGATGAGGATGATCGAAGGGTTGAGAAAGATGAGGATGATCGAAGGGTTGAGAAAGATGAGGATGTTCGAAGGGTTGAGAAAGAAGAGAGCACTATTCTGAGGCCATATATTCCAAGGAGTTCAAAGACAAACCATAGGCTCATACCTGCGGTTAATGGCTCAGAGACTGGAAAAGGAACCCCTGGAACAAAGGGGAGACGAGGTACTAAAAAATCTTCTCAATGACAGGTTTTTTTTGGAACATCAGGGGTTTCAACAAACAATCCAAGCAAACAGTGGTCCATAATTGGATAAGGAATAAAGAGTTTCAATTTGGGTGCTTACTAGAAACGAGAGTGAAGGAAAATAAAGCTGAGGCGATTGTATCTTCAGTATGTCGAGGGTGGTCTTTTGTAAATAACTACGAGTTCAGCAGAAAGGGGAGGATTTGGGTTTTGTGGAGTCCCCAAGTCAGAGTTACTCCAGTTTTTAAATCGGCTCAGATTATCACAGTATCAGTTCTCTTAGAGGGGGAGCAAGATGAGTTCTTCTGTTCCTTTGTCTACGCAGAGAATACAGTTGAGGAGAGAAGGGAACTTTGGGAAGATATAAAAGCTCATCAAGATTCGAGTTTATTTAGAGGGAAAGAATGGATAGTCATGGGGGATTTTAATGAGACACTGGAGGGAGATGAGCACTCAAACTATCAAGAAGTAGATATCATGACGGGGGGTATGAGAGAGTTTGAAGATGTAGTCCAATACTGCCATCTTACGGATATGGGGTATCAGGGACCAAAGTTTACTTGGTGCAATAGGAGGGATAATGGGATTATCTGTAAGAAGCTAGATCGTATTTTGGTAAATGAAGCGTGGTTGCATAAGAGAACTCAAGCGTATAGCATATTTGAGGCAGGAGGATGTTCAGACCACCTTAGAGGAAGATTTCATCTTAAGCCTGAAGCAGTTGGAAAACGCAGGCCTTTTAAGTTCACTAATGCAGTTGCGGAAATGCCTGAGTTTCTTAAAACTGTAAGTGATTACTGGAAGGATAAGCAGCCGTTGTTTCAATCTACTTCTGCGCTCTTCAGGTTCTCGAAAGCATTAAAAGCTCTGAAACCGTTGATAAGGGCTCTAAGTAAAAAGAAATTAGGAGGTTTAACAAAGAAGGTTGGTGAAGCTTATAAGGATCTTTGTGATAGGCAAGAAGCTACTCTAAATGAGCCTACTCAATCAAACATCCAAAGAGAACTTGTAGCAGCAGAGAGGTGGCAGAGGGTTTCAGATATTGAAGAGAAAATACTAAAGCAACGATCGAAACTCCACTGGCTGCAAGTGGGAGACAAAAACAACAAGGTCTTCCACAACGCAGCTAAGATAAGGGAAACAAGAAATGCCATTAGAGAAATCAGATGTGCATCGGGGCTAGTAGTTAACTCTCAGGAAGAAATAAAGGAAGAAGCAGAGAGGTTTTTTTCTGAGTTTCTAGCGCATGAACCTGGTGATTTAAGTGGGAAGACAGTTGAAGAACTGCAGAGGATCGTTCAGTTTCGATGTAGTGATGAAGAAAGAAGTATGCTTATCAAACCTGTAACTGATGCAGAGATTAAGGAAGTTCTCTTCAAGATGCCAAATGATAAATCACCAGGACCGGATGGGTTCACAGCTGAATTCTTCAAAGCTTCTTGGAGCGTTATATCAAAGGACTTCACTACTGCTGTGCACTCTTTCTTTAGTAAAGGATTTCTACCGAAAGGATTGAACACTACAATCTTAGCACTTATTCCCAAGAAGGATGATGCAATGGAAATGAGGGACTACAGGCCAATATCATGCTGCAATGTCTTGTATAAAGTCATCTCAAAGATTATTGCAAACCGTCTTAAAGGTACACTTCCTAGTTGTATATCCTATAACCAGTCGGCTTTCATAAAAGATAGGTTGCTGGTAGAGAACCTTTTATTAGCGACTGAAATAGTTAAGGATTATCACAAGGATGAGATCTCCCCTAGATGTGCTATGAAGATTGATGTAGCAAAGGCTTTTGATTCGGTGCATTGGCCATTTCTTCTGAATACGCTTAGAGCCCTTAATATGCCTGAGCAGTTTATTTATTGGATAGAGCTTTGCGTGTGTACTCCCTCTTTTTCAGTCCAAGTGAATGGGGAATTAGCAGGGTTTTTTCGAAGTAAGAGAGGCTTGAGGCAGGGCTGTGCTTTATCCCCATATTTGTTTGTTATCTGTATGAATGTACTCTCGAAGATGATAGACAAGGCTGCAGAACAGAAAGAAATCGGTTATCATCCCAGATGTCAGAATATCTGCTTGACGCATTTGTGTTTTGCTGATGATTTACTGGTGTTTACAGATGGTACCAAGAGATCGATAGAAGGTATTCTTAGAATCTTTGAAGAGTTTGCAAAGATATCAGGGCTGAAGATCAGTTTAGAAAAGTCTACTCTCTATATGGCTGGTATAAACGAGAATCATCAGACTGATATTCTTTCTACTTTTCCCTTTGCGTCGGGTCAACTGCCAGTTCGTTATTTGGGGCTTCCTCTACTCACGAAGAAAATGACTGTAACTGACTATTTGCCTTTAGTGGAAAAGGTCAGGAAGCGGATGAGGTCTTGGACGGGTCGGTTTCTCTCCCACGCAGGGCGACTTCAGTTGATTAACTCAGTAATCATGAGCTTGGCAAACTTTTGGTTAGCAGCATTCAGGTTGCCAAGTAGTTGCTTGAAGGAGATAGAGAGACTGTGTGCAGCGTTTCTGTGGTCAGGCCCGGATTTAAAAACAACGAAAGCTAAAGTGAGTTGGAAGGATTTGTGTTTTCCAAAGAATGAAGGTGGTCTTGGAGTACGATCCTTAAAAGAAGTAAACAAAGTTCATTGTCTGAAGCTTATTTGGAGACTTATATCTTCAAGATCATCGCTTTGGGTCAAATGGATCCATTGTTATCTCATACGCAAAGGATCCTTCTGGTCGATCTCTGTAACAAGTTTGGGGTCATGGGTATGGAAGAAGCTATTACGAATGAGGGATTTAGCAAGAAGTTTCGTTAAGATGGAGGTGAGAAATGGGAAGTATACCTCTTTCTGGTATGGAAATTGGTCTCAACTGGGATGTTTAAAAGACAAAATGGGTGAGCGAGGTGCTATTGCATTTGGAGTTGACGATAATGCAACAGTGGAGGAAGTTATAAGGAATCATAGACGAAGAAGACACAGGGAACATCTTCTCAATAATATTGAAGATGAGATTGATAAAGTGCGAAGTAGAAATTTGAATGATGATGATATACCACTCTGGAGGAGTAAGGAAGGGAAATACACAGAAAAATTTTCCTCAAAGAAGACTTGGATGCAGTTAAGGGAGAGTAAGCAAGTCTGTACTTGGAGTTGTGGAGTATGGTTTCCTCAAGCCACTCCAAAATTCTCTTTCATGCTTTGGATAGCTATGCGTGGCAGGATGCAAACTGGAGATAAGATGCAACGCTGGAACGCTGGTATAAACACGGAGTGTGTTCTATGTCATGAAGTTCAAGAAACCTGCCAGCATCTTTTCTTTAGTTGTCCATACTCCTCTTGCATTTGGGAAAGTTTGGTTAAGGGGATTTTGAATGAGAAGTTTACTGCAAGATGGAATGATATTGTGGGCTTAATATCTGATGCGAGTCTCTCTTCTACAGAGTTGTTTCTGGTCAGATATTCTTTCCAAGCTGCAGTTCATGGTATTTGGAGAGAAAGAAACTCAAGGAGGCATGGAGAAGAACCAAAAGAAGTGGGAGTTTTGAGCAAGCTTATTGATAAAACCATTCGTCTCCATTTGCTAGCAGTAAAAGCTTATGGTAAAGCACATTTGGAGAAGGCTTTGTGCACCTGGTTTGGGACTCGGCTTGTTCCAGAGATTACTTAAAGTTGAAGTTTGAAGATAGTTAAAAAAGTTTTCTTTTTGATTATAGATAGTAGTATATAATCAAACACTATGCACTTGATGTAAAAAAGTTTTTTTTGGTTGAATAAATTTTACATTCATTCAAAAAAAAAAAAAAAAGAATTAAGGCATGTTCAAAGCCTCAAATTACAGATGAACTTTACGAATGAAAATAATAATAATAATTAGTTCTTCCAAAGAGTGGCCTGTTGAGTTTTTAGTTTAGTGGTCCAATCCTTCTAAACATCGTAGATGCCTCAGAGGTTGGTTGTGATAGGACGGCTATGGAACCTAACCTTTTTCTAACTCGTGGAGTCTTCACTTCCGATATGCCAAACTCAAATTTACCTAATGGTCACCAGTATCCGCCTTTTATAGCACTACTTCTCCATTCATCTCTCTCACAGAAGCTTAGGAGTTTTAACAGAATCAGAGCCGTTACGCTTTTTATTCAAACTTCTATTGCAGAGATGCTGAGCAGGACCGTTCAGTTGGAAGAAGGTAAAGAACTTCTTGTTACCTGTGGCCGGACAGGGCTAAATAAGGCGTTTCCTGTCAAACTGCTTCTTCTGCTTGTATTTTTTCTAGCTTTTTCAGTTGCCTTCATCATCATTACTGTGTCCACAATCAAGTATTATGGAATCAATAGTGTGGTCACCTCAGTCACTTCTAGCTTCGTGCCTTGCGGTGAGAAACCGAATGTTTTGGATAAATGGATAAAACCTCCTCTAGCTCTCATGCATAATATGAGCGATGAAGAGCTTCTTTGGCTGGCGTCTTATATGCCTCAGAGGAAAGACTATCCGTTTAATAGGGTCCCGAAAATCGCGTTTATGTTTTTGACGTTGGGTCCCTTGCCGTTTGCACCGCTTTGGGAGAGGCTTCTCAAGGGTCATGAAAAGCATTACTCGGTGTACATTCATTCACAAGTATCTTCTTCGGCCGAGTTTCCAGCTTCCTCTGTATTCTACCGTCGGCAGATACCAAGTCAGGTATAGCTTTTAATCTCTTTTTTTTTTATCAAACAACAGTTTTATAAATCATCAATCTCCATAGCTGGAGAGATTGGATCAACTTTTGAAATAGTTGTCTGTATACGCGATGGTGATTCCATTGCTGTCTCAAATTATTTATATATAGGATATCTTAAATATATATATATATATATTATATTCAGACAAATAATAATAATATTTTAAATGTAAAGAATTTTATCAATATATCTATAACATTGTTTTGAAGTGATAAGACGTAATTAGAAATATAATTAAAATTTTGAGCCATAAATTATACATTTAATTAAATTAAAGAAAAACATTATTTTAGAATTGGGTCATGTTTGATTGAATTAACTTCATCCTTGTGCAGGTTGCAGAGTGGGGAAGAATGTCAATATGTGACGCAGAGAGGCGGCTTCTTGCAAATGCATTGCTAGATATCTCAAACGAATGGTTTGTTCTCCTGTCCGAGTCATGCATTCCCCTCTACAACTTTACTACTATCTACGGTTACATAAGCAAATCAAAGCATAGCTTTATGGGTTCATTTGATGATCCTAGTCCCTATGGGCGAGGCCGTTACAATGGCAACATGTCCCCTGAGGTATCCATAGAGCAATGGAGGAAAGGGTCTCAATGGTTTGAGGTTAACCGGGAGCTTGCGGTTTCCATTGTCAAAGATACCTTGTATTACCCTAAATTCAAAGAGTTCTGTACGCCCGCATGTTACGTGGACGAGCATTACTTCCCAACAATGTTGACTATTGAGAAACCAGCGGCCTTGGCTAACCGTAGCTTGACTTGGGTAGACTGGTCGAGAGGTGGTGCCCACCCGGCTACATTTGGAGAGCCAGACATCAATGAGGACTTCTTTGCAAGGATCATGAAAGGTTACAACTGCACTTACAATGGGGAAAACACATCCATGTGTTGTCTCTTTGCTAGAAAGTTTTCGCCTAGTGCTTTGGAGCCTTTGATTCAGATTGCTCCTAAGATTCTGAGCTTTTGAGTAGTTACATTTTCATGATTAAAATATTTAAACATGCCCTTTTACAATATAACATGAATTAGAATACTTTGGTGCACAGAAAAAATTAAAATACTTTGCTCAAAGTATGAATTGTTTTTTTTTTTAATGAGCAAAGTATTCTTTTTTCTTTTAATATAAGTTGGTGGTTCAAAAAGAAAAAGAATACTTTGCTCATTTAAAACAAACAATTCACACATTTAAGTTTTATCTACTTCAGGCCTTCGATATATTTGAACCGGCCATAAATAGTGTTTCCAGTTAAGTAACATGTACATCAGAAGTTTATATTGGACTTTTCTTAGGTTTTGCGCTTGGCAGCATGTGCGATTAATGTACCTCGACCATCATACTGTAGTATCTTGTATGATTCACATGTCCATAGTGCAACTTGGTTGTTCCTTGTTCTGTAAGAAAAGACATATTACTGTAATATCATCGATCTTCTTAGATTTAAGTTTCTTCTTCCAAGTAGCTTCGGCCGCCTCTGCCACCATTTTAGCGGCAGTATCTTGGGTTTTTCCGGAATTCCATATTAGTGATACAACTTCATCATTGCTAAGCATATCCCAAACCTGTGACGACAATATTAAATACCAAGGATTTTTCATTTAACTTTTTGAAGTGATAAAATGTATAAATAAACTTTGATTCTTATGCGGTTTTACCCCATCTGAAGCGAGTACAAGGAATCGGTCTTTAGAAGTTATTCGGTGGTGAGAGACCTCTGGAACCGCAATAACACCGTAGTCTTTGAGTCTGAAATCTCCAAAAGCTCTTGACATGGCTAATCCTGGTATGTCTTGGTTGGGGAGCCACACTCTTTGGCTGGATGGTTCTACTTTCATTGCGTGAACGCGACCTTTGCACGCCCTAATCCTCTCTGCTTCACCTGCGACGTTACAACTCACTAAATAAGTATCATTAAACCTCTTATGATATAACCATTCATTAGGCAAGGAGAGAGTGGCATACTAGGGACATCAGGTGTTAGGTCCGATGTTAACTGAACTGCGCAGATCTCACCATCTTCGGTCATTGTCCCCAACACTGCCCTTGAATCCCCAAGGTTAGCTATCATGAGGTCATCTCCCTGAAGAATACAAAAGAGCTCGAGCTAGTCAAATTCCACCATTGCTACCACTTAAGTACTAATGCTAGAGGAAAAAAATAAAATAAATTTACCTGAGTAATAGCAACGACAGCCGTGGATCCACTGAAGGAGCAATTAAAGACTTGGAGCATAAGCTCTCTGTCAATGAGTCTGAATGCACTAAAACAAGCTTTCTCCCACTTGCTAGCTTCATCTTCTTCACAAGCATGAGGTTCTTCGTTTAGCTCCTTCTTTAGTGTTAACAGGAGTGATGGTAATCTATTCCTCGCCATTTTGCTCACCATGTGCCCATTTTTGCCGTGTCCATCAAACACTCCACATAGCTCTGCTGCCTCTGTTCCATATCCCTAAGGAATTAACCAGTTAGCTTATACCAATCTAATCAATTTAATCTACTTAACTCCATAAATATTAGAAACTCACATATAAAAACAGTTAATCTAGGCTTCGATTTGATTGCTTGTTTCTATTTACTTTTCTTATTTTATATTTGGCGAGTTCAAATGTTAGCATCTTAAACAGTTACTTATAGAGTTATAGGAGACTTCTTATAATCTAAAGACAAATAAACACTTCACAAAAAGTAAGAAGAATTGGTTTTTAATGAAAATAAAAGGAATTTCAGTGAATATTCTCGCATGTAAATACAAACACATAAATTTGTAATGATCTTGAAACAGTCAAGGCAGATCATCGATCTTTTTTTTTTTTTGAACTGACAACATTTTCATCTTTTTTACCAAAAATACATCACAAACATGGAAAAAAAAAGAAAAAAAAAAGAAAAAGAGACGATCCCTTCTCTCTCTCCACTATACAAAGAGGAAGCCATATCATCGATCTTGCTATGTTATGAAATGAAATACATATCGGTTTGTCATGAGCCCTAGCTAGAACCATGTTGGTCGTAATCTAAGATAACGATTAATAGAACAAAAGAGAAGGAATATAGAAACAAGAAAATAGCAAAGTTTGAAAATGAACTACCAGATAAAGAATAGCATTATCTTGGTTAATCGCTTTGGTTCCTTGTATAGAGCAGATAGAACCGGGTCGGTGAACCGGACGGTAGTGATCTAAACCGAACTCATCGCCATAACACACAACCGCATTCCCATCACCGTGTTCATTTTCCTCATGAATCTCCGATGAAGAAGAAGGCAACGAGAAGCAGTGACCCATAATCTCACCAAAGTCGCACACAAATTTACTTGGAAGAAATTGTTTTTGTTAAGCTTGATTAGACGGACCCATTCAAGAACTTATATTAAATATGAAAAAAACCTTTTCTTGAAGCTGGAGCTTGCTATTAAAGATTCATATAAAATTATTTTATTGAAAGTGTTTTCTTACGGCAATTTTAATAACCATATTATGTAGTATATTGAATTCCATAAGATAACATTATTACTGTCTGCGTGGCACCAATTTGAGTTTTAAACTTCAATGAAATCAATTATAGATAGATGCATATACGTTGACTTTTTATTTAATATAGCGATACACAATCAATATCATGTTGCCCGAGTCTCGCTTGAAAGGGCAAGTTCTGCCGTTTAACAGGGCATTCCTACTTGTGGAGATCATACCCTTATAAGAACATGCTTGATGTGTGTCCTACTGAATATTTGAATAGTTAATACACTTAAACACCTTATCATACATATGAATTATCAAGGAACTCTGAGTTTATATCAATAGACAATAATATTGTCAACTTATACGAAGAGAACATCCGCTTGGCTACTAACCTCCTACTACCAACATTTGTGAGTTTTGACGATAATTTTTGATAGAAACAAAAATGTCTTGCGAAAGACATCAACTCAGAATGTTCTCGATCTCAAGTCCAATATTGGCAAGTTTCATAACTTGGTCAACTATATTCCTAGCATCTTTTACCATATCCAATTGTTTTTGACTTATTCAAGTGGCCATTGCTCGGCCACGTAACCCAATCTTAGAATCAAGAAAACTATACGTGTGAGTGCAAAAAAATCAAGTAGATGCCGGTTAAGGACCGGTTCGGTTTGGCCTCTATTAAATAGCGGAAGACTAACAACCACTTTGTTCACCAAAACGCAGTCGTTTTCAACTGTTTAGTTCTTACTGGGGCCAGCCATACAAGGGAAACGTATAAACTTTGACTTAAGAACAGAACACGTTTCAACTGCTTCCAGTGGAAAAGTCTTGATCTTTTGCATTCACCTAACCAACCTTCTTCGCATCTTCCCCCCAATCTGAAAAAAAAAAATCTCCCCTTTTACTTAAAGGGGCTAATCAAAACCCTAAAACCCACAATCCAATTCCATCTCTCCTTCTCTCTCTCTCTCTCGATTTGAAACTGATACCTATGGAAGCGACGGCGTTATCATCTGTGCTTCGTCCTCTTCCGAACCCTAACGGTTACAGACTCCCGAGGTTAGCAGATTCTCACAATTCGATTCGGGTTTTTTTTAGCTCCGATTTGATTAGTATTAGGGATGACGATTTGGTTTTAAAATGTCCGTGTTACAGGTCGTGTTCTCTGAGAAAGTCTCTGCCTTTAGCTCGATTCCACTCAAAGGAGACACCTTTCGAACCTAGAGGTTCCCTCGCGATCACCACGCATCACCGTGGATTGAGTTTCAAGACGAACGTGTTCGAGCAAGCCCATCCTGTAGCTGGAGACCTCTCTTACAACGATGCTCGTTCTAACGTTGCTGAAGATAAGATTGGTGTCTTGCTTTTGAATCTAGGTGGACCTGAAACACTTAACGACGTGCAGCCCTTCTTGTATAATCTCTTTGCAGACCCGGTGAGAGAAATCTATAGGAAAATGCTTTTGAGTTTTGGAGTGATTTGGGAATGTTTGGTTTCTGATGAAATGTTTGGTTTGAAGGATATTATACGGCTTCCTAGACCGTTTCAGTTTCTCCAAGGAGCTATAGCAAAGTTCATATCTGTTGTCCGTGCCCCGAAGTCGAAAGAAGGGTATGCTGCTATTGGTGGTGGCTCTCCTCTGCGTAAGATTACTGATGAGCAAGCTGATGCTATCCGTATGGCTTTGCAAGCTAAGAACGTTGCTGCTAGTGTCTATGTTGGGATGCGGTATTGGTTTCCTTTCACTGAGGAGGCTGTTCAGCAGGTGATTTTACTTTTTCTTTTATCTCTTAGATAAAGTTACTTATGCATATTATTATATTTATCAATTACATTTTTTTTTTAAAACAGATTAAGAAGGACAAGATTACAAGACTTGTTGTACTACCGTTGTACCCTCAGTATTCTATCTCCACTACTGGCTCAAGCGTCCGCGTTCTCCAAGACTTATTCAGGTTTTTGTGTAATCCACAGACTATATTGTTTTTGTTTGTTTGCATGAGCGGTTCTTTAACATAGAATTATCATCATTTCAGGAAAGATCCGTACCTAGCTAGAGTACCAGTTGCTATTATACAGTCATGGTACCAAAGGCGAGGCTATGTCAATTCCATGGCTGACCTCATTGAGAAGGAGCTTCAAACTTTCTCTGATCCTAAGGAGGTACTGTTATCTCTCCTCTAATCTTTTTCGCCTTCATTTATACATTGGTGTTTTAATTGGTGTCTTTTGTCTGTATGATTTTAGGTGATGGTGTTCTTCAGTGCTCATGGTGTTCCAGTTAGCTACGTAGAGAACTCTGGAGATCCATACCAGAAACAGATGGAAGAGTGCATTGACTTGATAATGGAAGAGCTAAAATCTCGAGGGGTTCAAAACAACCATATATTGGCATACCAGGTTTGGTCCATTTTATCATCCGTTAATACAAGCTTGCTTTTGTCCATTTACCTCTTTTATCTCAAGCCCTGTAATTGAATCTGATCTTTTGCCAGAGTCGTGTTGGGCCTGTTCAATGGCTGAAGCCATACACTGATGAGGTTCTTGTCGACCTTGGTAAGAACGGTGTCAAGAGTCTACTAGCCGTTCCAGTCAGGTAAACAGAACATATAATAATAATAATATTCTCCATCAAGTAGAAGCTGTGTGAGTTTTGGCTTTCTCAACTTTTCTTTCTTGTCGTTGAATTAATTTCAGTTTTGTGAGTGAGCACATTGAGACGCTTGAAGAGATAGACATGGAGTACAGGGAACTAGCATTGGAGTCAGGGATAGAGAACTGGGGGCGTGTCCCGGCGCTAGGTCTGACGCCATCCTTCATCACCGACTTGGCTGATGCAGTGATAGAATCGCTTCCTTCAGCGGAAGCAATGGTGAACCCAATTGTGGGGGTCTCAGAAGATAGGGAGTCATCAGACGCTTTTGGTTACATCATGAAGATGTTCTTTGGTTCAGTTCTAGCCTTCCTACTGCTTCTCTCTCCAAAGATGTTCCATGCATTCAGGAACCTCTAGAAGAAGAAACATGCTGAGGATCTCTGATGAATAGTTGGTTTTGTGTTCTTTTTAAATGTCTTGGTCAAGTGTAATGTATGTAGTCCAATCTATTGAAGTACTAGCACACCATCTCTAGTGAGGTGATGTGGTTTGAGTAGTTCAATACATTGGACTACATATATTACATTTGATCAAGATGTAAACTAGTGAACGGAAATAATGAGGGAAGAAGAGACGGGAGGATTTATTTTGGGTTTTAGTTATAAAAACATAGTGCTACGTTCGTTCCTCCTAGAGATGAGGAAAAGGAATATAAATCTATTAGTTATTTTGGTTTTCTATAAAAGCAATTTGTCAAATGCATTCTTTCTTTTTGTTTATTAATGAGAAGTTAAAAAGTCATTATCTTTCAACATGATCATTAGTGCAATTTTCTTCACCTTAAGAAAGCTGGAAGAACCATCCAACTAAAGGTTGTGTGTTGGAATGAAAAAGAACATGTTACACACAAGACAAGACGGGTTATATATTGACATGTACGCAAACGCAGAGAAGCTTCTAGCATAGCTGCTTTGGCTCTTCACAACAGTTCACGTGGAAGCTGAGTCCAGTTGTTGTGTATTGATTAACCCTTGACGTGATAGATTTTCTATGGAATCCGCAATAACTCTGGCGTTGGACTTCATGTACCCGCCTGCACAAAAGGTTTTATCTCTTTTCCGTTATATAAACACATTACTCAATAGGCTTTTTCTTTTGGTTCAATTTTCTGACCTGAAGTGAGCATCACAACAGGAATCTCTCTCTCCCTTGCAAATCTGAAGACTTTCTCGTCTCTACTGGTTATGCCATCAGGGCTTATCTGCACCAGGAGTTAGAGACATTCTGCTGCTCATATAGAAAAAGGCCATAATATAAGCTCTCACCTTTAGAAGCCCCAGAGGGTCACCGTCTAAGATATCAGTCCCAGCATTGTAAACTACCAGCTCTGGTTGGAAGTTCCGGAAAGCAACCTGAGAGGAGTTATAACAACCTTCATAAGTTTATCTCTCTTAAGATTCATAAAACCAACATAGTTCACTACTACTAATCATGTCTCTTCAAGGGACCAAGTTTCTAGCTTTCAGCTTCACAGCTACCATGATTTGCCAAGCCGACAAGAGACCAAAGAAATGGCATACCTCAAGCGCTTTATCTAGTTTCCTCAAATACTCATCAGTGCTGGTCCCGCTCTGTCCAAAAAAAAAAAGGTGACACAAAATGACAAAAAACATTCCAATTAGTTCCAGCTGATACAAGAGAGAGAAGCTATGCTTTGCTTACCATCACCTCAACCTTCTGATCGATAAATCTTCTAGCACTATAATCCTAAGAAGCAAAAAAAAAAAAAAAAGCAAACACAAAAGCCATAAGACTGAAACTGCACTACACGTTAAAAGAGGAATGCAAATAACTTTCCAAAAGGGAAAAGCTCCGAGAATGTTAGCTTACATAAGGATATATCTCAGGATTGTACATATCCAGAATGTAAACACGACCTGCACACAAAAAACCTATTATCAAACACACGGCACACAAGTAAAACAAAGAAAAAAAAATCATAAATACAAATATGAGATTCTCATACTATCATCGCCGAGATCTGTTTCATGGCCATTCCCTTGATGAGCATCAAGATCTATTATCATAACCCTGTTACATGGACCAGAACTAAAACAGTTAATAAATTTGTTAGAAAATGAAAACCACTTAAGAGAAGATGTAGTTAGTTACCTGGATATGCTTAGACGAAGAAATGCGAAGTGAATACAAAGAGAAATATCAGCGAAAGCACAGAACCCTCCTCCTCTTTCAGCAGTACAATGATGAAAACCTCCTCCTACGTTTATCGCCCATCCACGTTCCACCGCTAGCTTAGCCGCCAGAATCGTCCCACCAACCTGCTTTCGGAACGGGCTAAGAACCTTCTGCTGCACTAGAAAGTTTGGGAACAAAGCAACTGGTGGAACCTATATCATACACATAAAAAAGTTTAGTTCAACAAAAAATAAAAAACAAATAGATTAAATTAAATGGGAGACAATGAATCAATCACCTCGGTTATCCTAGCGACGGTTGCACTGCTTTTCAAACTGTTCAAGTAGTTCAACGAGTGCACCTGATGATGATTACACAACAATCAATAGAGATGTATAGTTTTCACACCATCTAAAAGTAGAAGTCAAAAGTACCACTAAGAGATCACTGTTGGAAGCTTCTAGAGGCTCAACGATTGATTTCTCCTCCAAGAACCCATCAGAAACGAGGAACTTGCAAACTCTACGCCACTTGGTTGAATCAAACGGATGCCTTGCACGTATCAGATAACAAAAATAATGATTCTAACTTTAGAAGAATCATAAAATAGACCTCAAACATTCAACCAAGTTCTTAGAATTGGGTATATATATTACTCACAATTTCTCAATCCCCATGAAGGAGATGTCGTATGCTGATGAGTAGATGATCGAAACCTGTTGTTCAAACAAACAATCAAACAAACAAACTCTATAGTCAAAATATTGAATTGTATAGAGACACACAACACACACACAGACCTTTGATTCAGGGACGTTGAAGTAGAGTTTGCTGGAGAGGATTCGTTCTCGCCGGAGAGCTTCAGGGTGAGTCTCCATCGAAAACGATGACATTTCTGATGATTGAAAGCAACGGTAGATGAATTGGGAGACTTTGATGGCGGAAAACGTGAAGAACAAGTAAACAGCTGAGTCACGAGTTAAATCGGTCCATGTCGAGACAGTATCTTTCATTACTGAAGCGGCGAGTTTATTATGTTTTGTTCTGTTCTGTTCTGTTCTGTTCTGGAAGAAAGATATTTGCTACAGATGACAACTTTCCAGACGCGCGGAAGACGCGCGTTTCGTTGACTTTCTCTTGGTCATTTGAAAAAAAGAAACTCATAGCAAAGACTTTCCCTTCTTATTACTCCCTCTGTTTCGTAATAAGTGTCACTCTAAGCTAATTATACTAACTTTCAACTGAAAATTAATTGCAAACTACATTGATTTTATAAATAATTTTATTTATCTAAAATACCTATTGGTCAAAGAAGTATAATTAATTATAACTTACATATATTTTAACAACTTTCTTAATCTGTGTGAAAAATGTTACAACGACACTCTTTAAGAAACGGAGAGAGTATTTGTTTATGAAATGTGTTTTTTAAAAAAAAAAAAATTAACAAACGTGCAGTTTATGAAATCTCTAGAGCATCTTAATTTCAATATTCTTGATAAATTTATTTTTTAAAAATATAATGTTGAGTTTGTCAACTTTGAAATATTCAATCAAAAATTTATTATGTTAATTTTTTATTGAATAATCCACTAAAAACTTGCAATGTGGGTGTTCTTACACCTCAAAATGATATTCAAGGTTTTTACTCAGGATTAGAGATCACAGAGATTATTCTTGTAGTTTAAGAAATAATTAATGTAACTGCTTTCTGTAATATCGTCCGAGTGATGTCACAAAAAAAAAGATGAGTCATTTACACTATAAGACAGTTTCTGAGTTTTTATTACAAAATAGAGCAGTTATTGCTCCTAAGACAGTTTATCATGACTACAAGCTAACTATCGCTAACTAAACTTATTCTTCTAACAAAATAGGTCCCACAAATTTGATCTTTTTTTCTCTTTCTCTCTTTAATGGTCGATATGTATGGACCATAATTTCATCTTTAACTTCTTCATTTTTTTTTTCTCTTTAATGGAAGATTTGTAATGAAGATCTGTAGTAACCATAGTTTTATCTTTAATTTTTTATCCTCTTTCATCAGCGAGCACTGAACGGCCACACTATTTTTCATTGATAGAGCTCTGTGTGAAGCTGTTGTAAATAAAAATTGCTCTCTGTGATTGCTCGACGGCGAGCTCCTAAGGCGAATCACCACTCCGCTGCCTCATTTGTCATCGAAGAAGAAAAATCATTTCCGTCGTGTTCATATCTACTGTCGTCGCCGTCTAGAATTCTTGTGGGTCGTCCTCTTCGTCATAGAGTGGAAGCTTGGAAACAACAATGCTCAAGATTCTATTTTTTGCACATTTGGTCTTTCAATTTTTTTTTTTTCATTTTGGATTTCAAACTTTCAGATTTGCAGAAATGACCTTTGATTTTTGCCTCAAACTTATTAATGTGCATTTTAACCTTTGTTATATGCAAATAAGCACAACTTATTTTTCTATGGGCTATGATTCATTTATTGTGTACATTGTTGTAACGATATATGTGTACATTATAACTTTTGAAGCCATTTGATGTGTACACTACGGCATACACAAATGCTATCATCCACATGTCCAGTGTTGTACACATGTACATTACCATATTTATGTACGTCCAGTGTTGTACACATGTACACTACCATATTTGTTGTACACATGTACGTCACCAACTAAACATGTGCACTAATTTTCTCTTTGTAAGTGTAAGGATAAGAAAGTGTGATTTACATTAATGGAATGAGTTCTCATTTTTGAGTGAATGTTTGTTTAGATCATAATACCATAAACATTGATATTATATTTTCTATCTTGTCTATGTAACTAGATTAATATTATGTACCCCATATTATTGTATACATGTTTAAAACATATGTGTACATAAATAATATAAGAATGTACATATGTACACAACAACGATTGTTCACATGTACATATATGTTACATATATTTGTCCATTTCATTTGCTAGGGTCTAAAATGCAATGTGTGTAAACATGTGTACAATTGTTTGTCAAATGAAATGGACAAATATATGTAACATGTGTACATGCGTATAATCGTTGTTGTGTACATATGTACATTCTTATATATTATTTATGTACACATATGTTTGAAACATGTATACAATAATATGGGATACATAATATTAATCTAGTTATGGAATCATATTGTTGAACACATAATTTAGGTATGGAAATGATACTTGTAAAGTACTCAATGTGTCAAGTATCGCCAACATGTACAAATATATAACAATGTCTACATGTACAACATTATACAAAAGATCACATGTACACTGATTCATCTGTACATTGCTTAAATTATGATATTTGTTAATTTAGTGATTTTGAATATAATTGCTAAAAAGATGCACTTAGAGATTTTTAGTACATATATTTTTCTATTCTTTTGATAGGGCCTAAAATGAAAATTTTGGATTAATTCATGAGGATTTATTTGCAAGTCTGAAAATTTTAGGACAATAGTAAAAATAACTAAAATTACAAAGACCAAATATAAAATTTAAGGAAACTTGATTTCAAGGTTCAATAATGGCGTTCTAATCTGGGATGTAGCAGCGGCTTCCTTTTATATTCCACCGAAGACACATAGAGAGGTTGAGATAACCACAAAGACCTCTAAAGGTATTGTGGAAGAGAGGTTGAGGATAACAACGTTGAAGCTTCTCATCGGACTTGAAAGATTGCAAAAGAGAAGATCTGTGTAGAGGAAAGGAGACAGAGTACGGCGACGCGAGAAGACATTAACGTCATGATTGTAGCTTGAATCTATCACACTGTTGACATCGTTGTATACATGATTATACTATCATCAGAAATATACCTTGACATATCTCAAAAGATAGAGTTAATAATAAAGATGTTGATTATAAACATATTTTATGGAAAAAAATTCTGAAGAAAACAACAATCATTATACAAAAAAATAAAGAACTTAAAGAAGAAAAAAATGAAGAAGAAGAAGATATGTGGGACCCATTTTATTTTGTCTGCTAGAATAACTGTGATTAAATCCCGTAGAAATTAGATATCAATTAGTTACAACTTTATTTGGTTAGGTTATAACTATAAAATGAGTCTCTGTTAAGAAAAATTACCCTACTAGCACAAACTGTCTTAGGATGTAAAATAAACTCAGAAACTGCTCTAGAGTGTAATTCTTTCAAAAAAGATACTATCGACTATCGTCCGTGCTAAAACAGTGATGTAAAAAAGTGAATAAGAAATATTGAGTGGTTAGATCTAAACATGTAGTTTAGTGGTTCGTAATCATGTTAGCAGCTCTGCGTTATCACGTGGATTTTAACCCGCGTATAATGAATGTTTTTGATTTAAAAATAAAGAATGTTTTTGATTAAAGGTTGTATACAAATATTGAATAAATCACCATTTCCAAACCCATTTGCTTTTGAGTATATCAACAAAGCTCTTACGATCGTTCTCATCCCTTACGATCCTTCTTTGATACAACCCGTCTCTCTTCGCTACCCAAATGCACTCGTCTCCTCCGTCTCCACACTCTTTCCGGAACCCGCTCTGGACAGAGAACACTGTCACAACGTCTTGGCTCGTTGTTCCAAACCCGCTACGAAACTGACACCGGAACTCAGTTTTCTTGAACGGCCACATGTTCATTGTCGTGAACTTCCATATCCGTGACTGCGTTGGCTTTAGCATATCCCACCCTAGGTCGTCCTCGTTCGACCAGCACCGCACGGCCAGCCTCGCTTTCCGGACACCGGTCACCCCGGAGATTTCGTTCTTTAGCTCTAGACGACCCGCCATGGTTGGTGCGGGTAACAATGCTGCGACCACAGCCGCGGCCATGAAGAAGCACCATGCTGGGTTTCTCCTCATTTGGATTAAACGATTCTAAAGTTTTCTTAAATGTTGATTTCGTTGAGTCTTGAGGCCTACGGAACAAATTGTTACACGTGAAGGTGTAACCTGGTTATATAAATGTCCATTATATGGCAATTAGACCGTTCTGTTGCCGCTTCCAAATTTAGATGTACTAGAAGCTATTTTGATCTATTTTTGGAGATAAAAACAGAAAGCAAATCTCAAAAGTTGAAAAATAAAATGTTCTGTTTCAGAAACTTTGACCACCGATCACCATCATCCTCTTTTGAGTTTTCTTTTATCATATGTTGAAAAGTTTAGAACGTTCTGTTTAAATGAGTGAAATGTCATTTAAAATGACTCATTTTAGATAGCATGTCCAGAACATTCAAAGAATAAAAAGATTGAGGTTTCCAGATGATGGCTTCTGTTGGTTGTTTAGACCCTGGTGGATAGTTTTTTCACCTTTAATATTTTCAAAAAGTTCACTGTATCGATCAATTGCTAAAAACATAATTATTAGAGTACATTGTATCAATTGATTTCCACCTGAGACACTCAGTGAGTTGTCTTAAATTATTAATGGTGACTAAGGTAGCTTATTTGATGATTATCATCAGAAACTGTAATTACTGATTATAATAGTTTAATCAATCTATCAGGTATAAATAAAAAAACATCATCATAGATATGTTCTTTCTCATTTTCACCATTTATAAAGTTACACATCATATTTTTCGGTTTTATTAACACGAATAACAACATACAGAGACGAAAATCACGACACTGTTACGATCTTCATACTGATCAACATCGTGAAATTGTTAATTAGCTCCAAGCTTTCTGGAGGACATCATGTTCAACATACTCATTCCACCTCTCGTTACCGTACTTGTTACTAAAAAATTTGGTCTTCCACTGTCTCAGGTAGAGTCCATCCTTCTTAACGACCCAAGTGCATTTTTCCCTGTCCCCACACTGCTCTTTCATCTCCCACGACGCAACTAGCTGCTTGTCCACACGTCCGTATCCTGTATGGAAGTTGCAGTAGAAAAATGTGTGGAATAGCGACATGGCGAAGGACCATTCCTTGTGTTGATCTGGCCAGTCTTCTCGCCACCCTAGATCGTTGTCGCGGGACCAGCATTTGTACGCAAGCCTCCTGTACCGACCTGAGAGCTCGTTCTTGATCTGTAGTTGAAATCCATGGGAGTGAGTCACCATCACTATTGTGATGATAATAAGTACAAGAGAAAAGTGCCCGTTGAGGGTTTTGGGAATCTTTATTGACCCCATATGTGTAACTCTGGTTCTGTTCTTTGTTTTTTGCCCACTCGATCTTTTTGTTTTGATTTTTGGGGCATAGATAGTGTTTCTACAAAAAAAATACTATTTTTAGAAATGTAACGCCTAAGGATTCAGCTATTGCTGCGGGTCAAGAGGAGGAACAAGCCATTCTCCAACATCCACATTTATTACTTCTTTTCCGAACTGTAAACTTTCAAATGCAGGTTTTAAGTTTATAAATTATAAGAATGAATAGTAACTTTTAGTATATTCTCCCAAATGACAAAATATTGGATATATTAAGCAACTATAGAAATGATCTACAACATGTCTTAAAAGGTCAACATAATTTATATATACGCAACTAGCGAAATAACTTGTAAATTTGATAATCCAAAAAGATACTATAATAGTTAATACCACTGCTTAAGCATGAAGGCAAGCATGCTAATTAGAGGGTGGCCACAACAAGCAGCAAAACCGGCCGGCTAGTATATACTTAAAAACTTAGATCTTAAATAAATCCTTAAGTTAGTGGGAAGCCTCGAAGAGAACTTCAATGTACTATATATAACCTATAAACATAATTAAGTGTAAGGATCTTAACATTAACCTGAAAAAAATGGGGTCTCTAGATCTTTCCTTCACCCTAATATCTCTCTTGGCAATCTTATTCACATTTGCTGAAGCCAACAGCAACAGAAAACTCCTGGAAACTCCCACTTACTACCAGCCTGCTTATTCTCCTCCTCCATCACCCACATATAAAAATCCAGCTACTCTTCCACCTCCTACTCCTGTTTATTCTCCTCCATCACCCACATATAAAAATCCAGCTACTCTTCCACCTCGTACTCCGGTCTATTCTCCTCCTCCTCCTCCAACTCCTGTTACATTTCCTCCTCCAACGCCAATATTTTCGTCTCCTCCTCCTCCTCCAACACGAATATTTTCGTCTCCTCCTCCTCCTCCAACTCCCGTTACAATTCCTCGTCCAATGCCAATATTTTCGTCTCCTCCTCCTCCTCCAATGCCAATATTTTCGTCTCCTCCTCCTCCTCCAACGCCAATATTTTCGTCTCCTCCTCCTCCTCCAACCCCAATATTTTCGTCTCCTCCTCCTCCTCCAACGCCAATATTTTCGTCTCCTCCTCCTCCTCCAACGCCAATATTTCCGTCTCCTCCTCCTCCAACGCCAATATTTTCGTCTCCTCCTCTTCCTCCAAGGCCAATATTTTCGTCTCCTCCTCCTCCTCCAACTCCCGTTACAATTCCTCCTCCTACCCCGGTTTACCCCTCTCCTGTTGCTCTTCCTCCTCCAACGCCAATATATTTGCCTCCTCCTCCCGCTCCTTTCAATCCACCTTTGAAAGCTAATCCTTCTCCTCAAGCTTACAGAGCCTTCTACTTACAGACAGACTCCTCCTCCTCCCTCCGGTAAACCTTGGTGGTGGTTGTTATGAGGCGGTAAAAGTGGCTCAGGAAAGGACACTTGCAATGTTCTAAAACATTAAGAGTGTGCTAATGTTGTCTTACAACATGGTTTTGGTGTTTCTGGTGAGGTATTTGTATTATTATTTATTCTTTTGGAATGTTAAATTTATTGATCAGCAAAAATAAAAGTATTGTGATCTATTTGTATTTGCAATGTGAAGTTAATCCATTTGTTTGTTTGTATGAAATTGTGGGTGTCATCCAAATTAAAGTTGTTCTGATCATTCAATACTATAGAAGAAACATGTTGTAGAGCCAAATTATGTTATAATAAAAGTAAAGAATTTTTTATTTTTGGTCGACGGATTATATTAAAGCGTAAGATACAAAAGTACACTACATATCATTTTATATCACATAAAGAATATTACTAGCTACTATATTCTTCATCATTTCTTCCGTCTCTTCTTGTGTTTTATGCCTAATCGTCCTTTAATTCCTTGTCGTCATCATAATAATCTTTGTCATCGCTTGACCTGGTGCGATTGCGTTCCGCTCGTAAAGCTTTTAACTGCTTCGGAGACCACGCCTTCCATGGCTCGACAAGCTTTTCAACAGGCCTCACCAACTCTAGAAACCTTAACAAAACGTTGTGCGGATAGTACGTCTCAAAACCAACGAAATATATACCGTCCGGCTTGATGACGTATTTACACACAGTGTCCTCCGCACAACATAGATGTCATCGACAACGTCTTGATCTCGACATGGGCTGTCCCTTGGCTTGACAGGAAATGGCATAGGTGAGTCACCACGCCGTTTCCAAACGGCGGTACATCAAAATCCCATGAAAATTGCGTTTTGGGGCGCGATCTGTGCCACCGGAGGGATTTTTCAGACGACTTGCATCGGTAGACAACCTGATGGACGTTTTAAGCCGTACATTTCGTTTTTCATTCACTATCGAGAAACTCACATTCTCCAACTTACTGGATTCTGCATGGAAGTGTGATGACTTGCAACACGAGGCACCAGACTATAGCAGTTCTTGGCAATGCTATAGTACCCTCTCATTTCTCTTTTTTCTTTTTCTTATAAAGTTAAGTTCTGAATTCTTATCGTTTTTTTTTACTTTATGAAACTTTTATTTCCGTTTTGCTTTTATACGCAATGGATACGAAAAGTTATTGAAGAAAATTAGTTTTGTAGCTACTAACGAGATAACTAATCCAGTGTCTATTGTTGGATAATAATACAACAATGTAGTAATTAGTGATACCAATTGATTTGTTACACAACACGTTAAAAACGAAAATTACATTTTTGTTATAACTTCTAACAATATTTTCTAGTGATTAATTCATACATGATGCATCTTATACACGTCTATGTTAGTGGCGCTAAAGCTAATTCTACCATGGGATGTTAATTAAAGGAAGTACTTATTAAGGGAAAACCTAAAAATCTTAAAATTGAAAATAACTAAATTAGTTTTCAGAAAAAAAATTATCCTAGTTTTAGAGAACAATAATATCAAATTATTTAGGTATGTGTATCCGAATTTTAAATAATCAAGCTATCAAAAAATGGATGAGGTCATTTTGATTGACATCATTAAACGAGATTTAATTATCCTTCTATATCCAAACTGTAGAACAAATTCTAAACGTAAAGTTCGGATAATAACCGATCTAGGAGGTCTGAAGTGTTTTATGGTAATTGTGCATATTGCAACCAATGTATTAAAGATCACAATTATAATAATCTTCTTGGTTTTTTGTTTGTAAATATTTTTACTTTAAATCACACAAAAAATTGACTAGTGGTAGATAGATTTGGGGAAGGTAAGCGACTTAGATTCAAAATATTGCTAAAAGAAAATCTAGCTTTGAAGAACGGTTGACCAAAATTTAAAATAAATTAAATACAAAATAATTTTTAGATATGTTATTTTATGTATATATTAATTTTTTCAACAAGTTAATGCAAATACAATAAGATAAATATATAATAAGAAGCGACAAATGCATGTGACGATTTGAAACAATTGACTAACTATAACATGTAAATTATAAAATTATTGTATTTGAAATAATTATATAAATTTAAATATATGATTAATGGTAAAAATATATATCACCAATGATATAAAGTAAATATCTATATATATAAATTAAAAACAAACATCCGCGCGATTACACAGATCAAGATCTAGTTGTAATTAAATCACACAAAAAAATTGGCTAGTGGTAGATAGATTTGGGGAAGGTAAGCGACTTAGATTCAAAATAACTCCACGACACTAAACTCGTGTATTCAAAATAATATGAAACCATGTTTTGGGATCATTTTGACTACTCGAAAAATGGTCCATCGATCCATAGGTGGCACCTTCTATTAAAAAAATGTGTTTGGACTCTACTATAGATCAAGGATACCTTAGTTTAATTAAAAAAATATACTGTAATTTCAAACAAATTATGTGCAGATAAATCTTATTCTATAAATAAGGAAATAATATGTTTCAACTCGTAAATATATAGTTAAATTATTTTGTAAAGAATTATAAAATCATCAAACTAACAACATTAAATTTTAGTGAAAATGTGAAAATTTACAAATGAATAACCAATCATTATAAATTATAATCCATTTGTTTCTCAAAAGGATTATAAATATATTGTTTATATATTTGTGATTATTTATTGATCTTTTGTCTTGATTTTTGGTCATTCAGTAGCTAATTTTATGTTCATTTTCCCTCTATATAGTTTTTAGTCATTCAGTAACTATTTTTTCTTGATATATTGTCTATATATTTGGAGACGATGCCAAATGATCTAAACATTGTTTTCAGTTTCTGACTTTGAACTAAAATATTTCTTCAAAGGGAGAAACAAAAAAAAAAAATGCATACACACACCGACACAACATCCCGGCAACATATCAAAGGAATCACTTAGTGATCATCCCAGGCAACTTAGGTTGAGTATGACGATGAGGCCAAGGAGTCCAAGGAAAAGCTCGTTAGTATCTTTCATCAGAAGACCTTCACGTCTGATCGCTAAAACGCATCTGTATCCAGGACACCGTTCTCCCAGCGCCGGCGTTATCTCGATATTGATAGTAGCATAACCCAAACTAGACCGGAAATGGCACCGGTTAACCACCTTTGCGTTGGGGTTAATAGTGTAAAAGAAGAACTTTGCGTAGAACACGTCTCCAGGGAGAGACCTAGTCCACTTGTTTCCGACCAATGCTGCACTCGAACCCTGCTTTTGGTTTCTTGATCCCTTTTAGCTTCGTTGATAGCTTCGAAGATCACAGTTGGTTCCGTCTTTGAGTTCGAAATCAGAGCTGTAATATTCGCTGGGATGAATCGTCTCGTAATCAGCGTAATGGTTTATCAAAGGGTTGTCGTCGCCCCTGGTGACTTGTATCACAAGGCTTAGACATATTAGGGTTCCTATAAACAAATTTTCCATTTCCCCCTTTTTGAAGATTATTTCTAGGTTTTTTTTTTTTCTTATATACATACATACAATACAAAGAGTGTTCGGTTAGAGATCAATGTCGTTATTTGCTCAAATAGAAAGTATTTGTAACGTTTGTGTAATACAAATGCTGTAACATTCTATATTTGCCATATGTTTGTTGAGATAATCAACTCAAAAGTAGCAACTTCTTGACCGTTAATTAGTCTTGTAATATTAACAATCTAGTAGTTAAACAAACACAAATAAAGAAAACTAGCTACAATCATATCATATAATGAGTTAAAGTTTAAACAGTGTGCTCTCCCACAGTGGCTAAGAAACAACAAGTGATAAGTCCTGTTTGGATTGTAATCAAATAACTAAAACAGAGGCAAGTGCACATGTGCTAAACATTCAAAGGCATAATCTTCCTACCTCTATTTGGACCAAATAGCAAGTTTTGGGGTAGATTTATCCAATCATAGTACGCTTTCTTCCTCGTTGCCTCACTACATAACCAAAAGAAGAAGAAAAAAACATCTTTTCAGATTTGAAAACAGAGTTGGTTTTTTTTTAAGAGGGGATTTGATAGGAAGTAGAACCTTGAGCGAGCTTGTTGAACGTAGCTGACCATTGCTTTGAGGACTTCCTATATGCTGTCAGTATACGATCCATCTACATTTTCACAACAGAATAAACAACTCAACAACAAACTCGAACCAAGCAAAAGAGCAGTGAAGTAGTAGTTATGATGTGGAAAACACTCTATACCACGTTTCCGCATGAAGAATGCATTGAGAGCAAGGCTCTTTCAAGTACATATAGATCAACAGCTTTGTCTTCCGGCAAGGTCGACGTGAAACTCAACCCAAAATCAATTAGTACCTGAGAGAGAAGACATCAACTGTAAGGAACTAAAGGAGTGAACATATCAGAAACTCTTTGAAGACGCTGCTTACTCACCAGCTGATTTGTACCGCTTCGGACTAACATGTTTGAAGTGGTCAAGTCACCGTGAGACAAGCCACCATCATGGAGCTTAGCGATGGCCTCACCAATCTGAGCAGCGATATCATCCAACCCTTGTTCCTCGACGATCCCGTTAGCACCAAACTCTAGGAAAACGTCTTTGACAGAGACGCCCTCGATGTACTCGAGGGTCAAGGAATGAAGCAGAGGATCCACCGCATAGAGGACTGGAGTACACACCCCGAGCTTTCTTGCTTTCGTCATACACCTTGCCTCCTACACATAAATATGAACAGTTGATTCAAACACAAGGAAAAGGTAATGAAGAAGAAGAAGAAGAAGAAGAAGAAGAAGAAGAAGAAGAAGAAGAAGAAGAAAGAAACAAACAGCATTCAATCGTTTGAGTGTGAGTTTCACATCCAGAACCGGGTGTCTATACTTCTTCGAGAATCGCTCTTTAACGATGGATCTTCTTCCCACAAACGTAGACTCGAACACCCTCTGAAAAAACAAAGACTTAATCATGTCAATAAAGCAAAAAAAAGAAAACATAAAACACTGATAGATTCACACAGACAGAGACACTTACAGCTTCAGCTCCTTGTTTTATCAGAAGGAGAGATTCCTTCCCAACGTCTCCCTCACTATCCATCCTAAGTTTCTTGGAAGCCTAAAGCCAAGCACAAAGAAACACACTTAAAGCAAATATTTTGAAGCTCTAACAATAGTCCCTTCCTCTAATTCTAAAACCTCCCACAACTAAAGATTTTGTGGGATTGTATTATCACACCAGTCTACAGAAACATCGAAACTGTAAGTAATACCAATACATATATATTCACAATGTAAGAACAATGGATCATATCTAATCATCTAACACCAATGTACGTAACATAAGACTGTTAGTTTCGTCTTTAACATTAATGGAGCAAATGTAAAATGTATACAGAAAACATAGATCAGAATCAATTAAAAAAAAGAGGTTTTATCAATCAACCCTATCTACAAAAGTAAGCGTTTTTTTTTTCGGAAACAGCACACAACACAATAACTAACTTGTCTGAATTGAATCGCCTGTTCTAAAAAAAAAACAAACTTAGTTTGGTCGAAAACCATGTCAAATCCCGTGTTCAAAAACTCACTCGTCCTAGATAGTCGCTGATCGGAAGGTCACCGTGGCTAGGCGGTGAGACGATTTATCCCCGAGTTAACCGTGATTTGAAAAAATCGGCGACTAAATGCTCAAAATCGTCTCAAATTTTGTGGTTCTAAATCTCTTGGAAAGCAAGAAAATTGATGAAAAGAATGAACAAAATCGTCAACAAGGCAAAGTTACGGCGGCTAGGGCTGTAGAAAACCCGTGTTTCTCTAAGAAAGAGATGGGGGCATAAACGTAATTTTAACATTTTACTAATAAAAATAAAAAAAGTTGCATGTGGGGATTCGAACACTGGTGGAAACATAAATACTCCTCCTTTCCAACCACTGATTAAACATAAATACTGATTAGTCTCCAATTTTTAAGAAAATCGCTAGGTATACACAATCGTCCGAGTAACGCCTTCCGAATACAGCAGGTCAAATCTAATCGGAAACCATATATTTTACCCTCAGATATTAAACCTCTTAATTAGGGCAATACGGGAAACACAAACAGGCTCTATGAACTTGTCTAAATCTTGTTTGGCCTCAGAGGAAACTCAAGAGAGTGAGAGAGAGAGAGTGAACATGAAAGAATGACTAACCAACGATGACTATGGACCTGCGAAGAAGGAATGATTCTGGTTAAAGACGAGAAGGGATTAGGAATAAAAAGGTTAAACACATCAAATAATTAGTTCAAAGATCGATTGACGAAAACATTCTATAAAATATAAAGGGTTCCTTGGTGGCAACTGCGTGCTGTCACTGAACTGTAGAATACACATAACGCATGCCGTTTTTGTGAGAACGCAGAATAGCAAAACAACAGACAGTCTTCTCGCCGCTTATCTAGGCTCCATGCCTTGATTCCATCTTCCTATCTTCCTCCATGGTTACGTCACTGCAACACTAACACACACACTCTATTTGGACCCCACCAAATCAGATGAACAAACCCTACCGGCGAAATCAAGCATTAAATTCACTCACGCTTTTCCCGTGAACACGATTTTTCTATTTTCTGAAAGTCCCGACAAGATCTCTTTGATTGTTTCGTTTCAAAATTCCTTGGAAACAGGTAAGAACAAACAACGAGAGCTTTGTTTTGTCTGCTTCCTTCTGAGTTAGATTCTTTTCTTCTAATATTAGCACACAAAAAAAAAAGCAAGTCTCTTTTGATCTGTAATTGCTTCTGCTGCTTCTATTCTTATACATTCAGATTCCAAGTTTTCATCTTTCAACGATTCGTTGACTTGTAGTCCCTAGAGCAATGATTGTTTCATTCAAAGTTACTAACTTTGATTCTAATTTTGTTTATTTTATTGACCTTTTCAGAGTATATGAGTTGATCAAAGAGTGTTAAAGCAATGTCCTCTACTGATAGAGAGGATTCATACAATGGGCAGCAGCTGTTGAAGGACATTAAGGAGGTAAGCAAAGCTCTTTACTTGAACAACAACCCACCTCAAAGGCCACTCCTTTCGTTGCCTCCTGTCCGATCTAGATCTCTTGCAGAGAATGGACTTTTACTGCCAGATAAGAAGAAGAGATCGTCAGTAGCATGGGACTGGAAGAAGCCTCTGAAAGCTATAGCTCATTTAGGGCAGCGTAGGTTTGACGTTTGTTTCCTTCTCCACGTTCACTCCATCCAAGGCCTGCCTTCGAATCTGGATGGTACTAAACTAGTTGTCCAGTGGAAAAGGAAAGACGAAGTGATGTCCACTCAACCTTCCAGTGTTTCGCAAGGAACCGCCGAGTTTGATGAGACTTTGACGCATAGATGCTCAGTCTACGGTAGCAGACATGGGCCGCATCGTTCTGCGAGATATGATGAGAAGCTTTTCTTGGTCTGTGCCTCTCCTGTCGATGCTCCCTGGCTTGTTCTAGGGAAGCACTGGGTTGATCTCGCCAGGATCTTGCCTCTGTCTCTGGAGGAGATGGAAGGTGGGAGAAGAAGCTCGAGGAAGTGGGACACGAGCTTCGAGCTGTCTGGTGTGGCGGAGGAGGATTCTGCTGTGTTGAATCTTAGTTTTGATTACTCGGTTGTCACCAGCTCTGTCTGTGATTCAACTAGTGGTGGTGGTGGGAATGTGGTGCTGAAGCGAGTTGGTAGTGTTCCGAGTATGGAGCGTAGATCTTCTTCACCGCTTGATGATGGGAATGGGAAGGTCTCCCATCAACTCTCGCCGAATCTGAATCTTGATCTTTCAAGGTCAGTTGATCTTCTCTATGAAAAACTTAGCGAACAAAACCAAGAAAGAACAACAGGAACTGACCATCTGGAGAAAGCTGATGTAGAGCAAGGTGTGGAGACTGATAAGCAAGCAGATGACTCTGACAACACTGGAAAAAGAACTGATTCAAAGGAGTCCTCAGAAATTGAAATTATTGATGTCCTTGAGTTACTTAAAGATGAAGATGAAGATGCAGCCGTTTTAGAGGAAACCTGTTTTGTTGATCAGTTATCATTGCCTGAGCTAAAAAGTGGAGCCCCCAAGTCTGCTTTCAGTAGCCATGTTGAGATTAAATCTTCATCAGCCATCGATGATTCTACTGAGAAAGAAGCTAAATCTAGTTACAAAGCTGCAATGATATTGACCAAGTCAAGAAGCTTGGATGACATTACCGAATCTGTAGCTAATGATTTTCTAAACATGCTTGAACTTGAGGAATGTTCTTATGTTTATACTTCAGATGGTGAACCTACATCTCCGCGTGAATCTCTGCTTCGGGAGTTCGAGAAAGAGGCTCTGGCTTCTGGAAACTGTCTCTTAGATCTAGGTGGGGTAGAAGAATATGTGTCTGATACTGATGAGGAACCGAATGATTTCTCATTCTCCTCAAGTTCCGTGGGTGAGGGAAAGTCTCAGATGTTAATAAGCAGAAGGAGTGCCAAGCTACTTGAAGACTTGGAAACTGAAACTTTAATGCGAGAATGGGAGTTAGATGACAACTCTCTATGTGTTTGCTCTGATGGGTTTGGAAGTCCAATAGAGCTTCCAGATGACGAGGAACTAGATTTGCCGCCACTTGGAGATAATATTGGACCTTTTGTTTGGACAAAGGGAGGAGGGTGTATCCGGTCTATGAGTCCGTTACTGTTCAGAAAGTGTAAGG
This sequence comes from Raphanus raphanistrum subsp. raphanistrum, assembly GCA_019706035.1. Classification (NCBI taxonomy): domain Eukaryota; kingdom Viridiplantae; phylum Streptophyta; class Magnoliopsida; order Brassicales; family Brassicaceae; genus Raphanus; species Raphanus raphanistrum. The sequence goes on from CM033983.1 coordinate 20,850,330, forward strand.
ATGCATCACGTCTGATCATGCAAGTTTCGGTTCCTGTGGTGTTAGTACCAGAATTAGGTTCTGATGCTCTTGAAATACTTCAAAGCTTGGCAGCTTCTGGAATCCAAGGTCTCTGCTCTGAGATTAATGCATTGATGCCTTTGGAAGATATCGTGGGGAAGACAATACATGAAGTTATTGAGGACACACCATTTGAGAGGTTCAGATGCTTTCTACCATGTTGATTCCGTTATGCATAATATTTCTATTTTTAGGTTTATATAGTTCTCATGTATTTTTTTCATGAATTGCAGAAACGCACATGATTGTTCTTCAAAAGAAAAATTTGAGGGCTTTGGATCAGGTTATGTACCTCTTGACGCTCTTGCTTCCTTAGCTATGGATGGGATAGAGAGTCTCTCGGTAGAAGGATTAAAGATTCAATACAGCATGTCAGACCAAGATCCACCATCAGTCACTGCACCAAAACCCATGGATCAGTCTGAGGCTTTGGAGTTGATTAGTTTTTCGTTAACGTTGGATGAGTGGTTAAGGCTTGACCATGGAACATCAGGCGCACATATGAGAACGAGAAGTTCAGCTCACCATGCCTATCAAGATCAAGCTTCTAATGGAAAGGGTAATGATACCTTAGGGAACAAGTTGACACTTGCTCTTAGAGTATTGCTTAGAGATCCATCTCGATATAATGAACCTGTTGGTGCATCTATGCTTGCTCTGATTCAAGTTGAAAGGTCTTTGGTTTCCTCAAATCCAAATCCACCTGAGTGTAGTTTGGCTCAAGAAGAGTCCTTTACAAACAATACACATTTGTGGAGAATCATTGACATTGGTCTTGCGGGATTAAAAACTGAGCCTGGTGTAGACCATCCGTGGTGTACGAAAACACAGCAAGAATCTGGGTCCCGCTGGTTACTTGCAAGTGGTACTGGTAAAACCATCAACGGTCAAGCTTCTAAGTCAAAGGAGATCATTGTATCAAACCCACAAGCAACCAGAAAGAACTTGGACACATTGTGGAGTATGACAATCGATAGCTGCAGGCACAATCAAAAAGGTGATTTGAGTAGCTCTGCTGCCTTTGTTCCACTAACAAGAAATTCAGATGTGATATTTTCTGATGAAATAACAAAAGGATTGTGATAGTAGCATTTCCATCGGCATATTATCTTATACATTGTTTTCCACACTCTGCGTAAGAGCAAATCATTTTGATGTGAAAGCAGCAGTCTTCTTTTTCTACTTGAATGTGTATGAGAAATTTTAGTAAATATACTTCCATTTGCATCGATGCTTCTTCTCTTATAAAAGTTTATGATATTTTTCCTGTGAGTCAAATATATGATTTTCTGTCTCGAGTGTAAATATACTGCCTTTAGGAATCTCTGTGATGTGCAGACTCGTCATAGAAGAAAGATATAGCTTGGTCTCCATCTGACTGCAGGAAAAACAAGGCCAAATTCAAGGTATGTTACATAGTAAGTGGCCGCTGTGTAATTATTTGTAATGGATCGCTTACTAAGTATTTGATTCAAATCACCAAATAATGTGATGCTTTCTCAGTTCCTGGTGCATGAATTTTTCATCCTGCTATATGCAGATTCAAGGCTGGTAAGAAGCAATCATGTTCATCCTTGGTTTGGGAGTTGGTCTGGTAATTTTCTACTCTTGCATTGATATTCCAAGATTTACTAATTTATGAAGTATTCCAGACTCAGAATCATCATAAAATTTTCAAAATTTGTCAATCAGTTTACATTGAGTATAAGAGAAGCAGTACAAGTAGAATAACCAATGTCTAGAACAGATTCATAAGAAATATAATGTGAATAGTATTGGTGTCACTATCTTTTCTCAGACTGCGCTCGTAACCATAAGCTTAGAAAATTCTTAAGAATCTTAGTTCATGCTTGAGTGATTGTGGAAGCCCTCATAAGTTGTTATCACAAACCTCGGATCATCTCCATCTCGTTCAACCCTTTTCTTCACGGGACAGCCATCAGCTGAACACTTGAAGTAGTTTCTGCAAATTACATGAAAATCATTACAATCAGCAAAGAGGTACTTTTGGTGTATTCAGGGCGGATCCAGTGTCTGAAAACAGCTCAACTCTAACAGGCATGCTAATTTTTTTTTGCTTTTGTTATCTCACATGTGGTATGCTTCTTTTAACATTGGAGTATGAAAAGGTTAGATTTAGAAAGATGTGGCTAATAATTGAGAAAATGTTGTTCTCTACCTGGGATTTGGGCTATTCTTCACCATCTTCTTTCCATACTTTCTCCACTTGAACCCGTCGTCAAGCACTTCTACATCAGACTGTGTCTTGAATGCAACTCTCTCTTTTACTTTCTTCTTTTCTTTCTTAATCTGTTTTTCTTGCATAAGTCAATAGGAAAGAGGAAAAACAGATTCAGCATAGGATGACCTGTAAACACACCATTTTTATTCACCTAAAGTTCTTTGGTTTAAGTCCTAATATGTCTATGCTTTTCAAAAAACTGTCTTTGAAACCAGCCATCTTATGGTCTAGTTTTCTGACGCATAAAGTTCTATGAAATCATCAAGGACGCATGTTTTAAATAGTGTATGCATATGTCGACAGATCTTTGAATCATGATTCCATTTTCTTTCAGTATAATTCTTTCTTACATGGTTTCTACAGAAGAAAAGAGAAACTTACCGGCAGAAGAAGTGGCTGTAGCAGCGGCAACAGATGCGTTGGTACTTGGAGATTTGGGATGATCAAAACTGCTAGAGGAACCTGAGAAGAAGGCAGCAGCGTGCTGAGCATCATCACTAGTCTGATAACTATAAGAATGATTCATCCCTGAAACCGCAGACACAAGATCATCATCCATCCATTCATCTGACAAGTACATATCCGGAAGGTCGAAACCTGAGTAAGTATCATCGCTGAACCTCCTCCCCAAGTTTGTCTCTGCATCGTTCATAGCTAGTTATGCATACAAAAGAATGTGTGAGTAGTGCCCTATATGTTTCAAAATAAGTCTTTCTTTTTCCGGATTTTAAAGACTAACTTTAGAAAGGAAGCTTCAAGGTAATTGTATAAATATATAATATGTAGAAACGTGTACTTGTTGAAGGTACATATACACAAAAAGATGGATGCTTCAAACCAGTTTTAAGTCTTACAAAGACCTGTGGTTGACTTGTGTCTTAGTCCACGACTACTCTTTTATTTATTTATTTATTTTCTCCTTGTCTTCTTTCAAGTCTTTTCGTAGGTCTTCTAGTGCAAGGACTTAGGCTTAAGTTACGGTACATAAAGTATCATCACTGAGAATCAAAATACCAATTCATTTTGAAGCGATAGAACATACTTGGCTGAAATGAAATGAAAAGATATAAAAGACTGACTCGTATAAATTAGACTGAGTCAAGCAGACTTTGTTGGGTAGAGATTCTCCATCTTTCCTGCTTCCTACTTTTTAGACCCTATTAAGTAGTAGTACCTTATGCAGTCTAAGGCGGGGTCATATGAATATATTTTTTGTTATAAGAAGTGAATAAGGAATATTATAAATATATATTATAAGATTTGTCCATGTGTGATATTTAGTTTTTTTTAGTTTACTTAGTGAAGTTATAATCTTGGATAGGTGTAACAACATGTGTGAACGGTCCTTTCTGTGATGTTTGCAGTCTGTTCTTTGTTTCCAGATTTCATTTTTATCACGTTTTTTTTTTCTTGATATGAAAATGAGTTTAGAAAGGATGAGTTGTTGGTGATGCCCCTGACACAGATTTGCATTCTCATAATTTGGTTATTATGATTGGACGTTTAGTTATGCAGGTAAACGGTGATCTTTGTAAATTATGTTTGATATATATTTTATATTTCTGACATTCGTTCCTTCCAGTGATAGGGAAAGGCAAGTTCAATGGTTAGCAGCAGCACTGCAGCCAGTAGCAGGTTGAGAGGTAGCCCACAGTTCTTGCTCACATTGTTCAGTTTGTTGGTTAATGGTTGTCATGGTGATTGTGGAATGCGCTTATTGTATCTTGTCTGCTTAGTTACCGTGCTAAAATTTGCCTCTTTTGTGAAAGATCTTGATGCCTGTTCAGCTTCAGGAGACAAAACAGGACAAGGAAAAATCATAGCTGATCGTGTGGACCATCTGGAACCAGTACAGATCGTTTGGACCATTTTATTCCTTCTCATTCAGCAGGTTTAAGCTGATTCTTCTGGTTTTGTGTGTGTGGGTTATGTTAAGTAGTGACTGAACCTTTAAGACATGTTTCCATATAGATAACAAGAACTAGGACTCCATGAGACTGCACAAGCTTGAGGTTTTCCAGAACAAGGCTCTTGTGAGTTTACATACTTGTCTCATGTTGGTTAAAGAAAATATTTATCCACGGTCCACAATTTCCTCCAGCCGTAGACAATTATGTCTCATGTGCATATTCTATATTTTCTAGTGCCATACATTATTTTATTGTGAATCTCGAATGAAACCATTCATAAGGTTTTTGTTTCTATTATATGTCAACAAGAGAGTTGACTTTAAGGTGTTCTAACAAGTTGATCACATTGGCTTTGGCTTGCAGCTGAACATTTACTCAGGATGGCTCCGGTCCAGGACAACGAAAGGGTTCTTCATCGCTTTGTTCACCAAGACACAGAGATTCTAGTGTAACTTATCTCCCTTTTTATAAAATAATCCAGCAAATTGTCGATAGAATATAATTATTTCTCAAAAAGTGAAAGGAGAGACCCACAGGAAGCGGGCAACAAAGAAAATAAATGTGACTGAATAAGGATAATGAATAAAAAATGTTGACACCCATAGAATGATGAAACAAGTGGAAGACCCAACAGAAACCAATGTTAACCTCAAAGGCGGTGAGTTTCTCGTACATAAACCAATAACAGTTTGCCACTTGTCCAATCATCCTCCATCCCATGTCTCTCTCTCTGTGTCTCGCACACCCTTTTGAGTCCGTTAAAGGCCACTACCTTGTGTTATCCAATACGACCCATCGTTTTGGCTCCTATATATTTATTATAAATATACTCTCTATCGAGTTCACAGTTTTATAAGCTAATAAATCCACAGAGATCTTCTCATTCTACTGGTCTATATCTACTCCTCTCTCTTCTCCACAAGATATTTCATAATACTAGTGAATCAACAGAGTTTCCATGTTTTAAGGTCACTCACAAGTTATACATCTCTTTCTTAGTGAAGTCACTTGATAGCTGAAGTTAGAAAAAAAAAAGATAAGTTTAAAATGAGTTTAGGTGCTTTGATGAGAGAAGAGAAGAGAGCAAGACCAGCTTCTTCTCAGGTGTACATGTCCAAAGATGTAGACTGGCAAATGCTTGATAAGTCGAGGTTCTTCTTCCTCGGTGCTGCTCTCTTCTCCGGAGTATCCACAGCTCTTTACCCTATCGTAGTCCTCAAGACAAGGCAACAAGTCTCACCGACCCATGTATCCTGCGCCAACATCTCTCTAGCCATCGCTAGACTCGAGGGTCTAAAAGGGTTCTACAAGGGGTTTGGTACATCTTTGCTCGGAACCATCCCGGCTCGTGCTCTCTACATGACGGCTCTGGAGATCACCAAGAGTAGTGTAGGTCAAGCAACTGTTAGGTTAGGTTTGTCTGATACAACGTCTATGGCTGTTTCCAACGGTGCAGCCGGTTTGGCCTCGGCAGTTGCTGCTCAGGTTGTGTGGACTCCTATTGATGTCGTGAGCCAACGGCTTATGGTTCAAGGAGACCTGTCGGCGAATAAGCATGTCCCTGGAGTGATCAGTTCTTGTAGATACACTAATGGGTTTGATGCTTTTAGAAAGATTCTTTACAGTGATGGACCAAGAGGGTTCTACAGAGGGTTTGGTCTCTCCCTCTTGACTTACGCACCTTCGAACGCTGTATGGTGGGCGTCTTATTCTTTGTCTCAGAAAAAGATTTGGTCTCGGTTCAAAGGTCCACGTGACCGTAAGGAAAACGCTCCTGGCTCAATGGCGATTCAAGCGCTGAGTGCAGCCATAGCAAGCGGTTGCTCAGCTTTGATAACTATGCCTGTAGACACAATCAAGACGAGGTTGCAGGTTTTAGACGCGGAGGAGAACGGGAGGAGACGAGCTATGACGGTGATGCAGACGGTGAAGAGCTTGATGAGGGAAGGAGGGTTTGGGGCTTGTTACAGAGGGTTAGGACCAAGGTGGGTCTCAATGTCAATGTCTGCAACAACTATGATCACAACCTATGAGTTCTTGAAGCGTCTTTCCACAAAGAAGCAGAGATGATATAAAGTTATAAACCATTTGATAGTGTCTAAGTTTCTCTGTTTCTTGTGTTGAAATGAAGAAAGGTAATAGGCAAATCTAAACCAGACGCATTGATTGGGGTTTAAAAATGTTTTTCCTCTCTAATAAACAAACATAATAAAACAGAACAAAGAGGGCTAACTAGCGCCTAAAGATAAACCAAATCACATGGAAGTCTTAAAACCAACAAATCTGATCTAACCAAACAGTTAGGGGGATTGTTCATCATATGCAAAAGCAAATAGACAAAGGCGGCAATAAACAATGAGTTTCTTTTTTTTAGGATCGAGCTCTCTTGTTGCTGCAAGATGGGCACTTGTACTGCTTGATGTGCTCAGCTCTGGCTGGTGTAATCTTCACACATTTCCCATGGAACCAGTTCTCACAGAGGTCACAGCAGATCCAGAACTCATCAGCGGCATAGCTCTCACCACATGCCCCACATTGAGTTTCCCCTTGCTCATCATCATCATCATCATCATCCTCATCCTCTTCCACACCTTCCTCTTCCTCTTCATCTTTGGGCTCTGGCTTTGAGTACTTGGGCTTAGGTTCTGATCCTCTCTGTAATTTGACAAATGGATTTAGTAAGTTGGACAAAAGAACATTGCACATAAAAAAAGTCAAAAGCTTGTTACCTTGGAGTTTGACTTGGATCTGTTGCTGCTGTTGTTGGAAACAGAGGACTTCTCCTTTGATTGTTTCTTTGCGGTGCCAGCCACAACCTCGAATATTGACGGGAGGTCATTCATCATATTGAAAAGCCGTTTCCTGCAAGAACAAAAAAGGTGGAAGAAACATCAATCACAAAGAGCTGAAACTGTGAAGTAGAAGAACAATGTGAGGCTTGACTAAAGAGTTAATGGTGGTACCATGCAATAAAAACAGAAAGAACATAGACGCAAGAAGATAAGACATATACCTATCAGCTTTGTCAAATCCAAACCTGGCTCCGAAAAAGAAAGCAACAGCAAGAAGCCATGCATCACTGTGGACAGCAACAAGGGACAACCAATCCTTTTCCATCATCCCGTCTCGGGCAAAGTTGATACCCAAGACAGGCTCTGGGAGCTCAGGGGGAACCTCTTCAGCTGGTAGATTCACTTCCCAGTGCTCATTCGGGTGTCCATAAAGGCACAGGTTCTCCTTTTCTGCAATCACAATAGGAATAATTAGGAACTGATTCTTTTGTTTGTTCATAAGTTTTCAATAAACAAACAAACAACCATTTATTAGGGGAATGGGACCAACAGTCCATGCCGTAAGTAAGCAGATAATCAAGTTAAAAAGACAAAGACTTTCCTCACTGGAAACCAAATCCCACAAACAAAAAAATCAATACTTTACTCATCTATTGAGGAGAATTAAGAGAAACTATCAAAAACCCTAAATGCATCATTCAACACTCAGCTCAAAACAGAGCACAACAAAGACAATTTAAACACATTAAAAAACAGTGACTTTCGTCAATCCCACAAAGAACACTCACCTGGATCGCAGAGTCGGTAAAACTCCTGAACATCTGCGGAATTAAAAAAAAAAAAGTTGAGATTTTTTGATGACAATGGAAGAGCTAAATAATAATAAGTGAACAATAATAATATTTACCAGTGGTTAAAGCCTTAATCATGCCATTCCTACGACCCTTAAAATCCCTAAAAACCTCCTCCACCGTTCGTGGGTTGTACGCTGCACCACCACCACCTCCGTCCATAATCCTTTTACACACACAGAAGAAGTATTTTGACTTGCCCTGAGCAATTGTTGTGTGCGTGAGAGAGAGATGTGACACAAAGGAGAGAGAGAGAGAGAGAGAGCGGACACTAAAACAATTAATCAGATTTAATAAGAGGAGGATGAGTCCGCAGATGAGAGAGATAGGAATCTGGTGGGGAACGGAGCACGAGAAAGCAATACGTTACAAACCTCTAATATCTTTACACGTGTTTGTTTCGCTGTCGCCTGAGCGCCGGCGATGACACGGGAACCTCCTTTGTGTATGTTTTGGTTTTGGGAGTAGTAGTAATGTGTTTAATGGTTTTTTCACTTTTGTGTTTTAATTTGTTTTTAGTATTGGATTGGAGAAAACCATCGGTTCTTTAGCATCAAATTCTTTTCAGTAGTAGATGGATTAAATTTAAAGCTACACATTGGACTGTTTTTTAGCCTCTTAATTATCGTCTCAGATGGTTTATATGAGATTATGAATTCATCTCTTTTTTTTTTTTGAAACTTAGGCTTGAATTCATCTATTTTGTTCGCATCAAAATTACTTTCTGAATTTAAATCATAATTACTTTCCAAATATAAATCATAACTAACAATAATATTAACTGTTTTTATGTGTTTATAATATTTTATTAGATTCTCGAAATTTTCTGTTTTAAACGGTAAGAATTTTTGGGTAATATATGATATAATAATTATGGTAATAAATTATTTCTTAGTTTCTTTTGATATTTTTTTCGTTTCCTCTACTAAAATAGTTAAAATAAAATTCTAAACTCATTTTTTGCTCCAAATTTTCCTTATTAACATGATACTATAACAATAGGTTTAACGATTTTTGTTTTTATTATTAAGATATCGATCTATTAAAAAATCTAACCTTCGCACCTATTTCTTTTCTAACATATGATACCATATATTTTGTTGTTATTTTTATTTTGATATTAGTAACTTAATTCAAAATTTCATAAAATACTAAATCGAACTAATATATTCTTAATACTAGTGATATGGTATGCCAAGAAATATACAATAATGTTTCTAAAATTTACCAACTCAACATTGATTATTTGCTTATGTTCACTTTTATGATGTTTCAAATTCAGAAGAATTCATGAAAATCATCTAGGTCTGCTACATTTGATAGGTCTAGGATAGCTTGTGTTCTTGGATTTTTTCTTTCTCTTATCTTCTAACAGTCATTCAGATAATTTTCATATTTTGAATGTTGTAAAATATTAAACGTGGCTGTGATAATTTATTTCTAGAATTCTGTGTTGCTTAAATTTGGTATAGTTAATTAATTATGTTAATTATGACAGTAATACCATTGATTATTTTGATTAATTATTTGTTTTTCCAATAATTTTGTTAAAATCCGCTAATTATTTAAAAGTTCATGAAGTAGAGAATCCAGAAATTGAGCAAAAAAAATCTGGTAAAACAAGATTACCAGTCAACAAGAAAGGGTTATGGAACTTGACAAAATCATGATTCTGTAGTTTCCACTACCATAACCTCTTCTTGTCTTCTTGACATCGTTTACCAATCAACAGGCTCATGCTGTCCATCTTAAGGATCAAGCCTCTTTCCTGGTTTTCTTATTTTCTGAAAGAATGCTAAGGTTCCGATAGTAAACTTATAGGAATCTAGTGTTCTGGTGAAAAGGATTATTTGTAGACCAACGGAAATTTCAATTGGTGTTGTTGTTTCTTTTCTTCCAAAATTTCGGAAATCATTTATATATTGTTTATACATAAATGTTAAAAAGAAAATTCTCAAACTCTGTCTTATCAGATACATATTTCTGCACTAGATATTGGTAGAATCAAAGGTTCGAGTTGTTTTCTTCTGCTTCATAGCCATGAGAAAATGAAGGCAGTGAAGAAGATTGATCAGGAACAAGCCCTCTGGAAATATGCATAGAAGGTTTAGGAGGGATTTCAAGAGCATCCAGACTTCCTTCTATCATCTCAACAACTCTGTTCATGGGTGGACGATCCATTGGGCATGGTTGAATACACCATAGACTCACCAAAATCATCTTTCTTACAATCTCATTTTCCTCTGTAGTTACTTCATCCCCAAGTATCCACGTTTGCTGCCCATTTTCAAGATCCTCATAGATCCAATCCGGAAAGTATGCTGAAGTTGCATTGGAGTCTGTGGTCGTTTCAACTATTTTTTTGCTTCTTGCCCCTAACATCTCAAGGACTAGCATTCCGTAGCTATACACATCAGACTTATGGGATACTCCACCGTACATTCTTGAGAATACCTCAGGTGCAATGTAACCTATAGTTCCTCTTCGTGTCGATCAATGACACGATGCTTTCCCTTGTTTCACATAGCTTAGCAAGACCAAAGTCCGAGACCTTAGGACAAAGCTTGCCATCTAACAGAATATTTTGAGGTTTGATGTCGAAATGGACAATCCTTGTTTTGCAGCCGTAGTGCAAGTACTCTAATCCCCGAGCAACACCTAGGGAGATTCCATAGAGCGTTTTCACATCCAGAGTCAATGGCTTCTCTCTAGAGATAAACTGATCCAAAGACCCATTCTCTAGAAACTCATACACAATTGCCCTTTTGGACCCTTCGTAGCAAAAACCAAGCAAAGAAACAATGTTTACGTGAGACGTTTGGCTCATGCTCGCAACTTCGTTGATGAAATCTTCTCCATTTCCCGTTGAATCCTTTAAGACCTTAACTGCAACCTTGCGACCATTACAAAGGTTTCCACCGTAAACAGTTCCAAATCCTCCTTTTCCAATCGTATGCGAAAATGATTTTGTAATCTTCTTCACTTCTGCATAAGTGTAGTGTTTAAGTAGTACCTTGAACATAGCGACGCTGTTGTTCTGTCTATTATTCATCTTCTTCCTCTTTATCTGACGCACCAGAAAGATGAGGAAAACAATGACAGACACCGCTAAAGCTACAGAACCAACAGCTATGAGTGTTATTGTAACAATCCGCTTCCGTCGAGTTGTATTTGCAACATTAAGTCCTGCGATACTGTCAAGATTGTTCAACTTGAGAATCTCTAAACCATTCAAAATAGCATCATTAAATATTGAAGGAAATTTCTTGGGAGGATGCAAGTCAAGTCGTAGATCAGGTCTCAGTCCATTTTCAGAACCCACATATACACTGAAGTCTAGATAAATCGGAGCGTGAGAAGCAGTACGGCTATGGGAAACTACACTCATTTCAAGCTTTGCAATCTGATTCCCGATGAAGATGGTGAAGATACGTCGATCAGGTTCGTTCACTCCTTGTAGAGTGTCACAGAAATGAAGCCTGACGAGGTAGGTAAACCCGGCATCAACTTTGAAGAGCCATGTCAAGTTGAAACGCAGGTTGAGTCGAAGGTTCTGACTGTTCCCCATTGTTCGATAGGTCTTGTACACATCTTCTGGAGCAACGTACGCCGGAGTAGTGTCTGTGTAGTCTATCTTCACATCCGGTAATATCTGTTTGGTCGCTGAATTCTCACTGATAAGAAAATCATCATCGGGAAGCCACCGCCGGAACATTCCTGTGTCTTTAACGGCAGAAACCATATGTCCTCCCACGTTCAAGCGGTAAAGCGTCTCTAATGCTGTCGCTTCATCTACATTTTTAATGTTGGAACTCACGTTTGTTATTTGGCCATCAAATCCTCCCTTTGTGTAAAACCCATCTGGCATGGAGACAATCTCCACACCGTTAACGAAAGCTAAAGAATTTGGAGAGGGAGTGAAGCTGAGGCTGAGAGTTTCAAAAACCGGAACGATAAACTCTTTGATCAGATATTTTGATTCCGGTTTGGAAGTCGTTACCGTTAGATAGGCGCTAAAGTTCTTCAAGAGAGTGAAACCGTTGACTCTGACGGAGAAGAAGGAACTATTGGCGTTGAAATCGGACCCGTACAGGGTCGGGTAAAAGTATAACCGGAGAAATTTCCAGCCGGGAGAGACAGTAAATTTGTAGGTGAAATTAGATCGGAAAATGCGAGCTTCCATGAAGGGAACATGAGAAGCCTCAACGTCTTGGTATGAAGCTTTTGCAGCAAACGTCTGGTTTTCTGAATACCACGGCAAAAGGTCCTCGTAGTAGTACTCATCCCACCAAGTTCGGTTGTTGGTGTCCATGTTGGTATTGAAGGTAGCACCACAGTTGATGAGTAATGACATCGGTGGGTTTGTACGCCGCCGCCGTTGCACCTTCTACTCGGCAGGTGGCGGAAACAAAAATAGAGAAAACAAACAAAACGTAGAAGATCATCCAATTTTTTCTTGATTATAAAAAGTTTTAAGAGGAAAGTAGAAAATGCTGAGAGATTAGCCTTCCCAATAATTTGCAGTGACTTAAAATGTTGAAATATCTAGGAGTGGGGTTTACTTGAAAGACTTAAAATGTGTCTTCCACGCGGTTGGAAGAAGAAAGAATTAGAAATTCAGCTTCGTAACAAAGAAAAAAATAAAAATAATATACTCCCTTTTTTCTTGAAACACAAGCATTCATTACTCATTCAAAGAGTTAGGTAACATTTAAAGCATACAAAACTTGTTCATCAGCCAGACTTTGTTTAGCCATCAGATCGGCATCTTTGTTTTTCTCCCTAGAAATCCAGCGAAAACATACAAATTATATTTGGGAGTTGTTTAAATAACTTACATTTTTATTAGTTCAAAAAAAAAAACTTACATGTTTATTCATCCTATTTGTTTCAGGTGAATTATTTTGTAGGAAATAAAATTTTCAAAAGATATTTCAAAATTCATCATTTTTTGCTCTATAATAGAGAACTAGTTCATTTAATTTGGATACAGATTTTTTTATTATAATATCATTATTGTTTACTAATAAATTATTGTTTATATAATTACACACAAGTTTATACAATAAAATTCATATATAAAATTTAAAATATTTACTTTTTCAATAAAATGGTAGAATATTCATTTTAAAGCAAATCACGTATAGCATAAAAGTTAAATAAATGTTAATTATTATGTAGAATAAAGAAAAGATAATGTGGTGGTGTGGATTGTAAAAAGGTACAAAGATGGTTGTTGAAGAATAAAAGCATTGTGCATGGTCGCCCCAAAAAAAAAGCATTGTGCATGGTCACATGAGTAGAGTTTTATATCCACTATACAGACAAATTTTCTTTCTAACTTAAATATTTTAAATTTAGATATAAAATATTAAATATTAAACAATAATTGCTAAAACCTAAATTCAAATATGAAATGTTTTAGATTGAATTTATTTTTAAAAGTTGATAGCCAACTTATAAATTTCAATCTCTAATAATATTAATATAGCCAAAATAAGGGGCATAGTTACCTTAGTTATATAACATATCTATAATAATAATTAAAAATCAGTTTTTACGTGTTGTGTTTACGTCGATTCTTGGTTAATTATAGAGGTACCCTTAATGATCTAAATATATTATATCTAATTATCATTGATATATTTTTTTGATTGATTAATATTTGTATTCAATATACTTTTGTTAGACAGGCTTAGTTTCCTTATTCTTTAGTCTTTTCAAATAACATATATTTTATAATAAAATATTTATAAAGTTTAAATTGAAATAAAACATATATAAAACTAACAATACTGATTTTAATAAATATATATTCCAATTTATATATTTTTCTTCATTCTTTAAAAGAAATCCAATTAGTTATATTAGTTTTCTAAAATATTATAAATCAAATATCGCTATTTCTTTCTTTATATCGAATTATATACAAAGTACTGGATTTACGGTTCGACAACGGATATGGATCGGATATGAAGATACTTCTTGAAACTCAAACGTTATTTATAGAACAACTTTTAAATTATTTGTTTTCTAATAAATAAAAAAAAACAAATATATGTTTTTAAGCGCGAATCAAAATCTAGTAAATGTTTTAAATTTAGATATAAAATATGTGTTTCAATTTAGCAATGCTAATTCAACAGATGTCTGATCCCAGAATTGATGATAAACATAGAGCTCAAATATAAAACGATGATCACTCTCCTTGTTCACACTCATAGCCTTTAACTGATAAAACAATCTATCCTTTTGTTGGACCCAAAAACCGACCTCAATAGATGGGCCGAAAAGCCCAACTCACAAACCGAACAAAGACCGAGTTGAGAGACAACGAGCTCGAACATTTTTAAATTTATATGTATAATTATATAAATTTTATTATATTTTAAATGCGAAATATTGTTATTTAAAAAATAATAATAATTAATCACAACTTTTAGTTTTTTTGAAAATATAATTTTTTTATTATAAACATAACTTTTATATTATTAAACATATATAAACTAATTATATAAAATTATTTTTGAATTTATATATATTCTAAATGCAAATGCTCTTCCAAAAACTTCATATGAGAGCATTGAGTAAAGAGCATTTGAAGAGCATTAACATTAGCATTATAGTTCACATGAGAGCATTGAGTAAAGAGCATTTGAAGAGCATTTGAAGAGCATTATCATATAAATGTTTTTGATTGGATAATAAAGAGTATAATGATAATGTTAATGCTCTACCAATCAAATCCTAAGTAGATCGAATCTGAAATATAGTGACATCCTAAACATTTTTTCTTACCATTTGACCACAAGCTTCTGATCAAAATAAAACATACTACCTCCATTCTTGAAAATAAAATTTTCTATACAATTCGTACATATTAAAAAAACAATCAATGTTTTCAATTAAATTTTTTATTTATATTTATTATACATTTTCTAATAACTATGAACCAATGAAACATGAACTAAACTAAAGAGTTCTCAACTTTTCACGCAGTTTTACTATGAAGCATGAACTAAATTAAGTGAACACCTTACTGATCATTAGTTTAATCGAAAAATATTTTTTTAAATTGGTTTCATACATAGTAAGTATATAAATATTTTTACGGAACTGCAACTAAAATAATAAGCTGATCTAAACCGTGACTATTATTTCTGTAAGAAAAAATGTCATTTAGGAGAATAATTTTCATTTTGTATTATTTGCAGGTATAATCATTCGCCTAGTTAGCTCACACCAGTCACCGTATAGTCCTCCTCTTAATTTATGCGACGGTGCTAGTATTAATTATTGTCGTTGATAGGAGTGAGACATAGGATATCGATGCTACCAAAGATCTTACTAAACACATGTCCCTGTTTGTCATTAACTCTCCATTTCCATGCAACGCAAAGACAAATTTCCAACCTAATGTATATCTTTTTATATTTACTGCTGCTTTCGATTAATCACATCAATCACACTAGCTATATACTATAGTATATACTAACTCCACATTACATCAATTTTGTTTGAAACAAACAGTCAATATAACTTATATAACAAACCACATAGCAAGTAGATACCTATACTAAAAAGTAAAAATGTATTCAGTATTCCCATTTTCACAATCTGTAATAAGATTTTGAAGAAAATGATAATAGCGATGAAGAGGTCACAATAAATAATGATAATAATTGAAATTCAATGTACTTGTATTTATAAGCATGAAGATGGTCAAGAAAAAATGAAGAGCCCTCATCATTAATGAGGACACTGTTGGCTATGATTAAAAAGATATATAGAAGTAACTATTTCCAGTTTTTAGTGTATAAAGATGGACATTTTAAAGTTGACAAAAAAAAATGGACATTTTAAAGTTGACAAAAAAAGATGGACACTTTAAACGTTAAATTTAATTTGATCATATTTTCGTTTGATTCGAAAAAAGTTATATATCCATAAAGTTTTGGATAGAAGAAGTAAGTATGTAAGCTATGATTAAAAATATATAGAAGTAAATATTTCAGTTTATAGTGTACAAGGATAGGCATTCTAAACATTAAATTTAATTTAGTCATTTATTATTTTTTATTTGATTAAAAATCTATATATTTTCATAAGGTTTAAGATCAAATCAAATAGTAAAATATAAAATCCGTAAAAACATATCAAATGCACATATTATTTTCAAAAACTGAATCCAATCTGTATATAAAAATTAAGTAATGTAATTATTTATATGCATATCTTATAATGAAATTTGATTTATTTACTCATTTTAAGTTGTTTTCAAAAATTTAACTTTGGACTAGTTGCGTATCCATTTTAATTTTTGTGTTGACACTAATGTTAATGTATTGATCATTTTTACTTGGCTCTTCAATATTTCATCCGTTTCATATTAAATGTCGTTGTCAAGAAAATTTGTTGTTGCAAAATAAATATCGTTTTGACATTTTAATGTATAATTTATTAACTTTATTATCCTATTTATTTTTCTATTGGTTGAAATATGAGTAGATATATGAGTATTGATGCTTTTATATTGAAAATATGTAAAATTAAATAATTTTTTAATCCGTGTGCAGAAATTTATGACACTTTAATATGATACATAAGGAATATTAAATTATTTAGTTTTGTTTTATAAACTTTACTAAAATATTAATTTTAGTCCAATCATATTATTTGTTAATTTTTATGCTGTTATGGCGTTTATTAAATTTTAGATTATATGTATAATATAATTAACTGATTAACTTGAATAGTGTGCCAATATTTAAAAGAAAAATCAAAAATTCAAAAATTTGAATATCTAAAACTTTCTAGATCGAAGCAAATTACAAATTTAGCTATTCGTTTGGAACAGAACGGATCACCGATATTGCATTTTTGATATCTGGTATGTGCCTATGGTAAGATTGGTATTGGTTAAGAGCTCCCGATTGGGGTTACTAGACGGCCTAGTGTTGTAAATACTAGGCACCAAATTGAAAAGAAGGTTGACTTTGACCACATCAGAATCTTTATTACATACCCAACGCTTCTCAATGTAAAGATGCACATGCATGATGCATCCAACCACTTAGAGCCAAACATATGCATATGTGATTAATGTTTTTGAGCTTCTACTCCACGTATACGATTGATTGTACTACCATCATAATATATTTTCAAGATACCATAACAAAATCTATACAACATGTGCATTTTCGTGCAGTTCAAAACTTCAAATTAACCAGTTAATGGTATAACTACAAGATATCACCAATTAAAAATTAGGATTGTAGTGTTTTTAATGAAAATCCAGATTGATCTATGTGACATGCAAACAATTGAATTTCAAGCAATTTAATCATTTAGAGTTGCTAAAATAGGGAACAACAAAGATCGTATATGTTGCTATTTGAATTGTGGTCTGGATCCACATAGGAATCTTTCCTGCTCTGCATTCGGATATATATCACTATAGTTTTAATTGGTAAACATCGTTTAATCGCATAATGACGAAAATAGTTAAATTGGGTAAAAAATTAATTAAGCTACGAAAAATTAAAATTTGTGAAATTGCAAAATACATTAATAGATTTATTGAAAATTTTATATGGTATTTACTCTATTATTAATGTAAATAATTCAGCTTATTATTATAAATGTAAAAATGACTAAAATTTATTTTAAATACTTTACTTATTATAAATATTTAGCTTATTTCAAATATGTTTTAACAGTAGATTGACATCTTATAATATTGTAAAAAGATTATTGTATAATTTTATAATGTTATAAAATAAAATTTAATTTTATTTTATTAAATGTTTAAAATGGTATTAATTATTATATAATTTAATAATATGAAAGTGTTGATTTTATAGATAATTTATTAAAATTCACTTTTCACTTAATAACATTTTTTGTATTTTTGTCAGAAACACACAAACTTACGTTTTTTTTTTCATTCTACAATTTTATTGATTGACATAATATTTAAAACACCATTCTACTATACCACCGCAAGGTAACCAATCAAAATCTATAATTTACTAGGGTTAAAACCACCATTTTTAACCAATAATAAAGTTTATTAGTATTGGTTTTAAGCTGCTGTTTTCACCTGTTTTACCCATTTTCTTCTTATTTTTGTACGTATTTTACTTATGTTACGTTTACATTGATCAGTCTACCGTTGCAATATAACTTGTTCTGCTCTCACCACCGAGTCGGTGGTTCTATGCTTGGTTCTTTTACTCGTTCGTGAAAGTTGAAAAATTCTATCAACAAAACAAAGATCGTAGGTGCTCATTTGTAATTTGTAAATTAGAAGGTAAATAAAAATGAAAAATTAATACTCACCCTTTATACCTATTTCATATTTTCAATCAATCAATTCGACGTGTGTTATTTTCTTAAATATAGTATGAAAAGGTACATTATATGAATCCAATGAGTAACATTACTTTCAGTTACTTTTTAGCAATTTCGTAGGTTACATCATGTCTAAATCATTCTTAGAACAATGACTATATATATTTTTGGCAAACAAATGTCTTCAAAACATACACACACACGCACAAATGTTTAGAGTGACATTTTTTTTTTTTTTTTTTTTTTGCTAAATAGAGTGACATTTTTTTCTTTTCTGAAACTTAATGTTTAAAGTGACACTGTCACAATAATAGCTGGACATAGATATGTTGCAAAGAAATATAATAGTATTTAAAAAGAGTGGGATATTTCAAGTGAGATCACTGATTGAGATATTAAAATGGAGAAGGCACATTAATTTATGAATTAACAGAGAACACCGACAATAACCACATAGAGAGGAAGGTGATAAGGTACGAAGAACTGAACCATCGCAGAAGAGTACTGATGAGTACTCAATAATCCAATTCTTCAATTATTTTTAAAATATAAACCCCACCGTCGTTTTCTTGTTTCCCTCAATTATTTCACAACGTCTCTATGCTCTCTAATTTATTTATCTATTAATCATATTCAACAGACCGCAAGGTATGGAAGCAGAGAAAATAGTGTTCGTTGGAAGCATTCTTTTTGGCTATACCATGACAATCTATACAAAAGCCTAATGAACTTATATTAATTGGATAAATACAATACTGGTTTTGTTTTGTGAATGAAATGTATGAGTTCTGGTCCATAAAAATCAAGATGGATAACATATATAATATGAAAAGGAATTGAAATCAAGATGGATCATGAAATGAACCCACCAACTACAATGTCTTATTCTGAGTTAAGTTAATCAAACAGATAAAATAACCATTAACATCGTTAATTATATCGGATGTTTGGATCACACTTGCAATTCTAAGACAAAACAGTAGATTTAAAAAAATTTAATGTCTAGAAAGACAAGAACATTAAAACACATACGGATGCACCAAACTAGATCTCGAGACTACTAACCATATTCTTCTGCATCATTGAGTTCTTGCAATGAGCAATAGCTCCTTGAATAGCACTCTGCAACTCTTCCATTGAAGAAGACATACTGTTGTTGATGCTGCTGCTGCAGCTACCTCCTCCTCCTCCTTGACCCGGAAAACCGCCACGTGTCAGCACGCCGGAGTGACTCGGAGATGACCTCATCGACGACGGACAGCTCGCCGCGCATCGTCCACGTTTCGTGTATTTCATTAGGTTTCCTGAGAAAGAGATAGATATCCCGCCGCCGCCGCTGGAGGAACCGGCCGGAAGGGTGGCGATGGTAGAGGAGGAGGAGGCGACGGCGGAGGTTCCACGGATGTTGCCGGAGTGTTTGAGAGATGACTGCTCTGTTTTCGAAGATGCGACAAGGGTGTTGCTCTGTTTCTGAGACAGCTTGTCGTATAAAGGTTTGACCTTTTTCATGTATTTGCGGATAACCTCTTTCGCCGTTGAGCTCATTCGCTTCACCGACGACGGAGCCGCGGCGGCGGAGACGGTTTTGTGATCTTTCTTGAAAACAGAGGAGAATCTAGAGAGCGAGAAACCACCGCTAGTGTTCTTCTTCGTCGGTTTAAAGAACAAATCTTCCTCGTCGGTTACGGAGCTAGGACGGGAAGAGTCGCAGCCATCGAGCGGCGGAGGGCGGAGGAGAGGAAAAGAGGCGGTGGAATCAGTCGAGGAGGAAGACTCGGTGGAGTCACGCGCGGCGGAGGAAGAGGAAGTGTAGTCAGAGGAGGAGGAAGAAGAAGAACAGAGTGTACGGACGAGAGAGAGACGTGGGGAGAGCTGAAGAGGGAGGAGCTGGCCTTTGTAGAAGAGCTCATCGGCGGGACAAAGCGAGGAAGAAGCTTTTCGCGGTGAGATGGAGACGTTGAACTCGAACTCCGACGAAGATGACGACGGAGATGAGTGAGAACGCGGTGGGGAGGGACGTGGACGTGGTTGACGTCTCATCGTGCTCTTATCTCTCTGCTTTGTCTTTAGCTTCTTCTATGTAAATAATAGAGTGCAATGTTTTAAATTATTATTTTTTGGTTTTATATTTAAGAGACTGCTGAAGTACAGTTGATATCATGAGAAAATGCCACGATAATCGCTAGGTTGAAGCTGTAGTCACATGCAATGTAATTAAATAGTGTTAAAATGGACCACAGGATTAGAGAGACGTTTAATGACGCCTGATTAATTACAAAAGAAAAATTAATAATCAATTTGTAGGAGTGAGGAGTGAGAGCAAAGCTAGTTGCGACTTGTGAGTATGTGACCTATGGTCTGATCTCTCTTCAAACCCGGAAATTATGGTTGAAGTTTGGATTTTATTGACTTTGTTGCCATCTCTTTTGTTTATAACTAGTTTAATTCTAATAAAAGGTTATTTCTTAATTGGCTCTCTATGTTTGTTCTAAAAAGAAATAGATTTAGTGATGAATGTGATTGGTTACAGTTTACAAGTGGTTTGAATAGTGTTTTGGGAAAATAATATAAGTTGGTTCGTCTTGTGTTGCGACTTTAAAGAACTCTCCACATTTAAGTCAGTATTTAAACCATAAGACATCAATGAAAAGTATGATGAAATTACGTTGAATCTAAACGAATAATTACTACTGTTGTGTGAGCTTGGGTGTGAGCTTGGGTGTGAGCTATTTTGAGAGAAAAGGGAAGAGACACATGCGATACTTTTTCTCATATATGGAGATACTCAAATGTTTTGGACACTCAACCTGGCGATTTATTTGTGTTTAACTAATCTTTTACAATGGAACCATTAGCACTTCGCTTCATTTTCTATATTTGTTTTCCATAATAATATTTAGAGATAAATCTCTCTACTCTATTTCTTATCCTAAGCAAATATTTTTTTTCTTCTTTATATTTAAGGAAATAAATAATATTTTTTTGTTTTATATTTAGAAAATGCTATTTTAGGAAAATATATATTTTATTTTGTTTTATATTTAGAAAATGCTATTTTAGAAAAAAATATATTTGAGTTGATTCCACATTTATTAAATACAGAAATATAGCAAAACATATTGGAGATGATATAATGAAATATTACATTATCAATAGAAAAATATTGTTGTAAAGTGCATTTGTTGTGAAAGAGGACAAACATTTGATGTTAACCTCACTGTAATTTGGATCAGTAATGTAATTATGTAACTATATGGTGATGCAACTATATATTTTACTTTATTTTATCAGAAAACTATATCATTACGAAATATGGAAAATAAACGTCATCGTCGCGTCTTGTCGGAAAATACAGCGGGGAGGTTTACAAATAGTGATTCTATCACGTGACGCTAACGCCTTGAGTGGCGCTTGCTCGTCTCATCTCTGTTTATTTGATATTAGTTCTTTCTTTGGGTCAATTTTTTGATATAAGTTTATTACTAATAGATTCTCTATCAGTCTCGT
Organism: Raphanus raphanistrum subsp. raphanistrum; assembly: GCA_019706035.1. Taxonomy (NCBI): domain Eukaryota; kingdom Viridiplantae; phylum Streptophyta; class Magnoliopsida; order Brassicales; family Brassicaceae; genus Raphanus; species Raphanus raphanistrum. Next base: position 20,872,045 of record CM033983.1, read on the forward strand.
ATTATTATATTCTAACTAATACTTGAGTAAGCCGTTTATATTGTTGGTAGATCAAATCATTCTCTTATTTGCAAAACAACTTTATTATACTATATCAGAGTCATGGTGGTGTTGGAGCCATGTTTATTTTCCACATGTCGAGAAGAAAAATGGGTCTTGGGACTTCATTATGATTAGGTTCTTTTAGTTTCAAAGTCCATTCATTACTTGTGCTCCTTTTTTTTTTGGTGGTTTACCAATTGTCTAATTCAATATCAACAATCTCGATTAGAGAACCAACCTAATAGTTTTTGTTCATTGTTTTCTGAATGGTCATATCACATTCAAATACATCTGATCCCACCATGGATTCGCAGTAGAGAAAATACAAATGCCAGTTTGGTATCTTTACTAGATGATACCACTACCCTAAGCTATTTTTACCCACCAAAAACCAATGATGTTGCTGCTGCTATATGTTGTACAAAGGCGTTACATGAGATTGTGTTTGTGTAGGTTTCATTTTATGTCCAGATTTCGATATGTAGTTATGCACTAAAGTAATGTTTATGTATATTGTGTTTACCCAGTCTCTTTTTTTTGAATGGATGAAAATTGTGAAATGGGGTTGTACGATCGCCATTCGCCAGTGTTGCTGGCTTTAGAGAGGTTTAGCGATACTTTTAAAAGTCATTTAAGCTAGAGGACCAGCTAATGACTTTGACATGTAAAAACTTTGCGTGCAAATCAACATAACTTGCAAAGGTTATGTTGACGGGTACTATATATAGTATGGTTAAAAATGTTGACATTAACATCTTAGAAAGTGGCTTTTGAGGTCAACTTTCTATTCATAGGACTATATGGCCTTGCTATATAATTTAAGCTCAAGGCCCATTATGGAAAGGGACATTAGCTAAAAAGAGGTGCGGATGAATACTGCAAACAAAAAGATAACAACCAAAAGGATACTTTGAAGAAGCAGTGACATACATGCACAAAGGAGTTCGATGCGTTTGATTCCACTCGCAATAAAGTTTTAGTGGAATTGCATTTGTGGGATTGGTAAAAGCATGAAGGCGAAGGGGAGGGGCACTTTAAGTCTAAGGTCACAATGTTCATTCCAAATTGTATTCTTTCCTTTCTTCTTTATTCCATATGATGTCAAACTTTTTTGACTAACTGTTAGGCTCATATAGTGTTCAGAACTATTGATGTTGTTGGTTCTCGTCTTTCTTGGTTTGGATAATTAGCCCCGATACTAAATTTAAATTTAATTATGTGGTGAATAAACATGGCATTACAACGTGCGTTCTGATGATCTTTATGTTATATCATTAATGGAAGGACAATGTTCAAAAGTATTTAGTTTCAAAAAAAAAATGTTCAAAAGTATTTTTAAAGTCTGTGGAAATTTTTGGGTTTGATTAAAGGTTTGTTAATACTTTATAGTTTATAACAGAAAAATCTTATATTTAAATACCAAAAAAAACATTTTCTCAATTATACAGGCTGATAATAGATTTTTTTTTTTTTGTCAACTGTTTTATATCATAATTCTCAAAATAGAGTACTTGAAAAACAAAGTTTGGGGACACCACCGATTACAAACGTAATAACAATTAAATAGAAAGTTATGCATATATTATAAAAACATGATAACGTAATGATTAGAGGGACAAGGTTTCTAACAATGAAGAAGCCTGTAATCTCAATCAAAACCAACCCCGAGCGCAGGGCAAAGAAGGGGACAATAGAATCCGCTAGAATCTGAAGACTTGAGAGTCCAGATGATAATGTTGAGTGAGAAGCTTTCTGCAGCGATCCAGCTTTCGCGCTTTGAGTAGAACTCACCACCCACGTTCCATTAGCCGAACAAGTCGGAAAGTTCTCAACATACCTGACTGGAGAGGATACATCAACAAACTCAGAGACCAAACACCTCTTCCAAAAGATTGATTGCTGTGAAGCGAACCGCCATGGCCAAAATGACAAATATGAAACAATAGCATCCATAGCCACAAAGAAAGAGGTCCAGATAATAGCCTCATACTGTGGTAAATGGAGCTTAAACCTGAAGCTCAAATGGTTTATAATATCCTCAGTACGAGGTAAAGAGCCATTCAAACACATCATAATCTCTTCTTTGCAAAGAAACACATATCTCCTACTAAGACAATTTAATTCTTCTCGGAGGCAATGAGTGCACAAGAATGACTCACTCCAGTAAGATATGAACACCATACCTTGCGAAAGCATGAAGCAAGGGGAGATGGGTGACAAAGGTTTCAAATGACGGATATACTTTGACTGAGAACTGCACATAGCAGTGGAAAGCTGCACTCCAGAAAGTTGCATTGAGATGATAAAAGTTGTGTAAAGAAAATCCACCACCGCCAATATTTCAACCTTCAAAGTCCAGTCCTCGAGAACTTGAAGTGATGAGTAATGAAGGGAGGTAAGCTTGCAATCAGCTTTCATTAACCCCGAAAACCTTACAAGAGAAATCTCAATAACCAGTTGGAGGAAGGAAGAGTGTCGTCTATTGGCGAGAGAGCTGGAGAGGTCGGCTTCATCCAGTAAAGGATGCATCACTGCATCTGTGAGAAACGGAGGAGGGTCGGGGGGGGGGGGGGGGGACTGGAGGGACAGGAGGATCCACCGGAAGCACCACGTTGAGATCGGAATCTGGTGGCTCAGGTAATAGGGGAAGAAAACCAGATGAAACAGCTTCAGGAAACTCCATTGACAGAGAAGAGGAAGAGCTTCGGGAAGGAATGCAAGGCGTCGACATCAGCGGAAGAGAGGCTTGTGGCTAAGACACGGCAGAGCAAACATGAACCTCAGAGATGAGGTAGGAAACTGTAATCGACAGTATAAATCCAGCGATGAGTAAGTGGAGAAAAGTTTAGATCCAAGATCTAGGACAGAGGAATTACCCCACACTAAAACTGACACAATGAATCAATAACCCTCAACGTCATAATTCCAAAAGCAGAGAAAGTTCTGGTCGGAAAGTTTGAGACGGTGGCTGCCGGCATAGAGTCACGGTGGGGAGACAGCTTAGCTGTGGAGGAAACTAAAGTCAGGGTAGAGTTATGGGAGTCTTGGAAAGAGCGCCAAACATAAGATGTTCTTATTGATAGATTTTGTTCTTTATTAGTAAAGAAAAAAAAAGTTTATAATCAAACTATTTCTAAAAAAAAAAAAATCTATATATATAAAGAAGACCCCTACTCTCTCCTAAAGGCCTCCACATCAGATCCAGCGTGGAAATAGGATCTCTACCGTACCGCCACGTCAGCAGCGCAGCGTTTCATTTAACTGCGAGATTTGTCGAGTTGGGCTTCAACTGGGCTTTATCGTGCGCTGATCTTCTTCGACGCTAGGCCCAGCGACACCATCTTCTACAGAAACCCTAAACAACGCTCTCTTCGTGTTCTTCGTCTGAGTCGATCGGTGCAGCGACCGTGTAGATTCCGTAACTGTTTGTTTGTCTTAAATCGTCTTTAATCCCCATTCTGTAACTATCTGTTTGTCTTAAATCGTCTGCTAGATCGTGTATAAATATGATGGTAATCTCACCGATGTGAACAAAAAGCGCCGTAGCTACAGAGCCGGTTAACAACCCCCGTAATAGGCTTAGACAGAGATGCCTCCAGCTCCTCGATACACATGGTTTGTGCTTCTCTTCCTCTCCTTCTTCTTACTACTCTATCTGTAGTTGTTTGGAATTGTTTGTTCTTAGACTAATTTTGATTTCTCCAGTGAAGTTCAGAGCCGACGGATCTGGTTTGTCGTCATATTCTTCTGGGTCACAGCAGAAAGATGATTGAGAAGTTCCATATTATTGGTAATTTAACTTTGCCATTTTGCACGTTTGATGATTGTTGTGAATAATTGTTCATGTTTATACATTCCCACCGTTCAGTCTTCCTTTTTAGATTTTGTTAATCATTTTTCACTGAGAATTTTAGCAAACTTTGATGATTTCGCTGTTAATTATTTATGTTTTTATATCTGAAAGCGGCACACCAGCCTAACCTGAAAGCGGTTCGGTCTAGAAATAATGAAGGAAAGACGAGGATAGAGTGGTTGAGAAGAATGAAGGTCTGCCTCAGGCTTTGTTGGGAAGCTACAATGATCGTGCAGTGCATCTTCACGCTTCTTCTATAGGTCTTTCCTCAAGTTTCAATCTTTTATCTTTCTCACACGTCATTTTTATCATTCAAAGGTTTTTAAAATTATTTTTGTAATAAAAATGGAATGAAGGACTGTGTTAAAATTGATTTTGTTTTGCAAAAATTAGATTGTGTATTTCGAAATATTTTTCAAATGGAGTGATGAAACTTGCGGTTGAGGGGCCTGACATGACTGAGTAGCTTCTCATGAAGCATTTGCTCACATTTGATGGCATCAAGGGAGAAGGGGAATCAAAAGTACAACGAAAAGAAGGGGTTAGTTTATCATCTCTTGCATTCTTCTTCTGTCTGCATCATAAACTGTATTTACACGATAAGAATGTCATCAATAGTGGTGAACGACATGGATCAGGTACTTATGACTGATGAGTTATGAGGCTTTTGGATGAGTTGCAGTGATCTGATTTGACTATGGTAAGTATATCTTGGGAATCCATTTAGCTTTTGTTCAGTTAATTGTTATTGTAGAGCCTTTGATATGATACATTCAGATTTGAAACATTGATGTTTAACAGAACAAACTTTCGGGAGTAAGACAGTAAACGTTACGGCTTTTGGATGACTAATATGTAGGGAACTCTTTCTGCGGTAGCCATTGGAATGTCCATTGTACTTTTCCAGTTCTCGCAGCTGCATTGTTACTTTTCTTGGCTGAAATGCGTGAGCTCGATGTTACAGGTTAGCAACGGTAAAGCTCAAAGGTACTTAAGCAGCATGAGGAAGAAGAAGGCTATTCCTTCCTCGCCTAAGTTTCCACGTGCTGAACCTCCTACTTCGTCTGCTAGAAAGACCCGATCTTCATAACCAATTGATGTTGTACATTATTCAGAGAATCAGAGCTGAAGACGAGGATAATGACGGTACTGACAACAATAAGAACGTTGACCAAGATACATCGCCTTTGTTTTCTTCTTATGGAGAGAGCCTTTCGTGGATAATTACTTATGTGAGAATTGTGCTTCGTATGGTTTAGCTAAGAGAGCCTCTGCTTAATTAACATTTCATCACACTGGATAGTGCAGATTTAGCTTAATATAAAGTGTTTGCAAAACAGAAAAATATACACTCATTATGGTTGTGCAGAACAAACGATTTATATGTATATATTAAGATAAGAAAAACGCATGTTTCCTCTAATTTTCAAGATCAGGGAAAGAAAGCACAAAACTAAGTAATTTTTTAATGGGAATTCGGCCAAAGAAATCATGAACTTTGCACGAATTGCCATAATAAACACGAACATATTGGCTTGCCAAAAAAACACCGAACTATATTTGATTTTAAACTTTAATCAGTAAGTTATCGCTGACTCGCCAAATTAAACACAAAGTTATCGCTGACTCGCCAAATTAAACACACCGTTACAGAATGGTTAAAAGACGTTTGCAAAGATCGTTAAGTAAAACGACGTCGTTTTGAGATGCAATGAAACGACATCGTTTTACCTATTTTTATTATCAAAAATATGTTGTTCGCGTGGATCGAACCTGAGAACTCATGGCCAAATGACGAGGTCTCTTGCCACTAGACTACTGTCACTTTTTAGAATATCCATAACATGTTTTCTTTTATTGAGTATCAAACAAATCTCAAAAATCTAAATTCTTTTCAAAAAAATTCCAAAAAATCTTAAAAATTCAAGAAAATTCTGAAAAGTAAAATTAAAATTGAAATTACAAATAAGTTTTTTTAAAAAAATATCAATACACTAAAAATTTCAAAAAAAAATCTAAAATAATTCAAAAATGCAACAAATTAAATTTAATGATTAAAAAAACTTGAAACATATTTTTAAATAAATTAACTTATGTAATATAAAATAAAATGATATTTATCACACTATAGATTTTAATATGAATAATGTATTTAAGATAAAATAGACAAATGATAATTAAGATACAATAAACAATTGGTATTATCACTAATTTTTTTTTCTAAAATATGATAATAATTAAATGAAAAACATATATAGGGTGATAAATATCATTTTTTCTATTTTATCACAAATATATTCATTTATAAAAAAATTATATGATTAATGTATTTAAGATAAAATGCTCAAATGATCTTAGATACATTAATTTTTATAAAAAAAAATTAATGTTTTGATTTTTTTTTAAATATTTATAATTTCAATTTTAATTTTACTTTTTTCAGAATTTTTTTGAATTTTTAAGATTTTTTTGGAATTTTTTAAAAAAGAATTTAGATTTTTCTAGATTTGTTTGATATTCAATAAAAGAAAACATGTTATGGATATTCTTAAAAGTGACAGTAGTCTAGTGGCAAGAAACCTCGTCATTTGGCCATGAATTCTCAGGTTCGACCCACGCGAACAACATAGTTTTGATGATAAAAGTAGGTAAAACGACGTCGTTTCATTCCATCTCAAAACGACGTCGTTTTACTTAACGATTGATTAACCACCGTTTTAACTGTTGGTTAACGGTGTCATAATCTGGTCGGTCAATCAAAGTTTCTTAATAAACTGATAAAAATCAACAAAAGTTCAGACTTTTTTTGGCCAGTTTCGAGTTCATGTTTATTTTGGTCATTCTCGCCATGTTCAGTGTTTTTTTGGCCGAATTCCCATTTTTTAATCTATATGTGTTTATATATGTTGATACTTAATTCCCTCTCAACGGGAATACAATGCCTACGTACGTTATGGATTTTTCAAATAAAATTTTCAGAACAAACGAACATTTTTGTCACGAAATTTATATATATTAACATAACCAACAATGTATATATTAATGAAAGGTAAACACAAATAAGAAGCAAAAATTATTTTAAAAATATAATATAACCGAGAATATCTTACACAAAAACATAAATTCCAAACACATATAAGAAACTAATAAATATAATCCACTGACAATAATAGATATATAATTTTCTCTTTCGATCAGAAATTCAAATTAATTGAATTAACAAAATATTGATACATAATAAAACCAAATTTATAGGATCTTTTTCAACCAACCAAATTAATAGATAATCACAAACTACATAAAAATATAAAATAAAATAAGAAATATAAGAAAAAATATAAAAATATAATATAATAGTTTTTTAAATGTGAAGTGTTACAAATTCCAATATAAAACTCAATAACTAGATAGATACAGATTCATATAAAGGATTCAATAACTATTTCAAACATTTGTTTAATTTTAGCATCCCGCCCGAAGGGCGGGCCGACCCTAGTAATCACAAAAAGTAATACTTCTACATTACGAGGTCTAGGTTTTGAGCCCCAGAAAAAAACAAAATAGATTTCGAACTTTAGAGAAATTGGAATTATGCGAATTAAAGAAGAAAAAACTTACAAGAGATCTGTAGTATGGCGTAAGGAGTACCGGTCAAGCGTTGATGCATAGTACGACTCAGATATGCAATCAAACATAAATCCTCATAAGATAGGTAAAATTATCGGTTTTAAAATCGTCAATAATATTTTTTGGTTTGTAATAGCCTAAATATCCGGAGTTAAAAAAATCACAAAAAGTAAAGAAAATAGCATTTTTACCGCGTAGTAAATTAATATGATAGGGAAAGCTAAAAATGTGTATAACATAAGTAGTTACAGACATCTCTCATAAACAGATTTAAATCACACAATCTACAAAAAAGACACATCTCAAGTGATCGAATCCCTAAATCCAGCAACCTCCTCGATTCGATCCGATTCGATCATCAAATCATCATGCTCTCGAATCATCTACAGAACGGGATCGAATCCGATAGCCTCATCTGGTCCCGCGTCCCTGATTCCGACGATGCTTCTTCCACCGACGGCGTCGGCTTACTCAGCTCCCCCCGTGACGGCGGCGCCGCCGGCGTTGATAGTCTCGATTACGAGGTTATCGAGAATTACGCTTACAGAGAAGAACAGGTTACTTCCTTACTTACTATTACTACTTCTCTTTGCTTCCTCTCTCTGTCTCTCTGAGGATGATGATCTCTCTCTCTCGTTAGGCGCATCGAGGGAAGCTCTACGTTGGTTACTACGTCGCCGTTAAATGGTTCTTCTCGTTACTCATCGGGATCGGTACTTACTATTTAGTTTGCACTGTCTTGTCTTCTTTCAGATCCATAGATTTTTTTTTTTTTTTTTAATTATTGGTTTGGTTTGGTTGGGTATTTAGGAACTGGATTGGCTGCTGTTTTCATCAATCTCTCGGTCGAGAATTTCGCTGGGTGGAAGTTTGCTCTCACTTTCGCCATCATTCAGAAGTCTTACTTTGCGGGGTTTATAGTTTACCTCGTCATCAATCTAGTCTTGGTGTTTTCTTCTGCGTATATCATTACCCAGTTCGCTCCTGCTGCTGCTGGCTCTGGCATTCCTGAGATTAAGGGTTATCTCAATGGTAACATCAATTCTCCTTTTTGTCGTTTTTTTTTGTTTTGGTTTGGTCTGGGTGAGAGTTTGTAGTTCACATTTAATGTTTATGCAGGAATTGATATTCCTGGTACATTGCTCTTTAGAACCCTTATCGGAAAGGTGCGTTATTTCTGTGTGTTTTCTTGAAAGTTCACTTCTTTTTTTCTTTCTATTTTGAAGACAAGTTTTTTTTTTCATAATTTGCTCTCTCTCTTATAGATATTTGGAAGCATTGGATCTGTTGGAGGTGGTTTAGCCTTGGGGAAAGAAGGCCCCCTTGTACATACAGGTGCTTGCATTGCATCTTTGCTTGGTCAGGTGAGCTTCTGAGTTTTCTTTTGTTCAGGCTTTTTAGATGATAATAATTCAATGTTGCTTTTTTTTGTTACCTCTGTTCTCCAGTATTCCTCATATGATACTTTCCTTTTGCTTATGTTGTTTCAGGGTGGATCTACGAAATATCATTTGAATTCTAGATGGCCTCAGCTTTTTAAGAGTGACAGAGATCGTCGTGATCTTGTAAGTTTTTAAATACTTCTTGTGAAGAAGGCTATCTGATTTTGTTTTTGTTATAGATTAGAATAGGTCCGAATCTCTTGAGAGATCTTATTCCTTCACTTTTGCGATGCCTTGAAAGGTCACTTGTGGATGTGCAGCTGGAGTTGCTGCAGCTTTTAGAGCTCCAGTTGGTGGAGTGTTATTTGCATTAGAGGAGGTCACATCATGGTACGTTCCTTCCCTCATCCTATGTTTAGCAGCTGAAATTATTCGGTCAGAGAAACAACCATTCGAGGAACTTCTGCTGTCTATTCCCTTGTTTCCTTAGCAACTGGTGTCACTTGACAGCAGCGCATTTATCCTTAGGATGCCTTAGCTAGTGGGCATCTGGGATGCAATGCTTTCTGTCCATCTAATTAATTTGCGTCTTCTATTGAAGGTGGAGAAGTCAACTTATGTGGCGTGTCTTTTTCACTTCTGCTATCGTGGCTGTTGTGGTGCGTACTGCCATGGGTTGGTGCAAGAGTGGAATATGTGGACACTTTGGTGGAGGTGGTTTCATTATATGGGATGTATCAGAGTAAGGTTCTAGCTTCAGTGATCACTTACATTGTGCAAAGCTAACAGTGCTCAAATTGACTCGCAACTTTCCTTTCCTTCGTTTAGTGGTCAAGATGACTACTACTTCAAGGAGCTACTGCCAATGGCTGTAATTGGAGTTATCGGAGGCCTACTTGGTGAGGTTTTTTCTTTTCCTGCTGGTTGCTGCGTTCTTGGTTCCATTTATATTCTCTAACTGTTTCATTTCTCGTGGCATTTTTTTCAGGGGCATTATTTAACCAACTTACATACTATATGACATCTTGGCGTCGAAGTTATTTGCACAAGAAAGGAAATCGAGTGAAGGTAAAGATTCACAAGAAATTCTACATTTATTTGGTTATGTTCTTCTTTTGAAGATTAATTGTCTCGTTTCTGACTTCCTACATATTTGAACATGCAGATATATGAAGCATGCATCATCTCTTGCTTAACTTCAGCAATCTCATTTGGGCTGCCGCTCCTAAGGAAATGCAGTCCATGCCCTGAAACAGCTGACTCCGGTATTGAATGTCCACGGCCTCCTGGAATGTATGGGAATTACGTAAATGTAAGACATTGTTATAGATAGATGTGTATCTTTGAGATCCTCTGTGATGATATTACCCATCATTTAATTGTTTTTCCGATGGCAAAAATGTCTGTCCTAAAACCTCACAAATTTTGCTAATTACACCTAGTGAAATTAACACTTGTTAGATGCGTATGTTGAATCATGTGATGGTCTCTATTAGAAAAACTAAATAATCAGGTCCCAGACCTTTAGTAATGACATTCATTGCCTCTACTGAGCTTTCTGCCTTTCCTGACATTTTCAGCCTTATAACGTTGCCGCATTCTTGTTGTTTATTATTATTTCCTTTTCGTTTCCATTATTGCAGTTCTACTGCAAAACGGATAACGAGTACAATGATCTCGCCACAATTTTCTTCAATACTCAGGTCTTTATTCTATAATATTTTCAAATTTATTCTTTCGAATTTTGATTTTACTTTACTTTTAAGCCCGACTGTTACAATTGAAACCTTTTTGCTTTTCTTTTTGGCGACAGGATGATGCTATAAGGAATTTGTTCAGCGCAAAAACAATGCGAGAATTCAGTGCTCAGAGTCTACTGACTTTTTTGGTATGAAATGCTTCTGCTTGGTTAGTTTTAAAAAGTTCTTCAATCCGGTCACATACCCTTAATGTGGTATATAGAGTTTGAGATTAATTGAATCATGTGCATGTTATCATGATAAGGAACTTGCTGATTTGATTTTATAATATCGTTCCATCTATTTATCTGTTGGAACAGCATTCTATTTGTATATTCTTCTGATTTATGGGTCTCTTTCTGTTTTAATGATGTATAGGCTATGTTTTATACATTAGCAGTGGTGACATTTGGCACTGCTGTTCCCGCTGGCCAGTTTGTCCCTGGAATAATGATAGGATCAACGTATGGGCGCCTTGTAGGCATGTTTGTGGTCAGGTTTTACAAGAAGCTCAACATTGAAGAGGGAACGTGAGTCTCTCTATGTAGTGCTTTGTTTATCTTACCACTTCGTTTTTTTCAATTTGTTGATTAAACTTTAGGCGCTTTGAACGTTAGTTATGCTTTGCTGGGAGCTGCTTCATTTCTTGGAGGCTCGATGCGGATGACTGTATCTTTATGTGTTATCATGGTTGAAATCACAAACAACCTGAAACTTCTGCCTCTTATAATGTTGGTTCTTCTCGTTTCAAAGGTATGAGTTACCAACAATTATCATTTGCTTTAATTCTTATGAAAATACGTTTGGTTTAATTTGTTTTGTTCCTAGGCCGTGGGTGATGCTTTCAATGAGGGATTGTATGAAGTACAAGCACGCCTTAAGGGCATTCCGTTACTGGAATCGAGACCCAAGTATCATATGCGGCAAATGATAGCGAAGGAAGCATGCCAAAGTCAGAAGGTTATATTTTTGTCCATCCTCAAAGACAGAGCTATGTTTTATCATCTGCCAACCACTAGATTGAGTTTTTGACAGTGGGTCTTATATTATGCTTTTTCTTTTTTGAAGGTAATTTCTTTACCTCGAGTTATCAGGGTTGCAGATGTCGCTTCAATTTTGCGCAGCAACAAACACAATGGATTTCCAGTAAGCATTGCTTTCACCGACACAGGTTTGACCCGTTAGTGCTTAGTCCTCCGTACTGATGGCTTTGTTTTTTACACTGTACCAGGTGATCGACCACACGAGAAGTGGTGAAACACTTGTCATTGGGTTAGTTCTTCGGAGGTATGTGATTACATTTGTCCATCAACTGCAGAAGGAGTTATTTTGAAAGAAATGTGTAATTCTAAGTTTTGTTCACCATGCAGTCACTTGCTTGTACTCCTCCAATCTAAGGTGGATTTTCAACATAGTCCTCTGCCTTGTGATCCAAGTGCCAGACCGATCAGGTAAAACTAATGTTTTTACCCTCTTCTTTTCCACTCTCTTTGGAAGGAATCATCTTTTGTCTGATAAATAAATTGATTATGCAATCTCCAGGCACAGATTTAGCGAGTTTGCTAAACCTGTTTCATCTAAAGGGTTATGCATAGAGGATATACATCTAACTTCAGATGATTTAGAGATGTACATAGATCTTGCTCCGTTTCTAAACCCGTCTCCATACGTTGTTCCTGAAGATATGTCGTTGACAAAGGTGAGTATTTAGCACTGGTTATATTTTTTTACCCATACACGAATATCAATCATCATTTGTTGAGAAATTTAATCCGTTTGAATTATAGGTATACAACCTTTTCCGGCAACTTGGATTGAGACATCTATTTGTTGTTCCCCGTCCTTCTCGTGTGATAGGTCTGATCACAAGAAAGGATCTGCTAATTGAGGTATCCACTCTTTTACATCAGTAGAGAGTTTATGCACAATATTTCATTAGGAATAACATTAATGATGTTGCTGGTCTTGTTATGCAGGAAAACGGGGAATCATCAGCTGTTGAACTCCAACAGTCAACTAGTGTAAGGTCTCTAGCTTGCTGCTATTCTCGTGTCTAAATCACAAAAGCCTTGGGAGTCTCTCGAGTCTGGTGTTGTGATCCTTTTAAGTCTAAACCCTAGTATAAAGACATTCAAGTTTTAAAGTGTAGTTTAGTGTCTTTTCCCTTTAACCAGAACACGCTTATTTATCACTCATTGTTTTTGCCTTGCAGAGGTCGGTACAGTGAGACAGCAACGCGGACGGACGCGGCACGTCCGCTTCTAGACGATCTTTTAGGCTAGATAAAACAGTTAAACGTATACAAGCATTTGAAGTTGGTTGGATCTTTACTTGGACTAGTGATTAGTCCACACTACGAAACGACATGCTTTTCTTCGTTTTGAATTTGAGGAGCTTTGCCTCAAAACCAGTCTGAAGGATATATGATGATCATATCTCGTGAGCTGGGAATTGTGTTAACAGTCTCATTGGCTGTTCACAGAGAGTAGAAAGATGTGTGTAGTGAGTTTGATTGTTGTAATTATGCAAACTTCGATTATTTCTTGGTCATTGTAAAATTATCTAGCCTTTGACGTATACCTGATTAAGTTAAACCCATATCGGGAAAAACAATAAATAATATGCGTTGAGCTCACTGGTGATTTGATCTACACATTGTAGAAATTCGACTATTCAGTGTGATAGTAGCCAAGTCAGTGTGATAGTAGCTAAGGCTAGCTAGAATCCCTTATATATTAATATATTAATAGATAACATTTTAAAAGTTGAAATCTTAAGTTTGTACTAGATTTTAAATATTTAATTTTATAATATAAATATTTGTATTAAATTTTATATAATGTGTTTTATAATATTATTTAATAGTTAGTTGCAAAAAATTAGTAAACAGTTGTTTTATATACTTTTGATGATCAACATCTAAAAAATGTTAATTGTGAAAATAATAATAATTATTCTTTTTGCAAAATTTAAATTGAATATATAATATTCGAAAAAAACTATTAAGAACTTTGATCAATTATCAAGATTTATTATTATTTTTAATACTATTATTATCAAACAAAAAAAAATGACGAGGGAGATGAAAAACTCATACAAACACACCGTAATACTACCGAGCAAACGGAAGCAACATATACACGCTGATTGTGCTTTTGGATAAAACCAAATCCAGACGTTTTAAATCAGTTCTCATATATGGTAACAGTATGACAGCGTGTGCTGACTGTAAGAATCCCTCTCAAAGAGTCAAAAAGGGGAACATTGATCTAAATATATTGACCATATATTCAATTCTTTGCACATTCCAGTTTCAGACATCATCCGTATCTTTTTTTTCTGTATAAGTATATGAACTGTTCTTTGTCTCATGAATAAGTAAAGATCTCTCTCTCTCTCTTCTCTGCTTGTCTCTGCACAAACACAGAGAAAATTTTATAGAGATTTAGAGGTTTAAACAATGGCTGGTGGCTTTGTAGCGTTTAGTGGTGATTCCCCGGCCTTTCAGGCGAAGATGACTGTTTACGTCTTCATCTGTGTCGTTATCGCCGCTTTTGCCGGTTTGATCTTTGGTTATGATATTGGAATCTCTGGTACGGTTCTCTTCTCTTTCAATATCGTTTGTTCTTTCTTTCACGTTACTTATTGATCAAGATCTGTTTATTTTATTTCATATACATATCATGTATATATACATCCTAGATGTGTTTCAAAAAAAAAAAACATCTTAGATTGAAACCATGCGGTCAATATTAGTGAATCAGACCATAGTATATATACAATCTTGGTTCTTTATCTAGCTCACGTGACGACTAATGGTACTTATGGCCGGTCCAATGTAATTGGTGACTTAAAACCTCAAGTTGATGGCATTAATCATTTTCTTAGTTCTTGATATGGTACTAATATGTCAAAAAACAACAGGTGGGGTAACGGCGATGGACGATTTCTTGATGAAGTTTTTTCCAGCTGTGTACGAGAGGAAGAAGCAAGCGCACGAGGATAACTACTGCAAGTACGACAACCAGTTCTTGCAGCTCTTCACCTCTTCTCTTTACCTCGCGGCACTCGTGGCCAGCTTCTTTGCCTCCGCCTCGTCCTCTAAGCTCGGCAGGAAACCCACTATGCAGTTAGCTTCCATCTTCTTCTTGATCGGCGTTGGCCTTGCCTCCGGAGCTGTTAACATGTACATGTTGATCATGGGCAGAATCTTGCTTGGCTTTGGCGTTGGCTTTGGTAATCAGGTACAAAACTAACTCTACTAAACCAAAAAAATAAAATACCAAACAAAACAAGATCGGTATTTTAATAATATTGATTTATATATTCAGAGCCGGTCGGAGATTTTGGAGACTAGACAATTTATAAAAATATTTTTAACAATTTTGTGGGACCATAAGCTTTTCAGTTACCTTTGGACATACGGTTTGTATGAGATTGTGTTTTAAGACCTTTTTTTTCGGAATATTGTAGGCCGTACCGCTTTTCTTATCAGAGATAGCTCCAGCGAAGCTACGTGGAGGTCTCAACATTGTGTTCCAACTAATGATTACAATAGGAATCCTTATCGCCAGCGCATGTCAACTACTTCACCTCTTCTATTCACCCTTACGGATGGCGACTCGCCCTCGGTGGCGCGGGGATTCCTGCCCTCTTCCTCCTCTTCGGATCACTTCTCATCTGCGAAACACCGACGAGTCTCATCGAGCGGAACAAGTTCGAGCAAGGCAAAGCAACGCTCAAGAAGATCAGAGGCGTCGAAGATGTTGATGAGGAGTATAAATCGCTCGTCCAAGCTTGTGAGTTCGCGAGGCAAGTCAAGGACCCTTACAGGAGGCTCATGAAGCGCGAGAGCCGACCGCCTCTTGTCATCGGACTGTCGCTCCAGATGTTCCAACAGTTCACTGGAATCAACGCCGTCATGTTTTATGCCCCGGTTTTGTTTCAGACCGTAGGGTTTGGAAACGATGCAGCTTTGCTTTCGGCCGTTATTACAGGATCTGTCAATGTTGTCAGCACTCTTGTAGGGATTTACTTAGTCGACAGAACCGGTCGGAGATTTCTCTTGCTCCAGGGTGCAGGCCAAATGCTCATTTGCCAGGTATTTTGATTTCTTGTTCCCCAAGGAAGTAATCATTTTTAAGACGCAAGTGTTAAGCTTCTTGTGACGCAAGCAATTAATACTCCTAAACTTAATTTTTTTCTTCCCATACAGTTGGTCATTGGAATCATTCTAGCCAAAGACCTAGGCGTGACGGGTACGTTAGGTAAGCCAGAAGCCATAGTGGTGGTTGTCTTTGTGTGCATTTACGTGATGGGTTTTGCTTGGTCATGGGGGCCATTAGGATGGCTAATCCCTAGCGAGACATTTCCCTTGGAGACACGAACCCAAGGGTACGCATTGGCAGTGTCGTGCAACATGTTCTTCACGTTCGTGATCGCTCAGGCCTTCCTATCAATGCTTTGTTGGATGAAGGCAGCGATATTCTTCTTCTTCAGTGGTTGGATCGTTAAGATGGGACTCTTTGCTTTGTTCTATGTGCCAGAGACTAAAGGTGTCTCGATTGATGACATTAGGGATACCGTTTGGACACAACATTGGTACTGGAAGAGGTTTATGCTTAGAGGAACATGATGCGAAGAAAAGAACAGCTTGATCTTTTTGATCAATCAAACTTTATTTCTCTTTTATATGTTTTTGCTTTTCAAATGGAGAACAATGTACACTGTACCAAGAAACAAATTTTTGTTGATTCTTGTTTTATACTTGATTGATATGCAATTCTTGTTTGGCATCTTTAATGAAAACTCCATGATTCTAATTTTATGTGTGTTAACTTGTTAGCCACTTGATGAGAGAAAAGTATAGTGTTCATATAACATACAGATGAGACTGTTACATTATTATCAACAACTTAGATGTCATTCCATATATACATTTCTTTATTAAAATTGCAGAAGAATGTTTATTTTTGTTTGTATTTTGGTGGAATTGATGGAATGACAAAGTTGACCGGAATTGAAGAAGTCTTGATCTATTTGGTCGTAAACGAAGGTGAATGATGGCTAATGAGAGATGAACAAGTGACGATCGTTGGAAAATCCAGAACTTGGAGTGCAAGGATCACATTTGTCCAATGTGTGAATATGATAGTTGTTTTTGGTGTAAGATCCTCGGCAGAACCGGTCCTAAGTCTTAGAGCATGATTATCCTAGAAATTTTAAGGGTTTCTTAAGTACACTTTAATGATTATTTAACTATTAAATTTTAGCTAAAGACCTTAGTTAAGATTCACCTAATTTTTGTTGTACATTGGTAGATTCACTGCATAATAAATCGTTTTGCATATTTTGAAGTTTTGAACTTAAAACTTTTTTTTAGGTATATATGCCAACATTGAATTTTCAAGTACACTAAAGATACATATTGTAAACAGAGGACGATTTTGTATATACAAACACTAAAGGACCACAAATAAAGATGTCAATTGGACTGTATAATAATGGGTTTGTATAAACGGACAGCCGATTTTTTAGAATATTATTGACCAAAGGCTTAAATTAAACCAAACTTACCAAACCTAAATTGTACTAAACCTATCCGTGGAACTCAGATAGAATTATTTTAACATATTGAAATTCATATTTAGTATAATTTCATATGTTTTGCAGAATTATTAAACTTTATATATTAAACATGTGAGCAGTTTTTGTGGAAAATGTGATTTTATAAGTTTGGTGGAAAATATGATTTTGAAAATTTGGAGGAGAAAAAATAATTTTGTTATTTTGGTGGCAAATTTACTATTTTGGTGCAAAACGTTATTTTGAATTTTTGACTGAATGATTTTACCGATTTAGTGGAAAATTAAATTTGTGGTTTTAGGGGACAATTAGTGAAATACCCTCAGGAGAAGAGTAGATTAGAGAAGTATACATGATGGAACCTAACTGTAAAAAGCGATAAAATTTGCTGCATATGAAGACGAAATTGCCCCTAATCCATCGTACAAGAGTCTGTTGGTTACTGACATTAGGTGTCTGAAAAGCTGAAAAATAGATTATAGCTTAGCTGGTAGCATTATAGATCTGCAGAAAGTAATTAATTTTTGTACACCTCAGATGGTAATTTCTAGCCACACGATTTTCTTTCTCATATTTATAATCATATTTTTTTTAAAGACTATGGAAGAAACCTAACAGAGAGGATTAATAGCATAATATTAACGTGTTTGGTTTCTTTCCAAACTCGACTCGCTTGTCGACTCCACGGCTCCGTTACGAAGCGATGCTGGTCCGCAGGTTCATATGTCCCCAAGCTTCACTCGTCGCCGTCAACTACCACCGCCGTAGTCTTCATCATTTTCTCCAAAACGGATTAATGCTCATCAATCTCAGCCACTGTGTTTCTACCACGATTTTTCATCTCCATCAATGTTCGGATTTCTTCCTTGTGGTTCAAACCCGAGATCGAGTCAAAACCGTAAAATTTTCCCTCAAAAAATTCTTATTCATGTCGTCTAAGCTCCTCCTTCATTTTCTAAGCCTTCGCCGTCGTCGGGATCAGACTCGCCGCGTCTAGTATCTTTGGATCAAGTAGCATTTAAAAATATTTTGATTCCAAATTGACTATTGAGAGATTAATTTTGATGTGTTACTAGGGGAGAGGTTACATAATTTTTTGATGAATGAATTCATGGTAAAGTAATCTTGTTGTTAGCAGTAATAAACGTAAGTGACGACTAAGTATAAATGTAACTGTTAAGATCTCATTTAAAACATTATGCTTCTATCGGATAACCAACTATGTATCGCTACATAGTTGGTTAATCGTTAGCAATACAATGAGTAATTTTCGTGTTAGCGGAATACATCAAATGGTAAAAGCTATTGATAATGTTAGAGGTGATTTAACAGTTTTTAGACAATGAAGGATTAAATCAGTACACTTTATACAAAAACATTAATCTAATGGATCGATAAAATATAAGTTTTCGGTTAACAAAAAAATTATCTAGTGTATAGCATGTAAGTATGAACTTAACGACCAATCTTGAAATTAATGTATATTTTAATGGATAGGTTGACAAAATACACTAACTTAAATATATATATATATATATATATATATATGTAATATTCTAAACAGTATGGTGAAAGTCTATAGTTTATAGCCGTTAAAAAATTATGTATCGGTTAACAAATCATGTATCAGTTAACAAACCAAACCAGATATCAGTTAACAAACCATGTATCGGTTAATAAATTATGTATCAGTTAACAACACTTATTAGTAACCTTTTGTAATATTTTCTTGCAGTTAACAAACTTGTATCATCTAATAACACTTTCGTCGCAGC
This sequence comes from Raphanus raphanistrum subsp. raphanistrum, assembly GCA_019706035.1. Lineage (NCBI taxonomy): Eukaryota > Viridiplantae > Streptophyta > Magnoliopsida > Brassicales > Brassicaceae > Raphanus > Raphanus raphanistrum. The sequence continues at coordinate 20,891,048 of CM033983.1, forward strand.
TAACAAGAAATATATCTCGATCATCGATTTCGTAACCATAACCACCACGATGGAGTATTTGAAAAGTCTTCATTGTATTTCAGGAACTCATCTGAGACAATGATTCACTCATCTAGAGCTCATCAACTAACACTACATGTATCAATTAACAAATCATTTATCAGTTAACAATCCACTTATCAAACAATATATTTACTCAAAAACCACATATCCATTAATTTATCAGCTAACAAATCATGTATCGATACAATGTATAAACTGTCAAACAATTTATCAAATCATTTATTAATTAACAAATCATGTATCAATTAATGAATTTTTTGTAACATGTTTCTAATTATTTATTAATTAACGATGTTTTATTATAATAGCTAACGAAAATATGTTTTCTGAAGAGTATAAAATGTAAAATCTGATAAAACTAAACATAAATGGTCAGATAACTAAGTAAAAAAATTGGTTAACATAATTGTTATCAAAATACGTATAAGCTAACAAACAATGTATCATCTAACAAAACATGTATTCGCTACTTACAATTGGGACATGTTGAGTTCAAGAAAGAGCGTCATCACGGTGTCCACAATTTCATCAGCTCAGGAAGTATCAAAATGGACAAGACAAAGACCTAAGTCGACTGTGAGAATAGAATCAATGGCACAATCGAACTCAATCTTAGAAAAAGAACACATTCAAGCAAACAAACAAAAAAACATTCATAAAGAAAGAGAGATTTTACCATAAAAGCATAATCATGAGTTTGGAACCCCCTTGTTCCACAGTGTGAGAAAAGTTCTCATGTTTTGTTTTTTCCATTAAACCATTCTCTGCCCAGAAAGAGAACAATCAAACACATATATAAAATAATTTCAATAGCACAATAAAAATAGAACAAAAAAATTCACACACACCAGAGATATTGTTCACCAAAAATCTGTTCGAATTGAATTTATTTTTATCTTTTGATTCTTCTTCTTCTTCTTTCCATTTTCTTTTATAAAACTCTGTTTTTTCTCTCTTTTTTCTCTCGTTTCTCTCGTTTCTCTTTCTTCTCTATTTTAAACGAGTGCATTTTGTTTAAAGAGATGTAACTGACACAAATTTCAGATAGGTTTCTGTATATGATCAGAAGCTATGAGAACAGACTGACAAACTGACCTATCTACACGACAACTGGCTCTATGGTCTATGATACTAGGGGTAAAATGGGAAGAAAAATATATATGGTTTTGGAAGGGTAAACGGCTAATTAGCATCCCGATTAAGGGTATAGACACCAATTAAGTCTTTTATATATTTAGTTGAATAACTGATTTTGTATAGCAGACAAATTTAATTTTGTGATTTTAGCGGTGAAATATGATTTGTGATTTTGGTAGAAAAATATAATTTTACGTTTTATCAAAAATATAATTTTAAAAATTTGGTAGAAAACACGATATTAAGTCTTTTTTTTTCCTCTAAATTATAAAATTTTAAGTTTATTAGACATCCATCTCCAAGTTGGCCTATATATTTTTGGGTTAAATGGGTTTTTGTCATTTAGACTACTTTGATTTTGGATATGAGTCATATGACTAGGGCTGGGCAAAAAGACCGAACCCGAAGAACCGAACCGAATCCGATCTGAAAAAGTAGTACCAAATCCGAACCGAAATTGATTAAAAATCCGAACGGGTTCAAATTTTTGGTATTTAAAGAACCGAACCCGAACCCGATCCGAACCGAAATATTTCGGGTATCCGAATATATCCGAAATAGATTAATATACCTATATATATTAACTAATTTTAGATTTAATGTTTATTAAAAAGCATCCAAAAATATTTGATATTTTTAAATTATCCAAAATACTTAGAAAAATATATAAAAATTGTCAAAAGTACATATCTAAATAGTTAAAGTATACTCAAAACACCAATAATAATTAAAATTTATATTGATTCTCATTCCAAATATTCAAATTAAACTAATTTATATAGGTTTTGGTATTTTGACACATGTTATTCAAATTTATATGTAATATATTATTTTGTTTATAGATTTTGTAAAGTTTAAAGTATATAATGAATTTTAAAAATTTAAAAATAATTTAAATGGGTTATCCGAACCCGAACCGAACCCGCAAGGATCCGAACCGAACCCGAACCAAAATTTAGAAATACCCGAATGGAGCTGAAATCTTTGACCCCAAAAACCCGAAACCCGAATAGATCCGAACCGAACCCGAATGGATACCCGAATGCCCACCCCTACATATGACCATATCAAAACCATTTTTAATTTGAACTAAGGCTAATTTATGGTCATCATACTCGATTGACATCCCTAATCGCATGCTTGGTCCGATTGAACTAAGGGCCGTCTACGTTCTTCCGTCATCTTTGATATGCTGCTCCATGAACTGGTTCATGCCTCTTTTATGAGCTTCTGTACATGGGCTGATCCAGTGAAAGGGCCACAATGGCTTCCTACACTCTTTACAAGAAACCCTTTAAATCATTGAGGGAAATTAATACACTGATCAGAACCGACTGGAAAAGATAATAATAATAATTGGAGTCTGTATTCTCTACATTTTCCCAGACCCCAGTGGAGGACCCAAAGGCGCTCAGAATTTTTTTTCTTTTTTCTTTTTGATAAAAGGCGCTCGGATTAAACGTGGGAGTTATTATTTTTCTTCTATATAAAAGTTGATTAATATGAACGCGCGCAACTTAAATTAATATATGAAATATCTGTGAATTATTCCATAACAGTGATATTAGTATTACCTTTGACATTGAGTAGATCGTGCAATTATATAACGTTCTATGTAGGGCCGGACATTTTATCTTTTAAAATTGATTTGATTTAGTATTCATTTTGATTATCCAAAAAATTCGGATATCCGTAAATCTTTGAAGGAAAAAATATTAATCAATATCCGTTAAAACGAAACAATTTTTTTTTGGCAACAAAACGAAACAAATTATAAATACTAAAAATTTTAGAAACGGATATATGATCCGCTTCGACTTTTATACAAATAGATGTTTATCTACGATTAAATATAGAGTTTTAAATGTATAATATTATATAATTATTATTTAACATAATTTATTAAGTTTTATTTTAAAATTACTCATAACATATTAAATTGAAAAAAGAATGTAAAAACTTTATCCCAAACTACAATTTTTCTAAAATCATTTGTTTTATAAGAAAAAATATCAATTTTAAAAGTTTATAAAATATATAGTTTTATTAACTTTTGACTTTATATTTTTGATTAGGTAAAATATATTTCTAAAAATAAATTGATATTCTTTGCTATATTTACTTGTATTGAACAAAATGGATAAAATATCTGTAAATATCCGTAAATATTTATGTATATTTACAAATATGAAGAAAAAAATTTCAGATACTCATATTTTTACGAAACAAAACAAATTAGAAAATCATATATCTCTGAAACATATTCGATATGTATAGAGGCCTAGTTCTAAGAGAATAAAACAAAAATCATATTTTGAACATGTGCCACCCACTACTTCATCTACACCTTCCACAATTCCATTACACATTGTTTAATAACAGGCTGGGTGTACTTGGAAGGCATAACAAATTACAAAACTAAATCGGATATGATCTTTTTTTTTGCCAACCGATATGATCATTTAAACCTTCCTATAAACTAAAAAATGCTCATCCCCTGTAGTTAAACAACCAAATCAATGGACTATAATAGACTAGGGTACGTTGAAAATAAAAAAAGTTGTGCTAACGAGATCGTTCTTTGCACATTCCAATAAATTAAAATACTATAAAAATAATCAATTTAATAAAATAAAATAAAATCTCTCTGGACGATTTGGTTTCGATATTTGATCATTAAAGTATCATATGAAGATATTCAACTGAAATTCAATCTCCAAACTTGAATATCCAACTAACATTCAATCTCAACCAAAATTCAAGAGAAATACCTTCGGATATCATAAAAAAGTTTTTTTTGTCACAAATATATATTCTACCAATATTTTAAAACCCGTTCCGAATTTACAGTTGAAACGATAAATCCGGTACCAAGATAAATTCAGTTTGAATTTTGTGAAAAATCCAGTATTTAAAAACTCAATAAAACCCGAAAAATCTATTAAAACCTGGAATCTAATTACCAGTTGAACCAATGGTTGAACCAATATATAAGTTTATTTCTTATTTTTATAGTTTTTACTTGAAAAAAATGAAATGAACAATGGTAGAAATAACCAAAATTAGTTATGTTTAATGTGGTGTTAATTTATTTTTGTTATCTATAATTTATTAATAATGTTTCACTTTTAGTTTATATTAAGTTTAAAGTTAAATTTTATTATTCACACTAAACATTTAACATTCAAATATTTATGAAGTTTTAATTCTTGATAGTTTTTGTTAAATGTCATAACTCTTAAATTATTACAAAAAACTAGATAGTCTAAATTATCTTCTGATTTTTTTTATGATATTTTGTTTGTCGAATGAAAATAAAATATAAAAATTAAAGCTAAATATTTTCTAAATATCCAAGTGTGACCGGAATGTCATCTAGTTCAGTATCCGACTCAGGATTTAAAAACATTGGATTTTACGAATTAAAATGACCAAAATATTTTATTAAAAAGGTAAATATACATATATACTCATTGGACTAAATAATCTAGACTTTAGGGTTTAGAGTTAAGGAGTGGAAAATTGAGATTGAGGTTTAGAATTTTATTTAAAAATATATTATTTTTTTAATTAAAATTTAAAAATACTTTCAAGGAGTATTTTTGAATTTTAAAAAGAAAATTCAAAAACAATTATAAAAAATTCGAATTAATTCATAATCCAAAACTATAAAAAGAATTTATTTTTCTTTATTCTTTTATTTTTCTTTATTTTTTATTTTTTGTATTTATATATCTAGAGTATACATGTTTTTCTCCTATTAAATGAAATATTTGGTCATTTTTCTTTATAGAATTTCTTTTATGACAAAAACTTGAAATTAGTATATTCTAGAGAATTGTCCAAAATTCAATCTGATATGTACATTTAAAAGTTTTTATAACGAGGTACCTCGAAGAAATCAACTTGGTCCAAATCTAAATGGATATCCCGAAAAAATTCAAAAATTTATAATATTTATTTATAGAAAAAAATCAAAATTTAAATTTAATAAATATGAAATTTTTTAAATTAATATCCAAATTAAATATTTAAAATCTAAATAAATAATTCAGATATTTAGTTTCATGCTTTGTATATAATCCTAAAATATTAAAGTTTATATAATCTTTGTTATGTATTATTTAAAAAATAAATATATGATAATTTAATAAGTATTTAGAGTAAAAATATTTGACGTTATCATGGATCGAAGTATAGTAAAACTTGAATGGATTTTTGGAGTTTAGTACTAAAAATTCGAATTTCCAGAGAAATCAAACCAGACCCGAACATAATCTTGAACAGCTATGCCTAATCTCAAATAAATATTTTGTTCTATTTAGTTGAAGTATGAATATAGAAATATATTTTTTCCACGAGGAACCACGTTTACAATTTTATATTTCACTCAGAAGCACCATGATGGACCAGTCTATATAATGTAAAGCTTTACCAAAACCAATAACCATCAGACTCAAAAATGGATAGTCAAAAAAGGAGTTTGGGTTTCATATCTCTAGCTTTTCTCTTCATCACTTGCTCTTCTGCTGAGTTCCTCATTCAACAGGTTTATTTTTTTTTTTTGTTTCCGTTCGTTCTTTTGTCTGTTTGTTTTGAAGTACTTTCTCATCGATTACCTTATCCATAAGTAGGCTTTAACGATAAGAAAACAAATTATCCAGGTCACACAAGGCAGAGGAACAGAGAACAACAGTTCTTACAATTTCCAGGCGAATCTTGGTAAGCTTGTTGTCTCTCATGAAACCCATTTCCTTTTGGTTTTCGTGGTAAACATTGAAACTCAGTTCTTGAACTTTCCTGGAAAATTTTCGTTGTTTACAGGAGTGACAAGAGTGTTGAGAGACGAGCGACCATCGAGTAAGATAGTAACTATAGCAGGCTACTCCGTGATCAAGGAGAGAACCGAACTCTACGAATCCTCTGTTTTCGAAGCTGCTGGTTACAAATGGTTAATGATCTTAACGGCTTTTCTTTTCATTTATTCAACTTATTTATTAATTAGGATTATTTTTATGACAATGAAAAAAACAGGAGGTTAGTTATGTACATGAATGGTAATAAAAACGACCGTGGAAATGGCTATATATCAGCATACGTGAGGATGGAAGAGACCGAATCGCTTCCATATGGTTGGGAAGTCAACGTTGATCTCAAACTATTTGTCCACAACCCAAAGCAACACAAGTACTTGGCTGTCACAGGTATATTTTCATCATTCATCCTCCATTTGTTTTCATATTACTAGCTACATCTTTTTCTTTTTACCTCAATATGTTGTTATTCAAACTTCTTGTGGTCTAAAAAACTAAATAGGAATAAAACAACCAATAAGAAAAACTCTAAGTGATGATACTAGATACATCTCTATTTGGCGGTTGTAAATTACAAGAATTGTCTATAATCCGAGTATGATTGTAACTGTCGATGCTTGCAGATGGAACAGTAAAGCGATTCGACGCAGCGAAAAAAGAGTGGGGATTTGGACAGTTGATTGCTCTTTCAACGTTCCAAAACACAAACCAAGGATACATTGTGCAGGACACATGTTCTTTTGGTGCTGAGATCCTCATCGTTAAACCGGTCGAGCGACAAGAGAAAGTCACATTCATTTCAAACCCACCAAACAATGTCTTCACTTGGAAGATTCTTCGTTTCTCCACCTTGGAAGATAAATTCTACTATTCTGATGATTTTCTCGTTGGAGACCGTTACTGGTTAGTACTTTATAATTATAGTTGCATATTTGAATTCCTTTTATAACGGTTTTTGGTTTAATGCATAATCAGGAGATTAGGATTTAACCCTAAAGGGGATGGAGATGGCAGACCACATGCACTTCCATTATACTTATATGCTCAAGGCTTTAGGCCAAACGCAGTTGTTACAAACACTTGGGCAGCGGTTAATCTACGACTAAAGAACCAACGTAGCTCTAACCACAGACAACTATATTGTAAGAAGACTAAACCAATAAAGATTTTTTTTTTATTTCCAAGAAAAATCGGTGATTGAAATTAATATTTTTTTTTCTTTATTTCAGCTGCAGCTTGGTACCCGATCCGAAGCGACTATGGTGTGGGAGTGAACAATATCATATTGCAGAAAGATTTAAAGGATAAATCCAAAGGATATTTGGTGAATGATGCAATTGTCTTTGAAGCTGAGATGGTTAAGGTCTCTGTGACCAACATCGTCCCCGTCTAGTGATCTCTGCTTCTTTGTCATGGATCAAACAACCTTATGAATAATAAGATGTGTGATGTGTGTTGTAATAAGATGAAGTTGTTGATCCTTGTGATGTAATCGTCATTTCCGTTCTTTGAGTTTGTTTTCTGCTTTGTTATCAATGAAATAAAACTCTTTGCTTTTAAATTTTCTGAAAGATGTTTGATAACGTCAACCTATTCGGGAACATTATAATTAGCTTTTAATCTATCTATCTATCTATTACTATAAAGAAGACCTTGCTTCTCTCCTAGAGTGTCCACGTGGGATGCCATGTCACAAATTCGAGTAACCTCGCAGTGACATCTGTCCCCTCCAGAAACGCAACGTTTCATTAATACGGTAACTTCATGGGCTTCACTTGCGTGATGCGTGTTTGGGCTTTGGTGTTTTATTTTGTTTCTGGCCCGATAGAGTGTTCGTCCTCTCTAACCCTAATTTTGCTGCAGATGAGAAACGAGCGTCCTCTTCCTTTATCATGCGACGCCGACCACATGTCGTTTCCGCTTCTTCGCATTGATTGAAACGGTCTTAGTAAATGCTTTGTGATCAATCCGAATGGTTCTCTCCCCCACTATGTCATCTTCAATGCTTTTCCGATCTGAAAGGCGGTGGTGTTTGGGTATAAATATGGGTGATTATTTCTCTCTTCGTCTCATCTTATCTTCCATATTTTATATCCCATAGTAATAGATCGTGTTATTGCTAATTCTAGAATTTTTTCCTCTGATCCGAAGGCCAGGAACGTTTGATGCGGTGGTAAACTCAGGGAGTGAATATGCTCTTATTGGATTGACAGGTTAAGCTTTAATATTTTTTCCGGCCGTACTTTTTCCAGCGTCTCTGTCGTGTTAAGTTTTTGTTACCAGATTCCTGGCTTGGTCTTTGTTTGCCATAAATAGATTACTTTTTATCTATAGATTACTTTTTATCTTCTCAGTCGTGTTCAATTGTTGGTATAATTCTTTTTTTTTATTCTTTTTTTTTGTACAGGTACATTTCGGCCGCTGCACACTACTTCTTCTTACGCCTCTTAAACGGTGTCTCATGTAGCTGCATCGGCGGTTTGCGTATGCACTACCCAATGTCAGCTGGAGAGAAGAAAATCCAAGAGAGCCATGTTGAAGCAGATCACATCGACATTATAGCTTTTGCCAAATCTGCACGTAATACTCTTAAGTCCTATATCATACACAAATTTAGAGACATAAAAAGAGGTCGTGCTTTTCTTTCTCTCTGTGTATACACTTGAATATGCAATAGGAAGAATTAAAAATATTTTTGTGTTGTTATTCTATGTTATCAGAAAAGACAGAACTCTGAGCAAATAGTTGTGTTCTTCTTCTTTGATGTAGTTGAACACAGTTTTGTATTTTTGAAATGACTTTTACGGCCAATATCATAAATACAACTTGCAATGAGTATTCACGGCTATGTCTTTGAAAGACTCTTCTGGTGAAAATAATATATTAATATGGCTGTCCACTGAAAGGAATTTATTTGTATTTTGAGTGTTTACTGATTCTCATAACCTTTACAATATATCTATGAGCTTGATGTTGGTATGTAACAGTGACATGAAGGCTTTGAATTGCTTAATCTGTCTATCTAAATAAATAAAATGATTGTCAGTTTGTTTCTATAGAAACAGGTGTATGTTCCTAGATTACCCAAGAAAGAAGGCTACATGTAAAATTTTATTCTGCAACAGCTTCTTTAGGTATTTACAAGACTGTTTTTTATCCTGTGTTAGGTGTCTGAAATAAGAATCTAGCACCGTTGGTTATAGCAGATTTGCTAATTACTTTCTACTCTTATTTGCTTATGGCTAACAGGTGGTGGATATGATGCACAGTCTGAACAAACTTCAGGAAAGTTGTCTTTAAGAAAACACTGAAGCTAAATGCGAAGAGGAAAAACTAATTGTGGCCAAAATCAGCATTGACTAAGTACACAACTCCTAGGATTGGATTGTAATCAAGTAGCATCTATTTTGTAAATATGAAATCACTCAGTTGTTATATGTGGTTTTAGTGTAGAAAGATATGAAATAAACAAACGTAACCGCAACTAAGAATTATTTTTACATCTTCAATATGACTAAACCTCCACAACTATTTTAGATCATAAATATAAAAAAAAAACAATTCACCCTTACAATGAAGACACACTCGAGCTTTACATTCATATGCTATGTATCGGTCAATCAAAATTTAATTTCCGTCTAAGACACATTCCGTAGTTATAAAATGGTTACCTGATCTTCTGCCCCTTTATACAACCATACGGTTTACAAATTTCAAAAGAAAATATACAGTTGTCTATTTTTATAAATGCATAATAAATAAATAATGTACCTTAGTGATTTGATAAACATACACATAAGATTTCTTGAAAAAAAAATTTTATATCAAAAACAAGCCTGTAAAATTAACACAAACACATACATCCCGCCCGTAGGACGGGCCGACCCTAGTTTTAAATAAACTGAACCAAAATCTACGCTGAAGAATATATTTAATCATATGCGTATTTTCTTCTGTTGAACCATTTTTAAACCTCAACCATGTATATGGAGATCCGGTTTAATACTGATGTAGCAAGAAGTCATTAGGCTATATATATGTTTAGTCCTTATCTGTAAGGGTCCAAGTATGGAATGTATATTTAGTGGAATTATCTTTTCTTATATCTATCTGGTGTATTGTTAATCACCTGTTGTTACTCTTCTAACCGATTACATTTTGATCATCCATGAACCTAGCCCAGAACCAGTGCTTCTTCCACACTCTCTCCCTCATCTCCTCGATAGGTACGTTCTTGGTTTCAGGAAGGAGGAACACAACAAACAGAGTCATGACCAAGACCCACGAAGAAAAGAAGATGAATATCCCAATCTTGAAATGACACATCATCCAGAGGAAAGCCTGAGCTATAATGAAAGTGAGGAGCAAGTTGACGCAGACCGTCACACTCTGCCCCACGGAACGTGTCTCCAGAGGGAAAATCTCACTGAGGATTAACCAACCGAGCGGTCCCCAAGACCAGGCGAAAGCAGCTACATGGGTGCAGCTCATCACCACAACCAGAACCGCAAACCCTTTGGAAAGGTTATTAGAGTGGTCTGTGACTTTCATGCCGAGGACAATGGCGATCACGAGCTGAGAGAAGAACATCTGGACTCCAGCTTCAAGAAGAAGAACACGACGACCGACTTTATCAACGAAGTAGATAGAGACTAGAGTGGAGGGGACGTTGACTGCACCGGTGAGCACTGCAGAGTAGAGAGACGCGTCACTCCCAAAGCCTAAAGTGCTGAAAAGAACAGGAGCATAGAACATAATGGCGTTGATTCCAGTGCTTTGTTGGAAAATCTGCAGTTTTCATCAGATCAACACAAAACAAATGATTATCAATTTTAGCATTACTATACCCTTTTATCCCAAACCCCACCAGAAAAATCATAACCAAATCAAGAACCGAATCGACAAAACATAAAATACCATATATATTACCCAAAAATTCAAATTCGTAATATGTAACATTATAAAATGAAATTATCCGAAAACTTAAATTACTTGATATTTATCCGATATATATATATATATATATATATGATTATTTGATATATTTGATATCTTATCCAAATTGTCTAATATTTTATTTGAAATACCAAAAAACCAAAATTATCTAAAATCTAAACTGAAATAAACCGGACCCAATCTTGATCCAAGTTGTTGAATAGTACTTGATTCCTAAGAGCATCTCCAATATACACTTCTATATTTTTCTCTAAAATAGAGATCTCTATAATAGAGGTCAATTTGCTCCAATATACACCTCTATAATATAATTCTTTTATTTTGGAAGAAAACATAGAGAAATCTCAAATTTTGCCTCTATATTTAAAGATGAAAATGGCAAATCTCTATATTTTCCCTTATAAATAGAGAAACTCTATTATAGAGGCATACATTAGAGTAAATCCACCTCTATAATATAATTTTTCTATTTTCGGGAAAAATATAGAGATATAAATAGAGATGAGTTGGAGATGGTCTAATAATTTTATTAGAATTTAACCGAAAATAAAAAGAACAGAATCAAAAACCAAAATTAAAACAAAAACAAAAAGAATTAATTGAACAATAAAAACCTATCCTTTTTTTTTTTTTTTTTTTTTGATATCTCTGGTGTCTGGGCAGCCACTTTCCCAAATATCCCCCGAAGGGGTCCAGCGCCCCAGCAGTAAGGATGTTAAATCGCTGTGGCCGGGTTTCGAAGCTGGGTGGCGGGCACCTCAGCCGAGGTTCCATTACCACCAGGCTACGAAGCCCGGTTTAAAAACCTATCCTTTGAGTAAAGAAGTGGTTGAATGACCTGCAAGGCAACGGCGATGATGAGATGAGGCCGGTTCCTGCGTTGAAGAAGGTATCTGAAAGGGTGTTTGACTTCTTTGGCAAGGCTGCTAGCTTCAAGGAGAACAGCGAACTCTGGTTCCACATTAACGGTGCCTCGAATCTGACGGAGAACGGCTTTGCCTTCATTGAAACGACCTCTTTCAACGAGACTGTTCGGTGTCTCCGTCACCAATAAAGCTCCCACAGTCAGTAGAAGCGCTGGGATTCCGGCCAAACCAAGTGACAGCCTCCATCCCCATTCTCCTTTAATCCTGACCATATACGATAGCAAATCTATAATTCTCAAACCAATTTTCAAAAAAAAAAAACTCTATAACTCTCATAAATTAATAAATATTATAAATTATTAAATTTATTCGGTTTAGAATTGAACTGGTTTAAAATGTAAAATAATAAGTTAATAATTTCTTAGAAAGTCCTATATAAACATATGTCTCATTAAAATCATATATATATATATATATATATTTATATAAGTATAAACTAACATTTTTATAACTTCAAGTATAAACTAACATTATATTCTTGGTTTTATATTCATAATGAAACTATTTCTATTTTCATAATAATTCAATATATTTTGGTAGTATTTAATAAAATTATATCTAAAACCATATTTAAGTTCTTTGAAACATAAAAATATATACCAAATAATATAATAAAACAATATATATGAAAGTCAATTTCTTAAATTTTAATTAAAGTATATACATTAAATCATCTATTTTCTTATTTTATAATAAAATAAAAATAAAAATAAAATCTAAAAGAAAAACTTTTATAAATTAATAATTCTATAAATTAACAAAATATCACAATTCCAACATTATTAATTTATAGAATTTTTTTGTATAAAATGAACCCATTAAGTCAGCTTAAGTGAAATAAAAGTCAACGCAGAGAAAAAAAAATAAGTTAGGGCATGACTACGACTACAATCCGTGTACTACAATCTACTCTGGCAAATACAGAAAAGAGAGAGAGAGAGATATTTACTTAGCGGTGCCGTAGTTGACAAGATTGGCGAAGAGGATACCAAAAGTGACGTTAAGCTGAAACAGAATATTAAGACCACCTCGGATCCTTGTGGGTGCAATCTCCGACAAGAACAACGGGACGGCTTGATTAGCGAACCCAACTCCACAACCAAGCAATATCCGGCCTGTAATAAGCATGGCTAAGTCTTGTGCGGCAGCATTGAGAACCACACCGATGATGTAGAACACGCCAGCTATGAGCATGGTTGGCCTTCGTCCAAGTGTTCTCGTCGTGTATGAAGCGAACAACGCTGCGGTTAGACCGGCTAAGTACAGAGATGATGTGAAGAGTTGTAGTCCTTGGTTGTTACTTTTGCAGTAGTTGTTTTTCTTGGCGCCGGCTTTCACAGCTCTCCCGTAGACCACCGGGAAAAACTTTTTCAAAAATTCTGGCATCGCTATCACTCCACCTACATAACCGTATTGATGATTTTTTTTTGCTAACTATAACCGTATTGATGATGGTAAATTATTTACTCTTAATTGCTATTATTTACCGTCTACAATTGTAAGATACTCTCATACTCATGATATCATAATATAGTTTACTAACTAGAGGTCATTAATTAGCTCAATGGAAAGATCTTGGTCATTGGGTTAGACGTCCACAGTTCGAGTGAAGTTGGGACAAACTAATATTACATGTTATAAACATGATATGGTTTTGGATCTGGGAGGATTTGGACTTCGGGCCGGCATATGAGTGTGCATGAATTGTAGTTTTGGAGTAGACGATACAATAACAAGAAGTTGTTCTAGACAAAAAGAAATTAAAAAAAAAACTAAACTCAAGACATTCATTTTGTCAAAGGTTTTGTGAGATGTGATTTTAGATTATTTTGCTACTTCCACTAACACTGACGCTGAACTAGTTGATGCATTTTTTAACACTGGTCCTCTATATATTAGGTGAAATGTTTCTATCAAACAAAGTTGTTGTGGTGGTAAAGAACATAACCATGTCCTATTTAATGACATTACTTGAGAAAATTTGCAGCAACCAAAAAAAAATATATCCTTGAAAAGGAATATATATATACATATTGTATTCCTACCGGAGACACCGACATCGTAGCCGAACATGAGGCCACCGGTTGCAGCCATGATGCAAGAGATGATGACTATAGGAGTACTCTTTGCCTCAAACTCCACACCGTTTGCCGGAGCCGTCGCAAATCCTCCGCCGGCCATCCTCAGGATCTCTTCAGTTCTTTGGTGGGTTAAAAAGGTACACTTAATTAAAGAGACCTTTGATAAAAAAAAAAATTAAAGACCATAGCGGTGTTTTACTTTTTTTTATATAGAAGAATAGGCAACTAAGCACAAAAAGGAAATATCTGCAGCCAACGGGATGATTACACGTCTTTTTGTGATCAAATGCTCCTGACTCCTGAGTCATCAAGTCATTGGTCAGCAAACGAGTCTTCTGTTTTTTTGTGGCGACTCCTTAGTCCTTAGTCCTCAACATGTTGTGGCTTGTATCTTCTTAGTAAAACATTGTCTCATTTGCGTTGTTTTGGTATATTATGTGGTGTTAATAGCCTGCGGGACCGAAAGTGTGTTTTACTTTCGAAACATCATTTTCCTGTTAAATGTTGGAGTCATGGATTCTATTTTGATAACTAAATATCAAATGAAAGAAAACAAATAACGATCATTTTCGAAGAAAAAAAGATACGAAAAGAATAAGCTAACAAATTAGAAAGCTGATCATCTCACTAAGTCATTGCAAATGTTAGAAGATATGAAAAAGAAAAATGTTTGAAGATATGTCGAAGGCAACGATAAAACCCACAAAGAAGAGTTTGCAACCAGAAACTAATGCCAAGTCATGAGAAAAAACGTATCAACCATTAGGTTTCAATTCTGAGACTCAATTGTTTCCCTTCTCTTAGCCTGGAAGAATTTGCTATAGAGTGGATTAGATATCATATTGTCTGATTCGAATTTGAAATACATTTCGAGGGTAAACTAATCATTTGTTACAATTCACCATATAAACTAGTTGGACCAAAACTCAAATCCAAATTTAAATTAGTAAAATCATAATTTATTTCTGAGAAAGAACCGAACCTATAACTGATGGGGTACACATCGACTTTGTTGTTCCAACATAAACTATGATCTCATCCTCATGGACATGGGTTCCATCATGAACGGTATTCAAGTATACAATTTTATAATATTTTTAGTGGTTAAATTCTTATTGGTTATTCCATTATATTCTTTCATTTTCTTCTTAACCGAGTTAGCCATAATTGTTTTATATAATCGTTTGGATTATTTGAGAATTTTCCCATCCATAATAAATAAGCCGTAGGGAACTGTTCTACTTAACGTTGGAATAAGACTCCTTATTGATGCAACTGTCCAATCCTTTTATTATTTTACAAAAATAGAACCGAATATATATATGTAAAAAAATTGTATATCAACTTATGGAGTGCGTTTTGTTTTTGATGAATGTTATTAGGCGACAAAGAGACTAAGAGCATGTTTATCGGCGTTGCTTAAGTGGGTTGTTTAAGTTAATTTTGATTAAAAGAAAAAGAAAATTACCTTTTATTTGAAGGAACGTAGCTTAATTAGGAGAAGGAAGGGGCGTAGCTTATGGGACACGCGTCATAAGTGGAAGTCTCCTCCTCTCTCTCTCATCTCTATCTTTTTCCCAACTTCGTGAAATCAATCTGTTTCTTCTACCTCACCGTCGACCGTCGTCTTCGAGATGATCCATATCCACTCGAGGCGATTTCTCTTCCCACCGTGATGTCGAAAGCTTGTTAAAATAACTTTCTGTAATTGGTCGTCTTCTCCTCGTTCTTGTCATTCGTGAATCTCAATAGGAGAAGCCGTCTCTATGTTCGATCCAGTTCAGCTCCAGGTTCGAATTGATTCACGAACATACTATGCTTTAATAAAGTTTCGATTTTTATATCAGGTTGTTGTTACTGTTTTGATTCGATTAGAAAGTATCGATTTTTATGCTTCCCTGCAAGTTTCTCTGTTTTGGTTTTACGATCCTAATAAATAAAAATGGAATCTTTGGTTTTGAAATTGATAAATTGGTTAGGTTTTGGTTTTAAAATTTGTAACTTGTTAGGTTGATGATGTCTGTGAATCACTTATGAATCCTTATGACGGCATGGAAGTGAATTCTTCTGTTAATAATCAAAGTGATAAAGCTACAGATAATCGATATTATAAATTAGTACTGGTAATTTGTTGTCAAGATAGGACTCTTTAAGTTTAAAAAGTGTTGCTGCTTATATGATTCTGACTCTTGATATGCAGGCAGAACTCGCTTCTCTCCTCTGGACTTTGGAAGATATGGCTAACTTGCGTGTTGATAAAGTCATCTCTGAGTCTTCATCGATTCATATAAAGTATGCTTTCTCCTTGTACTCTCTTCCTGGTACTAGTCCCATGGTTGATCTGATCACTCAACGCTTCCATGGCTTTGCGGAGTGGTGCACGGAACTGGTGGTAGAGGAGAGTAACAAAGTGGCTTCTTTAATCGCTGGAAGTGTGACGAGAGATCAACGGCTTCGGTCTTATGTTGCCTCCGGTGGCCCCTCTTGGCTTCAGACTTTGATTTTGTAGGAGCCAAGGAACCACCACAACACTACTATAGCCAAAAGGGGGTTTTCCTTTCGCTTTCAAAACGTTTTGTTCTCCTTCGGTACCAAACAAGCTTTCTCTTCTTCAATGCATTAATAAATGGTGTGGTAACATAACTTCCTTTGGATGAATCTGATCATATGTGCACCAAATTTATGTTAATGGTGTGGTAGCATCTTCAATAAAATTATGTTTGATATTTTTTTTTAAGCATCCTTAATTAAGCAACTCCTAATAAACCACTAACATTAAGGTCTCTTGTCAAAAACTCTTATATTCACTTTAATACTTAAAAAATCACTAAGCACCTCTAAGTGGGTTCCCTCAATAAACATGCTCTAAGAGAGATGGGGATAGAGAGAAAGATAGCAGGAGTAACACACAAGAGCTGACAAAGGAGAGGTGCAAGAGTTTATGGAAGCTGGTCTTAATGACTTTCAAGAGAAACCTCTCACCATCTCTAAACTTCTCTATTCTTCATAAACTTGATTTTTACGTCAAGACGTAGTTAAATAAATCTCAAATTTGTTCATCTTTACTTAATTTGCTATGACATACTTATATATAGAACATTCATAGGCCATGAACCCATTTTAGTTTTCTATGAATGAATATGGTTGCACAAAAAAAAAAGAATATTCATATATACTTGTACATATTAATTACCAATACCAATTCAAAAACGTTTGCGAGCAAGTCAAGGCTCAGGCTACTAAAAAATAGGCAGATTTACGAATAATTATATGATTTATCACGGCATCTTCATCTCTGCCATTCTAAAATGTTAATCAACCGGGTTGGTTTGTGGCTAAATGAATATGGAGATCAGTGACGTGTCACGTGAAAAGAGCTAACGTGTATCGATCGTTAAATCCGAAGTATCTTGCTTATGAAAAAGTTGAGTCAAAAACAAGTACTGTATGTTCTCAAATATAAAGGTAACACAGTTCATTAACAATAACCGTTTTACGCAAGGCCCATGTGTTAGGCTCATTTGGCGCTTAGGCCTGCCTAAGATCAGGTCCGGTCAAGAGTATAGACACAAAAAGCGATGGTTTAGGTGCTTGCCTATAATAAAATAAAATTTCTACTTTGATCAACAAAAGAAAAAAAAAAACATTTCTTCCAATAATTCTTAGAGAATTATCTTATGATGGCTCTAAATGTAGTTTATTATGTGTTTAATAACTAGGAATATATCTTTTACATTATTAATATAATATTAATTTATTTTAAATAATTTATAATAGAGCTGACAAAAACAAAAATTTATAATAGTATATTAAATAATCTAACTTTCATTCCTTAATCTTTCAAAACGTAATTACATAAATAATGTCTTGTCAGATTTTCATTTTCTTGTCAGCAATATTTTTGTTAATTTAAATAGTAATATAGTAATATATTAAGAGCAGTATTTAAAATAATTAAATGGACAACCGACGGGAAAATTAATGGACAGAAACTAGAGGTCGGTAATTAAAAAAATAATTTAAAGGAATGTATTTACTAAAAAAAAAAGATATGTGTGTTTGTATGCTTCTGTATATATAGCTTTGCTCTCCTTCCTCGTTTCTCACTTTTCAGCGTTGAATCAAATCTCTTCGTGTTCCCCTCTTTCCTTCTTCAGGTTAGTTTTATTCCACAGTTTCTCTTTTAAAGATTATTGCCTGTGCAAAAAAAAAAAAAACATGTGTAATGAATGGTTCTTGTCTTTCATTCATGTCGTTTTCCGACCAATGCTCGATCTTACATTTCGTCCAAAGTTTTCACCTTTGATTCGTTCTTCAGCTGTTAATTCAAATTCTGTGTATTGATCTTTCTTCTGCGAAATTGTTAAGAAAAAAATGTTTGTGATTCATCTGATCTACATGCTTTAGGCATTTAGATCTGCGGTTCAGTCACTCGGTGTTTCGGATCCTTCTAGATTGATTCAAAGATCACATTTTTATGAATGAATCGATCCAAAGATCTCATCTTTTTGGTTCTGTCGGATCTACTTGTGTTGATCTTATATACGTCAGCATTTATCTGTTGCTTACATCACTTGATATTTTCTGTTTTGTAGCTTTTTTTAAAAATCAAAAACTTTTTTTTACTCCCTTGGATCTAACTTTTACCTCTTCTTCTATGTACTAAAAGCACTTAGGATCTGCACCTTTTTGGTCCATTTATGGAAAAAAAATTTATGAGAATTATTTGGATTCTTCTTCACAGGTGTAATATTTGAACCAAATTGCTTACCTACCATGGGATCCACTGTTGATGCAGCAGCAAACAAGGTAATGATTTTGATGACACTTGGATTATAAACCATTTTTTATGCTGCTTAGGGGGGAGATACATTGTTTAACTTCAAATCCCGTTTTGAAGTTTATGTTTGGTCTGGTTTCTCCAGGGTGTTAATGGAACCGCAACTGCCAAGAAACCCACTGTTATATTTGTCCTTGGTAAGTTTCATCATCCTCTCTTATTTGTCTTTGTTAATACCGTTACTTTCCAGCCATCAGGCTTGTGGTCTTCTTATCCTCACGATCCATGAGATGTGTATGTTATAATTTTTGTACATGTTACTGAGCTTGTCCTCCTGTTCCATGTATATGGTGAACAGGTGGCCCAGGAAGTGGGAAAGGTACACAGTGTGCCTATATCGTTGAACATTATGGCTACACACATCTGAGTGCTGGAGACCTTCTTAGAGCTGAAATTAAATCTGGCAATGAAAATGGGTAATGCCCTCAAAGCTCCCTGGCATTGTCTTATATATACAAACAAACATTACTGAATATTTTCAAAGTCTCTCAACTAATATTTTGCTTTGCTAAAAGCATTTGGACTTTGACATGGTTTGTGCAGAACTATGATCCAGAATATGATTAAAGAAGGGAAGATTGTACCATCTGAGGTTACAATCAAGCTTCTTCAGAAAGCAATTCAGGAAAACGGGAATGACAAGTTCCTCATTGATGGTTTCCCTCGTAATGAGGAGAACCGAGCAGCCTTTGAAAAAGTTGTAAGTAACATTCGAAAGTGTTTAACAGATGGTTTATATACAATTTGCTTAAATGACATGTCTTTGGTGATATTTGTAGACTGAGATTGAACCCAAGTTTGTCTTGTTCTTTGATTGTCCTGAGGAAGAGATGGAGAGGCGCCTGTTGGGCAGAAACCAGGTTAAATATATGATATGAAAAGCTCTCTGTGATTTTTTGCTCTTGTCTTATATCTCTTTGTGCCATGTATATTGATTGTTGCCTCTATTGAAAGGGGAGAGAGGATGACAATATCGAGACTATAAGGAAGCGTTTCAAGGTGTTTCTTGAATCTAGCTTGCCTGTTATTCAGTACTACGAAGCTAAGGGGAAAGTTAGGAAGGTAAAGTTTTTTTTTTCTTTTCTTGTTTTGATTCCCTTTACTGTTCCAGTAATTTTAAGTTATTAACATAGTTTTGTTGTTTCAGATTCATGCCGCGAAGCCCATTGAAGATGTGTTTCAGGAAGGTGAAGGCAGTCTTTACTCCTGAAGCTGAGAAGGTAAAAAACAATACTTGTGTGATTCTCTAATCCTCTATTAGTCAAAATAAAAAAGGAAATAAAAAGATTCCTCCTAGGAATCACATGTGTTTGTACTTTGTAATGTAGAAGGTTTGTAACTAACTAATGTTTACTGCTCTGAAGAATCATAGATTCATCATGACTATGTTCTGTAACGATGATAAATAGTGCATTTGCATAAACTTTGATGATTCAACTTTCTGTTTTGCCTCGCAACTCCGTTATGAATAGAGCAATGCTAAATGATAAACTATAGAGGCCAAGTAGCTGCAGCTATGAAGTTAACAAATATGTGAACGTTTTATTTAGGTTGAAGCCTAGGCTGAAGACATATATATGGATAAATTGATCAGGTATGTATGTTGTTTCTAGCAGTCAATGATGATGGATCATTTTCTTTTATTTTATGTTCAAATTCAACTCAAGTTCTGATCTATAAAGGTAACTTGAGAATCTGGAATAAAGACTATGGAAGCTGATGCTTTGAAATATATATATGTGGTATCAAGTTCTCTAAGAATCTTTGACAGGAGCATGTGATGATTATTAATGTTTGCTTTCTTTTAAAGATTTGCAGGTAGCTGGGTGGGTGGCATCTTCTTTACTGGGAAGTCTCTGCTTGGCCTTACTTTTTTTTTCTATATAACTATATGATATGATTACTGTTATTATTATACAGATTGTTACCTATTGATATCATTTTTGATTTTGTACTTGATGGGATTTGTGATTGGCTTTTCTGTAATTTCATAAAACAAATTCATTGGATTTTTCTAATATATACTAAGATTAATGGAATCTTTGTGCTCTGGTTACTTTTTCTTGTCGTTGCCGAGAGATCGTGGTTTCATCAAATTTTAATTAAAATCCATGATACAAATGGTCTTGTTCATTAATAAACAAAAAAAAGGATCAATATTAGTCTTACATTTTCATATTTTCCAATCACTAAATTGACCTTTTGGTACCAACAGCTTTGAACTTCAAAACGAGCTCTCTGCTAGGATTCCTTGGATAGCTTAGGATGAATTTTGTATTCTTGCCTTTAGTGGTGAAATTAGTTTGGTGTACCGACTGGATTTGTTTTCGTATGTGGTCATAGAGTACAACAATTTGATTGGGTAGCGTAGGATCCATCTAGATTGTTGAAATCTTTAGAGGTTAAAATCCTATTGTAATCTCAATAGTAGTCAATGAAAGTTCAAGTTAAGCCAAAAGGAAAACAAGAGAGAATGTTAGTTCTAAACAAAGAGTTATCCAGTCAAACAACACAAACAAAACATAAGTTAATAAACCAGACAGAGATAGCAAACTTCATTCAAGTCAAACCAACACAAACAAAACACACGAACGAATTTAACAAAAATTTACTCTGTATAGAGGCAAAAACTCAGTATAAACACCTATACACCCATCTCATATCTCTATCAAACAAATTAGACTGATAATTTTTCTTTTGAACACGAGAAAGATGGCGGGAAAAGTGTACATGGTGATGCACTGGTAGCGTGCAATGCAAATGAGAGCAAGCCAAAACAAAACCCAAAGTTCAAGTGTTTCAGAAACTGTTCCATAGAATGTGGCAAAAAAAAACAAAACTTGTTACCAAGATTGTTTGACGATATGTGGTCTCCCACGACGACCTCCTAGACCAACTACATCTTCATCACCTTCCTCCACCGTCTAATCTTATACATGTGCTCATCATCAAAGGAAAGAATCGAAAACTATCATCAAATGTATTCGGTAACCTGTGTTACACAGTCGATTCATGTATTGATTTGCAGCATATGTATCTTGACCTATATAAATCTATTATAATGATATAGGATCCTGACAAATACATGTGACAACGATTCACATATAATAATAGAAACGTACTAAACAATAAGAGTAGTGTAAATAGACTGTCTAACCACTTGAAATCATACAAAATTCAGAAACATGGAATCTGATCACCATAATAACCTAAAAAAAAAACAAAAAGGATCCATCAGCTTTCCTTGTTTCTGAAGCAATCTCTGAAAATGCCAATTGAGGAAAACCTTCTCCTTTACTTACTTTTCTGCTGCACTATGCTTATAATTAAAACCCTTGTCTGAAGTATACATCCTCCATGACTGCAAGTCTCTACCGTCTTGAAACAAACGGTTGAAGCAAGCATGAAAGGATTCACATTAAGAACACCAAAAAAGGACAAGGATCTCTCTCTCTGTCTCAAGAACAGAGCCAGTTAACTTTAAAACCCTCTCTTGTCAGGACAATCTGCTGCCCTGTGTCCTGAACTTCCACAAGTTGAAGCAAGCACCTCCAAAACTCCTGTTTTACAGACATCAAATCAATCAGTTGAAAGAGAAAACAGATTTCAACATAGTTTTGGTTGGAGCTTAAAAAAAACTCACCTCTCCCTAGAAGGAGCTCTGCTGCTTGATCTTCGGTCACTACCGCCGCCAATCAACCAATCATCAGAACTTCCTCTGGAACCACCACCACCACCACGGGACCAGCTGCTACCTCCACCACCACTGCTTCTACTTCTTCTGTCATCATCACCTCCCCAACTATCACGTCCTCGTGATGATCCTCCTCCTCTACCGCCAAATCTTGACCCTCTAGAACCTCCTCCTCCTCTAGGCATCCTGTCTCTGCTAGAGAACCGTCCATAGTTATCACTAGACGGTCCATCGTCTTGCAGCGCGGGTCAACTACAGAAGACTGTCAAGTGTTGTTAGTGCAAAAGGATCTTATAGTGTTAGTATCAAAAGAGTGAAAGCCAACAACAGAAACTAAGTGAAGCCAAGATCAATACCTTTGTTATCAAGGATATACTGTTTCCTTCTGGCACTTCATTCTCTAGCAGCTCTTTCGCGATGTCCTCTGGTAGATCAAACACAGCTCCTTGCACCTGATATACATTACCAGAATCAGAGATTTCTAAGAAAATAAGATAGGTTTCAAAGATACTCCTGCTGATTTGATAACTCATTTCAATGTGACTGACCCTCTCATCTGCGATCATGAAGATTTTTCCAACTCTATCTGCAGCTGGACGGTAAACATCGGAAAGAAAACCAGTCACAGACCTTGCAGGACAGGAAGCCTCTAGAGTTTGTTGGATCTCGTATTAACTGCAAAGTCACCCATCCCTGCAGTCCAAAAAAAAATTAACTTCAGTTCATGATTGCAGAACATATCTATCAACAGGACATAATCAACTCGAGTCAGTAAAAGTTGCTATTAAGTATTTAGTGGATAGATTTTCTCAAGAAGCAATCTAAAATGTTAATGACATCTCATTTGTTAAACCTGTTCATGACTGAGGAGAGATCTCGAAGAAGGTGGCTGAGAGAAACCGCTAAGGTGAGCCAGAGCTGCAGCTAAAGCATCTGTTCCCTTTTCCTCGAACAGTTTCTGAGCAGTGGCTGAGAAAAACTTAATAGACTCAGGGTGAACACCGTTTAGAGTGGCCACCACATGGTCTGCTGACGCTTCCAACAAGTCTCCAACGGTTGGTGGGCTAATAAACTCAAATCTGCATCCCACGTCACGCTCTAGAGACCTCACGGTTCTCTTCTGGCTGCTGCTGTGCATGAGAATGGCAGAGCCTTCTTTCCCTGCACGCCCAGTACGACCAGAACGGTGCACAAAAGTCTCCTGGGTCATTAGGAAGTTCATAGTGGATAACCTGTTAAACAGAAAATGTCAGACATAAACATAAAACGCCATACAAAGAGGATTAAAACTATCTCTACTGAAACTTTTGAAAAACTTACTAGATCTACGTTCGGGATGTCAAGTCCACGATGATGCAACATCAGTGGCAACTAGTACTGTGAACTTCCCTTGGCGGAAACCATTGAGTGTTCTCTCTCTTTGATGCTGAGAGATATCTCCATGAAGTGCCTCGGAAGCTATACTGTTTGACAACGCTAGAGAGACCGTCGTCTGCATCTCTTTTTGTTTGGGTGAAAACAATGGTCTTGCCACCCTTCGCATACACCTTCAAGTTTTTGACAAATTGAAATAATCAAATATAGAGTTCCAAAGAGACCAATGAAATAGTAAAACTATATCAGCTGAGCCATACTGTTATAAGGTCACTTAGAATAGTGCGTTTTGATGTTGATGTGGCTGAGATTGCATAGAGTTTGATCCCTTCCGCGAGCTTCTCATCTTGGTCTCCAACCTACCAATCCAGTAAACAAACAAGCCATTAAGCATCTGAGTCCAACCTTCAGATAACGAGAAGAAACAAGTCTTTTACCAGATCGATATTCAAGGGATTGTCAAGGTACTTCCTCGCCAACTTCTTAACCCAAGTAGGCATAGTGGCCTGAGAAAAGCATGCTCTGTCTCTTCTGCGGGAGATTCTCAAGAATCGACTCCACAGCCTCCTCAAACCCAACAGCAAGCATCTGGTCAGCTTCGTCAAGCACCAAGTACTCAACCTCACCCAACTTGAGACTCCTCCCTTCAATCAAATCAATGATTCTTCCAGGAGTCCCAACAACAACATCAACACCACGAGTCAAAGCATTCTGCTGAATGGTGTAAGAGACACCACCGTACACGCAAACAGTGCTGAGATAAGGCGCAGACTCCTTAATCTCCTTCTCCACTTGCTTAGCCAGCTCTCTGGTAGGCGCGAGGACAAGGAACTTAGCAAGACGACCAGGCCTCCTACTCACAACAAGACAACGAAAACAAAACACTTAGACGAAAAATCACATCAATCTAAACAAAAGGGAGATGTTAAAACTTAAGGCAAGACCTGAACTCAGAGTAGTCTCCAGCTTGTTCAGTGAGACGTTTGATGATAGGGATACCGAAAGCTAAAGTCTTTCCAGTTCCTGTCTTAGCACGAGCTATGATGTCTCGTCCTTGAAGTGCAGGAACCAACACAGCCCTCTTCAGAACAACAACAACAACGCAAAACAGTTATGTCAAATACATATAAAAGGATAAGTCTCTAATAGTTCTTCTCAGATTGAAAGGATAAGACTTTAACCTGAATGGGGAAGAGGTGAGTGATACCACGCTTCTCCAGAGACTCGCCGAGACGCTGAGGCAAGCCGAGTTTCGAGATAGCGAGCTCTTCGGCATCGTCCGAGGAGGAGGAGGAGGAGGAGTCGAGGTCGAATTCGTCGGAAAGGCCGAGGCTTTTGAAAGCTTCCTCGCTGAGAACGGAGTTTGGAGTTGCGACGGCGGAAGGGATGAGGAGAGAGGAGGAAGAGGATGAGTGGATAAGACGAGTTGTACGGAGAGAGAAGGGAGAGAAGAAGGGTTTGTTGAGAGAGAGAGCTAAGCAACTAGACCTCTTCTTGGAGTTGGTTTTGGAGAATTCCAGGTGAGGAGGAACCTGGTAAAGAGATGGAACTCCCACCGTCGACGCCATAGAAGAAGAGGGAAGGAGGAAGAGATAAGGTGAGAGTTTTGTGTTTTGAAAGGCTTTGTAACCTTCCACGCCTATGCTTTGCTTCTCTGCTCGTGCCCTATCTTATTTATGTGTAAACACACTCTCCCAAGTGGCGTAAAATATCAGATATTATGGGCCGGTCTTAGGCTGTATTCAGGCCCATTATATGTACAGGAAACTTAGCATCCTGGCCTTGTATGTGGGATATAGATATTTTTGGAGGGGGTCCGTTAGTTTCATTTAGGGCTGTTCAATATAGCAAAACCGAACCGTACCGAACCGAACCGAACCGAAATAGACAATATGGTTTAGATTTGGTATATACCATACAAACCGTATGGATGTAATTTTCTAAAAACCGTAGGATTTGGATATGGTTTGGTATATAACCGATAAAACCGAATAAACCGAATAAAACCGATCAAAAATAGAAACATGTAAATATGTATATATTTTATAACGATGTATGAAAATCATAAGTCGAAATAGAAACATGTAAATATGTATATATTTGAGTTTTGATTTTAATTATAGATTTGATTATTTTATTGGATGGTATAAACGTTTTTTATTTTTTGTTTTTTTTATTTAAACATAATATTTTTTAATAAATGACTCTGTTGACAACATGACTCTAAAATTCATATAATATGATCACAAAATAAAGAATTATGTTTTTGGTATAAAACCGAATAAACCGAAAACCGACAGTATATAAACCGAACCGAACCGATGTAAATATGGATTTAGAATGGTAGTTGTATTTTACTAACCGAAATACCGAAAAACCGAAAAAACCGAACCGAAACCGAACCGATATTCGGATTGAACACCCATCATTCTCTTACATATTATGTGGGATAAACTTAATTCATGTAAATGTTTTGATTAGTTTGACTCTCTTTGGCATATATAAAAAGAAAAGCCACCTTTGAATCTGAGATGTTTCTCTCTCTTTTCGACCCTTTAAAATACATGACTAAACTAATCGTTTGTTTATTTCACACTTCCACACCTTGGACACAAGTTGTATCACATGAATAGGGTAATTTAATAGAATTGAATGAAATTTAAGTTCAGACCTAAATCCAGTGTTATTGAATTGGATATTTGGAAGACAAAATTTAAATCCACTAAAATACACTGTTATTCAATTTTTTTAGATGTCATTAGGAATTCAGTTAGGATGAATTTTAAGGAATTCAATGAATCTTTTTAACTAAAACAAATCCTACCTTTTTTATCAATACTTTGAAGGAAAACGTGACTTGAAACATTTTTCATCAAAATACTTGTATACTTAAAGTCCATTTCTGATTTCAATTCCAATATTCAATAACACCTCCTAAATGTATGATTTACTGGTGAAGATCTTGAAGCAAAGACATGGAAATGTTTTTTGATCAAAAGAAAAAAAAAGACATGGAATGTTTTAGTTATAAAAAGAAGTCTCTAATTTCCAAGCTTGAGGCGTTGGCTTTGCCGACAAATCATGTTGTATTTTATAATTGTAAGTACATTATCATAAACCGTCTAATGGTATCACTGGATTAGCTTTAGACTTATGATTGAATAATTGATGAAAAATAGATTACTCTAATTAAAAAATTATAGAAAGCCAAATAATTTGACCCAAAATAAATAAATAAAAAAGAAAAGAGAGCGAAATAATTTATTTAGGGGTTGAAGTTCACAGGCTGGATTGGATGGACGGACGTTGAATCTAAAAATCTTCAGAGACTATAATTAAAAAAAAAAATTAAAAAAATCTTTCTTTCTTTTCGAAACGTGCTTTGCTGTGAAACCCATCTCCCAAAGTTTGCTCCTTTCGCAGGGAAGGAAGAAGAAGAAGAAGAAGGAAGGCTTACCAAAACCCTCATCCCAAAATCCACAATAAATCTCCTCTCTCTCTTCCGCAAATTAGGATTCTCTGTTTCTCTTCTTCCTACCTTCCTTCCCGATTACGAATCGTATCTCTCAATTCTGGGTTTGCGTCATTTCCCCCATTCTCGATTCATACTTGCTCTAAAGTTTCAAACTTTATCATATTGGGTTCCTGTTCTGCTTTCAAAAAGGTTTCAACTTTCTTTAGGTATAGGCTTTTCTTTCTTGCATTTGCTTGATTACATTAGTTTGGTAAAGTTTTGTTCATTTATTTGCAGAAAATGGCTGATTCGATACCGTTTTATCTCAACATCGTGGCGTTTCTATGCACTGTGGGAGCCATTGCATTGGCGATATTCCACATCTACAGGCACCTTCTCAACTACACGGAGCCCACTTATCAGAGATACATCGTCCGCATCATCTTCATGGTCCCGGTTAGCTTTCTCCTCACCATCTCTCTCTCTATAAACCTTTCTCTTGACATTGTTGTTTTAGTTCTCTCACATGTTGTATTCACCTCCCTGCTGCCAGGTTTACGCCTTCATGTCATTCTTGTCCCTTGTGCTACCTACAAGCTCCATTTATTTTGATTCCATACGAGAAGTGTGAGTGTTTGTTTCTAAGTTTCTGATCCTGCTGCCTAATGTGTTTCCTCTAATCCTTTGAGCCTTGTGAGTGTATACAAATGTTATTTGTGACTCTAATGGCTAACTTTTTTTGGTGGTTTTCAGTTATGAGGCTTGGGTCATTTACAATTTCCTATCGCTCTGTTTGGCATGGGTTGGAGGTCCAGGAGCAGTTGTGCTTAGTTTAAGCGGTCGCTCTCTCAAACCATCCTGGTGTCTCATGACTTGTTGCTTCCCACCTTTAACTTTGGATGGGTTAGTAGTTTACTTAACCAAAACCCAACTTCTTTCTACTCATTAAGATTAGGCAGTAGTTAGTTACATAGCCTTATGAGTGTTTGTCACTAAAGACAAATATTAGTTTACACATACATTGAATTATTCTGTTTGTATGCAGGCGTTTTATTCGACGTTGCAAGCAAGGTTGTCTGCAGTTTGTAATTCTAAAACCTATCCTGGTGGCTGTCACACTTGTGCTTTATGCAAAAGGGAAGTACAAGGATGGAAACTTTAACCCTGATCAAGCATATCTCTATCTTACCATTATCTACACCATATCCTACACAGTTGCTTTGTACGCCCTTGTGCTATTCTACATGGCGTGCAGAGATCTCCTTCAGCCATTCAATCCAGTCCCAAAGTTTGTCATCATTAAGTCCGTTGTCTTTCTAACCTATTGGCAGGTAAAAAAAACTTTAATAAGAGTATTAGACATCATCAACTCTTATCTTCCAACAACTCTTGACCTCCTTCTTCTTCCTTTTTGAAACAGGGTGTTCTTGTTTTTCTTGCTGCAAAATCTGGATTCATACAAACCGCTGAGGAGGCAGCTCATTTTCAGAATTTCATTATATGCGTGGAGATGCTTATCGCTGCAGCGTGCCACTTCTATGCTTTTCCATACAAGGAGTACGCCGGTGCCAATGTTGGTGGAGCCGGCAGCTTCTCAGGGAGCCTTTCACATGCTGTGAAACTAAACGACTTCTACCATGACACTGTTCACCAGGTAAAACTGATTTTTTTCTAACCATTTTGGCTTTTTCCTGATGATTGATTGGTTGTTAATGCAGTTTGCTCCCACTTATCACGATTATGTACTCTATAACCATACTGATAGTGGAGACGAGGGGACAAAGAAGTACCGGTCGAGGACTTTTGTGCCGACTGGGCAAGAGATGGAGGCGATGAGGAAGAACCAGACTGTGTATGCAAACAAGATAGATGGTGTTTCGGTGGTCTCGAGTAGTGTATCTTCTTCGGTGGGAAGCTCACCGAAAAGCTCCAGCGTAACACCTGAGGCTGCTGTGAACTCTTCGTTGCTTGTTGATGATGCCTCGGATTCTCTTGATACGATGTATGATATGTCGCTCATCGACATTGATATATCTAGTTTCCCCAGCAATGTCCCCTCAGCAAGTGAAAGTGGGTCCTAGATAGGAGCAGAAAAAGGAAGATTGTTGTAGAAAGCACCGTTTCAAAGGGTACAAAAACGTGGTCCTGATAGTTGGGTTCGGATGAATCTTCTGAGGTGTGTTCTTAGTTGGAAGGTGTTAGTAGGAAACTTGAGGATAAATGAAAAAGCTTCTAAACCCGTTTTGCGTTGAGCTCTTGTTGTAGCTTTGTGTGATGAGTCTTCTACTAAGCATGTATCTTGTCCTTGCCTGCTGTGTAGATATACTAGGGCTTGAGACTGTTTCTCAAGCTTGTGTATTGTTTCGCAGCTAGAAACATTCTTCGAATATACATGTAACTAGAATGAGTTTGGAGAATCTTTAAAAGTCTACATGTTGTGTGTTCTTGGCATCAATTTCTTAAATAGGCTATGGAGCAGATGTGGAACTTGTGTACCGAACTTACACTTGTGAAATTGCAAACTTTTTTTTTGCGACATTGCATAAGAGATGTAAGTTAGGCATCTAAATTGGATAAGAGATGTCTTGTTAGGCATATCCTTTCTATAGTATAATGCCCCGATGTCACATCTTCACATACCTAACTTACACTTGACAGCTTTGCACCACCAACACCAAACATAAACTATTTATTATGCCTTTGGTGTATCTTGTGTGACCACAAAAAGTTGATAGGAGTATATCAAAATAAGTATTTGTATAGTATATTTTTTTTATGAGCACATCTTTTTAAATTGTCACTCACTCTTTTATAAAAAGTAATCTACAAGAAAAGAGGGTATTCTCTTAAGTTCTTTGAACAATTGTCTTGGATTATACGGTGTTATTTTTTTCACGATTTGAAAATGTCTTCTGATTCAATGAATGTGTGTCTTTTAAGCTATAGTAATAATTAGTTTTATTGTTTTCGATAAAGTGACCTCATAAACGGAGTAGTTTCGATTCATAACCCACTAAACAAATACTCTACATTCATTCATTCATTCTCGAAACAAATGGTTTCATTCACTGCTTTTACTTTGATGTTAGTTAGTTAATACTTAATGGAATGTTGTTGGTCATAGGGGAAGACGTTAAATTAAAGTCTCACCAGATTTTTGGATGGATTAACGAGGACAAAAGACTTAGCGAGATACTCACATATGTTTGCGCCAATAAGAACACAGTGCGTAACACATGATAAAAGCAAAAATGCTTCTAGTATTTATTTAAGAGAGAAGGAGACCACTAACGCACGCTTTTATAACCAAAAAGCTTCGAACATAACGCGACTGCGTTAGCGACAAAGACAGAGCGTTTAGGGATCTCTATAAAGTATAAACCCTTTGCTTTAATAAGGGCTCCATATTTTCCAAACTTGGAAACATAAAGATCCCTAAAAAGAAAAGAAAAAAAACCCCATTTCTCAGCCTCCACTGAATATGAGTGAGAAGCTCGTTTTCAGAAGCAACGGTGGCGGCGGCGACCGTTACTGCCATGGAGAGTATCTGGAGAAGAGACAGCTGTTCCTCAGGAGCTACCAGTTCTCCAGGAAACAGAGCTTCAGGGAGAAGGTTACTAGATCTGTTAGGAGAGTGAAGAGGTTCGTGTGGACACAGCTGAGATCAACGAGGAAGTTGAAACGCGTTTTCTGGTCTCGACTCAGATCGGCGTTTTTCTTCCGCCGCAGACGCTTTTTCCGTCTCCTTCATTTACACCAAGACGAACCTTCTTACAACTGCTTCTGAAAAGGTTTTAGAGAGATTTGGGAAACGTTCGAGTCAGTGTGTGTTTAGTTCCCGTCTTTGATTATGTTTTTGCTTTTTGCTCAAATTAAATCATTGTATAATCTCCGTTAATCAGATGATTAGTAAGCTTAATTGAAGTTTTAGAATTATCATTTTTTCTCTCTTTAATTAAATTTGGTTACTGGAAGAGGCAATTCCTCTCGTGCCTCTATATCTCATTCATCAATCTCTATTATACAGTTTTCTTCTTTTAATTTTATATGTCTAACGAAAAATCATAAAATTAAATCGGAAACGTGAATATTTTTTATTTGTTTTACAGAATTTGATAAAAATATTTCAAAAATAAAAAAAAGCTGTTTTTTTTATATTTTCACGAAAATCATTAAAATAAAGTTTAAAAATGGTTTTAAAATATTTTTTTTCAAATTTGAAAAGTATAGAAATTAAATACTTACTCATGGGTTCACTAATCCATTGAGAGGGGATTAGGGTTTAGTTTTGAAGAGAGGGAATATTTGATTAGGGATTTAGTGTTTTGATCAAAATAGAATTATGAAAAAGGGGTATAGAAAACTAAGGGAGACCATAAGAGATTGTGTGTAGAGAAATAGGGGTACATGAAAAGTTGACTCTTACTGGAATGGGAAGGTCAACTGAAGGTTTATTGTGTCAATGTGTACGGAGAGAATAATGCAAGAAACGTGAGAACTTGGCGTTGCATTACAGCACAGTTTTAAGACACGAAGTCAGAGAGTGGTTCCTCTTTGCGTGTCCCTTGGTCAACTTGTTCAAAGCCGGCGTCTTCTTTCTAATGGGCCTAAGACTTAGGCAAAATATAACAACATTTGGCCCATAGTATTTAGCGAAAATGTAACTGGGTCTCTCACATGTGGCCCAACTATTGAATCCCAAACATCTCATGACAAATTTTTGTGATGTTGCTTTTTCTGTTAGTATGTACTATATGTAGTAACCACTTTGTTGCACTAACCTCCTTCTTCAGAACGTTTTATTGAAGCTAATACAAAAATAATTATAAGAAAATAAACCTTTGAGACTTTTGTCTTTCTCATATCATCCTCCCTTCTATTCATGTGTTCCAAATGATTAGTTAGTGGCTTCTCTTCTCTTTAATCTATTAGTTAAGATATAAAACTTCTTAAGATTTAATCATTGCACATGGCTCTCTATTTTCCTATTCACTATAACACCAATTCTTTATATTTTTCTCTCTTTTCTTTTGGTATGTGACAGCCAAAGGTAGACACATAGGTCAAATACATGACAGCTGCATGCAGTCACTCTCTGACTTGTGTGGTTAAACAAGAACTGAACAAAATTCAGAAGATTTGGGGATTTGTAGTTTTTAATAAATACAAAATAAACATTATAGCCATGTGCTTTCAGAATCTTTCCCTCACTCTCTTTTTATCATTTAATGGAACCCATTAGTTTCTCTCATCAATAATCATCAAACTGTTCTTTGTTTGTTACTAAACTGTTTCTTCTTTTCTTAGTTTTAGAGGTACTTTCAAACTACTTCATCAACAAAATCTTTGAAAAACGTCATTTCCCCTTGTTTTGTATCTTCCAGACAACAACAATAAGATCAAGATGCTGCGGATTCTTGGTAAGTACCGGTCAAGATCATCGTGCCAGTACCAAAAGCTAAGTCATCATCACGAGAAGGTCACGAAAAGACCTAACTTGGGGAAGAAGCTCGAGGGTAGGACAAAAGGGTTTAGACTAAACCGACCAAGGAGGCTGGTTCTTAAGGCATTGGTTTTACCAAGAAGGATCTTGAGCATTTACGCGCGCATGACAGATAAAATGAACACAGAAGGTTTCTATCCCAATCTCATTCTCTCTTCTCACTGGGGCTTCCCTATTGTATCAGAGAAGAAGCTCATATTTTGACCTTTGTGACTTCATATAAACAAAGAGAGATCCAAAACAGATGAATAATGAAACTGTAACCAAATGCTATATGTATACATATAATGTAAAACCAAATGCTACTTTTGATCGTATATGTTTGCTTCTGTTTTCTAATAATAAAACGACTTTACATTGCTCATGTTTGGTCCACAAGCTACAGATATAGATAGTTCCCCACATTATCTTCGATCCATTTTACACAAATCTCATACTAGTAAGCCAAGTGTGTATCAAACTGATCTTTGTACTGAGCGTATGTATATCCTCCCTTTTTGAATATATACTTTTTGAAAATTTCACACACTCAATAGTCAATACTCAAGAGAGCTTAGTCTCTTTAAGACATCCGATGTGCCATGTTAAATGCAATGCTAGTAACTAGAAATCGAGTTCCAAGTACATTATATAGCAGTACTTTGTCTGTGATTAGTCGTTGACAATGCACGAGATATACTAGTGAACCCACTAAAAGACTTTATTTAATATAATTGCTGGAGATTAAGCGTGACAGATAAAGCATCAATTAAGGGAGAGCAAAAAGGTAAGAAGAGAGATTAGCATGATAAAGGAGATGACCACTTTACAGAACATAAAACACTTTACAAAACAGAATGTGATGATTTATGACAAACACCTAATTTTTTTATATGTGCTATAGTGAGAAGCAACACATTTAAATATTGAAGCTTTCTGTAAAGTAACACTTTGAGAGAACCAAAAAGTATCACTATAAAGCTGTAAAGGGGTTGGTGAAAGCCAGTCTTGTAGAGAAGCTGATGTGACAAGAAGAAGGTTGTATGAGGAGTTTTGTGTGTAAGAAGATGTGGTGGGTTGTACATCGAAGGACGAACAAGAAGAACTTACACCGCGACTGTGAGGTACATGTTGCAAGAACCTGAGGTTGAGATTTATATATTTTCAATGTTAGACATGGAAATTTCTAAACAAAAACTGTTGTAACTTCAACAGAACAAGAAGATATGTGACTTGGGGAAAGACTTGGAGGAGATACTAAAGGGGAGGCTAGAGACCATAGAGGAGGAACCAGAAGCAGAAGAGCGAGAGCGGTTAGGAGAATCATCACAGAAGCCAATGTTGGTTAAGGCTAAGATGAAAGTGGAGAACGGCAAGGCAATAGTAAAAGCAAAAGTTAAAAGTGGGAAAGTGTTTTACATGTTGTGTGTTATTGGTTTAGCCTCTAAACGTGGTTTCAATGATCTTGTTCTTCACTAAAATTCCTCTCAACTCCTAATTTTCTTCTTTGTATTCTTGATCTTTTGTTTTCTTTACTTGACTGTGGATGTATATAAATCTATAAGTGTGTATTTATATCTGCTATACTTGTGTAATGCAGTTTTATGTTGGTCTTTGTTTCGTTTCTTTATTTCTCTGGTAGAGTATTCTTTTATGTAGCTGATCTATACATAATATTTGGTGCAACTCAATAGTCAAGCCTAGGATTTGATTTGTTGTCTTATTACTATAAGAGCTATATACGTAAAAGATACGACTGTAACTAGTATTAAGTATTAACAAAGGACTCCTCTCTATTCTGTATATTGTACTCATTATACTCGATCATAGTCTATCCGACCCAAAATTAGCATATTAATACTTGTTCAAACATTCCCTGATGAATAATAAAAAAATGCTGACATCTTGAGAGGACGTATCAATATCCACATCAAATATATTAAAAAGTCATAATATATAAGAGAAATGAACTGATTCACTTGTCACCAATTTTTATGTTTGAAGACCATCTAAACCGACCATGATCACCACATGTTTTTTTTTTTGACTAAAGGCTTACCACGAGTATTCTTGTCACACTTACTAAATGAAAAGAAAAATTGAAGTCACGAATCAACCATGCATCAACTAATCACCACGAGGCTTATACCGGTTTAGTATTAACTTCCAAAACTCATGAACTTCTGAGTTTCTCACATAGTATATAAGTTTGTTTTTTAATAGTATAGATAATTGATATGAATGATGATGATTCCAATAGTAGCTAGTACGAGATCTCTTTGCCTAATTATAGCTCCCTTTCTTTTCCTATTTCTTACGGTTCTTGCCTCCACCGAGCCACCTCCGACGGCTCCCATATTGAGACAAGACAACCAAAGCAGCGACCTAGTCTCTGCCATTGCCGACATGGTTA
This sequence comes from Raphanus raphanistrum subsp. raphanistrum, assembly GCA_019706035.1. Classification (NCBI taxonomy): domain Eukaryota; kingdom Viridiplantae; phylum Streptophyta; class Magnoliopsida; order Brassicales; family Brassicaceae; genus Raphanus; species Raphanus raphanistrum. The sequence goes on from CM033983.1 coordinate 20,926,282, forward strand.
GGGAATCTTATAACGGTTTCGGCACCCTACTCCTTCTCCATGCCCTGAACGATACAAATTTCTACAAGAACCAAGAGATTACTTTCTTGATGCCCAGCGACGACCATCTTTCTCAAGCAGACATGAGCCAAGAGAGTCTTGAGACATTTATACTAAGACATACGATCCCTGCGTGGCTTATGATCAACCACATGCTTCGTTTCCCAAACAAAACTCTTGTTCCTTGTAGCATCCCTGATAGAATGTTCATTATCACAAAATCTGGTAGGTCGGGGGGACTGTATGTGAACAATGCGAGGATCGTTTCACCGAATATTTGTCGGAACTCTCGCGTAGCTTGCCATGGAGTCAGCAACGTTATTACATTCAACGAAGACTCCTTTTCAAAAGCAATGTTATCATCAGTTCGTGAAAGAATCACATCGTCTAGGCACTGAAACTCTCTCTGTCTTTACCAATTATACCACACAAATTTGAAAGGTGTCGGGGGTATCTTAAGTCATAAAGAAAAAGGTTGTAGATTTCTCAAAGTCATGTTGTTTGCAAATTTATATTTCCAAAGAAAATGGGTGAATCACTTTTCCTAAATCATTCAACCAACCAGTGGTCCAATACATTAAAATGATATCTCCAAATCATTAATTCATTTCCCTGAGTTAGTTTAAACAAAACTGTCCACTTGTTGTTTTCTCAAACATTTTCCCAATTCACCACATAATACGATTATTTCATATGATTAAATAGAATATTTATATATGATAGAGACTGGTGAAAGTGTGCCTAAACGGCGAAGAGGTATTCTTTTTTCTCAATGCCTTTACTTGAGTGGCTCTATGTGAATTTGAGAGAGAATGGAGACGGGAGAAGAGTTCCGTGGTCTACAAGCTTCGCTGTAGCGGTGTGGTGGGGCTGGAAATGAAGATGTGGGAATGTGTTTGGAGAGAATAAACTTTGGAGGGATAAAGTTGGCTTCTTACGGAACTTAGCTAAGGAAGTGATAGTAGCTAATGAAATTGAGAAAGGACGAGGGAACGTGAGGAATAGAACTGAAATCCTAGTGAAGTGGACTGCTCCTCCAGCAGGTTGGATGAAAATGAACACAGATGGGGCTTCACTTGGTAACCCGGGATCAGCAGCCGTGGGGGGAGTGATGTGATGAAGGCGAGTGGTGTGGGGGTTTTGCTGTTACCATAGGACGATGTGGAGCTTTGTTGGCTGAGTTATGGGGAGTGTATTATGGTCTTGTGGTCGCTTGGGAGAAGGGGATTAGGAGGCTGGAGATAGAAGTAGATTTAAAGGAGGTGTTTAATTTTCTTACGATAGGGATGGGAGGTATGCATCCGTTGTCATTCCTGGTACGACTGTGCCATGGCTTTATTTCGAGGGACTGGTTAGTCCGTTTTGTTCACGTGTATAAGGAAGCTAACCGCTTAGCTGATGGGTTAGCTAACCTTGTTTTTTCTCTTCCTTTTAGCTTTCATAGTTTTGAGACTTTACCTGTTGAGGTTGCTGATGTAATGAAAGAGGATGTTGTTGGACCTCCACGGCCACGACTAACTCTGTGTGTAGACTGAAGTTTTGTTTAGTTTGAATAATAAACGGGAGCAAGCCCGTTTTCCTAAAAAAAAAAACAGTGAAATTATTTTGTTACCACGATAAGTAGTACATACCTTTAAATCTTTAATTAATTGAGAGAAAAAAACCGAACCTAATTAATTAATTAGTAAATTAAACAAAGTCGTTAAGCACGAGATAAGTGGTTAGAAACAGAGAAGATAGAGCCAGCGAAGATTTTTTATGATTGAAAAACAAAAAAGAAACCTAAAGTGTGAAGCGCCGTGGAGGAGACAAAACAGGAGGAGCGTAACAACACAAAATCAAACTCCTTTTTTCCGTCCTAAACCACCAGATCGATCGAGAATCTCTTACGTTCCAAAACCTGAGTCTGGTTAATGCCTGGAAGCCACGGGGAAATTACGGTGGATGATCAGAACGGAGTCGACAACAACGATCACAAGACGACGACGAGAAGGAGGAAGAAGAAGAAGAAGAAGGAGGATGATGAAGGTATTGAGAACGAGAATCAATTAGTAATGCCCTCGATTTCAAAACCCAGGAAGCGATTTATAGACAAATTCAGAAAGAGACCCAAATCACCAAAGCGACCATCTTCTTCTTCTGGGTCGAGTAAAGGAGGATGCTTTTCTTTGAGGAGACGCCGGAGAACAGAGGAGGAGGATGGTTCTCCTTCTTCTCCAGTTTCCGACCCTAACGATGAGAGCTTCACTCATGAGATGCTGCGTGTTATGTTGGAGACTAATGATTTCTGCTCTGATGAGTGTAATCCGCATCGGTGATTTTGTGTTCAGTTTTGATTATTTGGACAAGGGGATGGGGGTGATTCTTGTTATAGATTTTTTTTTTTTTGCTCAATCTGTATAGAACTTTATTTCCTTTATGTTACAGACCAATGACGATGATAATCATCTTCATCATTTTATCAGTATGGTAAGTAATTGTGTATGGAATCTGATTCGTATTGATACGGTTAGGTTACAGTTTTCATTGGATTGAGTTAATTTTTTAGCTTTGTAGGAGATCAAAAGGACAATGGTTAGATTTTTAGATATGTTCATAATAAGTTTGGATGGTAAGATATTATTCAAGAAGTTCAGGTGCTCACGCCTTGGTTTATAGGTCTACAGTTACGACTAGTACCAGGACTGAATGTAGCCAGATTATAGCTGATGGTCTGTTGTGTAGCAGACAACAGCGGGATTCAAGAAATGATGTGTATTTGAATAATAGGAGCTAGTAATCATGGCTATGCTTATATTGGTGACGTTATTGTTGCTGTAATCAAGGAAGCAATCTCAATTGCTCATGTAGGTTCTGACATGTTAAGTTCTTATCATATCAGCAATTTTACAATGTATGTGTCCAAAGAAGAGCAGCAGTTTGAGCAATTGCATTTTAAGGTGATTCTGCTGAATGAGTATGGTAGCTAGTAACTACTTCCCATTTTTAGGTTTATCGGAGCAGAGTCTGTTTGTTTTCATCTGTATACTGTTATTAGTCATAGACTAATTACCAAAGAAGTAGTGTTGTCATTGTTCAGATGATGAAAACAGATTGATGCATATATACTTGCTTAGGCTTCTTTGTTGGATACCCTTAATATAGCAAAATCACTGTAGATTGATGCATATTTGCTTGCTTAGGCTTCTTTGTTGGATAAACATTAATATAGCAAAATCGCTGTTCTGCTCATGTACGTACCTACAAATCTACAATGCTAGCTAGTAGACAGATGACCTGAGCATAGTTTTGGAGGATACAGTAGATCCTAATCACAAAACATTTGTTTTGTCAATTGAAGACTTTTGTCTACTTATCAATTCTATCAAAGTTGGATACTTTATGGGCTGTAGTGGGTAAAAATTGCAAATTGAGTCCAAGTGATGTTAAAGAAAAAAGGAAAAAGAACTTCTGGTCTCTAAAAAAGTATTTCACCCAAAAGTAATAATAAGAAAAACAAAAAAACAAAATGAAAGACAATGTAGAAAAATTAGAATGGTTTATTGTTTGAGAAACTATGAATAAAAATTGAGAGATTAGCTTTACATTTATCACATTTCCAGAAAAATAAAATTTAATTATAATTCAGTTACTATTAAATATTTAATAAAACAATCACAAAAAACTTGTGGTTGATGATGCTCTAAGAGTAACTTGAATGGCAAGTTTCTCAATTTAATTATAATTCAGTTCCATTGCAGACGTTGCTATCTGGTCAGCTCTTACTGGTAATGAATTACTCTCACTATCTTGCTATGATGAGATAGATAAGTCTTTCACTGAAGGTTTTAAAAACGCTCTCTGTTGTATTATATAGGATCCGGCCCTAGACGGGGATGTTTGAGGAAATCCAAAAAGTATCAGAATTTGGTTAGATGGTTCAACAAGATACTGCTTGGTTACGCTGAGCCTCTCAACAAGGTGGCAACATATATAACTGTTAAGGGCTCATGGAAGCCTCTTGTTGCTCTGCTGCACCACCAAGGTACAAGGATCAAGAAGAAGCTTTGAAAGTAGATGGTAAGGTCCGTCTCCGGTTGGCTCCACAGCCAAGCGGTTATCGTTACATGGGAGATAAAGCTGCAGTGCTGAACAATCATTTCGATGGAGCTCTGATCAAGTATTTCGCCGAGCGATATTATACGTTTCAGAGGATTTATCTTGGTAGGAAGAACAGAGCATATGAAGAGGAAGGAAAGCTCTGGCGGGAAGAAACACAGGGACAACAAAGACCCTGACTGCTTTAGAGTCTTTGCCCAAGACTTGATCACTGTCCTATAAATAAGAATGATGCTTCTTTCTAGTTGTTTCCTAATGCTGAATGTGTTGAATCCATTAGATCGTTACTTGTTTAGCATCATCTTCTACGGTTATCCTTGTTTAGGAAAACTAATCCATATAAATGGTAAAAATAATTAGGAATAGTAAGGACTGCACTATTCCTTTGTATTCCTTATTTTAAACATCAAAAGGGAATTAGGTATTAATTTTGAAAATAAAATCATATTGTTGGAAAAGAATGTTTGAAGATTCAATTCTATGTTTCCACACCTACTTTTCAGCTTCGATTATTGAATTCGTTATGTCTCAAATGTAACAACTTACGAACTAACTTCTTAAGACTCGGAAAAGAATGTTTGAAGATTCAATTCTATGTTTCCACACCTACTTTTTAGCTTCGATTATTGAATTCGTTATGTCTCAAATGTAACAACTTACGAACTAACTTCTTTAAGACTCGCATATACTATCTTGAATTCAAAAACGCTGAGAAAACTATTTTAGTAATAAACAAATGTATCATTTAAAGTGACTCCAGATAAAGAATTTAGGAAGCTCTGAATATGTGCTATAACAACTTACCATGCATCAACTTTAAAGATCTTAATTATCCTGTATTCCTATGTAACTTCTTATGAAAATCACAACTTAGTTAGATGGTCGGAAAATCAAATGGTGACCCGCAAGATTCAACGCATGGGATGGAATTTTCCAAAATGATTCAAGATGATATTAACATAATTTATTTTTTAAAGATATTAACATAAAATGAGAATAAGAAAACCCCATTTCGTTTAAGTTATGACGATTGTTTCAAGGGGCTACATTCTTAATGATATAATTTCAAAACATAAAACTGATTCGAACACAATCTTTATTTAAAGAATTTTTATACCATTGGACAAATCAGCAACACAAACATCTTGAAGCATGTTGGACTCTGAAGCTACGGCCACAGCTGAGACAAGCATGGTAACAACAACAACAACAACAAGATGGGTCGCTCTAGACGCCATTAATTATGTTTTAGCTACTGAAAAGAGTTGGTTCTTGGTGAATTTTGAAAATTAAAGAATAAACTAATTAACGAATAGAGAAGCTTTGAAACTTCGTCTACTTATAAAATATTGAGAGGATTTTTAAAGGTTTATTATTAGGAAAATTGTGAAAGGTGGAGTTGGGACTTATTATAGACAAGATTGGATTTTAGGGTCTAAATGTTTGTTAATACTTAGGGCGGTTGTGATTAACAGGGTTTGTTTATTGGATAAAAGAGACATCTGATCTAACATCTACAGTATTATGTTATGTAATTAGTACCGTACGAGGAAGCTCACCTCAAATAACATCTATTAGGTTATGTAATTAGTAGGGCTGGGCGTTCGGGTGCCCATTCGGGTTTCGGTTTAGTCCATTCGGGTTTCGGGTTTTTGGGATCAAAGATTTCAGCTCTATTCGGATATTTCTAAATTTCGGTTCGGGTTCGGTTCGGATCTTTGTGGGTTCGGTTCGGGTTCGGATAATCCATTTAAAATGTTTTTAAATTTTCAAAATTCATTATATACTTTAAATTTTTAAAATCTATAAGAAAGATAATATATTACATATAAATTTTCATAACATATATGTCAAAATACCTTAATTTAACATATAAATTGGTTTTCTTTGAATATTTGGATAAAATTTTCAAAATTCATTATATACTTTAAATTTTTAAAATCTATAAGAAAGATAATATATTACATATAAATTTTCATAACATATATGTCAAAATACCTTAATTTAACATATAAATTGGTTTTCTTTGAATATTTGGATAAAGAATCAATAGATATTTAACTATTTTGGTGTTTTCAGTATACTTAAGCTATTTTAAACATTTACTTTTGACTATTTACATATATTTTCCGAGTATTTTGAAAAACTTAAAGGTATCTTATATATTTTTAATATTTTTAATATACATTATATATAAAAATTATTTATATATTTAAGTATATAAATTTATTTCGGATACATTCGGGTACCCAAAATATTTCGGTTCGGATCGGGTTCGGTTTCGGTTCTTTAAATACCGAAATTTTGAACCCGTTCGGATATTTAATCAATTTCGGTTCGGATTCGGTACTACTTTTTCAGATCGGGTTCGGTTCGGTTTTTCGGGTTCGGATTTTTTGCCCAGCCCTAGTAATTAGTACGGTATTAGGTTGTCTTCCTGGTAATTATCTAAAATTCCATGTCACCAAACTCAAATGATTACTTGCCTAAAAAGAAATATATAGAAAAATGGAGGAGTTGGCTGGTTATTTCGTTTCTCACATAACAGAATCCAAACTGATCGTTCTACCTTAATAACCGAACAGCGGAGATCCACTGAATCACGGTCCGGTTTTCAGAAGATTCATCTGTGTCCGTCTGTCCGGACCATATCGAACCGGTTCTTGAAAAAGGCCGACAAATATCGTCTGTTAAGATGTCACTGTCAAGTGCACAAAATAAAATAAAGGGTCAACTCAACTGCAAATTGATAAGACTTGGGGAATATAATCCTTCTAGAATGTTAAATATCAACCAAGTAACTGCTACCAAGAAAAACTAAGATTAAATAAAATGTACAAATATTAGTATTTATTTATATGTACACACACGTAACACATACGTATAGAGAGGTACGTATGTAGCTACAGTGAGTTAAAGATTGGGATTAAAAGACTCACTCGAAGTCAAGTCTATCTTCAAACTGTTACAAAGACGATTCTTATATTAAAAAAGGAAGATGGTGAGAAATGAGAACAATAAGAGACAAAACTCCAACTGCTTCTGCTTCTGCTTCATTCATCTCTCTCTCTTTATATGTTTCTAACTTTTATCTCCTCTATTCATTTATAGATTCCACAATTCATATATTCTTTTCAAAAACCTCAACCATGGTTGTTAAGGTAAGAACATGCTCATACTACTAATACGAAAATATATTTATTTTTTTCATTCTCATGACACAACGGTTTTGCGCAGAAAGTTGAGATTAAAGTGGACATCAACTGTGGGAAATGCAAAAACTCAATCATGCAGGCTGTCGCAGAGATAGAAGGTATGTTTTCTTTTTAAAAAAAACATACAGTATGTTGCCAAATCAGGAGTCATATGAGAGATGCAGTTTAAGAAGGAGATTGGATTTGGATGCAGGTATTAATCAGGTTGTACTGGATGAAGAGAAGAGCTTGCTCACGGTGGTGGGGACGATGGATCCGATATGCGTTGCAGAAAAGCTTAGGAAGATCGGACAGAAACCAGTAGTAGTCAATATTGGACCACCAAAACCTCCAGAGAAAAAAGAGGAGAAAAAAGAAGACAAAAAAGAACCGAAGCCAGTGTGTTGTAAGCCTTGCCCTCAGCTTTACCCTCAGTTTTACCATCCGCCTTGCCCTCCATACTACAATAACTGTGACATGGTAACAGTTAGTACCTATAGTAGCGGAGGCGGCTGCACCATTATGTGAATCCTTTTTCCAGCCTTCATGTAAAATACTTCGATATGTAGCTAAGACAAAACTTCTTTTATGTTATCATGTGATGAATCTTTGTTATTAGCACCTCTCCTGTTTTTTCTGAACCAACTCTTTATATCATTAAGAAAGACATAGTTTAACATGAGCCTTGCTTATACATCACATCGAGTTCTAACATTAGTAAGCGAATACTACTCATGATCATACCTTCACATGAACCATAAAGATGCAAATGAAGTCCAAACCTGAATAAATTTTCTACCACAGCGAAAGCAGAGTCTTAACAACAATTACTGAAACAGAGAAAAGCAAACAGACTACTTATACAGTCTTGTCACAGCTTGGACCGTGATTTACTTCTTCTTCCTCCCACCACCTCCCTTGGTTTTCTTATTTGCTGCTCCTTTAGCGTTACTCTCCGGGACATCCTAGTCGCATGTAAAAACAGTTCGTAAGTACCAAATGATCGATGTATATCTAGAAACACAAACTAGAGTGCTTTAACGATCACAAGAATCTTAAGAATGGGAGGCTATATAAGATAGTTTCAAGCTCAAACCGTGTGCTAAGCATGAAAGCTAAAAGCCTAAAAAGAACTACAAAAATTGTGGCAATTTGATTTTAAATGTTCACCATGATATTTAGATTCTTGTGCCTATGCCAGCTCCAGCCATTTGAAAAGAGAGATAGGAACCCGGGGCTAGAGGGAACAGCCTAAGGCTAACAATGTTATTGGAGGTGTTCCATCCAAAAGCATTCATAGAGGACACTTTATTGCTGATAGCTGGTTTATACTGCCGGATCAAGCATTTGGTACCCTGTGATCCAGTATATTGAGGAATCACCTCAGAGACAAAACTATGCATATAAAGTTTACCTAGACTGTGTAAAATGCACATAAATTTCAATCCACTTGTGACATTTGTTAATAGTTTGTGGCAGTCAGCACATGAACATGGACACGATGGATTCTAATCACAAGATGCAGCGTATAAGTAGAAGGGAAGGGAGCTTAAGAACTAATAGGTTCAACCGTATATAAAATTATAAGAGACTAACCTTTCTTTTGGCAGGCACAGATGAGCTAGCGACTGGCTTGAAAAATGACTCCAGCCTGTAGAATATTTAAGAAATAAAATGAATGGAAGGGAGGAAGATAGACGCTTAAATTACTACTAATCTGTACAGAAGGTGCCAAACCTTCCCTGGGATGACTTGTTCTTTGCAGATTTGATTTTCTCTACCGCCTATATAATAAAATTAGATCAACCACCACATTTTGTCAGAGGGAATGATTGCACATATATGGAAACAACGAACAGAGTATATGGTAACATACCTTGGTTACCCTATCAATGTTGAATCCATTTTCATTCACCAAAAACTGAACGATACCCTGGCAAAGGAGAATAAGAGAGGTAACTAAGAAAATATCCTGAAGAGATTTAAAGAATTTGTAGCACAGAAAATGGGAAAACTATTTCTTCTACCTCTTCATCTGGAGAGGTCCACTTGATATCAAGCTGCTCTTCATCAGTTAAGACATCAGGTTCTTTAAAAAGTCTACGAGCTTCATTATATGGCCATTCCTCAGGTATCTGATACCTGTTTAAGATACCAAAATGATAGAATTTTTTAACGCTCTGTGGCTAATGTTTCTTGGAACAACAGGTTTAAATGTAAGAAATTCAACAAAGGTGACAGGGCAGATTAATCTAGAATAGACTACAACTGTTTTCAGCATAAGGACACAGGCAAACTGCAACCAACTAGACTAATTAAGAGTTATAATCTTCACTTATATTGGTTGGTATGACCTCCTTATATCATAAATCACATATATCGTCACCAAATCAAAGTACTATTTGATAGTTAAACAAGAGTTAAACCTTTCTTTGTTTATATTTTCGAGGATAGCCTCAATAGATCCATGCTGGCGAATAAGCTTTAGGGCAGTCAGCCCTCCAATACCTGAGGTACAAAATGCATATTAGGTCCCAACCTGAGTTCTACTTTTAACAGATGAAAAAAACACAATGTTGATCTATATCAGCCCCCAGATGAAATATATAAAGAGAGGAGAGAAAAAAAAACTCTAGATACCTCGGATGCTGTCACAATAGTCACATCCGGACAATATGCACAAGTCGATGAACTGATCCATGGTAAGTTGAAGCTCTTCTAAAATCTGAAACAAGATCACAAGATCAGAGATCATCTCATTAACTTGAACAAATCGAAGAGAGGAGAGTGTTGTGTGAGGGGGGGAAACCTTGGCAATGTCAAATTCCATGACAGGGATCTTTCTGGAGCTAGGATCCATCAGGTGGCGAAGAAATTTAGGAGCTCCAAAAGTTAAGGAGTCCATATCTTCAGAAGCCACACCATACACCTAAACAGATAGAAAGCATATCATAAGCAAAAAAATGCAGCTGATCACAGAGACACTGGTCACTTTTAAACTGTCAGTAAAACACCTGAAATGAAAAGAGAGAAAAGAATACAGACCTTTCCTGCTTTGCAAAGTGCAGCACATTGCGCTTCTGCTTCGGAAGTGGCCTGTATGTAAAAAAAAAACGCATCAGTCTCGTTAGAAAATTTAGCCATTTAAATTATTACGAAGGAAAAAACATAAGAGATTTAGGGTCTGGGACCTCAACAACGGGAACCCCCATCAGTTTCAAGAGTCTTTTGCAGTCGTCATTGTGTTGCTTTGTCACCTGGAGAGAGGGATATTAGAAATGTTTCAATGGCTTGATGTGGATGCTATTAAAAACTGAGGAATCCAACATTTAAGATAGAAAAAGAATAGACTATACCTTCACAGTTCGTTTGCTGTACTTCTCAATGTCTTCCTTGTTTCCTGCCTGTCAGCAATAAAGTTATGCCCTTTCAGTTGTAAAAGAAAGTTAGACAAAATTAAACAAGAAAGGGAAAGTAAGAGTGTGACAAACCTCAATTGCACCGGTCAAATCTGCAGTTGCATCAGCTCTCTTGGAGTAACTGAATCAAAAGAATAGATTGGATGAATAAACATAATGAACAGCAGTTAAGAAACGTCAATTCGATAGTAATTTACATACCGTTTCGCTAGTTCTTGCCTCTTTAACTCCGGGGGCTTCCCGTCGAAAACATAGCTATGTGGAAACATTTAGAAACTAGTTCAGCAAACGTACTAGTAAAAGCCAAAAACACACAAACCACAGAGAAGAAAGTAAAAATAATAATGTGGGGAGGGAGGGAGAGGGAAGAAGAAGGGTTACACAGGCTTGATTCCAGCTTCGAGAAGACGAATGGTTCGATTAAACATCCCTTGCAAATGGCTAGACATAAAGAGAGAGATTAACTACTTTCTAAAAGAAAACAAATGCTAAAACAAAACCAAAAGACATTAGACTGTGGAAAGAGAATAGATGATAACCTAGTGACTTCACCAGCTTCATTGGTGAGCATCTCAGTCCCTGTTCTCCCCACCACAATCTGCACTCAATTTATCGATTTTTCAGGAATCACATTTTACTACAGAAAGCTACTCTCTCTCTTTTTTAAGTGATTTTAGTGGCGAAAACAAAAAGGGAAGAAAGAAACGAACAAGGAACTGGTAAATGCTCATGCTTGCATCAACTGCGATTTTTCGACCGAAGTAGCTCTCGAATTTCTGCTCTTTCATTGCGTTTAGGCGCATTGTCCGCCAAAAGCTTCGTTAAACCCTAAAAACAAAAGAAAAAAGATTGAACATTTAGATCGAATTCGCAAATAAAAATTGAAACTTTAGGTTAAATCTTTGGATTCATAGTAAGACCCCATCAGACCTTGATACCCATGGCGATGTACAGCGAGCGAAAGTTTCTGACTCTCTCTCTCTCTTTCTCTCTCAGTCTCTCCGGCGCCGATGAGCTTTGTTTTCCCGCCTCCTCAACACGTGTGGGCTCAATCCACTAAGTCACTCGTTAGCTTTATAAGGGTTGATGTTGCCAGGCCTGTTAACATTAATGAGCTAAATAGGCCCATGGGCTTGATTCGTTGGTTAGTTTCTTCTTTTTTGGTTCGGTGCCAGATTGTTTCAGCTTTCAATTGCTTGCTAAGAGGGTGGTCGAATGATCCAGATGAAATGTTTACAATTAAAATCTGTGTCTGTGGTTCTATTTATATTGTACCAATATTTTCGGTGGCGGAAACAGCTAGTTAAGAGAGTGGTCAAATGACCCGGATGAATTTTTAAAGTTAAAACTTTTACATGTGTTTTTATTATAAAACTAGGAAAATATTGCAATGACCTATGTAATATGTGTCAATTATGAATTTGACCCATCTAAAAGATTTGGCTGAACCGGGCTTCGTAGCCTAGTGGTAATGGAACCTCGGCTGAGGTGCCCGCCACCCAGCTTCGAAACCCGGCCACAGCGATTTAACATCCTTACTGCTGGGGCGCTGGACCCCTTCGGAGGATATTTGGGAAAGTGGCTGCCCAGACACCAGAGATACCAAAAAAAAAAAAAGATTTGGCTGGTTTGGCCACTGAACATTCTGTTAATTTTTTAGTATTATGTTATAAATAATAATAATAATAAATTATATTCTCTTTATATAAACTTGCGATTGTTTTTGACAAGAAAAAAAGAATCACTTTGGTCGAATCGAACCTGAGAACTGATAAACCTTAGATTTCTTAGGGTAAATATTTGAATTAAGAATTTGTTTTCATGTGAATAACATTTAGTTAAAATTTTAAAGCCAAATATATGAATGAGAGAGGGAGCAAACGAAAATGTATTTGAGTTGCCAAAATAATCTATAATATTAAAATTGAAGTATTTTGTTCGAGGTACTTTTATAGTTTTATAATAATATTACAAATTGTGCCATTGTATTTTCTTTAATAACATAAATAAAATGAGAGAATATTCCAAAAGAAATCAAAAATGTATTTTACCAATTTATTTAACATAAAAGTTTCCAAAATCATATACAATTATAATTCGGATAGTAAGAAAATATATATTTAAGAAATTTAAAATACAGTTGACTTTCCTAAACTAATCTACGATTAATGGATAGATAATTTTTTCAATTAATTTTTTTTACAGGTGATAAATTATAAAGGGGAATTTGTGAGATGTACATAAGGGAGGAAAAACTCAAACATATAGCCATTCTACAGTTGCAAACGGTGGATGGGACAATTAGCACACAATCTTGACCAAATTCTCCTTTTAGGCGCGTGTGTTTGATTTTGAAGCTCTAAAACTGAATTTGTAATACTATACTATATAACATATAGTATAGTCGAAAGATTATAACAATTAAGAATATAGCCATACATGGAAAAACGTGTCTGTGTATTATCAAACGCTCGAATTATATACTATTATATATATAATATAGATATAGAATAGATTATTCTAAACATAAAATGTAAATCCTAAACCCTAAACCCAAATCCTAAATCTTAAACCCAAACCTAAACCCTTAACCCAAACCATATGCTCTAAACCCTAAACCCAAATCCTAAATCTTAAACCCAAATCTAAACCCTAAACCCAAACCATATACCCTAAGCCCAAACACTAAACCATAAACCCTAAACCCAAATTCTGAACACTAAACCCAAACCAAAACCCTAAACCCAAACCATATACCCAAACCATGTACCCTAAACCCAAACCCTAATCCTAAACACTAAACCCTAAACTTAAACCATTATCATTACATGACTATGTTATACATACTATGGTATGGAAAACTCGACACACCCACAAACTTTGTATATATGAAATTCTCTAAAATTTCTTTAGAGAAAGAGCTGATGAGTGGCGATGGTGTTGGAAAACAAAATAATGTAACTGATCAAGTAGTGAGTAAGAAGAATCAGAAGGTAGAGAACAAGATACAAAGTGCAAAAGAAGAGAAAAAGAAACGTATTATACTATACTGTAATTTAAAATAGAGTATAATATGATAAACTGAGAGAGAGAGAGAGAAACCCTAAATCTAAACTCAAATCATATAGTATAGGCAAAGACAAATAAACAAACACAAATTCATATATCCTAAACCCAAATCTAAAATTCTAAACCCAAATCATATACCCTAAACCTAAACCCTGAACTATAAACCCTAAATCCAAACTATGAACCCTAAACCCAAACCATATACCCTAAACCCAAACATATACCATAAACCCAAACCATATACCCTAAACCCAAACCCTAATCTTAAACCCTAAACCCTAAACCCAAACTTTTATCCATTACGTGACTATACTATACATATTATGGTATGGAATACTCGACACACCCACAAAATTTGTATATATGAAATTCTTTAAAGTTTCTTTAGAGATAGAGATGATGAGTGGCAACAGTGTTATAGAACAAAACAGTGTAACTGATCAAGTAGTGAGTAAGAAGAATTATGAGGCAGAGAAGGAGATGTAAATTACAAAAGAAGAGAAAAGAAAATTTATCATACTATACTGTAATTTAAAATAGTATGAAATATATGACGTATGATATGGGTATATAGATTATGAAGAAAATTAGAGCAGTTTAACCAATTGGGAGGGTCAAAGTTAATATGATAGTTTGAATATGGAATACTCGACACAACCACATAAACTTTTATTTTTAATATGTACACAGTGTCTAACTAATTGAGAGGGTCAAAGTTAACATAACAACTTGAGAATGTCACCATAAATGTATGTGTTATGACACGAAGGAAAGCTTCTGTTAGAGTTGCGTGCACGGGGAGGAGGAGGAGTGGAGATGATGTAAGAGGAAGAGGAAAAAGAGGAGGAGGAGTGGAGATGATGTTATAGTACATTGTGTTGTACTATTCTATATTTATCAAATGGAATAGTACAACACAACATTTACTGTTCATCTTCTCCATTAGTTCTTACGCATCCTCTGTTTTTAATCCACATATATTGAAGTATTAAAAATGTAAACCCAAACAAATATATGAAAAAACGTGATCGAACATAGTTATTCGATCAGATGATTACACAGCATGCGAAGTATCCCTTTTCAAGAATTTCATAAAACTTATAAATGATCATGAGACAAAAGAAAGAGAATAAAGATCATTCTGAAAAAAAATAGTTTCAGAAGAACAAGATGAAGTGATGAACGATGGAAGCGAGAGTGAAAATGAAATAGTAGAATGAAGGGTATTTTTTGTCTTTATACATATTATACAAAGAATATCATAACCAAGAAGTTGTTATGGTTATAAACTTTTTTTTTTTGTGTTGCTATGTGTATGCAATGCAATTTCCCAAATTATAAACTATAAAAATATGAATCAATTGGATTCCACGTCAATCATCTATTAGTTCAATTAGTTAGTATCCTATTTTAACAGTTTTAAGGGTTTTGAGGTTTTAAAAAAAATTCAAAAAATGGTTTTTAAATGTGGATATTTTTTAAAACACAAAATGAATTACATATCCAATCATCAGATTAACCCGTTTGACCCACTCAGATTTAAAAATGTTGATTTAAATGCAAAAATAATTTAAATAGATAATTTCTTACAAATTTTTTTATAACAAATTTGTACTATTATTTATGAAGTGATTTTGCTTATTTGTCATGTTCTCCATGATTTTAGCTAATTTTGCTTATTTGTCATATTTTTATTAAGTTTAAGCTAATTATCATTGATGTATTATTTGTTTTGAGCTGAGTCACTAAATCATTAATTTAAAATAATAGTCTTGATGAATATTCTATATAAATAAAAACGAATTTTATTTTATTAATATTAAATTTATATGTTATATTAGCTTTTTTTATTTGTCATATTTTTATTAAGTTTTAGACTTTTAGATAGGTTACTAATTTATTATTAGTTTCTAACTATTCACTAATTTATTTTAATGATATAAAGTTTATATGTTATATGCTATATTAAATAACTGATTACAAAATAATATTTTAGAATTATCAAAAAAAGATAATTCTTCTATATATATTCTTTTTTGTGTTTATCTGAAAACAATATTTTTATTATAAAAGTTAAAAAAAATTAAGATACAAAACAATTTATTATTAAATATTAGTCAACCAAAAAATATAAATATATTTTCTAAACTATATCTAAGATATGAGTGCTTTAAAAAAACTTAACACAATAATAAGTATATATTTTGATTAAAAGTATTTGACATATATAAATATTTTGATGTTTGATTTAACTATTTAAAAACATAAATAATAATTTATTATGCTGGTTTTAGATTAATAAGACATAAACTAATAATTATTTATAAGAAATTTATGCCCGCATGTGCGGGCAAAACACCTAGTTAACAAAATATTTATAAAGTTATTACTCGCTCTAGTTCATATTAAATGTTATTTTAATATTTTTTGTAACAAAAAATGTTACTGATTTTATAAATAATTTCATTTTTCTTAAATTCTATTGGTTGAATATGTATTATTAATGAAAACTTAAATGCATTATAATTATTTTTTAATCTATATGAAAAATATCAAAGTAGTAGAACTTTCAATGATAAAGTAAAGAGCGCATCAAAATCTGGGTTTCTATTAAAATACGTGACGTTTTCATTATTCGTGCATGGGAATCGTATGGGGCAGAGAGTAAAAACCAAAGAACGCAACGGTGATGCTACGTGATCTTTTTCTCTAATGACTTTTTATTAATATTCATCGACAACCAATATAATCATTGTGCATAAGCATTTTTATCAGAAACGGTGGTGGTACGTGATCAGCTAAATTATATTTACTCCCTAAGCTCACACCGACACGATTTTATGGAGAACCGTTACATATTAATTACGCCCCACGGAAAATTACAAGGGGATAACGGTGCGCTTCATACATCAAAGTTCACAATTAAATCCTCAAACTTTAACTAAATATCATGTGAACACAAAATAGAGGCTTACTTGGTTAAGGCTTACTTGGTTTGTTATATATCTGCCTTAACCAAGTAAGCCTCTATTTTTACTTTATAACATAAAAATAATAGTTTTGTACTTTTGTTACAAAATAGAGGCTTACTTGGTTAAGGCAGATATATAACAAACCAAAAACACAAAATCATGTGAAAATGAACAATATATCCTCAAGGATTAAAAGTTTAGAACTATTAAAACCAAGAAAGAAAGAAAAAAGAGTTAAATAAAGGTGGAAATGTGAACCAATCTCAAAGATTGGAGCTGATACGCAAATAAATTAAAACAAAGGTCCTTACAAAAATAAAAAGAAACAGAGCTGAGTGGAGGATAGCACCGTAGCGTCTGGGGGTGTTTGTTTTGTAATGGCGTAACATGTGCATCGGGTTCATAGATCGCCCCACCACTTTCTTTCTCGTTATCTCTCATCCATATAGTTTTCAAATCGATTATACAATAAGACATTTATCATTATTATTATGTTTTTCACCCATGAACTATGGCATTTTCTTAGTTAGTCAAAGAGTTTTTGATTTTTTTGGCCTACAATAATTAAAATTTTCCAGTTAAGAGATCTGTTTTCATGTGAAGGATATTTTGATGTAAAGAAAATAATGTGCCACTCTTTGACAAAATAGGGTAAATGTCTATTAATTTAACATCCTTGGTTACTTCAGACTCAATCAAAACAATGATATTATGTTTGAATTCTTAAAGAATGTTTTCAATAATATAAATGAGTTAACGGCGTTACATGATTACCAATTCCGTAATTATCGCTCATGATTCTGTAGTGCTTCTTGAGAACCATTAAGACAGATAGACAAGGTAGGTCTGAAGGAAAAAAGTCTCCAACGCGTGATTTAGAAAATAAAACCATAAATGAAAGTTATTAAGCCTACTTATCTTACTTATGTGGTTTCATGTTTTGTTTGATGTTTTCAAGTATGAACCAACATATAGTAAACAAAAAGATGGTCTTCCTGTCTTAATACTTTGTGCAGAAAAAAAATTATTATTTACTCTTTTAACTTTTGTATTAATATAAGCAATTAATTAAGAAAACCAAGGTAATGAGATTCCAAACGTGAATCCAGCCATTAAATGTTTTCTTGTAATATTTTAAAAAGACAGTCTTCTTCACTGACTTCTCCACTCTTCTGTTCTGGTCTGTCTCTTTCTTCCTCTTACTCATTATAAGTTAAAACAGAGATCTACTCTTTCACTAACACATGCAAGTTCCTGCATTTGTCCTAACTTCTTTTTTCTACTATAAGCATTTGCGATTATTGTAAAAAAAAAGAGTAAGAGACATGAATAAGCTTTTCTTGTTAGGGGTTGTGGTGACAGGACTGGTTCTAGGGACTAAGGCAAATGAGTATCTAGAGTTCAATGTCACCTGAGTTAGATCGCATTGAGGAATTAGAGTATGGTTTCTCCAAATCTAGCTCTAACTTTAACCCATTAATGGTGAGCCTCACACTTATCAGAGGAGCTGGTGCCAAAGGAGCTGGTACTCTCTCTCTCTCTCTAATTTACTTCAATTCATTTACAAAAAAGTGTTTTTATGTTTGTTTATCATATACTTAGTCCAAAGACATTCTAAGATTTAAGTAGAGTTTATTACAGAAATCTAATATAGACATCACTCATGTGTCTATAATAGATGCATTTTTACAGTAGATTAATTTCTGATTCTGTAACGTGAGTCACATTATGTATGTGCATCTGAAATATAGATACAAAACTAAAACAGAAGAGTGTTTTGAACCTAAGATCTGAAATTTTGTTTGTGTGTGTGTATAAATACAGTATGTTTGGATGGAACATTGCCTGGATATCACTTACACCGTGGACATGGATCCGGAGCAAATAGCTGGCTAATTCAACTAGAGGTTTAGCATTAGAAAGATTTTGTTTTATTGCACATTAGATAAAACATTATAGTTTATAAAGCCTTTTGATGGAAATTAAAAAAATGTGTGGAAAAAAGGGAGGAGGATGGTGTGACAACATAAGGAACTGTGTATACCGAAAGAAGAGTCGTCGTGGTTCCTCTAACTATATGGAGAAACAGATTCAGTTTACAGGAATACTTAGCGATAAAGCTCAAGAAAATCCAGGTCTCTTTCTTTTTTCTTTTGTCTTCAGTGAAGAAACAACTAGCACTATTTTTGTCCTAACCTATTTCTTGTTCATTCAGATTTTTTCAACTGGAATAGAGTCAAGCTTCGTTACTGCGATGGTGGTTCCTTTAGTGGTGATAGCCAGAACAGGGTTTGTTTCAAGAAACATATAAACTTTGTCTTTGAGAGATCACACTACATTTCATTATTTTTAAAATTTAACATATATTTTTTTTTTGCAGGCTGCACGGCTTCAGTTTAGAGGAGAACGGATATGGAGAGCAGCAATGGACGATTTGAAATCAAAGGGAATGCGATATGCCAAACAGGTATATGTTTTTTTTCACTTTCTCCATCCTTTGCTCCTCTATTATTGTCTTGCCTCTTTACGTTGATCAAACTTTAACTTGCTTAATACTCTTCAGGCACTTCTATCTGGATGCTCTGCTGGTGGTTTAGCAGTGATCTTAAGATGTGATGAATTCAGAAACTTGTTTCCAGGATCTACCAGAATCAAGTGCTTAAGCGATGCAGGCTTGTTCTTGGACACGTAAGTTACTTCGTCTTTTTTTTTCTTCTCATTGTCAGCTTTGTATATCCGTTGTTGAACCAGCTTGTTTTTTTCTGTGGTTGGTTAAAAGGCCTGATGTGTCCGGTGGCCACACCATTAGGAAGCTATATAACGGCGTTGTGCAGTTACAGGGAGTGAGGAACAATCTGCCACATATGTGCACTAACCATCTCAATCCAACTTCTGTATACTCTTCCTCCTTTAAGCCAATCACTTTTTTTTTTGTATTATAAGCTCAAACGCATAAACTTTTCTATATTTGATATGTGACAGTGTTTCTTCCCTCAAAACTTGATCAGTCAGATGAAAACCCCTCTTTTTATTGTCAATGCAGCATATGATATTTGGCAGGTAACGTTTCTTTTTCTTAATTCAAGATTGAAACTCATTATGTTTTAATGCTAACTGAGACTGATTTGTTTTTTTTTAAAACAGATTCAAAGCAGTATAGCTCCACCAAGTGCAGACCCTCATGGGTATTGGCATGAATGCAGATTAAACCATGGAAGATGCAATGCAGCACAGCTCCGGTTCTTGCAAGGTTCTAATATTCATCTAATGATACATATCTTCTTGTAATGTGAAAACGACCTGACTAGAGACCACTCTTATGTTTGTTATTTTAACAACAGGGTTTAGAAATCAAATGCTGAGAGCTGTAACGGGATTCTCAAAGTCAAGAAAGAACGGTTTGTTTATAAACTCTTGTTTTGCTCATTGCCAAACCGAAAGACAAGACACTTGGTTCGCTGATGATTCTCCTGTTATCCATAAAAAGGTTAGCAGCACTTCATGTGCCTTGCATGTTCATTACGTTTTTTGTAATAATAATTGATTTGATAAAAAAAAACTGAGTGTAGGCGGTGGCGATAGCGGTTGGAGATTGGTATTTTGATAGAGCAGAAGTGAAGCTGATAGATTGTCCGTACCCGTGTGATAGGAGCTGCCACAATCTTGTCTTCAGATGATTGAAATGAATGATCTTCTCATATTTTTTTTTTCTTCATATAAACAAAGTTAAAGTGAAAAGAAAAAAAAAGTTTCATTTCTTTTATATGTCAGTGTTCTTGTAGAATTGTATCCTTTCGTACGTACCAATTCTTCAGTGGGGAAAAAAGGTTTTCCTCTTTTCTTAAGCAGTTTGAAATATATAATGAAGGCCTTTCCTTTTATATCAATGGTTCTGACTAGCCAATGTGGTTTTGGTTAGAATAGGCATGTGGTTTCGGTTAACACGGCCGGTTTTAGATACAGGCGGCCTTGGGCCTGGCCACTGGGTTAGTGAGTCTTATGGACTTGGGCCTAGCCACTGGGTTGGTGAGTCTTATGGACTTGGGCCTTGCTACCGGAAGTTCAATTACCAACCTATCTTTCAACTGATACCTTTTCTTTCACTTGTGGACATGGGCAGTATGTCTAAATAATATCACCTGATCTCTGCTTTAACACCGGTTCACCGAGCCGGCCGTTTCCTTTTATGTATCATACTTTCCCAGAAGTACTTTCTTGTGGTTTCCTACAATTCCCTCCGTATGTATCCATATCATATTTTATTGTGTCAAATGAACTGGAGATGATGTGCCTTAGGGCCATCCGGTTCACCATATGTTTAACTGAATATGTTATCTGATGTTTATGAGATTCACACAGTCTTTTCAGTGATCACTGATGAAGGTAGAGTTGTTTGTTTGCTTGACTATTTAGTTAATTCTAATTTTTTTTCTGGGCTGTTCAGCCCCCTCTCAAAACCCATTTGTTTGGGTGTATCAACATCGTTTATGACTATGTCAACTTTGTTGAAACTATTTTTTTGGACAAATGTTTTTTTTGTCAATATTCCGGCGGTTTTTCCAGGCAGTTGTCGGAGTGACCGGAGTTTGAAATCATTAGATTTTTGTTATAAATACTATGTGATTGTGTATCATATGTCAAAAAAACAAATTGGATTGTATGATAAATGTTGGTCCAAAATCATTGAATTGGAAAACTTGTAAAACTTAACAATTTGACTATGTTTAAAAATTAGTAAATGTTCTACATAAAAATAAGAGTTGAGAAAGCTTTTGTTTATATAAGGAGAAGTAAAATGATTCATGGCCATATAATTATACTATGGTATATTGGTGAAAAGTTATAATCGATTAAAATATGTTTGCACATTAAACCGAGTTGACCAAATTAAATTTGGAATAAACTGCTTTGAAATTAAAAATTAATTTGATAAATAGACAACTAGTCTAGTACCCTAATAATTCTTTGGGTCAAATTCAAATTAATTTTATGATTCAAAAATATCTTTGCCTTGATTGTAAAAGATGTTACCATTGACTCTCATAACCATCGATTGAAATTTAAGTATTTGAGTTAATGTGTACGTTTTATTTTCAAGTTTTTGCTTTGGAACAAAGCATATAAGAAGCACTTCTCCATACAGATTGATAGACAAGCAACACAACAACAAAAAGAGTCTCCCATGTTGATCAGTTATGTTTTTATTTATTTTTTTTCAAATTTGTGTCTGAGAATACAATACAAAATTAAGATTCGATAGATTCTGTTTTCGGTGATGGTAAACAGAAATAATACTGGAATTGTATCCTGAGAATCTGAGCGTTATAAGATCGTCACAGTATGGAGTATTTAAAGATTTAAAGAAACATATTAATCATTTCGACTCTACAATTCTTGTTTAATCTTATATTTCGGTATTGTAGTTTTGAGTTTTATTCTTATTATTTTTATGAATATCAGTTGTTTTCCATTGTAATGTAAGAAGGTTCATATACTTTCGTTTCAGAAATACAAGTAAAGATTATCCAAATACTTCTCTTCTCGCACCAACGTTCCTATCTTACGTTTTAGTGTATTCTTTATTGTTCATCTCACCGTCGAGCATGGTTTTGGTTGTAACCACTTAAACTTTTGAACTAAAGGGTTTATATTTAGTTCAGAATACTCAGTAATTTGGTTTATAATCACAATTCTGACCCAAGTGGGTGAGACAAAAATGCGAAGGTCAAAGGCCATACAAACAATATAAGGCCTATAAAATCTCATATTCCGCTTGTTCACATACATTTTTGGAAATCGTTCAAGAATTCAAAGTTAGATTTTGGTTATTCTACTGCAACCAAAAGAAAAATACGTAGAACTTTATGTTACTAAGTTTTAGAAAGAAAAAAGTTAGCTGGATCTTTGATCATTGTTTTCACAGGATATGTATGTCAATCATTTTATTATACATGGATTGTGTCAATCATTTTATTATACATGGAATAATAATCTCACGTTTTAAATATTAAATTTTCTTGACTGGTTGATAATGCAACTTTATAGTATTGCCCCATGTATTGCCTTGACACCCCCACATCGTTGTCTTTATAAGTAAGCTAGTTTTTTTCTTACGTTATCGTTATCTCCTTATGAAACGACAACGATCCTTTCGAAAGATCTGATACAAAAGGACACCATACATATACATCTCCTATATATTAATAGAAGATATTTTAAAAATTATAATATGTAATTTGTATTAATTAAAAAGTGTTCTACTGAGTTGTCACGTAATTAAAATGTTAATTTTACTTACATGGCAGCTTAAGAATCAATCAAAAATTTTGTTAATTCAAAATTAAATTATTAGAGAATATTATATTATATAGTATATCTAGTATAAACTATTCATTTATCAAATTAAAATTTATTATCTATTTTTTCTTAAATAAAATCTACGTAATTACATAATGTGATTGATATATATATAACAATTAATTAATTTTAAATAATAAAGATTTACTAACAATCTATATACTTTCTATCACTTTGTTTAATTATTTCTTATTAAAATAAATCACACAATTACATTAATCATATAATAAAAATTTAGATTTTTTTGTATATGTTGTATTTTGAATTTTTCAAAACGAATACAAATTACTAAAAATGTTAAAAGTCTAATATAAACTGTTGTGATCAAAGTTTATTTTTTCTATGATAAAATACAATTATTATAAAACTATATGAATAAAATAATTTTATTTTAATAGGTGTTTATGTTAATATATATATATATATTTCATATCGTTTAAATTAAACTATATATCATATGAAAATACATACTTATATTTTGATATTTGCATTGAACATATATTGAAAATTTAATATTTTAATTTTTAAATCTTTATTTTTTTCTAAAAATAATTATAAATTATTGAAACCACTAAATGTCTCACATTGAAACAAAATCCTTGGCGTAAATTTTGTTACACAAATATATAAATAATCATAAAATCATATGAGTAGAAACCTCATTTAATAATATATATATTAAAAAGTATACTATATATCTATGTTAGTATCATTTAAATGAGGTTAAATCCGAGTCTATTAAAGATATAGACCTAATCCTCTGGGTAGGAGGTGCAGCCCACGACAGACCTTCTTCCGGGTTTTTATACAGACGTATCCACAGCCGTGGTGAGTAGGAAAATGTGTCTTAGTTTCCGCAGCAGGAGGATCAAATCCGGAATGTGTTTACATCCAAGACCCGTCCACTACCACTGGACCACAAAGCCCACTCAAAATTATAATTATATATCATATACAGTAGATAAGATTGATTGTTTTGATTTATTTAATAAGAGTGATCGTTTGATTTATATGCACATGTTAATTTATTACATATTAGTAACTGATTTCTTGGTTATTTAATATATAATTAATATTTTATTATTTCATAACATGTAGAAAAATATAAAATAAGTAATAAATATAAAATATTTATTTTGCACATGCGGAATCTTAACATAAATATGTATCTCTTTTAATAATCTTAAATATTAAACATTTTCTCAATCTAAGGCCAAAACAAAAGAACGAAATGAAAATAAACTTCAAAATCGATATTTATATCGAGCAATAACCAAAATGAAAAAGCGACACAAAAAGAGAAAATATTAAAGATAGATAGGATTGACACGTGAACATAAACTTCTCATAACCATAATTAATTTTTAAATTACGAAATCATGATATAAAACAGACCTGACATAATTTCATTATAACCAAATAGTAGGTCTGGGATTCTTCGGCCTAAACGTTGGTTTTTATGTGATAAGTAACTTTTTGACGTAATATTTTTAAAAATGCGATCAGCTTATCAGTAAACAAATTATGTAATTAATAAAAAAATTAAAAAATTGTTTAAAGGTCAAAAATATTAATTTGATCAACAATATAAATTTTATTTTCTATATAATATTTCTTATATAATTTTCATGTAAATGCATCATGCGCAAAGTGCATGTGTTATCCTAGTATATGTTATACTTACACCATGCTCTTTTATTTTAAATACATGTTGAAAAAAACAATGATTTTTTCTATAAGAATGATCGAATCAAACAATAGATTAAATGTGATATTTGTGATTGTAATATAGATATGAAAGTTATGATTAAAGTAGGGCCTCAATTATTTTGGCTCACATGCAAATTATGAGGTGTAAGGATAAAAAAAAATGTCTTTCTATTAGTCTTCAAAACACAAATGATCAACTCGTAAACGTCTGTTATTTTATTTGAAAATTCTAGAGAATCCTTTGTATTTATTTCTCATTCAACAATCAACTTTGGCGGAAATATTAAACTAGTAGTCTTTCTTGGCTTTGTATATCATCGGTTTGTCTCTTTCCATAAATAACTATGAAATATACAAATTACTATAAAATGATAACGTCCGCATACTATTGGTTGATTTGATACATTGTGTAATTATTTTTTTTTTGACCAATTGTGTAATTCTATTAACACGGTAATGAGTTTTACCCAGTGCATATATCTAAGATAGTTGCTCAATATAGGAGAGAAAGAAATAATCATAAACGAATTAGAACTAAAAGATAGCATCATAAACTTGAAAAATTAAAGGGTCGGACCGAAAATATAGGTATCAGACAGAGAGAAGCCATATAGGCGTCTGTCCATCTAATAATAGCCGACAATATATCGAAGTCATTTTCATCTCTTCTTTTGATTTTGGCTGACGGGAAAACTATATAATTGCTCACAGAGTCACATCATTTTCGTCAGGCTCGAATCGATACTCACATATCCAACAAAGTCCATGATCATGACCATCATATCACCAAACGCTAAAGCATTTCAAAATTACCTTAAACATATTTACATTATTCTACTAGTCTTGACAAGTTAAATTGCGCTAAACTTATTTGTCCTTGACTAAAATAAAATCTTAAATCTATATTAGCTTTTCTTTAAAAATTAAATACTATTTGCTTGCTCTATTTTATCTCTTGCATGGCTTTTCTAGTTTTATCAACACTATCTCAGTAAGAAGGGTCCCTTATTCTGCAACTATATGACTTTTTGTGCACCATTAATAAAATGCACCAACACAAAAGCTGCCCTCGTGTGAATTATATTGGGATATTGTCAGAAGAGTACACACCTTCGAAAATCGTATTTCAACACCTCATAAAAAAGGGTCCTTATACGCGCATGGCTTCTTTTTATTCTTTTTGAAAACGATGATAATAAATCGAAATGTAGAGTAATTTGTAAACTTGTCATTGTTTATGTTAACTTATTAGAAATTGAGGGTTTGAGACAACTGAAAACCCTTTACTCAGTTGCAGAAATCTCAACATTTTTTAATAAGCTGATTGATGAATGACGATCACAGCAACAAAAATATGATTTATCGTCTATGAAAGTTTAAAAATCGTTTATGAAGAAAAACATTTTCAGTTAAATTAATTAGTTAAGACATTGAAGAATAACAAGATGCAATATAATCTATTCTTGCATGCACATAAACTCTGAACTCACAGATTGGTCTTTACATGATCTCTACTTATATATATATATAGTTACAAAAAAATATATATATACATATATATATATATATATATATATATATATATATATATATATATATATATATATTACATTCTTCAACTTTCACGAGTCAATTTTTGTGGGAAATCGAGGTCTTAGTCAATTTAGTAGTAAAAACAATGAGTATGGGAACTGTACACAAGCGAAGCACACATCTCTCTCTAAATATAGGAGACAACGATGGACTTCCATTCTAAGATGAATTGTCCCATTCAGCACAGATTCTTGCTTATAATTGTCCCGCATAGGCTAAATGATCGTTTTCAACCCAAATAATTTTAGTCATATCTTCTTATATATCAACTTTAATAATTTTTTTAAGAAATTGCATGAACTTTTATGATAATTCTGAGGTATTTAATTTCCCATTTCATAAATAGGCAAATTTTAATTATTGTAGTGTAACCAATTTTTATTGTTTCAAATTAGTTTCTATAATAACTTCAATAACTATTCGTAATTTCTTGAAATACTAATATGGTCGATCGGTATACCTGTAATAAAAATAATATAGCCAAAAACTGAATATTATTTGATGCTCTAATAACAAAAATAAAAAAAAGGTCTTTCGGTTCATTTGTTCACGCATGCATCTCGTTGTCTGGAATCACTTTTCCGAAGAAGTCTCCACTCCAGCTTAGGTTCTATTAACATATCCTTCAAGAGAAAAACACTATCCACTTCGACCGGGACATGTTTACTTTACTTTCTAGGTATTTATTTTATAAATCGTGAACATAACTTAGTATAGATGTAGATAAAATGAGGTAAACTGTAATGTCAAAGTGATGATAAGAAGAAGAAAAATGGAATTACATTTTAGCACAAAAAAAAAAAACAAAATACACGAGCAGAGAATTTACACAACCAAAACATATAAAACATACTTACACACATGCAGAATATTAATCAAGTAAACTCGGATCCTTGAATGTGAAATAGAAATTGAAGAAATACTAATTACACTCACTAGCATATGTTAACTAATCTAAAGCTTCTGATCAAACGCCATGATATTAGGTTTTTGAAGACTTCTACCGTAAAACTCCACGTCAGCATCATGTAGTAATGTGGCAGCTCTTTCATTTGGTGATGGCGATGATGATATTGATCTCCAGTAGTACTTGGCAATGTCTGGCTTCACTTCTGCTTCAAAACCAGTTTCTGAGCTTTGGTTATGGTCTGTGTAATGAAGAATCTCTGGTGCCCATGACTTCATGTCTTGGTGAGGATGCTGATCTAATAATATATTATTATTATTATTATTAGTATTCAGTGATTTGGGTAGCTTCTGTGTAATGATTACCAAAGAAAGCACTGTAGATACTGTTGCTATGAGATGGAACCTGTGTTGTTGCAGTAGTTGAGTTCCCAGTTGTTTGGAATAGGATTGAAGTTTGAAGTCATTGGTGTCGGAGATGATGACGTGGACATTGATGAGATCAAAGATACGATCTGGTCTGAAACCGTTTGGGTAGAACTTGAACTGAAGCAAAACTCAGCGTTTTGATTACCCGTGGTCGGGGTCGCCGGGTACCACCAGGGACCTGTTTGTGATAAGACGACCATCGACTGATCATGGTTGTTTATCGAAGCCGTTGACTTTACTACTTCCGAAGTATTTAATGACGTCAGCTTCTGATCTATGACGTTATGAGTCTGAAGTTCGCTTATTATTGGTTTATGTGTTGTTGGATCAATGCCTTTTCTTCTCAGCTTCTTCTTAAGACAAGAGTTCCAAAAGTTTTTGATCTCGTTGTCTGTTCTTCCTGGTAACCGAGTTGCGATCTGAGACCATCTACACAATTCAAAATGGATTCAAAATATATTTCAAAAAAAAATATATATATATATATATATTTATATGAATTGAAAAGCTCTCTATATATATGTATAAGTCTGTAACCTGTTGCCTAACGCAGCATGGAGCTCAATGATCAAGCTTTCTTCGTCTTGAGAGAAAGCTCCTCTCTTTAAGTCTGGTCTCAAATAGTTTATCCACCTCAGCCTACAACTCTTTCCACATCTCTGCAAACCTATACGATCATACCAATGCATATATACAAACATTATAAATGATATATATACAAATTTTGAGCTTTTCAAAGACGAGAGGAGATGAGGAAAACAAAACCTGCGAGTTTGGGAACAGAACTCCAACAGCCATGACCATGTCTTGTTATGTAATTGAGAAGTTTTTCATCTTCTTCAGGAGACCAAAGGCCTTTTCTAAGCTTTTGCTTATAACAACAAGAATGCCTTCCCATCTAAGCTTTTGCTATAGATTGTTGCAGACAGGCAGGGAGTTTACGATCTGTGCAGGTATAAGGTCGAAGAGGAAGGACTGAGAGAAAATGTGATTGGCGACTTCTGGTGTAACACTTTTGTTTTATAATCGCTGGGTGAATTAATTGACACCTTTGATATGGGACCACAATATATAGAGAAACCAAGATGAACTAAAAAGTAAAAACCTAGTTAAAAATTATTTGATTCCTTTACAAAATAGAAAGACCTCATGGTTATTACTTTAGAGATAAACTCGTGAATTATTATTACCTTTTCTCAAAAGCTAGATACAGGATAAAGTCTGTTCCAAAAATTTTAAAAATAAAGATATATAAATTGGCTAAAAATAAAAATTTCTCTTCAATTAAAAAGGAAGCATGATCGTATTTTGATTATATAAATAGTACTACCTTCGTTTTATTATGAATGTGAATTATAGTTTTCCACATACAAGCATATTAAAACTCTTATTGTATCCTTAATGTTATGAATTAACTGGAGTCATACTAGCCGACACAAACTGGTGTATTAATTTTTAAAAATAATTTTTGGAAAACAAATAAAATATAACAAGTGAAGATTATATAATGTTTGATGGTTAAAATAAAAGATAAAAACGAAAAGAGAAAAGTTAACTAAGCGAAACTACGCTAGTTGATTAAATTGATGTTAGTTTGGGATACAATATCCTAGTTAGAATAATCATTTGCTAAGTATGATGATTTAATTTTTATACATCCGACATAAATATTACAAACAATTGGTCTCAAACCTACAAAAATTTGCCTAAATTTCAGAATTTCTAGTATATAGCAGAAAACTCAATAAAGTAAAAAAGAAAAGGGGAATCCATCGGTCAACAGCAGACTCATTTTCCATGAAAGCATTGTACGAATCTAAAATTATTTGTCCCCTTAAAATACGATAATTCTCTATTTTTCTGGTTTGACAAAGAAATTTATTATTATGGTACTTTTTTGTTTTTATTATAGTTTTCCTACTTTGATCTCGAAAGAGATACCTTGATGTCCAGAGAATGTAAAAGAGTTTAAGTACGCAAAGTGATAATGGGAAAATAGCAATAATGTTTTCACTATGCAATAATTTGGCCGCCTAATTAATTTACACAGACATTCTCTAAAATTATTACTTACACATATTCACGTGTAGATTAAAAAAAATACTAATAAATCTCTTGTTTAGTTTGCAACTATTAAAATAAAAGTAATCTAATTTAATACCTATTAATTATTTAAAGTAAAGGTAAGAAAAATATTTAATAAAAATATTTGCATTGAATAATCTCAATGACATTTTAAACAAAATAAAAAGCTAAAACAACATTTTTTATAAAATAAAGAAAATAGTTACCAGATATAATATTATAAATTTCTTGGAGTATCTTTGTTTGTAGAAATGAAAAATAAGTAATTTTGACAATTTAATATAATTTATTTATATAATTATTTTTAAAGA
This sequence comes from Raphanus raphanistrum subsp. raphanistrum, assembly GCA_019706035.1. Classification (NCBI taxonomy): domain Eukaryota; kingdom Viridiplantae; phylum Streptophyta; class Magnoliopsida; order Brassicales; family Brassicaceae; genus Raphanus; species Raphanus raphanistrum. The sequence goes on from CM033983.1 coordinate 20,956,464, forward strand.
TTGAACTTTTTTTCGAAAAAAGAATTTAAGCTACTTTTTCGATTTGTGTGCTGTCATGCTTGTGTATGAGGTATGCTAGTCTTCTTTTTGTATCGTTCTAATTTTATTGTATGTCCCAGAAAGAAGAGTTTGAGCTATTTTTTTTTTAAATTTGATTTATTCTAGTGATGAAATGTCTATTTACATATGATCAATGGAGTTACTTGTGGATAGTTAAATTAGGAGATTGATCAACGTGTAAATAAAATAACTAGAAGTTTCAATTTTAAACATGTTTCTACACGAGAACAACATGACGTGTTTAGAAACGTATATTATGATACATATGCATTCTCATTATTATCGTATTATAGGAAAGAGAACGATGGGTTTTTACTAAATAAATCATAATTGGCTGAACACGTATATATATATTATATGTATAAAGCTACTAGTTTTAGCCGAGTCTCAATAAAATATAAAATCATCAGCATAATTGAAGGATATCACTACTACAACCGAAAAAACACTCAATCCCTTGCATATCCAATCTGTCTAATTGTACATATTTGTTTTAACAAGAAGAAATCGCGTAGTTTACCTATATCCAATCATAACGTGACAATCATTTTGTCCTATGTATATCATTTACACATTTTAAACATTTTTATTTATTTATTTGTTAAACCTAAAGTTTCTTTAGTAATTCGAAGTTATCTTACAAAAAGTTATTAAATCTGACGTTTTATTTGTTTTTCCACACATTTTACAGAGGCAAGATTAGCAAAAGGTAGATTAGTGTGATACATCTCGATAAATATAATTGCATAAGTAGATTGCTTTTACATAATCATTTAAAAGTAAAAAAAAAATACGCAGGAGAAAAAAAAATATGTAGGAGAAGCAGACGAAGTACGGGTTAAGAATATCCACATATTGACATATACTATATCACTCTTGAACTTACAAAAACACTTAATGCGCTGAAAGTATATGGGTACATTTTAGCAAAAGTATATGGGTATATATTTAATGTTTGTGTGTATAGAAAGCCGCGGTGATGTTTTGTAGTATGGTTTCTAATGGAAACACAAAAGAATCGCCGCCTTCCAAATGCTCTTCCAAATGATTGAGCATTTAAAAATCTCAAGTTGGAGAGAGGTTGACATTGACTTTGGTTTTATCTTCGAGAAGCCATGTTCATGAGAGTAGGATTTGCATGCTTCTTTCGAGGTCCTAGAGGAATATTATTCAACATAAAAGTATGGACAAAGAGGTGAAAGATCAACATCTATAAAAACAAGAACAAGAAAAAATACAGAAAGATTAAAAAGGACAATTTTAGGTCAAATGTTTGGCTGTTAAGTAGATAGCCGTATGATCCAACAGGTATGCTAAAGCGGTCAGATAGCGCCACTACCAGAAATGAGCTGTAATTAATCATGCAATATGTTGGAGGAAAAAAGTAGTAAGGTCTTATACCCAAAGCATTGATATTCTTTAGCTTATCTTTGACAATCCCCTAGACTATATCTGAAAAATGATTTTGCCACATGTCTTCTTCAGAATCAATTTCACAAAAAATTATGACATAGCTACTAAACTTGATGACATGGACAACTACATTTAATATTAATTTACATTTTTGGTAATTTTTTTAGAATATAGTAATAACTCATACATTACATTAATGGATTTATATTTTTGGTAAATTTTTTAGAATATGGTAATAACGCATAGATCCTTCATTAAAATAAATATATACAAAAAGAATATGGTAATAGGCATAGATCCTCATTAAAATAAATATATACAAACATGAACATTACTAATTTCAAAATATTATTTAATTATATTTTATAACTATAAATTTTTTATTATTTTAAATTTTCATAATTTTCTACAATTTTTAAAAATTTATAAAAAACTTAAACTTAAAATCATTAGTTTCTTATATATCTACAAATTTTATAAATATTGCTTAGTTTTAATTTTTGATAATTATTAATCTTATATCAATTTTATTAATTATATAAGTTGCATTTAATATATTTAACCAAAACAAATAGATTAAAATATATATAATATTATAATTTTAAACATATACATATATAATTTTAAAAATTGTTTTATCTTAATTTTATATTTAATTAAATCATATTTATTTTGAAATAATGATTAAAATAAAATCTACAGTACTAATAATTTTCTTTTAAATCTCTATAATATTATTTGAGAAATTAGTTTCATATGTGTCGCGTTCACGTTAACTCTCACGATGGTTAATTACATAGCTACCATTAATGAATTAAAAAATATTAAATCTAATTTCCATTATCAACTTTTCTATTTTTTTCTTTTTATATTATTTCCAAATAACATATATAATAAAAGAAAACATTTATCAGAGGAACATTTATTATTTAAAAAATGAAAATTAATATTATGTATTCATAAAAAGGAAATTTCCCTAAAACATAATGTTGGATTAAAAATAATTTATTTCCTTTAAAATATAATCTTAAATAACATAATATTTATATTAAGTTATATAATTATTTTCTTTATTAATATATTTTCTCATATGATTTAAAACAACTTCAATAACATTACCAAAATATTTTTAATGAGTTAAAAATATTTTTGAATTAAAAGTAACAGAGATGTTTTATTTATATTTTCAAAATAGTTTTTTTTTTAATTTTAAATTTGATATAGACCTTCTTTATATATTTTTAAATCACATAGATAAAACTATCTATAAGAAACTAACATATTTTTAATATAAATTAGTTTGGAACAAATAATTCAAAGTGTATAATTAGAGAAGTCATTTTTCTACGTGTATCCCTTATTTTAATTTTTATGATGATTAATTACATAAGTAAACTTAATAAATTAAAATATTATATCTAACTCTTACTATCAAATTTTTTTATTTGTTTTTTAATTTTTGTTTCCTTTCTACATTATTTCTAAATACATATACAATGAAAATGAAATGTTAATTGAATGAACAATGATAAATTTTATAAACAAAAATATATACTATACATATTATAATTTAAAATAAAAGTTCCCAAAAATTAATGCTGATATTAAAATTATATATTTACTTTAAAAATAATCGTAAATAATTTATATACATATGTATTGTTTGAACAAGTTTTATTCGTATACCAAAGTACAAATAGAGTTAAAGAATCGCATACAACACAAGAAAATACAATTTATTACATAAGCAGAAATATGAGACATATTGTAAGACCCGAACCCGGCCGACTAGGCCGCGGTCGACGCCTCACGTCGCTCGGTCCACACCTGACCGAACCTCTCACTTTTTCGATCTTTATCTATACTTTCGCCTAAGGGCGAAGTCTATCTTAGACCTTAGCTTAAGACTACCTTAGTCATTCCCTAACTTAGATCCTTTCAACTTATGCACAGCGGAATATTCTCTATCAACCATTGGTCTAAAACCAATCTAACACTTGTCAGGTCGAATCACCTTAGCCATGATCAGTAGACACAACTACTACCAGCTCCAAGGTTGATCCTAAACCTAATCCAAGTCATACAATATCCGAGGTTCTGTTCCCCTAACCATTCTATCTTGATCTATGCAAGAATTGCTAGATCATACCTTTGCCACATCCACGGAGCTTGCTAGCTCATTGCCTCAGCTATCCCCAGCTTGTTAAACTAGCTTGTCCAGCTCAGCTGAGCTGAACCACTTCACTTGAGGTTCACTCTCTCCCAGCTGATCGAGCTTCAAGGCAGCTTCGCCCAGCTCCTTGTCTACTCGTACATCTCTCCTGTGTCTGCATAAAACCCTTCCCTTGGTTACTTAGTCATTCAACCAGCCATCCCCACTGACCAAGTACCTTTGGAAGTCTTCAGCTACAAAAACAACCTCAAGCAAACATGCTCCAAAAACTAATTAAAATTCATGATAATTCATGATAATTCATAACTAAGAGAATGGTCAAGTCAGATTTCTCAGAACTGGCCTCGATCATACTGATCTCGCCCATGAACAGCCCATATGGCCATAACTGACCACCTCTAAATCAATGAGATAAAACTAATCTTTCACCATGATAATTCATGATAAATACCCATTAAGAGATATTTGAAGTCGGATCCTAACAATTCCCTCAGGAACTATCAGATCTCCACTTACCTGCCCAACCAAGGCCATGGAGAGATTTCTCTGAACCGGCCACTCCATGGTTCAGTACCTCCACGTCTGATCATCATAGAATAAGATTAACAATGCCCACCAGTTCCTGAGTCAATCAACCAACCACCCCACATAACTCAGAACTGATGAGTCTTCACACATACCTAACCGGCCATGGAACCATGTCCCAATGAACCTGGTCAGTCTTGCTCTTCTTCATGGCTCTCAGCCAATCCTGTACCAACCCAAGGTTGATACCTATCATACCATATGATTCCATTACCTCATTGCCACGGCCTGAAGCCATTGGTAATGCAAAACCATAGATCAGGTTCACTCATGAACCACCATGAATCACTAGTTGTTGTATAGCATCTAATTACCATCCCATATGGATGAATTAGTTCAACTATGATCCGCCCCTTTCTCCAGGGTCCTGTATCCCTACAATACATCACAATATATGGTCTCCAAGGGCGTGCCATACTTGGCCTCATATGCACCTCAAGAGACACCAACATAAACCACAAAGTAATCATAAGTACATGTTACCTTAGACTTGATCTTACTAGATCTTGTGCTTCCTGTATCATGTCTGGCCATGCTCCTCCATTGCACGCCTCTATCAAGTCTTATCATACACTTCCAGTATTGATAAGAACCAATCATGGGTCGCACCCATCATCCATTCCATGGAACTTCCATGAAACCAGTTTCTGCACTGCATCCACCTTCAAGGCTGTTCATACCTTTGGAGTGGAGTCCGGCCTTCTCCATTCTCTTCTGGCCATTTGCGTGTGTTACCATGATGTAGAGGAAGCCTAGGGTGTGTTCATCCATGATCAAACACCACCCAAGGGTCGTGCATCACTTCCCACTTCAGTACCCATGAAACTGCCTTTCTACACACCACTGCCCTTAAGGCTGCTCTTGGACTTTGAGAGTGAATCCGGTCATCTCCCTTCTTCCCTGGCTATTTGGATGTGTAGTAAGGATGTATATGAAGCCTATGGCGTGGCAAACCACAATCAAAACACACCAGAGGGTCGTTCTCAACTCCCCTCTTGATTGCCATCAAAACTGCCTCTTTGCTGCCTTCAAGCCTCTCTTGGTCTTGGATTGTGTAATCCGACCATCTCTCTGTTTTTCTCTGTTTTTCTTTGTGTTTCAGGAAGAAGAATGAAGCCCTGACGTGCCTGCAAAGGCACGGACTTGCCTGATATATATAGAAGAAGGGGTGGTTACTTCTTAACCATTGCATCCCTTCGGTATCATTTTCTGGCCATTGATTTAATCAATGGTCCAGATCACACCTGTTCGCCTATGGCAGTTACCAGACGTCCCTGACAGCCCTAACTGCCTCTAGACATGTCACAAACAAGTCCTAGCTGGTTGCCCAAGCCCCTGGTCTGATCCCAAGTGCCCACCGGCTCACCGGCACACCCGGGTGGTCCACATGGTCCGACCACTGTCCGGACCTGGCCCAACTGCCCAAGACTTGAACACTCAGTCTAGCTGAGTTGAGCTGATCCCCAGCTGACCCAGCTGAGTGAGCTAGTTCATCCAGCTCAGGGAGCTGACACACTCTTCAGTGAGCTAAACTGAGCTGCACTACACTTCATTTAGCTGGCCGAGCTTGCTCACTGCATCGCCCAGCTGCCATACACTTTGTACAGCTCCTTTATACTTGTCTCCTTCTTGGTTTAGCTATATCTTAGCTTCCTGATGCCCTTAACCTTACTTCCAAGCCATGATACCCTTGTGTTTAGGTCACATGAGCTGACTGGTGCGTCTCCTTACACCATGGTCGATCCTAAGGATCATATCCAGGATCAGGGACATGACACATATTATATATATATATATATTTTAAAACTAATAAAAATATTTTCTTTGTATATTAAGCTATTTTCTTATATGAATCTACATAAACTTATTAAACTATATTTAGGAATCTAAAAAACAATCAACTTAATGCAAATAATTAAATTAATAAAAAATTTAATCTGTTAAAATTAAAAAAAGTTATTGTTGAATTTTGAAAATTATATTCAATCTAATATACCTAAATAATTATCAACCTGATTAAATATTATATATCCAAAATCATATGCCTAATTAAAATAACATATTATTATTTATAAATAATCATACATACAAATTACATAATAATTAAAAATTAAAAATACATATTAACTAACTCTAATAATATTTTTGTTTTGTTAATATTTATATCCGTGCATGAGCACGGGAAAATCACCTAGTAATGCATAAAAATACAAGGAAACAGAAAGAATATGCACACGGATCTTTACGCGTAGAAAGTTAATGAGATTAGTAAAACTCATCGTCATCTATATATCCATACGTCGTTTCACATATTATATTCATAATGTAAATCTTCATGTGCACTAATTATTGCCGAGTTATCTAGCTGCAAAATGAAGATTTTAGTGTTGGATGGTATGGAAAAGGATATTGGAAGCAATGCCAAAACAATATATTATATATATATTCTAAAGTTCCAAACTAACATGTCAATCACACAATTGTTACATGTTTTCAAACGCTCACAAATAGTATAAAAACAACAAACAATGATGAAAACATAAAATGGAGACGAATGGAAGATGCGGAAATTAAAGTGAGAGCATCATTTGTAGTAGAATGATGATTGCAAAAGTGGGACAAAAACAGAAAACTCATGATTTGGTCACACGAATATATATATATATATACACATTTACAAAGAAAGTTTTCTTATTAGAGAGGTAATACCATACGAATGTAGTGAAGAAAGAGACTGATGAAACATCACTCTCGTGTCCAATTCCAGAATGTGTGTGGCACCAAGCTTTTTTTCTGCTTAGAACAATATCAATTGTGTTAGCATTAATCTAGTTTTTAGATTAGTCCTATTATGCTTTTACAAGGTTTTAGATTAGTCCTATTATGCTTTTACAAGTTTTTAAAATATTTTTTTGGACTTGTCTAAGCAATTCGGCTCGTTTAAGCACCTTAGATTTTAAGTTTCATAACTTGTAATCTTCTTTTCGTTACAAGTTAATGATATTAACATTTATAACAAAAAGCTTTTGTTTTCTCGTCTTTTTTCAAGAATACCAATATTGCTTCATCTTTTTAGATCATGTCCAATGTATTTCCCAATTTTTTTCTTCTATAATAGAAGTGAGTTCCTCTCCACTATATATTTCTATTTTCTCCTCTAAAAAATATTTTTAAAAGTTTTTTTTCTATTTTACAATTAAAATATTTTACTTATAAATGTTAAACATTGATCTATTCATTGTATTTTTTTGATTTTTCATATATTTTCCTATAAATATTTAATTAATGCAATTCAAAATGAAAATGAGTTTTTGTCAAAGTTGTAGGAGTATGTTAGATTAATTAATAATTAGGTTAAACTTAAATATGTTATCTATATGAAAATATATGTGGAAATTTTAATAATTAAATTTTATTTTTAATTTTAGTTAGATATAAAAATTTAAATATAATTTGTTAAATAAAAGTTTTCTTTTCACATAAAATAATAATATTGTATATTTATGTTATTTATAGTTGTGAAAAAATTAAAATTATTATGAAAACAAAAAACTGTGTTGTTATATGTAAAAAGAAAATGTATTTCTCCATATACATATATTTTAGTTATAATTAAAAAAAATTAAAAGACTAATTTGTAAATAATTTGTTTTTGTCTTTATTATAGAGGAATGTTATTTTTAATTCTAAATATAGAGGAAAAATAGCAAATTCTATTTAGGAGAAAAAAATGAATTGGAGTATATTTTATTCTATTATAATATATAGAGGCAAAAATATCATAGGATTAGAGATGTTCTTAATGCAATTATCAATCTGCAGCATTCGTCTGTTGAATTTTTTTTTTTTTACAATAAAAGGGTAAACGAACATAGGTGGATTTTCGTTGTTGATTTTGAAGTGACTGTTTCTGTATTATATGTAACATGTAGAAAATATTTTAAAAGTATACTTTTTGTAAGTACTACTTTGTTTCACTTTAAAGTTAGTTACCAAAGTTAGTAATCAAAGTTATAGCTTTTCACCATAATTGTAAATAGGATTTTTAATATTAAAACCTTTCAACTAAATTTGTTTCAATCAAAAACTTCAAACTAAGTATTTAACGAAAAACTCCTAAACTAATTTTACTTAATGAATTAAACCTTCTGTCTATAGTACCGGTCAAAATAACTATTATAACTAGTAAATATTTAATTTATGGATTTTTATACTAACTAAATATAGTTAAGGAGTTTTACAACTAAAATCTAATTTAAAAAAAAAAATTAAAATATAATAAATTATCTAAAAACTAACTTAAATTTTCAAAATTAGCATTCCTTTTTTGTAAATAGATGAGTCTGATTTTTTTTTAAGTTCAACATTATATATGCATAATCTTAAAATGTAAATATCCAGAAATATAATAGAAAATATCAAAACAGAAAGAGCCAAAACAAACTTTAATCCCCTAAAAGAACTCGAGAGAGTTTTCATGAGATCTCTCTTTGTTTGAGAGTGGTTTGCTTCACATTAAAATTATAATTGTGGGTTTTAATCCCCATATATAATATACTTTTAAAATGAATTTATTTGAAGTGCTAATTTTGAAAATGTTAGTTACTAATGTTTTAGATAATTAGTTTATAGTTATTCCCGGTCAAAAGAACCACAATTAATGGTAAATCTTTAGATAATTTTAATTTTATTTGCTAGGTTTTTTTTTATATTTTTAATTTATACATATATAATGTTGATTTTAAAACAAATCAAACTCATTTTGTCATCGATGAACTCATTATATAATGTTGATTTCGATTTATACATATATAATATTTTTAAAATGCTAATTTTGAAAATTTAAGTTAATAATTTTAGATAATGTTATTTTTATATTTTCATTTTCTAATTTTTTAGATTTTTAATGTGCAAAACTCTTCAACTATGTTTTGTTAATGTAAAAATCCCTAGACTAAAGATTTAGCTGTAGTAGTGGTAATTTTCACATATATCGTAGACAAATGGTTTAATTCATTAAGTCAAGTTGGTTTATGACCTTTTCAGTAAAAAATTAATTTACGAGTTTTTATCCGAAACAAAATTAGTCGAAAAAATTTTCCGTTAAAAATCTATTTAAATACAATTAAGTTCGTCCAGTTTCAGTTAAGTTATGACATATATTTTAAAAAGAATTAGGGACCAACAAATTAACAAGGAACAATGCGTTTATTTAAAATATTGTTCACACTATATATATCATCCAAAAAAAAATCTAAACTAGCAATCCAAATAAACACACAGTAAACATTCTTGTCCATTTGAAACAATGGGTCAATACACACACATATATATTAGTTTGAAGTTTCAAAGTACCTTAATATTATAAATATTAAGTTATTAATTAACCTATATAATTTAGTATTATGTTATTTTGACTCATAATAAGCAGTAACTTAATATTGTGCATTTGATAATTCCATTTTAACCTCCTGAAAAGGCTTTGGTCTTTGGAGAAGTAATCTATTACTTATGCACACAGTTTCATTTCCTTTAGAATTTAATATGTTTTTGTTAAATAAAACAATTTTTTTAATATTGGGTGACACACGTTACATCATCATATAATCTCTAACTTTATTATATATGATGATCAACTACCTGCAATATATGCGATATTGATGGACAATTTCACGAATAATGATTTCAAGATGAAATGCATTCAATATACTTAAATTGATGGATGGTTCTGCGTATACGACATCTTCGATGGATTCGTATCAGACGACGACAACAAACAGTTCTACGTACAGAGAACCTCTGATAAATTTTCTATCTTATAATCAGTAAAAAAAATTGCAAGTTCAAGATTTAAACTCCATATTTAGATGTAAAAATCTTTAAATGTTAACCAGCAGCTTTAAGGTTAAGATGCTTTCACACAAGATTTTATTTAGTAACATGGATACGAGAACCACACCGGAAGTTAAGCATCCTACGTGTGTACGATACCAACCGATACACGATGCATTGATTAAAGACATCATACATGTTACAAAATTTCTAATCTACTACGGATTCAACTGAAACGACCAAGAAGTCCACCAAACGGTTCAGAGTTAGTATACTCTTACATCTTGGTTTAATTTATTTGCTCATTAGCTGCTAAAAGCATGTAAAAAGATAGTTTTTTCTTACGACAAATCCAACTATCCATGTTATGTGTCCAATTCTATATTTACAATGTATTGTGCCTAATTCACAAATAGTAATATTCACATGTAACGTAGCAAAATGGTCCTTGATATTAAGATACCTATCAAGCATGCACTGTTCTTTGGGTTGATTAAGGCTGCTGACAGAACAATAAGCACGTGTTGTGTTAGGCTTCCAAATCTTTAAAGGTTCAATTATCTATTTAGTAATTATATAGTTGACGTTATGTCACATTGCCACGCATCAAGACAAAGATGGAGGTGTTCGCCGACGGAGATACTAGCACTCAAGCAGAGGTCAAATGTTATAATTACATGTACTGATTTACATGGAGTCCTAAATCGCCGGAAATCAAAAATACCATCAAACATGTTTAGTAATCATCGTTGTTTTAATCACGGAGGTTAAGTAATAATTATTAATTATGTTCCCTCTAAAAGTAAAATCCATTTTCATACTTTTAATAAGAAAGGTATTCGACTTTTACCAAAAAAAAAAAGGTATTCGACTTTAACGAAAGAGGAAATTCTCGCGTCTCTTTGACATTTGGGTCCAGTTAGCGGAATCCTTAAAATGATTTTTAAGTTTAAGTATTTGTTTAGTACTTATATAACGTCACTAGATAGTTGAAGCGAAATGATAGTTAAGTCTAAAATAATGGTCCTTTTTCTAGTTTTCTTCATAATCAAATCTCATTAACTTCGGCTTCGAACAAGATATTATATACAAAATATCTTAGATGCTTTTTCTTATTAAACATCTTGAGATGAAATCAACATTCAATTCAAAGTTTTAGAGGAGTATAAGTGAAAGATTTGAAACTTCATGTTCATAGATAGATTAAAGTTTAAAGTGTAATTTCCCTTTCTATATCTCATGCTACCAACTAGGCCTACTACCAACTGATTCGGGAGATTTTGTGTCTTCGTAGCGGGTGTATATAAATCTTTAGTTCTAAGTAAAGCAAAAACAATAATTAGAAAGCTTAAAGAGCAGTTTTGAATTTTAATTAACGGAAACAATAAGAATCAAAAAGTTAAAAACATTTTTAAGAAGGTGACATGTATTTTCAAAAGATAAAAAGAAGTAATAATAAAAAGTGTTTTTGTCTAGTTGAAAAGTGTGACCCATGATCTTACTCATGCATAATTACACAAGTAGGACCTTAACTCATTTTCCACATTTTTATTTATAAAGAGACGGCATATATTTTAACTGTATAATATATTATGATCCACATTTTAGAAAATCAGAATTATATTTTACGAAAATTTTAATTTTAAAAATATAATTATTTTAATTGTAGATATTAAATTTTAAAATATGTTAAACAATTTTATTTTTGAATAAAAAGATTCTATATTTTACAACTTTTAGGTTATTCTAACAATGTAGGATAATTTGTTTATCAGTTTAGATGAAACCAATATATTGAAAATAAACAGGTTTAATCTAAAAATTAGTATAATCTTTCCATAGTTAGTTTCAGACAATACTTCTATTTAATATAATATACACTATAATTATAAAATTTTAAAATAGCAGATAATTTTTATTTTTTTCTTTATAATAAAATCTTAGTTTATTTCAAGTTACAATAAAATTATATTACAAGTTACGATATTGATTTATTTTATAAAATATTATCAGTTTTTTGTAAGAATCTGTTATAATTAAAGTAAATAAAATTTAATAGTTAAAAACTAATGTCATTAATATTAATAAATAATTAAACATTCAAAGGTTTCTTACGACATATTTTGTAAATAACACATGAATTAAAGGTGACTTTGATATTATGATGTTGTTTTAATAAGATATATTTAGTCAAAATTATTTTAATAGAACAATAAAACTTTCATTCATTTTACTCAGTAATATATAACTAAAAATTATTTTAATAATTCTGAATTCATAATTTTGTAACTAAATTCCTATTTTCATATATATATATATATATATATATATATATATATATATTATAATTATCTTATTTAAAATCACATATGGCTTTCGTTTGTTCCTGTATTTTACAAGTTAGTCCGTATCTATCTATTCTATTATTTGCGGAGTGATTTTTCTTAATTATTAAAATAACTGTTTCTATTATAAAGGTAAAAATTAAGATATAAAACAATTGATAATTAAATATTAATCAAACAAAAACATTTGTATAAAAATATTTTCTAAAATATTTATAATATGTTAGTGTTTTCAAAATTTTAATAAAATAATAAGCATATAAATAATTTAACTTATTTAAACTTTTTGAAAATATAATTAATAAATTTTTGTTATTATCTTAAAATAATTATTTATATTATAAATTTTTAAAATAAGATATATTGACAACGGAACTCTCACGTTAAAAGTTAAAGCGTTTAAGATTAATAATAACTTTAATGAATGTTTATATAGAACGAATTTATATTAATCATATTATTATTTTTGAATAAGATAAGTCTTATATATTGCATTGTTATCTTAAGATAATTATTTCTATTATAGTATTTAAAAATAAGATATAAAAAAACTTATCTATATATACTATTAGATAATTAAAAGCGAATTTATATTAATAATATATATATTTTAAATAAGATAATCCTTATATATTGTGTTGTTATCTTAAAATAATTTTTTATATTATATAAATAAAAAGTTAATATATAAAACAATTTATAACTAAATATTAATTAAAAAAAATTATATAAAATATTTTTTAATTATTCTTAATATGTTAGTGTTTTCAAAATTTTAATACAATAATAAGTATATATATTTTAGTGATAAAATTTTCATATATAAATAATTTATTTAAACTATTTGAAAATATAAATAATAAATTTGTGTTGTTATCTTAAAATAATTATTTCTATTATAAATTTTTAAAACTAAGATATAAAACAGTTTATCTATATATATACTATTATTTGCTAATTTATTATATACTTAAAATGAATTTATTTTAACAATATTAATTAATATTGTCAGAATGGTTTTTGAATTAATAAAACACAAACTAATAAATATCCGCAAGAAAATTATGTCATGCATATGCAGGCAACACACCTAGTAACTTTATATTTATTAATATCATGTCTTTTGTTCAGGAATTTGAAATTGAAATCTAATTTAACATGTCCAACTGGTTTAGACTTAAATTTTCTTGGGTATTTATTGTTTAATTTTACGCAGGCTAATTATTCCATTGACTTATTGTTGGAGTCGGCATTCCTGAAATTAATTTTTCAAAAGGTTAGACTAGTTACATATCAATTATAAAAGGGAATTTTGTCTAGTTGAAAAACATATCAAATGAATAATTACACAATGTGTTGTTTGGTGATTAGTTACGTAGGAGGTGAAGTCGGAGAGGAGACATAATAGTCGAAATCTCTGATTAGCCACACTCTTTTCTTTTATTGAATCCTCACTTTCTTAAACCTTTCCATCAGCCACTCTTTTCTTCCCTTTCTGTAAGGTCTATGTCTCAATTATAATGATCAAACTCTTCTTTCTCCAATCTGACATCTATTTTTCTTTCCTTTAATTATCTTCCATTATAACAATTATTATGCATATATGACGCGTATCAGCTCCTTATTTGTTCCTTTTTTCTAATTTGAATTTATTAACTTTTTTTTTTTTTTTTTTTTTAACTTTAATCAATGCGCACATTTAAATATACTAGAACTTCTTACGTTTTTATTTGTCAACCACAAAATCCTTGTGTCTAAATCATTAGTCTAGTGGTCCACACGAAAACAAGAAAAATATGGCAAGTTATTTTGGTTTGTGAACAAAAATTATAAGGAAATTTTTAGTTTTGTGATTATTTTGGTTTATACTATTGCAATCACAAGATCAGTGACATCATCACTCCTGAAGTTTTCGTAAATACTACACTCATCAGCTCAATATCTGCATCTCGTGAACGTATGTTGTTAGAGCAGATTCCTTACAAGTATCAAAACAATATTAAAAATAATAATTAGAAAACCCATTTCAATCGTTTCTCATTCTTATAGATGATTGGTGTTACAATCATAGAACTTCATAGAACTTGCTCCCCTCCTAATATTTTATGGGTCTTAAGATGTAAATAATGGGCGGCCTTCTTTACGCTTTAGACCCATTCATATATAATCATATGGACTACTTAAGCTCAATGGGCTTAACAAACGAACAAATAGAGTCACGTGGTCTCGAGAGCCCAACAAATAGTCGCTGTCGCAGCATGGTTCCCTAGAGAAGGGAAATTCGAATTCGATTTTCTCTATATATCAACTTGGAAATAATCCAAGAATTAGATTATTGTTCTAATCCTAGTGTTCTTGTCTTAGAACAGATCGAACTAAAGAGAGAAAGAGAAATGTGTGGCTTAAAGATGAATGAATTGTTGTATTATTCCATGAGTAATGAGTTTTTTATATAGGATTACATAGCTTGAAGACAAAGTCTAATAACTTGGAGTAGGGAACAAGTAAATCTAGAACATTCCATAATAGTCATCACACAATATTCATAACACTTTCCCTTGATGTCCATTATGTGTGTAAGATGCTATCTCGTTAAAAAACCGAGATTATAATGCCATAACCGTCTAGAGTTTGTAATGCGTTTGGAATACTGCCTCGTTAAAACCTTTCCATGGTAAACCCAAAAACCCAATGTGATAAAAACGGGAAGCTATGGATAGGAAAAAGAGTACAGTCGCATTACTTTCCATGAAGTGAACATCACTGAAGGCTTCTCAGTGATCGCATACCAATCTGCTGTATAAGCTTCCTGAGTGTGCATGTTGGTAATGCCTTAGTGAAGAGGTCGGCTGAGTTCTCGCTGGATCTGACTTGGAGTACCTTGACCTCTCCTTCTTTCTGAAGATCATGGGTGAAGAAGAACTTGGGGAGAACATGCTTAGTCTTGTCACCCTTGATGTAACCATCTTTGAGCTGAGCTATGCAGGCCGCATTGTCTTGGTAAAGAACGGTCGGCTCGTCTTTACCATCCGTGATCCCACATGCTGTCCGAATATGGTGTGTCATGAGTCTCAACCAGACACACTCTCTGCTTGCTTCATGGATCGCCAATATCTCCGAGTGATTGGATGATGTGGCTGATATAGTCTGCTTGACTGATCTCCATGAAATGGCCGTGCCTCCATATGTGAAAACATAGCCGGTTTGGGACTTAGCACTGTGTGGATTGGACTGGTAACCTGCATCAGCAAAATGCTTTCATGATATTCATGGTCCATTTGGATCATATGGTTTATCTCTCTTAGATAAATTCGACCATGAATGTCTTTGTATGTCCATGATCTGTCCGGATCATGACATCATCCATAATCCATCCGGATTATGTTCTTGTCCACTGCTGATCTGTGTGGATCATGCTCTCGTCCATAATCCATCCGGATTATGTCCTCGTCCGCTATGTATCTTGTTCATAACCTTTGACCAAAACTCTTCATGAACCTTTTAGTATATGTCCACAGTCTGTTCATGAATGGCTACTATGCTATAGTTTTATGTTAATCAAAACTAAGCCAATTTTTGGGTCAATAGGACGTTCTCCTTACTCGAACGATTCTGGTCGGTTTAAGACCTAAGAGAACTGGTCGGAACGAGCTGGACGGGACGGACTGGTCGGGACCAATGATGATTAAGGTCGAGCTAGGTCGGACATGATCCTAGTCGGTATGGTTCCCTTTGGTCATGAATCTGATGGATTCTCGGACCATTTGATCAATCTATTCTTGGTACGTTGGATCATAGATCCTAACATTCATATACGGCTAATGATCTCTATTATAGATCATCGTAGTCTCTTCATAGCCTTTCCAAGAATCAATCATCTTAATCATCCTTTCTTTAAATATAAACACAAGGAATATATTGACTACTATATGGACTGATCTGAAACGTTCTTATAGAACTTTTTACTAAGCATCACTTAGTCTTATATGTATGCAGCTGCATTTCAGTCCATGAACAACGCATGAACGATGTTGTTCTATGAGAACTTCTTTCTCATTTCTCAAGGTATCTTATGTTACCTTTATATCCAGTGATATATCCAATGTCTACTACATCTTCCTTAGATGTCCAAATCTTTATTAATTTCGATATTGGGTAGTAGCATTCACCACCTAGGAATTCATTTCCTTGTTCCCTAGTCCCTGTGAGTATCCTTGTGTGATCAAGCCATTCCTTTTGAATGCTTTATGTAGCAACATGTACGACCACTTGTCTATATTTTCATGTTCTACAGCTCACGATTTTCTTTTCCTCACAAGACTCATCTGTTCACTGGTTAGATGGCGTCTCACTTATGTATTTGGCCAATACGCCCATCATATACATTCTTTACTATAACTCCACGTCCCATTCATTTCTCTATGATGAGTACTCTTACGTGGGTCAGTGATCCTCGCATATCTCTTATGCTCAAGTGCTTTCTCTTTATCACTTATGAGTGTGTGTATGTGTCGACACCTTATATAATGTTCCATCGCGTTCTATCGCGTTCTAGACATGATACAATCGATTGAGATTTTATTATTATCAGGATCATTGAATACTTTGTAGTTTGCAAGGCTACATCGTATGATACATGTACCTTAGGAACGGCCGGTCTTATCTCATTGTCTAGTATGGTTCCTCTTTCATGAACCCGGATCTATCATTATGAGCACCTTAACTCTTTCTATCCGTGGTTCCTTATATATGGAACATACTGGTCTATCTTGTATAGACTTCTACAGCAACTTGATTATGTCTCTACTAGGACATTTATATAGTAATGCTAAGATGGTATGACTTAGTCATTCTTTCGGGTCTGTATGGCTATCATTCTTTCTTTGTATCTCTGGTCCGAGGATCTTTGCCAAGACTTGGATGGTTAAAACCATTCCACTTTTACTTTCTATTTACCAGCTTATAGCTTTCTCCATGATGTTGGATAGTCGGATTCATCTTGTATGTAATCCGTGTACCTTGGCCACAATATGATCACCTTTGTTTGGCTCATGGTCTCATTGAATTCGTGGGAGAAAGATCATGTTCTCTTATCCAACATATATTCCCGATTTTCATCTCATCCTTAGATGAATGAGGTATTCCATCCTAGATGGCACATAGGTATGTGGTGGTTTATCCATAAAGTCTTAGGATGGTCTATATCTGGATTATGACCCTTTATCATCTTTAGACGGGAATATCTATGCTCACTTTATATGGCCTGATGTATCTTATCTTTCATACATGTATTCTTGTGGTGTACCCAAGCTTATAGACTTTTGAAGTCTCAACCTTATAGGTTATGCCTTATACGGCCAAGCTATAATGCCTTATGGCCTTCGGCCAGGCTTATCATGTTCGGGTTTTATAGTATGGTCATGGACCACACGGAGTGTTTATTCTCCCCCTCATGAACATGCTATAAAATATGTTTGTTTGTCCTCACTTAAACGTAATGCTTGGACGGCCAGCATGGTTTTAGACCATGATACACGAATTTGTGTTCTGGTTATGATCACGGGTTTTGTCCTCACTACCCTCATGATCAGATTATACTTTCGTGTTGCTTGGAACAATGAAGCCTACTGAGTTTCCCTTGTGTACATGTTTCACAACGTGAGATCTTATGGGATAACTCTTTGTGCCTTATTAATCAAGTTCGGACCAGGATGGCTAATCCGGTCATGCCATAAAGTGTATAAATTCGTTGGTGAACCTTACTGGTTACCTAGGCTTTTATGTCTTATCACACTGATCCTTAGCATAGTATTAGATCAGTAGGGAGAATGTAGTCTCGACCTCTTTTATATCTATGCCTTTGGCGATTTTCATAAGCTAAAGGAACATTTCCTTTTTCTTTGCTTTGCCCATTGGTTTATTATTGAAACCATTTTGATGTGGCTTGTAATGCCATTTCGACCTTTACTCCCTCCTCGGCCATGATTGGATTTACAACCACAGTTATTGTGGTATCCTTGTCCATGGCGAGTGGGGATTTTGGGTCTCTCTCAATGGGTCTTAGGTGATAAATTTTGTGCCTCTTAAGGCCATGCCTTAGGCGTGGTGGTCTAGACATACTCTTCTCGAGTTTTTATTCTCATTTGTCAATCAAAAATATTTTTCAAGCAAATCAATCAATGAAGATAAAAGAAAAACTTTTATTAATGCTATGAAATTTTGAATGACAAAACACCAAATCATAAGTATGAAATCAGAATGTTTAAAAGCTTTAGACAATGGTCTAGCCGGCCACTCCATCTGTCACTTTGGACGTGGCTCCCATGGATTCTTCATCATCACTATCTGCCTCATAGCCACTCATATCATCTTTCATCTGTTCATTTTGAGATAAGTATAAGAACAGATCGTTGTATGTGGTGAAACCTTTATCTCGATAGTTTAGTTGTATGAATAGATCTTTTGGATCTGCTGTGGAGAAAACTTTTTCAAGTAATTCTTCCTCTGTCAACTTTTCACCACAAAACATCAGTGTATGAGCTACTTTGGATAGAGCATAATTGTATTTTTCCACGGACCCAAAGTCCCGGAAACTGAGGCTCATCCACTCATGCCTTGCCTTTGGTAATATCACCTTAGTGTATTTGGATTTTAACTCTGTCCAAAGGCATCGAGAGCTTTGTATATCTTGGTACTGATTTCTCAGTTCCACATTGAGATGATGGCGCATTACTGTTAATGCCTTATATTTCTCATTCTCGGTTCCATGATCATCCTTGATGATACATTCACTAAGACCTTCTATCGTTAGTATAACCGAGATATTTATTGCCCATCTTAGATAGTTCTCTCCAGAGATATCTAGGGTATCATAGTCCATGGGTTGGAATCTCAACATCTGAAATCATATCAAAATGATTTAAGTGTTAGTACATACAATTTCTGATGCCATTGGCTATCCAAGAAATAAAAGGCACTCAGCGAGTATGTAAACAATAAGCCATACGGCTTGTGTGTGTGATTAATGCCATTCGGCTATTACACAATTAAGATCACACGCCAGCAAACAAATAAGAGGGCCACACGGCCAGTTTTCATTCTCTTTAGAAATTTACTTTCTCATAACTCATCCATCTCTTAATCAACTTATTTGATTTATAAATCCCTTGAAAATAGTGGGATGGACGAGTGCATGCTCTAGCCATACCATATGGTATGCTACATCGACCCATGCGGTTTAATGGTCTAGTAGTACCATTCGGTACACTTCCTCGACCAAATAAAACGGATCGTGATTTAGCTGCACTGTGGTGCGCATCATCCATCACCGGTGATTGTGGATCACTGTGGATCATCGAGGATCACCTTGGATCACTGATTATCGTAGATCATCGCGGATCATCATGGATCATAGATCAACGCGGATCATCGTGGATGATCACCATGAATCACGGATGAAAAATCTAGTTGCACCTGACGGTGAACATCATCGACCATTGATTTTGTTTTATGGTCTAATCGTACTTAAGAGTACGTATCATCGACATTTACTTCATATGGTCTAGTCATACCTATTGGTATGCATCATTGACTTAAAAGAAAATCATGGTCTAGCCACACTATGGTGTGCATCATCGACCAAAAGATGTGGAAAACATTAACCTTATGTTTTGTTTGGACATATAGCATGTCATCCTTAAAGGGGTATCACTTGTTGTCCATACAAAACGAAAGTCATGTAATCACATGCTTTATATTTTAGGGTTTAGGGTTTTTTAAAATCGGATTTAAACTTTAAGGATTAGGGTTTAAAATTCAAATATGATTTTAGGATTATGTTAAACATTGACCTTAAGTTTTGTTTGGACATATAGCGTGTCATCCTTAAAGGGGTATCACTTGTTGTCTATACAAAACTAAAGTCATGTAGAACTATTAAGGGTTTAGGGTTTTGATTTTAAAATAAAATAAGAACTAAAACCAACCAAATCAAATCGCAAAACCTTTTAAATCGGATTTAAGATGAAGAGAAGTTTGAAATCCGAATTGCTTGAACCACAAGTAAAGATTAGGGTTCTTGAGATCTTACCTTTAACTTTGCCGATTCTTCTCCTTGGTTCCTTTCTTAGAAACTCTTGATGGTTGATCTTGGAGCTGGATCGTGCTGATAACGTGTTCTAATCCTAGTATTCTTGTCTTAGAACAGATCGAACTAAAGAGAGAGAGAGAGAGCCGTGTGGCTTAGAGATGAATGAATTGTTGTATTATTCCATGAGTAATGAGTTCCTTATATATGATGACATAGCTTGAAGACAAAGTCTAATAACTTGGAGTAGGGAACAAGTAAATCTAGAACATTCCATAATAGTCATCACACAATATTCATAACAGTTATAAAAATTCAAAAAAAATTTTTTTTTGGCGCAGCGTCAAACTTGATAAGCTCGAAGATCGTTGATTCCCTGAGAAATGGTTGTTCGACGAAGACTCGATGACTGTTGATTCTGAAAAATGACCGCTCAAATGAAGTTTTTAATAATCGTTGGTTTCGAAGAATACCGAAGACAAGGAAGATAAACTGAAAAGTTTTAGGTTTATATTCAATAATCAAAAGTTAATCTTTACAAAGCTCTCGATCACTATTTATAATAAGAAGAGAATCTTCTTCTAACTAATCTAGAGAGGTTTAACATTATTTTTAGATACACGAAATCTAAATAAGTATTTCTTTGATGAACACGAAAGCCCATTGGCGTGTTTGTTGTTAGAGTCCAAAATCAAATATACGAGATGCGCTGCATGATTTTTTATGAAGCATTGTAAAATGTAAACAAATGGGTTTTCTGGATTGAATAAATTGAACATTCAATTAAAAAGGAAATAATCTAAGAACATCAAGTAGTGTTCATTTTTTTCGCATAACGGTTAATGTTATATAAATTAAAGTTTGATTTTACAATATTTGTCGATCAAAGAGATCGTAACACCATGACAAAAAAGTTTAAAAAACAAGGTATTACTCAGAGAACCAAGACAATAGAGGAGATCAATTATCTAAGACACAAAGACATCATGTTAGTGCTTCCTTTGTTTCCTTGCTGTGATTGAGTTACTCACTTCCCTGTCAATAAGCTCATGTATTGCAAGCGGAGAAAGGGAACATTGATTGTGGATGACATTGTTTCTTTGCCTCCACAGATTATAAATATTGGACTGGACTACCAATTTCTCGAGGATAGATTGAGTTTGTTGGTTTTGCTTTCAAGCAAACGTTATTTCATTTTCCTTATTGCATAGTTACAAGTTGTTGTGTTCCCATCACTAGTGGCGTTTTCTTATGTATGTTTGTCACTGTGGTAACTCTCTTTATGTATGGGATCCAACTGATAATACATAATATGTGGTTTCAGACCTGAAAAGTTTACGGGCTTCAACCTAAATCTTCTAATAAATAACCTACATAGTTTTTTTTCTTGAATGAATGTTAAATTTATTTAACCCAAAATAAAACTTTTTTGTACAATAAATGCAAAATGTGTTAAGAGTTTTTAGAAAAGAGAAAACCAATACAATGGGAGGTGTTTCCTAAGTAATATAAGTAAGTCTCAATTTTAGTTTTGGTTTAACCAATAGATTAAATTTTATTTTCTTCTTGTCAAGAAAAAGTGTGCTTAGCGTTATTACAAAAAATAACTTTCTGAAAAATATATGATCTTTGTTACACAGAAATTTTATGTATTTTATACAATCTTGACAAGAGCTGTCCCTGCCTAATTAATGAATCAAAATGTGAATTTCTTATTTTTCATTTTCTTTTTGGATACTAGCTGTAATTCATAGTGAAAAAAACAAAAAAAAAATCTTTCTTTCAAAAATAAGTACACAGAATTAGCTGGCAATTTTGTTTTCCTAAAACTGATATCAAGAAATACATTTCTTCCTCAATGTATTTAGTACCCCAAAAGGCAGGAATAAATTAAGAAATTATATCTACTATTAAATGATCCTTATCCCTTTTAATCAATCATTTTCATACACGTATATGTGCGTGCATGGTACATTGAATTTTTTTTCTTTCTAAAATGATACGATTTACTAGATAGTTTATACTTTTTTTCATAAACTTCACTTATAATCATGTACTAGGTGTTTTGCCCGTACTTACGGGCTTAATAGTTTAAAAATATATATATACTATAAATTCAAAAACTTTAGAATGAAATGTTCTGCCAACATTTCAGAAATGACCACAATAAATGATTTTGATTGTCCTAAAAAATTTATCGTAAAGGATAAATTATTATTCTATCTTATGTGATGTATATATAAATAGAGTCGGTTTAATATTACTAAACCAAAATATAATAAAAACATATATGTAATATTTTAATATTACTAAGTTATAGTGTATAAATTTGACTATGATATTGTCTTTAGCATATTTTAATTATTTTCAAACTATATTGTAGAAATCAATAAAATTATTTTTTAATTAATATTAATAATTAACCAAAAATATGACTAAATCTATAACTATGGAGAGTATGACAAAAAAAAAGCAAATTCACTTCTCAAATAATAGGACAGATAGATAGATTGTTTTTTATTTTGATTTTTTAACTTTTATAATAAAAATAATTATTTTAAGATAACAACACAATATATAAAATTATCTTATTTTAAACATAATTAATACTATTAATATAAATTTGTTTTTAAATATATAATAAATTCACAAATAATACATTTACAATCAATAATATATTTAGATTGATTCACCTAGTATATACATATATTGTTAAATACATTTAATTTGGCCAGCGATGCGGACATAAGTATTTTATAACTACTGATTAATACATTCATTACTAAATAAAAACTATAATATAAGTTATTATTTATGTTTTCATCTAAAAATTCTTATGTCTTATAATTGTTTGTAAATTTCTTTGTATATTACATATATTTCTTCTATATATATTATATTTTTATTATATAAATTAAGAATTTTACTTGATGAAATTTAATTATGTGTTTTCTTTTTTTTACCTTTTAACTTTTTATTAAAATATTAAATTTAACTATATTCATTATTAATAGATAAATCTTAAAAATCATTCAATATTCTCTTTTCTATTATGTAAAATCAAGAATTTTAATTTATTAATATCTAGTTATATGTTTTCTGGTTTTTATTTTTTGAAATTTTATATTAAAAGATATTTTCCTGATAACAACACAATATATAGGAATTTGTTTTTAATATAATTTAAGATTTTGGATAATTCTTATTATTAGTAATATACTTACTTATCTAATCAAAAAAATTCAATTTTTTATTTGGTAATTAGCAATATACTCACTTATCTAATCAACATAATTTATATTCGTTTTATTTGGTAATTTATATATTTTATTTATTAAGAGTATAAACATATTAACCGCTATAAATTTTACCGTGATAGATTTATTTTTTATTTTAAAATATATTTTATATTTTGGACAATTCATATTTTTATCAATTTAATCGCTTATAATTTTTTTTTATTTTGTAAGTAATTTAGATATTTAAATTATTATTTATGTCTTAATCTAAAATATTTTATGTATTATAATGTTTTTGTAAATTTATTATACACTACAATAAATTTAGAAGTTATATTTTTGTTTTAAAATATATTCTTTTTAACTATAAAAAATTAAATTTTTCCTTTACTAATATTTAGTTTTGTGTTTTTAATTTTACCCTTTTATTAAAAACACTTGTACAGATAACAATACAATCATATATAAGACATATCTTTTGTTTTAATATATATTTCTAGGTTTTTGATAATTATTATTATTAATAATTTTAACAATTTATCTAATAAAAAATAAATTTCGTTTTTATTTTATGTATAATTTATATATTTTATTCATTAAGGGTAGTATCGATATTAACCGCTCTAACTTTTAATGTGAGAGCTCCGTTGCGAAAAATCACTTCGCAAATAATAGTATAGATATAATTTTTTTTTATTTTGTAAGTAATTTATATATTTAAATTATTATTTATGTCTTAATCTAAAATATTTTATGTATTATAATTTTTTTTGTAAATTTATTGTACACTACAATAAATTTAGATGTTATATTTTTGCTTTAAAATATATTCTTTTTAATTATAAAAAATTAAATTTTTCCTTTACTAATATTTAGTTTTGTGTTTTTAATTTTACCCTTTTATTAAAAACACTTTTACAGATAACAATACAATCATATATAAGACATATCTTTTGTTTTAATATATATTTCTAGGTTTTTGATAATTATTATCATTAATAATTTTAACAATTTATCTAATAAAAAATAAATTTCCTTTTTATTTTATGTATAATTTATATATTTTATTCATTAAGGGTAGTATCGATATTAACCGCTCTAACTTTTAATGTGAGAGGTCCGTTGCGAAAAATCACTTCGCAAATATTATTTATGTCTTAATCTAAAATATTTTATGTATTATAATTTTTTTGTAAATTTATTGTACACTACAATAAATTTAGAAGTTATATTTTTGTTTTAAAATATATTCTTTTAACTATAAAAAATTAAAATTTTCCTTTACTAATATTTAGTTTTGTGTTTTTAATTTTACCCTTTTATTAAAAACACTTTTACAGATAACAATACAATCATATATAAGACATATCTTTTGTTTTAATATATATTTCTAGGTTTTTGATAATTATTATCATTAATAATTTTAACAATTTATCTAATAAAAATAAATTTCGTTTTTATTTTATGTATAATTTATATATTTTATTCATTATGGGTAGTATCGATATTAACCGTTCTAACTTTTAATGTGAGAGCTCCGTTGCGAAAAATCACTTCGCAAATAATAGTATAGATAAAGTATTGTTGAGTCTATATATTTTGAAACAATTTATGCACTGAAAAAATATATCGTGAGATCACATCTTCCTGCATATTATCTTTTCTAGTCTTTTTTTTTTTTCATACCCATTATTTTACTACATTTATTTTAGCAATTTCTTACTCTATTCCGGAGTACATAACATTACATAATTTCAAGTTTATGAGCAAAGCTAGAAACTAGTGATTGTAACTAAAGAGACTAATATACATTTCAAAAACTACAACTAAAGAGACTAATATACTAAGCTAGGTTAGTATTATATAAAAGAAAACTTATAAATATATAAGTGACTCTAAATAAAGGGAAAATTCCTTAAAATATACAGACTATTTTGAATTTACGTGTAATATACGAACTAATTTTTGTTACCTATCTTTTTTTTTAAGAACTTTTGTTACCTATCAAATATACAAATTTTTGAAATTCGCAGATTTTACACATAGTTTTAGACGGTGTTAAATTATATTTAACGGAAGTGAAGACGAAGTTAGTGTTTAGTTAAACACAAATTTAAATTGTTAAAATAAAATTCTTTAAAAATACACGAACTGATTTTCATTTGCTAATAAAATACACTAACTAGTTTGGATCTCCATTTAATATACAAACTAATTTTGTTTTCCATTAAATACATAAACTTTTTAAATTTACAGATTTTACAATGATTTAGACGACGTCGACTTTGTTTAACAGAAGATGAAATTAGTTCTAATTAAACAAGTTTATGAATTTGGAACTAGTTTAGTGTAATGCATTTCTGATTCTTTTTTTACGTTTTAATTGCAGTGATAATGAATCAATTAAGATTAATTTACACTATGATTAATATGTTTAGTGTTATGAATTAGGCTGTCCATATATTATTTATACTATGATCAATAAATTTTAAATTTCATCAACAAATATTTTACGCTATGAAAACATAATGGGCAAGAAATCTAGCAATATAATCTATCGGGAGGATTTTCAAGGATTTTTTTCTTAATATTTTAACCACATGTTTAATTAAAAATTATCATCCTTAAACATAATTAACATCATCTAAATCATGTTAAACATAGTTGACGTCGTCTAAATCGATGTGTGAAGTCTACGAATTTCAAAAATTTATGTATTTAATGTAAAACAAAAATTAATTCGTGTATTAAACGGAAGTCCAAAATAGTTGGTGTATTTGATTAGCAAATTAGTTCGTGTATTTTTATATAATTTTCTTTTCACAATTTAAACATATGTTTAATTAAACACTAACGTTGTCTTCAATTCTGTTAAATATATTTAACGTGACGATGTGTAAATTCTGCTAATTTCAAAATTTATGTATCTAATAAGCAACAAAAATTGTTCGTGTGCTAAATGAAAATCCAAAATAATTCGTATATTATATTAGCAAATAAAAATTAATCCGTATATTTTAAAGAATTTTTCCCTAAATAAACAAAGAAATACACCACAGCCACACACACTAATAATAGGGAGTATAGAAAGTTTTGGTCAATGACTAGAGATGACTACAATTTTATGACTGCAATGCATAGAGATTACTACAATTTTATAATGCCTAGATCACCCCTCCAGCTATTATATAAACAACCAGGGTACCAACAACTCACACACACACACACACACACAAAAGAAGATAATCATGGTGAGGTCCAGGGTGAAGTTATCACTCATACCTGATAAAACATCAAGGAGAACAACGTTCAAGAAGAGGAAGGCAGGGTTTATGAAGAAACTCAACGAGCTTGTGACTCTCTGCGGCGTCAAAGCATGTGCGGTCGTCTACAGCGATCAAAACGATGCGAACCCGGAGGCTTGGCCGTCAAGGGCAGAAGCTGGGGAGGTGATTTCCAAGTTTATGGAGTTTCCGGAGGTGGAAAGGGACAAGAAGATGTACGACCAAAAGAGGTACACGTTGGAGAGGATCAGCAAAGAACAAGCGACACTCCAGAGGCTGCAAGAGGAGAACCGAGAGTTTGAACTTAAAGAGATTATGTTCAATCTTATCAAAGGGAAGAGGATGATGCAGCATCATTCTAATGATGCAAGTTTTCTTTATGATCTGACTAAGTTCATTGACTTTAATGTCAGTGAGCTAACTAAGAGGATCCATCTGCTTCAGGCTAACGGTGAGCCAATTTCGTTTCTTCCCCTTGATGACGGTGATGTGGATGCAGCTCATCCTGCTGTTGGGGATGTGAATCCTATTGCTGGTGCAGATGTTGCTGCCGTAAGGATGCCTTACGGATTTAACTTTGATCATATTCAAAATATGAATATGAATGTGAACCAACAAGCTCCTGCATATCATATTCCATATCAGAATATGAATCAGCAAGAGTTGTTTCGCAACCAGGTTCCAACTAACTTTTCTGGTCATGTTCAATATCCGAATATGATGAATTATCCAGAGCAGTTTCAATACCAAGTGCCTAATAATGTTTATGATCATAATAAACATGGATTCTATGGTTTGAACCAGGGTATGGGTTTGGATTTGGATCCTAATCTGAGTGAGAGTTTCAATCAGTATCCAAATCTACATGATCAACCGTGCATGAACCAATGGATGGCACAACCACAGCAGACGAGTTATGCCGAAGATCTTGCAACCCTTGCTTCCATGGATGACGACTACAACAACTACCATCAACTACCAAGCACCAGTTACATGCCTCCCATGGATCTTCCTGCTCCTAACACCAACAACTTGCCTACTAGGTTTGGTTTGGATTGAGTTTTGTTATTGTTTGCATTTGTCAGTTTTTCATATTAAAAGATAACATTATATATGATGTCTTTTCTAAAATATTTCAGTTGTTGTAATAATAATTAAAGGTTTTTGCCTTTAAATAAATTATGTTGTTTTCATTTTTTAGCTAGTTTGATCTTTTCTCGTACTTGTGATTGTGAACAAGATAAAGTTAAGTATAGACAAGATTTGCATGCCTCCTTAGTGGAAGTAATGGACCCTTAATCTATCATAGGCAAATACTAATTAAGTGGCCCAAATATATAAACACGGACATGTTGGGAAACATGGCCATATGCAACCTAATGTTTCAAGGCCTGGGATGAAAAGGGGTCGTATCAGTTTATCTGTTCGGGCTTTTGCATGATCGGGTCCAAACACAATATGTTGAGGGTTCGTAACATTTATACACACTTGAAACGCTTCTCCAAAAGTAATAGATGAAAGTTCACGTAAACTAGTACTACACGTAACAAAACCTATCAGTGATCATGTCGTCATAAATACAGTGGCGAATCTAGGTGAAGCAAGGAGGTGGCACTTGCACCCATAAAACTTTTAAATTCTTTATAATATTACTCATATTTTGGTGTTCTTGTAACAACCGAATATGAGATAACAATGTGTTCGTCTATTTGTATTCCGGTCCTATGATTTTAAAGGTTAGAAGCGAAAAATGAGAAAATGGCCGGAAAAAAAATTATGTCGGAAAGAGGTTCGAACTCGGGTTGCTGGGTTAGAGACAGAGGTTTTTTTAACCACTACACTAGAGAGAAATTCTGAAAAATATGGCCGGTTTTGTTAATATTAATGGGCGACTGGAAGCCGGTGCTTCTTTTGTTTCTGTCCAGGGCCGTCTCTGTGTATTGTACACAGAAGTTTGCGCATGTTCCAAAGATGACTTTACACCAAAAAAAAAATGTTTCAAAGATGACGCATGCAAAATGGTTGTTGCTGTTAAGCTAGATGGGCTTCACACTTAAAATCAATTAGTGATTAGTAGAGAGATTCATCTATCTTATATATTGCTTAGGATCCCTTCCAACTACCGATGTGGGACATTTGTCCCTAATACGCCCCCTTGAGATAATGACTCTTTGAGCGTCAATCTCGGAATGTTTGGGTAAGGATCGATGGGCCGACTTTGGGCTGGATCGATGATGGATCGGGTTGGATTGTTTGGATCGGGCTCTGATACCATGTTAAACTAGATGGGCTTTACACTTAAAACCAATTGGTGATCAGAGGAGTGGCTCATCCACGTTATATATTACTAAGGATCCATTCTAACTACCGATGTGGGACAATTATGTGTCTAATACGCCCCCTCGAGATGATGGCTCTTTGAGCGTCCCACATCGGGTATTGGAAGGGATCTTAAGCAGTATATAAGATAGATGAGCCACTCCACTAATCACCAATTGGTTTTAAGTGTGAAGCCCATCTAGCTTAACATGGTATCAGAGTCCGATCTACGCAGTCCAACCCGATCCACATCGATCTGGCCCAAAGTTGGTCCATGGATCCTTACCCGAGCATTCCGAGATTGACGCTCAGAGAGCCATCATCTCGAGGGGGCGTATTAGACACATAGTTGTCATTCATCGGTAGTTGGAATGAATCCTTAGTAATATATAAGATAGATGGATCACTCCACTTATTACCAATTGGTTTTAAGTGTGAAGCCCATCTAGCTTAACATGGTATCAGAGCCCGATCCACGCAGTCCAACCCGATCCATCATCGATCCAGCCCAAAGTCGGTCCATCGATCCTTACCCAAGCATTCCAAGATTGACGTTTAAAGGACCATCATCTCGAGGGGGCGTATTAGGGACTAAGGTCCCACATCGGGTATTGGAAGGGATCCTTAATAATATATAAGATGGATGTGCCTCTCCACTAATCACCAATTGGTTTTAAGTGTGAAGCACATCTAGCTTAACAGTTGTTCATGCAAGATGGTTGTTGTACGTAACTCAAGCTTGACATCGACAAAGACAAAAAAAAAAAAGCCTTAACATCGACAGTGCATTTTTTTAGCACGGCAGATTCCCAATACCGCCAAAAAGTCAAGGGAAAGGTTTACGAATGGAAAGGATAAGGGCAAAATGCTTAGTCTTGAAGATAACCTTCAAAAAATTTAGACAATACCACTTTGATTAGGATATAAAGTATGAGAATTAGTTGAGATTATACAAAACTGTCGGCCACTAATATTGAATTTGATGGTTATTTTTAGTTTTATTATGAAATGAATCAATGATAATAGCTAATAAGAGTTAAGAATATAAAAAGCACCGTCAACAAAATAGTTACATATAACTAAGTTGTCTTGGCCTAGTGGTAAAGGGGCTCCGGCTGGAGCTTCCGCCCTGGGTTCGATTCCACTTGGCCACCGGGGCTAGCGTTAAATCGCAAGAATACGTGGGTTGCCGTCGGCCTCAGGGGGATTAGTCTTGGGCCTAGAAAGCCTTTGAATCACCCCCTGGTTAATCAAAAAAAAAAAAAAAAAAAAGAAAAAAATAGTTACATATGAAAAATATTATTCATATACTCATACGACTCATACTATGGATATGTTTCAAGTATCGGAGAGCATGTGAGACCGTATCGTCATCAACTTCCTGTAAACCTGACCGGTGATAAAATTGATCGAGTCCGAAAAAGTTAAGAACTGACTAAAGCTAACCTATATACAGTAAAACCTCTATAAATTAATAATGTTAGGAGTACACCAAAACCATGATTTTTTATTAATTTATAAAGATTATTAATTTATCGAAATACTAATTGAACCAAAACTCAATTTGAGATTATAAAATTATATTAATTTATAAATATATTAATTTATAAATTATTAATTTAAAGAGGTTATATTGTATATATAATTAACTTAAACCTATACAATTATTAAATTTTGTTTCTTAATAATCTATACATGTTAACTATTTAAAATTTAGAGAAAATAATTGTTTTATTTTGTTTTTTTTACTGATTTTGTTTTATTTTGTTTTTTTTTGACGAATTTTTTTTTTGTTTAATTTTGTTACGTTCAGAATTAGTCCTGTCTGAATATATAAACATTTTTATATACACTTTATGTGCAAAAAGATACTTAAATTGTTCCACGAGAACTCTCGTCAAAATACAAGGCGCAGCCATTGACTCTGCCCACCACCATTCTCTTCTTGGCCGTCAATAGCTTCTCCGTAATGGTCTAGCATTCGGTTAATGCATTGTTATGATTGTTTCGCTGTACTGTATTTGTAGTATTTATGTTTTAGATATTAGACATTTTATTTATTTATATATAAATTTGGATGTCAAAAATATATTTATGTATTTGAGTTTTGTTACATATAGACTACAAAGAGGTTCCAATAAATCACTGAACAAACATACAAATATTTTATTAAGACAAAAATTTATTATGAGACTGATAAAATATTTGTTAGCAACGAAACTTAAAATTTAGTTGAAGATCTGTTTAACCAGAGAAAATATTTAAATTTACATCGTTGAATTATCAAACATTTATTAACAAACAAACCGAATGGAACCAAACACTGTGAATTTGACTAAATTAAAGATAATAATGTGGTTGTGAGTAGTTGAGATTTTAAACATTTGAATAATGAATATGTTTGTAAGATATTCATCATTAATAAAGTATAGATAAAATAGTGACTAAATAATAATTATATAAAATAATTAATTAGAAAATATAGTATGTATTTGACTGGTTTTTTTTTGTCAGCATATTTGACTGGTTTAAACAATAAGAATTAAAAAATGTGGTTGTGAGTACTTAATCATGTATAAAAAAGAAAGTTTGGATTTCAATATTTCATTAACAAATACGTTTGTATAATATCATACGTTTGTGTATAATATCTATGATTAGTTTAGTACATATAAAATAACAATTAAATCAAATTACCAATATATAATATTTTTAATTATTAATTTTATATCATTGATTTGATTAGTTTAAACGATAAAAATATAACTGTAAATACACAATTTTGCTGAAAAAGATAGTTGAGATATTAAATATTCAATTAATGAATATGTTTGTAAGATATTTACGATTAATAAAGTATAAATAAAATGGTGATTAAATAATAATTATATAAAATAATTAATTAGAAAATATAGTATGTATTTGAGTGGTTTAAACAATAAGATGTCAAAAAATTGCATACATGAACATACAATTTTATTAAAAAATAAATATTTGATTAAAAATACATTTTTAACTATTTATAATTAAACTTTTATAGATAAAATAATGATAAGATAATTTTTAATATATCGCTAAATATGGTATGTGTCTCACTAGATTAATCGATAAAAAAGACAATCTTACAGGAAAGGATAGTCATGATTTTAAATATTTGATTAGCGATGTATTTGTAAAATATATATGACTAGTTGGCTATAGATAAAATAGTAATTAAATAAAAATTAACAAATATATAACAAAATTATGTATTCATAATTACATTCTTATTAATTACATTATTGTCGATGATAAGAACAAAAAATACACAATCTTACAGAAAAGTATAGTCGTGTATTTAAATATTTGATTAACGATACATTTGTAAAATATCTATGACTGTTTGAATATAGATAAAATAGAAATTAAATAAAAATTAACAATTATATTACAAAATTTTGTATTCATAATTACATTCTTATCAATTACATTTTATCTATGATAAGAACAAAAATACACAATCTTACATAAAAGGATAGTCGTGTTTTTAAATATTTGATTAACGATACATTTGTAAAATATCTATGACTATTTGACTATAGATAAAATAATAATTAAATAAAAACTAACAATTATATTACAATATTGTGTATTCATAATTACATTCTTATCAATTACATTCTTATTGATGATACAAAAAAATATACACAATCTTACAGAAAAAGAGAGTCATGATTTTAAATATTTGACTAACGATACATTTGTAAATATATATGACTAGTTGACTGTAGATAAAATAGTAATCAAATAAAAATTATATATTATATTACAAAATTGTGTATTCATAATTACCTTCTTATTAATTACATTCTTATCGATGATAAGAACAAAAGTACACAATCTTACAGAAAAGGATAGTCGTGTTTTTAAATATTTGATTGACGATACATTTGTAAAATATGTATGACTATTTGACTATAGATAAAATAGTAATTAAATAAAAATTAACAATTATATTACAATGTTGTGTATACATAATCACATTCTTATCAATTACATTCTTATCGATGATAAAAAAAAATACACAATCTTACAGAAAATGAGAGTCGTGATTTTAAAATTTTGACTAACGATACATTTGTAAATATATATGACTATTTGACTATAGATAAAATAGTAATTAAATAAAAGTTAAAAATTATAATACAAAATTGTGTATTCATAGTTACATTCTTATCAATTACATTCTTATTGATGATAAGAAAAAAAATACACAATCTTACAGAAAAGGATAGTCATGTTTTTAAATATTTGATTAACGATACATTTGTAAAATATCTATGATTATTTGACTGTACAAAAAAATAGTAATTAAACAAAAATTAACAATTATATTACAAAATTGTGTATTCATAATTACATTCTTATCAGTTACATTCTTATCGATGAGAAGAAAAAAATACACAATCTTACAGAAAAGTAAATTCGTGTTTTTAAATATTTGATTAATGATACATTTGTAAAATATCTATGATTATTTGAATATAGATAAAATATCAATTAAATAAAAATTAACAATTATATTACAAAATTGTGTATTCATAATTACATTCTTATCAATTACATTTTATCTATGATAAGAACAAAAATACACAATCTTACAGAAAAGGTTAGTCGTGTTTTTAAATATTTCATTAACGATGCATTTGTAAAATATCTATGACTATTTGACTATAGATAAAATAGTAATTAAATAAAAATTAACAATTATATTACAATATCGTGCATTCTTAATTACATTCTTATCGATGATAAAAAAAAATACACAATCTTACAAAAAAGGAGAGTTGTGATTTTAAATATTTGACTAACGATACATTTGTAAATATATATGACTAGTTGACTATAGATAAAATAGTAATTAAATAAAAATTATCAATTATATTACAAAATTGTGTATTCATAATTACATTCTTATCGATGATAAGAACAAAAGTGCACAATCTTACAGAAAAGGATAGCCGTGTTTTTAAATATTTGATTAACGATACATTTGTAAATATCTATGACTATTTTACTATAGATAAAATAGTAATTAAATAATAATTAACAATTATATTACAATATTGTGTATTCATAATTACGTTCTTATCAATTACATCTTTATCAGTGATAAGAACAAAATACACAATCTTACATAAAAGGATAGTCGTGTTTTTAAATATTTGATTAACGATACATTTATAAAATATCTATGACTATTTGACTATAGATAAAATAGCAATTAAATAAAAATTAACAATTACATTACAAAATTGTGTATTCATAATTACATTCTTATCAATTACATTCTTATCGATGATAAGAGAAAAAATACACAATCTTATAGAAAAGAAGATTCGTGATTTTAAATATTTGACTAACGATTCATTTGTAAATATCTATGACTAGTTGACTATAAATAAAATAGTAATTAAATAAAAATTAACAATTATATTACAAAATATAGCATGTTTAATTAGACTAACCGATAAGAATAATTATGAATACACAATTTTGTAGAAAAGTCAGCAGTTTAAATATATGATTGATGAATACATATATAAAATATTTGTGATTAGTAGGTTATAGATAAAATTTAATTAAACTAATAATATTAATAAATTATATTATAAAATATTGTATGTATTTGACTGGATTGAACGATAAGAATATAGTCGTGAGTAAACAATTTTGCATAAAAAAGTAATCATGATTTTAAACATTTGATTTATGAATACATTTGTTAAGTATTTATTATTATGGACTATATGTAAAAATAATTTAAATAATAACATTGATAAACTGTATTACAAAACATAAATAATAAGTGTTTGATTGAACTAAACAGTAAGAACATAAACGTGGTTTGTACATAAGAGTATTAGTTATTTTAAATATTTGATTAATGAATATTTATAAAATATTTATAATTAGTTGAATATAAACAAAAACAAGTATTAAATAATTATTTAATAATACAAATCATTTTATTAAATATGTATTTTTAGATTTGACTACATTAATCGATGAATATATCTTTTAATCGATAAATATTAGAATTATGAGTATATAATTATACAGAAATATATAGTTCTGATTTTAAGTGTTTGATTGACAAATGCGCTTGTAAAATATTTATAGTTGATTGATTAACCAATACAATTGTGAATAGATAATAAATAAATTTTAAATTATATAATTATGAAACATCAAAGCATATAATAATCTTAAATCATTAGTTCTCAATATTATAATCTGAAACCATGAGTATAATGCTTATATTGATTTGTATTCCTTTTAATTTGGATTAAGTTATAATTTTAATTATTTTTTTATATTTTGGGATTAATGCAAGATTTAGAAACTTTCAATTTGATTATAGTATATATTAGTGATAAGAAAATAAATGAATCTTATAGATATAAATGTATAGTAGTGCTTAAATATTAATTGGAAAGTGAAATTTATTTATATATTTTATAATTACGGCATTTAAATTTTATTATTTTAAGGAAATATTTCTTTTATTTTAAAATTTTTAAATTGACATGAAATGATATAATCTTTGGTGATTGTTATTAAATGCCAATAGCTACTACTTTTCAAAGACATTATTTATGAATGGTGGCGGAAAACCAATTAACCCATATGTATAATATTTTGATTAGACTTGTTGACGTGGAAATATATCTAGTCCCACGTGGTTCATGAGTATCTCAAGCGCCAAAAGTTGGTACTATATAGCTTGATCGCATTAAGATCATGATGAAGAAATATACTAGCTGGGAAAAAAATAAGTATATATTATATCTAAAAAAACTTGAAGAGCAAGAACCAAAAAATGGCGGACGAAGGAAGTGGAAGTGGAACAGCGAATTGCATAGATATTCTGATTGCTATCCTCTTGCCTCCTCTTGGCGTCTTCCTTAAATTTGGCTGCCATGTTTGTTTCTATTTATCTCTATATATATCTTAACTTATTCATGTGTGTATGTTAGTCTATACACTATACTATAGTTTCTATTTTTATACCAAAATATGGGGAAAATAAATTGCAGGTGGAGTTTTGGATATGTTTGGTGTTAACATTCTTAGGATACATTCCGGGGATCATATATGCCGTCTATGCCATCACCAAGAAGTAGTGTCTCTCCCTTCATTCTATCACATCGAAGATCGTGAGTTATCATAAAACCTTCTTGAATCTTGTCCTATATATGGCTACCACTTTTATATTTCATGTACAAGTACATCCTACGCATATTTTGTATGTGCGTATGATAAATCACAGCTGTACTATTCTACTGCATTAAGACGATTTGGTTTTAAGGAGCTTTTTTCTGGATTGTGTAAGTTTGTATATGATGAATAAACAGTAGTGTTACTTTGATAGTGTCTCTTTTTGTTCTTTTTTATATTGTAAGATAAACTTATTATTAAATATGGTAAAGTTAATATAGTGGAGATAAGTTTTCAAACGTGAACCACCATGGACCTGACGTACACGTAATCAAAACGTATCAAACTCTCAGGCAACATTTGCAAAGTTAAGATCTATCTCTAACGTGACTCACGTGACCAAGGTTGCAAATAGTATATACAAGTGCCACAGAACGGACCAGAAAACTTCAGTACATTTTTGTGGTTACTTGTACTTCAATAAATTCGAAAAAAAAATGTTCAAACACATCTATAAAGAGGGAAACCAAAGCTAGATATCTAATCAAAGGCACAACACAAAGAGTCTCAGTCTCTCTCTCTCTCTCTCTCTCCACTTCTTACTCTTTAAATTGCCATTCTCTACGGCACATAGGGCAATGAGCTTGACTCGTCTGTGAATTAACCCACTTCAATATACAATGGAGATGAAACGAATGGTTGCAAGCTCCCCAAACTGCTCAATCACCATAAGCGTCCACGCGTAAGAATACAAAGCAGGGGTTTAGTATTAGCCAACTTTTCAGAATAGACAGAAAAGCTTAACAAGATTTTCATCAAACAATCACACTGTGTAAGAGAGACATGCAAAGAGAGGAGGGAGCTTACTTAGAGGGCAATCATCTCCAGGGAGTTTGCAATCAGGACAACAACCGTCAAATGGCATACGACATATCCCACATGTCTCATCTTGAGCGTCCCATGTCCACGATGCAACAGCATGCCACCTAAAGTTTTTTTATTTCACAAATGTAAGAGTTCACGTACTGGAATTGAGAATCCACATAACACATGTACTAATCGGGACAAAAAACTTACTCTGTTTTTTTTTTCCGAAGTCAGAAGACATCGTAGCAACGGGAGTCAAGGAAAGAAAAAACAGTTTTCCTTAAATTAGGAACATTGAGCTGATCTTAGTCTACCCTTTGTTCAAAAAAAAAAAAGTCTACCCTATGTGAAAACTAGTTGAGACTTGAGATTTGATAACAAGAATCCTCATCAAAAGAATGCCATCAATATCAGTAATCAAAAATGAAATTCATGAGAAGACAACAGCTTTATATCATGAATAAACAAATCATGTTTTGAACATCAAAGAAACTATGGATGCATGAGGTAAGAAGGATACGCAAGAGCTTGACTTTCATGGCTTCCTCCTGAAGAAACAAAAAATGATAATCTTATATTAGCTTTACAAATCCTAAAAGAAAAGACAAAACACAAAGACAGTCTATTTCTCTCAGACATTTGATCGAACAACTTGTAGGCAGAAACCAAACTACAGACCAATTTTATTCTCACCTATTAAAGACAGTCTCTAACGCTGTAATGAAAATGAGCAAAACACAGTTAATTTTACAAAATCAAATCAAAGATTTTAACTTTATCACTCAGAGGTTCGAGGACGATTCTCTCGAGACTCCAGCGAATCAAAATTCGTTCTGGAATACACATAGAACATATTCATTTGAGATACTCAGATATTAAGAGGAAACTCAATAACGGTTACATTAACACAACGGAAGAAGGCAGTAGCAAAATTCAAAAAACTCACCGGCGATGACGGAGAAGCGAGCTGCGACGGAGAAAGCAGCGAGAAGGAGGGAATGAAAGACGCGAATTGATTTAAGTTATGGGCTTTGAATTGAAACTAGGGCTTTAAATGGGCTTTTGGTAACATCTTCTTATGTCAATACGTCAACACCACAGAAAAAAAAACTTATTTTAGTCGTGAAACTAAATCAAATATTTTTTTCCTTTGTCATTATTTTACATTTTTTAGTTATTTTTACTAGAAAGGAAACATTTGATTATACTTTATTTGGATATCCATTTTAGCTTACTTTTTATTCAAAGATTATCTACCATATTTTTTTATAAGATTTTAATACTATATATATATAAACTAATAAACTTTTTGTTGTATGTCATATATATGAATATTTTTATTATTTCCATATTTATGAATATTTTTATTCTTTCCATACGTATGAATATATATTTTCCTTATGTATGAATATTTTTTTCTAGATTTCTATACTATATAGGGAATATACCATATGTATACAAACAAATAATGCTTTGCTATGTCCCTGTAAATATAACCATATTTGAATACTACTTACTTCCAAAGCTATATTTATTTATTTTTAACCCTGGAATGGTATGATATTGGTATATATATGCATGTATTTACATAAAAAATATCTCCTTAAAATTTGCATTCAAACATTGATGTGTATATAAAGAATGCTACCCCCACTGTGAAATTTATAAGAAACAAAAACAAACAAACACAAACAAAAGAGTCATGGCGAGAAACAGGGTGAGGATGGCTTACATAGAGAATGATAACTCAAGGAAGGCAACATTCAGGAAAAGAAAAGGAGGTATCATGAAGAAAGCCTTGGAGTTATCAACTCTCTGTGACGTCCCAGTGGCCGTATTCGTCCAGAGCGAGTACAAGCCGGTCCCTGAGGTGTTCCCTGCATCGAGAGAAGCTATGGGAAACGTTCTGGCCAAATGGGATATGCTGTCGCTCGTTGACAAGACCAAGAGGATGGTGAACCAAGAGAAGTTTTTCCAGCAGAGGATCGACAAAGCTACTGAGGGTATCAAGAAGGTTGACAAGGAGAACAAAGAGTTGGCGATGAAGGAGGTCATGTTTGATTGTCTTAGCGAAAAAACTGCACCATGTTTTCTTGTTAAGGATGATCTTCCTGAATTGGCTGGTGTTATTGACCATTATATCAAACGTCTTAATCGTAGGATGCAGATTCTTACGATGAACGATGCATCGTCCTCCAGCTCTGTTATTCCTCCTGCTGTTGCAACAGCTGTTGCCATGCCTAGAGCTGAGATGGGTTTTTACTCAACCGCATTTAACGATATGATTCAAGAGAATATGAGTGTGATGCCAAACGTCAAGGACTTTGATCTGAATCAGGCACAGGATGAGTATCCATGAACATCGTTAGCGGTCTGCCGGTCTCTATGTTTCGGTTATTTAAGCTATCAAAATAAAAATATGTTTTAAGTACTTTTGTTTTAATTACATGTGTGTTGCGTTGGTTTAGCATGTAATATTCTAGTTTATCTTCAATAAAATTTCATTTTCGCTAGTTTTATTTCATTTCCTTGTCAATAACATATCTTATGTGATTCACGATTCGAGTGGTGAACTAACGACCGTATTAACACAAACTAACAACTTGAGAAACTGAAATAACACGTACTAGATTTTGACCCGCGCTTTGGAAGCGCGGAATATTTTACGATAAAAAATTTCACTAATAACTTAACAAATATTTTGGTAATTTTTAAAGAGTGTGTATTTAAAATATTTTTGCATTTAAATCAGTGTTTTTAAATTCAACCCGATTGTGATTATACCCGTTAATCCGGAGATCTGAAAATTCAATTTTGGTTTTTAAAATATTCATATTTAAAAAAATCATTAAACCTCGAGACTAACCGATTGAACTGATGGATGACCGATATGTAATCTAATTGGATTTAAATTGTAATAGTTTCATAATTTGTAATCTTATAATCCAAATTTTAAAATTCATTATTTTGCAATTTATGAAATTATGATGTTTCTACAAAATTCTAAAGAGAAAATGATAGATATAAAATAACTAAGATTAATTATTGTATTGTCTGGAAACATTGATAGTAGTATAAAAGTATATTGTTTGGAAACATTGATAGTAGTACAAAAAAATAAGTATATTGTTTGGAAACATGGATAGTAGTATAAAGAAAGTAACATTAGTGATTTAATGTATGTTTAACTATAAAGTATAAATGTGTATTTAATTTAAAAACTTACAAAATAAATGTTAGGTCCAACAGAATGTTTCTGTTTTAATAAGATAGATTGATCAAATTAAACTGATTTTTTTTATAAATTTTATGGACTTTAACCTCGGATTAAATTGATTTTTTAATAAATTTTATGGAGTTTCCTCAGACTAATTGGTGATCATTGAATTGATCCAGTCTCTTGTATATTATAAGTTCCATCAAAACTCCTGAAACTCCCAATGTGTGAGCTTATATTCTTACATAGATTTTTTAAAGATTAAGATCTATAATCCATTATTCTATATAATTTTAATGCCTTCTCCCAAAATAATAATTCTTCTGACCATTAATCTTTCGGACCATCATTATTGAGTCTGATAGTGCAAATCACTTGGACAAGATTATAAGAATGTCTTTCGGTTCTAAATATTCTTATAGTTATGTTCAGCCAGGGACAGAGTGTTAGGAGGGGGTCAGGTGACCCCATAGAATATCGAAAATTAGTAGTTATTATCAAATATTCTATATTGACCCCAACCCAAAATCATTAATGACTCCTATTAAATCAAGTTTAATTGAGGAATTTAGAGTAAAATTATATCCTTAATTTTTTCTTTTATAACTTTAGAATTTATTTTTTATTAGAATGTTATAATTTTATATTCTGAATAACAAGATCATAAGGAATAATTCTATTAATAAAAAATCAGTTCTACGTGATTTTTTCTAAATATTATTTTAAATAAAATATATTTATAAATTTAATAATACGTATGAAATTTAAAATTGATTCTAAATTAAAATAAAATAAAATAATATACATTTATAATAATTATTAAAAATGATTTTCTTAAACTTAAAATTTAGTATGACTCTAATAAAATTTTGTTCTGGCTCCGCCACTGTGTTCAGCGGTTTTGATACCATATTAAGTTTAATGTGTTTTTAAATTTAAACCAATTGATAGTAAATTGATGATCTAAATTTTTTTATGTACTACTTATATCTCATCAAAACTCCTTAGTTGATATAACTAGAAGGACTTCTTAACACAAATGTTAAGAAGTGTGCCAACTGTTAAGGAAGTAATATAACTAGAAGGACTTCATTGTAAATATAGTAGAATACGATTTACCCTACTTGTAATACAAGTATATATATACTTTACATATTGTTAATGAGAAAACTATTCAATCCTAAATCCATATGGTATCAGAGCCTGCTATACCTAATCTCTAAGCCGCCATATCATCTTTTCAAAAAAAATAAAAAATCTACGCCTCAAAAAAATCCATAGGTGAAACAGAGTCTTGATATCTAGTAATACAACAACAACAACCAAAAGTGTTGCACCAAAACATTAATACAATCTTACCCCAGCATCATCAGCTGTGTAACACATCCCACTTGGACCTCCTTCAGGGAGTAACTTG
Source organism: Raphanus raphanistrum subsp. raphanistrum (assembly GCA_019706035.1). NCBI lineage: Eukaryota > Viridiplantae > Streptophyta > Magnoliopsida > Brassicales > Brassicaceae > Raphanus > Raphanus raphanistrum. The sequence goes on from CM033983.1 coordinate 20,998,501, forward strand.
AAAATGCACTTTAAACTTTTCGTTTGCCATCTTTTGCCCATTGAACTCTTCTTCTGAGAATTTCACCCCATGTGGACCTGTATCCATATCAAGAGAGTAGAAGTCAAAGAGGAGAGGAGTAGGCTTTATCCTACAACAGGATTCATGATTTCTCTTCCTTGAAGAAGCAATCTCGATGAAATACACCTCGGGATCCACGTATATATAACCGTCGTTTCCAACGTCTGTCTCATTGCTCGATTTACATTTAATCGCCATTTTGCCTTGAAACATCACACAGGCAACCATAACAACTTCGTGATGACCTTGCAAACATGCTCTTTCTTTTGGTCCTGTGTACATGCCCCCATCTGCCCAGCCCGCGTAGCAAAGTAGAGTTGCACAGACAATATGTGTCTTCAGGCGTTTGAGAGCTTCCTTTAGAGTCTCATAATCATAGACCTCTTTGATCTTCAAAGTCTGTTCTCCAGCTTCAAGTCTCCTTTCGACCTTGCAAGAGAAATCATTATCATTCGTCTCGTCCTCATTGGCTAGAGGGATGCCCTTCTTCGAAGCAAATTTCAGAGCAGAATAGATTACACATGGGTAACAGTAGTGATCTTCCTTCTGTCTATTGTTTTTTACATACGTTTCTCTATCAGCGTACAAGCAGGGTACATCTAGCTAAGCGGCTTATATTATGTTCATTGCTTGTGCAATCTGAGACTAAACAGAATGTCAGCCTCTTATTTATATCAACTACACTACATCATATACCACTTTTAGCTTTTTTATTTATTTATATGATCCATTTAAAAGAGTATTATTGAATTAATGAATACAATGAAAGCGAAATTCACTTGAACTGAGTATTTGCTAAATAGAATATGAAAGCAATTAAAATCACATGTAATAAAAATTCTATTTGTTTTTGTTGAAATTTAGTTTTAATAGAATTTGATGTACTTTTATAAGAAAATTAGATTTAACAAAATCTTGCATTTCTTATTTGGATTTCTTCAAATATACTTTCTGTTCTAAAAGTTCTCATATAATGGTAACAAATATATGATTGACTAAAGTGGGAGTCTCTTGACTTAAAAAATATATATATTTTGTTGTTTGCGTTTGATCTTCTTCTTTCAATAGTTTTTGGTGTTTAATCGAGATTGCTATTTTTTCTGATCTGAAACAAATAATTATGAATAGATAACTGCTTAAAAAGTAGATTTCTTTTTTAAATCAGTAGTTTCTGGAAACGAAAAAATTCCATAGTAGTTATAAAATGAATTACAACTAATTCCACATGCATTGTAGTCGAATCATTAAACTCCATTGAAATACACTCAAACTCTAATTACAATATTTAATTCTAATTCCACTAAAATTCTATATTCAATAACACTCAAACTCTAGTTACAGTACTTAATTGGGAAAATCGCATAAAAAACCTTCAAAGTGTTACTTTCTAGCACTTTAAACCTTGAAGTTTTTTCACTAACACTTTAAACCTTCAAAGTGACATTTGTATCATAAAAAAACCTCTAAAGCAAAAAATTGACTTGTTCAGCACGTAATTTTTAAAAAATAATGATTTAATTAATAAAATAAACAAAATAAATAAATAAATTCAAAAGATAAATAAAAATCGAAAATTTTAATAAAATTCACAAAAATGAAAACATAATAAAAAATAAATTAAAATTTTAGAAAATTAAATAATTTTCTAAAATTTTAACAAAATAAAAATGACTAAAATTTTAATAATAAATAAGATTAAATTTAAATAGAGAAGAACTGAATAAAAAAGTTTAACTTTTTAAAAAAAATAGAAAATTCAAAATAGTTTTTTTAATTATAATATTTTTCCAAAAATATATCATATCATCTTGGACAATAACAATTTCAAATATATCACTAGTGACAATGATGGTTTCTGATTTTTATTTAATCTATGAGTTTTTATTAAATTTTACGATTTTTGTTTAATTTTCTGATTATTTATTTTACTTATTAAATAATATTATTTAAAATATTATTTTATTAGTAAAATAATCAAAAATCAAATAAAAATCACAAAACTAAACAAAAATTGTAAAATTTAATAAAAACTAATAGATTAAATAAAAATCAGAAAACTAGAAAAATCAAGAAATTAATTAATATTTAGAAATTAAAATTAAAAAATAAATGAGATCATATTAAAAACAGAAAAATAAAAAATTCATATATTTAAAAAAATGAAAATTCAAAATTTTGAAAAAGATTTATTTTGTCATTTTCAATGATGATGTTGGTAACTATCACTGGAGATATGACAATTATCGTCATTGTTAATGGTTATGTGAGAAACCATCATCGTCATTAATAAATTTTGAATTTTCTATTTTCCATTTTTAAAAAAAATTGTGAACTTTTTATTTAGTTCTTCTCTGTTTAAATTTAATCTTATTTGTTATTAATTTTTTGTTATTTTTTATTAATATTTTAGAAAATTATTTAATTTTAAAATATTTGTTTAATTTTCTAAAATTTTAATTTGATTTTTTCCCATTTTTGTAAACTTTATTAAATTTTTCGATTTTTATTTATTTATTTATTTTGTTTATTTTATTAATTAAATAATTATTTTCGAAAAATTACCTGCTAAACCGGTCAATTTTTTGATTTGGAGGTTTTTTATGATACAAATGTCACTTTAAAGGTTAAAATTGTTAGTGAAAAAACTTCAAGGTTTAAAGTGCTAATAAGTGACACTTTGAGGGTTTTTTATGCGATTTTCCCGTAGTTAATTATAATTCCATTATAATACTTAATTATAATTCCATTATAATCTTTAGAAATTATGACCCGTAATCCATTAGTTTCTACATAATTCTAATAATTTTTGTAAAAAAACAAGAAGAAAACCTTCAAACATGGTGCACTTATCGTAGTATAATCATTTTGTCCCAATGGTCCCCTGATTGTAACCAACGAGAATCTAAGAGTCAGTGACCTGATATCTCCTGCCTCCTTGGATTGGGATGTCTCAGCGAGACTGCACCTGCCTCAATATGAGGCTGTTATCATGACTCTAGTTCCTAGCCAGCTAACTATGGAGGATAGCTTTCAATGGCTACCAGAAAAGAGAGGCGTTTACTCTACTAGAGCAGGTTAGGTCTTAACAAAGATCCAAGTCTCTGGTTTACGGAACAGGAAGTGGTGCAAAAGTACTCAGACATGCGCGATCTTGGGCCAATGCTCAACTCTCTCGCAAGTCCCAAAGGCCAACCCTTCCCCAGTACTTAACCAGCGTCTTCAAACACATTCAGGTAACCCTTTCTTGATGAAGTGTTTTTGGCAGGAAAGTAGCGGAAATGGCGGGTTCCGTTGGATTTTCCAAAAGTACGACAGGAGACAATGTCTGCTACGGATCTTGTCTAGACGCTTTGTAGCTTCTGCTGTTGGGGCTGAAGCTAGCAATTAAATCTGCTCTGTTAGATGCAGCAAACTCTTGCTACCGCGATCTAGAAGTCTTCTCAGATTGCAAAAGCCTTATCTCCATTATCAACTCAAATGATTCCTTGGTGACTTTGAAAGGTCTCCTCTACAATATATTGAATGTTGTGTCAGACTTTTCCTCTATCCCTTTCTCCTTTATTCCTCGTCTAAACAATGTAGCAGCTGATAACCTAGCTAAGGCAGCTCTGTCTACTCTTTGTAATGCCTCCTTCATGGAGTAACTATGCTTCTTATCGTAATTTAAATTAAGGTTTGCCCAAAAGAAAAGTATAATCGTTTTGCAGTACATAACAAAAGTCCAAAGGCGGACTTAATACATTTCATACGTCAAACTAGTTCTTGAAACATGTTTTCCTAAAGTACATGCACGATGATTGCCTTCTCCGAATATTAACTCGAATCTCGAGTTCTTGACCATTCAAGCCGCTGTGTGCAGTATCCGTTAAGGGTAAAATTGAAACAATTGTCAGAATTGATTTTATGTCCTTTAAAATAATAAGGCCTTACGTATAATGAAGTCATAAGCCTGAAGCTATTATTAGAATTGATGCATCACCAAATCGATGCATGTGGCAACAATTGTAATTTTTTTCTAAATTAAAAAAGAAAATCATTTCCGTTTCATATAATTAATATCACTAACTCAAAGTTGTAGCATGATAACTGTCCAAATTGGCCCTGTATTCTTGGGGTTTGTATAGATTTTTAGATCTTCTAGATTCGAAAGAAAGTGACTAACACGTGAATGCTATATTTCAACAACATTTTCTAGCAGGATTTCAGTCTTCATTTTACTTTAACATTGTGCGGTAGAACTTTTTATTCCAACCTTTTATTCATCTAATTATTAAATTCCTATGATCTGGTAAATAGTGTATGTAAATAGATACCCCAAGAAAATAAATTAAACAGCAGACAAAAAGGTTAAAATGAAATCAAAATATAGAAGAGAAAGGAAAAGAGCTTTCGGATGGTTGGTTCTAATACGAAAGACACGAAGGAAGTCCTGTCTTGTCCATTTTGGCAGAAAGTGTTTCAACCCACATTGATGGGCTTGATTTGATCTTCAAATCATGAATCTTTTTGTTAAGAACAACTTTGTTCTATACGATTACATAGCATATTTGTACTCTAGCTTTTGTCTTTCGTTCCTTGTAGGTCTAAGCATTTAGAAACCCTACGAAGAATCTATAGACCAAATCATATAATAGGAGAGAGCACTATTCTTGGATGAGTATGTGTTATGTTTCAAATTGATGGTCGATAGCATTGATCGAGAAATTACATTACTATTCGGGTTTGTTATTGATTTGAACACGTAAAACGCAAGTGACAAATATTTGTTGATGTACAAAAATAAAGGACAAATATAAAATATTTATAATCTTTACGAGTAAAAACAAAGCTTAACATACATTGTCTGCAGTGGATTGGCTTTGAGGTATGACCAGCTATGTTACATGGTCTTCGCTAAATGAAGTTATAGCAACAGTTTCAGTGTAATCATTGATCCGTCGTCCTCACAAAATGTTTTTTGTTTTTGAGAAATCCTCACAAAATGTTGGGCAGTGTTAAAACTAGGGCTGGGCGTTCGGATACCTATTCGGGTTTCGGTTTAGTCCATTCGGGTTTCGGGTTTTCGGGATCAAAGATTTCAGCCCCATTCGGATATTTCTAATTTTCGGTTCGCGTAAAAGCTACTCTCCGCTTTAGTAACAATTTGACATTTTGAATCCGATTCCTGCTCTAAAATACTTGTTATGGGTCAAAACCTACATAATTAATAAAGTTGAGCACCATATTCTAAATATTTTGTAGTAGACTCTCTAGACATGGACACTTTCTCAATGCATCAGAAAAATAATATATGCACTGCGAATATCACTATTTAAAAGTGAATTGTAGATTGTTTTTGGAACCTAAAACAATTCTAAACCATCCATAGCAAGACACAAAAACAGGAATCTCTATATTGTCTAGTTGACCATTTGGTCTTCAAGTTAGGACCAAACCCATATAACACAGCTACAATTGATGGATTTCAAAATCCATTCAGAGAACTTAGTTCGGATTTATACTAATGTATCGAGGAAGTAATTTGTAAAACATAGAGTATATTGATGATTTAGATTTGAAAATGTGTATGTTATTGATCTTTTAAGCTTAAACAACTTTGATAAATAAAAGTATCAAAGAGTAAGCGAATACAAAAGTAATTTGTGTATAAGTTCCATATGAGAAAACTTAGCTCCCCCTCTCCTTCTCTTTTGCCTCTTTTAGGGTCTGATTAGTTTAAACGCAGCGGTTACGGTTACGGATACATGAATTTACGGATGCGAATAGTTGCGGTTTCAAGCGTTATGTAGTGTTTTGTAGCGTTTTGTATAACTAACATAACGTTTGAAAACTGCTTGTATTTGCTGGATATTTGTGACTGGTTGATTATAAGATATTGCAGCGGTTTAATAATAAATTACTAATATAAACATATTATAACATTATAAAATATAAAAAGATACTATTGTGATAAAATATAATAATTATTAGTATAATATGATTAATAATAATATTATGTTTACTTTTTTATTTTTTAATTTAGTTGAAAGTTATAATTTTAATATATTTTTTGAAGATTTATATTAAAACTTTTAAAAGAATATTTTGTTTCATTTTATATATGTGTATATCTTTGTAAATGTGTGTATATAATTTTTAAATATTCTAATGAATGGCTAGTTTAAAGTTTTTATATAACAAATTATGATACTGTTTGTGAATTTAAATTAATATACAAAATGTGTATATATTTTTATTTATAATATTTCTATTTTTAATTTCTAATTTTAAATTTTAAAATATTTAGAAAAAAAAATTATATTTTTTTATCCACCCGCAACCGCCTCAACCGCAGACGCTAACTGGAACTATTTTTTGATTTTAAAAGATTCGGAGCGGTTTGAAACTATTTATAGCGGTTTGTATTATTATTTTGAAACGCTGTAAACCACTACCAACCGCAAAAGCTGCAGTTTACGGGTGGTAGCGGGGAAACCGCAACCTCTTAATAGCTGTTCCGAGGGAGATCATAACTGCTGTGTGATCTTCGGTGGGTATATTATGTCTTAAACCCTTTTTATTATTTCGATTTCCTTTCCGATTTGGATTGTCTGTGTCATGTAGGTATTTTTTCTTTTTCGAGTTCAGGGGGAGCTTTAATCTTTCGTAAGCTTATTGTTTTCTTACCGGGGTTTTGGACTACTGTACCAGGTGAATCTACCTCCAACTACGATCAATTATTAATGTCAATTTGGTCTGAAAAGTGTGTGTAACTATAATTGTGGATTTTACAGAGAGATCACTTTTCGACTTTTGGTGAGATAATTTAATCATAGATAATTTTCGAATAATTTGATATTATATCCTTCTCAAAGACTTGTCAATTATTTTTCTTGATTTAGTTGAATCTCTTATATTATCCGAGACCTGCAAACTAATTAGAACCTAACCAATAAAAATAAAAGTTATAGATTGCATGTCACTCTGATTACTGAGAAATATTCTTGTCAATTTATGTTCGGCTTTCGATCATCTAGCAATAGCATTGTGCGTTTTTGATACAATCAACAGATTGGGTAAATCTTAGCTTTACTTAGTTGTACTCCTTTTAATCATTTATATATTATTTAAGAAGTATTACAACATTTTATTAATGATATGCGTCATTATTAGAATGTTTCTTAAAGTCACTAAAATATGTTGGTCCATCAAATATATATTATATTTTCATTAAACTTATCATAAAATTAATTAACAATCTAATAATATTAATATTTATTTTTCTTTACAAAATAAAAACTACATAATTACCTTATGTGAATATAATATGTATTTTAATAATAAACATTTGATAATAATTTATGTATCTTCCATCATTTTGGTTTAATGTTATATTATTAAAGTAAATTAAAAAATCACATTAACTATATAATAAAAAATATTTTTTTTGTGTATGTTATATTTTAAAAATTTAAAAGGTACTATAAATTACTAAAAACAGTAAAATTCACGCACTAAAAATTTTATGATCAATGATTTAAATTTTTTGTTAAAATATGATACAAATGATCATAAAACATATAAATAAAAAGTCTCATTTAATAGATATTAATATATATACATATATAAACTAAATACGGTATTAAAATATATAAATATTTTAATTTAAAAGGTGCATTAAATTTTTAAGAACGGTTATAAATCACTAAAACTATTAAAAATGCAACAATATAACTTTTGTTACTAAGTTTAGCTGCCATGTTTAACAAAAAATGTCTCACACTAAAACTATTAAAAGTTTCACACTATAATATTCCAAAATGGTCTATTAAGATGCTAAACTAAGTTTCAACAAAGTTATTAAAACTCTTGTATCCTACATTACATAAGTCTTATAATATTTCATTCTGCGTAAGGCACTGATCTTTAACTAGTAATATTGGTATAAGAATAATAAGTGATATTATCAAAATGAATAAAACTGGAAAACAAAAGGATGTGAAAATATATAATAGGCAAAGGAAGTTGAGGAGAAAGAGAGAAAAGCAAGGAATAAATGTACTATTAGAAATGTACCTTTGTGTACAAACTACAATATATGTGGGCGGGAAACTAATACCATCTACATATTGTTCTAGATTCTACAGCTGGATTCAAATCTTTGTTCTTGCTAACTAATCTTAATATACGACCTTTCGCTCTTGTTAATTGGTAGCTATATTAAAATGTATCAAAGTTAATCGAACAAAAAGCTTACATATTGGCTACGAATATCATTAGCCCCTCTTCAGGTTTTATTAGCTTAAGGACTTTGATTTGCCATTTTGCGATGGTTGCTTAAACATAGCAGCTAAACTTCCTTAACAAAGCGAAAATGTTTTTTTTTTATAATTGTGGTGTAATTCTAAAGACTTTCTAGGTCCAATGACTAATCACTATGACACCTACAAAATTCACGTTTTCTTACCATTTAAAGCATTTCTGATAGCTAATGAGAATCGAACCCAGAACGGTATTCATAGTTGTGAGCCTTTTATCATTAGGTCAAGACCACTTGGTTGAAAATGTATTATTGTGAAGTTATTATTAGTGCAAGTCCTTCCGAGAGATCGATATACACATGAAACAATAGTGTAATATCTTAATTTCACTAGCTAGAACTGAATCATATCTTAGTACTGCGTGCGTCTTGACATGTTGCTCTTGATCATGTCATTTCATTTAAGAGCATTTTTGTTAGACAGTATAGTTGACATATTTATATGGATCACATATACAATGAGAATTTGCATGTTCTGAACGTGTCAAGTCCATTTAAACTATTAATTAATTGTAGAGAATTACTTTAAACTAGTTATAAGATGCAGCATGCGCCGGTTTAGACTACTAATGTCTCTTTGGATAAGATAGGCTACCCAGCCTCCTTCTCCCTATTGTACCTCTTCCAAGTTTTTCCTCTTCTTTTGCCATGGAAGTTGCTTTTAAATTAGGAAATCTACTTTGTAGCCACCTATTATTCATTTCTTAATGATAGTAACGTTTTTAGCAAAAAAAAAAAACTAAATATAAGCATTTTATAAACAAATCATCATAAGGACACCATCATGAACATAAAAGAAAAGGGAATATACATAGAACCAAACTAAGTAAGCTATTGACATTCTTTCATTCATCAACCCATCAGGATATGATGATGGCTAGCTAGTTATGATGAGAGTGGCAAGGAGGGAGAGTTTGGCACTCAGACTCAGAGACACGAGAGGCATGGAACTTGGCGATGAAGGCAGAAGCTTTACGGTCAATGCCTGGCTCAGCCACCCAATATCGTTTGTCCTCGTCACTGGCCCATGCCTTTCTTGTGTATACGCCGTCGTCCCATGCGTCTGCTTCAACTCTGTGAGACGACCTTCGGGATTTAAAGAAGCTGAAGAGCGAGAACTTCTTTCTGCTGCTGCCTCCCATTAGAAGGTACAAGAACACGCCAAGATTCAAGAAAATAGAACTTTAAATTTGTTTAGGTTTGATGTGTTTGTGTTTATGTAGAGGGATGGGTTTTGCGGATGTATTTATAGGGTGACTGACAAAGCAGCTTCTTGTGGGAGGTTCTTTTTGTCCGGCTTGGTTCGAATCTTGGTTGTTTTTCTTTTGTTCAAACAAATCTTGGTTGGTTCTGCTTAGAAAATATCAAAGCGAAATGAAGCTTACTACCGACACTGTCGGACCAACGTGCTTTTATGTGTCCGTTGCAATTATTTGAACCTATTTTACTGTCGTTTGTAATTTTTATGGGTGTAATATATACTGTCTCCCTTTTAAAGTGGTTTCAAAAAAATATAATATCTCAATTCCAAAATGATCTATGTCTTAGATTATTATTTTTGTTATTAACTATTTTCTATAATTTTTAGTTAGTAGAAATTTAATAAACATAATTAATTTTTCAAAGTTTACAATTTACTACTCATTAACTAATAAAATACATAAAAATATATCTTTCTGAAAAACCTTCTTTCAAAAATATAGATAATTTTGAAACAGAATAAGTATATATGATTAGATTTTTCATCAAAGTTTCTAAGACACCATTTCCCAAAATTTTAACTTTAAACCCGGAGTGTGCTAAAATCTTCACATAGCATAAACTATGTTCCTAAAACACAAATTTTTATTCTAACTCAAACCTGATACTACTAATAATGGACATCTTGTTCCAGAATCTGAAAGAGAGGATGAAGATGAAGAGACGTGGAAGCTGGTATTACAATCAGAGAGAAAAGTGCATATTTCAACTTGAACTTTACCCATTGTATCTATCCTTACCGAATTTTATAGTGGTGTGTATTTTATACTGAACTACAAAAAACCTCAAAAAATATTGCATGAGTTTTAAGCATTGTGATTTTTCCTTTCCAAAATTTATAATAGTGCATATTTCATACTAAACTAAAAAAATATTTAAAATACTACATAAACTCTCAAAATTGTGTTTATATATTGACTGTCAAAAGAGTTATCAATGTACTATTAATTTATCAAACAATGTCGTTTTGATAAATTAAGTAAAATTTAAAAATACTATATAAACTTTCAGAAGTTGTGTTTATATATATTGAATGTAAAAAATATTAGTCATTCATAAATTTTTAAAATCATGTCATTTGGATAAATTCTATAAAATTAAAGCTTAACTTTTTGGAAGGTTCGAACTTTCATATCGGTTTACAAGTAAGAATATTAACTGCTAGATCAAAGTAACTTTTTGTATAAATTTGTAAACATTAATATTTAAGTTTTAGTTTAATAAAAAATGTTATCAAAATTTTATTGTTTCAGTTTTATCAAATAAATATATAATTATTTATGCTTTCAATTTGAATTTAAAAATCATTATTTTATTAATTTAAACTAATAATTATTAATTTTAATATTTACTTTATAGTATTGCTTTAAACTGAAATATATTGTAACAATTTAGTGTTTTGTGTTGTTTTGCCTTTAGATCAGAGGCAAATGACGTTATTTTTGATAAACTCTATAAAATTAAAACAAAATACTACATAAACTCTAAAAATCGTGTATATATATATATAAATGACGTTATTTTTGACCATCAAAGATATTAGTCATCCGTTAATTTATCAAAATGACATCATTTTGGATAAATTCTGTAAAATTAAAATTAATATATAAATATGATTTTGATAGTTTGTGTAGTATTTTTAAATTTACAGAATTTATCAAAACTAATGTCGTTTGAAAAATTAATGGTATGGTGAATAACTTATTTGATAAATTAATGGTATAGTGAATAACACCTTTGATAGTTAATATATTGTTGGGATCGTTAAAATCCATGTCTAACTCTTTATTTTCTGATTAGAATGATATTATCCATTTTGGGTTTAATAACTAAGTTCGCGTGGATTTACTTTTGATTTTATTTTCAAAAAGTCTTTTACTAATTAAATTTGGACTTCTTTTATATATTAGACACTCTTTGTCTAATCTTCTAATATGAGACAGAGTTTGATATCTCATGTTTATATAAACATGATTTAATTTGAAGGTTCATGTAGTATTTTTAAACTTGTTGTTTAGTTTATTATAAAATATACACCACTATATATAAAGTTCAGAAACAAAAAGGTACAACGTTTAAAGTTCATATAGTATTTTTGAAATATATATATAATTCGGTATGAAATATGCATTAATATAAAATGCAGAAAAGAATCCCTGTTCAAAAACGCGGCCGCCTAGCCGCCTAGGCGGCCGCCTTGGCGCTATTCAGTGGGTGGCCGCGGCGAGTTGGGCCAAATCGGTGAATCCAGGCGTTGATCCCGCTTTTGACCGCCTAATTTCTGCGTTGACCGCCTAATTCCCGCTTAATCCCGCGTTGACCGCCTAAGTTTTTTTTTTTTTTAAAGCTGAAATATGATTGATTATTTTTACTTATTATTGACAGATTTGTATAATTATTGATTACTAAATAGTTACAATTAGTTATCTAACCCAAAACAAACACATATATACTACATTAGGGATTTTCTCGTATCAAACACGCCCAAATCTAAATGTTCGATAAATTTAAAGGAGTTCGTTTCAAAAAATTATCTAAAAAAGTTATAATTATGTATAAGAACTTGTGTTATCATGTTTAAAATTAACTAAACATATTATAAATATATTAAATTGTATTTAAAACTAGGCCCCGGACTCGCCGCCCGACTAGCGCCTAGCGTAGTTTCGAACAGGGGGCACAACTGAAAAAATTCAGTTTGAAATAGGTATTTTTCCCTTTAATCAGAAGGTTATTGAGACTATATCGGACAAGGCATCCAAGTTATCTCTCTCTCCCTCTTTAACTCTTTTCTCTTGAACTTTCTTCAAACATTTATTATTCAAGTGATCGAATCAAACAAAAAGTGTGTACTATTTTATGTTTCGTAACGGAAAAAGATAGAGTTATTGTAATAAATGTCCAAACACAGTGGTGTTTCTTCGTTGGTTCTTGCTTTCTTCTCTTAATGATGCCTTCTAGATACGGCTCTTTCAAATTTCAACGAAGTGCCAAACTCTATCACTTAGATTCATCTGCCTAAAGTCTGTTAGTCAATCAAAATAAGAAATCATCGTGTGATGAGTTTCTTTTGCCTTAACAGAATAATATTTTGTGGAAACATATAATTTTGTAGCTCATTTGCATCTGAAACCTTCATCTCTTCACCATATGCAACTTCTAAATTTAAATATATTTTATTCCTGAATTTTACTACGTTTCACTTTTTCCGTTTCACATTTTCATATAAATGAGCACTGAGATTTGGGAACATATATATGGTCTACACTAAATATCGTTGCTGAACAAATTGTAAAACTACACAATAACACATCCACTCAATAATTTCATTATCTATCTTATTAAAACAGAAACATTATGTTGGACTTAACATTTATTTTGTAAGTTTTTAAATTAAATACACTTTTATACTTTATAGTTAAACCTACATTAAATCATTAATGTTCATTTCTTTATACTATTATCCATGTTTCCAAACAATATATTTATTTCTTTATAATACTATCAATGTTTCCAAACAATATATTTTTATACTACTATCAATGTTTCCAAACAATACAATAATTAATCTTAGTTATTTTATATCTATCATTTTTTCTTTAAAATTTTGTAAAAACGTCATAATTTCATAAATTGCAAAATAATAAAGTTTAAAATTTGGATTATAAGATTACAAATTATGAAGCTATTATAATTTAAATCAAATTAGATTACATATCGGTCATCCAACAGTTCAATCGGTTAGTCTCGGATTTTAATGATTTTTTTAAAAATATGAATATTTTAAAAACCTAAAATTGAATTGTCAGATCTCCGGATTAACCGGTATAATCACAATCGGTTTGAATTAAAAAACACTGATTTAAATGCAAAAATATTATAAATGCACTCTTTAAAATTACCAAAATATTTATTATATTATTAGTGAAAATTTTTATCGTAAAATATTCCGCGCTTCCAAGCGCGTATCAAAATCTAGTTAGAGTATTACAGATACACGACAATGCTGTAGTAAAACGTACTAGGGTACAGTATTTCATAAAATCATGTAAACTATTAAATCTCAAATTTCAAATTAAAAGGAATCTTTCGAAGAATAAAAGACAAATGTGTTATTTTATATGATAAAGAGCGCTTCTTCTTTCGTTTTCCTTCTTTGAGGAATATATTCAACAGCTTCAAGCTACTCTATAACAAGTAGTTTATTAATATCTAGTAGACTCTTTCATACGAATGTCATAATCTTATAAAATAATCGTGTAGCCTATAACTGTATATTTTAAGCAATAATTAAAGCATGACTAATTACCACCAACAAAGATCGTTATCGAATTTCATACAAGAATAGAAAACCAGGCTGCGTTTTTAAAGGGTCTGAGCTTGGGGGAGAATGTCTTACTAGCAACGGAGCTCATTAAGGACTACAACAAATCTTCTTGTCTGAAAAGTGCTATGCTAAAGATTGATATTCGTAAAGCTTTCGACACGGTTTGTTGGAACTTTGTGATCAGGGTTTTAGAGACTCAGTAGTTCCCCCCTATGTTCATCACTTGGGTAACTGAGTGCATTTCATCCCCTAGATTTTCAGTTGCTATTAATGGTGAGTTGGCAGCTTCAGTTGCTATTTTAGAGACTCAATCTCTCTATACCTGTTCATCATGATTATGGAAGTGCTTTCTCGTTTGCTGGATAAGGCTGAAACGGATGGGCATTTTACCCTGCATCCCCTTTGCTCTACGCCAAAGCTGACTCATTTGCTTTTTGCGGATGACTTGTTAGTCTTCTTCGATGGTTCACGAACCTCTACAGAGGGGATTAAAACGGTTATGAATCGCTTCAAGGACTGGTCAGGCTTAGACATAAATGAATCAAAATCAGAGATCTTTTATGGAGGTTACTCAGAAACACAAGTCTCGGATCTGAGTGGTTTGTCGGGTTTCCGACATGGCGAGTTCCCAACTAGATACCTTGGGTTGCCTCTTAGTCCGAAGAAGATATCTGCAGCAACTCTCCAACCTTTTCTGGACTGAATCACATCAAAGCTACACTCTTGGACGGTTAAGTTCCTGTCCTTTGCAGGAAAAGTCACGATGATTTATTCTGTTATATACAGCATGGCTAACTTCTGGAGTTCGGTTTTTGTACTGCCCAAATGGTTCTATGCCAAAGTGGACTCTATGTGCTCTGGTTTTCTCTGGAAAAATAGCACAAGCTCAGCGACAGGGGCAATAGTATCCTGGGAGAATATATGCAAGCCTAAGGCGGAGGGTGGTCTTGGGATCAGGAAACTAGAAGACTTTGAGTTGGTATTTAGGTTAAAGCGAGTGTGGTTGTTCCTCTTTGGCTCTGGGTCTTTGTGGGTTCCATGGTTAACTAATAATAGGTTCGGCGGTAGGAGGTTTTGGCTGGTTAATGATTCGCCTAGATTCTCATGGACTGTGAGAAGCATGCTTCTGCTCAAACAGGAACTTCAGACATTTCTCAGATGCAAAGTAGGAGATGGATCTTCAGCCTCCTTTTGGTTTGATTATTGGACGGATCTTGGTCCTCTAAATCTTGTGTTTGGTTCTTCGGGTCCTAGCGCTCTGAGAATCCCTCTCAACGCCACTGTCTCTCAGGCAGTTTCTAATGGAAATTGGAATTTACCACCGGCTCGCTCGGAAGTGGCTGTCACGCTGCAGATTGTCTTATCGACTATGAGGGTACCGAGTGCAGAATATGGTGATGATGTTTACTTGTGGCGTAATCAATCTGGTGGCTTCGGTCTAGCTTTCTCTGCTCGTGTTACTTGGGAGAGAATACGCGTACCCAGCCCCTTAGTTACTTGGCAGTCCGTCGTGTGGTTTAAAGAAGAGCTCCCTCGGTGTTCCTTTATAACTTGGACGGCTTTTCTTCGGAGGTTGCCTACAAGGGACCGTTTGATCTCATGGGGACTATCTATTCCATCAGGTTGTGTCCTATGCTCTTTAGCTGATGAGTCTCATTCCCATCTCTTCTTTGATTGTGGCTTTGCGGTTGCTACTTGGTCTCGTTTTTGTGGCAGGTACATGGCATCTCCTCCGGCTTCTTTAGCTGCTGTCCAGGACCTGTGCCATCATCTTCAAGGCCCCCATACCGCTCGTGCCGTCTCTATCCTCAAGCTGCTGAATCAAGTCATCGTTTATTCCCTCTGGCGTGAACGGAATGCTCGCATCTTCAAAGGCGTTTCAACAACTCAGGAGGCGTTCTACCATGCTGTGGATCGAACCATGCGGGATAGGCTCCTGTCTATCTCTCGCTCTTCGTCTGCAATTGTTGCTCCCTCTCTTCTTGAGTTGTATTTCTGTTTTATTTCTCCTGTTAGTTAATGTTCCTGTTTTTTCTCTATTCCTCTTTTCCTATGTTCCTCTCTCCCTGTTTTAATTTGCTTCCCTCTGTTTTTCTTCCTCGGTTTTTCTTCCCTCTGTTTCTGTAATAAGTTGTGTTTTCACAACATGTAAACTCTAAAAAATCGGTATAAATTTTAACATTTACACCAAAAAAAAAAAAAAATACAAGAATAGAAAAGTTTGATTGATTCTTTTGGATGTGAATGTATTAATCTTAGTGGATTTGCAGGAGAAAAAGAAACTCTCTTTGGTATTATTGTAGGTTTGGAATTTTCTTTTTTTGGGAAAGTTATCCCTTATTTCAAAGGAAATTGGTTTGAATAACCATGAAATAAAATATAATTATATATCTAATTTAAAAGACACTCTCAACTATTATTACAATATATATTATATTATCCTTACTTGCTCGTTAATAAGTTATAAACTGCTTATTCTTCAGTTTACCTACCACTATTACTACTTCTTCCAATCCACCATTATTTTCTGTAAAACAACAATTTCAATTATTTGGATTTCTATCTATCACCGTAGATATTATCGTCGTTTTCTGTAATTTTCGCATATATTTTTTTCATCATATTCTTCAAAACAACCATCATCTCTTTGATATCAGTTACCAAACCTTGCGTCGTAATTACCACCACTAGTATGTACTGCAAGTTCCTATTTTCTGTAAAACAACAATTTCAATTATTTGGATCTCTATCTATATATGACCAGAAAGATTATCGTCGTTTTCTGTAATTTTTGCATTCATTTTTTTCATCATATCTTTCAAAACAACCACCATCTCTTTGATATCAGTTTTTGTGTGTAGTTATGGAAATTTTAAATTGACACTGAGATAAGCATTACTTCATTTCTTGCAATCAGAGACATTTCAAATTAAATTTATGTACTAAACTATTTCGTTTGTTACTATTTTATTTTGATAGTTTTCATATTATATATTATTTATTATGTACATATTTTGATATCTGAGTTAGGATTTATATTTTATTTTAGGGTATAGTGATTAGTGTTTGAGATTAGTTTATAGAAGGTTTGGGTTGACCTTGAATTAAACATTACCTCATTCCCTGTAATTATAAACATTTCAAAATTTAAATCATATGTACCATGTTATTTGTTTATTACTATTTTATTTTAATAATATTTCATAATATGTACTATTTGGATATTTAGATTATTGTTTATATAGTAGTTATTAGTGTTTTAAGTTTAGTTTATGGAAAATTTTAGTTGACGTTGGAATAAATATTACCTCTTTTATAAATTTTATTAATATGAACAATACCACAAAAAAATCTATACCATTTAATATGTTCTTTTATATTTATATAATACCACCGTAATCAATATCATTGTAGATATCATAATAATCACTACCATTCTAACAATAATTTTTATTTTATTTTTCATTTCAATGACATATAATCTCTTTAGTTATGAGCGTCAACCAACATAGAAAAAAAAACACAAAGAAAAAAAAAAGACTAGGAGATTTAATAATATCAACGTCAATACTATATTTTAATTTTATTCTTAAAATTGGCTATTACACAAATTGACTATTGTTTCAATGTATAACTAACATAACTTTTTAAAATATAACATATATTATTTTTTGCTAAAATATAATGACAAAAACTATTTAAAATTGTATTGCAATTTTACCCAAAAAAAGCGTGTATTGGAAAAATCCTTGCATAATTTGAAAACATAATGGCATCTTGGAGATGCTATTTCTAAGGAAAATAAAACCAGAGGGATTTTAACATATAGTTTATACTTTCTTCGTCTTTTTTGATCAACATAGTTTCGACTTTCAAGTTACGATATTAAAAATAAAAAGCATACACCAAACATAGTATATATTTCAAAGTAAAAAAAGTAACCCACTAAGCTAACTAGCACCATATATGCGCATTGCAAAAGTCACTCATCTTTTTATCACGACCAAACAGCTTTCCTTTCAAATGGCTGAAGCCTATTATCAGACAATCTAGAGTTGTAGGCAGATTTTTTATACTCAGACCAAGTGAACTCTTCGTACAAACTCTCTTCTTCATTGTTCATAAGACAAGTCAATGGAAAGATTCTCTGATTCAACAAAGGTCCAGCAAAGTAAATCATAGAAACCCTAGATTTCATGCTGTTTGTTAAAACCCTATGCTTCACGCTCTTGAACCTCCCATTTGTCAACACCTGAATGATCAGCACAAAAACCAAAACAAAAGTCTAGATCTTATGTATCAACTCATAATTGATTGATATATCATCTTGAGCTTTAGTTAAGGATCTCCGGGTTATAAGCAAGAAAGTACTTGAGGATTGAGATGAACCTGGAGAGAGTCGCCAACGTTGAAGAAGAAGGAGGATGGATCAGAAGGAACAGAAATCCATGAGCCATTAGTTAGATTGATTTGTAAACCAGAAGTGTTGTTAGACCATAAGACAGATAAGATTTGAGGATCAGTGTGTTCTCCAAAACCTATCACATTGTTGCCACCATCGATATTTTCGTTGATGAGAGGGCATGGTGGATAATGATTAAGTCTGAATATCGAGTCACTGTTTTGATCAGAGACAAGCTTGCTAAGTGTGTTCGTTCGGTTTGATCCCTAACCCATCAGTAATCATCTCCAAAACATCACATGTCATTTTCCTCACTGATGTTGTGTACTCCAACACTGCGTTCCTAAATAACGAAAATAGAGTGTGAGTTTTTAAACTGGAAACGGTGAAAAAAATGATGGAGTCACAAAACAAGATATCAGGGGCATGTCCATCCTTTAGATACTATTATATTCAAAGGAAAAATAATGTAGTTATTAATTTTTTAAATAGTTAAACCAATCTATACGAGACAAATGTCCCGTAAAGTTTTAAGGACAACGGCATCTCAAAACTTCGAATGTGATGAACGTAACAAACAAAAAAAAAAACGAGCCATAAAGCAGTGAAAGAGACCGACCATGAACTATAAATAGAGGAAAAAGACAGAGCATGGACCAGGTGAAGAAACATAGTATGATAATGAAAGGTGTTAACTAAACATAGGGATGAAAACAACAACGTAATTGATTCCAACCTTATAGTTTCCCGGTTATTCAAGAGACCCGGAAGGAATGGATCCGAACCGATGTCAAGATTGACATTCATCAACAAGTACTCAACCCAACCAACGTCACCATTCCGACCAATGTTTCTGCTTCCCGTATCCAAAGGGATAACCTGCGACTTGGGTTTTGTCAGGACGTTGGCAATGTGAAGAACTCCACGGCCTCGTGTTCCAAAACAGAGACTAGCTCCGAGGGAACGGCATGGTTGATCACCTTGAAAACCCAAAATCTTCACAGGCTTTTACCAAGGCGTGTTTGGACTCTGGGTCAGAGATATCTATAACTGGGATTGGAGAAAACCTGGATTTTGCTTCTTCGACCGATTTAGACAATACCGTCATTCCTATAAAATGTGTGTTTCAAAAAAAAAATTATGGTGTCGCTTTTAATAGCTTTGAAGGAGTAGACATCGAGTTATGTACTCGGACGAGTGTTTTATATAACAGAGGAGAGGGGATGATAAAAAGCTAACAATGACGTACGAATATGATCAAACTATTCATCTTAAGCTAATAACATAAGTACAGTTGCACACACACAAAAAAGCTAATTAATAAATTCAATTATTTTCTCTTTAATGTATCGACATCAATAAATTAATTTTGGGGACAAATTTCGTGGAAGCGTTACTCATTGATTAGTCATTTTGTTAAATAGTAAAACTTTTAAATTGCTCTTCCATCATGTCAATTTTGTTTGTTAGCTTTTTGTGTTGGTATTATTAAGAATACCTTCATTGATAATAACATAAGTACATTTGCACACACACAAAAAGGCTAATTAATAAATTCAATTATTTTCTCTTTAATGTATCGACATCAATAAATTAATTTTGGGGACAAATTTCGTGGAAGCGATACTCATTGATTAGTCAGTTTGTTAAATAGTAAAACTTTTAAATTGCTCTTCCATCATGTCAATTTTGTTTGTTAGCTTTTTGTGTTGGTATTATTAAGAATAACTTCATTGATAATAACATGTGAAATTTTTAAGGTTGGGAACAAGTTAAACTACTCAAAGTGAGATAAATGTTATAAAAGGTTTTTTAAGTGCATCTGAAAAGGCAATATATGGTTTCACATGCCTTTGACTGGTAATCATGAGAATATTCGAGAGTTTATTTTATAGATTGTGGTTGGAAAGAGAATGATAAATTCTTGGGGGCAGGGTTGATTTTGTAGAACTATGGGATCAAAAGAGATGATGATGGAGACGATGAATCTCCGGAGAAATTTATCAGCTTTATATGTAGAATGTAAAGTTTTGATATGGGATATGGAGTGCATGAAAAAATTGATTATCCATACATAATTTTTGTAACAGGTTGGGTTTAATTGGTGAAAATTGTGTTTTTACCTGACGAGTGGTGAGCTTTATCTACACACTAGAAAAAATTTCAACATAGTAAGGATTTCTTTTTTATCTTCAAGATTCTACATATACCAAGAACAATTAATTTAGTGGCGGATCAGCTTACGTGAGATGTTCAGAATTTCTCTTTAGATGTGTTCTTTGTTGATTTTATCTCATCGATTTGATTTTCTGAATCGGTAAGACATTTATCTTACTTTAGTTTTTGTTGTTAAAAAATCGCATCTAATAACATCATTACAGTATGGCTTTCAAACATAGTTTTTGTGTTTATTATATTAACATTTTATCATAATTTTATTACATATTTGTATTTACAATTTTGAAAATTACACAAGAAATAATCTCTTGTTACTTAAAAAAAAAATCTCTCATTATTTAAAAGTATTCAAATGAGAAATAATTCTCATATATTTTTTTTCTCTTTCATACATTTTAATTATTTGTCTCTATTAAATACTTTAGCGGGAGAGAAATGGCAGGAAAAACGGGGAACTCCATAAACCTGCTAGTCGACTTCAACACATGATAGGCAAGCTGATACACATAGAATCTCATCGATTCGAACAATGGGAAGAAAGGGATAGGAGACATCAACTTATGGTTTGCTTGTCAAACAGGTTGATAATGTATTCACATGTAATATTTTTAGCTTATTAGATAGTTGAATTTATGTTGCATGTCAAAGTAAAAACATTTTGAATCGAATAAATTAAAAATAAAACTTTAGTGAGATACCACTAATAAGAATGCTTTACAACATTCTCAAATAAAGATATTTTCTCTAATTTTTATTTTTAGTTATTTTGACTGTATTCTGTTTACCACTAATATTTTGTTTAGTGTTGTCTTAAATCATTATTATCTTTGGTTCATCCTGTTTTTCTCGTCTTTTGCCGGGATGTTCCAGCCTTAAGATTCAACTCTTTTGTAAAAAAAATTTAATCATCTATTGATATTTACAAGTTAGCAAAAAATTATTTTGACTGTAAAATATTTTCATTAGATATTATCAGTAATATTGCTCTAATGTAATTTAAAGTACTTTATTCGAGACTGAAACGTAAAATACTCTTTTTTGGTGCAATATAAAATACTTGAGTGCGAAAGACATCTGAACTTTTATGACTCTTAAGCTTGCTGACATATATGATCGCTAAACTCGTATTAGCTTTCTCAATAATTTGTATGGTTTTGTAATTGTTTTCGTAAATTCAACATATAACAATTCCAGGATTTGCCAATTGGCTTGTTTGACCCTCAAAACTCAAATTTCTATATCTAGCACCGACTTTTGTCCTAGAATCAAACGGTACGATGAATCGAGGTGCAAAGTAGTGATGGACTATGATAAGTTTTTTGGGCTTCCAACTTAAAATCAATTGGTAATTAATGGTGTGATCCAAGTCCCTTATATATTACTCATGTTCCATTCATATATCCAATGTGGGATCTTTATCCCAACACCCTCCCTCGAGATAATGGTGTGTATAACCATTAATCTCGCGAATCCATCATACTCCTATAAGACAATGCTTTTTATTCTCTAGCAATTTTGGAGAACTGAACCTACTCTAGACCATCAGCTAATGGATTGATCGAGCCACTGTCCGGGCCAGATTAAAGGGTCAGGGTGCTGGGCCCACTTTGATACCATGATAAGTTTCTTGGGCTTTCAACTTAAAACCAATTGATAATTAGTGGTGTGACACAAATCCATTATATATTACTCATGTTCTATTCATATATCTAATGTGAAATCTTTATCCCAACATACTATGTGACTATGTGTATGCATGATCGGAGCTAGGGGTGCCAATGGTTGATGCAGCATTTTGTTTTACTAGGTCAATTTAGTAATAGCAAAATAAATATAGGGGTCAATAAGTCAATTTTTAAATATTTAATTATACTCTTAAAAAAAATAAAAAAAATTATGGAGAGTTAAAATTATATAATATATGTAATTTTATATTGTATAATGGATCAGATCGATATTCATTTCTAAAAATATTAGTATTTATGATTCACTCCATCTTTAACTGGTAAAATTTTGATATTTGTTTTGATTCATTAAGTTACGGATATTGGATTTTTTGGATCAAATCAAAATTTACGGATATTTTGTTTACCCCTAATCGAAGCTTATATCTTGTAATTTGTACTAGTGGTAAAATTATTTTATAATTTGGATTAATGTTACTTATTTCATAGTTTGGATTAATGATTCTAAGTATGTGAGTTATGTGTGTTCATAAATTTTGTGTATATCTTAATTTATGAAATTGTATGTTGCATGTTTATACTACTATTATGTATCAACATAATATTAATTATTCCAACATTTGTGTCTTACTTTCAAATAATAAATTCTTATATATAACAATCTGCTATTACTATTCTTACCGGTCTAGCTCTAAAACTAGATATGCTGAGGTGCTATTATCTAATTCAGGTTCGGTTGTGTGTGTGTGTTTCACATAACTATGTTCGTTGGGTTGAAAAAACATTTTAAAATATAACGACACATTTTTAAACATCCAACCCAATATATATTTAAAAAAAATCCAACCCAATTAGATATATATGTTATTTTTAACTATGTTGATTGGGTTAAAAAAACATTTTAAAATTTTATGACACATTTTTATATAATAACAAAGTCAATCGATGAAACAATCTTTTCACTTTAAGGGATATTATTAAAATATACGAAACCTATACTAAATATATATCTGCGAATGAAGTTTCGATTAGAAACGTTAACAATCATAAAAAAAAATGTCAGGGGTATATGAGATGCCACGTAGGAAGCAGTTCGAGGAGAAAACATGTCTTCTGTTTAGTGAAAAAGATTCGAAACAACACAGTTCGTATTTGTCGTCTACAATATGGTAGGTTCCTCGCATGTCGTCCATCCCTTTAAAGTTTGATGTGAACTTATAATAATGTTTACTAAATAACAGTATTATTTTCCATTATTTTATAATGACTAGTAGCAACAATAATTGTATTGAATTTGAATAATCTTTTTGGACCAAGTTATTTAAAGCATTTTATTGAACATCATCGAAATCATTTTTAACCTCACATCACTTTCTATTTCAAACTTTATGTTAGGATAGGATTTTATCTAAGTTTATTCTTGTTTTCAACTCTACAATAAGTTAACAGCCAACTCCTTTCCATGAATCGTCTGATATATCTAGAAAATTAAAAAAATGATATTTTTTCAAGAGAGAGATATCTTTTTTTTTTTTTAAACGCTTGATATTATTATATATGAAGAGCATACAACCGATAAAAAGCACAGCAATGCAAGAAGGATCAAGGAGAATCATTCATGAACTGAAGGAGCTAAGAATGGTGGAACAGATGATGCAACCAGGACGGATATCCAACAGCTATGTATGATTGAAAGCGATCCTCTTTGATGACACTGTCTGCAATAAGGGCTGCTCCTTTAAGGTCGTGATATTTTTTCAAGAGAGAGATATCTATATAATCGATATTTTATAAATAGTTTACTTGAAAATAGAGAATTAAAAGATATCAAATGTCAAAATGATGATGAGGACGCAAAAACCACTTCAAATATATGCATCGATTCAGTTCTTCTCATGGATATCCAAAGCCCGACTTATCAAATTGATGCATTTGGATCGATCATGGCTTGGTTTTGGTATGGGGTGGAGCCATCAAAATCATAGGGGATGTATCCTTTGGTTTTCAAGCATGCTGGCCTAAGACCCAAGCCTAGCTCTTTTACTTTTCAAAAGACAATCGTTTTTCCAACTAACCTTAACTTTAATTATTTTTAAATCTGGACCAGACCATAAGAATGCATAGCACAACTGTTCAATTTCTTTCAAGCAGCTAGCAGATAATCAAAAAAAGCTGCCACCCATACCATAAGAAGATGACCCGAGTGAGACAGAAATCTTGAGGTCTAGTTACTCATTTTCCCTGATTTTCTCAACTAGTGGAATGTAATCTTTCACCATCATGCATTTTGTAAGAAGAGGAAGCCCCAGGTAACGAACATGTAACTGTCTTGAGGAGAACGCAAGAACATATGCTTCAATAGCTTCTGAAATGTCTGAAACGTATAGAGTGGATTTCTCTAAACTAATTTTATGTCCACACATAGCTTCATAATCAGGAATGACTTTAAAAACTTCTTCTACTGATCTTTTGGTTCCATCGGTGAACACCAACAAATCATCTGTAAAGCACAGGTGAGACAACATGATGTTCTTGCACCTAGGAAGATAGCCAATTTTGTTTTTTCTTTCACATCATTATCCAACATGTGAGACAAGACGTTGATGCAGATAAAAAATATATATGGAGACAGAACACACCTTTGCCTCAATCCTCTTTTAATTTACTTTGGAAGAAATGTGCAAGCTCTCCATTGACTTGCACAGTGAAGGAAGCTGTACATACACATAGTTCAATCCAGTGAATGAAATCCTCCGGCATGTTTAGTGTCCTTAAAGTATTAAGCAAGAACGTCCAGTGAACATAGTCAAATGTTTTTTGCAAGATCGATCTTCATTGCACAATGGGGGGAGATGTCCTCTTTGTAGTAGTCATTTACTATCTCGGTCACCAGCAACAAGTTCTCCACTAATAATCTGTCCTTCATGAAGGCTGAATGATTGTACGAGATGCATTGAGGGAGTATACATTTCAATATATTTGCTATGATCTTAGATATTACCTTGTACAACATGTTGCAGCAGGAAATTGGTCGATAAACTCGCATCTCATGTGTATTGTCTATTTTAGGAATCAGCGCCAAGATTTTAGCATTGAGACATTTAGGAAGGAACCTCTTACTGAAAAAGACTGTACAGCAATTGTAAAGTCTTTGTCAATAACAGGCTAGGATGCCTTGAAGAACTCGGTGGTAAAGCCATCAGGGCGTGGAGATTTGTTGCTTGGCATTCGAAACACCACTTTTCTAATTTCTTCCTCTGTTACTGGCTTTGTAAGCATAGCTCTCTGATCATCATTGCATCGAAATGGTATAAACTCTTGGAGCTCTACAATTGTGTTTTCTTGTAGACTCATCGGCTCAAACAACAAGAAATCTTTGAAGAATCTCTCAGCTTTGTTTTTAGTTTCTTCTGAGAGGTAGCAATGGTTCCAGTAAGGCACTTGATTTCTCTTATTGCGTTTCTAGTCTCTCTAATATTGGCAGCATTGTAGAAAGCTTTATTGTTTCTATTTCCCACTTGCAACCAATGTAGCTTTGATAGTTGTTTCAGTAACTTCTCCTCAATGTTTGAAAACCTCTGCCATCTTCTGATGCTATCCATTCTGCAAAATACTATCTTGAGTAGGTTCTGCCATTAACTTTTCTTGCTTCTCACAAAGATCCTGGTAGACTTCTTTAACTTTTTTTGTAAGTGCTTTTAATTTATCCTTGCTCAAAGTTCTGATCTCACGTTTCAACCCTTTAAGATACTTTGAAAATATGCATAAAGTAGATGTGGATTGAAAGAGTGGCTGAGTGCCTCAGCCCTTAGATGAAACCTGCCTCTGAGTGTCCTGGTTGAGCCAAGTCTCGTTTAGCAGAATACGATCTAAGTTTTTACAGATAATTCCTTCAACTCTCTTATTGTACCAGGTAAATTTCGAACATTGGTAACCCATGTTTAGAAGACTGAAATGCTGAATGGCACTTTCAAAGTCCCGCATTCCTGGTGTTGTCAAGCCCGAGTCCTGGTAGCTAGAATGCTCCTCCCCATCAAGAATCTCATTGAAATCTCTCATTATAACCCATTCCTTATCTTTGAATATTGGAGAGTCTTGGTGACATTTGATATCCTCCCACAACTGTTTCCTTTTATCCGAAGTATTTTCTGCATAAACAAAGGATCATAAGAACTCCTCTGTTTCTCCTTCCATTAGAAATGAAACCGTAATTTTCTTGTCCGATTTGAAGACCGGAGTCAGTCTGACTTGAGAACTCCAAAGAACTTATATTCTAACTCATAATTATTTACACATGATCAGCCGTGAAAACACTAACGAAACAATTTAAGCTGACTTTCTCTCCTTGAATCTAGATTCCAACAGACTCCCAAAAGGTAACCCTTTATTCTGAATCCACTGACGAACGCCTTTGTGTTTAGATACTTTATCAAACCCTCTCACGTTCCAGAAGAAACCAGTCATTGAGATGATTTGTGAGACCGTTCTCCCTGAGTTCCAAGGTTATCAGCATCCTTGTTCGAGTGCTCAAGAATTATTATGTGGTTGGTCTTGGAATTTCTCAGTAGGGAGGGTCGCAAGTTACTCCCAACAGAAATACTTGGTGCTCTTTCCATTTCTTTTAATGTGCGCTTACATCTCCAATATCTTGCTACCTAGGAAATCCACTTGATCCTCTATTATAGTGATTTCACCAGGTTTATTGTTTCCCTCTTCCTCCCTCGTGGATCCTTGGTATAACTCCTCTTCCATTTTATTTTCTTATGTCATATTTCCTTCATCGGACTCCTTCACTTTATCATCTTCCATCACCTTGTGTACACTAGAATCTTCGCTTCCTTGTGTTGTGACCACCTCAATGGTGCTTTCTCCATTATTGATTACCAAGTCTCCATTATCATCAGCATCATCAAGAGATGAGAATCTCAATAGAGTGGTTATTTTAACCTGACCATACTCAAGTGATTTTGCTTTTGGCTTTCTATTTGCTTTCCTAGGAGACACATGAGACCAACCCATAACTATATCTCCCTCTTCGAATTTTCCCTCTTCCACTTCGGGGATCTCTTCTCATTCCTTCACCTCATTCAACGACTTCTCCTTTTTACTATCATCCTTCTCGATCTCAGCATTTGTGCTTACTGACTTTGTAGCCTCCTTACCTATATACCCTGCATCTATTATTTCAGTAACCCTTTTTGGTGACTCTTTGGTAGAGTTCCGATAACGATTACTCTGTAAACTCTGTAACTTAGTATTAAAGATCAATCGAATGATAATAGCTTGTAGTACAATCTGGAATTACAATCTCATGGCAATTGCAATTTCAGATCATCGTTCTCATATCGAACGAGAAGTTCTGACTCATATCGCCAAGAACAATCTACAACAAGCATAAAAGAAATTGAAATGTTCAACAAGTTTATTTAAAGATCTTCAGTTAGCTCCTTCGTCACTCTTCAGTCTCTGAGCTAACGGCAAAGACTCTGGCCGTATCCGAAGGTCCGCCCAAGTCTTCTGCCACGTCATTATTTTTCATAACTCCCTCTCCCGCTTTCTTCTTCCTCACGTAAGCCTGATGGTACCTATCAATACCTCGCCCATCGAAACCAAGCTTGCCCTCAAGCTTGTAATGAGGAAAACGTGCTACAAACTCTCTCGACGACACCCAAGAATCATCTGTTGAAGGTCTGTCAACCCACTGAACCAACAACTCCAAACCTCCCTTCTCATTATAGCGCTTAGCTAACACATCCGCGGGCTTCCATTCATCAAACTTCTCACCCAAACAAACCGGTGGTAACGCCGAGACGATACTGTGACTTCCAATCGCCTTCTTGATCTGAGAGATATGAAACACCGGATGAATCCTAGACCCCACCGGTAGTTCCAACTTATACGCTGCTTTACCAATCCTCTCCAACACCTTATATGGTCCATAAAATTTTGCTGCCAACTTCTGATAAAAACGTCTCTCCACAGATTGTTGTCTATATGGTCTTAATTTGAGATAAACCATATCACCAACTTCCAACTCAACATCCCTTCTATGTTTGTCAGCCTGCTGTTTCATCAACCCTTGAGCACGCAACAAACTCTCTTTAATGCTCAGTAACATTGCATCACGCTCCAGTAAAGATTCCTCCAAGTCAAAGTTCTTTGTCGAACCAAACTCAAACTTAAGCAATGGAGGAGGATCTCTGCCGTACATAACTTTGAAAGGAGTAGCTTTGAGTGACGAGTGAAACGAGGTGTTGTACCAATACTCTGCCCAACCCAAGAACTGAGACCACAACCTAGGATGTGCCGAAGCGTAACACCTCAAATATGTCTCCAAGCAGCGGTTCAACACTTCCGTTTGTCCATCCGTTTGTGGATGAAAAGCAGTACTATACTTGAGATTAGTACCTGCCAACTTGAAACAATCCTTCCAGAAGTTGCTGAGGAACAGCCTGTCACGATCAGATACAATACTGCTTGGATAACCATGAAGACGAACTATCTCACCTACGAACTTCTTGGCTACATCTGACGAAGTAAACGGGTGTTTTAAGCCGATGAAATGTGCTCCTTTGCTCAATCTGTCCACAACCACCAGAATAACGTTCACCCCATTAGAAGTAGGAAGGCCTTCGATGAAATCCATATTGATGTCCTCCCATATCTTATTAGGAATTGGTAGAGGTTGTAGTAAACCGGCCGGAGACAAGGTTGAATACTTATGAGTTTGACAAATCTCACAAGCTGCCACATAATCACGAACTATTTTCTTAATCCCCTTCCATGTAAACGAGCTCTGTATCCTTCTCAACGTCTTCTCCACTCCCGAATGGCCTCCCATTTTACTATCATGACACTCCTTTAGAATCACCTCAATGAATTTAGACGACTTTGGAATAACAAGCCTCTGTTTCGACCACAATCTCCCATCGATCACCATCAACTTAGTCGAAACTGAACTCCCTGATAACAACTGTGCAACCAGCTTCTGAATGTTCTGATCTTCTGCAATTTCTTTGTATAAATCTTCCCACTGTAACACCTTCGGAACAGTCAACGCTAACAGTAATGAAGAGACCGCCATACACCTTGATAAACCATCTGCAGCTTTATTTTCACAACCCGGCTTGTAAAATATTTCAAAATCAAATCCCAATAACCTTGTAAGCCACCTTTGATACTCCATATTCACCTCTTTCTGCTCCAACAAATATTTGATGCTTCGCTGATCAGTATGTACTTGAAACTTGCGTCCCAACAAATAATGTTTCCACTTCCTCACTGCCATCACTATCGCCATAAGCTCCCTTTCATACGCAGGTTTAAGCCTTTCCCTCTCTGTCAAAGCATGACTAAAGTAAGCAATTGGTTGCTTATCCTGCATAAGAACTGCTCCAACACCAAACCCCGATGCATCCGTCTCAATAACAAATATTTTGTTAAAGTCAGGAAGTGCTAGTACCGGAGCTTGTATCATTGCTAATTTGAGCTTTTCAAACGCTGTCTCTGCTTCCTTAGACCACAGGAACTGATCTCGCTTCAAGAGTGATGTCAACGAGTGAGCAATGATCCCATAGTCTCTCACAAATTTTCGATAATATCCAGTCAAACCAAGAAATCCCCTCAATTGTTTCACAGACTTTGGTGTCGGCCAATTACGCATAGCAGCTGTCTTCTGATCATCTGTAGCCACGCCTGCCTTAGAAATAATATGGCCAAGATACTCCACTTGAGTAACACCAAATGCACATTTCTTTTTATTCGCAAACAGCTTCTGTTCACGAAGAACCTGCAAAACCTGCTTCAAGTGATGAACATGCTCCTCGACTGACCTGCTATAGATCAGAATATCATCGAAGAACACTAACACAAACTCTCTCAAAAACGGTTTGAAGATCTTGTTCATCAAAGCTTGAAATGTAGCCGGGGCATTAGTCAAGCCAAAGGGCATAACCAAGAATTCATAATGCCCTTCTACAGTTCTGAATGCAGTCTTACTAATATCTTCTTCCTTCATACGAATTTGATGGTAACCAGACCTCAAATCCAGCTTAGAAAACACACACGCCCCATGTAGTTCATCTAGCAACTGATCAATCACAGGAATTGGATACTTATCCGGAACTGTAGCACGATTCAAAGCTCTGTAGTCTACACAAAAGCGTAAACCACCATCTTTCTTCTTTACTAGTAACACAGGGCTTGAAAACGGGCTAATGCTTGGTCTTATGATTCCTGAGTCTAACATTTCTTTGACCATCTGTTCCATTTCCATCTTTCGTGCATGAGGATATCGGTATGGATGAACTGAGACTGCAGATACACCAGGGTTTAAAGTGATAGAATGTTCCTGGCCTCGTAGAGGTGGAAGTCCCACTGGTAAAGCAAAGATATCTGCATAGCTCTCCAAAACCGCTGGAAGTACTTCAATTATATCTGGTACTACGGATGTCGCCGCTGTAGCAGCTAACTGCACTTCTCTTCCAGTTAAACTACTATAACGCCTAGGAGACAATGACTTGAGAGAGAGTTTATTGTTGTGTAACTCCTTATCGCCTAACAATGTAACTCTCTCCCCTTGGTAGATGAAAGTGAGTTCCTGCAACAACCAATCAACTTCACATCTACCCAAGGTTTCCAGCCACTGAACACCTAATATGACATCAACACTTCCCAGTTCTAAGGAGATAAAGTCTGATGTGAAGGTAGTATTATTCAGAACGAAATCAACTGCTCTGCATACTCCCAATGTATTCACAGTGATTCCATTCCCTAACAACACATCTAAGCCACAATCCGCAGAAAGTTTCAAATGTAGCTTCTTCACAACTGTTGGTGAAATAAAGTTGTGGGATGCTCCGCTATCAAGCATGACTATTACCTCCTTTTGATTAATTCTCCCTCTCATCTTAGTCGTCTTTGGAGAAGAAATCCCGAGAAAAGAATTGTATGACAAGGTCATTAACTCTTTCTCACGATGGTTATGATCACAAAGCTCTGCTTCTTCTTCTTGCTCTAGCACTTCTACCTCCCAGCCATTCAGCAAGGTAAGAATACGCAGTTCTTTGTTGGGACAAACGTCAGCATGAGCTCTAGACCACGGCGCTTTGCATTTGAAGCAAACTTTAGCTCTTCTCATCTCATCTAGTTCTGCATCTGAATGTTTCAAGCGTGGTCTTTGATATGCTTGCCCCTGTGTGCTGTTTTCTTTGTTCTTATTCTTCTCATTTGCTTGCCATCTAGGAATCACCGTTGTTGTTTTGTCATTAGTACTCTGACGTTTTGAACCACCAGCACTAGATACCGCCGCATTGCTCACCACTTTACAAAACACACTTGTCTCCATCCTCAACACTGCTGAAATGAAATTGCTCAACCCTTGAGGTTCCTTCATTCTTATAACTTCTTTCATCTCAGTACTCAATGCATTATAAAACACTCTCTCCAACAAATGATCCGTTATTCCTGGTACTTGAGCAGAAAGCGTTTCAAACTCTGAGACAAATTCAGCCACAGAACCAGTCTGACGCAATGCAAATAGTTTCGTCTCAGGTTCATCATCAATGGAATCGGAGAAACGCAATATCATCCTCTGCTTAAAGTCGGTCCAACTCTGAAAACCTCCTCTACGTCTCACCCAGCCATACCACTTCTTCAAAGCACCTTGTAGACACAGAGGTACCAGATCCAACTTCGCTTCATCATTGTAACCTCCCAACGTGAAAAAATATTCCACATCCGTGATCCACTCCAAAACACCCGATCCATCACAACAAGGCATCTCAATCTTCTTAAGCATGCTATCGCGATTCGCTAAGTTCATCGTCTCAGATCGATATCCTAACGGATTACTTCCTTGTGGTTCCCAATAAGGAGGATATACCTGAGAAGAGTTCGGAGCTGGCTCCGTTTGTGGAAACGAATCGCGAACTGGCATCTTCCCCATCGTCTTCATCATTGACGTCATCGCTTGATTCAACTCTCTGATCATCAAGTTCGTCGCCGCGTTATCTTCCGTCAATCGATGAACGTTCTTCGCCAAATCGGTAACTTGAGTCTTCAAATCGGATTCGTCGTCTTCAGATTCAGCTACGTAACCGGATTGTAACTGCTTCCCTGAGGTCGTCATCGTCGTCGCTGAGCTCGAACTTTTCACCGCACCAATGGTAGAGTTCCGATAACGATTACTCTGTAAACTCTGTAACTTCGTATTAAAGATCAATCGAATGATAATAGCTTGTAGTACAATCTGGAATTACAATCTCATGGCAATTGCAATTTCAGATCATCGTTCTCATATCGAACGAGAAGTTCTGACTCATATCGCCAAGAACAATCTACAACAAGCATAAAAGAAATTGAAATGTTCAACAAGTTTATTTAAAGATCTTCAGTTAGCTCCTTCGTCACTCTTCAGTCTCTGAGCTAACGGCAAAGACTCTGGCCGTATCCGAAGGTCCGCCCAAGTCTTCTGCCACGTCATTATTTTTCATAACTCCCTCTCCCGCTTTCTTCTTCCTCACGTAAGCCTGATGGTACCTATCACTCTTCCTTCTTATTCATTACACAGATCTTCTCCACTTGACCCCATTTACTGCAGGTGTGGCAGCGTACAAGCAACCAAGGATAGCTGAATTCAACCAGTTAAGACTTTTCATTCTTGGTGAAACTGATTTTCCTTGGTGAAACTTTCAATAGATCTGCATTGACATACTGTTGTCTCTGGATAAAGCCTCACTACGTGTCCTATTGCACTTGTAGTGAAGCTTAAGCCCTATCAAAAAAACATGTCCATTGGAACATTCTTGAGATGCACCCAAAGTGGTAATTTGAATTTCGGCTTCTCTTCTAGCTCTTCTGGAGTCTACTTTGTAACCACCAGAGATATGTTCCATATATTCCACATTCTTCTTCGTAAGATTCGAGCCCTCGTATCAGCATCTCTGACTCAAAATTTCATTGTTGTGGAATCAACCTCATGAACTTCCACTACCAGTCCTTTGCCTCCTTCTTTCCATATTTTGTCCACAGCAGCGTGGATCCTAATAATATGTGGTGATGTATCCATAAATTTTCGATTAGAAAATCCTCCCAAAGAGGATACACATTGATTACTACTTCATCAGGGATTTCTAGCTAAACCTCTGAATCTGTAACATTGAGCTGATACTTCCTCAAAACCTTCTTCTCATGCGCAACACTGATCCACTATGCGACCTTTAGAAAGTCTCATTCTCATCGCTTCAAACCGTTTCAAAAGACTGCAATTCCTTTCGATGAATTCTCCTTATTTGTAGCTGAAACCGTTCCAGCTAGGTTCGGCGGAAGCGCTAAATCCATTTCAAGAATCCTAATCATAATCGCCTTTGATACCCTTTTTCAGCAAAACAGTGCATTTTCAGATAAATGGTATTCCTTCTTCGAATAGAGCTGTTTCAAAGACCATTTTCAATCCCGGTCAAAACTTAAACTAATTTGATAGGGAACTATTCTACTTTTTATTTTTCAGTGCAATTTTGCTTTCTTTAAAATTGAGTGGAGTGCATAACATTCAATTCCATTTTAGTTATTTTGAAATAAAAGAAAAAAATATCAAAAATGTTCAAGTGTTTTGATATAGCCCTTCGAAAATATTAAGACATTTACAGACCACAATAAACAATATTATTATTTTAGAGTTGTAAGACTATCTTCAATATATGCTTACTTTATAAATCTAGTAAAAGAAATGTTCGACACAAAAAAAAGAAGTGGAAAACAACGCAGACTTTGTTCTAATATGTTAACACACTGGAACAAAATATTTTTTTCACCATGAATCATCTCCTATCATTTCTATTTTAAATATTTATATCATAGAAAGAAAAATAGAGACAAAATTTTGCTCCAATGTGTATTTTTATAGTTAATTAATACATTGAAGCAGAATATTTATATTTTTTTTTTCTTGTATAATAGAAATCTCTAAAATATAAATGGATTAAAAATATACTAATAAAAATATGGAAATTTGCCCCAATAAGCCATTAAAAAAAACACAAACCTATTATGATAGTACTATCTAACCAAAAACACCCTCTTTCTCCTTGTTTTTTTCCTGTCTCTCTCTAACCTCTTACTAAAAATCTAATTACTTCTTTTTTGGTTATTTGGCAAATAAACCCTCAAAAATATCCAAATACACATAAGGTTGGAGATGATCTAAGTAACTACATATACATTAAGTATCAACATACAACACAGAAAAACTACAATGTCGGTTCGTTTCGAGAGCTAAACAATTTACGACTACGATCAAAGAACAAACCAAAGTTTTATACATCGCATGATTACGAAAGTACATGTGGTTAGGTTACACATAAAAGATATCAACGGCGTGCTAGATAAATGCATAAGATACGAAGAGTTAACCAAAAAACATCATTGCTTTATATATAATTGATCAATATGGTTCATATTTTGTTATTCTCTTAGCATCGTGGGGGCTTTTAGCAAAAAAAAAAACCATCGTAAGGGATGTCGAGGAATATTGATTAGAAGATATATGACTTCATTCCAATATATTTCTTCAGTATGTGAGTCTATAGAATAAATCTACAGGAAAAGATATGTGGACAATATCTAATGCTGGCTTCAAGTTTTTTTTTGTCCTTTTTTGTGTCTGGTTGCTTCAGTTATGTGAATGATGTCGGGCCAAAACTGCACTCAGATCCCCTCCATAATTATTTTCATATTTCATGTTTTTACACTCTATACTTTCTGAGTAAGTAAGATACGACAATGAAGATCCAGCGATTGAATACAAGAACAATATCACTCATTCACTTGTGGACTGCCTTCTCATATTTGATTGGATGCGAGGACAAGACCTGTCCGGACACTATGCTCAGACAAATAGTTCAAGATGTATTATGCGCTATTTTTGATAAATTGTGTTTAGTAAACGAAAATGTGTTGTTAATTTCCTATTCTAATATTTAAGAAACAATTCCATTTTGATGAATTTTATATATTCTGCAATAAAATAATAACCAACAATATCTTAAGCAAAAAAAAAAAAAAACAATAACCAACAATTTGGAAAAAAGAACACGACCTAAGCACAGAAGACCGACCATGGGCTACTTTGGGCTTCTTGATGATGCATGCGATTTTGGGGGCTATTTCACAAAACTTTAGATGGATTTTATTGAGATGGAAATCAAGTGATGTGTTTGAAGTTATTCTTTGTTGAGAAAGTGTTGAGGTATAATTTCGAAGAACGTGTTGAAATCTTAAATCAAAAGTTTAAACAGACCAACATTAATATAAAAGAGATTTAAGTTAATCTATCTATTGCTAATTTGATTCTAAGTTGATATCTTATGATCAACCCAAATTCAGCAACGTATCAAACCTTGTTTGTTGAACCAAGTAGGGCGGTCCAAAAAATGTATTACCAATCCTAAAATAGAATTTGGTTCAAGATAGACTATCATCTCAAGAGGCATGTTGAGATATCATCTCAAAAAGGTGTCTTGAGATTCCCCATAAAAAAAAGACTGACGCTTGTATATAAAAAAGGGAAATTGGATGAAACGATGCTGAAAAAAAAAAGATAATTCACTAGATGACCAATTTCTCTAATGCACCAATACAATCTGTGTCTTTTCTATAATAATTAATAAATAATGTACTGTAAAATCTGTAAAATCTGTAAAATCTGTAAAGCTGGAAAAAAATAATTAATAAATAGTGACTGTAAAAGAAGAACGTGTTTTTTAAGATTCACCTACATTTATGTTAAAAATATACTAGAATATGAACATTCATACTAATTGACCTGCGTTTTTTCTTTTCAATGTATTGATTTAAAATAACAACTAGATTTCGATCCGCGCAACCGTGCGAGTTTTATTTTCAGTTTTATATGCATATATATTTATTTAGATCATTAGTATTATACATTTTCAATTTTTAATTGTAATTATATATTTAAAATTTATAAAATTTCAAATACAATAGTGTATAGTTTGCATGTTGTAAATAATCGATTGTTTAAACTATCTTACGTATTTTTGCTTCTTATTATATATTTATTTTATTGTATTTTGTTATTAAACATATTAATATGTGCATAAAAAATATATTTGACAATTATTTTTTATTTAGTTTATGTTAAATTTTTACCCGCCTTTCAAAACTGAATTTCATTTTAGCAGTATTTTCTATGTTTATTCATCTTACACAATATATTATTATATTTACAAAAGTGAAAGATATGTTAATTTATACATGTAGTATATAGCCTGCTAATGTTAAGCTCCTCTGTCATCATATTATATTTTTAAGATAAATATTTTACTTTTATGAAAATAAAATTTATCAATTTAATATAATTTTATCATATTAAGTTCAATATGATAAAATTAACATAATTGATTGTGATTATATAATAGAAATATGATATAATATTTTATTTTTCATTTTATAAAAGACAACAGAACATATTAATGAATAATAATATTTCAAAACTAATTACGGAATTACTTAAAATAATTTACATATAATTTTGAAAATTAAGATCTTGTTAAGATCTTCTTAATAGATTTTTCGAAATGTAAAGTATATATATATATATTTAAATTTTAAATGAAAAGATATAAATATGTGTATGTTAACCAATCCTGATTTTTAGGATTAATAGATTAGAAATGATATATTGTTGAACCATATATTTAGTAATTAATGAATGGTAAGTCATTTCTAATTAATGGTCCATTTTTTAAAATATCACACATGAATCAAAGTTGTGACTTCTATTTTAATATAATAGATAATTGTTAGTATGTATATTGTAACAAATACTATACTACAATATGAAGAATCATTTTTCTGTCAGTTATAAAATATAAAATATAAACTATAAACCCTAAAATCCTATTTCTAACCCTCTATTAGATTCCGATAATTAATAAATAGTAATAAAAACTATAATATCTTAGACAACTACTTACAGTAAAGTTTTACAATATTTGTTAGCAACGATATTTTGTTTTCAACTAATAATACCTTAAACAAAATCTATTGGTTTACGTACACTATTTACTTTTATACTAATCATATTTTGAATAGTAATCTTAACAAAATTCTAACAAAACGAACAAACAATTTAAATTTCAGTTATCAAACCAGATTTTTATCTTCAATTTACAAAATATTTCCATTTTGAAAAGATATTGTGGATGGCAAAAAAGGGATATCAATACTTCAATATATAGAAATTCATTTATTTCAAAATAAATTGAAAACGTTACATAATTTTCATTATATTTAGTTAATAGGTTTTCACTAAATCGGAATTTTATGGAAACATATCAGTTGGTATATACTCTGATAGAGTACTACATGAAGAATATAAGCCAGTGCTAATTATATATAGCTATCGGTTTATCGTTTTGACCGCGGGTTCAAAACGGATATAAAACACTGATTATATTTTAGTTCGTCTATAAGCCACATATGTAACCCACTAAAAGTACTTAAATAATTTGTATGCACTATTAGTCTTCCGGATTCAGTTTTGGCTCGGGTATTTTGATTTTTAGTGTATTAGGTTCTAGAAATTTAAGAATCAGTTCAAGTATTTATAAAGTTTGGTTTTGTTCAGTTGGATTATTTCAGTTTTTGCTTTGGTTCAATAGCAAAATTGGGAACCGGTTAATTTACAAAAAACAATTATGGTGAATTTAGTTCCGGTTTGATTCTCCGTTTTCGGGTAACTATTGATTTATAGATAAAATTATTGGATAATTTTGAGTTTTCAGTTTTATATCACGTAATGCAGCTGTGTGGATAAAAATATAGGATATTTTAAATATTTTAATAAAATTATTTGGGTAATTCGCTTATTGGGTTATCCTGTTTATAAAAGATATTTTAGGATATTTAGTTATTTAGAAATTATCAGGTACCCATTTTTTTGTTCAAATTTCAGTTTTTTTGTTCGAGAGATATATAATATCTTCAGTTATTTATGCAATTCAGTTCAATTTTCGGTTTTGATTTTTTTAGTTTGGTATGGTTCGAATTCGTGGTTCCCAATAAATATACTCAAGTCTTAAATCTATATATTATCTTATATATAAATTCATTTACTTGAAAACAATATGCGCTTTCTAAAAGCGGATCAAAATCTAGTTTTTTAAAATAGAAATTTCTATTATAAAGATACTTTTATTATGATTGTATAATAGAATTTTTTTTTTATTTTAGATAAAAATATAGAGAAATATTACTTTTTGTCTCTATATTTAAGGGAAAAAAATAATATGTTTCTATATTTTCTTTTATAAATAAAAGAACTTTATTATATACGCATATACTAAAACAAATTTATTTCTATAATAAAATTTTCTATTTCAGAATAAATATAAAGATGAAAATAAAGGTGGACGGAAAATAGTTTTCTTTTAATTTATAATAATTGATAATGTTATAGAAGCTACACCGAAGTAGTCCTAAAGAAAAGTTTGAGGAAGTATCGTTTACTTGTTCAGAATTTATAAGTAAGGCATTGAAGTTTTGGTTAATCTGGATGAGGCTTATTATGATGTCGCTTTGTTACTACTAATCAATGTTGCAAAATTCAAAATCACGAGGTGATGGTCTAATGATAGGCGAGCTTTGGGATTGATAAGTAATCCGGGTTCGAAAGTATTTCACTATATTTCGCCTTGTGACGAAACGGATATGGGCCTATCTTATGGTCCATTTTAATATCCAGAGTGAATGTTTATCTGTGGACTGCACTAATTCTATGAAGAATAGTTTGAGTTTTCCCGTGAGCCTGGAATACCTCCGAGGTTAAACAAAAAAAATGCTGCAAATTCAAGTGAAATCAAAACGACTTCCCCTTTGGATTCGACTTTACCAGCTTGCGCTATGAAGCCCAAACAAAATGTTCAAAACTTACTTGTGTAGTATCCACCTCTAAAGCTGTCAGCATATATAATAAACAAACTTTTGGTTCATTATAGAATTAAAATATTTCAAAAGAAAATTTGTAGTGGCTTAGGAATTTGTCATTTGTCATATGGCACCGAAGTCAAATCATAATCACAATAACAGGCGTGATTTAGTCTAAATTGATTATATAACTGCTTCTTTTGAAACTTCTGCAAGAAACAGAAAAGTTTCGACATGCTTTTTTGCAGACTGGATATTTTACCATTATCTACGAATGCAATATTTATATGGTAGACTGGTAGTGTGTTTATTATAAAATGGTTCAATGATTTTGTCTTGGGGATCATATTCACATTCCATAGTGGATGTGGAACTAAACGTCACTACCAAAGTGGACGACGGTACTAAAATCATATTTTATGTCAGCAATTATTTATTAGCTTTGCAATCATCCTAATATCATTTTAGACTTTTAGTACGTTCAGATTTAAACGAAAAAGAGACTAAATAACGTTTTATTCATATCTTACGAATTTTTACATGTAAGACTTCATATATGATATATATATTACTAAGTACTAACATTGTACCTAAATTATTTTAGTGATTTGTAGATCGAATCTTCCCAGATATACATCTAAATGGCATCCTAATCAGATAACCTAGCTTGGTTATTATAGTTTTGTTTTCTAACTAAGCACAGTTGATTTAACGATAGGACATGTCATTGCTTAAAGTTGCACATGGATGATTGATACATATGTGATACATGTAAATGATTGGATAGGAGTAAATCGGAAAAAGGAATGGCGATAAGATATGCATCGTGGGCTTGATACGATATCCAAAACTAAAAAGTGGGAAAGAAAAGCTTCATGCGTCAGAAAGATTAATTGTCAACCAAATAATCGATTTGCTCTTTTGGCTTTTGCTCCCAATATTTTCGACGGTTTCGAGAACGTTATTGGATGCTCTATGTATTTTATAATAATGAGGAGGTGGAGTTGGCCAATCTAGTGTGATGATGATAGTGGCTTTGTAGGTGTGAAAATCGACGAAAACGAATCGGCCATGCCTACTTGACCTAACGAGTAGAGGACGAACATACGACGACAAAGACAACGACTATAATACATCAAATATTGCTTTGGACTATACAAAAGTTGAATTTATAAAACAGACTTTATAGTTTACGAAAACTAATATCTCAAATCGTAGTTATAAGGCAAAAGACATGTCATAACTATATTTGTTTACCATTGTATGAACAAAATCGAAGCTACAGAGTACTAACGAACAAAATAAATTTATTGAAAATATATGTCGTGTGTCGTGTGAAGAAACAAACAGTCATTACTAGTTTACTACATGACGAGAAGCAAAGAGAATCTTTGCCAGGTCAACTCTGTGACTCTTGTGTTTCGCTTTGGGTCCAGTTTTTTATTTGTAATTTACTCTCTTTTTTATGGGCGACAAAGAGCCAAATCAATCATCTGTAATGTGTGTTGGAACCAAAAAATAGCCTCAACTATGTGTTCACTGTTCACCGTATGTTTTGTGTATCCCATTCGATAAATGTGGAAAAACATCCGGTGGTGGTCTGAACATCGTTACTATGTAGCTCTTATTCTCAAGATTAAATACTTGTAGATGCGTTATTTCCAACTTTTAGTAATAGGCTGGAATGGCATTAACTTATTTTTTTATATGTAAAATAAGTTAATATACGGAAAAAAAAAGTTAATATACGGGTTAGCGTCCTGAGTTGATCTTGTTCTTGCTACAGAATGTACTTTAGATACTCTAACTAGAGACTAGCAATGGCATGGTCTTAGAGGGATTAAGTTCCTGTCTCGCATTACATTAGTCACCAACCAAACTCATTTGGTGTAAATCCTTGTTCGGTATTTTCTGTGGTCTTTTGAAGTTTCAGGTTCATAGGCTTTATCGCCAGTTTTCTGTATTTTTTTTTGTTTTTATTTACAGTTTTAGTTTTTAGCTATTTTAGTGTTTTTTGTTATATTTTTTTATTTACGATGTAAATACTTTCAAGTCTAAACTGTTGTAAATTGAATAGCTCATTTTTTAAATCAAATAAATTACAAGATTTGTGCAAGAAACTTTCCATTTTCAAGATAAAACAAGAAACAGACAACAGTATGTTCAGTCAACAGTTACACGTGTTACAATGAAGACAGGAACATATGAACATATGGACAGGTGTCGAGATCTTAGCGGTCATTTTTCAAGTTGCAAACCCGAGATTCTAAAGAATGCATAGCTGGAACATGGGGCCAATTAACAAAGTTTCCTATTTTTATCCCTTTTTATTTTATTAAAATTTTAGAATACTTTCCTACAAAGACTATAAAAATTGTCATGAAATATCTTATACACTATGCGGAGACTAATAATTCTATAAAATATAATGGTTATCATACTCTACATTAATTAATTGTAAATATTTTAATCATTTATATGAACATGAAAGATAAAAATTCATTCTTAAAATGTTTATAAAAATGTATGTTTGATGTAAGCTTTATTTAGGAAAAAAAACTTAAATACACGAGTAGATGCAAAGTAGGTCCAGTATTGGGACCTACCAAGAAATCTTTTACAGAGGACTCTGTTTTTTTCTTTCCTTCCCCTGTGACTGCGACGACCATCTCTCAAAGACCCAACTCCACTCCACTCTCTCTTTTCTATTCTTTTTTCTTTTTTTTAAAACTAAATCATATTGACAAAGCAGAAGAAAAGATTTGTATTTTAATGGGGCTGAGGGAATATTTGTGAAAGAACTTCTTCCTCTCAGACGTAGAAGGCAAGTCCCTAACCTTGTATTTGTTTCTTCTTACAGTTAGATAAGAAAATATACATTGCTTTTAGAACACTTTAACTTCTAGGAGATTCCTTGTGCGTCCTTCTTATCGATTCCTATGGGAAAAGATCTCGTCTCTTAAGTTTTTAACACCTAATACATTTCAGGGTTTCACTGTTTTGGCTGTGCTCATGAGTCATGATGATTATGCTTTTCCTTTTCCAATAGTTTTTTTAGGGTTTGAGTTCTAGATCTTTTCAAGCTTCTGACGCATTTGATTTAACTGATTTTGATAGCTTTGAAGCTTGTGTTTGTGGAAGAAAACAAAATGGAGGAAGTTGAAGCTGCAAACAAAGCAGCAGTTGAAAGCTGTCATGGAGTCTTGAATCTCTTGTCACAACAAACCAATGATCCTAAATCCCTAATGGTTGAAACAAGAGAAGCAGTTATCAAGTTCAAGAGAGTCACTTCTCTTTTGACTAGAGGGTTAGGAGGTCAAAGGAAAATCAAGAAACTCAACAACAACAACCTCTACAAGTTTATGTCTCCTTTGTTGCCCCAACACATCTTACTTGGAAAGTACCCGTTTGCAGTAATAGTGCTATAACTGGTAGCATTCCAGTTCTAGCACCAAAGCCTCTTCAGATCGTACCACCTGCTGCTCCTAGTTATGGTGAACAGAGACCGAGCTCACCCTCCACCTATGATGCTTCACAAGAAAATGTGTGTTGACAAGTCGTTTCTGGAGCTAAAGCCACCGTCTCTTCGAGCTGTCGATCAAAAACCATACCAGTTTGTGCGTAACCACCAGCAAGGAGTGTACTATCGAAGCAATAGTGGTTTAAATCCTAAAGTTTCATGGGTCTGGTGGTGGTAGTTGCTATTCTCCAAGTGTTTCCAACGGGCTTCAAGATCGTTTGTTTCATCTCTTAGTATGGATGGGAGTGTGACTGATTACGATAGAAACTCGTTTCATTTGATCGGACTACCACCTCAGGGATCTGATCATATATCGCAGCATTCCAGGAGGACAAGCTGCTCTGGTAGTTTCAAATGTGGAAGTAAGAGCAAGTGTCATTGCTCCAAGAAAAGGTGTGTGTTAGTTTTGTCTTCTTTTTCTTTTGAGATTAAAAAGAGTTTGTTTATAAGATGTTTGGTTCTTTTACAGGAAGTTGAGAGTGAAAAGATCGATCAAAGTACCTGCAATAAGTAACAAGATTGCTGATATACCTCCTGATGAATATTCATGGAGGAAATACGGACAAAAGCCAATAAAGGGTTCTCCTCATCCTAGGTTAGTAAATAGTTACATGCTTAGCCAATGGTCTTGTTCAATATTCAAGAAATCGCTATGCAGTAGTTTAGACGTTTTATAGGGATTAGCGCCTAAATCGATTTTTAAAAATGAACCTTTAAGAAAATTTAGTTTCTCTTATGACTGATTTGCTGCCTAGACGACTTGTACATCGACTTTTAGAACAC
This sequence comes from Raphanus raphanistrum subsp. raphanistrum, assembly GCA_019706035.1. Lineage (NCBI taxonomy): Eukaryota > Viridiplantae > Streptophyta > Magnoliopsida > Brassicales > Brassicaceae > Raphanus > Raphanus raphanistrum. The sequence goes on from CM033983.1 coordinate 21,041,962, forward strand.
TAGTTTTTTTAATATTGCTCTCTTTTTGCAGGGGGTACTATAAATGTAGCAGCGTGAGAGGTTGTCCAGCAAGGAAGCATGTTGAACGTTGTGTAGACGAAACTTCGATGCTTATTGTGACTTACGAAGGTGAGCATAACCATGCAAGAATGCTCTCTTCCCAATCAGCTCACACCTGATTAAGCTAAACCGGTCTAGTAGTCTGTGATATGCAATTGTATATTCTACTTGAACTTAGGTTATTCTGCATCACAAGTTTGGCATCAGCCTTATCTATATATAGATATTGTTATAAATGGCATAATCTAGCTAGCTTGTTTTTTTTCCTTTTGGTTTATATCAGATCTTGAACTGATGTATCTGATATGATTTGATTCCTCTTTGTTCTACTTTAACAAGTCTATCAGAGAATGTAATGGTAGTGAACTCTTCTAGAATTAGCTTCACTTCTCTTTATTAAGTTAGGAATGAGACTAATCTTTTGAAACTAATCATCAGCAATGATTAAAAATTACTAACCAGCTTCGAGTTTTAGCATAATGGATTCAATCTTTATCCCTAAGATTACTCAAACACTTAAAAATATACAATGTCAGGTTTAAGCGTTACGTAACATTAAAACAGAAATCGAGTAGAGAGAGACAGGACGTGAAACAGAAAAAGAAAAAAAAACAATCACACGATTGTGAAACTGAACAATCAGAGTTTGGTTTGGTTCGGTATTTTCCGGTATGATCAAATTAGGTTATGATAACCCCTTACTCCATGGAAGCTTCTTCCACTCACAATCACAGGCTTCAACTCTGTTTTGCCGACGCTGTGTCGGTTCTGTGTAGAGACTGACTTCGGATTCTCTTCTCCAGAAGAGTTAATGGCATCTCCGCAACTCTTTCTCCTAGAGAGATTGAGTTTCGGCGACTTTGGACGCGTCAAAGGAAACTATGTTGAGACATAGAAACGTTTTGATAAGCTTCCTTGTCACACAAGAAACATGTGTGAGATTATTTAAAATACAGTTAATAATACCTTCTTAAGCTCTGGTTTCACGGGACGGTCCTTGGTAATAGAAGTTAGGGACGGGATTAGCCTTAAACTTGAGGTTTTTTCTTAGCTGTTTAATGGCTGCTTCTTGTTCTTCCTGCATATTAGGTTGTGTTCTCATTTAGATGTTCACAAGGTAAAGAATCATTTTACATTTTCTTGATTTAGTTACTAAAACGGTTGTTACCTTTTGCCTTTGTTCGAGCTCGGTACCTCTCAGCTTCCAGTGCTTGGTGTTTTTCTTCAAGCTTTTGGTAGTACTAAACCCAAAAAAAATGACAGTTAAAATACGTGAACATAAGAGAACGTAAGTTATTGATTGTATATATTGTCTTGTTGGTTTTGAGTACCTCCTTGCGTTTCTCAGCGCGCTGAGCACTCCTAAACCGTGGAGCGGTTCCATGAGTTACTGCTCTAGACTTAGCATTCCTCAGCGACGTTGCAGCTCTAAAGTAGAATGTCGTCAAGAATCACCAACAAAGTAAAAAATACTAGTTATCACAAATAAGCAGACTCTTTAGTGTTTTTTGTTAAGTATAAATATAATAAAGAAAGGATACGAAGAAGTAAGAGAAGAATCATCTTCTTCATCCAAATGGTTCTTGTTCTCAGGGCTCCAACGGTTTCTTCACATCATTCTGATATTATAAAAAAAAAAACAAAGATTCCAGTCAAAACCTACCTTCATATCTCAGTCAATTACCATCTCCTTCTATGGACTACTATACAATACCTCAGTGCTTACATTAGGAGGAGATCGATGATTCTGGGAGAGAGAATCCTCCTCAGTGCATTCTTTAACCTCATAATCCTCATCTGCAGCTATCTTGGAAGCCACGTGAACCTTTCCGTTGGCTGCATCTTTGTTCACCGACTCAAACTTCTCTTCCCATTTCAAACTACTTGTCTATTACCATATTTCACCCAAAATAAACAAGATGATAGATTAAACTACGCTCAAAACATATTTAAGTAACCTAATTTAATTAACTGCTAAAGGTTTCAAACTGATTTTTTGTTGTTTCAACACTTTTGTCTTTCATCTCTCTGATTGGATATCCAACATCCTACCAACCTAATGTGTTCATGATTATAAGAAAAAGCATAGGTTTTATATCAATCTGAATCTGAACATTTCGGATCTAAAATAAATGACCAGCATTTAGCAAATATTATTGGTTGATGTGAGGAACAATTTTTCCTCAAACAAGATACAAAAACAGGGGAGAGACAAAAGAAACAGAAACAAAAGAACTGTGAAATAATATTCTTACAGATCTTGTCTGAATGAACAATTATTCTTGAGAAACCAGTCTTCGTGACTACTCTTTTCGGTCTATTGTTATATTTTTTTTCAGACAAGAAAGAACAAGAACTCTCTCTCGATCTATCTCTCAATGGAAAGAAAGATTGCTTCTGTTTTTGGCGGTGACTGTTATGGAACTGCTATTCGTTTGTTAAGCTGTTGGATATTTATCGGCTCTGTGTTTTTTTTCTCTTGTTCTAAGTTGTCATTTATTTCTTTTAACAGCTTTTTCTATTTTAGTCATTTCTTTTTGGCAATTAATTCTTCATCCTGGCAATTAAAATTCGAAAAGAATAATTTATTTTGTCCAGCCAATAAGTAAAGTCGTTGTCCGTTGATGAGTTGAACAGTAGAAAGTCTATTAATTAAATAAAGATGATATAATACTCACGTTTTCTTATTTAAATCGAAATTAAATATCAAGAATCAATTTTGCATCTTTATCTTCAACAACTGCAATTAAAGTACAAACTCTTGGTTATAAACAGATATTATATGCATGTGTCGACAAGTTTGAATAGAAATATTGTCGTGTAAAATAAAACATCCTCGGATAACACGTGAACGTCACACTTTTAAATTCGCGTAGTCAATGCTGACGACGGTTAGTTAACGCCAACACGGGGAAGAACAACGTTCAACCCAACTTTTATGATCTCAAATCTATCTCTGGGTCCTCTTTGTCTCTACCTTTTATATCTCTCTAACATTTTCTGGGAACCATTTGTTATGAAATGTTTATACATTTTGTTTTACCTTGAGTTGAGGTTGATATGAGAGGTTTTATTTTACTCATTCCGCGTTCATATTTTGAGTTTTAATTTGATGGACTCAAGAGAGATCTCCATGCAAATCCCTAGTTATTATTAATAGATAATACATGAATGATGTGATACATGAATTAATAGATCTTCATGTTTATAGTGGTGGGCTAATAGTTTTGAGGGAGCTTCGCCTCAAATGCGGACTCGACTTCGAAACCCCATGACCACGTTACCATCCGAATTAGCGTTAAATCATAAAGTACGTGGAGAATCGTGGACCTCGTGAAGATCATTGGATCCCTACGGTTATTAAAAAATCTATAAAATTAATAAAATTAAGAGTTCGATATTTTATTAATTAATAGAATTATTAATTTACTGAAATTTTCTTTTTAGATTTATATATATTTTAAAATAGGTTTTATGCATACATATGAGGAATATTTAATTATATTGTATATGTATTTTTTAAATTTTACTGATACAAATTTGATATTGTTTATAGGGGTATAAGGTATATATAAATGCATTATAAGTGTAAAATAATAAAATAATATTATTATATTCAGAGAGAATAAGAAATAATAAAGATATTATGAATGAAGAAATAAACTATGCAATATATTAATTATATTTATATAAATGTTATAAACACTGATTATTAATTTATGTATATATTGGAATCATATATTTACATAAGATAATATTGTCTTGTTATTTTATCGACACATTTAAATTAATCCAATTCGAAATATGAAATTTATTAATTTATAGTGTTTAGTAATTTATAAAATATTAATTTATAAAATATTAATTTATAGAGTTATACTATATAAAACATATACATATATATATATATATATATATATATATATATATATATATATATATATATATATATATATATATATATATATTTATACTCTAGTATAGGTTGCAAATGTGTAATCATAGAGAAACGAGTTTAATATGGATAATCTATTTTTAATCCAAAGTGAGAATGACCGTTTAATCAGTTAATGATCCAAATAACTTAAGATTTTAGGTCAAAATCGGGAAAATCACTAATGTCTACGCAAAGAAAACGTTCATAATGTGGTAATTTAATGGTAATCTCTTGAAGTTTGGTGTGTACCCACATCAGACATGAGTTCGATTTTTTATGTGAACTAAATTATCATTATTTAGCCAGTTTGGACTTGGGATTCGATCCAGGTGGTTTACATGGTAACTTATAACAGATGATCAGTACATCCCTTAACATTAATAGAAAAGTATTCTAAACTTGAGTGAGGCAGTATAATACGCTTTCGGACTTATCTATATAGCACTAATTAAGTGTAGGATTTATCAAAAAAAATGTTCACTGGTCTAACAAAACAGACGAAAAAGTTCACTGAACATGACCATCTGAATATAGACAATCCATTTTTACGACTCTAATTTATAACTTTTACCTCGTGAATAATCCTGTATTGTCATAGTCCTATTTAGGTTTAATCATATTTGAATATGGTGGTTTTATTTAGGTTTGGATGTCCTCATGCCCATTTAAAGAAAATTTTCATCTGTACAAACCCTTTTAAAACTGTACAGTCCACTTGAGTCTTTTGACACCACTATATGTTTCATGTGATCACATGTTTGTGCTGATCTATATGTTTCAACCTATAGTTTATTTTCTACCGAGTGTGACAACGTGCTTGCATGACCAGTGAAGAAGAAGAAGGCAATCTAGACTCTAAATCTGGGCTATTAAAGCCCATGTTATGATCCAATATGAAGTGTTTGGTAATCATGTAATTAGAATTTCTTAGAACTGTGTATATGTCGTTAGATGATTAATGTATGTAACTTTGGCTGTTTTAATAGCAGTTTTTTCTCTTTCACTCTTATGTAATATAATAGACTATTTTACCATTGATAAAAAAAGAGACTATTTTACCATCTGAACTTTTGAAGACAATTTAAACTTTCTATCTTCTCTGCACATTAAACTTTCTATTTATGCCAATAAGCTCTTTGAGCATCAATTTATCTTAGTTTCAAAAATCTATCATGGTATCAGAGTTTCAGTCGGTTCATGCTCTTTTTCTCTTCTAGCTTCTGCTTACTTCATCCCTGCTAAAGCATTCAGATTTTGTAATCATCATTTTACTGCTTTCTTTGTTATTTACCGTTGAAGCCAAATCATTGTCAAGCTCAGGGGCGGATGTACATAGTTGTCTACGGGGGCACGTGCCCCTTACTACTTAAAAAAATTAACTAAGTATAATTATGTAAAATGAGACATACCAAAGATCGTGTCCATATATAGTTCAAGTGATGACCAAAGATCGTGTTCATATTTGAATAAAGTGATGCAATAAATATAATTATATGACCATAGATTTATATTGTCGCCAAATATATAAAAAACGAAGAAGATAAGTTCAGTTTTTTTTTTTTGTCGTCATCAAATATACAGAAGATAAGTTCAGTTTTAAAAATCCCAATCAAAAACTAATGAAAATTAATGATGGAAATTAAAACTTTGACCTAATTACATCACAACCACGTCTTTGTATTGTGTCTTCTTTCTTTTAGTTTTTACTAATTAAATCTTTTTGTTTCTTTTTATAAAATAAATAAATAAATCTTTTGTAATCACAGAAATCTAAATACAGGCAACAATTTTTTTTTATTTATGAGGTTTAAATAATAAGAAATCATGAGAACTTAGAAACTCTAATATTATGCTTTTTTTTCAAAGAAATTTTAATTCAAAAAAAATTCAAGCCTAAAATAAAATTTGCATTTACATTTGGAAATTTTAGTTGAGCATCAACAAGGTTTCTATATTGACAATACTCGGAAATATGAAAAGATTTAACATGAAGGATTTTGAAAATCTTACATGCATGATGGTGAAAACAAAGAAACATTTATCAAATCCACAGGTTTATCGGTTTTTGAAACTAGTTTTGATAATATATGTTATCAGAACTACATTTGAAATATGTTTTTAGGTAATGAAAATTGTGAAAACTATCTCACGGAACCGGATAAATGATCAATTTTTAAATGATTGTATTGTTTGTTTTGTTGAAAATGAACTATTTGAGAAATTAACAAATAAAGTAGTACTGAAAGATTCAAAATGTAGAATTTCGTAGGATAAATATGTATGATATTTTTTGGTTATAAAACTTTATTTTTTATTTAATGAATTAGTTATTAAATAGTTTTGTACCCCCGATTGATAATAGTTCTAGATCTGCCACTGGTCAGGCTTCATCCTTTATGGTTAAAACAGTGAAATTATGTTCTGCTGCTATCTAAATCAGACATCTTATGTTCTAAAAATTATGTTCAAGCTAGCTCAGAGATTATCAACTCGTCTCTAAAGCATGTCGTCCTCTTCCTGAAGCTTCAAGTAAAGTGGGTCGAAAGAAACCTCACACAAGAGCTTCACGTCAGCATCCTCAAAAATAAACTAAAAAATTATCACATAAAAAAAATCAGAGATCATGGACTGAAAATATACAAGGTAATTTCTTTACTCTAAGAAAGAACAGCACATCAAAGCCCTCTTATGATCCAATATCAAGTGTTTGGTAACTATGTAACTAGAATTTCTTTGGATTATATATATGTCGTTAGATGATTAATGTTTGTAACTTTCGCTGCTTTAATAGTAACCTCTCTCTTTCACTCTTATGTAATACAATAGATTCTTTTACCTCTTGAAGACAACTTAACCTTTATAAGTGCATACCAAGTTATGGCCACACATACGTCCGAGAGAGTTCATACAACTCTACAAATATAGGCCAACGTGTCCAGCTCTATTCTACCTTCAGTCGACATGTCTAAGACTTTGCTACACTCATTTCCAACTAGTCTTCTACAAGTACGCCCATCTTATATATGATTTTGATGTTGCTAAGTAGTCAGTTTGTGCATTCAAACTCAGCAGCTTCGTGTTCACCCGCTGCTAAGTTTGTGGAGGAGTATTGAAGCCCACACCAAGGCCTATTTTATGATCCAGTGTTTGGTAACCATGTAACTAGGATTTTTTAGAAATATATATATATATCATTAGATGATTAATGTCTGTAACTTTGGCTGCTTTAATAGCAGCATCTCTGTTTCACTCTTATATGTTGTTAGATGATTAAACGTCTGTAACTTTGGTTGCTTTACTAGCAACATCTGTATTTCATTCTTATGTAATACAATACTCTTTTAGTCTTAAAGACAACTTACACTTTCTTCTTTTTACATTTTTGCACAATAAAACTCTTCTTATGAGCTACTTCTATTTATGTCAATAAACTCTTTGAACATCAATTTATCTTAGTTTCAAAACTCTATCACACCAAGGCCCATCTTATGATCTTTGATGTTGCTAAGTAATCAGTTTGTACATTCAAACTCAGCAGCTTCGTGTTCACCCGCTGCTAAATTTGCGGGTGAGTATTAAAGCCCACACCAAGAACCACCTTATGATCTAATATGAAATATTTGGTAACCATGTAACTAGAAAATCTTAGGACTACATATATGTCGTTAGATGATTAATTTCTATAACTTTGACTACTTTAAATATGGGCTAGTTAACAATTCCCAAGGCCTTGTGCCTCTCACTGGTCAAACCTAATAGGCCCATTCAGTTCGGTAGCACTATACAGTTTCAAAGAAGAATTATGGAGTCCACAAAGTAGATCGTGAGAAACGCAAATAAGCATATACTTGGATTTGGAAGCGAGATGATCCGTTTTCCTCTCCTGCTCGGTCAACGAACATACCTGTGACGAACACGCGTCACTTATAATCGCCTCCTAAGCTCTGTTTATAATGCTTTACACGACTCTTTAACTCTTTTCTAATTTCCCAAAAAAAAGAAGAGCGAGAGACTAAAAATGGCGATGGAAGTAGCAACTCCGGTTAATGCACCGACGCCATCTCCGGCGACCAACCTCATTGTGTCAGCAACAACCGCGGTGGAAACTCAGAAGAAGAACAGGATCCAAGTGTCTAACACCAAGAAACCCTTGTTCTTCTACGTTAATCTCGCCAAGGTAAGTGCCAAAAAAAATGCAATCGTTACATTTTATCATAACAAAGGTTTCTTGGTGGTCAAGCAATCTTATATATGAATCTAGTGACTGTAAATTGATTAGGATTTCATTATTTTCGTGTGTATCTAATGCAGAGATACATTCAACAACACAACGAGGTCGAGCTTTCTGCACTTGGAATGGGTAGGTTGCTTAAGTTACAACCATTCGATTTTCTTTATTTTTATTTTTATAATTTATCTCACTTTGTTTTTCTCTCTATGTGTGTGTTTTAAATACTACATTTTGATACGTAGATTGATTAATTGTGCATATGCAGCGATCACAACAGTAGTTACTATCTCAGAAATTTTGAAGAACAATGGACTTGCAACAGAGAAGAGTACGTCTAAACGTTGATTCTTCATGAAACATTGTCTCTTCCTTTTTCTTTATTTTTTCCTGAAAAATGTCATTTTTGTAAAACAAACAAACAGAAGTTCTGACATCAACAGTGGGAATGAAGGACGAGAACAAAGGGAGAGTAGTTCAGAAGGCCAAGGCCAGTCATTTATTTCTCTATTCAAATTGCTTTAAGATCTTATTGATAATTAATGTATTTTAGATTTCATTATATTGCATTTGTGACATGTACAGATTGAGATTGTATTGGGGAAATCAGACAAATTCGATTCTCTGATGACTCCGTTGACCAAAGATACGGTGGTGCCGGAGGAGAAAGCGTTGAACACTGAGGAGAAACCAATAGAAGCTGAAGTTAAACCTGAAGGCAAGGAGTGATCATGTAAACAAATTTCTACGTGTTTCGAGTGTTAAACATAAGTTTCTTTGCATAATGAGCAAAATTTGCTTCATTACTAACTAAAAAAGAAATCAAAAAAAGTTTTGTGGAGTTATAGAAAGACAATCAAATGTTGTGTTGATGATTTCTTTTTTTTTACTCTCCCTCTTTGTTGAACTATATAAAAAATTAAAATTGCTTTCTTGAGTTTGCATCTAGGTAGATTTGAAAAAAAAAAATTTTTGACATGATATTTAAGTAGGCTTTGAAGCCCATGATCTCATATAAGGGCCCACATGTAGTATGTCTACGAGATAAATATTACACTGTTGAGGACATGGGGTTCGACTTCGATATAGTGAAATAATTCATGTACTGTTTGTCAACTTGCCAAATTAACATTAACATGGTGTTGTAACTTCTAAGTTGGAGAAGATGCCAAAAAAAAAACTTCTAAGTTGGAGAAGTTTTCGCTACGAGATGCAAAACACGTGAGTTTTCTTAGACGAATATGAAATTCAAAGATTTTAACACGGATGGTTACACAATCATAAATCAATTAATCGAAGTCATTACTCATCATTTAGCTCTTCATTTAGGAATTCAAGTCTTTAAATATATATAGAGTGCGTTTTAAATTTGAATTCATGTCCCTATATTGGGAAGATGACTTTGAATGTCCTTGACCTCCGAAAGACATTGTGGCTCTATTAGTAATTTAAGAAAAGAAAACAAAAATAAATGTCTAGAAGCCTAGAAGGGATGTGTTACAAAAAAGAATTTTAGTGAGGGAAGCTAGAAGAGTCGGAAAAACAGCACGAAGTTTGAAGGTGAAGCGGATGGATAGAGCGATGGGTCATTTAACATCTTTGAATTTCATGAAAATGGGAGTGATGTGACGTTCCATTGGAAGAGGGAAAAAAAGCTTCACCTAAACCAAACATGGCATGTGAATTTTATGTCTTTTCTATTTTTATTTATTTTTATCTTTCCTTTTCACCGAACTCAGTCACATGCTCTCTCTATCATAACCTCTAATTTCTTAAACAATACAAGAGTTGTCTAGTTATTCCCAATTATTCGTATCATTAGTTAGGCATGATAATCAAGAATGCTGAACCTTTTGATTTTGTTATAAGCGTCAAAGGATAGAAATTATATTTGTATCACCCTTTTTGTTTTGCTATTGCATTGGTTACTATATTAGAATAAAGATTACAAAACTTGTTCAATGATTGAAAAAATCAGCTTTTAAAAGCCTAACAGTTAAATAATTATCACTCTTCGGAAAATTCTCTAGAGATCCTTATAAGAATAAAAGATAGATTTAAATGGTTGAGTATTTGAAGAAAGATAGACAAACTGAAACTTTATCAATGAAGGGATGGGAGAAAAATCTATAGATGTGTGAAAGAGGAGAGTATTGGGTTGGAAAGTAGGGTCTGTTTCCTTGCGGAGGTCATAATTATTTAGGATGCCACTCTGCTAATCATTAATGCCTTCATACCCACTCACATGTTCCCTCTACATGTAACTCCAATCAATTTTGTTGGACAAAACACAAACACAAAGCAATATCAATGGTAACCAAACCAACCACTATTCTCAAATCATTGTTTCTTACGTCGTTCACTTCTCTTTTTTGTTGTGATTGCAATTACCAATTGATTGTCCTTAACCCTTCACATCATGTCTATGCCAGTTTGGTTCAAGTCATATATTTGCGTGCTTTCAATTTTCGACATAAGTTAAAGTTTGTACTAGCCACAAGCACGAACAAAATAACATAAATTTTGTCTACGGTGTCAATACTGATAAGTTGAAGGTCCAGAGTAACCTGCTGGAGGTCAATGTTACTAGTATTTCACATTGCGCTTTTAATCAAAAGATATTGGCATATTGCAACAAGATTTCGATGTTGGGACTAGTGCCATTGGATAACTTTCATTTATATATGAAGTATTTTGTTATATTTTTGAGGAATCTTATTCTACGACATTAAATTTTAAAGAGGAGTCTTGTCGCTAAAAACAAAGAAAAAGAAGAGTCTTGTCAACCACCTTATTGCAAATTTTGGGAGATGGATTGGACATGGCTTTCAGAGATCATGTGAGCTTTTGGGACCCAATTGCTTAATTATTGATTCTCCATTTCTCACATATATAAATGTTTTCTGTTATTAAAATATTTTTGAAAAATAGCTCCACAATCCTTTTGTCATAGGAATTCGAATATCATAACAAAATTTTCTTTAGTTTATCGAACGGTTATGGTCAAACTATAAGAGAACAATCTTTCGTATTAATAAATCTTGTGACAACAAAAGGATAAAGGTCAGACTAATTTGTTGGTCAAGGTAATACATATACTATTGCCGATGCTATTAGGAGTTCTTTTCTGTTTATTCACTAACTAGCAGCCAGTAACCCTGTCCCTATTAGCTATTCTTGTTGGCCCGGCACCAAGCTCTCCGAGGGAGACTTAGTCTGATCTGAGAAGTGTTAGTTCGGTTTCGATAGACTGAAAAAGAAAGCCGCCGAACAATAACTTGAAACTAATGACCAAACCCGTATCCTGTCGTCAACCAAATCTTGTAGAATCGATCAAACAACTAAAATTGCCTAATTTTAATACTTGAAAGTACCTTATTCACCACTATGAGCAACAGCTTTCAGGAACTCTTAAACAAGCAGCTGATGCTTCAGAAGCTTTACGAGTGAAGAAACGCAGGACTGGACCAAATAATAACCACAAAGGTTTCCATTTGTAATTATGTTTCATTTACATATTACATTCTACATATATCAACGTTATATTATAAATCCTTAAACTATAGGTTTTATCTTTAGTGTTCAGCTACTTTATAAAAAGCTGTTTCTTAAAAAAGAAAATAACTTTATAGTGAGCTATCGTTTTACATATTCGTCCAAAGCTGGCCGTACGGACAGGCCAACGAGAAGCCACTAATGTATATAGATTGATGGTGTTTCATTTCATGCATCAGATATATATCTAAAGTTAGATTCGCATACCTCATTCCTTGCAATTTATTTCCCATGTTTTTCTTTTCCCTACGAACTTTTATTATGTCGTCCTAACTTTCTGAATTCTTTTTATTGTTATCCCTTTCTTCTCTTAGCATTTTTTTGTAACACTCTCTAAGCATTTATAAAAAGAAGTGTATAGCATATTATAGTTTTTTCCTTCAAGATAACTTACCTATATTGTATGTGTGTGTGTGTTTGTAGGGTTTGCAGATCTCCAAGCCGGATGTATACTGTTGAATTACATTTATATTTAATCAAATTAAGATCACTGGTATAAGACTAGAACCTTGTAAATAAAAAATGTTTTATTTTCGGGTGAAAAAGAAACAAATTAATTGTTGGTAGGTGGAAACCAAAAGTTTTAGTTCAATAACATTATTTGAAATACTAGTATTCAATACAGAGCACGTTTGCAATATTTCTTGTCAGGTGTAGAATCTAACAATTGGTAAAGACATATCTGAATACTATAAAACTTAGATTTATGGAAGAAAAAAGGTGGAGTTGTTCTTGTTTTTTATCAGAAACTGAAATCCCAGTAGTACTGTCACTTGCCATTAAGCATTTCTCATTAGTTATTTGTAAACTGACAATTAACAAAACTTGCCAAATTTTAGGCGAGAAAAGACATAAAATATACGTGGACATCACTTGTTTGAGACATAGGTGTGTTGTTGTTATGGTCGTTTGCATGTAAAATGTGTCTTTTTTTTTTTGTCAGCCTGTGTCTTTCTCGTTAATTTTCTGTGCTCCCTTATATTTGAAGGGTTTTATTTGCTTTCGACTATAATTTTTGTTCAATTATCATCCATCCTGTTATAATATGGCAAATAAAATATATGACCTGACATATTTTATTAGAGCTAGTGAAGCTCAAGCTCGAGCTCGATGAAGATGGTGACGAGAGGAAGAAGAAGAGAGTCAGTTAGAGATTTAAAATTGTATATTTGACTTAATGAAAATGTAAACCATATACAATCTGTTTTATATGTACATTGAGAACCGGTTTAATTATATATACAGAATCCGGTTTAATAACTCTAATACCCCCCCCTCAAGATGGAATGAACAACTTGTGAATACCCATCTTGGACGTTAAGGTCTTGAAAACATTCGGTTGAACAGCCTTAGTGAATAGATCAGCAAGCTGGTGTTCACTCTTCACGTGCATCGTCTTCAAGAACCCGCTTTGCAACCGTTCCCGAACCACATGGCAGTCGTTCTCGATGTGCTTTGTGCGTTCGTGGAATACAGGGTTGGAGGCAATGTGCAGAGCAGACATGTTATCACAGAACAATGTTGCAGGGCCAGAAGGAGATTGATGAAGAGACTTGAGTAGAGATGTTAACCAGATAAGCTCACAAGTAGCATCCGCCATGGCACGATACTCTGCTTCCGAGCTGCTCCGGGAAACCGTTGGTTGCTTCTTTGAGCGCCAAGACACCAAAGAGTCACCAAGAAAGACGCAGTAACCAGTGATGGAGCGTCTAGAGTCAGGACATGTTGCCCAGTCAGCATCACTAAACGCAGTCAAGGCCAGATCAGTTGAAGACGAGTAGAATAAGCCTTGAGCAGGATCATTCTTCAAGTAGCGAAGGACTCGATATGCTGCAGTTAGGTGATCAGAACGTGGAGCTGCCATGAACTGACTGAGCTTATGCACAGCATAAGTAATATCTGGTCTTGTGTGAGTCAAATATAAGAGACGACCCACAATCTTCCTGAAAACTGAAGCATCAGGCAGTAAAGTTCCAGTAGACTCAGATAACTTCTGATTTGGTTCCATAGGAACTGTAACCGGTTTGCAACCAAGATAGCCTGCATCTTGGAGAAGCTCCAACGTGTACTTTCTTTGATTGAGAGATATGCCTTGAGCATTCCTGGCAATCTCAAAACCTAAGAAATATTTAGCTGGACCAAGAACCCGGAGTTTGAAAGCAGCTTCCAGCACATCTTTGAAGTGTGCAATAGCAGCTTCATCATTTCCTACGAGCAAGATATCATCAACATATATCAAGGCAGCAAGGAACAGAGTTGATGTAGTCTTCACAAACAGAGAATGATCAGCATGCGCTTGAACGAATCCTTCATTGAAGAAAACAGCAGAGAGTTTGTGATTCCACTGTCTTGATGCTTGCTTAAGACCATATAATGATCTGTGGAGACGACAAACAGAACCAGGAGGAACCTTCTTGCCCGTTAATTCTTCATAGCCTTGAGGAATCGTCATGTATATTTCCTCATCCAAATCACCATTGAGAAAAGCATTGCTTATATCCAACTGCAGAGTAAACCAGTTACGAGCAGCAACAAGACGAAGAAGAAGCCTAAAAGTTCCCAACTTAGCCACTGGTGAGAACGTATCAATGTAGTCAAGGCCTTCCAACTGAGTGTAACCTTTAGCTACCAAGCGAGACTTGGGACGTTCAACTGTTCCATCAGGATTATACTTGTATGTAGAGATGTCAATCATGGACCTGGACCGCGGGCCTGGCCCGTAAAAAACTGTCGCGGGACGGGATTGGGCCGAGATTTTACAGACCCGCAAATTAGCGGGCTTTGCGGGACGGGTCTTTGCGGGACTGGGTCTTTTGCGGGACGGGACGATGCGGGTCTGCGGGATTACAAAGACCCGCATTTTTTTCCTTTTCAATTCCTGTTTTACCTCAAAAAAATAAAAAAGAGTGAAAAAGGTAATTTATATGACTTTCCTCTGAAAAAAAGAAAAAAACTTCAGCAATGATGATTCGAGCTCCGACGATGATGTTTTGAGCTCCATTAGTGTTTAATTTGGTGTTTTTTATTAATTTTGGGATTAGCAGCTTAGATTTGGTGTTTGATTATATTTAGTTTTTATTCATTAAAACTAAAAAATTGGTTATGAACTTAGGAGTTATAAGCTAATGAAAAACATATTCTGAAATTATCTTTAATTGGTATGTAAATATGTTTGAGTGTGACAAAATTAACTATAACTATTTTATTTGGTTAAGATAACATGAACAAGACTAAGCTCTGATCAAAGCGGTAATGAGAATAAGCTATGGTTAGAGCTTTGATCGACTAAGCTATTTAATTCGATAACAATGATGTCGTTCAGCTGAAAGAGTTAGTCTTGTTACTGATTAGAGCCTTCTTCGATATGTATTTTATTCTTAATGTTCTCTCGTTACTTATCATTGTTATCTTGTTAAATCAATAGAATATAATATACATTATCTCATTTTTACATGCACTTTTTGTTTGGTTATGACTTCATATATATATAATCATCTCATGTTCTATATGCACTTTTAATAGAGAAAATATGCATAATATATAACAAATTTTGAAGAATTTGCATTGTAGACATTTCATGTATATTAACTATGTGAACTTGGTTATGTAGGGGAGCAGTCTAAGGCATCTTAGAGCAGCATGCAGCATCAGGAAGTGTTCTGGAGCGGCCTGCAGTGTCAAACATGATCGGATACATTACATTAACGTATGTCCCGCGGGACAGCCCGTAAAGGAGTGTGCAATTTGCGGTACGGGCTTGGGACGACCTTTTGGAGACCGCAGCCCGCGCGGGCCTGACCCGCCGTGACCCGCAAAGAGATGAGCCCGCTGCGGTACGGGACGGGACGGGACGGATCAACCTGCTTGACATCTCTACTTGTATGTATTCACCCATTTACAACCAACCGGATGCTTTCCCTCAGGCAGTGGACAGATAGACCAAGTACCAGTGTTCTCCAAAGAGGTCATCTCAGTTTTCATCGCACCTCTGAACTCATCGGAAAGAATAGCCTCGTGAAAAGTCTTAGGGGCAAAGGTGGTGGTGAGGTTTAGCAAGAAATGACGATGATCACTAGAGATGTTATCATAGGACAAGAAAGCAGAGATAGGATACGAAGTTGTATGAGAAAAATGAGCAGGAAAAGGAGATTTTTGCAAGAGATAACAGTGATACTGATCCAAATAAGCAGGAACTTTAGTTTGACGTCTAGTACGAGTCACATTCTCAACAGGAGGTATCAAAGAAGAATCAGCATTAGGCAAAGCAGACGGTGAAGAATTAACAGATGCAGAGTCATTATACTGAAACAAAGATGAATCAGATGAAGTAGATGAGCCAAGATCAAAGAAAGCCGGAAAAGGCGAATCAGGAACAGGTAAAGGCAACACATGTTGACCAAAAAGATCAGAATCAGAAGAAGCAGGATAGTTTTCAGAATAAGGAAAGGTTGTTTCATGAAAAACAACATTTCGTGAAATCGAAATCACATTTGTTTGAAGATCAAGAACTTTATAGCCTTTAAAACCATTTGGATATCCAAGGAAAACACAAGGTGAAGCGCGAGGAGAAAATTTATTTCTATCTTTAAGCAAGGTAGAAGTAAAGCACAAGCATCCAAAGACACGCAAATGATCATAGCGAGGAGGTTTATGCATGAGAAGCTCATAAGGAGTCTTGTTATCAAGAACAGGAGATGGGATCCTATTGATGAGATATACTGCAGTTTGAACACAATCACCCCAGTGAATGAGAGGAATATTAGCTTGAAACATAAGCGATCTAGCAACATTTAAAATGTGCTGATGCTTCCTCTCAACCACTGAGTTTTGTTGAGGAGTATATGCACAAGCAAAGTAATGAATGATGCCTTTAGTCTTAAGCAAAGAAGTAAATGAAAGCTCAGGAGCATTATCAGAACGGATGGATTTGACTTTGGCATTAAACTGAGTCTCAACATATGTAAGAAATTCTGGAAAGACAGTTTGAACAGAACTTTTGTTTTTCAAAAGATAAAGCCAAGTGACTCTAGTATAGTCATCAACAATGGTGAAAAAATATTTGTATCCATCAAACGTTTCTGCATGAAAGGGACCCCATACATCAATATGAAGAAGATCAAAAGGAGAAGAAGAAACACTATCTGAAGATTGAAAAGACAAACGTTTTTGCTTTGCCAAAGGACAAACTTTACAAACATGACTTGGAGGAATTTTGACAGAAGAAATATCTAAAGCTTTTGCAAGTTGTTGAATCTTGTTGAAAGACGGATGACCCAAGCGTTGATGCCATGTATCAGAAGAAACAAGAGCAAGTGTATGAGTGTGTGCAATCGTGTTTGAAGCAGGAGCAGAGGACTCCAAAAGATACAGATTTTGATGCAGATTACCCTTCCCAATCATGGAGCCCTGAGTACGCTCCTGGATGAAAGGTAAGGGATTAAAAGGAAATATGTAACAAGAATGAGATGAAAACAAAACCGAGATTGAAGTGTTTGCAGTCAAAGCACTAATACTGAGTAAATTGAATTTAAAATGTGGCACGAACAACACATTAAACAGAGTCAAGTGAGCAGAGAGAATGACAGTTCCAGAGATAGTAACATCAATACGGGTACCATCAGGCAAGGTCACAACAGTATTGGAAATCAAACGAGTATCAGTGAATCTAGTTAAGTCAAAACAGACATGACAACTAGCACCTGTATCAATCACCCAAGCAGGAGCAGTCACTGGCAAATTATTATCAATTCCCGCAGAAGAAACAAAATGATTAGAAACAGACATAGTACCTATTTCAAAAGGGTTTGTGGTATGGGGAATAAGATGTGGTTGAGGCTTTATCACTGAGACTGAACCATCCGAGAGTTGTAAAGTGCTGCCTGAAACCTGAGAGATCTGCTCAGTCACCGGCTTGGTGTTAAGAACACTGAGTAACTTCTGAATCTGATCTGTCGTGACTGTCCCAAGATGAACACCGTTGTGGTCATGCATAGAGATACAACTAGTATCCTGAGAAACGTTGTTCGCCACATTATCTTTCTTTGGTGGCCAAGATTGCAGAGACTTTGATGGAGCTGTCATCTGCTGACTCTGAGCGTGTTGCTGTTGCTGCTGATGCCTAGGAGTTGAACTTGGTATCTTATAACCCGGAGGATAACCGTGAAGCTTGTAACATCGGTTAACAGTATGACCAAGAAGGCCACAGTGGGAGCAGATAGGTCGATTCTTAGACTTATTATAACCTCCAGAGTAAGCAGCAACAAGAGATTCAGTTGGAGTTGTATCCTGAGAAGCTTGGAAAACCACATTACTAGTAGACTTCATCGATCTCTGACGTTCCTCTTGAGAACAAAGATTGAAAACCTTCGTGAGATTAGGTTTAGGCTCCATCATCAAGATCTGTCCACGAGTGGCCGTAAAGGAATCATTGAGACCCATGAGAAACTTCAAAACTTTATCTTGTTCATCACGCGTAGCAATGTGCTTGCTACTAGCACAATCTGGACTGCCACAGCAACATGTATACGGACTATCATGATTCTTCAGTTCCTCCCAAAGCTGCTTGAGTTTCGTATAATAGTCACTGATACTCTGAGTGCCCTGTATCTCAGCAAAGATCTGTTGCTTGATATCAGCAGTACGAGGACCATCGCTTTGCTTGAACTGATCATGAATGTCAAGCCACATTTGACGCGCCGTATCAAGATACATGATGCTTCGAGAAATCTGTTTATCCACAGCATTAACCAGCCAAGTACAAACAATATTGTTGCAGCGTGACCAAGATCCATAGTCAGGATGATTCCTATCTACCTCAGGATACGTTCCATCAACAAACACTGCCTTATTTCTAGCACCTAAAGCCATTAACATCGATCGGCGCCAGCTATTGAAGTTACCGAGACCACTAAGTTTCTCAGAGACGAGAGAAATACCAGCGTGATCGGCATGATGAACATATAGCGGATTCGCATGAGGATCGGAGAGCGACGGCGGGATCGTAGAAGTCGGCGGAATCGGATTCATGTTTTGAGACTCCATGAATCAACGATACAAGAAAGGGAATATTGCGGCAAAGAGAACGCAAATTCAAGGTCAATGAAGGTAAAAGAACAAAGAAAGAAAGATGATCCGAGCAACAATCCGAAGGAAGACGATGATCTGAGCACAGAGACGATCGATCAAAATGAAAATCCTCGGATTGTAAGCAAAACTCATCACCAAAATCGAATAGAGAGGAACGCGATGCGGAAGAAACGAGATCAGAGTGGCTCTGATACCATATTAGAGCTAGTGAAGCTCAAGCTCGAGCTCGATGAAGATGGTGACGAGAGGAAGAAGAAGAGAGTCAGTTAGAGATTTAAAATTGTATATTTGACTTAATGAAAATGTAAACCATATACAATCTGTTTTATATGTACATTGAGAACCGGTTTAATCATATATACAGAATCCGGTTTAATAACTCTAATATATTTTTTGGTATTACCACGTTAACTAGTTTTACAAATAAAAAAGGAAAATTGGCTAATTTGGACAATATTCAGAAATGATATGTCTCAATATACCTTTGATTTTATAGTTATGAAATTAACCCTTTTCAAATAGCTAATTTTTTAACGTAATTAAGTTGTGAAAATACCGTAATCTAATGATTAATGTTTAAAGTTTTTTTCGAATCCCAAACTATGCAATTTATTACTATGCAAACAACGAAAAAAATTTATGAGAAATTTTCAGCATGGTGCAAGTAAATTTGGTCAGGAATGAGTTTTCATAAAACAGTTCAGATGATGCAGTTAAACGTAGATTCTCATAAAATAGATAATATTATCAGATGTCGAATGAGTAAAAAACAATAAAGTATAAATTAAAAACGCGTGGGGGAAATTGCAAACAAAGGTCGAATCTTAATGTTACGTCAGGTATCAAACCACAAAATATCTCAGCTCGTTAAGTTTCATTATTTATCTGTTCTTCATTATCTTATATAACTTAATCTTCAAATATATCAATGCAAGTTTTTTTTTTGGTTAACCATGGGTATTCCGGACCTTAGGCCAAGACAGTCCCCCTCCAGGTTTGGAATAGCCACATAATTTCGGGTGGCCAATAGGTGAATCGAACCAGGGACACCGAACTGAAGTTCTCAAGGACCGTTCGCAACCAGAACCATTGGCCCAACCCTATTGGTTTACTCGTTCAAATATATCAAAGCAAGTTACAAAAAAAAAAAATTCATGTAAGAAGGTACATTAACCTCAGATTAATTTTTAAAAAGCATATATATAACAAGCTCATAGGTTTAATTAGCAACCCAAACATTTTTTTCTTTGCTGTGATGTGAAATTTTTTTCCGATGTTTTAAATATCGTTCATGTCTTTTTTTTTCTAGTGATCTTTTAGTATATAGCATCGTCGAAACACTATTGCTTTAGTTATTGCTTTTAGGCATAATTAATCGGGAAAACAAAACAACTCATTTATCCTTGCAGATTAATTTAATCTTCAGTCGTAATACTATAGTTTTTGCGTTTTAATATGTAAACATACATTAAAAGTAGAGCCTCCGTGGTTCATATATGCAGAAGGAATATCTCGGATCCATTTTTGGTATCAACGAATAAGGTGTTAATTTATATTTAATCACATCTACTAGAGAGCCTAACGTGGAATTAACGTAACCACGCAACGATAACTTGTTAAATCTTTTTTTTTATCTAAGTTTACCGACAATCGAAACGTACTTCAAGAATTTTAACAAAAGATAATGCGAGGAACTCTTCTAAGTATCAAATAACTCCAAACCATTAACTAAATTTTATCACCAAACCATTTCAAAAAATTTAGAGATCCTTCAGTCAAACGTCATCAATATATCTAACATTCAAACCAATGGGCAAGTGATCCACTGATCGTACCGGCAGTGTGCTTAAGGAGGTGGGCACTCGGTTTGGTTGTTTGTTTTTGAAATCTAGAAAATAGGTCCATATAAAATCAGATGACATTTTAGTGTGATTTTAGATCTAGCAATATAAAAGTAGCAACTTATTATTTTTATTTTGTTGCACTCTATAAATAAATGGCTAGAAATTTACGACTACAAAAAAAATTGTGACTTGATTAATATCTTATATATTTTTTGTTATAATATTTTATTGAATTCGCACATATACATTGTTATATAGTTAATTATTTAGTCGAAACACAGAATATATTTTGGCTAAAATGGAGAAAACCTAAGCGAAATAAATCGAACGATATACTACAGAGTTAATGGTCTTGTCTAGAAAAGTTCTTCAAAACCCCTCAAAATAAAGGAGGTCACTGTAGTTAAGGTTGAAACTTCAAAGCAATAAAAAAATTGCAAACTTCAAAGCTCACGTCTCTATAATAAGCATGACTCGTCACGTGACTTCCTCTCCTTCGCAGGGACAGAGATAGGATGAGACAGAAAGAAACCAACAAAACCACACACCCAAAACCCAAGAAAAAGAGAAACAAGACTCTCTCTCACCCCTCTCTAACACCACTCTCTCTCTCTCTATTTAAGAGACTTCACTGTCTCTCTGAGTCTTTTAACGCAAAACAACTTTTGTGGGGGAGAGAAAGCGAGATAACACACACACAGAGATATACATCTTCAATAGTTAAGAGTTTTCTATATACAGAAGAAATGTGTGTGAGAGAGAGAAGACAGATACAAAAAGTTTAACATCTTCCCCTCTCTCTCTTTCTTGGTGGCTTCTCTTTTTCCTTTGGGTTTAGTGGTGGGGGTTCTCTCTATAAAACATTTTTGCAACTATATATAAATAAAAATAAGAATAATCAGGTTTTATATAAAATAGCAAAAGAGATGCAACAGCACCTGATGCAGATGCAGCCCATGATGGCTGGTTACTACCCCAGCAATGTCACCTCTGATCATATCCAGCAGGTTTTCTTCTTCTTCTCCTTCTACTACTTCTGCAACTTATATTATACCAGCTCTTTCTTTATTATTTATGTTTCTTTGAATTTTTAAAATAACAGAAGTGATGAAATTTCGCTTGAAAGAACCAGAGACACCCTTTTCTTTTGCTCTCTCACAACATATTTAAATGATGGATTTTCTAATGGGTGTAACTAAAGAAAAACACTTGTGAGATTTTGGTTATAGGGTTTCTTGTTCTTGTTGTTTTCATGTTTATTCCATGATAAATTAGTTTTAGTATATCGCTAGTAGTGATTGGTTGGTAGGTGTTTTGATCTTCTGTATTGTGCATCTTCTTTTACCAGGTCACCTATTAAATGATTCAAGTTTTTTTCTTGTCCATAAAGGGTTTTGTAAATCACTTTACATAGCTATCTTTTTAATATGCCGGCTTAGACAGAAATCATTTGTCTAAACCCGAAGGGCTTGAAAAAATTTGAGGCCTATACATGTTCAAACTCCAACGGTTGAAGAGATTCTCTCTATGAAAAAAACAAGTTTAGGGTCCAGCTGTTTTAACTTCTTGAAACATGTAATGAAATAATAATGTGTTCAAAACAGACAAATCTTGGGAACTGAAGATTGTTCACATTTCAAGTTTGTCTTGGTTTTCGGGTTCTGGAAGTTTCATTGATGGCAAAAACCACAAAGCCTTTTTATGTGAAATGTGGTGGTCCTGTTTAGATTGTTATCATTAGATTTAGATCTAATATGTATAAGCTGTCCAAGTGTTCCTTCTTTTCCTTACATGACCAGATATATAACTTTTAGTGGTCCTAAACCTCACTTTTTACGTGGTCCTTCTCAAATCTTTTCGAAAGAAAATCTTTCATACAACTTTTGCTATGTTTCAACGTTTTTTTTTTTGTCTTTTGATAAGTCTGGAATACTGGGGTCTCTTTGAGTTTTCTATGTCTTTATTCGTACAAAAGAAAATATCAAATCTTTGATAATAGATTCTCTTCGTACCATTACTGATTAATAGAAGTTATGATGTTCTTAATCTGTAGTACTTGGACGAGAACAAGTCTTTGATTCTGAAGATAGTTGAGTCTCAAAACTCTGGAAAGCTCAGCGAGTGTGCCGAGTAAGAGCAAACCTTATCTCCTTGATTTTCACTTGTCTTTAGGATATGATCGTAAGGGTAAAATCTTATCTTGACAGGAATCAGGCAAGGCTTCAACGCAACCTGATGTACTTGGCTGCAATAGCAGATTCTCAGCCTCAACCTCCAAGCGTGCATGGCCAGGTAAACGGTTAAATCAGAAGAGTACTCAAATTTTCTGCATAATACTAAAAAAAAGTCATTGGTATTGTTGGTAGTATGGATCTGCTGGTGGTGGGTTGATTCAAGGAGAAGGAGCGTCACACTATTTGCAGCAGCAACAGGCGACTCAACAGCAGCAGATGACTCAGCAGTCTCTTATGGCAGCTCGTTCTTCAATGATGTATGGTCAGCAGCAGCAACAGCCTTATGCAACGCTTCAGCATCAGCAGTTGCACCATAGCCAGCTGGGGATGAGCTCTAGCAGCGGAGGAGGAAGCAGTGGTCTCCATATCCTTCAGGGAGAGGCTGGTGGGTTTCATGAATTTGGCCGTGGGAAGCCGGAGATGGGGAGTGGTGAAGGCAGAGGAGGGAGCTCAGGGGATGGTGGAGAAACACTCTACTTGAAGTCATCAGATGATGGGAACTGAAAGAGTGTGGCACAAGTAAGTCCAGTGAAGAAGCAGTTGTAGTAGTAGTAGTAAGTGTCTGAAGTTTGTGTGTTTTGGTTTAGTTGCTTGTCGAAGAAGCAAAGAACTCGTATTTACGTTTTAGTGTGTTTTTTTTTTAATTTTCTCTATGTTTGTTCCCTAAAAGTATGAACTCTTACGTGGTGTAGTGTGCCAAGCAGATCTGCTCGCTACAAGTTGTGTCGTAATCCTAGTATGTTATTTCTTAGAACGATACATGAGTCTACTCTTTCGCTTGAGCAATAATTTCTAGAGATCCTTGTTTGTGAAATGTGAAGTAATTTGAATTTGGTTCGGTTATCAACCACAACCTTTCTTAATGACCAATTATCTTATCTACATATGATATTTTGTAACAATATACTTCAAAGCTGAAATTATAGAACTCTCAACTCGCGAAGGACTGAGAGCAGGCCAATCTTTTAGGTGGGGCAAGTTGATAATTAATATGAGTTATATGGGTGAATACACCCTGAATTTGTAGCATTTTCTTAGTTTATAAAAGTACATGTAAATTTTGTTAGTCAAAAAAATTCTTCTGGGTCATTTGATCACCCTCTTCTGTAGATGCCTCCGCCAGTGATAATTAATATGAATTATATGGGTCAATACACCCTGAATTTGTAGCATTTTCTTAGTTTATAAAAGCACATGTAAATTTTGTTAGTAAAAAAAATTCTTCTGGGTCATTTGATCACCCTCTTCTATAGATGCCTCCGCCAGTGATTGAGAGATAGTAACGAAGATGAATCTAGGGCGATCCACTAGGTTCGAACACAGGAGCTTAACGAGATGAGAAAAGAGATCGTACCAATGTCTGAAATACAGAGTGGGATGTGGTTTGTCGACTTATCACATCCCAAAAGTTGGGGTGTTCGCTTGACCTTATCAGATTCAGAAGCATCTCAAAAATATTACTTAATTTTTTTTTTGAAATGCAATAATTCCATAATAATGTTGATTTTCCACTCTAAACTCTATTACATTTTAGATAAAAATAAAATAATGAGTAAAAATAAAAGCATTGTTCTATAAATAGAATAATAGTAAAAATGAGTTAAGTTGTTTTACTGTAAAATTCATTTTGAATTGTAAAAATGTCGTTGATAAAAAGAAAGGTGTAAAAATGTATTAGAATAACATTTCTTTTGTCAGAAAAATGTATTAGAATTAAAAATGCTCTAAATAGATGATATGATATTCATCAGATCCTTATCACTTTCACCTTGCTCATAACCTTGGCGTGCCTCATGTGTAATCAAAAAGGCTTTTGCCTCGGGCCCCCAAAATATATACAAATTTTAGGACCCCAAATTCTCCAAAAATCTGGTGTAGCATAGTGGTTTTAGTGAACACACTATAATGTCATCCTACGTCCGATTCCCCCATTGTTGCTTTTTAATTCTTTTACCAGAAAAAGTTTTTTTTCTGTTATATTGTCAACTTCCCAAAATCAGAAAAAGAAAATCTCTTTAGTGATCTCCCAAAATTCCTAAATAGAAAAAACATAAATATCTCAACTATTTTATACATGATCTATCTATATTTTCATGTTGTACATCTTATTTCTCACGCAGTATCCTAGCATCTTTCTTCTTTGTTCCTTGTGTGCTTCTAGCCTTCTATCAACAAGTGTCTCTTTTTATTTAAGCATCACCATCTCTTATTGTATCAAAATATATGTTTCTTTCCGTATAGCCGCATCGATATCATTTTTTCTAGTGCTTTTAGTTTTTTTTTAATTAAGTTAATATTTCACACTAGTTAGGAATCTAGATTATGAAAATTTGGTGAAAGAGTTTATTGAAAAGGAGAGGAGAAAGATTATGTCGTAGTTTTATATTATTGTTTTAGTTTTTCTTTATGCTATTTTAACTATAGTTATATTTTAGTCAAAAAAATTTTGGTTAAAAGCCTCATTTTTATATTTGCCTCAAGTCCCTGTGGACCTTCGCACGGCACTGCCTTCTCCACAATTTCTGACGTTTTATGAGTCACTTTCGCGAAACAAAAACCATTGTCATCTGGTCTCACCTTGACACCTTGTCCTTTTTGTCCTCCTTGTGTGTTTAGGTCCTTCGTTGTTGTTGATCTTAGGTCTTTGCTCTTAGACCTTGATTGGTAAAGCTGATGAAGAAGCAGTAGCAGTATGCTGCAGAAGCAGTATGCTGTAGAAGCAGTATGCTGCAGAAGCTGTATGCTCTTATTAAAATTTTTAATAAGATGATTGGTAAAGCAATAGCAGTATACAATTTTTTTTTTATAAAAGTTAGTATATAATATATTTATTTTAAAATTTATATATATTATATTATAATATATATATATATATATATATATTAATAATATATTTGTTATTAAAAATAATGAATCTCAATTAATAACATAACTTAAATTAAATTTTAAATGTGAAATATTATTATTCAAGAAAATATATATTTTTTAAAAATATAAATTTATTTTTGGATATAAAATAATTTTGAATATCATTAAATAAAATAAATAAAATTTAAATTTATTTTTGGATATAAATAATTTTAATATTATTAAACAAAATAAATAAATTAATATATATCTTTTTATTTTATATTATTAATATATAAAAGAGATATAATTAATTTATTTTATTTACTAATTCAAAAAATTATGTTTATATCGAAAATTTTATTTTTAAAATATAATTTACAATTAAAATATCTATTTTTAAAAATAATATTTTGCATTTAAATAATAATATTATTTATATAACTAAATTATATTTTAAATGTGAAATACTATTTTTAAATAATATTTATATTGTAAATTTATTTTATAAAACAAAATTTCATTTTCTAGATATAAAAATAATTTTATGATATTATTAAATCAAATAACTGAACTAATTATATTTATTTCTTGAATTTGTAAATTATAAATGCAAATGCTCTTCTAAAAGCTTCATATGAAAGCATTTGTCAGAAAGCATTTGGAGAGCATTAGTATCTAGTAAATGCTTTTCTAAATGCTTTTCTAACAAACGTTGATTGGATAATGTGGAGTATAATACTAATGTTAATGCTTTACCAATCAAGACTTTAGTGTTTGCTTTGGTGCTGTAGTTTTTTTTCTTTAATCCACTCAGCCCTGAATCCACTACTAATTTACTTTTAACTTGTGCGAAAAATCGGTTTCAAAAAAAAATCTTGAGTAAAAAAATAGTAATAAAATCTTAATACGATTAGTTACCAACCAAAAAGGGGACATTGCCATCAATCATACATCAACATCTGAACTGAATCAGAATTAATCATCACATCGGTCTTTAACAAGTAGTTTCCGGAAACGTATACATTATCACCATTATTAACAAGGAGGTTATCACACGTAATACATTTTGAGCATCTTCTCTAGTTACACGAAATTCATTTGAAACAACTTTCATTTGAGGCAGCTACAAGAGTTCATTCCTTTTACAACATTGGTCAAGAGAATATAATAGACTACACCGTTAGTTAGTATTATTTCTTTTGTTTAGATACGAGTTGACTTAGTCTTTTAACTAAAACAAAATGTATTTTGAGTTTTTTTATATATATTAGTTTTTGCGAATATTATAATTTGTTCAGAGTATTTCCTAAAATTTTATCTAAACTCACTTCGTAGTTTACTTCTAAATAGAATAAAAATAGAGTAATAAATAAAATAAATATTATTTCTTTATAGAATAATGTTATTTTGTTTTTCAATTTTTACTTTATTTTAAAATAAAGTATGAAATGGGTTGGAGATACTCGACCGCAATAAACATTTAAAAGAACTTAAAGCAAAATTTGTTAAAAAATATACTAAAATGGCAGTTGTAACGTAGGTCTTGGGCACTTTACCAGATACTTAAACCCGTAAGCGAATCCAATCCAAAAAAAATGAACCGAAATAAAAAAATACCCGAACGAGTATTGATTTAGAAGAGAATGGATATCCGAACCCGAACATATAATACTAGGACCCAAAGAGATAACGGAACATATGTATACTTAACTTTATATTTTAATTTACATATTTTATTTAATTTAAATTATATATATTGATGTTACACCTATTTTAAAATCAGATAATATATATAGTTACATATAAAATATAATTCAAGCTTTTTGTTTTATGTATTTACAAAAGTTACATCCAATTTTTTTTAAATGACCAAATTAATGTTTATTTATTTTTTAAATATTATTTCCAAATCTATTAATCACTCAATCTATTAAAAAATCAGTTAAGTGAAAATTATATTTTTAAATTAAAAAACTTAAAATCTAAATATCCGAACTCCGAACTAAAAATACCCAAACCCAATTCGAAATACAAAATATATGAAAAAGTTCTATATCTCTATACCGAAATACCTGAAAATCCGAACGACTTAACCCAAATTTGAACAGTACCAAAACACCCATTAGTGTAACGTATGAACAAATGAAAGTAGCTTTTACCAAAAAAAAAACAAATGAAAGTAGAATCTGTCCAAAAAAAATGGAAGTAGAAAATGGCCAAATGAGTATGGGCTGGTGGAGATTGGCTTGGGTTTTTTGAACTGTCTTCCCAGTTCTAAATAGTGGGTATATGTTTTACAGCACAAAAATGTTATCGATGGGGGCCGATGTGTAGCTTTGGATTTGAAGAGACTACGCAGATTATGGATTTTAAAAAGAAAATGTTGCCAAAATGGTCAAATTCGCCATCGCTATAGGCTAGTACCTTGAAGAATGACTTCAGTTGACACGAGTGACAATATTTTCTTACAAGAAATGGCTCCTCTTGGTTATGCTGTCTTACATTTTACATTGCTCTTTTTTTAACACACATTTTACATTGCTCCAAATGTAAAGATCCAAATTAAAATGAAACTGCGAGTTGGCCAAGCAATCCTATTGATTGAATTAACATTAAGCAATCCTATCGTTATTAACATTAAGTATAATAACGATGACCTCCATCCACTAGGACTTGGATATATGTTTGGTAGCGATAATTAAAAGTTGTTGATGAATGATAGTAAATGACTATGCAAAGTTGCAAACAGTTGAAAAAGACTTGTTTTAATGCATGAACTACGTAATAAAGGACAGATCAAACAAACTAAATGTCGTTTATGCCTAACGAGAAAACATCAAAACCAGTGGAGTTTGTTCAAAATAGCATAAACGCAATAAAAAAAGCAAACAAAAAAAAATCTTTATTCCAAATCCTAAATAAATCGTTGAAACTATGATCACATAATGATCTACCTATTGTCTCATGCATTCATGCGTATATACTTAAAAAGGTACTCTCATCACCTCTAATCACATGCATAGCTCGTAGATATGCTGATGCATAAGGAGCACGGGTAGTCATTCCTGTCTCGTTTTTACATTTGTAAGTTTGTAACTATGGGTTTAATTATAGTGAGAACGAACCTCTTTTTGTCATTGTATCTATCTTTTGAACACATGGTACTTGTTTAGTCACCTTTGACAAATTGTCGACAAGTCTTCTATCTATTGCGTGTTCGCTCTCTAAAACTAATGGCTTCCAAAACTAAAAGCCATTTTAACATTTATACCAAAAAAAAACAAACTAAAAGCCATTTTAGAATCAAGAACTCTTACTGTATTGATAGGTGTGCATTGCTTAGTAGATCATACTATATATTATCTCGGTAAAGACATTAACAAGATAATTAAATGATAAATCTTCGTCTGGTATCTGCTAAAATCCTAAACCATAACGTTTTGCTTTTTGTTAGGTCTACAACACAGTTGAATTTGATAACTAAATCCTATACTAAATGTGATTTACAGTTGGTTAGGTGATTTCACAACAACTCTTTCAGTTTCCGAAAATAAGATACTTGTTTTGATTTTCTACTTTTTAAGATATTTTGTATATTTTTTCAAAAAAAGATTAATTAAAATATTTAAATTGATTGATAGTTATTGAAATGGTATATTAAAAATAAACAATAAATTTAATTATATGCATTCATTATTATTATTTCAATATGTGTGAATACGATAAAAAAATCTTTATTTGAAAACGAAAGGAATATATTGTAACAAACTAACAATACTAGTGAAAACCAAAAAGATCTTTTTTTTTTTTTTGTAAACTAACCAAAAAGATCTTTTAAGATAAAATCTAATCGAGACGTCAAAAGTGTAACAATACACATACATTAAACCATTAGAGCCACTGGTTATGACCACTTGATCACCAGTGTTAGTGTCCATATGTTAAAACCCCCTTCACAGTTCACACACGTTTTTTGTACCTCCAAATCTGACTGAACTGAGTTGAATTGAGTTGAATCGAAATGAACCAAACCGGAAATGGTCCAGCCACCCTATCCATAGGTGGTGGCCGGTGGGTGTAGGCCTACTGGAACTGACAAAGTAGAATTAAAGAAGATATAATGATAAGATCAGCTTAATTAATAAACTTAACCAAAAAGAAGAAAACACACAAAAAAAAGTCAACATACCGAAGTCAAAAGTACAATCCAACGGCTGAGAACACATCAAAATCCCAGAACACGACAACACGACAACCTTTTCTTTTAACAAAAAAATCTGTAAAGCATAAAAACCCTAAAAGAAAAAAGAAAATTATTAGTGAAGGAAAAAGAAAAAAAAAATATACAATTTTTATTTTTTTTCTTCCTCTCTCTCTTATCTAAAAAAGCAATGGAACCTAACGAAAGGCACCACCACCACCACCAACACCAGCAGCAGCAGCATCACCATCTCACTTCTCCTTACTACAACCCTTACCACCACCACAATCCCGCCGCACCGCCGCCGACCACTTCCACCAACAACGGTAATCTGACATCACCGCCACCGTCGACGAACGATGGATCTTCCTCCTCTCTCTCTGTTTACCCTCACTCTGTTCCGTCTTCCGCCGTCACGGCTCCGATCGATCCCGTCAAGAGGAAGAGAGGCCGTCCCAGGAAGTACGACACGCCTGCTCAAGCCCTAGCTGCTAAGAAACTGGCGTCTTCCGCTAGCAATTCATCCGCCAGGGAGAGGAGAGAGCAGGCCGCCGCCGCCGGCGGCGGCGTTTCGCCTCCGTCTAAATCAGGGTCGAGAAAGGCCCTTTCGGGATACGTCGGTGCGTAAAGTCTCTTCCTTTTTGAGAAATTGAAAAACCCTTTATGATAAAGTAATGAACTTTATGGATCTTGAATTGAATGGTATAATTGCTCATAACTTAGTTTCGATTCTCCTTCCTAGGGATGATCTGCAAAGTAGATACATTTCCATAAACACACTCTCTGTGTCTGTGCTTCCAAATGTGTACCTAATAGGTACTACCTATGGTTGATGAGGCATTGAAGAACGAGTAGATTCTTTTCTTATATTGCATTAGTTTGCTGGCCTTTTGTTTCCTTTTGAGTTTCTGGCAGTGTACATCATTTTAGTCTTGTAATAGCATTGATCTGTTGTTGGTTTGAGTTATTTTTTATTAACATGGCTGGAGTGTTCGTGTTTTATGATTCAAATCAGTTTCTAGGATCACTTGCTTACCAATTTTACCGTTTTTGTCTGTTGTAGTCTTCTTTCAGTTGCCATTTTTTGAGCTTCACATAAGTTTTTTTTTTAATTCTTGTTGCAGGGAAAACTGGGCAAAGTTTTACTCCACACATTGTTAATATAACTCCTGGTGAGGTAAGTATTGTTCTATGCTACTACTAACTTTAAAGGCCTTGTTTTGATATTATTATGAGTTGGTGAAAACTGTGAGTTGGCTTAAACGCAATCTGACGTTAGTTTTTGCTATAGAGCTTGTTTGTAAGGTTACGGTATTGCAAATTGGATTTTGATTTAGCTGTTTTTTTTTTCTTATGTGTGGATTGATTTGATAGGATGTGGCTCAGAAAATTATCCTTTTCGCTGAGCAAAGCAAGCATGAGATATGCATTCTTTCTGCATCTGGCGCCATCTCTCATGCATCCTTGTCTCACATCGCGACCGGGACCAGTGTATCTTATCAGGTGATTCTTTTGTTCCTTATCTATTCCCTCTAAACTAATTCTTAAACTGGCTTAAAAGATTTGAACTTTTGGGAAGGGCTATCTTATTCTCTGATCTGATTATGAATTAGTTCTGTGTTCACTGTATTTTTAGACACTATGAAACTGGTCTCTTTTAGGAACTGTTTAGTTAGAGGAGCCTTGTTTAGCTAAAGATTCTTACATACTTGTGACACACATGCGTGAGAGTTGCGTATAATTTTTATTAACTTGCTTCAGAATGACAAACTTTTATTCAGGGTCAGTACGAGATCCTCTCACTGAGTGGATCTTATATTCGGAGCGAACACGGTGGGAAAACTGGTGGCCTTAGCATTTGTTTATCTAGTTCAGATGGTCAGATCCTCGGTGGAAGAGTTGGGGGACTCCTTGAAGCTGCTGGTCCAGTGCAGGTATCTTTCTTCTTATCTTATATTTTAAACTACAAGCTTTATATCATTCAGTTCAATAACATTGGCATGCCTATTTAAAAGCTTGGCCTACCACAAACTTACTGAATTTAGAAAGGAGATTCATTGATTAGTCTCTGGTTTTCCTTTTACAGGTGATTGTGGGTACATTTAAGCTAGAGAAAAAGAAGGATGGAGGAAATGATGTGAAAGGAGATGATGCTTCAGGGAGTGGAAGCTTGTTACAATCTCCTTCTGGCGGCACAGAATCTTTGAATGTCTATCATCCAAGTATGGAATCTTCTGGAAGAAATCTAAACAGCGAGCATCATACTATGACTAGTAGCGCATTGGGTGGTGGGGCTCATTTCATGATGCAACCACCTCAGGGCATGCACATGACACATGCCAGGCCTTCTGAATGGGGCGGTGCTGGGTATGATTTGTCAGGTAATAAGAAAGCTAACCACTTGTTTATTTTTCATTTATATTTTTTTGTTTGTGTGTTTGGACTATTATGATGGTCTTATTATGTTGGTCAGGAATGAGAGGAAATGGGTCATCAGAAAATGGGGATTATGAGTAAATGGCGAGCTTAGTACACTAGTTTCTGGAGAAGGTGTGTGTAGAGAGGTTTATGATGGAAAGTGAAGTTTGAGCATGAATCAATCATCATACAATGTCCCAAGGATATTTTCATTGCAAAGGGAGAGGCAAAACTAGACTGTGGTGCTTTTTGTTTTCTTGGTTCGGTGTAATATTATAGTAAACTTTGACATATTTTTCTGGATTCTGTTTCACTTTTTCCTTTTTTATTTTGTTTCTTCTCTTCATATAATCAGTTTTCTTTTGGGGTTTATTTCTCATTTTAGATAAATTGTTTTGATAATTAGCTTTAAAGTTATACTTGTTTTTTCTCTCTCTCTCTTGTGATAAAGAAGTCTCTTTTCAAACGGTTCTATATAAATGTTTTGTAATCATTTGTAACTAAATGTGCGAAAAATAAAAATTAACAAAGGCAAGGGAACAAAAATATGGGGACTGTGAGAGAACCACAATGTCTAATCATTCAGGAATCCTGTGCAGGCATTCTCTACGGGTGTTGTCCACGAAGAACTGCTTACATACTTGAACAGTACTTAATTGCTGGTAAGATGCATTCTCTACGGGTGTTGTCCACGAAGAACTGCTTACATATACTTGAACAGTACTTAGTTGCTGGTAAGATGGAGGCAGTACCGTCCCCTTGTTGCTGCAGAGAATCAAAATGGCATGAGCATTGGTGATGCCTGTGCTCAAAACGTTTCATTCTCTCACAGAAACTCCCCTAACCAAGAACTGTCTGCACTTTTATTAAATCAGTGTTTTGATTACACTAACCAGGAACTATCTGCACTTATCGATCATGTATCGATCATGTAAGAACTATCTCACCTGCTAGCACTTGTATCAGGCAAGACGAAGGCATATATGTTTTCATTAGAGACTGCAATACCATCTCTCATCACCACCTACATTCTAATACGCTATTCTTAGCTAAACAAAATGTAGCTTCAAGTCTAAACTATAGTGAGCATCATATGCAGATTCTTATTTAAACAGAGGTTGAAAGAAAAAAACATAATGACATAATCAAACCAAGAATTACATATTTGCCAAAAACATGGAGTATAGTTTTTAATGGTAAGTTACTTGGGTAACACCCTTAGTATTCTTCTTCTTCTAGTCCCAATCTTCATCATTTATCTGCCACTCATCATCATCATCTCTAGGCGGCCTCACAACCAAAACAACCATCCCTAAACACTCCTCCACTCCTCTCTCCTTCAACACCGAACCTCTCTCCAACTTCATCCCATCTCCACCCACAACCAAATAGTAGTACCCATCATCAGCCTCCACCCTCTTCTTCTCCCTATCCATCACAACCATTACCGCCTCTCCTTTCCCGTTCCACGGCAACACTTTCCTATCATCCCTAAACGAAACCGCCACTCCTCCTCTCCTAACCGCCACCACCGGATCCCAACCCGGCAAAACCACCCACCTCCTCCACTCCCTCTCAGCCTCCACAACCCCGAACTCCCCTCCCGACTCAAACTCCATCGGCGCTTCCTCAATCTTCCCCACTCCTTCCTCAGCTTCACAAACCGGTAGAACAACAACCGAACTCGCTCCCGCCACTTCTCCGAACTTCAGCCTCACCACAGGAACGCGAATGATCTTAACCGCCTCTTCTTTAGCCCTCTCCTCGTCGCTATACCCATACAACTCCCTCCCAACAGCTTTCTTGGCTCTCTCCGTCACAGCAACCTCAAGCGCCTGCTCAAGCAACGTGGTCCTAATCTCAGAGGGGCTCCTATGCTCTCTGCTCTTCCTATACAACATGAAAGACAGACAATCCCCAGGGAGATAGTAATCGAACTCCTCCCACCCTTTGTCCCCACGACGGTGAGGATAGTCCTTGATCGCCCCCGCGAGATCTCGAGCCCCTTTGGTGTCGAGCCTTCGCTCGACGATGTACTCGGCGGCGGCCACGCGCTGGACGGCGCTGAGGCGACGGATCTCGTAGAGGAGCTCGGAGCCTCCGGTCTCGAAGGCGGCGATGAGGTCGGGGCTGGCGCGGGACTGGACAAGGGAGTCGCGGACCTGGGCGCCGACGATGAGGCAGTTCTGCTCGACGCCGGAGATGCCGGTGAGCTCCTCGATGGAGGGAGGGGTGAAGCCTTCGGCGTAGAGGGAGGAGATGAGGGGGGCGTACTCGAACCAGAGGCCCATGCGGTCGGCGAGGACTTCGATTTTGCCGGCGGGGTCTAAAGATCGGAACTTTGGAGGGATTGGGGACGGTGGGGGGCGGAAGGGTTGGTAAAGGTTCTGTTTTGGTGGGGCTTGGCGGTTCGACGCGGGGATCAGGCTGGCGCTGAAGGGTTTCGGGTTAACGGGTCGGGTGTTCGGGTGGGGAGATGATAGTCCATTGGGTTTGGGTTTGGTGAAAGGGGAGAGGATTGAGGGTTTGAGAGTGGCTGCAGTGAGAGAAAGCATGGTGGTGTCTGAGTGAGTGTGTGGTGAGAACAGAGTCGCAGAGGAAGAAGATGATGATGAATAGAGAGATAAGACGCGGTTTAAATATTCAATTAGATTTTTTGAACCGGATGTAAACCGGATCGGTTAACGCATATTCCTTTTTTCGTTATAATTTTCCCGCGAATAATTAGTTCTCCTTTTTGTTTTTTTTTTGTTTTGGTAAAATATTCTCCTTTTTGTTGACCAATCCTGAAATGAGTTTGAGTGATGGATGTTTTCTGTTTTACCATCTGAAGAAGTGGAGCTCAAATCTCCAATAAATATTTGGATTTATAGTATCGATATTGTTAAAACTTTTGGAAGCGCGAAAGCCATCCTTAACAATGTGGGGATAAGTTTGGCGCATAATCTATTCGGCGATCATTACTGTACCGAGTGGAATGAAATTGTTCACTATCTCACACACAGCCAATGATCTCGCTAGTTCACTGGTTCACAATTTGGAGGGAACGACATGCTAGGGAATGACACTTCACGATCACCAGAGGTCCTATTTCAGTGAATTTACAGAGACATGCGAAGAACATACTTACGACTCTGCAACATTGACAAATGACTAGAGAAAGCATACCAATGTTCAATTGAAGTTGTGAGAACGTAGATATACTCTTTTCAAGTTATTTTTTAGTGTTAGGAAAAAGTCATAAACAAAATAAATTTTGTTGTAAGAAAAAGTATATTTTCTCAACATTTTATTCAAATAAAAAAGTATTGTCAATTCTTATAATCAGTTACTAGAGTTTACCAGAGTTTGATCCCTATACAGTTGTTCTTCTTTGGAGTTTGACGGCGTGGTGTCTTGAATCTCCTTTATGGTTTCATCTTCCATTTGTTGGGCTTCTGGATGGGTTTGGGTTAGGGTTAGAGCTTCTGAGTGATTTCGGTTAATCCCTTTATCAAGCCCATTTTGGGATTTCGGTAAGTGTGTTTGTAATTAATACACACACAATTATATTAATGCAATTAAAAGTTCAAAAAAACATGTTGTGAATATGATCTATCAAATCTTAACACCTTAAATTGGCAAGTACGTGATCTATTTTATGCTAACGTGTGATGTACAAACAAATGTAGTAATTTAGAGACAAGTTTTGTGGGAGTCATAATTAATTTATTATAGGTAAAAGGGACATGCATAAAACTTGAATTCACAACATAGGGGTTAAAAATGGAGATCTTAACCATCTCACCAAGACAATAACACTAAAACTAAGTCCAAAATTTACGCTTGCGTGTAACATACTAACATCTATTCTCGCCTGTCATACGTTGTTCGTTGCTTCATTCACTCTTAGAATACACATTACGCACGTATATATATGTATAATTACATGTGTGTTAAATTATTTATAGATGTGCATTTAACTATTTATAATTATTTAATTACGACGGTGAAATGAATTTATCACTGTAAAAGAAAGGTCACTAAGAGCAACTGCATCAACAAAAAGTTCTCGAAAAGTGATTAGTTATTAACTAATTAAAAATAACAACTTCATCAATAGTATTAGAAACGAGTTCTCAAAAAGTTATTAGTTGTTAATTAAACTAAAAGTAATTGATGGAATTTAAATATCTATCCAGTAAAATCTCAAATCTTCTTTTGATACCATTGACAAGAGTGCTCTAAGCGATTTGCATAGACTAATAACCATAACTAATAGTTTTAACTCATCTAGTAAGAATCTAAGCATTATAAAATTTGTGTTTATTTATTATATATACTTTATTGCATAATTTAAAAAAATTTGTGTGTTAAATTAAAAAATCACTTTGATAAAATATAAAATATCAGATAAACTTGTGAATTTATACTTAGAAACAAAACTAGAGAAAAATATAATCAATTGTTTATATACAGTAAATATGATATAATTAGATTAGTTATAATCCAATCAGATATTCTTTATTTTAAGACTAATTTAGAGTAGTTTAAATCAATTTGAACTATATTAGACAAATTTTAACTGACTAAAATTATGTAAACTGATTTGTATTGTATAAATTAGATTTTAAGAAAATTGTTGCAATTATAGCCAATTCTGTTTATAGCGTTTTTAGTACTATATATTGGTACTTATACATTATTCTCATTTAGTGGACATAACTGTCTAAGTTTGCATACAATATGGGATGTGTACCTTCACCGGAAATATTTTGATAATTATTTAACATAAAAAGAAGTAAGTTAATTAATTATTAGATAAACAAATTATAAACAAGTGATGAATGCACCCTGGGAGAGAAACATGAAGGGAGGAAGGGAATCATAAGTACATGTGAAGAGACTATACTACTACTGTTTTGCCAAATATGGAACAATTGTATTTTGCTACAAATGGGAACGACAATTTTGAAGTTTTAGATGAATAATAAAGAATAAATAGTCTTGGTTAACCAACAAAGAGGTCTTAAAAGCTTAACCCTATATAGATCCATGGTAGTATGGTACTGATAGGGCTTGAGTTTCCAAATGCCTGGAACTCCGTTCCCCGTATGATGTTCTCTCTCTATTATCATATATGGAGATCTCAAAATATAATACATGTGTTTTTCGTGATTTAGGGGAAGATTGGTTACAGAAAATGGTAAAACCTCCTTTTTGGGTCATTGGGTGTCAATAAAAGGTCAACAACTAGTTGGATGGTTAGGGACTAAAAGTAGTAGTACAATAACATTCTATTGGTGAGGTTAGAGGGTTAAAAGTACATAGAATGTGGAATCCATCTTAATCTAGTAGTCGATTTAGAGCCTATTGTTTTCATACCATGTATGCAATAATTAACATCTTTTTTTTTTGAAATCGCACTTCCAACCTGAAGTAGAACCACTAAACCTGTCGTTAATCGACCACGTTGGTTTGTTTATTCTAGTTGGTAGTTAAAACTTTAACTAAATTTGAAGTATCTCTTTCTCAAGCCGAAGCTGAACTGGAAATAACTGAATGCCCTCCTCCATTAAAATTTTGTAAAAGTAACTAAACAGGTTGACAACACAATAACACATGGTCGAGAAGCATATACCTGGAAATATACGATTCGCCAAAAAAATCATATACAGCGAATCGAGATCAAAGGAGATTGTATATCAATAAGTGTGATGTTGGTGCCAAATCAAACCGCTGTTTCTTGCTTTCCACTGACAAGTGATGGATTCCAAGCGCGTAATTTAATCACGCGCCATTCCGTGTGGCTCTATCTCTCCTTTAAAAGACGCCTATGTTTTTGATGCTGCTGTACATTATTGTTATGATATTAGGTACTTAATTATCTACTGATAGTTCTCTGTTTTTTGTTATCTTCTTTTTGTTATCTTCCCTCCCTAATCTCATAAATGCTAAACTTGTTGTGTTGGATGATGATATCATTTTCCAAAGAAACTATCTGTTAAGATACACTTGATTCTGGCTGTTTTTATTAGGCTAAATTGAATTTAGACGATAATCTGTCAGCTATAGTATGAAGAAAGGAAGGACGACGAAATAATTATGACGAAAATGAAGGTTGAACAAACATTCACACGAGATAAGGTCCTGTAGAAGACACAAACGGTGCGTTCAAATAAACAATATCCGAAGATCTCAACTTCTTACCTTCAGCGATCGTTTTATTCAATTTATTATAGTTCAAACATTGTATGATATAAGTTTCTTAAGACAAAATCTTTTGAAGTTGGTCTGAAATTCTGAATAGTTTGGTGCTAGAATTACATGTCGGAATTATTGCCACGATTACTAATACGGTAATACCACTGCACAACTGGCATGCTTTTACCATTGTGATGAAGCTTACACATAAAGTAACTTTACTAGACTTTTGTGGAAAAAACTATACTCGACTTGAAGCAAACAAAACACGAGTTTAATTACTTGATGTGCTTGTTTTCCTCACTCAGGAATTTAATCTTAAGAAAGACTAGGTCTTAAAAAGTGTTATTCTGAGTTAATAACCCATGATTTCCGGGGAAAAAAGATAATATATGTTAATGAAGCCATTTTCAAAGTAAAAAAATAAAGTGAAGGAAGGGAACACGAATAATGCGAAAACAAAAGTATATAAATGCAACGTAACCATAAAGTAAATAACAAAAAAAAACAATGAAAAATTTTGCTGCAAATTGCAGGCAAGGAACACAGACTATTCCTCCTCATGTCATGTCAATGTTCAACTTCAAGTTCCCCACTTGACCCATTGGTCACACTCTTTCTCTCTCTTCAGCTATGAAATTACTCTTTTCTACGCTGTGTAACACACTCAGTCCCCTTTCTTCTTCTTCTCTCTCTTTTAAATGACCTTGTGCTCTCCAGTCTTGAAATTACACTCTGAGAGTCTAGACAAGTGTGATTTTGTGAATCCATCGCCTCCTAAAGTAGAAAAGCTAGAAAATAATAAAAAAGAGAAAGAATCCCACTCTACTTTTGATAGCTTCCACTTATATATCTTCTCTCATCTTCTATAGGCAGCAATAAACTTCACTTCTCTCTCTCCTTTTTTCAGTTTATTCTCTCTTTGCCTCACCATTTCTGCTCATATGTATTCGTTTGATTTGATCTGCCAAAGTTGAATCTATTCCTTTTATAGTACCATTCTCACCATAACAACCAGTTAAGTCCCTCTTTCTCTCTGTTTGGTTTTAATTAATGATCTAAAAACCCTAATCTCGATCCGTATAAGAAACGCAAAAACCCTAGATCAGATTCCATCTTCTTCTTACCAAAATCAAAACAAGATTAAGCTATGGAACTGATCTCTCACCAAGCAAACAAGAACCCTAATACCTCAGTACAATTAACACCTCCTTCCCCGAGCCGGTACGAGAACCAGAAACGCCGTGACTGGAACACCTTCTGCCAGTACCTCCGGAACCACCGTCCTCCGCTCTCTCTGCCCTCGTGCAGCGGCGCACACGTGCTCGAGTTCCTCCGCTACCTTGACCAGTTCGGTAAAACAAAGGTTCACCACCAAAACTGTGCCTTCTTTGGCCTCCCTAACCCTCCCGCCCCTTGCCCTTGTCCTCTCCGACAAGCCTGGGGCTCACTAGACGCTCTCATCGGCCGCCTCCGTGCCGCCTATGAGGAGAACGGTGGCCCTCCCGAGGCTAACCCCTTCGGCTCACGCGCCGTCAGGTTATACCTCCGTGAAGTCAGAGACTTCCAGGCCAAAGCTCGCGGTGTTAGCTATGATAAGAAGAGGAAGAGAGTTAACAGGCAGAAAACGCAAACGCTATTGCAGACGCAGCCGCCTCTGCCGCTTCAACAACATCAACAACAGCAGCCACAACAAGGTCAGTCTGTGATGGCTAATTACTCGGGTGCAATTGTATGATCATATTTATTTAAATTTCCCCACTTTTTATGTATTGTATTGTTTTGTATTTGCTTCTCTATCTGTATAATCTATTGTCTATCTGCATTATCTATATATGCTGTTGTTGCTTTTTAGTTGTTTGTGAACAAGATATGTTTATGATTATTCACGCTAAAGTGTTTGATCCTTTATGTTTTTGGAGTTTTAATTTGATTTAAATTATAACCATCAGCTTGAGGATCATCCAATACAGTTAGGGCTCGTGTGTATAACTCTGCTAGACTTTAGATGATAGATTAATCATTTCTTTTTCATGCGATGATGGTTGAGGTTTTAGGGAACATTTGTAGATGCTTATATCATTTCAGTGATTTAATTTAGATATGAATCTGATTTATAGATTGAAATGTGTGGGTGTATATGTATATGGTTACTTTATGGTTAGTCATTGTGCTATATACTGATTACTAACGCGTCTCATTGCTAAAAAACAAATCCATATACTAGTAATCGCAACTTTGTAAATGTATGCTTCTCAATCAATTCCAGATTCTCGTAATCGCAAATAATATTACTGATTGCTCGTTGTAGTTCCAAAATTTGATGAACCTATATGACATGATTTCTCTCATAAATGCTTACTATTGTTTTCCTTGTCATGAGCAATGATTTCACTGTTTTTTTCACTTTCAAGGTCACTTAGCGCGAGCCACCTCATAATTTTTTTATTCTACTTTTCCCGTGGATTATTCATTTATTCATTCATGTATAAAAGGCTTTCTTACAATGATCTCACTAATTAAGGTACATTAGAAGAATAACTATGACTTACATTTGACAAAACGATGTGTAGAATATTGGCCTAAACTGGCTATTAAGATAGGTTCAACATCAGAAAATTCCGGCCAAACCCAGATAATCACGATTCACGAGCACCGACTATGCAAGCTTAGCTGTTATTTAATCTATGCGCGAAATGGTAATGGTTTAATGGTCGTGAATCATATGACCAAATGATATTTTGAAGATTAAAGAAATATTCATTTTGGTAGATAATTTGAACGATAAAATTTGGAAATATAATCAAAACATATAAAGTAGTACAGTGATCAAATTTCTCACGTGCTTTAAAATGTACAACTAATTTCTAAAATGTGAAAAGCTTAATTAAAGTGCAATACTTAATTTGTAGTTCGCAAGCTATTTACTTTTGAAAGTAACTGTTTAGAATATGCGTTTACTCGCATTGGAATTCTCGTTTTGGATGTACTTTATAAAATATTGAATTTTAGTATGCCTTGATGAACCAGTGATATTTTCTTGAAATTGTTTGATGGAAATTTCTGGTTTCTTATGAAAAGAACTCCAAAATGTGTTAGATATACACTGTGTTAACAAACATTAAGATTTTACATTTTATTTACATTAATTTTTGAGTAAAGATTACACCAACAAATTTTTTGAGTAAAGATATATATATATATGCTTCCAGATAGAAGAACTTGATAGGTTTGTTAAATGTATGTTTACTAACAAAATTCAAATCCTTAATAAATAAAGGTGCTCAGGCAATGTGGTTTAACAAATTAAAAACTAAACCTAAAATGGATATATATTCAAGAGTAAACAAACAAGAAAACATGTACATCAAGGAAGGAGTTTTGGGATTGGATTTCTTCACGTGACATATTTAACAAGTCAGATTTTTATTTTCTTTTAAAGTGGAATCACAAAATTTCAGATTATCATACAAAAATGCAGATAATTATTAGCAACAAAAACAAAAAAAAAACTAATTAACTATCCTTAGGATTCAGATATCAGAGAAGATCAAACCTCTTTCGATAAGCGCAAATAGGAATTCCCAAACAGCAGACAGGTTGGTACGATGTTCTCACACTTACATAAAAGTGAACGGTTTCGATTAAAAAGCTATCAAAGAAGTGCACCCGATGCTTACCGCGCGTCCACCGGTTTTACTCAAAATAGTGGTCCCGATTAAAAAGCCAATCGCACGTGGTACCGAGTAAGTTCTGTTCGGCCCGGTGTACAATAAGATCGACTGGACCCTCTTTTGTTTTCTTCCTGTAATTTATTTTATAAAAATATTCTACTTTTGGATTATATTTTTCAGAACACCTCCAACAGCTAGAAACCGGATCAGTTTCAATAATAAAAATGTTAATATTCTAATAGAATATTTAATTCATCTTTTTATATTCATTTATGTGTAACTGACCCATGGTAGTTTAGATTCTAAAAGTATCTTAATAGTTCTAATGTCTGTTTTCTACTTTTTAATAAATTTTCTTATATAAACAATGAAATATTAAGTTGAGAACCTACTGTTAATATTGCGCTTAGACCTACAGAGGAATCGTTTTTTCATTAGTTTTTTTTCTGAAAGATATGATTCCATGAGCCTCGTTCTCTTATCTACACAATCTATATTCGCTGAAGGAAAAAATTTATCTACAGTTATGATTCCATGAGCCTAGTTCTCTTATGATTTTTTTTTGGGAAAATTGCCAATAGAGAACAAAAAAACAAGGGTGTTGTCCCTTTGGTATAAATTCTTTTTTGTCCAATTTTTCTCCTTTTTACCCTTTGTATTTCTGAAAACTAATAAAATAAATACTTTTGTGAATCAAAAAAATATTTAATATATAAACAATTAATAAAACATCTATATACACAAGTTGGTATTTTTGTTTCTTCAAAAAGTTGATAAATAAAAATTTGAAAACACGTTCTACTAAAGGTAGAATGTGCATTCTACGGAAAATGGTATAGTAGAAAGCGATTTCTAAAATAAACACGTTCATCTACTATTTTTAGAACGTATATTCTACTATTTACTAATTTTCTAAAAAAGTGGAATGCGCATTCTACTTATCCTAAAGCTATCTACTTTTCATCCGGAAGCATCTTCTACTTTTATTAAGTATTCTAAATTTTGCGGAATGTGTTTTCTAAAATGTATTCTTCCGTCTACTAAAAGTAGAAAGTGTGTTCTCGATTTTTGTCAATCTTCTAAACTTTTAGAAGGCGCCTTCTACGGATAAAATTACCTGATTTTTGCGAAAATTAATGAAAGTTTCAGTTAAGGAAATATTCTAAAAATCTCCTAAAA
Organism: Raphanus raphanistrum subsp. raphanistrum; assembly: GCA_019706035.1. NCBI lineage: Eukaryota > Viridiplantae > Streptophyta > Magnoliopsida > Brassicales > Brassicaceae > Raphanus > Raphanus raphanistrum. The sequence goes on from CM033983.1 coordinate 21,085,411, forward strand.
ATATTCTAACTTCCTAAAACGTGTTATTTTCGATTTTACTTGTCAAAAACTAAAAAAAAAAAGATTCTCCTTTGTCTTCTTCGTCAATCTATGGTTTCTCCATAGCTTTTCTTTTGAATTTTTTCACAAACTCTTATTCTTTATGATGCATATTTATACCATATGTGATGTTTGGAAATTATGTGCAACTACTGGATGGATTTTTTCTGCTGATGATAAAGAGGCTAGGCTACAGTTATTAGAATCAAATTCTACCTTAGAAGATTCAAAAAGAATGGTTGTAGAGGATTTTGATATGGAAAAAGATAGCTTAGCCGATTTGAAGCCGCAATGATAACAGTAAATACAAAAACTATATAATCATTGCATTTTGTCAACCTAAATTTTGAAACAAGGTGACGGAACACGTATATATCTAACTGAGCACATCAATTTGACGATCCAATCAAATACTGATCACAATGAACAACTAACCTATTACACACGAGATGTTAGAGACTAGATTATAGTTAATCAAATATTTTTGAAACAGTATGCTGGTCTCAAAGCCTCCACGTCGAATCTTGATTATTATCAACCACTTGATAATATTTTTTTAATTCAAATTAACTTTTAAATTATGTTTAGTTAGATTAATTATAAGGTTAGTTTTGGGATTATGAGAAATATTATACTATTGGGACAATATATTGGTTTTATACCAAGGGGAGAACAACCTTATTTTTTTGTTCTCTTTTAGCAATTTTTCTTTTTTTTTTCATATGACATTAACGTATAAACACTGAAGTTGAGTTAATTGATTATGCACGTAGCTATACAAACCATGTTTGATATATTTAGAACCAATGCTGTTTACAAATAAGGAATTTTCTCTTCGTTTTTAACAAATAGTGACACTATTTGCTTCTTAAACCCAAAATCGGCATGACCTATTATCCCTTCTCTCCTTTGTCTCGCATGTACACATAATTAGAAAGTAAGTATATAGTAAAACAATACTAAGTCTTAGCTCTTACTGATGGCTTTACATAAAACTCACTTTCTAAACAACAAGTCTAGCTCTAATTACGAAGGCATATTAAATTAATTATTAGTATATAATAGTATAATACTAGAGTTCAATAGAATTACTAAATCATTGATAATATCTTTTTAACAATAGCAAAATTTGAATAATATCATCAAAAAGGCAATGAAAACCAAAATGTACCGAATTTTATAAACCAGTAACATTAGAGCATCATTAGTGGTTAGGTACTCTCTTAGGTCTCTCATTTATTAATTTTGTTACTATTTAATTGGTCTTTAAAACATTAAACGATAAAAACAAAAACGGTTAGGTACTCTCTTAGAGCAACCATATTGGTAGAACTAAAAAAAATCCTTCACAATTCTTTTATTTTTAATTTTCTGATTCTTTTTAAAAAAAAGTCCACATATTGCAGGCCACCACGTGTTGTGGGGCCCGCAAACATTGCCAAGGACGCGATGCAAATGTTCCTTAGAGCATTTCCATCAGTCATACTCTATGAACTCCTCCTTTTTCCATTATTTTAATATATATTTTTTTCGTTTGACTTTTTTATTAAAAAAAATAATAATAATTATTGGGATCAATCGCGGGCCGTCACGTGTCGTGGGATCCGCGCTACAGTGACGAGACGGGTTCACTGCAATGGACCTCCAAGAGACAGGTTTAAACCTGTGTAATAAATATATTTTTTTCGAAAAGTGTGTGAATCTCTTCTTTGAGCTTTCAATGGAGATGCTCTTAGTTAAAAACTTTTTCTTCTTGTCTTTTTTGATCTTTGAACTTCTGTGGTCTCTCTCCCCTTGGAACTTCACCTAGAGATACCGATGTGGTTAACCACTCTTAGATATTTCATCATTAATTTTGTTACTATTTAATTGGTCTTAAAAACATTAGTTGACAAAAACAAAAATGAGCCAATGATAAAGTGACAAGAGCTAAATGAGTCTCTTCAGTTTCACTGATCGTCTCTTCTTCACCAATTGTCTCTCTCTCTCTTTTTCTAATTTTTCCTAATTTTTTCATTATTATTATTGTTAGAAACTCTCCAACAACCTCTCACTGGGGATGCTTTTAGGCCACTTGAAACGATAGTTCGTATTTAACAAAATATTTCATAATTAGTATTTTAATCATTATTATAGTCAAATAAATAAATAAAAATAAGAAAAATGAATGAAATTGTCATAATTAGTATCCAATCAAAGAAGTTATTAGAAACTAGGGGTGTGTATTTCGGTTTAGTTTCGGGTTCGGTTTAGGTTCGGTTTGGTTTGGGTAATTTGGGTTTTATAAAACTCAAACCAATTAAAACCAAAGTAGCTAGCTTTGGTTTGTGTTTGTTTGGGTTTAATTCGGTTCGGTTTAGTTCGATTTGATTTAGATTTAGTTCGGTTTACATTATTATGGTCTAGTTTGGTTCGGTGTAGTTCGGGTTGGAAATCATCAGTTTTATATTTTTATTAAAAAAATAATCAACTCATAAACGATAGAGTGAGAATATAAAAACTTATGCTACATGATTTTATATATAATAGTATTATTTGAATCGTATTTATAATTTTTTTTTAAAGATATGGAAGTTATGAAAAAATGAAAAACGAAACTCTAACTAAAACTTACAATATGTTAATACATATATATATATATATATATATATCATATATATTTTTACTATATATATATATTAGATTATCGGTTTGGTTCGGTTTAAACCCAAACCAAACCAAACCGTTTGGGTTGAGTAAACATGGATCAATTGGATTACATAAAGAACACAGTTTGGTTTGGTTCGGTTTAATTTCGGTTTGGTTGGTTCGGTTCGGTTCGGTTTGGGTTTTTTGCCCACCCCTATTAGAAACTCAGCAATAATTTAGGACAATGGCATCATTGATCAACTTTTTAAACAATAATTGAATTTAACTATGTAACTTAAATGTATTAGAAATATTAGTATTATATTGCTAAGAAACCTTTTAGAATCTCAAAACTATAAAACTCATTGAAATACCAAAAACCCATTCAACATATGTCAAAGGAAACAAGCCGCGGTACACATGAAATTGATTAAACAACACAAAAACAAAAACGTAACCCTCTAACTAGTAAAATAAAGACGAAATAGTGGACAACCACTTGACTAAAAGTCTCTATTATCCTTATCCTTCTCAGTGACAAACCTGGAAGCAAAGAACCTAAAATAGATCAGATTCAGGACTTGAATGCCTCCTATAATGAAAAAATAGTTCTCAAGCCTGTTCTTGTTCAAGTCTTTATCTCCTAACCACGAATGCCCTTCCTCACGTGTCACCTTATCAATCACATTAATTAGAAGCGTGCATATGTAACTAGCAATAGACGAGCTCAAAAAGAAGATAGCTCCAGCGACGGCTCTCATATGCTCAGGCATCTTAACCGTCAAAAACTCCATCAGAGCCACAGCTGAAAACGCTTCGGTTAAACCCGCAAGCACGAACTGAGGAAGCAGCATCACTATCGATACAGGAGACACAAACGAGCCATTCTTTAGAGCAGACGCTCTTCTGTCCTTCTCCAAGAAACCCGCCACTATCATACATGCGATCCCCATCACGATACCTATCTGGATCCTTTGTTTCATCGTTAACCGTTGTTTGCGTCCTTTGATTTGTCTCGCTATTGGTAGGAGGACGCATTCGTATAGTGAGATCCAGATGGCGAGAGTGATCATTGAGACAAGATTCATCCATCCTGCCGGGACGTTGAAGTTATGTCCGAAAGTTTTATCCATCTGAATGGCTTGTAGGATCCCGTAGATGTTCTGTTGGTCGGTAAGCATGAAGCACGCTATTCCCGTGACCCAAACTGGTAAAACAGCGGTCACGCACTTGAGGTTCTTCACCTGCTGGAGACTACATAATTTCCAGTTGTTCTTCGCCTTACCTTCGTCGTTTAACTCGTTCGGATCAGTTATCACCGCTGCTTTGTCAACAAACTTTAACCTATCACCCGAAACATCAAATTAATAATATATTAACAGAAATTACATGTGTCCATTAACTGTCCTAAAATTACACATATTAAACATTTATGTTCCTCATTCCACTTACGTCTCGCAGTTATAACTTATGAGAAAATCTTTATATAGGAAAAAACATATTATAACATGTTTTCTTTGTCTAAAAATATTAAAAGTTGTGGAATGATTTAGAGAAAACCATTTCAACAAGCAATTTTCACATTTATATATTATTATTTTTTTAGGGAAGCCTGTATTAAATAGTATTTAAGTTTTTAAATTCGTTCAGAAGATAAAATATCATTCTATTACCATGTAAACGCAAAAACAAATAAAACTAGTTAATGCACAAAACTACAAACCTTTGTCTGTTTTGGATCAAGGAGGTGGACGATCCATCACTAGAAGGGCCTAAGTAGAATGTTACACCTTCTCCAGATTTTACCTTACGTTTCTTACAAGCCGCGGCAACAACTTTAACCATGTCTGCGAACACACTGCCCTTAGGCTTTTGACATATGTAAGTGTGCTGGCCAAGGACGAAGGTGGTGATAGAGAGTCCAAGACAAGCCGTGGGGATCACGAAACCAATGACCCAACTGATGTTAGTCTGTATATATACAACCCCTGTCAGTGCAATGACAAGAGCCACGGTGAATGAGAAATACCACCAGTTAAAGAATGTTTCAAGCTGCGCTTTGCCCTTTTTAGTGCCTGTATCGAATTGATCTGCTCCAAATGCGATGTTGCATGGTCTGATTCCTCCTGCTCCAATGGCTAGTAACCCTAGACTAGAGAAGAGAACCGCGAGCTGCCACTTCGCGGGTGGGTTTGAACAGTTTGTTGGATCGTTGCAAGCCTCAGGTCTTAAATGCGGGATAGCCGCGGTTAGAGCCATTACACCCATCCCCTATCAAGTGAAACTTTTTAAAAGATCAATAACTATATGCCTCCACATTTACGATCATGATTTGTCTGAATCAAAATCATAGATAGTGTTACAAGTATCGGTACAAACCGGCAAATCGACCATAAACCAAAACATTTTTCTAAAACAATCCTTTAAAATCCGGTGTAGGCAGGGACGTTAAACGCCCGCCTAATCAATAATTTTCTATTAAAAAAAAGCTTAATTACGGTCAAACGATTTGTTCATTGAATTCATATGTTACATTCTGTTGTTTTTGGTTTGTCGCGCATGAACAGGTCTAGATACGTCCTATTTGAAATGAAGAGATGGGAAGGGTAAGTTTACGAGGAAAGAAGCGATGGAGCCGAGGAGGAGAGTCCAGAATCTTCCGAGGTAAGCATCAGAGACAAAGGCACCTGGGATACTAAGAAAGTTGCAAGAACCAAACCAGATGTTGATGATGTTCACCAAGAAAACACCGCCAAGATTGTACTTTGTCGTGAGATACACCGATAGATTCCCTATCAAGCTCATGGACGCCAGCTTCTCGAAGGACTCGTTTGCTTCACAAACCCAATGAAGTGTTAACATTCGATAAGAAAATAAGAAAACAAGAAAGCTACATACAAACCGATAATGTACTTGATAGCTCTCCATCCTCCTCTCTGTTTCTTGAGCAGGGCTTGGTTTCTGGATTCTTGATGGAGAGGTGGTGAAAGGGGTTCAATGTCCATGTTGTTGATCTCTTTCGTTGGAGGCGAAATGAAAAATGTTTTAAGGTGTTTATTGATTTGTTGTTGATCTCTTTAGTTTGAGACGAAATGCAAAATGTTTTAGGTATATATTGATTTGTTGCTGATATATCTATAAGAAGTAAAAGGAAAAAGTCATACAGTGTGTGTGTACTATGTTCAACCTGGTTACTAGCGAATAGGGATTTTGCATTCCAAGTTTGTTATAGATACTGTTGAATTTTTATTTCTTTTTATTCAGTTAAATTATGTAGAATTAGTTCTGAATTTCTGATAAATTTGGGAATGTGAATATAATATACTTACGTGGATATACTGAAAGTGAATTAGCTAAAAAACATTTTGTTTTATTAATATATGTGTTACTATTTCGAAAACATTTTTAAAAAGATAGAAAATTTGTTGTTGAAAAAAGATAAAATAGAAAATGGTCTGTTGTCAGATATTTTTAGGTGTATGTATAAAATGATTGGCTAGGTACTTATGAAAGTCACCGCTACTGTCCTCCCAAACCTTTTAGGCTTTTCTCCCGCGATGGCCTCGCCATAATCACCCGTCTCCTCCATCGTTTCCAAGCCGGTAACTCGCGTGAACAGGCTTAACGCCGTCCTCGAGTACAGTTTCTCGTATGACTCGCAACGAAACTGAGTCGCAAACCTGTGTTTCCTAACTTCATACCATGACACATATTCAGCCTGTGGTATATAATATGGCTTTCAGTGGCCCAATCTGTTTTTTCTATATTCTTGTTCAAAGCTCAACATGATATATGGGCTTCTGTGGCTCTGTATTTGTAAAACCCAAGGTACTTTCGAATAGGGCACAAAACAGTTTATGATAAGTATTTTGGTTATGGATCTCCTCTTATATCAGCCAACCTTTTTTTTTGCGCAAACGATTAACAAACTAGCTATAACACTCACTTTTTCTTCGGATTCCCAGAGCTCAGAAGGTTTTTTTAATTACCCTATTTTTATAGCTCAGAACCAGCCTACGTTACTAAAAACATGGTAGAAAGCATTCTTTTTATCGGATTTTGAACTAGATGCACAAAAACATCAGCATCTACGTGTAAACTATTAGCTATCACGTTAGGTGGTAAAGTTAGAAAGAACTTCCTCTGACTTAACGGTAATTATATGATTTTGTACATCCTGAAAAAACATGGAAACCGCGAACTAGAAGGTCGTGGTTGAGCTCTTCCTTTGTTATACCACTTTCATTCTTTCTTCGTCAACCAATATTATGTTAACTCATGTCTTCATTTTGTGAATAGCTATAATCCCAAAACACCCGTATAAAATTTTATTAATACAAAGGAAAGAGAGAAAGGATTCATGAATGCAGATTAACAGTAAAACCTACGTTAGAAAGAAGAAAAAAGAGACGAAAGCAAGGATTTGCACGTATCTCGTCCTAATAGTATTCCATGATCCAATGGAAAAGCGATGACACAATAGCGACAAGAGAAGAGAGGTGCAACATAAATAGGTGGACCTGAGAAACAGATGAATATAACGTAGAAGACAAATGGGGACATAAATAAAGAAATAGTATTAAATAAAGAGGACCCAGTTCCTGCATGTATTCACGTGCCCTGCCATTCCCGCTTGCCGTTTATTACACTATCATCTGCATCTGCTTCTGCATAGGATTCTACAAGGTACCTCCAAAAATCCTATTATTTTATTTTCCAATTTTTTAAAAGAAATACCCTGATAAAGACAAGAACAATTGATGTAAAAATAAGACAAGCACGAATTATTTCCATATAAAATAAAACGAATTTTTGGTACTCTCTGGATATTTATGGAAATAAATGAGCAGAAGAAGAATCAAATTATACATTTCAAATATTTGGTACTACATGTTTTAGTATTTTATTATTTTAAATCAAGCAATGCTCTAAGACCATCATTATTGGAGGGACTAAAATAAAAGCCCTTAACAATATTATATTTGAGGCAGGTGGAGAGAAGAAATAGGTGGAGAGAAGAAGCAGGAAAGAGAGAAGACACAGATGAATGGACAAAACAAAGACTCCCACTCCTCTACTGCCACGTCGTCTAAGGGACATGCCAAACAGCCCTTATTTAAGGCCTGTTCCAAACATTTTAATTTATTTTCGATTTATTTTTGATCCAGTTAAAGGGAGGGGACAGGCCTAAGGGCCCTGATACTGATGCTCTAAGTATCTTACGCAGAAATTTAGTTTCGTTTACTAACTTAGTCTTATAAATTACAATGAAGAGTTATTCCTGTATGATGGATGGTTATAAAGTATATATTTATTTTTTAACAAGCATGCATTTCTACACATCACTTTATTTCGAAGAGTTTAAGAAGAAATAGCTTAAGATATTGATTGCTAACATAACAATTATTGGTTGTTGTCTACTACAAACTATCTATAACATTTAGGTTTTGAATATACCGATTATCGATTTATAATAATGTCTAAGAAGAACGTCATAATTAGTTGTTGGTCGTTTTTAATTTCTTATTTCGATTTTATACAACAACATATCACTTATGCTTTCTTAATTTTAGTTTGAATCTCATGCCGACTTTATCTTAGGGAATAATTAAATTATTTTACTTTAGATATATAGTATTCAAAATATAAATGTTTCCTTATAGTTAATTTCTTTGATCATAAGATGTGGCATAAAATGGATTAATTAACTTGTACAAGCTACCAATTGTTTCACAAAAACAATCAAACTAAAACTACATAGAAATGTAAAACGTAATAAATCAGTTTAGTCAATTATTTTAATTTTTTTTCTAGTCTCATATTAATTTACCCCTCATCATTGACAACCGCCAAGATGATGGAGTACTTGTCTATATCTATCTCAGTGTCTAATTTTCACAGTTACATATAATGTGAGGAATAAAAATTAAAATTTTTGTTAATTTATTGGGATCTCAACACAACCATTTTGTCTTGTAAAAGCAATAATGTAGAAAATATCGACAACACTCTTAGACATCATGTTAATGTTCACTATTTTGCATATAAGCTGAAAGAATACTTTTTGCGATAAAGAAAAAGCTGAAAGAAATTTGTTTGGCCTTTCACTACAAATTGCTTCTGAGAGATATATATTGTATGTGTGATGACTGTGGAGATGGTGAATCAAATGTTTTATTTTATGAATATAATTTATTTTTCTTTGGAAAAGACTCCTAATCTTATGTTGACGAGGTTTATTTATAATTATGACATTTTGATGCTTTTAGGAATATCAATATTATATTGCTTATTAAAGGTGATCTCGATTTGAAGAATATAAGGATATGCGTGATTATGGAATAATGATATACTTTTGTATAACAAACATGGGGACCAACAAACATGCATTCTAGATTAAACAAACATGCATTCTACATCACTTTATTTTGAAATAGTATCATTTTTGGATTTTTTTTGCTAACATTTTTTGGATTTTTTTTCAAATTGTTTAAGAAGAATTAGCTTAGGTTATTCTTTACTGACATATAACAACAACAACAAAAACACCGGTTGTTCTCGACCAGTGGCGAAGCTAGGCTGTGGGACGTGGGGCAAGTGCACCCACAATTATTTTTAAATTCCAAAGGCTGTGGGACGTGGGGGCAAGTGCACCCACAATTATTTTTAAATTCCAAGTTTTGTATGTAAAAATATCAAAAGTTTGTCAGTTCATATGGTAAAATGTAGTTTGCGCACCCATAATTTCCCATATTTTGATTCTTTTTACACACTTTTTATTTTAATTATCAAATGTGCACCCATAAATTATATGGTCTAGCTTCGCCCCTGTTCTCGACTACAACTGTATATAGCATTTAGGTTTTGAATATATGTCTAAGAAGAACTTGGTAATTGGTTGCTGGTCCATTTTTATTTCTTATTTTGATATCAACATATAACTTATGCTTTCATAATTGTTGAGTATGAATCTCTTGCTAAATGTTCCCTAATATATAACAAAAACATCAAAATATTAATTTTAAAAACCAGCTTTACATATATAAGTTTTAAAAATATAAAATTATTTCTCATATCGCTTAGGTTTCATTTAATTTGTTTGAGCATAAGAGGTGGATATAACATGGGCTAAATGATTCGTTTTATTGTGGTTGGACAAAATGTCAGTGATAAATGATAAATGAGAGAGAGTTGATGTTTGATCTGTAAGTAATATTTTCTTTGTCTTTGTCATTTAATTTTTTTTTGCTACTGAATCTAAATTTGTTTATATTATAATCTTGTAATTTCATTATTGCTAGATAAAATAATATGGAACGATAAGAACAAACATGTATTGCTGGAGCTACTATATATTTTTATTTATTTAACGAGAGAGAAGATTTGTAGACATTAATTTTTCATCTATAGTAGAATATAAACTTTTTCGTCAGAAAAAGAATTGGACCGTCATTCAAAAATATCTTTGAAGTCAATTGTTTTATCTATTTTATTTTTTTGAGAAATAGCATGTCAATTTTTTTTTATTTTTCAACTATATTCCGAAAATTGGAGAATGGTTCCAATCAATGTTTTCAAATCTAATCTGACAATTTTCCAGATCACCGAATTATTGGACCGATCATGGACAAACCATAGACTAATAATTAACTAATTTAATATATATAACTATATATTATGAAAAATATAAGATTTTTTTATATTTCCCACAAAAATATATAAAATTTTAATTTTGGTCTTTTATTTTGATTTAGTTTCACAACATTAAAATTTTAAAAATTAATTTTAATTATTTAATAATTTTGGTAAGAAATTTGGAGTTATAAAATATATTAAAACATAGCAAGACTTAAATCTCATAAGTTTTAAAATATCAAAAATAAAAACAAAAATTTAAATCTAAATAAACAAAAATAAACATCAAGATTGTAATAGATTTGTAATAATAAAGATAAATAATATTAAACCTCATTAACTAGTTTTGGTTTATCATCGTTTACTATATCTTTTTAGGTGCCAAAATGAAATATTCATGAGAATATAAATATCAAAATAAAATAGTTTAGTCTATATTACATGAAATTGAATAAGATCAATGAATTTGATTGGCAACAAAACATTATTAATTTATAAACATGTCAAATAAAAAAAAGAAAAAGCATGTAGCTCATGAAAATTATAAAAACACAGTTTATATGATACAAGTTAGAACCTAGAAGGCTAGAAACTACTATTCACGATGAATAAAATATATATTTTTTAAAATGTTGAAGGAGAAATAGAATATATGTAGCTGCAAGGAAAGGACAATTTCATGAAAAACTAAGATTTATAAAAGTAAAAACCTAACTTTTTATTTGGAATACAAAATGTATTTAATAAAGTAACTAAAATTTAATAAAAACTAAATAAAAATTATCCACTAGTTCATTCGGTAGCTAGATTGCCGGACTTAAAGTTTTTAGCGTAATTTATTGGTGTTTAATTAGGGAATATTTTTTAAAATATTTAAATCGGATTACATTACTAATCACCGGGTTTGCTGGTCCGGCGTAAAAGGTACTGGTTCCAGTATTCTGTATAAAGTTGATAGAACAAAAACAAGAAAGCATTATCTTCTTGTAATTTACTATAACTTTTATGTTTAATGTTATATTTTTTTCTAGGAAATTCTTTCTACATTGAGCTTGAATGATTGATAACAAGGGATATAAACTAAAACCAGAAAGAAATAAAGCAAAAAAAAAAATCATGGTTAGGATCTTCGGAAACAATAATTATTCATTAGTGGCCTAATACTAACCTCAGATACTTTTTTCTAAAATTTATTTTATATCCCTAGAAATTAATAAAAATGACAATATAAAAAGAGAGACCAAAATGGAGAGAGAAAAGAGACATTTCGATGTGAATATAGCTAAGTGAAACAAAAGAAGCAGAAAAAGAAAAATGTTTGACGGTGGAGTACCGGAGCAGATCCACCGGTTCATAGCATCGGCACAGCCACCTCCTCCGCTTCATCCGCATCAAACGGCGGCAGAAAGATCACTGCCGTTTCCTGCCTCATTCGCTTCTTTTAGCACTGATCATCAAGCCAATATGTTGAACCTTGATGGCCCTAAGATCATTCACCATCACCATCATCATCATCACCATGGTATCAAAGATAGTGGTGCTACATCTGAGTGGATGGGTCATACAGATCATGATGGCGATAATCATCGTCACCATCATCCATGGTGTAGTGATGAAGTCCTTGCCCTTCTTAGGTTCAGATCTACGGTAGAGAATTGGTTCCCTGAATTCACATGGGAGCACACCTCAAGGTAACACAAAATTACATATACACATATGAATATATACTTCTAATATATGCATCAACAAATGTTTATATATTTCTTATATGCATATATATAGACATGATCATCAGTCTCTTTAGTGTTTTATGTGTGTATGTGTAGATTAGTTTGACAAAATTTCCAAAATGTGCGCTCAGCTATAGTTTGATAGACTGGATCTTGTTTCTTTTAATAAACACTTTTGGGAAATTTAATTTTGATGTTAACAAATGATTGGTCACTAATACGTACATTGATGAAACACAAATGACACTTTTCGTCAAATTTTATTTCCCTTTATTTCCCTTATTATATACGTGTATATTTTATGGTATACGTGTATGTATATTCGCATATATAATTAATGGTGCTATGTCGTTTATGAAATTATGATGGCTGTAGGAAGTTGGCAGAAGTTGGGTTTAAGAGGAGTCCACAAGAATGCAAAGAGAAATTCGAAGAAGAAGAGAGAAGATATTTCAATAGTAACAACAACACTAATGCTCATCATATGAGCAATTACAATAAGGGAAATTATAGGCTCTTTAGTGAGGTTGATGAGTTTTATCATCATGGTCATGCTGATGAGGAGCATGTCGTCTCATCAGAAGTTGGGGATAACCAAAACAAGAGGAACAGTTCGTTAGAGGGAAAAGGAAACGTTGAGGAAACGGGACAAGACTTGTTGGAGGACAAAACAGATCATCAGGATCAGTGTCAAGTAGATGAATCATCAATGGGGAATAAATTAAACTCCATTGAAAATGTTGTAGAAGTAGGAAATGTGGAAGATGATGCGAAGTCATCATCATCAGCAAGCTTGATGATGATCAATAGGGACAATAAGAAGAGGAAGAGGAAGAAAAAGAAGGAGAGGTTTGGTGTGTTGAAAGGGTTTTGTGAGGGTCTTGTGAGGAACGTGATAGCCCAACAAGAGGAGATGCATAAGAATCTTCTTGAGGATATGATGAAAAAGGAAGGAGAAAAAATAGCAAGAGAGGAAGCTTGGAAGAAGCAAGAGATGGAGAGGCTTAACGGAGAGGTAGAGATTAGAGCACAAGAACAAGCCATGGCTAGTGATAGAAACACCAGTATCATCAAGTTCATATCCAAGTTTACAGACCATAATAACCATGATGATGGGAATAATAAGGTTCAAAGTCCAAACCCTTCTCAAGACTCATCTTCCTTAGTTCTATCAAACCCCCAAGGCAGCAGAAAGTGTCAAACTTCATCGTCACTTCAAACCCTAACTCCACAAAACCCTTCGCTTGAACCCACTTCACCGATAACCCTAAAAACCAAAATCCATAATCCAAAACCTCCAAAAGGTGATGAACAGGGTGATATTGGCAAGAGATGGCCTAGGGATGAGGTGTTGGCTCTTATCAACATCAGACGCAGTATTAGTAGCATGAATGATGACATCCCGTTACCATCACCATCCTCGTCCACAAAAGTTGTTCCTTTGTGGGAAAGAATATCCAAGAAAATGTTGGAGATTGGGTACAAGAGAAGTGCCAAGAGATGCAAAGAGAAATGGGAAAACATCAACAAGTATTTTAGGAAGACAAAAGATGTTAACAAGAAGAGGCCACTTGACTCAAGGACTTGTCCTTATTTTCACCAACTTACAGCTTTGTACAGCCAACCATCCACAGGGACCACCACCACCGTCACAGCCGACACGTCAGTCGAAGAGATAGTAACCCGCCCCGAGGAAAACCGGGTTGGATCCGGAGATCCTGATATTCCCACAGCCATGCATGTAGATGGTGTCGGCGAAAAAAGCAATGTACAATTTTCAGGTTTCGATCTTGCGTCCTAATAAACTTCAAAACTATATATATAATATTATCAGTTTTAGTTCTTTTTGTTGCTTTTTTTTCTTCCTTCAGAAACTTCATTTTTGGTTATCAAAATATTAAATAAATGTTTATGAACAGTGTTTTTGAACACATAATATTTATGAACAGTATCATTTACTGTTTGACGCATGAGTGAAAATGGAAACGTATATTCACCATCTTGGTTGGACCGCACACGTGCACCGACAAACATTGAGATTCAGCTGCACTTGAATAAACCACTGGTCAAACTCTAATGTTTAGTATAGTGATAAGTTTTTTCAATAAGAAAAGTTTTTTTTTGCTTAAACTTTAATAAGAAAAGTTGTAAGAAAACAGTATTATTTTCGTGAATTTTACATGGAAAATTTACTCAATTCCCCCACGTACGTTTTTATTCACACACACTGTATTGCTTACCTGTGTGACTGTGTCGCTGTGATCAGTTGTTCTTTTATAGAATAGTTGAAGAGTTGTGTTGACTGAGTTTATACGAAGAGCAAACATTATGGAATGGACGACAGCTTTGGAGCTGACTTGAACACGGCAAGAAGCTGAGAACATGTGTGTCATGTGATTGTACTGACTACAAGAAGTGTGTGGAACGCAGAGTCAGTTGTTAGAACTGTGAGTGACACGAGCTGCCCTGACGTATAAAGAGTTACACATTCGTTTATATGTTCATGTGGCAATGGATGAGTATTAAAGGAAAATAGTCACGTGGGCTTCAATATATTAGAAGAGCCATGTGGACTTTATTGCTAAGAAAAGCTTAACTAATAAGAAAAGATTAGTGGACTTAATGAGCTTAGGGTTTTACTCGGCTGGAGTATAAAGAGAACAAGACGGTGACAGGAAAAGGTCAGGCGTCTAGGATTTATTGAAGATGCACATGGATGTGTATGACGTCGTCCTACTAGTTGAGAGATCTGGTAGTTTTGTTATAGAGAACTGTACTCGTCAAGAAGACAAGGAGTAGTAGTTGCTCTCATCATTGTAATTCTAGATAAGAGTGGTCGGCACGGGTGTGTGCTGGTACCATATAGCAATTGTAGTTGCAATCTTTCTAGTGAATGAGTTCTGGACGTGGTCCCGGGGATATAGGAAACGAACCTCGTTAACAAATTTCTATATGTTTTTTACTTTATGCACTTACATACTTTGCTCTCTAACATATTTGCATAAGAATACATAGACTAGCCACAAATCTGTTTTTACAATTGGTATCAGAGCGGGTTCCCGCTATAGATCATGGCAGATCTGATTTTGTTTCGGGTAGATCAAGGATTTGTGGTTAGGATGAGACCATATGTGAACTTAATAGAGTGGTGAATTGGTGACGTGACCAAGGAGTATGGAGCTTCATGGCTACAATCTTCATAAACGACATGGGATGTTGTTCCCAGTATCTGTACGAGCAGGAATATCAAAGAGGAATGGTTCCGAAGCTTTTGCATACTTTGTTTCCTGTAAAGGAGGAAGAGAGTATCTCTCATATTGTATTCTCATAGTGAAAATACCGAATCAGCATAATACTGTGGGAGCTGATCTTAAGAAGTGGTGATAGCATGATGTTGACATGAGGCAAAGTTTTTCCAAGCAGAAAAGGCTAGCCGTCAAAAGTTGAAAGAGGGTTTTTGGGTGGTTACAAGTGTGTAACTTGGAGATCAAGCAACATGGTGTTGGCTTGAGTCTTAACGATGGTTAGAAATTGGTCAGTCGAGATACATGGTTTGTAGTCTCATAAACCTGATTGAGCGACATGTAGAGTGTGTTCAAATGATTTCTAATACAAGTTCATGCTCCGACTATACCGAAGACCATTGAAACAACTAGTAGGAAATTCTTAAAGTCGACTGCGTAAAAGATGAAGACTTTTGTTTGTTAACGCAGATCACTCATCAGAAGAGAGGAGAGATTCAGAGATGTGCGATGGTGGTTGGGTTTCGTCGAGGTTTAATTTTCATGTCTCTCAGAATTCTACAAGTTCAGAGTTTATAGCAAAGGAAAGTGATGTTGCAGCATCCAGAAAAATATTTTAGAGTGTCTATGTTGCAGAAATCAGTTTCAAGATACTGTCTTCTAGGTATCTATTGGAGTTACAAAAGCATTCGGATCGAGCCGAATCTTGTTTCAGATTTCACCAGTTCTGGTAGCGACATTAAACAGAGAATGGAATCATATTTCAGAACATTCGTGAGCATGAAGCCCAAACCAATTTTCAAGATGGACTGAAAGCACATGGATCAAGAGAGAAGTCAGTGGGTTGCTTCTGTCGTCTAAGCTATGAGAATCTTTGTGATATTAGAAGAAACAATGGCTAGGAGTGTCAAGATCAAAAAATGTGTATGTCTGAAATTCACAGCCGAGCGAGAGAGTCAGGAATTATAATCAATGATGGTTCTGTTGGTGCTTGAAGTATTGATAACTATCTCAGAAATGATCAGGTAGTGTGAAACTGACAAAGCCAAGCAGATTCACGGAGTAGTGAGCATTCTAGACCAACAAGAAGATGTTGTCAAGAGTTCTTGAAAGATGATGGGGTAGTGCCTATGTTTATCTATATTGACATGTCCAGACAATCAACACAGAGGTATTCTGAAACAGTAGAAGTTCTGGTGGAATCATTCAAAGGTTCTTTTGATTTATGATAGTATAGAGTAATATTGTCTGGGTCTTGGGAGAGAGCTTGTGAAGCATTGGTTTCGAAAGAGACAAAGAAAAAAGGTTCATACACATGTTTTAAAGGTCAGCGAATCTTTATGCTCTAAACCCAAGAAAGTTCCACAACGGAGAAGCTCACCGGCATAGTTTAGCGCAGTCAGTGGAGTAAAGACATCTTGTCATCCTTAACGATGCAAACTTTGAGAAAGCTGGAGAGTTTTCATTTAGTGTGATATGGACTCAATCGGAAGATGATCAGAGTAGAATCATGAACTTCTCTAGTCCAAAGCTTTGAGATGTTCTGCATCTGCTACAGATCACAAAGACTATTGCAGAAATCATGTTCTGAGATGGGGTTTTCAAGGCAACGTGTTGAGATCCAAAAGTAATCCGATTGATCTGAAACTTTGTGACGATCTTCACTATGCTACTGTCTTGAAATTAAACGGTGGGATTGTGATTCCAACGGTTGGGTTGTGTTTTATTTGAGGTCCTTCAACCTGGGCTGGGAACAGTTACAAAGCTTTAAAATTTCAGTGTGAGCTCAGTTTCAGAGGTGTTGAAGAAATTTCTGGGTTATGAAGTTTTCAAGGGAATTTTGGTCTGTCTGTGTCTAAGGAATGAGTCTCTTTGGATTGTGGAACTTACGTTTAAAATCCAAGGAGAGCTAGAGCTTTGTGTACTTTGTAGATCACCAGATCAGAGTGTGTGGCGGTGTGAAATTCTTTTGGTCAGCAATATTAAAAGGACCACAACTTGTTGTACTGCAAGATTGGAAGTTCCTCAGAGATAAAAGAGAAAGAGAGCTATCAGATGAGTAAGAAGCAAAAAGGGAGGTTGCTTGTTGCGTAAGCAACTCGTGGGGCTTGTACTTACAGTGGAAGGGGCTGATAAATACACGCATATTGGAGCTTTCAGACAGGCGGTTTCACAGAGAAGCTGGATAACCACCTAGTTGAGACTGGTGGGATAATATAAAAACAAATGGGCGTTGTTTCTCTTGATATACGGTTTGTTTCAGCAGACTGCTTGAGTTCGAGATTTGAGAAAAAAGAAGAGTTTGAGCCAAAGGAGGTCATGGTTGACAAAGCAAATAATGACTCAACTTTGCTAGCTTCACTGCAAAAGAAGGTGAAGATTGTTGCTTCAAGTGCTGAATTGAAAAGATCGTCACACCAGCAAAAGATAGAGAAAGAAGAGCAAGTTGCTTTCGCCTGAAGACTTATATGGTTAAAGATCATGTGTTCAGAGGCACAAGTCACACTGTGGGTTCTCAAAAGCGACTATGAAGTCATACTATGGGATACACTGAATCTGATGTTAAGCATGTTGCTTGAAAGTCAGGAGAAATAAATAAGAAAACTCTACAAGATTGAGGTGTTGAAACTGATCAAAATATGTTACGACAAAAGCAAGAGGATTCAATGGCATGATTTGACGACCTAAGTTTCATCGAGATTTCTGAGATCTACTAATGAGAAAACAGTGAGGAAGCCATGATAAGTTTTGAGTTCTCAGTTGCGGTAGACTAGCGGCAGGAGCACATTTTAGGAGAAAGCCTTCTGGTTGGATGTTTAAGAATGATGTTGTTTCTAATCTGAGACATAGAAAGCATCATGGGCATGACTATTGGAATAACAAATCAGAGGATTCTAATATAACAAGGAGGAGTTTCACTTTGATGTCTGAGACAGTGAATGGAGAAAAATGCAGAGGGATCTTAACTCATGGGGATAGTTTTTTGTGACACCTTCACTTTTAATAGTAAGGATCAAGCTAAGAGTTTAAGACACAGAAGAATTGGACAGAGCTGCCTTTAGAGCTTGGTTTTTCTTGTGGAATTGATGTGCAAGCATATGCGTATGGTGTTGGAAGTTTCAGATTCTGCTCTCTTACAGCAAGGGAAAGATCTTGCTCAGAATTGCTACTGCGTCAACAAGAAACTGTTCTGTGCGTACGACAGGCTCAGATTCTGTACTATTGGCGACAGCGGTGTCTGGTTGATGTCAGGACAGCATATTCTATAAGATTTTCATTTACGAAGCATATATTACTGCTAAAGGAGAGCTTACAGATGCAAGGAAATTTAAGGGAAGTAAATCAAAGATCGAGGATGAAGCACTACAAAAGAAAAAGAAAGCGGATTTTTGTCATATATCTCAAAGCAGAGATGGAGAACAATGTGCTTCATTCATGTTCCTTTGATGACGACAATATCTGGTTGATGAAAGGGCAACTACAGTTTTGGGTGACAAAGCGCTTATGAGAAGTATTTTCTGGGTTGCAGCAAGCAGATGAAGAGATCAGAGAGATTGATAAGTTTCAGTTCTGAGGTTTTAAAGGTTATGTCTACCTGTTTTGAGAAGATGACATCGTCAGAGATGATGAAGAATCTGTCTTTATTATTCATATGTTTCTTCATAAGATGGGTATGGTGAGAATTTGGAACTCAAATCAATCTCCGTGAGCTTACGACTTTGGTTCGTTTCATGAGATTTGCTTCTAAGCTCAATAAAAAAAAAGGGCTCCTGAAGCCGCGTGTTTGTGCGTTATCAAGAGGAAATAGAGAAAAGATCAGGGTTGAGGTCGTGATCAAACTGACGACACAAACATATTGACTTTCATGGAGAGTGGTACTTCACGAACTGAAAGGAGAGGTGTCTCATCGAAGATGTCTGTGATTTCAGGATCCAAGAATTGATTGTTTGAACGTGAAAGAAGTATGTGTGCGGTCAATCCAGATTCTCCAGTGTTGCTGAGAAGTGATTGCAAAGTGACTGTCTTGTGGCTGGCTCAAAATTTGTTCCTATTCTGCTGGAAGTTTGGTCATACTTTCTGAGTTTGAGATGCAAGCAGATGGCTTTTACTCGTGTGTGGATGCTCTGTTTTCTATTATCTGCTAAAAAGGTTGGAGTCTCAAGTCATGGAAATGATGTTTTCGAAGAGAAAGCTAGAAGGCCAAGTTAGGTACTGATTATGTTCAGTAAAGCATTCACAGGAAATCATCTTGGAGCCAAAGGAAGCTAAATATTTACCAAATTGTCTTCAAATTTGGAGCATCGTGGTATGTTTCAGGTTGCAGATTTCAGTAAATTGCAGAAAAACAGTTAGCAGTTTTATCAGCTTTACAAGAATATGAAATAGAAAGAGATCTATTAAGAGAGAAACAGAGAGGCTGTCTGATCTGAAACTGGGATGTCGTGGCTGAATAAGTGGTCTCAGTGTACTTTAAAATTTTTCAGGAAAATACTTGTATTTTTGCAGTTATGATTTTGAGGCAAAGTGGAGATAGCTTGTTCGCTTAGCTAGGCATTCAAGCAGAGGAGGATGAGGTGTAGAAGATGATTTGGAACAATGGATTACATTCCTCTGAACATGACATGTTACTTGAACGCCAAGTTGAGATTAAAGAAGAAGAAGCAAAAGGCTGAACTGAGGTACTAAACTTCTGAAACAAAGCAACCTTGAGATTATGGTTGAAGATGAAGACATGCTTTGTCTGCTGCAATATCAGTTGAGAAAGAATTCTTATTGGAACTTACTGCAACTACAGGTCTACATAAGTATGTCAGTGAAAACAGAATCTCCAATGCCAACGATGATTCATTGTGATCTCCAAGAATCTGAAGAGAATTCAGAGCACAAGACATTTACTGAGAAGATTCTTAAAGATCAGATTACAGTACTACAGAGGCTGAAAAAGCTCACAAGTTGGTTCGTATGGAAGAGCGTATCTGTTACATCGTCCACAACATGGCAATAGAGCTTCAGGATACTCTCAAGGGAAAGTTTGAAGACATAACGAGAATGTTTTAATGGTCTCCTTTCTTAAAAAAAAAAAAAAATTGCTCTTATTTGAAGAATTTGGGTATGCTGATTTACAGGGAGCTTAAGACAGAGGTTGAGTTATTGACTGGTTTCATCTACTGGGCAGTTTGTGCTTAACGTTAGTAGAAACGCAAAATTGATTTGAGGGAATATTCGCTTGTCCTTGGGTTTTAACTCAGTTGTGTACTCAAGCAGGGAGAGAAATCAATGACACATCTGTTGTGTGGAGATATTAAGAGCAAAGTGCGCCATGACTTTATACTGCAGTGGGGAACTCACGGGGATCACGGAGAAGCCTACTGGTTCTTTTAAACTGGATTGAGAGTAGCTGCAGAACACATGTGCTTGAGTGTCAAACTAAGTTAAAAAGGGAGAGAATGCTAAATATATCTATGCAATCATCCAGGGAGAGGTTATTGTTGATGTGGTGAATGGCTTGATTAGAGATGGTGCTTGGATCATAAAACTCAGACAACAAGGGAGAGAATGAAGAGTTGTGTTGACTGAGTTTATACGAAGAGCAAACATTATGGAATGGACGACAGCTTTGGAGCTGACTTGAACACGGCAAGAAGCTGAGAACATGTGTGTCATGTGATTGTACTGACTACAAGAAGTGTGTGGAACGCAGAGTCAGTTGTTAGAACTGTGAGTGACACGAGCTGCCCTGACGTATAAAGAGTTACACATTCGTTTATATGTTCATGTGGCAATGGATGAGTATTAAAGGAAAATAGTCACGTGGGCTTCAATATATTAGAAGAGCCATGTGGACTTTATTGCTAAGAAAAGCTTAACTAATAAGAAAAGATTAGTGGACTTAATGAGCTTAGGGTTTTACTCGGCTGGAGTATAAAGAGAACAAGACGGTGACAGGAAAAGGTCACGCGTCTAGGATTTATTGAAGATGCACATGGATGTGTATGACGTCGTCCTACTAGTTGAGAGATCTGGTAGTTTTGTTATAGAGAACTGTACTCGTCAAGAAGACAAGGAGTAGTAGTTGCTCTCATCATTGTAATTCTAGATAAGAGTGGTCGGCACGGGTGTGTGCTGGTACCATATAGCAATTGTAGTTGCAATCTTTCTAGTGAATGAGTTCTGGACGTGGTCCCGGGGATATAGGAAACGAACCTCGTTAACAAATTTCTATATGTTTTTTACTTTATGCACTTACATACTTTGATCTCTAACATATTTGCATAAGAATACATAGACTAGCCACAAATTTGTTTTTACAATAGTGCCCTGTTAGGAACCTCGAAGCTCAATGATAGAGACGGTACTGTTGCTGTTAGAGATATTAAATATATATATATATATATAATATATATATATAATTAGAAATATTCTATTAAGTTTGAATCAAAGTCGTATGTTTCATATTCAACAAGCACGTAATTCACACAACTAACAAAGTTTTGGAAAAAAAAAACAATTATTCTTAATGTAAGGCCGACGAGAAGTATGTTATCCAGAGACGACGACCTTCTTTTTATTATTATTGTCATCTGCTAAAAATATCCAGACCTGCGTAATTAACATCACATCACATCACATTGATAAAACATGAAACACATCCATATTTTCTTTTTTGATATTTCACCAAATGTTATATTCTTTTACATGAATATAATTTGTCATTGGCTTATTATAGTCGGAAATATATATTTTACATTCACACATGCACACGAAATGCCAATTAGATTTTACTTTTTTTTTTATATATTTTGACATTCGACCAACTAGGAGTAAGAAGCCCTTTTCAACACGAATAAAAAAAAATTATTTTGCTTAGTAATTTTACAATGCAAAATCTATCCTAAAATACAATTCACACTACACACAGCGACTGAGGCAAAATTAGATTTTGTTTTGTTTTTGCAATGTATCAATATCTAAGTTTTGTTTTGGCAAAATTGGAAAGAAATGTTAATATTTTAATCGAGACAAGAGAATACATAATGTCGTAACCAAATGAGAAACTATTTTTCTTTATAGCTGAAGCCTGAAGGAGATTTTGGAAAGTTGTAGAAAATACATGACTCAGACTAGCATATCAGTTTGAGAGCCAGGTTGCACGAATCTGAAATACTTGAATACTATCACCTACTTATTATTATTATCGTCTGTGCTATATTTTAGACATGTGAATCTCAAAACGGTCATTTGTCAATTTTGTATTTCTGTCTTTCTAACAATAACACTTCCTAGCGAGAGAGAAAAAGAATTTTTTTTTTTATAGTTTCAAACCGATGATAGGAGGTTTCTACAGCTTCGTCATCGGCTTGTTTGATTCGTTCTCCTTCTCTTTTTTTGATCTGATTTACTTCTGATTGTTTATTTTATTCGATTGTCAATTTATTTTAAATCTGGCAAAAAAATTTATTGTTCTTTGTATGTTTCTTCCAATAGAATTGGAAAGACAAAAGTTTCGGTTCAATTGAATCGTTTAGAAAAAGTAATTGACAGATCTACTGCAGATGGTGGTGACGGGTCTTACCGGCTTCAATCGTTGATGGTTCCTCATGTGATGATGATGGAGTTCTTACTGCAAATTATGGTTACTTCAAAAAGTCGTATCAAATTCTATGGAACGGTAATCTCTTTAACTCTATTATCAGCAATAGAGCAATATAAAGAGTTGTCTTATCTCAGTGGCTCCTACTGTAGTATTAAAAAGAGAGTGACAATCGTTCTCAATTCAGTCTGAAGCGTGGTATTTTTGGATCAATACGAAGATAGTCTCCCTTGAGATTCAGTTATTCCAAAAGCAAATATGAAGTTTTAATGTGAAAATTTTTGGTCATCCATACGTAAGATGTGTATTATTTTACTTTGGATTCCTACCGGTGTATTCTTTTTCTACTTTTATTTTGATAATTCTTATTGTTTAGAACAATTTGCCTTAATGACTTAATAATAAAATCGAACGTTAAAAAAAACAATGACACTTCGAGTGAGTCAATATTATATAGAAGTAAGATCAATCAAATTATACAATCAACATAAACATATCATCCAAATAAGATTAAATCAAGTAAAGAAAATATTAAATCTTTAATTAGTTTACAGAATATACTTTATCATTTTATGCCATTAGAGGCATCCCGTGAAATGCAAGGACAAGGCTGAGACATCAAATCCAAATCATGACTGAAGAATAGATATGCTGGACTTCTTGGAGGTATCAGTTCACTTATTGGCAAGCGTTTTCCATAGAAGGTTATGCGAGTAGGTTTGGCATCCGGAAAACATATGGTTCGCATGTCCTTATCCATCAGAAACATTTTAGGATATGTACAAAACATCACAAATTTTTTGATATTATATGATTCATCTAAACTATACTATATATATAATGCTAAATGATTCACCAAAACAATGTACATGGCGTTAACAATAATATACACCAAAACGTGAGTGATGGGTTATTGCCCAAACAATTACTTGCATATAATACATATAAGGTTACATGTTTTTAAATCATAAGCTTGGCTTATTATAAATGTATTGTTTAATCATCAATATGTGTTTTTAAAAAATCATCAATATGTGTTGTATTATTAAATGCATGGTTAAAACAAATATTTGATCACCCTCTAAAATTAGATATAGATCCCCGATTTCCTCTATTTATTTTTGTTATCAAATCGTTCCTAAATAACTCTCTTTGTAACCGATATATCCTTCGCAGAATAACAAATACAACATTGTTTTGTAATCATGTATTACCACGAAAATGAAATTCAAAATTCTTAGAAAAATAGATTGGTTCATCTTAATCTATATTATACATTTTATTAAACTAACTACCAAATTGATAGATAGTTATGAAAAAATATTCTCGCACTTTTCTTAAATAAAAGTTATGAAATTACTTAATATAATTAACGTATATATGACAATTAATAATTATGAATAATAAATATTTGATAACTTTTTTTATCTTAGCTCTTTTTTTGTTTGATTTTATATTATTAAAAATATTAATCAGTCACATTAACTATATAATAAAAAATTAGATTTTTTCTTATATGTTATATTTTGAATTTTTCAAAACGAATATAAATTATTAAAATTTTAAAATATCACTTTGAAAATTTTGTGAACAATGACTTAATTTGTTTTGTTATAACAAGATACAAATGATCATAAAATTGTATTAATATGGATTTTATTTAATAAATATTCAAATTAAATAATATATATTCTCTTATATATTAATTGAGAAATATTTCAACATTGTTTTGTAGTTACATGTCACCATGATAAAAATTCAGAATTATTAGAAAATAGGTTGGTTCATCCTAATTGATATTATATATTTTATTAAATTAACTATCAAATTGATAAACGGTGTACAAAAGAATATTATCGCATTTTTCTTATATAAAAGCTACATGATTATCTAATATGATTAACATATATATGAAAATTAATGATTATGAATAATAAATATTTGATAACATTTTTTATCTTAACTCTTTTTTTGTTTGATTTTATATTATTAAAAGATATTAAATACTCACATTACCATATAATAAAAAAATTAGATTTTTCTTATATGTTATATTTTGAAAATTTTAAAACGACTATAAATTATTAGAAATTTTAAAATATCACTTTGAAAATTTTGTGATCAATAGCCTAATTTGTTTTGTTATAACAAGATATAAATGATCATAAAATTGTACTAATATGAATTTTTATTTAATAACTAACGACTTAATGTAAGAAAATGAGCTTAATCAATTTAGTCGTCTAATTGAAACCCTTCAAAACTATGTGAAAGACTAAGTTGAAAGTGATTCGATTTTGGAAGCATGATGATAAAACCATTAAAATGGTTTTTAGTGATGTTAAAGTAAAGTATTAGAAAAAATTGTATAACATGTTTTTGTAATAAAATTTTTACTTGAAGACTACGTTACGGTTTTTAGAAGTATAAATATGGTGATAAAAATTTAAAACTTAAATCGATCAGATTTATCATAAATTCAAAATAGAACAATACAAATGCTCAGTCCAATATATATATATGATTATATTAAGAAAATATAACTGCATGCATATAAAATTTTTACACATATACATATTTAATTTATCAACAATTCTCTCTTTTTAATTTTTATTATATAATCTCACTCTACGCAAAACACAACTATGAATTATTCAGAAAAAAATTAAGTGTCATTCATTACTGCATATTAGATGTAAAACAGTAAATGCATTGTAAATTTGTAATATCTTACACTTTATTTTCATAATTTTTTTTATAAAAATTTTCATATTAGATGTAAAACAGTAATTGTTTAAATTGACCAATTATTTAAGAAAACGTTATACCTACACAAAAAATAACATCTCCGGCATAAAAATATTTTAAACAATTAATAGACATTATATTAAATAGAAAGCGTCATTATATTTATTTATACAAAAAAAAAAGAAGAAATAAAATAAAGTCGATATACGTCTATCACGGTAACTCTGTCGTTTTCCTCACTCAGAGAGAGAGAGAGAGAGAGAGAGAGAGAGAGAGAGAGAAGCAGGTCTCAAGGCGAAGCAGCTTCCGATGACTTTTCCTCCCCACAGTCACTGCTTCCTCAACAACGACGGTGCCGTTTTGTAGCTTCTCCTCTGGAAACAAAAAAAAAAATATGCAGCAACCACATTCCTCCAATCTCTCACCGACGCTTTTTTAAAGGTTTTTGCTCATCTCTCTCTCTCTCTCTCTCTCTCTCTCTCTCTCTCTCTCTCTCTCTCTCTGTTTCGAACTCAAAGTCTCTTCCTTTGTCATGTTTCCGTGGTGTTGAATCTGCATAGTACACTTGATTGGTCTTTTTTCATTACCGCAAAATGTGGAGAGTAGAAGCGATTAGGACCAATTATTACAATAAAGATTCGAGCTTTTAAACAAGACAAAAGAAATCAAGATTTTTCTTGGTCTGGTGTTAAGTGGAAGCATGTGTTATATATAAGAAAGGAGTCAGTTTTCATGATGTGTTTGGCATACCTTTCTTTTCTAAGCTCTCTATCCTCTCATTTTCGTGTGTGTCCGATTTTGACTTTTTATTAAGTTTGGTGGGTGGGGGTCGGCAGCCCATTTTTCACGAAAAAAATGGGAAGATTCGTCCAGACTTCACTTTATTGGCTTACTAAAGTTTCTACTCACTTTTCTTCCTTTATATGTCCGGAAATGTACGGTTAGCGTTTGGTTACAACAACCATGATTTGAGAGGAGTTGAGATCAACTCATCATCATTGCTCTGAGATAGGCTCATCATTTGCTGTTTCTGTTTTATCTTCAGATTGTATACAGGAAGATAGTTTTTGTTAAGAAGCTTTTTTTTCACGATGGAGCATTACGAGGTTCTTGAGCAGATTGGGAAAGGGTCCTTTGGGTCTGCTCTTCTCGTGAGGCATAAGCATGAGAAGAAACTGTAAGAAATGGAGCTGGAATGAGACTTTAGTTTCCAAAAGTGTGTATAGCTATGTTGTCTGCAATTTGATTAATCTGTTGGTATTGCCTGAAGGTATGTTTTGAAGAAAATCCGGTTGGCTCGACAGACTGGTAGAACAAGAAGATCTGCTCACCAAGAGGTTAATTCTATTTCTCAATGTGTTACACACCCACACACACTCGCATACTATAGCTTTGATGAGGCCAGATGACCCTTTGTTTTTTGGGAGAGGTCATTATGAATAATATTTGTTTTGCTATATCGAGTTGAAACACAGTAAAACAGCTACTAGACTGTTAATTCAATCTATGCCACTACAGATGAAAGCTTACTTGGAAAATAAGTGTGTGCTAGTGGTTGAATGCCCATGGTATTTATCTGAATTCAGAGATTATGGTTTTGTGATTAAACGGTTGCTTGCTATCTCCTTATAGATGGAATTAATCTCAAAGATACGAAATCCATTTATCGTGGAATACAAAGATTCTTGGGTTGAAAAAGTATTTTCTTTAAGCCTCTATGTTACTTACTTAGAGTTTTATTTGTATACATGTAAAAAGTATATAACTGGATCTCTGGTGTGTGTGTGTGTTTTCAGGGATGCTATGTGTGCATTGTTATAGGCTATTGCAAAGGCGGTGACATGTAATCTGTTGTTTCCTTCTCAGAATTTTTTGCCCATTCTTGACTCTGAAGGGGTTTCTGATACATTGTTTCCTCTCCACTACAGGGCAGAAGCTATAAAGAAAGCCAACGGCGTAGGATTCTCTGAAGAGGTGTTTTACTTAACGTCTGCTTTCTGAAAGGCTATAGATTAGTACAGAAAAGTTCTGAATCTCTCTTCTTGCTTTGTTTTTTAGAAACTCTGCAAGTGGCTGGTACAACTCTTGATGGCTCTTGAATACTTGCACGCCAGTCACATTCTCCATCGCGATGTCAAGGTTGGTTCTGTTGTCTTGTTCCCAGCATTACACAGACTATTGGTAATCTTTGTGTTTGAAACTTACTAACACAAAATCTACTGGTTTGATTTCCAGTGTTCAAACATATTCTTGACAAAGGATCATGATATACGTCTAGGTAAAGATGCTTAGCGAATAGGTCAAGTTATATTCCTTTTTCAAAATCATGTGTTTGAGAGTTTAAATGACTTCTGCAGGTGATTTCGGACTTGCCAAGATCTTGACATCAGACGACCTTGCTTCTTCAGTAAGTAGAGATCTCAGACTGACTTCTTCCATGTTTTGTTTTTAGTCTAAAGACTCTGAAAGTGATTTGTTTTGAAACCAGGTGGTCGGAACGCCAAGCTATATGTGCCCTGAGCTACTTGCTGATATTCCCTACGGATCAAAGTCTGATATTTGGTCGCTGGGCAAGTTTCTCATCCATTGCTAAGACACTAACTTATCCTCTAGATATCAATAATGTTAATGTATGTCTGTTTTTTTTTTCAATTTCGTTCAGGATGTTGTATATATGAGATGACGTCTCTGAAACCAGCATTCAAAGCCTTTGTAATTCTTCTCCATCCACTTCTTCAAGATCATGTTCTTCTTATATGTTAATGATTCTGATGCTCGTTACAATTTTCTGCGTTTTTAAGGACATGCAAGGGCTGATCAATAGGATAAACAGATCGATCGTTGCTCCACTTCCTGTGAAATACTCTACTGGCTTGTAAGTATATATTCTTATTTGTAACGTGAACCTATTAGAGCTTCTTTATGATTTTGCGTTCCTGCTTTCTTCAGTCGAGGTCTGGTTAAAAGCATGCTCAGGAAGAATCCAGAACTCAGACCAAGCGTATGCACAATCCTGTGATTATTTAAAGCTAAAGATTGTACAAACCTGAAGAGTTAAGTAACATTTTCTCTTCTTCTGTGTAGGCTTCTGATCTTCTCAGACACCCACTGCTCCAGCCATACGTTCAAAAGGTTCTTCTCAAGCTGAGCTACCGAGGACACGAGACATCATTGCCTAGCCAGTTACCATCAGAATCTGAACCCGCAAGGAGAAGCAGCTATCCTGAGCAGAGAAGGCGTTCTTCTGGCAAATGCATAAGCTTTGGTCCAAGCAAGTTCATGGTTGACCAGGAAGATTCCATGTCTTCTGTTAAACCAGTGCACACGTATTTGCACCGCCGCATGCCAGTGGATTTGTCTGCTAATGACAATGGTAGAGTAACCTTTCGTAGACCCGCTGTTTCAAAAACCTCAGGGGTTTCTTACAGTTCAAAGCATGTGCCAGTGAGATCAAGCCTGCCTAAGAGTGGTGGTCTGGTAAAGCCATTATTGCTCCTTATCTTTGCTAATTGCTGGTTCAGTTTTGATTTATATTATTTTTTCTTCCATCTCATGGATCAGAAACCAGCTGCAACCATTCGTAGGGCCTCCTTGCCTATCTCATCATATAAACCTTCAAAAGGAACAAGAGAGACTCTGTACACTCCAAACATAGGTATACTCCATCAGCTAAACTCTCCAGACGTGTCTGTAAACTCTCCAAGAATCGACACCATCAAGTTCCCACTAGCTTCATACGAAGAGATGCCTTTCACTCCCGTCGTGCGTAAGAAGAAGAACAAAGGCTCCTCCAGAGGATCATACAGCCCGCCTCCTTCAGAGCAACAACCACTAGACTGCTCAATCACAAAAGACAAATTCACGCTTGAAGAACCAGAACGAGAAACCAAGAGCAGCGGCGATTTGTCTGATCAGAACGCGACTGCTGGAGCATCATCATCAAGCAGAGCTTCCTCAGGTGTATCAAGGAGACAGAGGTTTGACCCTAGCTCGTATAGACAGCGTGCTGAGGCGCTTGAGGGACTGCTTGAGTTCAGCGCGAGGTTGCTTCTAGACGAGAGGTATGATGAGCTGAATGTGTTGCTGAAACCGTTTGGTCCGGGGAAAGTATCGCCTAGAGAAACTGCGATATGGTTGTCTAAGAGCTACAAGGAAGCTAGTACTAGTAAGCAGGAAGGTTAAGAATCAGAGTGTAGCAAGCAGGAAGGTTAAGAAAAACAGGGTTCTAAGTTCTCTTTTGAAATCTTGTTGAGGGCATGATGCTTCTTCTTCCACGATTTGGTAGAAATTGTTTTGACACTTCTTAGGCTGTGTTCTTTGTAGCTAACCCCCTGTATCCTGATGATATGTCCAAGAAAGACTGGTATTAAAAACATACAGCTTTCTGTTATCTCTGTAATCGTTTATTCCAATTAGAACTTATGAACAACATAGTTTAAAGTAAGAAGTATAAATTGCAGTTTAAGTACTTACGTGGTTGTTGTCTTCAACAGAGAGAAGATCTCTGTATCGGCATTGTTGTTTAAACAAGAAGATTTGAAGCGTACGAGCTATTTTGAGGGACGTTTTAAACAAATCTATGGTTGCAAAAAAGGTCACTAAAGACAAAGCAAAAAGGTCACTTAAGTTCAACTTGCTCAAAGAGATCACATTTGATTAATTTATTTTATTTATGCTCTCTACACACAATCGGTGGATCAAAAAACCAGCAAGAAAATACTATGCAGCCACCATAAGACTTAACAGGCTGCAAAAACACCACCAGCCCTTACTCGGAATCTGTTTGCTAAGTCTTTCTCCTCTTTGTAGTAACTTTCCAAATAGGCTTTCCTCCCTCAGTATGCATCCGCCATTGCTCAGCACTCAGAAGGCAGGAGCAAAACAGGACAACAGAGACACCACGGTGGCCCCCAGAGCTCACTCTCTTAGCTGCACCTGCAGTAGAGAAGCAGTACAAGCAAAAAGCTCCAACCAAACTACAGTTACCAAGCTTGAAACTTTGATAACACGCAAAACACTTTTTCCCCACAAGACGTTTACGCTAATGATATTTACTTGTTCTCACTTTCAAATCATTAAGAGAAAGTAATGTAGTAGTGTTACGTTTAAACAATAGATTACTATAGTTTAACCGTTACACAAAAGAATCATTTCAAAACAAACCTAAATAGTATGCAAAAACTTGTAAAAGACAGTTTCTGCAACTCAATCAATCATCACGCTCTGCGGTTCCCATGCCTGCGCCGTTCCGCAGCTTGAGTATCCACACGAATACGCTCAACGTACATAGGAAGCCGAATAATCTCTTTAATCTCCTCCAGCAAAACCTCCTTAGTTATATCCTCATTAATAGATTTCATCACGCCACGAAAGGTTCTCATACCATTCGGCTGAGACTTATCAACTCTAACCCTCATAGGCACCCACACTCTCTCCTCTTTATCCCAAAAACACTCCAAAAGCTTCCCACTGTAACTCACCGCCTCGTCCCAACCAGTCGCCTCTAAACTCGACCGCGTGTCCCTCCATGAGCCTGTTCCTCCCGTTATCCAACAAGAACAGCATGTAACGCCCGTCTCTCCCCACCTCGAACAAAAAGTCGACAGTGTCTAGAAACTTCCACTTGAACAAGGCTTGGTTCCTCTGGTAAACGTAAGGATCGTCCCAGCCTTGGAGTATGATCCCATCGGACTCGTGGGAGAGCGAAGGTATCAGCTCGTTGAACACCTTCTTCTCCACGGAAGAGAGCAAGCAAAAGGCCTTTATACGTACACCAAAAGGCTCCATCTCGTATCTGTACCCGTTAATGTTTGTTGTGACCTTCTTCTGCTTCTCCTCGTTGCGTGGTCTGATCACTTCTCTATCGATAACACTCCATCTTTCACTGAAAGGTAGCTCCGAGACTGATTGGCCGTTGACTGCTACAATGTCGTAGACGAGGTACCTCCTCGCCTGGCAAGGCTTTCCTTGTCCATCAAGAAAGTTATCCACAACCATCTCTCCGTCGAGCAGAGTGTAGTCATGCACTCTAGGCTCGTGAGGCCTGCAAGGGAACCGCATCTGCACTCTTCTGAACCTAAAGTTCCTGTCTATCAAAAAACACCCTTCTCTAGTCAAGAGCATCATGTAACGCGTCCCGTCTGCCTTCCACGTGGCGTAATAGTACCTCTGCCTCAGGAGCTGGAACCCTTCCCTGTCTAAAGACACAGGATGCGAGCCTGGGAACTGCAGAGGTGATCTCCCATCGGTCTTCATCATCTCGTAACAAAACTCCTGGTAACCCTTCTCTTGGCCGTAAGGTATCTCATCTCCCAAAACGTCATCGTTTGACATCTTCTTAGCGATCACTTCCTCTTCCACTGAAGAAGGGACACGCGGTGATGGAGATAAAGACTCGTTCTCAGACCTCCTCTTCCACTCGGGAGTCTGTGGGCAAACAGCACTCTCTGGCTTCGTTTCGTGATAGAAACTGTAAAGAGCATCGATGTAATCCGCTTTGTAGATCCCTGGAGGACGAGCGTCGTTAAACGTTTTCAAGGCCTGTGTAACGCTCATCAAGGGCCTAGACCTCATAAGGTAATGAACAACCATGAACCCTGTACGGTTATGACCATGCGTACAGTGAACGAGAACAGATTTCTTAGAGAAGTTATTTCTCTCAAACTGATTCACCTCGTGGACGAATGTGTTCACAGAGACGTTATCGGGGACAGAGTCACGACCGCTGCAGCGAATCTTAACGTACTTGATCCCTTCCCTCTTTAGCTCTGTGCTAGGGTTGTAGTAGCGAGTCGTGTTGGTGAGATCGATCACGAGACCGAGCTTGTTCCTTTTGCCGTTAGTTAACAGCTGTTTGAAAGTGTATCTTTTGTCGGGAGGGAGATAGTCGTTGTAAGACTCGCTGAGAGGGACTTTTGAGGGGATGATGATGGAACCGATCTCGTGTCCGAAACGAGGACAGTCTAGCCAACCGTGAGGGATAACAGAGTTAGTGTTTTGGTTTTGGTATTGATCGCGAGGGTGGTAAAGTCTCGATCTTTTGCTCTGTTCTTCAGTAGGGTTTTCGAGATGTCGCTTGCGGGGCAAGTAACTACGACCTCTTCCTGATTCTTCTGAGTGCATCGTAGTAGTAATCATTCTTCTCTTAAAAGAACAAGACATGAAAGTGTCCGTCTTTAATTGTCCGATCTCTCTGTCGACGAAACTGCATCCATCGTCTTCTGTTTGTTTTCTTTTCTCCAAATAAGAAAAACCTTGAAGGTGACTGAAGTTGCGATCGAAAGTTCGAGAAACCCTAATTCCTGATTCTGATCTGGTGAAGAATAGATTGCAAGGTGAAGGGTCGTCATGTATTTATAGACACGCACTAGTCTTAGGGTCGATCGTATTATATACTCGATGGACCTGGGCTTATTTCATTAATGGGCTTATATATTGGACTATATATTGTTAAGCCCGTTTAGCTATAGAGGGGAGGTGTTTTTTGTTTGGGTGGGTACCACATGGCATGTTTAAACATGTGATGATGTCACAAAAGAATGTCGCAGTATAATACAAAAGAGACACTCTTCCTCTCACTTTGACTCTTTTCATGGTAAACTTTTTCTGCTGACCAAAAATGACAGAGGACATTAAGCGGCAGGTAGTTGCAGAGATTCTCTGTTAAACAGAGTGCAGCTTGAAAATTGACATATAAAGCTGCTTCCTTGCTTGCTCTCCACATAAAGTTTCTGTGACACTGACCACACAAATCTTTTAAAGCTTTTTTATTTGTAGAATTTCTACAAATGGCAATTCACATTTTTCTCAGGCTTACATCAAACTGATTACATATGGTCAAGAACCAAAAATGAAAAAAAAAAAAAACTTAGCCAAGTAATTCATGTTTTAAAATAGCCAAGTTAAAAGCTGACACAATAGCATTTTTCTTTTGCAGTGTTTAAAGAACAGCTTAGGACTTCTGAGTTTGAATGAACATTGAACACTCCATGTGAAAAGCTAAGAAACATCTGGCTTAATAATTCACAATTTAGGAATCATCATACAATTCTCTATGAGGCAAACTGTTACAAGAAAGAAGGTAAGCAAAAGTTATATTAACAAGCTATAAAACAAATATCAGGGGAAATGAGCTAACAAAGAAACATCAGATGATCAAAATGAAGAAAGACTGCAAGGAATAACCTTGTGAACAAAACAGTTTCTATTGGTCATAACTGATGCATACAGAGATTGGTTTCATCAAGAAGACAGATCAGGTTCCAGCATTGTGTAATGAATATTTATATTCGCAGAAATCAACTCATTAATCATGCTATAAATAACAAATGTAGATAAGGAATAAACAGACGCTTTTTAAGGTTTTTTTTGTTAGCAACCAGTAAAAGAACTCTCTTTCTCTCTACTCGTTCTTCCAAGCATACAGAATCAACGAAAAACCAAAACTTTGAGACTTGGAGTTCGTTGTTGACGCCATGACGTCCTGTGAGAAAGACAAGCTCTTCTCCGAAGAAGATTGACAAGTCCTGAACATAAACACTGCGTTCCCCGCTGAAGGCATCCCAAAGAGCCAACTATGAACATCCCAGAGAACTTCCACAGCCATTCTATTCACAACTATCGTATCGTTCCCACGAAACTTCCACTTAAGCCGCTTCACCTGCAACAACGTCTTCCCATCCACACGAACAAAGAGACAAGGATCAGTCACACTCGTGTCACACTCAATCACAAGATCATGGATTTTCCCATCAGCGCAAAGCTCAGCTTTCGTCGCAAACGCTCTCTTACCGAAGACATGCTCTTTCTTGGCGACGAACACCGCACCACCTAGAGACGAAGAAGGCGAAGCGTTTGTCTTCTTGAAAGCTTCTTTTCTCATATCGCCAAGAAGCAGAACCATCTCTTTGTCCACAACAACACCCACGTAGAACCCACCAAGAGCTTCAGGTCCTGAACCGAACTTCGCTGACGACAGATCCCAAAAAACATCGATCTTACAAGAATACGCCTCTAAGCTCTTGGACCCTTTTCGTTTGGTGAACAGCCAGGGCTTAATCTCGACTTTACAAAGACTCTGGTTACTGCAAGAGTCATCGACTCCGACGGTGACACTCTGACCCATCAGATTCTTGGTCCACGTCACAGTGATCAAGCAGCTCCTTCCTCGGATACGGCACTGGTAGACGCAAGCGACGAGATTCTGAGCGTTTTTGCCGGAGTTCGAAGACGATGAGTCCGCGACTTGAACGCCGTTTTCACCGAAGCAAGAAGGAAAGTCCTTCATCTCTCTCTCTCTCTCTCTGAGGAATTTCAACGAACACTTGGCGGCCAGACTGCGTAAAGGTAGAGACTTTTTAACACAGACGAAGATAACTATGACAATGACGGAAGCTTTACGTTGAGAAGGAGAAACCCAGAAGGAAAAAAATGTTTTTTTTTTGTTTTACCTGGAGAGATCGGTGGATCAGTTCAAAGACGGAGAAACTGCAGAAGAATCCTCATTGATGGGTTATAAGTTTTAAGAGCTTAGTCGATTTGGATCCGGTGTATCCGAGGAAAGAGAATTTGATAAAGCCTGAGAGTGAGGGGGAGAGAGAGAGAGAGGTAGCAAATCGCCGAAGTAAAGGAAGGAGACGTGTGCGTTACTCTCGATAAAAACTCAAACATGGAGACAGATAGAGACAAAAAGGAGACTTCTTTCACTCTCAGAATTATTATTACCAATGGTTAATTTACCATGTTTAAAACTAGGTAGTTTAAAGAGAAGCTAACTGTGTTTCCAAAAAAGAAAAACCTAACTAGACTTGAGTCGGCATTTATTGAAAAATTGAATACCAAAAGTGAAGACTTAAAAAAAAAAAATTAAGACTTTTATTTTTGTATGAATTATTTTGTTAAGCAATTTGGGTTCACATATCTTTTTTTTTTTTTTTGACAAACGGGTTCACGTATCTTTCAAAGCTCATGGATTGTTTTTGACGATAATCGACCTATAATTGTAACTTTCGAAAGATTTGGCTTCTGTTTTGTCAAACATTTTGTTTTCAAGATCTATTCTCTTTGAATTTTTTTTAAACACTATTATCTCTTTGAATATTTAGTGAATGTATATATGGAATATGGATGTTCGAGTTCGAGATCCTCATGTTCAAAAAAAAAGTTCGAGATCCAACATCAAATTAATGTTTGAAATTATAGTCAAAGTTATAGACAAATGTGTAGTGTTTGCAGTTTGCAATGTTTTCTGACATGTTCAGACAGAATGCACGAACTTGCCTTATGTATAAGTTAAATCAACATGAAGATTTACATACAACAAAAAACCTCATTTTGAAAGATTTAAAAGTGGATTGCTCCAACAAGAAATCTCAAATATATTTTCAATTTTTACATATTATATTTTAATCCACAATTTTCATAAAAATTGATTATAAGCACCAAATTTTTATAATTAAATAATAAATACACAAAAATGTAAAACATAATATTTATAATTCATATATAGATATTTTAGTTTCACAATTTTTTATAAAAAAAATTAAGAGTGCATTAGTTAGATAAAGAGTTACCGAATGGTTAAACTACACACATATATATAATATTTCAATTTTAGATAATCTAAATTAAGTTGAACATATTTATGTATTTTATGTATCAGTAATAACATGTATATAAAAATATATTTGAATATTTGGTCAAAATATATTTATAAAGATTAAAATGATAAGAAAATTAATATTAGTAAGATTATATATAAATTACAAAACTAAAAAGACCAAAATTAAAAATAAATAATGTTCGGTGAACAAAAAGTAAAAATAAAAGTAAATAGTGTTTTGAGACTATAAATAATAGAATTTCAAATTTAAAGTTTTACTATTTAACTCTTCAAAATTCGAAGGTTCGAAAATCCATTGAAAAATCAAAAAATTCAAAATTTAAGAGTTTGAGAGCTTGTTGGATGTTGGAGATATACTTATAAAGTAAAAGAATAGAAAACATGTTAATTACTTTTAACAGATTACATTTTAATTATCCAAACCCCACAATGGTGGAATTGTGTATGCACAAAATATTTAAAAGGGTAAGTATATATTATAAGAAAATCCTTAAAACAAAATCTTATTAGGTCAAAACAAAATGCTTTAGTCTTCTTCGACCATCTCTTCTCTACGGATGTTTTTTTTTTCTTTCTTGCAATATAATTACTTCTGTTTTTTTATTTTTGTAAAAGAAATTACTTCTGTTTTGGAAACATGAAAGTTTGTATAGTAATACAAGACAATCAAGTCTCTTTTTTTTTTGAACTCTGACAATCAAGTCTTTGAACTCTGTTGATTAGTTTTCCCATGATCATTGTACCCCTTAAAATCCAACTACGTATTTAATAATTTGAGGATTGAAACGGGTCCATCGAATATTCAAAAATGCAAGCACGACTTCTTGTATTACCATATTCGATAATAGGTTGGTGGTTAGGTTCTAATTTGGCGATTTTACATATGACTTAAGACGTACGCATCAGCTCTTTTTTTTAGTGTTTTGATCTTCTGTATTACGTACATAAATGGTATCCATAGGAAGGTTCTGTTAGTAGTAATATCTATGGATCATGATGGTCCAGAATGTTGTGCTTTTGTTCGACCAAATATTATGCGTCGACCATAAGAGTTATCGTTACACGAAAATAAGGAAAATATTCGAGGCAATTTCTATATTGCCAGCTTCATCATCATCATTACAACCATTCTCTCTCTCTCTCTCTCTCTCTCTCTCTCTCTCTCTCTCTCTCTCTCTCTCTCTCTCTCTCTCTCTCTCTCTCTCTCTCTCTCTCTCTCTCTCTCTCTCTCTCTCTCTCTCTCTCTCTCTCTCTCTCTCTCTCTCTCTCTCTCTCTCTCTCTCTCTCTCTCTCTCTAAATCGAGTCTCTTTTCCCCTCTCTAGCTGTTTTTGTTAATATTCTAATAAAAAGCAATGGTGTTTGGTTGGATCCGGACTCTGAAGATTGTATGGTGAATAATTTAATACAGTATTTTCGATTTTGAATATTGTGTTTTAATTACAAAAACTCCAAAACTATATTGTTTGTCTGAATTGACATGTCTCTGGCGATAGATCCAAATCCATTAATTTTGAAAATGAAGAAATAAAAAATATATTATAAAAGGGAGAATACATAATTTTGGTGCTTATTATTGATTTTTCGCCATGGAAAATATTTATCAAAATGTCTAATAAAGTAATAACTAATAAGTTAAGAATCTTTTGAGGAAAATAATTTAGTTTGCATACGTATATACGTATGGAAGGAAATGGTGGTATTCACGTGTACTTGTCCATGAATAGTTGTCATGCGTTACAACCCAATTTTGGGCCCATCATTTTTGGACTTTAGGGGCCTTTTTCTTGAATACCGTTGTTCTTTATTCCTTTTACATGTTGATGTAGGTGCGCATGAATAACAGTAAAATAAAAGTGTATCATTTAAAATTTGAAAATATTTGTAGGTGATTGAAACAAAACAACAAAGCAATTATACCATTTATGAAAGACCATATGTAGCCAGGCGTCAATTTATTTAGGAACATGATAACTTGGTGATTTAAAAATATTATTTTCATAAAAGGGTGTATATATAATAATATATACTACTAACATATCTTTAATAAGAAAATCTACCAACAAAAATCCATAGCTAAATTTTTTACGAGTCTATGATAATTTAATACTAATGATTAGTGATTGCTAATGAACGTAGTTTCGGTGATGCATAAGATGTAGGCACATGAGTTCATGGTGGTTTCCGTAAAAACCTAGACAACCCAATCTTGACATATGATATACCACGTAAAATTTGCATCTTTGGTAAAATACATGTGCGTAATTTTGTTGTCAGCAACGCTTTTGAACAGATCGACCGACATTAACGTGAACTTTAAGGTCCCATTTTTGTAGTAAAGTAGTACTATATTGTTATAGGGATCTGATTTTCTTGTGATTTCATTTGCTTTATTGATTTATAGATTTTGCCATCCACCTCTCATCCCACCCACTTTGCGTGCAAACGCCGTTTCTTCGGGATAACAGGGCATGTTTATTTTGTTCATTAGTTTTTATTTCCCTAATCTATTGTTAATTTTAATACGAAAGAGCCGTTAATATATCGGAGAAGCATTTTCTGAATAAGATAAAAAGTCTCGGACGATGTCATATATGTTATTGACCACTACTTCAGAGCTTCCTGATTTACAAAAAAAAAAAACTGTATCAGGAAAGCTTTGTGGGTTCAGACCACTGCTGCGCATTGATCCTTTATTACCAACATTCTCTTATCATTTTTTCTTTCTTAACAGACTGACAAATCGATCTGATTTGATAACATGGGAAGCATATAGCTTCTAGAATATATGTGGACCGATAAATGGCCTACATCGAGTTATTCGATTTTACTATGAAGATTAATTTTCATTAACGAGTAAGACAAATATACATGATTTAGTTTAGTGGTTTATCCTAATATGCTATCTACCAGATCGAAACGTGCATGATGCATATGTTGACCAAAAAGAATCCAATTAATTAATGACTAGTAATCTTAAGTTTATCCAATACAAAAAGTTATCGTTTTACAAGCTTATTGTGGTGATTCGTAGGATTTAGTATTTACTCACATGTTTACCTACGAAAGGCTCACTGCTTAATTGTACGTTTGTAACATATATGCATCGATCGTTCTTTCTTGTTTTCCATACTTGGTCATGCAGATCAGGCCAAAAGAAAAAAATTGTAGTCAAAAGAGATTTACTTTGTGTCGACAGTAGTCCAGTGTATTATCTCCTAAAAGTGCGTAACTGTTAAATCATCCCTCTTATCTCACCCTAATTGTTCTATGTTCAATGTATTGTCAATAAATACAATTCCTCCAAATCCAGAAATAAGGATCCGTTTTTTTTTCTCTGGCTGCTACAACAATATTTTTCCAGTTAATTAATGATAGGTTTTGTCCGAATTGTCTTTTGCTTGGTGTGATATAGTTTGGTGCTGAGAAAAACCTTCGTGCGAAGGACCACACGCATGCATCTATCCACAATGTCGACAAAACAACATATATGTCACAAAATGTTATCTCTTTAATTGATTCTTTGGTTTACCGTTGGAGATGTCCAATATATGAATCGTCTGTCACAAATATATTGAAGGTGCCGGTTACTTAACTCCAATATAGGAACTTAGCTCATTGTATAACAAATGCAACGCTTTTAGGCCCATATTTTATCATCAATATCCCAGGCCCCATTTATATAAAATAAGTTGGTTCACTATAAATCGAAGAAGGAAATCTCTCATTTGAGAAGGGATCCACATTTTATTCAAAGGACTTGCTAGCTCTCGTTAGTACTATTTGCATCATGTGCTATATTAATTGTCTTTTATGCAATGGCTTTGTTGATGCTGATATTGGAGGTCCTTGAAGATTGAAGTATATGAGATTACATATGATATCGTATATTTGAGTTCAGTCTTTACCATTTTAATATTTAATGTAACCGTGACTATTAATATAAACCATAATTGGTATAAGAAACAAGCAGGGTTGGTGGTGTGATTACTTTTAGGATTTCACAATTTTTGACTAGTATTTCCGTACAAAGACAACCACAACAAAGCCCCAACAAATATAAATTAATGATTTTTGTATTATCAAAATAAATAAGTTGTTTAATTTATCGTTAGCTGTAAAGTCTAAAGTGTCTTTTTCATCTCGATGCTTATCTTAATCATATCGACTTTATCATTTACGACAAAGTTTAGCATCGAAAAGAATGAAATTTATGTAAAACAATTTACAGAAATATTTCGTAGTAGTTGGACAGCGTGGTAATCGACGTGATTCACACTATCGCATATCATTATAAGGTAATCGTAACTATATCTAAACAAAAACTTTATAAGATGTTTATTTTAATATTTTAGATGGGATAATGGATTGGACGGTACTTGCTATATGTTTAAACCTCATATAAGAAAGTTAGCTGATATAGTTTACAAAATTCAGTTTGCAACTCAAATTTTCTAAATAAATGCATCTATCGTTTTGTGTCTAAAATAAGATAAATTTTAGAGCTGTTTTCATATTTTTGAAAATTTGTGTAGCAAACTAAAGTTTGTTATGAAAAATTGTGTAGCAAACTGAAATTTGTAAACTGACCATTATTGTTATATGATTTGGCATATACATTATCACAAATGAAGTTTTTTCATATGAACATATTATTGTTATTTTATTTTAAAAACTGACATTCCACGAATGCTAATGTTAAAGTTTTACAAGTCAAGTGCGATACAATCATCCTATAATTTTGGAAGCCTACCAATCAAGCATACAACCATTTCATATATTGATTTGGATAACTTAATAAGACAACTTTTACCAAGGAAAAACTTAGTAGGACAACGTTAATCATCCATCTTTTTGCCAAAGAATAAATTTAATTTACTTTCAAATTTGTGC
This sequence comes from Raphanus raphanistrum subsp. raphanistrum, assembly GCA_019706035.1. NCBI lineage: Eukaryota > Viridiplantae > Streptophyta > Magnoliopsida > Brassicales > Brassicaceae > Raphanus > Raphanus raphanistrum. Next base: position 21,126,536 of record CM033983.1, read on the forward strand.
TAGCATTTTTACTTAATTTTGTATCAGTTAAGTTTTATCCATATTTTGGGAAAACACTATATCAAAATTTCAATTGTCAGTCTTTTAAAAACTCTTGGATCATCTTCAATTTTCATTTTTAAAAATAAAAAAATAAAAAAAAAAAATATATATATATATATATATATATATATGGTGATTAGTTGTAACAATAATGATTTATAGACATCCAAATTTAAATTTAGAAATGTATACTAAATTTTGACCAGCACTTTAAAAATACTGGATAACATTTTAGTTAAAAATTTTAATTTAAAAGTTACTAATATTTTTTTGTCTAAATTTTTTTTTTTTTGAATTTTGACATCTATAACTGAGAATAATTTATTTTAACGTCTCAGAATGGTGTGCATTCATGTTTTAGATTCATGTTGGTTAGGGTTATTAAATTTTCAAATTATTAGGTTTGGGATGTTAAGACCAGTTAGGAACCACCAGATCAGATGACTCAGCTAATTTTGGGTTCGAGTCAGGTTTTTATTTTTTCATGAAACATGAAATCAACCAAATTAGAATAGTTTGGGTCTAATTCAGGTTTAAAACCAAAATCTCAAAAATCGCACAAAACTTAAATTAAACCCGTAAAACTAAAAGAATCAGACAATTCATGTAATTTCATAAAACCGAAGTCAACCAAATTAGAATAGTTTAGATTTAATTTTGGTTTAAAGCCAAAATCTTGAAAAAATCACACAAAACCTGAGTTAAACCGTAAAACTAAAAAATCAAATAATTCATGCAATTTGAAGCTGTGGATAATTTATTTATAAAGTATATTATATATATAATTAATATTTTATTATGTTTTAAATATTCGGATATTCTTTTGCCTTTCGATTTGGTTTTAGTTTTCTGGATTTAGAAAAATAAGACAATTTATGTAATTCAGGGTTTTGGATATTTATAATTTGGTGATTATAATAGATTTTCAAAAGCTATACTATAAATTGATATTCTCTTCTTTTGAAAAATGTCTTTTGACATTTTTCATACAAATTATAGTCCATTTATGATTTGAATTATAACATTTGTTTAACCAATGGTCTTTGAAATTAATAAAACTATTTATAAAATTAAAGTATCTTGTAATTAGTATTAAAATTAAAATAAGTATAAATTTTATTGAATTCTAAATTAATATTTTTTTATAAAAAGTATCAAAATGATATTGTTTGCAAAACATAATAGTAAAAAACTAAAATATTTATCTCATAGATCTTCTTTGACATAAAGATGGGTATCTTAGGAAAATATGTATTTTAAAGTAAAGATGGGTAGATATCTTAAGAAAATGTAGTTCAACCTAACATTTTTTATTGAGAAAAAAAGAAAGAGAGAGATGAAGCATTTGTTTACCTGTTTGGAATTTGGACCACGCTCTCTGCGTCTTGCAACTGCCTTTGCCTACAGCTTTCATGAGATAGTTATGTTTATATGAGTGTTCCAAAAAGAAAAAAAGTTATGTTTATATGTAAGAACAACTGAAGGAAAAGTGTACAAATAAAGCAAAAAAAAAAGAGGAAAGAAAAAGAATCTGATTTTCTTTTGTCTTCCGATTCCAACAAAGCTCAAACGAACCACCTCTCTCCTCATTTACACGAGTTTAATGTTTATTTGATTAACTTATTATGTTAGAGGTACAGAGATGATACCAATGAAAAGGCTACACGAAAAAAGAACACACACAAAACCAACCAAATAAAAAACATTACTATACATATATCTTTCTTTTTCTAAGGTTTTCTTTATATTTTCCATTTATGTATTGCTCTTTTTGATTCTCTACTTGAGGAAATGATGAACATCATCAGCCATCTTGAAGCAGACTGCTCTGAGTTTGTTGAAGTTGATCCTTCTGGAAGATATGGAAGAGTAAATCTATCTCTCTTTGTCATCTCTAAATCTCAATAAATAAATTTATCTTTCTTGTTTTTTTTTTCTTTTTTTTTGCCAACTGTGTTCTTGTTATTGCAGTACAATGAAGTTCTTGGTAAAGGATCTTCAAAGACCGTGTAAGAATCCAATCTCTTTCAATCTTAAAATCTTGTTCCTATTTTACACAATACAGGGAAAGTAATCCACTTGGCTTAACCACTTTAGTTTCTGCATAAACCAAAAGGCATCTTGATCATAGATATAAATAAAAAGAAACTGGCTGTAATGATTCTGAAATAGACAAATTATTTTTGTGGTTCTGTTTATTTTGATTTGCAGTTACAGAGGATTTGATGAGTATGAAGGTATAGAAGTAGCATGGAACCAAGTAAAGCTCTATGATTTCTTGCAGAGTCCTCAGGAACTGGAGAGGCTCTACTGTGAGATACATCTCCTCAAAACACTAAAACACAAGAGCATCATGAAGTTCTACACTTCCTGGGTCGATACCGATAATCGAAAAATTAACTTCATCACTGAAATGTTCACTTCTGGTACCCTAAGACAGTAAGTGATGTTCTCTTAATTACTAAATCATAAACATCTACCATGAAAAGAAGTTGTTACTGGTTATTTGGTGAATATACAGGTATAGGCTAAAGCACAAGAGAGTAAACATAAGAGCAGTGAAGCATTGGTGTAGACAGATCTTAAGAGGCTTAGACTATCTTCATACCCATGACCCTCCTGTGATCCACAGAGATCTCAAGTGTGACAACATTTTCGTTAATGGGAACCAAGGAGAAGTAAAGATTGGAGATCTTGGTCTTGCTGCTATGTTACAAAACTCTCACGCTGCTCATTGTGTTGGTATGCAATATGTTCTCTGCTTTTAATTTGCTGAGTTCATAATTAGATTGTTGATGCTGAAAGTTTTGCCCTCTTAGGGACACCAGAGTTCATGGCTCCTGAAGTCTATGAAGAAGAATACAACGAACTAGTCGATATTTACTCGTTTGGAATGTGCGTTTTGGAAATGGTAACGTTTGATTACCCTTACAGTGAGTGTACTCACCCTGCTCAGATCTACAAGAGAGTTATATCGGTGAGAATCATCAGGCTTCTTCTATTACAAGCTTTTGTTTTGAGTTTTGTGAGTGTTAAACTCTGTTTCTCAGGGCAAGAAACCATACTCATTAGACGAGGTGAAGGACAGAGAGGTTAGAGGCTTTATAGAGAAGTGCTTGGCCAGTGCATCCCTCAGACTCTCAGCTCGTGAACTACTAGACGACCAGTTTCTTTGTATAGACAACCACAATGATCAAAACCAATGGGTTTATTACAATGGAGATGAGATTGTTGAGTCACACGGAATAGAGATCTTTGAGTTTCAAAACGATGATGATCATGAAGAAACAGAAGAGTATGATAACAAGTTTGACAATGTCCACATAAGCATTAAAGGTAAGAGAAGAGACAATGGTGATGGACTGTTCCTGAGACTCAGAATCGCCGAGAAGGAAGGTTTGTGACCAGACAACCTTTGTTAGGTTCTAGAAGAAGCTCCATGTGTTCAGACCATAATAACAAGTTTCCTCTTATATGCAGGGCTTGTGAGGAACATATACTTCCCGTTTGACATAGACAGCGACACAGCAATTAGCGTTGCAAGGGAGATGGTGGAAGAGCTGGAGATGGACGACCGCGATGTGACAAAGATAGCCAACATGATCGATGGAGAGATTTCTTCTCTGGTTCCTGATTGGAGATCAGGCCTAGGGGTTGAGAGCAGCTTTTGCAGCTGCGCCTCGAACCGCTCAGACATAGACTTCGACGTGAGACAGTGTTGTAGAAACATGTGTGGAGAGAAGCATGGACGGTTTGAGGAGATCACTTTGGGAGTAAACAACTCTGACGAAGAAGAGTTGTTTTCTTGTATGTCAAGTAACTAACTACAACATACATGTATGTTGTTAATAACGAGCTTTGGGAAAAGCTTTACTCCCATGGAAAAATGACATTTTCGCTGTCTTTTGTTAATATGTGTAGAATTATTTGCAGTAATGTTGACAAACCAAAAATATCACAGTAGTTATTTAACTATAGCTCATTAAACCCGTGATGGTCTTAAACTCAATTTCTGATTCTCAGTTTTGAAAAAGAAAAAAAGACATTTTTGATTTATCATTAAAAATTATAATATTTGTTGAAGTTCATTTAGTTTAGTGGTTTTGTTAATAGTTCACTATAATATTAATACACCAAAAATTTAAGATTTAAATCTCAGAAAATATGATGTATCAATTATGCACAGCTAATATAAAAAAAATACAAAATGTCATAGAATTATTAGATATTAATCTGGGACCTTGTAGTTGAGTTGTAAGAAAAAAGATTTAGGATGCCAACATATTTTAAATTTGATACCACCTTTTACATGAAACTAAATCATATTGTTCATAAACATTTATATCTACTATCCATTTATATACCCAAATCCGAAAATAATTTATCTGTAAAATGCACATCTTTTTAAAAAAATTCATGTTAATAAAAATATTTATTAGACTTTAATCTTCTACAATATTTCGCGTAGTGCATATAGAACATATCGACATGAATTCTTGTAAGACATAGAATTATTGATTGTTGATCATAGAGTAGTTCTCATTAATTTGATAATTAAATATTAAATTAGTGTTGGAAACATATTATTTCGCGAATCAAGAATACTTACTACTCCTTTCATTTCTGAATAAGTATTATTTTAACACTTTTTATACAGATTAAAAAATAACGGAAATATATGTAAGTTGTTATCCCTGTTCAAAAATGCGGTCGCCTAGCCGCCTAGGCGGCCGCCTAAGCGCTATTTGGTGGATGACCGCGGCGAGTTGGGCCAAATCGGTGAATCCAGGCGTTGACCCGCGTTTGACCGCCTAATTCCCATGTTGACCGCCTAATTCCCGTCTAATCCAGCGTTGACCGCCTAAGTTTTTTTTTTTTCTTAAAGCTGAAATACGATTGATTATTTTTACTCATTATTGACAGATTTGTATAATTATTGATTACTAAATAGTTACAATTAGTTATCTTTTTTTTTTTTGAAACACCAGTTACAATTAGTTATCTAACCCAAAACAAACACACATATACTACATTAGGGATTTTCTCGTATCAAACACGCCCAAATCTAAATGTTCGATAAATTTAAAGGAGATCGTTTCAAAAAATTATCTAAAAAGTTATAATTATGTATAAGAACTTGTGTCATCATGTTTAAAATTAACTAAACATATTATAAATATATTAAATTGTATTTAAAACTAGGCTCCGCGTAATCTCCGAGTACTCCCCGATTTTTCGGTAACTCGCTAGGCCCGGACTCGCCGCCCGACTAGCGCCTAGCATAATTTCGAACAGGGGTTGTTATTGATTATATCTCTTTGACCAATAATATTTGAGATAAATAAAATTATTTATAAAATCAATATAATTTATAATTAATTTTTAACTGAAAAATATAATTTTGTTAGAATTGTAAAATGATATTTTTGTGTAAGAAGAACATGTGACACTTACTATAAACAGAGGGAGTACCACCAATAACAAAGGCTATATAACCTTCTTAAAATTAGGGGTGGGCAAAAAACCCAAACCGAACCGAACCGAACCAACCAAACCGAAGTTAAACCGAACCAAACCAAACCGTGCTCTTTATGTAACCCAATTGGTTCATGTTTTACTCAACCCGAACGGTTTGGTTTGGTTTGGGTTTAAACCGAACCAAACCGAACCAAACCGATAATCCAATATATATATATATATAGTAAAAATATATATGATATATATATATATATATATATATATATATATATATATGTATTAACATATTGTAAATTTTAGTTAAAGTTTCATTTTTCATTTTTTCATAACTTCCATATCTTTAATAAAAAATACGATTCAAATAATACTATTATATATAAAATCATGTAGCATAAGTTTTTATATTCTCACTCTATGAGTTGATTATTTTTTTAATAAAAGTATAAAACTGATGCCTTCATATTTTATACCAACCCGAACTACACCGAACCAAACTAGACCATAATAATGTAAACCAAACTAAATCTAAACCAAACAGAACTGAACCGAACCGAATTAAACCCAAACCGAACCCAAACCAAAGCTATTTTGGTTTTAATTGGTTTGAGTTTTATAAAATCCAAATTACCCAAACCAAACCGAACCCAAACCAAACCCGAAACTAAACCGAAATGCCCACCCCTACTTAAAATTTGGTGAGGAATTGATAAAAAAAACAAATCTGATAGTAGTATAAAATTAGGTGAAGACAGCATATATTAGTGTTTAGGCCCAAAGGACTTATAGCTAAAGAAACTGGCCCATCGATCAGTAAACCAGTAAGAAAAGAAACCCTAAAAACGTGAAAGTGAGAGCCATATATAACCATCTAGGGTTTTCAACTGCTTCTTCTCTTTCTTCAAAAGGCTGCAGAACTCGTCGATTTTCACAACCGGAGAGGCTCAGTCTGATCTCTGAGGAATCGAAGCAGCCATGGCGGAGAAAGCAGTCACAATCAGGACCAGGAAGTTCATGACCAACAGGCTTCTCTCCAGGAAGCAGTTTGTGAGTTTCAATCCTTCCTCTGTCACTAAGAAATGATGATAAGGAGATAGAGAATCTTAGGTTCAGCAGATTCATAGGAGGATCTGTCTTAGGAAGTAGGGTCTTATTCACTGATTAGTGACGGTGGCTTGTGAATATGTTGTAGGTTATTGATGTTCTTCACCCAGGAAGAGCTAATGTCTCAAAGGTATGATGATCTTTTACGATCATTGTCGTGTCTATTACCTATCTGGTGTAAGATTCTGATTGTTTGGATTGAAATGTTTTTTTTTTGAAGGCTGAGCTCAAGGAGAAGTTGGCAAGGATGTACGAGGTTAAGGACCCCAATGCAATCTTTGTTTTCAAATTCAGAACCCACTTTGGAGGTGGTAAATCTTCTGGGTTCGGTTTGATCTACGACAATGTCGAGAGTGCCAAGAAGTTCGAGCCCAAGTACAGGCTGATCAGGGTAATGTCCTTTTTATAGTTTAGTGTTGTTTAGTCTCTTTAATGTCTGTGCTAAAATGTTTCCTTTTGTGTTTGATAGAATGGACTTGACACCAAGATTGAGAAATCAAGGAAACAGATTAAGGAGAGGAAGAACAGGGCCAAGAAAATCCGTGGTGTTAAGAAGGTGAGAGACCAAACCTAACTCTAACCTCCATTTGCATTTGTTTGTGTTTTTGCTTCTTTTTTTTTAATTAAATGGTTGTCGTGTGTGTAGACCAAGGCTGGTGACCCAAAGAAGAAGTGAGGAGTTGTTGAAGAGCGCAGGATCGTTATGGGTTTTGTTCTGCATCATCCCTTATTTATGGTCATCTTTGCTTCTCATTGTCACACTCGTTCTTGTTTCTTCGTTTGGATTATGCTTTGAGCGTTAGAGAACCATATGCTAAGATTTTGTTGAATACATTTTATTTTAAACATCTTTTCTCTTTGAAATCCTTTGGCAACGACGCCAGTCTGATTTGGGCCATAGGAGCGTGCAGTAATATTTGTTTACATCGGATAAATGTTGATGTTAAGTTCCATTGCGTTTTTCCGACTTCATTTTCAACATAGAGCTGAATTCCAGCTAAATATATACGATCTTACTAGATGAAAGTACTAAATAATTCTTCTAACTTTAATTGTCACCAGCTCGAATGTTACTACGTGTTGGACCAGCTAGCTTATGATTTAAGGTGACACCATTGTTGTGAGCCTGCAACAGTTATGATTTAGCATCTTCACAGAAGAATTTTGAATCTCATGATGTAGTATGACTTAGTTTAGTGTCAGTCTAAGGACAAGTAAGTGCTTCTGCTTCAAACGGGTTTCTTTTTTGGTCAAAGCTTCAAACGGGTTTGAAATACAGTAGGTACTTGAAAGCAAAGAAGCAACTTCTGCTTTGTAACAGTTGTATCATGTATCGCCGAAAGAGTGAAATAAAATACTTGAAAATTTATCATTGCTTTTCTTTCATGATTGAGTTACCTCGTCATGGTAAGGCATTTGTTGCTAGAGACATATTTTTTTTTTGTTATAATAAAACATTTGTTGCTGGAAACATATTTTATCCTCTTCTCTCTGTATATTTGTACACAATTATCCATTTCGCTTGATTAAGGAGAATCCAAGGCTAATTTTGCTTGATTAAGGAGAATCCAAGGCTAATTAGCTTTTTATTTTAAAGTGCTGTCTATTTTGATATAATAAGCTATAACTTTGTATCTTCTTACATTTTAAGATTCATTTTCATATATATATATATATATATATATATGTTAACAATTATATAAGAATGTATATATATGAAATGTGCACGAAAAAAATCTGAACACGTAAAAGATATGTAAAAAAAAAAGACGTAAACATGGATGGATGAAAAAAGTGAAAAAATATTTAAATAAAAGTCTCTGACACAAAAGTTGTCTTCTGTTTGTAGTTGAGGAAGCTTAGAAAAAAAAATTCTTGTGGATGAATCTTGTTTAAAGAGACTGAAGGTTATAATTCTGCTTAACTAAGCTTTTAATAATTTTTTCCCCTAATCATTATGACTAGATAGGTGGACATGAATACAAAAAATATGGAAAGCAAAAATATTGACTTATACTGAGTTCACATTTTAATTTGCTTTTCATGTTTTTGTAGGAAAGTCAGATGTCTTTGTAGCGGTTAGTTTTTATTTATTTATTTTAAGTTCTTATTGTTACTCATCTTATCAAATGTTTTTATTTGTTTTCCCTTAAAATTTAATATATATATATATATATATATATAAATTATAATTTCACAATAGATTGTAATTTGTTTTCTACATTTTAAAATCCACTTCCATATTATATATTTTATATATTTTAAAAAGATTATATAAAATGCGTAGACATAGAAAATATGGATACAAAAATGTGTTTATGTACAAAAAATACATGAATAGAAAAAATAAAAAAAATGTCCACATCGGAGTTCGGATCTGCTGGTCGATATGCCGTTCTTTCCACAACGGAACTCGGACCTGCTTGCCGTCGCATCGTTCCCTCCAGACCAGAGCTCTCATATTTGTTCGTTATCTCTTCTGTCCATAAAAACTCAGATATTTGATTCAATTGAAAAATTACAACATAAACAATTAACACAAGAAAAATATAAAAAGTTAGGGATTTCGACAATTTTTGAAAGTCGAAAAGATTGAGGAATTCAAAATACAAACCTCCGATGTCGCTATGCGGTGAAGAAAGAATTAAGGTTAGTAAATGAAAGAATAAATTTGAGAAAGTAGATCTGATTTTCAAAAAGTGAAGTGGGAGAGAAAATATAAGTTGTTTTCTCAAAACTCAAAAGAAAAAGAGAATTGGTTTATCGATTTTTTTTTACTATGACGAAAGTGACATGTTAATTAAAAGTAACTGTAGTTAAGATATGATGTAGTTAGTTCGAAGGTATGTAAGACATTGGATAAGGAAAAAGTGTTGTTCCAGTAAGAAGTGTAGTTATGATGTCTCTTTGTGCAATTCCAAAAACAGAAAGTCCATAAAATAAAATATTAGTGATGGACCTAACTCATACCCAAAAGCTAACTCAAGAGTGGAGGATTGCCCATACACATATATATTGCCCAAGGAAACACATCTTTAACGATGTGGGACATTTAATAGCCCCTCTCGAGATGTGGGTGAAAAACGGTCTATTGGAAACAGCCCAAGCTCAACATCTCGGAAATACCACTACAAGATGGGCCATTTTTACAGGCTACATAGATAGATAACTGTTTATATGAGAAATCATCTGCTGGGCTTAACCTGGCTCTGATACCATATTAGTGATGAACCTAACTCACACTCAAAAGCTAGATCAAGAGTGGAAGATTGCCAATACACGTATATATTGCCCAAGTAAACACATCTTTAACTATGTGGGACATTTAATATAAAAATTTCTTATTTCATAGGATTCTTCTTATCTCTATACTATTTTATTTGTCACGATATCTCTATACTATTTTATTAAGCGTAAATTTGGTCATGTATTAAATAAGTTAGGATTGTTGACCCCAAAATGTTTATAATCTGATAGAAAATGACGCAACTTCATTCCCTATTCTTCTATAATTTTCCTTTTGTTTTGTAGACTCGGAAGATTAGTTGGTATACATTATGTTCGGTACGAAAAAAAAAGTTGTGTTAAATATTTTGATAAAAATGTTGTTAACAAAAAATTAAATATTTGGTTAGGCACTTTCTTTATAACTCCATTATCTATTCTAAAAGGGATGCAAAAAAAGAAAAGATTGGAAGATTAGGGAAAGAATTGAAGACGTATACGCGAGAATGTATATCCTTGAGATCCTGATATTTGATTTTATTTGATTGCGTAAATATTTGATCACTGAAGGACCAAAAACAGTCTTGCTCCTTTATTTGTTTAGTGAAACGTGTTCTTATAAATTTCTAGGAAAGTTATTTTCCACTATCCTTTTTTTTGAAACACGTTATTTTCCACTATCCATATTTGACATATTCCATGGTAACGTATATCAGTTTCTTTTACCAAAAAAAAACATATAACGATATCTTTAAATTGTAGTTCGATTATTATCTGCCCGGAAAAGAGGAAATCAAATCACCTACTAGAAAAGTTAAAAACTATTTACTTTTAATATTTATTAAAAGACCATCGATGCGTTTCCATGTGAAAGTCAACAAAGACGGGTGAGAATCAATTCATTTTTATATTCCGTTATTCGTTTAACTAACTCACATGTCTCATATTGTTGACGTCTTGCATCATCACTCGTTCAATAATTGAAAGCATATGTAGTTTATAAGCTCGCATGTTAAGTAACGCCATTACTAATATTTAATTACACGTATTTTATCAAGAGAATTGTCCTTCTCCCCATATACAAATTTGGCAGTGATCATGCTTGTGAGTTTACAATATTTCTGTTGAGGTATCCACTCTTAGCATCCCCTATTATTTAAGTGTCACATTTTATGTCCTTATATAAATACATCATATATTAGCACCCAAGGAGTCTTTATCTATTTGTGGCCAAACAAAGAGTAAAGTGCTAGTCTAAAAAAACCTAATGAAAACCAAGCTGAACCCGATCGATGCTGAACATGTACGGAATCACGGCTAATTATGTTGAAGATACATTGTATGGAAGATGAATCTTATCAATGGAAATGCTAACGTGCACATGCGTCTTCATCCTAATTCGTGTATTTGAGTCATCTGACTTATCCCCGGTTCTATTATTGTCCCATTTTGCAGCTCTTTTTTTTTGTTTAAAAAAAAACAACCCAACTATTCACATAGTAGATAGAACTTATAAGCTATAGTATTAAACGTAATATTTGATGCGTTTAATTTGTCACTGGTGAATGTTAACAAAAGTAGATCAATCAGTGGGAAGGTTTGCAATGAATTATAAACTCGACAAAAATGTGTAAAATGAGTTTTTCTTTAATCATTTGTCCTTTTTTTTTTGTCCCCAATCTTTGTAATCTTATGGAAACAAGGAGATATAATGGGTGGATTAATCTGAGGGGTTATGTGTATCTAATCTTGTAATTAAGGAAACGTTTGTTTTAAACTAACCCAACTTTTTTGTTTTGGTTTTGTTTCCTTGCAAGCAGATTCACTTTCCAAATCATCATCTCTATCACACACACGCTTTATTTTTTTTTGATCATTCTCTATCCTCCCCCAACCCCAAACCTTGTCTTCTGATTGTTTTGTCTATAAAAGCACGTCAGTTGGTTCTCTTCTTCGTCAACCTTCACCCACCACACAAACACAATCGCCTCTTGTAGAATTCTCCTCCCCAGATAAAAAAAAAAATCAAAGCCCTCAAATTGTCATCGATCAGTCAATGGAAGAAGCTAAAGGTATTATTCATTCTCTCTCTCTCTCTCTCTCTCTCTCTCTACTCCTCCTTGCATTATGCTCTCGGTTTAACGGTTTCGTGGATCGATCTAGATCGGAATATTAAATTTTTCGTGTTGCGCAAGATTTTGCTACTGTTTAGATTTGGATTTATACAAAACGGAAGCGATCGTCTTTGATGTTCAAATCTCTCCTGAGATTTTGGATTCTTTTCAAAAAAAAAAAAAAAGAAAAAGAAAAAAGCTGATTCATCATCGTTGAATTGGATTTGATCTTCCCAGATTTAGATAGGGAATCTACGAATCACGATTTTGGTCTATAACTTTCACATGCAGTAGGATGTTGTCACTAGTTTGTGTCATCTTTGCTGGAAGCGATGTATAACTTGTATTGTTACAAGTTATGTTTGTCTCTCTGTAACTGACTAACTAAGCTTGAGCTGCTGGTTGATCAATTGTGAGTAAGCATGTGCTGTTCTTGATCTACGTAGAATGCAGAGCCGTGCGGATTTGTATTTTTCTTACTTTTTTGCTTTGCTTTGCTCTGTGGTGGTATTTCTGTGTTTGGAAGATCTGATTGATGAATTTTTGTGTAGTGGAAGCAAAAGACGGAACCATCTCCGTTGCTACTGCATTCGCCGGTCACCAGCAAGGTATTGCACACTTTCATTCCATTGCTTAAATCAATCACATATCCCTCTCGGTTGTTCACATTCTTAGTTAGTTGAATATGTGTGTTTATGTTTGTCTTTTTGATCAGCTGTGCAAGACAGTGACCACAAGTTCCTAACCCAAGCTGTTGAAGAAGCTTACAAGGGTGTTGACTGTGGTGATGGTGGCCCTTTTGGTGCTGTTATTGTCCACAATAACGAGGTCGTCGCTAGCTGCCACAACATGGTTCTCAAGTACACTGACCCTACTGCACATGCCGAAGTCACTGCCATTCGAGAGGTACAAATATTCCCATGGATTCATAGACTTAATTTGTTGCTTTGTTTCTAACACTGATATGAAAATTCATTGCAGGCATGCAAGAAACTTAACAAAATCGAGCTCTCAGAATGCGAGATTTACGCATCCTGTGAGCCTTGTCCCATGTGCTTCGGAGCCATCCATCTCTCCAGACTCAAGGTAAAAAAAATATAGGAAACATCTTTTCTTTATCTCTTTCCATTATCTAACTGATGAGTGAGTACACTCTGGTGAGCAGAGATTGGTATATGGAGCGAAAGCTGAAGCAGCCATAGCAATCGGGTTTGATGACTTCATAGCTGATGCTCTGAGAGGAACCGGTGTTTACCAGAAATCTAACCTGGTGATCAAGAAAGCCGACGGGAACGGAGCTGTGATTGCTGAACAAGTGTTCCAGAACACTAAGGAGAAGTTCCGTTTATACTGAGAGACTTCTTCTCCTCCTTCATATCACATCCTTCTTCTTCTCCTTATTCATTCATGATGGCCAATCAGAAGAAGAAGAAATGCACTTTGCTTTTAACCAAATAAATCTCTGTTTTCGAATTGTTAATTTCAAAAAAAAAAGAAAAAAAAATTATCAATTTCAGTTGAGTTTAATTGTTTTTCTTTTCTCCATTTGAATTGAGCTGGTAAATACATCATTCTTGTTCAGAAATATTTACACTTTTTTTATCAAATCGAATTTTTTACTTTCTGTTATATACATTTCATCGTTGAATAAACATATGAAGACGAAAAAAAAAAAAACATATGAAGACGTTTTGCGAACGCTTATATACAGAATGGCGTTTCTGTGAGCTGCGTTTGACTTTTGACTTTTCAGACATGAACTAAACTGCAACAACCAAAAAAAAATCCATGTGAACGAGTCTGGGACCACTTACTTATGCCTGCAATGCAAACGCCCAAGGTCATAATAATAATTCGCAAATACCTAAACTACCCTTGCTAGTGCCGTAGAGTATCAAATCCTTGGTGAACCCAATTCCATCTGGATCTGGATCCGGTTCCTTTCCCTTCCTGTCCTGATTCCATCTGATTGATCTCAGCTCCTACAACGATCCCAAACTTCCACTCTGTGTTTCTCTCTGCTCAGTGTTTGTGGTTTCATCTGAGATGCCATCGGACGAGCGTGACGCTGTTTTCTCTCTAGAATCGCCTGAGCTGGAGGAAGACGGCAGCGCCGGCGCCGGCGGCGTAGGAGGAGGCGAAGGAGAGACTGATTCCGACGAAGAAGCCGTCATGCCTGCCGAGACAAACGTCCCCGACGAAGAAGACGACGATCACGAATACGAAGATCCGAACTCTCCGTTGGTCTCCGCCACCGTGACCGTCGCTCTCCCCGCCGGATCCGCCGTACCAGTCGCCGCCATCCCCGTCGATTCCGACCCCAAATGGCACCGTACGACGACGGAGATCGTCCGTCCGAGACCACCACCGCCGACGCCGATCGACGACTCGAGGCGTACTTTTCCAGAGGCTGTGGACCGACGAGGACGAGATAGAGCTCCTCCGAGGGTTCCTCGACTACATCGCGAGCCACAGCGGCGGCGGCGGCTCGCATCCTCCCGACACGGCGCCGTTTTACGAGCAGATCAAGTCGAGGCTTCAGCTCGAGTTCAACAAGAACCAGCTCGTGGAGAAGCTCAGGAGGCTGAAGAAGAAGTATCGTAACGTGATGAGCAAGTTCGGCTCCGGTAAAGAGGTCGTCTTTAAAAGCCCTCACGATCAGACCACTTTCGATATCTCTAGGAAGATTTGGAACCAGTCCGGGAAGATCATTGGGTTCGAAGATAACAGTGTGATGGAGTTCGAGGAAACTAACAACGTTAATGGTAATGCGGCAAGTGTGGAGATTGATTCTGAAAACGTGAAAGTGACGACGATGAGTAGGAAACGATCACGGTCGAGGATAGGGAAGATAGATGAAGACAGACCTGTTTCTGTTTCTGATGGGCCAGTAATGCCAAATGTTAACCTCAACGAGAATGTGTCTTCTGCCTTTGGTGAGTTGAGTGATGGAAGGAATCTAGGAGGGTTGATAGAGGAGACGGTGAAGAGTTGTGTATCGCCCTTGATCAAAGAGATGATGAATGGTACAACGGGGATGATGATGGCTGCGGTCGGAGGATACCCAGGAGGAGGTGGTGGTGGTGCTCATGCTATGGGTGTGTTAAGCCCAATGCTGATGCCGTCGGTGAATCCTCTAGGGTTTGGTGGAGGTAATGGAGGAGGAGGAGTAGGGGACGAACGGTGGAGGAGACAGCAGATTCTTGAGTTGGAAGTGTACTCGAGGAGATTAGAGCTGGTTCAAGAGCAGATTAGAGCCACAGTTAATGAGTTAAAGACAATGCCTAGTGGAGGATGATGATGGCATAAGGAAGACTGTAGTGAGGGTTCTTGTAAGGTCTAAGTTATTAAGCAAGATGAAGAAGTGTTGTGATATGGTGGTGAGGTATAGTTAGCAAACTATAAAACTAATAATCTGAGTGCTAAATTTCTGATGTTGATGAAATCTTTCTAGTTTATTTTTTTCTTGATTGGAATCTTTTTAGTTTTGTCCATTAGGGGGTGAGTGGTAGTAGTGGGGGTTGTGTATAGCCTTTGTATTAGTCTATTAGATTATAGTTTTTGGTTCTCACTACTTCAACAAAAACAAGAACTTCTTATATAAAATAAGCAAATAATTTATGTGCGATGCTTATCTAATTAACATTTAACACGTATTTCTTGGAATTTGATATAGGTTGCAGTTGTGTTAGTGGAACTAACTCTTTGTTATATTTTATTTGATGATCATCTATAAATTTACGTGTATGTATATTGAAAAGGCTCATAATTGCCTTCGTTGTCTGCTTATACATAAGGTATTAGTAATTTAATTAGAGGCATGATCATAATGCTATGAAAACTTTTAAATTATAGTCTTTGATGTTATCTTGACATTAAACAAATGAATACGAGGTGAGATGCCATGTTCACACTACGCAACATGACACCAACTTGATGTTTATCATTTTCCACTCGCAATGCAAAATGACACAAACTACTTCTCACATCGTACATCACAGGTCCACAAGTGAAAATCGCATAAAAAATAATTTTCAAACATATATACACATATTATTCCTGATATTATTATCAATCTGTGTATATATACAGTCTGGCATGGGATTTATAGACTCATTGGTTCATTTTACTTCTTCTTCTTCTTCACTGCCTCATTGATTTTTAACTTTAAAGGTATGACTCGTTTTCAAACGTTCTTTCTGGATTATCCATAAAAAACATCATGTAGTTCTGCTCTGTTCCTGCTACTTTCAGTTAGTGTCTAGAGAATATGGAAGTACGTTGAATATTTTGAGGATCTTCTTTCAATCTTATAGAATATCTGCAGGAGTTTCAAAGAGAGACCAACATGGAAGATCGTTGTTTAATCAAGAACGATGTGACTGAAGTAAGAACTCTCTAATTTATCTTTGGTCTTTAATCAATCTGCTCTTTTCTTGAAATAAAGAACATGTCTACTAGACACAGCTACTGTTTTTTGCATTTTGTACAGTTGATAGGTAACACACCAATGGTGTATCTCAACAAAATTGCTGACGGTTGCGTGGCCCGTATAGCAGCCAAGCTTGAGATGATGGAGCCTTGCTCTAGCATAAAAGACAGAATCGCTTATAGTATGATCAAAGATGCAGAAGACAAAGGACTGATTACACCTGGAGAGGTTTGATAGAAACAAACTATATATATATATATATATAGTTTCCCTCTCCTTATATCATTAGCTCATAGATGAATAAAATTCTTATTTTTTCTTGGTTTAGAGTACATTGATTGAGCCAACAGCTGGTAACACCGGTATCGGTTTAGCGTGCATTGGTGCTGCAAGAGGCTATAAAGTGAGTATTTTGATGTCCTCGGCTATGAGCTTAGAGAGGAGAATCATTCTAAGAGCATTAGGTGCAGAGCTACATCTCACTGATAGGAGCATAGGCCTCAAAGAAATGCTGGAGAAAAGTGAAGAGATATTAAACAAAACTCCTGGTGGTTTTGTTCCACAACAGTTTGAAAATCCTGCAAACCCTGAGGTGGGGTTCATATATAATAATAATATTGCATCATGTTTTTGTTCTTGGAGTCTCTCTCTTTCATGACTAGTTTCTTGGTAGATTCATTACCGAACCACCGGTCCGGAGATATGGAGAGATTCAGCAGGGAAAGTGGATATATTTTTTGCTGGTGTTGGAACTGGTGGAACGGTTACTGGAGTAGGGAAGTTCCTCAAGGAGATGAATAAAGACATTAAGGTGCAAAAGATTCACTAGCTCTTGAAAACTAATCCTGAATATTAAAGAGTTTATTTGATCTTGGATCAACAGGTTTGTGCGGTGGAACCTACAGAAAGTCCTGTACTCAGTGGAGGAGAACCAGGTGAGGCAATAAGCATAACTCTCTCTCGTCCAAGTTCTTGATTATTATCTTTTAACATCTTTATTTCATGTGTTTGGTAGGTCCACATTTAATCCAGGGAATTGGTGCTGGTATCATCCCAACAAATTTGGATTTAAGCATTGTTGATGAAATCATTCAAGTAAGTAGCAGAGGTTTTATCTACTTCTTGAATCGTGAAACAATGGTAACATTCAGTGTTTTTTGATTCAGGTGGCAGGTGAGGAAGCCATTGAAACAGCCAAGCTTATTGCTCTCAAAGAAGGAATGTTGGTACGTTCTTTTATATGTCTATAAAGAATGAAACATAGGAGTTTGTGATCAGTGAGAGATAATATGGCAGGTGGGAATATCCTCTGGAGCCACAGCAGCAGCTGCGTTAAAGGTTGCAAAGCGTCCAGAGAACGCAGGGAAACTCATTGTGGTGAGGGTTTGTCTTCTGAGTCACCGTAACTCCATAAGCTTTTGAGTTAAACGCAGGTTCTTGTCTGGTTTTGCAGGTGGTTTTTGCCAGTGGAGGAGAACGTTATTTATCGACTAAACTGTTTGATTCTGTCAGATATGAAGCAGAGAATCTGCCGATTGAATGAGAACCTAAAGCAGATTACTATGTGATTAAAAATAATAAGGCAACCTTTGTGATTTCGTTTAGAAATGTGTGTTCAGTGTGAAAACAACCAAAAAAATGTTAAGCATTACACAACACCCATTGGAACCTAAAAAAAAACCGTTTAGTTTCTTCTCTTGCCCTTGTTTTTTCTACAAGGAACGGTCGTCCAGCCATCATCGGCTAATGGTTCATCAACAGGCATGGCTACTGGTTTCTCCTCAGAAGCATCCACCATCATGTCTGTGGTTTGATCATCATTCATGTTTGTATCCTCATCTTCATCATCATCGCTTTCCATCATCATCCTCATCGTTACCGTTTGAAACCTACAATACCACAATGGTCTCTCAATTCTAACTCTTGGAATAGGAAGAACAAAAACAGTGTATTAAAAATTTGAAATAACCTCACAATGTACTAAACCAAGACTACTGGATGCATAAATGGAATCTAAGAAGACAAACCTTGACGACAGTAGCACTCCTCTGAGAACTAGTAGCCCTCAGTTTCTCGAGCCTCTGGTAGTTACCTTCAAGGCATTCATAATACCAATCTAGTAGCGTCTCTGTCACCTTTCAGTTGCATCATCATCACCACGCAAAACAAGAAATTTAAGCATTTGTAAAATATATTTTTTTAGCATTTTTCAGTGTCAGTGGATGAACGCAGGAAGCTGAAAACTCTAGTTTAAACCGGATAGTATTTATTACAAAACCGAACCAAATGTTAAAGCAAGTTTATACATGTACATACATATATGTCAGCTTTCTATTGGCTAAAAGTTAAGAGGGAAAGTTGAGAAGAGAGGAGAGAAAGTCAAGGAGAACCTTCCCCTTTCTTGTTGTTGTGTTAAAGCAAAGCCACAAGATTGAATGGCTCCTGCAGAAAATGAATAAAGTTCCAAACATTACAAAATATATTTATTGCTTGGAACAAAAGAAAAGACCCCAAAAAAAATAAATAGAAAGAAATGAGCGAAGACCAGGTAGAGAAACCTACAACTAATGACGTAAAAGAAGAGGCCAACAAGATTTCGGCAACGCAGGGAGGCGTTGACGCCGCGGATGACAAAGATAAAGGTGTTGTCACCGAGGCCTCTGGTGGACAGGTTCATATATTATCTATCCCCCATTAATTTATATACGTGTTACATTCAAAATATATGGAACACTACCAAACACATAAGCCTTAAAATTGTAGGCGGAGGGAGAGGTAAACCAGAAAAATGGGGTGGCAAATTCTCCGGCATCTGAAGGAACCATTACGATCGGAGAGGCTCTAGAGGCTGCTGTTCTTACAGCAGGGAATAAGCCCGTGGAGTGGAGTGACGCAGCTGCCATACAAGCGGCCGAGGTTAGAGCCACGGGACGGACCAACATCATGCCCGGGGGTGTTGCCGCTTCTGCTCAATCAGCTGCCACTCTTAACGCTCGAGCTAACTCCGATGAAGAAAAGACTACGCTAGCCGATGTTCTCACTGTGAGTCAAATGCTAGAATCCCAATTGCTTGATGAATTGGGTATAGTTTCTAACGATAGTTCCTTCGTTTTGAAAGGGAGCGAGAGCTAAATTACCGTCAGACAAACCAGCAACGAGGAAAGATGCGGAAGGAGTGACAGGAGCAGAGATGAGGAACGACCCCCATCTCACTACTTACCCAACCGGAGTGGCCGCCTCTGTTGCTGCGGCTGCTCGGATTAATCAATCCAAGTGATACCATTGTTCTTGCTTGGAACCTTATTGAGAAGCCAAGCATATAAACTAACTTATATTTGTTTGTATATATATTGATGTACATAAGATTTTCAAGCCTTTTTTACTGTACCTATTTGAAACAGACGTCAGCTACATTATAGTTCAATGAATAACCAAGAAGATCAAAATGAATACAGACAACATGAGCTAAGACAAATTAAACATGGTAAACAGGGATCAAGTAAACGACCAGCAAGGTAGGACTGGTCCGGACCGGTCTCAATTATCAAACAGAACACTTTTGTCAGGATCAACACAAATTCTCGGAGAATGGTGCATTGTATCCTCACTGGGAAAGAATGAACAACAGTCCCGAGCACAGAGATATGATAAAACAGCACACAATAAATCAGCACAAGCTAAAACACAAAAAAAATTACAACCTAAGTGGTATACAACCAAAATTTCTAAAGAATCTATAAAAAGGAAAAAAGTTTAGCTCAAATCTTCTGGGTAACATTGCCATATTTTGCCATCAACTGGATAGGCTAACCTTTTTCAGACCTAGCTCGGTCGCAACTGCTCGTAATAAAACTTGCACCAGCTCTCTCACCGGCATTTCCCTGGCGAAAACAAAATTCTCAGAATCAAAAATATGATAGGATCTTGTATGTTTTTAGTTTTTAGTTTCTAACTACTTGGTTGATTCCCGATATTTAGGGACCCCCATACGGAGTTTTTGTCACCCTTTTTAGGGTGTGTTTCTACTTGAAGAAGTGATATTACCTTGATAACACAATCTCACACAGTGAGGGGAAAAGGACAATTAGGTGTGCACGGGAGTCACGGTTATCTTCTTGTAGTATGGTTTTCAGAGAGGGTCGCAATTGAAGAACCGTAGCAGTCTCTGGGTGAATGGTGAGACGCTCAAGTTCTTCAAGGGCAAAGATAATCTCTTCAAGTCTTGCAGTTGGGATTGGACGAGTGCCTGCCCAAAGAAAACCAGAGATTATAGAATGGCAAGCATAGAACATGTTAAGGTTCATAGGAAAATGGAGATCCCTACCAAGGTTATTTTCGTCGAATAAAAATCTACTCAAAATGAGTTCACATCTTTCCATTAGCGTGGTGATTGAGATCCTGCTCACTTCTGCTCTTGTTGGGTGCCAGTTCTCAGTTTCAAAGCTGAACATACACAATTATCCGATGTTAGGTATGTTAAACCTGGAGTAGGAATGAGTACTTTCTCTTTCTCTATGGTACGTATAAGCCAAAACATGTATATTATTATTGTATATGTGTTTGATGCAAAATCTGTAACTAAAGTCGAGGAGGGATTCTTAGGAGGAGCAAGAAACATCACATTATGAAGTATGAGATGCAGCGTCTTTGCAGAAGAAGCAAGCAAAAAAAGCAAAGGAATAGGCTAATGATCCCGGAAATGCTAAACATAAGGTTACCTGCTCAAGGAAAATAATTTTCGTAAGCATGTCAAGGAGAATCTGCTACAGTGGGCAGGCATCAGCTCAACAGTTTCAATAGGCAACGAGCATGTACGTGATGCACAGCGGTCTAGGGTTAAAACAAGCCGCTCCAAGACCTGTTGATTCAAGACACGGAAAAATCATATTAAGAATCAAGAATAATAGAGAACATATTACATGAAACCAAAGCTGCTCTCACTTCTCGGGGTGCATCGACAGTCGACTTAAGAATAACATCACCAAGACCATCTAACAAGGCCATCTCGAGGGTTTCATTGGCCTTAAGCGCTGCTGTAGGGAGAGAATTTGAAGAAAGTGCACGTCCACAGTAACCAACAAGGAATATCTCGTACACATCTCCAATTTCTTTCCAAATGCGCATTCGAGCAGTTTTGCTAACTTTCAGGTCTGTGTCACCACCCGCAGAACATATCTTAACATCTTCAACAAGTAAACGGTTGAAGCCTTCAGCTGCTACCTTCCAGAGTGAACCATCTGGATTGTCTCGTCTTGTCATCATGCACCTGAAAGACAAAAGGATCTTGTCAGTTGGATTGTACGCACTTATCCTCGAACACAACTGGAGATATTAATTAGATATTATAACTCAAAGACACTACAAAACGTCAGGAATTTTTCTTTTTGCAATTCTAGGAAGAGACGTGAAACTCGAGAGAGAAAAGAAGGGTTTGACCGAACATGCTAACAGATTAACCAAATAACCTGTGCTTCTGTTTTGAAACTTATGTTATGAGACCTATTGAGTTGCGAAGAGCAACGACATCAGCCCAAGTTAAGGCATATAAATAAGAGTTGGGTTTACCTTCTCAGGTTTTGGATGATTTCCGGAAACAGAATATACTTTTCAACTGCAGGAGCCTGAAGGAGAAGCTCCACCAGAGCAGGGATCAGCTTTTCTGCAAACATTTTACTCGTAATTCTTGTGGTTGGAATTGTTTTGTCAGACAAAACATCAGCTTTGTGTTCCGATACTTCACTGCCTGGGGTAAAATGATAAATGAATATCAGCATCAAGTACTTATTAGCACGGTGATATGTGATGCTTTGCTTAATCTCACCTTCCTCATTTGGCAGAGCAGAATCAACCCGTGGAAGATAATCCAAAAACTCTCTTAGCAGGATTAGCCACATTGATGAAAGGTGCTCAGGAGGTCCCAAAGAGGGCAATATCTCCAAGACATGACGTAGTACAGGGGGGACATGTCCCTTAAAATCATCATATATAATGCGTGTAAGGTGGACGTAGGAAGCCAAATTTTGAAACAGAGTACTTTTTTTTTGAAACACGAAATAGAGTACTTAAAAGGAAGAAGGTAAAGAATAAATGCGGGAGAACAGGACTTACAAATTCAGTTTCAAAACTTTCGCTACTTATGATGGCCTGTTTTATAGCCAAATCTACAATTCCCAACAATTGCATGTACATATTATCATCAAACATCTTCAGTGATTGCACATATAACTCACCTGTCAAAACATTGGACAAAAATGAAAAAGGAAAGAGCGAGATCCAAGTGTTACATGGACACCTTTGTTTCAGCCATTTCTATTCATCGAAATTGTCTATCGAAGTCAACGGAAAAAGACTACAAAAATGCAGATAACTCACTGGAAAAATAATGAATTACCTAAACCATGCAGAATCTCTTGTTTCACCTTGGTTGCTGTGTCACCTGTGTAACTCGATGACTTCTGGAAAACAAGCTCATACACATCCATGACCGAGTTAAGATATCGGAGTTGCAAATTTCCCTGATTCATACAAAAAGTTCAGTTAAAAATTGAAACATGGATATGACAAAGTCATTAATAGCTCGTAGATACTTGAAGTAGCTGCGCTGTTACCTTGACACAGTGGGACACAACAGCTGTCTGCAGACAATTTATCGCTGCAAGTGATACCTCTTTACTTCCATTGAAAATGCTATTCTTAACAAAAGCAAGTAAAGACTCCCATCCTACAGAAGTAAAGGCTCCACGATATTTCAGATTTTTCATCAACCACTCCAGGAAAATCACAACCACTCACCTGACCAGAAGTTGGGTAAGCTTTCAAGAAGAGGAAAGTAGGAACGGAAGAGGCGGGCTATTCCTCCAAGGACAAGCACAAATGTTTCATCCCACTGCTTCTGGGCTGTATTGCGACTGCAAATCAGAAAGAGGATGGCAAGGTTAAATCGTACGAAGAGTGGTAAGAATTCTAAAACAAATAAGTTATTCAGGCATCAAAGGCTATCAGAGCGAGATGGACAATGCAAAAGATTTCCACGCGCAGAAAATTCAGTTTGTCACCTATGATGTATAAGCATGTGCACTGCTTTCCCTCCCCGAGTACCTATTTCTTTCCCTTGCCATTCATCCTTTGATGATGTTGCAGCCTACAAAAGAAGATTCACTTGTCACGAGAGTCTCCTATAGTGGATGTATTGAATCGCTTTCCTCACCTTGTGAGAGGCGCTATCCAACATCGGGAAGATATAGTTCCACAGACAATCCTCCCACATGCTTTTAGAAAGTTTGTTCCCATGACTTCCCAAAATCTGAAAAAACGTCCTGACAGCTGAATTCCTCACCTGGAAATAGAAATGAGAAAATAAGTAAGAGCGGCACCAACTTACCAAGTAAATAAAAATTCACATTGAAAAGACAACGGTGGTCTATAAAGAATACCTCTGGTCGATCGTCATCTACGAGTTTCTGAATTAATGAAAAGACTAAAAACAACAATTTCTCATGATTGACTATTTGAATTCTAGCTTCAAAATCTGGCTTGTTGGAATTGCTAACCACATGCTCTTCCACACCCTCACCATTTGTTTGCTGTGGAGAGGTATCAACATTACTGAATCCTGCAGGGTACAGCACAGTTCGTTAAGTATCTAGTTCTATAGAGCTTCGCTCGAGGTGATAATTGCAGAATTGGATTTGACATTTATTTACCCGATCCTTTCTCCACTAGACACCCATGGTGAAGCCCCTTTGCTATGAAATCAGTTAAAGTCCACAACAGGCCAATGGCTGTTAAACTTATATTCAAATCAGTCTTCTGTGCACTGTAAGCTCCGGTAACGTCAATGCACCTGAAATATTAACATCATTAATTACCATCCCCATAGAAACGAGGTAAAATGTTGACATCCCTAACAACTAAGTATCAAGAGGTAAAAAAAGGAAAAAAGTAATTAAAACTGAGATAGGATCTTACACATGGAGACAGTCTTCCGGAAGAGTAGGAAGTCCATCACTCATAATAACCCGGAGACTCTGTGATGAACAAACAAGGTATCATTGACAAGACATCAGTAAGCGATAGACTAAGGCCATAAGGCCATACAATGCTGCTAACTTTTATAAATCCAAGGCAGCCATCCTTGACTAACCTGGAATCCAAGGGTCGCCAAATCCTTCTCTGATGCATCGGCAACAGACCTTAAAAGAATAGGTGAGGAATAGGATCAGTAAATGGAATGGAAATTCACGTTCACATACATGGAAAACCCCAGAAACTGAGCAGGAATCATACCTCAACATTTCAAGAATGCCAGGCCAGCTATAGTACAACTTTTCCCCACATCTCTGATGAGATAAGATTTATGCAGGAGCAAAAGGTTAGTTATTGAAGATATACAAATGTTGATTTCTGAATTTCATATCGTATATATACCTCCAGTACACGAAGAAGAATTTTTAATGAACCAACTCGAACATCCGACTTTTGAGCAGAAAAGTAAAGACCCCTGAGAGAAGATAGTACAACACACTCAACTGACTTCAACTCGGTTGACTTTGATTCTACCTAGAAGGAAGAACAAAAAACGAAGAACAAATCAAAGCAAGGTCCTTTTTGAATGAGATGGACAGCTCGAATTTAAGCAAGGACTGCGAAGAGAGATCTCACATCCAGAGTTGAATCTCTTGATCTGGGCGGATCTTCGTCAAATTGCTCTGAACCTAAGACAGCACATATGGATTGATCCAGGGCATCAAGCGCCATAGTTCTCAAGTTTGGATTTGAATGTACCGCGAGCTGCAACATGCAGGTGAAGTGTCAGCAATCCCAGAAGAATATCGGGATATCCTGCAAATAAATAGGTTAATGAATGCAGCGTCACCTCAAGAAAGTGGCTAACCACTTGGTCCCATAGTGGTTCCACTCCTGTCGTACGAAGAAAAAACAATAACGACGCACACAATTAATTCAGAATACAAGGCGACAGCATGGAAAAGAGAGATTGTACTCTGAAGATGAACTTATAAAATCAATAAAGAACATACTATGAAGATTATTAACGAGAATAGATATCATTCTGTCCACCGAAAAACTGATGCTCCCAATTTTTTTACTTGAAGCTGATGAAACACTCTCCGAAGTTTCTGTCATGGATTGATGGGACAGCATATGGAGTGCAGAAAGAAGCGATTTAACAGCAGACACGTGCATCAGAGCCGAGCTTTCAAAAAGCTTGCAAGATGAAAGCAATGAGTCAAGAACCAGAAATTTCAGAATCCAGCTTAACCTAAACAAACTAGAGAGAAGTAGATCTAGCCATAGAAATCTCAACCAGAAGATATTAACCAGAGTAATCCAAGGCCATAAATATAGAAGACACTTGTTTTGGCTTACTTGAGAATTTAAAGAAGAGAGAATGCTAAAATCAGCGTACTGCCTAGAAGGCTCCCTGGTGAGCTTCGGGACTGCAGTTGCGACCTCCTACAAGTAAAAGATAATGTTATATTGCCCTAAAAACTTCGTTAGAGTAATCACAAATGAGAGAAGAAAAAAAGATATAAACTAACTATACTAAAGATCCAACTAATTATACAACTTAAAAAAACAGTCCTGCAAGGGGGGTCTTGCCAAATTTACCTGGGTAGTTGCATGAGGAGAATGAATTGCTCGATCTAGGGCTGCCAGAGTTTCAAGAACCTGTATTTGTTTGGTATTTCTCGTTATCATGAGATAGATTACTTGAACATACTTGAAGCAAAATACTCACCAGCACCCATGATGCGCCCAATACGTTATGCAACCTATGAGCGATGTTGAAGAGTGTTCTCAATGCCTGAACGATAATTAGACGGTCTGTCAGCCAAGCACATTGAAACAAATCATTTTAAATGGAAAATCTGCAACGAATTTTTTTTCTTCTTTCGTGATGTGCATATACGGAAGAATGAGATATTGGATAAAGAAAATTAAATTAAATACCTGAACATTCTTGGGGGTTAGAACAATGACATCTTTCTGTTCCACTTGTACTTCAGAACGTTTGGACACAGGAGACTGTACGATACTGCTGCAATCACAAACGAAACCCCCAAAACCGTCTAGCACTGATTAAGTAGCTTTGACATGATATCTAAAGCATAATTATAGAGGTACCTTTTCCTTTCCGCATCAGTCGGCAAAACGATGGTAAATTTACAAAGTGATGCAAGAAAAGAGTTCAAGGGTTCTACAGCATGAAGAACGCCACATGCCTGAGAAAAAAAGTTATGATACCTATCAATTCTTTTGGATAGGTAGACAACCTAAGGTTAATTGTCACTGTAAAAAGTGTAAAGCAAAGACGTCTGCACATCGCCAATTAGTATCCAAATCACTATGGAAACTTTGAATCCGGTTTTACATGTACCTGAGTAAATGCTTGATATCCTTTCAGTATCTCCAATACGATTGCCTCACCTTGTGACCTTCAAAAACAAATAGATTTAAAAAAAATCCTCAGTGTTCGCCTCTTCACAATCAATATATAGTCTGCCGAACTAGCTATAATACCTTGATAAAATAAGGGAAAATGCATCGAGTATAGTCAGCCACAATGAGTCTACCATTGACATACAGAGATGCGAGGTTTTCCCAGTACAATTATCAGACGAAGGATGAAGCTCATATCTGGGGGATTCAAGCTGGCGGTTTGAACAAAGGAAAGTATGGAAAAAAAGACACCAGCAGGCAAAGATTAGAAAGATATATTGTTAGCCAAACATTTTATATTGCATAGCGAGGAGAACACTGCTTCAATTACCTCTCCAGTGTCTACCGCTTCATCTGTTAATGTAGCAACTGTAAAAACAACTCCAAGTAAGCCTTCAATTGCCAAAGTTATTGCATGAGCTTCACTCGCAACGAGAACAGCCGCACTAGAAGCATCATTATCAAGAATCCATTCAATTCCTACAGCAGTGGGGAAATACTTATAATGACAACTTTATTAATGAAATAAAAAATAACTGAATTTGGTGGTCCTTAAGAGGTAATAATCACAGTAACAAAATAATTGATTACCTTTAGCTTTGCTACTAAACATCCCAGCAACAGCTGCTAGACTTTCCTCACTCGTCTCCTGAAACTACTTTCAAGAAAACCAATTTGAAACTTTAGCCATGTTCCAAGTTTTTACGCCTGTTATTATCTATAGTCGATTCTTAAGCTAATAAGGCCTTTAAAAATTCCTGAAGTTGTTCCCAAAAATCTTTCTCGCTACACAAAATAAGTAAACACTAAATGCATATCTAAAACCAGCTAGTAACAAAATCATTATAGAGCCTACGAGATCAAGCAAATCGAGACTGCATACAAACCCACCTGTATACTAGATACAACTCGAGCAAGTGCTTTGACCATGCTCTCCACAACATTTGTATTTTTAGGGTGCCTTGAAAGAGAAAGTTACTATTAGATTACAAGATCCAGAAAAAAAAAAACTTATACAACTGCCATTATGAAGAAACAACAAGAAGGGGTGATTAATTTCCTTAACATGCAACACTGAGTGCATCACAAGGACAAAAATAAAATTAAGTAGCCTTACATATCAAAATTCTGGAAAAGGATCTGTAATGTTCTTGCCTCAACACAGAACCCCTATGTAATGCACATAAACAAGAGACCTTAGAAATGTGAACTGAAAAGAAATTGAGACACAAATTCCTATATTATCGTACATACACGTGCAAGTAGGAAAACGGAATATAATGATTACCCTCAAAATCTCAAGAACAAGAATGCGATGCCACAATGGCAAATCTAAAAATGTAGCTTTCACGAGCATACTTAGGAACACCTGCACAGATAGAAATGAAATGGACATACATCAGTAAAGAAGACCTGCAAATATCTTAGTCAACAGGAGGCACGCAAGCCTACAGGAAACAAGAAAAGTTGTGCATACTGTACCTCGCATTCTGTAATGAGAGAAGAACTATACAGTCGAATAATATGAGCAACTGACCGCAGCACCAACCGGCGGAAATAAGGTTCAACCATTTCTCCCTCGAGCTGAGTATTAAAAAACTTAGTTCCATGAGTAAATGCACGTAGATATGCTTTAATGCTAAATTGCAATCCAAGTTTTATCCATATCACGTGGAAGTATTCAAAGAAACAAGAGGTAAGGAGGCATGATTTTACCTCCGAGCTAGTCCGAAGTGATGTCATCAGAAGGGAACAGATTTGGTGACGCAAAACCTGATGAACATACAGGTATACTTTTACAGTTAGGTCAGTATGTTAATGGAAGGATGAAAACAAGTGCCCATTTGGTAAAAGCCTAACATTACCTGTTCGTAGGGAAGTAGTATCTTAAAAACCGAGATATAGTTTGACAAAACAAACCTGCAAAGTAGATTTGGAACTCAACATTTAAAAGATGATTTTTAGTCTATTTCAACACGAGCAACTACATTTTAAAAAGGCGTTGCTAACACTAACTCAATTAGTTCGAGGGAAAAGGTCCTCGGAAGAGAAGTAACATGCAACCAAGCTGCCTGCAAAAGCATGAAGATAACAATTAACTCTGGTGAAATACCTTTAACGACACTTAGCTGGAGAGGAGATACATAGCCAGAATAAGTATAGTTGAATTAACACATACAGATCCACCTGCAGCTGAGGCTGTCAGGTCCTCAAGCAACCGCAGACCAAGTTTACCGGTTTCGCTCAGGGTGTCTCTTATTGTCAATCGACCAGAGATGACATCTTTCTCCATGGGCCTGGTTTCATATTTCTGTTAGTCTATTAAATAGCTGTAATGCCGAATACCAAAGGTTCCAATTTCCAATTGGATAAAGCAAGAATTCTAAATGAAAAGACTGTCTTTCATTCTATCAGGAAAAACACAAATAAACCAGCATATAACAATTGCATCCCCACTGTATATTATAAAATATTTTAAAGTCCACGGAAGCACAAAAACTATATCTGGAGAGTAAAGATCAGTACAAAAATGAGTTCAAAGAGTAAGTCAGACAGAAGCGATCAGGACTGACATACTCTGAATTATTGATATTCTGACTCAAATCTCCTGTCACGGAGCCAGTCCTTGCTGTTTGACTGCTAGAGCTAAATTTAGGCATAGGAAGGGACTCAGCAGAAACCACTTGATCAAAAATCAACGCAACTGCTTGCCTGAATGTAGCTGCAGCAGTACTGGGAGATAAAAAAAAAACAGAAAGATTTTTGATTTTGTTACAAAGTAAAAAACGTTTGAAGAGAAAAAATACGATCGGAGTAATGAGGTAAGGTTTGAATAAAAGCAACTTACTTGTAAACACTAGGAAGTCGGTTGCTATCAAGAAGCTTGAGACAGATACTTAGTGCCAGAACCATATTATCCTGGAATTAAGAAAGATGCTAACCCTCACGAATAGCAAACTCATAAGGAAGCAGACTATGGAGAACTAATAATTTTACACTAGCACAAGACAGTTTACTTAATGGGTCACTTTCTTAACATCTGCATTCTGTTGTTATATGCACAATACCATTTTAACTTTCTGGACTGATTTAGAGGTTGAGTTATAATTTAGTCTAATTTTTGCGTTAAGACTTCCATTCTTTCTAGACCAAGCTTGTCGTACTCACCTCGGTTTCTGGATGTAGGCGAGATTGAAATATTATCAGTATAGTTTGTAGAGTCTTTAGTTGGATATTTTCTTCTGCCATTTCTGAATGCTGCGAGTAAAGGAAACACCGCGTTAGGTAGTGTTTAGCAGTAAAATTCATCAAATACAAATGTAAATCTATTTCACCTATTCCATACTAAAAACCAAAAAGGCATGTCTCTAGTAGAAATCAATGTATCAGAAAGCCATAAATCTGTTAAATGGTATCTTCAAAGATAGAATGAACGTCAGAATTCAAAAAGATTTTTAAAAAAATGAAAGAGGTAGAGATCTGAACTTTAATTCTCAGGTAGATTCAATTGTTTTTTTCCCGTGCATAACATTTACACATAATTTCTAGTTACAGAAAAGTCTCACTTACATCTTTCAAGGTAGTAAGTATTTCCTTCAGAGATGATGGTTCAACTGCATCATGAGATATAAGCTTCTGCAAGCAGGAGAGTCCTATAACACTAAGTTTTGTATTTCTGACCCCACAAGCCATCAAAAAGATCCGAAGAATATCATCATTGCTCGAAAGATCACTTGCACTTGATGATGAACGAAGCTGAAACAAAAAAAAAAACAAGGACAAAATAAGATAACGTCAACTATTTTACAGGAAACTCTTTTGAGTGAATTAAGTCTCACTGCAAGTGTGCCTTACAGTTCAATTCACTAATAACAGTCTAACATAGAATCTGAGAATGTAGAGTCCAAAATCGAATTTTATTATATCGATCGTGAGTAAACAGAGAAGTGCACAGATCACTCTTCACATGATCAATCAACGTTCACAGTGAATTCAAGCTCGAAACAGCAGAAGTGTGCATTAATGTGTAGAGGGGGGGGGGGAATCAAACCTTCAAAATTGCGTGCTCAGCTCCGTCTTTCACGGCAGGATACCTCCTCCGTGCCTCCGCGGAGAGAGCGCGAAGATCCGCCTCCAGAGCCGCTACCAAAGCCATTTTCGTTACTTGAAACTTCTCGAGATTTTTGTTGGTGGAGAGAGAGTAGCTCCTATAGCTAGGGTTTACGAATGTTACCACTGAATCGTAAAGTCTCGCATCGAGATCGGAACAGCAAAGCTCCGATCGATACGAATCGGGGTACAACAAAAGGAAGATGAAATCGAAAACGAAACACTCAGATTCGAGCTGAGCTGCTGTATGTTATCACGTGGATGTCACGTGCCTCAAATCGCTTCACGAAAATACAAAATACATTTTACCTTGTATTTAAAAATTTGAGACAACCACCAAACATTCAAACAGCAATATACTCAAGTATAACAAAACGTAACTCGAACTACAAACACACAACAATATAACAACTCTTTGAAACAAACAAATAAAAAATCAATTGGCTAATATATCAATACATGAGTCTCCATCACCATTCGCGTACTTCATGCTTTGTGAGCTCTCTTGCTCCAAAGACTCGTAGTAACTTACTCCACAACACAATCATCTATCGAACCAGTCTTCTGTTAGGATGGAGCCGTTACATGCCGCGGGATCAAAATCATAAACTAAACTTTATCCTTTGATCCGTCTAAACCCGAACCAGATCTCGTAGTGATTAAACAACAAACTGTCATGCGTCTGTCTCCCCAGGGACTCGAGTCCCAACCTCGCTAGTCTCTCTGCGCATTTCTCTCCTCCTAAACGCGTACAAAACTTTATGTTATGCGACACAAACATTCTCCCCTCGTACGGCTTCAACTTATCAACCAGCCTCTCGACTCCACTCCAAACCAGCTCGTCAGGCATGTGCAAGAACACCGCACTAGCGTATATAAGATCATAGGCCACACCCGAACCGAACTTGCTGAACTCCATATCTTCTCCTCTGACTATAAGAGGCCGCTTATGCAGAAGACCTTGAGAAGGAAGCTCGTACCTCAACGCAGCCATCAGAGAGAGCTCGTCTTTTTCGAGGCAGTGGAAGTTCCCAGGGTCGAGGTAACGGATGAAATGCAGACCAACACGGAGCGTACCGCACCCTATCTCGAGGACTCTGGCGTTGGGTTTTAGCCGAGACGCTTCGGCTAAGAACTCAAAGACGTCACGCCCACCAGCCCAAGGCTCGCCGTAGTTGCTGTGATGCTCCTCAACGAGTAACTCACCAGGGCATGGAAGCGCTGTGTGGTTGCTTGCTTCATCTCCTACGTAATGCGATATACCTTTGTACCTGAATCCCCAAAAAATTCAAAAAATGTTATCTACAGAACACAGCACAACACATTTGGATATCAACATTAAAATGTCTACACAAAATATGGTTATCAATGTTCTAAAAATCGATTTAGGAGGCGCCTAGGTGCTCGGTCTAAGCAGCGCCTAGGTCTGCGGCATCCACTATAGAACTTTTAATTATTGCCTAGCGATTTCTTGAACATTTGTTGTTTATAATCTACTATATCAGAATACTGTTAGCATCTCTTCTTCGCCTAGCGATTTCTTGAACATTTGCTGTTTATAATCTCCTACCAGCTATTTCTTGAACATTTGTTGATTATAATCTACTAGATTATATTACTGTTACGATCTCTTGGTGCATCAGCACTATATTATAATGTATTTATATATAATCGATTAACAACAACAATCACAAGCTCAACACTAGAAAAGCTACCTACTACTACCATAATGCCACTAACTGAGCTTAAGGAAGCAAGCATCAAAGATCTTGAAGCTCTTGAGTAATTTTTTCTTCTTCTTATGAATCAAAGCAAGCAAAGAAGAGAGATGATTACTGAATCAGATCCTGGAGTTGCTGGTCCCTTGTGCGAGGATTAATCCCTTTCCGAAGAACATTCTCATGCATATGCAAACCGTTCGATCTAATCAGATCTTTAACCCAATCTATGTCTTCATGCGACGTCGAAACTCTCTCCTCCGACCTCACATCACCGACGATGGCATCGGATATAGATGATGGACATGAGCAGGAGGACAATGAAGACGAGAGGATGAAGAAGATAAGTGCCGACAACGAAGCGGTTAGAACCAGAACTGGTACCGTAACAACAATGCCTTTCTGCATCGCCGACGAAAAAAGAAGAAGACGACAGAACCGCCATTAATGTGCAAATCTCTGTGGAGCTTCCAGATTTTTTTTATTCCGAGAGGAGAGGTAAACCGGCTCAGACCGGGTTTAATCGTCTGATCTGTGTAATCCAACGTGAAAGCTGGACCGGTCGAGTAAAAGTGTAGAACCACGCGGTTTCATCAACAGAATAACAAAATCCAATTTTCAATTGTTTTGAGGATATATTCCACCGATCAAGAGAGAGAGAGAAAGAGAGAGAGACAGGGGATCGGCGTTTGGCCGGCGCGTGAGCGTCCGTGCTTGACCCCTTTCTCTTCTGACGTAAATGGTTTTCTTCGCCTCCTCTACACCGTCATGTCATCATCCGCCTTGTCCGAGCTCTGATTCCGCCGCCATCTCTGTCGGTAGCTTGGCTTTTGGAGTAACGACGCGGTTGCTTGGAGGTCAACGGTGGGAAGAGAGCGGCTTGCATACTCAGGTGTTATCTGTTCCCGAGGGATGGAGGCTACCTAAGATCCGTCGCCGTCAGGTTTTCTCTGGGAGGTGGAGGCTTCCTCAGTTTCACCGCCGCCGGTCTCAGCTTCCGAGAAGAGAAGACTTCTTCTGCTCCGTTTTCGCTGGCTTTGGTTCCGGAGAGTAGAGGCTCGCAAAGCTCCAATCTGTCGGTTTTGAAACCGGATTCTTTTGTAAGCTCAAGAACTTGGAGCTTGATGTGTTGCTGCAGTGGTGGAGCTTTGGTTCGTGTACATGTGTTACACACGGAGGATGGTGTGTGACACATGCTTCAGAGAGTAAAAAGGAAACATCAAGATGCGATGATGTGGAATATTTCTATATACTTGGTTGATTAAATATGCATTAAAGGAGCGTGATTAGATCACAAATTTGAAGATTTGGTGATACTAAAATATAGGAAATATTATATTAGATAATAGGAAAATATTATTTAATATATATTGTGGCTTTTTCCTAGAATTAGGGTTAGTGCTTTTGACGTTGTAATTCTCACAGAAACATAGCAGCAGCTTTGAGGTTTCAGACAGTGAGTGATTTGTAGAGGTGATCAACAGGGGTTGGTTCCTCATAAGGATAGATTAAGAATTGATCCGTGTCAAGCCGTGTGTGGCGTTGAGTAATTCGGATTTGACAAGTCTTTGTAAAAGATTGTTTCAGTGATTCTTAATAAAGAGATAATTGTTCTTGGAATTATTTTGTGCCGTCTGTTCTCGCTGTATCTCGAACTTACAATTGGTATCAGAGCAGGACACCTAAACGAAGAAGACATCTTCGAACCAAGGTGAGATCCTGAGAAGAGATTATGGCGATTTTGACACAAAATATGTTGCTGTTGAATGATGTGAATTATGGGTATTGGAAAGTGAGAATGAGAGCAAACTTACGTGGGGCTGATGAAGATATCTGGACAGTTGTTCAAACTGGATGGGAAGAACCGTTTGTGATGCAAGAAGATGGTTTGAAGATACCTAAACTGAAGACAAAGTGGACAGCAACAGAGAAAAAGTTTTCAAGGTTTAATGCAAAAGCACTAGATACAATCTTCAGTTCTGTAGATGGAAAGCAATTTGAGCTTATACAGGGATGTGAATCAGCTAAGGAAGCTTGGGATATACTACAAAATGCTTTCGAGGGTACTGCGAATGTTAGGAGGATAAGATTGGACTTGCTTGCATCACAGTTTGAAGACATAAGGATGAGGGATGATGAGAAGATAGGAGATTTCAGTGCGAAGCTCAGCTCTATAGCCAATGAAGCACAAGTTTTAGGTAAAAAATATGAAGATGCAAAATTGGTGAAGAAATTTTTGCGATGTTTGCCTACTAAGTTTGCAGCACATAAAGCAGCGATAACATTGACAATGAACACTGATGAACTGAAGTTTGCTGAGGTAGTAGGGATATTAAAGGCTGAGGAGATGGAATTAGAATCTAAGTGTTCAAAGTCTGCTCAAGAATCTCGAGTTGCAGTTGGTGAAGACATCCAGAGAGCTAAGAAGCTTGAAGAATCTATTGACTTGATGATTCAGAAACTTAAAGAAACCATGAATCTTTTGAATAAGATGTCCAGAGACAGACTGCCTAGAGAAGAAGAAAGACATAAATGGCAGGCAGTGGTGTGTTTTAATTGTCATGGTATTGGGCATGTCAAAACAGATTGTCCATCATTCAAGAGAAAAGAAATCAAGTGTAATGGATGTAATGGTTATGGGCACATAAAATCAGATTGTGTGAACACCAAGAAGATGAAGATGAAGAGATGTTACAGTGATAAAGTGCCACAGAGAAAAGAAGATGCTCTCAATTTCGTGGCTCTTCATGGAGTTATAGGGTCTGAAAAAGACATCACCAATGATGAAATTCGTATGTCAGGTGTGTCACACACAAATTCAGATGCGTCACACAGTGATACAGAAAGTGATATAGATGCAGATCTTCTAGCCGAGTATAAGGTTCTCTTTGGTAAATTTGAAGAACTCAGTCACGAAAACCTACAGCTCATCAAGGATAACACTGTCTTAAAAGATCAAGTCAACACCCTAGAGATGGAACGCACTGATACGATGGGTGAATCAGAGTGTAGGGTGAGAGAGAATGATAATGAAGATGAGCTTCAGTCACTTCAGAGAGTTATTGCAGAGCATAACCAAGTTCAACAGGAGTCTGAAATAAAGTTTCATCAGATGAAACAACTGCTGAATCAAGAATTTCAGAAGAGTCAGCTTCTAGAAAAACAACTTGCTGAGAACTACAAGAAAGTGAG
The DNA here is from genome assembly GCA_019706035.1 of Raphanus raphanistrum subsp. raphanistrum. Taxonomy (NCBI): domain Eukaryota; kingdom Viridiplantae; phylum Streptophyta; class Magnoliopsida; order Brassicales; family Brassicaceae; genus Raphanus; species Raphanus raphanistrum. Next base: position 21,162,409 of record CM033983.1, read on the forward strand.
AATGTTGAACAATGAATCAACAAGTTTGGATCATATCTTGTCAGTTGGGCAGTCTCCAAAAATCTATTGGGGTTTGGGTTATCAAGGGACGACTTCACCGAAGGTTGACAAGAATGAAGTAATCAAGTTTGTAAAACCCTCAATCCCAGTTGTTTCAGCTGAACGAAAGGATGGAACTCAAGCAAAGATTTTGGTTCCAAAGATACAAGACAGAAGAGTTGTTGCTAAGAGAATGAATGGTTGTCACTTTTGTGGTAAGACTGGACATATAATTACTTTCTGTTATTCTTGGAGAAACCAGATTGAGCGAGCTTGGAGGATGAACCTTTGTTATGTTGAACCCAGAAGGTATGGACATGTTTGGATAGCTAAGAAGAATCTGTATCCTAAGTTTACGAAAGGTGTGTCACACGAACATACTAGTGTGTCATACAATCAAATTGGGGATCAATATACTGAGCTTGAAGAACCAGTTCGATGGCTTAGAAGGTACTGAGAGTTTTTCACTGAGTTTTTCACTCAAGCATGGGGAGATGATACTTGATTCAGGGGGAGCTTAAGTTAGTACTTCGGTGCTATGTATGATGCATATTGGTCTTAGAAGTGAGTTGGCTTGAGTTGTAAAACTCAGTGAAAAAGGGGGAGAATGTAAGCTCAAGAACTTGGAGCTTGATGTGTTGCTGCAGTGGTGGAGCTTTGGTTCGTGTACATGTGTTACACACGGAGGATGGTGTGTGACACATGCTTCAGAGAGTAAAAAGGAAACATCAAGATGCGATGATGTGGAATATTACTATATACTTGGTTGATTAAATATGCATTAAAGGAGCGTGATTAGATCACAAATTTGAAGATTTGGTGATACTAAAATATAGGAAATATTATATTAGATAATAGGAAAATACTATTTAATATATATTGTGGCTTTTTCCTAGAATTAGGGTTAGTGCTTTTGACGTTGTAATTCTCACAGAAACATAGCAGCAGCTTTGAGGTTTCAGACAGTGAGTGATTTGTAGAGGTGATCAACAGGGGTTGGTTCCTCATAAGGATAGATTAAGAATTGATCCGTGTCAAGCCGTGTGTGGCGTTGAGTAATTCGGATTTGACAAGTCTTTGTAAAAGATTGTTTCAGTGATTCTTAATAAAGAGATAATTGTTCTTGGAATTATTTTGTGCCGTCTGTTCTCGCTGTATCTCGAACTTACATCTTTTTGGTTTTTTTTACTGTTTCGGGGTGTTTAAAGGCGAGACGTGGATCTTGTCGTCTTGGTATTTGTTTTGGTCATAGCGGATGAGATCTCGGTCGATTGATGAAGCTCTCCGTTGATGGCGGTTATGGTTGAGAGGATGATAGAAGTGTTTTTTCGGTGCGCATGTCTAGGGTCTGAAGAGCTTCATAGTCGGATTAGATCTCGCGGGAGCGATGGATCTCTCCGACGGTAAGACAGTGCGGAGAAGAAGAGAGATGGTTTCGGTTTGAGGCTTGTCGGTCTAGAGCTATGACGAAACGAAAAGTGTGGTGGGGGTACTCAGGCGACGATTTGAGACGGAGACGGTCAAGATAAGATGGTGGCGTCTGGACGGATCAGATGTGGCCACGTGTCCAGTATCTTTGTCGCGTCATCCTTAGTCGTCTGGTTTGGTTGTTGGGCCGTTGGCTCGTTTAGCTTGTTCTTAGTGTAGCCCGCAGTCTTCTGGGTTTGTATTGGATTTTAGTGTAATTGGGCTTCGGCCTGTTGTTGGACTTGGCCCGTTTAATCAACAAAATCATTTGGCGGAAAAATATTCCACCGAGAGATTTGTGTGATTTATATTGAAATGATAAATTCACTGTGATTCAAATGTGAATTTTAAAAATTTATTTAAAATCTGTTGTTATTAAACTTCATATTTCATAAAATATTCGAAAATCTAATTTTATTAAATATATTTTAAATTTTAAAGTTTTCAAATGATTTTGTTTAAAATAAAATGTTATCAAATGTTTTTAGAGTGTTTGCATAGAATCTATTAATTAAAATAAACTAAAACTTAAACATCGTGGTTTTAAATGATATTTTAGAATGGTTTAATAAAAATCATCTTAAATTCCTCAATTTATTAAAATCATTTAAAACCATTTAAAACCTCGTTAAAAATTAAATCAATTCAAACTTAAAATTGAATACATTCCCCCTTTTCACTTAAACTATTGATATGACTTTTTGATTTTTTTCCCAAAATTGGACAAGATTTGTCCTTTATCAATGGGAAAACTAATTATATATATATATAAGAAAATTTGAGTCAACTATTAGAAACATAAGTAATATTTGTATGGTTTTTCCAAAATAAATATTAAATTCATATTTTATTTTAGGTCATACATTAACATAAAAATTCATTTTGGTTATCTAACTAGTTTAGAAAATGGATTGAATGTGTTTTATTATGATTTATATAAGATAGAATTTGTAATCAATAGTTTATATATTTTATTGCACATATAATTCGTAAATTATATCCTAACCAAAATTCTTCAACATACATTCCTCATGAACACATGTTATAAATTGAACTTTATAACCTACCTTATTTTTGCTAATTGTTATAACTTGACTTAATAATATTTTTTTTTTGATATTTGCAGAAATATTAACTGCCATTCTAGGATTCCATTTTCTAGTATCATGTCCAAAATAAACTCATGCTCTCATCATCTCTTCTAAATTGATGTTCCAGTATATTTTTATCATATTTTCACACTTAAAAGGGATACCCAAAGCTAAACTAAAAAAAAATTCCAATAGAATCTTCTCTTTTATTAGGGATGACTGTTTATGTACGAGCCGAACCATAATTTGGTATTCATTATCGTACAAAGGAATATATATATATTCCACATAATATTCGATATTATACATACTACTTATTTCAGTTTATGTCTTTTTAATTCTAAAAAAAATAAAACTTTCAAACTTCATATGATATATGTTCTAAATCTACTAAAAATATCTCCAAATATCTAATGTATTTTCTTGTCATTTTCCACATTATCTTCTTCAAGATATTTCTTTTTTCATTCAAGTTATCATCATCTATGAATGACTAATTTACAAAGAGAAACTTAACGATCAAATAAAAATGAAAGAAAAATAAAGAAACATACATTCTTTTTGTCATAATAATCGAAAGAGGAAAAAAAAGAAACTAGAAGAAAATGTGGAACAACAAAAAAAAAGTATCGAGAAAAGGCAAAGAAGAGACAAGAAGACAAGTGTTCATAGGAATATATAATAAAGCTAAAAAGCGTTCTTATTTTTGTGGTTTATATTTTCTGTTATATTAAATTTTCTAGATTATTTATTTAATTATTAATTTGATTTCTTACCGTTAAAAATGTATAAACATTAATATAATTTTAATCTCCAATTTCTAATGTCTAAATTTTGTTGTGACAAGTTTAACTCGGATGTGTTATTGGGAGATATAGAAGATCGAACCTAGTTTAATAAAATAAAGATATATACATCAATAGCCAGTCTTTTCACATTAGGAAAAATATCATGCTGATTTTTCTTCATTATTCTTATTTTCTTTCGAAAACCATCAAACATTTCCAAAGTTTTGATTCTTAACTTTGATACTATGATAGATTGATGAGAATATCGAACAAGAAGAAATGTTATTGACTCTCATCGAAAATAGATTATAATATGCATATGCTTATAATGAGATGAACATACCTGATTCCTAAACTAATATAGAATATTTTATTGTAGATAATGATAAATTTTCTAGATCTCCCAATATACTATTTTGCCAATTCGTTAATTTCTTTATGAGTAAAATGTTTTGAAGTTAATAGATATTGACTAATTGTAATTGCACAAAATTTGATGCTGTATAGGTTAAAACTAATACTCATTTTCTGAGATTTTTTCTTGTTACACAAAAATGTCATTTTACAATCCAATGCAAATTATATTTATTTTCAACTGAAAATTAATTTCAATCTGCATTGATCTTATAAATCATTTTACTTATCTCAAATACTATTAGTCAGAGATGTGTAATTAATAACAATCTACATATACTTCAGTCACTTTCTTAATATGTGTAAAAAATATCAAAGTGACACTTATTCATAAACGGATGGAGTAAATTCAAACAATACTATGGAAATAACATCATCGATTAATGTATCAAATTGTAGAATTAAATACTTTTACATGAGTAAGAACATTGAGTTGTGTCACTAAAAACTTCAAAAGATTACAAAACAAAACCATCAAACCTTTCACACTTCTTTCATTAAAACCCACAAATAAAAGTGAATCTGAAGTATTAATTATGATAAAGTTATGTGAACCCCATAAGAACACCCAAAATCAAGCTAACACCAACCCAAATAAAGATTTGAGAAAACAATTCCACACAAAACATATAGGCAAACTCTCAGATGTAAGAACAAAGAGTAACTTGAGTGTTGTGTCCTTTTAAAATGAGAACTGCAACATTCACAAGTACCAATGATTCTCAGATCGCAGCTGGATCACCACCCTAGACTAGAACTCGCAAATTCACAAGAAATGTAAAAGAAAGAAGAAAGACCTGGTTCTTAATTGACTTATATGTTAGATCATGTCAAGCTTGACATTCTTCGCCTGTGGTAACAAAGTTTAGCTCTCACATTCGGATCTGATGAAGTAACCATCTTGCTCCTTGGCAAAGAAGTATCATGGATATTCTTTGTCTTTAAACAAGTGTCTTTGATCTCACTTTTAGGCGTTTCTGGTGTTCTACTGTTATCTGCAGCTTGAAGCGGTTTTGCGTATCTTCGATGGAGACCTCTGCTGCGTGTGTCAGAGAGGCTAAGCGATTGAGAAGTAGAAAACTGAGTAAGAGTCTTAGCAACTGATCGTATGCTCTGAGGCCTTGCATTGATTTCCTTCTCTGACATTGTTTGCCTTAGTCGACTAGTAACTGTTGAAGTCATGAAACGTGGGACATTTCCAGAACTTTTGCTTATTTTGACATGTTTATCAGATGATTTTGGGGTTGCATCAGTCTCTTTCAGATGATTTATAGGCGAAAGAACTCTCTCTTCGATGCCTTCTTCATACTTCTCATGAGTGGTCTGCAAGAGTTTCTTGTTATCACTAAGCAGACACTCTGCTTCATGTAAACGCATAATGATCTTCTTGCAACGTTCTTGAGTGTCTCGCATTTCTTCTTCAAGTTCCAATATTTTCTTTTCTCTTAGCTTTCGAAGTTCCTAAGCAATAACGATGAGAAGATTCTCAGCAATCAGTGGATGTAATTATAAATGCAAATTCTGCAGTCCATGTGCTTACTTCTGTTAATCCTCTATTAGAGTCTACAGCTCTCGCACGTTTTGTAAAGCTCAGAGAGCAAACTGTTTCACCGACGTCTTCATCACGTGGACTTATGTGCACAAGCATCAGAACCTTTGATCTAGTACCTAAAAAGGTTAAATTTCACAAAGTAAGCAATCAAACTTACATAGCGTCGGTATATGGCAATCATAAAACACTTTTTGCAAAATAATATTATAAGCAACCATATGCCTTTTACCTAAAGAATCTTTAAGGATTTGAGTTAGCTTGCTGTTTCTGCAACCAAGAAAAAGAAAAAAAGTTAAAACTTAGTAACATGATGTTCTCTGCTTCAATAGCATATGTGTGGGGGAAAGAAACTAAAAGAGCTGAGAGCTTACCTGTAAGGCACATGTCCCTTCTTTCTTCTCAAAGCTGCAATCACGTCTCCAAGAGCGGAAAGTGAGAGGTTTATGGCCCTTCCTTCATCCAGAGTCTGCCCTATTGCCCCGGTTTTTAACAGCCTCTCGCTTCCTCCGAGATCTATCATCCAAAGCTTGCTAACTTCAGTTTTTGACCCCACACCATCCTCTCGACGAAAGATGGTAATCCTTGTTAAACTAGAGACAAACTAATTGAATAAGGGTTGAAATGACAAAACTGATTTGAGAAATAACAACACAGTTGGAACTCATTAGGAACCTACCAATGAGATCTGCTCGAAGCTTCATTCACATTTGTCCAAGAAGTTGACCTGACTCGTCTTCCTTTGTTGTACCACCATCTAGCCTTTGCGAAGTCCTGCACTTCCACTTCAGTCAACCCCTCAATTTCCACCGAACCCTTTGAGTCTACTTGAATATTGAGGTTGCTGCAGACCAAGAGAAAGAACTTAGAAAAAAAAATGCTTGAGGTTTTAGAGATAAATCTTATACTCAATTATACCTTTTAGCTGAAGCTTCATTAGATCTCAGAGACTGTCTAGCAGACAACAGATCTTTCAAGTTACCCATATAGATTTCCAACATACTCATCGTAAATGTCACGGAATGCGCATGATCCGTTGAAGCTTCGTTGAAAAGCTCCTTAATAGCTCTAGGAGCAAGGCCTGGTTGCTCGTTTGTGCCATCCTAAACAAGACAAAAGACAAAACCTCTTACTTACCCTTCCTTAGAGAAGAAAAACCAACTCTTCGAATGAAATGTCACAATAATGACTAACCATGGTGAAAGTCTTTCCTGTCCCAGTTTGACCGTATGCCAAGACACATACATTGTGACCATCAAGTGCAGATCTAAGAATCGGTTTTACTTCTCCGAAAACGTCTTCTACAGAGTTTTTAACGCCTCATTTTACTCAGAACTGGAAGGAAACAGAAAGCTAAGATAATAAAAAAAGAGGGGAATCACTAGAGCCTAGCAGGAGACTAACCTTGAGTTGCTGATTGATGGAAAACTTTATCAAACTCAAACTCCTTTCGAACACCAGCAGATTTAACGACAACATTGTCTGATCCAAACGAAACAGGTTCCCTGATCGGTCTCCTTTCCGTCAATATAAATGGTCTAACTCTACAAAACACACGTATACTTCCTGCAAATTGAAAGCCAATCTTTTCAGACAAGAATCAAATTTCAAAACTAGGTCTTATTAGCATTGTAGAGTTACAACCTTTAGTGTCTATAATCTTATTCAGAACTCCCCTTCTCTTTTCATCCAATGACTTTAGCTTTGACTTCAATTCCAAAACCTCCCCTGTAAATACCAACCCAGATCAAACTAAACTCAGATTCATTTTAAACTTCTTGATCAAATAGAAATCATACTTTGAGCAAATATGGCGTTAAGAAAAGTTAGAGGAGGAGCATATCAAGAGATACCTTCTAGGCTTGATATTGACTTTTCAAGCTCATTTCTTTCATGCTCAGGAACAACAGTTACATCAGTGTAGACCAAAGGAACAGGTTGTGGCGATTCAAAAGATTCAGGAACCGACATTGAGCTAACTGGAGATTGAGAGATCAAGATCTCTTCTTTTTCAGCTGAAATTAACATTTTTCTCAGCTCAAATGAACGAGATCCGACTTCTGACAGAATTAAAAAAAAATTATCAAAGAGGAAGTGGGAGTGGAATGGACGACGACAACAACTCAATGTAGAATGGTAGTTAGGAACAAAGAAAAAAGAACACTAAATACTTATCATTATTATTATTATAGTACTTTATTTCAGAACTCTGAACAAGAAGACAACTTGAGTTGTCATAAAACTCAGGACAGATAATTGATTATTGTAAGTTCCCAGCAGAGATACAATATAAAAGGTTTTATTTGTCAGAAACAAGAAAACCCTTTGAAAAAAAATTAAATATTTAAAAGAAATGAGAGAAGTGAAGATGAAGCAAACTTTTACAGAAGAATTACAAGAGAAGGAACAAAAAAAAAAAAGCAAAATCCAGACTTTGAAGAATCTCAATCTCGTGAAGCATTAAACAGAGAAACAGAACCAGATTCCCACGTATATGTATGTCTGTATAAATGGGTTTAAAGCTAGTAATCAAAGGAAACCTGATATCTTCTCAGAGGCAAAAGATTCAGCAAGTGAGAGACAATACAGCAACCCAACCCAAGTTTTGATTTTTTGAAAAAAGGTATGGATTGTAAAGTGGAAGGCTTTGTCAAATGATTGAACACTGTTTTTGTCTGGTGATGAATAATGATGGTCTTGATTTCAGAAATAGAACATCTTCCACTGTCTCTCTCTCTATCTCTATGTCATTCTGTTTCTTCTTCAGTTCAAACAAGATAGTGGATTAGTACGACTTCTGAGCATAGGAGGATCAAAATAATTAAGAAAAGGAAAATGATTGGAGAATCAGGCTCATGGTAGGTCCGTTCAAAGACAAAAGTTGGTACCTTTTTTCCTCGAGGAGCGGCCTCCCATTATCCCATTCGTATACAAAGTTCCTTTACTCTTTCATGGCGAACAGAGACGTGTTAAATTTTGAATCTCTAAACATTAAATTTGATAAAACCGTTGACTTACGAAATTATTGGTTCACATATATTCTACACTTTAAAAAAATTGTAGACCTCTTATCTATCTTCTAAATTTTATCGAATTGGAGAGGTTAGGGGAGGAAGTCACAAGAACATGTTGACTCTTGTCTCCAGATATGAGGTTAGCCAGCCAACATTTGGAAGAAACCTAACATGATCCTTAATTACATAGTGTCTCTAGCTAGGTAACACAAAGTAAACTCCCCAGGATATGCATCATGTTGGTGTTGTCAAGATAAGTTTAGAGGAGGACAACTCTCAGGCTCCAACACCTTATGGGTTTTGGTTCTGAAGTTGACTTTGCACTGAATCTACTATTTGTGTTACTTGGACATTAGCCTGAGATGTTGTTGTCTTGGGACAGAGCAACAGCAGTAGAGTGATCATTGACCAGCTTGAATATGGCCACTTAAGAGGGCAAGACACTCATAAACATTCTCAGCTTGTGGATGAGACCTGTCCTCAGCAAAGAAGTGGCACACTTGTTCATTAATCTCAATCCAACTGCAACCAGGCTTCTTCTTCAGTCCCACTTCTTTCATCTTCAATTTGACTTCCCTTGCTGCATCCCATGACTCACAAGAAGCATACATACTAAACAAGACAGTGTACTTTGATGCATCATCTGGATATCTCTCCAAAAGCAACCTTGCGATTCTATCTCCCAGTGAATGATCTCGGTGCAAGCAACAGGCGGAGAAGAGAGTTCTGAGAAGCTCTGCATCATCTCTTGTTTCTGGTTTTTGTTGAAGAATGTCGTATGCTTCAAGCAACCGTCCTGCTCGGCCAAGAATGTCTATCAAACACAAGTAGTGTTCAATTTGACGCTTGATTCCGTAAATGGAACTCATTTGACTGAAAAACTTGATACCTTCATCAATAAACCCAGCATGACTGCAAGCTGACAAAATAGCAAGAAAAGTAACACCATCAGGTTTTACACCAAACTTCTGCATCTCATCAAAACGGTGAAGCGCTTCTCTGGGTTGACCATGAGATCCATACGCAGAGATCATTACTGTCCAGGACACAACATCCTTCTTTGGCATACTTTTAAAAATTCTGGAAGCTTCTTTAACATCGCCGCATTTAGAATACATGTCAAGAAGAGCACCCATCAGCAACTCGTCTGTCTCGAGCGCACTCTCATTAATCGACAAATGAATCCGCTTGCCTTTCTCCAACACAGCCAGTTGCGAGCAAGCAGGCAAAACACTTGTGAAAGTTACCACGTCTGGCTTCACCCCAGCACTCACCATTTCGTCATACACTTCAATAGCCTTAAACCAGTTACCAACACTGACATAACCAGAGACCATAACATTCCATGACTCAACTACATCCTTCTGTGTCTTTGCAAAGATGGTTTCAGCCAACTTTATTTCACCACACTTGAAGTAAAGATCAATCAGGGAACAGTTCATAAAGACATCTGCGTCTACAAAGCTCCTAATCACATAACCGTGAACGAATTTTCCATGCCCGAGATTCGATGACCGAGAGCAAGCCATTAGAATGCTGGTCAATGTTGTCTGACTAGGTCGAGTTCCTTCTATGATCATTCTACTCAAAATCTCAACGCATGACTTACTATCTCCTCTACCAACAAAACCTCTGATCATAGAATTACAAGCAACCAAACTCTTCCTAGGCATGTGCTCAAAAACTTCTCTAGCCATCTCCAAACACCCACACTTCCCATACATATCCACAAGAGCAGAGCTCACATACTCATCCGACTCAAACCGGTTCTTCACATACTTTCTGTGGATCTCCTTCCCTCTCTCCAAACACAACAGCCTCGAGCAAGCTGATATAGCCACCGTCAGCGACACCGAGTTCGGCTCAAATCCCGACCTTTCCATCCTATCGAACAACTCCAGAGCCTTCTCTGCCTCCCCGCTCTGATAAAAACAAGATATAACCGTGTTCCAACACGCAACATCTCTCTCAGGCATTTCGTCGAACACTTGTACCGAATCCCCCAACAAGTCAAACTTCGCGTACATGCCCACCAAAGAGCTCGCCACCACCACATCACAAACGTGCCCGCTCTTCACCACAAGAGCATGAATCATTCTGCCGCGAAACTCTCCACCCAGCGCGCCACACGCCTTGATCACATTCGGGTACGTGTACGAATCCGCGACGCAGACATCGCAATTCAGAAGCCTCCTGAAAGCCTCGAGAGCTTCGTTGAACATTGAGCTCTTTGCGTAGCCGGACAAGAGGGAGTTCCAGATGTAGACATCTGATTGGACATCGACGTTGTCCTCGGAGACGAGACTCGCCGAGGAATGGTCCTTGCAAGCGAAGTAGACATTGATGAGACTTTTGCATAGAACGACGTCGCTTTGTAAACCTAGTGCGAGTGTTCTCTGGTGAAGAAGCTTGGCTTGTTTTAGAGACTTGGCACTGGTGCATACTCTCAGTAAAGACAACAACTTGGTAGATTCCATCTCAGTGACGTTCCATCTTTGTAAAGTGAGATAAGACCAGACACAAACATAACGAACTCAACGTCAGTTATTGGGAAATCGGCCAATTCATACATCAACAGAGAATCGCGGTCCCGATCAATACATATACTCGACACCTGTGCTAAATCATACATCAACTCAATTTTTATTCAAACTAGGACCCGTCCTAAAGGGCGGAAATTGATTTGTCAAATTTCAATTAATAATATATGGTATATATAATATGTGTATATAATATTATATATATTTTGTGTAACATTTATATATATATATACATATTAGACATATATATAATATTTTATTAAATATATATAGAATTTAATAGTGTTATAATTTGTGTTGTACTTGTTATTAGTTTGTATTTAATCTTCTTTCATTTTTAGTATAATAATTTGCCTTGTCACACCTTTTACCTTTTAACTTATACACATAGTTATGCTCTTTTTCAAAAAAAAAACTTATACACATAGTCTCGTAAAATGTAATATATAAAAAACATATTTAAAAAATCTACTGACCATATGCCACCATTATTTGGTTGTTTGAACAAAAAAAATCATGTTCTTGCATAACTGTGTATGTTGTGATATGATGTAGGTGAAGAGTAAATATATGGAAGTAAAGTTAGTGATACGAACATGAGCCTATGTTGGTCTATGCCACAATTATTTGGTTTTTGGAAGATCAATGAGCATAAGCATACACGGTCTTTGTATGCTTACATTGTAAATGAGTCGGATATTTTTTCTCTTATGTCTGGAATGATATGGAACTCGTTGATTTAAGAGTGGTTCAGTTTTATATGATCTAATTATATTAAGAGATTAACCAAAAATATTATAAAAGTGTTACTGGTTAGGTTTAACTAATCTATGTTGGTTAAGATTTGGTTTAATTTAAGTTGGTAGGTTGCATTATATAGAAGGAATGATGTATTCTAGCAACAACTATGAAAGAGTCCAAAATTTAAATGAGAACTTCAAATAGTAGATAATCCCTAAATTAATAGATTAGATTTCATACATCAACCAACAATTTTAAATCAATACATACATTGACCGTGTTTTCGTTAGTCAAATGTTAAGTAATGCTTACGTGGATTTAACGGTGCTTACGTGGTTTTCAAAGTTTAAATAATTAATATTTTAAAAAAAATTAATCTGTAATCAGGGGGCTCAAACCCGGGTTGAGACAATATATAACCAACCACTTAACCACCGCACCAAATCAGATTATTAGTTTTGTTATTAATTGTGTATTATTTATATCAAATATGTTCTATTCATATATTTTTAGTTATCTAGAATTAGTTCCAAAAATATATAAATTCTAAGTTGTGTTTTATTAACTTAACTATAGTTATTGTGTTTCAGAAACAATTTAAAATTTCAAAATAAAATTTAAAATCAAAAGGAATTTTCGAAAACATATAATTTGAAGCTATTCAAAAAATATTTTTTTGTTTGTTTTTATTTTTATTTTTATTTAATTAATTATTTACATAAATCAAGTTAAATAAATATAGTTATTCAAATAAAAAATTAAAAATATTTTTCAATTATATGTTTTCAAATTCATTTTTTGTCAACAAAATTCAAACTTTTTATAATGACTTTTTCAAAAAAAAATTCAATTGTTTTTCATATTTTCTTTTAAAATTTCAAAAATGATTTTTGATTTTGTAAAATTTTTATTTGAACTTTTTTTGAAATACAATAACAATAATTATGGTACTCAAATACAATATGTAACACAACAATAATATCTTCCATTCAAATATTTCTAGTTATTCATATAGAACATATTTTTTGATCATATATTTCTAGTTATTATTAGGTTCTAAATACTACTCAATAAAGAATAAAACCCATAATCTGATTTGGTGCGGTGGTTAAGCGGGTGGTTATATACTATCTAAACCTGGGTTCGATGCCCTTTGATACCAGATCGAAATTTATTTTTTTTTTCAAAAGAAAATTAAAATTTAAAATGTACTTAAATCCACGTAGGCATCAATTAACATTTGACTAACAGAAATACGGTCAATGTATGTATTTACCTAAAATTATCGGTTGATGTATGAAATTTAAATAAAAATTGAGTTGATGTATGATTTAGCACAGGTGTCGAGTATATGTACTGATCGGGACCGCGATCTTTGTTGATGTATGAATTGGCCGATTTCCCGTCAGTTATTCCATTAAGCAAGTACACGATTCCACTTAATGGGCCGAGTTTGATAAGGCCCAATAAAATTGGATATTGAAAATGAAAACCCTAGATTACAGAAAAAGTTATAAGCCGAACGCCCACTTTGCAGCAAAACGCAGCGTTTTGAGAATCTGGTCGCCTTCTTCAACAACTATATAAAACAAATACCCTGTTAAACCCTAGCTCTACCACACGGCTCCTGACCACTTTCTCTTTTCTGTCTCTCCCCAACGCTTCAGCTCTTCGTAGATCCTCCCAGGTACTCGTCGTCTCCCCTCAACGTTATCAGTCCTGCATGGCTTTTAAGTTTTTTCGTTTTGTGTTTGTATAGTTCCTGTCGTGGTCACGAGTTTCAAACTCTGTCTTAACTCGTGTTCTGTCTATCTTGTTTGTTCATGACGATAAAAAGTTGTTTCTTTACTAGTTTTAGCTCCAAAAGCTTTAGCTGTGTGCAGTTTCAAGTGTTTACCTTGAGCTGATTTAATGGGTTTTCATTAATCTTATATTACAGGTGTTGACTTAAAGCTTGTGAAGATGCTCGTACTGTTTGAGACGCCTGGTGGTTTCGCCCTTTTTAAAGTATTAGATGAAGGAAAGCTTTCCAATGTTGAGGTTATTATTAGCTTCACCTCTTTTTTGTTCTTATCTAACCTTGTTATATGTGTAGATAATTTATTTTTTTATCCTAAGTATGTCTATTTGGTGTTTGTAGGATTTGGGTAATGTGTTCTCGTCTGCAGACTCAGCTCGAAAGGTGATTTCACAATTCATATTTAGTTTTATTTAATATGTTTTAGTTTTTAGGTTTCTCATAGCGTTATGATTGTGTATACAGATGGTGAAGCTTAAAGCTTTTGACAAGTTTGACAACACGTCTGAAGCTCTCGAAGCAGTGGCTAAATTGCTGGAGGGAGCTCCGAGCAAGGGTCTCCGCAAGTTTCTGAAAGCTAACTGCGAAGGCGAAACTCTAGCTGTGGCTGATTCGAAGCTTGGTAACATTATCAAGGAGAAACTGGTGTGTAAGAGTTTCATTTTTTCTTATGTTGTTTGTGGATGTTGTTGTATTGTTTCTTACGGATTTTGCTTTTTAAATCGTGTAGAAAATAGACTGTGTCCACAACAATGCTGTTATGGAGCTGTTGAGAGGTGTGAGAAGCCAGCTTTCCGAGCTTATATCTGGGTTAGGTGATCAAGACTTGGCCCCAATGAGCTTGGGGTTGTCTCACAGTCTTGCTAGATACAAACTAAAGTTCAGCTCTGACAAGGTAATAGTCTTTCTCAACGGTTTTGATTATGAAACTTCTGTATAGGCCTCTGGATTATGATTGGTTATGTTTAAGCTGGTGAGTTTATCTGCGTATTCCTTAAGCTTTAGTTTTTTTACTGACAGGTGGATACCATGATAATCCAAGCTATTGGTCTGCTTGATGATCTTGACAAAGAGCTCAACACTTACGCTATGAGAGTTCGTGAATGGTACGGTTGGCATTTTCCCGAGCTTGCTAAGATCATCTCGGACAATATCCTCTACGCCAAGTCTGTAAAATTGATGGGGGATCGTATTAATGCAGCAAAGCTAGACTTCTCTGAGGTGAATGCCTTGTTTTCCATTCTCTTTGGTTTTGTTTTCTTGGTTTGAGGATTTGTAACTAAGTATGCTTCTTCCTATAACATTTTTACTGTTTCTGTCACCATCTCAGATATTGGCTGATGAAGTTGAAGCGGAACTAAAAGAGGCATCTGTGATATCTATGGGAACTGAAGTCAGCGACCTTGATTTGTTGCACATCAGGGAACTCTGCGACCAGGTTCTGTCTCTTGCCGAGTACAGAGCTCAGCTTTATGACTACTTGAAGAGTAGAATGAACACAATCGCACCGAATCTGACTGCACTCGTTGGAGAGCTAGTCGGTGCTCGTCTAATTTCTCATGGCGGTAGTTTGTTGAACCTCTCAAAGCAGCCTGGGAGTACGGTTCAGATTCTTGGAGCTGAGAAGGCTCTATTTAGAGCCCTCAAGACTAAACACAACACTCCTAAATACGGTCTGATTTACCATGCTTCTCTTGTTGGCCAAGCTGCACCCAAGGACAAGGCTAAGATCTCACGTTCACTAGCTGCAAAAGCTGCCCTTGCTATCCGGTGTGATGCTCTTGGTGATAGCGAAGACAACACTATGGGAGTTGAAAGCCGTTTAAAGGTACTCACTCTTCTAATATTTTTCTTCAGTCCTGGTTGATCTGAATCACCTTGTTCTTCCTTTATTAATGGTTCTCCATTTTGTGTAACTATACTGGGACAGGTTGAAACACGGTTGAGAAGTCTGGAAGGGAAAGACATGGGACGTCTGTCTGGTTCAGCTAAAGGCAAACCAAAGATTGAAGTTTATGACAAGGATAAGAAGATTGGATCTGGAGGTCTGATCACTCCTGCTAAGGTGAGTTGTGCAACTGAGTTGGATTGGAAATATTGCTTGCAGAACCTTGCTTAGGGAGTTAAAGCTTTTGTTGACTATTGTTTTGTTGCAGACTTACAACACTGCTGCAGACTCTCTTCTTGGACAAACTTCCGCAGCTGAGAACGGTGCCAAGGAGAAGAAAGATAAAAAGAAAAAGAAGAAGGCTGATGATGCAGAGGAAGAAGAAGCCAAAACCGAGGAACCTTCTAAGAAGAAGTCGAAGAAGAAGAAAACAGAAGTAGAGCCTGAAGCCGAAGAGACCAAAGCAGAGGAACCTTCAAAGAAGAAGAAGAAGAGGAAACACGAGGAGGAAGAAACAGAAATGCCTGCCAAGAAGAAAGAAAAGAAAGATAAAAAGAAAAAGAAGAGTGAGGTCTGAAGACAGGTTTAAAGTTTTGAATGTGTACGCTTATTATCTTTATAACGTTTTTTATCAGGAACAAAAAAAAGTCCACAAAAAATGTCCTGTTTTTGTTTTGGTTTAAGAACTACTGCTCATGGTTTTTGTAAGGTTAAGGTATGTGGTTTAGTCATTTTCCTAGAGACATTTCTACTTAACTAATTGTATAAATTAAGCATTTGACAACCTTCAGTACTAAAGTTTCAATCTTTAAACTTTGTTCTAGTGAAAACAGAGAGATTCTTGATCCACCATACATAAAGCCCGTTAAATGCCCAACTTAGTTATTGGTTGTTGATTACGACGCTTCTATATCGTTTTCCAGAGTATTGTTTGATTTTGGTTCTCGACATCTTCCCAATGCTTTTGTTTCTAAATGCTTTATTTAAAAAAAAAGACAGAATGTATCACTAGTTTCTTAGCTTTTTTGTCTCCTGTTTGGTCAACAATGCAAGTCTTAATAATTGCGCTTCTTTGCTTGGAGAGACTCTAGAGTTACCAAACACTCTCTTACGATAATGGAGAAATGAAAATGTATTTCCAACTAGATCCTTGTAGATAAATTAACACATTCGTTATTTATTTAATATTACAGCTAATGAGCTATATAATCATCATATGGCTTCAGCAATTTTTTTTTTGAGCTCTTCAGCAACTTCTTCTTTTTGGTCTGTTTATTTAAAGATGGTCTTTTTATCCCTTAATCGGTGGAGAGGTTTGCGTTCTGGTCTAGTCTATTGACTCTTGCGTCTTTTTTTTTGTGTGCCGTGTATCAATCAATATCACCTTCGCTTTTTCCAAACCTGTTATTGATTTTTTTAATTATGTTTGCTTTAAATGTTGTTTTTTATTTCAAAATCAAATAACTTCTGATTCACATTTCACTATCTCCCTCTGAACATCTGTGTCTATGAAAGTGTGTTTCTAACTACTACTTTTAGATTCTTACATTTCTTCAACAGACACAGCTCCTACCTTAAACACAAGAGGTTTAAGGTCTAGAATTGTTCACTTGGGTCGTGAATTCCGCCCCTCCTCCATCGTAAAAGTAAGATCATTTCTTCACTTTCTTTATTGTCAGATATGAAAACTTTTTTCCAGAGATGATAAATGTGTTGACTTTTACATTTGTGGTTATTGTTAAGGATTGTCCAACATGTTCAGCAAATGAAGTTTTAGTTTCATGATATATGGGTTGTGTATTGGGGAGACCCGTTTCTTCGTCAGACTCAGTTTCAGAGTCTAGGCACCAAGTCAGCACGAGGGTCGAGTCTAATCAAAAAGAAGTGAAGGAGACCGTGTCCACGACCACGTCTAACAGATTCCAACCTGAGACCGTTAGTAGTGTTGTTGTTCCTGTTGATAGAGTTGATGAGATCAAAGAGGAGAACGAAAAGCCAAGAGGAGAAAGTAAAAGGTCTAGTAACGCTGACCCGAGGAGGAGTAATCCCCCAAAGAATCTGATTGGTGGTGAGCAGGTGGTTGCAGGTTGGCCATCTTGGTTATCTGAAATCTGTGGAGAAGCTCTCAATGGTTGGCTTCCAAGAAAGGCTGATTCTTTTGAGAAGATTGAGAAAGTGAGTTACTGTCTTGTCTTCTTCTTGTTCATCTTCTTTGCAGGTTGTTGTTGTTGTTATATTGAATCTGTTCTCTTTTGTTGAATAGATTGGATCAGGAACGTATAGCAATGTGTACAAAGCGAAAGACTTGTTGACAGGGAACATTGTAGCGTTAAAGAAAGTGCGGTGCGATGTAAGGGAAAAAGAGAGCTTAAGGTTTATGGCGAGAGAGATTTTGATACTAAGGAGGTTGGATCATCCCAATGTGATCGAACTGGAAGGTTTGGTTACTTCTAGAATGTCGAGCAGTTTATACTTAGTGTTCCGTTATATGCATTATGACCTCGCTGGTCTTATCGCAAGCCCTGACATAAAGTTCACCAAACAACAGGTTAGTTTCAGAAACGTTTCAACACAAAAACAAGAGCTTCTTTTTCTCTAACGTGTTTCTGACTCTTTGAGTTTTTTTTTCAGGTTAAATGCTATATGAAACAGTTACTCTCGGGGCTCGAGCATTGTCACAGCAGAGGCGTGCTTCACCGTGATATCAAAGGATCAAACCTTCTTATAGACGATGAAGGAGTTCTCAAAATTGGTGATTTCGGTCTTGCAACGTTCTTCGATCCAAGAAGAAGGCAACAGATGACAAACCGTGTGGTTACCTTATGGTACAGAGCGCCAGAGCTTCTTCATGGTGTTGTGGAGTATGGTTTTGGTATCGATCTATGGAGTGCAGGTTGTATTTTAGGCGAGCTACTTAGTCGTAGACCGATAATGCCAGGTCGAACCGAGGTTCAGCTCTCTGACTTAAATTTAATTTTCATTTCAACTAGATAAAGCTTTGAATATGTTATCTTTTTGTTTTGTAGGTGGAGCAACTGCATAGGATCTATAAACTATGTGGATCACCTTCTGAGGAGTATTGGAGGAAGGTTAAGTTACCTTCCACTCGTAAGCATGCTCAACATAGGCCCTTACCGCAGTATAAGAGGCGCATAAGAGAGGTTTATAAAGATTTCTCTCCTGAGGCAGTCTCTCTTATGGATACTCTCCTTGCACTTGACCCTGCTGAGCGTACGAGTGCAACATCTGCATTAATGAGTGATGTAAGTATCTATTGCAATTGGAATGGCTAACCAATGGATTAGGCCTACCGGTTAAGTTTCTTTGGTTAGCTGGGGTTGGTTAGTTCGAATTAGTTCGGTCGGTCAAAATCTCTCCTTAGTGACTGGAAAGAAATTCGGTTCAGTTTCCGGTTGGTTCGGTTTCAAAATTTTATACCAAAGTTTTTGGTTTAGATTGAATAAAATTCGAAAAAGTACCGGTTAAGTTTGGTTATTTCTGTTCAGATTTTGTTTAGTTCGGTTTGAAATTATAGTGTTTAGTAACATTTTGTTTTTTTTTCCAGAAAATCGAATTGAATCTAACCGAAAACCTAATTTGTTTGTTTAGTCGCTGATATGAACTTAACTTTCTAACCAAAATGAACAGAAACCGAATTTTTCGGTTTTGTTCATCTAATAATAGCAGGCCTATAATGGATGAACAAATGTAGAAGTTTAAAATTTTTTGTATGTTATGTGTTGTTACAGTTCTTCACAACGTATCCTCTTCCGTGTCAACCTTTTGATCTCCCTAAGTATCCACCAACTAAAGAGATTGATGCCAAGAGACGAGATGAAGAGTATAAAAGGTATTATATACTTAATTTTCTAGAGTCAAATTTTTTATTTGAATGTCTGAGTGATGCATGTTAATGAGTTCTTGCTGCCCAACAGACTAAGAGAAAAACGTAAAAACGCACACGAGAGTGGAAAAAGAAAAACAAGACCTCGACAACGAGCTGTTAGAGCAATGCCGGTTCTAGAGGCTAATGCTGAGTTTCAATCAAACATTGATGTAAGAGAATACAAAACTACTTTTGTGTTATTATGTTTCTTCAAACATATCTGAACTGTTTTCGTTTCACAGAGGATGCGTATGATCACGCACGCAAACGCAAAGAGCAAGAGTGATAAGTTCCCTCCTCCACACCAAGACGGTTTGCTCGGTTTCCCAATGGGATTGTCTAGGCGTTTTGAACCGTCTGAGATACCTTTTAGCTCAACTTCGTTTACTTCTTACGCCGATGAGCCTCTCGAGATGTGGTCTGGCCCTCTAGCGCCAGTGGAGTTTACGGACATTGCGGCTGAGACGCGGAGGAGTAGAACTGGTGGATGCGAGAGTGGTAATAGAAGGATGGATGTGAAGGTTGATGGAAAAAGAGTTATTTTATGAATATTTTCTTCATCTGCAAAGTTTTGAAGATAATAATTTTTTATTATTACATAGATAGTTGAGAATATTTGGGTTTGAATGAAGAAAAGAATCTTATATACTTTTTTATGAATTTTTTGGTACATTTTAAATTTGAAAACTGCAAATAAGAAAATATTAATAGATTTGACAAAACGTATTGAGAAAAGAATCTTGTATGTCTGAAAATGTATTTTATTGTGTTCTCACACATTAAAGTTATTAAAATTGAACTATAAATTATTGTTAGAAACAAGAGGGAATATATTTTTGTTTTTATTTAGTACATTTTAATAAGGAAACAATATCAAATTAAGAGAAAGAAATGAAATTGAGGTTTGAACATGACTGTAATTCGAAACTGCAACTTTGTTTCTACGCTAAATTAAAATCTCCACAGCCGAAAGTTTCTTCGAGTCGGCTTATTAGTCCCCCCTAATTAGTTTGTTGACAAAAAAAAAGTCCCCCCTAATCACATGATAAATATTTTTTTTTCCGAAAAAGCAATTTCATAATAAATATTTTAGCGTTAGAAACCTCATTAAAACCACCACAGATTCTCTCTCTCTCTCTCTATAGCTGTTGGTTTTGAAAGTTAAAGTCGAAGACGCGTAGGAGAGAATCTTCGTTAGGTACTCAGACGAGTAGTTTCTCTCTCTTTCGCCGCAGCAAACGATGGATGCTGCTAGCAACAACACCACCGCTAGTAACGTCGCCCAAGCGATTCTCGCCGTCCTCGATTACAACTCCACCCCCGATGCTCGCAGAGCTGCCGTTGCATTCCTCGAATCCGTATGTACCTAACAACTTCACCTTTTTTTTTTATTTCAACTTTCCTGTGATCGATTTTGCGTGTGGATATTTGGTTGTGTTTTGCTGCTGAGGTTTCTGCTACTTTAGGGTTTAAATTTACTAGCGATCCTGATTTAGGATTAAAGGTTATTGATTTTACCTTTTGTGGTTTTAGGGTTTGGTGGTTTTGATTGCGTGTTTAAAGGTTTTGATTACTAGTGATTGAGGTTTTTTTTGTACACTCATTACCTTTTGTGGTCTTTGCATTTGTTTTTGATTGGGCTATTGGTGATCTGTTTGCCTTGCAAGCGTTGCAGATTAAGTGTGGAGATATCAGGGTTCTAGCACACGTGTCCTTACTTCTGGTGAAGAAGGAATGCTCTTCAGAAATTCGTCTGCATGCCTTCAAAATGTTACAGGTATTGGTTTTGGAATATCATTTTTGTTATCCCATTAACTGACGCTGCTGAGTTCAACTGGGGAAGTTTAGATGTTTAAAGCGAATGTATGGATATAGAATGCATGCTAAGTTTAAGGTGTCATTTGCTGCCTCTTTTTTTTTTTAAGTTCAATATTAAGATGAATTGTAGTTTCTTAATAGTTGGGTGGGAGGTTTTGTTTGTAAATATCACCGTATAAAATGAGATAACAAAGACTCTTTTTCAATGAAGTATACAGGGTAACAAGTTGAAACTTGAAAGGTTTTCTTCAACAGTTCTTGAAACGCTCACTTTTATGACGTATGTATGCTGTAATGAGTACCATAGCAGGATTTGAACTTGAATGGACTCTGCCGTAATGTATCATTGCAGCATATTAAGAAGAGCATAACAACCTTATGATGTAGCTATCTTTCTCTTCTTTCTCTTGCAGCATCTGGTTAGACTCAGGTGGGAAGAAGTTAAGCCCCTCAGAACGCAGGGATTTTGCTAAGGTCTCTGTTGACCTAATGTCAGAGATTGCTAGTCCATCTGAGGAATGGTCTCTGAAGAGTCAGTCAGCTGCCCTTGTAGCTGAGGTAGGAGCTCATATTTATTTGAGTTTCACATGCAGTCATCGTTAGTGTTTGCTTTCACTCAGTTTGTGTGATCACTAATGTTTTCATGTTACAGATAGTTAGAAGAGAAGGACCCGATCTTTGGCAGGAGTTGTTTCCTTCACTAACCTCCTTATCTGCACAGGGCCCATTACAAGTAGAATGCTTTCTCAATTCTTTAATATGTTCATTTCTTTAACGCGGACATTGAAGTGTTAACGAGTTATCTTTAAAACCAGGCTGAAGTGGTCTCAATGATGCTCAGATGGCTTCCTGAAGATATTACAGTTCACAATGAGGATTTGGAAGGTATTTTAAGAGTGGAGTTGTTTTAATCGTTCCCGCATTTTTATACTTGTGGGCTGACGCTCTTTCAGGGTTGTAGTTTTTTTTTTTTTTTGCTATTATCATTGACGTTGTGAAAATGCATATTTGGTAACCTTTGGAAATATTGTATTTTATTCAAAATGCACACTTTCGGTTGTTAGCTCAGTTACGCATTTTACAACTATGGCAACTTAACATGTAACGTGCCCGTCTCTAACTTTCTGGTAATTTTTTTTTCTGCAGGAGACAGGCGTCGGCTGCTGTTGCGGGGACTTACACAATCTTTGCCTGAGATTTTACCTTTATTGTATAATGTATGCCACATCTTTTTCCACTCGTGTTTAGCTGTTTGTTGTAGCGGTTATTTGATGCACTACTTAAAATGCAGCTTCTCGAGAGACACTTTGGAGCTGCAATGAATGAAGCTAGTAGGCTACACGCTGACTTAGCAAAACAGCACGCGGCTGTGGTCATAGCTTGTTTAAATGCCATCAATGCATATGCCGAATGGGCTCCTGTTTTAGATCTTTCTAGATACGGAATCATTAACGGGTAAGAATGTGCAAAAAATAATTATTCAGATCATCTACATTGTTAGATTTCTTGCTAAACGTGCTCCACAAATTTGTAATAGGTGCGGTGCGTTACTTTCCTCTCCTGACTTCCGTCTTCATGCTTGTGATTTTTTCAAACTTGTCTGCTCAAGGTATGCGACTTGGTTGTTGACCTGATTTCCTTATATTAAGACTTATAGACATTTGAAAAATAAAATCCTTTCTCTGCAGAAAAAGACCCAGTGATGTTTTTGGTACGGAATACGATGCGGCGATTAGCAGTCTGTTTCAGAGTCTGATGAATGTCTCCAGAGAATTCTTATACAGATCAGCATCGTCTGGTGGGGGTATCGATGAAAGTGATTATGAGTTTGCTGAGTGTATATGTGAAAGCTTGGTTTCTTTAGGCTCAGCAAACCTCCAATGTATTGCCACTGATGGTGGTGTATTGGCTCTCTACCTTCAGCAGGTACTGACATCGTTGTGTCAATCAAATTTTATATTTAAATATTGTCTCAAGTTCTGTATTATGCTCCGTTAGGATGTAGCTGCACTTTAGCTCATGACAGCCATATGCCCTTGCTCCTTAGATAAAATAAATCGGTTATTTCTCATATTGAAGTAATCCTTCAAAAGAGTGGTTATCTTATCTTAGATCTTGTTCCTCAATTAGCTGAGTCGAATTAATTTACTAACATTCTGTTGCTCGGTGGTTTATGGCATCTTTGCTTTGTTATGCACTATTATAATCTGTTAGTTTGAACACTTGTTTGACCTTTTTTGGAATGTAGATGCTTGGTTTCTTTCAACACTTTAAGTTGGGTCTTCACTTTGAAGCAATGCTCTTCTGGCTGGTATGTGAAATTCTCTAATAACGATCTTTTCCAGTCCTGCATCCATTGAGAAATATAAACCACAGAGACATTAGAACTCCTCTATTCTGTCTTGTAGGCATTAATGAGGGATTTACTTACAAAGCCAAAGGCTGCTGCTAATCCAAGTGGAGAGGGACTAGCAATTGGTGGCATCCAAAGTTCAAGCCAAGTTGATAACGAAAAGAAAAAGATTTTAGGTCTTATTAGTGATGACATCGCTAGCACAATCCTGGATGTATCTTTCCAGCGGATGCTCAAGAAAGAAAAAGTTCCTCCACGAATTGCTCCTTCTCTTGGGCCGTTAGAACTGTGGAGTGATGAGTTCGAAGGAAAGGGAGACTTCGGCCAATACCGATCAAGGCTTGTATGTTTTCCAGCCAAATGCGTTGTATTTACTTCCCAGACAACAAATTAACCAGAATCTTGTTTTTCTCTGGTGCAGCTAGACTTGGTCAAGTTTGTTACTTCTCACAAGCCCCTAGTTGCCAGTACTAAAATATCTGAAAGGATTATCACCCTCATTAAGGATCTATTGGCTTCTCCAGTGCCTCTTCAGGTTTTGTCACAAAGACTTGCTTTTGTCTGTTGAGTTTCTTGACAATATGCCACTTTAGATAGCTCTGACATTCGTCGTGTTACAAATATGCATTTCAGGATGTGGCAGTGTTGGACAGCCAGCAACTGGCTTTTGATTGTGTTGTAGCAACGGTTTTTGATGGATCCAATGAGTTTGCAGGTGGTAGTTCTGATGTTCATTTTTCATTGCGTGGAATATTTGAGGGTATGTGATGTGGTAGCATATTTTATATAATTCCCCATTTTCTCTATTTTGACACTTTCCCAACCTCGTTCATTTATTTTTGGATTTTCGACGAGCAGGCTTGCTACAGCAGCTTCTCTCATTGAAATTGACCGAGCCAGAACTTATAAAAATGCATGGGCACTATCTGGATGCAATGGGTCCCTTCTCAAGTATTTCCCAGATGCAGTTGGAAATGTGATCAACAAATTGTTTGAAATGCTTACGTCTCTTCCGCACATGGTCAAGGTTTGTTTCTGTTACATATTTTCAGTGTTGAAAATTTATCCATGGACATATGCACATGTATACATATACAAATAATACTATATTATTTATAGTGCATAGCGTTAAGAAGTAAGCTGAGTTTTCTTACGCTTGTTTCCTTGCAGGATCCAGCAACTAGTACTTCAAGAGTCGCAAGATTGCAGATTTGCACGTCTTTTATACGTATAGCTAAAACCGCTGATAAAAGTGTTCTGCCTCACATGAAGGTAAATCTGATCTCTCCTTTCTCCACTTTAGGGACCAGGTTCAAGACAAGGCACCTGTAGTTACTCAAATCTTAAGCCTGGAAAGTTACCCTGTGATTTGATAAGCCTGTCCGCTCTGATATATTGATATATACTGGAGACCTCGTGTAGTTCATTTGCATGAACTTCGATCAGAGGTGTCTAGTTTGTTCACCTGGTTCAAATTAAAGCAACAGATTTAATCTTGTTAGTTGATGAACATGAACTTATTTATTGAAGCTCGCTATCTATGATTAGTAGACTGACTTTATTTGTGTCGCTCATTCATAATTATGTAAACTATGACTTGACCATTTTGCCATTGGGGCATCCTTACTGCACGTTCTTTTCGTGTGTTGTTTTACATTTGCTGTTCGGAGTTATCATTTTCATTTGATACAGTTTCATGTTAATCCTCATTCTAACTTTATACTTTCACAGTCGATTGCTGATAGAATGGCATATATGCAAAGAGAGGGAACTTTGCTCCGTGGGGAGCATAACATTCTGGGTGAAGCATTTCTTGTTATGGCTTCTGCAGCAGGGTAATATGAAGTTTTGTTTGTTGTATTTATCCAGCATCAGATATATCATGTTCTTTAATAAGATCTAAACTGCGTGCAGAGCTCAACAGCAGCAAGAAGTTCTTGCTTGGTTGCTGGAGCCATTGAGCCAACAGTGGATCCAGTCAGAGTGGCAGAATTGCTATCTATCAGACCCTATGGGTCTCGTTCGTTTGTGCTCCAACACCCCCTTCATGTGGTCTTTGTTCCACACCTGTTACATTCTTTGAGAAAGCACTCAAGAGAAGTGGACATAGAAAAAGCAACTTGAATACGACCTCAGTAACGGGTCAAGATTTGCATCCTATGGCACATCATCTTTCTTGGATGTTGCCACCTCTCCTAAAAGTATGTATATCTTCCTTCAAAACATTGACACCCATAGTCAAAAGGCAATTAAGCTTGTTTGCTGCCAAAACCTGGTCAGGATTTTTTCTTTGGAAGACTAACATGATAACACTCATTTATCTTGTTTGTCTAGCTTCTCCGTGTTATCCATTCTCTCTGGTCTCCCTCAGTATATCAAACACTACCCCCGGAGATGAGAGCAGCTATGACAATGGCTGATGTTGAGCGATACAGTCTCCTTGGGGAAGCAATTCCTAAATTTTCAAAAGTCTCCTCGGTTTATGCTGATGGATCTTTTGATGGTGGTAAAGAAGGGCTAACTGAGGCAAACGAATCTGATGTGCGAAATTGGTTGAAAGGTATCCGAGATAGTGGGTAAGCATCTATTAACCTCCTTTAGGCCTTACACAAGGCATTTTTATCTTTCTTCCCGTCTCCTGGTTATCTTAAACTTTTTTGTGACAAACATTCTCTACATGTGCAGATACTGTGTAGTTGGGTCTATCAGCAACAATCGGAGATACATTCTTCAAATGCCTAGATGCCTAACTATGTCGCAGTAGCACTCATGGAGAACTTACAGTCAATGGAGTTCAGGCACATGCGACAGCTTATTCATTCCTTTGTAGTTTATGTAGTCAAATCTTGTCCGGCAGATATGTGGGAGTCATGGCTTGAAGTTCTCCTGCACCCACTATTTATTCATTGTCAGAAAGCTATTAGCTCCTCTTGGACCAGTCTTATGCGTGAGGGCAGAGCACAAGTTCCAGATTCGTTTGGTGTACAAAATGGACCGGACATGAAACTTGAAGTAATGGAAGAAAAACTGCTGAGGGATCTAACTAGGGAGATTGCAAACCTCCTTTCAACAATGGCTTCTCCTGGTTTAAATCCCGGGCTTCCTGTTTTGGAGCCTTCAGGCCCTGTGGGACGTATTGACGTGTCTGCTCCCAAGGATTTGCTTGCATTCAAATCCAACTCTATGGTTGGGTATGTAAACTGTTCTCTCTTTCCAACTTTGCTTATTAGATTTTAGATGAAAAGAGAGTTAACTTAATAATTAATCCTGTTTGCAGTTACCTCCTGAATCACAAAAACGTGGCTCTCCCAGCTCTGCAATTCTGTTTGGAAGTATTTACATGGACAGATGGGGAAACAACCACTAAAGTCTGTTGCTTTTGTGGTGTGGTTGTTCTTCTAACGATCCTGACAAACAACGTTGAGCTCAGAGAATTTGTGTCAAAAGATTTGTTTTCTGCGGTCATTAGAGGCTTAGCCATGGAGTCAAATGCCGTTAACAGTGCTGATCTAGTTAATCTATGCCGTGAAATATTTATCTATCTCTCTGACAGAGACCCAGCTCCCCGCCAGGTCAGTTTTTTTTTTCTTTTGTATAGATCATCAATTAACTTTTTACAGGTCCTTTCATGATGTATTGTAAAAAGCCGACTCTTAAAGAGTATGTCTGTTTGATTGTGGTATCAGGTTTTGCTTTCACTTCCTTGTCTCACACCCAACGACTTGCGTGCTTTCGAAGAAGCTGTGGGGAAAACTCCAAGTCCCAAAGAACAGAAGCAACTCATGAGGAGTTTGTTGCTGTTAGGTACAGGGAACAACTTAAGAGCACTTGCTGCTCAGAAAGACCATGAATGTCATCACCAACGTCACTTGTAAGCCTCCCTAACTCTCATACACCAAGATTCATATCAATCCTCCTCAACTTTTTGACATTTTTAAAAACTCTCTGCCTCTAGTAAGGACACGAGGTACCAGCAAGTACTTCCGAAGCTAAAGAAGACGAAGGGGAAACAATCGGGACTGGCAAGTGTTTTGTGATGAAAAAAAAATCATTGTAGTATGAAGTTAAATAGAGGCAAGAGGAAGGATTCGTACAAAGTTGAATGTTAATTATTTAAGAACGAAGGTTTTGCGAGAGTCGATTAGAA
This sequence comes from Raphanus raphanistrum subsp. raphanistrum, assembly GCA_019706035.1. NCBI lineage: Eukaryota > Viridiplantae > Streptophyta > Magnoliopsida > Brassicales > Brassicaceae > Raphanus > Raphanus raphanistrum. The sequence continues at coordinate 21,189,942 of CM033983.1, forward strand.
TCATAGTTGAGATACATGAAGGAGTTGTTTCCTTTGAGGTTATGATGCGAACGAGGTTTTTCTTATCATCAAATTTGCTATTTACACAAATTTTAGTCAAATCCATGATTGGTAAAAAAAAAGATTTTTTCTTTGATTTCATCACGACGAACATTTTAATGAATGTTTACGACGAATGTTGATTGATGTTGGTTATTATATTGTTTTGAGTTGCAGCTATTCGACTTGAGTTGTATTCTCACTGTGTTTTTCTGTGGTATTCTCACCCTGCCAGTATAAGTGGCTTCTTGACACGGCCCACTAGAACAGTGCATTGCTACTGGAGACGGTCTGATGACTCCTTCATGAGACCTGTCTTTGGAGGCCGTGGCTTTGGCCCCTTTGTCCCTAGCTATCCAACTGAGAGAGACCCTCCTGGTCTGGAGCTTGAGAGAACAATTTAGAAGAAAAAAAAAGAATAAATATAACATTTTATAGGAAATTTCGATTTAAATTATGATTTCTGTATATTTTTTTGTTTGCAAGGACATAGAGCCCTAGGATTTTAGGGCAGAAAGCAGAACACGAAAAAACTTTGAAAAGTGTTATAATTGATGCATATTTAGTATTTTTGTTGTTGTAATTATGTAAGATACTAGAATAAGACAATACATTTGTTTGTGTCAAGATTATTCGTACTCTATGATTGACCTCTATCTTAGGTTTTGAATGGTAACCAAAGAATGATAGAAAAACATTCTAATTCCTTATCATTCTTAAAAAAAACTTTATTCACAAATAATTTTTTTCCTTTTCATTCGTTCTTATTCTTTTTCTTTTGTAAAAGAATATATAACAAAAATATTATTTGTTAAATTTGAGAAGTAGCAAACATTTCTTTTCGTTCTTAATATCCTTATTCATATATGTTCGTCTTGTTCCCAAAAGATAACCAGTCAAAGTAAACAACACCAAGCAATGGAAATTAGGGCTGAAGATTAAGGTTACCTGCTGGCAGCAGTCATTTTATTTATGTGCAAATTAGACCTTTCTAGTTTACACAAGACAGTCTATTCTAGGGCCCTTTTATTCTTTTTAAAAAAAATTTAGAACTTTTTATATATAGTAACAGTTTAATAGAAACAGTACATGACCTATGCATGTGTTAACAGTGGCAGAAAGTTTGTTTTCAAAAGAGAATATATTCTCCAATTTACTTAAAAGTAAAACCTAATAGGTCAAATGCATGCAAGTGATATGTCTCTTGGATTTTTCACTTTGTATGTAAATGTCACATTCTGTCATGACCCAATAATTTGCATTGCTTCTTCGTATTTTTGGCTCAATTTCAACTTTCATTATCTAATTCATTTTCTAGTTTTAAATTTTCTTTTTAGCAAATTGTTTTCTCTTTCTTTAAATACTACATTCTTTGAGCCTATGTATTTGATGATGGCAATGGAAACGCTATATATGGAGATGAAGACTATAATGTTGATGTGTTAAAAAAAGACTATAATATTGCTATGAAATTGAAACCATATATTAGTTAAAGAAAAACATTGAAACCATATGCTTAAATAAGTAAAAAAATGTGAAAAACATGAGGAAAAGCTAAATTCATACATATTGTCTGTAACTGTAAATTCATACATATCTACATAAATCTCATTTAGACAAAAATGTGCGAACTAGTTCTAGACATATTATATGATATTCAATAAAAAAGACATATTATACGATATAGACCATGGGATATAGATCAATATACCACTTAATTAAGCTTGTGCTTTGTATTCTTCAGCCAGACAATCTCTCTACTTCTTTTTTTTTTTGCTAAACTGTAAATATCATAGATGAAAAGAGACTTATACAAAGATCTAGAGTCTGAAACCAACTTGGCAAAAAAGAAAATAAAAAACAAGCTGGATCAAGTGAGAGAACATAAACAAGAAAACACAACTCAGCTTAGCCACATAACCATAAGAGAACCAAATCCCTTTCTATGTTTCCTAGCTGAGATGATATTCTTCATTTCTTTTTCAATACCATGGAACACAACTGCAGCAGATAGAGAAGTCTGATTGTGTATCAGATTGTTTCTTTGCTTCCAGAGGTGAAAAATAGTAGTGTGAACAGCAAGCTTCCTAAGCAAAGAAAGCTTTTTTGAAGGCGATGCTCGGATCCATGAGAGCAGCTCCTACCAGGATGAAAACATCGAGATCGGGGGACTGCAACGAGCTACAACCAGCTTCCAGACCTCCCTGCTGTAGTCGCAGGCGAGCAGAAGATGGTCTCTATCCTCATCATGTGACGAGCAGAATGGGCAAAGCGGAGAGATTTGAAGCCCCCATGACGCCAGTCTTGACCTCGTCGGGAGCCTGTCATAATTCGCAATCCACATAGTGAATGAATGCTTCGGGATTCCACCTTTGAACCAGATGACGTCTGTCCAATCTTTGATCTCCTCTCTCGGTCGCAGCACTTCCCATGTAGTTGCAGACCTGAAAACACGCAAAGGAGAATCACCAGCAACCCATTCATATTTATCTATCTCATCTAAAGGTAAAGGCAAAGGAATAGTGGTGAGATAAGCGTGGAGGTCCACTTCCTTTTGCGATCTCGGATGAGGCAGTAGCCATGTTGAACCTCTGATAGCATCCGCCACCTTCGCTGACCTCCTCGTTCGAAGAGCTCTTGGACCAGCTTCGCCAATGTGTTTGATTAGTTGCCCCAAAGGTGACCAGACATCGTACCAGAAGCTTGCGCTTAAGCCGTTACCAAGCTGGAGCTTACAGAACTGAAGTGCAAGGGGTCTGAGGTCAAGAAGCTTCCTCCATGCCCAAGAGTCCGCAGCCGATGCCTCTATTGTCCAAAAGGACTCTTCATTAAGATGCATGCTCTGATGCCAATCCACCCAAAGCGATGGAGATCTTGATAATATTAGCCATATGAATTTTAGGCAGAGAACATGATTCCAGGTCGTAAAGTTTCTAAGACCAAGTCCGCCTTCTTCCTTAGGAAGACATACTGTATTCCAATCCACCTTTGCAATGCCCTTCTTCTCAATATTGCCAGACCATAGGAATCTAGAACACACAGATTCGATGCTTTTAATACAACCTTTGGGAAGGATGAACGCTGACAGCCAGAAAGAGACGGTGCCGAAGATGACAGTCTTGAGCAGTTGAAGCCTTCCCGCGAAAGAAAGCAATTTAACCGACCAAGACTTGAAGATTGCAGTGAGCTTAGACAGAAGGGCTGAGTATTCCGAGATCTTGAGTTTCCTGCTCATGAGAGGAAGACCTAGATATCTGATAGGAAACTGACCAGTAGGGAAACCATAGCTGATGATGGCATTGGTTTCACAATGGTCCAACCCTGCAGTGAATATCTCAGTTTTAGACGGGTTCATATGCAGACCTGACCATGAGGCAAAATCATCTAGGCACTCCGCGATCCCGTGGAGGCTGTTACTAGAGCCGTCAAAAAATACCATTACATCATCTGCGAACATAAGATGTGAGATCCTAAGATGCTCGGTTCGAGGATGGTACCCTATGAGACCAGCATCATAACGGGCTGTGAGTAGTCGGGAGAGCCCTTCCATTGCTAAAACAAACAAGTACGGAGAGAGCGGGTCTCCTTGGCGGATTCCCTTGGAGCTTTTGAAAAAACCACCTGTGACCCCATTGATGCAAACGGAGAAGGAGGCCGTGGAGATGCATTCTGAAATCAGTGCAATGAAACCTTCTGGGACGCCGATGGCTCGAAGTGTAGCAACTATGAAATCCCAGCGGACACAGTCGAAAAAAAGAAAAAAAGCATGATATATGGTTTAAAAAATAAGAAAAAGACAGGGAATGATTTGGCAATCTCTCTACTTCCATCAAAAATAAGAAAAAAAGCATGATATCTCCTAATATCATCTACGTACATTGGTTTGGCTATGAGAATGTAAAAGACAGGGAATGATTTGGCCTTAAATATCATGCATCTACATTCCCTCTAGAGCTATACATTCCTATATAAAATAGAGATCACTGGTTTAAAGAAACGTTTTACTTTTGTAAGTTTTCTATTTATACGAGTTCTTAAAACCATATTCAATACACGTTTTTAAAGATCATTAGATATATAAGTAGTAGGGAATAAATTAAAGAAAATGAACGTTCACCATTCATCCCATCAATACAACTTTTAAAGTTCAAACAAAACAGTTCTCAGACTTGTTAAAGTGGGCATGTTGACATGTCATATCACTATTGGTTGACGCTTTGGTATTCTTGAATCAGCGTTAACAGGAAAAAAACAAGTCATTTATATGTAAAAGAGTTTTAAGTATCGTTTTATTTGAAAATGTAAACGCAGTATATTATTTTGAGTTTTTGAATTTTTTGGAGTTGATAATATATACTTTTGAATTTTGGCACTGACTGATTTGACATAGGAAAGGGCAGAGCATATCATGATTGTGTATCCCTCCCATATGATGTGTCAGATAAAATAAATAAATTGATTTTCTCACAAATTAGTCGCTACATATGTAGATAAAAAAAATGGTTAACTGCTGCCGGTTTAGTGATTATTATAACCTAATTCGTCAGTTTGGTTTAGCAGAATTCGAACCGATAAAACTTGAATTGCAGAGAGGCTAATAATTAAATGTGATCGTGTTGCTCTCTCTCTCAAAAACTGTAAGCGAAAGGAAGATGACACACACCCATACCCTCGTTAATGCTCACTCATCATCGTCCTGCAACTAATAAAAAAGGCTCTTCCTTTTCTACTCTCGCTTAATCGTCTTTAATATCTCTTCGATTGTGATCGTTTCTCTTCCACTTGTTGGTTCAACACTATTTCTTCGGCGAAGAAAGCTCTTAACTTTCTTTCTTTTTTTGAAATTTCGCAAAAAGGCGGCGTTTTTAGGGTTTGTGTTCTTCTTCTTCTACTTCTCTGTTTCGGAATTGTGCAGAGATTTTGCTTGAAGGGTATAGTTAGGTTTTACTTTTTTTTATACCATTTTGGGAAAACTCTTCCTTGGAGTTGAAGAAAGTGCAAGACTATGATGGAGGAGATTAAAGGGGAGAACGAGTTGAACCTATTTGGTGTGAAGAAGGACAATCTCGCTAAACAGCTGGACAAGATTCATTCTCATTCCTCTGATATACTTCTCTTCAGTGTTCTGTGGAGAGATTTGTCGGATTATCTCACTTCTGCCGAAGAGAAAGTTGAGAGGAGGTTCAGGGAGTTGAAGTTGAAGGAAGCCGAGTTGCAAGATCAAAGCTTTGCGCTTGAAGAAAGGGGTAAGGTGGTTGAAGCAGCGGAAGCTGCGGCTGTTGAGTTAGAGGTGAAATCTGATGGGATTAGGACGGAGATTGAAGCGAAGAGGAAGGAGCTTGATTTTGTTAGGAATCAGGTTGAGGTTTCTCGAGAGGAGTTTAGTGGAGAGGAAGCGAGACTATCTCGGCTTAGGAAGTTGGTGGAAGAGTGTACGGCGGAGAAGATGTCAAAGGAAAGTGAGCTTGATGAGGTTTTGGAAGCGTTGAGAAAGACTCAGGCTGAGCTTGGTTCGAAAGGTGAAAAGTTGGCACAGATGGAGGCTGATCTTGAGAGGTATTGTGCTGATGTCAGTGCAGAGGTGGCGCATTTGGGAAGAACTCAAACTCTCAGGAGAAAATTGGATGAGGAAGTTGAGAGAGAGACTAAAGATCTCACCATGGTTCAAGACACATTAGTGGAATGTGAGAAGCTGCTTCAGACACGGTCTTCGGATCTATTAAAGATGGAAGGTGAGCTTGATTTGAAGCGGGAACAGTTGGCACAGATGGAGGCTGATCTTGAGAGACATCGTGTTGAGGTCAGCACAGAGAAGGAGCATTTGGAAAGGACTCAAACTCACAGTAGAGAACTGGAGGAGGAGATAGAGAGAAAACGGAAGGATCTTACAGCGGTTCTTGAAAAAAATGCGGAATGTGGGAAGCAGCTTGATACACGGTCCTCAGAACTCGTCTCCAAAGAGAAAGAGTTGGAATTACTGAGTCTTGACCTTGACTTGAGGGAGCAGTCGGTCATATCATTCAATAATGACATGGAGGAGACTTGCCAACGGATGGAATCTAAAGCCAAAGAGTTGGAAGACATCCAAAAGCTAAGTGAGGAAAAGAGTGCGTATTTGGAATCTAAAGCCAAGGAGTTGGAAGACATCCAAAAGCTAATTGAGGAAAGAAGTGCATATTTGGAATCAGTCAGTTTATTGATTGAGGAACACACTGAAGAACTATCTTCCAAAGAGAAGCAACAGGATGAATTAGAAGAGGCTATTCGAAAATTATCCTTGGAGATTACCTCTAAAGAGAAGACATTGGAAAGAACTGAAGTTCTTATCCAGCAGGTCTCTGAGGAACAACACTCAACAGAGAAAAACCTGGATTCGACTAGAATGCATTTAGAAAGATGCATTTCTGAGCATGAGTCAGCGAAAATGGAACTTCTCTCTGTTAAGGATACATATAGAGAGCTCCTCCAAAACCTGGATATCAAAGAGAAGGAGTTAAAGTCTTTAGAATCAGTACTCAGTAAGAGGAATAGGAAAGTTGAAGAAGGAAAGAAGAAAATGCAACATTTGAATGACTCCAATGAGGAACTTACCAGACAACTCAAGTTGAAACAAGAAGAGGTTTGTTCAATCAACAAGGCCATCACAGAATGCTCAGGTGAATTAGAGGCGAAGAGGAAACATCGTGATCAGATTCAAAGCTCAATCACTGATCTCACCACTCAGCTCAAATCAAAAGAATGCGATCTTAGTTCTATCAAGAAAAAGATCAAAGGCAGCTTGAAAGACATGCAATCCAAAGAGGAGGAGCAAGTCAGAGTGAAGGCATCGTTGACGGAACGTGAGAAAGGACTTGAGGTAAAAGAGAAGGAGCTTGATGCTCGCGAGGAAAGGGTTGATAAAAAGGATCAGCAACTGAAATCTACAGAGCAGAAGTTGGCTAAATCTTTTAAGGAAATTGAGCTGAGAGCAAAGCAATTATCCAGCTTTTGTCAACAAGGCACCTCGGATCAACATGTTGACGTGGTAGGAGACGCCAACGTAAATGACGACAAAACTTTGCAGTTACTATTACATGGGCATCTGAAGAAATGTTCTCAGCTTCACCTCGATGTTTTGCATTCTCTAAAGGCATCTTCTGACCCATCAAAGCTTGTGTTAGAAACAATACGAGGGCTTTACTCCGCTCAGCAAAAGATAGTAGAAACAAATCTTGATCCAAACAGTTTTAGAAGTGGTATCTGCTTGCTGGAATGCTTAGCTGATATGTCATCAAAACCCGATACTGAAGTACAAGGAGAAGCTGCCACATTTGCCATGGAATGTAAGAACACAACTCTGATCAAGGCAGATAATCCAGTGGAAGTGTTGGGTTTTCTTCACTTTCTTGCTGCATTCAGTGTGGCGTACACATTTGATGCCAATCAAGTTAAGAATCTTTTAGATGACGCCTTTCTTCGCAAATATGCTCCGAGTCTATGCAAGGCTCTTGGAATTACAGCTTCAGCACCTAGTATGTTTTCTTATTGAAAAGTCTTTAGTTTTTTTACACTTGTCTCTCACTCTTCAAGTAACAAACATATCTGAAAATTAATTGTGTCTATTCTACAAAACTGTTCCTGTATAGTCTTGTATACTATAGTCCTTTATAGTATCGAATATGGTTAAATTCTACTTTCTATTTTAAGAAATAACAGTTAAATTTCATAACAGTTCTCTGATGCTTATTGAATTTTTTTTTTGGACAGGCAACAATGTAATATCATTGGATGATAAGCCTGAACAGCAGCCCCCTGAAGCACCAATCAGCAACAGTGGCGATTCTCGCTCCTTGAATGTCCAAGAAAACATAACATCATCTCCTTTGGCTAGTGAAGATGCTCTTAGAGACATTGTAGGCACGCCTTCTTTTTCACCTAATGAAGTCTCTACTGATCTTCCAATATTAAAAGATCCAGGCAGGTTTGTTCTAACTTCTGTCGAGGAGGCACTCACTGGTGCTCGTCAGAGAGAGGAATTGAGTTTAGCAGATCCTATAGTTAAGACGTTGGTTCCCCTTTTGGAGGAGCTGACACGTGTTGTACACTCTACCGACCCTGAGCTACAGGCAGATGCAACCAAAGTGGCACATCTATGGAGCTCGATGATGGGAGCTAGTGGTCTCAAGTCGAAGCTGGAGGCATGGGCTTTTCTGCAATTCATTGTGGCGTTTGGATTGGCAAAACAAACAAATCAAAATGAAACTTTGCATTTTGCCTCGCATGTTGCTCACTTCAAGCATGCTCCAAAACTCTTCCGATCTCTTGGTCTCAGTTCTGCCATCCCAAGTAAGTTGTACTTCACTTCTTGCTCTTGACATTTGTGATACACAGAAGACTAACAAAGTATATTTGTACTCGTTTATCTCTGCACAGATTTTGTTAATGATCTCATAATCAAAGCCCAATATATTACGGCAATCCGGTTTATCCTTTTCTTCAACGTGAAGAGCAAGTTCTCTCCCCTGGCTTTCTTGAAGCAAGAGGTCATGAAACTTAGATGCTCTGTCAACGAAAAGAGAAGACTTGAATCGCAGGTTAAAGCTTTGCTCTGATCCATCTCTTGTCAAACTCCATTATTTCATCATCGTTGATGTTTCAATCATTTTGGCTTATAGGCTGAAGCTAACAGAGATGCTGCTAAAATGAGAGAGATAATTGAAATCATTGAAGACTTCAAACTGGAGATTGATATTCCTGTTGATCTTATCCTCAAATTCATGGTTCCACGGGACATTCAAACCCAGAACCAACATGTGGCCTCATCATCTGTTCCTGTTCAATCAACGCAGATACTTCCACGGGAAATTCAAACACAGAACCAACATGTTGTTGCCACGTCATCTGTCCCAGTTCAACCAACGCAGATACTTCCACGGTTTCATATGCAGGCTTCACAAACAGTCATTCACAACTCATACATAGCAACTCATAGCTCCTCATTCCCGTTCCTTCCAACAAGCTCTGTTGCAGCACCAAATCAACAGGTCGTAGACGTGGAAACACACCAAGCTGGTGGTTCAACTGCATTCCAAGGTCAATCTTCATACCACGCTGGTAGTAAACGTCCAAGGGTGGATCATGGGGGTCCTAGACCGGTGATAAGACCTTGCTTGAATCCACCACCAGGTTATGGCAGATTCTAGTGTGTTCTGTCTCAGGACCAAAGCCGTAAAGCTAGCTAGGCAAGTAGTAGGAAGTAACAAAAGAGCTACGCCTTTCCTTTTGGTGTAGAATCTAATAATACGTTTAGGTAATGGGTAACAACAGCTGCACCCATCTAATCTCTCCCACTCTCTCTGGTTACTGTGTAAAAAGAATGCAGAGGAAAAACCTTTTATTTCAGAAATATATGCTCAACCGTATTTTAAAATTTCACTAAGCGAAATCATTTTCTTATGGCATAGTAACAAATCAATGATTTGGACTCTGACATGGAATCATGGATTAAGCAGTAAACCGTAAGATCCGGTTTAGAATTAAAACCATTAAACCAGAATTTAGACACTGGTTGTACTGGAGTCAATTCAAGATTCAATTAAAGTCAATTCAGTGAACTAAAAAAAGTAGGTGGATTCATTGTTTGGATCAAATCCAGTTTAAATGAAAAGTTGGTAACTTGCTAGTTATGGAAAAATATCCACACAATAAGAAAGAGAGACCTATTTTTTTTTTGGTCAAAGAAAGAGAGACCTATAAAGAGAACAAATGGTGGAGACAAAAATAATATAAAAACTTTTTGTGTGTTCTGTCTGGCGAGGCGGTGGGGCTTTTAGTTTTTAACGAAACTTTTTTCTTTGGCTTTTATCCTATCATTCATTTATTCATTCAGACGATGATCCTGAGAACAATACAGTAGACCGTGTGGAGAGATTCATAATCAAGTTCGTTCCTTTTTCGAATTTTCTTTTTTTTTGTTTGTCAACTTTAGGGTTTAGGGTTGTTGTTGTGCATTAAGTTAAGTTTATGGGTAGCTTGATGGAGAAGGCAATGAGTCAGTTACGGCTAGTTGATTTAAGCAAGCAGAACTTCAAGCGAACCCTAGATTCTATCCAAGATAACGCTCACTCCCTTATCCACCTATCGATTCAATGGAAAGAAATCGAGGGTTTTTTCGATTCCACCAAAACCGCTCTCGAGGAGCGAGCCAAGGAGCTCGAAGCAACGGAGGAGTCTGTAAAGGTCCGAGCTTTGGAGCTGGAAGCAATGGAGGAGTCTGTAAAGGTCCGAGCTTTGGAGCTGGAAGCGAAGGAGGAGTCTGTAAAGGTCAGAGCTTTGGAGCTCGAAGCGAAGGAGGAGTCTGTAAAGGTCCGAGCTTTGGAGCTCGAAGCAGTGGAGGAGTCTGTAAAGGTCCGAGCTTTGGAGCTGGAAGCCAAGGAGAAGGAGATTGAAGCGAAGGAGAAGGAGATTGAAGCGAAAGTTAGCCATTTGGAGAAGAAGAAGGAGGAAGCTTTGGGTTCGGAAGCGATGGAGAAAAGGAGGGAAGAGTTTGAGGAGTTTACGAGGAGGATCGAATCGGTGGAGAAAGTTTCTGATGAGAAGGTGAAGGAACTAGATGAGAAAGCGAAAGAGCTTGATTTGAAGGTTAAGGAGTTACAGAAGCAACAGAGAGAAGGTGTTGCAGTGAGAGGTGAGTTTGAGCAAGCAAAAGAGCTTGAATTGAAGGTTAAGGAGTCACAGCAGCAACAGAGAGAAGGTGTTACAGTGAGAGGCGAGTTTGAGCCACTAGTTTCATTGCTGGCTAAGAAGATAGGGTCGAGTGTTTCAACGCATACAGACTGTTCGATGTTTCGCCTGAGTGCGGATGATTTGGTTAAGAGAAACGAAGGCTTGGCGAGAATGATTCAGTATCTGGAGCCAGCAAAGCTTGTTTTGGATGCTGTAGAGGGGTGTTTTAAGGAAGATTTTGGAGAAGCTGGTGATAGTGTTGTTAATAGTTGCGTTGTTCTGTTAGAGAAACTGATACTGATGAAACTACGTATCACACAAGAAGTGAGACAGGAAGCGACTCAACTTGGGTTTGACTGGATGGTTAAGGTCAAAACCAATCCTAACAATGACTCGCTGGTTTTTGGTTGGTTGTTGTTTATAGCTACTTACGGTTGGGCCTCTGGGACTACTCGCGAGATGCTCTCAAAACTTTTGGATCGCTTCCTTCTGTATGAGCAGGCCCCGAGATTGTTTCGGCGTCTGGGGTTAGAAGATAATGTTTCTGGTAATAATGCCTTCTTCTTATGTTTCTGTTTCATGTTGGTTTTCGTTTTGCTTTATGAAATGCACATGAAACATTCCCCCGGTGACCTCTTTACATTTTCTGATTAACGGTAGTTTCTGCCCAAAAAAATATGAAACTTAAATGTGAATTGCTCCGCAGGTGTGATTGAAACTCTAAAGAAGAAAAATGAGCACCTCGCAGCGCTGAGATTCATCTGTGAATTCCATTCATCTAACCTTTGTCAGGGGTGGCGACCAAGATCAGTTTTGCACGAGTTCTTGCAATCATTAAGAAGAATTGTCCGAGTAACTGATGAGAGTTCAAACTTATTGGAGGCGCAGGTAAGCTAACCTCTCTACCTCTCTACCTATCTATCTCTGGTTTTATTCAATCTTGCTTATTATGTGTGGTTATGTGTGATGTAAGTTGATTAAGTTTGTTGTCTTGACGTGTTATAGAAAGCGAAGTGGGAGAAGAGAAAAGCTGATGCAGCCATGGCGCTTGACTGTATCAGAGAGAAGAAAGCTGAGTCTATATTTAATGCTAATGCTCTTAAAGATCTGAGTTTAATGGCGAAGAATGATTCACCCTCGAGAGCAACGGAACCAGTTCACCAAAGTTGTGGACAAGGACAGAACACGGCCAATGCTGTTGAGAAATCTAAAGCTGATTCTGTCGTTCCTTATGAACACAAGAATGAAGCTAAACGTCAAAGATTAACTGAACCTATAACTCCTTTTCAGAATTCAACAGGTATGTTTTTGATTCTGTGTCAGGCTCGTAAATTAGAAGCTAGACCCCTACGTATCTATGCCACTCGTTTTCATTGTCTTGCATCATTATTCATGTAACACTTTGTTTCAAGTTTCTGTTTCCTGTGGTTTTTGTTTTGCTTTAACTTAGCCATAAATTGAACATTTTCTCCAGTGAAGCAGCTTGAGGTTGTACCCGCTCCTTCCGGGGAGAAGATTGAGGAACTAGTTGTAAATCATCATCAGCCAGATGCCAAGGCAACTGAGATAAACATTCTCTCTCGTTCAACTAACGCGGAAACGTTAAGGAAGCTATTAGAAAAGCAACCTCCAATGGAGAGTGATCTCTCTAATGCTATCAAATCCTCCCCGGATCCAGCAAAGCTTGTTCTAGACACGTCCATGGCTCTGTGTACTAAAAATCCCGAAGGGGGCTACGACTTCAATCTGCTGGTTACTTCAGATAGATGCCTCTTGTTGTTGGATCAGCTGAAGAATCTCCCGCTTCAAATTCAAATTGGACATCCTGTGAGAGACGACGCAAAGAAACTTGCGGTTCACTGGAAAGATAAGATTTCAAAGAGCAAGACGGATGAACTGGAAGTCGTCTGTTTCCTAAAGTTTCTAGGTATCTTCGGAATCGTGTCAGAGTTCAAAGCTAATGACCTTCTAGCTCTACTAGACAGTTCTTACTGGCAAACTGTGTCTCCTGATCTTTGCCAGTTTCTCGAGTTGGACAGCGCCATTCCAGGTGATTCTCATTTCTTTAAATCTCCCACTATTTTGAATCTCTATAGACGCCTTTCTGTTAAAAAATGCCTGAACCTTGTTAGCTTTGTTCATGTGGCTTTTCTTGGGCAGGTTTCATTCAAAATCTCATAAAAACTGGGCATCGTCTCAAGGCAGTCAACTACATATACTCATTTGGCATGGTCCATAGATTCCAACCTGTCTCCGCTATTATAAAAGATTCCTTGAGGATTACAAAGGAATGTGCAGAGAAGTCATATAGAGACGCCAATAACGAATCTGCACCACAGGTTAATTTCGCTCCCTTTTTTTCTTTAAACTTATCAGAAGAGAACTCAAAGAGAGAGTATCTTTTAACACAAAGCGGACTATAAACAGGTTGCAGCCATAGACAGGCAGATCAAATCGCTAAGAGCAGCCATTAGATGCATATCGTGCCACAAACTCGAATCAGAGTTCCAACTCGGAGACCTCGAGGGACAAATCAAGTCACTTTTTAAACGTAGAAGAAACCTAATGGATGGATCAAACCCTGCTTCGGCAGTCAAACAATCCCAGACGGCATTGCCACCAAACTCAGCAGAGGTTGGTTCTGTCACCAGCAACACACCTTCTGAGCCTTCAACGGCAGCTGCTATCTCCTCCGCGAACAAACCTGGCTCCACGAGTAACAAGAAGAGAGGACAAAAACGCAGCTTTTCTGAAAACAAACAGAGCTCAGTACACATTGCTTAGCCCCCAAGAAATCACTTCCATGTGCATGAAAGACAGTCTTGTCGTGTTGATCATTACAGCAGAGATTTATCCGGAGGAACTCCTAACACTGTCAACAATCAGTGGTCACAACCAGAGGGGCCTCCCCAAGTTTTATCAACATTAAGATCCTTTTTACCAGAACAATTTCTAGTGTATTATACACCTTATTTAGGGCATACTTTGGTCTTTTTTATAGGTGTGCTTGCCCTTTGCAAGACTAACAAGGTTGCAAACAAATATTTTAGTTTTTTTTTGAACTTGGTATAAATATTTAGTATTTTTGTTTAGTCATTCACTATACCACCAATCAAAATTATTTTCTAATCAAAAATAATAAGTTCGAAAGTGTGGTTGTCAAACAAAATAAAGTTGGATTATTTTTTAACTCTAGTTATTTGCCAAAATAGTCTTTTTTTTTTTTTTTTGATCAATGCCAAAATGGTTAAGACTTAAAGAGAACATAAAACTAAGAAGCAAAAAAGAAAAACATTTGTTTCCGCTAAAAATAAACAAAGACCAATTGAGCTCTCCTCTTCCTGCGGAAATTTAGGGTTTTTGTCTTCTTCACTGAGCAATCTGGGTTTCGGCTTCAACCTTCTTTAAGGTATGTCTCAATGGTTGTTGTGTGGCATTGCTCTGCTTTCTACGCCGATGCAAAAGGTTCTTGCTTTCAGTTCTGACTCCGAGAAAGCAAATCTTTGCTCGGCTTAGATCGTATTGATATCTAATCTCTTTTTCATCTGTTATCCTGTGTGTGTATGTGTATGATTCTGCATAAAAAAGTGAAACTTTAGTTTAAAGCTCTTAGCTTTGAGCGTTGCAACTTAAACTAGACATGACTCTTATTGTACTTTCGTTGAAAGGTGAAGCGCATTGTGTAAAGATCTCGCATTTGTTGGTTGTCTCCTTAGTTCTGTCTTCAACACTCACTATTCATTTGGAATGAGGATAAGGTAATGACATTGCAATGGACTTTGTTTTTTTTGCAGAATGAGATATTGATTCTTTAGTGTGATTTATATGATTCCTTAACTGAGAATGGAGTGTAACAAGGAAGAGGCTTCTAGGGCGAAGAAAATGGCAGAGGAATTGATGCGGAAAGGTGATTACCCCGAGGCTCATAAGCTTGTAACGAAGGCTCAGACACTCTTCTCAGGTCTTGACGGTTTACCACAAATGCTAGCCGTCTGTGATGTTCATTCTTCCGCCGAGAAGAAAATCAACGGTCTTGAGAACTGGTACGGCATTCTTCAGGCTATGCATTTTTCTGATGACGCTACGATCAGGAAGCAGTACAGGAAGCTCGCTTTGCTTCTCCATCCTGACAAAAACCAGTTCGCCGGTGCAGAGGCTGCGTTCAAGTTGATTGGGGAAGCTCACAGATTGCTTTCTGACAAGGAGAAACGGATGCAGTACGATATCAAGCACAGAATCTATTCACGGGTTGCTAGCAGACAGTTGGATGCAAACTCAGGTCTACAATGTGGAAGTGCAAATAGAAACGTGGGGTCTACTGGTACTCAACAAGGAAGTGTAGCAACTGAGGTGGATAAGAAAGGAACTTCCAACAAGAATGGTGGGGGAGGTGAATACCAAAATGCTGAAGTAAGAGAACCTAAATTAGAGGAAGAATCGATGAAGAATTGTGCTGAGGGAAAGATGAACAATTCAGCCGAGTCGCCCAAAACTGATGGGTTGAAGCAACAGCCTGAGGTTGCAGAACCAGAACAAAGTGCATCAAAACATGTACCTGATGAATCAGTTTCAAGGTCTAGTCAAGCAGCCTCAATGAGCCAGGACAAAAAGAAGAGGAGAAAGATAGTTGAGGAACCGGATAACAGGAGAAGATCTCCGAGGAAAAGTCAGCAAGATTCATTACCTGATGATGTTAATAGCGCTGCCACAAAAGGGTCAAGAGCAACTGAAGCACGTGGAGAAGGGATGGGTATGGGGGGAAAGACTGACAAAAACCACAAGACTATTACGCAGGATTCACCTGATCAAGACTTTCATAATTTTGAACTGACAACAAGCTGTTTTGCTGTCAACCAGGTGTGGTCTCTGTATGATCCAACTGACGGTATGCCTCGGTATTATGCTCGGATAACAAATGTAATTGATTCTGAGTTCAAGCTGGGTATTACATGGCTTGACCCTTTACAAGATTATAACGACAACTCTATCGTCATTGCGTGTGGAATCTTCCAAGATACGGAGTCAGAGGAAGTAGACTGATAGGTACAAAGTAGCGTACTATCGAAGGAGAGCAGGAAAGGAAGTGGTTACAGAGGAGGACGTGGCAAATAACGTTACTATTCTGAATAAAGAGGAGGGAAGCAGCAATTCCGGTTGAGAAAGAGGGTTTGGCAGTTACACTGAAGAGTAACGAGAAGAAGTATATAAGTAGTAGAGTCTTTGAATTAGAGGTTTATGCTTTGTTGTTGTAAGTTCTTTGACGCTATGAGTCTTGAACACTCGATCGCTATGAGATCGATGGACTTCTCTAGATTCGTGATGAGAATCTAGGTTGTTTCATACGCAAAGCTTATACACTCTGTACTTGTTCAATCTTTCAATACAAAAGGGAAATTTACAGGAGAATCTATAGTTTTACTCTAACATTGGTGCGGTGAAACTGTTCGAGTCAACGCGATGCGATCTCCGACGAGTTCACCGAGGAGTTCGCGAGCTCAGATGGAGGCGGAAGAACCTGAAACGACGGTGAAAGATGAGGTGGTGTTTTTACGCGGCGGTTACAATCTTCTGATGAATCAGGCGGCGGAGAACAAGCTCCGATTCGCGCAGCTGGAAGATCATTTCAAACAGATCATGACGACTTTGGGGAAACGTCCGATGGAGTACGACGACTCACCGGAACCTCGTCGACGACAACCAGAGACCTCTAATCGCGATAATCAGGTACCGATTCGTAACTGGGAACAGAATCCGGAAGAATCTCAGCTAGGTTATCGATCTGGTCAGTTGAATATTGCGAACAGAGAACACATGTTGAAGAAATTGGAAATGCCGAAGTTCGAAGGAAGTAACACGCATGATTGGATAGTAGATGTAGAACATTTCTTCAGGGTGGGGCAGTTTCGTGATTTCGAACGTTTGGATATGATCGCTCTGTGTGTGGAAGGCAAAGTCAAGAAATGGTTTGCGTGGGTGATGAGAAGAGGAGGTTTCAGAGATTGGTTAGATTTCAAACAGAAATTGGTTCTTCGATTTGCTGAATCTATTGACGACGAGCCAGAAACAAGATTACTGACGTTGAGGCAAACTGGATCAGTGACAGATTATGTATCTGAGTTTGAAGACTTATCTGCTCAAGTGACAGGGTTGGAAGATAAGTTTCTGGAACGACTCTTTTACACGGGTTTGAATCAAGAAATGCAGGAAGTGATTAAGATGAAGGATCCGCAAGGGTTATCTCAGTTTATCGCAGCAGTGTTGAGAATGGAGAAGAGCACGTTCTGCAAGGTGATGGGATCAGCTTCAAAGGAAGACACAAAACCAGCGAGTTCGAGATCAAATCATGGAAACAGATATTCAAGCTCAGTGACTATTCCAAAGACTCAGGAGGCAGGAGTTAACAAAGAGAATCAGGCAAACCGAAACTCTCTGCGACCGAGACTCCAGTTTTCTGATGCTGAACTGGATAAGATGAGGAAAGATAAAATTTGTTTCAGATGTAAGGCACCGTGGACACCAGAACACAAGCCAATATGCCCTAATCGAGTGCTACGTGTGATGACGGTGATCAACGGGTTACAACTCGAGGTGGTTGATCAATCACAAGAACAAGACTTTACAATGATGGTCAACACTCAAGAGTTGTGCACTTTGTCGTTAAACTCTTTCTTAGGCTTGGACTCTCCAAGAACGACAAAGATGCGAGGTTGTATTAACAACAAAGAGGTGATAGTCATGCTCGATAGCGGAGCATCTCACAATTTTATATCTCCACAGATTGTGAACAGGCTGCAATTGAAAGTTTCTGCAGATAGCAGCCTGGACGTGTTATTGGGGAATGGAGTTACAGTCAAAGCTTTTGGGATAAGTAAGGCTGTAACTTTCAGACTAAACCAAACCGATTTCACGTCAGACTTCATCTCTTTAGAACTGGGAAACGTGGATATGATCCTTGGAGTTCAGTGGTTGGAAACACTTGGCCTATGCGAGGTTGATTGGAAGCAACAAGTATGGTCATTTGTTTATAAAGGGCAGCGAGTTACCTTGTACGGCGATGAGTCCCTGCATTGTAACAAACTCTCCTTTAAATCACTAACTCCAATATATCGCGGTGGTCATCAAGAAGAGGCAGTGTTGATGGCTACTTCGAGCGTCATGTCCATGAAACCAGAGAATCCCCCATCACAAATCGACAGCTCCAACTCTGCATTAAGCGCACTCTTGGAGCAGTTTGCTGAGGTGTTTGCAATACCTTCGGGACTCCCTCCGATAAGAGGAAAGGAGCATTCTATTATGTTACATCCCGGAGTAACTGCAGTATCAGTAAGACCTTATAGATACCCTCACGCAAGCAAGGTTGTGATGGAACAAATGGTAACTGAGATGCTAACTTCAGGCATCATCAGACCGAGCACCAGCCCGTTTTCAAGCCCAGTTTTATTAGTGAAGAAGAAAGACGGATCTTTTCGCTTTTGTATTGACTACAGGGCTTTGAACAGAGCTACAATACCGGATAAGTATCCGATACCGGTTATAGATCAGCTACTAGACGAACTGCACGGCGCTTCAGTCTTCACTAAACTCGATCTTCGTTCTGGTTATCACCAAATCAGGATGACTGAAGAGGACATTAAGAAGACTGCATTTCGTACGTTGGAAGGTCATTATGAATTTCTAGTAATGCCATTTGGGTTAACAAATGCCCCGGCAACATTCCAAGCGTTGATGAACCTCGTGTTCAAACCTTTTTTACGGAAATTCGTATTGGTCTTCTTCGATGATATACTGATCTTTAGCAGAAGTATGTCAGAGCATTTGGAACATCTGCGGTTAGTTCTACAAGTATTGAAAGACCAGAAGTTGTTCGCCAATCAAAAGAAATGCACGTTTGGAGCATCTCAAGTGGAATATCTGGGGCACATCATTTCAGTGGATGGTGTCGCTACTGACAGTTCCAAGACAGAAGCTATGCTTAAATGGCCAACACCTTCTACGGTCAAACAACTACGAGGGTTCCTTGGTTTGACTGGGTATTACAGACAGTTCATTCGTTCTTATGGAGTACTAGCTAGACCGTTAACTTCGTTGTTAAAACGAGATCAGTTTGAGTGGACCAGTGACACACAAACAGCACTAGAAACATTGAAACAAGCAATGGCAACGGCACCGGTTTTAGCTCTACCCGACTTCACTAAAAAGTTTGTTCTGGAATCTGATGCTTCAGGAGTGGGAGTGGGAGCAGTGTTAATGCAGGATAAAAGACCTATCGCTTTTTTCAGTCATGCATTAACAGATCGAGAGCAACTCAAGCCGGCATATGAGAGAGAGTTGATGGCAATTGTAATGGCGGTGAGGAAATGGAAACATTACTTGATGGGACGTAAATTTGAGGTACATACTGACCACCGTAGTCTCAAGTATTTGCTGGAACAGAAGGAGGTTAATTTGGAATATCAGAAGTGGCTCACTCGATTACTAGGATTTGATTTTGAGATATTCTACAAGCCAGGGTGTGAGAATAAAGCGGCAGATGGTTTGTCGCGTTCGATGTCAGTGTCTTCTCTGTTGCTTAACCTTACGATACCGTCAGCATTACAGTGGCAAGAGTTAGACAATGAAGCAGCTACAGACCCGTATATTCAGATGATGGTGAAGAAGATTCAGAATGGGTTAGTAAAGTCGGAAAAGTTGAGGGTCATTGAGGGGAGACTATGGTCAAAACATCGTTTGGTGCTTGCGGCGTCATCTCGTTTCATTCCATTGATTCTATCTGAATGTCACGATAGTAAAGCAGGAGGACATTCAGGAGTATTAAAGACAGTTAAGAGGATTCAAAGATCTTTTTATTGGTCCCAAATGTATCGACAGGTTCAGGAGTATGTGGCTAACTGTGCGACTTGTCAAACACACAAATACTCTACCTTGTCGCCGGCGGGATTACTACAACCACTACCGATTCCTAAACGGATTTGGGAGGATATAAACATGGACTTTATCGAAGGTTTACCGACATCAGCAGGAGTTAACGTGGTGTTAGTTGTTATTGACCGTCTGAGCAAGTACGCACACTTTATAGCTCTGCATCATCCTTTTTCTGCTGCAGATGTAGCGAAGGCATTCAGCAGAGATATTGTCAAGTTACATGGATTCCCAAGAAGTATCACATCTGATCGAGATAGAATTTTCTTGAGCACCTTCTGGACAGAACTCTTTCGTCTGGCTGATACGAAGCTTCAGTACAGTACAGCTTTTCATCCACAAACGGATGGACAATCTGAGGTGCTTAACAGATGTCTTGAAACCTATCTCCGTTGTTTCGCTTCAGAGCATCCGCGAACGTGGTCAAAATTTTTGTCTTGGTCAGAGCTTTGGTATAACACATCATTTCATACGGCTTTGCAAACTACTCCGTTCAAAGTAGTATATGGCAGAGAACCTCCGGCTCTGCTACCGTTCGAATCAGGTTCCACAAGGAACTTTGATCTCGAACAAGAACTGTTGGAGCGTGATGAAATGTTACAGACGCTGAAGACAACATTGGCTAGAGCTCAGCAGGTCATGAAAGAACAAGCGGATAAACATCGTCGGGATATCCAGTTCGCAGTGGGGGATATGGTATATTTGAAGCTCAGGCCGTATCGTCAAAAGTCAGTGGTCAATCGTTTCTGTCAGAAACTGGCGGCCAAATTCTTCGGTCCGTATCGCGTACTGGAACGGATTGGCAAAGCAGCTTACAAATTAAAACTTCCGGATCACTCAAAGATCCACCCTGTGTTCCATGTGTCTCAGTTGAAGTTGGCGTTGAGCCCACAAGAGCAGGTCTTGGAGTTGCCTCAGGTGTGTTTGGGAGGTGATCAGGAGGATGTGGTTCCAGACGATGTGATTGATAAGCGATACGATGCTAAGGGTCGTTTGGAGTTACTTGTAGTGTGGAAAGACAGACCGTCGAGTGAGAATGCTTGGATGTCATACGTTCAGTTCATTGAGCAGTTTCCACATTACAAGCTTGAGGGCAAGCTTGGTTTCGTTGGGGGGAGTATTGATAGGTACAAAGTAGCGTACTATCGAAGGAGAGCAGGAAAGGAAGTGGTTACAGAGGAGGACGTGGCAAATAACGTTACTATTCTGAATAAAGAGGAGGGAAGCAGCAATTCCGGTTGAGAAAGAGGGTTTGGCAGTTACACTGAAGAGTAACGAGAAGAAGTATATAAGTAGTAGAGTCTTTGAATTAGAGGTTTATGCTTTGTTGTTGTAAGTTCTTTGACGCTATGAGTCTTGAACACTCGATCGCTATGAGATCGATGGACTTCTCTAGATTCGTGATGAGAATCTAGGTTGTTTCATACGCAAAGCTTATACACTCTGTACTTGTTCAATCTTTCAATACAAAAGGGAAATTTACAGGAGAATCTATAGTTTTACTCTAACATAGACGACCGTTTTATATTCTCTTGTGAGATGCTTCACATACGTCGTGACAACAACAACATCGTCATTTATCCAAGAACAGGGGAAGTTTGGGCAGTTTTCAGAGGCTGGGATGTCAGTTGGAGTGGTGGTAGTAGCTCGGAAAATCGCAAAGGAGCTTATGAATATGACTTTGTTGAAGTTTTGTGTGAGTTTGAAGATGAGAATGGCCTTGGAGTGGCCTACCTAGGGAAAGTGGAAGGGTTTGTTTCTCTGTTTCGCCGAGATGCAAAGTGTGGAGTTCTCCAGTTTCAAATTCCACCGAACGAGATGCTTAGATTTTCTCACAAAGTCCCATCATTCAAAATGTCTGGAAGGGAGGGTGAAGGTGTTCCTCCCGGGTGCTTCGAACTAGACATTGCTGCTTTACCAAAAGATATGTTCGAGGTTGCTAAACAGGAAACGGACTCGGTGAAGAAGAAGACCAAGAAGAGTGTCAAAGCTGTGGATGGCTTGAAACTGAGAAAATCTCCTCGTCTTGTGACTGTGAGTGAAACAAACAAACAAGCAACTTCAAGATTACGCCAAGGAAAAGCTGAGAAGAAGAGTATTAAGAGGAGTGCATCCTGTGGACAGCCAAATGGATCTCGTTTATCGGTTGAGACGACGCCTACACCAAAGAACCCTGCAAAAGTCACTGCGGCTGATTCCTCAAGAATCAAACCCACGGGGAACTCAAAGAAACGTGGGAGAAATAGTGAGTCATTGTCAAAGTCCAGAGGTAAATGATTTTACGGACTCGGTTAAATGGTAGTACAGATTCTATGAGTCTCTTTTTGTTTTGTTAATCTCACATCTGTGTAGTTGGGGAAATAAACTTGTGGAAGGTGATGTGAAGTTAAGAGTTTAACATTAGTGTTTAGGAAGATTCTGCTGAAGCAAATATTATCAGAAGGTTATGCATTTGTGCCCTATCCCTAGTTCTGTTAGTTTCGTGAGAGACTTACACTTTAAGACACATTCTATATTTTCTTTTCTTTCAAAGACACATTGTGTTTTGACACACTTTATGGAGACTTTATGTCGACAGGTGTCTTTTTCTAGACAAAAATAACCTTACTTCAGTGTAAGGAGAAGAATATTGTTTTAAAAGAAACGTCACACGTTAACTAGATTTTTGATAGAATAGTTATTTTAGCTCAAAAGAAAGAGAGAGAGAGAGAAATTATTTTTTAATATAATTATTATTCTTCGTTCACCCTCATTTCATTTGTATTTGTTTATTTCAAAAATTAAAGATACATAAATCAATTTTATTTAATACCATAAATTATAACTTCTTATTTTCAACATTTTAACATCCATTTTAGTATATAATTTCTGTTTTTTAATTTTTTTAGAAGAACATAAAGACAAGAATGACGTAAATGAAAAATATTGATGAAAAAAACGTGGACAAAGAAACATAGATAAGTCAGTGGTGGTTAGGTTCATGTCTATGTGAAAAGAGTGTAGTAGATGTGTTCGTAGTGGATAAGTCAATAGTGGTTAGATTCATGTCTATATTAACGTAATTTAGTGAACAATAGTGGTTGAGAGAAGAGGTAGATGATACTGGAGACTGATAAGTGAAGATAGAAAAGAAGATGAATCCACTTTCATCGTATCCACCACCACCTTCCACTCCTCACATCTTCTACTTCCGTATCCACATCCACCACCATAACATCCACCAACACGACATCCACCATCAGCCCCTCTTATGTATCCCCATCCACCACTAGATCATCCATCCCCACCACTTCCTCCTCCTCACGTCTTCCACTTCCGTGTTCATATCTAGCACCATAGCATCCACAGTTACGACATCCACCACCACCTTCTTCTCCTTATGTCTTTTACCTATGTATCCACATCCACCGCCAAAGCATCCACCATCACGACATCCACCACCACCACCACCTCCTCCTCCTCCTCACGTCTTCCACCTTCATATCGACATCCACCACTATGACTTCCATCACTTCCTCCTCTCGAGTAGTCACTTTCACCACTGTTTTCATCCTCATATTTTTCACCACCGCTTCCATTGAGGTAACCACCGTTATCTCCACCACAATCTCCAACACCCTCATTTTGAAATCAGATCTTTAAATTAAGATAAAAAAATCAGATAAAAAACTAACTTTTCATATATGAATCTGTTAGATATATCTATGAAATTAGGAACAGAGAATCACAATTGAGAATGGATGGGAGTTTTTGGATTCATTGTGTGACTCACCAATGGTCGAGGATGAATAGCTGGAGAGACTAATCCGACGGAACAGTCTCAGATTGAGTAAAAGCTAGAGGTGGAGATAAAGAGCTTGAACAAAGTGACATAATTTGATTTCTAGATCGAGAAGATCTGATGTCGATTTGAAGATTGAAAAGATGAAGATGAGTTAGATTTCACTTTCGTCAAAGAGGAGATGAAGAGATAAGATTTTTTTTTGTTTTTTGTGCACAAAGAAATAATATTATTAATATATTTTTATTAATTGGTTAAAAAAAGTTAATAACTCTTCTAGTTAGAAGGCTAACTATAGATATACTTATTTTAGTTTAAGGTTATATTAGTAAAATTGCAGAAAGAAAGTGTGTTAAATAGGAATGTATCTTTTTGTGAAATTGCAAACTCAACTTGTGTCTCTACGCGTAATATTCTCTAGTTTCGTACCTTAAAAAGAAAACAGAACAGAAGTAATAGAAACCAGGAAGAGGAGACTGAACTCTAATGTTGAACCAATAACCAATGTTAAACCGGATAATCTATGGCCTACATTAAACCGAATAATTAAGATAATCGATCATAAACCGGAAATAAAGCTAATTTATGACTACAGAGTCTGTAAACCGGATAATCCATGTAGTACAGACAAACATAAACCACATTTAACCAAAATAAACCGGATAATCCATGGTCTGTAGATATTAGGAGACTGTCACTGAGAAGTTATTGATACGGCGAGGTTCTTGCCGGTAACCATGAAGAGTGACTTCCTCACTTCAACAACTCACCTCCACCCTTCAATCTCTCATCCCAAAATACCCTCAAGAAAATCAAGAACAACGATAAAGTGCTCATCATCTTCACCCGGAGTCCGACCCGACCCGTGGTCACTCAGCGACGGCAACCCGGAGAGACCGAAGCCGAGATACGAGAGGCCGAAACACCCGTTATCAGACGACGACGCGAGGAGAATCATAAAGAAGAAAGCGCAGTACCTCAGCGCGTTGAGGAGGAACCAAGGCTCTCAAGCCATGACTCCCAAGTGGATCAAGCGCACCCCTGAGCAGATGGTTCAGTACCTGGAGGATGATAGGAACGGTCAGATGTACGGGAAGCACGTGGTGGCTGCGATCAAGAAAGTGAGAGGCTTGTCTCAGAGGAGAGAAGGTAGTGGAGCTGATAATGATATGAGAGTGGTGATGGGTAGCTTCGTCGCCAAGCTGACTTTTAGAGATATGTGTGTTGTTCTGAAAGAGCAGAGAGGGTGGAGACAAGTCAGAGACTTCTTCGCTTGGATGAAACTTCAGGTTCTCTTCTTGTTAAAGTTCCGACCTTTTTGCTTTGTTCTGTTGTAAAATTGGTCTGTTCAGACAAGCAAAGTTATCTGAGTTGTTTTGTCTTAACTTTTTAGTCTTTAGATTTACGTTAATGAATGGCTGAAGCATACCAATTCTGTTTTTCTTGTTAAAGTTCCAACCTTTGCTTGTTCTGTTATAGAATTGGTATGTTTCGGACAAGCGAAGTAAACTGAGTTTGATTGTCTGACAGGTTATCTTCTGTTCTTCTTGTTAAATTTCCAACCTTTGGGTTGTTCTGTTATACAGAAATGGTCTGCTTCAGACAAGCAAAGTTAACTAAGTTTGTTTGTCTGATAGGTTCTCTCCTGTTCTTCTTGTTAAAGTTACAACCTTTACTTTTGTTCTGTTATAGAATTGGTCTGTTTTAGACAAGCAAAGTTAACTGATTTTCTTTGTCTGATAGGTTATCTTCTGTTCTTCTTGTTAAAGTTCCAACCTTTGCTTTTGTTCTGTTGTAGAATTGGTTTATTTTAGACAAGTTTTGTCTGTCCTAACTCTTAACTTCACTCTTATTGAATACCTTGTGATAGATTTTTGTGTCAACAGTTAAGCTACCGTCCAAGTGTGGTCGTCTACACGATTGTTCTTCGCTTGTACGGACAAGTCGGGAAGATAAAGCTAGCCGAGGAAACGTTTTTGGAGATGCTGGAAGTGGGATGTGAACCAGATGCAGTAGCCTGTGGTACAATGCTGTGTACATACGCTAGATGGGGACGACATAACGCTATGTTAACGTTCTACAAAGCCGTTCGAGAAAGGCGAATCATCCTCTCTACCTCTGTCTACAACTTCATGCTCTCCTCTCTCCAGAAGAAGTCGCTTCACGATAAAGTGATAGATCTATGGCTAGAGATGGTCCAGGAAGGTGTGCCGCCGACTGAGTTCACGTATACATTAGTTGTGAGCTCATACGCAAAACAAGGCTTCAACGAGGACGCGCTGCAGGCTTTTGGTGAG
Source organism: Raphanus raphanistrum subsp. raphanistrum (assembly GCA_019706035.1). Taxonomy (NCBI): domain Eukaryota; kingdom Viridiplantae; phylum Streptophyta; class Magnoliopsida; order Brassicales; family Brassicaceae; genus Raphanus; species Raphanus raphanistrum. The sequence continues at coordinate 21,215,682 of CM033983.1, forward strand.
ATGAAGAGCTTAGGTTTTGTCCCTGAGGAAGTGACTTACAGCTCGGTTATTAGCTTAAGTGTGAAGGCTGGTGATTGGGATCATGCTGTTAGATTGTACGAGGATATGAGATCTAAAGGAATCACTCCGAGTAACTACACGTGTGCTTCTATGTTGAGTTTGTATTACAGAACTGAGGATTACCCGAAAGCGCTTTCTCTCTTTGCAGACATGGAAAGGTTTAAAATACCAGCTGATGAGGTCATCCGCGGGCTGATCATCAGAATCTATGGGAAGCTTGGACTTTTCAATGATGCAGAGACTATATTCAAAGAGACCGAACGTCTGAACATACTCTCTGATGAGAAAACGTATTTGGCAATGTCTCAGGTTCATTTGAACTCGGGAAACGTTGCCAAAGCGTTAGATGTTATTGAGATGATGAAGACGAGAGATATTCCCATTTCTAGGTTTGCATATATCGTCATGTTACAGTGTTACGCTAAGATACAGAACGTTGACTGTGCTGAGGATGCGTTTCGAGGTTTATCCAAGACTGGACTTCCTCCTGACGCCAGTTCTTGTAACGACATGCTCGGTTTGTATGCTAGACTCGGTTTAGGAGAGAAGGCTAAAGGTTTTATCAAGCAGATCATAGCTGATCAAGTGCAATTTGATGTGGAGCTTTACAAGACGGTTATGAGAGTGTATTGCAAGGAGGGAATGGTAGCTGAAGCTCAAGAGCTGGTGGAGAAAATGGGTAGAGAGGCTGTGGTTAAGGATAATAGATTTGTACAGACACTTGCAGAGGCTATGCATAGTGAAAGAAACAAGGATGATAAACAGGAAGCAGTTATAAACGTAAGTCGACTTGACGTCACGGCTCTTGGAATGTTGCTCAATTTGCGACTAAAAGAGGGAAACGTCAGTGAGACTAACGCAATCTTGAATCTAATGTTCAAGACTGAGCTTGGTTCAGCAGCTGTAAATCGAGTCATAAGTAGCTTTGTCAGAGAAGGTATGAAACACTGATCTGCTTGATAAGATTATATTTGTTGAAGATTTGAACTTAATTTTTTTTTTTTGTAATGCAGGTGATATATTTAAAGCAGAACTTCTTGCGGATTTGATTATAAGACTAGGACTCAGTATAGAGGAGGAAACAACTGCGGCTTTGATTGCTGTATATGGGAGGCAACATAAGCTTAAAGAGGCGAAACGGCTTTACCTTGCAGCAGCAGGAGAGTCTAAAACTCAGGGCAAATCTGTTATCAACTCAATGATTGATGCTTATGTCAGATGTGGCTGGCTTGAAGCTGCGTATGGACTCTTCATGGAATCAGCAGAAAAGGGCTGTGACCTTAGTGCTGTTACCATCAGCATTCTTGTAAATGCCTTAACAAATCGAGGTATATCCAACTACTTGCAAGACTTCACTTATAACAAACATTTTTGTATTCCTATAACCAAAGTTTTGTAAGAAAACTGTATTATCCTAATTGTAGGGAAACACAGAGAAGCAGAAGAAGTATCGCAGACCTGCCTTGAGAGAAACATGGAGCTTGACACCGTGGGCTATAATACTCTTATCAAGGCAATGCTAGAAGCAGGTAGAACAGGTTGTTTATTAAGTTTTTTAAAGTATTATGATGCGGGGAACCAATCCAACACTGAAATATATATCTGTTGTTACAGGTAAACTGCAATGTGCATCTGAAATATATGAGAGGATGTGTAACTCAGGTGTTCCTTGTTCTATTCAGACGTACAATACAATGATCAGGTAAAAAGGCACTAGATTTTTTTGCCTTTCCTTATTTTTATGATTGGTTGTCCTGTAATATTCAAGCCCATCTTGGTGTGTTTGATGCAGTGTGTACGGGCGGGGTCTGCAGGTGGACAAAGCAATTGTGGTTTTTAGCAGTGCTCGCCGATCAGGATTGTATCTGGACGAGAAAATATACTCAAATATGATTATGCACTATGGGAAGGCTGGTATGTATCACAACCTGTCGCTCTCACAGGAATGCTATATAACATCAAATGGTCTTGATTCTGCTGATTAGTTACAGTAACAAATAAAACTTTCTCTTGCTGTTCCAGGAAAGATGAGTGAGGCATTGGCGTTGTTCAGTGAAATGCAAAAGAAAGGGATTAAACCTGGAACGGTAGGTTCTAATCCAATGGCTTAACATTATGACATCTTTCTTTAAAATCTGGTGATCTAACAATGGATATTGTCAATGCTTATTTGGCAGACTAGTTACAACATGCTGGTAAAAGTATGTGCAACTAGAGGACTCCATCATGAGGTTAATAAGCTTTTGCAAGCAATGGAGAGAAATGGCCACTTTACCGACAACTCATCCACATACCTCTCCTTGATTCAAGCCTACGCAGAGAGTTCACAGTACGAAGAAGCAGAGAAAATGATAACTCTCATGCAAGATAAAGGCATTTCGGTGTCTCAAAGCTATTTCAGTCCACTGCTCTATGCTTTTGTCAAAGCTGGAACGATGGATGAGGCGGAAAGAATCTACTGCAAGATGTTGGAAGCTGGTATGAGTCCAGACAGCGCTTGCAGGCGTACAATCCTAAAGGGATACATGAACTGTGGCGAAGCCGAGAAGGGAATATTGCTGTATGAGAAAATTATGAGAAACTCTGTGGAAGATGACAGATTTGTTGCAAGAGTTGTCCAAGATCTGTATAATGCTGTAGGTAAAGAACAATAGTTTCATGCTGTAGGTAAAGAACAATAGTCTTTTTTTTTTTCTGTCAACCAAGAACCATAGTCTAAGTATAAACTTTTTATCCTGAAGTGGATGGATCAAGTTTGTGCAGAAAGTTTTGAACCATTATATATTTCGTATACTAAAGCACAATTCATTCAACTAATAATATTTTGTCACATAATTTAAAAGGAAAAAAATTTAACTCAGAAAAAAAAATATACCTAACCTTCTTGATTAAAACCATATCCAATGTATTTTCTTATTTTTTTCTCTATAATAGAGACGTGTTCTTCTCCAATGTATTTTTCTATTTCTTTCTCTAAAAATGAATATTCTTAAAAGATTCGTTTATTATTTTACAACTAAGACTTTTTATTTATAAATGTTGAAAATTCACCCAATCATATATTCTTTTTAATTTTCATAAAATTTTCATAAATTTGCAATATTATTTTTTTATTACAAAAAACTATCATATATAATAAAATAAAATAAAGTAGACATTACCTAACCATAATACTATATTTTCACATAAATAATTTGTTAATGCATTTCGAAGTGAGAAATAAATATTGATTACTATTTCGGTTGAACTTAAAGATTTTATTAATATGTTAAAGATATGTAAAACTTTTAATAGTTAAATTTTAATTTTAGTTTCATTTAAATAAAACGTTAAATTTTATTTGTTAATTTTTTTCAATTTTGAATAAATTAATAGTATTTTTTATTTATGATTATTTATAATTGTGAAAATTTAAAAATTATTATGTAAACTAAAACTGTGTTATTATATGTAAAAATAATTATATTTATCTATAAACATGTATTTTAATTATAATCACAAAAAGTTAAAAGACCATTTTACAAATAAAAAAGTATGTCTATATTATAGATGAATGCTATTTTTTCTCCTAAAAATAGAGGTAGAAATAACAAATCTCTATTTTAGAGGAAGAAATAGAGATAATTTCAAGTAGATTTTACTTTATTATAAAGTATAGAAGCAAATATAGCATAAGGTTTGGAGATGCTTTAAGTGATTTTAAATGTTTATAAAAAAAATATTTTATGAGTCAACTTAGCCAACATCTTTATTTCAACACATCCACGATCACCACTAAGAGTAATCTCAAAATAACTAACTCTCTTCAATTATTTATATTTGTATAAGGTTCTTCTGTGACCACTTTAAAACACACGTAATTTCTCTTCACTAACCTACAATCCTGATAAGAGCATGCAGTGTTTTTCTCCAATATAAATTATACTTAATTAGAATTCTGCAAGGCATTCTTCGACAATCTCAAAGTTCTAGTGCTTTTCGAAATCCTAAATTCTGAGAAAGGCAAAATGGATATATCAAAAAAAATCTATTTCTTATGTTATGGTTCAAGTATCTCTAATTTTTTTGGAGCTAATAAATATTGATTAACTGATGCAATTTCGAAAATTGTGGAAACAGCAATAAATCTTGCACGCTGCTGAAAAGACTATCAACACAAATGATATTATAGATATAAGTATTCTATTTTATCATAACGAAGTTTTTTTAAGCTAATTTATAATGACATTGCAACTAATAGAAATATTATAAAGAAGATTCGACAACCGACAATACTAACTGTCTTATGAGATCTACGTCTAACTGCATAATCTGAATCGTTATATGAAAATCCACTCCTGACTAGATTCACTTGCACTATGTTGAAAATCTCTTTTACGTCTTTTTTTTGTACTCTGTTTTAATAAATCACTCTCTCCGGAACTTGAAACCTTAATTTCCTGTAATCTGCAAGAAATTACATAGGAATTACATAGTCTGTGATTCGAACCTCATACCTGGATGTAAAAGCTTTTAAATCTTAATCAGTAGGATATAGTGCTTCCACATCATAATGAAGTTTACTTACTATTTTTGCATGGTTTACGTCTAATTGATATTTATTTATTTGTTTTGACAACAAATAAAATAAAAGTAATGATGATACTACCTATATAATATCATTATTTTCTGTGAAATTCGTTGAAAATCTACTTGAATGATAAGTGTATATTGTTTTATGCCAAATCAACATGTTTTAAAAAGATGTATAAGGAGGACAACTAGAGTCAAAAATAATTTTACATCTTTTACTGTTATCAATCCACCTCTCATTTCTTTATGTGTTTTTTTTCAAAATTTAAACAAATATGATTGATACAATAAATTGAAAATTTTCTATATTTTAGCGCCCATTTTATATATTTTAGTAATTTGAACACAAGAAGTAATAAAATTATGTGAACAAAACTTTTGGACAAAATTTGATGGGCAAACTTTTGTGAATAATATTTGAATAAAAGAATTGTGGATGATGATTTTGGATAGAGTGGATAATAAATTATAGATACATAAAGACTGTGAATAATTAAACTTGTTGAATGTGGTCCACATTATGTGGATGGCTGAACAGAGTAAATGCTAAACTTATCTCCCTTTTTCAAACTTAGGAAGATAAAATAATGTAGAAGACTTGTCTGGATGTGTTCGAGTGGACATGTGTATGTGGATGAGAAATGTGTGGATTAGCGAGTGAGCGTAATCCTCTTACACGAAAGAGCAGGGGAATTGGTTGTTTTATCTTATCCTACTACCATGTTGTTGAGATTTTTGGTTTCAATCAGTGGCGGATCCAGCAGAATATTTTACCGGGTCAATATATACAACTTCTAAAAATTAAAACTAAAAGGTGTCAGTAAGGGGGATTGAACCCATGTTTTGGGGTGTCAACAAGAGGAAATCAACCATTTTTGCTAGGGATTCTTTAACAAAACCTATACAATTTAATTTATTTCTTCATTTTAGGGGTGTCAACTGAACGCACAACCCTCTTAGTGGGTCCACCCCTGGTTTCAATAAGGTTCCTTATATTGGAGGCGCAATGCAACAATCTAGCATCATCAATCATGTCTTTACCTTGAAGAAATCACATTCTTGTGGAAAAAAATTTTTGTACACTGCGATTGCTATGTATTTTAAAACATAATCCTTCTTACAATCATCTTAAAGATTTAATTAAGTGAATATAAATTAAATCTCTATGAATTTAGGTAATTTAGACATATCTTTTTAAAAAGTGTCATACTAGTACAATGTGTCTTATAATGTAAATGAAAAATAAAATGTGATTTTTAGTGTAATTTTCTGATAAGACAATATTTACATTTTTGTTTAAAACTGATGATATAACTTATTGTCAAATAAATTTAAATTAACGAAGCTAAACTAAGAATTCATGGTTCTTTTGACATGTTATTTTCAAAACAACTTTCAGATGTTAATGTCATGTTGATTTAAGATCGTGTTGACCCTAATTTTTTTAATTTAAATAACATTTTAAGCTTTGTTGATTTTGAATTTTCAAACATGTAATTTTAAAACTTGTTGACTTATAAGATTTAAGTAACTCCATTTGATTCTTTCAATTTTCTTATTAGTAAAAAAAATTCATTCTTATAAGAGAATGTCCATGTAATATTCTCAAAAATCTCAAATTATAATTTTGTATGGTATTTGGAAATATTCAGAAGTTTTGATATTTTACAAAGATCTTAATGTATTTGAAAATTTATCTATATAAACAACAATCATTCCTAGATTATAAGCTATACAAAAAATAAATTCAAAAGTAAATTATTGTAGAACCTTTTATCACAGGATGAAGTCTTCAAAAGTAAATTATAACCTCAAGTTATGTCTTTTAGTTTATCAGAAAGAAAATATATATAGCAATAAGATATGTTTACACAGTATTACATTTTTACTTTAGATATATTTCAAATTACATCACTTCGGAGGTGGTTATAGATAGATCAAATTATGGATTCCAAATATTTCTAGATACAAATTATGGATGATCACATATGTTCCTAATAATCTATTAGTTTAATCACTAGTTTTCAACAAAACGTCGAGTTGTTATCTAGTGATTTAATGGACATTTATTACAACTATTCATGTGGTTTAACATAAACTATATCTTGATTCAATAAGCTTCTTTATGTTGGAGGCGCCATGCAACAATCAAGCATCATCGGTCATATCTTTACCTTCAAGAAATCACATTCTTGTGAAAAGATTCTTTTGTACACTCAGATTGCTATGTATTTTAAAATATAGTTCTTCTTACAATCATCTACTAAGATTTAATTAAGTGAATATAAATTAAATCTCTATGAATTTAGTTACAGATTGATATCAAAAAAGAAAAAGAAAAACATTGATCAAAGTCAAGAAAGAGAAAAACAAAACATGCACATAAAATATTGTTGATATACTATCACACAAAGAGAAATCAGAGATAACTTTTTGATCTTTAAATTATTTTTCTTTTAGTTAAAGGGTAATTTAGATATATCATTTTAAAAAGTGTCACACAAGTACAATGTGTCTTATTATGTAAATGAAAAATAAAATGTGATTTTAGTGTAATTTTTTCAGAAGACAATATGTACATTTTTTGTTTAAAAACTGATGATATAACTTATTGTCAAATAAATTTAAATTATCGAAAGTAAAGAATTCATGGTTCTTTTGACATGTTATTTTCAAAACAATTTTCAGATGTTAATTTCATGTTGATTTAAGATTGTGTTGACCCTAATTTTTTTATTTAAATAACATTTTAAATTTTGTTGATTTTGAATTTTCAAACATGTAATCTTAAAAGTTGTTGACTTATAAGATTTAAGTAAATCCATTTGATTCTTTCAATTTTCTTATTAGTAAAAAATCATTCTTATAAGGGAATGTCCCTGTAATAATCTCAAAAAATCTCAAATTATAATTTTGTATGGTATTTGGAAATATCCAGAAGTTTTGAAATTTTACAAAGATCTTAATGTATTTGAAAATTTCATCTATATAAACAACAATCATTCCTAGATTATAAGCTATACAAAAAATAAACTCAAAAGTAAATTATTGTAGAACCTTTTATCACAGGATGAAGTCTTCAAAATTGCACTTTGTTGTGCTTCTCATCATCATTTCTTTCATTCTTGATATTCAATCTGCTCGTAAGTTTTCTTATGTTCATATACAACGACATATTTTGTTTTTCTCATATATGTATATATAACTGTGTGTATATACCAAAAATTTGTATATAGTTATCACTATTTTATAACATAATTACTAAGATATTATGGCATATCATATTAATCAGGAATTATGGATGAATCAACAAACGAATGTGAATTCAAAGGACCTTGTCAAACGAAACAAGATTGTTACGAGAGATGTGCAGTGAACAAACCACCCTTCAAAATTGCTTTGTGTGAACCTTTAGGAAGGTCACGTGTTTGTTGTTGTATCTAATTATTTATAACCTCGAGTTATATCTTTTAGATTTAAAATATATATAGCAATAAGATATGAACAAAAAAAAGCAATAAGATATGTTTACACAATATTACATTTTTACGCTAGATATATTTCAAGATATATCAAATTACATCTCTTCGGGGGTGGTTATAGATAGATCAAATTATGGATTCCAAATATTTCAAGATACAAATTATGGATGATCACATATGTTCCTAATAATCTATTAGTTTAATCACTAGTTTTCTACAAAACGTCCAGTTGTTATCTAGTGATTTAATGGACACTGATTACAACTATTCATGTGGTTTAACAAAAACTAGATCTTGATTCAATAAGCTTCCTTATGTTGGAGGCGCCATGCAACAATCTAGCATCGTCGGTCATATCTTTACCTTCAAGGAATCACATTCTTGTGAAAAGATTCTTTTGTACACTCAGATTGCTATGTCTTTTAAAACATAGTTCTTCTTACAATCATCTACTAAGATTTAATTAAGTGAATATAAATTAAATATCTATGAATTTAGTTACAGATTGATATCAAAAAAGAAAAAGAAAAACATTGATCAAAGTCAAGAAAGAGAAAAAAAACATGCACATAAAATATTGTTGATATACTATCACACAAAGAGAAATCAGAGATAACTTTTTTGATATTTAAATTATTTTTATTTTAGTTAAAAGGTAATTTAGACCTATCATTTTAAAAAGTGTTACACAAGTACAATGCGTCTTATAATGTAAATGAAAAATAAAATGTGATTTTTAGTGTAATTTTTTCAGAAGACAATATGTACATTTTTTGTTTAAAACTGATGATATAACTTATTGTCAAATAAGTTTAAATTATATAAAGTAAACTAAGAATTCATGGTTCTTTTGACATGTTATTTTCAAAACAATTTTCAGATGTTAATTTCATGTTGATTTAAGATTGTTTTGACCCTAATTTTTTTAATTTAAATAACATTTTAAATTTTGTTGATTTTGAATTTTCAAACATGTAATCTTAAAAGTTGTTGACTTATAAGATTTAAGTAAATCCATTTGATTCTTTCAAATTTCTTATTAGTAAAAAAATCATTCTTATAAGGGAATGTTCCTGTAATATTCTCAAAAACTCTTATAATTTCACGTGTTTGTTGTTGTATCATCAGTTATAATTTTGTATGGTATTCGGAAATATCCAGAAGTTTTGAAATTTTACAAAGATCTTAATGTATTTGAAATTTTCATCAATATAAACAACGATCATTCCTAGATTATAAGCTATACAAAAAATAAACTCAAAAGTAAATTATTGTAGAACCTTTTATCACAAGATGAAGTCTTCAAAATTGCACTTTGTTGTGTTTCTCATCATCATTTCTTTCATTCTTGATATTCAATCTGCTCGTAAGTTTTCTTATGTTCATATACAACGACATATTTTTGTTTTCCTCATATATGTATATATAACTGTGTGTATATACCAAAAATTTGTATATAGTTATCACTATTTTATAACATAATTACTAAGATATTATGGCAATCATATTAATCAGGACTTATGGATGAATCAACAAACGAATGTGAATTCAAAGGACCTTGTCAAACGAGAAAAGATTGTTACGAGAGATGTGCAGTGGACAAACCACCCTTCAAAATTGCTTTGTGTGAACCTTTAGGAAGGTCACGTGTTTGTTGTTGTATCTAATTATTTATAACCTCAAGTTATATCTTTTAGTTTTATCTGAAAGAAAATATATATAGCAATAAGATATGTTTACACAGTATTACATTTTTACTTTAGATATATTTCAAGATATATCAAATTACATCTCTTCGAAGGTGGTTATAGATAGATCAAATTATGGATGATCACATAGGTTCCTGATAATCTATTAGTTTAATCACTAGTTTTCTACAAAATGTCCAGTTGTTATCTAGTGATTTAATGGACATTGATTACAACTATTCATGTGGTTTAACCTAAACTAGATCTTGATTCAATAAGCTTCCTTATGTTGGAGGCGCCATGCAACAATCTAGCATCGTCGGTCATATCTTTACCTTCAAGGAATCACATTCTTGTGAAAAGATTCTTTTGTACACTCAGATTGCTATGTATTTTAAAATATAGTTCTTCTTACAATCATCTACTAAGATTTAATTAAGTGAATATAAATTAAATCTCTATGAATTTAGTTACAGATTGATATCAAAAAAGAAAAAGAAAAACATTGATCAAAGTCAAGAAAGAGAAAAACAAAACATGCACATAAAATATTGTTGATATACTATCACACAAAGAGAAATCAGAGATAACTTTTTGATCTTTAAATTATTTTTCTTTTAGTTAAAGGGTAATTTAGATATATCATTTTAAAAAGTGTCACACAAGTACAATGTGTCTTATAATGTAAATGAAAAATAAAATGTGATTTTTAGTGTAATTTTTTCAGAAGACAATATGTACATTTTTTGTTTAAAAACTGATAATACAACTTATTTCCAAATAAATTAAAATTATCGAAACTAAACTAAGAATTCATGGTTCTTTTGACATGTTATTTTCAAAACAATTTTCAGATGTTAATGTCATGTTCTTTTTGAAGAACTTTAAATTCAATTAAATTTTGTTGATTTAAGATTGTGTTGACCCTAATTTTTTTAAATTTAAATTCCATTTTAAGTTTTGTTGATTTTGAATTTTCAAACATGTAATCTTAAAAGTTGTTGACTTATAAGATTTAAATAACTCCATTTGATTCTTTCAATTTTCTTATTAGTAAAAAATCATTCTTATAAGGGAATGTCTATGTAATATTCTCAAAAAATCTCAAATTATAATTTTGTATGATATTTGGAAATATTCAGAAGTTTTGAAATTTTACAAAAATCTTAATATAGTTGAAAATTTCATCTATATAAACAACAATCATTCCTAGATTATAATCTATACAAAAAATAAACTCAAAAGTAAATTATTGTAGAACCTTTTATCACAGGATGAAGTCTTAAAAAGTAAATTATTGTAGATAGATCAAATTATGTATTCCAAATATTTCAAAAACAAATTATGGATGATCACATAGGTTCCTAATAATCTATTAGTTTAATCACCAGTTTTCTACAAAACATCTGGTTGTTATCTAGTGATTCATTGGACATTGATTACAACTATTCATGTGGTTTAACTTGCGCAACTCCACATGTATTTGTTTTTATTTTTATATACATAGATATTTGTTATAGATCATTTGTGGTATATATTTTTAGCGTTAATCATATACTTATATAACTATTTCAAATATAATAATTTTATAATTTACATGATGTAGTTAATCAATTGTTTAAAACCGTCACATGTATTCGTCACTTCTTATTATATATGTATCTTATTGTATTTATTCATTACGCAAATTAATATATGCATGAAAAAAATATTTAAAAATTATTTTGTATTTAATTTATGAAATTCTGACCAGACCTTCAAAGCTGAATATTCTTTTACCAATATTTTTATGCTTATTCATTTTAAATGATATATTTTGTATATACAAAAGTCTAAGATGTGTTAATGTTTAGACATGTATTATATAGTTACTAATTATAAGTTGTTCTATCATCGTATTATATTTTTAACATAAATATTTTATATTTATGAAAATAACATTTTAAATGATATATTTTGTATATACAAAAGTCTAAGATGTGTTAATGTTTAGACATGTATTATATAGTTACTAATTATAAGTTGTTCTATCATCGTATTATATTTTTAACATAAATATTTTATATTTATGAAAATAATATTTATAAATTTATCAATTTATCAATTTAATATATTTTATCATTTTTGTTCAATTTAATAATTGTATTTTAACATAATGATTATAAAATAGATAAAATAGGATAAAGTTTAAATTTTTCATTTTATAAAATATTATTTAATATATATATATATATTAATGTATAATAATAATTCATTGCTAATTACGAAATTATTCAAAATATTTACATAAATGTTTAAAAATTAAAATATTACTAAAATATGTTCAACATATTTGTTAGATTTTTTAAAATATAATTTATAAATACATGTTTTATATTTAAAATGAAAAGATATCATGATTAAACTAGATACAAAGATTTTATATAATTATTTTTTATGAAATACTTGTTAATTTTATACATGTATTATATAGTTTCCTAATGTTAATCCGTCTTAGCAATGTATTATATTTTATTTTTGAACATAAACATTTTATACTTATGAAAATAAAATATATAAATTTATCAATGTGATACAATTTTATCATATTTAGCTCAATATAATAATTTATTTTAATATGATTGATTATATTTATATGACAGATAAAAATAGGATAGAATTTTTATTTTTTATTTTATAGATGATAACTGAATATATTAATGTATAATAATTCAAAACTAATTGTGAAGTTAGTGAAAATATTTAAATTTAATTTTTGAAGATTAAAATGTTGAAAAGATATCAAAAAATATTATCATTAAATTAGTTCAAAGATTTTATATATTATCAGTTTTAATAATATACATTTAATCAAATTTATAAATGATGATCTAAATTAAAAATCGTACAAGAAAGAAGTCATGACTTCTATTTTAATAGATAATATTCTTTATAAAATTATAAAATTATAAAATTATAAAATTATAAAATTATAAAATTATAAAATTATAAAATTATAAAATTATAAAATTATAAAATTATAAAATTATAAAATTATAAAATTATAAAATTATAAAATTATAAAATTATAAAATTATAAAATTATAAAATTATAAAATTATAAAATTATAAAATTATAAAATTATAAAATTATAAAATTATAAAATTATAAAATTATAAAATTATAAAATTATAAAATTATAAAATTATATAATTATAAAATTATAAAATTATAAAATTATAAAATTATGAAATTATGAAATTATAAAATATATCATATAATTTTATTTTATTTTGTTGAATGATGAAATTATAAATAATATTAATTTCTAATGATAGTATATTTCTAATCATGAAATTATTTATTGCATTATTTTATTAAAAGTATTTACCACTTTTAATAGTATAAATATTTGTTAAAAGATTGCTACAATACTATGTATGAGTAATTACGATATTTCTTTAACAATATGAACTAAGAAAGTCAGGTTCTGTTAGAATAATAAGTTACAGAATGCAATGATCAAGAATTAAAAACATTTGTATGTTTGTATTTTTGTTAGAATAAACAACTACAAAATGAGTATGATTTACAAATATTATATGTACACAGATCTATCATGTTAGACATTAGGATTTTGTTAAAATGGTTCAGTTACATATGTCTCTTCGGTCTGTTTTTATTTGGTGGAACAAAAATAAGTTTAATATATTGTTAGGATTTGGTTATTCAAATACAGAAAAATAATGTAATCAACTTTTTTTAAACAAAAAGAATCTATTTTAAAATATCATACTTATGATTTCTATTTTAAATTTAATATATTGTTAGGATTTGGTTATTCAAATACATAAAAAGACAATATAATTAACTTTCTAGGAAAAAACGTATTTTAAAACCAAGTGGTCTTGGCCTAGTGGTAAAGGGGTTCCGGCTAGAGCTTCCGCCCTGGGTTTGATTCCACTTGGTCACCCGGAGCGTCTTAAGTGGTAAGAAAACGCGGATCTTGCGGGCCTCGTGGTGATTAGTCATTGGACCTAGAAAGTCTTTGGGATCACACCACGGTTATCAAAAAAAAAGTATTTTAAAATATCGAAGTGAAATTTTGACTTATATTTTTAAAAGAATAGATGTACGGTAAAGAACAAGGGATGATGCAACCCTCTTTAAAAATAGAATAAAAAAATATTTAGATTAACTGATCTTATTTGTAGTGATTCAGATGTTTAGACGTCTTTGATTCATAGCCATTGCTTTGGAAAGATCTTTAATGAATCTCGTCGGCCAAGAAATGAGTGGTGCACATCTTTAAGGTCTAAGGACGTTCACATAGGTTGTTCATTCGTTAGCTGTTTCATTGCCATACGACATCTTCTTTGCAAAGCTTTATTTGATTGGGCCATACTCTGTAGAAAATATAGCTTGGTCCAAATGAAAAAGGTTATATACTACAACCCAAAACGGTTTTTTCTCAGTCAAACAATATGCATAAATGGTTTTTTTTTTGTATACATGAATCTAACATCAGTCATCATGTATCTTCGTTATTTCCTTTTTATTTTTGCAACTTATACTTATTTTCCTTATTTCAAAAATTTATATTAGAACTAACAAATAAATAAATAGAAACGAGTGATGTATCCACGCAAAAAGATGATTATATATATCCAAGATTCATCCCCTCTTGTGGTATGGATGTTGTCCGTATGGACAATGACTCATATGGATTGACTCAACATACTTTATAATATTGATAACATATAGAAAATTTTACATTAAGAGACACATTCTCACTTTTCCTTTTTACACGTTAAAACATTTTTTTACATGATGCACATTTTCTAGGTATGCTTTGTCTTTTATACCTCTAACCAAACTGGAACTACAAATTCTTTCATTTTTCCTAATTAACCGATAGAACGTAACTGTCCAACTAACAGAGAAATAAAAAAATGTTAACGGTTTATTATCCATGTGCGTTAATTTCTTTCCTATTTTGAGTTTTAAATTTTAAAATCACTTTCCCAATTCCATGAACTCTAATTGCGATTGACTTCTCACCCTCTTCTTACGGTCAAAGAACATGAAGAAATTGGAAGCGAAGAAGATTGTTTGATTTTACTCATTCACTTCCATATTTCCCTTTTGTTACACTACTCATGATCCTCGTTTATTTTTCTTTGTTCGTTCTGTGTAATTTGTGAACCAAGATGAAATCAAAGTCGAAGAAGAAAGGAAGCTTCTTTGTCAGCCTACTCCACAGCAGATCGAAATCGGTGGTCAAGTCCCCTCCTCACACT
Source organism: Raphanus raphanistrum subsp. raphanistrum (assembly GCA_019706035.1). Taxonomy (NCBI): domain Eukaryota; kingdom Viridiplantae; phylum Streptophyta; class Magnoliopsida; order Brassicales; family Brassicaceae; genus Raphanus; species Raphanus raphanistrum. The sequence goes on from CM033983.1 coordinate 21,230,764, forward strand.
ACACCTTCAGCTAAATCACTGGAACCCATCCTGCCTCACTCGCCAAAGTTGCTTACAGAGGTTTTGATTATGATTTTACTTTGTGATTCTATTTTATGATTCATGTCAGGCTTTCAAAAAACCCTGATTCTTCTTCTTCTTCTTCATTTACACAATGAGTTTGTGATTATGTTTGTATGTGTATATTAGAGATTTTACGGGTGATGTAAGCTCTTGTTTGTTGACTATATACCACTCCTCACGATTTTGAAGTGTTATATAAGAGCCTCGTAATATAATCGGTCTTCTCTGATTACTGAACATAGATATTTGTTTTGTTGATTGGATTTAGGATATGTTTCCACTAAATTAAAGCATCCTGAGAAGGGACACAAGTTCACAAGCTCTAGACTTTTTGTAAGTAAATCACTCCAGTGAGATGTCGTATCCACATATTAAAACATGTATTTTGTTGCTTTGTTCTAATTATGTATATTACAGAAATTGATGAAGTTTTAAAGGCTTATTAACAATTAAGATCCTCACCATTCTAATCTAGTGACTGATTTTTTTTTTTGAAAAGTTGTCCGGATCTCCAATACGTTCTAGTCAGTTCTCAAGAATCTTTAATATACTATATGGCATAATTTTTCATGTCCACATTTTTATATCCATGTATTTTTATATAATTGTTAAAATATATAAATATATATGTATGAAAATGGATCTTACAATATAGAGAAAAAAATACAATTTATTGTAACAATTAAAGTATTGGGAAATTTGTAAAAGATTTTAATTGTATGTTTAATTAACACAAAACAAATGTTCTTGTAAAATAAACATATTTTAATAATATATTATTCATTATTAAATCTAAAAAACTAATTAATGATATCTAGTCTGTTGTGTCCATGTCCACATTTCTACTATATCCATAGTATATATGTCCACATTTCATTTGTCCACGACACAAAGTTTACAACAAAAAAATGGTGTTTCTGAACAAAAAAAAAAATATAAACAGTTTTGTGTTTGTGGACAAATGAATTGTGGACATATAAACTGTGGATAGAGTAGAAATGTTGACATAGACATAATAGACTGAATATCATTTAATTATTTTTTTACAGTTTATAATGAATAATATATTATTACAATATGTTTATTTTACAAGAACATTTGTTTTGTGTCAATTAAACACACAGTTAAATTCTTTTACAATTTATTCCAAATACTTTAATTGTTACAATAAATTGTATTATTTCTCTATATTGTAAGATCTATTTTCATACATATATATTTTTATATATTTTAACAATTATATAAAAATACATGGATATAAAAATGTAGACATGAAAAATTATGCCATATATTATATTAAAGATTCTTGAGAACTGACTATAGCGTATTGGAGATCCAGACAACTTTTCAAAAAAAATTCAGTCACTAGATTAAAATGGTGAGGATCTTAATTGTTAATAAGCCTTTAAAACTCCATCAATTTTTGTAATATACATAATTTAAACAAAGCAACACAATATATGTTTTAATATGTGGATACGACATCTCACCGGAGTGATTTACTTACAAAAGGTCTAGAGCTTGTGAACTTGTGTCCGTTCTCAGGTGCTTTAATTTAGTGGAAACATATCCTAAATCAAATCAACAAAACAAATATCATAACATGTTCAGTAAAAGAGAGGACCGATTATATTACGAGGCTCTTATATAACACTTTAAAATCGTGAGGAATGGTATATAATAGTCAACAAACAAAAGCTTACATCACCCGTAAAATCTCTAATATACACATACAAATATAATCACAAAATCATTGTGTAAATGAAGAAGAAGAAGAAGAAGAAGAATCATAAAATAGAATCACCAAGTAAAATCATAATCAAGACCTTTGTAAACGACTTCGGCGAGTGAGGCATGATGGATTCCAGTGATTTAGCTGAAGGTGTAGGTGAGGAGGGGACTTGGCCACCGATTTCGATCTGTTGTGGAGTAGGCTGACGAAGAAGCTTTCTTTACTTCTTCGATTTCGTCTTGGTTCACAAATTACACTGAATGAACAAAGAAAAATAAATGAGGATCGTGACTCGTGTATATCAAAAGAAATAAATGGAAGTAAACAGTGGCGGACGTAGAACCTTAATATGTCGGGGGCACATCCATTGTATTCAATTTCAGGGTTCGTGACATTCCATGAGCTTTATAATAATTGCATAAAGAAAACAAAAAACCAGTTGGGGGCACAGGACCCCGTAGGCTTCGCTGTGCGTCCGCCCCTGGAAGTAAATAAGCAAAATCAAACAATCTTTTTCGTCTCCAATTTTTTCATGTTCTTCGACTGTAAGGAGAGAATGAAAGTCAATCGTAATTAAGATTCATGGAATTGGGAAAGTGATTTTAAAAATTAAAAATCAAAATAGGAGAGAGATTAAAGCACATAGATGATAAGTCGTTGAATATTTTTTTATTTTTCTTGCTAATTAGACAGTTATATTCTATCGTTTAATTAGAAAAAAGGAAAAAATGTGTAGTTGCAGCTTGGTTAGGGGTATAAAAGACAAAGTATACTTAGAAATTGTGCATCATGCAAAAAGTGTTTTAATGTGTAAAATAAATGCGAAAATGTGTCTCTTAATGTAATTTTTTCTTATAACAATGGTGAATGGTTTTCCAAAGTTTTTATAGAATTGGGTAGAAACATTTAGAACGGTTGATAAAGATATAGATAGCGTGAAGGATCTCAGCAGAGGAAAAGACAAAGGAGATAAAAAGAGGAAAGGGACAGATGAGGTGGTCATGATATTAAAAATCTAATTGAGCAAGGGGTCACTAAAGTACAAAGAAATTATAAATAAAAGCTGTTTTCCATTGATGTTGACCCCTAAACCCTAGTGCTTCCAAATATCCTTTATGCTTTTTTTTGGCAGGAAACACTTTTATTTGAAAATCACACGTATTTCCGTATATATTTTTGGTAGGAAACACTTTTATTTGAAAACCATAAATATTTTCGTGAATTTTAGTGATATAAGTATCACGGAAAATTCAAGGATCTATAACTATTTAAAGATGTTGATCAAATTAGGGGAAAATACACGTTTTAAACTACCATATCAAAATATAACAATTTAAATCAATTAAATTAAAAGAAATTATTTTCGTATAGGTCTAAACCCGAGGTAGTAAAATTTTCCGAGATAAGAAGCCCTATATATACCAAAATACTGTAAAACCTGAGTAATCACATAAAGTTCTAAAAATAGAAAAGTACATTAGTATTTTTTTTTTTGAACAAGTACATTAGTATTTTCTTCTCAACAAGTACATTAGTAACTAAAGAAGAAAATAAAGAAATACAAAACTATTAGCACTTAGCAACAAAAAAATGATGAAGAAAACTAGGTTCGGACATTTTAACGTGGATCCAAAAATCCAAACCGAAACCGATCCAAAAATATTCGACTCAAAATCGAACCGAAAATTTACAAATATCTTTAGATTTAAGTTTATTTTATCCAAAAAATCAAAACCGAAAAAAACCGATCTGAAAAAATCCGAATCCGAAAAGAACCGATCCAAATAGATCTAATCCGGTAATACCCGATTTGTACCCGATTTAAAAATATGTATATTCAAAATTATGCTATTATGTATATATATGATTTAGTTGAAATATCTTTTTATTATTTTATAATATTTTAAGTAATATGAAGTTTTTAAAATTTAGAGTTTAAAATGTTTTAATTTAATTACTACTAGTTTAATTTAAGTTATTTTGTAAAATTTTAGATATATATATATATGATAAATATTAATTAAATATAGTGTGTTTTCAGATTTTAAATATCTGAATCCGATCCGGAGTTGATATAGACCCAAAAATTACAGATATTTTACAAGTATTAAAATTATAGATCGATCTGAAACCGATCCGAAAATAATAGATATATATATATATAGGTTTATATTTTCAGGACTCAAAAGATCCAGACCCCGATTCGAACCCGAGGATCCGGAAGCCAGTGCCTAAAAAACAAAGACAAAAGGACAGAGTCGTAATTCCACTTGTTGAAAATGTCAAGGAAACGGATCCCGTTCCAACGTAACGTGCCTTCCTGGGGGCGTCTTTGATACCACTCTCAACTTTTATTCTTCAATTGTTTTTTATTTTATAAAAAAGAAGTAAAAAAAATAGATTTAAATTGAATTTTCTTAAGGCCCACAAAAACAGTCGTCACACTCTCCACTCCTTCCCCGACGCGTTGGTATTTGCGTGCGTAGATTAACAGTACGTAGCCACTCTAATGCTAAACTACGCAGATATTCTTATCCCACCACCTCTTTAAGCACCGTGTTAACCATCTCATCCTTTTTTTTTTCCTTCTATTTACAGATAAAAACTTAACACTCATCGAAACTCGAAACTCGTTTTTAGTCTCTGCCAGATTTCCCTTCTCGGCTAAACTTTTTAATCCTTAATCGCGAGAGGGAAGATTCGATCTGGGCTTTCGTGTACTGTTTTGTCTGGGTATTAAAAGGAAACGCCTTTTGTTACTTTTTCCATGGCTGGGAGCGATCAAGTTAACCTTATCGAGAGCAAGGTGAGTGAGAGAGAGAGAGACCTTTTGATCTCTTGATTTGGTTGGTTTGATGGGGTCTCTTGCGATTTGTTCGTTGATGATGATGTTCTTATTTGCTTTTGTTTTCAAAGTTCGAACCTTTGTTGTCAGTTTGATTGATATTCAAAGCTTAAGGCTTTTTTATTTTACCGTTTGTGGTGATGAAACGTGTCGGTTGCTTGGCTTTATTTGGTTTTTTAGTTTTCAACTGATTATCTATCTCTTTTGATTTGACCCACTTGTGGACTTTTGGTAGTTCTGAACGAATATATATATATAGATGCAATCAACTGATTCTCAAGGGGTTTAAACTGTTTAGTTTGTTAAAAGTTGGAATCATATCTAATCAGCTTTGCTTCTACTTGGCATCTGATTGTTTGCTTAGGTAACGAGACTTATAGAGGAAGCTTTTGTTTCTCTTGTAGGCTTTGTTTGTTGGTTTGTGAGATTTATGGACCTGTTGATGGTGTTTGTTGAGATATGTTAGAGAACTCTTCTGACTTACCATTTGTCTGTGTTTTGTGTTTTTTTTTTTTTTTGGCTGCAGACAGTGGTTCCTCTCAATACATGGGTTTTGATATCCAACTTCAAGCTAGCCTACAATCTCCTCCGCCGCCCTGACGGAACATTCAACCGCCACCTCGCTGAGTTTCTAGACCGCAAAGTCCCTGCAAACGCCAATCCCGTTAACGATGTCTTTTCATTCGATGTCATCATGGATCGCCAGACCAATCTCCTTAGCCGAGTGTACAGACCTGCTTACGCTGGCGGCGACCCGCCGAGTTTCACCGATCTTCAGAAGCCAGTTGATGGTGAAGTGGTGCCTGTTATCGTCTTCTTCCACGGTGGAAGCTTTGTGCATTCTTCTGCGAACAGTGCTATCTACGATACTCTTTGCCGCAGGCTTGTTGGTCTGTGTGGCGCCGTTGTTGTCTCTGTGAACTATCGACGTGCGCCGGAGAATCGTTACCCTTGCGCTTATGATGATGGCTGGACTGCTCTCAACTGGGTCAACTCTAGATCTTGGCTTCAAAGCAAGAAAGACTCGAAGGTTCATATCTTCTTGGCGGGTGATAGCTCTGGGGGTAACATAGCGCATAACGTCGCGGTGAGAGCGGTTGAGTCGGGGATTGGTGTTCTTGGGAACATTTTGCTTAACCCTATGTTTGGAGGAACGGAGAGGACTGAATCTGAGACGCGTTTGGATGGGAAGTACTTTGTGACGGTCAGAGACCGTGATTGGTATTGGAGAGCGTTTCTTCCGGAGGGAGAAGAGAGAGAGCATCCAGCGTGTAGCCCGTTTGGTCCTAGGAGCAAGAGTTTAGAAGGTTTGAGTTTCCCCAAGAGTCTTGTCGTTGTGGCGGGTTTAGACTTGATTCAAGATTGGCAGCTGAAGTACGCGGAAGGGCTTAAGAGAGCGGGTCAAGAGGTGAAGCTTGTTTACTTGGAGCAAGCCACCATTGGCTTCTACTTATTGCCTAATAACAATCACTTCCATACCGTGATGGAGGAGATAGCTGCGTTTGTCAACGCGGAATGACAAAAGAAAACGTTCTCATCATCTTGTAGTCTCTTTTCACTAACAAACGGGTGAAATAAGGTGAAAAGCCCGAGATTCTCGTTTTTAGAAGCTCCTTGTAGTGAGTCTTAAAGTGTGGCGTTTAACTACTACCACAACGGTTGGGTTGGCGTCTGCGTTTGTGAACCGTGCGAAGCTGGATTCTGAGAGCAAAGCAGGAAGAAGAACAGTGAAGGCGGTCATGTTTGGGTTTTTAGCGTTGTTAGCGTTTAACTAAAACTACAGCTAAAGTTTTTTTTTCAGCTTGCGGTTGATAGTAACTCCGGTTATGTTACTATTATGATACTTTCCAGTATATAATATCTTTTATCTACATAATGAACAAATATATGTTCATAGGTGTTTGTAACTTTGAGAAATGTGGTGGTGTTGTTTGCTTAATCTGCAATTGAGATAGTACTTAAGGTATTGAATAAACAAGGATGTAGTTCTAGTGATTAAACTAACTAAAATTATTAAATGTCCAGATTCACTCGCTTTGGAGGCTTTATTGGAAATCTAATCATTGACAGAAGATTTGATGTTTAAGTCTTTTGTTTTCTTCTATCAATGTAAAAAACCAAACTGTCTAGTGGTGGAGTAAAGCGCATTTGCATTTGGACCACCACAAGGGGAACAGAACAAAGAAGAATTTGACTCTTCGAAGGATATATGCAGTATTGTTACTTTTCTCTTAAAAAAAAGGTTTTGTTTTCTTATGCGGTAGATATTTTACACAATGATGAGAACTAGTTAATAAGCTTGTGGAACCCAAAAAAATAAATAAATCGAAAGATACAAATAAGCGAAGTCTTGTAAGTATAAACAACTGTACATGGAGTCCACATAAACAACTGAGACTGCTGGAACTGCAACACACAAAAAAATGACACGTTGGTTTGGTAAAAGATGCTTCAATCATCTTGAAAAGGAAAACAGCATTATTATGAAGAATGTGGTTGTAGTTGGCTTTGATATAAATTTACATTTTTTAATTTTAATAGCTCAATTTATGAATCACCATGTCTTCACATACTTCAAGTATTCACAAAATGTCACTGATATTACACAGGATGTGATGGACATGGACAACTTAGTTTGTGTTTTTATGAAAGCTATAATATGATAGCTGCTAAGTGGTACATACACACAGCTCTTTTAAAAGTTGAAATTTGTATAGCTTAATACCTTGGATATGAAACAAACAATTTTATTAGATTTTCTGAAGACCAACTACATGTTCTGAGAGAGTAGTAGAAGAACCACAGATATGAAAAGGAAAAGGTTTACAACATATAGTTGTTCAAGCAAACTACATAGAGAGTTTATGAGTAAACAACTCATAAGATGCTCAAACGGTTTAGAAGTTAAACAACTGAGAAATAGGAAACTCGAATGCGATAATATTGTCTGAGAGAGTTAAAAAGAGGGCAGTACCATCTTCAAGCGTTCACTTAATAGCAGCGGCATAGGCAACAGAAGCAGCCATGAAGAGAGTAGTAATAGATGACACAAGTGTCCAAAAGCTCTTCTTGTCATGTGCATCTTTCACCGAATGCTTCATCGTCTCTATTTCCTTCTTCATTTCCTCAACCATGCTCTCTTTGTTCTTGAAAGCTTTCTTGATCGCTTCTACCTCCACCGAGTACGAATCCACTCCCTTTTCTCCTCTTTTCTGCTCGCCCTTTTTGTTGTCTTGTCCACATACTAGAGAGGACACAGTCTTTAGCATTGTTAGACCACGTTTTGCATTTGTTCCAGCAGATTCTAGCTCAGTTTTCAACACACCCATATCTTTTTTGAGCTCCACAAGATCCTTTTGGAGGATACCCTTTTCCTTTCTCAACGACTCGGAACGATTCTCCAGTTCCTTCTTCTCTTTAATCAATCTCCCTCGCTCAGCCTTGACCTTCTCAAGCTCTTTACCAGACGCTTGAATCGTTTTCTCTAGCTCTGCAACCTTTTCCTTAAGAGCCAAACTACTCTTCTTCTCCTCGTCAAGAGCCTTCTTGGAATTGTCTCTCTCAGCCTCAACCAGTGCCAGAGCATCCTTAAGCTGGCTAACGTTGCAGCTAAGCTTCTCACTAGTCTTGATCTGATCATTATAATCACTCCGCAGCTGCACAACAACACGCTTTTGCTCATCCGCTAGTTTACTCATCTCATCAAACTTAGCTTCCTGCTTACTAATATGCTCCAAAAGATCAACCTTCTCGCGCGCAAATTGGTCGGCCAGTTTCTCCTTCTCAGAGCCTTGCGCCAGAGCCATCTCAATCTGTTTCTTGATCGAAACATTCTCCACCAGTAAACCCTCAAGCTCAGAAACCTTGATAGATTTCTCTTTCGCCAGCGCAACGATCCTCTCCTCCTTTCCTTTTGCTTCCTCCGTAACCTCTTCAAGACTCTTCTCCAACCCTACAACCTGCTCACGCAAACCCTTCTCTTCCCTTGTCAAACTCTCCACCTTTCTCTCCAACTTCACCATCATTTCCTTCTGTTCACGGTTAACCATCTCCACCTCCCTCTTCTCCATCGAAAGCCCTTTCATTTCTCTCTTCACCTCATCTACCTCCCTAACCTTCTCCTCTAGAGTCTTCTCCAAGTCACTCCTCTCCTTGTTAGCCCTCTCAACCAACTCCTCCCTCTCCTTCACCATTCTACACTTCTCAGATTCCATCTTAACCACACTCTCCTTCAACCTATTCACCTCCTCACTCTTAATCCTATCCCTCTCCTCACAAACCCTACTCAACTCCTCTCTCTCTTTCTCTAACTTACGCACCGTTTCATTAGCCTCTCTTTTCAAAACCCTAATCTGACACTCTTTATCACTCTTCTCCTTAACCAACCCATCTACAAAACCACACATCTCCTTCAACCGACTCTCCACAATCCCAACGAACAGATCCATCTCGAGCCTCAGCAAGAAACTCTCGTCCCCCGAGCCGCGAAGCTCCTCCGTCAGCTGAGTCCTCTCCGCGCCGGAGCGAGCCAGCTCGGCCTCCAGCGACTCCTTCGCGTGGAAGAGCGTCTCGATCTGCTGCCTCTTCTCCACCGCCTGCTTGAGGAGAATCGCGTTGAGTGACTTCAGGTTCTGGAACTTCTCCTCCGACGAGTCGTGGTCCTCCTCCATCGAGAACTGACGGCTGAGCTCCGCGGCGGCGGGCTTCTGGTAAGCCGCCTGGCTCTGCGACTGTTGTTGCTGCTCATTGGAAGCTCCGTTGGAGTTACGAGACGAAGCCTTCTTCTTCGCCATTTTTCAGCAAAAGAAAATTAAGTGGCGGCTAGGGTTTTTTTTTAGGGTTTATGGTGCAGCTTTTAATGGCGAAGAGAGTGAGAGAAAGAGACGAGACTAGAGACGGAGTTTGGGGGTAAATCTCGCAAGATTCAAATGTTTGGGGCCCAATTTCAGTATTTTTTGAAAAAAAGGTTTTTGAAATTTTGTTATGTGATTAGATGTCTTGTTTACATGTATATATATATAGTGGAACTAACATTTGATACGTTTCATTACAGTTGTTTAAAAATAGATTATATCAATAATTTAGAGTTTTGGATAATTTTAATTAATATATATATTATATTATTATTTAAACAGTTGTTAGCTAAAATTGGATACGTTTTCACTAAAAGTTAACATATGAAATTGTTTTACAAAAAAAAAACAAACATATGAAATAACCACTGTAGAGGACATAATTGCAATTAATCAAATTTGGACACATATCACTAATCTATTAATTTTGTATATAATTAGGTAACAAACTGATTTTTGATATCTTATTCAAATGCATATATATTAATGAATTTAAATATTATTGTTTGAACAGCTGTTTGCTAAAACTGAATACGTTTCACTAAAAATGAACATATGAAATAAACACTGTTTCGTAAAGAAATAATTACAATTAATCAAATTTGAACACATATCACCAATTGATTAAATTCTGACATATATAGGTAACAAATATTAATATAGTGGAACTAACATTTGATACGTTTCAAATCATGATAATGACATAATTAAAGCTGTTTAAATATATATTATATTATTATTAATAATCTATTTGATGTCAATTTTTAATAATTTAGTTTAATATAGTATTTAAACAGTTTTTATCTAAAACTGAATACATTTCACTAAAAAGAAACATATGAAATAAGTACTCATATAAAAATATATAATTATAAGTTATTAAGTTTGGACACATATCCCTAATTGATTATGTTTTGACATACTTAGGTAACAAACTGATTTTTAGCAGGTGTAATATCTCATTCTATATACTAAATTTAAATATTAAGAGTTAAACAGTTGTTGACTAAAACTGAATAGGTTTTACCAAAATGAACACACTTCTAGTTTTGTAAAAGACATAATTTAAATTAGTCAATTTTAGATACATATCACTACTAAATTTTTACATATCACCGATTTTTGCTATATGTTAATATATTACTAGATTATGACATACTTTTCAAAAGACGGATATATTTTTGTTTTATTTTTTTAGAAATTTAATTTTCATATTTGTGTTACGTAAGAATGATATATACATTTTGTTTTATTTAAAAAAAAAGATAATAATTGGACTAAAACTATATCAATAGGTCATGTTTCAAATTTAATAAAAGAAATTATATATATATATATATTTATATTACTAGAGACAAAAAAATGTTAAAAATCATCTCTCTCATTTGATTCTTGAATGCAGACAATATGTACCACACTAATGCTATAAATATTTACACCGTTTTGATTTACTTTTTATTGACATAAGTTTTAGAGTCAATTGGGTGAATATACCCAAATCACGAGCAAATTAAGAAACTATCCTAAAGGAAGAAGAACTTGGATTTACTGTAGATATTTTCATCCCTTTTCCATTTTACCCATACCCTAAAATTTCATATATTTCTCTTTCTTTTCCAGATACATATATCTCTCATATACCTCTTTCTCCCAATTTTCTCAACCCTATTAAAATTAAAACTTCTCCAAAATCAATTGATCTTCTTAATATCCCATCTACTCCATTTTCTCCGCTCTACAACTCCGTCACTGTCACATCAATAATGTCGATGTTGAATATACCTGATAAAAAGGAGAGAGAAAATACAATATAAAACAACGATAACATTTTTTATAACAGCTAACCAGACATGTATCAGTTAATGAAAGCATATTATATAAAATGTAACTGCTAAGTTTTTACGCGCAATGTTATGTGACTTGTTAGACCGGAAACAAATTTCGTATCATTTAATAAACCATGTATGTTAACAATAGACATTTAACACTAACCTGAAACATTTAACATTAACCGTTAAGAATATATTAGTTCAATAGATAATGATTAAGTTAACACAATAATATTTTTCTTACCATTTAACAAAATATATACCAGGTGTCAATATATACTTTTAAGATTTTGGAAACCAATTTAAAACAACGATAACATGTTTTATAGCAGCTAACAAAACATGTATCGGTTAACGAAAGCATATTATATAAAATGTAACTGCTAAGTTTTGACGTGCAATGTTATGTGACTTGTTAGATCGATAACCAATTTCGTATCATTTTAATAAATTATGTATCACTCAATGTCAGCTACTTATTAATATCTTATAAATCATTGTAAAATTTTTAACATGTTTTGTAACAGCTAACCAAAAAATTTACCTGCTCACTATACTCACCTCCATCATCTTCGTCGTGGTCTTCACCAAACCATCAACTTCCGGGATTTGATTCCCGAGTTCTGAAAAAAACATCTCTGTTTTGACTGGAAAAATGGAAGAACAAGAAAAAGGAGTCTCTAATATAGTTAATTTCCTCATCAAATGAATCAATCCAGCAAGTAACAGAAGAGCCAGCAAATGCTTTGGGAAGATCTTAATCAATTAGAGTCTGTCTAATTGGAGACTCTTAATTTTTAGTAGAAATGGAGATGAAATGGAAGAAGAATAAGAGAAGAGAGAAGAAGAAAAACATATTGTTTGGTGAAGAGACACGAAAGAGGGAAGGAGAGAGAATGATGAGATCATTTGGGCAGGGGCATATCATTTAGGCAGGGGCAATATTGAGTTATAGATTTGTCAATAGTGTTAATAATAGTGTTAGGGTAGTTTGCTAATATTAGTTTTTTGTAGGTATATGGAACCTAATATTTCTAAGTTTTATCCCATTTCCTAAACTTTTTTCTTTTGACAACATCCGATATCCTAAACTTTAAATGTATACACCGCAATATATATATATATGATTATATATATATATATATGATAATATAACATATATGTGCTTACATTGAGTCAAGCTTAAGCAATGACAACTGGTAAGGTATACGGTTGAAGTTGTATGGTGTCTAATTCAGTCTAAGCAAACTAGTCCTGATCAAATTATGATAGCTATCTAAGTGCTCACCCAGTGGCGGAACTAGCCAAAGTGTTTACATGAGCCAGTTTAAGCAGGGCCGTGCCTGAATAGAGGCTGATAAAACATATGCTTCAGGGCCGGAGAAGATAATTATTTTAAAGGGCCAATAATTACAGAAATTTTATGTAGTTCAACCGGTTGTGTCATTGTCCTGAGAGAGTATACGTAACTGGTTTTGATACTCCACAGCTTCATTTTTTAGAATTTTTGCAGCTTTTTTAAAGAAATGGGCCAAAAAAAAAATTATGCTTCAGGGCCATTATATCTCAGGTACGGCTCTGAGTTTAAGAGTCAAGATATATAACATGGGTCACTAAGCTTATTTACTATATTTTCTCAGTATTCTCTGTAAAAGCACAAGCAAAAAAAAAATTTCCCTAATTTCGCATGGATCATATGACCCACTTCACAATGAACTATCTCCGCCACAATGCACACCCATATGTTCATGTGATGCAACATTGAAAAAACCATATGTCAGTTAATACTCTAAAGCAAACCATATCAAGCAAGAGGTAGCATAAATACGATCAAAAGCTTGATAGACAATCTTGAATAAATTCATGTCTATTACAGAATTTTGTTAATTGAGTGGAGCAATCTTGACTTTGTGCTGCTGTATTTTAACAATGGTTTTGAACTAGCTACTGCAGTAGCCATGAGTATATAGTAACTCTATGCTACGGATCGGCTACTGATAAAACTGTGGCCAACTATAGTAGTTGCAGATTTAATGATACTAGATAATTACCCGCGCTACGCTGCGGGATTGTCTCTTCAATATTCGACCATAGCATCAAATTATGTATTTTAGTATGTTTAGTCTATAGTCTCTTAGGTTAGTTTTTTTCTTCTCCAACCTCAAAGGTTTTGTGATGTAATTACCCATTGCAGAAGATAACTCATTGATGTGCATTGCATCTTTCTGTGCAGATTCTAAAGAATAACACATATTTTCTTTCTTTTAAACACAAATTGCACTTACTTGTTGGAACCATCTAACATAAAACATAAGTTTTTTGCTTATATCAGGCATCTGCTCAATCTCAGCCTATGATATCCCAAAGAACCAAAAAATAAACAGTTTTTCAGTGAGACTGCAATAGGTTTTTTCAAAAATTTCTGAGTGAAACCTAATTGGATCTTAGTTAACAAATCTTGGAATCAAAAACTATCCAGCATTTTTTCAGTATCGTCGTTATTATCCCAACACTTGTTGAAATGATGAAATATAATAATTCACTGGTGTCATTGTTATTTGCCACCAAGCTTGATATTTCGGATGTACATGGAAAAAAATGAAGAGTTCATCAAACATATTTCCAATCCACAATGATGAAATCTAATAATACTATAATCTGTTTCCAAATTAAATTTTCTTTTGTTATCCAAAATCAAATCTATACTATTATTTAAAAAGTGATTTGGCTTATGTGTCAGCTTCTCCATATTTTTAGGTTTTTTATTTATTTGTCATGTTTTCTATAATTTTAAGTTTATTCATATTTTATTCTTAATTATTAATTTTAGTAAATATTTTAATGATTTACTTATAATTTATCATTATCTTTATCTTGAGAATAACTTAAAAATTCTAATCATAATGTCATATTTAAATTTATATTATATATATTTAAGTAAAATTAAAAAATATATAATTTTTATATTATATTTGTCATGTTTCCTGTAATTTTAGGTTTAGTCATATTTATTTTTAATTATTAATCTTAATATATATATATATATTTTAGTGATTTTGCTTATAATTTGTCATTATCTTGAGAATACCAAAATGTCATATTTATATTATATTTACTTAAGTATAATTAAAAAACATATATATATATATATATATATATATATATATATATATATATATATATATATGTCTATATTATCTTTGGTTTAGTAATATCAAACCGATTACTTTTCATACTCTCCATAATTTTAGTTTTTTTGCTTATTTGTCATGGTTCCCGTAATTTTATGTTTAGTTATATTTTATTTTCAATAATTAATCTTAATAAATATTTTAATTATTTTTCTTATAATTTATCTTTATATTTATCTTGAGAATAACTAAAAACTATGACCACAATGTCATAATTAAATTTATATTAAATTTATTTAAGTATAACTAAAATATCTATTTATATGTTTATATTATATTTGGTTTAGTAATATCAAACCGACTTTATTTCAATATATATATAGCAAAGAATTAAAAGTATTTATATTTATTATGTGAAGTGACTTTTTTGTTCTCACTTTAATCCATAAAGCGTTAAAATCTTTATTATTTTTAATAGATAATTCGATAAGTTTTGTTAATATATAATTATTCAGAAATTTTTAAAAATTTCATTAACTTGATAATCATCATTATCTAAAAGATTCTATATTATGTTATCCATAAATATTGTACATCATAAGATTTTAAAAATAAATATAAATCCACATATATAATTTTATGTATATATGAATGTTTTAAGTTTATTCTGCATAACGAAAGATGTTTTCTTAAAATAGAAAAAAATCGTATGATAAGTTTTAATTCTTAACTAATTATTAAATATTTCAAAAGCATAAGAATACTTTATTTTAGTGAATTTTGAATTGATATTATATTCATGTATAATTTTTTGTAAAATTGTTAAGCCCGCAAGTGCGGTTAAAACTCCTAGTTATATAAATATAATAGGTTCTCGTCTTCTGTTATAAAAACAGGCTCTCGTCTTCTGTTTTTTTCTTTAAAAATCAACATTCATATCAGATTCAACATCATCTAATCGCTTTGGTTTACTAAAACCGGTTTGGTTTGTCTAATTAATTTCTTTTATCAAACCAAAGCTCAATTTTTCTTATTCACGTTAACCTAACACGTGTATAAATTATATAAGTATATCTATCTCCTTCTACCTAAAGCCAAACCGTCATCTTCCTTGTGTGGTAATCACCAATGCTTCTAACCACTTCTTCGTATTATCTTCTCTTCTTCCCCTCTTCAGCCTTCGTATTGTTTTTGGTTCTTCCTTCAAATCTTCTTCTCTTTCTTGTGTGAGGAAAAGATGTGGTGTTTGTCTCAGATCGTCACCACCACCTTCCTCTTGCGAACTAATCACCTCTGGATCCACCGCATCTGCTGTCCATAGAATCATCTTTGCTCTTGTTGGTGTTATGCGGCAGAACCAAGACGTGGAGGAGAAAAGAGCGACGTCAGAGCTGCCGGTCTTCACCATCACTCGACGCCCCGAATCTTCACAATCCACCGATGATACCATCAGAGCGGTACCAACCACCAAAGTCGAGATCCGAGCAAGTCAGATTACCATCCACTCTTGCTTGCGCCCCAAGCGTTTTCCTTCCCCACTTTCAATCAATCTGATCGATGGCGACGTATACGGTGGTTAAGGCATGAGGAGGGGGCTTACGGCGTGAAAAGGAGGCCGCACAGTAGCAGTAGAAGCCCATCTGACTTTCAATATTTCTGATCGTAAATCTTGGACAAGTGAAAGTGGTGATACAAACAAAGAAGAAAAGACAAAGCACGAGACAAAACTGATGTGTAGAAACGAAATGATTTGATTGGTTTTCATAGTTTTTTTCATTTATTGACACGGCAATCTCATAAGTTTCTAAAAATCTGATGTGTCATGTCCTGGAGAGTTACTTGTGCTATTATTGAATATTTATTAAGTTTTATTTTGTTTGGTAATAGTTATTTGTTTAAATTTAATTTTATTAATACTTTTTGTGCAAATTTTGATTGGTAGAAATATGATGCTCTGTTAGAAAATTTAGTCGAGTAATAAAATTGAATAAAATTTACATTCAAAACAATCCTAATATTGGCGGTGTCACAAGTGTCCTTCTAAAGTTGGCAAATCACAAAATCGATATCAGCACCAACTTCCACCTAAAAGTCTATTGCTAATTTGCTATATTCTTCACGAGGCCTTCAAGCATTTGTATTGGAAAAAAATCTGTAACCAACAAGCATATATACATATTGTTCTTGAACGGAAGAACTTAGTGATTTGAGAACTAACCAACAAGCCAATTGCTACCAAACTCCGGAACTTTAAATCAATATTTGCAACTTCTCCTCTGCAATCTGTTTAGAGATTCATGTTTTCTAGGCCAAAGATTGATAACACAATACACTGGTTATCATTCTGATATATTACTATGCCAGAAGAGATTCATTTCAATAGTAAAATATGAATGTGATATATGCATGATGGTGAAAATGACCAAATTTAATCTTACCTGCAACGCTTTGGAAAAGACTTGAGCCTTGCCTTAAGCTTTCGATGGTATAATTGGAAGATATGATTCTCTGTTGCAAGATCCTGAAAGAGTAACACAATGGAAGTATAAAAGGCTACACTTTGGAAGTAAAATACTATCAATGGAACTAACAAGTCTAGGATTCAATAAACATAGATTTCAATTCCACTAAGGTCATACGACTTACATAAAACTGATTAGCCATCATAGGTGATGGATCACACGTTCCAAGAGTAATTTTCCACTGATTAAACTCTCCTCTGAGAATCCCTTAGATATGCTTTCCATTCCACTTCTGCAATAACCAGTACTATTTGTTCAAAATGTAAGCCACAAAAATTATGGCCAGCAGAACCAAGAGAGTAATCTGCTTTGATACCCCCATTCCTCTGAGTGGAACCCCTTGGGAATTGGGATGCATATGATTAAAAAATTTCTTTGGTGAAAGGATCGATGGTTACTTTCTGTAAGCGAACACAAATTAAATCTCTAAGATAAAGACCAAAACTTATCAGCAGAATATTACTAAACTCTATATGAACGATAGTACTATAAAACACTTTAATTATTGATACAAATAGTTAAATTACCCTTCCATGAGAAGATCTCTTCTCTAACGTAAGACCATAACCATATCCCCAACCGTACCTGTACATTTGGGTTTTTTTGGCATCAAAGAAAACACAAACCATACACTGATACACATATGAAAATAAGGAAACAATAAAAGAGTTTCTGGGATACATGCACCAGATCAGGTCCATGTAACGGTAAACCCATAGTTAAACCTGTAGCAGTGCCGCTGGCTCAAATGTTTCCCGTCTCGGTATTGTCGCGGAGGCCTCTACAGACACCTGAGGAAAAGACAGATGAAGTAGAAGCTGGGCCAGAGCTAGAGCTACGAATCAGGGTGGGATCGATCATCGGAATCAGCCGCCGACGACAATACTCCCTTTGATGCTTCGTCTTTGAGCATCGTCCGTGAACGGTAAAATTAAGAAAGTGGAAACGTTTAGAACAAAAACAATGTGAATGACGTGTATGAATGACATGGAGAAACAAAATATTTTCATTGGATCTTCAACTTTTTTCATTTATTGACATGTCTATCTCTCATGTCTCTAAAAATCTGATGTGTCAACACCAGGAGAGAATCTTGCTTCATTACTGTGTGGATTTCTTTCCAACATATAAAGAACGACTCGAATTAGTAAATTTTATAACACACAACCACTAAAATAAATACTAAACAGATCCTTAAGCTTAACAAGCCCAAAATTTAAGTGGTAGCCCATTAAACGAACAATAATTGGGAACAAGCCTACGACACATAAAAAATGACCGACGAACTCCCAAAACTTCTACTCTAAGCATTTAGTACGTTCAAATACGCCACCACTATTCTCGTATGTAGGGGTGGGCACTTTAACCGATATCCGAAGTGGCACCCGAACCCGACCCAAAAAACCCGAACCGAAATCCGAACCGAAGTAGTAAAATACCCGAACGGGTATTAAGTTAGGAGAGATTGGATATCCGAACCCGAACGGGTAATACCCGAACCCGAATGGATATCCGAAAATAACCGAACATGTGTATACTTACCCTTATATTTCTAGTTTACATCTCTCATTTTATTTAAAATATTTATATTGATGTTAGACATACATTAAAATCATATAGTATATATATATAATTATGGAGAAAATAATTTGATATTCATTTGAAATGCATGTTAAACTTTTTATTTTATATATTAACCAAAGTTACATCCAAAGTTTAAAAACAATAGCCAAATTAATATTTTTATTTTGGAAATGTTATCTCCAAATCTATTAATCATTCGATCTATAAAAAGAAAAAAAAATCAGTTAAGTAAAATCTATATTTTTAAATATAAAAAACCTTAAAAAAGAAAATTTTATTTTTATTTCTTTTAAAATCTAAATATCCGAACCCGATCCGAAATAACCGAACCCGAACTAAAAATACCCGAACCCGATCCGAAGTTCAGAAATACCCGAACGGGTATTATACTCCTATACCGAAATACCCGAAAATCCGAAATACCCGACCCGAACCCGAACGGGTACCCGAACGCCCACCCCTACTCGTATGTTGATTTTTAGTATAGTAAAATATACTAAAAATCAAGATCAAAAATTACATTGAAATCTAACAAAATAACTGAAATAAGAAAATAGCAATAAAATGACATTAGATGTCAAAACGGAGAACATTATCATGGTTCTTTTTATAAGGCTTAGTTTGTATTAATGCGGAAAGGGATATTACCCCAAAATAGAGTATACTCTGACAAAGTTTGAATACAAGAATTTAATGGAAATTAAAAACTAAAAAGAACAACCACAAAAAAAAAACTGATATCACTAAATACGTCACACAAAAAAAAAGACAGCAACCACATAGGAGAAAATGCCGATAAGGACCTCTGCCCCACCCTTCAGCCTAAACAAGTCAGGCCGTGGGCATCTCAGACTCCAGAGACGAGCCGAGCGTAACCAAGAAGGACCACAACGAGCCACATAAGAAACACAGTATATATGTGATCCCGTGACCCGTGTAATGCTCTCTGCAACCACAATACATTATCATGGTTTATGTACATTTAGGGTACTGGATCTCTTTTTTTTTTTTGTAAACTAAGGGTACTGGATATCTACTATAGTAAAAGACTAAAAGTATGTGCACAAAAAAAGGGTACTGGATATCTACTATAGTAAAAGTATGGGATAAAATGTGTTGTTACTCTAATTCCCACCATTATTATTGAACATGTGGAAAAAGAAAACATACGTTACATTCATTCTCACTAGGAATAATCATTGATGTTTTATTTTCCTTGACTTTTGGAGTCTCGGTAAGACACTAGCATCATAGGTCAGAACACGGAGCTAATATCCAGAAATTTTTTATCCTCCCCGTTTCATACAAATATTAGAATTTTCGATCCGTAAGATTTTAAGTATTGGTAACTTCGAATATTCATGGCTATTTCAGTTATTCGTGAATATTCTGCTCTGTTTCGTAAATTATTAATAATCATCATATAATAAAAATTAAAAATAATATACAATTACCAAACAAAAAAGATTTTCTTTTAAAAATTTCAATAACTAAAATAAATATTTTAATAAATAAAAATATTATAAATTTACATAAAATATAATAACTATATCATTTGTATATATAATAACTATATAATTTGTATATATATACCTGATTCTATAAATTTTAGTATTTTTGATTTGTTTCGCTTCTTACGAATATTGCATATTAATATTTGTTTTGATTCGTAAAGTTACAGATATTCAGATTTTTTCAACGAATCGACAAAATTTACGGATAATTTGGCTAGTCCTGATCAAATCCATATATTAAATTCGAGTGGATATCATGTTTATTAAACTCCTATCAGTACTTTGTCCAATCATAGTTTTTGAAAATTTTCTGTCTAGATTCAATGAACCTTGCTGGTCAGTAACTTTGGAGCTGTTGTTGTGGCTCAGTTCAATAAGGGGATAAGTAAAAGAAGATAGTTTACTCTTTTTTCTTTTGTCAACAAGAAGATAGTTTACTCTATTTTAAAATGTCACAAACCATATCATATTCCTTGATTATTTCAATACTCTGAATTATTTAAACCAAATTTCAAATACCCATATGTTTTTTAAAACATAAAATATCAGGTAACTAACTAATCTAGTGGCTTCGTTGAATTATTTGACTAGTTAGGTTTTGTTTTTAGTGCGTACGTTAGATCTGTCCACTAACTACAAAAATCACATGATCGTTAGAACACTTTACTAGCCACTGGTCTTCAAACTTCTCTTTCTCCAATACAAATAGTTTCCATCACTTAATTTCGATCTAGAAATAGGGATAGAGCCATAGATAAATCACCAAGAATTTTTTTTTATCGCGAATAAAGTTCAATGAGCTTTAATGCGGGGACCCAAAACGTGGGTTGGAGGGAGCTAGCCTTTTTTTTTTTTTTTTTTTTTGTGCAAGTTGGAGGGAGCTAGCCAAATCTCTTTGGCAACGTGTCTTTCTTGATACTCACATAGTCACATCTATCATTTTGTCATCGTCCATATCGTTTTTGTTTGTTTGGAATCATCGTCGATCATATCGATTTACCTAAAATAAACTTTACATTCGCAATTTAAACTGGAGTTCAGGGATAAGGACACCGACAAAACAAAAGGACTAAGGGTGTGATTGAAATGCACTTTAAGCGAGAATTTATTGGCGATAAATTGTTTTCCTCTCAGTTTAACTTATATTTTACCAATCAGGTGGAAATTATTAGAATAGGAAACTTGTCGTTATCTATTATATACTATTTCATATTAGAGGAAATTATGTTGATTTATTTTCTATATAAACTATACATTTTATAACATTATTTTGATAAGAATCTAATATAATTATTCCATAAAAAATTTTGTATTTTTTACTTTTATCAATTTGTTATGGTATCAGAGCCTAAACAAAACTCTCCAGAAAAAATCAGAAAAATTAAATCTTGTTATTTTAACAAATAGAAGGCCAACTATTATATTCTATTTTTCTTTGTTTCTCGATTTGAAGCATAGAAAATTTTTCAACAATTCAAATATTCATTCATCCTGGCTATTAGTTTACGATAGATTTATATTTTTTGACGGCAGTCTACGGCAACCGTTTCACCCTACCGTAAAGATTGGACATCAAACAATCATCCCATTGTAGGATGGATAAAACAAAACAATCTAACCAAAAATCAGATCACCTATCTCAACTCGCGAAATCGCAAAAGAGTTATGAGACATTCATCAAGCTTCCGCAACATTATCAGCCATCGTTGTTTCACGAGCCTTTGAGTTATTTTTACTAATTTATGGATTTTTTAAAAAAATTTATAAATGTAAATTATACATCATCATTGAAGTAAAATATATTCAAAAATGATATTAAATAATATAATAATATTTTAAAAATATAAATATTATTAATTTTTATTTTTATAATTATAAAATTTTATTGCGAAAAAATAATTTCAATTTTTTCTGCGATTTTTAAAATTTATAATTTTTAATCATAATATATTAGTTTCTTTTATATATCTATAAATTTTTAAAATACTTTTTTCGTTTTACTTTGTGATAATTATAAAACTTTTATATCACATTTAATCAATTTTATACAAGTTGATTTAATATATTTTTATCCAAATGAAATAGATAAAAATATATCTAAAATTATAATTTTAAAAATACATACATATCTATTTTAAATATAATTTAAATAAAACAAATTGTTTAATTTATTTTAATTTTTTGTTCGACTAAATGAAAATTTTATTTAAAATATTGGTAAGAAATAACAAAATTTAAGATTATAATAAATTTTAGTTTTAAATATAATCTAAATTAATTTTTATTACTGCACATGGTACAAAAAAAATAACTAGTCATGATATTAGAGTTGGTTGCCAAACCTTGAATAAAAGGGCATTCAATAGGTTTGCCGAACAAAAACAAAGCATCTGTACTATAATGTACTATAATGTTATAGTTCACCCTTGATGTAAGAACTATAACCTCATAAGTTATATTTATTATTGATTACTTTGTATGTATAATTTTAAATGAGTTTTAAGATTTTTTGTACAAAGATTAAGAAAATGCAAAATTTTATGTAATTTATATTGATTGCATATTGAATCGTTTGTAGTATTTCACATAGTTTGTAATAGTATAATTATTCAGCATTTAAAAAATAATAACTAGTCACCCTGATATAGGAACTATAAGCATTCAATATTATAGTTCATCAGTACAAAGCATTTAATGTTATGGTTCACCCTCATGTAAGCATCTCTAATCCTACTCTATTTTTTTTCTCTAAAATAAAGTGAAATAGAGTATAGAGTAAGAAATGTTCCAACCAAACTCTACCACTTTATAATAGAGTTTACTCCATAAATGAAATAATCTATTTTTGTTCATTAGTGAGATTTATATTTGAGTTCAATCAATTTTACTCTATTTTTTATTTTATTCCATTTTAAAAGAAAAAAATAGAATTTTACGTAGAAGATGTTTTAAGAACTTTTAAATAGACTTTTTTTAGGGACAGATGAAAAAAAAGTTCATCCGTACGAAAATACGAATTATATCGTCAGCCTTGGCCTTTTTATATTTAATCTTCAAATATTTCATTAATGAAACTAAGCAGGATTGCTGAAGTCTGAATGAGTTGAAAGACCAACTACTCAGGCGGTCCCATTCCTAGATGGTATATAGATCTTAACATCATAATAACAGCGCATAGGACTAATTAGCATTAAATTGCTTAATTACAGAAAAAGCTCTTAACTTATTAAACAATAAATAACAACTAATCACAACATTACATCACAATTGTGTTAAAAAGAACATTACATCACAATTAGAAAGTACGGAACAAAGAAGAAAAACGAACGAACATGTAAAATTAATATTATAAAAGTTTTAATATGAGAAGTAGCTAGGCTGTTAAATAGTTTCTAGTTAGTAGTTTACCT
The DNA here is from genome assembly GCA_019706035.1 of Raphanus raphanistrum subsp. raphanistrum. Classification (NCBI taxonomy): domain Eukaryota; kingdom Viridiplantae; phylum Streptophyta; class Magnoliopsida; order Brassicales; family Brassicaceae; genus Raphanus; species Raphanus raphanistrum. Next base: position 21,254,247 of record CM033983.1, read on the forward strand.
TGAGTGCTAAATGAAGCCTAATCCAAAAGGAATTCTTATGGGTTAATGCAAATGCAATGGTTCTCCTAGGTTCGGGACATTCTCTGTACCGCTATTAGTATTGTTACAAAATTAGATAAAACAAATTACATTTCTTTAATATATAGACATTACGTACAAAACTAAAAGTTGTCTGGAAAATACAACCCATGATGAACTGTTTTTGAAAAAAATATAACTATTTACAAAGAAATGTTTTATAAATACAGGTTTGGTAACAAAAAATAAAAAAAAGGTTTTATGAGAAATTGCACCCAATAGCTAAGAAAAACAAAATAGCTGTATTGTTTTTTTTTTTTGAGGAAAAAGATCAACATAGCATATAAATGAAGAAAATCTGACTTGAAATTTTTCTTATAAGAAAAATCTCACATCCGCATTCTGATCCAAGTCCTTTTAAAAGTAGAAAATAAAACATAATTACTATATGGAAGGAATAATAATTTGTGAACACACCTCTCCTTATATAGGAACCCACTCTGACAAAACAAAAGCATTCGTCTCTCTCTCTCTCTCTCTCTCTCTCTCTCTCTCTCTCTCCAGAAATTCTGTCTTACACATACATACTGCATGTGTTTATGACGGTGGTCGAAGAAGAAAGAAGTATGGAGGAAGGGCTTCTCAAGCTGAAGAACCAAAACGATGCTTCAGACTGTCGTATTACTGCCTGTGTTATCCTCAGCACTTTCGTCGCCGTATGTGCCTCCTTCTCCTTTGGTGTTGCTGTAAGTTATCATCTTACTTTGCTTGCTCTTTTCTTTTACAAATTTATATATTATAATCGGTAAATAATATAACTAAACAAAATTGAAAGATTAAGGGTGAGTGTTTGTTGAACCAAAATTATTAGAAAAGGTTACTTTAAAGCTCCCCTGTAAGGATCGAACTCGTGGCCTTTAGAAATTGGGCTAATTATCTTACTAGTAGAAACTAAAAATAATAGTAGCAGTATATGCAAGGGCGGTCTTGAATAAGTCTAATGAAACATTTCTCTTAAACTCTAATTTTAAAAAAACTATATAAACATAAATCCCAAATTTGTAAAAATAAATTAAACTTCCAAATTATTGAATTTTTTTTTAACTTGTCTATAGTCCCCAAAAATCCAGGGTCGGTCATGATATCATCATTTATTTGTTTAATTGTTTTTCTTTTCTTTTTGCTCTTTGCAGGTTGGTTATACCTCAGGTGCCGAGATAGGAATTATGCAAGATATGGGCCTTTCTATAGCAGAAGTATGCCCCTCTATTATTCTATTTTGATAAGCGAATATTAAAGATTAAATTAATCATAAACTACTGATTAGCAGCAGAGATTGAGAGTGACACACTGACATATCCATACTAGATTCTTACGTAGATAAGTACAACTGCATCAGGTTACATGTCACATCTAATTTTAACTCCGTAGATAAGTACATCACTGACATATTCACTTCTTTATTCATCCTAACTGAAATAGTTAAACCATCAATTCAAATGAAATGTGAAGAATACAATCATGGCAAAGAGAGACAGGAAGAAATTTCATTCTCTTTTGTCAAGTTGGATTATCTAATCTGCTAGGTTTCTTAAACATTGCTCTATCTTGTTTTTTCTTTCTTTTTGCCAAAGTAGAGTACTCTTAGATTAACTTTTTATAAATCTAAATATCATTAATATGATATTAAAGTTCTTAGCAAAAAAAAAAAAATCAATTCAAATGAAGAAAAATATATATTGTCGTTGTCCCAAATAGTGAAGTTTATTACCCACACCAAGTAAAAAAGTAATGCAAATGCCTTTTATTATTATTATTATTATTATTATTATTATTATTATTATTATTATTATTATTATTATTATTATTATTATTATTAATATTATTATTATGATCATCATCATCATCATCATCATATTTAGGTCCAATTACAAGTCCGACAAAAGTTTCTCAAATCTCTATAATATTATTTGAGAAGTCAGTTTCCTATGTGTCGCGCTCACGTTAACTCTCACGATGGTTGATTACATTGATACCCTTAATGAATTAAAAATATTATATTTAATATCTATTATTTCTTAAGTTTCCTTTTTGAAAAATTCAATATAACATATATATTAAAAAGGAAAATTTATAAATTTTAAAAATCAAATTTAAAAACGAAAATATATGTATATATAATTTGATTTCATTAAAAAGGAAATTTAACAAGATAGTAGTATTCTATTTTAAAAATATTTTTAAATAACATAAATTATAATTTTGAAGTAATAAATACTTACTTTATATATATTGTTTCTTAGATGAAAAATATATATTTGTATATAATGTGATTTCATAAAAACAAAATTTCAGAAAGATAATTTTGATATTAGAAAAAGAAATATTATTTATTTTAAAACATAATTTTAAACAATACAAAATATATATTTTCAAAGTAATATAAATATTTTGATATATATCTAATTTCGTAGATGATTACATCAAATAATTAAGTAACATAAACTAATCAACCTTATATCTAAAATAATATATTATATTAAAATTAAGCAAGACAACAACCAACCTAAATGCAAATAAAAAATTAATCAAACTTTTAATATGTTTAGATAAAATATTATAGTTGAATTTAGAGAAATAAATGCAATTCAATATACCTAAATGATAACTAAATCGACTAAATATAATATATATAAAATCATATGTTTAATTAAAGTAATATAATATTATTAATATAAATTATGCATAAAAATTATAAATTAAAGTTAAAATTAAACTTTACAGCAGTCAATTATTATAGTATATTTATTTTAAAAATATTTATATCCGTGCATGAACACGGGAAAATCACCTAGTTAAAACATAAACATGATCACATCCACTAAATTCGATATGTTCCGATGGTCTATTTTAAAATCATTAGAAAAATCCAGATGCCATTCTTAACCTTCAACCATAGCCGCGATTTGACGAGGTTTACCTCATTACCGCAAATGTCGGGACTATTCACGTCGTATCTAAAGTACCAACCTATAATCATCGCTTCCGAATTAACGTACATGCAGTATATAAGAAAATATATAGAACACAACCTTTGAAAATCATCGCATATCCACATATACAATCTTCTACAATGATGAGAACCGCCCGAAGAGAAGCATACGATGAAGACCTCTCACCAAGGACGAATATGCAGGAAAATGGGAATTGAATGGAGACCACTACTAGATCCAGCTAACTCTCTAAGACCTGCAAAAAACTATAGCTTTGCAACACTACCGAGAAAATAAACTTGTGGCACATAGATATGTCAAAACGGTGACTGAGCCATCAAAGATAAGGAAACTCCTCAGACCACAAGTACCAACCAGACTCCTCATCAGTCGTTTTCCTCGAGAACCGAAGAAATGCAAAACCTTTGATATCCATGAATCCAACAGTTGGCACGGTTCAAAATAACACAAAATCACAATGTAAACAAAACCCGATAAGAATACGTCGACAAGATTCCCACATGTGACTGAAACCAATAGCCGGGAAGATAACAAATTGATGAGAGAGATGAGACTATACCGCCTCAAAGAAGCCATATATGACCATTTCCGACACCGCTGCGAAGCCGCACTCCACGAACCAACACCACGAACTCTGACACACCCCGACAGCAAGGGTTAGAGCCCGCCTTAGATAACGGAAACTCAAGAGCTCCTATGAAGAGAGAAGACATAAAGCGTTAATCCAAGATGCCAAGTAAGAACAACAAAGTCGTTTCTACACTCCTCTCACCCACTGCCTAACTTTAGCCACACGATGACCACGCCCAGAGCAGAAGAACGAGCAACCCATACACCTCCACATGCCACCAGCCCTACAAAAGACTTAAGGAACCTCCTGCTGAACCCTAAAATCCGACTACACTGCCAGAGTCTCATCCATCACGCGTCGACACTCCAAATACCTAGCTAAGACTGGTCAAGACCGGATTTTTTCTGCAGCAAAGACGACCTCTGGAATTTTTCAGATGCAGAACACCGTACAAGGAAGAAAAAATGAGAGGAACCACAATGTAATAAAGAGAAAACGAGCGGGTGATAAAGAAGAAGACGCCAAAGACGTCTAGCATTTTGTTGCCTCCGGAGAGAATATTGGAGGAGAGAGAAAGCTGTCGGGACTTATCTACTTCTTTTTTTAACACTAGAATTTCATTAAGGTTCATGAAAGTGGTATTACAACTTACAAGGATCAAGATCAATCAGAAGCATAAAGAAGTCTTGAAAAGACTTATCTAAACAAACTAATCCACTTCATATTATTACATTTATGAATATTGAAATTCACGAACAAACTAATATTTGTAAAACATCAATCATTCCTTTTTTTGATTTTATAACCACTCAATCAATCACTTCTTTCCCTTTCATGTTTTTTACTTTCAGTTATTTAAAATATAATAATAAATATGAATACTTAGCATGTGTTAGTTTTCTAATTTTAGTAACTAATTTTACACACTAAAACAAACCCTACTCATCAACTTTTGCAATCTTTCTTTGGATTAATCTGGAATTTTTCAGTTTTCAGCATTTGGCTCATTCTCCACGTTGGGAGCTGCAGTCGGTGCGCTGTTCAGCGGTAAAATGGCGATCATGCTAGGAAGAAGAGGAGTAAATATATTTTTACCCTTCCATCTTACAATTTTATGTCTAGTAGATTTTGATAGTCTATTTTAATTTTAATATTTAAGAAAGAAAACATACATCTTCTTTTCCAACTAGAAATGTTATTTTGTTTCCTACCAATAACATTTTTTCTGCTTTTTCATGATTTAAAGACAATGTGGGTGTCCAATATCCTCTGCATCACTGGTTGGCTGTCCATCGCTTTCGCTAAGGTCTTAAAAAATTTATAACCACAAACATATGTCTGTGCTGTGAAATCATTATTTCATAAAAATAATCAAACGATTAGGTTGAGGTTAGATAAATCCAACAATTAAATAGTGTTTTTTGTCTGCATGTCTGGAACATAAAAGGATGTGTTGTGGCTGGACTTTGGAAGATTATCATCAGGGATTGGAATTGGCTTGATTAGCTATGTGGTAATTAACTTGTTAACTACTTACTGATACTTTAATAGTTATATATATTTGATCTCATCTTAACAAGTTTAGTTGCTGCTAATTTATTACGTAAATACATTGCTTTAAAATTTCCAATGCTTATTTTATACATGGAGAAGGTACCTGTCTACATAGCCGAAATTGCGCCAAAACATGTTCGCGGTACATTTACCTTTTCTAATCAGGTAATTTGTTTTCTTTCTTTTCCAAACCATTAATCCTTAGCTACAGAAAATATAATGAAGGCCGACAAAGAAAACAAAAGCATATCAGCCAACATAAAATAAAGTTTGACTTTAGTTTGATAACTATACTAACCGATATGAGCAAACAATGATAAAACTAAACAAAAATAAAATCAGCTGTGGTTTGTGAGGAATTTGGGGATATATGCGCTCTTTAAATAATATGAAAAAGTATTTAACCAAAACTAAGTAAAATATTTGTAATTTTTTTTATAAAAATACCTCAACTAAATTTCGTTAAGCTTTTTTAATACTTAATTTTTTTTATTATTCGGTTAATTACCTAGACTAATTAGTTTATCTATTTTAATATACTAATGTTTAAAACTATGTTCATTTTAGTACCCAAACTATGCTAATTTTAATCAAAATATTAAAAAATTTCAAACAAAATTTTAAAATCTCTAAATTCACTAGAACTTTAAAATTTCAATTTTTATATTAAGATTAAAAGTAAATAAATTTTATCATACTTAAAATTTAGATAAATTTAATTTTAAATAAAATAAATAAATTACTTCTAAATTTCAGAAAACAAACTAAATTTGAAAATAAACCTAAAACTATATTATTAAATTTCAGATCAACCAAAATTTAGTTAATTTTATTCTTAAAAGTTAAAATAAGATTTTTTCTAAAAATATTTTGGAGTTTTTTTATTTTTTGTTTGAAACTTATTATCTTAATGAACAAATGTTTTAAAACAAGTGTATTAAAATGAGTATAATAATTAGTTTAAGTATTAAACCGGATATAAAAATTTTGGATATTAAAAAGCTTAACAAAATTTAATTGGAGTATTTTTATGGAATTTTATCTTCTTGTTATTTAAATATATATAATATAAAAATTTAATCATTTAAAACTAATAAAGAGATTTTAATTGAATACGTTAGCTCAACCCCGAACTTGACGAAACTGTTTTTTTTTTGGGTCAAACACTTGACGAAATTGTTTGAATTTAGTTTTTGTTGATATGATACAAAATTAATATGACCCATCATATAAATATATACGAACCTAATCCAAATATATACCACCAAAATATTTATATTTGTTTGTATAATCGAAAAGTGTCAATCGTAAATCATATTTCAGAACTTGAAGAAAATTTTAGTTTTATTGTGATCAGTCTATTAACCCATTTAAATTATCTTTTAGCTTTAGATCAGTCTATTAACCCTTTTAAATTATCGTGTGACTAATTGTTAGCTTCTTCAAAACGCTGGAGTCGCCATGGTTTATTTTGGCGGGAATTTCTTGAACTGGAGGATGATGGCTTTACTAGGTAAAACTAGTATTATTTCACCATATAAGCAACGTGGTGGTGCTGTTCAAACTACGAAAGAAAGTGGTTATAAGTGTACAGGAACTAATAAAAATCTACTATATTCCCGGTTTAGGTGCTTTACCATGCGCCATTCAAGCAGTCGGTTTATTCTTTGTACCAGAATCCCCAAGATGGCTGGTCGGTTAAATTTTACTTTTCTTAGTAAAACCCGTTATGTAATCTACTAACCATGAGAAGAAATAGAAGAACCTTAATTAAACGATTTCTATTTTTGAAGGCAAAAGTTGGTACGGAAAAAGAATTAGAAAATTCACTGCTTCGGCTTAGAGGGAGAGATGCTGATATTTCACACGAAGCTTCAGAGATTCAAGTGAGTTTTGACAATATTATTGTATCATAGGTTTTAAATATATATTCATTCCTTGACATAGAGATAATGGAGAGTCTGAATGATTTTTTTGTTTTGTTTTCAGGTTATGACCAGAATTGTAGCAAGTGATTCAAAGTCGAGCTTTTCTGATTTGTTCCAGAAAAAGTATAGACATACTCTCGTGGTACAATGTTAACATACGTTTTAAAAATTAAGTATGCAAATTAATTTCCTGACTATAAATGGGTACATTTATCTGCACATCATTTTTATTACTCAGGTAGGGATCGGACTAATGTTGATACAGCAGTTCTCAGGAAGTGCTGCTGTAATCTCTTATGCAAGTACCATTTTTAGAAAAGCTGGTAAGATTTTGTTTTATATACACACACACAGAGTAGCATTCTGTCTATTTGTATTTGCATATAAATTTTAAACCTCAAAGAGGTTCTGTTTTTTATAGATGCTTGTATTTCTACCAATCATTTTCTTATGTATTTTGCATGATGCTGCCCTGCCATTAAGTTACTTCAATTTTGTTTTCTCTAACAACTAGTTTTGAAACAGGTTTTTCGGTGGCCATTGGATCTACGATGTTAGGCCTATTCATGGTAAGTATATACATTTCTTTTTCAAATGCTTTATGAACTACGCAGATACTCCGCTTATTAGATCAAACTATTTTTTTTTCAACTCGTTATATTATTAAGTTATTGTGATGTTTGGTGTTTATCGACATTTTGGGGGTTAAACATTCAAACTTCATCGAACTTTAAAACTAAAAAAATTATCTATATATAATTACATTTCCATTTGTTTGTACTGTTCTTAGCATTGAATGACATTTGTGGCTATTCGCAGATACCAAAAGCCATGATTGGTCTAATTCTTGTAGATAAATGGGGCAGACGGCCCCTCTTGTTGGTGAGCTTTTTTTTTCTTTCTAGTTACGCAATCGTTATCAAAATATAAAAAAATTGATAGTTGTCTAATATACAATCCGGACAATATAGACTTCTGCGTGTGGGATGAGCATAACTTGCATGCTTCTTGGGATCGTTTTCGCATTACAGGTTATTTACGTTTGAAGATATATATGTTTTTTGGTCGTCATATATACAATTCTGAACCATTGCTTTTGTATATTTGGTATGAGCAGAAAATGCAATTACTTCCAGAACTAACTCCAGTATTCACGTTTATATGCGTTACGGTAAAAAATTTGCTCAACTTTCACACCGGATCCGTCCTACACGAATTATAAAACGCAGTAATAAACATTGATGTTAATTCTTTCTTGGCAGCTGTATATTGCAACTTATGCAATAGGCGTGGGAGGCCTCCCTTGGGTAATTATGTCAGAGGTATACATGACTTATCTTAAACTTTTATTTTCAAATGTATACCATTTTGTAAAAAATTAACTTATAAATATAACTGTATGACGTCTGTGTATATGCAGATATTTCCAATAAATATAAAAGTAACAGCAGGGAGTTTAGTTACGTTAGCCTCATGGTCAAGTAGTTCCATCGTCACTTACGCTTTCAACTTTCTATTCGAATGGAGCACTCAAGGTATGATCTTTAGAACAAAGTTATATGAATTAATAGGTTTATTGGTTTATATAATTATATATAAATATATTAATAATTCTTGGGTTATATATATAATATTAATAGGGACATTTTACATATTTGGGGCTATCGGAGGAGGAGCGTTGCTTTTTATTTGGTTGCTCGTTCCGGAAACGAAAGGATTGTCACTTGAAGAAATACAAATTTCACTTACTGGTCAGCCCGACGAGATAAGTCATATGTAGATTGAAATGCTTATATTTTTATTTAAGATTATTAAATGCAATAAATGATGTTATGCTCATCGACAAAGATATTCTGTGATTAGTATTTTAGTTTTTCTAATACTTAATTAGCCATTTTCATGTATTTTTCCGTGATTGTAAAGACGGCCTACATTCACTGTATATTTGTATTCTATTTGTAAGATATTAGAATGTAAAATGTATCATTCTACATCATTTACATATCAAAACGTAAAGAAGACACTGATACCTTATAAGCCAGAAAAATTATTTATGCCATTTGGAATAATCGTTGACCGCCATCATGAAAACGAGAGAAACTTATTCGTTTTTTCCTATAATCGTTTTCTCCATTTTTTAATTTTTTTTATAAAATTAATAAATTGTCAAACAATATAATTTATTTGAGTTACAAAAAATTAATATACAATTTTTAGCAAGATTATTGTAAGCCAAAAATACACTAGTTAAGATAACCTAAGATACCACAATAGAGATAAGATAACGAAGCTGGTGAAAATTTTATTTTTTATTATATAGTTAAAATAATATAAAAACTTGAGTTTATAATTCATTGTATAATAAAATAGTATTTTATAACCAAGTTGAATCAAGATAATTCAATCTTTTCATCGTAAGATGAAAATGAACTTTAAACTTCAGCAGAACATCTATCCCAAACCTCATTAGTTGTAAAAGAAATTTGAGAAGCAAAGCGTTTGAATTGATAAAATCGAAACATAATTTTTTTGATCTCCATGTAGCATTTTTTTCCAGCTTTTAATACGTTCATACAACACTCTCTAGAAACATGTTTCTTCGTAAGAATCTCTTCAATAACATCTTCACTACATCTCCTAAAACTAGATCCCATCTTATCCATGCACTTTTCTAAAAAAGATGTAAATTCTGCTGGAAGTTGCTCGATCATGTAAATATTGTAATCTTGTGAAGCCGGTGATATTGTTTCCAACGAAACCATATCGGGACCAGGATTGACCAATGGTTTGTCGTCAACATTTTCTTGGCCTAAACTGGGATATGCAACAGATACCAAAATGGTGATTACGGAAAGAGCTGTGAAAATTGTCTTCAGCTCCATTATGTATGATTATTATTTTTGACTTTTTATTTTAATTATTTTATGTGTTATATTCACAAGATTTATAAGTGTGTATATATAGTAGAATAATTTTGAATGTTACTGCTGGTGATACTTTTATTAATTAGTAAATTACGTTCATTTATTTTTAGCAACATAATTCATTTAATGTTGTCAAAAAAAAACATAATTCATTTAATTACTTCAGTTAGCTCTTTTATTGTAACACTTACTTACCTATCGTTTTAAATTTATTTCATCAAATGCTTTCTTGGTCTAAACCCTGTAACAATAAAAAATATAAGTAAAAATATAAATGAAAATTTGTGCTTAACAATGTCTTACGTTGTGTTTTGACTCAGCTATACCCGTAACCCAATCACACATCTCAGAAAGCAAAAAAAAAAAAAAAATAGAAAAGCATATATGTTTTCTGAAAATTATAGTAAATAGCTTTGTCTAGTCATGTTTTATTGATCTTTATAATTTAGAAATACATCTAAACTATTAAAAGGAAAGTACAAATTGTACTTACCCCTAAGTTTTACTCAATAATTACCATTTCATGTCACTGCATAAAACACAGCCGTTTGACATATTATTACGATCAATAAATGATTCGATGTCACTGTCTTTAAATACCGTAACTTTACAAAATTATCTAACCACCGAAATTTGACCCAAAAGAAAAAGCTAACCACCGAAATTATAGTATGAACCGAACATAGAGTGGTTCATAATTTTTTATCTCTTGGTTTAGTATTGTCTAGAAAATAAAATCATTTCTTATCTAAAATTCAATTAAATACTTTTATATACCAACTTTGTATGTGTTTCAAACTAAACCATTTTTTCTCGGTTTAGTGATGTTTAGATGTCAACAGAATCAAGTTCAACCTTTAGAAAATTCAATTGACTACTTTTATACCAACTTCGTAAAACGTCCAGATATATATATATATCATGATTATTTAAGCAGGCAATTGTATAATTTGTTAAAAAAATTTATACAATATCTAAGTTTAGCTTGAATAGATATAACTACATCGATTACATGTTTTGGTTTCTATTTTTTACAATTTTTTGTTTCTCGGTTTTTCTTCATAGTATTTACAATTATTTTTTGACAATAACTCTATTTTAAAGCAATCATCATAACTAAAAGGATAGCTTCATATTCTGTTACCACACCTTCCAAATCTCATATGTTCGTTGCCCCGAAAACGAATGTACTGATACCTCAAGATTCAATCAATATTATTAAAGTATGATCCTAACTTAAAAAATTAAGGATTTTGTTCAGGCATTTTAATATATTTACAAGTTTCTCTATTGACATTTAATTTAAACTAAAAATAGAATACTCTCTATAACTATGTTAATTAATATTTTCCATATTTTGTGAATGATAATAATTTTAATTTTTTGTAGTTACTTTCCATTTAATTTGATTATCATTTTTCATTTATAATATTATTTAAAGATCGGATATGAATATATACGAACAAAACTTAGCTTCACCCCCTAAGGTGAATCTCTACATTCACCCACCAATAGAAATTAGTTAATTAAGATTTGATATCTCTTTAAAAAGGAAACCAAGTAATAAGAATTTAATGAAATAAAATTATGTTTTTAGATAAATAAAAATTAGTAGCAATTATCAAATTTTTTTTTTTTAATATTGATAAATCCGTCAGAAAATACTAAACCCTAAACCCTAAATTCTAAACCCTAAACCTTAAATTCTAAATACTAAACTCTAAACCCTAGAGAAAAGCCTGAACCCTTGGACAAATCATATACCCTAAACCCTTAAATTTAAACCAAACCTTAAATCATAAACTAAAATCCTAATCCCTAAACCCTAAATTATAATCCCTAATACTAAACCCTAAATCCTAAATTCCAAAATGGTTTATGGTTTAGGATTAAGGGTTTATGACAAAAAAAAAAAAGGGTTTATGATTTAGGGGAGGTTATTGGAACAAGAGTTTTTGTGGAGTTTGGTGATTCTACAAGTTGTGGAAATTTTTAAAGTTAAGTAGACTTAACAAACTTTATCATATACTTTGTATAGATTTCCATAAGTTGTTATTGATTTGTACATAATTCCATTGATTGTTATTATTTTTATAAGGTAACAAATTAATGATGATACGACAAAGGAAAAGGGAATAAGATCCACTTTTGTCATTAAAATAAATTTCAAAAGGTACCAAAATTATAAAGAAAACAAAAGTTGCAATCAATAGATGCTGAAATGAAAAAAAAAACAGAGCTTTTCAAAGCTGTTTCAGAAGATGAGAATAGCTTAAAAACTGAGGAGGCTTTACTGAGCACACCATCACTTACTGGTGCTTCTGAGAGCCATGCAGGTTACGAAGAACAAGAGGCTTCGAGTTGTATGCGAGCTTGTAACCATGAAGGGCCTGAGTGTGCCACATAAGATTATCAGAAGGTCTTGATTTGTATGGTTGCATTATTCAGTTACGTGTGTTTGTGTGTTTTTACTACACAGATTCTATAAATCTTATGATTATACATGATATTTTCAAAGTTGAGTCTTATGAGTAAAAACAAAAGAAATTTTCATTCCAATAAGAATAGATTTTAATAGAATTGATAAATCAATAATAAGTAAACTTTTCCAATAACAAAAGATTTGAATGGAATTTAAAAGTCTTCACCCCAATAACAAAAGATTTTACTAAGATTTTAAAAATCCATACACCAATAACAATGGAGTCTCCAAATTCTATAACTCCATTAGAATTCCTTTACCAATAACCCCCCTTTAATATTTGTCAAAGAGTTTAGGGTTCAGGGGTTCGTGTTTAGAATTTAGGGTTTAATATTATTGTTTATGATTAAGGGTTTAGGGTTTAGGTTTTAAGATTAACGATTTAGGATATATGATTTGCCCAAGGGTTCAGGCTTTCCACAAATGTTTAGGGTTTAGTGTTTAGAATTTAGGGTTTAGGGTTTAGGGTTTAGTATTTTCTGACGGATTTATCAATATTAAAAAAAATATTTTTTTTATAATTGCTACTATTTTTTATTTATCTAAAAAACATAATTTTTATTTCATTAAATTCTTATTACTTGGTTTCATTTTTTAAGAGATATCAAATCTTAATTAACTAATTCTTATTGGTGGGTGAATGTAGAAATTCACCTTAGGGGGTGAAGCTAAGTTTTGTTCAATATATACATGCAAATTAAAAAATATTATTATGGCATTTTTACATAATAATGATATGCCAATTTTGAGTGTTTAATTTTTTAAACTTATCTTAAAATTAAGTTTTAGATCTAAACATAAATAAAAATACAAACTTATCATAGTAACCAAAAAAAAAATTTCATATCAATAATAAAGTTTCCTATTACCATTGTTTCAATTTTATATAATATTAAGAAGTATGAATTATTTAATAAATATTTAATAAATATTATTTATTTTTTTGGTTTTCAGCGAGCCATCTCATATCGGATCTTAGGTTAATAGCGGATGTTTAGATTTTTACCAGGTTTTCTAAGATTATAATCTATATTATTAAAACCGAAATACAAATTAGATTTGTTTGGAAACATGGATAACAATTTTAAAAAGATGTTTATTTGGAAACTTGGATATCAATTAAAAAACAATAGATTTGTTTGGAAACATAAATAATAGTTTAAAAAAGGTATGTTTTGAAACATAAATAGCAATAAAAAAAATATAATATTGTTTGGAAACAAAGATAACAATATATTAAAAATAATGAATTTATCTTATTAAGAAAAATTAGAAATATATTATATTATGAGAAACTATCTATTTAGGCTAACTTTAAAATATAGAAAAATAAGCTAATCTAACTATCCAAAAATATCAGTTGTCTAAAATAATTATAAAACAAACTTTAAACTGTATGTATATTTCAAATAAAAAAAAATAATTTAAAGTTGATTTATATCAAAAATCAATTCAAAATATACATTTATTCAAAAATATATTTTTACTAAAATATTTTTCAATAACCATTATTAAAAAATATTTTCAATATATATAAGAAAAATACAATACAAAGTCCAATTTCATATACCAACTTAATTATAATTTTTATATTTCACATTAAATTTTTAAAATATAATAAATGTGATTATGATAGTACATATAAAATACTATTAGTTATATGTTTGCTTTGTTTTTAAAAGAAAAAAAGATTGTGAATTATAAGTGTGCGTTCTGGTGCCCATTCGGGTTCGGTTTGAGTCTGTTTTGGTTTCAGATTTTTGGTGTCAAAGATTTCAGTACTATTCGAATATTTCTAAATTTTGGTTCGGATTCGATTCGGATATTTGCGAGTTCTTTCGAGTTCGGATACCTGAATGTATTTGGTTTTAGTTCTCTAAATACAAAATTTTTGAATAATTTGGGTATTTACTCAATTTCGGTTCGATACTTCTTTTTCGGATCAGTTCGATTTTTTGGATTCAAATTTTTTGCCTAACAGTAATATTAATGAAAATCAAATAGCAATATATTTTATAAAAAAATATACCCGCACGGGCGTGCGGGTCAAAATCTAGTAGTGCTTTAAAAATCAAGAAGGTGAAAAAGAAAGAGAAGGAAATAAACCAATAGAAACATGAATAAGAAGGATGACTGTAAATACGGATCCAATCTCAATTCAAATGAATGTTTTCCAAGACGGCAAAACTAGCCTCAACACCACCTCCATCTGATAAGAGACCTTTGGGTGCATCAAATATTGGCTCTGCTCGTTTATTATAGTTATCTCCTTATTCCTAAACGTTTCAACATTTTCTCAAATATTGTGCCACAACAGATTAAATAGAGACTGTATTTAAGCTATACCGAACTCTTCTTTCGATTATGTACCAGAGATAAGCTCCATAGATTCCAAGTTCTGATATAAATCTTAATCTATTAAAATTGAAGTACATTTTGTACTTAACCCTGACTTTTCCTAAATAATTACCATTGTATGCCACTGATCTAAACCATGTTTAACACTTAAATCAAACCATCTAATTTTAATTTAAATATTTAACCAAATATTACATATATATTGCCTTTCTAATAAACCATCGACTTTGATTGTATTGACCAAATCTTAAACACATATGTTATGTCACATATCTATTGAAATCTGATCTTCCAAATTTGGAATAATAATAAGAATATTCTCAATTATATCAATATTACTATCAAACACGTCTAACTATAAATTAGGATACTAATACCTAACATTAGCATGCAATATATATCCACACAACTTCTCGGTATTCACTACACAACAAAATTTTAAATATTTGTGTATAATATTATTTATTAAATAAAATACAATTTGTAAAAGTAATAAGTACGTATTAAAATAAATGAAGTAATATTGTGGTTCATAAATGAATTTAGGTATATGTTATATTTTTATATTCAATCCATATGCACGATCAAAATGGTATATCCTGATTTAATTTCTACAAAATTCGGATTCAGGATTTAATGAAAATTCTATTAATTAGAAATCTGAAAAAACCCAAAATTTACCATTAACCCGTGAAACGATACCGGTTGACCTGGAAAAAAACCAAAAATATCTTATCATATTTTTAAAAAATTGATTAAACTTCTCATATACTTTATAATAGTATAAAACTCAATAAACTATTCATATAAATTAAATACATTGTATTTGTGTTATGCATTTTAATTTATAGGTTTTAAAAATACATTTATTTGAAAACTTGAATATCAGTTTTTTAAAATAGGTTTGTTTGGAAACATGAATACCAGTTTAAAAAGACAGTTTTATTTGAAAACATAAATAAAAATATAAAAATGATATAATATTGTTTGGAAATATAAATAGCAGTATATTAGAAAAGAATGAATTTATGTTATTAAGAAAAATTGAAAATCTATTATCTTATGAGAAACTATCTATTTGTGTCAATTTTAAAATATACGAAATGAGCTAATCTAATTATCTAAAAATATCATTTGTATAAAATAGTCATAAAACAAAATTTAAACTTTATATACATATTTAAAATCAAAATAATAATTTAAAGTTAATTTATATCAAAAATTGATTTAAAATATACATATATTTAAAATTTTATTTTTACTAAAATATTTTCCAATAACCATTATTAAAAATGTTTTCAATATATGTGATTATTAAAAATATAATATATATGATTATTTATATGATAGTACATATAAAATACTATTAATTATACGTTTGATGTGTTTTTAAAGGAAAAATAGATTGTGAATTAGGGGTGGGCGTTCGGGTACCCATTCGAGTTTGGTTTAGGTCTTTTTAGGTTTCAGGTTTCCGGGGTCAAAGATTTCAGTTCCATTCGGATATTTTTAAAAAATTTTGGTTCGTATTCAATTCGGATATTACGGGTTTGTTCAGCTTCGGATAACTCATTTAAATTATTTATATAATTTAAATTCTCAAAATATATAAACAAAATAATATATTACATATAAATTTGAATAACATATATCAGAATATCTAAAATTAACATATAAATTGGTTTGATTTAAATATTTAGATAGATAATCAATAATTATGTTAAGTATTTTTGGTGATTTGAGTATATTTTAACTATTTTAGATATTTACATTTGGCTATTTATATATATATTCTGGATGTTTTTATATACATTAAGTCTAAAAAATAATATATATATAAATATATAAATCTATATATTTCGAATACATTCAGGTATCTAAAATAATTTGGTTCGGATCGGATTCGGTTTAAGTTCTGTAAATACAAAAAAAAATATTTAATCAATTTCGGTTTGGGTTTTATACTTTTTTGGATCGGGATCAGTTTGATTTTTTAGATTCAGATTTTTTTGCTCAACTCTAATATTGACATGAAAAACAACATATTTTCTAAAAATATACACCCGCACGGGCGTGCGGATCAAAATCTAGTTCATCTTAATGGTAAACACTCTCTCGCACCAAGAACACATGTGAGACTTTTGGGAATATTCTTTGCGTTAGGATATACTATTAATTTGCAGCATTTTCTTCCTCTTCTTTTTGCAACCAAATTGTTTTTTTTTTCATTCGTGAAATTCTTAATTATATCCATACATTTCTTAACCCATTTAATTTTTTGCAACTCAACTTAAGATAAATAAGTTTAACATACTTGGACCAACACGATATCAGTCAAACAGTAAATGTTAAAGGTTAATTGTTGAGTTGGATCCATTTAAAGGTGACTTAGTTTGATTTTGGTCTAAATAATGTCTTTTTGGAAAAGCTCTATATTCTCTGAAGGTATAGTATATAGCAACGTGTTTTGAGAAAATATTGCAAATAGTTTGACGTAATTAATTTCACAAATGAGATGCTAGCTTGGATCATGAAAACATTTTTTTCCTATATCGTTTTCTCCATTTTTTATTTTTTTATAAAATTAATAAATTATCAAACAATATAATTTATTTGAGTTACAAAAAATTAATATACGATTTTTAACAAGATTATTGTAAGCCAAAAATACACTAGTTAAGATAACCTAAGATACCACAATAGAGTTAAGAAAACAAAGCTGGTGAAAAAATTTTTTTTTTATTATATAGTTAGAATAATATAAAAAACTTGAGTTTATAATTCATCGTATAATAAAACAGTATTTTATAACCAGGTTGAATCAAGATAATTCAATATTTTCATCGTAAGATGAAAATGAACTTTAAACTTCAGCAGAACATCTATCCCAAACCTCATTAGTTGTAAAAGAAACTTGAGAAGCAAAGCGTTTGAGTTGATAAAATCGAAACATAAATTTTTTGATCTCCATGTAGCATTTTTTTCCAGCTTTTAGTACATTCATACAACACTCTTTAGAAACAGGTTTCTTCGTAAGAATCTCTTCAATAACATCTTCACTACATCTCCTAAAACTAGGTCCCATCTTATCCATGCACTTTTCTAAAAAAGATGTAAATTCTGCTGGGAGTTGCTCGATCATGTAAATATTGTAATCTTGTGAAGCCGGTGATATCGCTTCCAACGAAACCATATCGGGACCAGGATTGACCAATGGTTTGTCGTCAACATTTTCTTGGCCTAAACTGGGATATGCAAAAGATATCAAAGTGGTGATTATGAAAAGAGCCGTGAAAATTGTCTTCAGCTCCATTATGTATGATTATTATTTTTGACTTTTTATTTTAATTATTTTATGTGTTATATTCACAAGATTTATAAGTGTGTATATAATAGACTAATTTTGAATGTTACTGCTGGTGATATTTTTATTAATTAGTAAATTACGTTCCACATTTATTTTTAGCAACATAATTTATTTAATTACTTCAGTTAGCTCTCTTATTGTAACACCTACCTATCGTTTTAAATTTATTTCATCAAATGCTTTCTTGGTCTAAACCCTGTAAAAATAAAAAATATAAGTAAAAATATAAATGAAAATTTGTGCTTAACATTGTCTTACGTTGTGTTTTGACTCGGCTATACCCGTAACCCAATCACACATCTCAGAAAGCAAAAAAAAATTGAAAAGCATATATGTTTTCTGAAAATTATAGTAAATAGCTTTGTATAGTCATGTTTTATTGATTTTTATAATTTAGAAGTACATAGTGCTTTAAAAACCAAGAAGGTGAAAAAGAAAGAGAAGGGAATAAACAAATAGAAACATGAATAAGAAGTATGACTGTAAATCTGGATCCAATCTCAATTCAAATGAATGTTGTCCAAGACGGCAAAACTAGCCTCAACACCACCTCCATCTGATAAGAGAACTTTGTGTGCATCAAATATTTGCTCTGCTCGTTTATTATAGTTATTTCCTTGTTCCTAAACGTTTCAATATTTCTCAAAATATTGTGCCACAACAGATTAAATAGAGACTGTATTTAAGCATACCAAACTCTTCTGTCGATTATGTACCTGAGATAAGCTCCATAGATTCCAAGTTATGATATAACTTCATCTTAATGGTAAACACTCTCTCGCACCAAGAACACATGTGAGACTTTTGGGAATATTCTTTTCGTTAGGATATATTTGGAGCATTTTCTATCTCTCCTTCTTTTAGCAACCAAATTGTTTTTTTTCATTCATGAAATTCTTAATTATGTCCATACATTTCTTAACCCATTAATTTTTTTTTGTATGGTACCCAACTTAAGATAAATAAGTTTAACATACTCAGATCGACACGATATCAGTCAAACAGTAAATGTTAATGGTTAATTGTTAAGGTGGATCCATTTAAAGATGACTTAGTTTGATTTTGGTCTAAATGATGTCGTTTTGGAGAAAGCTCTATATTCTATGAAGGTATAGTATATAGCTATGTGTTTTGCGAAAATATTGTAAATAGTTTGACGTAATTAATTTCACAAATGAGATGCCCCATCGGATCATAAAAACGAGAGAAACTTATTGGTTTTTTCCTATATCGTTTTCTCCATTTTTATAATTTCTTATAAAATTAATAAATTTTCAAACAATATAATTTATTTGAGTTACAAAAAATTAATATACAATTTTTTTCCAAGAATTTTTGTAAGCCTAAAATACACTAGTTAGATAACCTAAAATACCGCAATAGAGTTAAGAGAACGAAGCTGGTGAAAGTTTTATTTTTTATTATATAGTTAGAATAATATAAAAAACCTTTAGTTTATAATTATTCGTATAATAAAACAGTATTTTATAAAAGGTTGAATCAAGATAATTCAATCTTTTCATCGTAAGATAAAAATTAACTTTAAACTTCATCAGAACATCGATCCCAAACCTCACTAGTTATAAAAGAAATTTGAGAAGCAAAGCGTTTGAGTTGATAAAATCGAAACATAATTTTTTTGATCTCCATGTAGCATTCATTTCCAACTTTTAGTACGTTCATATAACACTTTCTAGAAACAGTTTTTTTTTTCCGTAAGAATCTCTTCAATAACATCTTCATTACTTCTCCTAAAAATAGGTCCTATCTTATCCATGCACTTTTCTAAAAAATATTTAAATTCTGCAGGGAGTTTCCTCATTTGTTTTTAGCAACATAAATTATTTAATTACTTCAGTTAGGTCTCTGATTATAACACCTACTTACATTTATAAATTTATTTCATCAAATGCTTTATTGGTCTAATCCTCGTGATAATAAAAAAAATTAGTAATAAAATTAACGAAATTTTGTGGTTAACAATGTTTTACATCAAGTTTTGACTTGGCTACACCCATAACCGATCATGCATCTCACAAAGCAATAACAAAAAAGAAAAAACAGAAGCATATATGTTTTCTGAAAATAATTGTAAATAGCTTTGTGTAATCATGTCTTATTAATCTTTATAATTACAGATCTTTAACAAGCAAGAAGGTGAAAAAAGAAAGAGAAGAAAATAAACCAATAGAAACATGAATACGAAGGATGACTGTGAATATGGATCCAATCTTAATTCAAATGAACGGTGTCCAAGACGACAAAAATAGCCGCAACACCACCTTCATCTTATAAGAGACCATTGTGAGCATCAGATAATTGCGCATCAGATAATCTCACTGCTCGTATATAATTATCACCTTGTTCCTACATGTTTCAACATTTTCTCAAATATTGTGTCATAATACGTTAAGTAGAGACGGAACTTATGCATACCAAATTCTTCTTTTGATTTTGTACCTGAGATAAGCGCCATGGATTCTAAGTTCTGATATAACTTTATCTTTATGGTAAACATTCTCTCGCACCAAGAACACATGTGAGACTTTTGAGAATGTCTTTTGCATTAGGATATATTTGTAGCATTTTCTTCCTCTCCTTCTTTCTACAATCATATTGGATTTTTAATTCATGAAATTCTTAATTATATCCAGATATTTCAAAACACATTAAGATTTTGTATGATACCCAACTTTAGATAAGTTATTTATCATACTCGTACCGAGCGGTATCAGTCATACAATAAATGTTAAAGGTTAATTTCTGAGGTGGATCCATTTAAAGGTGACTTAATTTAATTTTGGTCTAAAAGATGTTTTTTTGGAGAAAACTATCAATATTTTCTGAAGGTATTATATATAGCTATATGGTTTTTTTTTTGTGGAAAATATTTTAAATTGCTTGTCATAATTAATTTCACAAATTAGATGCTAGCTAGGATCATAAAAAGAGAGTAAATTATTGTTTTTTCCTATATCATTTTCTTAATTTTAAAATTTTCTTATAAAATTAATAAATTTTCAATCAACATAATTTATTTAATATTAATTTAAGATTCTTAGCAAGATTATTATAAACTAAACAAACACTAGTTAAGATAATTTAAGATACCGCATTAGAGTTAAGAGAACGAAGATGATGAGCATTTTATTTTTATGGTATAGTTAAAATAATATAAGAAACAATTAGTTTATAATTCAATGTAGTAAGACAGAATTTTATAACAAGGTTGAGTCAAGGTAATTCAATCTTGTAAGAACATTTTTTAAAAGGGAGGAGTATCCTAACCTCGTTAGTTATAAAAAGATACTTGAGAAGCAAGTCGTTTAAGTTGATAAAATTGAAACATCTTTTTCTGATTTCTATGTAATCTTGTTTTCCAGTTTTTTCCTATGTTCATTCGACACTCTTTAAAAGATTTCTTCGTAAAAGTCTCTTCAATAAAAAATTTATTACAACTCCTAAAATTAGGTCCCATCTTATTCATGCAATACTTTAGATATATTGTAAATGTTGATAGAAGGTTTTCGAACATGTAAATATCGTAATCTTGTAAAACCGGAAATATAGTAATAACTGTAAAAAGATTTGTCTAGTCGGAATCAATTGCTATAGTACTCTCAACCAAAAAAAAATCTCAGATACTCCTCCATTTTTTCCTTTTTAAATAATATTTATTTAAATCACAAAAATTATTAAAAGACCTAAAGACCAGACAAAATCTAGTTATTTACAAATTTACCAGGCGGATTATCCAAACTCAAACCATACCCACCCGTTAAAGTTGGATCCAAACATAAAATCTAGACATAAGTAAGTATTTTTAAGTTTTACTCATTCTTTCTATTTCTTCACTGAAACAAATCAATCTTATTTTCTTTCATCTTTTTATCACATGAGAAAGAATAATCTTCAAATAAAAGACGAATCGAACTTTTCTCCAGAAAAAAAATAATAACGAAATAACAAATCACGAATTATCCACCGGAAGAGAAGAAAAAACGACGACGGCCTAGTGGTCTTGAGAGAGCTTTGGTCCCAATACGGACCCGGGTTTGAATCCCACTGGCTATTGGGGAATTAACATTTCAACATCGCCAGGGACAGGAGACCGACACGTGGGGCTGAAAACGTAGGTTGCAAACACATGACTAGTCTATACCCACTTTTGTGGGGGCCATGAGACCTCTGTATAATCCAAAAAACAAAGAGAAAAACGAACTCAGAATGGTATAACTTAGTAAAACTTGATATAACTATAAAACCTTGTACAACTTAGTAAAAAAATTAACTAGTTAATTTAGATTGTATAATTTAGTAATACTTTGTGAATTTTATGATGATGACTTAATTTGATAGTTACGTTTTTCTATGAAGTGTTGCTCTCAAAGAACGAAAATGAAACCATCCGACCTCTAATGGTGGAGACATGGAACAAAGTGAGAAGGATGGTGGTTTAGGTAGTGAGGAGATGAAAATAGAGTCTGGATAAAAGTGTAGGAGAGAAGGACGGTAGAATTGACAGTGGAAAAAATATCATGAGGATCATCAAAGCGATAAAGAAGCAATCAATCACTTGGCAAACAATACAAGTGGCAAATAAAAAAAATCAATCATTCTCAACCAATAGAAGTTTTTGTAACTTGGTACCTCGGTAAAACTTTGTTATTTATATTTGTGTAACTCAATAAAACTTTGCAAAAGTTTTCCATTTTTGTTTGTCACTTTGAATATCTTGAGATTTACTTTGTTTTGTGTTTGTTAACTCGCTAAAACTTTGTCAAAGTTTCATATTTCTGTTTGTGTAAACTTGTTAAAACTTGGAAAAGGTGATACAAGTTTTGATTAGTTATACATCCAAATTATTTGACTACTAGAAATAAGACATCATAGAACTATCATTATTTTCCTTGCACTAGGGTTCCTCAGTCTTCATAGTTGCCTTAAGAAATAGAACTTCTTCTTCTAACACACTAACTTTGCTGTTTGTGTTTATATTACTTGGTTTGTTATTTATGTTCGTAAAACTCGGTGTAACTTAGGATAACTTTGGTTAAGTATTTTTCTGTTTGTATAATTTGGTAAACTTTTCCAAGTCAAAGTTTTCTTTTTTTTTTTCACTTTGTTAAACCGAAAAATTAAAAAACTCGTCACCTGAATGAATTTGATAGAAGTTATGATTAACTGTACAACCAAAATCTCAAAAATACTATGATAGTAGGAATAAGACAACTATTAATATTTTTCTTCTATTATTGGGTCATTCAATCCGCATGGTCGTTTGAGAAACCAAAGAGAGACATCGATAGTATTGGCGATAAGGATTTGGATCAGATTTGGAGAACTTCTCGATGATAACCTAATCGCTGCATCAACACTTAATAAATAGCCTCAGAGTTTTAACTCTTGATTGACCACCATTTTTGGAAAAAAACATGAAGATTGCCCATTAGGTGAAGAAATATGGAAAAGGGAAAATGAGATGAGAGAAAATGGGTTGAGAAGATTGAGAAGATAGTAGAAATGAGAAAACCCTAAAAATTAAGGCAATTATAGTTACCAACTTCGTAAGTTTTATAGCAATTATAGTTACCAACTTCGTAATTAAGGAAAAAATAGAATTTTTGGGAGGGAAAATTTCTGAAATTTGGCCGGGAATTTTTTTATAGCATTTTTGGGGTCAAAGTTTTACCAAGTGTATAGTTTTACAAAAAAACTTCAAAGTTTTACTTTTCTATTTTTGATATTTTTTTAGTTTTACTGTACTTTAAAGACTTATATTATAGTTATACCACTTATATTTTGTTTCCTACAATCATTTCTCATCAAATCATGTTGTAATATAATTAATTTCGTGATATATATAATGTTTATAATGTCACAAGGTCAATACTAAGAAAAAAGCATAAAAGCACAAATTATTATTTGCTCTATTATAAATAGTACACAACTAAGTGATGAATTTTTTTACTATAATTATTTTGAATTTAAATCAGAAAATACTAACAAATAATAAACATAATACTTGTAAATAATCAAACAAATTTAGAATTTTGTAATTTCAATTTTTTTTTGTATTTTATCAGGTTTACTAAGTTTTTCTATCATCTTGAAGAATCATCTTGAAGAATAGAGGCAACTAATTGTGGTGTTCATATTCTTCTGGTTCTCGAAGTTAAACTTTTTCAAGAACAAGTATGCACTTTTATGTATGTTTTAATCGAAATAAATAAGAAATCTTAATATTCAGAGCTCACACATATGCACAGTTCAAAATAATAATTTCAAACAGTTATGGTGTGATGCTCAATCAACTAATTCTTTCACATTTTCTTTATTTGGAAACTCTTAATAGATCTCAAAACACATACCATCTTCCAATTCCATCATACATCGAGTTTAATGTACAACATGTGGAAGCTCAACATATTCACAGTATATCAGCATTTTCACAAGGATATCCATGCTCTCCACGTTATCCAAACCAATACCTACATTGTCTCTATCTCGAATAACATCTTTCACTGACCCAATCACTTTAAGATGTCGTTATGCTTCTTCAATTGCCTCTTATATTTTTCTACCAATGAAATATAACTCAAATTCAGCTTCTTCGTACATGGACTTATGATCATCTTTCTGCATATCCTATACACTAGCATACAAGCTACCTGGGTTTGGAATCCCTTCATAACCATCTTCGGCTTTGTAATAGTATTTTTCATGATCAAAATATATGTTTTTGAAAAAATTCATCTGTCTCCTGTAAAAATCAAATTGATTAACAATCAAGTAAAATAAAGTTGCATGGTTTAACCAGTAAAATTCTACCAAGTTATACAATTTTACCAAAATAGTTATACCAAGTTATACAGTTTAGCCAGTAAAATTTTACCTCGTTATACAGTTTTGCTAATAAAGTTTTACTTAGTTATATAAGTTGTATGATTATATTTATACATAGCTATACATAGTTATACTTTTTTTTCATAGCAAGTTTTACTAGGTTTTCTAATTCTTATATTAAAATATTAATCTATTATGATTTTTTATGATTATACCAGTGTTTTTAATTGTCCAAATAGATCGGGACCTATGCTTCAATTAGTTAATTATGAACACAAATTTAAAGTTGAAGTTTCTAATTATTCATGAATGAATTAATAGAGAAGATGAATGTCCAATTGAATGGAGATTGAACAAATCTGGATTGGAAAATCTACACTAGAGAAAAAAAGGAAGAAGACAAAATAGAAGAGAAAATGATTTTGATTGGTTTAATCGAAGAGGTAATTTAAACTTTGACCATATTTTTGATTTTGAAGAATGTGAGATAAATAAAGAGTATGCGAGAATTAGCAAGAATATGACAGAATAAATTTTGCTTCATTAAAGTATTTGAGATTATTACCAGTCTAGTCATGTCTTCTAAATCTTTATAATTTACCAGTAGTATTACACATCTTTGACAAGCAAGAAGAAGAAATTAAAAGAAAAAAGGAATAAACCAGCAGGATCAGAAAGATGATGGTGAATGTGAATCCAATCTCAATTCAAACAAATGCTGTCCAAAACGGCAAAACCAGCAGCAACACCACCTTCATCTGATGACGAGACCTTTGTGCGCATCAGATAACCACTCTGCTCGTTTATTACAACTCTCTCCTTGTTCCTAACATGATTTCTCAAAGGTTATGCCACAATATATTATGTAGAGAATTAAATTTAAGCATTACCAAACTCTTCTTCTTTTGTACCTGAGGTAAGCACCGTAGATTCCAAGTTCTGATATAGCTTGATCTTTATGATAAACCCCTTCTCGCACCAAGAACACGTTTGAGACTTTTGGGAATATCCTCTGCATTAAGATGTACGCAGCGTTTTCTTCCTCTCCTTCTTTCTGCAACCTCAGAAGATTTTCCCTCACATCATCTCCATAGATATTGTTACCTGAAAGAATCCAAGTATATAAGCATAGAATATGAGGTACAAAGTACTAGTGAGGGGGACTTCAACAGGGACTTATAACCTCCTCCTTCTCTCTGAGGCTTCATAACGAACAACTCAGGCTTTTCGATTGCTTTCTTGATGATTTCTGGATCGTCCAAGCTCCAAAGTCCAGCAAAGCATTCCCTCAGCTTAGTAATGTCATCGTTGTTATCCATAAACCTGTTTTAAATCGAATGTTCAGTTTCAGCCTCTCTACAATATAAAAGATGATCCATTTTTACCTCTCAAGAACACCTGGTTTTGCAAGTTCTTGCTGGATTTTCTTGGTGCCAGCCTAAGTGATAAGCTATACACGGGCATTTGACAGCTTGAGGACTGCTCTATAAGCAACCTAGCATTCCATTCCTTCAAATCACAGTATCAGTTGATAATATTTCTCAAGAAAAAAAAAGCAAACCACAATATGGGGAAATAAGATAGTTGTTGTTACTTACTGATTCAGATGGATAATCTCTGGGAGTATAACCTGATCTATAATAAACTACAGAGACTGCTTGGCCATCGCTGCCAACAACAAAAGCTCTTTCACATAGTTTTCAACAATAAATGGTTTTTTAAAACAGCAATGCGAAACAACTACTTACACAACAAGGGTTCCATCCTCTTGTACACTCCCTTCTTTTTCGACTTCTGCTAAACTCTTCCTAATGGTTACAATATTGTGCGTGTTTTGAAGTTAAAGAAGAGCAAGCAACACCTTATATAGTACAAAAAGTCTAAGATAGAGCCTCGGAAATAAGAGAAACAAGATATAAAGAGGATATTTTTCTCTCAATACACTGCTTAGCCAATGCTGATCGTACATGTTGCGTTCCTCCGGCTGCACAACTACCATGACCACCGCTCTGAAACAAAGAATGTTTGGCTAAAGTTGAAAGCCTTTGGAAACTAGGTTGTTGATTCTTGAAAACGCTCTTTGGATAAGGGTCTAACCTTGGGTTGTTGTACTCCAACCAAGCTTCTAGCCAATGCGTCAGCAAACTTGCTAGAGGAATGTGTTCATTGGGTACACGTTCAGGGTCTAGCCCAAGATGATCCCCATGAGATCTAAGCAGTGACCTGCAAACAAGAGAAACAAAAGAAATTTTAAACCTTTCAGCAAAAATCAGAAGATGGTGTGTAGTATGGAGATAGATAGATACTACGTACTGGTGTAGCTCGGTAACGAGACGACCAAAGCCTGGAAAGGAACAAGAAATAGTATTCATCTCTATCTGAAGAAGTGATTTTGTTTCTTCGTCAAGCATATAATCTGACCGGTGTAAACCCAAACGAATGTCCTGCAAACACAAAAACATTCTTACCAAGGAATCAAGATTAAAAATGAAAGCAGAGAGAATGTAAAAGACACCTCTTTCTTGTTGCTTTCTAGCATCTTGGAGTGAATGTCGAGAAGTCTAGATGTAAAGATGTCTGCTTTTTTCGTTCTGCAACACATATAGAGAGAGGAATCAATCAAAGACTAGCTACTTTCAGACAGAGACAGAGAGAGAGGGAGTTTAAGATAGAGTAAAACCTGGAGAGACTATCCTGAATGAATTTGGAATCCAAGCTGACACGATCAACCAATTCATTGAAGAGAGGAGCAACTTCACAAGCTTGCTTCCAGTAACTTTCCGGGAAAGGAGTTGGTAGCAACGAAATCGGGGCGTGTGTCATCCCAACACCTGGAACTGTTCCTGATTTCTGTAAAAAATCAAAAAAAACCTTCTTTCTTTATATCATCCATCCATAACAAGTGAGATATCTAAGCTTAGGATAATTCAGGACGAGAACAATGATCAAATCATCTACACAAAGAAGACTCAATACAGATCATCAAAGTTTGAATTTTTCCTCCAATTTTATTGGAACTAACCTGATAAGTTTTGTCACCAACGACAAGACCGTGAAGGGAACACCAGACGAGAGCATCATAGACCAGCTTCTGAACAAACTCATCGTCAATGTTTTCGACTTGGAACATGGACTGTTTCTGTGATTCCATGTCAGATCTCTGTAAAAGGAGAGCTTCTTGGATTGAGTGTAACGCAGGAGGAGGAGAAGAAATAGAGAAAGCAGTGGCAATGAAAGTGGAAGAAGAAGAAGAGAGAGAAGAGCAGCCACTGACGTCTGACCATTTGCAAACCTTTTGGACGTTTAACGCATGTTCGTCAAACAAAGATCACTACGACTTTTCTAAGGAATAATATATTTAATTCTATTTAGCATCTGAGATCTGTAAACCATTCAAAAAAATCTCTATTGTTTGCGCCAAATGATTTTTAAAGTGTTTAATACAGTGTACTATAGTCACGTTAGAGATTCTTTTTGAACACTATCCATTTTTTTTTTGTTCTCCAACATCTACTAAAGAACCACTACTTTGGCAACATTTAAAACATTTTTTTACGAAGTGGTCACTGGTCAGGTTGGTGAGATTGGTGAGTAGTTGAAAACTTGTCTTCTTAGCTGTAGGACCTTGTTGTAGACAAATTGAATTCATTTGGGGATATAAACTAAGTAATGGAGCCAACAACACTAGGGATCAACACTAGGAATGAGCACGGATATCTGGATCTATTAAAGAAAAGTGTTCTCACGTTAGAGATTCTTTTTGAACACTATCCATTTTTTACTCGGAAAAGATTTCAAAGTTTTTGTTCTCCCCCACCATCTACTAAAGAACCACTGCTTTGGCAACATTTAAAACATCTTTTTTTCTATAATGAGTGGTCAGGTAGGTGAGATAGTAGTTGAAAACGTCTCTTCTTACCTTGTTGTATACAAATTCAATTTGGGATATAAACAAAGTAATGGGGCCAACAACTCAACACAACCTTTATCTTCTAAAAAGGAACCCCATCTTATGTTACACACAGTTGCCTGATCATAAAGAATCTACCAACAACTTTTAAGTGGAAGATATCAAAGTAAGCGACAGAAGCAACAAAACCACTCTCTGCTAATGGAACTCCAAAAGAAAATGAAAACTGGTTCCAACGGGGTTCTTACAAGCCAAAAGTTTTCTTTCTGATGTCTTTGCACTTATTAATGGTTCTTGCAAAGTGGATGTATCTAGAGCCTAATCAGATAACATTCACGCTTTAGTTGCAACAGAGCCTAGAAGAATGCAAATTGTGTATAGAAATACTGACTCAGCAAAAAAAAAAATCAGACGGCAGGTTGGATTTTATCCTTTGAAGGAAATTCAATACGGCCACAAAGACGCCAGCAAGCTCCTGTGTGGAACAGAGACTTCTCAAAGACCCAGATGTCACGTACAAGCACCTGCAGAAGCAACAAACTTGTAACTCACTTGCAGGTGAGAAACGTTCTTAAAACTTCCAAATTGGTTATAATATTATTTTCCAAAGCAATACCAACTAGTTACAATCATAGCTTCCTCTTGATGCCCCTCTTGAAAAACCAAGAGAAAGAAATGATTCAAGTATACTTTACCTCTTTCTTTTTGTCTCCAGCTACTACATTGCCTTTTGTATCGTATGCTTCAAATTTCTGAAGATAGTAATGATATCCAGAACTCAGTACAGATTCAAACGCTCAAGAAACAAACTGATGACTAAAGATAACACTGACCTGCTTTGTCAGAAACTCAAGTGTCAGTTGTATGAATGCTTTGTTGAGGTCTGTCCTGTCGATGCCGATCTGAGGAGTTGTCAAAAAAAAAATGAATAAAATAAGGGTGAGCTTGAAAATACACCAGTGATCTGTTGCTTCAGATTCAACAAATGTATTGTATAAACACTTGCCAGTCGAGCTTGTAAAGTTTTGATTTTGATCACCGGCTCAACCAATTCCCAGTAAACACTACCCCACCTGGCTTCTCTTTGCTTAATTTCGTTCTTCAATGCCTACATCAAAAAAGAAACCAACAATTGAGCAGAGTCTCTTATGATACAAAAACTGATAACCAACTCGTTGGAAAGCTTACAGAATACATCCTCTCAGTTACGTTTTTCCTTATTGTCTTCTTGTCACCATTGGCCATCATAATGTTAATCTAAAGCAAAACATGTGTAGCTAACTCAAGATGATTTGTAAAAAAGTTTCACTATAAGAACAAAAAACCAAGTGTAAAAAGTAATACCTCTTTGTATAACTCCAATGCTTCTACGTAGAACTTATTCTTTGAGTACCCAGTCTTTCTTAACTTTGCGATAGCGTAGGCACTTCTTAGCTGAAATTTAGAGTTTTTTGACATGTTATTAGTATACATTTACAATATATATATATAAAGATAATGCTTGAAGATGTTTCAACCTCCCGAACGAAGTCCTCTTTGGTTCTTTTCCAACCGCTTCTTGTGAAACACCTACAATTCATAAGAAAGTAGTTAAGAAAACTCAATTCTAAATGCTCTGCCTTTCAATGTAAAGGTAAGTTCTAAATGCAGCCAAACTTACCTCCGCCACCAGGGGATTTTCTCATGGAGTGCGTAGGGCTCGTAAACAAATCCAGGGCTTACCATCGAAACTCTAACAGCACCCTGTACTCGTAAACAGGATGTAAGACATCGAATCATAGGAAGCAACTGACAATTGTAAGAAAATGAAAATGAAACACACCGTTTTCTGTAGCTGAGGTGGAGCCTTAGCTTGTGTTGTAGCATATCTTTTGTCACAGCTAAACGGAACAGACTCTGCAATCTAAGACACAAAACAACAAAAAAAAATATATGTCTATGATCAGACCAACTCAATTGGTCAGTTAAAACAACAGCCAAATGATGAAGCTGTGTGCCTAACCATTGTAGATCGAAGCAAACGTGTGCTGGCAGTGTTGTGGCTCTCATATAAGCTCGAATACACGCTTTTCCCATGAGTATCAGGAACTGTGGACATGCCAAATTACAATTACTAACTAACTCAAAAAAGCATCAATTCACAGGTAAAACAAATGGAGAAATGGGATCTGGATTCACTACCGTGACAAAGAGAAGAATGAAAGCTCCTCCGCCCACACCCGAATCTGAACCCATCTCCAGCTCCACTCCAAGAGAACTCATTTCCACTACGAAAGCTGGAAACAAATGATGGAATACGATAAAAATGGA
Source organism: Raphanus raphanistrum subsp. raphanistrum (assembly GCA_019706035.1). Taxonomy (NCBI): domain Eukaryota; kingdom Viridiplantae; phylum Streptophyta; class Magnoliopsida; order Brassicales; family Brassicaceae; genus Raphanus; species Raphanus raphanistrum. The sequence goes on from CM033983.1 coordinate 21,285,529, forward strand.
TTCTTTTTACGAGTCATGGAGACTGGATGCAGAAGCTAAAAAAAAAAAAAATTGAATCTTTTTGCGTTAAATTGAGCTTACGGAAGTGAAGAAGATTCACTTGATCCAGCTGTTCTCAGCAATGAACGAACTGTCTGTAACCTCCTCACGAGCGCCATTTTTCGATCTTAAAGAAAACCCCTAGCTTTCATTTGATCTCAAAATCCCATCAGAGAGGATGGATCTATGTCTGTTCGTCAGGGTTTAAGGCGGATAAGGTTCACTACATCGCGGAGCACTGTATCTCGATGTGCCTCTCTTCTAGACTGAAAACGTGCCGCAACTCTGGAAACGCAGACGCACGTTTCTAAACTATTCGTTAAAAAAAAAAACATGAGCAGATACAACCGCAGACAGAACACATATTCTGATGACCAGAAACGACTAGGACAAGCAGCAGATCACGCGTTTAAAAGAATCTTGATTTCTTTTTTTCATTACAGAGTGTACATTACAATAATGAACATCACATCACATCACCAAAGGCAAAAAAAAAAAAAAAAAAACAGAACATGAATGACGCAAAAGGGGTTCAAAACGATGTTCATTTGTTCTGTTTGGTCTTAACTCTTCATTTCTGGTTCGACTAAAAGAGCGTTTCACGTTCTCTGTTAGAAGAAGAATATGGTTTCTCATTCAATTATAGGAGCGTCAGAGAAATGGCAGCAGATCGAAGCTTCAACTCATCTTCCTTCCATTTGGATTCCGGTGCAGCTGCTCCAGCTATAAAAACCTTTTCAAGAAACACAGACGAAACAAAATGAGTCATATGAATTGTGGAACAATGAGTCACAAAGAGTGAATCTTGAGTTTGCAGCAGAGACCCTTCCCCTATTCACAGCTGCTACTAGAGCAATACGTTCTTCGTCTCTCCCAAACTCGTATAGGTAGTAATTTCTGCATCCAAAAGATAACCAAGAAAATCAACTTTCAAAAACAGATGAAGAACATAACAAACTCCCGAACTGATGAGAGAGTATAGTTGAAAATGAGACTTGCCTGAAACCTTCTTCTTCCTTAACCTTGATTGTACGAGCAGAGTAAATCGTTGCCGCACCTGATTGTGGTTGAAGATATTAACAAACAATGACCAGAACCAAAAATGCAAGAAGAAACAAAAGGATTTCAAAGATGCATATGATTTAAAAGAACCTGGAACAAAGATTCTTGCAGCTTCCTTCAATGATCCCAGTGCAGATATATCTTTAGCCTAATTAAATTAACGAGTATCTGATTAGCTCTCCGGACAAGTAAACTTCTCAAAAATAGAGAAAACGTAAAACTTGTAAAAGGAAATGTTTTTGGGTGCAAACCTCTAAGAAAGTGATCTTAAGGGAATTTGAAGGGCGAATGACCACACTCACAACTTCTGATCTGCACCATCAACACATTGATTTTTTCACACTAGTTTTCTGATGGGAACAACTTGCAGTTAGAATTCCAAAAGGTTAGCGAGGGAAGAGGGAAAACAATACCCATCAGGAGATGCGAAAACGGGCAGCAAAAGTCTTTGGCTTTGCCTTGTCCCCATAGAGAGACAATCCTGCAGAGTAATCCTAAAGCATGAGGTAAACACACAATGTCAGTTGTTAACAACATAGTTCACTGTAACAGAAACTCTTCAACGTCAAATCAAATTGGCTAGACAACCAAACTTGGCAGCTAACTAGTGTTCACAGTCACTAATTAACCAGAGACTACCAAATTAAAACCTAAATTTTCACAAAGAATCAAACTTTTCAGCCGGAAACCACAAAAGTCTACAACTTTAACCAAACTAGCAGCCTCTGCAGTCTGCACAATCTATCGTACAATGTCAAGTAAGATACTAAAAGAGACTACACTCATTAATTCGCATTCACAAGATACTTAGGTACAGCGCAACACATACCTCAGGCTCCGTGAAGTCAATAAACTGAGGTGGAACCTCTGATGGAGAACCCATCGCCAAAGTACTGGAACCAAGAGTTGGTATTGGCAATGGCGAGTCTAGGCCGGTTTGGGAGACTTCGAAGGATCGGCTAATGACTCCAGAAGTGGGTTCTGGAAAATGAAGGAGACGAAACAGAGAGATGCTGTTCTAAGCACCGACATCTCTCCGAAAGGTGGGGACTTTAAGAGCTGCAGAAGGTTCGAGAGGAGATAGACTCTTGGGTTTATTAAGGTTTAGGGGTTTGAGTTTTGGTGGATGAAGAGAGAGGAGGGAGTGAAGTAGAATGGCCATGTGGAGAGGAAGAAGATAGAAGAAGATTTCATCATAGCTTTGTAAATGGATAAGAAGTTGTAACTAGCTGAAGGTAAACTAGGAAGACAGAAGGTGTAAGGCGAAGGGGTAATCTAGTACTTTCGAGGCTATTTAAGGGACATTTATGCATACGGCCCAAATGATTCCAGGCCCATTAAGCCCAAAGTTTAAATACTAACTGCTAAGTGATTCTCCGAGCTTGACACGGCGAAGTCATGGCGGCGAGCGAGAACTCGACGGAGGTAGAGTCACAGCAGTACCTTCATGTACTCTCCGCTTTCCTCGCAATGGAACCGGTGGACTCCTGTCATTGCTCTCGCGAGGTATATACACCACCTTCACTTTCCGCCGTCTCCGCCGTGAGCTACTTTGTTTGATTTGTTCTTGCTTTCTCTTTTTATGTAGAGGGTGTTCCGGAGGATCACTTACGGAGAGTGTCCAGAGGTTTCTGTGGGAGGTTTGCGTCAAAGCTGTAAGTAAAGTCTCTGCTCTGTTCTCTTTATGCACTAGCAAGAGAAAGTTGGAAGCTTTATGTGAAGATCCTAGTAGTATCTCTTTTCTCCAGGGCGAAAGATTGAATCAGTTTGAATAGTATTAATGTGTATGTAGGCTGCCAATGGTAACGCATCATACGCGAAAAAGTTGCTGAAGAAACTTCATAACTGAAGTTGAGTTGGAGAAAAGTGAAGTGTTAGATGAAGTGTATGAAGAGTATGCTCTTTACATGTCAGCGGCTTCTAAGGTGTGCTTTTTTTTTTTTAATTAAAGTTAGTTGATGGAAAACAAAACTGAGTTTGTGTGGGTGTTTAGGAGGATGCATTGGTGAAAGAAAACATAAGGATCACCAAGTTCATCTCTTTTCTTTTCCCAGAAGGTGAAATCCTGTGTTCATTGTTCAATGAATTTTTTTCTTATTGGGATATGTTTGCGGACTCATATCTGTGGATTGTTTTGAAGTAGGTTTAAACGAGCATCCAAGTTGTCCAAGTTCAAGGAAGTTAGTTGTTCCGCTGCAGTGTTCATTGAACATGCTTGAAGGAGATACCGGGTAAGCGTCTTTCATATGATTATTTGACTATGCCATAGATTCATTTAGATGCACGAGTCTCTCTCTACGTCGTTCACCATGGGTCCTGTGTGTTGAGCAGGTGTTCAATCTGGCCTTCGAGTTTGTTTTTGTCAGAGTTTGTTCTGTCATATCCAGAGTTATTCGCTGATAAATCCTGTTTTGAGGTTAGTTTGACATCATGAAGTTTAAGTACTGATCAGTTCTGTTCACTTCATGATTCGGTGGGGTCTTGTTTAGGTTGGTTCTGGAGTTGGTTTGGTTGGAATTTGTCTTGCACATGTAAAGGCAAAGCAGGTATCATTAATTACTCATTTTCCAACCTTCTCGTCATATAAGTACTAAGGCATGTTGAGTCACAAATTTCTCTCGTGATAGGTGATATTAACAGACGGAGATCTCTTAACTCTATCTAACATGAAGCTTAACTTGGAGAGGAATCACTTAAACTATGAGGACGAGCTGCTCAAACAACACGGAGAAGCTGAGAGCTCAGTAAGTAGGACTTTCTTTGTACTTTCTGATTTCAGAGTATACATGATACACTGAATTGATTGTTTCTCCATTAGCAGCGAAGTTAAATGCATCCATCTCCCATGGGAAACTGCATCGGATAGTGAAGTGAGCGAGTATCGTCCAGATATTGTGTGAGTAACCCAAGAACCATTTGTGAAAAGATGTTGCTTATGTCACTAACCCTTACGTTCTTACCAGTCTTGGCGCAGATGTAATCTATGATCCGTCATGTTTCCCTCATCTACTTCGGGTTCTAGTATCCCTTTTAAGGAGACCAACCAAAAGAGACAATGGCTCTCTCGAGACTGAAAGAAGCAGCCCTGCAGTGGCTTATATCGCATCTGTGATCCGCAATGCAGACACTTTCAATGCGTTCTTGACACTTGTGGATCATATGAACCTTTCCATCACAGACTTGACCGAAGAACTTAAGCCTCCGTTTGAGCTTTTACCGTATATGCATTCGTATGACCGCTCAAGCGTCCGGCTCTTCTCCATATCCTCCAGATAATCTGTTAATGCATTTTTGTTACTTTTCAACTGAAACTACAGATTCTTTTGAAACTTGTTCCTATATGGTAGTTAGTTGATCAGGTCAAAGGTTTGGTTGTTAAAATTGTGGTGAGCGTTTCATCTGGTTGTAGCAAAACAACCGCTAAACACTATCACCTGCTTGTTACTACAAAACGTTAAGAGTTTGGATTTGAAGAAAACTTATCATCCTTGTGATCTTCTGATCCGTTTGAAGCTAGTAGACCGCCAATACTTTACCAGTATACAAGGAAGAAAGCCCACCAGGCTGCTCAGGTTACGGGTTAGCCCAATAAAAAAGCAACACATGAGAAGCAAGTTGGAGGAAAGGATCTAGAAGAGTATGGAATGAATAAAGTAGACAACAGCACATGGGGTGCTTTTACCCTAAGTTAGTAGGGTGATTCACAGAGAGACACGGACAAAGGCAGTGACTTTCTTTACCCTAAGTTAGTAGGCAATACCTCATTGAGGTGTGCTTGTGTGGATTGCTTCTTGGTAGTCATATAGACAAGAGCTGCATGGGCTGTCTCCTAGAATTAGGGTTGTACGTGTGTGCTACCTAGGAGTAGTATAAAGTAAGAGTGAGTAGGTAGAGAGAGAGATGTCATTTGGATTTGGATGATTCACTGTATGCATGGTGAATGAGTGTCTCTCAATGAGTCTTTCCTTATAACCGATATCCAATATTGAAGCTTTATTTTTCCACTTTCACGAGTCTTAAAGTTCGAGTACAAAGTTCTTATCATCTTCTGCATAAAGTTTATTTTAGTCTCTACTTTCCGTTCTGTGACAGTGGTCTGATGTCATTGTTGATATAAATTATTTGATTTATTGGTTATACAGAACGAATCTCGATCTTGATTGCTTATTTTATTATATCATCACTCACCAAACTCGATGTGGCAGGAGATAAGATAAGATGCTTAAACTAATTGAAAAGATCATATAATCAAATAATAGGAAACTTTTTATCTTTCCCCAAAAGTGAGAAATAGAGTTTTATCTTCTTTAACATGAGGTCAAGATTCTCTGGTTGTTAATATATAACGAGAGACACGGACAAAGGCAATGACTTTCTTTACCCAAAGTTAGTAGAGTGATCACAGAGCAAAGTGTCTGTTTGGTCTCAAAGCAATCGTCTGTAATGGAGGTGATTCACGCATGGTCTGCTCCAAGATCACTCAGCACCTCTCTCATGTACTCCTTTGCCCAGGTACTTTTTCTTTTCTTGCTTCACTGAGAGAAGACTTTTGAGTATGACTTCTCTGATGATGAAATAAAATTTAACATTTGATTCACTGTAAAACATTTTCGTGGGTGTGAGCTTGTAACTTGAAAAGATGTTTTGGTTTATATGACTCAGAGAGATGACACTGAAGTGCTGGACGAGCCATTATACGCTGCATATCTTAAATCTACAGGTGCTGATAGGCCATACAGAGATGAGCTTCTCTCTAAGATGGTATGTCAGTAATTGATTCAGGTTTCAGTGCATTAAGGCAAGCTTAGTCTACTCATTATGAGGAGAAATCAACATTTGTAGGAGTGTGATGGAGAAAAGGTGGTGAAGGACATCATTTATGGTCCAGGAAACAAGAAATATAGGTTCTGTAAGGTTATACTCCGATCTAGAGACTTCATTTTTTTGTTTTTATATCGTTCACATGTGTTTGGGATAACATTCTGATTCTGTATTGTGTTTCTTGCCCTTACTATGTACAGCATATATCGAAACAGCGACTTCTTGGTTTGCCAAGTGAGCTAATGAGCAAAGGGAAGCACTTTATCTTGATACGCAATCCCCTTAACATAATGGTTAGCTTTAATCAAACTCAATTCTGCTTAACTATTTTATCTTGACGTTATGTGTCTGGTCTTTTAAAGGTTTGAGACTGTTTGTTTGAAATTTTATTGCAGCCTTCCTTTGAGAAAGTACACCCTTTATCATTTGTTGAACTGGGATTGGGAGAGTTAGTTTCCGATATACAGCGATCTCTGTCAGATGGGAACACCACCAGCAATCGTTGACGCAGATGAGCTTCAGCAAGATCCAGAGGTTTCATTGCTGTATTATTGAAAATATTGACAAGAAACTCAATTCTCTTATGCTTATTTTGTTTGTATCATTTTATTTCCAGGGTACATTACGTGGTCTGTGCAATGACTTGGAGATACCGTTTCAAGCCTCTATGCTTAAGTAAGACTCTTTAGCTTTCACTTGTATCTGACTGTGAACAGCAGGACAATGACATATTGTTTGTGTGTTCTTGAAGATGGGAGGCTGGTCCAGTACCAGAAGATGGACTATGGGCTTCATGGTGGTACAAGACTGTTCATAAATCAACAGGGTTTTCGTCTCCTAGGAACTATCCTCATGTAAGGCTTTGGGTTTAGTACAACTAATGATTCTGGAACTTAAAACATCATAATTCATTCAAACTACATTGTGTGTTTTATTTGTTGTCAGACATTCCCTTTGGAGCATTACGATTTGCTGGAGCAATGTTTACCGCTATACAACATCCTCAGGCGCCACGTGAAGCACAAGTCATCTCTCTTGACAAGCACCTTATCTCCTCCCAGTCTTCCTGTTCCTGAAAATGCTAAGCTTTTTGCTTGGGTTGGTGATGAGATTGTACCACGTGAGATGGCAAAGGTGCTTGAACCATACATAGATGGCTACTATGTGCTGCTTGCTTTGAAACTCTGATGTTTTATATTTTTTATTCTTGTTTTGAAGGTTTCTGTTTTTGACTCGGTCGTGCAAGGAGGTGACTCTGTATGGGAAGGTCTTAGGATGTACAAAGGGAAAATATTCAAGCTTGAAGAACATCTAGATCGGTAAGAAGCAAGTCAAGAGTAAAACATGAGCAGTTCTTTTGAATCATTCTTGTTAGTTAATATGTTGAAAGTATTGGATTAGGTTGTTTGATTCAGCAAAGGCTCTGGCTTTCAACAATGTCCCAACCAGGGAGGAGGTAAAAGAAGCCATCTTCAGAACTCTCATAACCAATGGGATGTTTGACAATACACATATACGACTGTCTCTAACTCGAGGCAAAAAGGTATTTTAAACACACCTTCTACCAAGTTCAAAGTATATGCACTGCAGGAAGATTAAACTCAAACAAGCTATGATGACTTTGTTCAGGTCACTTCTGGAATGAGCCCTGCATTTAATCGTTATGGATGTACTCTGATCGGTAAAACTTTCAGATTTGTCTCTTGCAAGCATACAACTTAGTCTCTGGAATATGGTTTATGGCATGAGATTTTTTTTTTTGTTTTCCTTCAAAATAATGTAGTCCTGGCTGAGTGGAAGCCTCCGGTATATGATAACGATGGTGGAATTGTGCTGGTGACTGCAACCACACGCCGCAATTCACCCAATGTATAAGTCTCTGGAACTCTCATTAAGTGTTTGTTGTTGTCCATTGTTGTTTATTCTCTTCTTCGTTCTTCTCTTATTAATTTTTTTTCAGAATTTGGATTCTAAGATTCATCACAACAACCTCCTCAACAACATACTCGCAAAGGTTCCATCTTTTTCCCTCGCATCAAGTTTTGATTTGTGATCTTGTGTCATCATTGAAATATGGTTCTTTTTCATAATGACACAGATTGAAAGCAACAATGCCAGTGTGGATGATGCAATCATGCTTGACAAGGATGGCTTTGTGTCTGAAACCAATGCAACCAACATTGTAAGATCCTCACTGAAAAAAATTATTCTCTAGAAAAGTTTACTCAATGCTGGAGTAATTGTGTGTGTTTGATGCAGTTCATGGTGAAAGAAAGGCCGAGTTCTCACTCCCCGTGCAGATTATTGTCTCCCTGGCATCACCCGAGCTACTGTTAAGAGAGAAGAATATTTTTACCATTCTTTATTCTTAACATATCTCAGTGACTATACAACATAACCAAACTCGTATCATCTCATCAATGTATATAGGTCATGGAACTGGTGGTGAAAGAGAACTTCATCTTAGAAGAACGAAACATCAGCTTGTCGGAGTTCCATACAGCTGATGAGGTTTCCTCATCTTTTTCCTTCATCTTAGAATCTTAGAATTGATCCAGTAAAAAGATTTAAATTTCAACTATATATATATATATATCAATCTTTTTTCAGGTATGGACTACAGGAACTATGGGAGAACTTAGCCCGGTACATACACAATCTCTAGTTTAATGGGTATCAGAGAATGTAGTGATTTTCAAAAAACATTGGAAGCAAAACTTTTTAGAACACTTTTGTGCTTTGTTTCATGACGCTTATGAATCCGGGGTCATTGTTCTTAGGTTGTGAAAATTGATGGGAGAGTGATCGGTGAAGGAAAGGTAGGACCCGTGACAAGAAAATTGCAAAGTGCTTACAAGAAACTGACGGATGATTCTGGCGTCCCAATACCTACTTACCAAAAGAACCTTGAACCATCATGTGTTTGATCAATAGAACATATAAGGTAAATTAGCTAAATGTGTTATTTCAAAGATTCTTCTGTATGAATCGCATGCTTAAGCTTATATATTTTTCAATCAAACGTCATTTGTTTCACAAGAATGATAATGTTTGACTCAAAATTAAGGGTATAAACCAAAAAAGAGTCTCAATTAATCTACTTATTAAACCATCATACATATGAATGTGATTTTAGTTATATGCTGTATAAATTTCTTTTTTATTTTACATTTTATTTAGAAAATTAATTTTTAAATTTGTGTGTGTTTTATTTATATTTATGTTTTCTATGTATAATATTTTTCTTAACTGATTAATAATAGATTTTAATAATTGTATTAAATTACTCGTCAAGATTCAAGTATGGCCGGAGAAATTGAAGTTTCCATCACCAACACTTGAATCGAGACAGGTCTAACATCTGAAACCCCAAACTCTTTTTTTTTTCTTTTTTGGGGGAAAAAAATATTTTTATGCTTTATTTTGATCTAGATATAATATAGGAATAGATTTTATGTGTCCGTTTTTCTCTCTTTGTTTTAATTTGTTACTAGATTTTGATTCGCATTGTATAAACATGGATATTTTGTGATAATGTTTTTTATTAAAAATGTTACAAATGTTTTGTTAATTTGAGAAGAATTATTTCTATTTGACATATTTTTCTTCTAGTTCCTTGTTATTTTGTCAAACATCTTCTTGACTTTTGATTCTGAATCATTTTGCCCAAAAAAATGTTCCAACATCTTTTTTCCTTAAAATTTATTATATTGTCGACTTTAAGTCCAGATGTGTGGCTTTCGGAGAAAAAGAATTATGTATCATAATTCAATATTCGAACTCAATCTCTCCAAATATTTTTATTTGGTATATGGAAATCTTGTTCAACAGATTCCCAGAAAAATCATACTAAAGGTATTCTTCGAATAAGTTGTTCTAGGATCTTACTATTTAAAGAGTCTGACTACATGATGTGGAAAACAAATCTAACAAGGATTTCTGCTGCAGACACGTTATTGTATTCTAATATATCAAATATATGCAATCTAACTGTGAGTTGCTCTAACAACAATCAAAACAACTCAAATGGGATCTTAAAGTAGGGCTTCGATAACCTTACAAACATTTACTTCCAGGAAGGATACTTGGATGAGAACAAGAACAACTAATTGTTACATTTAAAGTTTGCTAAAGATAACAAAACTAGCTAGAACGCCACTTAAGATTGTCCAATATGGTTCATTGATTTGGTCGGACTGGACTCTGGCAAATACAAAGTGGAAGGAGGAGTTGATTGCATCATATGACAATTGCGATATATACACTATGTGTGGAACTAATTCATATTGCATTATGAACCCGTTTAAGTTTTGTATACGTTTTTAAGGATTTCAGCTGTTAATTGTTTCGGAGAGGAATCAAGAAGGCGATGCTTAACATGAAATTTGTGTGAGGAAGTCACTGTTGATCTGCTTGATAATAGGTTTCAGCTGCAAGGGTTTTGGAACGAAGTGAATCTCATAACAGTTCTACAACATATTAACCTAGTTCAACTTTGTTCTTATAATCATTAGAAACCTTTTGTTCACACAAATTCAACACCATAAACCTTGTGGAGGAAGTCAACACCGTGTGAACAAAAGGTTTACGGTGTTGAATTTGTGTGAACAAAAGGTTTTTAATGATGTATAGAACAAAGTCGAACTAGATTGGTATGTTGTAGAACTGTTATGAGATTCACTTCGTTCCAAAACCCTTGTAGTTAAAACTCATCCTTGAGCAGGTCAGCATTGACTTCCTCATGCAACTTTCATGTGAAGCACCTGCCGTCTTGATTCTTCTCCGAAGCAATTAACAAGCTGAAATCTTTGGAAACATATACAAATCTTAAGCATGTTCATAATGGAGTACACATTAGTTCAACATGTATTGTATGTATCACACTTGTCATTTGGTGCAATCAACAACTCCTTCCACTTTGTATGTGGGAGTCCAGTCCGACCAAAACAATGAACCAGGTAGGACAATCTCAAAGTTGCGTAGTAGCTGGTTTCTGTTCTCCTTCGCAAAATTTGGACTATAACTATTGGTTGTTCTTGTTCTCATCCAATTATCATTTTCGGTAGTGAATGTTTGTAAGGTTACTAAAGCTCTGCTTTAAGATCTCATTTGAGTTGCTTCAGTCGTTGTTAGAGTAGCTCACAGTTAGATTGCATGTATCTGATAGATTAGCAAACAACAGCGCGTCTGCAGTAGTCCCTATTAGATTTGTATGTCACGTCTGGTAGCTCGACTCATTGAATAGTATGATCTCAAAACTACTTATTTGATGAATACCTTTACAATTAGAAGGAAAACTATCTCGACTGACGATCTATACTACCTTTCATACGAATCTTTGAACAAGATTTTCATATACCAAAAAGTATAATATTTGAAAAAGCTGAATTTGGGGACAAATTAAAACCTGTTGTGAAACTGTATTTTATTATTGAATCAAAGTGTTCCTTATATTGGAAATACATGGCGACATGGGCCTAAATACAATGGGCCATAAACGGGCCAATATTACAAGTAAATATCTAATGGGCTGGACATCCATAAACATAATATTCATAACACTCCCCCTTGGATGCCAGAACCATATAGAGCTTGTAGTGTGCTTAATGTTGCCTCATTAAAACCTTACTCGGAAAACCCAGTGGGACAAAACCGAAGTGAAGGAAAAAGAGTACAACACACACTACTCCCCCTGTTCTGGACCTCCGTTCTTCAAGTCTGGCGCATGGACACTTTTATGGTTTAGCTTCATGGGCGCCAAGTCTTGAACTGGTCCTTCTGTTGCCACGTCCCAAACGGATAGGTAGACTTCATAGATGTGTAGTTGGTGTAGACATGGTGAAGAAGTCGGCTAACATTTCTCATGACTGAACTTGTAGTACTTTGTGCTTCTTCATCATTCTCCAAATGTGTATAACCTGTTTGAGACCTTGTATAAACCTGTAACATTTATTAAAACCAAACAATCCCTTTTCTTTTGGGTTTGGTTAGTATAAATCAATCTCAAACTTTTAGTTCCTTAGAAGGCAGCTTAGGATATATTGATCATGTCTCATTGTCTCATGTTTGGACATGCTAAATTTATCTAAGTAAAGTGCTAATAACACTTATGGCAGGGGACGTGTATGGCTTTAGTATCAATGTCTTATGGTCTGAACATATCCATAAAACTTATCCGACCTAGTATGGCTTGCCATATCAAGGCGCCAATCATATCAATACATTTCTTTTGGTCGGATGTGCATAAGTCTTAAAAGTACTTATGTAAAGTCTTTCCTAGACCAATGACACATGCCTTGTCCATAGCCATACCACGATTTGAATATAGTGGTCACTGGAACCGGTTTAGTCGGAACATGATCGAGGGGATCGAGCCGAAACGGGGCCGGAACAAGACCGAGATGATTACATGGTCCATCTTTCTTAGATAAATTTCGACCATGAATGCCTTAGTATATCCATGATCTACTCGGATCATGCTATGTCCATTGTGTGTGTCCCGTTCATAGCTTTTGACCAAACTCTTCATGAACCTTCTTTATTATATGTCCATAACTTGTTCATGAATGGCTATCATGCTATAATTTGATGTTCATCAAAACTAAGCCACTTTTGGATCAATATGCCGTTCCCCTTACTATGGACGTTTCAGGTCGGACAAGACCGAAGGGAACGGATCGGAACGGGCTGGACTAGAACCAAGATGATTAAGGTCGAACTAGGTTGGACGTGATCCTAGTTGATATGGGTCTTTGGTCGTGAATCTGATGGATTCATCCTCTTATTCTCTTTTGACCATATCACATTCTATTCTTGGTACTTTGGATCATAGATCTCAATACATATTCATGGCTATTATCTCCACTATAGATCATTGTATTCTTATCATAGCCTGTCCAAGAATCAATCGATCTAATCATCCTTTCTTTAAGTATGAACACAAGGAATTTCCTTCATAATATATGCATGGAGTGTTCAGGGACGTTCTTATAGAACTCCTTTCACTAAGTATTACTTAGTCTTATCCTTTACATGCATTATATGCTTTATATGCAGCTGCCTTTCGTTTCAGTCCATGAATAGCTTAGGAACAAAACTATTCTATGAGAATTTCTTTTCTCATCTTTCTGATACTCTTATCATTTCTTTATCCAGTGATCAATCATGCTGCTTACTACATTTCCCTTTTCTTATATCCAGACCTTTATCACTTTCGGATTTGTAGTAGCATCCACCACATAGGAGTATATCTCCTTATAATCTGTTCCTTGGTCTTTGTGAGTATCCTTGTGTAATAAAGCCATTCCTTGAATGCTTTAAATAGGAATATGAACACCTTAGTCCATGTCTCACGATTTCTTTTCCTTTCTCACACAGGACCCATTTTTCACTGGTTTTATCTTATCAGATGGTGTTTCTATATATGGCCAATACACCCATCTCTTTTATAGATTCTTTGAATCTTTCTTAAACCCCCACAGTTTCTTTTAGTCTATGAATGCATTCTTGTATTCTCGTGGGTTCTGATCCTCGCTTATATCTTTTAAACTCAAGTGCTATTTTCTTATGCATCTTTATCTTTTGTGTATGTATGTGTCGACACTTCTTTTATAGTGTTCCATTGTGTTCCAGACATGAACTAATCGATTGGAGATTTCATTCTTACTAAGAACCTTTATTACCTTGCAGTTTGGCGTCCCAAACTACATGGTCTGGTATCTTAGATGTTCAGCTGCGCAGCCTTATCTAAATGTCTAGTCTGGTTTCTCTTATGACCTCAGATATGTCTTTTATTTGCACCTTTCTTTTTATTTCCGAGGTTCCTTATCTTATGGAACATGTTGGTCTATCTTTAGACTCTATAGCAACTTGATTATGTCTCTTCTAGGACATTAATTTCGTGGTGCTTAAGCTGGTATGACTTAGTCATTCTTTTTCTTTTCTTTTCGGGTCTAATTTGTCTGGCATTCTTTTAGCTAGCTTTGTATGATCTTTCTTTGGACGTCTTAAATCATATTCTCTGGTCCGAGGATCTTGCCAAGACAAGGATGGTTAATACCATTCCATTTCTTTATACTTGTACCAGCTTATTTCTTTCTCCCCCTGATGTTGGATAGTCGGATTTAATCATGCAATCCGTAAACCTGGCCTTAATCTGATCACCCATATTTGGCTCAAGGTTTCTTATAAAATCGTGGGAGAAAGCATTCTCATATCCAACATATATTCCCAATCTTATCTCATCTTTTTATGAGGTTCCATCCTAGACGGCACATATTATTGTGGTGGTCTATACATAATCTCTTAGGATGGTCTATGTCTGGATCATGACCCTTTATCATTCTTAGATGGGAATATCTATGCTCACTTTATATGGCCTGATGCATATTTTTATTACATGTAAATCCATGTGTTTCCAAGCATTAGCTAGTGATCTTTGTATCACAAAGAATTCGGCCAAGTTCTATCATGGTCATAGACCATGTCACTCGGATTTTTAGTGTTGTTCATGGACCACGGGAGTGTCATTTCTCCCCCTCATGAACATGCAATAAATATTTTAGATGCTTGGAACATTATAGCCTATTGAGTTTCCCTTGTGTACATGTTACACAACGTGAGATTCTATGGGATAACTCTTTTGTGCCTTTTTCGATATCAATCTTTGCATCAATTTTAAAGACCTGGATGGCTAGTCCAGTCATGCCATAAAGTGTGTAAAATTTTGTGGTCAACCTATCTGGTTACCTAGGCCTTTTGCCTTTATCATACTGATCTTTTAGCATAGTTTAGATCAGTTGGGAGTACAGTCTCGACCATTTTTATGTCTTGGGCGATTTTTACTTTCTTTATAATCTTAAGGAATTTATATTTCTTTTGCCCATTGGTTCAATGCGGAAACCATTCATTTTAAAATCTTTATAACTCAATGGGTCTTTTATTAGGTGTATATAATGCCTTGGCCGAGTGACTATACTCTTATTTATAAACTCATATATACTCTTATCCATATCATAGAGTTTTGATGTCGAAATTTTTTTTTCAAGGCATCTGAAGTCTCATAATCCATCTGATCATTTTCTTTTTCATGAGTTTCATACTCTATTTGATCAGTATGGTCATGATCCATGTCATCTTCACCATCTCGGTAAGCCATGTTGGCTTCCGGATTTTTCTTCAAACTCTCTATGTAAAGCTCATACAAGTGCTTTGGAGTTTGGCAATTATTTGCCCAGTGATTACCCATACCACATTTGTGACACAAAAAAGATTTTATTTAAGGTTTAAAAGACACACTTCGACCTCGACCTCGACCACGGCTAAAGCCGGGTGTGGTACTGCGGCCTCGTCCTCGCCCATGTGTCTTAAATGTGTCACGACCTCGTCCATAACCTTTCCCACGGCTAGGGCCGGAATGGTTGTTGTGCTGGACGAGATTACTTTCTTTCTTAGGCTCCAAAATCAGCCTAGAAATGTCGGGTAATGATTTTGTACCGGGAGGTCTCATCTCACTGTTTCTCATTAATAACTCATTATTGGTCTCAGCCAATAGTAAACAGGAGATCAAATCAGTATAGGTGGTGAAACCTCTTTCTCTATACTGCTGTTGCAGTAACACATTAGAGAAAGTCTTGTTCAGTTACTTCTTCACCACATTGTTTCAACATTGAAACTATCTTAAACAGAACCGAGTTGTATTCATCCACAGACTTATAGTATTGAAATCTCAGGTTCTTCCACTCAAATTTTATCCTTTGGTAATAGCACCGTTTTATGGTGATCATATCTCCGCTGTAAGGCGGTCCAAAGTTCTAGTGGATTTTCTTTACTGGGGTACTGATTTCTTTAGACTCTCATTTAGATGGTGGCTAATAACTAATATTGCCATGTATCAATCTTTCTCATTTGGCAATATCGCCTTCTGTGATTCATTCACCAAGTCCTTTTGACTTTAGGATAACCTCGGTATCCAGTGCCCATTTTAAATGATTATCTCTTTAGAGATTTAGGACAGCATAATCCAAGTTGATTTTCGACATCTCATATTGTATATCACTCAATCTTTATAAGAAAATCAATCATATAAATCGTGTGATCAAGCAAACAATCGAGTTAATGCTTTCCTAATACACAAGTCACACGGCTTAGATATATGTCTAAAATATAAAGTTTTTCCTTTTATAGAACGTTTCTGAAAATATAAATTTTCTGAAAATAGAAAGTTTCCTTTTATAGTAAGTTTCTAAAAATAGAAAGTTTCATTTTATAGTAAGTTTCTAAAAATAGAAAGTTTCCTTTTATAGTAAGTTTCCTTTTATAGTAAGTTTCAGAAAATATAAAGTTTCCTTTTATAGTAAGTTTCTAAAAATAGAAAGTTTCCTTTTATAGTAAATTTCTAAAAATAGAAAGTTTCATTTTCTAGAAATATTCTGAAAATATAAAGTTTTTTTTTTTTTTTTTTTTTTTATAGTAAGTTTCTAGGATTTATAAGAAATCGATCATAATTATGTTTTAGGAGATGATCAACTTAAAAGTTTAAAATCGATTTGATCATTCAGATCAATAATGTTTTCGAGATTCAGCAAGCCATTGAGGCTGTGATTTTAATTGATTAACAATCTCAGATCGAACTTTAGGTTTAAGAGCTCCGATTTACTCATGGATGGGTTTGGACTTATTGATCTAGGTTGTTAGGGATTTTGCAAGATTTTAATTGTCATAACCTTTAACATCAAACCAAATTCGATTGTTTGTGTTCTCTTTTAGAGTTTCAGACAGTTTACCTTTGTTTAGAGAAGATCTGAAACCGGACCACCAAGAGAAAGAGAGATCGTAGATGGATTAGGGTTTTGACGGCGCAGCTTAAAACGGGAAGTGAGCGCGCGTCTGAAATCGGATTGATGTGACGTTTGCGGCACTGGATTCTTCTCGTCGAGATCTTCAAATTGATAGGTTGATCGTCATCTGAATCCTTACGGTTAGAGAGATATGACAGTTTGAAGTTGCAGCCGGAATTAGGGTTTTAGGTCACTTGACGGCGCGTCTTAGAATAGCGATTGAGAGCGCGTCCGACGTCAGATAGAGTCGAGGCCGACGGCGTTGGATTCGTCTCGTCAAGAGCTTCAATTTGATATGTGGCTCGTCGTCTGGATCCTTACTGTTGAAGAGAACGAGCTGTTTGAAGTGGCGCCGTCAATTAGAGTTTTTGAGGTAGCTCGGGATTTCAGAGTTTCGTGCTGATAACGTGTTGTGAAACTGTATTTTATTATTGAATCAAAGTGTTCCTTATATTGGAAATACATGGCGACATGGGCCTAAATACAATGGGCCATAAACGGGCCAATATTACAAGTAAATATCTAATGGGCTGGACATCCATAAACATAATATTCATAACAAAACCATAATCATTGGCATCCACAAACTCTCACAATGAGCTGTAACCACTGTATTTAAACTAGTCAGATTTTATGTACTAATTTGTTATGTAAACCCAACGTAAATTTAAATGATTTTACGAAAACAAAATATCAACGTACGTGGCCCGATAATCAGCAATTTAAATTAAAATTCCATGACTCTATATATTTGTGAATTCATGACACAATATAATTATAGTTAAACGATCAAAATTATTATTCAACTATTATTCGTATTTACATTTCACTCTACGCATATACGCAGATAATCACTTAGTATTTTTTTAATTTGTGTACATAAACATGGAAAGACAGTTAAAATGAAACATATGGAGTATAAAACTGTTCTATTTCTGAGATTAACGAGGGAGTGACAGAATATATACTAAGGAACCTGAATCTATGTTTCGTCAAGATTTTGTTACTAGTTAAAAAAGAAAATTGACGAATCATTTAGTCATTACTCACTACTCATCACGAGGACCACTATTTATAGTCGTTAAAGTTACAAGTACTGTAAAACCACCAACTACTTCACCGGGAACTTGTTCATAATGTTTTTATCAAAAAAAAATCTTGTTCATTTTTCTGTCATTAAAAAAAAGTAAAAAATTTTGGGTTAGCTTTTTCCGAGTTAAAAAAAAACTTGTACATAGTGTTAAGATAATAAAACAAAAATTTGAGTTAGCTTCTTTTCTCAAAAAAAAAAAAATAGGACCTAATCAAAGGTGGCTAAGACTAGTAAAGCGAAAGCAAATTGGTTATTTTCGTTATCATGTTTAAAGTTAATGGCTTCCTTTCTTGTGGAAAAAAAACAAATGTAAATAAACTTGTTCCTATATGCTGATGCAGCTTATCAAGCTTTTAACAAACTAGTCTGGTAAATCTCCAAGAGTTATAACAAAGAATGAGGATGGTGGTAACTCTTTTGTCAAAAAAAAAGAAGAATGAGGATGGTGAAAGGGAACAAAGAATACAAAAATGAGCATAGAGAAAGAAATAGAAAAAGAAAAAGGACATATATTATTATGGGAGACTAAGTCAAACTCTCCAAAGTCACCACCAAGGTGCTAACGACTTTCACTGTCACCTCAATTTGTGACACATTTTCTGGGACATATCCCACCACCTTCTTGAGTCGTTCCTTCTTTCTTCTTCTCCAAGCCTTCAACTTTTCAAATTATATCTCTTTATAAACTTCACATTATTTCTTCTCTTCTCTCATGTGATAAAAGAAGCAATTTCAATATAAAAGGAAAACTAAACTTTGCTTACTAAACTTTGCTTCTGAATCTCCAGAAAGCATGAAGAGTTTCTTACCGTTGACCAGAAAGAAATACACTTTTCCAGCTCTTGTCATGTTTCTACTATTAACCGGGTCGGAGCTTGCGTCGAGTCAGCCCGGACAAGAAGACGCAAGTAACCCGTACGCCTACGGCGGCAGGCTAAGTCCGGCCATGGCTGGGTTCGTTGTGGCTTTAGTCGCCATGCTCTTCTTCGTTGGGTTCTTCACCGTCTACATCCGCCACTGCACGCACGCAGTTGACGACAGCGTTGGCTCTAGGGTAGGAGCGAGAAGAGCAACGAACGCGAACGGTTGCGCGTGGTCTCGACGCGTACGATGCTCGAGACGTTCCCGACTTTTGTCTACTCGGAAGTAAAGACGCAGAAGATCGGTAAAGATGCGTTGGAGTGCGCGATTTGTCTGAACGAGTTTCAGGACGATGAAACGCTGCGTTTGCTACCAAAATGCGATCACGTGTTCCACCCTCACTGTATCGGTGCATGGCTCCAGGGTCACGTGACTTGTCCATGTTTGCCGCACGAATCTCGCTGACCAGCAGCAGAAGAAGGACTGAACCTGTCGAACCGGAAGTAATAACCGAAACGGATATCGAGTCGCAGCTAACCTGTGATTCCTGAACCGGAAGTGGAGAGTGCTGCGCGTAGTCAAATTCTCGAGGTCACACACGACGGGACATTCGCTGGTGTTACCTGGTGAATGTACCGAACGGTTTACTCTACGGTTACCGGATGATTTAAGAAAGAAGATAATGATGAAAGGGAAAATGAACCGGTCGAAAAGTCTTTTGGTTCTACCGAGGAGTGGTAAATCGGTTGACCGCTCAAGGGTTAAATCAAACCAGTGGTTGTTCATCAAAACAGCGTCGTTTATGTGGCGGAGCCCCGACGATAGTTCGCTTAGGCCAGATGGTACTGGTAGTATTAGAGGCAAATGCAGTAACAAGTCCGACTGGGTAACTCGGTAGGAGCAGGCAGGTGGCGTTTTCTTAGAAGCACGTCGTTTTTGTGGAGGAGTACGCCGGTTCCTTCGCCGAGAGTTGAAGTCAATAAGAACGGTGAAGGAACATCGTCAGTTCAAGCTCAACGCGCCGATACAAATGGTTTAAAGTTTAACCTAGTGATTCCGTGAAGTTACCGGTTAATTTGGTTGGCTAAAACTTTTAGGCTGTAAATGTTTAGGATATTTTTTTTATATGATAAAAACAAAAATAAATGCAATACAGAAAATATAAACAAACTCATCTCATTTATTTTCATGAAAGTTTTAGAATTGATAGGAATGATTATTTCACTTTATTTAAAGGTAATTTTTGGTGGATCTAAATAAATAGGTCATTTTACATAACTTATTCTATCAAAATAACAATATAGCTTCTATACAAAAAAAACAAATCTTGTCTTCCCCAAAAACAAATTGTGCACTGTTCATATGAAGTGTGCATCTAATTTCCCTTTTTTTAGTTATTTACAGTTTTTTTAACCGGACAGCAAGCTCAACCAAAACTTTTTGGATCACGGTTCAATATGGTTCGATCAAGTCAAACCTCATTCAATAATCTATTTTAATATATTTTTAATATACAAATTTAAAAATAACGTTAGTAAATATGATATATAATTAAAATATAAATAACTTTTAAACATAAAACATTATAAATATAAATCGGATAATTTATAGATTTTTGATTATGTTAATAGTTTTTATCGTTCTTATAACTTTGAGATCTAATCTGGATAAGTGATTAGTTCATGGTCAACCAATTATTAGATCCAATCTGATTATATATCCGGTTCATGGTTAAATCCGGTCATCGGATCGATTCGGTTTTTAAAACACTGGTCCCTTGACAAACAATCCAAAATTAAAAAAAAAAATGGACCACGATATATCGCTTTCCAGTAGATAAATACAAACGCAGACGTAAATTCAGTTTTGTTTGTATGATCGTTTTTCTTCAAAATAATGGAGTCATGGTCGAGAAGAGCCTTCGGTATATGACAAGTTGACAACAATGGTGGAATGGTGCTGGTGGGTGCAACTACACGCCGCAATTCACCCAACGTATTAGAGCAACCCCATTGGGTAAAAGCTCCACTTGGCAGTTCTTAAAATGCAATTTAAAAACAAGTAGTAAATTAATTAAAAATATTTTTAGAGAAATTTGGACCTCTACCAACACACTTAAACGTATTTAGCGATATAGGAATCGACCAAAAGGCAACACTGTTTACTATGCGAGAAGACTCTGTTGCCCCTATAGACTCACTGAACCACTAACCCCTATAATCGTAGACAGAATCTCCTATTCCGATACGCAAGATCTATTACATATCGGATTTGGTAAGAGAAAGCACGCGTCATCGGGCAGTGTCGTCATAAAGCATCTAGAGTCTCTACAGTAAAAGGTAAAAGAGAAATCAATTTTTGTTTTTCATCCACACTTCGCAGAAGCAAATCAGAATTTCCTCTTTGTTCCTCTTGAGAAATAACGAGGCGCCACGATTATTATGGGGGATACCGTCGGAGTGCAGAGGCCTCCGTGCCAGTTACCGGAAAGGATCTTTGCAATCGGTGAAGAACCTACCGGAGTTAGGGTCACTCCATACCACAAAGCTTGCGGGATTAGACAAATCCTCAGCGCTCTTGATTCCGAAGAGGTTAAGCAGATTAGGCGATCTCCATTCGGGAAATTGGTTGAGATCGCCGAGAAACCGTCTTTCTCAGGTAGATTTGGGCGATACCTCATCTCAAGGCAACTGAAGGTTTCGAAGAAGCATGAGGCTTGGTTTCTGTTCGCCGGGAAACCCATAAGATTCTCTCTCCGGGAGTTTGCTCTGGTGACCGGATTAAACTGTCAAAAATTGCCAAAGCGGTGCAAAAAACGGTCCAAGAACTTCATGGCAGAGAAACCCTACTGGGGGGAGCTTTTTGGATCTATGAAAGAGGTTCCGGTCTCCACGGTGGTCAAGATGTTGAAGAGGAAAACTGTTACTGATAAAGAGCTTAGGTTAAAGTATGCATACCTGGCGTTGCTCTCTTCCGTTATACTCCCGACGACCCATAATCCTCGTATCTCACAAGACCACGCAGAGCGTATCAAGGACTTGGATGCCTTTTTTGCTTATCCCTGGGGCAGGTGCTCCTTTGATATGTTGATGAGTAGCATAAAAGAGAGGAAAGAAGTTTCTCTATCACAAACACACAATTGCTCTAAAAGGGTTTGTGCTCTCCCTGCAACTTGTTATGATAGAATGTGTGCCTGCTTTGACAGAGGTCGTACAAGATGGTAGTTCATCAGGCTCTGATGCCGAATCTGGGGATGATGGTGATCTAGTGGAGGATGATAAAGACGGTAAAAGAACCATCAGCCCAGGGCATGCGCGCGACGTTGATGCTCTCGGAAAGGTATGCAATTCACACAGACATGTTATATCCACTGTATTTGTATAGAATACTTTAGGGGTTGTATTCGATTATCAACTGATCTATGGCTTTTTTTTCTTTTTTATGGTGTACATCACAAGGCTGTAGTTCAGTCAATCATGGTAGATGCAAATGGCGACATAACCAACGCAGCTGAGTATGAATATTCTGATGACGAGGATGAGGCTGTTGTTTGTAATATGGTAAACCTCATTGACCAACAGTTCCCCTTCCACAACGCATGCTTTTCTGGTGGGGTTTCAAGGATAGATGTCAGTAAGATGCGGGAGGAGTCAAAGCAGGATTTGGTTAACCGTAAGACAGCTAAAACCAAGTCGGCTACTTCTGCTCAGCTTGAAGATGGAGTAGACGCAGAGTGGCTTGCGTCTATTGTACGAGACAATGTTAAACAGGATATATTGGTCGTAGTCGGTGAGATTGGCACACTGAAGGAATCGTTCAACAGTTTGAAATCAACAATCCTGAACTAAATGGTTGAATTATCAGGCAAGCTAGAAGAAAATGTGTTAAAAATCGCCGCTCTATGATCTGATATTCGCGAACTCGCCGTTGCTGCACCTCAGGCACATGCGGCGACGTCAGACCCCCGCCGGAGCCATGTCGACTCGAGTACTCAGACAAATGCAGACGCATCGACAATAATAAAAGATGCTATCCACTTCGTTAACTGTGCAACGACTAACGTTGCAGAAATAAGTTACATATTACTCGGTTAACCTTTTGTTTATCCAGCTATCTCTTATTAGAAACGGCTAACTAATTGAGTATTCCTGACAGGGAACCCCAATCTTGTTTCTACAACTACATCGATTGGACTGGTCAGTGAGAGCCATCAAACCGCACCATCGGTTCAAGTAAGTTGAATCTAGTCGGTTAACCTTTTCTTTATCCAGCTATCTCTTATTAGAAAAGGCTAACTAATTGAGTATTCCTGACTGGAGAACCCCTGTCTGGTTTCTACAACTGCATCGGTTGGCCTGGTCAGTGAGAGCCATCAAACCGCGCCATCCCTTCAAGTAAGTTGCAGATTAAACTTTCATTAGTTTATAACACACTTATAGTCCTAATGGCCACTGCAATCTTCTGAATAAACAGACTGATAACATTGGGCAGGCAGACCGTGAGGCTTGTAAATCTACCGCCCCTGCTAAAGAAGGTCATCAAGCAGTAGCTGTAGTTGAGGAAATAAATACTGATTCGGTAAGTATTTGTCGGTGTCAATAATTACATAACAAATCCATAATTTTCATCGCTCGTAATATTTAGTGTTTTGTGGCGTTTATCATGAAAACAGTCACTTGATCCGGCGCTTTTGTTTCCAAATCCAACATTCTCGCTTAACCTCACGCAGGAGCCTACGGTGGAGGTTCCCAACGATCCAACTGTAGTCAACAACAATGAAGAAGCAGACGGTGATGAAGATAACATCGTCTCCAACAACCACGAAGTTACTTTTGCCAACAGGAAAAGCAAGAGGCAGAAGGTGCCTACCAAGTCCCTGCTTGGTGAGTACGAATGTGATAGAGGTTTTCTCAAACAAGCACGAAAGGCTGTTTCAGATGCGATATACAAGGGTGACAACATTGATTACTCGGCGAAGTTCTCTGTACTCCGCGAGATGATGAAGACGTCATTGTAAATAATTGTATCTACCTTTAGCCTGTAAATTACTGGATTATACAGATTCTACTAATTCTAGCCGGCTAACTGATCTCTGTCATTTCTTCTAAAGCTGCCTTACTCATGAGAGGGGAGATATCGACGGGGAAGAGTTTAACGCTGTAGTTGAAAGATCAACCCAATTGTCGACAAAGGTATGATGTTTACATTATAATACCTTTCTGGCCTGGAGATTGTATATGTTACATTCTGTTTTTTTTTTCATGTCAGGTGGTCGATGTGCTAATGTTCCACATAAGCTCTTTGTTTGTTTCACGATCAACCCCAAATCAGCTTACCAGTGTGTTATTATGGACACGCAATTTGTTTCTTATTTCACCAAGTTGTATACTAGGTTCACCAAGTGCTCCAAAAAGGATACTTTCAAATTTCCAGCAAACGTCGTCGAGATGATCCAGGCGCGTTCGTCTTCTGCCGATGCGGACCGTTTTTATTTCCCTTTCAACTTCGACAAACAGTATTGGGTGGCCATTTGTGTGGACTACAGTTCATGGACTGTCACGATCCTGGACTTCAACGTCTCCCTCCGAACTGACCCTCTGATGAACAAAGAAGTGAAGCCTATAGCGGTGATGTTTCCTTATCTTCTGAAACAGATGGGGAGACAAGTGGGATGTCGAGCTATGTCAATTGAAAGGCCACGGACCATACCTCAGCAAAATGTGACAACAAACTCAGGCATATCTTCTGTGCTTTTTATTCAGTCTCATGCAGTGGGTGGGATTGATGCCTGTAAATGCATCACTCCGGACGTCCTGGACACTGAAGTGGAGAGGCTACTGGTGACTTTATATGAATCAACTCTCTGTTCCCTTTGATACTACTATCTCGTCTCATGCAGTTGTTGTTGCGAAAGATTTTATGTTTTAAGACTCTACCGGTCATCTCTGTTTGGTTTTGTATTATGGTAATCATATGACTTTCTCATACATGGTCTATCATGTTATGATTACAATTTGTAGTTTGTGTCTTTTATGTGTTTGTTTCTCTTTATTTTATCTTGGCACCACTTTATTTAGCTTGAGCCCCTTAAATATTGGACGTGCAATGGGCATGCCTGCCCAAAAAAAGTTATGACCATAAATATTACACCCGTTCGGGTTAGCAATTGAGTTTTACTGTTTCACTAGGTTAACTCTATACATGTCAAAACACACCGTTTTACTATGCTTATAAAATAGAGCATCACCACTTACTCAACTGCATCTTTTACCTTTTGTGCGCCGACAGTGGGTGGGGGATCAGAAGTTAGAGATCTCTCAACATCAAATCTGGTAAAACACCGACCCTTTTCCTTTATATATGCTTCTCACATTACTGACATCTAAACCCTTGTCTATTTTAATTTTTCAATTTTCCTACCCTAGTTCTGTTGTATGGCGATGGAGATACGTCCCGGTATTCCTAGGAGGTGTCTGTGTGGGGCGTTGACAGTTATATTGACCTCCAAGACTAAGGAAAACCCTGGTCGCCGTTTCTACAGATGCATGGTTGTTTTTGGTGACAACCATGTCTTCAAGTGGGCTGACGAGGCTTACCTCGAGGAACTAGAGTTGATAGCCGAGAAGCAGTCATCAGTTGAGAGAGAGATGATGGAAATCAAGGAACACGTTCTCGGGATCAAGAAAGACATAACGGAGATCGTCGATGTTGTAGCGGCATTAGCAACCAAGATCCGAAAATAACCAACCTTTGAATGTTTGTATTTGGTACTATATATTGGCGTTTAAGTAGAATCGGATGATGTAAGTTCACTCAAACAATGTTGTAAGACCATAATGTATGAATCAGTAAATTAACCGTATAACCATTCTTATAGCCCACAATTGAATGTATTATCCTAAAACGTGGTTTGTTAAATAGCTAACTAATCTTACAGTTGGATCGACGAATTATTATCCCTCTAATCTATATTGTATCTATTATTTTGTTTATTTTAGCGATGCTTTTTAAACTGGCTAACATATAATGTTTATTAAGATTTTTATTTTTAGCTGTGACGATATGTGTATATGGTATAGGGCATAGTTTTACAAATATCAATGTTTGGGTTAAAGCATATATGAATCATTTGGTTTAGGGGATATACAATAATAATTGGCTTTAGGGATTAGGGTATAGTGTGAACGCTTTTGGGTTTAAGGTTTAGGCATTCGGGTATTGGGTTTAGGGTTTAGGGTTTAGGGTTTACTGTTTTACAAAAGGGCTAAGGGTTTACGGTATAGGGTTTGGGTTAAGGGTTAAGGGTTAAGGGTTAAGGGTTTAGGGTTTAGGGTTTAGGGTTTAGGGTTTAGGTTTTACAGTTTAGGGTTTAGGGTTTTGGGGTTCCAATTGGGTTTAGTGATGTGTTTCTATTTTGTTTATCGACCCAATGATTACCCTACCAAGTAATTTTTTATATACTCATGAGTTCTATTTAACCAGCTAATTCATATCTTTGCAGGATAACCAAGAGTGTAACCAGTTAACATGTATGGCCTTGTTAACACTTATATTTTTTGGACCTTCTATACTACGCTATTGGGGTTAGTGTTTAGGCACTCGGGTATTGGGTTTATGGTTTAGGGTTTAGGGTTTAGTGTTTTACAAAAGGGCTAAGGGTTTACGGTATAGGGTTTGGGTTAAGGGTTTAGGGTTAAGGGTTTAGGGTTTAGGGTTTCCAATTGGGTTTAGGGTTTCCAATTGGGTTTAGGGTTTAGAGTTTAGGGTTTCGGGTTTAGGGTTTAGGGCTTCCAATTGGGTTTAGGGTTTAGGGTTTCCAATTGGGTTTACTGATGTGTTTCTATTTTGTTTATCGACCCAATGATTACCCTACCAAATAATTTTTTATATACTCAAGTGTTCTACTTAACCTGCTAATTCATATCATTGCAGGATAACCAGGAGTGTAACCAGTTAACATGTATGGCCTTGTTAACACTTATATTTTTTGGACCTTCTATACTACGCTATTAGGTTTTCCTTATTTCTATACTACGCTATTGGGGTTATAGTGTAGTTTGGTTTAGGGCTTAACGTTTACGGTTTGGTTTATGCAATGAATATATTCCTTTACAGTTTAATGTATTCAGTATTTGGTAAAGGGATTAACATTTAGGTCTTGTGTGAACGCTTTTGGGTTTAGGGTTTAGGTCGTAGGGGTTTGGGTTGAGGGGTTATAGTTAAGGGTTTAGGGTATAGGATTTAGGGTTTAGGGTTTAGGGCTTAAGGTTTAGGGTTTCCAATTGGATTAATTGATGTGTTTCTATACTGTTTTTCGACCCAATTATTACCCGACCAAGTAAATTTAAATTTAATCATGTGCTCAACTTACGCAGCTAATTCATATTATTCCAGGATAACCAAGCGTGTAACCGGTTAACATCTACGGCCTTGTTAGCACTAATATTTTTTATCCAGCTAGTTTTTCTTAATTCTATACTACGCCATTGGGTAGTGTAGTTTGCATTAGGGCTTAACGGTTAGGGTTTGATTAATGCAATGAATATATCCCTTTACGGTTTAATGTATTCATGGTTTGGTTTATCCCTTCCAAATTTTGTGTTATATACTTATTTCCCTAATTAGCTATCCAATTGTTATCATTTATCTATAACAAGTTTGTATCCGGGTATTACACCGACGTTTAGTTCATAGTTATTCCACAAATATCGAACCAGACAAAGATATCAATAACAAGAGAATTTTTTATTTAATATAACAAAGCGTTTTACCAAATCCCCTACATACCCCAAGATGGTGTTACATTACTAATATTAAACATAAGCTGATATTTATTCCACCATCTGCATCCTCCAAACCATCCCATACAATTCCGCCATTCGCCTAAAGTTCCCTTGCACTTAACTTCTTAGGTTCATAAATCATATAGGATTTTTGCAAGTGGCTTTGTTGTGTCCAACGCCCTTGCACCTGCTGCACGTAACCCTCCTACGAACGCATTTCATCTGCATAGGAGTTAGAGAATGTTATACAAGAACGCAAGTCAAGAATGTTATTCATTGTCAATTTATGTGAGATGATATAGAGTCTTACGTGTGTTTCACCTCAGGAAAAGTATCTAGACTTCTTAGGCCTTCCTGGTGGGCGTCTTGTCGCGGGTGGAGACAATTGGAGATCACCGATATTGGATGCAATATCCAATCCACCGTTAGAGGAAGTGTCAGGTAGAATGGTTCCTCTGTAAGCAAGTTGGAGGGAAGCGATTGTGTATGGATCTATGACGAGATCATTCACATTTACCTTAGCTTTTAAGGCAGCTGCGATTGCGTGGGAGCAAGGAAAAGCTAGCATCTGGAACTCGAAGCAGCTACATGTCTGGGTGTTGAGGTTTACATGGAAACTAACCCCACTCTTGTTACGGACTTCATACTCTTTCTCGGCAATCTTGACCACCTCGTAACCACCTGTCATCTCGAAGTTGTTCGTCAGTATAGCTTCAACTCTAGGAGTCAGCACTGCCTCGCTATTGTTTGCAGCTTCCCGCCTTGTTGCAAACCAGGACATCATTTTTCCACGTATGAAATCAACCAATTGCACAATGGGAAACTCCCTTGCTTCCCTCAGAACTGAATTCCATGACTCTGCCAAATTACTAGTCATAACGTTGTAGCGATTCCTAGGAAAGTCCGAACGGGCCCAATGCTCAAATCCAATTTCAATTAGGTACGCTGCGCAATTAGGATCCATCGCTTTGATCTCGTTGAATATAACGTAGAAATCGTTCAACCTATAAGTCCTGGCTGCTTTCGCTACTAGGTAGCTTAGGTGCCTCCCCCGGAAATTGGACCTGATGTTTCTCTTCAGGTGAAGAACACAAACACAGTGGCCTGCACTTGGATATACCTGCAGTGGCGTCCAAAAGATATTCGGTTAATAAAGTAAAAAGCTTGCTAAATCAGTTATTATCCGGCTAAATATTATTTGTCTACGAGCCCGAAAAATTAATACTGTCCAACACGATATCATATACATATTTTAATAACTCACTTTGCTGATTGCTTTGTAGATGGAAGGATGCCTATCTGAAACTACGACTAATCCAGGGTCGTTAGGTACAAATGCTGAAAGGTTTCTGAAAAACCACTCCCAAGACATGTCGTTCTCGCTATCGACAATAGCAAACGCCAAAGGAAAGATTTGGTAATTACCATCCTGTGCCGAAGCTGTGAGCAAACAGCCGGCATATTTGCCTTTTAAATGTGTCCCATCAACGACCACGACCTTCCTCATAGCTGCGTATCCCTCAATCGAAGCCCCCAACGCAAGGAACATATATTTGAATCGCTGTCCTCCTTGCTCCGTTTGCTCAGTATGCAGATTTGCTAAGGATCCGGGGTTAGCTAGAACCAGATTATTAAGATAGGATGGAAGTTTTAGGTAAGAGGCGTTGCAGGTTTCATGTCCATTATCCACCGCCATCTCACGTGATTTCCACGCTTTCCAGTAGGAGATGGAGACGCCATGATCCCCCCGCATGATCATGCGAATCTCTCTTGGCTTAGGACCCATAGCGTTACCAGCAAATTTCGTTTTCATCAGCTCACCAATCACAGCCGATGTTGCTGTCCTCTGGTATCCACCACGCTCTCCAATTGTACAAGTATGGTTGTTTACAACTGTTCTGACTTCAAACACCTCAGAATCCCTTAACCTTATGGCATACACACGCCAATGACAAAAGGGGCTAATGCACTGCAAGATCATTGTGCTTGGATCTGACTTCACGCTTCTGAAGCAAAACTTCTTTGAAATTGCCACCATTGCAATATACTGCTTGAAAGCCTCTCGGTTCCTGAACATCATTCCAACTTCAACTTCAACTCCATTATCCTGCATTTCACCTGCTAAAGAGGTTATATTTTGTACATTAGCCCGTTATATATAGTTAAAGAAAGAAACATTTTCAAGCTATCAGTGGAATTTACATCTCAAGAATCAATTAAACAGGTAACAATTTCAGAAGCAATAATCGTCCAAATCAAAGTCTCACATACAAAAAATACTTCTAACTCTTAGATGAAAGTAGCACTTTTTAAACAAACTGAGAATTTTTAAACATAAGTAGCATCCTTCATTTCATTCATTAAGCTTCTTAGACAGAATTACAACAGAGTTCAAAAGTCAAACAAACAAACTTCCCCCCTTTTGACGGTCCTCATATGCCGTCATTAAGCCGACCATTACAAACGTCCCCACAATGGACATCCAAAAAACATACCAGACGGTTAAGCATAAGTTTAACTTGCCAAAATGTAACAAGAAAAAGTTAAACTTCCTGTTAACCGTTCTTTCTTAAGACATTACCCAACCCGAAAACATATTAAACATAGCTATAAACACACAGATCCTTGTTTTTTTGATGATATCAGTACGCACCCTCTGTGCCACTCTCCTCAGAAGAAGTGTCGAGCACATTGACAACAGACTTTCCTTTGGTGATTCCTCCTTGACCATTCCCGCAAGCTAGTGTTAGACTGAGACCGCTTGACTGACCAGCGTTGCTATTCTCATTTGTTTCCTTCATCTTCTCGGTATCAACATTTGCTCCCCCTCCGGGGATCGGCTCACCTTTGAAATGAATACAGTTTCATTAGTGTTCGTTCAAAAATGTTAAAAAACAGAGGAGGGCGTCAAACTAACAATACCTTCCCTTGTGTCCATTGGGAACCCGGTCATTAACTGAGAGCAGACAACATTTGAAGAACCACCTGAAGATTCGGTTCCTTCTTGGAATAAAGCAGCTCTTGTGTTGTCATCTTCCATTGTTTCAAATATCCCACCTCCTGAAATTACCCCTTCACGATAACCCATGTTCTGACCAGGACCACTTCCGACAACAAACACATTTTCACAGCAGTTACATGTTTCATCCATTGCACCGTTGACCCAGTCCTCCATTGAGACAAGATTCCCATCCCTCTGGGCGTTGAAAAACTCAGGATACTCCAGCAAATCGAGACCGACATCCCAAAATACAGATGGTGCGGTTAATGCATTTATTGCAGGCAGAGTCTGTTGCTGGAAAGGAATGACCACACCTGCGTTTGAAATAAAAAACATAAAAAATTTGTTACAAGTGTTCTTTAGCCGGCTATATTAATCCGTCTAATGAATAATCATTTTGTTACTCGGATAACAATATATTTATATATCATAAGGAGTAAATTAACCGGCTAACATGATAGCACTTACCATCAGCGGCAGAAATTGGTCCTTCTGCATGAACCCTAGCAGGAACCTCGATAACCCTATCATCTTCTTCATCTAGTTGAATGATCTCCATTCCCGTGTGAGCAGCAGTTTGTCCTTGAGTTCTCTGGACCCTGTCAGCATACCCCATCTCCATGGCAACTCGGTGGAGGAGAGCCATTTCTCTTTCCCCAAAGATTTGGCTCATTACCTCTTCACTTGTAACAAGCCTCTCTCCAAAGACCAAACCTGTGGAGAAGTTATGAAATATGTTAGTTAACTGGACATTTACAAGAGTTGTCGGAAACGATTAGCAAAAAAAATGTGTAATAAAGGAGTTACCTTCATATCTTGCCTTTGCCCTTTCATCTTGATTCTCACCAACCACATAGGTTGTCGATCCGATAGTGAAGTCCGAGCGGCTTAGAAACTGATACTCAGCAACGTTTTTTGGACCGAGTGTTAGTATGAGGGTTACATCACTGGTTGGTGGCCTCCGGTTCATCACACCGACTAGGTCAGTGGTGTTGGTTATTGTAAGCGGGGGTATCTGACCGCTGGGGAACATCATCCAGTCGGGCAGCCCGTACGTTATCACCAAAGGGCTGAACTCTCCCAGAACATAATGTTCCCTGACCGCTGCCTCAACCCTCTCGTAAGTCTCAGGGGAGTCCATGAACATGGTGAACCCGTAATCAGCAGGGGTGGGGACGAAATGCCAGTGAAGCCTCTCATTCCTCTTCCAGACTCCTCGCCACAGACGAAAAACGCGACCCATTTTCTGGCATTCACATTGAAGAACATATTAGTTAAAGAGAAGACGAAAACGGTAAATATAATTGAAAAATATTAACAATACTTATGATATAGATAAAACGAAGAAGTTAATCGGTTATGATCCTTCACCTTAAAGAAAAGCTTCTTCAACCTTTAGATCTTTTTTCCTTATACCTCCACTTTGATCGACTGTATGTTATTGAAACAATAAAACCGGGCAACTGAGTTATATAGACGCTCCTTGGATGAAGAACTCTATAATATATCGATGATACAAACTTCTGTATGTATAGGACGGAAATCTTTAGTTAGATTTTGTAGGATATGCGTCAGAGATTTGGTAGAGAGAAGATTAGGCGTGCTAACACTGTACAAAAACCATTTTCCAACGTGATCTAATAGAATCCAAAACCAATCTTTACAGTGTACTGCCGAATCGTTTTTGTCAGAGCTAAGCCCTACGTCACCCTATTCTCTGGAAGACGAGTCGACGAGGCAGCGGGGTACTATGGTCTTCTCGCTTGAGGTCGATGTTGACAACTTGGGCCAACTCCAGTCTCTTTCCTATTTAACCAATTTAGCATAACTTCTTTGATTTTGGCCCAATTACCTCATATTTTTATTTTTAAAGAGCCAACTAAAAATAATCGTGCAGACCATAAGTTTTTTAGGTTTTTCTAAATCTCTTATCCAAAAACATCTCTAATGTATTCTATTTTTTTCTTAAAAGTTAAATATACAGCAAAGTCATTCCAATAGTGGTGTGCATTATATGTTGCACCAAATATAGATGAGTGAACAGTAATATACCAAAATCAGTGTTTTTAAAATCGGACCGACTCGATAATTAGATCGGATTTAACCATGAATCAGGTATATAATCGGGTTGGATCTAATAATTGATTCGACAATAGACCAATCAATTAGCCGGAGTAGATCTCAAAATTATTAGACCGACAAAAACTATTAAAACTATAAAAATCTATATATTATCCATATTTTTTTTTGTAACACTAATTACCCATATAAATATAAAACAAATTGTAATATAATAAAGATATTTACTCTTCATACCTAATAGTTAGTTACTATAAACACAGAATGTGAGATAAAATATTATTATCATATACATATTTTATTACACTATATAAAAATACATATGTTACATATCAAAGAAACGGGTTAAATAAACATATTACCCATATAACATGAATCCAAATCAATCGAAATTCTCAAAATTGTAATCTACCTAATAAAATAACTAAAATAAATTACATATACAAAATTATATATAAAATTTCATATAAGCTTAAAATATATAGATTTTGTATAGAAATTGTCATCTTCATTAAACAGAAAATATTTTAACCAAAATTTAATTCTATATTTTAAAAGCGCGGATCAAAATATAATTGTTTCTTAAGATCAAAGCATATTACTACTGATAAGTTACCAGTTCCGAAGTACATTTTACCATCTAAGCAGAGTCTTTGGTGGTCTACAGGAGGAGATAGAGGATTATGCAATCAACTTTTCTCCAAGACATGTTTTCATTGAGGAAGAGTACTTCAATGTCCATGAGTGGTGCTCGTGAAACCACGCAGAAGACCTTGAACGCTTGACTTAATATGTATATATGAAAACGAAGTAGAGAAAATAATTAAAGTTGATTGATTTAAAATCAAAATTTATTTTATATAATATTAAACATAAGAATTAGACATTTGGGTATTTTTATAATGTGTAAATTAGATTGTACAAATATAAAGGAAAAACCAATTGGTTTTTCAAATTATTCACAAAAGAAAGACATTGGTTTTTCAAATTATTTACAAAAGAAAGACACTGATTTTTCTTTTTTTTTTAATGAATTTTGACCACATTAAATACAACTAATCAGATTCAAGTGGTGTTACGACCAATCAAAACTAAAATACAAATAATTTGGTCGAACAGGTTTATTTAAGAGATTTTCAGGTTGGATCGAGTGGTTTATTTAAATTATGTTTTAAAATTAATAATTTATGTACATAGACCATTTGTGCTAAGACTTTGAATGATTTTTAACATTGAATCCTAATATATATTGTATTATTTTCAGATGTAACAAATACACAACAAGATCTGGATATTAGGTAGCCACAAATCTTAAAAGAGAATGAGGAGGAACTAGTTATAGACGGAATATGATGTGATAATTACAGTTCAAGATGTGGAGATCCAGAAGAATCTTTTACTCATGCGATATTTGAATGTCCACCGACCTTACAAGCATGGGCATTATCATCTACGCCGTCTAATCTTTAGACATTTCCTATTTCGAGTATCTATGTCAACATGGACTACTTATTTTGGAGGAAGAACAGTATCATGGAACCAGAAAATGATAGGATCTGTATCCTTGGATAATCAGGTACATTTGAAAAGTTCGAAATGACAAACTATTTAGAGGCATAGATAGAGATCATTTGGAATTAGTCAGATATGTAGAAGAGTGAATGTCCAAGCTTGGCATAACGCAAATATAACTATACTATCTCCTCTACAGGCTCAATCGGACCAAGAAACACAAGCCTTAAGCTTCGGGAGAAATTTGCATGGTTGATAGTTCATGGACCTCCATAGCACAATTTAACGGAACTGGATGGGTATGGAAAGATAGCTTGGAGAAGATACAGCTTATGGGAACATGAAATATGCAGAGACGTGAATCAGGCAGTACATTTAGAGTTGGAAACACTAAAATAGGACTATGGAATCGATGTTACAACATTCTAACTGTCAGAAACTTGGTACAGACTGCAAGGATATATTAGCAACGGTGTCGGAACCTTAAGCATGGTCAAAACTCTCTACTGAGCTGGAAACAACTTCAAACACTCAAGATGCTGCTTTCCGGAATTCAAGATCTGCTACATCTCAAGGGCACAAAATAGGATCACAGGATTCATTACCTAGGACTAGCTCGTAATTTCTATAGATCTATTTGCTACTTTGATTGTTCTATTTCGGTTTAGTTACCTAGACCACCTCAAGTATGGTATGAGTAATAGAATAAGTCTTTTGATGTCAAAAAAATAATAATTCCACGATGTTAAACCTATTGCATTTATTTGTATTTTTGTTTAATTATTAGATTCAATTATTGTATAAAACTTTTAGTTTGAAGAAACATTAAAATAAGTATAATGAAATACATTAACCTTTATTTAAGTTTTGTAAATATATATTTTATGATAATTAAAATATAAGTACAAAACACTTTAAAAACACTCAAGAATTAATATTACCGATTACAAATTACAATATTTAAATCCACTTTAAAACGTAAAAACCAAAATTAAAAAATAATACAAAAATAGAAAATAGTACAATTATACCAGTGTAATTCTAAATGTGTTATAAACAAACATAATTCTATTCATATATTTAAAAGTTTCAAATATTGTTCTCTTCTATATAGAACTATAAAATGAAAACAGTTTTGTGTTTTAAAAGCGTAAATTAAAATCGAGTTACATATTAAAATACATACACTATTTAATTAATTATAAATTTTGATAAATGTTTTATTTTTATTATAGTATATTATAAAAATAAAGAAATTAAAATTTAATTGACAGGAATTAAAAAAAAAATAATAACCATAAAAGAAAGGAATGATATCTTCATTATATTATATGGTCAAACTTTCCAAAGAATTATGAACTTACAACTGGGAAGCTCTTCCCACGTGTCTCTAGATGATCCGACACATTTGCTGAAGACATATCCCCTAATTGGCCCCACCACCCTCTTGAGTCGATCCTCCTTACTTCTTCACCAAGTCTTCAACTTTCCAAATAATATCTCTCTATAAACTTCACATTCTTCTCCTCTCATGTGGTAATAATAACCAAACTGTGCTTCTGGGATTTTCAGAAGCATGAAGAGTTTCTTACCGTTGACCAGTAAGCAAACCGCTTGCCCAGCTCTTGTCCTGTTTCTACTACTAGCCATGTCGGAGCTAGCGTCATGTCAATCCGGACAAGAGGACCCAGATAAGCCGCACGATTACATTCGAAGTCTCACCGTGCATATGGTAATTACGATTGCAATCCTCATTCCCTTCGTGTTCCTCGCCCTCTACATCCGCCACTGCAGGGAGACAGACGGCAGCGTTAACCATTTTTGTAGGAGCGACTAACGCGACGGTTGCGCGTGGTCTCGAACCGTCGATGATCCAGACG
Organism: Raphanus raphanistrum subsp. raphanistrum; assembly: GCA_019706035.1. NCBI lineage: Eukaryota > Viridiplantae > Streptophyta > Magnoliopsida > Brassicales > Brassicaceae > Raphanus > Raphanus raphanistrum. The sequence goes on from CM033983.1 coordinate 21,321,498, forward strand.
TTCCCGACTTTCATCTACTCGGAAGTGAAGACACAGAGGATCGGGAACGGTGCGTTGGAGTGTGCCATCTGTCTCAACGAGTTTCACGGACGATGAAACGCTGCGTTTGCTACCAAAATGCGATCACGTGTTCCACCCTCACTGCATCGGCGAATGGCTCCAAAGTCACGTGACTTGTCCCGTTTGCCGCACGAATCTCGCTTACCAGCAGCAGGACGGCTGAACCTGTCGAACCGGAAGTAACAACCGAAACGGATATCGAGTCGCAGCAAACCGTGATTCCTGAACTGGCGGTGGAGAGTGTTGCACGTGTCAGATTACCGAGGTCGCACACGACGGGACATTCGATGACATTACCTGGAGAATGTACCGAGCGGTTTACGCTAAGGTTACCGGGTGATTTAATAAAGAAGATAATGGAGAGTGGGAAAACGAACCGGTCGAAAAGTCTTTCGGCTCTACCGAGGAGTACTGGTAAACCGGTTTCGGTTGACCGATCAATAGATCGATGGGACCGGTGGTTATTCCTCAGATCACCGCCGTTTATGTGGCGGAGATGGGAGCGAGGAATTGGTGGTAGCATTTAAGCAAATGCAGTAACATGTCCTATCGGGTGGAGTTTTCTTTGAAAAGCGTCGTTTTGGGGGAGGAGTACGCTGGTTCCTTCGCCGAGAACTGAAGTTAACAAGGACGGTGAAGGAACATCATGGGTTCAAGTTCAACGTACGGAGCCGGTTGGTTTAAGTTAGGTTGCCGGTTTAGTTGGCTAAAACTCAGGTGTCAAAAGATAGAATAGAATTGATAGAATAAAAAATGAATGAAATGTAGAAAAACATAATAAATCCATCTTTGTTTTTCAACAAGGTTGTAGAAAAATACCTCTTCTTTAGATTTTGTGTGTTTTATGGACCGGGATTGATATAATGATTATTTCATTCAATTAAAAGGTAAAAGAAATTGTAGTATACATAATGAATGTCATCTGAAATAATTTTATTATACAGAATAACAATACAGCTTCTACCAAAATTATGTTTTTTCACGTACGTTTTCCAAAAAAAAAAAATGTTGTGCATTGTTCACACACTACGCAATTCTCTAGTTTTCTTTATATTTTCTTGTAAGATATTAAAAGTCAATCCCATGGACAACGAATATGTGTATAATTTAGCTCCTTATATAATCTATGAATTCAAAAAGAAACTACAGTCGCCCTAATTCTCTCTCAGACACGCACCCCGAGGTGCGCCGCTCCGGATGAAGCTTTTCAACCCTAGATCCGCCGTTCTCCCAGCCTCCTCTTGAAGCAGCTCCTCTCCTATGGCTATGGTGGTGATTGTGTCTCTTTCATCGTCACTCCATCCGCCATCTCCTCCTTTGCGTTTTCGTCCTCCTCCAGATCCGCCGCCGCCGTCTCTGCCTTTTCCGATGTCGTTCGAAACCTTCACTCAGCCGCCAGTTTCGTCGGTTCTAGTGCCGTGGGAAGCTCTCTCTCAGTCGAAACCACAAGATCCGCCGCCGTGTTCGTCTCTCCGGGTAACGTTCGAAGCTCTCTCCCCACCGGAACCACCGGATCCTCCCGACGCTTCATTCCGTCTCGGTGTTCATCTGTACTTTGGCACACCACGTACTCTCTCCCAAGCTTTCTCTAAAATTCGGAATCTGGAAACTCAATTCCCAAATCTGGCCAGCAGTGGTGGTGTTGTCTCCTTTGTGTTCTTTGAAGCCACAAGATGTGGTGTTGTCTTGTTGGCCGACGTGGTGTTTGGAGTCGTCACTGTTCTTCTCCCATTCATACCATCTCCTCTAGATCTTACCCATATCTCAACTCTGAAGCTTCCATCCTGGCGGGCGAAAAGGAATGTTGTTAATGGTGGTCTCTTGGTGTCTGCTAGCGACAACTCTCACGTCTACGAGCTCCATTCTCATGTGGTATATATGGATATATTGGAGTGTGATGACAATTCCTTTGTCTATGGGTTCCATTCTCCTGTGATATACAGGTCTCTGTTTGGGTGTGTCGACTGGCCTTCAATCAATCCTTGTTTCGACCTCCCTACTACTACTCCTTGTAAGGATCCTTCATGCTCATCTTAGCTTTTTATCCACTTATTCTGCTACTGTAGAATGGCTTAGACAGCTATCTGTATGGGTGGTGTTGGAATTGAGGTTCATGATTTTATTTGGTGATATACCAATAGACTTAGTCTCATTTGGTTCTATATTTGCGACCTCTAGTAGCATTTATATCGCCTTGGCGCGATTGTCTGCAGTATGCAGTTCTCTTACGGGCTTCATTCCGGATGTTGGTGTTGTGTTTGTGTATCTCTATTCTTTGTGGCAGGTAGAAGAGAAACTCATCGTCACCTTTATCCCGATGAATATGGACATGGCGGGTTATGATCTCGCGCTTGTCCCTCGTTTGAACCAGTCTCCTTTCCTAATATTTCCTCCTATATGGAGTGAATTGGATGAACAAGCTTCGTTGGTACTGCAAGGATCTTCCTCCCTTCGAATGCTCTCTGCGTATGGTGCAGTGTGTGTGGTCCTACGGGTTATACTAGATGCGGTCTTCGACGAACTTTATGACGTTGTGATACGATTTCATATGGTTTCTTCTTGTGATTTGTATCGCCATTATATCCTTTATCTTGTTGTTTTTGTTTGTTTGGCTGGCAATAGCCTCTTTGTATCCTCCTTTGTTGGAGTGTAAACTTATTTAAGAGTAATGCAAGTTTGGTTTGATCAAAAAAAAAAATATAATCTATGAATTCTTCATCGAGGTTTTATCCTGTAATTCTAGTATCAATAAAATGTTCCACAAGATTTAACATGTTCACTACTCATCAGTAATCACACATAACCGACAAATCAAGTTCTGAACCGATGCTCTAGTAAACCGGAATACCGGTTATATCACATCAGTGTTATCAGTGAATGAAAAAAAAAAAATTTAATTAGCAAAAGAGGCCAAAACAGAAACGTTCCTTCCTCTTCTCCTTCTTTCTTCTTCCTTCAGTGGAGAACGTAAAAAAAAAAACACTAGGCGGGTGATTATAAGAGAGGATGCATTCTTTTGGGTACAGAGCGAATGCTCTGCTCACGTTCTCTGTCACGATACTTGCCTTCATGTGCGCGATCGCGTCCTTTTCTGATAATTTCAGTAACCAAACTCCCTCTGCTCAAATCCAGGTATGCGTTTGTCTTCAATTGCAGAGATCTCTTTTGTGTATCGTGGACCTAAACATACATGCTTTAATTTGTGACAGGGTTAAGTTGTTTAGATCCTTAGTTTTTTGTATTGATTCTGGTCTTGTCTTGTCTTGAGGTGGAAAAAGTCTGAGCCTTTTAATGGTTGTGCAGATATTGAACATCAATTGGTTTCAGAAGCAACCTCATGGTAATGATGAGGTAATCTAATCTCTCATGGTCTTACCAGTTTTTTTCTTTCCTTCATCAGATGAAAGTTTGGCTTTTTGATGGTTTGAGTAAGAATCCATCATGGTTATGACTTTGTACTTTTGGTATTAAACTTAGTATTCATTGTTTGAATGCGACTGTTTCTTTGAACATTGTAATAGAACATAATAATATTTTTACAATAGCCTAGCTCTCATATTGAACTCAAAGTGTCCAAGTTGTTGAATATAAACCAGGAATGTGATATTAGTTTATAAGTAGATGCTATGTTATTTTCCAGCATATATGCACAGACCATTAGTTTTGTCTTCGTATCGGTTACATAAATTCAGCATGTAACGTGTTTTCAGGTCAGCTTGACACTGAACATAACAGCGGACTTGCAGTCACTCTTTACTTGGAACACAAAGCAGGTATATTGTAGCACACACCAATGCTAATCTGACATCCTCCTAATCTTATAATGTCTTATCGGGTACTTCTTTTTGTATGGGTCGGATAAAATAATTTGCAGGTATTCGCTTTTGTTACAGCAGAGTATAAAACCTCCAAGAATTCTCTTAATCAGGTATAAATCTACTCTGTATAGCCTACTGCTCTCGTTGTGGATAAGAACAAGCTCAGAGTTATGTGTGTTTTAGTAGTGTTGCTGCCTTCTTCATGCCTGTGATGTTAGCTCAGGACCGTTTTGTTGATATACCATGAACATTTGACATTTTTTTTCTTTCCCACAGGTTTCTCTATGGGATGCCATAATACCCGAGAAAGAGCATGCAAAGTTCTGGATTCAAATCTCAAATAAGTACCCTTTCATCGATCAGGTACTTGAAAGCAAAGCACTTTCTCTTAAAAGCATTCGTTCGTCCCCCTTTTGTCAAGAGCGTATCTGACTGTGGATCTTTTTTAAGGGACACAACCTCCGAGGGAAAGACTTCAACTTGACACTGCACTGGCATGTCATGCCCAAGACCGGGAAGATGTTAGCTGACAAAATAGTCATGTCTGGTTATCGTTTACCCGATGCATACAGATGATTATTATGAAAAGCCTCATGCATCATCTAGGAAAGAAAAAGAGTTAATGTTTCAGGTGTCTGATCTGCATAGATAAGGTTATTTATACATAATTTAGATTTATTTTTATATTAAAGATAATAAGAAGATAATTATCATGTTGGCTACATGTGATTTTGTTTTACTAAAAATAAATAAATAACAAGATAGAAAAGGAAAGTGTGTTGATATTTTCCTTTTCATGTGAGCCTTTACTGCGTATATAAGAGAGAGAGAGCCTATGTATCTCTTTATCATCAATGGCTAGGAAGACAAAACTTAGGAGGATAGAATCAGTATCAGTACCCCACCATGTGGTAGAGCTTATCATGGAGAGACTTCCGGTGAAGTCTCTGCTGAGTTTTAAAGCTGTGTCGAAGCAATGGAAATCAACGATCGAATCCCAGTTCTTCCAAGAAAGACAGTTGAAACATAGTCAGCAGTCTGGAGATCAAGATGTTCTCATGGTGTCTTCAACTTCTCTAAGAAGACTTGTGTTTGGTTCACTATCATCATCATCATCATCATTGGTCAAGATCCCTTGGGGAAACGAAGACTACTTAGTTTGTCAGAGCAGCGTGGACGGCCTCCTTTGTCTGTACGATACTGACCAACCTGGTTTTGTGGTGAACCCCACAACAGGATGGTACCGGCCACTTCCTCTCTCGAGATTACAACAACTCATAATCGGCTTAGGAGACGGTTACTACAAGCTTGAACACGCAAACTTCGATCCTGGGTTCGGTAAAGACGAGTTCACAGGAACATACAAGCCCGTTTGGCTCTACAACTCTTTCGAAATAGGTCTTGAAAACGCTACCACGTGTGAGGTTTTCGACTTTCAGACCAACTCTTGGAGGTATGTCACACCCTCAGCTCCTTGTCGGATTCTCGGAGGTTTCCCCACTCCTGTGTTTGTAGATGGGTCGCTTCATTGGTTCACAGAGTGTGAAGAAACCAAGGTGTTGTCCTTCGATCTTCGCACTGAAACTTTTAAAGTGTATCCCAGAAGAAGTTGTTTGACCAAGTTATATGGTCGTTCAATTCATTCAACAAGACATGGGACAAGCTCTGGTCCATAGATATTAATCGAACTCGGCTTTCCTTTGGTTTCCCAACATTATGCGCTCTCTCACCACTAGCAATTTTTGTGGAGAAGGAGAAGAAGAAGAAGAAGTTGTTGTTTTATGATCGTGGTCACAATCATACGCTGGTGATACATGACCCTGAAACCCAATCACATGATGTTGCTTTTTCTGATGAATCCATTGGATATCCTGTTTGTTATTTTCCAAGTTTAATCTCTATTTGATCATTGTTAATTGTTAATATCAATCAAGGTTATTGTGTTACTTGTTTCATAGTATTTGATTTTTTTTTCTTTTCGCAGTAGTATTCATTGGAATATAACACAATTTAAATAATCTCTTGATAGATCTCCTATGGAACAAGTACTGGGTTGAACACTACAGCTCAACCATTGTTTTGAAGTGTGTGCTTTGTCATTCGTTTTGCTCAATGGTAACATAACTGAATGCATTCATCACATCTAAGGGCAGTAAAAGCTTTAGACCTTTAGCATGAAAACAACAAGATCCTCGGAGGTTGAATATTATTAGAATCAAACACACTTAGTCACTTACACTTGTTTAGACTCTTCTACGAGATCTCCTCTTACTAAGAAGAACCGAAGAAGAACAACAAGACCTGACTTGAGAAGCTAACTTAACAAAACTCTCTTTCTTGAATCCAAAAACCACACTCAAACAGAGAAACACAAAGACCAAAGATGCAGCTTCTCTCTTCAGCTCTTTCACAAAACTGATACCAACCACGCAAGCTCCTAAAACCTTCAGAATCTCATCACTCTTTATCACCTTCCCAGAGACTTTGCAGTAACCACAAATCCACAGCATTACACAAACGAGAATCAAAATTGGTACTCTGTTCCGTTTCCTTCTCCACCCATCAAATCTCCCCCATCCTCTCCCTCCACCACCACCACCACCACCTCCTCCTCCTCCTCCATCAACGCCCCCGCCTAAATCAGCAATGATGAGATCCAACGGCTGCGGTAGAATCCCAAGTTTAGTAGACAGTAAAGACAGAGACTTGAACAGAAACCTCGCGCTTAGTCCCTGCCCGGCTCTTTTCTTCCTCCTCCTTGCACAAAGAACCAAACTTTGGAACTGGGTTCGGTGTTGAATCGAAGGGAGCGACACAGAGAGTGGAGATATTGATGAAAGTCTCGGACTTTGTGGATGCATCAAATGAAACCCATTGAAATGCGAGGATAGACGAAGAGTCATCAACGCAATTTCTGTCTTCTTGTATTGTGTGTGTTAGAGAGAGTTAACAAGTTTCTCCGAACCTGTTCTTTACGCACGTTTGAAACAACAAAACCAAACCGAACCGAAAACTTAAATTTAAGACATAAAAATTCGAACTAAAAAACTGAAATCAGAATTACTCGTGCGTGGCTGGCTTCGTCAGACATTTTTTTTCCTCGGCAATTAGGCCCACGCTCTCTTTCTCTGTCTATTGAATCTCTGCTATTTGTTTGTTGCTGAACTGTTATTGTGTGAGCTAAGAAAATGAAGTGACAAACTAGCAGCTTAGTTTCGGTTCGGTCCGAGCAGCTTTGATGTGACTTACATTTTACCATTTTTTCTCTTCAATCAGGTTCCTTTTTTCTGGTTGTTAATGCTCCTTAAGATCACCAAAACTATGATTATGGATTGAAGTTACAATGAGTCAAATTAGAGATTGATTGGGAGAAGATCTAAGCTTTTATCTAATTCACTAGAGAGTAACCAACCCCCTGAATCTGCAGGATATTCTTCAGATGTTCAAATTTGATTTGGTTCTTGACTTCAGAAGTTCACTTAGTAAAAGTAATCTCAAAGGGATGGAGGTTCATTCAGTCTCGGTGCTTGCTGGATTTGAGTTTAGCATTGTGTTTCTTTAAGATTCCAGAGGCATATCTATAGGCATGACTTGACCCTAGTAACAGATTAGATTCAGAAATGATATTGATGCTTGTTCCCAATATAGAAGCAGCTCTGGATGCATTTACATTTCCTTTTTTTTTCTGTCAGCTGAGAACAATGATCGGCTTACACTTCAGCTCAAGGACTCTTGCTTGGAGTTTTCATGGTCATTAGCAAGACTCAAAGAAGCATTTCATTGTGATGCAAGCCTTCGTCCCCTTCTACGCCTACTTCTTGTTCAGAGGAGACACTCAAATCAATTGATGTTCTGGTCCAAGAGCAAAATACTCCAGAGGCAAAGATCTGGTTCTCCTCTGAGATGTCCACCTTTCTTTGATTATACACCAGCATCCTAGAGTAATGAAAAAAAAACTCAAAACAATTTTGAGCTCAAAGGAATTTACCAAACCTTATTTTTTTCAGATATATTTTTGTTGTCTTTTTTTTTAAAGATAATTATGCATATATACTTGTATTAAACAAGTATTATAATGGAATTATAATCAAGTACTGTAACTAGAGTTTGAGTGTTATTGGATATAGAATTTTAATGGAATTAGAATTAAATATTGTAATAAAAGTTTGAGTGTATTTCAATGGAGTTTAATGATTCAACTACAATGCATTTGGAATTAGTTGTAATTCATTTTATAACTACTATGAATTTTTTTTTGTTTCCAGAAACCACTGTTTAAAAAAAAATCTACTTTTTAAGCAGTTATCTATTCATAATTATTTGTTTGAGATCAGAAAAAATAGCAATCTAGATTAAACCTAAAAGTTATTAAAAGAAGAAGATCAAACGCAAACAACAAAAATATATTTTTTTTTAAGTCAAGAGACTCCCACTTCAATCAATCATATATTTGTTACCATTGTATGATAAATTTTAGAACATAAAGTATATTTGAAGAAATCCAAATAAGAAATGCAAGATTTTGTTAAATCTAATTTTCTTATAAAAGTACATATCGAATTTTATTAAAACTAAATTTCAACAAAAGCAAATAAATTTTTTATTACAAGTGATTTTAATTACTTTCATATTCTATTTAGCAAATACTCAGTTCGAGTGAATTTTGTTTTCATTGCATTCAATAATACTCTTTTAAATGAATCATATAAATAAATAAAAAAGTTAAAAGTGGTATATGATGTAGTAGTTGATATAAACAAGAGGCTGACAATCTGTTTAGTCTCAGAATGCACAAGCAATAAACATAATATAAAAAATTAAAGCTTCTTTATATTAAATTCAATAATAAATTGATTCTTACAAATCAATAGTTCACTATTATACTAACTAAAAAGAACGAAGGGGAACACTATATTCTTTAACATTCTTTAAAAAATTTACCATTCATCATTACTTCTTGTTTCCTAATTGGTAGATAATTATAAAACAAATTTATTCCTTATAAATTTTGATAAGAAATCATTATTCTCATCATTCCTTAAATTTTATTCTTACTCATTCTTTTCTCATTCATTCTCGTTGTTCCTATGATGGTTACCAGTCACACCAAAGGTGAACTTCTTCTTCTGACTTTTTACCTTTTATAATTCACTTTCTGCTAGTCATCAGTGATCGCAGCGTTGCTTCTTTGTGTATTAAAAAAAATTAATGACATGATACTTGTTTGGTCCAGATTTGAATCACTAGCTCTAACGAGAATGATTACTGGAAAATGATGGAGAACTCTGAATTTTTTTACCAAGCGGTAATTTTGATATATTCAAAGTTAAAAAAATACTCTACGAGTGTTCATTTGTTTTCTTAGTAAGCCAATTGTATCTTCTGCCAGTTAAATATTCAGTTCTTCATAGTTTATATATTAAGGTTATATCAACATCATCCATGATCGTTCTTCTCTCTTTTCCCTTTTCACGTCTAGTTTTCGTTGGAATTGATCCGTCTCTCGCAGCATTTTGCCTCCTTTTATTATACCAAAATCTGTTACAAATATGCAATCAACTCATGAATTTGTCAACTTCTTTTTGCAAAGGTTACTAAAATATAATACAACCCAAACTTCTCTTATACGTTCTTGTTTCTGAACAAAAACTCTTTATATGCAATGTGGCTGCAAATATATATATATATATATATATATATATATCAAAGCGGTTAACTCGTTCTTCTTTTCCATGATAATAGTCTCTTGGTTTTGTTTTTCTATGTTTTCAAGATTTTTCTGAAACGATTTCTGCTTCTTGATCTTGACACTACAAGAAAACGTGGCCTTAACGACCAACATTAACGACCACAAAAGCGTAGTCGTAATTTTGGATCTACATTACGACCCATTTACGACCAAAGCAGAATTAGTCGTAAATTGGTAGTAAATTTGCAACTAATACATGTAGTCGTAAATTAGTTGTAATTTTACATCTAGTTTACGACTACGATCCTTGCGAGTCGTAAAATAGTTGTAAATTTACGACTTATTTACAACCAAATATTTACATCCAATTAACGACTGAATTACGAGGACTCGAGTAGCACTTTGGTAGTTAATTTATCATTACACGTAAAAACGTTGTAAGATCGTCACCTACCAAAATCGAAATTTCTCTATAAATATGACCTTCTCCCTCATTCTAAAGATGCACCAAAAAAACGAAAAGAGCAAAAAAAAAACGAAAAGAGTAAAAAAAATGTCTGGAAATATTTATGAGGTTCGGAGTTGGATGTATGCGCATAAAGATTCAAGCGGAAAAGTAACAGACGAATTTCTCAGCGGAGCAGAGATATTCATGTACCAGGCCGGACAGACGCCTCTGACAAAGGAAACGGGTAAAATGTTCTGTCCTTGTCGTAAATGCAACAATACGAAGTTTGCTGCTAGTGATACCGTTTGGAAACATATAGTAAATAGAGGATTTACTCCACACTACTATATTTGGTTTAACCACGGAGAAGGTGATAGTAGGAATGAAGCTAGTAGTAGTAATCAGGTTGAAAATGTTCGTAATAGAGTTGAACCACATTTGCCTTCTGAAAGTGTCATTCAAGAAGATCATATGGTAGATCATGATAGAATGCATGATATGGTTACCGATGCATTTCGTGAAACTACATCAGTAATAGAGGAGGTCGAAAGTGTAGAGGGGCCTAACTTGGATGCAAAAAGATTTTATGAAATGCTAGCAGCAGCTAATGAGCCAATTTATGAAGGTTGTAGAGAAGGTCTTTCTAAATTATCATTGGCAGCTAGGATGATGAATATCAAAACTGATCATAACTTACCTGAAGTTTGTATGGATGCATGGGCTGAGTTGTTTAAAGAGTATTTGCCTGAAGAGAATTTGTGTGCTGAATCTTATTATGAGATTCAGAAACTTGTTCATAGTCTTGGTTTACCTTCGGAGATGATTGATGTTTGTATAGACAACTGTATGATATACTGGGGAAAAGACGCAGAATTGTTAGAGTGTAAATTTTGCAAGAAGCCACGATATAAACCGCAAGGACGTGGACGGAATAGGGTGCCGTACCAGCGGATGTGGTACTTACCTATTAAGGATAGACTGAAGAGATTATATCAATCTGCGAAGACGGCAGCATCGATGAGATGGCATGCAGAACATGATCAGAAAGAAGGAGAGATCAATCATCCCTCTGATGCAAAAGCTTGGAAGCACTTGAATTCGGTGTACCCTGATTTTGCAAGCAACCCCCGCAACGTTTATCTTGGGCTCTGCACAGATGGCTTTAGTCCATTTGGAATGTCTGGAAGACAATACTCGCTTTGGCCAGTCTTCTTGACGCCATACAACCTTCCACCAGAGATGTGTATGGAAAAAGAATTGCTTTTCATGAGTATATTGATACCTGGACCAAAACATCCTAAGAGGTCCCTTGATGTTTTTCTACAACCTTTGATAGAAGAATTGAAGGAATTGTGGTCAACAGGCGTGCAAACATATGATTGTTCGACGAAAACAAACTTTACAATGCGAGCAGTTCTATTGTGGACTATTAGTGACTTTCCTGCATATGGGATGTTGTCGGGTTGGACGACGCATGGAAGACTATCTTGTCCATATTGTATGGGAAGCACAGATGCATTTCAGTTGAAGAATGGTAGGAAGACGTCTTGGTTTGATTGCCATCGAAGATTTCTTCCCATTAACCATCCATACCGAAGGAACAAGAAATTGTTTCGGTCAAAAAGGGTTGTACGGGACACCGCTCCACCATATTTATCTGGAGAGGAAATCGAGAAGGATATTGATTACTATGGTGGATGCAGTACAGTCATCAAAGGCGGTAATTGGCATACTCCTGCAAATATGCCTGATGGTTACGGGACTCAGCATAATTGGCACAAGAAGAGTATATTTTGGGAACTTCCATATTGGAAAGATCTACTTCTGCGCCACAATCTTGACGTGATGCATATAGAGAAGAACTTCTTTGACAACATCATCAATACATTGTTGAATGTCCCCGGCAAGACAAAAGATAACAAGAACTCAAGGTTGGATTTGCCTGCATTATGTTCTCGGATTGAGCTGCATATTAGAAACGATGGGAGAATTCCAGTTCCCATTTTCAGATTGTCAGCAGAAGCAAAAGCAGCGTTGTTCAAGTGGGTGTCAACAGATGTGAAGTTTTCTGATGGATATGTTTCAAATCTATCAAGATGTGTTGATCATCAGGGACAGAAGTTTTCAGGGATGAAGAGTCATGACTGTCATGTTTTTATGCAACGACTTCTACCATTTGCATTTGCGGAGTTGCTTCCAAAGAATGTTCACGAAGCACTTGCAGGTAACAAATTATTAAAGTTATTAGTTCTTCTTTTTGGAAAAAAACTTATAATTGTAAATTTTTTGTAGGCATCGGAGCTTTTTTCAGAGATCTCAGTGCACGCACCTTAACTGTAGATGTCATCAGACAACTTGATGAGAATATCCGGATCTTGATGTGCAATTTGGAGAAAATTTTTCCTCCGTCCTTTTTTGACGTCATGGAACATCTGGTTATCCATCTTCCGTATGAGGCACTACTTCGTGGACCTGTTCATAATGGATGGATGTATCCTTACGAGCGAGCTATGAAATATTTGAAAGGGAAAGCAAAAAATCTGGCAAGGGTGGAAGGTTCAATAGTTGCTGGGAGTTTGAATGAGGAAACATCTCACTTTACGTCCTACTACTTTGGGTCACAAGTCCGGACACGGAAAAGGACTACGAGCAGATATGATGATGGTGGTGTTATACCGACATATTTTGGTGAAGATGTTCCAGACATTTTCTGTCAGATTGGACGGCTAGGTGGAAAACTCAAAGAAGTTTGGTGGTCGAGTTCAGAAGACGCTCATAGTGCTCACACATATATACTCCTTAACTGCGAGGAGATTGAGTTATTTGAAAGGTAATTAAAATTATTTTGCTTCTAAATTTTATCACACATATATACACTTTAATGATCATTTTGTTTTAAAACAGCGATTTTGTTGCCCAAGTCGAAGAGGCTATACCAGGAGTATCAAACAATGATCTCAACAAAAGGAAAGACCAACACTTTGTGAAATGGTTAAAAACGCAGGTATACATATCACACTATATATAATTAACAAAGTTATATATATATATATTCAGTGAAGTTGTATATATGTTCCAGGTTCAGTATGATGATCAATTTTATCCTCAGTGGTTTCACGAATTGATACAAGGTCCGGTCGGTAAGGTCACCACAGCACCAATGTATTTCACACGAGGATACACTTTTCACACTTACGAATATGGAAGTCGGCGAGCAACAATGAATTATGGAGTTTGTGTAAAAGGTGAAACAGATTTCTATGGAATCATACAAGAGATCATCGAAGTGGAGTTTCCCGGCGTAATAAAGCTTAAATGCGTTCTTTTCAAATGTGACTGGTTTGACCCCACAGTCAACAGAGGTGTTCGGTATAGCAAGTTTGGTGTTGTTGATGTAAATGCTACACGGAGGTACAACAAATTTGAACCTTACATATTGGCTTCTCAAGCAGACCAAGTTTGTTTTGTTCCATACCCGAGGATCAGACAATCTGGAATATCTTGGTTAGCCGCTATGAAAGTTACACCTCGGGGCCGAGTATTGAGTACTGATGAACAACCGCCTTTACAAGAAGATGCCGTGAATGAAGTAGAAGTACCCGAACAAGCGGAAGATGTTATCTTACTCATTGATCCGCATAATCCGGGATATGAAGAACTTCCAGAAGATACAATGGACGAAGCTAACGAAGATGAATTTGAAGAAAATGATGAAGTGGATGATGTTTCTGATGACGAGTGATATATAATGTTTTATCATGTTCGAACATTTGTGTTTTACTATAATTAAACTATTGGTATTGCATTTCAAAATAATATATAACTTATCATAATGTTTGTGTTCAATTATAGAAATTTTGTTTCAAAAATAAAACATTGTATTTTGGGTATGAAAGTGTATAAAACTTATGATATTTGGGATATGAGGTTTGGGGTTTGGGGTTTGGGATTTCGAGTTTAGGGTATAATGCAATATTGGTCGTAAAGTGGTTGTGAATAAACAACCAATATACGACCAATGGCATCATTGGTCGTACATTCGTCGTTTATTAACCACTACTTTACGACCAATGATGCCATTGGTCGTATATTGGTTGTTTATTCACAACCACTTTACGACCAGTAGGAGGTTTGGGGTTTGGGGTTTGGGGTTTGGGGTTTCGAGTTTAGGGTATGCAATCGTGGTCGTAAATTAGTCATTAAACTACAACCAATTTACGACCAATAGTTGCATTAGTCGTAAATTGGTTGTTAATTAACAACTAATTTACGACTAATGCCACTCTTAGTCGTACATTGGTTGTTAATAAACGACTAATTTACGACTTTTTCTCTGTCGTGGTCCCTCATTGGTTGTAAATTTTATCAAAATTTCCTATATATACCCACAAGTTATATTCTCAAATCAGAAAAAAAAAAATATAGAAATCTTAAAAAAAAAAAAGAAAGAGATGAAAGATCTAGAATCATAAGTCGAAAAAGAATTCGTTTTTAATTTCGTCTTTTCTATTTCGACTTGGGATTCTAGTATCTTTCTTCTTTTTGTTTTATTAAAATTTAAAATGTAATAGATAAAAAATGTTTGAAGAGGTTTATCAAAATTTGATAAACCTCTTCAAATTTTTCGTATTGTCATTTTAGTCACAAATTGGTCGTAAAGGTTCTAGTCCCTCATTGGTCGTAAATTAACAACCACTTTACGACCACTAGTCTCTCATTGGTCGTAATTTAACAACCACTTTACGACCAACCTATTTTTAGTCGTAAATGGGTCGTACATGTACGACCAATGAACGACCATTCGTCTCTACTTGGTCGTACATGTACGACCCATTTACGACCAACACTTAAATCCTATATATAACCATCGCCTCGCCATTTGGTTGTACACTCACATCTCACTTCCCTCTCCCTTACAACCAATCGACTTCTCTCTAGGTAAATTTTTTTTTTTAGTTCTAGGTGGTTAGTTAGGTGATTAGATTAGGTTTGGAATTAGTTTAGGTTTGGAATTAGTTTAGGATGTAATTAGTTTATGTTGAAATTACATTATTTGTTTTAGATTATTTTTAATTAATTATTTGAATTGTTTATAACCATCTATTTTTTTTTTCAGATTGACGATATTGTTATGGCTAGCGGTAGAAAGAGACTTAGAAACCGTGGCGGAGGGACCTCCTACGGGAATACTTTTCTCGGTCAGACGTCGGATCCATCAGCTTCTACTTCCCACTCTTCAGACTATGTCCCCGAGAGCCAAAATCCCAGCGTGCCTTATGTGCGTCCGCAGGCGTACGACCCTGCTGCAGTCGTTCCTCCATACTATCCGCAGTATGATGCCTCGTACTTTCCGTATGAGGAGCCTGAGCGTGATCAGCAGCCGCAGCAGCAGTCTCAGGATCAGCAGCCGCAGCAACCTCCACAACCGTCTCAACAGCAGCCTCCACAGCCTGCTCCACAGCCTGCTCCACACCCAGCCCCACAGGCTGGTGCATACCAGATTCCAGAGCAGGTTCCTATAGCTCCCGGTCTTCATCCAGATTTGTTGGTGCCACCGAATGCACCATATGCAAGATATTCCGTGGAAGACATTCTCCAGATGCCGGGACGAGAAGGTTTACCAATCCTCGATCAAGATCTACGACCCGGCACGACCTGGTAATTAATTTTAAATTAATTAAATAAAATTTTAAATTTATATATAACAATTAATTATATATATTATTTCAAATTTTGTAGGTTTAGAGCGACCAATAAGGTGGGAAAGAGCGTTGGGAATCTCATCAGATCAAATTTCCGGCACGCGCATCCGAACTGGACTCTTACACCGGACCATGTTCGCATTACTTGGTTCAAGGTCTTCGCGGTTAGTTTTAAATTTAATTATTTTTATTTTAGATTTAAATAACAATAATTTGGTTAATTAATATATTTTTCATGATTTTTTTGTAGCAAAAATGGAATTGGTCTCTTGGGATCAATGAGACGGTCAAGGCAGAGTTCTACAAAAAGGCGGCGGCTCGCCTCAAGAACATTGTTGGCGACTGGAAGGAAAAGTGGACTCATTACGGGGATGACTCCAAACAAAGCTACCTCAGCGAGGACGTTTGGACTAACTTGAAGGCTTATTGGAATTTGCCTGAGTCAGTCCAAAGGTCTCTCACTTGCTCTGCGGCCCGGATGACCCGAGATGCTGAGGGTAATCTGCCAATACCTCATACTTCCGGACAGATTCCACACGCCCAAAGGGCCCTGGAAATTGTAAGTTTTTGATATTTCTTTTTTTTTATGACATATATGTTAATTAAGTACTATTTATTAGATGCTAATTTAATTCATTTTTTTAATATAGGCTGCCGCAGAAGGAGCACCACCGACTCTGGCCCGACTTTACAAGTTGACCCACCAGCATGCCGATGGAACTTACTCTCATCCTCGAGCAGAGAAGCTCTGCAACGATGTAGATGCTCGGATTCAAGAGGTCCAGACTCAGCTGACGCAAGAAAATCCGGATGGTGCACCGGTCGAGCTTTCTCCCATCGAACAAGACAAAATTTTTGAGCAGGTAAAATATTCGATATTCGATATTTTAAATTTTTTTTTACATATTTTATACATATGTACTAATTATTAATATCTATTTATAAATTGAAGGTCGCTCCGAAGAAAAGGGGACGTATACCAGGAATCGGGAGTGTGAACGATGTTCCGAGGGCGAGAGTTGAACACGCTGCTAGACGGGAAGCAGATTCCTCGTTCCGGAAGGATTTGGAAACTGCGAACCGAACCATAGCCGACCACAACGACAAATTTAAGGTTATGGCTAACATCTTCGATATGCTGTTAGGTTCAACCCCACACGTCGACCCGTCGGTTGCGTCAGCGTGGCAGAGCATGCGTTCGAGCTTTGCCGGTCCCGACCCTACTCCGGAACAGCAGGCAAATCTGGAACGGGAAGCGGATGAGAGGACTGCTGAAATCTTCGATGATATAAACCTTAATGTTTAGTTTTTTTCGGTTTTAATTATTTTGTATTTTGAATATTTTAATTTTATGAATGTTATATATTATGTTTTATGGAATTTATCAAATTCATATTTTTTTTAATTTTAAGAATTTTAATTATTTAATATTTTTATTTTATTTAAAGAATTTCGTAATTAATATTGGGCGTTGTAAATTGGTCTTAAAGTAACGACTAAGGTACATCTACACGAGATGCAAGGTAGTCGGTAATTTACGACCAATGTACATCATCGTCGATGTACTTTAGTCGTAAATTTATGACTCATTTACATCTAATATACGACTACATTTTCCGACGCATTTACGACCAATCATTTACATCTGTTTTACGACCAGGAAGCGTAGTCGTAAATGTACGACTGATTTACGACCAATCATCCTAGTCGTACATTTACGACTCATTTACGACCAATTCTTTTAGTCGTACATTTACGACCCATGTACGACCAATTGGTGATTACGACCAGTGATTAACGACCAATCGCAATTGGTCGTAACTTGGTCGTAAATCACCATTAACGACCAATTTACTACCAATTCTGTAGTCGTTCAAGGCATGTTTTCTTGTAGTGTGAATGTTTAGTTGGGGGAAAGAGTAGTGTTGTTCTCATACGGAGGTGTTAAGCCGCCACGTGACAACAACATAACCGTCTGTCTAGCATCACGAACATTGCAGAAGTCAGGACATGGATCAGGAATTCAAGAACAGACATGAGGTAACTCAAGCTTTGAATAGTGATTGTTTCGAACGTTCAGACGCAGACAAAAAGCTTATCAAAGTCAGATATGAAGTGATTCAAGCTTTGTATTGGACATATTTTGTTTTTATAAGAGTCACATGATCCTACACATAGATCATTGTTTTTATTACAACTGAAGAAATAAAAACTTAACTACACAATAACCAGAAAGTTCTCTACGTCCAGAAACTCAATCTGGCAACAACATGAAGCTTTATGCAACCCCTATAAATCAGATCCTTGTTTAAAACAAAAATTCAATTGTTTTTGAAAAAAGAAAAGTCTACAATACTTGCCTGCTCCAAATTCTTTCAATAACAGACTTGCCAGACCAAAGTTTTTTACTCTTGCATGGCCTTGGGACACTTGCGGATGTTTCCATCTTTATGGATTTTTCAACCTACCTTTCGTGACAAACAGAGTTTTTCTTATTGCAAGAATGAGAAACCACGTGGTTGCAGTGATTTTCTCCTTGATCATTAGCAGCAACGCCGAGCTCAGAACCGTCTTTAAGATCTGAGCCTGCAAGCCTTTGAAGAACCCTAAGATCCCTTCTTTTTTCCATATGGCAGAGATGACCCCCCGAATCGTTTTGCTGGTTCTTTTTGGGTGCTTCTTTGCTTCGCTGTCCTTCGAGTCATCTGCTGCTTGGATCATCACCTTGCACCTACCCAAAAACCATGAATGCATATAGATCAAATATCCCCAAAAGAGTCTGGATCAATGCACAACTGTATGATACCTGATTGCTGGATATGTGATGACGGTAGCAGCACTCTTTGACACGGCACCTAACAAGAAGGCCATAAAAGCAGAGAGGACTACAGGGGAAGAGTCTTTGTTGGTTTTTGCCTTTCTTTTTTCAAGGAGGTTCTGTTTCAGCTGATCAAACACTGTATACTGCAAAAGAGAAGCTTATTGTTCAGCTTGTTGCAAAGAACAACACTTTAGCAAAAATGAAGACTGCAAATATGAAGGTGATGGTTTGGTTTTATATTGATACCTGAATTGCAGGATTGGAGGTGAGTAGAAGAGAGATCCCAATGCCATCGAATGCATTTCCCCAAGCACCATCGGTTAAGGTCTTCCACAACCCTTTAGCTTTTCCAAACTCGCTGGTTTGCATCCTTGATGAAGCTGTATCTAGAGGCTACACAGACATAGATAGAACTAGTAAGTTATTAACTCATAGAAGACCAAGCAGGAAACAAGTCCTCAGCGTCTACATTCCCAAAAACCATAGCCAGAGGAGCTGAAAGCAAAAAGCAAAAAGCAAAACGTACTTGGGTAAGAACAGAGGTACAAACTCCAGCAGCAGCAGCAAGGAGGAGGTTAGCCTTTGTACCAATTGACTTAGAACCAATCCTTTCACAATGCCACCTCTTGAAATAGCTATAACTGTAGAAGTAGATGAAAGAGGAAACGAAGGACTGGAGATTCTTAGTCCCAAGGCCTTGATACAGAGACAGAACATTCCCTGTAGATATCGCTTCCCAAAATACATCCGACAAGTATCTGAAAAAACGTTACCAAATAAAACAAAACAAAACACAGCTTTAGGGTTATTCAAGACATAACTCGAACGACAATCACAGATCATATCTAAAAACCTGAAAACTCTGTTCTCAATTTAGTCAGAGACACCAAAATACGAATCTAAGAGAAGGAACAAAAAAAAAAGGATGCTGCTTTGAAGTTACGCATAAAAAAAAAAGCTTGAAGCCTTGATCAAGAGAATTGAAATCTACGTTACGATCCAGACGAGGATCTACAAGGTACTACCAATGTTCCGATCATGATCCCGTTATAAACCAGAGCAACGAAAGATGTGCCACACAAGAAGGAGAAGAGAGGAAACCTGTATTTCTGCTGACCGCGAACGCTGATCTCGGCCTGGAACTTGGATTTGCAGGTATCGAGAGGGTACAGAATGGTTGTGCTGAGAAGCGAGCCTATAGCTCCAGATGTAGCCTCCGAGATAGATTCAAGATCAACCCCCATCTGAATCAGCTGAAGAGACAGAGAGAGAGATGAGATTGTCTTTTTAATTTTCTGTATTTGGAGAAGAAGAGAGGAAGGTATGGGATCACAATGAAAGTGTTGGTTCCGTCTTGGGAGTTTAAACGAGCCGTGTCAGAGTTGTTGTTTAGTAGCGAACGTCGACATCATTACTCGCCTACTCGGCATTACCGTCCTCCTGGTTTAGTTCGGTCAAATGAAAGATCTAACAATTAAAAGTCCGCGCCACGTGGTTTTCATGTTTTTTCTTTTCTTTAAACAGGCTAGTCCAGCCCACGAGCCCAATAGTCGACATGTTACATTCATAGAATCATAGTCATCAGTCTTATCGTCAAATAATCCTATTGTCATTTGGATTGATTAATAATTTAATATTAACATTTTTTCTTAAGTTTTCTTTTACATTATGCTTCCTGTAATGAGATGTATCATGCATCCGTTAATTTTTTTTTATTCCTATGCACATTTAATACTTACTCTCTTCTTTATTTGCTAAACAACTAATCCTAACCTGTATTTTCTCTTTAGAAAATGGTAAGCTTAACTTGTTACCCAAAAAAAAAACAAATCCTTACTTGTTATTGTTGATTTCATTTTCACCTATCACATACAATATCAGTTAGTACAACTACGCGTGGTCGTTAAAAAAAGCGGTAACTATGCGTGGTAACAAGACAAAAGAAAAATTACTTGCGTTAAAAAGAACAAAAATGCATATATTAACGAAAATGCCACTAGAATAGAAGCAAAAGAAGCCTTTCGTTTTTGTTCACCTTCCTTCCTTGGTTGGTTGCAATCGTCACAACCGCCACCATCCAACAATCTTCCCAACTCTAGGGGTTTTCCTAGGGCTTTTCAAACCTTCTCTCACTCTCCAGTCTAGGTCAGGTCTCATCTCTCGTTTCTCTCAAATCTAATCTTCGATGTAGCTCTTTTGCTCGATTTTATAAATCTGATTGCAAAGTTTAAGCTAATTAGTCTCAACCCTCGCAATGATCATCTATCTACTTTAATCCTGAATTGGAGACATTTTTTTAATTTGAATATTGTTTGCAGATGGCGAGATACTCAGCTGGTACGGTTGATTATCCAGGCTCACCCAAATCAGTACGAATCGTTGTGGTTGGTGACAAGGGAACTGGAAAATCCAGCTTGATTGTCGCTGCAGCCTCTGATTCTTTCCCTCCCAATGTCCCTCCTGTGCTCCCTGATACCAACCTTCCTTTGGAGTTCTTCCCTGACGGCGTCCCCGTCACCATTGTCGACACCTCCTCCAGGTATATATTATATCTCGTTATATATGTTTTGACATGAACAATGATAAGACTAGTTGAAGTAAGCAGGATAGTGGTGCTAGTGTAGACTGTAGAAAATAGAATGTTGCTTAGTGACCTTATGGCATATGTTTTGGTTTTTTTTTCTTTTTAGCTGTAAATGGACTTGAAAGAATACTGTTAGCACATATGATATCGTTGTTTGTTGGGATTGCATTGTGCCAACTGTTTAGTTACTGCTTGAAGAGTTTAGGGTATTCATGATTTCACAGCTTTGTTGATGTGCTTGAAATCTTTTGATGTTTCTGCTTGTGGGTTCAGACCGGAAGATAGAGAGATGGTTGCCGAGGAATTGAGGAATGCAGATGCGGTGGTTTTGACATACGACTGTGATCGTCCTGACACTCTCCAAGGTTTGACTACTTACTGGCTTCCAGAGCTTCGGCGTTTAGAGGTTTACCTTTTTCTCTCTCTGTTTTCAGTTTACTCATGTCACTCTTCTTGTGTAAAAAAATGTCTTGAAGATTTGTTGTGACCTAAAGTTTAGTTTACCTGTTTCTTATAAAGATTGGCGTGTGATATTTTTTAAACAGGTTAAAGTTCCTATAATAGTAGCAGGGTGTAAGCTTGACTTGAGAGACGACAATAACCCAGTCAGCCTCGAACAAGTGATGTCACCTATAATGCATCAGTTTCGGGAGATTGAGACTTGTATCGAGTGTTCTGCCCTTAAACAACTCCAGGTTTTTGTGACTTCTACCATTCCTCTTAAGATATAATATTTGTCTAACCTCAATCATGGCAAAAAGTTAGTTAGTTCGGGGCAGGTAGCTTAGGCCTTAGGCATGTGATTTACTAAGAATTTTCAAGGATTTTAGCTGTGCTAACTTTTTGCTGGAAAATTGTTACTATTGTGATTGAATTGCACTTTTATTGAAGATGAATTGGTATGCATAGTCAGAAAACAACTAGGTGGGAGTTCTAAATTGTATTTCAGCCCTGAGCTATCATCCTAATAAACAAACGTTCCTGTAGGCACAAGAAGTTTTCTATTATGCACAAAAAACAGTCCTTCACCCAACAGGACCTCTGTTCGATCAAGAATCCCAGTCATTGAAACCCCGGTGTGTAAGAGCATTGAAGCGTATCTTTATACTATGTGACCATGACAGAGATGGTGCTCTTAGCGAGGCTGAGTTAAATGATTTTCAGGTTCCTTTTTCTCTTCTTGTGTTTCATGTTTTTTAGCTATTTCTTCATTGGATTTGGCTCTGGCCTATCCTTCAATTTTTTAAAAAGAAGTTATGATTCTCTTATCCCGATGATACATCTAATAGCTGTTTCAAAATAGGTCAAGTGTTTCAATGCACCATTGCAACCTTCTGAAATTGAAGGTGTTAAGAGGGTTGTGCAAGAAAAGTTGCCAGAAGGTGTGAATGAAAGAGGACTGACAGTGACCGGTTTCCTGTTTCTACATGCACTTTTTATTGAGAAAGGGAGGCTCGAGACAACATGGACTGTACTTAGGAAGTTTGGGTATAACAACGATATAAGACTCGCTGATGAATTGCTTCCACCTTCATTATTCAAGCGAGCACCTGATCAGGTAAAATTGCACAAACGTAATCCATTGTGGGTCATTACTGGATTCATTGGGTTTTCCAGTCATCCACAACTGGATGGGCCGTTTATTGAATTCTGTGTTTCGAATTTTAATAGAAAGATGAATTTGAATGCTTACAAGTTACAATACTGGGATATAGTTACGTTGCAGCTCACATTAACCTGCCTACCTTGGCAGTGTCCAGCTAATGGTTGTGTTCATTTTTCTTTCATGTAGAGTGTCGAGTTGACGGATGTAGCAATCGACTTCTTGAAAGGAATGTATGTGTTGTTTGATGACGATGGGGTAATTCTCCTTCTTTAAAAAAAAAAAACTAATGGCATAAGTTGCAGTTTTTATAGTTGTCATATTGAATTTTTACTTTGCAGGATAATAATCTAAGACCTCAAGAAATCGAGGATCTTTTTTCAACTGCACCTGAAAGGTACTTTTTCCACCTCGGGAAAGCAAAAAAAAAATGTGTAATTTTAATTAATCTCCATTACATTAAAACGCCAAGTGAATGGCAGTCCTTGGACGGAAGCTCCTTATATGGATGCGGCAGAGAAAACTGCCCTTGGAGGACTATCGTTTGATGCTTTCCTGTCCCTGGTTATCAACACTCTCTCCTCTTTCTCATGTTTAACAACTTAAGAAACATTTTATATGCTTGCATTCAAATACATATAATCATTCTTCTTTTTTTCATTTTGCTTTTATTATGAAAGACTAAAATGTCATGCAATTCTTTCCGTCATACAGAATTTTTATGTATCTTTATTATGTTCATTGAACCAGTTCAAATTTTTATGTTATCCTAATCTGTCAATTCTATTCTTGCAGTGGTCACTGATGACACTATTAGAACCGGGTCGGAGTGTGGAACACTTGATTTACATTGGATTCCCGGGTGATCCATCTTCTGCAATTCGTTTTACTAGGAGAAGACGTTTAGATCGCAAAAAGCAACAATGTGAAAGAAAAGTATACCAGTGCTTTGTTTTCGGACCCAATAACGCTGGAAAATCTGCATTACTGAATTGCTTTCTTGGAAGGTTTGCCTAATTAGCTCTTAACGAAACTTGTTGCATTTCAATAATACAATCAGGATGAAATATTCATGTGGTTTACAGTTGTCTCTTCATGATCTAGGTCATTTGCTGATAACGCGGGATCAACCGCTGATGAGCGCTATGCAGTAAATATGGTCGATGAATCTGGGGTGAGTAGGATTCCTTATGCAGTTTGTTTCGTTAAGTGTTTTTAATATATTTTTGGATACATTTCTCCTCGTGAATAATGTCCAATGTGCGAAACACTAAACAAGAATTGCAAACTTGAGTGTTAATTTGGGAACTTTAGAGGGGAACTACTAGGTGTCACATGCATGCGTTTCCGAGTAGTGCGTTTTGAACAAAACTGTTCAGATGTGCTACTTTTTTGGGGATACTTTTCTCTTTAGTTTCTCATTGCTCATTAATCTGATAATTGCAAATCTCTGGGTGTAGGGTGCAAAGAAAACGCTTGTGATGAGGGAAATGCCAGAAGATGGGGCTAAAGGGCTATTTTCATCCAAGGAGTCGTTGGCTGCATGTGACATAGCTGTCTTCGTGTATGACAGGTATATTTTGCTCTGTCTGATTGATTGAAATAGGCTTAAAAGTAGATGCCTTGTCATTCTCCACTTGTCGTTGTAGTTTGTGTGCAACAGTTGCGGTCACTGGATGTAAATGTTTGATGTACCTTGACGAGGCTATGAGTTGCTGTTTGCATTCCTGATTTATTTATCTTTTTCCCGCACAGTTCTGATGAATCGTCATGGAAGAGAGCGACTGAGATGCTTGTAGAAGTCGCAACTCACGGTGAGGCCACTGGATATGAGGTCCCTTGCCTCATGGTTTCAGCAAAAGACGATCTTGATTCATTCCCGATCTCCATACAAGAATCCACCAGGGTTGGGTTTCTATTGATCCCCTGAGTCAATGAAAATAGCTCGAATAACTTGTAAAAGTACCTTACTTATGTACACGGATCTGTTGGCAGGTGACGCAGGATATGGGAATAGAACCTCCGGTATCCATCAGCTCGAAATTGGGGGACTTCAACAACTTATTCCGCAAAATACTAACAGCAGCACAACATCCTCATCTGAGTATTCCAGAGACCGAAGCGGGAAAAAGCCGCAAACATTACAACAGGCTAATCAACCGCTCTCTTATGGCTGTCTCAAGTATGTTTTCTTCCGTTGTCTTAATTTCTGACACAAGTTTTCTCACAAAAAATCTCTAGACTCATGATTGCTGAAATCTCCTTTTAAATTCGTAAACAGTTGGAGCTGCTGCTGTGGTCGTTGGACTGGCTGCATACCGGGTGTATGCAGCAAGAAAGAGCACTTCTGCCTGAGAAGGTTGAGAATGGAGAACCTATAATTCTCAAGGTGCGAACGCTCTTGTTCCAAGTTTGTTTATCATTCCCAAGTTTCTTACCGGAATAGTGTTTTTTTAGAAGTGTAATGTAATTGGGGCTTTGAAGTGATGGTTGAAGATCTGTAGGAACATAACATTTTAGGGACAGAAAAAGAAAACATGGTTGTGTTGAGTTTCTTCAATAACAAAACGAACTTTTTGTCTCCTCGATGGTTTAATCTTAATTTTTGGTTGCTCTGTTCTACAAATCAACAATCAACAACACTTTAAAAATCAACACCCGGACTTTTATCAAATCTCATACCAGAGACAACTTTGGTTAATCCTGCTACTGTGTATTGCAGCTCTTCTAGACAAAATAAGATGTCATGTTATGTTATAAAATGGATGCAATCGTTCAAATGTTTAAAAATTCACTCTTGTTTGTTTGATTAATGAAAATCTCTTAGTTTATGATCCAATGCTGGAAACTGCTTCTGTTTTTTCTTATTGTGTGGAATATTCAGACATGCTGTTGAAACATATCCTGATAACAAGTACTAGTATCTTTGTACACGAGCTCGTCCTGATGGAACCATTGGAGAGTGAGTTTTAAAGAAAATCTTCTTTATGAGCTGAGGTATAAGGTTTATGATTTTCATGTGATGTATTTTTTGTCTTTGAAGGTACACATGGATGATATATGCGGAAACAGCTTCTGCTAGACAAGCCATAGGTTCTGGACTTCTGGATAATGGAATTAATCTTGTATGTTTTTTTTTTTAGTTTTGTTTCCCTCAACCATTGTTCTAATTTGGATATGAAATGGCGAGCTTCACCAAAATTTTCTTGTTTTATTGATCGATAGTTTACCTTAATTAAAGACTAGAATTAATGGAACAGGGAGCTTGCATTGGACTCTATTTTATCAACAGACCAGAGTGGTTGGTTGTTGATCATGCCTGTGCAGCATATTCCTTCATCTCTGTTCCTTTATACAATACGCCTGAGCACGGATCAGATATCCGGGTTTTTAAAAGTATTTATAATTTGCTTCGAACTCTAACTTTCCGATTTGCTTTGTTTCGGGAAAATACGGATATTCGGAAAAACGGATATCCAAAAAATAAATAAATATTTGCAGATATTTGTGGATACTTATGCATATCTCATTTATTTTGATTTATACAAATAATCTTAAAAATTCGATACAAATTTGTTTTGTAAAATATTTTTTTACATGATATAAAGATAAAAAATTAAAAGAAAATTTGAATTTACATATTTTGTAAACTTTAAAACTTACTTAACAATTATAATAATACAAAACTTAAGAAAAAAAATTATAATTGTCATAAATGTTTTCTCTTCCTTTTATGTAATATTTTTATATAAGTAATAATGTGAATATAATATGTCAAATCATATGTTAGAATAATAGTTATATAGTTTTATACATTTAAACTTTAAATATAATATAAAAATATTTAATTATATATTGACGGATGAGATCGGATATCCGTATTCCAAAATTTTAATATTTGTGATTTGTTTCGATTTTAATGGATATTGAATTTTAGTATTTGCTTTGCTTCGAAAGCTTACGGATATTCTGAATTTCGGATCAAATAACAACAAATAACGAATCGAATCAAATTTAACGGATAAAATGCCCAGTCATAGATACACTTGGTACCACATATTATATAACTTTTGAAACTTTTAACTTTTCATGTTTTTTTTCCTTTAAACAGGCTAGTCCAGCCCATGAGCCCAATAGTCAACATGTTATATTCATAGTCATCGTCAAATAGCTCTTTCAGTTATCCTATTGTCATTTGGATTTGATTAATATTGATTGACATTTTTTCTTATGTTTTTACATTAAGCTTCCTGTAATGAGATGTATAATGCATCCGTTGATGAGAATTATATCCTTTTCAATACTTACTCTTCTTTATTTGCTAAACAACTAATCATTACCTGTACTTTTTTCTTCAGAAAATGGTAAGTTTAACTTGTTACAAGGGGAAAAAAACTAATCCTTTTACCAACAAAAGAAAACTAATCCTTACTTGTTATCGTTGACTCCACCTATCACATACAATATCAGTAAAAAAAGAGAAAATTGCGTATACGTGGTGACACTGACAAGACAAAAAGAAAATTTAGTTGCGTTGAAAGAACAAAAGTGCATATATTAACGAAAATGCCACTAGAATAGAAGCAAAAGAAGACTTTCTATTTGTTCACCTCATTTGGTTGGTTGCAATTGTCAACGCCACCAACAATCTTCCCGCTCTCCAGTTTTGGTCAGGTTATCTCTCGTTTCTCTCAATCTTATCTTCGATGTGGCTCTCCTTTCTGTCTATTGATTCTTCACGATCCTCCTCTTCGCTTGTTGCTCAACTCATAAATCCAATTGCATATTTTAAGCTAATTGCTCTCAGTGATTCCATATTTATCTTTCAAGCTCTATCCACTTGACTTTATTAATTTTGGATTATTGTTTGCAGTTTTTGCAGATGGAGGCGAGATACTCAGTTGGTACTGTTGATTATCCAGGCTCACCCAAATCTATACGAATCGTTGTGGTTGGTGACAAGGGAACTGGCAAATCCAGCTTGATTGTCGCCGTAGCCTCCCAATCTTTCCCTCCCAATGTCCCTCCTGTTCTCCCTCATACCAACCTTCCTTTTGACTTCTTCCCTGAGTGCGTTCCCGTCACCATTGTCGACACTTCCTCCAGGTATATATTATATCTCGTTCGACACAGAAGAATGATAAGACTACTACTTGAAGCAGGATAGTGATGCTAGTGTAGACTGTAGAAAAAAAGAATGTGACCTTATTCATTTTTTTCACAGCTTTGTTGATGTGCTTGAAGTGTCTTTTTTTTTATGTTTCTGCTTGTGGCTTCAGGCCGGAAGATAGGGAGATGGTTGCAGAGGAATTGAGGAATGCAGATGCGGTGATTTTGACATACGACTGTGATCGTCCTGAGACTCTCCAAGGTTTGACTACTTACTGGCTTCCAGAGCTTCGGCGTTTAGAGGTTTACCTTTTTCCCTCTCTGTTTTCAGTTTACTCATGTCACTCTTCTTGTGTAAAAAAAAAATGTCTTGAAGATTTGTTGTGACCTAAAGTTTAGCTGTTTCTTATAAAGATTGGCGTGTGATATTTTTTGGTTTTAACAGGTAAAAGTTCCTATAATAGTAGCAGGGTGTAAGCTTGACTTGAGAGACCCAGTCAGCTACAAACAAGTGATGTTACCTATAATGCATCAGTTTCGGGAGATTGAGACTTGTATCAAGTGTTCTGCTCTGAAACAACTCGAGGTTTTATGACCTCTCTCATCCCTCTTAAGATATATAATATTTGTCTTACCTAAATAATGTCAAAAAATTAATTTTTGTTCACGGTAGTTAGCTTAGGCATTGTGATTGTCCTACTAAGAATTTTCAAGGATTTTAAATGAATTGTTACTATTGTGATTGAATTGCACTTTTATTGAAGATGAATTGGTATGCATAGTCAGAAAACAACTAGGTGGAAGTTATAAAATATATTTCAGGCCTGAGCTATCATCCTAATAACACAAACTTTCCTGTAGGCAATAGACGGTTTCTATTATGCACAAACAAACAGTCCTTCACCCAACAGGACCTCTGTTCGATCCAGAATCCGAGTCATTGAAACCCCGGTGTGTAAGAGCTTTGAAGCGTATCTTTATACTCTGTGACCATGACAGAGATGGTGCTCTTAGCGATGCTGAGTTAAATGATTTTCAGGTTCTTTTTTCTCTTCTTGTGTTTCATGTGTTTTAGTTATTTCATGACACATCTAATAGCTGTTTCCAAATAGGTCAAGTGTTTCGATGCACCATTGGAACCTTCTGAAATTGAAGGTGTGAAGAAGGTTGTGCAAGAAAAGTTGCCAGAAGGTGTGAATGAAAGAGGACTGACAATGATCGGCTTCATGTTTCTACATGCACTTTTTATTGAGAAAGGGACACTTCGAGAGACCATGGACTGTACTTCGGAAGTTTGGGTATAACAATGATTTAAGACTCACTGATGAATTACTTCCATTTTCTTTATTCAAGCGAGCACCTGATCAGGTAAAATTGCGCAAACGTGGATACAGCTACGTTACAGCTCACATTAACCTGCCTTCCTTGGCAATATCCAGCTAATGGTTGTGTTCATTTTCTTTTGTAGAGTGTCGAGTTGACGGATGCAGCAATCGACTTCCTGAAAGGAATGTATATGTTGTTTGATGACGATGGGGTAATTTAAAAAAAAAGGAATGGCATAAGTTGCATTTTTAATCAACCATGGTTTTAATAGTTGACATAATGAATTTATACTTTTGCAGGATAATAATCTGAGTCCTCAAGAGATGGAGGATCTTTTTTCAACTGCACCTGAAAGGTAATTTTCCACCTCGAGAAAACCAAAAAAAAAAACATGTAATTTTAGTTGATCTCCATTACATTAAAAGGCCAAAGTGAATGGCAGTCCTTGGACGGAAGCTCCTTATGTGGATGCGGCAGAGAAAACCGCCCTTGGAGGACTATCGTTTGATGCTTTCCTGTCCCTGGTACAAATACTCTCCTCTTTCTCATGATCAACAAAACATTTATATGCATGCAAATACATATAATCATTCTTCTTCGTTTCATGCAATTCTTTCTGTCAGACAGAATTGTTTATGTATCTTCATTCTGTTCACTGAACCAAATTCAAAATTTATGTTATCCTAATCTTTGAGTTGTATCCTTGCAGTGGTCACAGATGACACTATTAGAACCGGCTCGGAGTGTGGAACACTTGATTTACATTGGATTCCCGGGTGATCCATCTTCTGCAATTCGTCTTACTAGGAGAAAACGTTTAGATCGCAGAAAGCAACAATGTGAAAGAAAAGTTTTCCAGTGCTTTGTTTTCGGACCCAATGACGCTGGAAAATCTGCATTACTGAATTGCTTTCTTGGAAGGTTTGTCATATATTAGCTCTTACCGAAACTTGTTGCATTTCAAAAATACAATCAGGATGACATATCCATGTGGTTTACAGTTGTGTCTCTTCATGATCTAGGTCATATGCTGATAACGCGGGATCAACCGCTGATGAGCGCTATGCAGTGAATATGGTCGATGAATCTGGGGTGAGTGGGATTTCTTATGCAGCTTGTTTTATCATGGGTGTTTTTGTGTATATATTTTGGATACACTTCCTCTCGCGAATAATGTCCAATGTGCGAAATACTAAACAAAAATGGCAAACTTGAGTGTTAAATTGGGGTCCTTGAGAGGGGAACTAGGTAGAGATATCTTTGACGAGTTGTGTTTCTATTGCCACATGCATGCGTTTCCAAACTAGGGCGTTTTGAACAAAACTGTCCAGATGTTATACTTTTTTTTTGGTATCGTCAAGGCCACTTTTCTCTTTGTTTCTCATTAATCTGATAATTGCAAATCTCTGGGTGTAGGGTGCAAAGAAAACGCTTGTGATGAGGGAAATTCCAGAAGATGGGGCCCAAGGGCTATTTTCATCCAAGGAGTCGTTGGCTGCATGTGACATAGCTGTCTTAGTGTATGACAGGTATACTTGGTTCTGTTTCATTAGTTCAAACAGAGTTAAGTAGATACCTTGTCATTCTCTACCTGTAGTCTGTGTTCATTGAATGTAAATGTCTGACGTACCTAATTTATCCTATTGCCATCCAGTTCTGATGAGTCATCATGGAAAAGAGCGGCAGAGTTGCTTGTAGAAGTTGCAACTCACGGTGAGGCAACTGGATATGAGGTCCCTTGCCTCATGGTTTCTGCGAAAGACGATCTTGATTCGTTCCCGATCTCCATACAAGAAGAATCCACCAGGGTAGGTTTTTTTGTTGATGTCTGAGTCAATGAAAAGAGCTCTCGAATAACTTGTAGAGCACTTCACTTATGCACACAAGATCTTTTGGCAGGTGACGCAAGATATGGGAATAGAGCCTCCGGTATACATCAGCTTGAAATTGGGGGACTTCAACAACTTATTCCGCAAAATATTAACAGCAGCACAACATCCTCATCTGAGTATTCCAGAGACCGAAGCAGGGAAAAGCCGCAAACATTACAACATGCTAATCAACCGTTCTTTTATGGCTGTCTCAAGTACGTTTTCTTCTGTTGTCTTCTCACAAACAAACCAATAACAAACAAAAAAAATCTTTAGACTCATGATTGCTGAAATCTCCTTTTAAATTCGTAAACAGTTGGAACTGCTGCTGTGGTCGTTGGGCTGGCGGCATACCGTGTGTATGCAGCAAGAAAGAGCACTTCTGCCTGAGAAGATTGAGAATGAAGAACCTATAATGTCTCAAGGTGTGAACGCTCTTGTTCCGAGTTTGTTTATCATTCCCAAGTTTCTTACCGGAATATTGTTTTTTTAGAAGTTTAATGTAAATGGGGCTTTGAAGTGATGGTTGAAGATCTGTAGGAACATAACATTTTAGGGACAGAAAAAGAGAACGTGGTCAATATACTCTGTGATTGTTCAAAAAAAAAAACAAGGTCAATATACTTTGTGCGTTTCTTCAATAACAAAACGAACATTTTGTCTCCTCGATGGTTAATCTTATTTTTGGTTTCTCTGTTCTACAAATCAACAAGCAGCAACACTTTAAAAAGTCAACACCCGGACTTTTATCAAATCTCATACCAGAGACAACTTTGGTTAATCCTGCTACTATGTATTGCAGCTCTTCTAGACAAAATAAGAATGGATGCGATTTTTTTGGGTCACAAGGATGCAATCGTTCAATTGTTTAAAAATTCACTGCTCTTGTTTGTTTAACTAGGTGTTTTCCTGCACCATGTGCAGTAAAGGAATTTTAAAATATTTTTTAATAGATAAATATAAATTATATTTAATTTTTATTTAATATTATAAATTTTCTTTTTTTTTTATCAATATTTTAATATAAATTTGATTTAACTGAACATTAAAATTAAGATAAAAATAATTTTGTTTATTTTGAATTATATTTAAGAATATGCATGTATATATTTAAAATTATAATCTTAGGTAGATTTTTCTATCTATTTATATTAATTAAATATATTAAATAAATATGTAAAATTGCATAATTGTCAAAAATTAAAGTTAAACAATATTTATAAAATCTGTAGATATATATAAGAAACTAATGATTTTACGATTTAATTGAATTTTATGATTTAATTTTTATAATTTTCTAAAAATATGTATATATTTTTGAAATATTTTTAATTTAAATGATATTTCGAAATTTGAAATGCCATAATTGAATATATTTATTTTAATGATGATTTATGAGTTATTACCATATTTTTAAAAGGTCCAAAAATATAAATCGACAATAAATGTAATATATAAGTTATTACCGTATTTAAAAAGTTTACCAAAAATATAAATTAACATTAAATATAATTATCCATGTAATATTAATTTATAAGACATGTCATCAGTTTTAGTAGCCATATCA
The DNA here is from genome assembly GCA_019706035.1 of Raphanus raphanistrum subsp. raphanistrum. Lineage (NCBI taxonomy): Eukaryota > Viridiplantae > Streptophyta > Magnoliopsida > Brassicales > Brassicaceae > Raphanus > Raphanus raphanistrum. Next base: position 21,354,096 of record CM033983.1, read on the forward strand.
CAATTATTAATCTAGGTGTTTTCCTGCATCATGTGTAGTGATGAATTTTTTAAAAGTTAAATTTTATATTTTAAAATGTAATTTATTAATATTATATATTTTATTATTTTGACCAATAATTAATATAAATATCATTAATTAAGCATAAAATTAAGAGAAAATAGTTTTGTTTTTTAAATTATAGTTAAGAATATATATGTATATATATAAATTTAAAATCTTAGATAAAAAATTATTTATTTCATTTGGTTAAATGTATTAAATCAACTTGTACAAAATTACTAAAATCATATAAAATTGTATAGATATCAAAAATTAAAACTAAATAATATATATATATATATATATATAATTTGTAGATATCTAAAAGAAACTAATGATATTACGATTAAACTTTTTAAAAAAAAAATCATAAAATTTAGAAAATTTTAGATAATAAAATTTTTATAATTATAAAAATAAAATTATATAATATTTAGAAATTCAAAATGTCATATTTAAATATATTTATTTTAGTGATGATTTATGAGTTATTACCGTATTCTACAAAGTTTACCAACAATATAAATTAATATTAAATGTAATATATGAGTTATTGTCATATTCTAAAAAAAATCCAAAAATATATATCAACATTAAATGTAATTATCCATGTCATATTTAACCATATGACATGTCATCAATCTTAATAGCCACGTCATAATTTTTTTGTGAAAACGATTGTAGTGAAGACATATAGCAAATCATTTCGCAAATAATGTCTAGGGGATTAATGAAAATTTCTTAGTTGAGTTTTTATTGGTACAAAATGTAAATATTTGTAATTTTGGGGGACCAAATAACAATATCTGAGAATGGTAAATTATCCACATGGAAAAGAGTGCCTGATCTCTTCCTGTGGATCTCAGAGAAAATGACGTAAGCAATATGTAAGAAAAGCACAGATAACTAACTGCTATAATAGTATGAATAATTATTGTAACCTGTTAACAGAAATGATCACCACGGCTCATGAGTCCACTCCAACCAAACATGCTTAATTTAGCATTCATAATCCACGTTGATCTTCTTCTATATAAGTAGTGTTCACCTTTTTTTTTAATATATATTTTACCTTGTAATGTTTTGATAGAATGTTATTTATGTCGTGAAGCAATCGGTGGCTTAATATTATTATCTCAAAAAGTTTCTGGAGAGTTAAAAAACAAACTCATCCACGATGGAGTTTTCTTCACCGGCACAACGCCGTCTCCAGACCCTTCGCTCTCACCTTGATTCTTCTCCGGCAGATGAACCAGCCTCTCTCTTCCTCAACGCCACCGCTTCTGCGGCACCCTTCTCCAACGGTGAGCACCCTACACGTTTACAACTATTACGTTTAGTATCTTTGATCTCTCTCTGTTGTGTTTACCGTTTGAGATTGAGCTTTTCATTTTCCCTATAGAGGATAGCTACAGCGTTGTGCTCCCAGAAAAGCTGGACACTGGAATATGGAATGTCTACAGGTTTAGATATTGTTGTTACGTACCTTTGGTTTGTAACGAGTGTGTATGTGATTATAATTTTTTTATCATGGTGCAATTTCTCTTTTTTTCTCCGTGCCAGATCTGCAAAGTCACCTACCAAGCTCGTTAGCAGATTCCCAGATCATCCTGAAATCGGGACTCTGCACGACAACTTTGTGTAAGTTTCATTACTTCTTTGTTTATTGTCGACTAGTATATGATCTTAATGCTGGAAACTGCTCTGTTTTTTTTTTTTTGTGGAATATTCAGACATGCTGTTGAAACATATCCTGATAACAAGTATCTCGGTACACGAGCTCGTTCTGATGGAACTATTGGAGAGTGAGTTTTAAAGAAAATCTTCTTTATGAGCTGAGGTAGGTTTATGATTTTCATGTGATGTGTTTTTTTGTCTTTGAAGGTACACATGGATGACATATGCGGAAACAGCTTCTGCTAGACAAGCCATAGGTTCTGGACTTCTGTAATAACGGAATTAATCTTGTACGTAATTTCTTTTGTTTACTTCACCAAAATTTTCTTGTTTTATTGATCGATAGTTTACTTTAATTAAGACTAGAATTAATGGAACAGGGAGCTTGCGTTGGACTCTATTTTATCAACAGACCAGAGTGGTTGGTTGTTGATCATGCTTGTGCAGCATATTCCTTCATCTCTGTTCCTTTATACGATACACTTGGTACCACATCTTATATAACTTTTGAAACTTTTTAACTTTTTGGGACTTAGCAAGCAATGGCCTTTTCTTAATATGATTTTCTGGTTATATGCAGGTCCAGACGCTGTTAAGTTTGTTGTGAATCATGCTACTCTTCAGGCCATCTTTTGTGTACCGCAAACCTTAAACACCGTAAGTGTTGTTTTGGTATCTTTTCCAGTAGCTTATGAGAATCAGTCCAAGTGGTTTAAGTTGTATTTCTTTTGATGGTGAAATACGCAGTTGCTAAGCTTCCTAGCTGAAATCCCTTCGATTCGTCTCGTTGTGGTATGTACTTCTTAGATGTGTAATTTTCACTTTTAGTTTCTCCTATATAGTTTGCACTTATTTATCTTTTCTTGCTCTGTGATAAGGTGGTGGGAGGGGCTGATGAGAATTTGCCATCACTTCCTCCAGGTTCTGGAGTCAAAATTGTATCATACCAAAAGCTTTTGAGTCAGGTAACCTTCTACAACTTATTGTTTGTATTGTTCATTAGCTTTATGAATAGTTATTCATTGTTTGGTAGTCAGAGAAGACTGATCATGTTGCTACTGGTTATTTTTGTAGGGTCGTAGTAGCGTACATCCATTTTCCCCTCCAAAGCCTGAAGACATTGCAACCATATGCTACACAAGTGGAACCACAGGAACACCAAAGGTGAGACTTGTTTCCAGTTTCTGAAGCCTTATGTGTGTTTTCTTTGTTCTTCTAGTTGAATTTGATGCTAACATGGTGAATGAGTCACTTTTGAAGCTAAAACACACTTCACTACATAATTTTTTTTTTTTTGCTTCATATGAAGGGTGCTATGTTGAGTCATGAAAACTTGATATCAAATGTTGCTGGTTCCAGCTTGTCAATTAATTTCTTACCTGATGACATGTGAGTTGGAAAATTTGCCCTTCACTTTTTTTATGTTCTATAGTTTAACTATTTTTTTTATAGTGGAAGATCTTTAACTGAGATGTCTTCTATATTTATAGTTACATATCATATCTTCCATTGGCGCACATATATGAACGTTCAAACCAGATAATGGGGGTGTATGGTGGTGTTTCCATCGGTTTCTATCAAGGGGTATGTCAAGCTCATCTCATGATCTCATGAAATATTCAGATGAACTTGTAGCACAGAATCAGACTAATATTAGAGATTTTTTTTTACAGGATATCATGAAACTGATGGATGATTTGGCTGTGTTAAGGCCAACAGTTTTCTGCAGTGTCCCTCGCTTATATAATCGAGTATATGATGGGTATGTCACCCTTATACGTCCCATGTAATTGAGGAGTTATGTTATGTGCTAACTTAAACTTTTTTATCCTTATAGGATTACAAGTGCGGTAAAATCATCCGGGGTTACAAAAAGAAGGCTTTTCCAACTTGCCTATAACTCAAAGAAGAAAGCAATCTTAAATGGTAGTTTCGACTAATATAAATAGTTACAAATTGAATCAAGTATACCTTTTGTTGAGCTTTCTGCATGTGTTGTTTAGGAAGGAGTCCGTCTCCACTTTGGGACAAACTGGTCTTCAACAAAATAAAAGAAAAGCTAGGTGGACGTGTTCGCTTCATGGGTTCTGGTGCTTCTCCATTGTCTCCTGATGTCATGGATTTCTTGAGGGTGTAAGAACCTAAAACTCTTATATAACATTGTGACTCAACGAACATAAAACATGGTCTTTGCTTCATCATCATGATGTACAGATGCTTTGGATGTTCGGTGCGTGAAGGGTATGGTATGACGGAGACTTCGTGTGTCATAAGCTCTATGGATGAAGGTGACAATTTATCTGGCCATGTCGGATCTCCTAATCCAGCGTGTGGTAAGAAGCACAATACAATGTTACACAAGATAGTATTAGTGAAAACCTTTTAGTCAAATATGTTTGATACATTTACTAGATTTTGTATTTGAAAATGTTTATTTTTTTCTTTGCAGAGGTAAAACTTGTGGACGTTCCTGAAATGAATTACACATCGGAAGATCAACCATACCCACGTGGTGAAATCTGTGTTAGAGGACCAATCATCTTCAAAGGCTATTACAAAGATGAAGAACAAACGTAACACATTATAACTTTACATTCATAGATAAGTAGACATGGGTCTTGACAGGTTTTAGTTGAGCAGGAAAGAAATTATGGATGAGGATGGCTGGCTACACACGGGAGATATCGGGTTGTGGTTACCCGGTGGTCGGCTCAAGATCATCGACAGGTTTTTAAAATTAGAAAAAATCTTACTGTTTCGTTATTTCTTTGGTGGATAGAAGAATTGAAAATGTTTGTTAAAATTTGCAATGATCATGACAGGAAGAAAAACATATTTAAGCTGGCACAAGGAGAATATATAGCACCTGAGAAAATCGAAAATGTTTATACGAAATGTAGATTTGTTTCTCAGTGTTTCATACACGGTAAGCAAACAGAGACTATGCTCTCTTCTACCAACAAAACACATATGCTTCTTCACTTGTACTATTTCTCAACTAAGTTAGAACTGTCTATTAATTTTAGGTGATAGCTTCAATTCCTCTCTAGTGGCTATAGTTGCAGTTGATCCAGATGTTATGAAAGATTGGGCTTCATCAGAAGGCATCAAGGTATTACTGTTATTATTATTATTATAACTCTCAAGACTTCTTATTCATCTCAGCTAAAGAAACCTCTCTTCTTTTGATTACAGTATGAGACTCTAGGACAGCTGTGTAAAGATCCTAAAGTGAGGAAGGCTGTTCTTGCCGAGATGGATATCGTTGGAAAAGAAGCTCAGGTAAGAACAAACAAATTATGTTTTAACGATCTCTCATGTGATAAAGAAAACAATTAACTCAATAAATTATCAATGTCTGGTAAATACAGTTGAGAGGATTTGAGTTTGCAAAGGCTGTGACTTTGGTACCAGAACCATTCACCTTAGAGAATGGGCTTCTAACACCAACCTTTAAGGTAAAGCCAACACCAATATGAAGTATTTGAAACCGCAATGAAGTCGGAATCTCTAATTTCATGTTTATTAAAAAAAACTTTTACAAACAGGTAAAGAGACCTCAAGCAAAAGCTTACTTTGCAGAGGCAATATCCAAAATGTACGCGGAAATTGCAGCTTGTGACCCCATGCCTTCTAAACTGTGATGATCGATATGCATTAGACGCAAAAGAGCTTGTTGTAGTCCCAGGGATTGATACAAGATAAAACTACAAGATATGTGATTGGAGGTAGATTTCAAATAAATAAATCCGATTTTTATGCTGTAATTTTCGTTTGTACTATTCAATAAATAAAGAAGCAGAGAATGGCTTCATTTCGTTACACTTTAAATACTAACTACTTAAAGTGTTTATATACTCATTATACTAGGATAGATGGATGGATTGCAATATTCATTTTCTAAGAGAATATCGATACTCAAGCAAAATGTTTAGATCAAACAAATGAAGGTAATCGGATAAAATTGTTATTAAACTATTTTTATAAATTTTACAAATGAAGAATACATGGAGTGGGACTAGTCAGCTGTTGACTTCAGGTTCGGTTGTAATTGTTTCTTTGACTGATAACAATGTGATTTTAGAATCAAATTAAATTAATAAATATATTTAAAGATCATTAAATTTAATAAAATATTTGACTATTCTTTCTTTTACTGTTTTATATAGTTTACAATATCTTTCCATAGTAAAACTCTTACTATTTGTATCACCGTTTGATTCAAAAAATGGTTGTGATAAATAAATTAAAAATATTTACAAATGAAAAATTACTAAAGGAAGTATGCGAGTTGAACACAAAAAAGAAGGAAAATACCAAATATACGAAATGAGATTTTACATTTTCACCGTCACTAGTATACTTTATTTTATTTATATACTTAAAAGAAAATTTGGGAATTTTCAAATATGATCACATGTTGCCGTTACTACAAACCCTAAATGAAAATGGAGAACATCTAACGGTCCATATACTAAGAAGCCACGTGGAGGCTTCAGATCACACGCTTAGATATCAAAAGGAGAATGCCTATTGGCTCTCTCTCAACTCTCGACTCGAGTCGTCCTTTTATTCAAGTTTCGCGGCAACGCCTCTCTCCTCTCTCTCTCTCTCTCTGTTTCATCTCCCAAATAATTTTTTTCTTTTCATCTCTCTTTTAAAACCTCTTTCGCGTTCCTCACCGATCTCTCCAAGCAGTTTCTGAAGCTTTTCTAATCATCCAAACTCTACTCGTTGTGAGATTCAACACTGATTCTCTTTGAGCTATACTCGGTGAGTGGATCTGGTCTGATCTAGGGTTTTTAGCACAACTTTATCGTTTTTTTACAGGACGCCTTATCGATCGACTTGACTTTCGATTTGGAGATTGAGTCTGCTTGCTTCCTGTCCTGGTTTAGCGATGTGATTTTTCGATTTCGAAGTTGGATTAATTAACTTTCAAATTACAAAATTTTTTATCGGAAACTTGGATTTGAAATTGTGATTTATGTTTCTTCGTAAGTTTTTTTTTAATTTCGAAATCTCAATCTGAATCTGGGTCCTTTGTTCTGTTTTGAATTCATTTCGATTCTGTTGGATTTGGTTTTATTTACTGATTCAAAATCGATATATAGTGATCTTCTTTCAGTGAAATCGAATTCGGGAGCAAAGTTTGTCACTTTGGTTTTGGAATCACTGCGCAAGAGGAATCGGAAAATGGCGCCCAGTAAGATGTCGAACAGAGTGAACAAGCGCGTCGTCACCAAAGAAGCCTCTCCAGAAATAGACAAAGTCAAGCAACGTGTGAGTTTTTGTCCGCATTGACCTAATCTTATTATTAAGCCTTCAATTGAATTAAAAGAATCTATCTTCGTTTCTTAAAGCCTGAATCAGATTCACCTCGTTGACTGTTTTTTTTTTTTTTTTTCACATTACAGAAGAAGAAATTGACTGACAAACTTGGACCTCAGTGGACCAAAGGCTGAGCTCCAGCATTTCTATGATGCCTATCGGAAGCATGGTAGAGACTGGAAAAAGGTAACAACACTTGTGGTTACTTTTTGTTGTATGACTTCAGAGTCTTAACACTACTACTTCTTGCTGCTCCTGCTTAGGTAGCTGCTGCCGTCCGGAATCACCGGTCTGTTGACATGGTGGAAGCCCTTTTCTCTATGAATCGGGTATGGACTACTACAATAATATCTCACCTTTTTCCCTAGCCTTCATTCTAACCTTCTTCTCACATTTGATTTTTTCCATTTCCATTTCCAGGCATATTTGTCCCTGCCTGAGGGAACTGCTTCTGTCGCTGGCCTCATTGCAATGATGACTGATCACTACAGCGTCATAGTGAGTCCATTATCTTTAATTACGGCTGGACCCCTTTAAACGTCATTGTTAAAATGAGGTCACATTGTCTGTTTAGTAAAGTTGTGTACATGCTTATGGTAATTTTTTGTAGGAGGAGAGTGAAAGTGAAAGTGAAGGAGAAGGCCACGTTGCTTCTGGAGTATCGAGGAAATATCAGAAGCGCAAACGTGCTAAAGTTCCGTCTAGTGATATTCGAGAGGAAGATATTTCACCACATTCAATTGCATCAACGGAAGGATGCCTCGCATTTCTGAAGCTGACACAAGTTTATGGTACAATCATAACAATACATGTATTTATAGAATATGTTCAAGAATGTATATAATAATTTGTTACCTTAGCGTTATGCAGGAAGGGAGCGACGTGCCACTGGTAAACGTACACCTCGGTTTCCTGTACCAAGTGAAGACCAATGGGATGATACAGAAGGTTCAACGCCACTAAATAAAAGAGCCAAGAAACAACTTGAGGCTGATGATGATGATGATGATATATTAGCAATGGCAAATGCATCGAGAAGGGTTGGAGGGTCTCCATATAGAAGACCAGAACTCAAAAACACCGCCACGCCAAATGTGAAAATGGTATCTCTTTAGCTCTAGAAAATTTAAGGTTTGTTAATCATGTCATGATTCACTTGAAATAACGATTCTACTCTCTGGTTTTGCCAGTCACAAGCAAAGGAAGCTCAGTCCAAGCACCATGCTAGCTCCATGTCTGGGAATGTGGTGAGAATAAGCCGAGATAGGAGGCACATTAAGGGATCTCCTCCAGATAGAGATAGTGCCTTGTTGCTGGATATAGAAGGGGTTGGAAACGTGGAGGTTCCCCGGAAGGATAAAAATGTCAGATTTGATGAAGCAGAAGGAGATACTTTTGATGACAGCGGAGAAGCATGCAACGCCCCAAGAGGTAATATTAACTAGATAGCCAAAAAACTAATAAGAAACCCTTTTTATGGAGGTAAATCCCAATAATAAGTTGACGTTGGAAAAAAAATCATAGGTCCAGTAAGATTCCCTTTTTATAGTTTTGTCATAGAAGTGAAATTTTATACCACATTGTCTTACTAAGCTAAGGGCCTTGCATCTTTTCATGTGTAGATGAATTAGAAGCTCTGCATGCATTGGCTGACTTGTCAGCTTTACTGTCTCCGGCTGGTATGATGGAATCAGGTGAGCATCGAATGCTTTTATATTATGGGGTTGGGTTTTCCCACTTACAATATATATTGTCTGGTTTTGTTTTTGAAGGAAAGATCAATTAATACATATCTGCAGCTTTAAATTTTTACCTCTCTTTATTTATTTCTAATGTTTTTTGTTGGGTCCAGAATCATCTGCACAGTTGAAAGAAGAAAGAGTAGCTAACAGTCGGCAAACCATATTAAGTATCTATAACAGAGGAAAACCAAAACAAGCAGGACGAGAAGATAGTGAGGAACATGTAGTTTCAGCTGCTGAAAATAGAAAACTGAAGTATGCGCAGGAACTCGTTGATGGTAATGCTGTTCCCATAGGGGAACTTCACTCTTCAAGGAGAAAACGTAAACCTCCACATAATAAGGTATTTGCAAAAACCGCTTCCTCTCCTGGTTGGTTGTCCACAATGCAATTGTAGATCATTGACAAAGTATTTTGATCAAAAAAACACTTATGCTAAAGTAGCTTTTTGTGATTCCTCTCATGATTGTTTGTTTATTGCATTGCAGGAATCTGCTGAAGATGACAATGCAAAGGCTCAGATCAACGACAGACGTGCTGGTCAAGGTCCAGCAAAGCAGCAGAAAACTACAAAGGCCTCGGGAGAATCTTGTTCAACTAGTGATAAGAAAATAACTGGACCAAATGAAGCAGTGTCAGATACACAAGTTTCAGGTTCGGGTCCAGCGAGTTTGCCGCAGAAACCACCAAACAGGCGTAAGATTAGTTTGAAGAAGAGTTTACAAGAAAGAACAAAATCTTCTGAAGCCACTCACAACAAGTCACATGGTCACGAACTAGATCCAGAGAATGAATTATTAAAGGTGAAGTCTCTAACTTCATTTCTCTTAGGACGCATTAAAAATCTGGTAAATTATTTGCTTTATTCCATTTTACAGAAGGTTTCGAATAGTCTGTCACATCCATTGGTACGTCGAAGGTGCATATTTGAATGGTTCTACAGTGCTATTGACTATCCGTGGTTTGCAAAGATGGAGTTCGTTGATTATCTAAATCATGTGGGCCTTGGTCACGTTCCAAGACTTACTCGTCTTGAATGGAGCGTCATTAAAAGGTTTGTAACAGTTCCTGTAAGGGGGACCTCAATAGTGTATATATAAAGATTTGAAAAAGGTTACTCATTTTCTTTATATTTTCAGTTCTCTTGGTAGACCTCGGAGACTCTCTGATAGATTCATACAAGAAGAGCGGGATAAACTCCAACAATATCGTGAATCTGTGAGAAATCATTATACGGAGCTACGCAGGAGGTGCAAGAGAAGTGCTTCCTACAGATTTGGCCCAGCCTTTATCAGTTGGGAATAGAGTCATTGCCATCCATCCTAAAACACGGGACATTCGTGATGGCAAGATTCTCACTGTGGATCATAACAAGTACAACGTTATGTTTGATGAATTGGGAGTAGACGTGGTTATGGTAAATCCCAAAACTATAATATTTTTTAATACTTTTAATCGTATCTATCTCAGGTGATTTAACAAATCTGTTTTTTTCTTACAGGACATTGATTGTATGCCTTTAAATCCGTTAGAGTACACGCCTGACGGTCTAAGGAGGCAAATGGATTAACTGCTTGTCAGTATGCAGAGAAGCAGAGCTTAGCAAGCACCCAAGCTCTGATGCATCTGTTCTGTTCACTCCTTCTGAGCTTGAAAAAGTCGCCTTTACTATGAGTCCTACTATGAAAGAGGTAAACAATGACGTTTTTGACTGGCCTGTACAAGCTTTGATTTTTCTTTCTTTTTTGGTTCAGTACATTTTTGGGAGACTGTGTGCATTAATTCAATAAGTATCTACAGGATGATAGAGACAGGCGAGTCACTACTGATCAAACATATAACACAGTCAATAGCAAAGAAAGAAGAGCTGAAATTCAACGAGCTCTGACGCTGCAGTGTACTTCAGATGCACAGGTAATAATGACTATTGTAATCAAATAAGATTACGTTATCCAAACTTTGATAGCCGTAAAACTCTGCCTTGAGATTGGTAATTCTAGAAAGTATTAAACTCATTTATTCCTCCTAACAGAATTCTGGTTTTCAGGAAATGGAACCAGAAATGCTTGACATTGTAAGTGGTTCAAGGTTAATAGCACAAGCAATGGTGGATGCAGCTATGAAGGTAGTTATAATATTTGTTTGCATTATTTGTGTTACAAAAAAAAAAATTGTATTTTAAATACAGAGAAGTCAAAGTGATACAAGTCTATGTTTTGTTTTCACTGTGGGGGTTGTAGGCTGCATATTCGGTAAAGGATGAGGAAAACGCAGGGAAAATGGTCCAACAAGCTTTAGACTCAATGGGCGAGGATCATCAGCCACTAGATAACTCTGTAGTGTCTAGTATGAAGCGTCAAGACCAAGCCAATGGCAGCTTGGATCATCATCAAAGCCGGTCTCCCTTAAACACAGGAGAGCGAGTGACTGAAGAAGGATTGATGGGATCAGGAAAAAACGAAACGCAAATGGCTTCAGAGCTTATAAGCTCTTGTGTTTCAACTTGGCTCATGATTCAGGTAAGTTAAAAAAGGAAATCTACTTGGGACTAAAATGGAAATCAGTATTTGATTTGATTTGAACTGCTTTTTATGCATGCATGCAGAAGTGCGCAGAGAAGCAGTACCCACCAGGTGACGTGGCTCAAGTGATGGAGACAGCAGTGAGTAGCTTGCAGCCGCGGTGTCCGCAGAACATGCCGATCTACAGAGAAATACAGACTTGTATGGGATGGATCAAGAATCAAATCATGGCTCTTGTCAAAACATGAATATAACTTTTGAGTTCTTTTACATAATTAACCTGACTTCTTCATTTGAAAAAAAAAAAAAAGGATACCAGATTGTAGAGGTTAGTTTAGTTTAAGTTAGTTAATAAGTTAACAGCTACTTGATTTATTCTCTGTAACAATGTGAAAGTATGAAACTGTTATTTTTCTTTTGTCTTTCTCAGTTTTGTTGTCTTCATAAAATTATCATAATCAAACTGCAAGCACAACATAGGGCCCAAAAGACTGTTCAAAATCATCAATTGTAGGCTTTGAACAGTCTGTTGTTGTAACTCTAGGCAGAAAGATATAACGCAGCTAATCAGAGGGCACTGCAATTGCTGGAGAAGGTGTGTTGTGTGTGTATTTAAGTGTTGATATATAACTTTAGTCTGTATTTATCTTGACAGATTCTTATTTTCAGTGTGGAACAACTCAGGTTGAAGTAGATGCCAGTGGATCACTAACTTATCCTAGTGAGAAAGTTGATGCACGAGATCAATATAAGTTTTAGATTTACTCTAGCTTGGTTCGTCCCATATCTACAGAGAAAGGTGATGTTGCGGTTTTCTACCTTATTCTCGGCTGATAAGAAGCTTAAACCTTTGAGTGTTGATAAAGAACTGTTCATCAGAGCTTTTTTATTAGGCAAATGTCCAAGAAAGGTGATGTTGCTGTTTTCTAAACTCTCTCTCTATCTCTATCTATCTATCCATCTATCCAGGCAAAAGAAGTACAAGTACCCAAGTGAAAAGAACATCATGTTAACTAACCGGAAGCTTAATTCTTGTCTAGGACATAGTCATAGTTTTTCACATGAGTACAATTAACATTTTTGTCTGCTTTTGATTCTTCTAACGCCTTTTCATAGCTTTTTTTGCTTATTCTGTTATATTCATTTTTCCTCAGGACCAAGAAACGGAACAAGAGATCGAAGCACAAGTCTCATCGGAGCTCCAGTGATACACCAAAGGGAGCACCGATATGTTGAGTTTCTCGTTTTGCCATTAGAAATTCTTTCTTGGCATATTAATTTTTGATCTTATTGAATGTGGACTTATTAGAAGATATTAGTTGACTTTTGTTGTTTATTTGGGTATAACTCGATTCTTAATGGAGATTCTCTATACCGATCAACTTAAACTCTTTGGTTAATGTTATATGGAATGAAACCATTAGTAAGGATTTACTTTGGTCCAAAATGACATCAACTTGCCTCCCTTGTAAAAGAGGAAAGCAAATACCATGACAAGAAGAAGAAAACTCAATGAAGCTTAAGTAATACATCTGTAAGTCTCACATGTCTGGATTGGCCTCCTCAGGAATGACTTCTAGTGTGACCGTTTCTTTACTTGATCTTTCCACCGCTACTCGGATCCGCTGCCCAACTCTATCGTCCATTATCTCTATTAACTGCAATTGAAAATTCATTCACACATGAATCACTTCATATTCTAAGAAGAAGAAGAATGTAGACTGATGAGATGATACATGCCTCTTTGATGGTCTCCACCCGCTTCCCATCAAATTTCACAACAACATCCCCTGGTCTGAATCCAGCTCGATCAGCCGGTGATCCTGGAATCACCTGCAAAATATATATTGGTGAATATGCAAAATTAGACACTAGATTAGGATTTATCAATACAAACAACATGGGTCTTCTTTATGAACGATTTGGTTACTACTCACTGTAGGTACAAGAATGCCCTTCTCCACATCAGGAAACATCTGGTATCGTTCTTTAAGCTGAGCAATGATCATTTTGTTGAGTTCTATCATCTTTAGCCCAATCCATGGACGAATCACTCTACTGCAACAATAGTTTTCTATTAGTATTTCTCTCAACCTACAAGATGAGAAACAAAAAAAAGAAAAAAGCCAGCTAATGAACACAGGTACTGGGATTACTACTAACATACCCGCTTTTCTTGAAATGCTCGATGATTTTAGAGACTGAATCAATTGGCACAGAAAATCCGAGCCCATCTGCAGCCAAGACTTTCATGATGTTAACACCAACCACTTCTCCGTCCAAATTCACAAGAGGCCCGCCAGAATTTCCCTGCCAGTCACAAATAAGCAGAAAAAGATATAAAAATGAAGGATATGCAAGACAATTAGAAGCAAGATCTCAAGCCATGGAGAAGGAAAGGTGTGGATTATTACAGCATTGATAGCACAGTCTGTTTGGAGGTATTCTCTACCTGTGCCTCTTAAACCCAAATCACTGCTTTTGCGATCAACACAACTACACCGGAAAAAGAAAACAGCAAAAACCGAAGTAATGTAGCTATATGAACTTATCAAATGAAAAAGAAAATTATTGTGGTTACAGGTATATGTGTTTATAGTTACCTAACGATACCGGCGGTAATTGTATTCTGAAGAGAAAGAGGACAGCCAACAGCTATAACCCAGTCCCCTGGACGAAGCTTATTGGAGAAACCAAGTTTGGCAGTTGGCAATGGAGTCTTTGAGTTTATCTTCACTAATGCAATGTCGGACTGTAAATCAGCATTCAGCACCACACCTTCAAACGTCCTACCATCTTGCAATGTCACATCAACCTGTAATCCAAAACCTTTTATGTTTCAGAACTACAAAAACTACAGAGTTTAATAATCAAGAGGTCTGACATTTATTAAAGTTCCTGAAAGCTAAAGAGACCACAAACTCTAATTCATTCACTAGTCATGCATGCTCTTATCTAAACCATGATATGATGAGCTGATCATTTTTTATATTGAACTTACTCTTCCTTTAGATGACTGGCGAAGGCTCTGAAAATCGACTACAACGTGAGCACAAGTCAGTATAGTGCCATCAGCGTCAATGATCGTTCCAGAACCGATACTCTTTCCAGTAGTGATCCCATGAAATCCTTTACAGAAAAAATACAAAAAGATCACCCAACTACCCCTAATGAATCATCATCCTACAGAAAAAAAATGAAATAAAAAGAAAGGAGTGAAACCTTGAGGAACAGATAGATTGACAACAGCTGGTCCAATTCTTGCAGCAGCGTTAGCGATTGTATCCCTCCCCAAGAACCCACCACTCGGTGGTTTAACACTATCAGAACCTTCTACAGGAACTCTCTTCTCATCATTACTTGTAGCTGCTTCTGGCTTTGGACTGACTCTGGCAGCAGAGAAATTTCCTGCACATATATATAATAAAGAAACAGATATTTCAAAAAAATTGCAGCTTCATATTTGAAATTACATACAAAGATACAGAGAGATGGGGGATTTTTCATTACGAACCAAACAAGCTTTGGTCTGGGAGATGAATCAAACCATGTGAAATCTGCCACGGTAATGACTTAGATTCTGGAATAGCCACTGATATTCTCGTTCCTAGATATACATGTCAGTCACATCATGAATAACAATGATAGGATCACATATGCCACCAATTCACATTAACCATGCGCAAAGAAAAGTTTAATAAAAAAAAAGAGCTTGGTTTACCTGTATCTGTACCATATACAATCCCTGAAGTAGCGGTAGCAACAGCTACGATGCGTATAAGCGAGCTTCGCTTAGAAGATGAGACGGCTCTTCTCTGCCAAAAGAACAAAACAGAAAAAGCAGTAACGATTTATTCAAAACGTCGGTTCATCATAACCAGGTAGAAGAATTCAACCAGTAAATTCATCATCGCCAAACACTTTGATTGCAGCTAAACCCCACGCAAGGCAAGTCAAAAACAAAAACCCCTTGTCGGTTTCCAGAATCCTCGTGTAGGAGGAGACAGACGCTCAACAGCAGTAAATTATGGGCCCCCATCTAAAGCCCAATTTAGTAAAAAAACTGATTTATCTTTTGTGCCCCAACTAAAATAACCACACTTAATTAATGCTATCATTCAGATTATCTTCTAAACATTAACTGACATACATTTAATCTGTGCATTTCTCGATTGGGTAAGAGAACTACAGAAGTATCAAATCCAGAAAGAAACTTTTATTTATTTGATATACGACTGAGAAACTGAGTAGAAGATTACCCAGAAATTAGTTCATTCATTACAAAATGGCTGTAACACATAATCTTGCCACCATTGGATTCATAAACAAACAACAAACAGAGAGTAAACATAGAAAGCAACCAACCTACACAATCCCTAAAAAAAAACAAGTCGTTCTTCTTCTAGATCGATATAACAAACGCATCACAGCAACAGTTAAGCCTTCTTGGGAGATTTAGCAGCCTTAGCAGCTTTCTCAGGCTTCTCAGTTTGAGATGCAGATCTCTTGGGAAGAAGCACCGGGTTGATGTTCGGAAGAACTCCACCGCTCGCGATGGTGACTCCGTGAAGCAGCTTCCCCAACTCCTCGTCGTTCCTTATCGCCAAGCAAAGATGCCTCGGGTTTATCCTGTTCTTCTTGTTGTCCCTCGCTGCGTTTCCTGCCAGCTCCAGAACCTATGAGAGATCAGATTCGTTAGATCTAATCACGATCTCAAACCCTAATTTCATTTCCGAAGAATGCACATCCGTAATCGGAGATCTAAGATTATATATATATATACCTCGGCGGCGAGGTACTCGAGAACGGCGGCGAGGTAAACGGGAGCACCGGCGCCGTACCTGATCGCGTAACGACCTTTCTTCAAGTAACGAGAGATACGCCCCACGGGAAACTGGAGACCAGCCTTGGCCGACTTTGAAACGCTCTTCTTCCGATCGCCTCCTTTTCTTCCTCCCGCGCCTCTCGCCGGCTTCGCTGCTGCTGCTCCTGCTGCTGGTGACGACGATGAGTCCATCGGATTCTTAACAAACTAACAAACAAACACAAATTTGTTTTTCCTTTTTTTTTTTCCGGTTTTGTAGCGGTTTACGGTTTTGCGTAATCTGAGCACTCAACGACGTTGTATCTATATACCATCTACCGCCACGCTGGCGATCCGAGTATTGGCGAAGTTAACCGTTCAGATTGTATTTCTTTGGTTTTTGATCCAACGGTCTGTATTAAATAATGATGATGATGGGTCGACGTATGTAAGTTTACTAAACGTGGGTTGGGGGAGCCGGAAAGGAAGGAGAGATATAAATCACTCGAGTTATCTCAGCCGTTGGATTCATTACATGCTTTTATCTTTGATTAATTCATTAACATTTAAAACCACCATTAATACGTGTTAGCTTAGATTAAGAAAGGGAGTTTAAAATATCCAACTGTAATCTTCTAAGCTCTGTGACAAAACCTGAAGCAACATCAATAGCTGCTCGAGCTGCAACCAAAGCTTCTTGTAGCTCTGAGTTAACGAGGTAATAAGAACATAGCTCTCTGAGAATCACATCGTGACGCTCTTGGAGCCTCGCAACATTCTCTTCCGCAGCAGCCAAAGCCTCATTCACTAGCTTCAGCTTCTCTATGGCTCGACGTCTCTGCCTGAAGATGGGAGTGAAAGCCAAGAAGAACGACCCTGAAAGAGCAATTGTAGAAAGAACTATTATGCTTCTTCCGTAAAGACCCATGAACAGGAATGTGGTTTGGTAAAAGGAGAAAAAAGAGTATATATATATAAAGTGGATTCATTACTTGAAAGAGGATTATTCTTTGCTTTTCCATGGAACATTCTTCTGTAACTTCAAAGGACGTTGTTGTCGTGATCGTTCTCTTCGTGGTTTCCTTTCTCTTGGGCGTTTCATTGTCTCTAACCGTTGCCGCCTGATCTCTGGATCTGCCCATCCTTTTCCCCAAGATGAGAATCCGCTGTATGTTCTGCGTTGTTTCAATGAAACCAGCATGTCTGCTTCTGGGTATACATAGAGCGGCTTGTCGTCTTGGATATTGAGCAGCTTCTTCCCTTTCTCCGTTGGTTCTATAAAACCTATCTCAACTCGACGAGACTGCAACACAAAACCAAAGGAGAGGATCATGAAACTAAAAGAAGAAAGGTTGGTTGCCTTTTTTGTATGTTACTACCTGGTGTTCAATCTCTTTGATGTATCCCTCGGCTTCCATGATACGGGCAAGACCTTTCCACCAAAGACGATCTATCTCTATGAACTTTTGGGACTGTCACCCAACCAAAGGCATCAAAATGAATATCATAACGAACATAATGCACTAGAAATACAAAGATTACCTGCTCCCTGATTCTACTGATGAAGAAGAGAAGATTCGGCTTGTCGGATAACTTCTTCTGTTTGCTGTTGCCGAGTCCATAATCTTCGTATGATGCATGCTCGGAGTTATTATCTGCCTGTAACTAAGAGACCAAAAGAACGGTTATAATAGAAGTAATCTAATAAATCACCAAATGTGGAAATAATGGGATTACACAAAAGACTTACGTGAAAAGCGGTTATTACTTGAAACAAAAGATTAGCTTCCTCTCGTACATTTACTTGCTCCGGAGGCCCACTAGTGCAAACATCGCATCTGTTTCATAGATTGGAAAGAATATTACGACAGATTCGCTAGTTTTAGCTTAACGGTTTTTTAAAAGAAAGGATAGGACTTACAAGTTACACTTCTTGGAACTGAAGTCCTCCCCAAAGTACTCCACGAGTATTTTCGCTCGACACTTTGAAGTGTTCATTCCGTATCTGCATGGAGAAAACAGAAGAATGAATGTAAAAGATTACAGAAAGAAAAGTGAAAGATGCACACACACACACAAACAAACGTATTTGACGAGCATACAGACCTGAAGCAATCAGATAGCATCTTGTAAGCTTGTTCTGTTTGTTCTTTGCTCCTACGGCTCGGCAAAAGTGTTGGTACTCTCGACAGATTAGCATAGAGCACTGTAAATCCCAGATTATTTTAGGCATGGCAGACAATATATGAATATCACACAATCAAAACAAGTCTATATTAATCAACTCACCGCACTCAGCCAATTGCCCATCTCTTCCAGCTCGACCAGCTTCTTGGTAGTATGCTTCCAAGCTCTGCGGTTTCATTATTTCAATGAGATATAATAAGATAGATTTGTTTATATTTTTGGTGTACAGAAAAGTTAAATATTAAAATCTTAGAGAGAGACCTGCGGCCAACCATAATGGATGATTTTCCGGACATTTTTCTTGTCAATTCCCATTCCAAAAGCAATTGTGGCAACAACAACCTGAAGGGGAGTACCATAAAGTCAATATTCCTCCACATGAAGTGGATAACAGAGTAGAACATTCAGGTTGAGTCGGAATACAGTGGAACATGAAGGTTCCATGTAAGTACCTGCAGCTTCTCTTCGTGAAACTCTTGGTGAACTTGTCTGAGATGTTTTTTAGGCAACTGTGGAAAGTAAACAAACTGTTAAAAAAACAGCCATAACAACAATTTAAAAACAAAAAAGCATTTAATTAAGAATCCAAGATCTAACCATCATAAACTGGAAACAAAACAAAAAAATCTATAATAGCTGCTTGGTTGATATAGTGTGACTTGATACGAAGTTAAGAAAGGTTGACAATTTTCATTCCTAAAAAGTATTTGAGAAGCTTCATAAGGTAAAAAGAGTACAATGTTTTTCAGTCCATACCGATGCATTATAAGCTGCAGCCTTCAGTCCAACCCCACAGAGATATTTTGCAATGTTTACACTCTCCTTTCTCGTAGGAACGTAAATAATTGTCGGTCCTTCAAGATCCTTCGTCTGGTTACCATGATTGTGTCCAGGTTCGTTAGGTATCTGCTTTCCGCAAGGGTCAGGCAAATCCAGGACATCGCAGGGAGACATTGCACAGAACTCGCCACAAGCAACTGCAATGATTAAATCCGATCAAAACCACCACTCTTCAACACCAATGATATATTAAGAAAAAGAAAAATAAATCATACAAGACTTCACTTCTGTTGTCAGCATAATCACTTTGGATAAGTGACCTTTTCACCAATTTGATTTGCACATGAGGTGACAACTTAACTAAGCGAAACTTACCTATTTATTTTACTAACAGTAACGCTACTATCAATTAGTTACATGCAGTGACCAAACAAAAATGGAAAGAAGCATACCATCCCAATCATCAACACTCTGAAAGATGTCGGTTTCGTCTTCCAGATTCTCTTCTGACATCTCTTTCCCATTTGAACTGTTTTGCTTTGCCAAAGAGTTCTCCAGATCCTCTTCATCATCATCATCGTGATCTGTCTCATGGATGTTTTCAGCATCATGATAACCAAAACCATTCTGCCCCTCTGACTCTCGTGAGATCACTGCTACCTTTTTCCCGGTAGCCTTTCTCTTTCCAGAGTATAAGTCAATTAAGTTCTGGAAGTCCTTTCCATATGAAGCCGCAGACTTTGTTCGACTATGTTTAACCTGTAAATGTCCACATTCAGTATCAAGTAGAGAGTTATAGAATAGTTTGCTAAACTTATTCCTAAATGTAAAGTGAAATCAAATCTAAGGTGGGAAACTCACTGAAAATTGTAAATTTGGCCTGAAAAATGAAGTAAGCACAGTTTTTGTTTCCTTTGACAGGTGAAGTGACTCAAGAATATCTTTCTGAACGTGAGCTGTGGCAGTTGCAGTCAATGCCATTATCGGTACATCACATTCCAAGAACGGCAAATTGCTGGCACAAAAGTTTTCCCGCAGCACAGATAGCTTCCTGAAAAATCCAACAGCGGGAGATTTGTTTAGAAAACTAAGATCATCCACAGAAGCAGCACTTGAAAGCAATAACACTTGCAAGTTTTGACTCACAAAAAACATACCTGTAGTCCGGACGAAAGTCATGTCCCCACTTTGATACGCAATGAGCTTCATCAATAGCAAAAAGAGCAATTCCATGAGTTTTTGCGAGCTTCTGGAGTGGTTTAATCAACCTGCGATCAAGTTCACATCATGCTTAAAAGCAAGAATAACATAAATGCACTTTAAAAAAAAAGAAGAAAATTCAGAAAGTTGTGCTTTTGTACCGGACAACAGTCTCAGGGCAAACGTATATGATCTGATACATTCCCTGCATGGCCTTCTGTTCTATGCGGTTATCAAGTTGGCCTGAACCAAGGAAACAAGCAGAGACTTTGTGCTTTGACAGCTTAAGGCATTGATCATGCATCAGGCTTATCAGAGGCGAGATCACGACAACAACTTTTCCAGTCACCAATGCAGGGATCTGGAAGCATAGAGATTTTCCTGCCATGGTGAAAACACACATAAACCGCAATTAGAATGTTATTGAAGGGCATCAGCGATGAGTAAAAAGAAAGAAAGCTACCAGATCCTGTTGCAGCTAGAACAAGACAGTCCTTATGAGCAACCCACGTTGACAAAGCCTCCCTTTGGAAACCTTTCAGTGATGAAATACCAAACCGGTTTCGTAGTATAGTATTAACTCTTCTCTCCCATGTTGACGAACCCTCTGAGCAACCACTTGACTCGATAAACACCAAAGGAGGAGACTTTCTCGTCTCTTCTGAAGGAACAGACACTACTACTGCAGTCCCAAAGCCTTTCTTGTTGTTCCGATCAACGGATCTAAAATGGTCGAACAGACTCGATTGCCGCATAGAACCCGAGGAAAACGAAGACGGCAGAGCTCTCTTGCCATTGCCAAGGGTCTTGTTATTATTATTCTTTGTAGAACATAGTGAGGAGCTAGCCGAATAGAATCCACCACTTCTCTTCAGAAGATACTCCACAGCTTCGTCACAACATGACTTGCCTACAGCTTTAACAGCTTCCAAAGCATCCAACTTTGCAAAACCCATTTCAACAAGCTTCGTCACAACCTCATCTGAAGACGAAACTAGTTCATCCATCGAGTTCAGACTGTGTGGCTGACTAAAAAGACGGTACTTTTTTATATGGGTATAGGATTTTGAGTCACTAAGCAAAGGATCATGCAACAAGTTGATTCTAGTACTCAAAATCAGAACCCTAGTAATCAAGAAAAAATCGAATTAACTAACAATGTTCCGCCATTGCCAAATACAAAGAGGTTTCGGTCTGTATCACTCACCTTGAGCGACTAATTTTTCTGGGAATCCGCAAGCGAGGAAATGGAAAGAAGTTAGGAATCGCAAATAAGAAGAACCCTAGGCGCCAAAATGAAAAATCACTCCACAATGAAACTGAAGTGCATCAAATTTGCCCCGCTCACTTTCTCCCCTAACGACGTCGTTCAGATCATGAATTACATATTTCAATTCAAATATAAAAATTGATAAAAATATATTAACATGTTATATGTATTTTCTTCATTAAATCTGAAATTTATTTATTAAGATTGATAAATTATTATTCTGAGGAAGGAATAGGAAATGGTTAAGGATTTTTTTTCTACATACTTGAAGCTGAAGTTTTGAACGAGGTGAAGAGGAAATGTACTACTTGAAACAAGAAAGGTTCGACAAATTGTGAAGATATGATCTGACTAGAAGAAGATTAGAACAACCCAGTTCAAGAAGCATTAAAACCAAGAGTCAAGCAAATATCGTTATGTCCGATGATTTTTTTGAATTAAATAACCAACATTCAGAACAAAGTAAAAAAGACAGCTTAATTAGGCTTTTTAGTTTTGTTTGGCTTCGACCTTCTTCTTCTGCCACAGCCTGTCCACACCACTGTCAGCATCTCCCTGCAAATATAGTTCATCATCGTCGTGAGTTTAATAGTCAAATCAAATGAAGATTAAGCAAAGTTGCAGTGTTTTTGCTCAAGCTGATAAGTCTTACTTCTTCTAACAAAACTCTTAACTCAAAAAAAACGCTTATATAACCAACAATATCAATCCACAAGATCATTCAAGAGACAAAACCAACTACGATTGACAAATTGATAACACAATATTCCAGAATCTATAGATAAGCGTATGACAAACCTGGGCACGAACAAACCCGCAGAGAGCCAAGGTAGTGAATTGACCGGTGTAGATGCCATCAGCATCTAAATGACCAATGTTGAGTTGCACAGAGGCATGATCCTTTGATGTGATCATCCGGTTAGTAGCAGAGCTGTAGTTACAGATATATATAAAAAAGAAAAAAGAAACTGTCAATAAAGGTGCGTATGACAGATTATATAACAAAACCAATTTTAAAGAACCGGAATAAGAAAAAAAAATGCAGTATTACCATTTCCTAGGAATGTATAGTTCCGTGACCTGACCCTCTTCGTTCTGCATCTTGAAGAGTAGACGACTCTATAAATTCAAACACTATATCAAAAAAACAGAACACATAATAACTATGTTAGAATAGAGCTTTAACAGTGGCAGTTAACTACAATCATAAAGACTGCAAGTGACAATAACATGAAAATCTATTACTAGCATTTATCAGTCTCAAAGTTACTAAAGGATTCAAGAGAAACATGAGGACATATGAATGGTAAGTACACGCGATCCAGAACAATAAAACTATCCAACAAACTATCCGAATTCATTGTCGAGACCAGATATTAAACGACAAGTTTCAAGGTTATAAAGAAGTTCAAAAGTACTAGCACGAGGAGGAAGAATCTAGAAGCTATCCAGCGGAGAATCAGAGAAGAGTTTTCTAAAGAATTATTTACCTGAGGAGAAGCAAAGCAAGTGCGGCAAAAGAAAAGAAGCTACACGACGGAAAGCCACAGCGTTTATACTTCGAATAAACCCTAATGTTTTAAAACGGGCCATGCAAAATGTCCTTCGCTTTTGGCCCAGTAAGGCCCAAGGTGCTTATTTAGCCTTATATAAAAAACAAAAAGCTCCGATACCGGGAATCGAACCCGGGTCTCCTGGGTGAAAGCCAGATATCCTAACCGCTGGACGATATCGGATTTGTTGATGACAATTCTACGTAAATTATAATTATCTATAAAAAACATATTACGAATGTAAAACACTTCCTAGTTCCTATGTATTTGACCTAATTAGAAATCCTTCAACTACTCAACACAAGAGAAGTAGAAAAGAAAAAGGGAACCGATTTCCAAATTTTCGCCGCCTCCGTTGTCTTCGATCTCTTTATTTTGTTGAAGAGTAAGCTAATCTTCTGATAGTAAGGTTTCTCTCTTTGCTTCGATTTGTAATTGTTTAGTTCTGTTTCTTCTATTGGTTCATGCGCTTGGGATTAATGTTGTATTCTTTTAATTTTATTAGGCTCTCTACGGATCTCTAAATCTTCTAATTCGGGAAGATGGTACGTTGCTTGATGAGCTTATGCTATTATCTTAAGTTGTTTTCTGTATAAACTTCAGTTTTGACTCTATTGTTTTTTTTTTTAATTTTATAGCTTCCTCTTTCGCTGCTCAAGACTGCTCAAGGGCATCCCATGGTAAGTGAAAATTTTGAACCTTTGATTATAGTTTTTGTAATATATGACTTAGAAGCTAAGTGGGTACTGTTCAAGTTTGACATGTTTGGTTAGTAGTCTATATGAAAAGTTGTGTGCGTGCATAGGAGATTTCTTTTTGTTCTTTTGAAGGTTACATCTTTTTTGATGTTTGGATCGTTGTGTTAGCTTGTGGAGCTCAAGAATGGAGAGACCTACAATGGGCATTTAGTAAATTGCGATACGTGGATGAACATTCATCTGCGTGAAGTCATCTGCACATCAAAGGTTATCTTCTGCTTTTTTTGTCTATTGTTACAGAACTTTTATATTGTTCTGTATTTCCTAATTGTGTGGTTGATGACACTAAGATGTGTTGGCTTGTCCGCTTGATTTACGCTCTAGGACGGAGACAGGTTTTGGAGGATGCCCGAATGTTACATCCGTGGTAACACAATCAAGTACCTTCGAGTTCCAGATGAGGTAATAATATACTCTTATGTATATGCCGCTTGTACTTGTATAGTTTTTTTTTCTTTGCTTCTCTGGAGTGATGATGCTTAGCCAAATCAGATATGTGCTCCAAGAGGCATTGTGCCCTGTTCAAAAACATGGCATGCCTCTTGTTGAAGCGTGTCTTAGACGATATCACAGAGAATGGTTTTTGCCTGACCAGATTATTGACTCACTTGTCTTGTGTTTCTGGAGCAAGTAACTCCATATATTTGAATATTCTCTTTTTGTATATCTTTATCTTGGTTTAAAAAAGCGCTCGCTTAGAGCGCCATGGCGCTAGGCGAGGTGTGGCGATGTCCTCATCGACTCAGCACCTCAAGGCGTGGCCACAGACACAAAGCGAGCGCTTTCTACGCTTTCTTTCTAAAGGTCAAGGTGCATAAAGCGACGCTTTACTGATTTTGAGGTCAAACCGAATTGGTTTGTCAAAATAAACTACTAAACCGAATAACAAACCTTAAGAACACATACCCTAAGTTTAAAGTTAGGATTTTTAGCTAGTATTCTTTTCTCTATTCACGTGAATTCAAGGTTTTGATTTATTCTCTTCTTTTCTATCACTGGTAATTACACTGTTTTGAGTTCAACTTCTAGCTATATATGCCTATGTTCATGCATGACCTTTCTTTGCTTTCATACACAAAGCGAGCGCTTTGTGTCGCCATAGAGCAAGGCGAGAGGCGAGACACCCGTTGCCTCACCTCGCCATGCGCTTTTTTAAACCAAGATCTTTATTCGATCTCTCTGTGTGTCCAATTATACTCAGTTAACAAAGCTCTAGATATCTGGAAAGTGACGGCCATAAGCTGACTCTAATTATGTTTTACATCTTGTACAAGATGCTTCAGTCTAGATTTGTTTCTTTCTACTCATATTGTCTTTGTTCTTTGTTTAGGTGATTGATAAAGTACAGGAGGAGAAGACCCGTACAGGTATAGTATTCTCATGTCATTATGGTACCTTTTCCAAACAGAAGCAATCTCTTCTTGGTAATTAATATATCAACAATGTTTAAACATGTGCAGATAGAAAACCACCTGGGGTTGGACGTGGAAGAGGGCGTGGTATGGATGATGGAGGGGGCAGAGGCCGAGGCCGAGGAGCTCCAATGGCGAAGATGACTGGCAACAGAGGTAAAATGATGATTTTACTAGATTACACCAAATTTTTTGATGATCTTTTTCTTCA
This sequence comes from Raphanus raphanistrum subsp. raphanistrum, assembly GCA_019706035.1. Lineage (NCBI taxonomy): Eukaryota > Viridiplantae > Streptophyta > Magnoliopsida > Brassicales > Brassicaceae > Raphanus > Raphanus raphanistrum. Next base: position 21,379,585 of record CM033983.1, read on the forward strand.
GTTTAAGCCAAATTGTAATTTGTTGTGAAAACAGGAGCAGGTCGTGGCCGTGGTTGATGCAACAACTTATATAAAAAGACTATCCAATCTCTGCTGCTGCTGCACTCGCATTTTAAGAGTTCTCTTGTTTGTTTTTTTTTGTCATATTTGAGCTGAATATATAAAACTAAATCACAATGAGCCGAATATATAAAAATTCGAAGCTGTTCTAAGCTTTATCTCTTGCTACTTTTAATTGAGTTATTTGGTATACTTTGATTCAGTATCGATCAGATGACAAACAAACAAACAAAAAAATAAATCAATCATCTACAAAAGAAACCATTGATGTATTTTTAAGCAAGGCAGTTAGCAAAGCTCACAACTTTTGTAGAGTGCTATCTGTATACGAAACTAGTAACTCTAAGACTCTAAAAGAAAAGGAGGGTTCAATTTTACTAGACATCGACGTGGAGAGGCGTAAAGCGAACAAAGTAAATAGCTTAAAAAGACGGGTTTCACGAAGAAAGCTGCTGAGAGTGGGACGAGGAAGAGGGAAGACGATTCACTTCTTTCCCGCCACTTGCATTTGCGTAACTCCTCCGGTGGTGAGCAAAGATGTTGTGGGTGGACAAGTACCGGCCGAAATCGCTGGATAAGGTCATCGTTCATGAGGATATAGCTCACAATCTCAAGAAATTGGTACGCCATTTTTCCTCGAGCCCTAGGTCAAAATTTTAGCTTTTTTTTTTAATTGTTTTGGGAGATGAATTTTTGATTGTTCGCGGTGTAGGTTACGGAGCAAGATTGTCCGCATCTGCTCTTCTATGGGCCGTCAGGCTCTGGTAAGAAAACCCTAATCATGGCACTTCTCAAGCAGATATATGGTGCCAGTGCTGAGAAGGTATTCTTCGGTGTTTTTTTCTTTCTTTCTGTGTTTAGTTTGGTTTTTTCTTCTGGGTTTAGTTTGGTAATAACAAAAGATGGCGACTTTGAAACCTATTTTTGTTGGGAAAAGTAATCTGTCTGTTTTTTGCTTGTTAACTTTTGATCTTTGTCTTTACGTTGATGTTCATCTTCTGATTGCTACTTTTTTTTTTCGTTTTCATTCCGCAGGTGAAAGTGGAGAACAGGGCATGGAAAGTTGATGTGAGTAGTTGTACATGGTTTTCTGTTTCTTTCATTGCCTTTTTTTTTATTTGTAAATTTCTCTCTGCTTGATATCCTTATTCCTCTTTTGCTTTTGTTGGATTGATCAGTCAATCTTGTTTACGAGTTGTGAAATGTGAACTAATAGATGTGAATTGTGTTTACTATCATTTTCTTTTGGTGGTCCTTCTAGATAGATTATTATTCTATTAAAACAAGCTTGACAACGCTGTGAGAATTATTGGTGAAAGTCTTGTGTTCTTTGTAGCTGGTCTAATAATCTGTTTTCATATTTTTTTTAAATTTATATCTTTTGTTATGTTTTTAACGTGTTTTACAAAATGCAGGCTGGGAGTAGAACTATTGATCTGGAGCTCACTACATTATCAAGCACCAATCATGTGGAGCTTACTCCAAGTGATGCAGGCTTTCAGGACAGGTACATCGTTCAAGAGATCATTAAAGAAATGGCCAAGAACAGACCAATTGACACCAAAGGAAAGAAGGGCTACAAGGGTAAGAATTGGTTTCTCTAACATTATCACTAATAGATGGTTGCCTCATATATCTAGATTTACAGCTTCAAGTTCATCTGAGTGTCTTCATTATACATTTAGATGGTTCTATCTTCTCGGTTATCAACTATCCCTTGTCTCTTACATATTTTCTATTCTAAGTTTTGTCCCATGCTCTGCCAATTAGTTTAACTTTTCCACATAATTAAGTTGGTTGATGGCTGATATACAAAAAAGTTTAGGCGGTGCGCAAACACATGATTTTGTTTTTTTTTTCTAATGGTTTTGGCAGTGTTGGTACTAAATGAAGTTGACAAGCTCTCACGAGAAGCACAACATTCTCTTCGGAGAACAATGGAAAAATATAGCTCGTCTTGCCGTCTCATCTTATGCTGTAACAGTTCTTCAAAGGTTACAGAAGCCATTAAGTCTCGTTGTCTCAATGTGCGGATAAATGCACCTTCGCAGGAAGAGGTACATAAACTCTTTCTCTCGCAATAGACTATTATTTTAAATAATCAGCCATGCCAACCTAATTTTCTTTTTAAATACACATCCTATGTACAATCTCGAATTACATTTCGTTTTTCTTATAGATCAGCTCATTATAGAAATCAACATTATGATATATTTCTGCCCTCCTTCACTTCTCACTAGACTGGCAAGAACACAACAAGTTAAAACTTGTACCTATGAACCTGCGTTTATCCTTTATGAGAAATCTTTCGTGACTGCATGTCTTGTTGCATGTCTGCAATGTGCAAGTCTGTTCCTGTGATTTAAAATTATAGTCTAAAGAATGTGTAGTTGCTGTTAGGAAGATGACATGAGATTCAGTGTTTGCTTAAATTAGCCTATTTAAACAGTCGTGCGAAAAGATGTTTGGAAGATTATTGTTTACAAAATTGTAGCTTTCTATTTCCAGATAGTGAAAGTGTTGGAGTTCGTTGCAAAGAAAGAAAGCCTGCAACTACCCCACGGTTTTGCTGCTCGTATTGCCGAGAAATCAAACCGCAGTCTTAGAAGAGCTATTCTGTCACTTGAGACTTGTCGTGTCCAAAAGTAAGCATCAATAACTGTATCTCTGCAGACAATCAATGAGTCTGATTGATTTCTTTTACTGTTTCATATTTTTGAAAATGGTTAACAAGTTTTACTTGGTAGCTATCCATTCACAGATAACCAAGTGATATCTCCCATGGATTGGGAAGAGTATGTTGCCGAAATAGCAATTGACATGCTGAGGGAACAGAGCCCTAAAAGGTCTTACTTTAGTAAATCATTTATCTTTGCAAATTATAGATTTAAAACATCCCTAGATCTAATCATATTCTCTCGTGTGCTTCTTCAGTTTGTTTCAGGTACGCGGGAAGGTATACGAGCTACTAGTTAATTGCATTCCACCAGAAGTCATACTGAAGGTTTCAAACAAAAACCCAAATCTATTATTCGTGTCCGGTGTCCCTTTATCTTTTCCATTTTACACATAGTTTTGTACCTTTACAGAGGCTTCTTCATGAATTGCTGAGGAAACTGGACTCAGAGCTAAAGCTTGAAGTCTGCCACTGGGCCGCATATTATGTAAGATTATCTGTAAACCACTCATTGTCTCGACATCTGTGCTCTCATTTCGAGACTGAGCTGATGATGATGTATTTGGTTCATTGTAACAGGAACATAGGATGAGATTAGGCCAGAAAGCCATATTTCACATAGAAGGTATTGTAGACTGTTTATTGCATTTGGGTGGTTACATAAAAAAGAAAAAAAGCATCTTCTAATGGGTGTTAACAATGCAGCATTTGTGGCCAAGTTTATGAGCATATACAAGAACTTCCTCATTTCAACATTTGGGTAGAGAGAGAGAGAGAAGGATGGGGTTACAAAAATCCAAGAAAAGAAGAGGACAGACTTGTTGTACTGTGTCTTTTCCTTTTATTTGCTATGTTTCCAAGGCTTTTGAAACTAAGGTTTTAGTGGGGATGTCTTAATAACCGTGATTTTTTATTTCTTTTCCCTTTTCGTTGGACTTGAGAACTGTCTTGTTTTAAATCACTATGGAAGCGGTTTGGTTGATCAGTAAGCAACATGAGACGAGCTAATTATAGGAACAAGGCAACAAAAAAACAGTGGCTATTCGAACCTGCCTCTCTAGTAGTATATTGGATCGGGCCAGTGCTAAGCTATAGCATAAGATCACAATGGTGGAGCTCTTCCATTGAAGCTTTGAAAATGTCTAATACCAGCTCTGCGTACGAGCAAAATATAAGAGAACACACGGTTCTACGGGTTCGAAACCAATTAACAGATAAATAAAACTTAATTACAAGTAAGTAACTAAAATAAAAGCCACGTAAACAGCTAATAAAAGACACGTAAACAGCGGTTTTTGTAGCGCAAGTTAGCAAGTTGGTTTTGTCTCGCTTGGAATTTTCCGCCTTTGGGCGCTTTAAAACCACGGCCAAACGCGCTTCTCTATTCTTCAATCTCTCTCTTGTTTCTCTTCTTCCGAATTTCGTTTTTTTTTTGGGTTCAGAAATGGCGGAATCAAAGACAAAAATCGCAGAAATCAGGGAATGGATTGTAGAACACAAGCTTCGTACCGTTGGTAAAAATTAAAATGTTTTATAGATCTGTTGGTTATGTTGTGTTCATCCTAATATTTTAGATCTCAGTTTTGATTTCTTTTTGGTTGAAGTAGTCAAATTTGCTATTTGCTTCACATCCTCGATGACGCATGTATTCTTCTGATATATATATTTGTATGGTTTGATCTGAAATCTGGAGTGTTGATTGATATATAGGTTGTTTATGGCTGAGTGGGATCTCTGGTTCAATCGCCTACAACTGGTCTAAACCTGGTATGAAAACCAGTGTCCGCATCATCCACGCCAGGTATCTTAATTTTTCTTCTTCTTATCTTCACTTTTTAATGGACATGCATCGAATTACATTAGTTATGTCTTTGTGTGTGTGCTTGAGAATCTCTGAATGGAAAAAGAATCATCCTTTGTTCTCCTTGCTGTGTTTTCGTTTCTTGCTCTCCTTATCATGCATGATGATGATTATGATCGTAAACCCTTGATTACATCTCTCACACAATTTTCTGTGACTGGATTGTATTCGCAGGCTACACGCTCAGGCGCTGACATTAGCCGCTCTAGCTGGAGCAGCTGCAGTTGAGTACTACGATCACAAAACTGGAGCCACCGATCGCTACCCCAAATTTCTCAAGCCCGACAACTTGACCAAAGACTAAAAAAACACTCTTTTATCAGTGATCATGCCTATTCGTCTTATTCTAGGCTATATTATAGCTACTAGTGACATTTTCCTCATGTTTTTTTATATATCGTTCTTTTACTACTTTGAATGAAATGAATTCATTCTGGTTACCCCACGACGTGCAGATTGTTTGCGAACTTCGGGATGCGAAAATGTAAGAGGTACTTACAGAAAATTATATGAATAAAATTGGACTTGCATCTGTTTATGAAGCTGATTATATATAATTGTTTTCATGTTCTAAACTCAGATCATTAGACATAATCTGGCCCCTTCGTCTGTGATTGATACTCGTCAGCATAAACAAGATTTATTTTATAGACTATTTGAATTATTCGAACCTTTTCTGGCTTATAACATATCTTCGAAAGTTTGATGATTGTTAGTTTCATTCTCTGAACACATTCCCCAAATTTTTCATATAATGGGCCTTTGTGTCCGACACATGTGCTCAATACCCAACTCATTTCAGGCCTGTGCTAGTAGTTAGATGCGTTCAATTGTCCCACATCGCTTACAGGTAGAAAGAAGCACTCGTGAAGGAGAGTATAAGATGAGAAGTGGGGAGAACGTTCAAATCACTTACCTGGACGGGATCAACTCATGATCAAGAAGATGAGTGGCCTAGGCTAGTGACCTCCATTGCACATTAAGGAGGGGTGCTTAGCCTAAGGTCTCCCCAAGTGGGAGAGCCTGCGTCATTATTTGTGGCAGAGGGGGTCTGCGTTCGCGCGACCCCTACCATACATTGCAGTTTAAAATCTTTGATGTAACGGATTTCTGAATTACATTTGCAGAGAACAAAACCACTAATAGAGTTTTCTTGGACATACTAAATTCACTATCCCACATAGGAGGCATGTGACAAAAGAAACTGGCTTTCGTTGAAATCATCCTAGTTCCCTGTAGGCATGAGCTTCTTCAAGTACGGTCACTCTTTTATCTCTGTATTGAGATTCTCTAAATGAACTCTTTATCATATGTTCTTCTTGTTTCTTTACTTGTTAAGTAGAATACTGTTTCGAACAATAACGAAAATAGTCTTTCAATATGTCATAACACAACCCGCAGCCTTACCATCCGTTGTAAGCCTTTTATCATTCTGTCACACAAATGCATGTGATTCCCTTGTATAATGAAAACTTTGGTAGCTGGCAAAAAAAAAAATACTTTGGTAACTTGTATTTCCGTGAAGACTTGAGAACAATCATCTATGATCTGGTTGGAACAAAATCGACACTCCCACATCGAAAGTGTATATCAAGTAGGTCGGTTTTGTTTGTAGTATAAAAGAAAGAGGCGCTTGATGATTGTAACTCATCTTTGCGCTTGGGGCAATGACGCAGCTAATGAGGTACTAACCGAGGCGCGTCTATTGCTGGTTGAAAACTATTTCCAAACCCCCTCATTGTTCCTAGGCTTGGCCTAGTTCTTTGAGAATTTCTGGAAGGACTCCCTTCGGGGTAAAGTCCTACAATCTTTTCTAGTTCAAGTTTTGTTTCTTAGCCTTTACTAAAGGCGTTTGGTCGGCATTTTGTTAAAATTGAAAAGGATGTTTTATATTGTACTCAAAAAGCTTTAATACAAACACCAATCGATACGAAGCTATACTGAATCTTAAGAACATAAACTCAGTGCTATTAACTGATAAAAATCATACGTTTTGTTGTTGCTCCATTTTTCCATGTCGCTGAATGATCTGACAACAGTAGAGAATTACTGGGATATTTGAATTTTCTCTGTTTATACTTCAGCTGAAATAGATTTCAATAGTAGACCAGTCAAGACATGAATCATCAACACAGCAAACCTGCAGCAACTTGTATTTTCAAAAGAATAAAATAAAATTTCAGGTCAAGAGAGGCAATAGCTAACTTATAAGTTGTGGCAGAAGGGGTCTGCGTTCGCGCGACCCCTACCATCTTTGGTTAGTTCTGAAGCTTTTTTTGTCGGACAAACTAACTTAGCAAACCAACATCAGAAGCATATATACCATGTAGGATAGATATGTTGTTTTGAACTACATCTCGACTGGGTCTAAAACCGATTCAGATAATAGTTTAAAGGGGACAAGACATGCTTTTCGGCCCACTATAAGAAAATGGTTAACTGAGACTTAGATTTCTGAAATTAATCTACAAAACTATATGGGCCTGAACTACAAGAGCACCTTAAACCCTAGACGCAACACCTTCTTCCTCTCTTTCGAGATCAGAAGACGCCGCACTTCCATCTTCTGAGCTACAGGTACACTCTATTGCAGAGAGAAGAGAATTGGTGAAAATGAGTCGTGGAAGTGGAGCAGCTCCAAAGGGAAAGAAGAAGGGAGGAGTTTCCTTCACCATTGATTGTTCTAAACCTGTTGATGACAAGATCATGGAGATTGCTTCCTTAGAGAAGTTTCTCCAGGAGAGGATTAAGGTTGGTGGTGGTAAAGCTGGTGCTCTTGGTGATTCTGTCTCGATCACTCGTGACAAGAACAAGATCACCGTCACCTCTGATGGCCAATTCTCCAAGAGGTTTTGAATTAAAAATCTACACCATAATATAGTCTACTATTAAGCACATTGTTTGATTTAATCATTCTCTTAAGTAAGACTTGTTTGTCATTCTGTATGTGTAGATACCTCAAGTACTTGACAAAGAAGTATCTGAAGAAGCACAATGTGAGAGATTGGCTCAGAGTGATTGCAGCCAACAAGGACCGTAACCTCTATGAGTTGAGGTACTTCAACATCGCCGAGAACGAAGCAGAGGAAGAAGACTAAAAAAAAACCACCATCTCTTCGTCTATTCTATTACAACTCTCTGTTCTGTTTTAGATATAATATAGTTTGGTTGAAGGGATACACTTTCGTTTGTTTGTTGCTGCGCATTTGAGCTTTCTATGGAGGCTTTTGTTTTCCCAGACAACGGTTTATTGGGTAAAACCAAGTGGAGTTGGCAGATCTTTAGATTTATGTAGTTGATGTTAGATCAATGATACTACAAGTAGAACGACTATACGATTAGAGCATAGCGATTTGTCAGGTTTTTTGAACTATACAGGAAGATAGTATTTACAAATGGAGTAAGTGGAGAAATAAAGTGATTCGTGTTCTTCAGTCAATTATGGGTTTGGATTCAGTTGTTTAGAATTGTGTCATTCTATGAAGTCACAAGTCCTGAAATTTTTTATGGGCCGTATAGTTTGTTTGGGCGGTGAAAATTGCTATTATTATTATTGATATACCTCCTTTATTACGCAATACGCATTAAGAAAAAGTATTAATCAAATTAGATATAGTTGGTAGTAGTAGTATTCATTACAACTAGTAACCAAAGAGGCAAAGACCCTACTTCAAAAAACCATATGATTAGTCCAATTAGATTTTTGTTCACTGTATGTTTTGTGGAGTTTAGCTATTCTTGAGTCGCGGTTTCTATCAGAAATTCAGAATACAAAGATGATACTTTAGCTATGAGACCCGACAGTTTATATTTTGGATATGTGATCTTCCACAAAGTGAACATTACTGGTAGAGAATAGATATGGTTTGTTCAGTTATTCACTTGAATATTGTTTAGCATGATTAAGTGTGCAATGTTAAAATATCATTAAGATTGAAACACCGAAATATGAAAATACTGTGCAATGTTTTAGATGAAACACCCAAATGATAAAATATCATTAAGATTGTACATTAAAATAATTTAAATACTAATAAAATATAATTGATTATAGAGTTTTTAATAAAAACAAGAAGTTATATAAAAATGAAACATCGAAGGATTTTCAGTTACAAAAAAAAAAAAAAAAAAGGATTGTACCCTAAATAACCATTAATCATTCACCACCTTCAAATTGTAAATTCGTTGTGTGGTGTGTGACAGCATCCTCACTGGGGGATGTTATCAAAGGTTCACATAGATTTTCAAAAAAAAAACTAATATATTAATGTCTACTAGTTGTTTTCCTGCACCAAATACAGTAAAAAAATTTAAAATATTTTTTAACAGATAAATATAAACTATATTTTTTTATTAATATTATAAATTTTATTTTTTATCAATATTTTAATATAAATTTGATTTAAATGAACATTAAAATTAAGATAAAAACAATTTTGTTTATTTTGAATTATATTTTAAAATGTGCATTTATATATTTAAAATTATAATCTTAGGTAGATTTTTCTATCTATTTATTTTAATTAAATAAATATGTAAAATTGCATAATTGTCAAAAACTAAAATTAAAAAATAGTTATAAAATCTGTAGATATATATAAGAAACTAATAATTTTACTATTTAATTTGATTTTATGATTTAATTTTTATAATTTTCTAAAAATATGTATATATTTTGAAATATATTTAATTTAAATGATATTTCGAAATTTGAAATGCCATAATTGAATATATTTATTTTAATGATGATTTATGAGTTATCACCATATTTTAAAAAAGTCTAAAAATATAAATCGACAATAAAAATGTAATATATGTGTTATTACCATATTTTAAAAAATTTACCAAAAATATAAATTAACATTAAATATAATTGTCTATGTCATATTAATCTATAAGACATGTCGCCAATTTTAGTAGTCATGTCATATTATTTTTGTGAAAATGATTGTAGAGAAGACATGTGGCAAAATCACTTCTCAAATATAGTCTAGGGTGTAAAATTTCATAATTGTCAAAATTAAAATTAAAAAATATTTATAAAATCTGTAGATATATATAAGAAACTAATGATTTTAAGATTTAATTTGATTTTATGATTTAATTTTTATAATTTTTTAAAAATATGTAGAAATATTTTTAATTTAAATGATATTTCGAAATTTGAAATGCCACAATTGAATATATTTATTTTAATGATGATTTATGTGTTATTACCATATTTTAAAAAAATCCGAAAATATAAATCGAAAATAAATGTAATATATTAGTTATTACCATATTTTAAAAAGTTTACCAAAAATATAAATTAATATTAAATATAATTGTCCATGTCATATTAATTTGTAAGACATGTCATCAATTTTAATAGCTATGTCATATTATTTTTGTGAGAATAATTGTAGAGAAGACATGTGGCAAAATCACTTCTCAAATATAGTTTAGGGGATTTGATGAACACACGGCGCATAAGTTTACTGGGGTGAACCCGTATCGACACTATTCGCGGGCCCCATTGACTCGTGACGGTCCGCGATTAGTCGGTGCATTAAATTTTTTTTTTTTTCAGAAAATCAAACGAAAAAACGTAAAAAACTATTATAATAGCATTGGGAATCGAGAATGAACAAGTTTATCAATGGAGATGTTCCGAGAGATAGTAAACACAAATTTAATTATCAAAATGAGAGAGAGAGAGAAGCAAATGACGTCAGAAGGGAAATCCAAACCCATAAAACATGGGGGAACGATTCACTTCAATTTCGTCAGAAGTAAGTGACAGTGTGAACTTTAGAATCCTCCACCCTTTTTTCTTTTTCTTTTTACTAGATAGATGAAATCTTTTAGTTCTACAAATATGTTTTCTATTTCTTTTTCACATGTATGAATATATATATCATCTTAAGATTCGATGCTAATGCTTTCAAACATGTAACAATGATTGAATTGACCCAAACATGATTTTCTTTAACTAATAAGAATTTGCACAAGTTCCTTTTGAACCGCAGATGAAGATAATTTTATACTTGACTTCAACATAATAACATGTTTTCAAAGTAAAATACTAAAAAATAGGTCAAAACTATAAGCAGTTTTTTTCAACAATGATCCACATATATGTGGACTTTTCTAATAAAGGACTTCTTACATCACACAGAATATTGTAGTTCACAGTCAAAATTCTTTCTTTTTTTTGTCAATGCAACAAATTTATCAATGTTTTTTTTAAAACAGATTTATCAATGTTACAAAATACATAAATCATATAATCATAATGGCTTGTTTTAGTTTTGTTACTAAAAGAGAGAAGAATTGCATTGGAACTCTTCAAGCCACAAAGTTTCTGTCTCACTATCTGTGGACTATAGTGGTGAATCTGTTCTTTTTAGTTCCGAGGGTTAAAATAAAAAGGAAAAGGAGACAGGAAAAAAGGAAGAGAAACTCGCGAGGAACACGCAACCTATTCCTCTGTGTAACTGTCTCTATCACTTCATCATCATCTCTCACTTCTCTTTACCATCCTTCTTCTTTTTTAAAAACTTTTCTTTCTCAATTCAAATCAAATTCAAAAAATAATCAATTACGCAATCTCGTTTTAGAGAAAGCCAGCCACACGTTGACTAAGTATCCCTATTAATTATAGATTTATTAGAAAAACTTATAATACTACTCTGTCAGTTTCCGAGATTAGTGTCGTTATATTAGGTGCAAATCTACAAAACGTGTGTACTGATTTTTGTTAGCTCGATGCAATATTCACTAGCTCATACTCCCTCTGTTTCATATTAAGTGTCACTTTAACTCATTTTTCTTGTTTCACAAAGAGTGTCATTCTACAATATCAATGCAATTTATACAACCTTTCAGCTCAAAATTAATTGCAAAATGCATTGATCTTATAAATAAAACTATTTATCTAAAATACTATTGGTTAGATATGTGATATTAATGAAAACATAAATACATTTTAATGAGTTTCTTAATATGTGTGAAAAGTGTCTAAATGACACTCTTTGTGAAACGGAGGGAGTACTTTTTTTCTTTGGTTCACCTTTTATGATGAACTTTTAGGTTCACCAACTAATAAAAAATTATCATTTAAATTTAGTATTTTTTTAATTAAGGAAACAATTAATTTTCCAAATTATATTATATTTTTAAAATAAAAATAGATAAATAAATAATAAGAGTTGTCAAAAAATATTATTTTTAAAAAATATCTATGTTTAAGATTTAGTGTATATTATTTAAGATTTATAGTTTAGAATTTATCCAAATGTTTAAATTTTATTTTGAAAACATAATATAGTTTGGCAAATTATTTTGTTTCTTTAATTAAAATATATTAGATCTAAAATGACAACTTTTTATTGGTTGGTGAATTTAAAGGTTCACCCTAAGGGTGAATCCAAAAATAACTTCATACTTAATTTAGTTGAAATTACATCAAATTTGGTGTTTTGGTATCAATTTTTTTTATCATCTCTAACTATGACACCAAATGTTATACCAAAAGTAATATTATATATTATTTGATGTTTTCTATTTTTAATAATTTTTATATTTTTATTTTTTTAAATTGATAAATAGTTTTTTATCACACTTTCATATTATGTTATTAAATTTTCGTAATTATATGTGTATAAAATTTGTTTACGTTTATATTTTTGGTTTAACAATATTATACTTGTATTTATTTTATATAAAATAGTATATTAAGATTTACAAAACATCAATTATTAAAAACACATAACAAAATAATATATTTATTTTAATAAAATTTGTATTAGCTAGTAAAATATTTTTAAATATATTATAAAATAAAATTAAAAATTTATTTGAAAGTTTAGTGAATTTAATAGTACTAAATATAACCTAAATAAAAATTATAATCAATATTTTTAAATAAAAGATAATAATCAAAATCTCTATGATATTTTATTTTTTATAACATAAAAATGATAATAATAACTTTTGATTTCTTACTTGAAAATAAAATAAAAATTATTTTAATAACGTAAAAATAATTTAAATATATAATTAATACAATATATTTATGTTTAATTACAAATTTGAACCGATTAATAATAATAGTTGAACTATACTATTCAATGAAACATAATAAAATATGTATTTAAAATATTTGGTGTGATGAATAGTGTTATACCAAATTTGGTGTAAGTCTATTCACTCTATACGAAATTTGGTGGGATAATATCATTTTTGGTGTTTCATTGGAGATGAAATTACACTAAATTTGGTATTTGGTATTCTATTGGAGTGTTTGGTGTCTCATTGGAGCTAGCCTTTGGTCAATTCTAATGGAACACCGAAACATCAAATTTAATGTGATTTTATCTCCAATAGAACATTAAAAATTATATCATTCCGCTAAATTTGATGTCGTGTAAATAGTATCACACCAAATTTGGTATAACACAATTCATCACACAAAATATTTAATATATATATTTTATTAATATTTCATTTAATAATGTAGTTCAATTATTATTATTATTAATTAGTTCAAATTTGTAATTAAACATAAATATATTGCATTAATTGTATTAATTTTATTTTTAAAATTAATTTTCCATAATTAAAATATGTTTTATTTTATTTCAAGTAAGAAATCACTAACAGATTTTTATCATTTTCTTTCTGTTAAAAAAAATAAAATATCTTAGAAATTTATATTTTATTTTATTTTTAAGTAAAAAATCACTAAATGATTATTATAATTTACTTTATATTTTAAAATATATGTTATAATGTTTTTAAAGTTGTATTGAGTTAGTAATGAACAGTTATTAATATTACATTATTGTATTCGAATAAATATTTTATATAAAATTAGTACATAAAAGGTATAATGCTGTTGGACCAAAAATATAAGTGTAAATAAATTTTAAAAACATAAATTATAAAAATTTAACAAACATAATATATAAGTGCGATGAAATAATTCTTTATCAATTACTAATAATAAAAATAGGAAACTTATTAAAATTAAAAACACTAAATAATATATAATAATATTTTGGTATAATATTTAATATTATAGTTGAAAATTACAAAAAAGAAATAATGTAATATCAAAACACTAAATTTGGTGTTATGGTTGGTTGATGTTTTTAGTGATTAGTGAGGTAGCTCACACTTTATGACGACAGCTTACACTTAAATACTTAATCATGCGTAGAGGCGAACAATTTTGAATGGGTGCACAGGTATAATAGTAAGTGTAAAGTTACAAATTATAATGATGCATTTGAATTTTTTTATTGTGGAATTTACTTTTAAAAAATTATGGATGAATTCGCACCCCACGTTCATTTTACTGGCTTCTCCGGTCCTGATCGTGCACTATCACTTGCTCTATTCAGCAATATTTTAGGCTAATATAAACCACAAATATTAGTTAATTGTGGTAGTATGCACGGAAAGTTCAAACATGTAACTTTTTTTTGAACTCCTAGTTTAGTAGTATGCAATAATAATTTGGTTGATAACTATATTTGGTAGTATGCAATATTTACCTGTTAGTATGCAATAATAACAGGTACTTTGGTTAAAAAAAAATATTTGCGGTGACGTCAAGATAAAGTAAAAACTGGGATAAAATAGTGAGACTTGAACTTGGATCTGGCGGCAGCAAGCAGACATAAACTGACCCAAGCTCGTCACCTATCTTTACTGTCTGTCTCTATTGCATTAACATACATTGCGTAATAAAGCATTTCATTATTTATTAGCAATGCTCAAAATATTGTTACTACTCTTACAAGCTACCCAATGTTTTTTGTTTGAAGATAAGCTACCCAGTGCTCTCCAATTGTAAATCGAATTATCTGATATCATCCTTTTTTTATCAATGATCACTCTGTTTATTTATGCTAATCAATTTGTGTTTAGTTGGGTCTCTTTCACTACGCTAATCAATTTGTATTCGTTTATATTTGATCCTCCAATATTGACCAAAGATTGGAAATAAATCTACTATATAGTTATTAACTGCGAGTCTCGTTTTACGAATCTACGCAGACATGCGTGTTGTGTATACATCTCTCTGAAATAAAATTGAGAAAGCAAATGAATCATTTAAAGTAATGAAAGACTTGGTGACATGATTGCCATTTTACTTCTTATCCACATTTAAAGTAATCCCACTTCAAGACTCAATCACTTTAATTCCACTCCCATTTATTTTTACTTCAAGTATTTTTCAATTTTCGGATTTTATCTTATTTTTAGACTTCTGCTTCGTTTTATCAAACACTCGGAGCCCACTATATATGCACGTAAACGAGCGAGCAGAGGTTCCTGCCTCCTCACTCTCAAAGTTGTATACTATATTCCCTAAGGCTATATTCTTAACTCTCTTCTTCAACACAAACAAAACTCTTATCTCTCTCTTTTCTTCAACTATCGTCATATGCATGGCCATGGAAAGAGTTTATGTAAGAGAAATGTAATGGGTGAGTAAGACTTGCTGGAGAAGCAGGGCACGTGCGAACAAATGAGATCGATCAGTACATGGTTATCATATATTCGCACGTGTTCTACTACTCCAACACGTGTTTCTCCCCCTCCCAGCTATATGCAATCGATCACGGTGAGGAGAGAATTTCCATCGATCCTGGTTCATATTTATTGGACTACTTTGTACCTACATATATTTAGTATTTTTAAACCCATTTATGGATATATAAGAACGAGTTGGAGTATATTTTGATAGTTACTCCGGTTTTCTATCACTTCTGTAGTTCATTGTTGGCAATGGCATGGACACATTACATATATGATATTGCAGTCCATCGATATTTACACTACACATGTCTATAGTAAGTCACTGATAAAGATTCTTCTTAATTATAGTTACTTACTTTCCTCCTACACTAGGCATGTAAAAATTGAAGATAATTTATTGAGTTAAATGAAGTTCAGTGGAGAATACTGAAACTGCGATAAATATTACATAGCTATTCTACTTTATAATATGGACTTGGGGATATTCAGGTTGAAGACTGCAGTTAACTCTGACACAAATTTGATTTCTTATGTATATAATAAATATGGATTCAGTAACCTTGTTCTAGTTTCTTGGAAAAGAGTTAACTGATAGTCTAGTAACTTGATAATATGACACTGATCTGCTTACGTCATTTTAATAAAAATGAGTGGAAGCGTGTAGGGTAAAAAGAAGAAAGGTAGTTGCTGAGGCAAAGTTCCCTTAGAAAGCGGGGGACTTTCTCTCTTTCACTCTCACTGCCATTTAACTCTCACTTCTGTCTCTTTCCTCAGCACCAGTTTAATAAATGAGAAAATATGATAAAAGTAACAGTTAAATTACGCAAGTAAATATTGTCACGTACTTGCGGGGACAGAAAAAAAGCACACTGGAGTGGAGCGCACAGCTTCGTAACGAAATCTTGTA
The DNA here is from genome assembly GCA_019706035.1 of Raphanus raphanistrum subsp. raphanistrum. Taxonomy (NCBI): domain Eukaryota; kingdom Viridiplantae; phylum Streptophyta; class Magnoliopsida; order Brassicales; family Brassicaceae; genus Raphanus; species Raphanus raphanistrum. The sequence continues at coordinate 21,395,620 of CM033983.1, forward strand.
TAAAAACAAAAAAAAATCAGATGCAAATTTTTACAAACAAAACCGTTACTTTTTTTTTATTATCTTTAATACAAATTGTACAACTCACATTGATCTGATCCTCTGTATAGATTATACTGAACAAATGATTCTTTTTTAAATCTATCGTGAAGACATCGAAAATGTCGTCCTAAAAAATAAAGAAAATGTGTTAATTATACAATTTGAAAAAGATATAATGAAATCAAAACTACATTGAAGCAGCACAAAAAGTAGATTTTGTGACCAACAACAACAGACAAACGACCCACGATGAAGCCTGGTCTGTTTGTTGCGTGGTTAATTTAGCTTAACAGAGACATGCCATAAGCATATGTAATCATGTCCGAATTATTTATTCGAGTACTTAAAGAGAAATTTACTCCCACAGACACTTTCCTCTTTGCCAATTACACGTTAAGGCACTTGTGTTTCCTAACACACTTTCTACTGATGAAATGACTCTAACACCCTTCTCTTTGTGTTTAACAGGATTTCATCAACTATCTAACCAGACCAATTAATCGATGTCTTTCCCTTCAACTCTTCAATCTAACCAAACCAGACTCATTTATCGTTCCTATTTACAAACTAAAAATATCTTTCAAATCAATTCAATACTTTTTGGCTCTTATTTTGAAAAACAATTGACGACCTTTTGATACAGATTCCAAGAGAAAAACCCTAATTCTACTTTTCAGAGAAAATCGACGACGAAAGATTGAGAAACCGGAGACCTTTCTTCATCCTCTAATCTCCAACATTCCTCACCGATTTATGTTCTATTTCTCCCAGTTCCCGGTAATCGTACTCACCGCCGTCCACCTCACCGAACTCTGTTTGATGTTTCCTCCGATTCGAACTTCTCTTCTTCCCTCTGTTCAGCCGGTCGTTGATTCTAAACTCTGAGAAGAGATGGAAGGTCAGTTCAAATTGCCTGTTGTGATACGCTTTGATTCAATTGTATGTGAGAGACGGTTGATTCAAATTTTTTTTTAGATCTGGAGATCCCAGAAGACAAACGTCTCTCACCATCTTTAACAAGGCGGTGATAGTTATGAACGGTGATGCTCAGTCAAATGGAAGAGGTATTGGACACCGTGGTGGAGATGGCGGTGGATGCTATAGTGGAGGCGGTGGTGGTTATGGAGGTGGCGGTGGTGGAAGGTGGTAATGGAGGTGGAAGAGATCGTGGAGGCAGTGGTGGATACCATAGTGGAGGTGTTGGTGGTTATGGAGGTGCATGTAGTGGATACAAAGTTAATAATGGAGGTGGAGGAGATAGCGGAGGCGGTGGGGGTTATGACCGTGGATCTTTTGGAAATGTGTGTGTGGATATTGTTGATGTGGTCGGAAGAGTTGTGGATAATGGAGGTGGAGGAGATAGTGGAGGTGGTGGTATGTATGGAGGTGACGATGGCTCTCTTGGTCAATGTGTGTGTGGATGTTGTTTATGTGGTCGGAAGAGTTGTGGATGAGGCTCTTGTGGTCAGACTTGTGTTGATATCATCATAAGAGTTACAGACGGTCTTTCGAAGGTGGATACAAAAGTGGTAATAAAAGTATAGGTGATAGTGGAGGTGGTGATCAAAACAAAAGTGGTAACAGAGATGGAAGAGGAAATAGTTATGGACAAAAAGAATTGTGTTAAGACTTTCATAAAGAAGATATGCTATTGGATGTTTAAATTTCAAGATTTTGTACAAACAACTGCAAGCTTTAGTATACAATGTCTGGGAACTTTGTTAGAACATGAACCTTGACCATAATATATCGTTCACATAAATCCATCCACAAAATCTCGTCCATGAAAACTGATTAACGAACATGAAAGAGTTGAAGAAGAAATGCAAAAGAAAGACACCGAAATTAAACATCTAAAGGAGAATTTCAAAGTAACGGATGGTCCAAATCAATTTCACTTTATCACATCCAAAGTACTTATTTACTTTAACATTAATTGCAACTGAGTCTTTCACTAGTTACAAACCGAGAAACCACGTAACAATTAATTACAAAAGGAACGAGAGAAGAAAAATATACTTACGCCACACAAGGGCAGTAATGGTCAAGAAAAGGACAGCTGTTGCCAAAAAGTGTCTCAAACTCATAATGTGTCTGTTAATGAGAAAAAGAAACACAATGTGCCTGTTTCTGTAAGTCTCTCGTACTTAAATATGAAATGTAGTTATTTTGAAGATAATTCAAAATTACTTGAAAATATTCACATACCGGGAAGTGGAAACAGTCAAATTTTCTATATGAGCTCCTCCCAAATTAGAGAAAAACAATGGCTGACTTACCCACATTTCAATTCTAAATGGGCCAGTGATAGGCCCACTACTTTGGTTTGATCAAAAAAATCCAAATTTATCATCCTGGGGTTTTTCACCCGCATTCTCGTCGGCATTTTATAATTTCAATCGCTCCTTCCGCCGTCAAGCTCCGCCGCTTTCAATTTCCCCAGGTACGCGAAATCTGGGTCGAATTTCTAAAACATCGGTAGATATAGTTTTCTAGAACTATGCGATCGAGCTTCAGCATTTGAGAATCTGTAACAATTTTTATCACTGGATATTAGTTTCGTCTTATCAAAGTTAGTTTAGTGATCTGTTTGATTAGTAAGAACATGGACATTTTAGGTTTGATTAATCCCGTTTGCATCAGTGTTTTGAACTGTTGTGAAGTTATCGTGTTTTAAGTCACATTTTGAATATCCACCAAGGCACCAACTGTTCGATGAAATGTCAGAAAGAAGTCAAATGCTTGTTGTTTTAATTATCGAAAGAGATCAACAACGTAGGATCTTTGATTCTTTTATGTTTGGTTTTGGTTCAACAAGTTATATATAAATCCAGGAGGGTCACATCACACATAGTCTTTGTCTGATATAATGTGACACTTGGAGATTATCTAAAGTACTTTCATCTTTGTCATAGGCTGTGTTGATGACTAGTGAAAGTTACAAAATCTCTCTAAATGTGCTATTAGATTCTCTCTCTTTTAAATGTTAACACTTTGTGACTCCTTTTTACAGCTAAACTTTTACAGAGATAAAGAGGGAGATGGTGATTCCACCGGCAGTAAGACCACCACGCCTCTTCGACTACCTCAAACCTTACGTCCTGAAAATGCACTTCACGAACAAGTTTGTTCACGCCCAAGTCATCCACTCGCCGACGGCCACGGTGGCTTGCTCAGCTAGCTCACAGGAGAAAGCATTGAGGGAAACGATGGGGGTCACACGCGACGTGGCTGCTGCTTCAAAGATTGGTAAGATCCTTGGGGAAAGGCTCTTGTCGAAAGATATCCCAGCCTGTTGCTATCCACATGAAGAAAGAGCAGAGGTATCATGGTAAAGTCAAGGCTGTGATCGATTCCGTTAGGGAAGCTGGCGTCAAGTTGCTTTGAGTATTACAATCCAAAAAATCAAATTCCAATGTTGTTGATTTCAAACATTGTTGCCTCTTCTTCATGTCTCCATAACCTGTTCCAAAAGAGAATGAATGTTATAAGCTTTGACTATTGAAATAATAGGACTATATAATATCAAATTTCATTTCTGAATATTTTGACATTTAGTGTCACAGAGAGAGGCTGAGTCAATCGATAAAGTAGGAAGGTTCTTTTATTCTAAAACCAAATTAGACGGTGTCTTTACAATCGGGTATTCGGGTCCACTTCCTGAACTTGTTGAACTTAAGTCACGAGTAACTTCTTGTCTTCGGTCGTGTTTTATATCATTTGCGTCGAGCTTTTAGATCAATCGACAGAAAAGATGGGAAGATGTTCAACGAAGAAAGTGTTATCTGATTCAGAGTCCGATCCTGTTTCTCCATCTCTTGATCTCCTTCTCATCCGGTTAGTACCAAAAACGCTTAGGGTTCTTCTTCTTCTTGTTCACATTTTTCCATTTGATCTGTTTGTTAGATTTCAGAATATGGGTATCGTAGATTTCGGATTCTATCACCCAAAGTCTCATCCTTTTTCGTTTTCGTCGTCTGAATCGAATTATCTTGACTCGTCTGTTTGCAAAACCAGATTGGTTTAGAAACTGAGTTTTGCAGTTTTGTTCCTCAGTGTTTGGTGGTCATGTGGGTTCAGTGTTTTGCTAGCTTCATTTTTGATTTTCTTCTATTCATGAAAAAAGAAATTAAACTCTTTGCAATTAAAGAAAAAAAACTTATCAAAGTTGTTCAGTTTTTTTTTAGTGTAATGCTCTGTTTTTGAGGGGGTTGTTTATTTGCTTAACCAAATTGATATTCAGGTGCATTGAAACCGGATTTCGAAAGGAGTATGCGTTTCTAAAGGAGGGAGGTTTCCACCATATGAATCAGAAGGAAAGCCTCCTAAACCCGTTGGTAAAGGATCAAAGGATCTAACTTTGTGTGGAGTGTTCAGTAAAAGAACCTGTTGCTCTCCTGCTCAGACAAACCCAGCTTTCGTAGCTGTCAGAAACTTGGCTACCTTTTGGAGAAGCTAGTCAAGATTGTCTGAATCTGTTCGAGTTGTTGGAGTGTTCTAATCTGTAACCCCAACGTTGGAATCCAACCTGGTCCTCCATCGCATTTGCGCTTTCGTTCTGTAACAAAGTCTTTGAAGCTTGCAAAGACGCATACTTCGCCAGTAATGCACTTACACAGGTGAGAGTAACATCCTAGGAAAAGTGATCAAATGGTTTGTAGAATCTTATGTTTTTTTTTAACGTATGTGCTTTAGATGATTGGCCCATGTGGAGTAAACGACATCATCTGCGTTAAAACGTTAAAGTGGGAGTCTAACGGCACATCGTTCTGCGAAGCTGCTGGTTTCTCTGTTCAAACAAGAGATGATTCTAGAGAAGAACCGTGTTATGGAAGCAAAGCAAGTCTAGAATCGGTGGTGGAGTCACGGCCGCCGAGAAGAAAATCGAAAAAGAAGAAGAAAAAGGTCCCCTTTGAAGACTGAGACTTTATCATGTTTTAAAGATCTTTTGCAATGGGTTCGCGTAAGGACAACGATTCAGAAGGTTTCGTTGGGTGTGTCGTTTCTTGTAGCAGGAATGTTCTTGATCAGGTTTCTCCCTTCTCTCTTCTTCTCTGTAAAAGTAAGCCTACTACCCTCATGGTGTTAACACTTTGCTTTAGGGGTTACAGGCAATGGAATAACCGGAACCGGAAGCAGAGGCTAGCTGCTAGACGACTGGGAGGGAAGGCGAACGGGAATTCATACAGTGCAGCTATAAATAGAAGAGTAGTTCAAAGTTGATTTATCTATTCACCAACGAACAAGCCGAGTAAAAAGCTTATGGCAGAATATTTTACTGCAGTAGTGTGGCAAACTGTTATCAAAGTCGAACCTTCTTGTCTCAAGTAAAGTGTTGCCAAATGCGAGAAGTACTACTATGTTTTACTGTTACTAATTGTTATTTTGGTAAGAACACTAGAGCTCAGAAATGGAAGAAAACGTTGTACATTGATGATATGCAAAAGGGTTTTTTAGAACACGAAAAAGTAACAAGCAAGAACTAAAAATCTACAAGATACAATCTGACTTAAACTAAAAGGGTTAAAAGAAGAAAGAAAAGAGACTACTACCAAGGAGGTACAAATCTCCACGAGGCAGAAGACAGAAAAAACGATGTGTGTTTTTTGGTTTCACTCTTTTTTATACAGAAGTTGTTTGCTGATATGATTAAGGACCACCTTTGGTGGGTTCTTCACTGCATTCAAACCATAACTGACGACACAATATAGTGGAAGTCCGTATCTGGAGCCTAGCTTGAGCTATGGAATCGTTTTCTTGAGAGAGAGAAGACTAAGACTTCCCCATTTTCGGTACCTGATAAAGACAAAAACATATTATAGTTGTAATAGGTAAACCTTGAAACATGCGACAAAAAAAAAAAAAAAACTGGCCTAACAAAATCACAATGATGTTCATGTCGCATTGAAACCTATTTTTCTCCGCAAATCTCAAATTTTCAGCTGAAGAAAACAAACCTTCTTGAGAGGATGACCGATGCTAGAAGCTGTGGCTGGTTTCATAATCTCAAATGAGCAAACAAGAGACTCGTCCACGCTCAGTAACGCACCAGCGTTGTCAAACTCCCCACCATAGTTTGGAGCTGAGAATATCGTGACTAGTCTCCGTTTAGCGAAAAAACTCGTACCCATCTTCCACTACCTGCAACACAACACAACACCATCACACACGTGCCAATACGGTGAGGACCTTCTCATAAAGTCTCTAGCTTTACGACCAAAAGCTAATCTCAAATCAAGTTTCACAGGTTCTAGTTGTGTTTGTTCTACCTGATGGCCTCGGCAAATGAGGTCAAGATCATTCTTATCCAAGAACTCAGCGACTTTATCAGCTCCAAAAGTACAAGAGATGCCACGATCACTATCAGCCCACCCTTCAATCTTCTGATCAGGATCAGACCAAAGCAGATCACAAAGAAGACCACTGTCTGGAATCTCCGTAGGCCTCTGAATCTCTCGAATCTGGTTCAAATTGTCCAGCTCCGGCGACAAGCCCACCGTGCATACACAAGATCTTGCCGTCGATGAGTGCAGCTACGGGCAAACAGTTGAAACAATCGGTAAATATCTTCCAGAGTCGTACATTGAACCTCCGTTTGCACTCGTCGTAGAATCCGTAAATCCTGTTGATCTTGGCGTCCTCGTGGTTGCCTCTCAAGAGAAAAATCTTGGACGGGTAACGAATCTTGTAAGCGAGAAGCAAACAGATGGTCTCGAGACTTTGCTTGCCTCTGTCAACGTAGTCGCCGAGGAAGAGAAAGTTAGCTGAAGGAGGGTAGCCTCCGTACTCGAATAGCCTCAGAAGATCTTGATACTGGCCATGTATATCACCTGAGCTCCCCAACAAAAAAACAAACAAATAAAACATTACCCAGGTGCTCAGATTCACATAGAAACCCTAAAGTTTGGTACTTTCACCCCCCAACTATGCAAATTTCACCATGAGAGAGAGAGATTACAATACCCAGATGCTCAAATTCACAGAGAAACCCTAAAGTTTGGTACTTTCATCCCCCAACTATGCAATTTCATCATGAACCGATGATGAGAGAGAGTGAGATTACAATACTCAGATGCTCAAATTCACGGAGGAACCCTAAAGTTTGGTACTTTCATCCCCCAACTATGCAATTTCATCATGAATCAGTGATGAGAGGAAGAGATTACTATAACCCGATGCTCTAGAAACCCTAAAGTTTGCTACTTTCCTTCCCAATTATACAATTTCATCATGAGAGAGAGAGAGAGAGAGAGGTTACCGACCGCAGATGCGAATAGGGGCATGGAGCTCGAGGAGATTGGGTTGAGAGAGGAAGATTTGACGAGCGTTGAAGCAGAGTTGACGAATCTCGCTCTCCGATAGCTGAACCTGTTTACCTCCTTTACCTTCCAGCAATCTCCTTATGATATCATCCAACACCCCCTTCTCCACCATCCCTTCCATACTCGCCATCATCGTCTTTTCTAAGCACAATCCAAAATTGATGACAAGGGTTTGCTCAGGAGCCGGCGTCGTGTGTTGGGTACCGATCAATCGGAGAAATCAAAGGGGGTTTCTCCTTTGAATTTTCCCGGGAAAGAATGTGGGAAACATGCAAATGGAGGAGAGCTTTAGGGTCAAACGATGAAGAGCGCACAGAATAAATAAAATCTTTTTTGTCTTTTTAATATTCAGAGGAGGAAAGTGGTAGAGAGAAGATAAGTACAGAACAATTCGAAAGAATATTATTATTTTAAAGGAAATTTGAAAACAAATCCAAAACTTCTAGAGCATTTTAGAAATCAACTTTGATTTATATACGCACCAACTTCTGCAAATGGTTGATCTTTTTAATCAAGGTGTGGCTGCGGAATATGAAGTTTGGACGGACATACTATGTGCACTGTTCTATTATGGACAGAACAGTTACAATATGGTATCAAAATCTAGTTTGGTTATTTTGCTGGAAATCTTAAATAAAAAGTGTGATGAGATGTAGTGTGACATATAAAGCGCATGAGTGGATCAAACAGTTGATTTTTTTTTACTAACCCACTACTGAGGCTACCATTTATTATGTTTAGAAACGCTTTATCTACTAATGATTACATTGGTGTTAAATGGATCCTGAGTTATTTAAAATGGATAAATCAAAAGAACCTTTAGAACAAAAGAAATTCTAAAACTATTCAAGGCAAAGCTATGTGCTAGAATTTTGGTGGTGATTGAGAACAAATGGCAAGTGGATCAACCTAATTTTCCAATCTCAGTGAGTGATATAAGTTCATAGCGTAGAGTACTAGCAGACTCCGTACCGAGTCCACATAACTTTGTCTCGGTGCTTTGACAGACCGGATAACTTTTTGTTTGCTTGATCTATATAATATTCTCCATACCTAAGCATGATCCTTATTTTCCTTTACTCACGTCACGATTGGTTGTGCACAATACAACAAAGCCTACTCCAGACAAAACTTAAGTATAAAAAGTATGTATTACTGCATACTTGCATTCATAAAATCTCCCACTAAATTGTTGAAGGACTGGCGGCTTACCACACTAAGTGCATAAGAAAATGGCATGACGTATACAAGATAACTATGAAAATAAAAAATTCCACAAACTGTTGGCACCTCTATTTGTTGGTATTTGGTTTGGTCATAATAGATAAACCCGATAGCTTCAATTAACGGCAATGTAAGCAAGTTCAACACATATACAAAAAAAAAAGAATATATTGACAAAAACCAGCGTTTTTAAATTCAGACCAAATCGACGGTTCAACCGAGTTTAACTGTGATCCGGCACCAATCTGGATTAGATTAATATCAAAATCTACTCGAAGTTAACCCGGTAAAAAAATCATATTGAACCGTCAAAATTCTGAGAACTGATGACTCAATGAACCAGTAAAAAACACCGATTCATATATAAACCAAAAAGTCGTAAATAAAATAAATTTTTTTATTCTAAAGTAAAATAAAATATTGCTAAAACATTTTAAGTTTGTTGTGTTTAAGTTTTTTTTTAAATATTAAAATTATTAAAAATATTTTATTTGATATGCTATATTATAAGAATTTAATCCAATCTAGTTTAATCCAATCAAATATGATATAATTGGGTCGAACCATAATGAAAGTCAACCAGAATGAGGCATGACCCGAACACTTACAAAAACACTTTGTCATGAAGAGAAAGAATGTTCAAATAAATGGGCTTGTGGTTTGGGCCTATAATACCTAAAAGCGGAAGATGAACTCATGAAACCTAAAAATGCGAGAGAGCTTCCTCCTATAAATCGTAAACCCTAGCTCCATTTTCGTTTTCCTCCGTCGACAGCACAAGCCATGGTACGTACTGATCTCCGTCACTCAATCGTCTTTTCTGAGTTTCATAACGGTTTTTCTCCATTTTCTGAGCTTGATCTGTTGGTTTAGCGTATAGTTGATTACTTCCTAGGTTTCTTCAGTTTCGATAGTTTGAATCTAATATTGTAGAAGCTAGAGGTGTGTGGTGAGCTCAGTTAGTTAATTCTCATTTACTTTCTTTCGATGTTGTGTTATTGTGGTTTAGGGTATCGATCTTATCGCAGGGAGGTAAGAGCAAGAAGACCAAAAGGACTGCTCCAAAGTCCGATGATGTCTACCTCAAGCTTCTCGTCAAGGTACTGTTCCTCTTTGTTTGTTAAATGTTTATTGACTCAATAGGATTAATCGTATGGTAGATTGGTTTAATGAGATGGCCCACCTTGTGTAGCTATACCGGTTTTTGGTAAGGAGAACCGGAAGCAAGTTCGATGCTGTGATCCTTAAGAGGCTTTTTATGAGCAAAGTTAACAAAGCTCCTCTTTCCCTCTCCAAGCTCGTGGAGTTCATGAATGGCAAGGTTCGTCTTTCCTTTTGAGTCCCTCTCTATATACACAAAAGTAGATTTTAATTTGGCGAAGTTATGTTATACATTGCCCTATTATGATTTTAGGATGAATGGATAAATCTTTACTTTGTAATTAGATTTTTGTTTCTCTGGATCCGTTAAAACTTTGTGGGTCTTTTTTTTCTTCTGAATTTAGGATGGTAAGATTGCTGTGTTGGTTGGGACGATAACTGATGATTTGAGAGTTCATGAGATTCCTGCTATGAAGGTTACTGCCTTGAGGTTTACCGAGAGAGCTAGGGCTAGAATTGAGAAAGCTGGGGGAGAGTGCTTAACATTCGACCAGCTTGCTCTCGTTGCTCCGTTGGGTCAGAACACGGTGAGTTATGATTTGAAAAAACGAATCAGTTTTATTTATTCAAATGGCTTTGCATTTGTTAGTTTTTATGAAATTGAGATTATGTTGTTGTTGACAGGTTCTTCTTAGAGGACCAAAGAACTCTCGTGAAGCAGTGAAGCACTTTGGTCCTGCTCCTGGTGTGCCGCACAGCCACTCCAAGCCCTATGTCAGGTCTAAGGGAAGGAAGTTTGAGAAAGCTAGAGGAAAGCGAAAGAGTCGTGGATTCAAGGTCTAATAAGTCTCTCTGCTGTTTCGACGGGTGTGTTATTTTGTGTTATGGTTGCTTTCAGTATAGCAATTTTGCTAGTGAACTCGTGTTGTTCCTCTTTGCCTGTTCCAGACATTGTTTTAAGTTATCTGTCTACTTTTCGTTCTAAACGACAGTTTAATGTTTTGCTTAATAACATTTTAAGAATTTACTGCCACAAAAGCCTTCGTTTGTGTTTTCTTAAGCCACGAGGATTACATATGATTATTAGTAAATTCACCACTTCTTTTTTAATTTGTTGTTTACCACATAACAGCATTAGTAAATTCCTGTAATTTCACCACTTCTTTTTTAATTTGTTGTTTCACCATTGCCTTTCACCATTCTTTATTTCCATTTGGTATTCTTCAATTCAATTGTTAATTTTATCATCTCATTTTTGATAATCGGTTGAATGGGATATTGATGCGTTTGTGCCATGATTCTACGGATAGTCCATGATCAACGGACAATTATTGATAGCGTATAGAAAACTTAGCTCAAGACTGGATGATTTTTTTACCTTGCATCAGTTTAACCTATACTTCAAAGTTACAATTTGCAAACTTGGTGAAGGGGTGCGATTAAGAGTTCTATATCTCATCACCAATTAGCTTAATAAGGGAGGGAGGCTGATAATGAGCTCATTGCAGAAATGATCGTTTAACGTATAATCGTAATGAAGCCTGTCTAATAAGAACACACTAATGTTTCTCAGCACAAGCGTATGTGTCCTCCAACAACACTAGAACACAACTCCATGGTAACATGAGGTGGCTCAAAAGTTCCATACTGGACCTTGGAAGTTGGAATTGGTCTGATATACGCACCGATAAAATCTCAGAAACCATATCTCGTGTTTCCAAGAAGGAACAATATGCAAAAACACAAGAGTTTTCAAAACCAAACCATAAAATTGATATTAAACGAAAACCAAATCCAATAAATTTGTCCTTATGAATAAACAAACAAAACGAAAATCTTAATCTCTCAGACCCTAGAATCTGATCAAAGAGGGTCTGGTAACATTTATGGGTGTTGAGAATAATAACTAGTCGAAACTTGCATTCAAGAACTTAAGCAACTCATTCCTCTTGCTCTCTGCAGCTTTGTCCTCTTTGGACTTATCAACCTTCAGCATTATCTGTAGCCAAAAACACCACAGAAGAAGAAGCATGTGAGCAACGTTTATGGAATTAACAACCCAAAAAAAGAGAGAGTCCAAGGAGTCTTGACTGACCTTTTTCCCAGAGACAGCACTTCTACGCTCACCACCATCGTCCTTGTCCCGTCCTAAAAACTGAATCAGAGAAGAGCCGATTCACGGTGAAACTCGTGGCTAGAAAACAGGGAACTTCATGCAAAGTTTAGATCTTTATGGTACGTTAGTATTAGTACCTTGGATAGTTTAACAGGCCCGCTGCTTCCTTCTCCTTCCCCGTTCTATACAACACTCACATCGCCAAGACCAAAAGTAAAAAACCAACAAATGTCCCAGGTTTATCACGTCACCAACCCCAGCTCCAAGTTCGAAGAGGCCACAGAGAAAAAAAGGCAAACGAAGTATCATAAGTAACTTGTCATCTTGATTGAACATTTTTTTTTTAATCCAAGGCAAAAGGAAAAGAGTTTATAACAAAAACGAGACAAACAAAGCTCACACCTTTCTGTCTCTGTTATTCTTATGTCGTTTATGACGATGACTCTTGCTTCTCTCCTTATCCTTAGCCTGTAAAAACAAAAAAAAGAGCAATCATAAGAGAGAGACATGACATTAATATTGAGTTTGAGCAAACAAAAGTAAACCTTCTTCGGCTTGTCATGCTTCTTGTGCCTTCGTGACCTCTCATACTCACTCTCTGAACTCTCACTTTTGCAATTAAAACAAAAAAACCAAAAAAACGCAAATAATCGTCAAGTTAGGGTTTTCAATTGTAGATAGGTTAATACAATAATGTCTACAAGAAACCCCCTGCGAACCTGGAGGAGGAATCGGAGTAAGACGAATCAGATGAATCGGAAGAGTGACGGCGCTTACGGCGTCGTTTCGAGCTGGAGCTGGACCGGCTCTTCTTCCGTACCTTGAGCGAGTCCTTGTCCCGATCGCTTCTTCGGTGGCGACGGCGATCCTTGCGGCGGCGATGGGAGTCTGACGAATCGTAGGACACGTCCTGAGGAGGAGGAGGAGGAGGAGACGATGAAGCCGCCATTGTTTCGGAGGAAAGTTGGATCTTTTCAAGGGTTTTTGGTCAAATTGTGTTGACAGAGAGATATATTTGGAGTTCCGACAAATAATCAGAGGGCTTAGTTATGATGTTAATAAAAGACTACTATGGTGTTTAATATAAACATTAAGAGAATTAGGCGTCTTTTTTGCAATTTGAGCATTCTCGATTACAAGCTACTACTACTAGACCTGGGCGCTAGGACCTCTCGTATTTGGGTCGGTCTACTCGGAATTTTCGATTTTTTTTTTGTTATTATTCTCATAAATACTATTCAAATTTTACTAATTAGGTTCAGTTCAGTTTATTAAAAATTTGATTTGGCTCAAATTATAACCAATATCTATTTCTTAAAAAAAACCAAAAAAATTACAAAAAATACTCAATATATATAAATTACTCAAATGTCTAACTAAAAACTACTTAAACTTCCTGTACTAACTAAAAATATTCAAAATAATAAATAGAAAAAACTAAAAAATCTTTAGATATTATAAAATATATTTTTTTCAATTGTACTAAGATAAATTGGCCTTTACAAGCAGATCATACATGCAGCAGAGCCCTTACCTTTTGGTAAAAGAGTCAACTGCAATATTGTTTAACCGAAAGATATGCAGAAAAATATATGAAGAGAGATAGCAAGTTAAGTTATGGACGTTGTCAAGAATTACAAAAGGTTCTTTGATTTTATTTCTTTCTTTGGTGGCTCAGATGATGGTCTGAGCGTCTGACTTGACTTGGTGTACCCGTGTGCCTGAGCTTGAAATAGAGCTTTTGGATTACTAAGGCTTCAGCTACGAGTGGTAAAATCATCCACTCCTCAATGACGTTTCCTTGATGAAGAATCTTGCATGTAATATTAGAAAATCCAAGCAAGTCTTGCTGTTTTTGTTTCCTTCTTCCAAGCTGCATCTATATTGATGATGATAGCTGTCAAGTGTCACTGGTAAGTTTGTTGTGTTCTGCAGTGGTCCGTTAGCAGGGATCTGGTTACCACCGGTTACCACCTGTGCCGCTTGCCATTCCCGGGCGAATGATATGGCTTCAGTGAAATATCTCTTGCATCAACAATCATATTCTCAAAAATTCTTTGGTTCCTTGTTAGCCAAATCGTCCAAACAATCCATAGGAAAATGGATCCCAATGTGAACCCAGTAGGTGGTAAGTTCTTGAGTCTTTTTGATGCTTTGAGTGCTGTAGTGAGTTATGAGATTCTTGAGAAGATGCCGGCATCTTGGATGGGGCGATCGCCCAAACTGATGTTGCAAATTGGCAGGTGAGGAAGAGGTGATCTGCAGTTTCTCTCATATAGTAGAAGGGGCAATTTGTGTTAGCAGTGAGTCCTCTTGTTGCTAGATTATCTTCGAGGGATAATGCTCCTCTAACAAATTTCCAGAGAAAAACTTTTAGCTTCGGTGGGATAAGTAACTGCCATATATCTTTCATCCAGTCGCGGCGTGGTGTATTTATGATGCCAGTTCCTGTCTCTGTCTTTTTCAATTGGTTCATGGCAGTGTAGTATCATGATTTAGTCGTGTACTCTTCGTTCTTTTGAGGTATCCAATATGTATGCATCTTAGATTTCGTCATGCTGGGTATGATACATAGTATGTTAGGGGCTTCGTTTGGGAGGATGTGGAGGGTCGATTGGTTGGATTTTCTTCTCCGTTGAGCACCATGAGTCATACCAGACGTTTGTGTCTTTGCCACTGTCAATAGTCTTTGATGTGTTTCCAACAAAAGGTCTCCCTACCGCATAATACACTTCTTCAGCCATGTGAGCAGGAATTGCTAGCTGTGATGTCAAGGAAGGAGTCATATTTGCAATATTTTCCAAGGAGTAGTTTAGCCAGTAGGCAATCTGGTATTTTGAGTATATATACGCCATCCTGCCAACGTACTGCCACGTTGTGCTGCTGTATAAAGTGCAAATAAGACTTCACTGCAATAGCATGAAAAGATAGGACGAGAGTGGGTTGCCTTGTCAGATTCCTCGCATCAGGGTGATCAATCCTTGTGCTTCTCCATTGAGTATTAGTGAATATCTTACTGAAGTCGGACACTGCATGATCCAGTTGCTATGGACTCCAAATAGATTCAACACCGCTTTGACAAAATTCCGTTACAGCCTATCATAGACCTTGTTCATATCGGTTTTTACATCTATTGAGCATGCTTTGTTGCGCCTGAACGTTTTAAGTAGTGCATCGTTTCATGTGATCATGATATTGTCGATGATTTTTCTGCGGGAATGAAACCTACTGATTAGAATATATAAAAATATTAATATATTTAACTAATTTAAAATATTCTCGAATGCTAATTCGAATTTTGGTTTGGTTCCGGTTATATCCAATCTTCAAAATACTAAACTCTTAAATCTCATTCAGATATTTTATATAACAGTTCGGAGACTAGATTTCAGTTTTTCGATTCATTTAGATAGAGACTTTTATATTGAGTAAAACGTCGAGATCTAGTTACTATCCATATCTAGTCAAAGAAATATCGGGCCAAACTCTCTTGTCTGATCCAACCCTAAAAACAAATTTTTGTAAATTTTGCTTAACGGTTACATATAAACATATCTTAACACTTGGCCTAAAAAGTCATGTGGTCACTAAATTGTCATTGACTACTCAAAAAATCCTTTTTATTATTTTGGGAGTATTATTAATAATAAATCTTATCCTCATGTGCAGGGGCGGATGTACAGTATAAGCTATGGGGGCACGTGCCCCCAACTACTTTGAAAATTTGTTCAGTTATAATAATTTATTAGTTCTTTTGTTAATCTTTTGTAGTTAAAGTTGGTAAGAATGCGTGGTTTGACTTGTTGAGAGTTCGATGCCACACATATTATTTTTGTGTGCATTTAATGTTCTGTTTGGCTATTGACACATATTTATCCTTTTTACCTCTTTTCCTTTTACCATACCTATTTCATTTTCTATCCATCTTTCTTTACTTCTTTCCATTATATTTTCTAGGGGTGGGCATTTTACCCGATACCCGAACCCGTACCCGAACCCGACCGAAAAAACCCGAACCGAAACCGAACCGAAGTAGCAAAATACCCGAACGGGTATTGAATTAGGAGAGATTGGATATCCGAACCCGAACGGGTAATACCCGAACCCGAATGGATATCCGAAGATAACCGAACATATGTATACTTAGGTCTATATTCCTATTTTACTTCTTTGATTTTATTCAAAATGTTTATTTTTATTATGCACATAGTTCAAAATTAGATAATTTACATATAATTAGAAAAAGGTGAATTTTTACTCACTTAAAATGCATGTCAAGATTTTTATTTCATGCATTAACAAAAGTTACATCCAAAATTTAAAAATAATAATCAATTTATTATCTTTTATTTGTAAAATATTATCTTCAAATTTATTAATCATTCAATTATTAGAAAATAAAAAATCAGTTAAGTGAAATTTATATTTTTTAAATACAAAAAAACTTGAGAAATGAAAAATTTAATTATTTTTTTCAAAATCTAAATATCCGAAAACCCGACCCGAAATACCCGAACCCGAACTAAAAATACCCGAACCCGACCCGAAGTAAAGAAATACCCGAACGGGTATTACACTCCTATACCGAAATACCCGAAAATCCGAAATACCCGATCCGAACCCGAACGGGTACCCGAACGCCCACCCCTAATATTTTCATCTTAAGATTTTTTTTCCAAAAATTTAGATTCATTTAACTGTGATACAAACAATCTATTCATTTTTATTAACACTCTAGAATTTACTTCTTTTTTTCCTTTTTTGTAAAAGGCAATTAAGTTCTTTGTGATATGATAAGAAAAATTATATAGTATAAAATGAAATAATATTACATATACTACTTTTACATATTTTAAATTTTATTTTTTATAGTGTGCTAGTATGATTAATAATATTAGTAAAAAAATTCTAAAATTATATATATATGTAAATATAAGTTTGTGAGTTGAATTAATTTATAGTTTTATATTCACAGTTTATAACAATTCTACTTATAATATATTATTTATTTAAAATTTAAATTTGTGCCCCCGTCTAATGATTTGTCTGGATCCGCCACTGCTCATGTGTGATTAACAAGATTGTGATTGTTTATGTGTGATGATTAGAAGCCCTCTCATAGCCTTTATTAAAAAAAAAACCTTCATTTCCTAGAAATATCACATGTAATGCCACTACTTACTAAACTTACAAAAAGATTATATTATATGTTTACATTATTAACTTAAGTATACTTCTGTCCATTTGCTTAGATTTATATTGTCCACAAAACTACCTTATAGACGGACACAATCCTATTGTCGGTCATTTTGTTTTATAGTAAAAAAACCAAATATTTTACGCGAATCAGAAGTTTTGTTTATTGGCAATATAATTTCTCTTTCTTTATATTCATTGGTCCAAAAGTTTAGTGTCAAAAAAAATTTAACCTAAATTTAAGAGGGTTTTTCTAAAGTTAAGAGGCCACCTTTTTTATATTGCAAAATCATAAGAAATTAATTACACGTAAAAGCATTATATTTTCGTTCGTATTCATGTTAATTTGTAAACCTATAATACATGGTTTTTTATTATTTGAACGGAAAATATAAACTTTTCGTATTCATGTTTTTTTATAAAATTTATATACATATCATTTATTTTAGTTAAGATATTATTGGTTTTATTTAATTTTATTTGTTACGTCACAATCTTTTGAGACTGTACAATATAATTTTTTGATAATATAATTTGTTTCATCATCTATGTCGTATAAATGGGATGTAATCGTTTCAGTTAGAATACATTCCCACAAAATCTTGACTAGTTCTCTAAATATATACTAATAAAAGTAGCATTTTGAGGCTCCAGAGAACGTCCACATCAGCGAAAAAATATTCACGGGAGAATGCCACGTGGCATTGTTATTAAAAAGATAGAAAATAAATAATAAATAAATATACTATATAAGTAAAAACAAATAATAAGTAAATATACATATAAGAAATAGAAATATTACATTAAACATATATTTGAAAAAGAATAAGTAAATATACAATATAAGAAAAAAGTAAATATTTTTTTAAAAGAATATAATATAAGAAATATTACATAAAATATCCATAATGTATTATTACCATTTTATATTTAAAAGTTGAATAAATAAATTCAAAATTAGAATAAAAGTATATACATCTATACTAATAAAAGTAGCCTTTTAAGGCTCCAGGAAGCGTCCACATCAGCGAAAAAATATTCACAGGAGAATGCAACGTGGCATTGTTATTAAAAAGACAGAAAATAAATAATAAATAAATATACTATATAGATAAAAACAAATAATAAGTAAATATACATATAAGAAATAGAAATATTACATTAAACATATATTTGAAAAAGAATAAGTAAATATACAATATAAGAAAAAAGTAAATATTTTTTTAAAGAATATAATATAAGAAATATTACATAAAATGTCCATAATGTATTATTACCATTTTATATTTAAAAGTTGAATAAATAAATTCAAAATTAGAATAAAAGTATATACAATATAAGAAATGGGAGTATTACATTTTTACATTAATTTATATTTTTATTATTTCCAAAAAAAAACTAAATGTAATATTTCCCAAAAGATGCTAGCTGACATTATTAAAAAAAAAAGTCAATATGAAATATAAAGAAAATGAACAATAATTAAATCTATACTAATAAAAGAAAGTTTTTGAGGCTCCATAGGATGTCCACATCAGCGAAAAAATTCTTCAAAAGATGACATGTGGTATTAAGAAAATAAATAAATAAATAAATATATTATATAAGTAAAAACAAATAATAAGTAAATATACATATAAGAAATAAAAATATTACATTAAACATATATTTGAAAAAGAATAAGTAAATAAACAATATAAGAAAAAAGTAAAATTTTTTAAAAGAATATAATATAAAAAATATTACATAAAATGTCCATAATGTATTATTACCATTTTATATTTAAAAGTTGAATAAATAAATTCAAAATTAGAATAAAAGCATATACATCTATACTAATAAAAGTAGCTTTTTGAGGCTCCAGGGAACGTCCACATCAGCGAAAAAATATTCACGGGAGAATGCAACGTGGCATTGTTATTAAAAAGACAGAAAATAAATAATAAATAAATATACTATATAAGTAAAAACAAATAATAAGTAAATATACATATAAGAAATAGAAATATTACATTAAACATATATTTGAAAAAGAATAAGTAAATATACAATATAAGAAAAAAGTAAATATTTTTTTTAAAGAATATAATATAAGAAATATTACATAAAATGTCCATAATGTATTATTACCATTTTATATTTGAAAGTCGAATAAATAAATTCAAAATTAGAATAAAAGTATATACAATATAAGAAATGGGAGTATTACATTTTTTACATTAATTTATATTTTTATTATTTCCAAAAAAACTAAATGTAATATTTCCCAAAAGATGCTAGCTGACATTATTAAAAAAAAGTAAATATGAAATATAAAGAAAATGAACAATAATTAAATATATACTAATAAAATGAAGTTTTTGAGGCTCCATAGGATGTCCACATCAGCGAAAAAAATTCTTCAAAAGATGACATGTGGTATTAAGAAAATAAATAAATAAATATACA
This sequence comes from Raphanus raphanistrum subsp. raphanistrum, assembly GCA_019706035.1. Classification (NCBI taxonomy): domain Eukaryota; kingdom Viridiplantae; phylum Streptophyta; class Magnoliopsida; order Brassicales; family Brassicaceae; genus Raphanus; species Raphanus raphanistrum. The sequence continues at coordinate 21,415,069 of CM033983.1, forward strand.
ATAAAAGAAATGGAAATATAACATTAAACATCTATCGTAATATTATCAGTTAATATAAAAACAAGAAAATTAGAATAAGTAAATATACAATATAGCAAAATAAAAATAAGTAAATATGCAATTAAAAATGAAAAAACTAAATTAAGCATCTATATAAAAATGTAAAGTAAAATAAACAATAAAAATATACAATATGAGAAATAAAAATAACATTTTATTAAATATCTATTGTAATATTAGAATATATTGTAATATTAGAATAAGTAAAAAAAAACTAAACAGTAAAAAATCTATAATATAAGAAATAAAAAAATTACATTAAACATCTAATGTAATATCATGATTTGGTATAACAGAAAAAGAAATTAAAATAAGTAAATATAAATTAAATATCTATCTGAAAATATATATAGTAAAATAAATAATAATTAAATATATAATATAAGAAATACAAATGTTTAAAAATCTATCATAATATAAAAATAATAATTATAATAACATTAAACATCTATCGTAATATTATCAGTTAATATAAAAACAAGAAAATTAGAATAAGTAAATATACAATATAACAAAATAAAAATAAGTAAATATGCAATTAAAAATGAAAAAAACTAAATTAAACATCTATATTAAAATGTAAAGTAAAATAAACAATAAAAAATATAAAATATGAGAAATAAAAATAACATTTTATTAAATATCTATTGTAATATTAGAATCTATTGTAATATTAGAATAATAAAAAAAACTAAACAGTAAAAAATCTATAATATAAGAAATAAAAAAATTACATTAAACATCTAATGTAATATTATTATTTGGTATAAAAGAAAAAGAAATTAAAATAAATAAATATAAATTAAATATCTATCTGAAAATATATATAGTAAAATAAATAATAATTAAATATATAATATAAGAAATACAAATGTTTAAAAATCTATCATAATATAAAAATAATAATAATAATAACATTAAACATCTATCGTAATATTATCAGTTAATATAAAAACAAGAAAATTAGAATAAGTAAATATACAATATAGCATAATAAAAATAAGTAAATATGCAATTAAAAATGAAAAAAACTAAATTAAACATCTATATAAAAATGTAAAGTAAAATAAACAATAAAAATATACAATATGAGAAATAAAAATAACATTTTATTAAATATCTATTGTAATATTAGAATCTATTGTAATATTAGAATAAGTAAAAAGAAACTAAACAGTAAAAAAATTTATAATATAAGAAATAAAAAAATTACAATAAACATCTAATGTAATATTATGATTTGGTATAAAAGAAAAAGAAATTAAAATAAGTAAATATAAATTAAATATCTATCTGACAATATATATAGTAAAATAAATAATAATTAAATATATAATATAATAAATACAAATGTTTAAAAATCTATCATAATATAAAAATAATAATAATAATAATAAATAAATATACAATATAATAAATAGAAAACTACATTAAACATCTATATGAAAAATGTACAGTAAAACAAATACTAAGCAAATATACATTTTATAAGAAATAGAAAGATTACATTAAATATCTATTGTGATATTACCATTTGATATAAAATAAAAATAGAATAAATAAACATACAATATAAGAAATATTTCCCAAAAGATGTCAGCTGACATTGTAAATATACAATATGTGTAGTTAGATACGTTTTGCTATATGTTACTCCTTGTGCTATTGTTTTCTATTTATATTAAAAATAAATATTAATTATATGTATAATAATCTTAACGTAAAAAATATGAAAACTCTCTATTATGCAAACCATAAATACAAAGCACTTATGTATTCATACAAACATTTAAAAATACAACGTGAAAAATAGATATATAGTTAACATTTAAAAATCAAAATGCATAAAATATAAATAGAAGAAATCATCAAATAGTGTCCAAGTTTGAATACAAATCTCAAATCCATAAAAGTTATGTGGCATTAAATTATAAATAATAATAGGTAAATATGCAATAGAAGAAACAGAAATATTACATTAAATATCTATTATAATACATTCGATACAAAAACCAAAGAATTAGAATAATTAAATATACAATATAAGAAAAAATAAATAATAAATAATAATACATTAAATATCTCTATAAAAATATATATATTTACATTTTAAGTAACTATATAATATAAGAAATAAAAATACTAAATTACACATTTATCTGAAAAATGTATAGTTTTACATTTTTATTATATTCAAATATTTTAGACGAAAAACTGATTATCTCGCTCTCAAACACATCATTATAAATGTTTTTGTAATAAAATAAAACTCATCCTGACTCATACGACAAAATGAGCTATCGAAAGTGAAATAGTCACATGTACACATGTTGTTGAAAGAATATCACTCCCAAAACTCGCTACCCCAACGAAAGTAACGGTAAAACACAAATAAATCTATCATAAACAACTGCAATACAAGGAGCCAGTGACACAACCAAATCTATCATAAACAAACACATCCGGCATGAACACACCACGATTATTAGATAAATGTGTTTTATTTGTCAAAAATAATCGATGTGACATATCGTTAGCAGTTAAATTAGAATAAACTTTAAAATTTTATATTTTATAATTTGTAATTTGATCTGTAAAATAATTAGATTCTATTTATATAAGTTTATAATTTGAAAAATAAATAGACAAATTTGACTTGATAAAATTTAATTTATTTTTAGATAGAAATAAAAATATTTTAAATATATTTAAATTATTTTTATATTATTGTCCTGCCCGTAGGGCGGGTTTAATCCTAGTTCATACGAAAAAGAAAGTCTATATGAAGACTCAGTCAATCCTTTAACTATAGCACATTGATTTCGTAATTAAGAAATCATCGTAAAAATTTATGATAGGCAAAGTATGAGTCAATTTGAAAACTTCAAAATAGTTAAGTTTATGGTCAAATATCATGGTTAATATATTGTTTCCAATTTTTGTTTGCATATAATATTTTCCAAAATTTTAAATTGGAAAGGAACAATCAGAGATTTGTTATAAATCATTTGGTGGACGATCCATAACCGATGCGCCAAAGAGGAAGAGAAACAACAAATGGATAGTTTCCATATTTTCTATTGTATTGTTACCTTTCCATTATTGTATTTACCTTTTCCTTGTTATATAAGGAAAAACTAGTTTTTCATTTATCTTATGACAGTCTATTTATGACGGTCTAAACTATGTATAAATATAGATCTCTTTGATCATTAATAAGATAAGTTTTTTCACTGACTTACAACACGTTATCAGCACGACTTGCTCCTAACTTCTTAAAACCCGTTTTCCCGTTTTAACCTAAAAACCCTCAAAACCCTAATCCGTGGCGAATCTTGAAACCGACGTAACTTCCGAACCGTGAAGCAGCAGACGACGTGCGACATACCAAAACGAAGCCCTTGACGAGGAGAGTCCAGCGCCGCAGATCACGCAGCGATCCGACTCCAGACGCGCCGTCACCTCCCAGTGCAAGCAGCGCCGTCAAAAGGTCCAAAACCAACTAGAAGCTGCCGATTTGCTTCTCTCTCTAGGTGGTCCGGTTAAACACTTCAAAACTTAGGTAAAATTCATCCTAAGAACCCATAATTGAATTGGTTGACTGATAAGGATTAAACCTTAAAAATTGAATCTCTTTTTCCTAATGAAAACCCTAAGTTAATAGATCCCAAAAACCCTTTCTTGAGTAAATTGGAGCTCTCAAATCCGATAGAGATTGTTTTAAACAATTAAACTCAAAACCCTAAAAAAAAGTTTTGAATCTCAAAATCTCTATGATCATCCCAATCTTTATGATCATATCGTGTCCTTTAAATCCCCTTGATCTATTGATCAAATCGAAAAACCCTAGAAATTGATCAACCCTTGAAACTTAAATTTGATCAATTTCCTAAATTAAAATATTGAAACCGATTGCTTGTTTAATTATTTAAAAATCGAATTTGATTGTTTTTAAATATAAAACTTTGTGAAAAAAATTCAAATTAGTATTATGATTCTATTTCAAAAGGTTACAATTGGATTTTCTAAACGACAATAGGTCGACAATTGGATTTTATCAAGATCGATTTTATAAAACCCTAATCCGATTTTTGATTGCTTACTTGGTTAAAGTATAAAACCGATTTTTAAACCTTAACTCGATTTTCACAGAAACTAATCCGGTTAGGTTGATAGATTTTGATTGAAACATCATGATCATTAGGTTGCTAGAATGAATCGATTTTATTAACCATTATAAATCGGCTGCATCATGAAAACACTTAGATTCTTTTTGCTAAGTTATGAATCCGGTTTACATGGCATGCATCATTAACTATATTATATGCATCATATAATATGATTTTGGATTGCATTAAAACATCATCTAAATACTTATTAGAAATTTTTTTTTAGTCCTTGTGACATAAAGAATTTATATAAAGCTATATATTGCTATTAAAAAAAAATTCTAAAAGTATATATATATGTTTTGTTTTCAGATGTCGAAAATCAATAACCTTGAGTATGCTGCCCTTAATCTCTCTGGAGACAATTATCTCCAATGGGCATTGGATACAGAGATCATCCTAAAGTCTAAAGGTCTCGGTGAATGTATTACCGAGAAAAACAAGGCTGATGAAAAGGATCAATATAAGGCAATATTAATTATTCGCCATCACCTGATTGAGAGTCTCAAAGATCAGTACTTAACCATTCGAAATCCTCTAGACCTTTGGAATGAGTTGAAACAAAGATATGATCACCAAAAGACGGTGCTATTACCAAAGGCTAGATACGAATGGAAAAACCTCAGGATCCAAGATTTTAAGTCTGTGGATCAATACAACTCAGCAATGTTTAAGATCGTTTCTAAACTTAAACTATGTGGTGAGGATATAACGGAGGAAGATATGCTTGAAAAGACTTTCTCCACCTTCCACACAAGTAATGTGTTGCTACAGCAACAGTACCGTGCAAAAGAATTCAAGACTTATGCGAGCTTGATTTCATGCTTATTACTTGCTGAGCAAAACAATGAGTTACTGATGATAAATAGTGACATGAGACCTCCAGGTGCCACACCTTTACCAGAAGCTCATGCGGCTACTGAAGCTGACACAGAGGCTAACCACGTCCAATCCCACAGTCACAGGCGTGGAAGATACAATGGACGGGGCCGCGGTCGTCATAACTCAGGCCGTGGTCGAGGCAATCAGTCTGGTCGAGACCAGAACCAGGGACGCTTGTCCGGACGAGGTCATGGTCGAGGGCGCGGATCATCATTCAAACCGCAGCACACAAACTCGACCAAATCAGTATGCCATCGGTGTGGAATGAGTAACCATTGGGCAAAGACTTGTAGGACTCCCAAGCATCTAGTTGAGCTATACCAAGAAAGTATGAAAGGGAAGAATCCTGAAGCTCATATGGTGATCCAAGATAATGAAAATGATTTCGATCATGAAAAAGATGATCTCATGGATTATGAAACATCTGATGTTCTAAAGGATTGAATTCGACATTTGTATTTGTTTTTATTTACTTTAATATTATGATTTGGTGTTTTTTTTATGTTGTCATTGGATTTATTATTTATGAAATAAATTATTTTATGAATTATCTTATAAGAATTACTTATATAAATTATATTACCAAATCTTATAAGTACTCTATATGAATTATAATTTTAAGTCTCTAAGTATCATCCTATTTTCTTTTTAGAAATGAGAGAGGATGTGTTCGTGGTGGATAGTGGGTCGAGCCACACGATCTTAAGAGACAAGAGATATTTCATAAATCTGACACTTAAAAACGCCAACATTTCCACAATTGCGGGTACAGCCAGTCTCATAGAGGGCCACGGCCAGGCCAACATTTTATTGCCTTTGGGAACACATCTCGAAATTTCGGATGCTTTGTATTCTCCCAGCTCTAAAAGAAGTCTATTAAGCTTCAAAGACATTCGAATGAATGGATATCATATTGAGACTAAGGGCGAAGGAAATAAAGAATTCCTTCAGATCATTGAAATTGCCCAAGGCCAAAAGAAGGTCTTAGAATCAATACCCGCAATATCTACTGGTCTTTATCATGCTAAAGTCAGTATGATCGAAGCAAATGCCACATTTAACTAATCAGCCATCGAAAATTTCACTCTATGGCACGACCGGCTGGGTCATCCCGGGTCGACCATGATGCGTAAATTGATTGATAATACCAGCTGCCATTCTCTTAAAGAGAAACGAGTTATCCCTAAACACTTAAATTGTGTAGCATGTTCACAAGGGAAACTAATCGTTAAGCCATCACCAGTTAAGGTGACAAAGGAAATGATAAATTTTCTGGAAAGAATACAAGGAGACATTTGTGGACCAATTCACCCACCTTGTGGGACATTTCGATATTTCATGGTCCTTATTGATGCATCGACCAGATGGTCGCATGTCTATCTCCTATCGACCCGCAACTTGGCATTTCCAAGATTGCTTGCTCAGATAATTCGATTACGAGCACATTTTCCAGATTTTCCTTTGAAAACGATACGTCTTGATAATGCAAGTGAATTCACTTCTCAGGCGTTTAATGATTATTGTATGTCCATGGGGGTAGCAGTGGAATACTTCGTGGCACATGTACATACACAAAATGGCTTAGCTGAATCATTTATAAAACGAATACAACTCATAGCCCGACCATTACTCATGAGGTCCAGGCTTCCGGTTTCAGCATGGGGACATGCGGTCCTCCATGCGGCTGAGCTTATACGCATCAGGCCATCTAGTGAACACAAATATTCCCCATCCCAATTACTTACGGGTCATGAGCCAGACGTCGCCCATCTTAAAACCTTTGGCTGTGCGGTTTATGTTCCTATTGCTCCACCACAGAGAACAAAGATGGGACCTCAAAGACGGATGGGAATATATGTCGGATTTGACTCCCCCACAATTATAAAATACCTTGAGCCAACTACGGGCGATTTATTTAAGGCCAGGTATGCGGATTGTCATTTTAATGAATCTGAACTTCCGACATTAGGGGGAGATACTAAGCTGGTAAAAGAAATCTCATGGAATCAGACATCCATAAATTATAATTGGCAAGATCCTCGGACTCAAGTTTGTGATCTTGAGGTCCAGAAAATAATACATTTACAAAAGCTAGCTAATCAATTGCCAGATTCCTTTGCTGACCCGAAAAGAGTGACTAAGTCACATATACCAGCTATTAATGCACCAGTTCGGATTGATGTTCAAGAGGGACCCAATCAAGTTGCTACAGATTCCAAAACACGTTTGAAACGTGGTAGACCAATTGGTTCCCTAGATAAGAAACCTCGGAAAACAAAGAAAGGTGCTATAACCGAGAGTGGAACCACAGACAAGATCGTGGCTGATCTTACTCGAGATGAAGCCACGCCTAAGTCCATAGAAATGGACATGGGGCCGGGCGTACCAGACAGTGACCCTCGGGACGCCGAGGTTCATGGTACTGACGGTCCAAATAATAACGAGATCTCGATAAATTATATCTTGTCTGGAAAACAATGGAATAGAAAAGATGTCGACATCACTGATATATTTGCATATGAGGTAGCACTCGAACTAATGGATAATGAGGATCAAGAACCCACGTCTATATATGAATGCATGCAAAGAAAAGATTGGCTTAAGTGGAAAGAAGCCATAAACGTGGAGTTAAACTCTTTAAAGAAGAGAGGTGTTTTCGGCCCTATGATCCGAACACCACATGATATAAAACCAGTGGGATACAAATGGGTCTTTGTGAGAAAGAGAAATGAGAATGGCGAAGTCGTGAGGTATAAGGCACGACTCGTTGCACAAGGGTTCTCACAGAGACCAGGAATCGATTATGAGGAAACATATTCCCCTGTGGTGGATGCAACCACTTTTAGATTCCTAATAAGTCTGGCTATAAGAGAAAATCTAGATATGAGACTGATGGATGTCGTTACAGCATATCTATATGGCCCACTGGATAATGAAATCTATATGAAAGTACCAGAGGGTATAGAAATGAAAAATAAAGAGAGCTCTCGTGAACAACACTGCATAAAGTTGAATAAATCACTTTATGGACTGAAACAATCTGGCCGGATGTGGTACAACAGATTAAGTGAGTACCTAATCAAAGAAGGATATAGAAATGATCCTATCAGTCCATGCATTTTCATAAAGAAATTTGAAAATAAGGGCTTTGTGATTATAGCAGTGTATGTTGATGATTTAAATATCATTGGAACCTCTGGAGAGATTTCACAAACAGTCGAATATCTTAAGAAAGAATTCGAAATGAAAGATCTTGGAAAAACAAGATTCTGTTTGGGATTACAGCTTGAGTACATAAATAATGGAATCCTTGTGCATCAAATGACATATATAGAAAAAGTACTCAAGAGATTTAATATGGCCGACTCACACCCACTCTCTAGCCCTATGGTCGTGAGGTCCCTTGGCCTAGATACTGATCCATTTCGTCCTAAAGAGGACGGTGAGGATACACTTGGTCCCGAAGTGCCATATCTCAGTGCCATAGGAGCATTGATGTATTTAGCAACTCACACACGGCCTGATATCGCTTTTGCCGTGAACCTACTGTCTAGGTTTAGCTCCTGTCCGACCCAAAGGCATTGGAATGGGATAAAACATGTTCTTCGTTATCTACAAGGAACGAAAGATTTGGGTCTGTTTTATACCAACGAAAACAAAAATAGTTTAGTTGGATTTGCTGATGCTAGATACCTTTCGGATCCACATAATTCTAGATCTCAGACAGGCTATGTGTTTACACATGGTGGAACAGCCATATCTTGGCGTTCAATGAAACAGACACTCGTAGCTACATCTTCTAATCACTCGGAAATAGTGGCTATACATGAAGCCAGCCGAGAATGTGTCTGGTTGAGGTCTATGACTCAACATATAAGATCAGATTGTGGGATGACAGATGATAAGGATCCAACCGTGATATATGAGGACAATGCAGCTTGCATTGCTCAGCTCAAAGACGGTTATATCAAAGGAGATAGGACGAAACACATCCTGCCCGAATTCTTTTCAACCCACGAGTTGCAAAAGACTGGTGTCGTCCAAGTGGTTCAGGTCCGATCCAGTGACAATTCAGCCGACCTATTCACTAAATCTTTACCTACTGCGACGTTGAAGAAGCTCATACATCAGCTTGGGATGCGTCGACTGAAAGACCTTCAGTGATGCATTCTTCAGGGGGAGTAGTGTGTGTTGTACTCTTTTTCCTTAACCAGGTTTTGTCCCACTGGGTTTTCTTGGTAAGGTTTTAACGAGGCAACATTAAGCATACTACGAACCCTGAACGGTTATGGCGTCCAAGGGGGAGTGTTATAAATCATTTGGTAGACGATCCATAACCGATGCGCCAAAGAGGAAGAGAAACAACAAATGGATAGTTTCCATATTTTCTATTGTATTGTTACCTTTCCATTATTGTATTTACCTTTTCCTTGTTATATAAGGAAAAACTAGTTTTTCATTTATCTTATGACAGTCTATTTATGACGGTCTAAACTATGTATAAATATAGATCTCTTTGATCATTAATAAGATAAGTTTTCTCACTGACTTACAACAAGATTTTTATAATTGAATTATAGCAATGGAATATTCATCTCACCTAAATAAAACGCGCTTAAACCTCAGAATTACTTGTGGCTATCGTACTAAGCTAAAAGCTTAGATATCACAACGAACACATTTCAAACCTAGCAAAAAATGTGTGGCATGAATCTTATCTTTGACTTGAAGCTAAATAATAGCCAATATTTTTAATTTTCTGACTCAAATGGTCCACTTCATTTGAAAACTATTATTATTTAGATATACATACTTTCTCGTCTATAAATTTTACCTAGGATCCGGAGAAGTAGTTTAAAATTGTACAAAACTATAACATATCAGTTTGTTAAGAAGATTATTACCATTAGTTTAATTATTTTCAATTAATCCAGATAGCCCAGTTCATCTGAAAGCCCGTGATGACTGTTTCCATTGATCTGAATATCAACGTTACAACAATGTGTTATATAGCATATATTATTTGTTACTATGACTTTTTAACCTTTTAATACCTACTAATTTTTTTTTGAACATCTGGATAGATTATTATCGATTAATTATGCTATTACAATGATGAGAATATTACAAAGACGATTTTACAGCCGACAATTCTACCACTCTGTGAGAATACACGTCTGACTGCACCACTCTGAGCCGTCCTATGAGATCTATGTTCGATGGTACGCCATGCACCAAGCTGAAGATCTCCTGTAACTTGTTTCTCCATAATCTGCATAATTTGGTATTTTCTGGGGTTTGAACCCATACCTCCAAGTGTAGAATCAATTGAACCCTTAGTCAAACCACTGAATTAAGGGGGTTTCCACAATACCTACTAATTAAAATTTATAATTTTTTTTAATACATCACTCCGTAGCGCAGATCACCACCTAATCAAATATGATTTCTTGAAACATGTCCAAGAAATAACATTCATATGATTTATGTACAAGATGTACTAGTTAATTTTAAAAAAAAATTAATAACAGCATATATACCGGAAGACTAATAACATGAATTTACAAAGCTTGCTAATCATATCCTCATTTACAAAATCCTAAAGGTTTGTCAAATATTTACAGACACGACCTCTAGGTAGACGCAGTCTTCGGAGAAGCCGAAGGTGAAACCGAAGGTGAAGCAGAAGGTGGAGTAGCTGAAGGAGTAGCCGATGGAGAAGCTGAACGAGTAGCCGATGGAGAAGCTGAAGGAGTAGCCGATGGAGAAGCTGACGGTAAAGCTGAAGGAGTAGCTGAGGGAGAAGCTGGTGAAGCTGAAGGAGTAGCTGAGAGAGAAGCTAATGGTGAAGCTGAAGGTGACCCTAAGCCACTGGAATTAGTGATGGCTGAGATTCCTGGGGCAGCCGCTGGAGCTGGCCCTGTCGTGTTGGAACTGGAACCAGTTACATTACCGGTAGAATTTGTCGACCCTGGTACGCTTGGACCGGTAGTTGTGGAATCGGTGGAAGCTGCAACGGTTGCTGAACCGTTTCCGGCGAAAAGACCGGGGGTGTACGGTACACCTTTACCCGGAATCCACTCATCACCTTGGATGTACTTAGCCGGTGTGTATCCAAGAATCTCTTCATCACTCAACTTCTTGATTCCTGGCCAAGTAACCCGGCCCGTGACACCTGCACCCGGCCCAGTATTCCTTGCCTCCGAATAAAATAACGTGTCAATACCGAAGTTTCCTCGCCACTCCTGCCATCCTTCGGCCGCAATAAAATCAGGTATGAACGTGTCCATGATGATAGTTTTTGAATATGCTTTCCATGGCCTTCCAAGATAAGCTTTGCTAGTTTCCTTGACTGCCAAGTAATCTGCTTCTCCAACAATAGTACACCCTTGGAGCACGAATCCTGTTGTTTCCTTCGGATCTTCACGCCCGTGGGCGGTGATGGGACATGCCTGGTTCGGTAGTGGTTTCCTCACTAATAATATACAGTTCTGGAATACAGCGGCTGCGTCTCCAAAGAGAAAATCTATTGTGCCCGAGATAGTACAGTCCCGGTAGAACTGACGGTGGGAATGTGCGTAGAGTGTGTCTTGGTAACCATCAAATCTGCAATTGTAGAATATGGACTGGTCTGAAAGAACCCTAATTCCAACCGCTTGATGCTTTGCTGCCCCGGCAGTGTTCTCGAAACCCATGTTCTTGGCAATGAAACGGTCTCCAATGATTGCTGCGTGGCTCATTCGTCATATACATATATTGGTAAATAATAAGAAGTGTAAATCTAGTAAACAATGTTTTTAAAAACTTTTGTCCACAAAATAGCATTTAAATAGAAAAATCTCCAAAACAACACTTTATTAATAAAAACACTAAATTACGTTAGATTCTAAAACTTAACTTCAATCTCATCTTCTAAATAATAAACCCTAGCTTCAAATATATAAACAGACTTATCTTTTACTTTTGAATGAATGTTATTCTGAAGATTTTCTCTCCCTGTGTTTTAACTTTTGAGCAAAAATTTGATTTAATACTATTCTGAGAATATTAAGCCAAGGAAGTACGAGTAATCAATAGAATCATTACCAACGGTGGCCTGTGCGGTAGGTGGTAATACCGTCCTGGAAACTTTTCTCGCCGGTGATGACAGTCTTGTCTGGTCCATCACCAATGAAGACAAGATCTGGCTTGGTCCTGTCCACTTGAACAAACTCTTTATAGACTCCGGTCTTAATGTAAATCACGAAAGTCACATTCTTGTTCTTGGGGACATTTTCCATTGCCTCGTTGATGGTCTTGTACTGACCACTCCCGTCCTGAGCCACCACCATATCTGGTTTAACCTCAGACAATGGAGCGGTCAAGAGCCTACGGACACGCCCATCCACCCACGAAGGCTCTTGAGACAGCAACCGGCGACTATTCATCTCCGTGAACTGCATTTGTCCCAAGTAATTCGACATCTCCGTGACCATTGCAAGCCCGTTATGCGTTAACTGCACCGCGGTTTTCAATGCCTTCTTCATCGTCTCACCTGCATCGCCTTTTGTCCCTTTAAACCCGTCGATACACGTCTGCTCATGGGTTATCGTCGCGCTGAGCCAAACCTTTACCTTAATCAACACTTCGTCCACCTTGTGAAACTCGAACTTTCCCAACTCCTCAAACGAGTTACTAAGCTCGCCTATTGCGTAATCCATCAGCTCCTTGCATTGATCCAAAGCCATCTTCGTCCTTGGATCTTTTTGTAGCTCGATCATAGTCTGTGACTTCCTCGCCACGTTAGTTATTTGCTTGATGGTTACGTTAAACGCTGCTCTCACAAGCTCCAACGGGTCTGATGTGTCTTTTGCATCTTTCCTTAGAGTGTCTTCACAAGTCCTCTTGTAATCCGTTGGCGCGCAGACTTCCTTGATGGCTTTAACGGAAGCCGTGATCTCTTCTTTACTTCCGTTATCGTGATTGTTGACGTTAACGCCGATGGTAACGGCCACAACCATTGAAACGAGAAGAACAGAAGATATGGAGATCATTGCATACCTCCTTTTCCTCTTCGATTCATCGTCATGTGATCCAAATGCCATTTTCTATCAAATTTTTTTTTGTATATTATTTTCTATTTTCTTCTAAACTATTTATTGTTTTGTATAGACTCCTCTTTTGAAGCTTACGTAGCCTCCTTAGGAGTGTAAGTTTTATTATAAGTTTTGAAATATTGACAATGAAAGTTTTCTTTCGGATAGATAAAGAGGTTTGTAGTTTTGCTTGCTCTGTTTTATGAGGTTTGGCGGGAAAGTCGTTCGGCTTAAGAGCGTGAGAGATGCAGAGACAAAATAGGTTTGTGGTTTTGGCTTTTTCTCTACGAGTTACTAAACATGTTTCAATTCATTGATACCTTAAATTCTTTGATACCTTAAATTAAGATTATCTAAAGATTTTTTGCTTCACATCTAAAGATAAAATGTAAACAATTCATGTCAATGTAGGTATCACATAAAATCATGAACGAAATTGTACAATAATAAAACTGGACATATATGCATATAAAGTAAGTACAGCTTTTTTTAATCTTGTTGTATACAAGTTCTAGTGGAGTATCACCTTCGATTTAATTATTTACAGACATATAATTTAGCAAAGGAAACTATACAATGGTTGTATTTCCCCCCGGAAAAGATAGATTTGATAATGGTGTTTTGTTTTAGTAAAAGATAGATAAAATCAAACAAACATATTATTAAGTAATAAATCAGTATTCATGACTTCATCTTAGTTTCTTTACCAATAGGTAGTCAAGCTTTCCATTTCTTGAATATACATATATATCTGAAAATCAAAATATTAGGAATAAAGCTGTTATTCTTTCTAGTTCATGCACCATTTTGTCATTTTCTTTCATTTTTGGGTATTTTTTTTGACCAAAACCTTTTCGAGTAATTTTCTCATGACTAGAACATAGAATGATAGAAAGTAAAAGTTGGTTACGACCAGAAAAGCTATTAAAAAATCTCACATTTTTTTTTACTATTTGTGTCTCATGGCAAATAAGCAATTGTAGTCTTTAACAGCTGTCTAACTACAATATGTACGAAAGATCTCCAAATTAATTTCCCATATATTACATTCCAATTTCTTTGAATTTGGAAAGATTAAATATTTTCTATAAAACTAGTGAAGAATAGCATCATCCTTCCATGACATGAAAGATGCTACTTTGACTAGTTAACTTATTAATTGTTATTTTAAATATATTTTCTGGAAAAAACAAATAAAACTAGATACAGTAGAACCTCTATAAATTAATAATGTTGGGACTTTAAAATTTTATTAATTTATAGAGATATTAATTTACGAAAGTTTCCTTTTTTAGATTTTTTCTACTGTTGGTTATAAAATAAGAAAATAATTGATTTTACCATATATACATTATTAATTTCTTTTAAAATAATGACTTTCATATTTTTTTATTATCTTATTTGGTGTATATTTTTATGTTTCATAGAATTTTTATGTGATTTTCGATATAATTTTACTAAATATTATCAAAATATATTGAAATATTAAGAAAAGTTGATGTATTTTCATTGTAAATATAAAACCAACAATATAATATTTATTTGTACTTATATAATATATATTAATAGATTATTAATTTATGATTTTAATGGGACTATATATTTACATGGAAGTTTTAAAAATATTATTATCTTATTATTTTATCGATTTGTATCATATTTTACACTGGCCCAAGTTGGGACCGACGAAATTTATTAATTTATAGAGATTATTAATTTATCGAGTATTAATTTATAGAGGTTCTACTGTATAATATAACATGCATTTATAAGAAAATATTAATATTTTTAATAATTGTTTTACTTTTATATATTTTCTATAGTATAAGAATATCGATTTTCAAGCTTTTCAGATGTTAGTCATTAAAATATATAACGTGGATACGTGTAACTGTAGTAACATATCTGAAGAATAAACATAGGATTAATTATAGTGGTACATATTAATTTTAGAGCAATGCCATTTTAAAAGAAAAGTTGATTAGAGAAACAAAATAAATTCTAAAATGGATTGACAGTAGTATAATAAGTACGCACAATATATACAACTATTCCAGTTAGTGTAAATACCGTTATAAAAACTAATTTCATACATATTTCACACAAAACATTAATTTGGAGGACAAAAAGAGTATGGGCTTAATAGTAAAAGTGATTGGAGAAACAACCATATATATATATATTTCAAAATTATGGATTCGCGCTAAGAAAATACGATAACTAAATATCCTGATACAGTTTTTTACACAAGTATAATTAACATAGTTGAAGAACCAACCATAACTTTTTGAGACATGAATTCAAAGTAGTTTTAATATTATTAATTTTACACACCGGAGATTCTTTTTTTCTTTGGGGTCAAAACCCACTGGAGATTCTATACCATAATTGTTTTTTTTCTTTTGAAAAAGATCTATACCATAATTGTTAACGAACACTAAGGTTGTCTTCTCTATAAAGAGCGTCTTCACTTCTCCTAATCCAGCACAAAAAGATAAACACCACTTCTCAATCAAAAAAAAAAAAAAATCTGTGTTATGGAGAACCAAGTTATGTCTTCAGTTACCTCTTCTGCAAGCTCTTCCTCACCCCAACCCGAAAACAGCAAAGACGTGACCTGTTCCTGTGGAGGAGGAGTCCAACGAGAAGGCAACAGAGAACAACAACAATCCGAAGCCTGGAGTCTTCTCAGGATGCTATGTCTGAGACGAGGGGTGAGAACCCTGGTCTCGGATCTGGTGCTGTCCGAACAGGAACAACAGAGATGACGATGCTTTACCCATCAAGATCTAATAAGATCTACACTTGTCAGTTTTGCAGCAAAGGGTTCTCAACCACTCAAGCCCTAGGTGGTCACCAGAACGCGCACAAGCAAGATCGGGAGTGGGAGAAGAGGAAGGAAGGAGATGGAAGAAGACTTCCCCGGACTCTCCTATTTGAACCGTTACATAGACAAGCCTCACTTGCTCCTAGGTGGGTATTCAGAAGATGCTTTATCCAATGAAAATCATCTTGGGATCACTCTTGAACCTTTCAAGCGTAGAGGACCCGGGGGCATGAACATGACCGTTGCTCCTCGCATTACTCCTACTCGCTTCTTCACGGGGAACACTTTCACCGGTGGCTCCTCTTCAAGGGGACTTGGGCCCAGACCCACCTATGCCCCCCCGATGTTCCCTAGAAACGTTCCTCCTTTTCTTCCTCATCATCCTCCTTATCTTCCTCATCCTCCTTTTCTTCCTCATCCTCCTCGAACCACCAATCTTCCTAGCTATTTGTATCCGCAAGAGAATCGTCTGAGCGAGGAGGATCTCACCTTAACGATAGGGAGTAATACCAAGGTTGTGGTGATTGATGATGATGATGATGATGATCAGCCAGGAGAAGATGGGAACCCAAAAAACTGGGGCAATGATTTATCCCTTTGAGTATTGTTTAGTTTTCATTTTTGAGGTATCGTGCCTATAAGGTACCTCTCTTTGCACCACATCTCTCTCTCTGAACCTTGTTTTTCTCTTTTTAGTTTGATTGTATCTCGTTTTAAATGTTCCTTTTATCTGTAGTATCTCTTCTTCTATTCACATGTAATTGTGTTTTGGTTGATTTACTTAATAAATCTGAACTATTCCTTCTTCTTTCTTTTGTACATCTCATAATTTTAAGGACACTTATCACAAAAACTAGATATCCAAATTTTTCTTTTGTTATTTAAGTTAGTGAGAGTTATTAGTAATAGTGTTGAGTTTGGAGAACTTGTGAAGAAATCTGAGTTTCAGGATGGATCGTATACGTACATGGCACGCACCATATATAGTGGTATAGACAAATATCTTTGCTATCAAAATAAAATGAACTGCATCAAATGAATTATTTTATTGCGATTTCTTTGTAGATGCAAATGACTATAAAATTAGGGAAGAACAAAATCATCTTTCCATAACATTGAAAGATGCTACTTTGACTAATTAGCTTAAATAACTGTTATTAATATTTTAAGATATGATTTCAAAGTAAAATCTGATTTTAATTAAATTTCAACCTTGGATATTTTCTACCATAATTGGACGTTATCTACTCAATAAATAACGTCCACACTTCTCAGAATCAAAGCATAAACAGATAAAAAGTTCACTTCCCAATTCGAAAAATAACTAAAGAAGAAGACTTTGTAATGGAGAACCAAGTTGTGTCTTCTGCAAGCTCTTCCGCACCCCAACACGAAATTTGTGAAATCACTATCGTGGCTGTTGAGGAGTCCGAGGAGAAGGCAACGGAGAACAACAATCTGGGGCATGAGAATCCACTGAGCGAAGAGGACACGGTTGTGGAGATTGATGATGATGATGATGATGAGGCAGAAGAAGGTGGCGGTACCCTTCTCTCTGAATGTTGTTGGACTCTTTTTTATTTTATTGTAATATCGTTTTAAACGTTGTATGTCTGTAGCTTCTCTCCTTACACGTGATTGTGTTTGGGTTTGGGTTGATTTTTTTTTGTTGATTTGCTTCTCAACTTTTGATTATTTTTGTTCTTCTTTTTTCTCTTGTTTCCATCTCTATATATATCATGAATCTTCTATCATTTCGGCAATTGCCAAAAATCTATGTTCCATAACAAGCCATCGAGCCAATTTAATAAACCAATGCTTCAGTTCATGCTTTGAGATATAACTTTGCCAACTTAACTTCTTCTGCTTTCTTTTGCACATGTTTCATCCTAAGTATAAATGAAAAGTACATTTCACCAAGATCTCGTAACATGGAAAATAAGAGAAAACTTTCAACCTTATTAATCAAATCTAAAAACTGCATACAAATTCTTAAACCCTATATAAAGAAACCATAAAACACTAATTATACAAAACTCAGGAATCTCCTCGTAATTAAACCCAAAACCTAGATATACACAATCTATGGTGTTAGGGAGGGATTTATGTAAAAGGGTATGAGGTCACATATCCCTACTTTTTTTTTCTTAAGCAACTTAAGGGCACCTCCATCGCTGAACCCCTAAATTGGGGTTCTTAAATTTTTTTTTTTTTTTTTTTTTTTACTTTTATCCGATTTTTTAAAAAAAAAAAAAAAAAAAAAACAAAACAACCAATCGCGGGTCGCCACGTATGCGTGGGACCCGCGTAACAGTGTAAGGATTGACTCTTAAGTAGGAGGTTTTAGAGGTGAGAGAGGGAAGGGTTTAGAGAAAAATGGGTCCCACCGGGCCCCTCCATCCCTTATGAACCTCTTAAAAACCTTGGGATGGAGGTGCTCTAAGAGCAACATTATCGGTGGAAGTTTTAAACTAGAAATCTGCACCAAATAAAAGTAATAATCTATTAAGATTTAGTTTTTTAAATAAATCAAAAATGTTTGAAAAAGTGAATCTATTTCTAAGGTGACATGTGGACTTAGAATGTGTAGAGAGTAATCTAAACCTACGTGATATTAGAGCATCATTAACCCAAATGGTTTGAAAGGTGCTTAAATTTTTCTTTTCTAACTAAAAAAATAATAATAATAAACGAACTAATTGCGGACCGTCACGTTTCTGTGTAGTCTGCAAACAGAGCAAACATTGATGATGCTTAAAATTTCTGTGACTCACCCACTATTATATTATTTTTTGTTAAGCATTCCTTCCTACATACTTGGGTTAATGATGCTTTTAGAACTTCTTCCTTGTCTTTCTCTTTTTATCTCATATTTTTTATTTTCTTTATTTTTTTATTACATGGATACTCTGTGAGTATGACTGTTGGAGGTGCTTTAAGAGCATGTCCATGTATTAAATACGTGATAAATAAAATATTAGTTGTTCAACGTAATTTATTTAATAAATAAATCATAAAAAGGTAAATTAGTAAATCATGAAATGCCACATAAGTAAGAAAGTATCTCTTATCTTTTGTGAGGTTCACCTGCAAAGATCTTATCATTTTTTCTTCGGTTTTTGAATTTCTCTTTCTACCTTTTTCAACTTTTATAATGCTCAGATATTTCAAATGTAATCTTAATTTTTTTTCTAAATTTTAATTTAAAGAAGAAAAATGAGTGATTCTAATAAAAAATTATAACTGAATCGAAATTCATCCAAGGTTAAAACATCTCATAGCAAGGTATTTCATGTGTTACATATTATCTTTACCAAGCAAGTGTCATATTTTTACATCCTAACCCTAGAATAATGTAAATCCTAAAAAATAGATCAAAACAATCGTTAGAGGGATAAAATAAATAATATTTAGTTAACATATATATGAACGACAAATGCTTTAAATTTGAATGATATAACACATACTCTTCACTAATCGCATTGTTCTTATCTAATAAATTAAATAATTTATACTTGTAATCCGAAAATCAATATTGTTAGTTGGATTTTTCGATCAGTGATTGGATATCACTATATATATCATTCCAAAGATTAATTGAGTAGATATAACAAATAATACATGTAACACAGTTGGGTGTAGAAACCTTTTAACCGGCTAACATCCATTTTCAGTACATGTTGGAGAACTAATATTGTGTCACATGTATAATCATTAGTTTGAGATCTATAATTATACCCGACCACTTATAGAAAAACTAATTAACAACAATGATGACCGGATAACTGGTATTATTTAGGTTTAGTTTTTACGGTTTATCATTTGGGTTTATGATTATCCTTTAGATTTGAGATTTTGTTTTTAGCGTTTATCTTATAGGTTTGTGTTTAAATTTTACCATTGGGCTCAATGTCTACCATTTGGATTTAGGATTTAAGGTTATAGTTTAGGATTTATCATCTAAGTTTAGAGTTAAGAGTTTGGGTTTACAATTTATGTTTCTTCTTTAAATTTAGCATTTAAGGCTTTAGATTTATACTGACACAAACTTTTTCTCAATATGGTTCTATTTACAAATTTTCTCCCTGTTCGAAAACACGGCCGCCTAGCCATCTAGACCGCCGGAGCTTTACCGCAGCGAATATCCGCAGCGAATATGGTCAAATCGGTAAAACAATACGTCGACCCATGTAAGACTGCTTAATTCCCGTATTGGCCGCCTAATTCCGGTAAAACAATGATTTTGGACTTAATAACTAATTGTAATTATTTGATAGTGGATAACTAATTTTAATTTTGGATTTTATGTAGTTATCCATTACCAAATAATTGCAATTAGTTATTAAGTCCAAAATCATTGTTCAAGCACAAAACAACACATATATACTGCATTTGAAGATTTTTTATATCAAACAATCCATAATCTAAATGTTCGACAAATTAGAAAGAGACTGTTTAAAATTATCTATAAAAATTTATATAATTATATCTAAGAACTTGTGTTATCATGTTTAAAATTAGTTAAACATATTATAGATATATTAAATTATATTTAAAACTAGGTTCCACGTATTTTCCGAGTACTCTCCAATTTTTTAATGAATTGTTAGGTACGGTCTTGCCGTCCGAACGTCTTCCCAACAGAGATTTTTCCTATTATAAATCATAAACCCTCAAACAAAACTATTAAAAACATAACTGAATATTAGTTTTAGTTACCTTTTATATGACAAAAAAAAATATATATCCTAGAACAAATCATCATTTAACGAACAACTCATTTACTTTTTTTTCTTAACGAAAAATTCAAATCTGGATTACTGAATTGCCTGATGGACCAAAAAAAAAAGATTACTGAATTGCCTAAATCAATTTCTACTAAGGCACAAGACTTACATACATGTATTAAGTATTTTAAAAAAAATTGACTCGTTTTAACGATGTGTAATCAATTATTAAGTATTAATTTGCTGTACATAATTAAATTGACCAACATTGTGAAAGCAATAAAAGCACATCCAAAAGTTTTCAAGGATTAAAGTTAATATCGAGCCTTAGAGCAACATTATCGCTGTCCTATGACCGCGTCCTTAGTATTATTGAGCCACAAAGAAAATCAAAAATAGATGATTAACTGAAGGACGTGTCTTAACTAAGAGAATCAAACGCTCAGGTATTCCTGCCCGAAAAAAAGAGCTGTGATACTCCTGCCCGAAACTGCCCAGATTTAGAATTAAATAATTCTTTATTTAAATACGAAAATTTATTAAAAGACCACATGACCAACAGAAACTTGCATAATTACAACCCAACCAGGACCATTTCGCGGACCATCCAGACCCGATCTATGAAATTCGGATATCTTTCTCTATAACTTTCGAAATCTTTGTAAGAATTGGTGTGATTGTAAATATTGGTGAAACTGTACATCGTAATAAATCATCAACAATATTCTGTATATAATACTAAGTTGAACTAAATTTAACTAAATCGCACTTTTAGATTTCAAATGTTTTATTATGTTATTTTTTGGACAGAGTTGTTGTTATTGATATATTTATTGAATTTTGAATTTAAAAAATAGTTTATATGCTATAAATAGATTTTGGCCAAACTTAGAAATATTGTACATATTTAATAAAAGTAGAAATGTTGTAAAAAGTAAAAATGTTGTAAAAGTTGATAAAACTAATCTCCAAATGGCTAGTGAAGTTTATTTGTTAAAATAAAAGTAGAAATGTAGTTAATTTTTTAATGATATATTGAAGTTAAAATATACAAAGATTAGTTTATAGAGAGAAACTAGAGGATTGAAACTAAAGACATTACATTAAGTCAAACATAGTGAAAGTAGATAAAACTACATGCCATAAACTCGAGAAATAAACACCACAACTAATCTTCAATTGGCCAGTTGGCAGCTGTCAAGTGAATTTCATTGCAGAAGTCCCAAACTTCACATTGCCAGAAACAACGATCGCACTTCCACTGTGTTGTTGATCCATTATAGGAGACTACAAACACCGGTTCTTCTATTGCGGAGGAGCAGCAGCAATCATTTGAGAAGATGGGATTCTTTATTCTTTCAAGTAGTGACATAAACTCTTGAGGTTTCTCGTAACCCCAATGGCCTGAGGGTAGAACAGTCCGGATCATGCAATTCATCTGATGAACAAACTCACGACTAAAGTTAGGATAATTGTGAAACAACCCTCCATCATCTACACTAAACGCTAAGTTCAGCATTCCATCTACAAACTTGGCCAACTCCAATCCTCTCTCAGCAGCAAGACGGATTTTCTCTATTCCTTCATCAAGTAAATGAAGTTGAAAGAACTCATGCATACCTCGTAGGTAGATGGCCTCTGGATTACCGGCTTGGTAGCACCTAAGTCGGAATGTTCTTACAGCATTAACCTCTTCAATCCAATCATTAAAGCCAAAGAGATTAGCAGATTGGTAGAAGTAGTCGTCTCTGCCTATTTGATTGAACCCGGAGAAAGCAATTCTAGTACTACCGAAGTCCCGGATGTGGTTTGTTGCTACCTTTGAGAGAATCTTATGGAGGATGGAAGGAGGGACAGATTCCAAGTTGAAGTTCGACATAGAGTACAAGGATGATGAAAAACTTGAGAGATATTCGTTTGACGGCTTAAGACACGACTTAAGACAGATTCCAAGTTGAAAAATTTGATAGACGGCGTAAGACACGACTTCTCACTGCAAGTACATGGAATAAGAACAGGTATGTTTGAATAAAAATAGGTGTGTTTGAATAAATGAAACTATGTAAAAAACATTAGGTGAGAAAACTAAGAAATAATAATTGAAATATTTAGTTTGAGAAAAATCTGTCATTTCATGATTTATGACCTGATTTATGACCATAGCTTCGTGACCCTTGATATTTGCAATGCTACACGACTTCTCACGCACGCTTCTGACAGTTTAAGTGAAACTAACTGATATTAATTGTCTAAATTTATGAAACTAAGTAAAATTATATTGAATTTATAGTGTAAATATATGGAACTATGTAAAAATTAAAAAATTTAGGTATTATATTGTTTTATATTTTGAAAATAAATATAATATTATGGATTATTTACTGAGCAAGCAATAAAAGAGATCATAAAAATGGTTGAGAAAAATCCAGTAATTAATGGTATTGATGGACAGATGAGAGAGTAATTAATCGATTGAAAAAGTCTCTAATAATAATCATTACACTCGCAACTCCTCGCGACTCTACACTACACTTGCATTGAAACCAAACGTGAAACGTCACAACACTACACCGTCTAGAATCATCACCATTGCATTTAGTTGTAGTTAAACTCCAACTCTGCAAATTCTCTCATTTCATCTCATATCCGAGTTCTATCTTCTCTTCTCTCATCTCTGAGTCAAATTCTCTCATCTCTATTCAACAAGATGACAGACTTCTACAATAAGCTTTCCCAGATTTCCGAGGCTTCTTATAACCCCGACGTCAAGGCTTGGCGTTTCAGAGTCAAAATACACAGGGTCTACCCTCTCTATTCCTCGGTTACCAACAGGGTTATGCATTTCTATTCCTATGTCCTAGCAGATGAAGATGTAAGTGTTTTTTCATCATCTCTCAAGATTTTCATCATCTCTCAAGTTTTTCATCATCATCTCTCAAGTTTTTCATCATCATTTAACTTAATCCTTGTACTTTATTTATGTAGGGGTGCAAGATGGAGATGACCGTTTATGGGGATTATGAAAGTTTTAGAGGCCTCGAAAACAGGGAGGGAGAATGGGTGGAAATCTTTCGGGTAGGAGTTGAACGTTCCTGTGTAGGTTTCAATGCAACTAACTCTCGGTTCAGACTAACTGCTTCGCGACTCACACAAGTCCGCATGATCGATCCTCTGAACAATCGGCTTTTCATGGACTTCAAGAACATCCATGCAATCCCTCACATGTCCCACAAGGAACGAAACTATCCCATAGGTATGAATGCTGCTAAAATAAATATATTCACATATAGTCACATATTTAGTTTCAGAACTTTGGTAGATGTAAGTGAAACTAAGTGAAACGAACTGATTTAGTTGAGTTACACTTATATGGTAGATACAATTGGAGTGGTCTTCAATACGGAAGCCCGTTTCGATGACTCTGCAAGACCAAGGATGATTTTTTACATAAGGGACAACATGCAGTCTCTACTGAACAGCGACCCTTATGTTCAAAAATATGGGATTGAAGGTCTTGTGTAAATTGTTGTTTCAACTTGTTTCACTTAATCTCACTTGTTTGAACTTTTGGTTTCACTCAATCTCACTTGTTTCAACTTTAGGTTTCACTTAATCCCTTGTTCCAACTTCTGGCTTAACTTAATCCTCTGTTCGACTTTTTCGTATAAATAGGTCAGATATTGTGTTAGTTTCACTTTCTCAATTGTCTAACATACTAAAAATAAAAAATAATAGACACTTTTCGATAGATCAAACAACATGGTTGTTCAACTTCGCATAACTTAAAAAAACATTGCTTAGCAATAACAGTTAGTTCTAGGAATTGGAATTCTCTTAGGAATTTCAATTACTTTTTGTACATCATAATTCCTAGAACTAAAACGATGGTAAGAAGAACACAACCTCCTGATATCTTTATCATGGGCATCTTTTTGGGACCTTCGCGGATATCTCCTTCGTTCCTTATTGTTGCTTTGAGACTCTGAACTTCTTCTTCGAGTATTCGAACTTGGTAGTCCAGCTGCTGTATCTCATCGGTGAAGGCTTCGTCAACCCATTTGAAGACATGATTGTCGTTCTCGAGCTACATGATTTTTTTTTCAAAACGAGTTAGCGTGATTCATAAGCGTTCCATATGTAAACAACAAACGGATGTACCCTCTGTGAAGCCGCAAAGAGACACCGATAATACCGGCGATATGGGTTTGGATTGCTTTTGGAGATGAGCTCGGTGACGCCCACCCCGCACCAACACCCACTAGGTATCCCCGGAGTTCGTACCCGTCTCCGACCACCGGTCGTGGATGATGAAGCGGCGGACATCTAGGTTTTTGGGAGGAGAGGGAGTGAGGTCGAGGAGAGAGATTTAGGGAAGAGAGAGAAAATGAAGATAGCAAATGGGGAAAACCTAAAAAATGGGTGTTTAATACTTCGATTGAACGATTCTGGGGTTTTAGTAAATTGGGAAGAGGGAAATAAGAAATTCGAAAAGCTGAGCGGGAAAATTAATCCCAGGGTTTTTTCTGTTGTAAGTTTCACCAAGTACTCAGTTTTACAGAAAGCGTCAAAGTTGCACTTTTTAATTATTTCTATTTATCTTAGTTATACTCTACTTAAATTAATGATTTTGTGGTTACACCAATGCAATTATGTTTCCTAAGTTCATTTCCCATACGATCACGTACATATAAACTTGATTTCGTGCCATAGAGTTATCAAATCTAACTCAGTCAGTTTCAGCGATAAAGCTATGACAACACATTGTATTTCCTATACAATTACTACGAGCAATGAGATGGAATTTTAATAATTTTAATAATTCTTATTAAATCATAATTAACATAACACTACTAATAAACTAAAAGCGTACTACTTCCATGACTTATAAAATTAAATTAAAAACTTTAGAGTTTACAACCATGTTATTCAGTTTACATAACGTAGTTATACCAGTTTCACTTAGTTATACAACACACAAATAAAATTTATTTCACCTCACAACGTTCCCATATGATAAAAACACCAAAACCGAAAGTGAAAGGCAAACATCAAAACAGAAAGTGAAAGGCTTAGAACTTAATTTAGACCACTTCATACATCAAAACTGAACTGAAACCGAAAGGTTTACAACATACTCTTCTTCTGTTTCTTGTGGGGATGTTCATCGTCCTCCAAACCTGTTCCCACATTTTCTTCTTCTCCATATCCACTCTCACGCTCACAATAGTTCCTACTACAACAGCTCTCTCCAACTCTCGACAGTTGCTCGGTTATTTGAACTATTTGTAATTCTTCGATGTCCTCCACATGCAAAATACTTCTCCTTTCCTCTCTATCCACTGATGTTAGATAAACAAACACATCTTCATCATCCAAAATATACGATTGCCTCTTAGGTTCCACTACCAATGAAATGTAACCCAAATTGAGCCTCTTCGTAAACGGATCTATTCCGATCTTCCTGCATATCCTCTCTTTCAACAACGAATAAGTGATCTCCTCCAACGATGATGTATTAAAGGATATAGCATACAAACGAGCATCGGTTGGAATCCATTCATAATCATCTCCATCCTTAGAATAATGTCCATCATAATCAAAGTGTATGTTCATCGAAAATGGACACATTGTCTGCAATAAAAACATTTAACCACTTAAAGTTATACTTGTTTTTTCAGTTACACCATTCACGTTATACTTGGTTACACAGTTACACCATCAAAGTTATACTTCGTTATACTTGGTTATACCATGTCACAGAGTTGTGTCAGTAACCAAATAGAGTACTGATAAGCAAGCAAGCACCTCTAATCTTCCATTGAATCATCATAATACCGTCACATTCAATCATTCCTTTCCGATCCTCGATTAGTTCATGAAACCCAAATGAATAAGAATTTTTCAATTAAAACTATAAATTTGGAGTCGAGTCTTCAATTCCAATTCAAAACCAAATTGTTATCAGCTTTGATTCCCGACATTCAATTATGAGTTCGTCTATGGTGAGATACATACCCTGTATAACGGAATTAATAGCTCGATGATCCAGCATCCAAGCGACGAGATCGAGTTCGATTGGGAGGAAGAACAAAGAGGGAGGGAATGATCGGAGTGATCGAGTCGATTCCGAGTCGACTCGGGAGGGGCGAGTGGAGGAGAGGAGATGGGAATATAGTGGATCGATTTCTTTCCATTTCCACATTCGATTAATTTATTCATTAAATTGGTCGGGGTATTTTAGATATTAACCACATTCTTCAAGAGTATGAAAACAGATAAGAATATAGCAGATCACATGAGAGTATGGTAGATCACTTTTTGCCTCATTAAGAGTACCTGAGCACTTGACTCTAACTAAGAAGTTTTCTTGATGGTCCTTATGTGCCACCTGGCAGGCTGCCATTGACCGTGTTCTTTTCTCCTCTCTCTCTCTCTCTCTCGTGATCTCTCCTCCTCTCTGATCTCTCCTCTCTCTCTCTTTTTTTTTTTTTGAACAACCTCCTCCTCTCTCTTTCTCGTGATCATTTTAAGCTAGTAGCTACGATTCTATCGAAAAAGATATCGATCAGTCTCTTCCGTTTTTCCCCTTCTCCGCAAACCCTAGTGAAGACACTGAAGTTTGATTTCACTCTTCAATCTTGATCTGTAAGTTTATGATAACATTGTAATCGTTCTATTTTTGGTTCTGCTTCGGAAATT
Organism: Raphanus raphanistrum subsp. raphanistrum; assembly: GCA_019706035.1. NCBI lineage: Eukaryota > Viridiplantae > Streptophyta > Magnoliopsida > Brassicales > Brassicaceae > Raphanus > Raphanus raphanistrum. Next base: position 21,442,508 of record CM033983.1, read on the forward strand.
TAGGAAGTGGGTAGGTGAATTGAAGTCATATTACATCTCAAAGTTTCGACCTTTCGATCTCATTCTTCGTATGTACTTACCAATTCGATAAAGGTGTGGTCTTGGATGTGTTGTGTAATGTGCGTTTATGATGTGGGAAAGTGATTTTGTTAATTGTGAGTTTGGAAACAGGTTTTTGTAGATTGAATTTGCGCTTCTTGTTTGCTTGTGTTCAGGCTGGCATATACTACGAGGAGGCTTTGGCTGCTTTAATCGCTTCACCATTGAAAGATCATTTTGAGAAAGGCTGGATTTCTCATGTGCATATGAAAGCAGCACTGTTGTACAGTGAAGCTTGTTACAGGTATGGAATGGAGTTGCACGAGAAAGAGGAGATTGCAGAAGAGATAGCTCGGTTGAGGAGCGGAGCTAGCCGTTTGGCAGAAGCTAAGAAGTCTTCAAGGGGAGCTCCTGCACAGCTAGTTGAAGCGATGAACAAGTTAGAGGCGAGCATTAACTGCAATTTGGAGAGAGCTGTCAAGGAAAACGACAGAGTGTACCTCATGAGACCCTTTTCCTGCTTCTTTGTCTCCACTTCCTACATTGCTGTGGATGGTAATTAATATCTTCCTGCTGATCTTAAAGACGATGTAGAGGCTGTTCAGATCAGTGGCGGTCCAGTTGGCTTGGATGCTGAACTTCAGCAGATTAGAGATTTAAAGAAGGTTAATCAGGAACTGTTGGTGCAAACCGAAGAGCTATTGCAGAAAGAAGCAACTGAAGACGCTCAGTTCAGAAGCCAATTTGGGACACGGTGGACTAGACCTCAGTCTTCCACATTAACAAAGAACTTGCAGGATGGGTTAAATCGGTTTGCAACCAATTTGAAACAAGCTGGACAAAGTGATCTAAATTGTTTATGTTCTTCTTTCTATAGACCACTGCCACAGCAGAGAACTGAGAACCAGCATAAAAAGTCCCACCAATATTCATCACTTTTCCAAAAATCTCTTAACAATGTCCTTAGTTACCAATTAATAATAAACTAATATAAGGACTCTTAGAAAAGTCCCATTGATAATCATGCTTTTATTTGTTCCCTTGCAGTTTGAAAAAAACTTTGTCTAGTTTCAGGACATTAAAATATTTGACGAAACCTAGAAGTATATACCATAAATACGTGAAGACCGTTTTGAGCAAGAAAAAGAAGCTTAATTCGGTTAGATAAATAAGACATGGTCTTCCTGTCATCAAATGTACAACTACAAAATCAGGGCAATAAAATAAATGACAACCCTTATAAAAGCAAAGTGGGCTTGAGTATATTCTCTCACAATCTATAGGGTTTAAGCTTGCTGATTTTGCAAGAAAAAAAAATTCTCAATACAAAGCCACAAAACTTGCACTCACACAAGAGAGATGGTGATGAAACGCGAAGAAAAGGAGGCAGCGGAGCGTCGTAGCCGCTTCGATCGTGGTATTTACAAAGTAAATTACGATTTCCTAAAGCACATTCGTTTTAGTTCTGAGCATGGTTGTATGGTCATGGATATTGGAGCATCTTCTTCATCTACTTCAACTGTTCGGCGGGACAATGCTCAGATTTACACAAGAGATCTCATTTCAACCTTTGGAAGTCGTGACAAAAGACATGTTACTCCAAACTTAGGAGAAAACAGTTCCATCACAAATGACTATAAAGATTGGGGGATTGATCCGTCTCTCAAGCTGTAATCCTATTCTTTTTTTTCCCAAAATAATAACAAAATTTGCCTAAGTATTTTTTATTTTAAATAATGTGCTCTGTTGTTACATTATTTTTATAATAAAATTTTACTTTGCCAAAGTTCCTAAGCTATGTATACACATCATATCATATACATAAGGCACATATACACACATATATACATATAATATTATATTGAATCAAATGAATAGTTATTAAACTCTACAATAATGTACTACTTTAATATGTGCGTCCGCACAGATGTATTTTTCAAAAATATGTTGTTATTTATTTTTCATGTCACTATTATATATCATATATGTGTCGTCATATAATTAATCGTATTTTACACATACCATCATATAAATAATTACATATATTATTTTTAAAAAATTTAATGTGAACTACAAAAACCATAATGTAAGTTGGTGTTTTAAATTGGGTTTTTATTGTATTCTTCTTATATATATTGAAAACATTCTTTTATAATGGTTATTGGAACATATTTTAGTAAAATCAAATTTTGAACATATGTATATTTTTGAATCAATTTTTGAATTAAAAATCAATTTTAAATTATTAGTTTGATTTGAAATATATATATATATATATATATATATATATATAAATTTAAAAAAAAATATGATTATTTTAGACAAAAAAATATTTTTAAATAATTAGATTGAATAATTTTCGTATATTTTAAACTGACCCAGATAGATAATTGTTCATAATAAATGGACTTCCAATTTTTTTTAATAAAACATAAGCCAATCTTTTTCTTGATATATATCTATGTTTCCAGACGATATTATATTTCTTTTATATTGATATCCACATTTTCAAACAATTTAATAATATATATATATGCATGTACGTGTATGTATCTATATGTGACTATTATATAAATATGAGAAGAGTTTGTAAACTAGCTGGGGTACTGATCTTGGCAAGATGAAAAATATGAGAAGAGTTTGTAAACTAGCTGGGGTACTGATCTTGGCAACATTTAAGTGAAACTTTATATCATATCTCGGCCAATGACTGCATCAGATTTTGAATGTTTTCTTCTGCCTTTGGCCTAGAATTATATCAAGAACTGTGCAGTCATGTGATCTTGAAAACTGCGCTTACTGTTGCATGTTTTCCATCTTATTTGATAAGGATGTACATTTTATTACTGTTGTAATGTACATGTATGTTTGATACTATGTTACTTGTAACTCAGTCTGCTTAACAAAGCAAAGGGATATGATCAAGAGGCCCCAAAAAGACAAAAAAAAAAAAAACTTTTGATAAAAATTTAGGTCTACAATTGCCAAACTAGTGAACAATGTGTAAAGCTAAAAGTAAATTGATTAGAAGTCGAAGGCAGCATTTACAACTTCAGTAGGCCAGACACTCTTCACTAGTTCGTAGGATAGTCCTGCAATCAGAAGAGCAAAAGCTAACGGAGAAGGAAGACAGAGAGCCCGAAGGAAACTTGATCAAGTACCAACCGGAGGAGGAGGACCACCCTGCCCCGGTCAGCAGTAGAGAAGCCGACTCCGATCAATCGAACTCCAGAAACTCCCAAGCGCCCCCATGTCGCTTCGCCTTTGGTTGCTGAAGCTCTCGCTGTAAAGATTGCTCTACTTGATACAGTCGATAAAGGATTCTTTCGGTTGAATGTCTTCTCCGATTCGAAATCTCTAGTGAACCTCCTTAACTCCACTTCCTCAACGATAGAGCTTCATAGCTTATTGTTTGATATCACTAGTTTAAGTCGTAGGTCCGAAGCTATATCTTTCGCGTTTTTATTCCACGTTTAAGTAATGTAACTGCAGACTCTCTAGCTAAATCTGCTCTGTTTTCTCTTGTAAACCCTCCCGTTTTGGAGTAACTCTAGCTTAATGATAATCTCTTGTTCTTTCAAAAAAAAAAAAGGAACACGTCTGAGTTCATGAAATCATTGTCGGGACACGGTGGTATGTCTAGTTGTGTTAATTTTACGATCCAGACCCCAAATTATGTTATTGGGGGAGGCGGGTATTACATAATGAACTAATGAGACATTTGAAATCATGGACTTACCAGAACAGAGTTTCGAAGTTATCAAAGACGATGAACTTAATCTTGATTTCAAGCTTGTTCTTGCGTCAAGAGATTGAAATTAATCTTTGTGTATCCTAGGGGTTTTTTATTTTTTTGCGGTCTCTGGGATCAAATCAGCTTAACAGCAGATTGTGGTTTCAATTTAACTTGTAACCAAATCTTCATTTTCATTAATGATATTTACCATTTAGCAAAAAAAGACGATGAACTTTAAGCACATGACTCAAGTACGTAAAATAACAGCTTAGCTAGAAATCCTTTTCTTCTGATGAACGTTATCCTTTCGTAACTTATGTTTAATATTTAATTCGATGTAGTCTTTGCATGAAAATGGTTCAATGGTGACAATTTGTGACTTGTTACAAATCAGAAACCTTCTACCAATTTTTTTTTTTTGTTAAAGGGTTTTCAACCTTCTAACAAAATTACTAAAAACATACTCCCTCCGTTTTTAAAAGATGCATGTTCTGGAAAAAATATTTGTTTCAAAAAGATGTATTTTTTATGTTTTCTATATAAAAATTGCAAATTTCAATAAAATTAATTGGATTTATTGAAAGACTATTGGTTAAAATACATTGAAATTTGGTAATTTCTAAAAACAATGCATGATTAATGTGTTTTCTTAATATGTGTGAAAATTCCAAAACATACATCTTTAAAAAACAGAGGGAGTATGTAACTAAATTTAGTTACATTTTTATAATTGGGAACAAATCATTTTCTTAACGAACAACTCATTTATTTTACTTTCTTAACCAACAAATCATTTGTTTTTTTTCTCTTAATGTTCAATTGCTTTCTTAATGAACAATCAAATTTTGGATTACTGAATTGCCTAAATCAATTTCTAACAATCAAATCTTTCTGGTTTTTATTTTCTATGCACTGGCATGAACTACAGGCATTTTGGCAAAAAAATGAACTACAGGCATTCATGCATCATAATTAAAAAATTTGACTTATTTTAACGATAGTGTAGTTAATTATTGGGTATTAATTTTCTGTACATAATTGAATTTACCTACTTTGTGAAAGGAATAAAAGCACATCAAATAGTTTTCAAGGATTAAAATTAATATCGGGCCTTATTCGATCCCTTGCGTTTTGAAAATAACTTTGTCTATTTCAGTCTTTCTGTCATCAAATGTTCAACTGAAAAATCAGGGCAACAAAATAAATAATAACCCTTATAAAAGCAAAGTGGGTTTGAGTTATCGTCTCACAATCTACTGGGTTTAAGCCTGCTGATTTTGCAGCAAACAAAAAGAAATCACAATGCAAAGCCACAAAACTTGTGATCACACAAGAGAGATGGTGATGAAACGCGAAGAGATGAAGAGGTATCGTGATATGTGCATTTTCCGAAAGAACATTCGTCGAGGTCGTTATAGTTCTGAGCATGGTTGTTTGAACATGGGTTTTGGAGCATCTTCTTCATCTACCTCGACCGTTCGTCGGGGCAATGCTCAGATTTACACAAGAGATCTCATTTCAACCATTGGAAGTTGTGACACTAGAGATCTTGCTCCAAAGTTAGAAGAAAGCAGTTCCATCACATATGATTATAAAGATTGGGGGACTGATCTGTCTCTCTAGATGTAATCCTGTTTTTACCAAAATAATAAAGAATAAAAACTGCCTATGTATTTTTATTTTAAAATATGTGCTTCGTTGTAACATTATTTTATAATAAAAATTTGCTATTTCAAAGTACTTTAGCTATATGTACACATCATATCACATACATAAAGCATATATATATATATATATACTGAATCAAATGAATATTACTAAGCTGTATAATAATAATGTATATGCAAGCATGTATTTGTATATATATGTGAATTTTATATAAATATAAGAAGGGTTTTTGTAAAGTAGCTGGGGTTGTTGTCTTGGCACAAATAAAATAAAACAAGGTGAAACTCAGAAACATTTAAGTGAAACTTTATAAGATTTACTTATATCTCAACCATGACTGCATTAGATTTTTGAATGTTTTCTTCTATATGTCCTGCTAACCCGTCATCTCAAAGATCAGCACAGCTGCACTCAAATCAATAAGAAACCGAAACGTGACCTAAATCATTTTGAGATATATTCGAGCATTACTTTTGTCTGAGAAAGAACTTTACCGGTATATTTTTTCAAAAAAAAAAAAAACTTTACCGGTATAGATCATGTTCTAGAAGCATAATACCAATGGTCATATAACATTAAAAAATTGCACTAAATTTTGAAAATCATTTAATTTGCAACAAAAGAATTCTTCTAGAATGTCAAATATAAAAAAGAATATCTAAGGGAATTTTCTTTTCTTAGCGAACAACTCATCTATTTTTATTTTCTTAACCACAAATCATTTCTTTTTTTCTTTCTTAATGAACAAATAAATTTCTTTCTTAACGAACAATTCAAAAATGGATTAATGATTTGCGTAAATCAATTTCTACTAAGGTAAAATAATTATTTTCCTGTATTTTTTTTCTATGCGCTGGCATGAATTACATGCATTGTATCATAATTAAAAAAATTTGACTCATTTTTAACGATGTGTAATCAATTATCGAGTATTAATTTTCTGTACATAATTAAATTTACCAACTTTCTGAAAGCCACATTAAATAGTTTTCAAGGACTAAAATTAATATAGGACCTTATTTGTTCCCTTATAATTTGAAAATAACTTTGTCTAGTTTCACGACATTATTATATTTGACAAATCTAGGCATATTATATACCATAAATACACGTAACTAGACCGTTTTGAACAAAAAGTTTCATTCGGGTAGATAAATAAATAAGACATGGTCTTTCTGTCATTAAATATGCAACTGAAAAATCAGGACAACAAAATTAATAATACCCGTTATAAAAGCAAAGTGAGTTTGAGTTATTGTCTCACAATCGGTAGGGTTTAAGGTTGCTGATTTTGCAAGAAAAAAAAAATTCTCAATACAAAGCCACAAAACTTGCGCTCACACAAGAGAGATGGTGATGAAACGCGAATGAGATGGAGGCGGCGAAGCGTCGTAGCCGCTTCGATCGTGGTATTTACAAAGTAAATTACGATTTCCAAAAGCACATTCGTTTTAGTTCTGAGCATGGTTGTATGGTCCTGGATATTGGAGCATCTTCTTCATCTACTTCAACTGTTCGGCGGGAGAATGCTCAGATTTACACAAGAGATCTCATTTCAACCTTTAGAAGTCGTGACACAAGAGATGTTACTCCAAACTTAGGAGAAAAACAGTTGCATCACAAATGACTATAAAGATTGGGGGATTGATCTGTCTCTCAAGCTGTAATCATGTCTTTACCAAAATAATAAAGAATAAAAACTGCCTATGTACTTTATATTTTAAAATAGGGAAATTAGGTTGAGTAACAAAAATGCAAGACCTAATTAGCCATCTAATTAAAAAATAAACAACCTCCGATTAATGAGTATATAACTTTTTTTTCTTTCAGATACCTACCTACCAGTCGTTTCTTCCAATTCACCATCATTTTTTGCAATAACTTTTTGATCATGTGGGCTTTATCACCTCATCATCACTTTTTCATTTATTAATCAAATCAGCAATCTTCGTTTTTATATTTATCATTCGTAACAACTACCATCTCTTCCGCCCTATTCACCACACCTCGTAATAATCATCATCTCTTCCATAACCACATTCATCAATTGACCACCATTACCATAGCTTCCATCCCAAGGACCATCACCAAATTCATAACCTCTGCTATCCACCACCACAATTTTTTTCGTAGCCATCATCTTATCCTAGTGTTAAAAAAATTATGTCTATACTATTTATTAATTTATACATACATAGAATAATATATTTAAACTATTTAATAATTTCACTAATATATAACTATACTATTTAGCATGTTCTATTTTATTTATATTTTTATTTATATGCTTTCATACGATGAAGAAATTGTGTTCACATGCTTGTAATTTTATTTTAAGTTATTTAATATTGTGTAGAATACAAATGATCATTGAAAGCAATTCTAGATGTCGAGCATATGAATACAATATACTTCTATAGTATATTTGATAATTGCATTATACGTATTATTCCATTTAATATGTTTCATAGCATTCAATCTATTTTATACTTCCTCCGTTCTTTTTAAATGATATTTTACAATTTTTATTTTGTTTGGATATACTTGTCGTTTTCCAGCAATACATGAGCTTCGATTAACTCTAGAATGGAATCAAGCCCAAGGGAAAAAAGCCAGAAGCAAACCTTTATCTGGAAGCTCAAAAGACCAGAGTCACAACACCACGAACGCCTCGATACAGGACAGATAGATAGCATGCAAGACAGGATGCAGCTTGGGACAAGACTCGGAATATTGCAGGACTATCTTGGAATTTCTTAAGAGTTTCCTTAGCTAAACCAATTGAAGACTTGATCGTACAGGAGTATGTCGCCTCCTCTTTAATCGCAGAAAGCTCTAGATCTTTTGGCATCTCTTGGATCGGCGAAGGATCTAGGTTTTACAAATCTTGATGTCTTCTCAGACAATACAACGCTCATCGAAGCCAGAGTAAAGAATTGATCGGAATCGTTAGTGATATACGATTCATCTCATCTGGTTTCACCTCTCTATCTTTTTCGCGTTTCGTTAGATCACAAAACTCTCTCTCAGACGCTCTTGCAAAAGCGACGCTTTGTTCCTCTGTAACGATCCCTTCAATAGGCTAATGCTTTGTTTCTTTGGGCATGAGCCTTTTTTATAAAATCTTATTCGTGACAAAAAAAGATATACTTGTGTTTTCAGAATTTTAGACAAAAATTGACTAAACATGACTTCTTATACACTTTTGTTATTAGGTGTTGTATTAATGGTACGAGGTGAGTTAACATTTAACAAGGGGTTATAATAGGTACTAGATTTTGACCCGCGTTTTTGAAGCGCGGAATATTTTACGATGAAAAATTTCACTAATAATTTAAAAAATATTTTGGTAATTTTTAAAGAGTGTGTATTTAAAATATTTTTGCATTTAAATCAGTATTTTTAAATTCAACCCGATTGTGATTATACCGGTTAATCCGGAGATCTGACAATTCAATTTATGTTTTTAAAATATTCATATTAAAAAATCACTAAAACCCGAGACTAACCGATTGAACTGATGGATGACCGATATGTAATCTAATTAGATTTAAGTTGTAATAGTTTCATTATAATCGAAATTTTAAAATTCACTATTTTGCAATTTATGTTATGACGTTTCTACAAAATTTTAAAGAGAAAATGATAGATATAAAATAACTAAAATTAATTATTGTATTATTTGGAAACATTGATAGTAGTATAAAAAATATATTGTTTGGAAACATTGATAGTAGTATAAAGAAATAAGTATATTGTTTGAAAACATTGATAGTAGTATAAAGAAATAAGTATATTGTTTGGAAACATGGATATTAGTGATTTAATGTATATTTAACTATAAAGTATAAACGTGTATTTAATTTAAAAATTTACAAAATAAATGTTAGGTCCAACAGAATGTTTCTGTTTTAATAAGATAGATTCTTCTAGTTTTCTAAATTTGTGTGAAAAATTGTAAAGCATCACTTAAATCCGAATGGAGGAAGTACTATTTTTAATCTATGTTACAAAAAAAACTACAGATTTCTCTCTATCTACAACCACCACTTCTTCTTTAGCCATATCATCATAATCACTATTAACATAGCCACTACACGAAAATCACCTGACTTGTAACTTTAGTTACATATTTCAAATCTGCCTCTTCTTTTGTAACCACCACCAACTCATATTCATCCTCCACTGTTACTGTGATAACCACCATTGCTCGCGTCATCTCAGAACTTCAATTTTGCATTTTACTGATACATTATTTATATGTACATTCGGTTATCGTGAACCGGTTAAAAAAGAGGATAAAACCAGAAAAGAAAAGAGAACATGCTAAAAATCTATTTGCAGGTGATATATTCTTAAATGTTAATTAAGATCTTGGTTATTTAAAATATGTGGTTAGTTGTAACATTATTTTATAATAAAATTTTGCTATTTCAAAGTACTTCAGCTATGTACACATCATATCATATAATAAAGCATATATTATATATATATATATATAATAAATTAAATCAAATGAATAGTTACCAAGCTCTCTATATATATATATAATGTAAATGCATGTACATGTATGTATTGTATCTGTGAATTATATATAGATATGGGAAGAGTTTGTAAACTGGCTTGGGGTTGATCTTCGCAAGAAAAAATAAAAAAAGTAAAACTGAGAAACATTTAAGTGAGAGTTTATAAGATTCACTCATATCTCAGCCATGACTGCATCAGATTTTTGAAGGTTTTAGTCTGCCTTTGGGCCAGAATGTTATAAGTTGTAGCATGAGAGGGCTAGGCTCTTGAGGAACCGTGGAGTCCTTGCATCTTTGATTGTTAACCAATCCGAGAACGCTGCCCAGGAGTTAAAGTCCAATGAGTTGTAGCATAATCTTTGAAGCACAAGATTCCATATTTGCTCGCACACTTTCGCATTTTTAGAAGTAGATGGTCTCTGTTTTCTTCAGCTGAGTCACATGCAGAGGCAACACGCCGAGGAATCTTATCTCAAAACTCTCTTCTTCTTTTTTTGTCAAAGAATCTTATCTCAAACTCTAAAATACAAAACTCCACCATCAAAACATTTAGATGATAACTTCTGAAAAGTGAGTGCCTCTGCACAAACAATGTTGCAAGATAAGACAAAAGCAGTAGATAACTCGATATGGATTCGCATTAAAATGTAAGTGGCCAAGTTCCATTGATCGTATGTTTTTGTCTTCAGTCCCATCTAATTCGGCAACCACGAGCGTGAAGCACCTCGAGCAATTCAGATGAGAGCAAGAATCTGAGAGGTGCTAGAAGTTTAAGCTTCTTGAGCCTGTTGCAGCACGCTCTCAGAGCAAACTCAAACCCTTCCACAGTCACACGGTTCAAGTGGACTAAGTCAACGTCTTGAACACGACTCAGATTGCTCATCAACATGCATAGAGCCGTATCAGAGACGGAGCAGTTGCACAAGTTTATCTGCCAAAAACAAAACACACAACACACAAAGAATCAAACACGTTTCCATTAAACCAAACCGATCAGTTTATCACACCAATGCTTTTCCTTTTTTTTTACCTGTCTTAGGTTTCTTGAGAAGTACGCAAGCGCCCAGAAGCCTGAGTCATCGATATTCTCACATAGTTTGAGGTCCAAGTAACCTAGTTTCTTGCAGCCGCGCGCAATTGCAGCTAGACCAGTACCAGTTATATTCTTTATCCCTCGAAGTTCAAGGTGACTCAGATCTTCTAGCTGGCGGATTTTTTCAACCCCTGTGTCTGTAAGTTCACCACAGTACGATAGAATGAGCCGGTTCAAGCTCTTGCAACCTCTTGATATAGCTGCTAAACCGTCATTTCCAAAACCAGTACAGCTGCACTCAACAAAAAAAAAAATTAAAACAATTTCCATCAATAATAGCTCAAAGATTGTTCTACAAGAAATGTTAATTTACCGGTAAAGATCAAGTTCTAGAAGCTTTGAACATTTGGAGCCGATATGAAACACTCCCTTGTCTGAGATATTAGCGCAGAGGCCAAGTTTCAATCTTAGAAGATTCGAACATTTTGAGATATACTCAAGCCCTGCAGCCAAAGAACAGTAAAGATCAATAAACACCATTTAGAGTTTTGAGTTCGACATGTTATGTATCTTCTCTTTTACCTCTATCATTAACGCCATCACAGTCAGTAAGATCGAGTTCTTGAAGACGCTTGGAGTAACATCCAAGCGATTGAAGACCTTTTTCGGTTATCAAATGACAAGACTCCAACTGTAAACTCTCCAGGTTCAGACAAGACCGAGCTACAGCAGAGATAGCTGCATCCGTCACAAATCCACAGCACGCCAGGTTAAGAGCTTTCAGGTTGGAGCAGTTGCGTGCAAGTCCCATCATCATCCCAATGTCGGTCACACCTACACATTTGCTCACTCCGAGTTCCGTTAAGGCTCTACAGCTAGAGGTTAAGTTTAAAAGAGAGGAATCAGAGACGCGAGCTCCATCGATCCATAGAGTCTTGAGATGCTTCAAAGCTTTGATGCTCTGTAAGAAGCTCACAGATATTTCCTGTGAACCACAAAATCATTAAATCAAACATTTTTGAACAATTAATTAGCAATGTTCAAAAAATTGCTAGACACACTCTATATGAGATTATTGATTAGGCGGGTGTCTGAACCTATTTTTTTAATGTCTAAAATTGTTCCTAAATATATCATTTTGTTTATATCCGATTTGCCGCCGACTAGGCCAAATTTAGAACACTAACAATTAGTCTAATTTTTAGGCATGGATTATGAACTTACAGATATACAGTGACTAGCTTTAAGTTGTTGAAGATCAGGATGGCCTTTGAGTATAGAGACCAAGCTGGAAAATGTTACACGATCACACCTTGTGACATCAATCTCCTGTTCAATAGTTCTTACCAGTTAATAAAAAAAATCATAATACTAATTAAAAAAAAAAACTTTCTGTGTGAGGGCAAAACAAGTACCTGTAATGAAGGAGAACCGTTCTCAAGAAACTGTAACCCAGCATCATCTACCAACGGGCAGCTTACCATATCTAAAACCTCGAGCTTTGGTAGTAAAGCTATAGAGCGGACTGAATCATTCGTGATCTGAATCCAAATCACACAGCCAAAGATAGAAACTTTACACCCATACGTATACTCAAAGTACTCAAAACAGAGTAAAAGAGAGAAAGCTTTTCAGAGACGAACCTTAAGATAGGAGACATCGAGAGATCTCAAGTCTTTACATTTCTTACAGAGAAGATCGATCCCGAGATCAGAGATCTCCATACACCACTTCAAGCTAATCTTCTCCAGACCACTGCACCCGACGACGATCCTCGCCAATCCGACGTCGCTCAGGCTCAAGCATTTGTCCATCTTCAGCTCCCTGAGCCCCGCCGCGACGGACAGCGCCGCCGCCTCCCTGTCGCCGAACGCCCAGCAGTGCGACACGTCGACCCGCTCCAGGGCCCGGCACAGACGAGCCAGCGTCTCCAGCCCCCTGGCTCGAACCGCCGGTGGCGCGGCTCAGGTTGAGTGATTTGAAGACGCGACGTACGTCGAAACGGCGCCGTCGAGGGCTAAGCGCGAAACGGCGTCGTCGTCGAGTCTGGGGCAGACGGAGAGGTCCTAAGGAGAGGAGGTTGGGGTAGTTGAAGAGAAGCGCGTGGAGGAACTCGACGCGGAGGATTCGGATCGAGGTGAGGACTCAGCGAGTCGACTCGGTGGAACTCTCTGCTGACGAGACGCCATGTTTTCCGACAGGGAGGGTCCAGAAACCCGTAGACTCGGACCAGGAGATCTTCCGACAGAGCGGATAAAACAGAGTGCGACATTTTGCAACGTAACAGAAACTAACAAACAGAGAAAAACAGAGAAGAAATGTGTTTGGTTTTTTGAGTTAGACAAAGTAGGGATCTTTTTCTTTTATGTCGGAATGAAGAGGAAGACAGCTCGGAGATAGAGTAGATAGTGGTGGTAAACCGGTTGGATCCGAATTCGGTTACGGGTTTTTAAGTTTCCGGTTCATCACTCCGATTAGTCACGCCTTCGGATTTTTCCGGTGGGCAGAAAACAGAAACCGAACCTTTTGTTTCCATCTTTTTTTTTCTCCGATGTCAGTTTATAAAGAGGAGGGGAAGAAAGAAGATTAAGGAAACGACGGAACCACGTGGCGATATACTGAGAGGCTTCTGGTGCTCTAATCGTGGGATCGGGGGCAGATGATAACTATGTAACTGTACCTAAATTAGGTCTGAAACCCTTTTTGTGGGTCCCAGGTAACGTGCATCGACCGTACCTATCTGTTTAAACCCAAACCATATCATATAAAACGAATTATAATAAAAAAAAAAATATATAGTACTATATAAACGACGAGAAGGCATCTTCCTTGGTGTGACGTGGAAATACGCGGGATCGTCGTGGCGGATCGTAGATCCAATCTGAACCGTTCAAGAAGAGTTATGTGGGAGCCGGAAATTGGTACTATAATCAAACGGTGACGTGCGAGAGTTGGAATGCTCATTAAACAATTTAATCTGAAAGCTTCCAACGTCACCCACCGGATTAGCACTTTAGCAGCACATCTCAATGAAGAAGGTTCACGTGTCGCTGGTTAATAATATCAGAATTTATATGCTTTTCATGTTTTAACTTGAATTGACAAGTTCCAAGAAAATTTATTGATTCTATTTCCAGCTCTAAACTGGATGTTTGCATTCTGAAAATGTGTCATGTATGTACTTTGTGTACGGTTCTTCAGAAGTTGACATTTGTTTAGAAATTGACAGGCATATGTGAAGAAAGAATTATATCCGGATTTCCTCATTGGATTGTCGAAAGAAAGCTATACTTAAGAAAATATGTTACCATATAAATTATATTTATAACGATAGGTTTACTCAGGGCCGGTCTTGATTTTTTTTTTTTCCTCAAAAGAGATGATATATATAAACCCAAATGTACACAGGCAAGGTTACAAAGCGAGTAACAACTGACATTGTTAAGGCCAAAAAATGATACGAGAACTACACCCATGCTAAGAGCAGATGTTATCCTTTCTCATAAGCTAATAAGCTGGAGATCCAAAAAGGGGCACCTCTGGCAATATAGGACTGATACCACCGATCCATCACAGCACTATCCGCAATGAGAAAAGCACATCTATTAGCACTTCTTGTTTCTACACTAGTTTTCCAACTAGTAAACCTGTCCAAAAAAATCCTCATCTTTTGGGAAAGAGACGTAAAGGAAGGCCACGCTTTTGGTCTCTCTAACACTTTCAAAAGCACCGCATCTTCTCCTGCTATTATAACTCTATCAACACGATGAGTAATTAAGCATTCCAGAGTCCATTCAAGTGCTTTTTCCTTCGCTTCCTCTAATGTCGAAACTCCAACAAAAGATCTTCTACTATGCATCAGGGATTCACCACAATTGTCCCTTAAAATCCAGGCTACACCTGCAACTTTCTTTGCCTTCAACCACTTGATCCCATAATTGCATTTTACCCAAGACCGAGGAGGCTTGGTCCAACGCTTCCTATGGGATTGTACTATCTGTTCATCCCTCTGTGCACCATCTCTGTCCAGCTGCTGTGCCATAAACCAAGAAGAAGCTTCATCAAAGATGTTATCAACAATTTCTTCTGGTCTTTGCTCCCTCGCTTCAAAAATAAATTTATTTCTGTTCTTCCAAATCAACCACAAAATCCAAGGGTAACATCTTCTAATTTCCACTGGAACTCGTATGTTTTTACTCATGTTAAACAGATAACTGAAGTTCACAAACAACGAGTCCTTGTTGAAACCATTTTGAGGCGAAGGAAAGTTAGACAATGCCCATATTTGTCTAGCGACTTCACAAGTAAACAAGACATGATTCGTTGTCTCATCTTGAGTGCCACAATAAGGACAAAGCATATCAACTTTCATACCTCTTGTTACCAAGTTGCTCGCCACCGGAATCGCACTTGATAAGGATCTCCACATGAATGCTTGAATTTTTGGAGCAGTAAGAGCATTCCATACTTCCTCCTTCAAACTGTTTATAGATGGTTGCATTCCAGCTTCCTGAAATTCTTTACTCAAAACAGACCTAGTGGCTAGCCAAGTACCTGACCTAACAGTATATTCGCCACTTCTATTATGCTTCCAACACCAGAAATCTTCACAACCTACAGCAGCTTTAATTTTAAGAATTTTTTCCACATCAGTAGGGAAGAAATTCTCATCTAAAACCTCTCTGTTCCACTGTCCCGTATCCTGAATTAGGAGATCACTAACCTTCAAATCGAGATTCACAATTGGATTTTTCATCCAAGGATTCCATCTCCCATCAAAGTCACACCACGGGTCAGTCCAAACATTGAGGGATCTTCCATTTCCAATTTCTTTCCTCAGACCTTGCTTGAGTAACTTTCTGCCATACAAGAGACTTCTCCATCCAAATGAAGGTCTTGTTCCAAGCTGAGCTTCCAGAAATTCTTGATTCTCAAAATATCTGCTTTTCAGAAAACGAGCAATCAAAGAACTCGGATTTTGCAATATTTTCCAAGCCTGTTTTGCCAGCAACGCTTGATTGAAACTTTCCAAATCTTTAAAACCCAATCCACCTAGACTTTTTGGTAAACAAAGTGTTTCCCATTTAATCCAGTGAATTTTGTTTTTATGCTCCACAGAGTTCCACCAAAAGCTTGACATAGCACTCGTTAAGTTTGCTATCGTTGTTTTTGGCAGCTTAAAACAGCTCATTGCATAGACAGGAAAAGCTAAGGCCACGGCTTTTAAAAGTACTTCTTTACCTCCCAAAGATAATGTCTTTGCAAACCACCCCGAAAGTCTTTTCTTTAACTTCTGCTTGATGAAATTAAAGAGTTCGACTTTGGAACCACTGAAGCATTCAGGCAAACCCAAGTACGTTCCTGCTCCTCCCTCATTAAAAATCCCCAATATTTGTCGAATATCACCTTTCACTTCTTCTTTAATCTCGGCTCCAAATGTAATGGAAGATTTCTGCAGGTTGATTACCTGACCTGTAGCTTCTCCATAGGTATTCAAGATGCTTTGAAGAACCAATGCCTGATCTTTCTCAGCCTTACACATAAACAGGCTATCATCTGCAAATAAAAGATGACTCACAGATGGTCCTTGATTAGAAAACTGAAGGCCACTGAGCTGTCCCGCTTCCTCTGCTTTTCTCAAAAGGTGGGATAAACCTTCCGCACATAATACAAATAAAGCTGGAGACATGGGGTCACCTTGACGTAAACCACGTTGCGGTTTGATCAGACCATAAGGATGGTCATTAATTAAAACCGAATAAGATACAGAAGATACGCAGAATAATGTCATCTGAATCCATTTACGATGAAACCCCAATGCTGAAAGCAAAGCTCTAAGATACTCCCATTCAACTCTATCATAAGCTTTCGACATATCTGATTTGATGGCCATGAACTGAGAGGCTATAGGTTTGAAAGTTCTGAGACCATGGACAACCTCATGCGCCACCAGTATATTATCAGATATATTTCTTTCAGCCACAAAAGCAGATTGGTTGGGAGAGACTATCAAAGGCAAAATCGGTTGCATCCTTCTGACCATGATCTTCGCAATGATTTTGTAGAATACCGAGCATAAGCTTATTGGTCTCAGATCAGTCATCTTCGATGGCTTGATTATTTTGGGGATTAAGCACAGATGAGTGAAGTTCCACTCTTTATCAAAGCTTCCTCTGTTGAAAAAATCTTGAACTTCTTTAGTTACTTGTTCCCCAATCTCCTTCCAAAATCTTTGAAAAAAGAGAGCGCTCATACCATCAGGACCTGGCGCACTAGAAGCTTTAATAGAAAATACTGCTTCTCTGATTTCATCATGAGTAACTTCCAACAACAGTTCACTATTCATCTCCTCAGTGACACGGGGTTGAAATCCTTCAAATAATTCTCTGAAATCCGCAGGGTTAGTTGATGAGAAGAGCCGCTGAAAATAAGATGATGCAATCTCTCCTTTTATTCCTTCATCTCTAAAGGATCTACCATTTTCATCTTCCAGAACAATCACCCCATTTCTACTCCTCGTCATTTGAACTGAAGCATGAAAAGCTTTTGTATTTCTATCACCGCATTTAAGCCATCTATCCTTGCTTCGTTGTTTCCAGAATGATTCCTCCTCTCTATTTGCTCTCATCAATTCCAATTTCAAACTTGAAATTCTACTTCGAGAGGGAGACATACCAGATTCTTCCACTTCCAACTTGTCTTGAATCCTCAGAATCTTTGCTTTGGCATTCATTTCAAAGCTCTTCTTCCAGTTACAGATTTCATTCCTACATCTTTTTATCCTGGCCGAAACACTGGGATTCAGAATACCTCCCTGATCACTCCATGATTCGATCACTTTCTCTTTCAGCTGTGGGAGAACAAATAGGTTTTTGTCAAATCGAAATCTTCCTTTGCTTCCATCTTGTTTTTTTTGAAGGGTAACCAAAACTGGTCTATGGTCGGACCCTCGTTTTTCTAGAAACCGTTGATTAACTCTTGGAAACAAATTAAACCATTCCTTGTTCCCAAAACATCGATCCAGCTTGCATCGAATTCTGTGATCACCTCTACGACCACCCCATGTGAATGGATCACCTTGACTTACTGGTTCTTTCATTCGGCAGACCTTTAGCATATCATTGAAATTTTCAAAAACCGAATCACTTCTTGCTGGACCGCCACTTTTTTCATGATTACCACAGATAGCATTGAAGTCGCCTACCATACACCATGGACCTCTTCTGATCAAACCAATTCTTGAAACCTTCTCCCAAAACCATTTCCTTTTACTTTCATTCGGTTCCCCATATATACAAGATACATAAAAACGCTTCTCCCCTAACTGTACACCGATGTCTACAAGGTTCTTATCAGCTGAAAGCACTTCTATATCAACCATATCTTTCCAAAAAACAGCCAAACCCCCACTCCTTCCGATAGGATCTACAGTATATACACGGTTATAACCTAACCAAACTTGAATATCTACAAGAGTATTCCTACCATGCATAGTCTCCATCAAAAAAAGGACTTCAGGGAAATATTTCTTACGTATTTCCATGAGTCTCTGAATTGTCAAGTCCTGAGAGTGACCCAGTCCTCGACAATTCCAGGACAGTATACTCATTGATTCTTGGACAGTCCCTCCTTCGGGACCGCCTTCTGAGTTATCTGCTTTACAGCTTTGGAAACTCCACCCATCTGATCAGTCGCTTTCCTCTTCTCAATGCTTCCTATCAGCACCCCTTCGTTAAGAGAAATATGAATATTATCCTCTGTTGCCTCATTAGTCTTCTTCTTTCTCTTGTTTTTACCTGGCCTCTTCCGAATATTAATTTTCTTTGAGGATGTTCCGGACAGATTGAGGTCAAAAGGCTTCAATCTAGAACCCGTAGAACCACTCATAGCAGATGAAGATCCAGATGATTGTGAGTTACCAGATAAGACATCTTCATTATTCTGAGATACTGGTTTCCATCCTATCATCGGATGAGCTTTTATAGCAGAAGCCATCAATTTTTTACCCAGTTGATCTCTCTCCTTGGGATAGTTACCAGTTTCTTCTGTCGGGTAACTAAAAACAATACCTTTTCCTCTCTGCAAATCCTTTGTCACCGTGGGAATTGGTTCCAAACTCAATGCAGATTTTTGCAGCACTGGATCTTTTTCTGCTTCTCGAACAGAAGACTTCACTCTAGCCTCTCTAATAAGCCGTTCTTCACCAGATGCCATCAAAAGATACTGTCTCATTCCTTCCAAAACGTCTGGAGCAATCCTTGGTCTTCCTGTGTTGGGGTTGATTCCAACTTGGTTTTCCTCTAACACTCCAAAAAGAGGATCAGACTCCACCAATACTAGACTTTTTTGTTTCTTCAACACAGAACCACCAGCTCTTCTTGTTGCAGCTTCCAGTTGTCTCCTTTGAACGTTGATAGGACATACATCTTGATCATGAGTTAACCGTTGACAAGTATAGCATCTTTTCTGGATCCTTTCATAGTTGAAGTACACTTTTGTTGATCCCCCATTTCGTAAATCAATGACCTTTTCTTTTCTCAGAGGTCTTGAAACATCGAAATTAACCTTAACGCGTTCATATACGTTACTACGAGCCTTCATAGGATCAAAAGCCACCGTAATAACTTTGCCCACAATATCTCCAAGCGCTTCAATTGCCTTTTCTGTTTGGTAATTGATAGGAATATTTCGAATCTGGACCCAAATAGGAATATACTGAAGGGAATCAGGCGGGGGAACTTCCTCCCATCTCTCAACAACAATCGCCCATTCTCTGAAAGTATGAACTCCTTTATCTAAAACCTCAAGAAGATCATGTTCATTATCAAAAATGAACTGAAATCTTTCTTGAGACAGCGCTATACCTCTGACACGACCTTGCTTCTGCCATTTCTGCGGCATCTCAAAAATAAATTCAGCCATCTTCTGAGCATCGAGATTCAGCAATCTCCCAATTAAACTTCTTTTATTTCTCTCTGTGGAGCTATATTCTGGTAAATCCGGCATAACAAACGGAACATCGTCTTCTTCTTCCAGGGACATGGCCATCAGGGCCTTATCCATCGCCGCCGACATAGCTTTAGTCTTCGAGTAAGGTATCAGTTGAAATCTTCAATTACCAGTCACCGCTTCTCTTCTAAAAGTATCCCTTCCTCCTTTTGAAGCAGAAGAAACTGAAGCCCTCCGTTGGGAAACAAACAAAGATCTGAACAACCGTAGCTTTAATTCGGAAATTCGAAGCCGGTATCTTCTGATCTTAAATCACAATTTTCGATCACTTTTTAATCACCTTTTTTATCGCACCGCTTTAACCTTTTTTTCTTTTCTTTTTTGCTTATCCCTCCAAAATTCTTCGTCCTTCTCTCAGGGCCGGTCTTGATATAGCTCCCAAAAATTTAGTATTTTTACATATATACCTAAATTTATATAAAAATCTTATATTATTCTTTTACTGAAGTATCTAAAGTCTCTAAAATTTCAGACCGATTATGAGTTTATTGTTACTTTTCTAAGATGTTTGTACATGATTAAATATATATGGTTATGTGTTTGGATGTGAAGTCACATTACTCACATAAGCCAGTTAAAAACTGAGTTTGAATACACATGGGTTGATGCTAATTTGCGTACGTTTATCTTTGAAAAAAAAGTACATATATATGGGCTGCATGTAACGTGAGATCTTTTTAGCAGAAAAAAAACGTGAGATCTTGCTATATAACACAAGAATAAACTTTTCAAAAAAAAAAACACAAGAATATACGAATATGATCGTCTGTGTGCAGGGATGGGCATTCAGGCCATCAGGAGACCAATCAACTTTCGTTTTGGATTCAATGGGGTTTTTAATTAGGTTTATGAATTTCGACCCATTCATAAATTATAGAAGTTGGGTTCAATTCGGTTTAGTACGGGTTCGGTTTAGATTTAGTAACATCTCTGAACCCTGATTGAACCATATAATTACGAATTTTGGATTTTAATCGAGTTTTTGGTTCATTAATTAGTATTTAGTTATACCCAAAAATTTAATAAAAATGCAATGAAACAAATATTAAAACCAAAAATTTAAAATAAAATGAGAAATGATTTTGTGACAGTTCTCTTTGGTTTTTTGAACAATTTTTTTTTAAATAAGAGTATATTTTGGACATTTTTGGATAATAAATATAAAATAATTAATATATTTATTTATATAATTTTGAATCAGATCTTTTTGGTACTTGAAATATTTGGATTCGGATATAGTTTTCCGGATACCAAAACTTTAAAGTCACTCAAATTAATGTATAATTATTCAGCTTTTTTCAATATTACTTTTTCGGACATGGGTATTTTGTCCAACTTTGTTTGTGTGTGAATGTGAGTAAATCTTATTCAGATTAATGTGGGCTTCAGCAGGAGGTAGAACTAATATGAGTTTAAATTTTGTTTGACTAATATTCAAAAACTCATATTTGTTCCACCACCTGTCAATACACACTTAAGCTTAAAATAAGATAGTTGGTACATTATCTTTGGCACCTTCTTCTTTAATTTCGAGTTGTTTTATACCCAATAGTAGGCTGGGCGTTTGAATTGCAAAAAATCTTCCAATTTTTCCTTTGTTATAAAACTAGCAGTTTGCATAATTCGGATTATGATAATCTAGGTATCAATTAATCTGAATGTTTTCGTGTAGTTACTGTTATAGTATGTATAGTGATAGTGACTATATAGTAGATATAATAAGACGGCATAGTTTATTAGTTTTAAACATTTTATATTTTTATAGATAAAAGCCAATATTAAATGATGGTATATAATGTAGATTTGTTGGCTGTGATATACCTGGCCAGGATAAGAGCTACCCGACTTGAGCCTAGAATAAAATAAGATAACGACAAAGGTGAAAGACTGACCTTCATTTACAAGTTGTCGAGATTCTCCCTTCTCACGTTCTTCTACTTCGTTGACTTCATTTTGTTGACCGTTGGCTTGGGTAGGACGTACCCAGATTTTTATATCCCTATAGGCCTTTATCCTCTATTTTAAATACTAGTCACGTAAAATATACTATATGTTTTATCATATTAAAATCTTGTTTCATGCAACTTGGTGTATCTTAGAAGTCCCAACAATGCAGAGAAGAAGTGTCTAACGTGCAGATTTAAATACATTCATATAAATCAAGAAGAGAGAGTTTCAAAACTGTTTTAACGAAAAAATTCAGACTGTTCGAACAAAAAAATTCAACAAGTGTTATAGATTTCAAAATAATTAGGAGATATGTAAGGAGAAGATACATATCCCTAAAGGAGATTGTGAACCGTGCAAGAAATATATACGCATACGTACGTTGGGATATGACGCGACGAGTTATTTTCAGTAATATTGATTGATTTTTAATACAAGGTGAAGAGTTGTGGGCACTTAATATAGGGAAACTTATGATGATGATGATCGCATTTTATTGGTGTTAGACTACATCGAATCTGCAGGTTTTGTTCATATGAGGACATCAAATGCAAAGATGAGTTCATTGTCTTTCCAAACAGAGAATATGAATCTATGCTCGTGTGTCACCTCAAATATTATGGTCCATACAAAACTTCAAAATAATTACAATTCAGTATAAATTTGCGTCTATAGTGTTGATTTTGTTCTTCTATCCCAGTTTAGTATTGAATCTACCGCATATGTTCTCAATTGGCCATATTTTTATCACCATATCATGTGTAAAGGTTAGAGTCATCGTCTATTTACATTTGCTGTTTTAGGATCTCTGGTCCTAGTCAGAAACATGGATCAATAAATTCAAGAAATTAATTTCAAGGAACTATAACTAAACCAAATAATTTCAATCCTATTAATTACTCTCCCTGTTTGAATTTAATTGTTGCTGTATAGTAAAATGTCGTTTCAAAATAAATCTCGTTTTAAAATTTTTAATACAAAATAATTATTAATAATATTCTTTATTTATTTTTTTATTGATTGAAATATATTTATGATCCAAGTAGTAGTAGCATAATAGCAATTTTTAAAAATTTGGTGTGTATCCACATCAGTCATGGGTTCTATGGGAACTAGGTTATTATTATTTGATTAATCTGAATTTGGGTTTTGGCCCAAATAATTAACATGGTAGACCATAGCAGATGATCGGTATATACCTTGTAACATTAGTTGGAAGGTATTTCAATTTGAAATTATAGTAGTATGATACACTTTTGGGTTAATCCATTATGTAGCACTAATTGTTTTCTTTCGGAGTTGACCAGACCAACTGATATGATTTATCAATATTTAGTTAAGTGTTAAAATAATTATATTTTTTTACTTTGGAAATATACAAAATTAAATATTTCTTTAATCTATAAGTATACACCTAAAACGACAATTAAAATGAAACGAAAAAATAAAATTAACAACTACTTCCTCTGTTTCAAAATAATACATATTTTAGAATTTTCACACTTTTTAATTAAACATATTAAAATTCAGTTATAGATACATGGGTTTCTGTAATTTTACATTTCCTCTATTTTTAAACCAATAAAACTTTACAAAATACAATTATTTTTTTGAACTTTCACATTTTTCATTATTAATTGACAAAAATTACATTGAAAATATGAAAAGTATATTTTTAAAACAAAAACTTTTTTTAGAACATACAACTTTTTGAAACTGAAGGAGTAATAAATAACATAAACCCCACACTTAGGTTCAATAGAATGTTCCTGTATTATCAAGATGTTTGTGTTTACGTTTTCTTTAGTGTTCCATTCATTTTTCAGCTTATAACTCAATCAAAGACAATGAGACGTATGGATCAATATTCACGATGGCTGCGGAAAAAATAAATGCTTTTTAAATTTTAAAATGAATGAGTTTCTGTGAGAATATTATAGGCTTCCACATCGAGAGTTTAATTAAGAAATGAACATTACATAAAGAATTAGCGATAATTTACTTATCATCAATTTGTTTTAAATTGAAATTCCATAACAAATCTAAATTTAGTTTGGTATCAAGTCCGAAATACATCCTGCCAAATTAAACTGAAATTAATCATGTACATCGAAAATGGTTATAAGAATCATCATCTCGAAAGAGTATGTGAAACTATAAACTTCTACGGAATTTAACGAAGACATAAATAATATACATATAAAAGATTAAAGCCGAACAGTTGATTTTAGGCTGAAAATCAATACAATACTAAAAGGCAAATATAAGCCATAGATAGAGTGTCCACATCAGATTTTTAAATCAACCACTCATATAGCAGTATTCTGTCACGTCATTTGTGCCTGTTTTTAATCGAAATTCGTTTTTGGGCTTTAATTATCTTTTGACCATTCTGATATTGTCATTCAGTTTCGCAGCCCAATGTAATTAGATCCCTAATTTTCCTTTGGTCTTCCTTCTCTCCGATTCTTCTTCTCTCCCTAACGTTTTTTTATCTTTCAACCCACTTCTCCACTTCCTGCTACAATCTTAGTTGTGGTTAATCCCATTCAATGGCTTCTTTTCATCTTCCTCTTTGTGTCTTTCTTTACAAAAATCTATTTTGGGATTGGAAGGGATAAAAAAAGGAGTTAACAACAGAAGCTTGTGCGTTGGTTCACAGAGGAAGGAAGAATCGAATTCAGGTTTCCAACACTAAGAAACCTTCATTCTTCTACGACAATCTCGCCAAGGTACATAAATCCCTTCAGAATCGATTACATATGAGCTTAAAATCTGTGGATTCGCAATTGGGTACTCTATTTCTTTTGATTATCGGTCGGGGCGTTACACTATGAGCTATGGTTCTGTCATATACAGATGTTATGACAGAATAATAATGATAATAATTACTGTTCTGTAGAAAATAGAGAAGAAGAACACTGCGAAGTATTATCAATGGAGAAAGAGATTTACAGAAGACATCTTTCAAGAGAAGGGATATGATGTGTTTGGATGTTTATGAACATCATGTTTGATTTCAGACATGGTGGATAATGGATAAGAAACGTGGAAGCAAAAGAATAATAGGTTTCAGTTTCCTTTTTTTTTCTTTTGGGACATCATTAGGAAAATGTGTCTGAAACAGAAAAAAATGGATTCTCATTTTGTTGGTTAATGTAACAATGCAGGTGTTGAGACTATGGTGGAGAAGCAGCTTACCTGTGACTGCTACTTTGAGGTACTGGATTTGAGAATCAAATTTGTTTTTTATTGTGTAAAATTGCTGTGAGGAGTTAGTAACTGATTTAGATTGTTTGTGTTTTGTTGTCTCAGGAGTCAGGAGAGTGAAGCTGAAATGCAGTGTGTCAATAACCTCACTGAAGAGGAGGAGACTCAGCAAAAATGTGATACTGAAAGACAAAGGAGAAGAAGAGAAGCAGAACATGCAGCAAAACCAACAGTGAGGATGTTAATGACCATGCAGACAAGAAACCAGATGATCATCAGAGCGATGCTGACTCAGTAGATGATGATTCAGAAGAGAAGTTCAGTGAGTTGATAAAGCGGTTGATATCTCAGACTCAGAAGGACAGCGACGAGGTAGAGAACTGCAAGAGCCTTGTGGATGCATCTCAGTTCTTGGATTCTAAACAAGGATCATTCTGGGACATTGGTACTTCACCAGTTTCAGGAGATTCTCAGAGAATCAAAGAGACACAAAATTCTACAGCATTGCTACTACCAGATGATTCCATTAGAGATGGATCTTAATCCGCCTCCTCCACTGACTGATTTTCTCGAGGAAGTTCAATCCCTCGCGCCGTGAAGCCTACGGTCACCAGAAGTATGTTTTCTTGCTATTAGATGAACACTTCATGAATATTTGATCGTAAATGAACTAATTATGCTAATAGTGTTTGACTGGAGTTGTGTGATATACAAAGATTGAACTGTCTCATAATTTTTAATTTCCTTCTCTCCCCCTCTCTTTGTATTTATGACATTGTTGTTTTTTCTGTCTTGGTTTTTGGGTCAGGTACTCAGATGAGGGGCGGGAGGTGAGCGATGAAGATGGCTACATGAGAGGATCAGATGCAAGGATTGAGCAGGAGAGAAGAGAAGATTATTGTTTCTGTTAGTTTGAAGCCAGTAAGTGAGAAAGATAAGCATAGCGGATTGGGAGTGTATCAATGATGAAATAGTCCAACACAGGATCCATCTTTCCATTTCTGAGCGTTCCATGTACCCCACAACATATAAGTTTGGTAAGACTTGCTTACTCTGGTAGCTTCTTGATCAAAATTCTATTTTGTTGAGTTTTCCACAAAATTGGTGCATGCATAAAACCATATTGTAAAGAAATATTTTATGTGTATAGATCCATACACACGTATCAAAACTGGCAAAGGGATCAGAGTGGGTGTGGTTCAAATAAGGATCAACATCGTTACTTAGTCTTTGAAGAGCAAAAGAATTAATCATTATATTTTCCTTATATTGTTATTTAATAATTTTGTATCTAATAAAAAAAATACGAGTGGTGTTTTCAATTCACACCAACAAAGTTTAATAAAATTTACAGTATGATCCTAGAATAAAAACAGTTTCAAGTAAATTTTCAATTTTTTATGAAGTTAAAATAATATTTTAGTACAAAGTAGTTTTAATATATACCCTCCTGCCTGTAGGAGTAGGACAAAAAAATCCTATGTTTTTATTAGCTAATATAGAAACAATTGGAGTAGTTAAATTAGGCTAAACAACAAAAAATGGAAGTGAAGATAGTCCTCTGTGGTGTTGATAGCCGAAAACAAAAAAAAAGTTTCTAGGGGGATTTAAACTCTGGTTTCGGTGTGTATATGGCGACTATTTTACCACTAGAGCAATGTCACATTTTGAAGATTTGTGGACGACATGGTACATATTTGAACATCAACCGTTTTCCGCGCGTAGCGCGGACATCGAATCTAGTCTATAATAAAAACGAATTTAACAGTTTAAAAAAGACTTTCAAAATGAATGTTATAAACGCAACGGTATTTGGGGACTCGAGGCTATCCTCTTCTTTGTAACTGTCTGTCTCACCTAACTTAACTTATTGCAAGGCTTCTTAAAGTGTAGCCCATTAAAGTTACCCAAAACTGCCAAAGCCCACGAAGGATACTCAAACACAGCCTTAAAATAATTTTATGGTATTCCGTGTAACTGACACGTTCTAGGAGTTTAAAAAGGTAAGTAGAAGAAGAAAATGAAAAAAGCCAAAAAGAAACAACAAGAGGAGCGCATCGAAAGATGACAGCGACATCACAAGAAAGATAAACGTGGGGACCAGAAGAATGGACGTGTGCGCAGAATATTCACCCCATTTGAATTTTTATTTTCGAATCCGCCACTCCATCTCAAACTCCGCCTATCACGATACCTCAACGCACCTCTCATATAAGCGGAACAACGTATCACCGAGGCTTACTCCGCTTATATTTGATAAGTAGGTAAGATAATGGAAGACCTTTCTCTGCAGAATATAGAAGGAAGAAAGCGAGGTCAAGTTTCTCTCTCTCTCTCTCTCTCTTTTTCATTTTATTTATTCTCTCCATTTTCATCTCTTTCAAAACCCTTGAGAAATTTCTCGATTACGTTCCGATCTTTCAGAGCTCTCTCTCTCAACGAGCTCTCGGATCCGTACGTAATCGTGTAACTTTCTGTGTGTTATCGTCTCTCGTTTTGACGTCAGATTCGAGATTCAGAGGTTCAGATAATGTCGTTGTTGAGCAGAGAGCTGGTGTGTCTCATACTTCAGTTTCTCGATGAAGAGAAATTCAAAGAGTCTGTGCACAGGTTCGTCATCTATTCGTATATTATATAGTATATGAGATTGTTTTTTTTGATAACAGAGTATTTGAGATTGTTGCTTTGATTTATATTTATTCTGTAAAAGATTGTTGCTGAAGATTGATTTAGTATATAAAACTGCAGTTTCGTGATAAAATTATTTGTTATTGTAATAAAAGATTATATTTTAATCATAATAATAATAATAGAGCGGAAAAAATATATAAAATTGATTTGAATTTTGGGATTTGAATCCAGACAAAACGGTACTTGTGTCTGGTTTTGATGTTTGGTAAGGAAAAGGGATTTTCCTGATTTGGTAATTGTTCTTTGTGTTATCTTGGTAGGCTGGAGAAAGAGTCTGGATTCTTCTTCAATACGAAATATTTCGACGAGAAAGGTGCTGGCTGGAGAGTGGGATGAAGTGGAGAAGTACTTGTCTGGGTTCACCAAGCTTGATGATAACAGATACTCCATGAAGATTTTCTTTGAGATTAGGAAGCAGAAGTATCTCGAGGCTCTTGATAAGTAATAATATATTTAATAATATATATATTAAAAAAAAAAACAAAAGCCTATGCTTAAATCTGTTTTGGTGGTTTCAGAGTGTGTGTGGTAGATATCATCTTTTTTTTTTTGTTTTTTGTGCAGGCAAGATAAACCCAAAGCAGTTGAGATATTGGTGCAGGACTTGAGAGTCTTCTCCACTTTCAACGAGGAGCTCTACAAAGAGATTACTCAACTTTTGACTTTGCACAACTTCAGGTACGAGATATGGTTATCTACTTAAAATGAGAGACTTGATTAGTGTCAGTCCATGTTGAGTTTTAAGCTCTGTAGACTTTCCTGGTTTCGACATGTGTTCAATTTCAAGATCATTTTTTTCCCAATTAAAATCAATATGAATGTGAAAGAAGGTGTGATACTCCATCCAGTTACACTCTCATTTTTGAGGATTGAGTTTGGCATCATTGATAATATTCAGGATTTGATTCTCTATCAAACGCAGGGAAAATGAGCAGCTTTCCAAATATGGAGACACTAAAACTGCTCGGGCCATAATGTTAGGCGAACTAAAGAAACTAATCGAAGCAAATCCTCTTTTCCGTGACAAATTGACGCTCCCTACGTTGAGATCTTCGAGACTGCGGACTCTGATTAATCAAAGGTGTGTTCTCCTCACGTTTATAGTATATGTTACTGGCTAGGTGTCTGCAATGACTATCTTGATGGGAGATTTTATTTGTGTACATGTTCTCCTTGCAGCCTTAATTGGCAGCACCAGTTGTGCAAGAATCCTAGGCCAAACCCAGATATTAAAACTCTATTCATAGACCACACATGCGCAGTTCCCAATGGTCCTATGGCACCTTCACCAGTCAATCAGCAGCCAGTTACACCTTTGACAAAGCCAACAGCTTTATCGTGGCTTGGAGCTCATGATGTAAGAAACAAACCTCAAATGTTTGACTACTTTATTATTCATGTTTTTTTTTAATCTTAGAAATCTTAAATATTTGAGGAAACTCTGGTTTAAATGTTAGCCCTTTCCTCCTGGTGCTGCTAATGCTGGCGCTTTAGCTAGTTGGATGGTTCCTGCCTCAGGTGCTTCTACTGTCCAAGCTGCCGTTGTCACTCCTGCCTCTATTCCTCTTCCTCAGAATCAAGGTTAGTTTCTGAAAGATCTCCCACGTTTTCAGCACCAACCTCTTCTATTTCCTTCCAAGACTAATTACTTTTCTTCCAAAAAAAAGTGTCAGTCTTGAAGCGACCACCAGCAACTCCAGGTGTAGTAGATTATCAGAATCCTGATAATGAACTAATGAAGCGTCTCCGCCCTGCCCCATCTGTAGAGGAGGTAACACCAAATTATTTTTTTATTCTTTTTATGGAAAGTTGTTTGTATGATGTGATTCTTGCATTTTTTCTCAAAAGTTGTAACCGTTATTCATTTTTCCAGGTGACATATCCTGCACCTAGGCAGCATGCTCCATTGTCGCTGGAACACTTGCCGTTAAAGACGGCTCTAGCGTTGCATCAAGGGTCCACTGTGACAAGCATGGAGTTTCACCCTATGAAAAATACGTTACTTCTTGGTATGGTGGTTTGAAACTTCTAAACCCCATTCATGTTATTTATTCTTTGGCTTTCTGATGACCATTTGAGTTCCCACCAGTTGGATCTTCCACCGGAGAAGTCACATTATGGGAACTAGCTGGTCGAGAGAAGCTGGTTTCAAGGCCATTCAGAATATGGGATATGGCTAATTGCTCACCTCCCCTTCAGGTTTGTCGTTACTATTAATATTTCTAGTTTATTTGTTTGATCTAGAAGTCCTGATTTCAACTATATGGCTGTGAGATAGTGATAAGTGATTGGAGACAAAACGTATCAGCAAACTATTTTTGTTGTGCAAGAATTTTTATAATTTAATCATTTTTGGGACAGGCTTTGATAGCTAATGAAGCACCAATGTCTGTCACCCGCGTTGCATGGAGTCCAGATGGAAACTTCATTGGTAAGTTCCGTTTCTCATGCATTGTGGGATTTTTTTTTTAATTGGTCTCTTGTCTCTCAAGTCTCTTTTTGTGCAGGGGTTGCATATACGAAACATCTTATTCATTTGTATGCTTTCTCTGGACCTAACGAGCTTCGTCAGCATGCTGAGGTAAGCAATACGTTTTGATCCGTACGTACAATAAGCAATGCGATGTAATAAATATCCCATAAAACTTAGGCCACGTTTTTTTTTCTTTTTCCTCACAGGTTGATGCCCATGTGGGTGCTGTGAACGACTTGGGTTTCGCTAATCCAAACAAACAGCTGCGTGTAGTTACTTGCGGAGATGATAAGCTAATCAAGGTGAGAAAATGAATCACAGGGTGTCCTTGTTTAGACGTCTTTACTGCAGCTGTCTAAACTTGGTTGATGTGGGAACAGGTATGGGACATTTCAGGTACGAAGCATTTTACCTTTGAAGGTCACGAAGCTCCTGTCTATTCCATTTGCCCTCATCAAAAAGAGAACGCTCAGGTGTGGTTTTATATCATCTATGATACTGTTTCCCCATCTGTTTCAAGAACACTAGGGCGCTTTAACTGGTAATTACTAAAAGGAATAGATGGGATAAAAAGAATAATAATTATTAAAATTTAATGGAATGGAATTAGCATTCCAATTATTTCAATACTTTTTAACGTGGAAGATTTTTTCAAAGAAATGTTGTTTTTTCTGGAATGATAATGTAATGGAATTAAGCCTTCATGAAGATTTTATTCCATAAAAGTGAATTCCACCGTAGAAGTAGATGACATATATCATACAGTAGATTCAGCCTATATGCTATTCTGCTCTTTTCCAAAAATAATATTCGCCTTCTTATTTGGATTTCAGTTCATATTTTCAACGGCCATAGATGGCAAAATAAAGAGCTGGATATTTTATGATAATGTGAGTTCAAGATTTGAGTATGATGCTCCCGGTAAATGGTGTACTACGATGCTTTATAGCGCTGATGGGACCAGGTACGATCCGAAGAAATTCATCTTCAGGCTTATCAATTCATTCTTACCTAGTTTCTAAGTGTTGAAGATCTAAAATGTACTTCCTTCTTCAGGTTGTTCTCTTGTGGAGCGAGTAAAGATGGACAGACTTTCCTAGTTGAGTGGAACCAAAGCGAAAGAGAAATTAAAAGGAACTATCTTGGGTTTCAGAAGATGTTGGTTGGTATGGTTCAGTTTGATACCTCAAAGAACCACTTCCTGGCTGTTGGTGAAGATAGGCAAATCAAGTTCTGGGATATGGACAACAGCAATGTTCTTACTAGCACTGATGCTGAGGGTGGACTTGCGGTTAGTCCCACAAATTCTTTTTCCCCTTACCCCACCTGTGGCTTGTTGCTTAGGTGTTTTTGTCTTTTCAGATTGGGATGCTAACTTTGTTTTCAACATTCAGGCTCTTCCTCGTTTGAGGTTTAACAGGGAAGGAAACCTTCTAGCTGTTTCTACGGCAGACAACGGATTTAAGATCCTAGCAAACCAAGCTGGTTTCCGATCTCTGTCAGCCGTGGAAACTTCAGCTTTAGAAAATATGAGGACTCCAGCCGATTCTTCTTTACTTACAGCTGTAATGTTTCCTTTCCTAGCTTTGTGGTTATATATTTCCTTTATTTACATCCAGTGTGGTACCAAGCTGCCTCGTTTACACATTTGTGATATTCTGTTAGGTTCCTGTTACTCCTGTTCCTCCTCCTGTTGCTCCTGTCAGCTGTAAAGTTGAACCTGTCAGCTGTAAAGTTGAACCTGTCATCTGTAAAGTTGAACGAGGCTCTCATGTTAGACTCTCACCAATGCTGGTAAATTATACACTAAATGCCATTTTTTATTAAACATTAGTATTTTACTGTTCTGGATTTTCGTATTCCATTTGTGAAAATCATAGCTATAGCTGTCTGTTTTCTTTGTGTTTAAGAATAATTGCTAATTATTGTTTTTTCTATGTGGCAAAACCCTCAAGAATGGAGTTGATCCCCCAAAGCCAAGAATCGATGAGTTAGAACACAAACCAGAACCTTGGCAAGTAGCTGAAATCTTGGACCCTGCCCAGTGCCGCCAGGCCACTGTACCTGATATCACTGGTACTTCCACAAAGGTATATGCTCAAATTAACTGTACCAGAAATTCGTTTTTTGTTTTTTTTTCTCATACTAAGGCTTTATGTTTTCTCCTAATGCATGGCTTATATCAGGTCGTTCGTCTGCTGTATACGAATTCCGGCGATGGAATCTTGGTGCTAGGTTTTAACGGTACTCAGAGGCTCTATAAGTGGGTTCGCAACGAGCAAAACCCTAGTGGAAAGGTAATAATAAATTAGGGTTTAGAGAGAACTCAATGCATTTTATGTGTGTGCTGTTTTATTATTTAACTACCGTTTTATCGTGCATGCAGGCAACTGCCGCTGCTGCTCCTCAGCATTGGCAACCAAACAGTGGTCTTCTCATGACCAACCATGTCGCCGGTGTAAACCGTGAAGAGGCCAACCTATGCATCGCTCTCTCTAAGAACGACTCATACGTCATGTCTGCTGCTGGAGGAAAAGTTTCCTTGTTCAACATGATGACTTTCAAGGTATATATATATATATATATATATATATATATATATATATATATATAAAGTGTACACATGAGCTTAAGAAGAGTACTAAAGCCACAATCTCTAGCTGGAAATGTCCGCACTCTATTATACTAGAAAACTCCTGTGGTGGTTCTGATATTTAAAGAAACCTGTTGGTCTTATAGGTGATGGCAACATTCATGCCAACTCCACCGGCATCAACATTTTTGGCGTTCCATCCTCAGGACAACAACGTCATTGCCATTGGGATGGAGGACTCCACGATTCACATCTACAATGTCCGAGTGGATGAGGTAAGTAGTCGATAGTGGTGGCACTATGAAGAGGAAAAACTTGTCAACCATGTCTTTAGGATGTGGCTGCTTATAGCTTCACATTTGAATTCTTCCCCTGCTAGAATGTTGCCTTAAAACTATATGAAGAAGCTCACTCCACTTGCATTTGTGTTTCATTAGCTCAAAACAAAGCTAAGGGGTCACCAGAAACGCATCACTGGCTTGGCATTTTCCCCACCCCTCAGTATGTTGGTTTCATCTGGTGCTGATGCACAGGTCTGTTATGCTGCGTTCGTCTTGTTGTTGTTGTCCTGTAGTTCGGTTATCTGATTTGGGAAGATGCTAACTCTGTCTTGTCTTAGATATGCTTTTGGAACATTGTCACATGGGAGAAGAGAAAATCAGTTGCAATACAAATGCCAGCAGGAAACGCCGCGAGTGGAGACACGCGTGTTCAGTTTCATGTGGATCAGATCCGTGTCCTCGCAGTCCAGGAGACACAGCTAGCGATATTTGATGCTTACAGGATGGAATGTATCCGACAGGTATGTATGTTAGATCATCTCTCTAAATCCATAAACGCCAAAAATGGAAATGCAAGATTAATTATTTGCTTTGAATTTTGTAGAGACTTATGTTTTTAATTTGTTTCCATGTCTCAGTGGATTCCTCAACACTCGTTGTCTTCTCCTATATCTTCAGCAGTGTATTCATGTGACAGCCAGTTGATCTACACCACTTTCCGTGATGGTAACATTGGAGTGTTCGACGCAGACACACTTAGATTAAGATGCCGTATCTCTCCATCCGCCTACTTGCCTCAAGGGTAAGTCTTTTATCTAACATTTAATAACCTTTTTAAACTTTAATCAGTGTAAGATTACTTCTTTTAAGTTACAAAAAAAAAAAAAGATTACTTCTTTAATCTTCTTTTATTCGACTTGAATGGACTTCTGAGACATATGACATATTGGTTCTCTTCTCTTTTGCTTTTTACAGGAACCAAGGTTTGTCCCCTTTGGTTGTGGCAGCTCACCCGCAAGAGCCAAACCAGTTTGCGGTTGGTTTGAATGACGGGTCAGTTAAGGTGATCGAAACCGACTGAGGCTGAAGGGGAGTGGGGGATGGTTCCACCCTCTGAAGCAATCCACACTTCACCATCCACCTCAAGCAACTAAACTCCAGAACAGTTACAAAGACGAACAAAAGTTTTATGACTTATATTCATGTTATGAATCTCAATTCTCTCCATATTATTCCTTCATATTGGTTGTTTTGTTAGTGTTGTTGATTTTTATTTAGGTTTAGGCGGTGCTTTTAGATTTTCTAAAATGTAGCCTAAGTTTAAAGATTGTTAAGATACCTCAATTGGTAAGATACAAAGTTTCTATAACTATTTACAGATCTCAAGACTAGTACTATTTAGTGAAGTGAATCTGAAAGATACTGAAACTACACTACCATCAATAACGACATGAACAATCAGCGGCCAGGTCTCGGGATAACAATCTTGTCACTACGTCTTATTAGGTTCTAGAGAAACAAGAATCACCTCTAGGAGCTGTTTAATATCCAATAAAATTTTGATTCTATTTTCAGGATAATTCGGATAAAAATCAACTTTTGGATTTTGGATCATCAGATAATTCAGATAAATTGAAATATTTCAGATAAAAACTATTCAGTCTTTAATGATTCGGATAATTTGAAATATTTTCGGTACAAAATAATCAAATAATTTGTTTTATTTTATAGTTCGGTTTAGAATATTTGGTAAATTTGAAATTGTATAATTAATATTTTCAATTATATAAACTATAGTTTAGTTATTTGAATATTTATTTAGTTTGTTGAGTTTTTCCTAGAGAATCGTGAACAGGTTTTGAGTTTGTTTTTTTCGGTTGGATTCCATTTCTATTTTTGGTTTATATGCTGATGCTTACCTACACCATCATACTGTAAATTCTTGTGATATGTGCTACGAAAAATTCACAAGAATTTTAGTCTTCAAAAGAAAATATTCACAAGAATTTTGTTTTGTTAAATCTGTCCCCCCTTTGTACTACATTTGGTTGCTAAAAAAACAAATTATACATGCACACGTAAGTGAGAGATCCAAAACAAGATTGTATAATAAGGAATGATTCTTTGTACACTCAACACAGCATATTTGAGATTATGTCTTTTGAACAAACAGAAAGAGTTTGCTCACAATATACAAAAACAAATCTTTTTTTTTGTTGTTGTCTCCTTGATTTAACTCTTTACAAAAAAAAACTGGTGAAAACATGTTCACTTGCCTAAACTCAGTCTGCGTCTTCCATCTCTGGTTGGTCGTTGCGGCTGCGAACTCACGGTGTTAGGAGGTCTCTTGCTTGGTGCTGGTATCAGCGATGGAATTAAACTTCTGCCACAAGAAACAGACAAAGGTTCCTCATCAAAACAA
The DNA here is from genome assembly GCA_019706035.1 of Raphanus raphanistrum subsp. raphanistrum. Classification (NCBI taxonomy): domain Eukaryota; kingdom Viridiplantae; phylum Streptophyta; class Magnoliopsida; order Brassicales; family Brassicaceae; genus Raphanus; species Raphanus raphanistrum. The sequence continues at coordinate 21,478,136 of CM033983.1, forward strand.
CAGCAACAAAAAAAATACTACAAACAGTTAATAGCAATTTATAGATGTATTACCTGGTTTCTGCGACTTTGGTAGTTTTTGGCTTAACTTTCTTTGGTTTGGGGTTTGCTGAACTTTGTTTATTAGAAACTCTAGGCACATTCACTTGAACGTTCAGTCGCCACATCAGATCAGAATCTGAGCAGTCGCTAGCTACGCCATCAGATTCGTTATCTGTAATACTCTGCACTTCGAAATCTTGTTTCCCACCGTTTCTGTCATTTGAAAAGATGTTAGAGAGATACATGTAAAGTATGAAACTGTTGTTGGTTAAATGGAATGCGAGTAGCATACAGCGATTGTTGTAGTGGGTAGAATTTATCCGGAGAAAGTAAGTTATCATCTTGATTCAACTCTGTGTGCTTATCTATCCACTCCCCTGACTTAAATTCTCTATCCTCTTCTTTTGTGTCGAGAGTTTGCCTCGACCACGACGGAATAGAAGATTTCATTAGCTCATGGAGATCTAAGCTGTGTCTTCTTGAAGACGCAGTAGTCACTAAAAGCCTGCATACTAGTTACATGAATTTGTAAATTCTGTTTATCTTTATTCTTGAAGCTAACTTTGGTTATTATTACTGGAAGCATAACATACCTCTGGTACCACTTAGATCCATAACCTGGGGCTTAAGGTTGCTTGGTGCGTTTCCCATGGTAGGAAGTTTGGGTCGAAAGACAGGAGTTTCAAGTGATCTTCTTCTCGATATTCTCTGGTTTTGTGGTGGAGGGGTTGGTTGGGCCTCGCTACCATTACCATTATCTTTCCTCGCTAGAGCCATTTTAAGATTAGCAATCTGAAATCCCACGGAGAACATGATCATATCAGTGACACGATACTAATGGCTAAGATGAACGAAAACAGCAAATAGATATGCAGCAAAGACCTGTTCTTTAAGCTCTTTGACCTCTGAGTTATCTTTGTTCACACGAGCAGCGCCTAGCTCAACACTCGCCACTCGTTCAGCAAACTTCAGAGTGCTAATACTTTCTCCAACAGTTTCAGCTTCTGGACTAACGTGGATAAACATAAGCGTCTTGGCTGATCCTCCTGATATAACATACAAACAGAAGTTGGGATGAAAATAAGTATACTGTTTTGTATAAGATTCGAGTGCTGAGTATATAAATACACAAATGCAACGAGTTATGAGGATATTACCGAGGGAGTCCTTGCAGCAACTGGGTGAGTTTACTATTTCTGTAAGGCACATGAGAATTCTTCTGGGAAAGTGAAGAGATAACATCTCCGAAGAGCGGAAAGGGACTTGTTGATGTGTTGAGCCTCCTTCAACCTGTCTCCAGTCACCTCGGACTTGTCCACTCTCTCGCTTCCTGCCAGATCTAACCAGGTGCATAGAACCATGGAGGATAGCCCCAGATGTGAGGTCTCTGCCTTGAACATGAACAGTGACACAGCTGCCAAATATGTAAAGAATATTGGGGTTAGAACGAGTTATGCAACGGAGTACTCAAGAAAGAAAACCAAACCTGTGAGATCGACTACTTCTGTCATTCATGGCTGTAGAGCTCACTGCACGGTTCATTTGTCCCACATCCATCAGCTGAATAACGTCAGCCGTCGATGAGACTGGCACTAGATTTGCTTCCGGAACGTTAATTCCATTGTGAGAGTTGTTTCTGATTTCCAATGTAATCAAGAGTTAAGGATCAAACAAAATAAAAAAATCTCATAGTTCTTGAAGATGAAGAGACAGTAAAGCTATTATTGATCGAAAGGATATCTTTTAGTTTGGCCATCTGTGGCAAGTAAATCTCTGACTTGCTCGTTGTAAATTTCAAGCATCTGAACCGAGATTTCGTAGCTGGTCGTGTCTTTTCTTTGATCCGATAAGAGAAACAGGTCTGCTAGTGCCCTGTAGTTCACACCTAGGCTTTCTTCTGTCAGTTGCTTGGGCCCTGACTAGAATAGTTCGGAAATTTAGGAATTTGGTGTTATAGAAAGATTCCAAAAACTCCATAGTATGTTGAATGCACAACAATCTGATCATCTAGGAAATATAGCACAACAAGTATAGTAGCAGCTCTTACCATGGTAAAAGTTTTCCCGGACCCCGGTTTGGCCAGTAAGCAAAGATGCAGACATTGTAGCCATCAAGAACCGACCGTACCAAAGGCTGCATGTCTGAAAACACTTCCTCTGAAGAACAAAGGATTCAGTTCACTAATGTTATTCACAGAGAAACAAACTAAAATAAACATTATAGGACCATAAAATTAAGGCCTTCTTATACCTTGTGTTGCGGAAGGACCAAAGACTTTGTTGAACATGAATGGTTTGTGTCCTTCTTTCCCATACTTTGATGGCACTCTGATCGTGATAGTTCCTTCTTCTATGTTTTCCACGGTACTCAAACTAGTTGGTTGGCCGGGCATGAATGGCCTAACCCGACAGTACACCCGTATGTTTCCTAAGAATTACCAAGTGTGAGGTCAGATAAAAAGACTAAAAGGAACTGATTCAAAATCCTTCAAGTTTGACTGACACAAATCATTTTGTTCTGTGAAGTTACCTTTTAGGTCCTGCACTAGGTTGTACAATTTGCGGTTTTCTTCAAGAACTCTTTTGTATCCCGTAGCAGCGTAAGCTAGACCATTCAAATGCGTGCCTGTGTGACAACCCAACCCAAAACAATTACACGTTATGTTTTCACTAAATAAACTTAAGGCCTGAACAAGGACATAGCAAGAACATGATCCGAGTTGACACCTAGGTGAAGAAAGTCTTCTTGATACTTCTTCTGCAGTAGTTTCATCCCCGTTTTCGTAGTGTATAAAGTTTGCTTCAGTTCCTGCAGGCATTTAAACAAAACTCAAGCTCCTTCTAAGTTGCTGATTGCTATACTGAGAATAGAAGATACAAAACGCATTTTCACAATATGGTGTTAAATCCCCCAAAGCCACAAATTTGCAAAACAATGGAAGTTACCTGGATGTGCTTTTGTTGATTTAGAAGAATTGCCTGTTCTTCGTAGTGTTCAGAATTTGTTCTTTGAATCTTTTCTTCTACAAACTGTGACGGACTATTGTCTTCTGCTTCCTCTTGTTGTCCTTATGTCACACTGCTGAGACTGTACCACTGTCTCGTAGGACGAATCATCTTCTGAAATAAGCTTTGAACTTGACTTCATCTGAAAAAAAAATAGGCAAATTAAAAACAAGTTTCATAACATCAACAAACCAGATACAAAACCTTGGACTAACTGAAAATTTTCACTCCAAAGAAAATAACATCATGATTATCCCACTTTTCCTCACCATTTCATTGTGAATTGACAACCGCTGCTGGACTTCTTCCATAACTTTGACCAACACAGACTCTACAACCTGAGAACATAGATAGACACTAGATCAGTTAAAATTCCAAGAAGAAAGCTTTCATTCAACAAAGACAAGTGCAATAAAGCAGAGTTCTTTCTTACACTTGGAATGTCTTCATGCTTTCTTTCTGAAATAAATGAGCGAACAAGCGCGTTGATAGATCTAGAATCACCCTGCAAAGTAAAACAGAGATACTTTTGTCAACAACCACCAGAAACAAAACATTTCCACTTATCACACTCACTTCTTGCCCAGCATCAGGTTGATCAGTCGACGGCTGAGTTCTCGACATGGAGCTCATAAACGGCTCTGAACTTTTCCTCAGAAAGGGTTTTCTGGATCCAAAATTATTCTTCATGTTGGATCCGTACCTAAACGGACCAGTTCCACCTTTCAGTTTCCACTCGCTGTAAGATTTAAGTGCAAGGAATGCAGTTCACTATCCTTATAGACTTTCCTCCCTGGAGAAATAAAAATAAAAAATCAATGATGGAAGAAAAGCTATATCTTCTTTTCAAGTCATTCACTATATATATATTCTACCTTCTCCATATCAGAAGCTTCAAAAGATGGCAACCCGATCTCCTCAATAGGCAACAAGAAAATTCCTGATGTTCTCAAAGTACTGGAAAGCACAGAGCGCAGCTCCATCTGCAACGTCATCAGGCGCTTCAACAACCTGTAAGAAGAAGATGCTTTTAATCCTCGTAACAATGAATTAAAAAAGTAGAGCGATCGAATCGGATCTAAATCTAATCCATCATCTATCTATAAACTCTAATTTCATCTACGATACGATACAGTTGGTTTTAAAGATGTGAAGAAGTCTTCATTACCTTAGAGACAGAGCCAGGACTAACTTTGTTAAGAACATTGCAAAGCACGATCCCGCTTCGCAGCCCAAGCCTAAAATCTTCTTCAGAAGGCTCCGCCGGAAAATCTCTACCGCCAGAGACTCCGATCGTTTCTCTAAGCCACCCGGCAGCTTCGTATCTTCTTAAAGCTACACAGCAATTGTTTTATATATTTATATTAAGAAGCAGCAACATAGAGAGACTTGAAATCTCGATAATAAGCCTCTAAAATGATCTATAAAACAAAGGCAGTTACATCGTTAAAACTCAAAATCATCATTGGACTGACGGATTAAGGATCTAGGAAATCACGAAACGAATTGTATACACGATGAAGAGAAGAGAAACTCACAAGATTCCTCGACTCTCCGGGGAACCAACAACGGATCCAGCGTCGCTTGATCGGCTGCTATGCTGTTGAAGAACGTCTTCGACAATGGATGCTACCGAAAACGAGAGATCATTCATCTCCGCCATCTGCAAGGGATTTGATTCTGGAAAAATTCTCGAGGTGATTGGAGAAATTTTCGTGAGATTGGTGAAGATTGTTTGTATAAAAGGGAGGAGAGTCTTATGTGAGGAAGAGAGAAAATTGCGGTTTATATAATAAAAAAAGAGGATCGCAAGGGAAGAAGAAGAAGGTCTCTCTCTCTCTCTCTTTGAAATTAAAATTTTCCCTCACTTTCTCGCTCACACTTTCTCACCCCTTTTTCTCGCTTTCTTTGGATTAAAAAAAAAAATAAAATAGAAATCTAGCGGAGGGGGAGAAAGAGGCGCTATACCCTCCGAACCTATCCCCCAAACCTCCCGCTTCGGTTCCTTTCTTTCTAGGCTCTTTTTTTCTTATATATTCACTAAAACATTAGGCTACTAATCAAAGTTCAAACACCAGATAATTTGCATATTATAATTTTTGAAATTTTGGGGTACTATTTAATGGAGATAAAAAAATCATTAATATGTAAAATATCATACCATTCTAGTTCATATATTTTTATTTAGTTACCAATTACCTATTTCTCTATCATTTAATACTCATTGAATACACAGCACTAAATACTGCTGGATGAATCAAATCAAATCATATGTTAACTTCCATTAGTTATGGTGGTGTGCTGTTGACATCTAGTTTCTGCTTCTATTTCTTCTTTCCTTCTTCAATCAATTAGACCTTAGTTCAAGATCTTCTCTTAATTGTCTTAAGATTCCACATGGATGGATAATTATCTCTATATATATTGTTTTCTATAAGCTAACCTCAACTGCCAAATAGTTTCTGTTTTGTTTTCTATGGGCTTTAGTTGATGGAGAGTTGCTGAAGAACTTAATGTTGGGATCACCTTAATGTTTTTGTTCTGCTACATGGTTATAATTATGTAGGGATTTGATTAGTAAGTGTTTACAAGTGATGTAAGCCAAAATAAAAGTCTCAAGATTAAATATTTTTCTAATTATGTTATATAAAGATTTTCTAAAATTAAAAAAATACATAAAATTACAAAAGTTTCTTTTATATATTTTTGCTGTATAAACAAAAATATCTAAATTATTTTTGGCTATATAAAATTTTAATGTAAGTTTTTTAATCTTTTCAAACATACGCCAATTTTTTGTAGCAAAAATATTTGCAATCACATCAGAAAAATGTACAGTTTTAATTCTACAACAAAAAGTATAAAGCTATAGTTCATTTCAACTCAAACCATAGGTAGATCTATATATATTCAGCTTGTAAAATTCTGGTACATATGTGAGCTTGACAACAATACAATTGATGTTACATAAATATTGTTATTGGTGCATTTATGTGTTAATTTATTTTTTACTCTAAGATAATGTAACTTTAAAATGAAGTTGGATTTTACTCTAATGTATTACTTTATTTTCTAGTCTAAAAAGAAATATTCACAGATAGTTTTCTTTTTATTTAGTTAATATTAGTAGTATATTCAACTTATATAAATTTAACAACTAGACCAACTATTTTATATTTACAAAACTTCCATAAAAATAAAATTTATATAAACTAAGCATTTATTATTAAAATCCAATTAGAGATTTCGCCAACCTTGATTGGTGTAATCTTCATCATATGCAATTTTCCTAATCAAAAACAAATTATGCATTAAAATAACATAAAGAAAAGAAACAAATTTTTGTTTTGTAATTTGAATTATGTGCATGATCCAGATATTTGTACATGTATCAAGTTCAACAAATACAAATGTTATCAATCGAATTGTTGACCGCAGGATAAACAAACTCATTTGTTCCGTTTAAATAATACTTCATCGATTCCAAAAATGATTTACCGAACTATTAAATTACTTATTTGTTTTATATTATTTATGTCTAATTTTAACTTTTCTTATTTTGCAAATATTTTTTTGTAAAACGGTTAAATAATATATTGTGGTGTATTATATATTTTCATTTTGTTGTATTATTTTAAGTATTATTTAAATATGAAATAAAAACATTCGAAATTTAATTATAAAAATAGTTCAACTCCAAAATTGAATGATGTGTTAAATTACTTTATAAATGAAGTAGTCCTAACATTTATTCATTTTAGAATTGAATACGGAGGTTGATCGGAAAAAAAAATACTTAAAATGAAATTTGAAGTTAAAAATGAAATAGCGTCGAAGATGTACTAAGTAATTACTTACACAACTGGTCTATGTGAATATACTGCTATGGTCGCATTGTTTTGACCTGTACTGTCTTTTTAAGATGATTGGAAGCGCCTGACTGTAAACTACTGTCTAATGCATTTACACATTTATATAGCTAAGCATTAACTGTTGGAAGTATATTAATAGCGGTAATATCTATATTTTCCAATGTATGCTATTCTAGATCATAAAATCATTTAGTGATTTTGAAAATGTGAGGTATATTTTGTTACTATATATATCATGAATTTTTATGGGTGAACATGTTGAAAATCAGAATTTTTATGGGTGAACATGTTGAAAATCAGATCCTATTATTCAAACCGAACGGAGCTTGGGATCCGATCCAAAAAAGGCGCGCATGTTCCGACCCACCATCAACGTGGTAAAGAAAGCGTAGTTAAATTATATCGATGGTTTAGCTTAATCAATCAAGAATTAAATAAATACATGGGCCGAAAATTGAACGGGCCCGCTTCTAAAAAGCAGCCCAGAACACATGCTGGCTAAAGTGAGGATTAGGCACGCAAGTTCCGGATCAAAAAGCACACATCAATTTCTGAACCTCCACATTGTTTTCATGATCTACAAATCTAACCCTACTACATTTAATCGTATCTTAATAGTCAAAATTTATAAAAATAAAAAAGCTTTTAGAAGTGAACAGGACTCTTTTGCTAAACACACCAACCTGTAAAAGTATAACTTTGCTTGGATATAGTTCTTATGATAATATATATCCATGTGTATTAGTATTATGTATGGTACGACGTGTGTATGCGTTACGGTGGTCCAATTCAATGGATCCTAATATAAATGGCTAACTGGGACCATTATCATTATTATGTAACATTCATTAGTTAAGACCCTTTTATAAGTGCCTAGTTATAATAGTTAAGACGGTTATTAGCTTTCTTGAGGGAAGCTTAATTAATAGATTTGTTTGAACTGTCAAGTGGAGGAAATCATTTCATTTGCTTCCTAATCAGCAAGTTAGGAACACAGACCAAACATCACTTTCAGTCGTTTTTCTTTTCACATATGACTTGTTTACTCTACATAGATACTCTTTTCAACGAAGTGTATTATATTGAGCTCTGTGGAGTGACATGATGCATCAACGATACTAGTATAAACTCCACACATACATAATATTCATAATATTATCAATGATAAACTTTAATGTTTTTTTTTTCTTTGGGAACGATAAACTTTGATGCTATGAAGCATATATAACTGATTCAGGTTATTAATCCAACAGCCAGTTCTTAAAATGTGAAATAAAACGATTGAATTTGGGGCACAAAATACAACTGATCGAAGTACTGATATTGAGATCAACATAATAACAATGGTCTGACCAAATATAGATAATAACAATTATGCTGAACAATTAACATAATTAATAGATAAGCAATCCTGTCGACGGAACACGACAAAAGAGGTTCCATGATAATGATCTGATGTACTTGAAAAACACTTTTGATTTGTGAGGGCTTTGGAGCGGGGTCCTCAAGTGTATACTTTGGAACATTTAAAATAGCAAACAAGGTCTACTGTCCCTCCCGACCTAAACACTTTGGCCTTGAAATATGTGGTATAACATTGTCAAATCATAACAGCGATTGTTGTGATGATAGCAACTAGAATATGATCTTGATTTTTGGATTGTAAGTTTGGTTTTTAATTTATTTCTTCTTATAGTTTCTAATTCTTAGATAATGATTAAGGAAATTTAAAACACACGCAATATTTTAGATGTAAGTCCACCCCCACAGCCTTTAAAGTTGATTGGATGGAAAATGTTTATGAGAAGATGTACAATCACAAAAATATATGAAAGTTAATTATCTTGTCTTAATATATTATGCATACACCATGTGCAAACAAAAAATATTATTCCCTCTGTTTTTCAATAAATGTCGTTGTAGAGAAATTTTTTCGTTGAAAAATAAGTATCGTTTTAACATTTCAATGCATAATTTATTAATTTTATTTTTTTGTTTATTTTTCTATTAGTTGAAATATGAGTAGGTATATGGATAATGATATTTTTATATTGAAAATATACAAAATTAAATGATTTCTTAATTCGTGTGCAAAAATCCAAAACGATACTTAATATGAAATAAAGGAAGTAAGAAACATTTTTTTACCAAAGAAAAACGAAATCCTGAGACGTTAAGACATTTACACCAGACGAATATTAATAAGCACTAACGATTTGATCAAAAAAAAAAAAGCACTAACGTTTTTGTACTTTTGTGTATCTGTTTTTAAGCAAAACTGATTTTTATCTATACATCTCTATACTAATCTACTAAATTTTGATCCGTACTTTAAAAACCGGGTTTCGTCCCAGTTAATAACAATATTTTTATGAATTAATATTTTCAGATTTGACATACGTTATTAAGTTAAAAAGTCGTAATATATCGGAGAAAATAAAGTTGAAATATTAAACAATGTTTTCGTGTTTGACTCATACCCGCAGTCTAACCAATAAATTTTGACGATATAAATCGTCAATACATTATAATAATAAATTATTTAGGTACTTAGATATCCATATAATCTTTAAATTATAACAAAAATATTAAATTATGCGTTTTGAAACGAGGATCAAATTCTAATATAGTTTAAAATAAAAGAACTTGATAGAATGGTCTAGTTAGTGGCAGATATGATTGAGATTACACTGGACTAGCTGTCATTTTCCTCAAAATTATTTTCTGTAATTTGCATTATTATTTGAGAGATTAAGGTAACTGCCCCTAACTAAGGCCTAAATTAGCAATCTGTCCAAGCTCTGTAAAAATGGGACCAGCGTATGCCATTTAGGCAAGGTTATGACGAAAACACCCCTCTCTGCTGTCAATCTATTAAGCGTAGTACCCTGACGCAGCAGAAGGCCGAAAAATGTGTCAGGGTCGTAGACGGCATGCTCGATGTTGTAGGCCTGGTGCTATGTGACTTCTCCACCGCTCGTTTCCTTTGGTTTTTGTGTACACCTCGCAGACTTTATTTCCGAGATGTCATCTGTGAGTGTAAAAAGATTTCGAATCAGAGTTGATAATTATTTTTTACAGATATTTCAATACTTGCTTATAAATGCTTAACATATGAAGAATATTGAGTGGGAAGGGAGGTGAGAACGTGATCTGTGATTTGGAGTTGATAAGTGATAAACTCTTGTGACAGTATTCATTATCACTTCCTGTAAAGGTAAGATCTTTCTGTAAATTTAAACATAAAATGTAGATGATAAAATTAAAGAAAGCACATAGCAACAAACAAGTTTGAGCCTTGCTATCGTAATGAGATATTGATTTTCGTAACTGATAAACATGTACATGACTGACAATCTGTTGTTTAGCAGCTACTGTTGACTGACTAATGATAAGAAATATTTTGGGTGTTAAAAAGTTTTTTAGCCGCTATCCTCTGATGTTACAGATGTTTATTCTTTCAGTATTGTTAACCGTTAAAAATCTAAGTTGGACACTTAGTGCTTTCACATATGTAATATTGTAAAAATATGAACTACATAGCACATAGCAACAAACAAGTTTGAGCCTTGCTATCGACAGTCGGTGTTGAGCCTGACAGTCGGTGTCCCACGGGCAGTCGGTGTTGAGCCTAGATGGGGACGGAAAGCACATAGCAACAAACAAGTTTGAGCCTTGCTATCGGTAATGAGATATTGATTTTCGTAACTGATAAACATGTACATGACTGACAATCTGTTGTTTAGCAGCTACTGTTGACTGACTAATGATAAGAAATATTTTGGGTGTTAAAAAGTTTTTTAGCCGCTACTTTCTGATGTTACAGATGTTTATTCTTTCAGTATTGTTAACCGTTAAAAATCTAAGTGGGACACTTAGTGCTTTCACATATGTAATATTGTAAAAATATGAACTACATCAAAGAGAGAGAGGACTATTGTGGTATCTAAAAGGGAACGTTAAGGACTACTTTGATGGTACCAGTTAACGCATCGGTTGTGTGCTAATATTAATGTTATCATTAAAGGAAATAGAGTTACAGGTAGATAGAATTTTAGAGCTTGATTTCTGCGAATACTAACTAAACATATTGTTGGTAGTTAAGGGCAAAAACATGGCAAGTACGTTTATAATTATTATTATATATATAATATTTTTTTAAACTGATAAATATGTTGCTAACACGGACAAAAATCTATTGATATGTATAATATTAAGTGTCAAGTGAACCAATTGTGTGATAACAGAAAATGTTAACATCCGGGTTTCCCACATCACTAGATACAAGCTCCTTGAGTCTTAAATCATAGCAATGCTACATAAAAAGTTGTTAATCGATACGCTGTTAATAGGAAATTATCAGTCAATCAAAACTGTATATGTTAAACTTGAAGTTGTTATCTACGGCTAAATATTATCGGGTACTTTTTCAAGTGTCATTGCTGCTAATGCTTCCCTTTATCTATTTTTCCGAGTAGGACACAAGGAGGTGTTCCTTGTAAGATTGACAAGCAACTAAAAATAACAAATGTCATTCAATAAGACAAGCTACCAAACGTATCACATATGGTTCAATGATTAAAATCAGGATCTGTGAGACCACAACCTTTAAACATTTCTTTGCAAAAGACAAATCCCTCTCCAATGAGTTTCACCGTGTTATCCACAATTGGATCTTCAATCTCATCTAGCCAGCCAAAATCAACTCTTCCGGCCCAGTTTACACTAGCATCATCAAGAATAGACTTCACACAGACCTATGAAAAAAATGATCCAATGTAGGTTTGACATAAATAATAATTTAGAATAAATAGGAATATCAAATTAGGAAATAGTGACTATATAAGTGTTTGTCGCGCTAAAATTTATGTTCACGGCTATCCAACAACTTTTATAACTAAAACGACAGTTAACTAAGAACAAAAAATTAATGTTTACATGACACTCTTGACCTAGTTCTCTAGCATGTGCGGGAATTACTTGAAGTTTTGGAGAAGGGTGGCTTTGTCTGCTCGGGCAGAGGTTTCACTTTCATCTACACCAGGATCATTGCCTACACCACCTTCACTATCTGAATCCACGACAACTACAGGTTCATTTGGTGTGAGCTCTTCTTTAAGTTGAGGAACAGCGGCAACTAGCACAGGTTGGATTGCATCCACATAACCTTGCAGAACAACAGAAGACTGAGACAGAGTGTCTCAGTCTCTAATGCATCGACAATAGCCTCGGTCTGTCTTAATTTGTGGTAAGAGTGGATCTGCTCTCCGATTTGCTTTTCGTGGTAAGTTAGGAGGTTTCGTAGAAAATTCTGGGGAAGAACAAGGAATTGCAAAAAGAAATAAAAGGGAAAACTATTTGCTTAGAAACTGGATTTGAGAGGCTGTGGGTTTAGATAATTATGTTTGAGTATACGAAATACATGCATTTCTCGGAGAACACTTTAGTCTGACTCGTGTCAGAGACCAAATAAATTGGACACCAGTGACCAACCCAATCGAATTTATTTTCCAGTTTAAGTCCACATTACTGACACAGAACACAACTCTATATCGATAGGCTGCAGGTTGGGTATAGGGGTAAAAGAGGAAGTGAAAGACGTTGAACAAGGGAGATGGTAATGCGCTAATATAGAGTGCTAATGGGGCATGACGTTGAACAAGGGAGATTAAGGTAACTGCCCCTAACTAAGGCCTAAATTAGCAATCTGTCCAAGCTCTGTAAAAATGGGACCAGCGTATGCCATTTAGGCAAGGTTATGACGAAAACACCCCTCTCTGCTGTCAATCTATTAAGCGTAGTACCCTGACGCAGCAGAAGGCCGAAAAATGTGTCAGGGTCGTAGGCGGCATGCTCGATGTTGTAGGCCTGGTGCTATGTGACTTCTCCACCGCTCGTTTCCTTTGGTTTTTGTGTACACCTCGCAGACTTTATTTCCGAGATGTCATCTGTGAGTGTAAAAAGATTTCGAATCAGAGTTGATAATTATTTTTTACAGATATTTCAATACTTGCTTATAAATGCTTAACATATGAAGAATATTGAGTGGGAAGGGAGGTGAGAACGTGATCTGTGATTTGGAGTTGATAAGTGATAAACTCTTGTGACAGTATTCATTATCACTTCCTGTAAAGGTAAGATCTTTCTGTAAATTTAAACATAAAATGTAGATGATAAAATTAAAGAAAGCACATAGCAACAAACAAGTTTGAGCCTTGCTATCGTAATGAGATATTGATTTTCGTAACTGATAAACATGTACATGACTGACAATCTGTTGTTTAGCAGCTACTGTTGACTGACTAATGATAAGAAATATTTTGGGTGTTAAAAAGTTTTTTAGCCGCTACCCTCTGATGTTACAGATGTTTATTCTTTCAGTATTGTTAACCGTTAAAAATCTAAGTTGGACACTTAGTGCTTTCACATATGTAATATTGTAAAAATATGAACTACATAGCACATAGCAACAAACAAGTTTGAGCCTTGCTATCGACAGTCGGTGTTGAGCCTGACAGTCGGTGTCCCACGGGCAGTCGGTGTTGAGCCTAGATGGGGACGGAAAGCACATAGCAACAAACAAGTTTGAGCCTTGCTATCGGTAATGAGATATTGATTTTCGTAACTGATAAACATGTACATGACTGACAATCTGTTGTTTAGCAGCTACTGTTGACTGACTAATGATAAGAAATATTTTGGGTGTTAAAAAGTTTTTTAGCCGCTACTTTCTGATGTTACAGATGTTTATTCTTTCAGTATTGTTAACCGTTAAAAATCTAAGTGGGACACTTAGTGCTTTCACATATGTAATATTGTAAAAATATGAACTACATCAAAGAGAGAGAGGACTATTGTGGTATCTAAAAGGGAACGTTAAGGACTACTTTGATGGTACCAGTTAACGCATCGGTTGTGTGCTAATATTAATGTTATCATTAAAGGAAATAGAGTTACAGGTAGATAGAATTTTAGAGCTTGATTTCTGCGAATACTAACTAAACATATTGTTGGTAGTTAAGGGCAAAAACATGGCAAGTACGTTTATAATTATTATTATATATATAATATTTTTTTAAACTGATAAATATGTTGCTAACACGGACAAAAATCTATTGATATGTATAATATTAAGTGTCAAGTGAACCAATTGTGTGATAACAGAAAATGTTAACATCCGGGTTTCCCACATCACTAGATACAAGCTCCTTGAGTCTTAAATCATAGCAATGCTACATAAAAAGTTGTTAATCGATACGCTGTTAATAGGAAATTATCAGTCAATCAAAACTGTATATGTTAAACTTGAAGTTGTTATCTACGGCTAAATATTATCGGGTACTTTTTCAAGTGTCATTGCTGCTAATGCTTCCCTTTATCTATTTTTCCGAGTAGGACACAAGGAGGTGTTCCTTGTAAGATTGACAAGCAACTAAAAATAACAAATGTCATTCAATAAGACAAGCTACCAAACGTATCACATATGGTTCAATGATTAAAATCAGGATCTGTGAGACCACAACCTTTAAACATTTCTTTGCAAAAGACAAATCCCTCTCCAATGAGTTTCACCGTGTTATCCACAATTGGATCTTCAATCTCATCTAGCCAGCCAAAATCAACTCTTCCGGCCCAGTTTACACTAGCATCATCAAGAATAGACTTCACACAGACCTATGAAAAAAATGATCCAATGTAGGTTTGACATAAATAATAATTTAGAATAAATAGGAATATCAAATCAGGAAATAGTGACTATATAAGTGTTTGTCGCGCTAAAATTTATGTTCACGGCTATCCAACAACTTTTATAACTAAAACGACAGTTAACTAAGAACAAAAAATTAATGTTTACATGACACTCTTGACCTAGTTCTCTAGCATGTGCGGGAATTACTTGAAGTTTTGGAGAAGGGTGGCTTTGTCTGCTCGGGCAGAGGTTTCACTTTCATCTACACCAGGATCATTGCCTACACCACCTTCACTATCTGAATCCACGACAACTACAGGTTCATTTGGTGTGAGCTCTTCTTTAAGTTGAGGAACAGCGGCAACTAGCACAGGTTGGATTGCATCCACATAACCTTTCAGAACAACAGAAGACTGAGACAGAGTGTCTCAGTCTCTAATGCATCGACAATAGCCTCGGTCTGTCTTAATTTGTGGTAAGAGTGGATCTGCTCTCCGATTTGCTTTTCGTGGTAAGTTAGGAGGTTTCGTAGAAAATTCTGGGGAAGAACAAGGAATTGCAAAAAGAAATAAAAGGGAAAACTATTTGCTTAGAAACTGGATTTGAGAGGCTGTGGGTTTAGATAATTATGTTTGAGTATACGAAATACATGCATTTCTCGGAGAACACTTTAGTCTGACTCGTGTCAGAGACCAAATAAATTGGACACCAGTGACCAACCCAATCGAATTTATTTTCCAGTTTAAGTCCACATTACTGACACAGAACACAACTCTATATCGATAGGCTGCAGGTTGGGTATAGGGGTAAAAGAGGAAGTGAAAGACGTTGAACAAGGGAGATGGTAATGCGCTAATATAGAGTGCTAATGGGGCATGACGTTGAACAAGGGAGATTAAGGTAACTGCCCCTAACTAAGGCCTAAATTAGCAATCTGTCCAAGCTCTGTAAAAATGGGACCAGCGTATGCCATTTAGGCAAGGTTATGACGAAAACACCCCTCTCTGCTGTCAATCTATTAAGCGTAGTACCCTGACGCAGCAGAAGGCCGAAAAATGTGTCAGGGTCGTAGGCGGCATGCTCGATGTTGTAGGCCTGGTGCTATGTGACTTCTCCACCGCTCGTTTCCTTTGGTTTTTGTGTACACCTCGCAGACTTTATTTCCGAGATGTCATCTGTGAGTGTAAAAAGATTTCGAATCAGAGTTGATAATTATTTTTTACAGATATTTCAATACTTGCTTATAAATGCTTAACATATGAAGAATATTGAGTGGGAAGGGAGGTGAGAACGTGATCTGTGATTTGGAGTTGATAAGTGATAAACTCTTGTGACAGTATTCATTATCACTTCCTGTAAAGGTAAGATCTTTCTGTAAATTTAAACATAAAATGTAGATGATAAAATTAAAGAAAGCACATAGCAACAAACAAGTTTGAGCCTTGCTATCGTAATGAGATATTGATTTTCGTAACTGATAAACATGTACATGACTGACAATCTGTTGTTTAGCAGCTACTGTTGACTGACTAATGATAAGAAATATTTTGGGTGTTAAAAAGTTTTTTAGCCGCTACCCTCTGATGTTACAGATGTTTATTCTTTCAGTATTGTTAACCGTTAAAAATCTAAGTTGGACACTTAGTGCTTTCACATATGTAATATTGTAAAAATATGAACTACATAGCACATAGCAACAAACAAGTTTGAGCCTTGCTATCGACAGTCGGTGTTGAGCCTGACAGTCGGTGTCCCACGGGCAGTCGGTGTTGAGCCTAGATGGGGACGGAAAGCACATAGCAACAAACAAGTTTGAGCCTTGCTATCGGTAATGAGATATTGATTTTCGTAACTGATAAACATGTACATGACTGACAATCTGTTGTTTAGCAGCTACTGTTGACTGACTAATGATAAGAAATATTTTGGGTGTTAAAAAGTTTTTTAGCCGCTACTTTCTGATGTTACAGATGTTTATTCTTTCAGTATTGTTAACCGTTAAAAATCTAAGTGGGACACTTAGTGCTTTCACATATGTAATATTGTAAAAATATGAACTACATCAAAGAGAGAGAGGACTATTGTGGTATCTAAAAGGGAACGTTAAGGACTACTTTGATGGTACCAGTTAACGCATCGGTTGTGTGCTAATATTAATGTTATCATTAAAGGAAATAGAGTTACAGGTAGATAGAATTTTAGAGCTTGATTTCTGCGAATACTAACTAAACATATTGTTGGTAGTTAAGGGCAAAAACATGGCAAGTACGTTTATAATTATTATTATATATATAATATTTTTTTAAACTGATAAATATGTTGCTAACACGGACAAAAATCTATTGATATGTATAATATTAAGTGTCAAGTGAACCAATTGTGTGATAACAGAAAATGTTAACATCCGGGTTTCCCACATCACTAGATACAAGCTCCTTGAGTCTTAAATCATAGCAATGCTACATAAAAAGTTGTTAATCGATACGCTGTTAATAGGAAATTATCAGTCAATCAAAACTGTATATGTTAAACTTGAAGTTGTTATCTACGGCTAAATATTATCGGGTACTTTTTCAAGTGTCATTGCTGCTAATGCTTCCCTTTATCTATTTTTCCGAGTAGGACACAAGGAGGTGTTCCTTGTAAGATTGACAAGCAACTAAAAATAACAAATGTCATTCAATAAGACAAGCTACCAAACGTATCACATATGGTTCAATGATTAAAATCAGGATCTGTGAGACCACAACCTTTAAACATTTCTTTGCAAAAGACAAATCCCTCTCCAATGAGTTTCACCGTGTTATCCACAATTGGATCTTCAATCTCATCTAGCCAGCCAAAATCAACTCTTCCGGCCCAGTTTACACTAGCATCATCAAGAATAGACTTCACACAGACCTATGAAAAAAATGATCCAATGTAGGTTTGACATAAATAATAATTTAGAATAAATAGGAATATCAAATCAGGAAATAGTGACTATATAAGTGTTTGTCGCGCTAAAATTTATGTTCACGGCTATCCAACAACTTTTATAACTAAAACGACAGTTAACTAAGAACAAAAAATTAATGTTTACATGACACTCTTGACCTAGTTCTCTAGCATGTGCGGGAATTACTTGAAGTTTTGGAGAAGGGTGGCTTTGTCTGCTCGGGCAGAGGTTTCACTTTCATCTACACCAGGATCATTGCCTACACCACCTTTACTATCTGAATCCACGACAACTACAGGTTCATTTGGTGTGAGCTCTTCTTTAAGTTGAGGAACAGCGGCAACTAGCACAGGTTGGATTGCATCCACATAACCTTGCAGAACAACAGAAGACTGAGACAGAGTGTCTCAGTCTCTAATGCATCCACATAACCTTGCAGAACAACAGAAGACTGAGACAGAGTGTCTCAGTCTCTAATGCATCGACAATAGCCTCGGTCCGTCTTAATTTGTGGTAAGAGTGGATCTGCTCTCCGATTTGCTTTTCGTGGTAAGTTAGGAGGTTTCGTAGAAAATTCTGGGGAAGAACAAGGAATTGCAAAAAGAAATAAAAGGGAAAACTATTTGCTTAGAAACTGGATTTGAGAGGCTGTGGGTTTAGATAATTATGTTTGAGTATACGAAATACATGCATTTCTCGGAGAACACTTTAGTCTGACTCGTGTCAGAGACCAAATAAATTGGACACCAGTGACCAACCCAATCGAATTTATTTTCCAGTTTAAGTCCACATTACTGACACAGAACACAACTCTATATCGATAGGCTGCAGGTTGGGTATAGGGGTAAAAGAGGAAGTGAAAGACGTTGAACAAGGGAGATGGTAATGCGCTAATATAGAGTGCTAATGGGGCATGACCGCCAATAATCTCTTATTATTTTTAGATGTCTAGTATAGTTTAATCGATAGTGTATTATTTTACTATCGATTAAATTTTGGTTAAATAGAATGAATAGTTGACAAAAAAATGGTGAATAACTTATGAACCTGAAAAATAGAGGCCTAATACCGTTTAATATACACGATATATATGATCTCTAAGACTAACCCCCAAATCTACTGTCTGGATTTTCTAGTTAAATGATATGGCCTAGAAATATATCGCTGTGTCTTTATTTTCTTCATAATTTTGGTGGGAGGATTTAGTGGAAGTTTCAATGCAAATATCTACAAATAAACAAAGTGCTATCAGATGTTCCGTCCATTGGCATTTCGGGTTCACTTCAAATAAACAAAAGAAGCAATGGTTTGATCGATTAAATGTGTAACATCTTCATCAGTCTATTAATTGAGTGCTAGAGTTTCGTTTTTTTTTGTTTTCTGACAAACTTCGGACTTCAGAGATTTGTTTTTGGTCTGCTGCTTAAACACATAAATGGGCCTGTAGCATCCAGCCCATGGTTGCAAACCCCAACAAATTTGCCGCTTCAAGCTTGTAGTGACTACTGACTAGTGTGAGATGCTGTAAGTTGTCCCACATCGCTTGCACTTTGAAAGAAGGACTCGCGAAGGAGAGTATAAAAGAGGAAGGGGAGAGAACGCTCAAATCACTTACCTGGACGGGGTCAACTCATGATCAAGAAGATGAGTGGCCTAGGCTAGTGACCTCCATTGCACATTAAGGAGGGGTGCTTAGCATAAGGTCTCCCCGAGTGGGAGAGCCTGCGTCATTATTTGTGGCAGAGGGGGTCTGCGTTCGCGCGACCCCAAAATCTTTGATGTAGCGTATTTCAGAAAAACATATGCAGAGAACAAAAACCTCTAATAGAGTTTTCTTGGACATAATAATCCATTATCCCACATGGGAAGCATGTAATAAAAGAAACTGGCTTTCGCTGAAATCACATCCTAATCCATGTAGGCATGAGCTTCTTCAAGTACGGTCACTCTTTTATCTCTGTATGTGCATGAGATTCTCTTAAATGAACTCTTTATCATATGTTCTTGTTTTTTTACTTGTTAAGTAGAATACTGTTTCGAACAATAACAAAAATAGTCTTTCAATATGTCATAAACAACACCATGCTACCCGCAGCCTTGCCATCCGTTGTAAGCTTTTTATCATTCTGTCACACAAATGCATGTAATTCCCTTGTATAATGAAAACTTCGGTAGCTGGCAAAAAAAAAAAGAAAACTTTGGTAACTTGTATTTCTGTGAAGACTTGAGAACAATCATCTTATATATATGCCGAAAGATGATACACTGATTTGGTTGGAACAAAATCAACACTCCCACATCGGAAAGTATATATCAAGTAGGTCGGTTTTGTTAGGAGTATAAAAGAAAGAGGCGTTTGATGGCTGAAACTCATCTTTGCGCTTGGGGCAATGACGCAGCTAATGAGGTACTAACCGAGGCGCGTCTATTGCTGGTTGAAAACTATTTCCAAACCCCCTCATTGTTCCTAGGCTTTACCTAGTTCTTTGAGAATTTCTGGAAGGACTCCCTTCGGGGTAAAGTCCTACAATCTTTCTAGTTCAAGTTTTGTTTCTTAAGCCTATATATTTAAGGACATTTTGTCGGCATCTTTGTTTAAAGTGAAAATGATGTTTTATAATTGTACTCACAAAGCTTTTTATTACAAACACCAATCCGTACGATACTGATTCTTAAAAGAACACAACTCAGTGCTATTAACTGAAAAACATACGTTTTGTTGTTGTTCCATTTTTCCGAGTCGCTGAATGATCTGACATAGTAGAGAATTACTGGATTATTTGAGAGTCTCTTAATGAATAATTATCCTTCTTCATTTCTTTAACTGGTTAGCTGTAGAACGATCATCCCAACAACAACAGATTGAGTCCCTGATATATGTCATCATATACACTGTCCTTTCCAATGTCAATATAACGTATTATTGAAGAAGCATTTGGGGTGGTGCTGGATGATGTATCACAAGTCCACCATGATGCTATGTCTTTTTCTTTACTGAATTTAAGATGATAATGTTGATCGTAAATTCTTCTTCACCATTAACATGTCTCAAACATTTTTCTGTGATTGGATTGGATTGTATTGTCAGGCTACACGCTCAGGCGCTGACATTAGCCGCTCTAGCTGGAGCAGCTGCAGTGGAATACTACGATCACAAAGCCCAAATTTCTCAAGCCCGACAACTTGACCCAAAGACTAAAAAAACAAAACTCTTTTATCATTGCTGATGCCTATTCCTCCTATTCTAGGCAGCTAGTGACATTTTGCATGTTTCTTAAATCCATCTTTTGGTAGCATTCTGAAAATCAATTGCTTCTGGGTTTTATAATCCCCACGACTTGCAGGGATCCGAAAATGTAAGAAGTAACATGCAGAAATTATATGAATAAAATTGGAATTACATTCGGTTTATGAAGCTGATTAAATCAGTCCTCAGTACATTAGACTGACACCATCGTCTAAGATTTGATATATGACTTGAAATTTTCGAATCATCTCTGGCTATAATATCTTTTTCGACAGTTTGATGGTAGAAGGTTGTTATCAGCATTCTCTCGTCTCTCCTTTAAGACAATTGATCTTTCGTTCAACACATCACCCAGCATTTTTCATTATTATGGGCCTGTATGTCCGGCTCATGTGTTCAATGTACCCAACCCTATTTAAGGCTTGTGCCATTAGTTTAGATGTTGTTAAGTTGTCCCACATCGCTCGCACTTAGAAAGAATGACTCGCAAAGGAGAGTATAAGAGGAGAAGTAGAGTGAACATGCAATTCACTTACCTGGACAGGGTCAACTCATGATCAAGAAGATGAGTGGCCTAGGCTAGTGACCTCCATTGCACATTAAGGAGGGGCGTTAGCCTAAGGTCTCCCCAAGTGGGAGAGCCTGTGTCATTATTTGTGGCAGAGGGAGCCTGCGTTCGCGCGGCTCCTATTATCTCTCATCAGTCCAAAATCATTGTTATTTAAATACTGTATTTGCACAATTTCAGTAGCTGGAGTGAATATACCACAGATAAATGTGCCGGAGGAAACGATGTTAAGGCTCCCGTCTGGGCAGAGTCTATAGTTTTCTAGTTCAATATTTGTTTTTTTTCAAGCCTTGTCCAAGTAACAAAGGCCTCTCTACATTTACTGAAGATCTTAAGAAGAGAAGTCAATGCAACTATGTAAACGAAATACATACATTTCTTATGATGTTTTTCTTACAGCCAAATCAAGTGCTCACTAGAGAAAGTAACGTGTTGAATAAGATAAATAATACTTCATTATTCATGTCTCTCTTCTTGACTCTTACAAAGTTCACTAACATTATTCTGGTTATCTCTGAACCCTTTCCCCAGATCACTTGTTGAGAGTAAACAACTCTGTTACACTCTTTTTTTTTGTTTCCAATCGCTGAATGATCGATCTAACAAACCGTAGAGAAGTTATCTTTTCTCCTTTTATAAACAATCATTAAGAATCATAGAGCTGAAGATCCCTTGAACGAACTCGCTCTGTTTCAACTTTTCTATGTGATCCTCTGCTGAAAGTGACTTCTTTTCAACATTCCTGAATAAAATCCGCCACAAGACAAAGAATCATGAGAGAGCTATGCTGATGCAGTGTAAATATCCAGATACTGTAAGCCAATCAATACCGTTGAGGCAAACTCTGGTTCAATGCCTTCTTGGCTGAATCCAAAACGAAAAGTTCATCTGCCATTGGGGTAATGAAGGAAGACAGCAAAGGGTCAGCAGCTATATTGGTGGAAGACGAAGGAGGAGGCACAGCAACACGCGAGGATCCTTCAAACAGGCTCTGAAAGTTACCATCAGGAAACTCCCTCTTCAAGATTGATAGCATGGACTGAGCCCCACCTCCACCTCCTCTTCTTGCTTTCCTTTTCCGCGTCGTCGTCACGTAAACATTTTCGTTAAGGAATGAATGAAACACACTCAAATTTCGAGGAAAATCACATATTGGTTTCTAAGGAAGGAAAGGAAGCAAAAAAAAAGGATATCTTGAACATGTTTGCATGTTGAAGTGTTATATGAGCAACCATATCAGAGCTCACTTTCACCGCACAAACGGGGCATACCTACAAGGAGACAGAAAATGTCAAATCTCCAGGATTCAAACACAAGTTCCTATTAATAGCATCTGTCCTGACAAGAAAAAAGGGGCAACTAAGATGAGCAGCTACTAAACAAAGAAGAGCGGTCTGCCTAATCTACCGAGAATCATGTGATGAAACATTAATAGGATGCACATGAGAGGGATAAAGGGTTGGTTACAGAATAGTAAATATAAAAGAAATATGTTTACCCCGTTAATAGTGTTCATAGGATGATCTTCGTCAATGTGGCAGCAGAGGGAGACGATATCAAAGTAGTCAGAGCAGAAGGGACAAGCATACTCCTCCCTGAAATCATCTTCTCCTTCTATCTCCTCAAACCCCAAGAAATTATCTGCGTTTTCATTTATTTATTTATTTTTAAAAATCGATCAAAGAAAACAAACCAGAAATGGTACAAGTACAAAAACAGAGCATTTGAAAACAAGAAATAGGATAGGACTACTAAAAATGAGTTCCATTCTTGCGTGTTACACTATATGGCAGACAAATAATAAATCGGGGATTAGAAGGAACATCAAGATTTAAGTAATAAAAGGATGGAAACACTAGCAGCAGAGTAGCAAATTCATAACCTTTCCCTGTCAAATATGTCTTCAGGTTTGAGATGAAACTAACGTTGAACGTTGTACCGAACAACAAGTTTTTGGAATTTCTTGTTGGTAAAAACAAGAATCAAAAAGCCTTCAAAATTCTGAGAAGTTCAAACCGAAACCCAAGAACAAACTCTAGGTATATGAACTACCACGCACACGCACACGCTTGATAATGTCTCTCAAAGACAGAAACTTTGCCTTCTTCTCAGACAACGAACAAAACAAATTTAACAATTAAACGAAATAATAGAGTTCTCTAATAATAAGTCATTGATTATCCGCATAGGATCGAGATAATCGCAACAATATCATCTCTTTAAATTAAAGGTAACAACAATAATCAAATCTCAAAATGAAAATGAAAATGAAACCGACTCACCAGATCGGGATAAGAAATCGAGCTGGTATCTCCTCGAAGCCGATGCGAGACGATCAGTCCACGAATCTGAATCCATTTTTTTTCTCTCTCTCTCTCTGTCTATATCGAAAACCAAAGATTCCCACTTTTCAGCAGATCAAATTAAAAAAACCGAAGAGAATCCAGAAACAGATCAGGACAATTAAATTCCCCCGGAGAAAATTATAGAAAGGATATTCCGAATCGAATTGATTCCGACGAGATGCAAAAGAAGACGACGACGAGATGACGATTCTACGTCGGTTTTCCGGATTTTGTTTCTTTTTTTAATTTATTATTTGGACAGAGAGTGAGAGACATATAGGAGGAGACCGAGACGAGTTTTTTTTTTTGTAACAACAAGACAGGAGACGAGTTCCATGTAATAATTACATAAAAGTTTTATTACAT
Organism: Raphanus raphanistrum subsp. raphanistrum; assembly: GCA_019706035.1. NCBI lineage: Eukaryota > Viridiplantae > Streptophyta > Magnoliopsida > Brassicales > Brassicaceae > Raphanus > Raphanus raphanistrum. The sequence continues at coordinate 21,502,208 of CM033983.1, forward strand.
GTATTTACTTTCTTTTTATTTTTATTTTAATCTCTCGCTTTCAACTTTCAGTAACCCGCACGAGTGCATGCCGTTCACACCTTTTACCCGCCGTGTATTCCCCTCTGATAATAGTACAAAACTGGCACGATTTTTTTCACCTTGATTAAAAACGTCATGCTGTTAAGTTCAGGCTTTGTGTCATATGCTACTTGTTCATTTATTGTATGTTGGTGAACTTAGCTGCTCAACAGAAGTTTCAACTATTTCCAAACAGTAAATTTTGTACATCACCAAGTCTGGTTATGCAATTTATCATTAGTTATATGGCAGATTAAATATATGTATATATATGTATGAGATTTTCAATATGATGCAAGTAGGGCCGGCCTTGGACCATATGTAGTGAAACTTTCATCCGTGCATTTTTATAAAGTGGTTCGGTGTGTTGAAACTTGAAAGTAATGATTCAATATGGTAAAAGTAAAATGGTTAAACCTTAATTATGTTAAGAAAATTATGAGACTTTCAATATGATGCAAGCAAAACTATCAACGTTGTCTTGTCATATTTTCTTGTAATAGTGTTATGTAACAGTGTAAATCAACTTCGAAGAAAAATGGTGAAGCTTATCACTGCTTGTATTGAATGTTTATGACTTGGTGAAATTACATATGCTTTTTCACTTAATTTATCCCATGATAAATTAAACAATAGGTTACATGACTTGAGATTTTTTCCGGAGTTACATACACTATATAGAGAAACAATAGAATCAGAGATCAATAATGAGAAAAGAAGCCCTGCTAATAAGAGATCAAGGTTTCTAAAAATCTTTCATGCCTTCTTGTTCTTTGCCATGGCAGCAATAAGGTCGGACGTGGTGTGAGAGCGGAGGACAAGATCAGATAGCGAGAGCTTGAGATCAATGGTTAGTCTCTGAAACACCTGAGATAAAAGTAAGACATCTGACAATGCTCTGTGAGCTTCACCATCCCTTACAAGGTTATAGTAATCCCCTAGAGCTGATAATGACGCTTTTGGCTTCACTGTCGCGTCTGCAAAAGAACAAGTAAGAAGCTTTTTTTTTTCAGTTTCTGAACTTTCTACAGATCAAATATAAGAGGCAGAAGAAGAACATCATTACCTACAGACTTCATGCTCTCTCTGGCAAGTGGGAGGGAGTCAAAGAAGAGCCAGTTAGGAGGAATCTCGTAAGAGCAGCGGTTAAACTCGTTGATCAAGAACTGAAAATCAAATGTTTTGCCGTTATGTGCAACAATCATCACATACCCTCCAGGCTTCTGTCTACTCTGAACATACCTCAGAAATATCGGTATCATCTCCTCCATTCTAACCAAACAGCAACAACCAATAAACACAACCACACACAAACTCAAAGATTGTATTGTAGTAAAGACACAGATATTGTATATATATACCTTGGAACCTCAGGTCTACAAACCATATCGTTCCTGATCCCATGGATGCTAGCATTCAATATAGGAACACCAGGGTTGATCAGAGTCTGGAACGTACTGTTCTCACCACCAGCTAGATCCTGAGCAGCGATTTCGATGATCCTCTCCTTCACCCTATGCAAGCCGGTCGTCTCGAGATCGGAGACTATAACAGTGAGGAGATTAGACAGATCTTTGTTTTCAGCAAGACGCTGCTGAAGGTTCCCGAAAGGCTGTTGTTGTAACTTAGTCGTGCTTTCTGCATCTACTATCCTGGTAGTAACGGGAGGAACTGCTCCTCCAAGGATACTGCTCTTGGTGTTGCTCCTGCTTCCTTGTGTGGTTGTACTCACGTTTCTCCTGACCCATCTGCTCTTACTATTATTATTAACCGAGGAGGAAGAGGAGGAGGAGGCTCTAATGTCGAGAAGCTTAGGGGGTGTTGAGTTGTTCTTGAACCAGCCATGGAAAGAAGTTCCTCCCAATAGGTTGATTCTGAATCTAGAGACTTGTGAGATTGATGAGATACACATTCTTCCTCTCCTCTCTAAGTTAAAGATCAATAATCACTCTTCTCGATCTGTAGATCCATAGAATGAACATTATAAATAGAAAAAAAGTTGATAACTTTGGAGTTACAATGGAAACAAGCCAGAGACAACCGTACGCAGTCTATCTACTCTTTATTCTCAGCATTCAGATCAAACTATATATTAAAGAAATGGTTTTTAAAAACTCCAATCTGAACATTTCAATTAGAAAAGTATCGTAATTTAGGATCGACATAGACGAAAGTGACGAACTTTATATAAATAACGACGACTTTCTAATTCGTCCGTCCTGCTATCGATTCCTAATCGAAGAAGGAAGAGACCGTAAAGGAGCGAACTTTATGTAATGTTTTGAGAATCTAAACAGACCCATAAGGAGGAAAAGAGAAGATACTTGCCTCGTTCGTGTGTAATGAAAACTTGCATCTGCACGGAATTGAGATGGTTTTTTGAGAATCTTCCACTGTTTATAGATAGAGAGCGAGAGCGAAATGGTGGAGATTGAAGTAAGCCCGCTTGCGTGAGAGCGAGACCCGTTTAATTCGGATCTTTGACCCGATCCGATATATACGGATCTACGATCTACTTATACATGGTTTCCACTTTTGGAAAATGTCCATTCTACTTTGGCACTACGTTGTGAAAGAAATTAATTAGTCTTAGATTAATGGATTTTTAACACTAAAACCCCTCAACTAAATTTGTTTTGGGTAAAAACCCCCAAACTAAATATTTAACGATATAACCCCCAAATTAACTTTATTTAATGAATTAAACCATCTCAGGTCATAATTACCTGTACTACGGGTAAATCTTTAGTTTAAAAGTTTTTACATTAAGTAAACATAATTGAAGGGTTTAATCATTAAAAAAAAATACAAAATATAATAACATTATCTAAAAATTAGTAACTTTAATTTTCTAAATTAGCATTTTTTAATTTATATAGATATGTGAGTCTAATTTTTTTTAAATCAACACTATATATGTATAAATTAAAAATGTAAAAACCCAAAATAGAAAAAATTTTATCTAAAGCTTTACCTGTAATATAAATTTTCTAAAAATTAAAAATGTAAAAGACAAGAAAATATACCCAAAATTATATATTATCTAATAACTTTAATTTTCAAAATTAACATTTTAAATTATTTCTATAAATATACGAGTCTGATTTTTTTTAAAAAAAAATCAACATTATATATGTATAACTTTAATTATACATTTTTATTTATACATATATAATGTTGATTTAAAAAATCAGACTCATATTTTTTGTTCTATTTTGGGTTTTTACATTTTTAATTTATACATATATAGTGTTGATTTAAAAAAAAAATTAGACTCACATATCTATATAAATTAAAAAATGCTAATTTAGAAAACTAAAGTTACTAATTTTTAGATAATGTTATTATATTTTTTATTTTTTGTTTTTTACTTTAATGATAAAACCCCTCAACTATATTTACTTAATGTAAAAACCCCTAAACCAAAGATTTACCAGTTGTACATGTAATTATGATCTGAGAGGGTTTAATTCATTAAATAAAGTTAGTTTAGGGGTTATATCGTTAAATACTTAGTTTGAGGATTTTTACCCAAAACAAACTTAATTGAAGGGTTTTAGTGTTAAAAATCCTAGATTAATCACAAAAATTAGGATAGTTACCAAACAGATCTTTGTTAAAACATTGTACATTCATGTTTTAGATTACGCTTGATAAAAGTCTAAAAAATTTAAATTATGATAACCAAATCATCGACTTATTACTACAGGATCTTTTATGTTTTTGATATCAATGAGAGAAAAGAATATTCCTATTTTCTTTTATAGGGAAAACATCCCAGCAAGTCACTTGGTTCAACTTGCGTATATGACCTTTTTTCTTTTTTTAGATAACTTGTTTCAGTTTCACATGTTACTATTTCTTTCTTTCTGACAACTAAAGAATATAGTAATTACTATATTGATGATGGAACCATTAGAAATACGTACACGTTTGTTTTTTTTTCTTTGGTTTTGTTTGATATTACGTTATTAAAAAGAAGAAAATTTAGTTAAAAGACTTTTGAAATACGTCATGTTCTATAGTTTCAAAAAAATACGTCATGTTCTATACTTGCATAAAAAAAAATTGGTTGTACCAAACAGAATCAAATCTGAACTAACTTCAGCCAGAACCGAAGTCGATGCAAAGCCAAAACCGAAGTCGATGCAAAGCCAAAACTGAAATGATCCGGTATAAATTCCATTATTTAAGAGTTGACCAATAATCTATATGGGCCAGGCCATTAATACAAAGAATAGGCCCAAATTTAGTGCATTAAATTAAACATGTATATCCTCTCAAAAGAGTGGCGGCCCAAAGAACGTCGGACAAAACTGTTTTCTTTTTTCAGTGAGATGCTCTCTGTTTTTCTCTCAGACGAAAACAGAGCCACAAGACAATAATAACAGACAAAGAGCAGCTTGTTCTTCTTCCTTTAGAATCCCTCGTTTCTTCAAAGCCAAACCCCCATGTGATAATGATGGTGATGATAGTGATGGATTGTAGGCTTTGTGGGTGTGAATAATACGAATACCCAGTAACTCGGATCTTCTACGTTTCCTGAATCTGATCCCACATGCATTGCAAAGTGACTGAAAATCTCACAATAACAAAAAAAAAACAGCTTTAAGAATAGTTATAAATTTTTTTCTTAAGATTACATAAATCTATAGGGATTAAAGGTGTAGAGGAGACCTTGGGACCAGATGGTCCACCTCTCCACATCGGTGTCTTGGTGATATTGCACTCACTGCAAAACCTAACTGTCTCCTTCTCTTCCTCCATCTATTAAAATTTAGAAGAGCAACATTGACATACTAGACGATGGACAAGATCATATATAGCGTTCTTGGATCAAATCAAATCAACAGAACCAACCTTTGTTTTAAGAGCTCCTTTTAGATACAGCAGTAGCCAAGAACAATGGAGATGAGTGATCAAGTTAGGCCTAGGAGCTCCTTAAAACCATTCCAAACAAGGTAACTGTGGTAAGAAGACACAAATGCCATTGGCCGCACTTTTGATTAATAATCATTATGGCCTTTACGGTGGATTGAGAGGACAAAACATTCTGCCAAATCATTGTCGGGGAGATAGCCAAGTGGCAATACGCAGGACTAGAGCTGGGAATCTGAATCTTTACCCGCGGGCCCCGCCTCATTTGACCCGCTGCGGGGCGGGTGCGGGTCAACAAATTTGAAAAATATGCGGGGCGGGTGCGGGTTGAGCATATTTTCTGCGGGGTGGGTGTGGGTCGATCGAATTTAGACTGCGGGTACCCACCAATCCGCAAAATAAAAAAAAAATCTTTTTTTTTTTAATTTTTGTTTATAAAAATATGTTTTTATTAAAAATAATAATATTATTTATATTATTTTTTTACAAAAAAATATTAATAAAATATATAAAATAATTATTTTTTATTTTTTTATTTTACCCGCGGGTCCCGCGGGTCACCCGCTAATTTATGCGGGGCGGGGCGGGTCTTATTTTTTTCAGTTGCGGATCAAGTGGGTCGGATTTTTGAATAAAAAAAATGATTCGACCCGCAGCAGGGCGGAGCGGGTCGACCCGCAAACCCAACACTACGCAGGACCATGAATCTCTGGAATTACTTTTATTAATCACGAGTGTGTGTGTTTGTGTAGTAGAGGAAAGAAAGTAGAAGAAACGAGAGATTCTGGAAACTTGTTCACATGAAGACAGAGAAAAAGGAATGAAGCAAAAGCCACCAATGTTTTCACTTACTCATAGATTTTTTTTTGTGATCACGAAGCCAATACTCTTCTTCCTAGATAGTTCTAGAAAAAGCAAAAAAAGTACACATATTATAAAATACAAGACAATAACTAGTCTTCCAAACCCAACAGATTACTTTAAGCAAGTAAAATCAGACTTTTGATTAAAGATGATAAGAGGAGATTTGATTTGAAATGTAAGGGCATCATTAAAGAAATTAATGAAAGAACCAATTACGGGCTGCCACGTATCAGTAGGACCTGCAAAACAGTGCAAACAACAGTAGACTTGGGTATTTATTTAAGCACCAACTTCCCTGATTTTAGCAATTTAGTGGGACCCATCCCATTATTTTATTATTATTTTAAGCTTTTATTCCTAAATAATTAGGGATAAAGATGCTCTAAAAACACCCGCAATTATGAGTCTCAAAAGAAGTTCTTAGGAATAATATTTTTTGAATTTTTAATTATTATTCTTTTTTTCTTTTTTCAGATTAAAAAAATATATATATCAACCAATCGCGTACCGACACGTGTTAAGGATTTCCTAAAGACTAATCCTTATTTAAGAATTTTAAGAATCGAATCTTTAATTTTGGGTAAGACCTACCAATTATTTAATTATTTTGTCCATAAAAATTTTCCCTTAAAAATCGCCTTTGCGGGTGCTCTAAGTATGTTATAGTGCTGCTTTTAAATTCTTAAGTGAAGCAGAAGAAAGTTACATAACTGTTTTGGCATAGCCAAAAGGATAATGATTCTACATTTTGTTGGATGATACTCCAGAAACATAATTTAGAACATCACATGACATCAAAAGAATTTCTGGTTTTAAATGTTTGACATTGCTTTCATGCCCCGCAAGAATCCTTTGAATATTTTTATATAGCATGTAAATGTTACAGCATACAAGCCCTTGGCAATAAAACTCTCTCTCTATTAGGGCACGACAGATAAAAATTAAAAATGTTAACTGATTTGGTTTATCTACAGCCCTTCCTTTTTCTTAAAATATAACATACATACATGATACACACAAAGACTAATCCCCGTAACTTATTAAACCATTTGAAACAGTCAATGGCCGGGATCCATTTATCTAACCCTATTCTATCGAAAGGAAAACACACAGCACACATACATATACACAGATCTTTCTTGCCCAGCAAGAATCCTCTGAATTCTAATACATCAAGCAAGGCTTCTTGCAAGCCTTCCCTCGTTTTCTAGCACTTGCGTGTCTCCAGACTTGACGGAGCTTAAAAGCTGCTTTAACCTTGCACCACCTGGCTCTCGGAGATCCCCCAATATTTGCAATACGAACATCATACATCCCAGCTTCTTCCGTGCCACTCACGCTAACACACAGATTGTTATACTCTTGTTGCTCCCAAACAGCGGCACCAGGTGACCAGTTGGAAGGCATTTCATGATGGCAATAAGCAAAACCGCTCTCATCCTCGTTATTTTTGTTATAACCTCTTGACACTAGGCTTTGTAATTCGTCATGTATCATATCGTGTTCACTTGCCCTAAAGTTGTTTCTGAAAGTCGGTATGAATGTTGGGTCGATATGAAATGTTTTGGCTGGTGAGTTTTCGAACCTCATCAGCGTTTCGGGTTGGAAAGTGGAACTTGAACCTGTGAAGTAAACAGGCATCGAAGCGTCTGATGGTCCTGAACATCCAAAAAGATCGAGTAAGTTAAAGACAGTGTAAGTCGCACAAGAAAAAAAAAAGTTAAAAGACTGTGCTAAGTTATGTATATATGTTTTGTGTTAACATATAGTATTTTTATATCAAAAGACCTTAGACCGTGACCAAATAAAATTGTATACCTTGAAAGTCCATGTGCTGCAATTCAGGATAGGATACGCCAAATCCTGGATTTTGAGGGCACTGTAAGGACCTTTGTGGATGATCCGCTAAGTTCCTACCGTCTCTGAAGCGGCTAATGTTTTGAAAAGCTTCACGCTTCAACTGGTCCAGCTGATAGCTAGGTAGCTGGTCCACGTTTCTAAGGGCACCGCCGATGAACACTTTGGTCACTTCATAAACAGAGTTGAAGACGAGTGATACGTCATGAGCGATTGCGTCGTAGATGTAACACTCTGTTTCATCCAAAACGCAACACATTGCGTGGGTCACAATTGATTCCCATATTTTCTTCGAGATCCCTCCACCAACAGCAAGTATCTATTATTATTTACAAAACAAGTCAGATCTGTGGATAATTTAGAGATTATTTACATCAAAATTCATAAATCACCAATTACATCTAATTTTATTTGATAGGATGATCAACTACGTTAACATATACGTGAATATTGATGAAACTATTTAAGGTTTTAAATAATCTTACATTATATAACGCATTTGGATCCTTTGCATAGAAACGGCGGAAGTCCTTGACAGTATAAACGTCCCGTTCAGCCAAACGCAACGCTGAAGCGCCATCTTTCGCGATTTTCTCTAGTCTCCAAACCTCGTCACCGGGGTACGGAGGATGATGTTTCTTATAAGCTGCATAACCACAAAATAATAATAATAATTAATATAACGTTTGAAACCGCGTCTGCAAAAACGCAGTATAATCTCTAGCACTTCTTACATTCTCCACGTTGGTCTTTACACTTAAACGCTTCACTTCTAGCCTCCACGGCTCCATCACCGGTTAGTCTAGCACCTAACCGGAACTTCCGACACCTAGACCATATCGAGTTATCCGTGAAAGCGACGGCGACAACTCCAACACCGTTTTTAAGAGTCAGCGTTACATCTCCGGCGAGTAACGGACGTTTCCCTTCGCGTGGTTTTAGAATATACCGTTTGAATAAGTCAACGGTCCAGCTTTCGTCCGTGAAGTCAGCGTTCAGAGGCACTAAGTCAACTCGAGAAGACGAGAGCGGTCCGGAGACCACTCGAGCGTTCGTGGCTGCATCCACGAGCTCGATAGCTAACGGAGAACCGTTCTTGGCTTCGATCTTGGCTCCCGTGAATATCGACTGAGGCGGCGAGTTTATGAATCGCAGCTTGAATTGTGTACGTGACGATGGCGTTTCTGAACGCGGTCGCTCGATTTGGGACCACGACGAAGAGAGGTGGTGTTGTTGAATATGACGTTCAAGCTCCTCCCGAACCTATAAATCATAAAAAAATTAAGATAATTAATCACTGGTTTATATATTTCGTTGAAAATACAAATTAGTTAACGTTTGCAAAAGTTGCAACAACCGCATATCATCACGTTCATGTGCGTACAAACGATTATATGTATTTTAGTTATATGTAGATTAGTAGATATCTCGATCATTATAAGACTATACTTTTTTGTTAGCATATGATTATACTTTGATATATACTATAGTAACTAGACCCAAGGAAACGGGGACCATTCATTGTTGGCATGTACGGAGCCCACAAAATTTTAAACCACAGAAATTAAAAGGTACACGAGAGAGATGAGGACGGTCAAAGTTGGTGGCTATGTATATAGGAACGGGTTCATTTAAATAAACCTGTGATTAATTCACATCTTTAGTTCATTTAGGTGATCTATGCGCGCAGCGTGTATAGTTTAATCGAAGACGATGAGAAAACTCACAATTTTTCTGAACATGTTCTCCATATGAACCATGATTTGGTTATTTGACATATGTCTCATGACTTTCTTCACGGCTCTGTAAAGGGTTTACATGAGAAAACAAATTCAATCAAAACTCATCCAGAGGAAGAAATTAAAAAAAATTAATGTGTCTTGTAAGATAGAAGAAACTCACGTCTTGAATGTTAATTTGTGAGCTTTTAAACCACTGTACCCACTAGCCCCATGAAAAAGGCGGTCTCGCATCTTCATTGATTACTTTTGGTTTTAAATAAATTGGATTTAAGCTCTTCAAATATTTTATAGGTTCTTTTCTAAAGAAGAAAGATCGAGCTAGATCTTTGTGTGTGTGTGTGTGAGAGAGAGAGAGAGAGAGAGAGAGAGAGAGAGAGAGAGAGAGAGAGAGAGAGAGAGAGAGAGAGAGAGAGAGAGAGAGAGAGAGAGAAGAGCAATGAGATGAGTTTGAGAAGAGTAGTTAGGTGTGGTATTATAAAGGGATTTGAGCATTGACGAAGTAGCACTTGAAATTTCGAGGAAGATTCGTCGTTGCTCGCGGAGTTTAGTAGTGCTTATTCATCAACCACGGTATTCATTAACCACGGTAGCGTTAGTTATTTAGTTTTTTTTTTTTGTTGGTTGTACTAAACATAAAGACACTTGTGTAGCGTCATATCTCTATACGTCATTAAATCAGAGTTGGTGGAGTTATTTCGTACAAAAAACAAAGATCAACATGTAATAATTTATATAGAATAGACACTTGATCCGGCCAAACTAGTACATATATATAAATCTGTATATAACGGTTTTTGAAAACGTCCCTGCATATTGGAATAGTCGGATATAAAGTGGAGTAAAGAGATTTAATAATTTCAGTATATTCAATTCTTTTGTCTTCAACTTACATATTTTTGTTAAAAAATACTCCCGACTGTCAAAAACAAGAACGAGTGTTGCAAGTGTATCAGCCAAAGGATATTTATACAAGCGAATGTGTGTTTTACCGGTGCATCAAAATTTAAGTCATTTCAGAATCAACTATCAAGATTGTGTAGAATATGTTTTGGTGCACATCATTATTTAGGATTCGAAAAAACTGGTTTTAGTAGAGAAAAAAATTAAAGCAAAAAAAGGATTTTAAAATTGTATAAATATGGATTAAAAATTTGTAAAATAGCTAATTCACATATTAACGTAAAAACCCTAAATATGTATTTGGTTGTGTTTTCTTTTTAGATGTTTCTGTTCTTTTTCTTTTGTGTTTGATTAATGGTTCGTGGTCAGATAAGAACCTGACATTCTTGTTGTTGTTGTCGTCGTCGTCACTTTTTAGATTTGATCATGCATTTATGTTTACAATTGCATCTAATTAGAATTTGGTAACAAATTTTTGTTTAGACATCTCAAACAAACCTAGGGTCGTCAAAAGAAAACATATATAATAGAAAAAAATGTAAAGATAATATTTTCCTAATCTATCAAAGTAAAATTACAAGTGTATTTTTACCTGAATAGCCTTTGATCAAATAAGAAATTGAAATAATTCAATTTAGAGCATTTGAAAATCTATTTACCAGCCAAATAGCCGTACGTTGACATAGGCGTTGACAAACCTCGATCTTCAACTAAAAGCACATCGACCATAAAAAGACCACGCTTGTTAGGTGATGCCATAGCGCGTTTTTAGTAATCTACTATGATCATAAAATATATGTAAAAAAAATAATGGCATATTTTTTTGAGAAAATTGGAAAATAAAGACACTTTTTTTGGAGATTTGTCGCAATAGGATTTGTTGAAGATTGTTTAGGTAAGTAGGATTTATTTTTCATTTAATACCAAATTGCCCTTAGATTTATATAATTAACATATAATTTCTGATTTTCTACTTTTTTACTGAGGTAAAAAATAAAAATAAATCAAAGCAGTTAAAACAGAAAGTTAAAAAAAAGGGAAAACAATTAAAAAAAAGAAAACTCGATTTAACAGAAAAAAGGGAAAACAATAAAAAAAGAAAAGAGAAGTCGATTAGGGTAAATCGACTTTTAATATCCTCATCTTCTCCGTCGAAAGTCTCAAGCTTCTCCCATGGAGATTCCATGGAGAATATACTTAGAGATATTTATGATAGATTTAGGAAACGTATGACCACGAAATTTGGAAGTTTCCATTTTTACTATATTTGGCTAGAATAGACATCCTACCTAAAGCATAAAGGTGTAGAGAGAGTGGAAACTACATTATGCCGTAGACTATTATCAAGTAAAAAGCATAACAAGGTATGACATGAAAAAAAATAAAAGGTATTTCACTGAGTCTTGGGTAGAACTTGTAAAAAAGCCGTATGTAGATTGAAGATATCTAGCTAGAATAATACGACACAAAATCTATCTTGGGTAGATTATTAAAGAAACTGTAGTTTATATTTTCTATCCGAGGTAAACATATGTATAATACTTTGTATTCGATTTGTACACTACGTAGATGGCTAGAATAAGTATTCTATCTTAGCTTTGACATTAAATAAAACATAGTTCCATATTTTTTTAAAAAAATATTTAAACAGAAAAATATGTATATTTTGGTTTCTAATGATTTCTATATTTTTTTATATTTTTTAACTTTAGTTTACTATTTTTTTCACAATACAAAGGCAAAAACTGTCCAAAATAACCAAAAGTTTCAAAAATCTTATTTGGACAAACAAACAAGAAAAGTGTCTTATTTTTCCAATTCTCCCTATTTTTTTAGCTTCATCAACGCGTTATACCGATGGACAATCACCTTCTTTCATGAAAACCAAACAAAAATGACTAATTTGTCCAAATCTCATTCCTAGTTCTGTGATACAAACAAACATCTCCATCGAATACAAGATAAGTAAATATGCTTATCTCTTTGTCTTTTCGATTGATTATAAAATATGATACAATTCAAGTTGTAGACATTTACACTGGAAAAGTGATTTATTTAAGAGATACATTTAGTTTAATATAATAGTTCAAGGTAAACCTTGAACAACCATCTCTTGTTAATGTATCGAACCATGTCTTTTTTGGTAAAATGTTAAACTAACCATGTTCTTTTTAGGACAAGTTCGGTTACAAATTTGCGTTTATCATATAGTTTCATGTTTATACTCCGAAAATTAATACTGGTCTGGGATCAAGCCTCAGTTCCATATATATTAGATTGGATTCAGAATAATCATTAGTTACGTTAAACCTAATAAAGTTAATCACATAGAAGAACAATAGTTACGGACATGATCAGTCACGGACTCTTAGTTGCCCAGTTGACATATATCGGCTGCAAAGCTGAAAATCTGTGGATGGCTTTTTAAAAGATTGGCAAGTATACATATATATATATATTATATATATATATGTAAACAATTTTGTTGGAAAATATGAACCCTTTCTTCTGGGGTCAAAAAATATCACGAGAAACTTTCTTCTTTTTTTTTGGTAAAAATCATGAGAAACTTTCCTGCCAAGTTCCAGGAAAACCGAAGGGAAACTAAGAGAGGCCCGAATAGTCAAACTAAACTATGTTGATTGATGTATCTAAGTTCGATCGAGCCATTTCATTACCCAATCACTTTTGACGTGTCTTTCATATATACTTTTATTATAACCTTCACTTGCTATTGTTTAATGTGCTATTGTATCTTTGTAATTGTTATATCATAAATCGAGTCTCAAACTACTTTTACACCTTGTTCAAACTTCTTTTTTAATGGAAATTATATTTAATATGGTAAATCAGTTTTTCGAAAATAAGAAAATTTATAGAAAATGTTTTGTTCTTCAGGTATATCCCTCATGAATGAGTCAGAGTACATGTAGACAGATGTAAGATTTCTTGAATTATCTTGAATTAAATATTACCAAACCAAGCATCCAGGAAGTTTCTTAACTATATCTACGTATATCAGACGATAGATTGTCTTCTAGATACTAACTTTGGAACTTGTTTCACAAGTAACTTGCATGGTAGCACGTGACCGCGAATTGAACCCGAGGAACGGTAGTTACAACCGCAGCCTCTTTTATCACTAGGCGAACACTCGACGTTGGTCATTGTATAGTTAAGTATAATGATGCATCAAAACTTTACAAGCAAAGCTAAGTAACCCTGAGCCCTCTTTGATGAAATTGAAGGCCGTGGAAAGGCAACAACAGCCAAGCTCAACAGAAAGTTACTGTTTGATATTGTAAAAGTGCTTAACCCTCAAATGTGAGCAGGTGTTTTAGGTGCATGGGCTAGCTATTGTTTGAACATAGAGATCGGTTAGGGGAAGAACTGAACAAAGAGTCAGAGAGATTCAGGAGTTTAAGATGAGGGAGATGATGATTGATGAGCTTGTTGACACAAAGAGATGAGCAGTGTTGAAGGGAGTTGGCTTTATTTTGAGAAAGAGACTTTCTGAAGAAGGCATTGTTGACACTGAGTGAGAGTTGATTGATGAGTTAGTTAATGTTCTTGTCTCGGTGTTCAAAGAAAAACGTCGAAGCCAAGGAAATGGGTTAGTTTCTGGTTTAGTTGTGTCTCATCTTCTCTTGGCATTCTAGAAGAAGCCTCTGGAGCATTCTTTTTCATTAGTTCTGTATTTGTCTGCATGGATAAATCTTTCTAAAGATGGAATGAAATATGCAAATAAAATGTTAACGTGAGTTCCGAGTTCAACGTGACAGCTCGAGTTATATCAGTCTTGTTGTTTGTCATAGCCAAAGGCAAGCTCGAAGATCTTTCCATAGTCATCCACAAAGTGAACATCAAGCCCTTCTTTCACATTCTCCGCCAGCTCTTCAAAGTCTCTCCTGTTTGCCTCTGGAAATATGATAGTCTTCACCTGACTCCGCCTCGCCGCTATGGTTTTCTCCTTCACCTGAAAATATTGTGTAAGAAACTTGCAGCAACCCAAAAAAAGCTTTAATAGTGTGCGAGGAGAAGTCCAGAGTAACTAACTTACCCCACCAATAGGAAGGATTCTACCGGTTAAAGTGACTTCTCCGGTCATTGCAAGATCTTCTCTAACTGGTTTATTCATGGCAAGTGATAGCAATGATGTAATCATGGTGCAGCCTGCACTCGGACCGTCTTTGGGTGTGGCTCCTGCAGGAACATGGAGATGGAGCTTGGAGTTTGCAAAGAAGAGATTCTCTGGCTCTTTCTCTAGCAAGATCTTTCTGGCGACAGTGTGAGCAATTTGTGTGCTTTCTTTCATCACATCACCGAGCTGACCCGTTATATTCAGTCCACCTTTACCTTCCCCTTCCTCCACAACAGGTCGTCTCTATGTATAAATGTTGAACCACCCATGGATGTCCAGGCTAGACCCATCACAACTCCTACCGGTGTGGGCTCGTAGATCTTTTCTGCATGGAAAACAGGTTTGCCAACATAGTCTGCAAGGTTTGATTCATCAATCATAACCTTTTCAACTGCTATCTGTTTGGTTTGAGCCTCTTCCTTGATTCTTTAGCAGCAGGACACATGGTTCTCCTTCTCTGGTGATTCCACGTCGAGCTTGGCCACAATTTCAGCTTCTTCCACATCAGTTGCAACTGCAGGCTCTTCTGGGACTGCTCCTTCTCGCACTAGTTTAAGTGCAATCTACAAAACAAAAGTAAATAATGTTTTAAAAAAGACTTTTGAGGGATTGAGTTAAAAACAATCAATCCATGGTCTTGCAGCAAAATTTACCTTACGGTAAATCTTTTCAATCTGTTTCTGGAGGTTCCTAACACCTGCTTCTCTGCAGTAATTTTCTATCAAGGAAAGAAGAGCTGCATCACTCACATCAACCTGCAAAAGAAAGCAATCATGTGATTCCTTGACAATAATTACTCAAAAACTCTCTTTGTTCTATCCAAAAGATAAAAAAAAACTGGAGAATAGGATATGAGAGTGAGAGACCTGTTCTGGCTTGATGCCACAGTCTGCACGTGCGTTTTTTTCCAAATAATCTCTTGCGATATGAACTTTCTCATCAGTGATATAACCAGCAATACTAATCACCTCCATCCTGTCGAGCAGAGGATTGGGAATCGTATCTATCACATTTGCTGTGCACACAAATAAAACCTGCAGGGAAATGAATCAGCAAATTAAAATTCAAACAGCCTAGAATCAATCACATATTACAAACCAAAATGGTAATATCCATATTTAATAAATAACCTTTGATAGGTCAATAGTAACGTCGAGATAGTGATCCAGAAAATTTGCATTTTGCTCTGGATCCAGAAGCTCCAACAAAGCACTGGCTGGGTCACCAGCATGTCCTTTCCCAAGCTGCCCAGGAAAAAAAATAAAAAACAATATCAATGCAGAGATATCTGACTTATCCTATAATATGAATCTGATGATCACGAACTTCGAGAAGCTAATCCCAAGTAATAGCAAGATATATTTACCTTATCAATCTCATCGATTAGAACAAGAGGATTTGCTGTCCCCACGCTCTTAAGACACTGCACCATCTTTCCTGGCATGGCGCCAACATATGTTCGACGATGCCCCTAAAACATGTTGTTTTTACATGAATGAGTTTATTGTTTCTCAGGACAGAGTTCAGTAATAAATGTTTAAGATTTGCGAGTGAAGAGAAAAGTGTGTTGTACCTTAATCTCAGCGACATCTCCTAACCCTCCAACAGAGAACCGGAAAAACTTGCGATTGAGAGCACGTGCAATGGAACGACCAATACTAGTTTTACCAACTCCAGGAGGGCCAGAGAGGCAGATGATTTTCCCTGGTGACACGTTTACTCAAAAATTTCAGAAGCAGGGCTTATAAACCAGGACAGGTTCTCTCCCCATTCAAGATCAAATCAGAAAGGGGTCAGAACTACTGTGTAAGTAATCAAACCTTGTGAAGTGCCTCTCAGCCTTCCAACTGCAATAAACTCTAGTATTCTTTCTTTAACGTCAGATAAGCCATAGTGATCCTCGTCAAGAATTTGCTGTGCCCTCACAACATCGAAATTTTCATCACTGCAGATTTAATAAACCAATTCCTCAACCATGTTAACACAAAGCAAATACAAATGGCGTCATAACATGAGCAAGGATGCTGATTCATGCTCTTTATCAGTCTCTCTCATACGATAAGACCTACTGCTGTACTTAAGCAAATACAAATATAAGATAAAGAAAGAGTAGTGAACCTGTAATTTCCCCAAGGCAATATGGTCAACCAATCAAGGTAGTTACGGGTCACGTTAAACTCGCTTGAACTCGCCTCTAACAGCTGCAGTTTTGTAAGCTCTTCCTCTATGACTTGTAATATATGCGCTGGAATCTTTTCCTTGTTAGGCTCTATCCTTTCTTTAAACTTTCCTGCAGTAAAGAACAGACGATAAGTTGCACTTGTCTTACAATTAACAGTGCACTCAGAATCATATCAAAGAGGCATGGTGATCCATGAGGCACTAAGATTATATGTCTGTTATGAGGATATAAAATGACTACATGGAACATAAAGTACTTCTAATTTAGTACTGACCAGAAAGTGCAGATTTGTCATCTGTTTCCACACCGAGCTCCTGGATTGGTTGACTTAAGAATTAAAAAGAAACTACCAAATACGCTATGTGGAGGAAAATAGCGAAAAACAATAGACCAGGTATGGGGAGGAAAATAGCGAAAAACAATTTGTGAAGCGGGATGAAGAAGAATACCTTCTTTATAGCCTTGAGCTGCTCATTTAGCAAGTAACGGCGTTGCTCACCGCTAATTTTCTCTTCAATTGCTTTTGCTATGGTTTCCTGTAAAAAGGCTCAAAACATAAGCATCTATTCTCATCAAACACTTATCGGATAAGTAGCTCCTTAGTTGGAAACACAAGAAAGTAAGAAAACGAAATACTTGAATCTTGCTAATTTCCATTTCTTTTTTCATTAATTCCAGCGTCAGCCGCAGACGTTTATGAACCTGGATCGAAAATTAAAATGAGATGTGAGAGATTGACCAAGCATGTAATAAATACCATACAATTGCAGTAATAGTGAAACTACTTACATCCAGCTTCTTCTAAGAACTTCTTGAGCCTGATGCCTATTTGCACCACATATTGCCGCTCCAAAATCAGCTAACCGTGGATAAGTGAAATCACCTATATGCTACACAAGTTTGAAAGAGACATCTACTAAGATACTTGTATCCTAAAACTTTTTTTACCTGCGCAAGTGAAAAAAAAATCAAGAAGAGTATATACCTGGGTATATGTCTGGACGTGATCTCTCCAGAGTGAGCTTGTCTTTAAGCACATCCCGAAGCGTTGAAATAACTTCAAAGGATGTTGCCTTGATGACATCATCGTCCATGTCAAACGGCTTATCCTGCACGGAGAGAAAGAAACAAAAAGGTTCATGCCTTGCAGAAATTTGAAAGGGAAAAACCAAACAAAAGTCTTTACATCATTACGAGGAAAAGCATAGAAGTTACCTTAAGATGATCGACTTTGACGGTAAGTGGTTCTTCACTCACCTGATTATATGACATAAATGTCTCACTTAAAGAAGTGGACTTGATAAACCAAAGAACACATGTGAAAACCTGATACTCTACCGACGTACCATCTCTGTTATGCGAAGCCGTCTGTGACCAACGAGGATAACTTGGTCCCCTTGGATACTTGAAATCTGTAAAATCAACAGGGAAAATGTACTATTGATTTTATCACAAGGACACCAAACAGACGGCTACAGAGAGCAGTTCGCAGGTGCAACACGATACCTGAGCAAGTGTGCCAACTTCGTGAAGCCGTTCAAGCAAATCTTTGCCTTTCAGCTCATTTATGTTTTTCTCTGTGTCGGCGGTGGTTGAAGATGAATCAGTTGATGGGGCATCCTTCAGAAGGAAAGCTCCAGCATATGGAGCTTGTCGTCTTCTGCTCTCTTGCAAGGCTGCGAGTACTTTAGGATCCTGAATACAGCAAAAAAAAAAGCACATTCTGGTCAGAGACCAGCAAAATCTAGCATCTCCCAAACCAAAGATAATGTTATCACTATGGTTGGAGATAAAGTAGTTTTAGCTCATTGTCCAAACTCATAAAATGACCCATTCAGAAGAGATTACAATATAATAAACCACAAGGTTGCAAATAAACGTTTGTGCGTCAAATCCAGTTTTTTCGTGTAAATAGGGTAATCAATGATCCTGGCTCTACTAAACATATTTTATATCGAATCTAGTTCTAAAGATACATAGAGTTCAGTTCAGAGAGACATCTTGAGGTATAGACAAGACGCATGTTTTGTATAATAATAATGCAATAAGGGCATAACAAGGACGAATAGACAAACCTTGACATAGATTGGCATGTAAAACCCAGGAAACAGGGGCCTATGTGGCACCGGCAATGCTAGAACCTGCAATTAAAACAACCAGAAACATAAAAGCCTGATTCCAATGTATGCTCACTCACTAGTTTTGCTTGAATCCAAATAACCTCCATCAAATAGAACAAAGCATCTCATTACAATTACAAACACACAATCTAAGACCACTTGTAAATAACTGAAGTTTACAGCTTCAAAATCATTTAAAGAGATATGCCTTATACAGTTGAATTATTACCTACGATCCAATAAAGTCACAACCTTTATGCATTTCCCAGGGAACAACAAGACCCAAAAAAAAAAAACTAAAGCTTTGAGTAGAAATTGAGCTAACCGTTAAACAATCCTCCGGTCTAGGGTTAGTAGACACAATCGCCGACGAATCAGCTCCTTCCGCATCGGACTCGGCTACCTTAGCCTCGGCGGCCTCAGCCGCGGCCGCCTCTGCGTCAGAAACGCTATCGGAGCAGAAGAAAACACGATGACCCAGGGAACTCGATCTCCGATTCAGCCCAGTGAGCTGACTCAGCGCTTTGAACAGCGGAGAGTCCACCGAGCGAGGAGGCCCAGCGGCGGCACGAATCGACGGAGTCAGATGGTGGAGTCGGGAAGCAGAGGAGGAAGAGAAAAGCTTCAACATCGCTGGAGAGGAAGAATAAGATCTGAAGTTTAAGTTGTTGCTTAGCCTGTTGGGCAAGAAACCATTGGAGAGTTGTGGTTGGAGACGGAGATTAGTATCAAACCCCTTCATAAACCCCCACGACGAAGCAAAAAACCTCCAGCTTTAAAGGAGGAACAGAGAGGACGAAAACGGCGTCGTTTTAGCTCGGTCTCGCTCACCAGTCTTCTTTGTTAATAAAGATACGGTCTTTAAAGTGGTTATCACGTTTGATTGGTTAATTAAACTTCCTTTTCACGTTGAAAGCTAAAAAAAGGTTTCTACTCGGTGATTTCTATATCATTACAAGCTGTGTCTGTCTTTAAAACAGACAAGAGAAACATTGTGCTTAGCCTAGATAATTACACTTGCATATGCTATTTCTTCTACACTGAGACTTTTGGTAATCATCTAAGTTTAATTGAATCATCTTCTGCTCCTGCTGCTGCTTTGAGGAAATTTTCAAAGGGACTAGTTGGAGGCAGACTCATCATGGACCACGAATCTCTCCTATTATCTTCTATTACCTGTATAACATTAAGAATCGACGTGTAGGATAGAAACTTTTTTTGGGAAGATGGAAAAGAACCAGGTTGTAGTACCACCGCTGAAAGGCATTGCAGTCCAGAAGCTCTCAGACATGAGACACCGCTTTTGATGTTCATCCCCTTCTTCACGAGCTAATGAGTAAACTTTATGCGCAAATTTTTCAATGCTGTGCGTGTAAGTTCCATCAACCTTATTTATACCAGATGAAGAGTGAGTGAGATACTTCACATTTTCAACCTTAGCCATTATTAACTTTATCAATTATTAAATATTTTTTACCTGACTGTGAATGGACCTTGTCATTGTTTGGCATCCAAGAATGGTAGGTGTGTCCTGCTTTGAATTGACAAGTAGTTCTGCAACCACATTCAGCAAAACTTATTGCAAAATAAGCCCTTTAATAAGAGGAAACACATACACACACACACACGTGTTAGTGAAAAGTTAAGAATGATCAAAATTTATGTTTCTTATGATTAGTGCATTGATAGATAATAGAAAGCTTTTTACATCTGATGCTTGCAATGGAAAAGCATGTTGTTGTAAGCCTCAGTGACAATATTGATGAACTTCATCTGGTGGGATCGGAGGTCCTTGTAACACCTCTCTTCAAGACACTTAGCAATCTGTGACAGCCACAAAACACCAAGCTGGACTTAAGCACAAGAATCCTCCTTACCAACTAAGAAGGCAAATTCATAAAGAGGAATAATAACTATACCTTGGGTATACTGACTGGGTTTTTGGCAGCATACTCGCACAATTTGATTATCTTTCTCTCATTTGGTGCACCATCCTACAGAGAGGCCATTAAGAGTACCCAAGAACGTTTTCAAAATCCACAGATCAAAACTTATATACCGAATGAAAAACTATCGGATTGTTACAATGGAACACATATGTATCTATATACTAGGGTCCACCCGTCCTACGGGTGGAATCTACTTTTGTATGATTTTGTGGTTTGTTCATAAGTTTACATTTGCAAGATATGTATACGATAATGATCTTTATGTTTCTTCTTTTCCGCATTAACACATCCATCATCCATGTTACATGTCTCTGGCGGCATACAACATCCACTCTCAGTTTATATAACAAAATTCAGAACCAGCTAGTATCTCAAATAATTATGTATCCTACTAACTTCCGACTTAGCTCCTGTTTTTAACGATAATTCGGATTAAATATCAAATTTTCAGATTTACATAGACTGAGCCCGCCTCAGATTATGTAATAACTTAAGCATACAATTTGCTACAAGTTTTTCACAAACAACCCCAGGGTGAAAGATAGGAAGCAAAATCGCTAGAGAAGAAATGAAACTTTAGAATCTGGTTTAATGATGAAGAAAAAGTAAACATTTCAATCTGGTCTTTACTCTATTTTTTGCATAATTAAATTAAAAAACAAAACAGTATTCATCAAAATAAAATCAAACTTGAACTTTCAAGAGTCTGATCTCTCATTGATACTCGGCAGTCTTGGTCTTGAATTCTTCCAGTAAATCTTCGATGCTCTTCACCGAGTGGGCTGCACTGTCTCTTATCCGTACACTCACCTGCAAATTTTCCGACAACAACAAAACAACGGTCTTCAAATGTTCAGACGAAACAAAAATTAGCTAAGCTCCAGAGGACCCCTGAATAACCCAATCACTAACCTGTCCTGTAGCAGCTTCGGTTTCACCAACCACAAGTATGTAGTTGTACTGCGCAAGCTGAGCTTCTCGCACCTACAGTCATCACTCGAGAATGTTAGGGAAACCCAGCCAACCACAAAACAACACTGGAACATGAACGTGAGAACTCTCACCTTTTTATCAATCTTTCTGTCAGTTATGTCAGCATCCACGTAGTACCCAGCGTCATGAATTTGGGCTTTCACCTGTTAGTTAGATGCATGAAAGACAAGAGAAAAGTCAGAGATTATAAGCTGCAGATAAGCCGACAAGAACCACAGGTGATCATAAGGAGTGTAGCCACGAATGCAAACCTTCAAAGCATACTCCTCAGACTTCTTCGATATAGGGCACACTATGGCCTGTCGCGGACTTAACCAGAACGGCCATTTCCCTTTGTAATGCTCCAGTAAGATGGCGAACATGCGTTCCACAGATCCCAGCACAGGCCCTGTGTATCATCACAGGCCTGTTCCTCTTCGCTTCGTCGTCACCTGAGTACTCCAGTTTGAAGCGGATCAGGAAGTTGAAAAGTCAAGCTGTATGAGACAACCAAGAAACATACAATCAACTCCTGCATGGACTATAGTAAGAAAAGAAGAAAACTAAAAAACGAGTTTGGGACAATAACCTGTAAAGTTGCGCACTGAAACTTCCTGTTCAGCGCATCAGAGACAGTTATATCTATCTTAGGGCCATAAAAGGCACCATCTCCTTCGTTCAACTGCCAAAACAACACACTTTAGAATAAATACAGACGAGTGAAAAAACTTCGAGTATTCATTCATCAATACGTGCACATACCTGCCATGTCTTTCCAAAGGCATCTAGGGCAACTTTGAGATCGTTTTCAGCTTTATCCCATGTCGCCAAATCTCCAAGGTACTTCTCTGGCCTCTGAAATTTGAAAATTACATGAAAATAATGAGCCATAGGAACATATCACGCAATTATATAAAATCTGAAGAATATTCCGATATGGTACCGTTGAAAGCTTCAGCTCATAGGTGAACCCGAAGATTTTGTACGCATAGTCAATGAACTCCAACACACCCTTCACTTCTTCCGTAATCTGCAAACAGATAACATTAATCTAATCAGAATGGGAGGAAAAGGAGCTCCAACATAGCTAGACGCAAGTATATCACAAACCTGATCCTCTGTACAGAATATGTGTGCATCATCCTGAAATAAGTTCGCGATTCTCGTATTAAGCAACAAAAATGTAACATGGAACTGAAAAAAATAATAAGTAAGCAAAGTTAAACGATGATATAAAAAGATACCTGCTGGAACCGTCGGACGCGAGTCAACCCACTAAGGGCTCCACTTGCCTCATTGCGGTGTAACACTCCAAAGTCAGCCATTCTGATCGGTAACTCTGTAGACCATATAAGCCGGAAACAGATGTCAGCAAATACAAATGATAGACTTGGCAATAGGGTCCTACTTAACTTGACAACTTCTTTAGTAAGATATATAAAAGGGAGACGTTATCAAGTATCTCCGAAACATAGCAAAAATTATACTTTGGAGCAGTGTTTCTTATTCTAGTAAACTTAGCACCGAGTAAACCATTAGAGTTCGCTACCTCTGTATGAGCGAACCCTGTGTTGGAACATCAAGCAGTGACCAGGGCAATTCATAGGTTTGAGCCCGAACTCCTGCTTCTCAATCTGCATAAGGAACATTCGCAAAAGTCACTGACGTGTAGAATATAACCTAGGCCAAACATTGGCTTCAAAGGGAGAAAGCATGCTGAAGTGTCAGAGTCAAGAGGACTCTTAAGCTTTCTATGTACTTACATCAAAAGTAAACATATTATCCTTGTAATTTGCAGCATGTCCAGAAGTTTCCCACAGATTCATGTTGTACATATTTGGCGTTATGACCTGCAAGTGCAAGGTTAATTTAGCGATCCTAACTCATCAAGAATGTCATATATGAGATGAGAGCTTAGAAAAAAACCTCAGTGTAACCCCTTTTCCAGTATTGCTCCTTGATGAATTCCATCAACTTGTTATATACACGGGTGCCGAGTGGAAGAAAGAACCAACTCCCAGGGCTGAAGCTCAAAATGAGTATTTAAATATATATATATGAGTACAGTGAAAGATAAAGAGTAAAACACTGTTGGGTAACACTGAAAGAACCTGAGGTGATGACAAAAGAAAAGTTCCTGCTTTACACCCAATAGTCTGTGGTCATACTTTTTAGCTTCTTCCAGGAATTGAAGATATTTCTGCAACAACCAAGACAAACA
This sequence comes from Raphanus raphanistrum subsp. raphanistrum, assembly GCA_019706035.1. NCBI lineage: Eukaryota > Viridiplantae > Streptophyta > Magnoliopsida > Brassicales > Brassicaceae > Raphanus > Raphanus raphanistrum. Next base: position 21,526,094 of record CM033983.1, read on the forward strand.
CAATCTATATTATAGAACCCCCTGCGCAGCAGTCAGAATATTATAAGAAAATTGGGTACCTTCAGCTGTTTCTGATCTGGATAAGATATCCCATAAACTCTCTGCAAACTCTCACGGTCTTTGTCACCCCTCCAGTAAGCTGATGAGGCCTGAAAAAGAAAATATTTTGCTCAACGCAAGAACCAAAACTAGAATCCGCACTAGATGTAATTCCTAGAGATGTAAATAAAGTAACTCACCCTCAAACACTTGAAAGCTTTCACAAAAGAAGTGTTTGGTATGTGCGGTCCACGACACAAATCAACAAGAGGCCCACATCTATAGACAGTAATGGTCTTTTCCGCAGGTAAATCCTTGATGATTTCAACCTAGATGATTAACAGCACAAGTATATGAATGTGGGTGTAGAGAAACATAACAAATTTAATGAATAAATAATATGCAGATATTAACACACCTTAAACTTGTTCTCAGAAAACATCTCCATTGCCTGATCTTTTGTCACTTCAATCCTCTCAAATGGTTGCGCTTCCTGAGAAATAAATAAAAGAGAATGCGACTTACAAACTTGGGTGACTTATTCATTCGATTCTTACTTAAAAAGGTTTGAAAAAGAAATAAGCAAAATTGTTTACAACATATATTAAAACTTAGGAGACTAACGAAGAAACAAATACCTTAGCAGCTTTCACAGCACCTGCTTCGATGTTAGGGAAGTGATTGTCATTCAGCCCCAAGTCTTTTTCATAACACGCATCATAGTAGAACCCCTGCAAATAACAACAATCCACAGTAAACAACATTACAAAGAGCAAGAACCACACAATCCGCTCTTACCTCCCCTCTCGTTGTACATGGTCCAATGCAATAGCTGACACCCATACTCCTGCTCAAGAGCCTGCACCACCACCAACAACAACATCCACAGTAAAACAAATCATTCACCAAGATCAAACAAGATTAAAACTAAAAAAACACACTCTATTCTTTTTATACCTGACCAAGAATGTGAGCACTAGAGTGCCAGAGAGTGTCCCTCCCTTTATCACTATCAAACTTAAACAGCTCAAGCTTACAATCACCTTCCAACGGCCTACTCATGTCCCATAGCTCATCGTTGACCGCCGAAATCAACGCAGAGTTAGCCAAACCCTTGGAAATCCCAGCAGCGATGTCCATCGGAGTCGTCTCCCACTTCTTCCCTTCTTTCACTGTCCCATCTGGCAACGTAATCCTACACACACACAAACACCATCGGATCTTTTAATTAACTTTTAAGATAAGCAATATATATATACATTATAAGCACTCGCGTCGTGATTTTTTTTTTTACTTGATTGGATCGTGGGGGAGAGACTTGAGCTTCTCGAGCTGGTTGGCTTGGATCTGCTCGAAGAGGGTGATACGCTTGGGGATGACGGCGGAGAGGTACGCCTCGTCTTTGTGGTGGCTAGCTGCCATTGATGATGGAACGGTGCAGAACGAGGAGATGGAGGGTGAGCGAGAAGGTAGAGGCGGCGAGGGGGAATGAGAAGAGTAAGGAGCTGATGTGAAACGACGGATAGAGCGAAGAGCCGAGAAACGGAGGAGCATCAAATAAGGTTTTTGTTATCTGAGTGAGGCAGGGCCCTTAGGGCTTTTCATTAGGTGAGAGGAAAAAAGTTAAACCGAGAAAATCCAAACGAACCTAGTTGAAATTGAGTGGTTCGGTTCGGTTCGGTTCGGTTTGGTACGGTTAATGGTCTTTTGGCTTCGGAAAGTAATAATTTCTAGCGGTGTCAATCCTTGGTTTAGAAATTTAATTTCAGGATTAGCCGGTTACAATCAGAAGTCAACTTCACCGGTCAGGTACATAGCTAAATGGAAAATTCGCTTTTTTATTATAAGAAAATGGCATGTTACCTCTAAATTTTTTGTTAAGTTTCTTATTAAATTGTCTTCGATCCTAAAAACTTTCAAGATGGTCACTGTTCACGAGACATTTTCTGAGATTTAAGTTAGAGTTTATATACCAGTGAGATTTAACTCATTCACCGGTGAGATTATATAGAACTCATGATTTCTTTTTTTTTTTTTTTTGACAAAGGGCTTAGAACTCATGATTTCTTTATGTTTTAAATAAATAAAACGAAAGTGAAACTAACTATTCAAGTCATTTCAATGTTATACTTCAAATCAGTTCGAAGGAGAAGATCCATCATTATTAATCAGTGGGATTTCTCAGCAACCTGCATAATATCAAAGAGGCAGCAAGAACTGATAAATAAAAGTTAAGAATACAAATACAAACCATAAGAACGTTTTAGTAAGCAACATAGTAAACCCGTAAGAGATAAATGGTAAGTCCACAGAAAAATGACGGTGTTGACATTGAGTCGATCGTGCAAGTATTCAAGTATCTTTTTTTTATAAAGAAAGTATTCAAGTATCTTGCGTAAAACGTTCTGCCAAAAAGTTCAATCATATAATATATAGAACATTTTGCCACCCACTATCTTCCAGAAATTCATACACTTGGAAAATCAAGAAAAAATATATTAACCAAATCGAATCTGATCCTATGCACATTCAAATAAACAAAAATATTAATAATTAGTGTAACAAAAATAAAACTATCTCCTCCCACGATTTAGTCCGCACAATTTGATCATTAAGGTTCTGACTGTTAACCATCGCGTCGTGGAATAGTAGAAAAAGTACTAAACTACGGAAAAAATTAATTAAGTTGCGAAAAAATTTAAAATTTACCGAATGATAAAATACATGTTAAATTAATCAAAATAATTTATATGGTATTCACTTTTTTATAAGAAAAAAACAAATGTGAAAATAACTAAAATTTATTAAAAAAATACTTTAGTTCTTGTTATAAATATTTAGCTTATTTTTCAATACGTTTTAATAATAGACTAATATTTTATAATATTATAAAAAGTTGTAGTATAACTTTATTTAAAACATAACTATTTATCACTACAAAAATTATTACTATTTATTAAAATTTAAAAGTTTATACATATAATTTAATAATATGAAAATGTTAATTTTGTAAAAAAAATCAAGATAATCTACTAAAACTCACTTTCCATTTAATGAAAATTTTCGTTATATTTTTGTCAGCAAAAATGCGAATCTATGTTTTTGCATTTTTTTTCATTACACAAATTTTGTTGATTGGTAAAATATTTGAGTAATCGCGTTTCGAATGCGATTTTGTCATTCCGCAAGGTTACCGATCAAAATCTACATACCTTATGAAAATATTCAGCTAAAATCCTGAGATCCTTTATCTTAATGATTTCTTCATTTCTCAACCTGTCACCGCAACAAAAAAAATTAAAGAAACTCATCCCTTGTGTAAAGCTTCATCAATTTTGTATAATATATTCCAACTTTCAACCAAAACAACAACGAAAGAAAACGTGCAGACATATTTTTCCACGATCACTTTTATCTTAGTAACTAACTCAATCGGTATCATGGTGCATCTGTCTATATAAATGTATCGATATAGCAAAGCAAATAACCATCAAAATATGGATAGTCAAAAAAAGAGTTTGGGTTTCATATCTCTTGCTTTTCTCTTCATTACTTGCTCTTCTGCTGAGTTCCTCATTCACCAGGTTTACATTTTGTCTTTACTTTTTTTTTTCTTTTGTCTGTTTGTTTTAAAGTATTTTCTCATAGATTACCATAAGTAGGTCTTAACAATAAAAAAACATATCCAGGTCACAGAAGGCAGAGGAACAGAGAGCAACAGTTCTTACGGTTTAGAGGCAAATCTTGGTAATCTTGTTGTCTGCACTGCAGAGCCGGAGTCGAGGACATGCATATGAAACTTTTGCATGGAGCCCCCCAAGTGGGGGCCCCCAATTTTTTTTAAAATCATTTTCTTACATACATATGTATATTCATATAATTATATAAAAAAATTAAAATTTAAAATAAAAATAAAAATATTTAAAAATATTATATAAATCTAATAGATTTATGTTATTATGACGAATAAAAGTAATAATAAAATCAAAATAAATAAAACTATTTTCTTATAATGCCACTGGAATTAATAATTTATTTTTTTCTTGAAAATAACAAATAATTTCAAGATATATTTCTGTTAAAAATAGTATTACTTTTAAAATAAAAAGTTCATTAAAAATTGTTATGAATAGGGTCCCCGGTTTTTTTACGATCGCTCTGATTGTATCAATCCATTAATTGGCAAATGTTTTTGAGTTGCAAGTTCAAGAAATTAACATATATATATATATATATATATATATATATATATATATATATATATATATATATATATCTTTTCTTTACAGGAGTAACAAGAGTCTTGAGAGATGAACGACCATCAAGTAAGATAGTGACAATAGCAGGCTACTCCGTGATTAAGGGGAGAGGCGAACCCTACGAATCCTCTGTTTTTGAAGCTGCTGGTTACAAATGGTAAAATGATCTTAACATTTTTCTTTCCATTTATTCAACTTATTTATTAATTAGGATTATTTTTATGACAAAAAATAACCAGGAGGTTGGTTTTGTACGTGACTGGTAATAAAAATGACGGTGGAAATGGCTATATATCACTATACGTGAGGATGGAAGAGACAGACTCGCTTCCGTATGGTTGGGAAGTCAACGTTGATCTCAAATTATTTGTTCACAATCCAAAGCAACACAAGTACTTGGCTGTTACAGGTATATTTTACTAGCTACGCCTCTGTTTAATTTGGCGGTTGTAGGTTATAAAGATCAGTCTATAAACCGAGTTTGATTGTAAACTGTTGATTCTTGCAGATGGAACAGTGAAGCGATTCGACGCAGCGAAAAAAGAGTGGGGATTCGGACAGTTGATTGCTCTTTCAACATTCGAAAACACGAACGAAGGGTACATTGTGCAGGACACATGTTCTTTTGGGGCTGAGATCCTAATCGTTAAACCGGCCAAGCAACAAGAGAAAGTAACATTCGTATCAAACCCACCAAACAATGTTTTCACTTGGAAGATTCTTCGTTTCTCCAACTTAGAAGATAAATTCTACTATTCTGCTGATTTTCTCGTTGGAGACCGTTACTGGTTGGTATTTTATTCATTCCTCGGCATATTATATAGTTTCTTATTTGAATTCTGCAGTGGCCAAGTGTAAAATGGTTTTTTGTTAACGTATAATTAGGAGATTAGGGTTTAACCCGAAAGGGAGTGGAGGAGGAAGACCACATGCACTTCCAATATTCTTGTATGCTCAAGGCTTTAGGCCAAACGCAGTTGCTACAAACACTTGGGGTGCGGTTAATCTGCGGTTAAAGAACCAACGTAGCTCCAACCACAGGCAGCTATATTGTAAGAAGACTAAACCAATATAAGAAATGTTTTATCTTTTTTTTTTGGATACAGGAATGTTTTATCTCTAAGAGAAACAAATCAGTGAATGAGATCAATAGTCTTTTTTTTTTTGTTTTTGTTTTCAGCTGCAGCTTGGTATCCGATTCGAAGCGGTTATGGTGTGGGAGTGAACAATATCATATTGATGGCAGATTTAAAGGATACATCAAAAGGGTATTTGGTGAATGATGCAATTATCTTTGAAGCTGAAATGGTTAAGGTCTCTGTGACCAACATCGTCCCTGTCTAGTGATCTCTACTTGTTTGTCATCGATCAAACAACCTTATGAATAAAGAGACATTTGTTGGGTGTTGCTATAAGATGAAGTTGTTAATCCTTGTGATGTAATCTTCATTCTGTTCTTTGAGTTTGTTTTCTGCTTTGTTATCAATGAAATAAAACTCTTGGTTTGAACTTTACTGAAAAATCTCACATAGTTTATAACAAGCCAACACTAATATATACATTTTTTTTTGTCAATTATTTCTGATTTTTGGTCTTCGTAGACCACACTCGTCCAATGCGTGAATGTGATCTTTGATTTTGTCGTATGGGTTCTCCTGCAGAACCGGTCATGGATCTTCAAAAGTCACAAGATAAGGAAAAAGGTTGTTTTTGCACATTTTGAAAAAAAAAATCAATGCTTGTTTGGCATTGAGCAACATGGACAAAAAAGTTCCAGAGTATGCATTAGTGTTGCATTCTAATAAGAGGTTGGAAGAGAGGCTAGTGCTTCCGCACAAATCAAAGATTGGAATTGTACACCGTCTATGCGACTAGTGCTTCCGCACAAATCAAAGATTGAAATTGTTAAAGAGGCTTGTTTTGTATTTGATTGATATGTTTTTCATGTTTGGTATCTTTAATGAAAACTTGTTAGCCCCTTGATGCGAGAAAAGTATAGTGTCCATAACTTGAGTTTGTTCGAAACTTGAGTTTGTATTAGTAGTAATCACACCACTCTGTACAAGAAAACGGCTTTCTAGTCACATCTTCATGAACTTGGGATTGAACGTTGGAGTTGTTTTTTTTCTTCTTAGATATAAGTTGATTGATATGAAAGTAATATAAAACTAGATGATAACCCGTGCCATGCGCGGGATGAGTTGTTTAAAATATGTTATATTTAAATATTACAATTAGTACATATTTTGTTATCAATAACTTTTTTAAATTTGATTTGGGATGGACAATCGGATACCATTTGGTTCGGTTTGGTTCGGTTCAGTTATGTTCTGATTTTTTGTGAGTTCGATCCTGTTCGGATCTGCAGATTCGGTTTGGGTTTGGATTCAGATAACCCATTTAATTTAAAAAAAATCATATATACTTTAAATTTCGAAAATCTAAAACTAAAAATTAATTTTACATATACTTTAATGTGGAAATTTTACAATTTTCGTAATTATAAATGTTTAAAAATTTCAAAATATAACATATCTTAAGAAATCTATTTTTTAATATATGCTTAACGTGATTTTTAATAATATAAAATTAAACAAAAAAGGTAGAGGATACAAAGTTTTTTTTATCAAATATGTATGATTTATAATCATTAATTGTCATATATACGTTAATCATATTAGGAAATTTCGTAGCTTTTATTTAAAGAAAGAAACTTATGTAAATTTTATTTAAGGAAAGAATTTAAGACTACTAATCAATGCGATAATTAATTTAATAAAAAGAATAATATATATTTATATGGACCAACTTATTTTTCTAAGGATTTCTAAGAATCATCCTAGTGATGACATGTGGCTACAAAATAAGTTGTAATGTTCCAGGATTAATATATAGGGGATAACATGAATATTTATGAATTCTTCAATGATAGTGATAATATCCAAGAGGCCGCAACAACTTATAAATAAAAGTTAAAAATACAAATACAAACGATAAAAATAACGTTTTAGTAGCCAACATATATATGTAACTCCGAAAGAGATAAATGGTAACTCCACAGAAATAATGGTGTACAAAGATTAAATCACGATATAGTGTTCTAAACAACAAGATTATAAAATAGTTTGGTAACAACAAAATAAATAGCGAGTGATTATTAGAAACGAGGAATATTAGAGAGCCATCCATCTTGATCGATAAAAGAGTAGGTAGCGAATTGTTCTTTAGCGAGCGTAGATTGAACTTTGTTAATCCAAGGAACTCTTCCAGATAAATACGATCCTGCTCCTTTACAATCTACTTCTGCGTACGTGAACCTCGATCTAAAAACACACACAACACACAATCAAATTACCAATATGATTATTTTAAAAGAAAATGAATGGGGTATATATATATATATATATGTAAGGATGTGCTTACTCGTGGCCAGCGTAGTTCCAAGAGAACCAGCCCTGAGGGATAACGACAGAAGCGAGATAAGTCTGGAAGAAAATGACCCGGCTGAATGGACCATAGGCTCGTCCAAGGTATACATTCATGGTCCCTCTTACACTTCCACGTATGAACACGAACCCACTCGGGTCCCTAATACTCCATCTTGCTTGAGCCGTTATGTACCCAAAGTTCACTATTGGTGCCAACTGCTCCCGCCGTTACATTTATATGACAGTCCTGTCAAAAACATTTTACATAAACATCTATCTCAAAAAATAATAAAACAAACCTGTATCTTTTATATCTTAATATCTGGTGTCACAAACAAATAGTGATGGCAATGGTACAAACGTTGCACGTTATACTAGTTCCAATCTATCATTGTATAGTTATACTAGCAAATAGTTCATCTGCTTTTACTTTTGCTAACAACCAAAACGGCTATATGAAAAGATTTCCTAAAAGTGTGTTTTGTGTGAACGTAACAATATATTCTTGTGTAAAGTAGTGATTAAAGTGCGGTTTATGCGGCCGTGCAGTAATATATAGCAGGAAAAGCACTCACCATTCAACATCTAAGTTGAATAATTATATAGAGAGAGATTAGGTATATATTCATTACCTCAGTAGATAGATTGACCACTACCAAAAATGAAGTCAATAGCACCTTCAATGTAACAGTTTTTGAAGAAATGTCTGCCTTGGACATCCCACAAGTGTGTCTTGTAACCCCAAGAACTCGCAGTCGTAGAACGCTGATTTATCGCCATAAACCGCAAGCGCCACCGCTGGCTTTATATTCCAACTTGGTTTACTTATAGAACTCAAACGATTATACGTAATTCTGCAAGCCAATATTACATATGAAAATTATCGTCAATATGTTAGTATATTGTCACGTCAAAAAAGTTATAATAGTCAAAGATAATATAGAGGCTACGTAACCATGATTGTTAAGTTTCGGACGACAACATGGGATGGGGAGGAGATGAAAGTGGAGCTGACATCAGTGGCTTCGTGAGCATTGTACGTGATGGTCGTGACTTTCTGTCCCTCTCCTTCTACTATTATGCACGGTTTCGTATACGGTATACTCACCTTCTCTCTGGTTCATCATCACAAAACTATATGTTAAAACGTTAATTACTTTGCTATTAATCAGGATTCTAAAACGTTTTAAACGAAAAAGATACGGCAGACAAGCTAAAACGTTTCAAGGTTTTATCTAAGAAATGGAAATCTAGGCAATATCAAACGCGTTATAAAACCGCGGTTGAGAACGCTGCGTTCAAAAACTGAAGTAAATATTTAAGAAATCTGTAGCGAGTACGGTCATTACTTACATGTAGACACCTCGTTTTACTTTGATTTTGATCCATTGAGAATTTGGTTCAGGAACCGAATCAATGGCAGCTTGAACCGTATGGTGATTTCCTGAACCGGTTTGGTCGACCAAGATTGTGCTTACGACTTTGTTACCACAAGTTTGATCAGTTGCTACTGACAATCCAGGTACAAGTACTCAAAAGCAAAGCTATGAAGATGAACAAATCAGGCATGTTTATTTGAGTTTGATCTTATTTGTGAAAAAAAAAAATCTGAAGAAACGGAAGAAGAAGAGGATGACTCTATATGATTATGGTGGTGAGTGCTGGACTTCTTTGTTGCTTAAAGTGGATAATGGTATATTTCCTTCTTAATGTAGGAAAAAATCAAAGAAAAGGAAGAAGAGGATGAGAATGAAATTGTAATATGATTCTTGATTGTAATATGATTATGGTGGCGAGGGCTGAATTTTTGGTTGCTTCAAGTCAATTATGGTATATTTCATATTTAATATAGGATATATTCTGAATCTAAACTTTCTCGTTATAGGATCCTAATATACTAATGACAACATTTTCGTTTATGGAATTTTGGCCTAATTGACCCGCTGCAGGTTGTCTTTTACTTGGATTGTGTTCCGATATATTCAGTTTTTGAATTTTTAAGGACTAAGGATTTAAATTCAGTAATGAACATTTATAAATTTAGCTCAATTCGATTTTAGATTTGTTGGTATGGTTTTAGATTCGAATATTCTTTCAAATATGTAGAAAATTAAAAATCCAAATATATCACAAAATCCTAAGGTATAATATATTAATTTGAATAAAGTACGACAAAATTAATATGAAAACTGGCATAGTTAAAAGGTAAAATACTTAGATAACAAACCAATAGATATTTTCGATATTTGTTATACCATTCGAGGATTTATTTATAGTTCATATATAATTTTATTTTTATATATAAGTACTACTACAATTAAATTACGTTTAGTTATACGGTTAATTGTATTATAAATATTCATAAAATTACTACAAACTAAGAATAATATTAGGTGGGAAGATATGATTGAACCAAATTTAGTAAATTTGCAGTCTCTTTCTTTAAGTGGAGATAAAATAAAAATAAATTGATATTTGTTTCCTTTTTTTTTTGTTTCTACAGAGATTTCAGAATCAAATATTATTGGTGCTTGGTAATAATAATAAACGATTTGTCAAACATACCTAAGACACCTGGTTGGTCGAGCCTATTGGTTGGCCACGAAGACAAAATCTGGACAGTAGTTTGCGGTTATTAACAACTGGGACACCAATTAATTTGTTAGCCCCAAGAACCAAAAGTCTATCCGCAAATTAGACCCATGGATAATTCATGATCTATCAGGGTTCAGTATTAGAGTGAAACTGAGCATATTTGACACGGTAAAAAAAAAAGGAACTTCGAAGGCAGTCTTGAATACAGGGAGAGAGGCCCAATAAAATACATCGACCACTTTCAAAAAACACACTGCTTTAGGATTGTCAAGTATGGCTTTATTGTTTCTAGACCCATGGAGATAACAAGTACATGAATGCAGAAAAATAAGCACCGAGTTTCAAGTGATTGGCAACACTGCTATGCCTAAGATCATTCTGAGAACAATTCATTTCAGTAGCAAAAAAAACAAAACGCATTACAGAGACGATCCAGTCACGCTTTAATAGCGTCAGCTCTAGGTTTCCAAAGCCCCAGCCTGTATTTCTGGCTATATTTCAGTATCAGCTTCCTCTGCAAAAACCAGAATTCAAAATTGTTAGAAACCTATAAATGTTTCCATGAAAGCAAAGATGTCTTAGCGAGTGACTGGAACTCTGGACAAAGCCTATATGTCATACTTTTCGGGACAACAATGAGACTCTCTCTACTAGCAAGACAACACGATAACAGAACTATAAGTACATCTCCATTTAATCACTTTGTGGATGAAGAAAAGTTCAAGAACTCAACTTTTCTCCTTTAACTTGTGTAGTTACAACAATAAAACCAAACCCCAACTGAAATCTGTGTAGGAACAGAAGAGAAGAACAGAGATTTGATAACTCACATGTTTGCAAGGGATGCCACACTTCTTGAGCTTGAGGGTACGAGTCACGAGCAGTTTCGAAAGATCACCAATCTCAGTTTCAAGTTTAGCAACGTGGCTCTCAACTCCTCCACCAATCCCACTCAAGAACTCAGGGATCCCAACTTTCACTGCAAAACATCACAATAGATCAAATCCAATAAGACAATGTGATCAAAGAGATGTCTCAATGGTTCTGATTTTACTGGCAATCCACACATCACCGACAGATTGATAAAAATGATTCCTTTTGATTATAAAAACTGAAAACAGTGAAAACCCACTAAGTATTTCACTATCATTCGAACCCTAAGGAGCTCTAAAGTACCGAATCGATACATAAGCGAAGAAGTAAAATCGAAAGGGAGAAAACAAAATCGGTTTACCTGCGTAAGGAGCCGGTTTGGAATAGAATCTGGAGAGGATTGGAGTCGAAGAAGGTTGTGTTCTCCTTAGAACAGATCTCGCGTTTTGTACTATTTGCATCCACGCCATTGTCGGAGTTTTTTTTTTTTTTTTTTGCAAAAGTCTCAGGCGCCGACGAAGCTTCTTCCTTTTAGCGAAAGACTTGGGTTTATCATTTATGACGGGCTATCTTAGTACGACGGCGTTTACGGAAAGCGATGAAGAAGCTCACGATTGTTTGAATTAAACGGCCCAAGCCCATTAGCCAAGATCAAATAAACTGTATAGACTTTCCCGCGTTCTCCTTTTTAACATTTAATTTTGCTTGTAGAGTGATTAGGTTCCCTACCTAATCGTTGAATAAAAATCAGATTGCCATTTCAAATTAACAAATATCTCAAAGTCAAAGACCGTTAATGTTCCATTTTTTATTTTATTTATGGGGTTAAATAGAAAATGAAATCATATTGATGAACAAAGATTTTTTTTTTTGGGTTTGGAGGATTCGAACATAAACTACCAAACATAACATGTTATGATCATTACGAAACAGTAACCAAAACTAAAACAAACTAAAGCGACTAGCGAGTGAGAATCACGCGCATCCTTGAAAACACATCATCAATAACTCCGCCGTTGCATCACCCACTAGCATTCGGTGGAAACAACCCAATGGAAAATAGAATAACAAGGAAAAGCAAAAATTAATAACCAAAAATTAATAAGAGACGGAAAAAAAAGAAGAAATCCAAAACTCTCCAGCAGTAAACAAAAAAACAAACAAAATCTTAAGTGAAATCCAAAATTAGACGGTGCAGCCATAGAATAGGAAGAAGAAACCGAGCATGGAGACCAAAGCCACTGATTCGAACGCTGTTACCACTTTCCACACCACGTCGTCCACAATTACGGACAAGAAACTCATCTCCGGTCGACTCCAGCTCAGCCAGCGCCACATTCCGTACCCAGGCTCAGATCCAGATGAAGCCGAGCGGACAGGCCACCAACTGGTCGCTGAAGGCATCGGTGAAGTGAGTCTTGTCTCTCTAATGCTAGTGTGGCGAATGATGTAGCTGCTTGTGGGAAATGAAGCCTTTTATCACGGAAATGATGGGAATAAATAATGAATATTTAATCTAACGGTGTAGAATAATTGCGTGGCGTTACATTTTCGAGATGTGCGGCTGTGATGGATATATTGGGATCTCTAACTATGCTTCTTTTGAACTTTTTATTTATTTTATAACTTTTTGAAAAGAAAAGTAGAATACGTCCTTCAACCTTAATCATTGTGGCTAGTTGAACTGTGTACTTTTACTAGAATTTTTGAAAATAGTATTTTAGTAAGTAGTACAACGCAGAGGAGATCTATGTGGTCGATATACAATGCCACGACGCCGCCACAAGAGACATGTGATGGTTTGGTTTGCGCCAGAGAAAATTGTTTGTGGGGCTATTATACTAGTCATTGATTGTGCACCAAACGGGCCAGCGAATATTTTTGGTTTCGGATTACGGTCCAGTAAGGAGTTTGACTTCTCGTCTCAAGGCCTCTTCTCTCTTTGCAAGAATCAAAGGCTTGCTTAAAGAAACATAGAATCAAGTGATATTATGTAGAAGTATGTACCAAAACATCAACTGCCTTTCTCCCAGCTCTGAAACGGAAACAGTAAGGTTTTTAATGATATGTAAATGTTTGTTACTGATACAGGCATACAGCTCAATGATCAAACGTGAATAAAGAAAAGCAGCTGGGTGAATGGCTCCTTTATACGGTACCATATACAAATACTACCAAAGACATTTTGCGTTACCTCTCGTATCTAACTTTTTTTTTTTTTCACACTAAACCATTCATTGATTACTAACCATGGAGTTAACCATGGAAGGATACATGTTGAAATAACTAAGCCGACAGGAGACAGACCTCCTCCGGAGACAATTGCCGACAATATTTTGCGGAGACAGAAACTATAACCATCATTACAAACAAGTTTAAAGGAAATCTGAAAACAAGACTAGATCAAATACAAAAACTTGCCTAAAAGGAAAGCACCACCGAGACCAGGAGGAGAGAGAAAGCGCACATCAACAGCTGAACTTTATTGGGAAGCCTTCACACCTCAATATTTTGCTCAAGGAAACACACCATCAAGCCACGAGGAGAACAACAGGCCAAGAACCCAGGGAGAAGAAGGACACAACTTTAACCTAAAAACTCCCACAGCAAGATGCAAAAGGCCGAAGCCCCTGTTCCTTGTAAACGGGCCGGAGAACCGAAACACAAAGGACGGATAAAGAACCAGGGACTATCCCGTTGCGAGCGGAGACAAGGAACAGCACACCAACTGGTCTCGACAGAACCTACCAAAAGAAGCAGCACCAGAAGAACAGCCAGATCTGAGGAGTAAACCGAACAGCAAGGTCCAAAGAACCAAGGCTCCGACGGAACCAAGAGACCAAGGAAAGCCAATCGAACCCCTAGGGAAGGAGATCATGCCGGTAAGAGACGATCCGAGAACGCCACACCGACAAATCCCAACCAACAAAACAAGATCTGGAAATCTAGATCTAGAAAATTAACAGATAACCTAAAAACTATAACCAAAAGACAAGCCCGAAAGACAAACTAGGAATCAAGAGCAGAGCCGGACCGGCGGTGACTATGGAAGCTCACCCGCCGGCCGGAGACACAGAGAATCAAACGACGCGACTTCTAGAGAGAAGAGAGAGCACAGAAATAAAAGTTCATATCTCGTATCTAACTTTAATCACATCAAAAGGCAGAAAATAACTACTTTAAATTAATTTCTGGAAGCTTCTGGAGTTTAAACAAATATATTATAACTTTCCTGTTCAAATCAAAGAAGAAAACGGCTCGTGTTGTTGTCTTTTTGTCTGGACTCTGGATTTCTGGAGCTAGAGAGGTTCGGAAATATCGAACCAACCACCGAACGTATTAAAATCCGAACCTATGACCACTCTTCCCTTTCCACGTTTCTTCTATCTTTTTGTCTCTTGTGTCGACATTGTCCCTTAAACCCAGCCACCTCTGCATGATCCAACTAATAATCTGATTAAATATATTCCAAACATTTTCCTATTTATGAGATTAGTTTATTGAACCAACTATTTTGGGTACCATCTTCTCCCTTCTACTTTCTGTCGCTATTTTTCTTCGATTGTATAATGAGACATTTCATGCGCACTTAACTTTAAAAATATTTATTATGTTGTCACAAACAAACATAAACACAAAAAAGATTAACAGTAGACATTTTTAAAACACAACACAAATGAATACTATAAAACAAGAAAACTTACGTGGAATGATTTTGTCAAGAAATGATAAGTATAAGAGGTATGAAAGGAATATGTGAAAATAATAATTTTCTTTTGTGGAAGTACAATAGCTGGTGGTTAAAGTCTAAAATTTATACATTTAGATTTGAACCTAGAATTATCGATAATTTTTAAAAAAAATTATAGTATGTAAAATTTATCACAGATTCTAGTATTACAGGTAGAGTCGTTTGTTATGGTTGTCTGCTACAAAGATCATGTCCATTGACAATGTCGTACATGTAACCATTATCAATTTAAGATGTTTTGAGAATAGTTTTATCGTAAGATCACTATCTATAGAGTTGTTCATTAATATTGCATATGAATTATACGATAATGTAACTGGTGATCTAATGAGTGTTCAAAAAATTATTTTCTTTATGTTTACAAAACAACTAATCCTCCATCAGTAAATTAACATTTTATTCAATTTCGCACGATCCCAAAACTGAGTCGTTGAGTCATTGTGATTATGTGACGGCTGGGTGTTTCTGTATACGCTTTCAGAATCATATATCTCGATCGAGATTGGTTTCTTGTCTCCTGTTTTGGCTCTTCAGCTAGTGCTTTCAAAGCTTGTTCTAGTTGATTCTTGTTTGGTGTGGAATTGTATGTTGCTTTGGGTTTTCTATTGTTCCCAAGAATCTTTGGTTTGCTATTGATTTTTCTCTAGTGAAATAATCTGATTTCAAGTGTATTGTTCTTCGTTCTGTTTATGTGGTTTTGGCTGATAGATCAATTTCTATTTTTTGGTTTGGTTGTCAAAGTTTTTCAAGTGTTAGTGGTATGCCCGCATCAGAGGTCCATCTTTGGTTCGTCTAATTGTCTATTTGTACATTTCTGGTGGTTTTAAGGTTTTTAGTTATTATTATTATTTTCTCCTTCCTTTTTTTCGATTTTTCAGTAACTTCGAGATTTTAATAGCAAATTTCAGTCTGGTTCAATTGTTTATGCGTCCCCTGTGTAGGCTTTAATTTCCCTTTTTATTCTTAAGGATATCTCCATTTTCCTTCACTTTGTGTATGACTTTGTATTTTTCCTTCGTTGTTCTAATATAATCTAATTTGGGGAAAAAAATCAACTTTGAACGATCTAGTTGTTAAAAAAAAAAAGAACGATCCAGTTATATATCAATACTTATCCTTTACATCCTTCAGACCAAACACACTTTTATCGTACTGCCTGCAAATAAAATGTAATAGAATTGAGGTAAACGAAAACTAAACTACTGTATTTTGAACATTTTCAGTTCTCCCACCAAAATAATTAGTTTTTCCTTTCCTAGGGTATATATATTAACAGTTTTTCTACAGAAATTCTGCTTTTCTCACTTTTGTGAGTTTGTCTTTCTCTCGATGGGTTTGCACACATCGAGGAATTGGGAGGGAAATAATTTTATCAGTGAAAGTTCAAAGTCCCTTTTAATTCATAAAACAAATAAAAACTCTCAACCCGTAATTAGTGGAAAATAAAATCAAAACTCAAAAGAAATAATAATAATTAAATCTTTTCCAGTTGTATGTCTCTCTCTCAGACAATGAAAAAAGCCAAATTCATTAATTTGAAACTCATTGACTGCGTGTTTCCTTTCTCTCTCCTCTGTCACGATAGAAAATGAACATGAAGCTTTGATTTTTTTTCTCTTTGACGATTTCGAAAACAAAGCTCTCCTGCTGAACTCTCTCTCTCTCTCTCTCCATCTTCTTATTAGTTTCCACAAGAACTTCGTAAAGCCGCAATCTTTTTTTTTTTAAACTCCTTTGATGTTTTGTTTGCTTCTCACACTCCCGATTCATTAATAAAAGTTCATTACTTTAATGATCCCACTCTTTGTTTTCTTAAATTTTGTTAATAATTTAAGATTTGTTCACATGCATTGAATACAATTTTTATTCCTTCTTCTTCTTCTTCTTCTTCGTTGAAGAGTTTCTGAGATTTGATCTGATGCTTGAAACAGATTCACTGATTTTTATGAGAGATCCGACAAAACCCTGATGTCTGATCCCGTGAAAACGGCGGTGGATCCGCTTCTGAGAGATTTAGATGGGAAGAAAGAGAGTTTCCGGCGCAACGTGGTGTCTATGGCGGCTGAGCTTAAGCAAGTGAAAGGCCGTTTGATTTCTCAAGAACAATTCTTTGCTAAAGAAAGCCTTTCTAGAAAAGTATGTCCCTTTTTGTAGTATTATTCTCTGATTGATTCTTCCTCTTTTTCTTTGTGTTGCGTTGCTGCTTTGGTTTGTGACTTTGTGGGGTCAGTTTTATGTGTTACTACTTGTTTGTATCAGAGTAGAAATGATTTTTTTTTCTTTTGTTTTCTACAGGAAGCAGAGACAAAAGCTAGGAACATGGAAAGGGAGATCTGTAAATTGCAGAAGACATTGGAAGATAGGAATTGTCAGCTTGAAGCTTCAACATCTGCTGCTACAAAGGTTTTAACTTTTACATACCCTTTTGGCTTTTTGAGTTATATAAATATTAAACGACTCCAAATTTGATATTATAATCTGAAAAAAAAGTTTGGGTCTTTGAGAAGTGCTGTTAAATGGTTTACTGAAAGAGTATTACTTGGTTTCATCTTTCTAAGCTAATCATTATACTTTGGTATATATATAGCCCTTTTTAAGATCTTCAATAAAAAGTAGATGAAGCTGACTGTGTTCAATCTCAACTTTATTATATTAATTAATAAATGTCAAGTGAAGCTTGACTTATTCAAAAAGATATCCTTTGGCCTGAAAAATTAAGTTCTTGTGATGAAATGAACTAATTTGATACAGTTATTAATCAGAAGGGGTTCACTTAATGCAACTCCAGAACCGTTACTTTCTTGAACACTCAATGCAACAATTAGTTAGGTATAAGTCAAGTCCTGCTCAGTTATTTGATTGGTTTGCATAATCTTGGAGTTATTAAAGTATTGTGGGGGAGAATGTTTCTCTTATGCGTTCTTTTGTTTGGTTGATGGAAACAGTTTCTGGAAGAAGTAGACGACCTGAGATCGCAGCTAGCTTTAACAAAGGAACTGGCAGAAACAAGCGCTGCTTCTGCTCAATCCGCACAGCTCCAATGCACAATGCTCGCAGAACAACTTGACGATAAAACACTGTTTGCTAAGAGAGCACGAAGACCGTGTGACTCAGCTAGGCCACCAGCTTGATAATCTTCAGCGAGATCTAAAGACGAGAGAGTGTTCTCAGAAGCAGCTGAGGGACGAGGTGACGAGAATCGAGCGTGAGATTGCAAAGTCAGGGAAAGACACGGAATGTGAGCTAAGGAGACTTGTGGAGAGGTTTCTCCAAAGAACTTGGAGAGAGTGAACATGCTGTTGGGTGCAAAAGACGAAGAGATTGCAAAACTCAAAGATGAGATAAGGTTAATGTCAGGTCACTGGAAACTCAAGGCCAAGGAGCTTGAATCTCAGGTGCAGTCTTTTGTGTAATTCTTGTGTTCTGTTTTTTTTTTATTGTCGGAAAGTTTTTTCAGTCTTTTGACTTACAAAATGAACATTCAGTTGGAGAAGCAAAGAAGAACAGATAAGGAGTTGAGGAAGAAGGTGCTGAAGATGGAGTTTTGTCTTACAGAAGCTCGTAGCCAGACAAGAAAGCTGCAGAGGGTAAAATTCAAGATTGTGGCTTTTTTTAGACTTTATATGAGAAACCAAATGATTTTATTGTGTGTGACTGATGAATGGAAAATGCACAGATGGGCGAGAAGAGAGACAAGGCGATGAAGGAGCTAAGAGATCAGGTTTCTGGAAAACAGATGGATGAATCTGTGTCTGGAGAGAAACAGAACTTTTGGGATACTTCAGGGTTCAAGATCGTTGTGTCAATGTCGATGTTGATATTAGTGGTTGTCTCCAAAAGATGATGAGTTCTTGGTGTTTATATGATCTTTGAACTCTTATCTTATGTTCTTTTGTCTGTGAAAATGTAGTAGTTGTAGTTAGTAGTGGTAGATAATGGTTCTTGAGGGTACACAAGAGAAACTTTGCAATACTTTTTTATACAGTAATATGACATTTATATATCGTTACAGATTATGCCATAAACATACTACGATTATCCATCCTTTAGGCAATGGCTCTATAGTTCCGAAGAATGGAACTGGAACCTAACCGAAAGTATTCGAATTATCTGAATATCCGAAAGTGTTAGGATATTTTTGTCCGAAATATCCAAGATTTTTATCCAAATCAGATAATTGTTTGATATTTTACTCAAAAAGATCTGATATTTGACAAATTAAAGCGATCCTTTTTACAATTAATAAAGTTACACTAAATTTCTTTTTGGACCCATGGGCCAGGGCCATTGCCCCATTTGCCATACTCCAAAGCCGGGACTGCATTTTCTGCTGATGTTTAAGGCAATATACCGTTATTATCTGGATGGTTTTGAACTCTACTGTGTTTGTGCGTCGTGAAATGGAAAAGAGACATGAAGAAATTCGACTTTGATGTGAAAATTTCTCTAACTGGATCCTCTTCTTCTGCGTCTAAGAAGAAGGATTTGAAGCTTCCAACACAAGTCAAGCAAGCTTCTCATGCAGAGGGATCAATCAATCAGGCAAAGAGAACAGTGGCGGATCTAGAAAATAATCTGAGTGGGGGCATAAATTAATTATTAGTAAATATTTTATTTAATAATATTAAATATATTAAATTTTTATTTTTCAATAAGAAAAAAATTCTAGAAGAAAAATAATATGACTAAAACTGAATGAAGAATCAAAACAATTTACTAATAAAATGGAAAAATTGGAATTCAGAATATTTTAAAACAAAAAAATGAAATGAAAAATAAAATAGAACATGAGGAAAATAATTAAACATAACACATGGTCAGGAAAAAAATCAGAAAAGTAAAGGAAACATAAGAAAAAAGCTACAAGGAACTAAACGAAGAAAAAAAAAGATCATTCCAAAGCATTTCATTCCAAAAATAAGTAATCCAGTTGCGGCCTATGATTCTAGTTAAAAAAAAACTAGGATTCTAAATATTTTAAATAAAAGTTTTTTGATGAAAAGAAATGAGGAACAAAAGAAAAATAACATGAGGAAAGTAACGAAACATCATAATACATGGCCAAAAAGAATATCAGAAAAGTAAAGAAAAACAAATGGTGCAAGGGGGCAGATGGAGATCGAACGTTGGTTCAGTGGGGGCTGAGTGAAGGATTACACCAACTAAGCTTCAGAATACTTGGTATATCTAGTGTATTTAAAATTATTTATAGATTTTTCTGGGGCATCTGCCCCCTTGCTGAGCAACGTAGGTTCGTCCATGAAAGAGAAAACATTTTTGATGGATTTTGAACAAACTGAAAAAAAACAAGTAAGCATTCAGGGAGATGTAGAGAGATAGTTAATTAGTCAGGTCTTACTTTCAGGATATCTCTTTTCCTATATCACGAAACGAGATTCTTTGTTTCTTCGGCGCATGAGATGTTGTGATGATTGTTAGGATATTGAATTTTATTGTGCGTATTGCAAGGATCAAGAAATGGACAAGGACGACATTTAAGAATTATGTGCTTGATGAAAAGTGTTAGTTATGCTATTATCCGCTTTGGATTTCAATACCTTGTTGAGTTCCATAAGTTTTTTTTCGAATTATGCACTTTTTGTCATGTTTTATATAGCTGCGAAAAGCTGGCATCGTTTTGTTGCCAAGTACCCATCAACTCGATGAAAAGGTTTCCGAGGAGCAGATCGAGAAGGATATGGCTGAAGAGGAAGCAAATCTTCTGATGTGGCCAAATAAGCCAGATTCTGATCTTTTTGACCGTGATCAATCTTGGTTTGATGGACCTCCCGTAGGCTTCTCTCTAACCGTACGTCTCCTGTAAGCATTTTATACAAACTCACCCAAATTAGAATTGCATGGAACTAACAATTGTCTGCAAATGGAGTTGTGAGTTGTTGTTGAACAGTAAAGCTTGTTGGAGACGATGTCGTTGACAAGGGCAGTTCCTTCGTTTAGGGTTGAGCAATGGCGAGTTAATAGTTCTTGTGTTCCTGGATGCGTTGTCTGTATGCCGCATTCCTAGGATTGCACCTTATATATTTAACAGAAACAAGGTCAGTCGCATTTGAATTGAACATTAATAAATTTGAACTCTTATTAAGTTTATTTTTGATGTGAAAAATATAAAAACAGGTTTTGGAAGGTAGTGGAGTAGGAAATGAAGACTATAAGACAATGAAGAATATTCTGTTACTACTTGGCCGTGTTACACAGTTTGCTACCCGATGATGCGGAGGATAGACAAAGACCAGAAGAAGAAAGGAACTTTGGAAAATCAAGGAAAAGCCTCTTTTTGCTTTGACTGATGGATGTTCAAGATAGGATGTTAAATAACCTGGAACAAGGTTTCAAGATGATTTCAAGATGACTGATGGATGTTCAAAATAGGACGCTTGTGTTGCTCCTTGTGTTATAAATGAGAACACTTCTGAAGTCGTGATTAGTGTGATTGGAAGTTGAATTGAAATGTCTAAACTTTGACTATTGTGTTTATATGCATGTTGAGAAGAAATTTATGATTGACTAAGCGATTTCATTGTTACCTCTTTCTTTTCTTTTTTTATGTGTTTATGGGCTAGAAGTTAAATTTGAACATAAGGCATGTATTCAACACTTTCCGGTAATCAAAATTCATTGTTTGTTGGTTGTATCATTGTTTTGTTGGTTGTATGAAAGTAAGAACCACAATAAATTCAGAACCCCCTTGTCAATGGAATTATTAAATAGAAGGAGAAGTGGCCAAAATATGAATTTTGTCTCAACATTATTGAATGTTGTAAGGGGATAAAAATCCAATAATTGGGGGTGAATTATTAGGGGAGATAGCTTACAAGATAGGGTGGTCTCTCACCTTATAATAAAAAAAGTGGTCGTTGATTAAATTTTATTAATTTAATTTTGTTCGCCTCTGCGACACGTTTGACCCAACGGCCCAATTTTCAGCTTGTGGTCTCTCTCTCTTGGTATATTCTTTGCTAATCCATACGAAAGAAATAATTGAACGAAGGTCATGTGATGATCAGTTTTTTTTTGTCACTGAGCGATGATCAGTTTATCAAGATAATAATGATTAATGAGCATTTTCTTCTACCATCATCCTTATCTCTCTTTTGTCGCGTCGTGTGCGTTGGAGTCTTGGAGAGAACAAGAAAAAGTTTGAATGGTAAAAAAAAATACTCAAAAAAGACAGCAAAAACCAGAACCAATGTAACTTTTACATTGGTTCTTTACTAACTTCAAAGGCTCCACACTATTATTACTAGTTTTCACTTGAAGACTATCCCATTGGCCCATTTTGTTTTTTGTATTCTACGGTCAAATGTTGTAATAAATAAATATAGTTTTTCCTGACATCAATAAATTAATAAAAACACCACATATACGTTTCACGAGACGAGAGAGGAGAGAAGAAACACCACAATAAAATAAAATAAATTCATAATAATAAAAAAAAGTTAAAAAGCGAGAAGAGAGGAAAGAAGAGCAGATTCATCATCAAACCCACAATCTCTTCTTATTAAATCGTACAGATCTTACCTCTAAAGATCATTCGTCTTCTTAATCTTTCTCGATCTGAGATTTCTACGTTTTCAATCGGTACGTTTTAAACATCTCTTTCTTCTGATATAAGCTCATTTTCGAATTCTGGGGGGTTTCTCTTTTGGAAAATTTGTTGAGGTGTTAGTTTATAGCTTCAGATCTGCTTCTATCCAGTCAAATTTAGGTTGTCTTCGTCTTAATCTTCCTACTTTGATGTTAAGAGTCTTTCTTTCTTTTTTTTTTTTTTGCTTAAAGCTTTCCTTTTAATGTTCTCTTTATTGTCATTTGTCTTCTAAGTTTTAATGGTAATTTGTTACTTGTTAGTGTTACAAACTCTTCTTGTAAAAAAAGCTTGGCTCTTTTATACTCTGATTCTGCCATATAAAATGTTGTTTTCTCTGTTTGTATTTGAGGCTTTCTGCCTTGAAGAGATTGAAAGAAGGAAACTTTGTTTGTATAGCTACTGAAAATAAAAATGGCATCCGTGAGCATACCACCACCACCTCCTCCTATAGACTCTACTTCTACTGGTGGTGTTGATAAATTGCCGGAAGAACTGAACGACATGAAGATTCGCGACGATAAAGTACCGTTTTTTTTTGCTTGCCTTATAGTGTTTTTCTTACAATGTTTAAGAAAACTAAAAAGTGATTTTTTTTTTTTTGGCTAGGAGATGGAAGCCACAGTGGTTGATGGTAATAGCACAGAAACTGGCCACATTATTGTCACTACCATCGGTGGTAGAAACGGCCAACCTAAACAGGTTAGCTTTTAAGTTTTAGTTGATTCATTAGTTTCCTCTGTTTTTGGTTGTTTTTGATTTCCCTCTAAAATGTCAAAAAGCAGACGATCAGCTACATGGCGGAGCGTGTTGTTGGCCACGGTTCTTTCGGCGTTGTCTTCCAGGCGAAATGCCTCGAGACGGGAGAAACCGTTGCGATTAAGAAAGTTTTGCAAGACCGGAGGTACAAGAACCGCGAGCTTCAGACCATGAGGCTGCTTGACCACCCTAACGCTGTCTCTCTCAAACACTGCTTCTTCTCCACCACCGAGAAAGACGAGCTTTACCTCAACCTCGTTCTCGAATACGTCCCTGAGACTGTTCACCGTGTTATCAAACATTACAACAAACTCAACCAGCGGATGCCTATCATATACGTCAAACTCTACACCTATCAGGTACTATTATGGTTTTAGAGTTTTTTTTTATTTATTTAATCACTGATCAGCTTCTTCTATGTTTGGCAGATCTTTAGGGCTTTATCTTACATTCACCGTTGTATTGGTGTGTGTCATCGTGACATCAAACCTCAAAACTTGTTGGTAAATCCACACACTCATCAAGTCAAGCTATGTGATTTTGGAAGTGCTAAAGTATTGGTGCGTTTATCTTCTGTGTACATTCTTCTTCTTGGTGTTTGAAGTTTTAGTGAATCATTTGCAACTCATGAAACACACAGGTAAAAGGGGAACCAAACATCTCCTACATTTGCTCGAGGTATTACAGAGCACCTGAACTTATCTTTGGAGCCACCGAGTATACAACAGCCATTGATGTCTGGTCTGCATGGATGTGTTCTTGCTGAGCTCTTGCTTGGACAGGTAATGCTGCTAGATCATCTACATTCAAATTGTACTTGTGCGATATTGACGAAATCTATATCATGTGTTCTGGTCACAGCCATTGTTCCCTGGTGAGAGTGGTGTTGATCAACTTGTTGAGATTATTAAGGTAAAAGAAGCATTGTTGCATATGTTCACTCTTTCATAAAAAATTCTTGTTTCTAATGTTTTATGTGCTGTATTTGCATAGGTTTTGGGAACACCTACTAGGGAGGAAATCAAGTGTATGAATCCAAACTACACGGAGTTCAAGTTCCCTCAGATTAAAGCTCATCCATGGCACAAGGTATTATAACTAAAACATTATATATACATCAGATGAACCAACATGTTTCACTTGTCTTCTCAACCATAATTATATTTTACAGATTTTCCACAAACGTATGCCTCCGGAGGCTGTTGATTTGGTATCAAGGCTTCTTCAATACTCTCCCAATCTACGATCTGCCGCTGTGAGTGTCACAACTCAACATTCATTTCTGTTCTTTTCGTTTTATCTGACAATAGTAGAAATGTGGTGACAGCTTGACACATTGGTCCACCCGTTCTTTGATGAGCTAAGAGATCCAAATGCACGTCTGCCTAATGGACGTTTCCTTCCACCACTGTTCAACTTCAAGCCTCACGGTACATACATCTTCTTTTCTTGATTTTCCTTAAAGCTCCAAAGTTACCTAATAAAGATCATCCAAAGTTTCTGAAATCATGTTGTTATTTTGTTGTGAAAACAGAGCTGAAAGGTGTGGCAGTAGAGACTGTAGCTAAGTTAGTACCTGAGCATGCGAGGAAGCAGTGTCCTTGGCTCGGTTTGTAATATCCTTTATAAAAAAAAGAACATTAAATGTAGTAGCACAAAGCACTAAACTTGTATTATATGCCTCTCTCTCTCTCTATCTCTCTGTATCCACAAATCTGAGATGTACCCTTTGTTTGTTGTATGAGTAGTAGAAAAAAGAAGAAGTTATGATGACTGTGGTAGGTTTAGAGCATCCTTAATAGTATAAGTGGAAGGATATAGCTTAGGTATAAAAAATTAATAAAATAATGTAAAAAATAAAGTTTAATAATAATTAGTAGTAAGATAAGTGGGAGATACTAGCCAAAATGATTCTTGTGTAGAACCCAAAATATACCTCTCTCATCACTTATTCAATTTTTTCCTTTTATTATAATGCTCTAAGATGCATTGAAATATACTGATAAAGATGCTCTTATAGTGTACAAGCAAACCATCAAGTATTTTAAATCAAAAGTTTGGTACTCTTTGAGCTTTAGTGAATCTTTTCTTTCCCATCACAACTCTTGTTTGATCATTATCATCACACTGGTACCATAGAAAGTATTCAAAAAAGTAGGAAGGAGCATTTAGATCCTCCTAAAGCTTAAGCTTTATTCATTTTGGTACAAGTTTTCAACTTGTATTTGAGTTAAAACGCCGAGAAAAGTATGCAGATTTTACGAAGTGCGATGAGACTTGACGACGCCCTTACAAAGGAAAAATATCATTTGGAATAAGAGAAGCAAAACAAAGACTTTTCAAATGAGTCCACCAACAACAATAGTCATAAGGTACCGACACTTTGATATACATTAAAAGAAAAAGACCATCGTGAAATTTGCAGAAAGGCTAAACAAACTCTTACCCTCAAGACTGATTATGCCAATGCTGCGCCACGTCAGATTTACGAATTGTTGAGTTGTATGGGACCCCACAGTTTGGTAGGTTTTGGATCAAAGACTCTCAAAAGTCAAAGGTTTCATGGTGTACTAAAACGTTGCGAACATGCACCATTTGAGTTTGGGAATCTTTTTCAATCAACCATCGACCAAAACTCTAATGGCTCTTATGAGTCTTATCAGGTAGTTTTTATTTTATTTTTGTCTTATCAGGTAGTTATTATTCTCCAAATTAAACATCTTTTCCTTCTGTTGCCATAAATATCTCCGAACGTTATTTAGAGACACGAATGTAGCAATCTTTTGAAAAGTCTTCCCTTTCAAATATTTGCAATACTATAAAACGTTTAAAGACTCCTCGTTTTAAAAGATTCTGTTCTGACAAAAAAACAAAAACTTTCCAAATGAATTGCATCATCAAATCAACGTTTTCCATCTACTTGTGATCCATTGCCAGGCTGCAGATTTTGGTCAGTTTAACAATGAATTTAATTCGAGAATCATTATAAACGTAGACACAAATTAAAGATTTTTTAAGACAGTGACATCGAACCAACAACAACACTGAAAATAGTGACCGTTGTTACTTTATTACCGACGTTGCTAACGTTTTTAAGAGAGACATGTCGAGCAAATGAAATAGAAGAATGCTTACAAAGTCTTCTCATACAATCATTACTGTATTGAGAAGATGTTTTATGACCTGACTAGAAAATACAGATATATAGATATATATATATAGGCTACTTCACTTCTTCCCAAATCCTCATGGTACCTAAACCATCGATAACTTCCACCAGGCATTCATTATTCATTTACTCCACCTCGAAATAGCTTGTTACCCTGCGTTACATACATTAGCATACTGCCTACTATGAACAATATATACTCTTCACTTTGGACTATATAACGTACCTTATTCAATCAGATAGAGACGTGCATTTGAACCCATCTCTCACAAGTTCATTTACTGCGTCCTTCAGCCTATGATACTCCTCAGGTTTGTTATAAACTTGAAACGAAATGCGAACATACCCCGGTGATCGAATCATCAGTACTCTCCCCCTCACCAGGCGCTCTATAGTAGGTCGGGATCTCAATGCATGAACCTCTCTCTCAAAAGGTTCCTAAGCTTCACAGCATCCGACTCGCTCGACACACCTAAGCACACAGGCAACCCAACCATGACCATACTCGCACACATCTCAGGCGGACAACCTAGCTGCGTCCCCCAAGACCTAACCAGCATCTGTCCCATCTCAACCACAGACTCATGATTCCTCTTCTTTATCCCATCAATCCCACCTTCGAACCGGTTCACAAACTCCAAAATCGAATGGCACGACCAGCTGCGCACTATAGTCCCTAGTCCCGACCCACGTGCTCTCAACAGCTAAACCGTTACCGTACTCGTGAGACACAACCGGGTGATGCAGATTACCTACCACCACCACCACCGGACCTTTTGCAATACAAGAAAGCGACAGAAGGCGGCGCGAAGAACCACTTGTGGAGATTGCTAGCGTAGAAGTCAGCACCGATCTCCTTCATGTCCACGTCGACACAACCAATCCCGTGAGCCGCGTCAACGAACACTTGGTCAACGCCTTCCTCTCTACATATCTTCACAAGCTCCTTGATCGGTATCACAACGCTAGGCATCGAGGTCACGTGATCGATCAACGCCTAACCTCACCCTCCTCGGTACCGTTGGCCTTACCCAACTCCAAACCGGTCCTAAACCGGTTGATTATTTCCTCAGCCGAGTTAACCGGGAACGGAAGCTGAACCTCGATCACCTCCCCGCCGGAGCGTGAGACGTACGCCTCCACCGATTTCTTGACGGAGCCGAAGGCGTAGTGGAGCATCACCACCGCGTCGCCTCTGTCGAATCGCCCCTCCCGGAAGGCCCAGGCGGTCTGCTGGAGGACGATGGCCGCCGCCGTGGTGGCGTTGTCGACGAGGGAGACTTCGTCGTCGTGCTCGGCGTTGATGAGGCGTCTGATGGCGGCTCTGGACTGGGAGATGCTGGGCTTGAGGTCGTCGAAGAAGAACCGATCCGGCTGGCGGAGGAACCGGAGCTGCCAGTCTCGCTGGACGGAGATGACGGAGGAGGGGCAGCAGCCGAAGCTCCCGTTGTTGATCCGCGCGAAGGAAGGGGTCGTGGTGGGAGAACTCTGCTTCGATCTCGGAGGGAGATATGAGACTCGAGGAGGATTCGTGAAAGATCTTGTGGCGTTTGTCGGGAACAGATTCGGCGGCGGAGACGCCGTTGGTGGTGGAGGAGGAGGAGGGATAGCGTTTGGAGCGACGGCGGTGATAGGAAGCTGCTTCTTCAGGCGGAGAGAGAGAAGCCATTGGATTTGTTCAAAGAGGAGGAAGAGGAAGAGGAGGAGGAGGAGACGCGAATGGTTTTGAGTTGTGTTTTTTTTTTTCATTCTAATTATTAAAGAGGATAAAGACAAGTTGTGAAAGTGCGGTTCCATGACGATGACAAGTGGACAAACAAAAAATATATTCAAATGTTCGTGTCACGTGACTGGCGCGTGGGGGTGGAAGATATCACCTACCAAGTTACCACCAACACCAAGGCTTTTATAACTCACGTGTTAAATGGTCAGCTATGTTGCCATCCGTTTAACATCTTTCATAGGTAACGGACAGGAGACAAGTTTTAACGGTCAGTTTTGTTGTTTTTGCAGACCATGTTCTGTTTTTGAAAAAACATAAAGTACAATGTTTCTTGAATCAGGATGTAGTAACCTTAATCTTCGTCGCTATTATTGCCGAAAATCGATGCAAATCGCTACTTTAGGCTTCTTGTTGCTGCTCGTGTGTTGGCAGATCTACAAAAATGTAACAGATATTAGTTTCGATCGATATGTGAGCAATGTAATGTAATGTTGTAGCAGGCTAGCTTTAACCGGTCCTAGCTCGTGTTACTGTACCGTTTGATATATTGCGGCTTTTAGTCATCTCCCTCTCTGGACGCTGCTGCTCTCGCATCTTCCGTACGTGCATCTCTTTCATTTCCTTGAATCTCTGCATAGTCCCAACACTTGGAAGTTTTAGGGCTTCGAAAAACTATAAACAAGAACAAGGGTTTCAGGTTATTTGTTTTACCTTCTTATAGTTGTGATCATATGAGCTAAAATGACCTTCAAACGTACTCCATCCCCGTTCTATACTGCTTGTTGCAAAGCTGACTATAGAAGAATTAATTTGCGAATCTCTTTCACATCGCTCTGGATCTTCAGCTCACGTTCTGCTTACACCTGGATTGTCATAATGGGCACGAAGCAGGCAGTAGAAGAAAGGCACCAACCAGGTTAATACAAAACTGCAGTACACACTTTCCTTGTGCTCTTTCCAAATATGTTTTGAGCGCATACCTCCCGTTTCTTTGGCAATCTCCTCAGTCTCCTCGATCTCATCAATATCAAGCTTCCTCCCCTGGATATTCTACTCTGCAGTGAAATAATCATCCTCTTCTTGCTTTCCTAAACCGAGTCTCAGTCTCTGGTCCCTGATTACCAGACTTTATAGGCTCCGTTATGCCTGAAGCAAACAGTAAAACAAATTATCAACTTTGAAGAAGAAGTTCACAATGTTCAATAGTTTCAACGTTTTCTCTTTTATTAACACTCTCATTTTCTCTTTTTAACATTCACTTCTTCTTCTTTCTCTTCCACCTCATTTATTCAACACTCATTTCATTCTAAACCTTTATAATGATTTTTTTTTTAAAAATTCAACACTTTACCACACAACTTTTATTTCATATTTTTGTTTTTCAAACATAATAATTACATATTAATAATTAAATAAATTCTAAAATAACATAACTTTTAATGATATTATTTTGAATTATAATAATTGCATTACTTTTTAAATAAATATTAATAAAACAATTAAAATTAAGAACATATTTATTTTTAAATAAGATATTTACCTAATTTTAACATCAAAAATACGAAACTTAATGCTATTAAAAACTAAAATTAAGAAACTTTAAATACATCCGATACAAATACACATTATTAAAAAAAAATTAAACACACACGATACAAATCACACAAAATAAAAATACATTACTTAATTAGTACAATAGACTTCAGTTCACATACAATTAAACTCTTAAAGCACACACATAATTTTTTAAAGAAATTAACCATGAAACATTCCAACACCGCTCGTGCCACCAAGATTGAATATGGTGAATTCATCTGCATTTGCATCTGGAATGGGTTCATTAACATCGCTCACGCCACCAAGAGCTATTTGGGTAAAAAATTCGGAAAATTCAGTTGCTCTCGGATCATTTTCATCACCCGTTGGAGTAAAAGAAAAAGGAGCTGTTTAGAAAAAAATTGCATCACTGATCCGTAATTTGGAGTTTAATTCGGTACAGATGATGGCATAAAGAAATTTGGAGAGAAACCATAGTTTGGTAAGTTTTGGTATTGGTTGGAAGGTTGGTTTTGAACCTAGGGTGAACTATTAAGGTACACCAACCAATAGGAATTCAAGTATTTCATATAATTAATATTTTTTAAAAAGAGAAACAAAATATTGTTAAGTTATATTATATTTTTAAAATAAATAAAATAAAAAACATAAAAATAATAGTAGTTACAAAAAATGATTTAAAAAAAATACTTTTAACGTGTTAAAAAAAAATTAACATCATCAAAATAACATTAAATCTTAAACCCTAAATCCTAAACCCTTAAACTCTTGGATATACCCTAAACTCTTGGATAATCTTAAACTCTAAACCATAAACCCTAGTATATGCAAAAAATAGATATTTTAACGCTGTCATCGAAATACTAAATCCTAAACCCTAAGGTTTAGTGTTTAATATTTTTAATTTAGGTTTTAATATTTATCCAAGGTTTAGGATTTAGATGTTAGGGTTTAATGTTTTGATGACGGAGTTAAAGTATTTTTAAAAATATTTTTTTTGTATATATTACTATTTTATTTATTTTTTTAACATTTTTTCATTTAAAAAATATAATATAACTCGATAATACTTTGTTTGCTTTTAAAAAAGATATTAGTTTTGAAATGACTGATTTCCTATTGGTTGGTGAACCTAAGGTTCACCCTTATAAGGACTTGTGAAATTGATAGTTGTTGGAATTTCAGGAAATTAAATGGAACATTAGAAGAGTTTTGAGTATTAACAAAGATTATTATTGTGATCTATTTAACACAAGAAAAATGATTAAGACACTAAAATAGTTGATTATAGTGAAAAATGACATTTTTCTGTATCCAAATAAAATGAGAGTAATCTTTATTTATAGATTAAAAAATTGTGTATTTTGATAAAATGTGTATCCAATAAAATGATATATATATAAGTTTTATTATGTAATAAATACGTTTAAATTATTGGGTGAAAATAAAAAGTAAAAGAAATTTGCACAGCCAATCAAAAGAAATATTTAAATCTTGTCCATTTTTAAAAAGAGAAAGGAAGAAATTCGTGTGCCATGTCAAGTGCATTATGCAACAACAAAAAATCGAATATTTAATATATATTGTGTGCTATTGATTTATAGTTTTATTATTTTAATATAATCTCCATGTGTTTTTGCATTATGCAACAACAAAAATGATTCTACTATACATCGACCTCCTACTTAAATAATAAATTAATTTGTTCTAAGAACTACCAAATTTGTAAAAAAAGTCAAATTTATATAAAATTTACTAAAATCTTTATAACTCCCAACATTTTCATAGACGACGCTGATTATATAACACACTAAATAAATAATGTATATTGTTTACGATAGCAAACTAAATTTGACCCACTGACTTTTTGTTTTTCAAAACTTTAAAATATCTTAAAAACAAAAACCTTTTCCTCTGTTTTTGTAATAAGGTAAATTAAAGTAATAAAACGACACACTTAAAAACTAAAGTAATCGGGCCGTCACAGCCTAAAGTGAGATGAGATATGGTTAGTGAAAAAGTTTTGGTCAAGACGAAATGAGCTACACAGAGAAAAAACAACACACTTAAAAACCACACAAGGACGCATAAAATAAATTAAAAAAGCAATGTACTTAACAGTAAAATAAAGGGGGATTTTGCTGTATATTCAAAAAAGACTAATCAATTAAGAATATAGCCATGACTTGGGAATCGTGTCTTTTACTCTCACAAATAGACACTGAAGTCCTCCGTAGCGCGTGAACGTTTGTGTGTCACACGCTGCACCATATACTATTCCATTTATATTATCTATATAGAATAGATATGTCAAACAGAAATGAACAATAGAAAATAATTTAATTTGCTTAATATTATTTATTTGTACTGTTTAATGGAATAAACACAATACATAATATAAAAGAGCATATCTATTAATAGTATAGATGGTTTAGTATGATAAAACATATGATAAAACATATTTCATTAATATAGTACAAATTAAAACAATTTGGTATTTCTATATGTGATAGCCATATAGTATAGTATGTGGAAGTGTATGTGAGTGGGGAGAGAGAGAGAGAGAGAGAGAGAGAGAGAGAGAGAGAGAGAGAGAGAGAGAGAGAGAGAGAGAGAGAGAGAGAGAGAGAGAGAGAGAGAGAGAGAGAGAGAGAGAGAGAGAGAGAGAGAGAGAGAGAGAGAGAGAGAGAGAGAGAGACCCTAAATTGAAATCATATAGTATAGGCAAATATAAACAAATACAAATTCATATATCCTAAACCAAAATTCTAAACTCTAAACCTTAGAACTAAACCCTAAACCCAAACCATATACACTAAACTCAAACCATAAACCCTACACCCAAACTCAGAACCCTAAACCCAAACCATATAACCTAAATCCAAACTTTGAACCCTAAACCCAAACCATATACCCTAAACCCAAACCATAACCATATACCCTAAACCCAAATCCTAAACCCTAAACCCAAACCATATGTCCTAAACCCAAACCATATACGCTAAACCCAAACCATAAACTCCAAACCCAAACTCTGAACCCTAAACCCGAACCATATAACCTAAATCCAAAATCTGGATCCTAAACCCAAACCATATACCCTAAACCTAAACCATATACCATAAACCCAAATCCTAAACCCTAAAACCAAACCCTAAACCCTAAACCCAAACCATATGCCCTAAACCCAAACCCTAAACCGTAAACCTTAAACCAAAAGTTTGAACCCTAAACCCGAACCATATACCCTAAACCCAAACTCTGAACCCTAAACCCGAACTATATACCCTAAACCCGTACCATATACCCTAAACTCAAACCATATACCCTAAACCCAAACCCTAATCATAAATCCTAAACCCAAACCCTTATCCATTACGTGACTATGCTATACATATTATGGTATGGAATACTCGATACACCCATAAATTTTGTGTATATGAAATTCTCTAAAATTTCCTTAGAGATAGAGATGATGAGTGGCGACGGTGTTGGAGAATAAAATAGTGTAACTGATCAAGTAGTGAGTAAGAAGAATCAGGAGGCAGAGAAGGAGATACAAATTGTAAAAGAAAAGAAAAAGAAATGTATCATATTATACTGTAATTTAAAATAGTATGGAATATATGACGCATGATATAGGGATATGGATTATGAAGAAAATTAGAATAGTTTACACGATGGAAAAAGAGAGAGAAAGATGGATGGAAGAGAAGGAGAGAGAGGATGACAAATAGATGGAACATAACAACAATCCTATTCTATATTCTGTAAATAGAATAGAATACAAAATATATTATTTGAACATTATATGGTAAAAAAAGAAAGAAATATAACACAAGAATGAATAGAAAAATGTGAGATGAGAAAGAGATAGAAAGAGAGAAAGAAAGAGGAAGATATGGATGTATATATGAGAGAGAAAAAACATGAGAGATGAAAGAAAGATTATATAATTTATAATTCTATTCTATATTTTATATGTAGAATAGCACATAATTATATTATAACTGCATATATTCAATTTTATAAATATATGTTAGTTTTACAAAATTCAAAACATGTCATATACAGAAAAAAATCTATGTTTTTTATAGATATGTAAAAAAATTGAATAAGTTATTTTTGAACAATAAAATTAGTTAAAAAGAGATGGGAAAGTGAGAAAGGATAATATAGGGAATATTGTTGAAATATCATAGCCAAGAAGTTCATATGGTTATAAATTTTTTTTGTTGTTTTGCTATTGTCATAGCCTGCAATTTCCCTAAAATAAATCAGTCTGACAAACGACATATTATTAATGTAGAACAACACATTTAAGTCAAAACACACACACACACAAAAGTTGGCATAAAAAGCATTCCACCGATGGAGTTTATTATTCTGATCCACATATATACGCTAAGTGGATCTAGTCTTGTGCAGAGGACGAGCCAGCTTCGATGGCAGCAGTTTTGTTTATGCTCTGATTATGACCAAGGAGATACAAGACTTCGGACTGCTTATCCAAGAACCTTCTGACAATGGCAACGCGATGGACATCCTTACCAACTCGAGCCTCACAAGAGTCGTCGTACCTTATGTAGAAAACTGCATCATGGTCTCCAAGTCCCTGGGTACTTTCAATAGCAACTTCCAGAATCTTCAAAACGGCCAGACTTTCATGGTGACGACCATATTTCCTATTGGTTGTAGCAACGGCAAGTTCCAAGTACAAACGGATCCAGTCATTGTCTTCAAGCTCTGAATCCTTGAGCTGAAATTTAAAAATCAGTAAGTAATAGTGGTTGATTATAATGTTCTTTTTTTTTTTTTAGTTAAGAAAAAAAAAATTTACCAAGTAAAATCGGTTGGTGCCATCTTCAACAAAAGGGTCCTCTTGAGGCAACTCAGGCACGTTGGGAAGGCTACTTTTCTTGGCCTCGATGGTCGCCTTGGTTTTTTCACCTACGCAAATTAAGATAGATTAAAACTGAGACATTGATATGATTGATGACTTGTTGTAGTGAACTAGTAATAATGAAATACTATTTATTACCTAGAAGTCTAGCAACAGTGCACTTGAGATCGAATTTGCGGTATCTTCTTTCACTAACTTTGGTCTGAAAAGTCAGGAGAGAACCAGGGATGACTGGATCCTCGGCTTCCAAAGTGATGTAGTAAGAGTCAATATGAGTACAAGCGGTCTTGTTGTATTTCTTTATGCTACTGAGCTGCAATTTTTTCCCCTAAATTTGGAAAAAAAAAATAGAAAGAAATTAGATCGAGCAAGCAAAAAAATAATAATAAGAAAGCCAGCAGGGCAAAGAAACACTATTTAGAACCTGGAGTAAGCTGTAACGATGAAGGCCCATCCTCGCATAAAGGAGGGCAAACTCACAACAACTATCACAATAACCATGACCACAGTGGTGTGCTGTCAGTGGGTTAAGCGAGAACGGTGCTGGACTAACATCGAACCCCTAAGAGCAAATATTCCTCAAAAATCAACAAGAGGAGGGACAATTCGGATTCATACATACATGCATGATATAAACAAAAAAAAAAACAAATTTCGTCGGTCGATGAAAGATTATATAATATTACCTCCGATTTACTCCGTGTTTCAATGTATTTGGCCATTAGAAGATCGTGCCTCTCCTTAATATCTTTCGGTCCATTCTTAATCCTCCGCCCCATCTCCACCTTCCGCCAACGCCGTTTCTGGCGCCGCCCTATCTTCAGCGTCTGTCGCCGCCCCATCTTCACCTTCCTCCCCGCCCCATCTCAGCGCCTCTCTGTGATTTAGGTTTAGGTCAAGCAACGCCTGGGCTTCAATTGGGCTTGTTTTTATAATTTGTGGCCGCTTTTGGTCGGCTGGCTTATACGCGTTAACGATATGTGAGTTAAGGGGTTGACTAGTTCCCCGCTACCACATGCATGCATTACTCACCCGCAAAGCAAACGCATACACAGCTGTGTTTATGAAGAACTGCAACAGAGGCTACGAAATTAGGATTTCTACGTCATTACAATCAAAGTGAAGGTTCCACGTGATCCAAATTAGGATTTATCGCTTTAAGATCGATATAAACAATGGAAGAAAGAGATAATTACGTTTGGATACGAAACTATTTGATCTACGAGGAAGACTGAAGAAGCTTACCTGAGAGCTCGAGAGTTGGAGAGTGGGAAGAACAACAGACAGATAGTTTGAGATATTTTATTTGTTCTGTTTACTAAGCCCATAAATTCTTAGTACTGGGCCTTGGGCTCACAAACCACCAAAAAACATTTTGGTTAAAGTGAACATTATAATTCAAATTTAAAAAATAATTTTAGCATCTTATATTATTAAAGTTGAAGTACAAATTAGAGATGTTTGGAAACATGTATAGTAGAATAAATGAGATATGATTGGAAACATGGATAGTAGAATAAATGAGATATGTTTGGAAACATGGATAGTAGAGATGTTTACTTTCTTTTATTTACACATTTAGCCATTGTATTTTCAATAAATTAATAACAAATGAGAATTGTTTAGAAACATGAATAACATATTTAATACTTCTTTTTATTTTAAATTTTAGCCATTGTTTTTACAATAAATTAAACAACATTCTTTCTATATTTCCTTTTATTTACAATTTTGTCACTATATTTACAATTATTTATGGTAAAAATAAAAACACAAACTGAAATATAAATAGTATATTATATAAAACAATTTTAAAAAACAGTATTATTATCTTATTTTATTTAGTCAAATATAAAAATTTTAAGAGTTCAATTTTAAGAAAAAAATAACATAAAATTAATAATAATTCATAGAAAACTAATGCAAAAAATTAAAATTTGAAACATGGATAAAAGTATATCAGTTTTAAAATATACAAAATGGACTAATCTAATTACCTAAAAACATTGTTTTGTCTAAAATAATCATAAAATAAAATTTAAATTTTATATACATATTTTAAATCAAAATAATAATTTAAAGTTGATTTCTATCAAAAGATGATTTAAAATATGCATATATTCAAAAATTTATTTTTACTAAAAATATTTTCCAATAACCATTATTAAAAAATGTTTTCAATAAATATAAGAAAAATACAACAAAAAGATTAATTTCATATACCAACTTAAATTGTGGTTTTTATATTTCACATTAAACTTTAAGAATATAATATATGTGATTATTTATAAGATGATACATATAAAATACTATTAATTATATGATTATTTATATGATGAACCAATACAATTAATTATATGATGACATATATTTGATACATAATACTATAATAGTGACTAGGGCTGGATGTTCAGGTATCCATTCCGGTTCGTTTCGGATTTGTTTGAGTCTTCAGGTTTCTGGGGTCAAAGATTTCAGCTCCATTCATATATTTCTAAATTTCAGTTCGAATTATGACTAGGGCTGGACGTTCAGGTATCCATTCAGGTTCGTTTCGAATTTGTTTGGGTTCTGTTAAATCCGTGCAGGTATTTCTATATTAATTAATATATAAATATGTCACATTGTTTAAACAAAATATCAATGTAAAAGTATTGTACAGTTGCGTTCTAAAATCATTTATTTTAACAACAAACGAGATAAATAATTGGGGAGATAATAAAACAAAACCAGAGAAACACATAGTTTACCAGAGACACTCTATGTGTCGAATTTATTATAAAAAAAAGTTTTACAAAGATAAATACATTCAATAATTACAAACAAATAATAAATTTCATAAAAGTGAAAAATAATACCCGCGCTTTCGAAGCGCGGATCAAAACCTAGTTTGTTTTAAGAACTTTACACCGTTATTCTTAATTTTGCCCAAAAAAAAAAGACAGTTATTCTTAATATAAAATTACTAAAATATATAATTAGAAATGAAAAGTGAAAAAGGAGAAGGAATCTGGTCCAAGTCAGTTTCCTATATTAAAAATGTTAAAGGTTGTGGTTACATTCGTTCATATGTTTCCGTTGAATGATTGATAGGCTATGTTCGTGATTTGTTGTTCTAAGTGTGCCATATATGTGTATGTTTTAAGTTAATGTTAATCCAATAATTGAAAACATGTTAGTAAATCATGGATTATGGTTTGGTGGTGATTAATTTGAGGGTAAAAATTTAATACGGTGAAGTTATCAGGATTCGAGTCCCGACCAATGGAAAATTATACAGAAACAAGAGACCGAGATGTGATGTGGAGACATGTGACTAGTCTGTACTATTTTTGTAGGACCATAATACCGTTGTATAATTCAAAAAAAAAAACATGTTAGTATTTTATGTTTCTTAGTGCTAATATTTCATTTTAAAGATTCCATCTGTTTTTTTCCGACATTTAACTAGGGTTACATAAAACTTCTTCCAATTCAATTCAATTAATGATTTAAAATCAACGGACAATATTTTGCAATCAATTAAATTGAACAATTCAAAGATAGTTTTAGTTGGTGAATTCTAAAATTTACGTAGTATGCCTCGGATGTTGATTTCAATTATTTGTTCATGAAGTTCCAGAGAAAATGATTTGAAATTTGTTTTAAATATAAAAAAATTTGAATAACACTATATTTCAAAAAACTGGAATTAAATCATTCATTAAATAACACCAAATTTTAAATAAAAATTATAAATAACATATCCACTGGATTTTAAAATAGAATTTAGAGCCATCATTAGAGAAACAATAGATTTTGATTAGATTTAAACTCTACTAAAATAAATGATTGAACGAAAACCAAATTTATATATCAGTCACTCAGATCAAATATTAATATTCAATATTCGTTTAAAATATAATAAACTACAAAAGGGAATTTGAAAACGGTTATCCAATCTATTTTATATATAAATAAAAAATAATTATATGTATATACACATTTTAAAAATTATATATGAACTATATAACTATTCCTATTTTTTTATAAAATTTACAGTATTTTGCTCTCTAGATTGATTATTTACTAATAATTAAACAAAAAAATATTTTTATTTTATAATGAAATGTATTTTTACAATATTTTTAAATTGTAAATATGGGCAATGGAATGCATACGAAATTTACATCAGTTTCATGTTATGTTTGCAACAGATTATTCTCAACTGGTAAATATGGTTTCAGATCTAGAAGAATAACCAGCATTCGAAAATTATTTGAAAAATATCAAGATTTTAAAGGAAAACTTTATCAATTTAGAGATCATTCATATACCTCAAATGAAGAAAACAACTGTCTTTCGTCATTCACATGGATGTAGAGTTAGCGGTATGGTCTACAGAATCATGATGAGTTTATTGTTTTATTGATAACAAAAAAAATATTTTCAAAATTATGTTAGTATTTATAATATTTTTAGAATCTTATTACTTTGTTTTATTTTATTTCTACGAAAAAATTGAATATCTGGTGGTGGCGGAACAAAATGCGAATCATGTTAATTCAGATGAAACATAGCGAACTACTAATACTTTCAAAATTTTGGGTGTCTACTATATATGTGTCTACCTTTGCATTTACCTATCTGATAGAATAATCTGAAGTGGTGTTTGAAAAACAAGACTCTTGAACCTCAAATATACAAGATAGTCTACGTTGTTGGATCGAACATAAAATATGTTACTTGTGCACAAAAAAAAACATGTTACTCAACTAAGGGGCACGTGCGCCCGTAGAATTATCAAGTTTTAAAATTTTAGTATGTAAATTCATAAAACAGTAGGTTACAAAAAAAAAACTTTATAACAGTAATAAAAAGATATCGATAAAGTCGTTTTGGGTACCAAAAGGAAATGTAGATAGCGTGTCGCTTGCTGACAGGTTGCGCTATTCTTTTGTTTTTTTGTTCTTTTAAAGGAAACTGACTCGTCAGTCGTCGCTGAATTGTCAAATTCACATGCAAGGACCAACTTGGATGATACATGGACAAAGAGGAAGAGAAAGAAGACAAAAATGAATTTGCCAATAATAAAGCAGCACGTGTTGTTATAGACACCAGTTCTTTTCTTTTTTGTTCCCACAGTTGAATTTTATTTAAAAAAAAAAAAACCGAAATCCAACCCTTACAAAAACCTGAAGACTCAACTAACGCAGTCCAGGTAAAAGGAAAACATACAAACTGGGTCTATGCCTATTCAAATAAAATCGCCACCAACAATGGCGTCTCGTCCTCGACACATTTCTCGAGACCGCTTCATCGTCACCGCCAGGAAAAACTGCGCCGTAACTGTAAACGGCGTCTCCGGCCACACCAAACGCATGCATTTACGCCGCATACTACTTCATCACTGTCGTTTCTTTTCGAAGAGAGCATCAATCGATCTAGATCGATATCTCATCCTTAATACACACGAAGCCACCACACACATATCCATTTTCAATCCGTCAGAGAGCGTTATAACCCGAAGTGAGATCTCATCCGACCACTAAGCACACCGGAACCGTAGATCCACCGCCTCCATCTCACGGAAAACCCCGAGCCGACAAAACCAACTCCCAGAGAGTCAAAGAAACCACCAAACGCCTTCATAAACAAAGGTCACAGACTTTGACGACGCATAATTAAGGAAGCTTCCACCCTTCGGGAACAAGAACCGGCGACGACGGAGCTATATCAGTTTCCACCTCCCAAAAACCAAATTAAAAGGAAAAAACGCTCCCTATCTCTTTCAGACCAGCACATCAAACCGAGTAAAGAAAATAAAACAGAAAAAGACAAACACCGGACCGTCGGTGGCTATGAAAACCCCACTGTTAGCCGGACAACCAAATATCACGTTTCTCTCTTTTGTCTCTCCGTCTTCACCAGTTCTTTTCCTTTTTCTTTTTCTCTTTTTCATTTATTTTCTTTTTGTTTTTTTTAAGAGCTTCTTTTTCAAAATTTCGGTTGGAGATCGTCTTTTAGGTTCAATCCCGGTTCTAACCCATGGCAACATAGACAATTGCTATAGATCCATGAGTCCAAATTTTTTTTAGTGTTATTTCACTAATTAAAAAGGTCTATTTTAGTTTGTTAAGTTATCAATTAGTAAGTGAAATTATAATAAAAGGATCTATGATTATCTATAATTGAAATATAATTAAACAAAAAATTTACCTTTCACTATTCTCAAATTTTCATTAACAAAACCTAATTACACAAAACTCATTATTCAATTTTTATTTGAATACCATAATTTTTTTTACTTTAATTTAAAGAAATACAATAAATAAATGTTGAAATTTTTTTATAAAAAGATTTTATTTTATATTTCGCCTAAGGCAAATTCTTTTTAAGACGCACTGTTTAGGTTTTAACTGAATTGGGTGTCTTTTTTTATATTTGGAATATAACTCTTATAGAATGGCCAATTCCTATTGATTTCCGTCGTTGATATTCCGTTTTTTAGTTATTAGACTACTTCTCGTTGGTTTTAATAGTTGTTAGAAAACTTCTAACTCCGTTACCACCAAACTAGTATCTTGATAACATGTGACAACAGCTGCAGCACATAGATATATAGTCTTACAAATGTTTTGACTTGGGTTTAAGTCTATAAAGCACGGGTAAACTAAAAAGAAAGAAGATCTAGTTACATAAAGAAATAATAGAGAAAGGGATTAATACACTGCAGTCTCCTCTTACTTTCCACATCAGGAACACACACACACAAAAAAAACTGGATATCTTTTTTTTCTGCTTCGGTCGTGAAATTATCTTATCGCCCTTTAGGGTTTACAATTTGAGAAAATATCTCACTGTTATCTTCCGAGGACATATCACTCACGTCATGTTCTCCGGCGCCTCCGACGTTAACCTCCATACCACCACCTCCGGCTAAATCCTCTGACTCACCTCCACGACTAGGCGTTGGTTGACGCGACCCATCAGCAGTTTCTTGCAACTGAAGCGCAAACTCAAGATTCCACAAAACATCTCCCATCGTCGGCCGATCTAAACCACTATCGGAGAGACACTTCTCCGCCGTGTCCGCAAACTTCTTCAAACACTCAGGATTAATCTTCCCTTTAAGATTAGGATCAACGATATCCTCTAACGTCCCCCTTCCTTTTACAGTTCATCGCCCAGTCTCCAAGACTCACTTGCTCCTTAGGCAAGCTAGGGTTTAAAGCCGGTCCTAGCGCATAAGATCTCGAACAGAACAACCCCAAAAGAGTACACATCTGACTTCTCGGTTAACTGCTGTCTCCTAAAGTACTCTGGATCTAAGTACCCGAAGCTTCCTTTGACAACGGTCGTGACATGACCTTGGTTCATGTTCGGTCCGGTTTTGGATAAACCGAAGTCGGAAACTTTAGCAACCCAATTCTCATCGAGCAATATGTTCGTTGTCTTCACGTCGCGGTGAATAATCGTGTACTTTGCACCCGTGTGAAGGTAATGCAACCCTCTCGCAGATCCAATGGCTATCTCTAGACGTCTTTTCCAAGTTAACTGAGGTCTCTTGGTGTTGTAAAGATGCTCTCTAAGTGTTCCGAGTGACATGTAATCGTATATCAAACACATCTCTCCACCGTCGTCGCAGTAACCGATCAAAGAGACCAAGTGTTTGTGTCTTAACCTCGAGAGAAGTTCTATCTCGGTCTCGAACTCGTTTAGACCTTGTTCTGAATTAGGGTTTGATTTCTTGATGGCCACTTTCGTGGTTCCGTCTATAACTCCTTTGTAAACTTTACCAAACCCTCCCACTCCTATCACGTTTGACTCATCGAAGTTTTGAGTTCCGTGTTTGATCTCAGACAACGTGAACCTTCGGCATAGACCCGCTGCAAGGTTAGATAAGTGGCTTCCCGTGTTGCTCTTACCGGAAACAGTAGATTTTGTCGCGGTTGTGTGGGAGTTTCCGTATATAGGAAGCCAACTCGATGTGTAAGAATCGCTTCCTTGGGACTTACGTCTCCTTTGATACATTGTGAAACACAACGCACATAGCAAAACCGCTGCGACTCCACCAATGGAACCGATGATAAAAGCTATGACTCTTTTGTCTCTTCGAAACTCTCTTTTACCATCTTGGTTAGCTTGCATAGCTGATGGTTTAGGGTTCGGACCGGCTAGGTTTTTCATCGTGTCCATCTTGAAAATCTCTAGCCCGTTGAGCTGTGAGTCGAGATACTCCGGTTTAGCAAATTTTGAAGGAGTCATCTGAAGTGAAACCTCCTCGCCTCCTGCTCCACCGTTGCTAGCATCAACGTACATTGCGTAGTCCTTTGTACGTAGGGACACCTTTCCCACCTGACCATGCGATTATATCCGCAGCGTTGATGTCTCCTTGTGCTGTTCTGTTGTTGATGTAGATGTTGAAAGCTTTCTGGTTGACCTTAGAGAGCTGGAACTCGCAGAAGTGGAGTCTCATGATGTAAGTGAAGTTAGTATCTACTTGAAACATCCATGTGAGATTAGAATTAACGTTGATGTCTCCGTTTGGTCCTTGTGATCTAGCTGTTTTGTAGACATCTGGTGGAGCGGTCGAGACCGGCATTTTCTGGTAGTCAATCCTGAAGTTGTTGCTTGCTTGAAGGGTAACACCAAGACCTGCGATAGAACGAAACTAATATTACATGTTGTGGTTTTAGACCTAAGGACATGATTAATGCATGTCTTTTAGGGAGGGCCTCTTAGCAAATATAAGAGACGTCTCCTAGATTTTGACTAAAAAAATGCTAAGAAACGTCTCTTATATTCGTTAGGAGATCCCTCCTTAAGAAACCTGCATTAATCATGGTCTAAGAAGATGATTACGGGCTTTGATCCTGAATTTTCTGATATTAAAAAAAAAATACACCAAACCTGCGCTGAATATGTAAGGAGCATCGTTGTACCAAGTTCTTGTTAACCCGCCAGAGTCTTGGCTTCCAGGAATGTCCTGACCACCAACGTTAAGTCCTAAACATGGTCTGAAGATTAGCGGACTTAGCATCTGCTGTTTGATCTGTGAACCCAACGAGAACAGCCGTATCAAACAGTTCTGGCATCTCAACGACTTCAATACCGTTTATGAAAGCAAACGCTTTAGGATGTTTATTCGAGGGAGTAAACGTGATGGTCAAGGCATCTTTTAGGGTTGGTGCAAGAGAATATTCTCTGATTAGGTAAGCTTGTGTTAAGGCTTGACATGTGATAGAAGCACTAAAGTTGCTTAGAAGGGTGACATCGTTAGCTGCTACGGAGAAGTAAGCGTCATCGATGTTGAGTCCCGTGTATGCTGATGGGTAGAAATGTAACCGGAGCAAATGTCTTTTGTCTCCTTTAACCGGGATCTCGTAAGTGGCGGGAGCTGTGAAGATTCTTGCTGTCATGTAAGGAACTGTCGAGAGAAGAGATGGATCTTGATACGTAGCTGTTGCGTGAACCGTGTTTGGAGTTTTCAAGAACTTGGTGTCTGGTTCCCATTTCTTCTTGTCTGGATCTGAAGATGGTTCCGATGCTCCGCAGGACAACGCGAGATCTTGGCCATTAGATTGAGAGATAGAAACTAGAAGAACAGAGAAGAAACAGAGGAGGGA
Organism: Raphanus raphanistrum subsp. raphanistrum; assembly: GCA_019706035.1. Classification (NCBI taxonomy): domain Eukaryota; kingdom Viridiplantae; phylum Streptophyta; class Magnoliopsida; order Brassicales; family Brassicaceae; genus Raphanus; species Raphanus raphanistrum. The sequence goes on from CM033983.1 coordinate 21,570,361, forward strand.
ACACAGGGTCCTTGTTTTCTCGTTCATGGCTGAAACATTAGATAAGTTACGTGTTTTAAATCCTCAGGAAACATAAAAAAAGGTTACTTTTCTTTTGTGGGATATTATTACCTCAAGAACCAGGAGAGAAAACTTGGAGGCTTGTTTCTTCTCCTCTCTCTCCAAACCTAACAATGTATGATCAAAGCCATGGAAACAGGAGCAGAAACCTCAACAAGACAAAAACAAACCGTTTGTTTTCCTTGGTCATTGGGTTTTTTTTTCTCTTTCTTTTTGGTGCTGTGTCTGAAAGAGAAACAGAAAGTAGTTAGAGAATCTATGGAGGAGAGGATTAATAGTAGAAAACTATGTTTAAGCAAATTAGTTAGAAGAGAGAAAAATATACATCAATCTCACACTAATGAAATAAAATTCATAACTTAAACTACATTGACTACTTGATCCTTAAAATAGGAAAAAATAACAAGTTTTCTAGAGTAGGATAAATCTGAAACACGTTTTCTTTTAGAGGGTCAAAGAATCTAAACAAAGAAAAGATCCCTAAATAAATGAGGATGAGTATTTTGTATCAAATTTAAACAATGGAGGAAAATAGCTTTTGACTCCATTGCATAAATCAATGGTGGAAAACTAGTTTTCCCTAATCCTCCATTAAAGGCTCATTGAGTCTCTTTTGGTGAGAGTTTATGTGGTCGGGTTTGGCAAAATTTTCAGGTAGAAAAAGAGTATACAGAAGATTTTCTGATCAGCCCGACCCGTAGAAGCTTCTTTGTTGGCCGTGTTAATTGTTGTCACACGCGGCCAGCAGATGAAGAACATACATTTAGACTCCTAAGCAAAAAGCCAAAGCTTTGATATTCTCCTAAATAAAAACAGGTAGTAAAATAAGCCCTAGCTTGCACCAGAAGGTATCTTTCCCAATTCTAAGATCAAACCCCTTGCCTTGCATTACAAGTCATCTTTTTAAAGATAGAAAAAATGGTGAGGAGAAGAGAAGGCCTTACCTTACCAATCTCGTCTTCATCGCCATCACTTCCTGAGCCACTAGTGGCCCCATTAGCCTTGCAGAAACCTAAACAGCGGTTATCAAAGCAACTATCCATGCGCGAGACACCGAGAGATGTTGCTTGGGAGAAAAGGCGTCGTCAGATGTTGAAGATTCAAGAAAAGAAACAGAAAGGCCTCTCTGACAGCGATTGTGATTCGAACGATTTAACCGATGAAGATTTAAGGGAGCTCAAAGGGTCGATCGAGTTAGGGTTTGGTTTCAAGGAAGAAGCAGGACTAAAGTTGTGCAACACACTACCAGGCATTAGATCTTTACTTTGCTGTGAATAGGCAGCTTTCGCCTCTCCCTTCACCTAGTAGCAGCCGTAGCAGCAATGGAGGAGATGGGTCTTTATCGTCTACATCTGCTTCCTCAAGCAGCATACCTTGTAGCCCACGAACTGACTCGGATTCATTAAAGATCTTATGTCCAGGTAAAACAAAAACTTCATTTCATCTTCTTTTAAATGTTGATTCCTATGGTAAGTATAAATATACATAGACTAATTGTTAAGTTTCCAACTTAAAATTAATTGACAATAAGTAGATTGGACCAAGTCAGTCTCTTATATGTTATTCATATATATCCCGCTAAAACTCTCAGAACTTATATTCTCACACTTAATCATTGTGAATTGAGTTGTGCAGGGGACAGTCCTCAACAAGTGAAACAAAGACTAAGGCATTGGGCACAAGCTGTTGCATGTTCTGTGATGCAGTCTCACTAATGTGTGTATACGTTGTGACTCTTAAGTTTCAACATGAAACACTTGTTTTTTTTGTACTATTGCTGGTGAGATAGGACAGAGAAAGAATCCTACCAAGCAGGATCTCTCTGAAGGAGGGAATAACTAAAAAAGAAAAGTTTTGGGAGAAAATAAAAAGAAAGATAGGAGAAAGATTCATGGATTCATGGCTCTCTCTACATAGTTTTGCAAAAGTAACAAGATGAAGAGAGGAAGGGAAGGCCTTTCTTATTCATGTACTGTATGCATATAGACTTTTAATATGTGGTCGTGGACTTGAATGATGGTTACTATGAGATATATTTTGAAGTATGTTTTTCGTATGAGGCTTTTGTATCATGCAAATTCACGGATCTATATATGATTGGTTTCATAAGAAGTTTTGACAGTATTCTACTTGTGTATCGCTCACTTAATGAAACGAACTCCAATTCAACCGAAAATCCATTTCAGCATCAACAGTACAAAAGTTCCAGTATATATTACAGACCCACCGATCAGAAGAGCTTACATCCTTTCCTCAGGGAAGGAACACGAAGAAATGGTAGGGTTCTTAGCCTATTTACACAGTCCATAGGAATATTTTTCTTCGGCTAGGTAGAGATGCTTGGTTTCGTAAAACTAAACAAGCTGTCACTAGAAATCACTAATCAGGGTCCAAGTGATAGCCAACATGGGCTTGACGCTTTCTAATTTAGATCATAGTCAGTTTTGTTTACACGATGATTTTTTTTTTTGGACATCCTATACAATGATATTTAAAAAAAAAAAAAAATTGGTGTAAAACGGTCTTTTATGTTTCCTCTAACTTGCAACGTTATAAAACTCATATTCTATTCTGTTATAAGAGCATAGCTCTCATAGTTTGATATAAGACCCCGTCATCAGGCTGCCCGTCATTGACTCGTTTTTAAGACCAACGACTGCTTATTATTGGCTATTATTGCATACCTTGTGAATAGAGTTCATGAGCTACAACAAATCCACACAAGTAGGACCTCCTCTCTGAATTAGGAGGGAATAACTAAAAAGAAAAGTTTTTGGAGAAAAAAAGAAGAAGGATAGAGAAAGAGATCATGGATTCATGGCGCTCTGTACATAGTTTTGCCAAACTGTACGAAAACCACAATGACCTGGTCAACACGAGAGTCATTTTGGACAAGGCGGTCCAGGTCAGCTACAAAACCGTGGACCATCTCGCGAGCGTGTGGTGCGAGTGGGCTGAGAGGCACAAGAATTTTAAAGGAGCGTTGGAGCTGATGAGGTGTGCTACAGCTGTGCCGACGGTAGAAGTCAGATGGAGAGTCGCTGCCGATGGGAATGAGCCGGTCCAGTCCAGATGAAGCTGCAAAGATCTTTGAGGCTTTGGTCCTTTTATGTTGACTTTGGAGGAAAGCCTGGGGACGCTTGAGTCCATAAGAGGAGTCTTAAATTTGTTTCAGGCTCCATCTGATGCTGTGAGAACCTTATATCTTCAGTACGCTAAGCTAGAAGAGGACTGAGATGTATGAGATGACACATTTCCCGTGCAGCAGAGATCGTTGGTGTTCCGAGGACAAGGGAGATATACAAGCAAGCGATAGAGTCTGGACTCCACGCAAGGATGTGAAGCTCATGTGCATAAAGTTTGCTGAGCTGGAGAGAAGCTTGTCAGAAAGTGACGGGAGAGAGGATAAGTAGAGATTGCTCAGAAAGAAAGAAGTCCCTGCTGCTGTGTTTGGAGGACTTGTCAGAAAGAGAGAGGAAGGCGGTGAGAACGGCGCGGCTAAGGCTCTTGGTGCATTGTAGAGGATAAAGAGACAGAAACTAGCTCAGTAGTAAAAAAATCCTGTAGACAAATTACTTTCCTGTGCTACAGATAGGAATTGTGTAATATGCAGAACATGATCTTATATTGTGAGAAATTTTGTATGTTTTTGTTTTCTTCTCAGTTCCACTGTCTAAACTAGAGTAACATCTTGAATCTGTTTATGCAGCCTCTCTTAGGTTCCCGTATGGTGTTAGAATGTTTTTTGAAAGGCTTTTCTTTCTTCTTAAGAAGGACAGCTATAGAGAGAGATTCAAACACCAAGCGACCATATTTCAAAGGAAGACAAGTCTGCTTCCATCAACAAAGAGAGTATTTGATCTAAACTCATTTCATAAACTGTTCTAGCTACAGAGAAAACAAAGCTTATCATTCTTCATTCATGCATTGTCCTTTGAGCTTGACGAAACCTCAGTTTTTTCCTCTTCCTTGTTGCTCATTGCTACTGGAGACGACGAGCCAGCTACAGAATCTTCAGGTTCCGTCTTAAGCTCAGACTCAAACTCTTTTGCAGCCTGCATCATTTACAAAAAAAAAACCCCCCACAAGCCCTTCATTAACACAGAACATACAAGTAGAAGCTATATATCTTGAGAAGAACCACGAGCCATAACAATTAGCAGTATGTCATATAGAAAATATATATCACTCCAATTAACAAAATCACCAGCAGTTTTTTTTTGACCTACATAACAAGATGGATTTATACGTCAAAGTTATCAATGAGCTTATTGTGAAAAGTTATATTCTTGATATGTTCTCTCTACATCAAAGTTATAATCACATTCAATTTCAAATATTTCCGAGTTTACTTATCAATTCTAACAAATTCAGACAGGAATCATCGTACTACTAAGCACTTGAAACATAAATTCCCAAAAACACACTTCTCCTTGAGACCCTTTTAACATCAATTCCAGCTACAAATCAACAAGCTTTTCACATGGGAAGACATAGAGCAAAACTATAGTTGAAATATTCCAAATGATATCTCAGTTTCTGATAATTAGCAAAACCTGTTGAAAGCTTTTGACGGTCTTGCCGATACTCTTGCCAATCTCAGGAAGCTTCTTAGGTCCGAAAAGCAACGCGGCGACGCCAGCGATCACCGCAAGCTCAGGGACACCGAGACCAAACAGGGCATTACAAGTTAGCGCCTTTCTCCTCTGCTCCGGCCGAATCGCCACCAAAGAACGGGTCTTTGGTCTTCGTTGGGTGGTCGCTATGAAACAGTTGGAGAATAAGGAAGAGCGAGATGACGAGAGAGGTAGAGAAGCTGGTGGCCGAGAAGATAGAGGGGTCGCGATAGATGTCGCCATTACTGCTGCTCCTCTTCTAATTCTTTTCTTCTTCTTCTTCTTCTGGTCCTCAAACGTTATCTCTGTTTTTTATATTATTTTATCCAATTAAAATCTAATAAATTTCTAAGCTAATATTTTCTCAACTACTAAATACAAAACTCTTCTTATAAGTATTTAGTGAATAATGAATAATACTCTCAGTTTTTTTTTATATATGTGGTCTTATATAACACTAAAATACATTTTTATTTCAAAATAATAAATAAAATTTTCAAAATAGTATTAGTTAAAAAATTTAAATAATTTTTATTTTCTTATTTAGGTTTGGATTTTAGTGATTAGGATTTATGGTTTACAATTTATGAGGTGAACTTAAGATAAAACTATAAAGTTTGAGGAATTTAATCATTTTACTCTTTTAAGTGATAGTATTTTTATGGATTTTTTTAAAGATATAGATTTTTTATTTATGTGCTATTTTTGTCATAGTTTTTTTTGTACTTAAGATAGGGATATCAATTTTGCAGATAAGAACACTGATTAATTCTACTAATTCAATACCCAAGAAATGGTATTTTCTATTGCTTTACCTTAGCAATGAAGCTTTGAGTTTGATAACTTTGTAGTAGTTACAAGATACAAACTTGTAGATGTTGAAAAAAAGAGATTGAAAATACATAAAAAAGAAAGACCTAATCTCAGAGATAAACTAGGTCAGACGATTCTTTACACAACAAATTATAACACTTTTGTCTCAATGCCTCTGTCTCTCTATTTGTGATAATGTTATACAAATCGGGTTTCTTCTTCGTCTTCTTCACAAAGCTACTTATCCCCAACGCTGCGAATACGTTTCTGCAGATGCTCCAAACTCGCAACTCTCCTCATCGACTCTGTCCTGTTCATTTTGCAACCGATCCAAGGCCTTGCTTTTGTTGTTGCTTGAGCTGGGGGTCTCAGGTGTGGTTACTTGGGAGCTTGTGTCCTAGAGAGTTTGATGTCTCTGAAAGATTAGAGACACTTGAAACCTGAGGCATGGTGTGGAACAACATTGGGTTGAAGCCTGTGATTCTCTTCACTGTCTCCTCCGCCATTTTCACCTGAAAAAAAAAAGGTTTCAACAACAGAGTTTTTGATTATGGCCTAGTGAATGAGTTTTGTTTATCAAAGAGGAGAGAGGGAAATGGGAGTTTTACTTACTTTAGCTCGTAGTGTCTCTAGATTGGCTTTCAAAACTCTGTTTTCTACAGATGCGTCATTGAATGTTTGAGTTACGTCAGTGAGACCTTTCATGAGGTTTGAATTCTCTACACGCAGCTGTGAAACCTAAAAGAGAGATGGAGGACGACTTTAATAATAAGTGAGCTGAGAAAAGGTGTGGGGGGGAGATTATTAACATACTTGTGTCTCTAGCTCACTAAGGTGTGCTTGCTTTCTTCTTCTGGATCTTCTAGCTGATTCCCTGTTAGAGAGCATCCTGTAATCACAATAGGTAAAACAAACTAATGTTCATGTTCATGTTCATGTTCATGCTCAAGCAAGATTTTGTGATGTAAATTATTTACCTTTTGACACGCTTGACGTTAGTAGGATTCATATTAGTTTCACCATCAGCTTCTTCTTCGTCATCACCAGAGAACTCGGATCCACTTGTTATGGTACTGCTCATCACTGGTGTAGCTGCAAATGGAAAAACCAATACAGATTGGTAATCCGTTAAGCTTGAACTCTAGAACACAACCAATGAAGCAACACACAATAATAAACTATCAAGAACATATATATTGAAAGGACAGGGGTCATCATCATAGAGGCAAACTGAAAACCTTTGGGAGAAGCTAAGGAGCCTTGGTCTGATGTATAGGCTCCTCCACCATTCTCAGATCTACCAGAGGTATCCTGAGGTTTGATGAAACCTCCCTATCAAATTTTTCAAATATCAACACAACAAATCAATTATTTTAAAAAAAAAGTCTTTATTGGAAGACAATAGCAAAGCTTTCTATTTTCTTCTTCCAACTCAAAACCAAAGTTGGAAAGAACATATAAAGTTGATATATTTCAAATAATATACATATCACAGAGATCTATACATCCCAATACTCATCAAGAACACAACCAGCTTAGTTCTTTAATTAGTAAGTTTAGTTTCAGAAACTCTCAAGCTTTAAATCCAAAGAATGTGGTTGACTCAGCTACTACATAAACATTAACTTACAGAATAAAAGGTTTGTTTTTTTTTTCTTAAAACACTTTTCAACAATGAAGCATGAGCAGAGAGAGAGATTAGTGTTTTTACTCTTTTCATGGCGACAACGGCAGCACAAGCTAGATTGAGTTTACTCTTCAAAATCTCTCTGTATTCATGAGAATCCACCGGAGAAGAAGGTCCAGAGACGGACGCCGTCGCGGCTACACCGGCACTGGCGTCGGAGGATTCTTGTAAGAAGCGATGGAATGCCCACTCTGACTCACTACGATTCGTTCCCGAAGATGCTTTAGCCGGCTCCGACAAAAGATGGTTATTACCGGACATTTCTTTCGACAGAGAAACCTTTTTCCATTTTTTTTGTTGTTAAATTTGTTTTTTTTTTTTTTTGCTTCGAATTCTCCCTACAAAGTTTCTTCTTATCCGATTGGGCAGCCTTTGCGTTTTAATATTACTTTTTTTTTAAGATATTAAAATTCTCAGATTACCACTTCAGGCCCCCGGCAAGATTAGTGTATTCTTATTCACACCAAAAACTTCTGATTTTTACTGTTTTATCCAAATATTTGTGTGTTTTACTTTTATTATTTTTCCCAAAATTATACAGGACTGCCCTAAACAAGTTTTATCATAAACGTATTTTTCTCTTTCAATGCTTCACTGCCACTTATATTTACAATGCATGCTTATATACATTAAAAATGACATTAGTGGGTGGAAGAAAATATTGATGTAATTTATTGAAGCATAAAAGCCTATGAGGGCCTTTGATGTAGTATTGTTGTTTCAATCACAAGCCTACACGTAATAATATTATTTTTGCCTTATTGGAAAATTATTATTGTTTTCCAACGCTTTTGGGGTCAAATCCAAGTCAGACTGACGTGTCGATAAGGGTGTTTTGGTCAATTGGCGTCGTAAAGAAGATTTAATATAGTTTTAAGTCGTCGTTGTTGGTTTTGAAACTTATACTTCAATACGTGGATCCATTTAATATTTTCCCAATTGCATTCTATAAGGAGAGATCCGAGAGAGACATGAGAGTTTTTTTAATGTGAAGTTAGATTTATAGAAATGTACTAAACTTTATCGTTTTGGATAAGAATCTATCAAAACTCAAGATGCATTTTTCGTGGGTCCATTTAGTTTTTGCGTATTGTTATGGTATTGTTCATACTCTTGATATCTCGATCTCCATTGCTTGTTACTAGATATTAATATATTAAGGGGTCGGCCCATCCAAAAAAGTTAAGCACTTTAGTTCTAACTTCCGCAATTAGGGCCACTTTAGGATTGAGTTAAAAAAAAATAAAAGGCTGTTAACCCTAATAGAATAGAAAAAAAAATGTCATCTTTTTTTTTTTTGTAAACAACTGAGTTTTACTGGATGGTTCACATTTCTCAAATTCACGGTAGTATCTCAAATCCTACTCTATGTTTTACTTAATAGATTTGAAAATCCAACTTAAATCAAGTGTTATTGGTTCTATCATTTTAAAATCTAATTTCAAATATGCTGTTATTGGTTCCATGATTTTAAAACAGATTTTAGAATCAAGTGTTATTCAATATTAATGATTTGTTTGAAGATTTGATTTTAATTTTGATTTGAGTGGATTGATGAGTATTTTTAAGAGTAAAATACAAATGAACAAATACCAAGTTAAACCTTATTATTTGATTGGATTTGCATAATTGTTGTTTTTCTCGATTCCTTATATTTTTGTGGCCAAATAAAGGTGGTTGATACAAACCTTGTTATTATGTCTTTTATTCATTTTCAAAAGACACATGTCTTGCATACAAACGTATTGAATAGTACATACAAACTTTGTATAATACATACAAACGAAGCTGTGTTATTAGTTATCATATTGTTGTGTAGAATGACATGTTATTTTGTTGTTGCAGAAGAAGGTCGTCGTGTCTATGTGCCTCAAACACCATTGTAACTATTGTTGCTGTAGACACGGAGCCATTGTTGACAAAGAAGATTTGTTTTTTTTCTGAAGTGTTTCCTCACTATTTTAAGACCTGCCAGAATCTTGATGCTTATGTTTGAGTTTATGAGCCCAAATACGTTATCAAATATGAAGCAAAATTCTTGGACATCGAAAAACTTCCGAAGAAGAAAAAATAAATAAATATATATATATATATATATATCGCATGAAGATGATAAATTAGATCCCCAATTACGCAATCAAAACTTTACTTTCAAATCCATTTCATAAATTTAAAATAATCCACTGATTTGATTTTAAAATTTATATAATTGATTTTGAAATCTGTTTGCTTGAATTTGAAATCAAGAGATTTGTCAATTATTTCTAAATCCATTTTTTTTTCTAAATCCACTGAAATACTAGAACCAATAACCCCTACTAAAATAGAATTTGAAATAAGAAATGTTCTACCTCACTCCATATTCCACTCTATTTTAGAGTAAACAATAGAATTACTAAACAAATGGAGTAGTGATTTTATTTTTTGTTAATTACTCAATTTTCTACTCTAAAATAGAGTGAGGTTAAAGTAAAATTCGATTCCATTATAAAAGAAAAAATAAAATTTTATATTGGAGATGCTCTTAACCGTAAAAAAAAAAGATAACGATGTTTTTGGTGTAAGGTTCATCTTCACGGTTTGTGTGGGTTTAACCAACTTCCTCCACCATCTCCTTCATATACCATCTTCTTTCTTTCTTCGCCAAAATTCCTTCTTCCACCACCTTCTTTCCTTCTTCGCCAAAGCTAGTTCGTCCACCATCTCCTTTGTCCACTATCTCCTCACGGTGTGTATATTCCAGAGAAACTCATTGTTCATTTGGACTTTTCTTAAGAAAATTTCATATTTGGTTGAAGAATATAAACCCATTGTTGATTGTTTAAAACCCTAGTCATCCGGCTAGCTAATAAATAGACCAGGGTATGTTCTCATGGATGAAAGTTTACGTTTTGTGTTTGAATAATATAAGATCAGTGAAAAATGTGGCTACTTTAGGTTTTGCGCTTTAAAGATTTGTATGGGATTATGACGTTTGTCTATGGATTCTCTAATATATGATATGTTTGTAACGTGGATTCAGGTCTTGCAAACAAGAAGACAGTGACCATCCAGCCAACTAACAAGGAACAATGTGTCGTCTTCACCACCACCAGATTTGTGTATCTCTACTACTTTAGATGTTTGTTTCTTAGACTATTTCAAGAACATGTTATTATTGTCTTGTTCAGACTTGAAGAAGTGTATTTATAGTTATTTTTGTGCTTGAATTTCATCTAATTGCAAAAAGATATTTGTTTATTGATTTACAGACTCATTTTCTAGAAAAAGTTAGCTATGGCCTTAACATGATTACTTTAGCTGTAATATTTTTGTTATTATTTTGAAATGAAGTCTAAATGTTTTTTTTCACATGATAATGGAGGTTGAATCTAGTATAGTGCACGAGATGAATCCAACCGTTGGCATTCAGTATAGTGTTTGGAAAAAAATCAAGCACCCCCCTGAAATTATATGCAATCACATCTAATTATCTGTACCATAAATCTGAGTGTTTTGATGTTGTTGGTGAAAACATGGTGAGATGATTTCCTTAATTTTTTTTAATACAATTATGCATTTTTGATTTGGTTTATATGTTTTGTTTTTATAGGTTACTGCTTATGAGTTGAATTATGATGATGCAACTAATCCCGCTATAAAACAGATATGTTATTTAGATGATCAGGTAGCAATTTATTTTATGATGTCAATTAATTTATATTCTAAGTCTGAAATTCTCTATATTGTGTTTGCATCAAGGTCAATGAATCTTTTTTTGCTGTCAGCTGGACAACTAAAGAAGATAAGCATTACATACTTTCTGGAGGATTAATGAGCATAATCCAAGTCATTCATAAACAAATAGTGTTTTTTTATTCTCATGTTTAATATTGATTTACAGACTTTTGTCGGTCCATGAAAGATGATATCAGTGACACACAATGTAGTCCATAAAATGATGCACTTGTGTTAAGTTCAAGCAAGGTGATACAATATTTCACATGTTATTTTACAATAATTTTTGTTATTTAATCTTTAGCTATCATGGAAACCTTTCAAGATAAATCTGTTCGATTGTGAGGTACTAAAACCTAGTGTATGCCTTGTCAAATGCTACGAGAGCTCACATGCACTTCTTTCAGCTGTAACTAATTATCAACTAATACTTTTTGACAGTTTTAGTTTTGCCAATAACTAATGTGTTTCAATGTTTGTTTTAGTCTTTTTATCCTTTGAACAAATATCTGACGTTCAGGTTCTTGTGCAGACAAATGTGTGAGAGTGATGTATCTACAAGGTAAAAAAAAAATATTTTATTTGTTTTAAAATATGTGGTTTGACAAATGTATGTTTACTTGGTTTAATATTTAATACTTGATTAGGAGCTTATGTTGCTAATCGGTGGACTGAACGAAAATTACAAGACCTGTAAATGGAGAACAGTATGGTAAACCAATAAAACTTAAAAGAATATCGTTTCATAGCATTGACTGTGTCCGCTGTTTGGATAAGCAAGTGTTGTCACAGGTTAGTGGTTAAGGGTACAAATTTTAGTAAATATATGTTGAATTTTATACCATAAATTTAAATGTCTAATCTACATTTGTTATGCAGATTGGCGCGAGTGGATTAATTCAGTGGAAAGTTGATGGTTTTTTTGAGGATAAGAAGAAATCCATATTGTTTTTCCCTACAGTGGGATTTCGAAGATTGGAACTACCGGTATACATAGAAAATTTGCAGCGGGTAAGAAAAAAAGTTTACAATATATATGTTGTATTTTATTATTTTAAATCATTTACTATTACATTAGGAAACCAAAAAGGAGATATTTATGTCTTTGATGTGAATGCTGATAATCCAGTTCAACTAGTTGCCATGTGAGTACATCTAAGAAACCTGAATTTTTCTGCTTAATTTACTTCTTTTTTTAGATTCAACACAATTTACTTTTTGTAAATAGTTAATCAGATCATGATTTGGATAACCTGATCAGACATACTGCCATTAGTGCCACTGGAAGGTATAGATACATTTAATTAAGTTTTGATCAAATCTAGAACCATGACACAAGGTTATTTGTGGCATAAATAGGAAGGAGATCGAAGTGCATCAGGAAGTGATGCGAGATGATCATCAGAAGGGTGATAGTGAAATCACACCAAGAAAATATCAATGAGTGTAAAGTGCACTAGGTGTGGATGAGTGGTTCATGGTCAAGAAAAGGAATAAACTTGCGGAGTAAGTTTATGACTTAACGGAAGATGAATAAATGCATTTCAATGAAAGGAAAATTGCATTTATTGTTATACAAGATGTTCATATCATGAGTTCTTTGGAGTTGGGGTTCATGAACGTGGAGAATAATATAAGATAGCTATGAGTCGTCTGTAGAAAGACAGAGACACATTATAGAGAGAGAGAGAGAGAAATTATTGGAAACGTTCTTAAACCACCTCCAATGGGGATATATATATATATATATATATATATAACACATATATTAAGAACCTCAATGGAAAGAGTTCTCATTAGAGGTGTTCTTCGTGCTGAAATGTAGTTAAAGTACTTGACGGTAGAGAGACAAAAGCAGATAACTTAGGAAACCTTCGATATGTGTTTAAGGTGAATGTTAACATTGTACGCGTAAAGCTGAATAAACAAACACTACAAGAAATATGGGTATTGGTAGCACCCGAAAAACGCTACTATAGGGCTTTCGTAGCGTTTTTATAAACGCTCTGACAGCCGCATCTATGGTAGACCCCCCCTATCATAGCGTTTCTCGTGTGCTAGAAAAAAATAGAAATATAATAGCATTTATCCGTGTGCTATTAATTAATATTTTACATCACTTTATTTGTGCTATGATTTATTTTTTCATCTCAATTTTATATTGCTGCAAAATATTTTATAACGACATTGATATAATGCTATTATATCTCATTTCTATTTTATAATTATTAATTTAGTTATTTAATTTTAAATTGTTAAAATTATTGAATTACAATATATATTAAAATTAATCCAAAATTAAAATAAATTGAATTTTATTTATTAAAACTAATAATTTACAAATGAAATTAGTTTTACAAAACTAAACCAGCATTTAAAAAAATTAAGTAAACTAAACCAGAACCCATTAACCAAAATCTAATTAACCTTAAACCAAATCTAAACATAATTAACCCTAAAGCTAATCTCTCTACTGCCGCCTCCTTCCTGCTTTGCCTCTTTCTTCTCGACGTGTTCCTATACTCCGTCTCCATCTCTTTCTCTACCACCATCTGCTGTCCTCCTAACCACCGCCTGCCTCCTAACCACACCGGCTGATCTAATCCTGGTAGCATCTTCAAGCGGACCACTGCATCACCGACATACACACACATGTTGGCGAGAACTTGATGGACTCGGTGCTGCAACGCTTGGAACTTCTTTGTTGCCTTGAGGTTTCCTGAAATTACAATCAAATCATAAACACAAGTGTGGAACTTTGAAAGAGAAAGCAGTAAAGGTTGTGACTTTTACCATGAATATAGCATTCTTTGAGAAGATATAAGAAGACAAGCGGGTTAAATCTGAAAATGCATGTAAACACAGGGTTCCAGGTGGTGATTCAGCTTCTTTGTGATCCAAACCCATCCAAGATTAATAATTTTTTAAATCTACAAAAGAAACCATTTCAAAGTATGAGCGTGGAGGAAGAATTAATCAAGCAGTTAATTGTAAAATATGTGTGAAGAAAAAAAAAACGAAATGATGGTGTTCCAACTAAAAGCTTGAATAATAAAATTCAAAATATAAAAAAAACATCAAACTTTGCGGGCAATTCCAATCGGTTTCTCACCGGAAGATGTTTGACAACCGGAGAGACTAAACCGGTAAGGGAAGGGCGGAGAACTGTTGAGAGATTCGTCGACGGACTCCAGATCTCGAGTCTTCTCTTTGTTTCCTAACGGAGTGGTGGTGGTGACGAGCGCCTCGGTGGTGGTGGTGGTGGTGGTGGTGGTGACGAGCATGTCGGTGACCGTAGTGGTGGTGAAGAGTGCGACGAATCGAAGGGATGAGTGGTGGTGTCGATGGGAGAAACCTTTCCGATAATGGAGAAGGGAGTTACAGAGATTAGGGAACAAGATAGAAAAAAAAAGAAAATGGAAAAAGGAAAGCAAAAAGCATATAGTCCGTTGGATTAAGTTGATCTAACGGTGTAGGATCAAATAAATGCTGATCCACGCCATAAGCAAAATAGACCAATAAAAGAAAAGTGTGAGGATTGGTAGATGAGTGATTCTGGACCTTTGATGTAAATCAATCAATGGCTCTAAAAAAACAATACAGATTATCTTTCTATTTACTTATAGCTATTATAAAAAATATCTAAACCTTAAATAATCTGATATCATAATTTAAAAATAAAAATATAAATTTGGTATTTACTTTTTTTTTGGTTGTATGATTGACTAAAATATTTAAATAATAAAATGAGAATATTTCTTTTATTTTGTATTTTGTTGTTTATTATTTGATGGTTTAATTTTATTTTGTAAATGTGTAATTTGAAATGTTATATATAGTTTGGAGTAGTATATTTATCTTATATGGATTATAATTTATTTAAAATTTAAAGATTTGATGTTTTATGATATATGTTATATGTTAATATGAGGTGTGTGGTTTAGGGTATAGGGTATAGATTTGAGCTTTGGTGTTTGAGGTTTAGAATTTAAATTAAAGATTTGATTTTTTTAATTAAAGTTTGAGTTTAAGTTTTCTTGTATAAAGTTTTTTAAAAAATTAGGTTTTAGTTTTTATTAAGTGGAGATATGGTTTATGTTTAGAGTTATGGTTTAGGGTATATAATTTAATTGAATATTTAAAGTTTATGTTTGTGAGTTATAACTTAAGATTAAAATGATAAAATTTGAGTTAATTTTAAGATTATAGGATATGGTGTAAAAAGATTAGAGTTTTAATTGTGTTTTAAGTTTAGGGGTTAAAACATACATAGTGTTTTGGAGTTAAATTTTATAATTAAGATTTAAACAATATACTATATAGTTATAAAGTTATAAATTTAAAAGGTTTGAAATTTACAAATGTTCATTTTGAAATTTTGTTATAAGTGTTGGATGTTGAAGTTTAGGGCATGTTTAGGGTTTAGATGATGAGGTAAATAAATTTTTTTTTCTAACTTATTATCAGTATATTAGATTTTCTTTTTATCATATTATTTGTTGTCTATCTTTACATCTTATGATGAAATATTCAAAAATTAGGTTTTAGGGTATGTATTGATACTTTTATATTCCATAAATTAAAGGATGAAAACTAAAAAGATAAAGTGTTGAGTTTAATTTTAATTTTAAATTTTGGGTTTAGAATATCCATCAAAGATTCAAAACATACAAAATCAGTACATGAAACACACAAACTCCATAAAAGAACATATAACCATAGATTTGTCTCGATCTCAGACTCATTAGCAGTTGGGCTAACGCCGAGCTCATCATATTACTCTGTTTTCTTCACCATCTAATCCAAACCGAAACTCACTTAACTCAGATCAAAGCTTGACACAGAAGAACACAAGAAACCAACTTCTCTTCTCCTCTCGAGCACTTCATAAATCAAAGTTTTTCCTTTCTTCTTCTTTCCTTTTCTTCAAATTTTACTTTCTTTCTTTCTTTTTTTCTGTTTGGTCGAGTCATGTGGTTTGATTGGAGTGCAAGCTATGTTCTTTATAAAACACGAGTAAAGATCAAACTCTGCCTTGAGCTTATAACAGCTTGCTTGTATCTACTTCTCCGCCACACTTGTAGTTACTGAATCACATAAGCATAACAAGAACCATAACCGAAACAGAGACTCCAACACAATAATTTTGTCTACTAACAATGTATTAAGCATTCGTTGGTCAAAGTAATCAATAAAAATGAAAACTTTATATCATATTCATGGCTATAAGATCTACAAATACAGATCTAAAGCTTGCTTAAGCTCTTCACACAGAACAACAAACACATGAATGCAAGAGTTCTCTACCAATCTACAGCAAAAGATTTAAACTTTTAATTCAGTTCTCGAGGATCCGCCAAGAAGTAAAGAACACAGATCGAGAAGAAACCTTTCTTCACCAGCAGTATCCCAAATCTGGGTTTATGTGACTTGTCCTTAACATTCAAGCTATAAGATTCATCTATAACTTTGTTCCCTGAAAAAAGGGAAACACCAAGTAGAACAATCAAAGACAGAGAAACCATGTTGAACTAAATCTCACAATGATACCATACAATGTGATTCATATACAATAAGACATAATGTAAGAACAAAACGCACACACACAACAAGCTTACCAAAACAGATTGACTTTTTAGCTATAAAGACAAGAACTTTCCAGTTTCAAGATTCAAAAGAGTCTTACCTCAAAGGAATCAAGTTCCCTGAAGTTAAAATTCTCAAATATTTGCTTAAACTCATCGTTAAAACCATCTTCAAACTCGGGCTGCTATGGAAACAAAGATCAGAAAACACAAGCAGAAGTCGAGGGACCCGTCTTGCAAATACGTAAAAATCCACCATTGGAGAGGATCAAAGCTTTCTCTTGCTGGATCTGGAGCCCAACGATGACGGCAGAGGGATAGCAGATGACGATTGGAGGTCGAGATGAGCATTACCTTTAGCTGAGAATTGCGACGGTTGAGATGACGACGGCGTGAATCCTCGAGGGGATGAAGTCAGCCACGGGGAAGGAGAAGATGGGACAACTCAGAGTAATCACGGCGTGGAACGAGCAGAGGACCAGGTGGTGTCGCGGCTTGAGCAGTCATGGTTCAGATTGAGATACCATGGGTGGGATTGAGGTAATAGTAACTCGGGTTTGGAGTTTCCATTGATAGAGAAGAGGGATGAATGACTTTTTTTTCTTTACAAAGAGAAAATAAGAATTTTGTTTAAGCGGCGGAAAAATAAATTTTTGCTAAGTGTTTTGCCTCCAAAAATGATATTTTAGCTACGAAACTGATTTTTCCATTTCTGTTTAATGAAATTCTTTCTTAGCGCAATTTTAATGCTATGGTAGAGTTGTGATTTTACTTTTTGGGTTTTTGGTAACAGTTCGTGAATTCGTGCTACCGTAAACTGCTACCAATACTCATATTTCTTGTAGTGAAAGTCTTGTAAAAATATTTAAAGGCGATTTCTAATAAAGCACCGATGTTTGCTTGTTTAATTTATCTCTCGCTTTACCTTTTGTTTTACCTTTCCTACTGCACTTACATGGTTCACTTGCACCAAACCTCCTGTCGAGACTCAAGAGAGAAAAGATAGTGGGAGATAAGAAAATAACACTTTCGATATTTTGGTTCTTGAATAACCCAATAGGCCAATATATTTCAAGAACGTGAGCAAACCAAAAACTTTCTATTAGAAACGAATAAATACTGGAAATTTTAAAATTTCATCAATATACATCTCTTAAAAACATGTAACAAAACCGTTTCATACTGCTAAGAGTTCGTAATTCTTTTCAAGTCAGGTGATCTTTTCTCTGGAAGAGACTACGTATTAACTAACAACTATAAAAGAATAGTGTACGTCTCTCTCTTAGTTTTTACTCTTTTATCGATATCGATCTTTCAGCTGCGGTAGGGTTGTATAGGCGGGCCAGACGTGAAAAGGTGAGATGGTCCATCTTTGGGAGCAACAAGGCTCTACGCCCCCCCGCAGTTTTCACTCCTTTAGAACCACATTAAATATTTTTTGTTTATGTTTTTCCACGAGCAATAATATTTTGATCGTCTGCTCCACGTTTTTCTTGGTCCACAATGTTTGGTCTATTCATAGAAAATCGAGTACTGTTATTCATATTTTGTGTGGTTGTGGTTTATCTTTATAGTCACTTTCTCCGCATTGGCTTGTTAAGATCATGTATTGTACTTAAATCCTTGCTTATAGGTGATCATGCATGCTAAATCTCGACCTAGTATACATCTTCTGTTTTAAGTAAGCAGAGACAATTCTTAAACTTCACAAAACCATGTAGAAGCCTGTGTTTGTTGCACTGGCTATGGAATGAAACTGCTACAAATTATTGAAGTCGCATTAGCATAGACTTCAGACATAGTTAGTTATTATAAGAGATATTTTAAGAATAAGATGTGTATATTGCGGATCACATCTATTGTAAATTATTAAAACCTCACTATAATCTGAAGATTGTATACGATTACAGTTGATATCCTCAATCTTCCAATACTTATATTGCTCCCAACATGTACTCTGATGCCATCTTATTAGACTAGATTTTGGTGATTTCTCCTCTACTTACTCCAGTAAGTTTTTTGAAAGGTTTGCTCATAAGGACTTCTGTAGCCCAATAACGCAGGCCCTTAACTATATATAACGCTAAGGAAAGAGTCCTCTGAATTGTTTCTAGGCTAGTCTGGAACAAAATTTCCACCTTAGATGATATCAGTAGGAAGCACGATGCTGATGGTGAGGAAGAACTTGGACAAGCACACTTTACTGAACTCCTGCAGGCAGTTATACAAGAAATATCAGGTGGCCATATAATGAGAAACACTTAAGCATTGTCCATAACGTTGATTATTTTCACTGGATCTTATAAAGACTCTGATGCTAAAGAAGGGAAAAGAGTTGGGATTGCCTCCGGAATCTTCAGAGAAAGAATCAGTGTCTATTCTCTATGAGGCCATATTTTCTCAGTTGAGTAACGGAGAGAAAGAAACCTCGGAAGATGGGGTTATGGATATGCTCTAAAGAATATACTCAGGAAAGTTGAGTTGATTGAATCCAACAGCGGTGGTTTATTCTGCTGAGTGCTAACAAACTCTAGAGCGGCTATTTCAATCTCATTAACAAGAAAGATAGAGGAATGCTTTGAGTATATTACTGTTGTATATCCTAGAATCTTAGTAACACCCTGATTGATATTATCGCTGCCTCTAATTATGATAAATGCAGCATACAACAAAAGCTAGTTTTGAAAATGAGAGTTCCAGCATGTGACTTTTCTTATATGTTTAACAATCTCCACTTGCCTACTTATTTTATTGATTCGACAGCTAAGCGAACAAGATCCAAGAGAGATATGATTTGTTTTGGCCGAGGAATGGGAAAGAAAAGAAGAAGTGGATGGCAGAGAAAGCATGGGAAGTGATCTCTAACCCCTAGAGATGTGTGAAAGACAGTAATATCAGATACTGATAAGATGAAAGAAAATATCACAAGACTCTTGGCAACTTGACTTTTTGGTACCACTACCAGCATCATCAAGTTGACAATGATGGTGCACATGTTGTGAAAGGACCACAAGAAAATAGACAAGTATAATCGACTTCTTCAACTAAAAATAATAATAAAAAAACAAGAATTCAGAAGTTTGCTACAGAAAGAGCAGAAGAAGAAAGAAGAGAAGGATACTCAAATCCAAAAAACACTTATTATTGGCTTTTTCCTTTTTTCATAGGAAAGCTTACCTAAGACCTTATATCTAAAACGTAATTCCTGACCTTAAATTATTAAATAAGGCCAAGTTTGATAGTAGTGTAACCCATCCAATTACTCTTTTCCATCAGCAGCACGGAGTGATCCTAGCTGAACCGGTGCTTGAGTCCCAACCACCTTTGATGAACCGTAAAGCGTCACATCACTGCCTTTAGCCTTCTCTTTCTCAATCTGTTCCTTTATCCAGAAGTAGGTTATTCTAAGCCCCTCCTGTTTAACCACACAAAATCAGTCATTAACATTCAGTTCTCCATCTTCAAGATTGCTACTAAGAATAACTAGTGCTTTTAGTACCTTCAATCTCATTGTTGGAGCCCAACCAAGCTTCTCTTTGATCAGATTGTTGTCCGAGTTACGGCCACGAACACCTTCAGGTCCTGGAATGTGGTGAATTGGAAGCTTCTTTTCCTCAAAGCTGAGAACCATCTCAGCCATCTCATTCATGCTCACCATCTCATCGCTTCCAATGTTCACCGGCTCACGGAAGTCTGACTTTGTCAACCTAAAAGGCAAAACAATTTTCAGAAAGAAAAAAAACAACTACACATGTATTTTCATTAATCATTTAGGAGCTAAGGCCTTTCACCTGAGTACACCTTCAACACACTCATCAATGAAGGTAAATGAACGGGTTTGAAGCCCAGTCTCCCCACATCTCAAACCTATCTGTGGAAGGTCAGAGCCTTCCTGCAGAAAGCAGCTGGAGCCTTCTCTCTTCCACCTACAAGTTAACAGCAAAATATTAAACAACAATAGTAATAAAGCAAATAACACCTAAGCGCTCAAACACTGGAGATTGTTTGTTTGTTTGTCTGTCTGCTTTGCTTACCTTTCCATGTTCCAAAGGGACCGTAAATGTTGTGGAACCTTCCAATGCGGCACTCAATGCCAAAATCTTTGTTGTAATGCTTGCATAGCTCCTCCGTTGCAAGTTTCTCCAAACCATAAGCATCTTGAGGCTATAATAAACATTATATACTCATGTCTTAATAAAAAAAAAAGACTCGTTTATCATTCAGGAAGAACATCTGAATGATATCACAAACCTCAGCAGGCCAAGCATCTGACTCCTTGAGGCTCACATTGGTAGTTTCCAGCTGCTTGAACTCCGGATAGATACATGCACTTGAAGCATAGAAGAACCTGAAACACACCCACAACCAAAAAGTTCCAATCTTTAAACTCTGTTTACATAAAGAAAAAAAGAAACAGTAGCTACAATTCTGACCTCTTGATCCCATTGATCCTAGCAGCCTCAATCATGTTGAAGCTAATCATGGTGTTAGTTATACATAATCACCGAGTGGTTGGACTGGATGAAACCCATACCACCCATATCAGCAGCCTAAGTTAAAGACGTGATCAACGCCATCAGTGACCTTGAGGCAATTCTCCATGACCCTGAGGTCAACAAGGTGGAACTCGTCACAGAACATGTCCTCAGGTCATGTGCTCATTCTTCTTCCAGTCAGAAGCAATGACGTAGTGCCCCTCGTGCTTCAAACGGCGAGCAATGTGGGAAGCGATGAACCCACCAGCGCCAGGTGATAGAGATCCTCAGCTTCTCTGAAGGCCAGTAGAGCTCTCTTTCAAGCTCCTTGTATGTGTATTCACCATAGTCACTACTTCCATTGGTGGTTGCAGCCATTCTAGAAAACACACAAACACACAAATCTAATCAGAAAACATTGAAAAGTGTGAATCTTTGTGATCTCACTGTTATCCAGCAACTTGGGAACAAGTCAGATCTCATGCAAAGATATAATTTTTATCTGATAAATTCTATAAAAAAATTAGATTTTTACAATCAGATAAACTCTAAAGCAAAAGGGTGCAACGAATCTCAGATTGGTGCATTGGATTCGAGGTGAATTACGCAAAGTTTTCTATATACACAGAACACACAATTGTTACAGAGATCCCAAATCTGAATATGAGTTGTTGTTTTAAGAACCCTAGATTTGATGAAAGATTAGATCTTTACCTGAGAGAGCTTGGAGAATGTGAAGAGATAATGCAGAGAGAGAGAGAGAGGTGAAGGATTTGAGCGGAGGAGGGAGAGGAGTTGTATATATACAAAAGCTTCACAAGAAGACGAGAGGCTTGGACACAGGAACACCGCTCGTTTTATTTATTTTTCTTTCCAACTCCTATTTAGTTTTGTTTTGTGTTACAAATATATCCTTTAAAAAAATGAAATAATTCGATGCTTTTTAATTTCCTTGTATTCTTGACATGAATTTAACAATTTCTATTTTTTTTTTTCTTTTGTGTATAATAAGATATTTCGCATTTTGATAAAGGACTCTAGTGACTAACATTAGTATATTCTTTAAGATGCTCGCTTTCGTTATTATCGTGGCTTAATTTTTTTTATTCATATTTTTTTTGAAACTTTTTATTTATTCGTATTATTGTATAGTCTATTTTTATCTGTATTTTAAATGCAAACATCTATCTTATATAATTTAATTTGATGAAATTAAAATATTTGACTTATATTTGTAAACCGATTTGATTTTGAATTTATTATGATAAATGTTTAAGTTAAAACTATTAAATTTTGAAAATATAATAAGTTTAATCTGTATTTTCTAATTATTTTAGACGATAAATTAACATTTAGGTATACTTTTCAATAATAATAAATTTAACTAGTTACTTCTAAAATAAGAATTAAAAAGATCCTACAATACTTTTTATAATAAAATAAAAAATATTAAAATTTAAAAGAAAATAATTAATAAAATACAATTTTATTTGTGATGATGTATTCATGAGCAAATTAATTTAATAAATATCTTAAAAATTCAGTTCTGTAAACTGTAAATCGCAATAAGAGTAAAATTAAATCAATTTATATTTTATAAAACATATGAAAAATTACAAAAACATTTACCATGTGTCGTGCCATATTGTACGAGTCCACCGAGGAAAAAGAAAAGAATCAACAACCAGTCAACCGGTCGTGTTATGAAATATCTTTTCTATAAGGTAGATAAATAATCTTTAATATTATCATTAACTTCTCGCTTACAAATTAGGATAATTCTCCAAAATAACTTTTTTTTTGTCAAATTTTCCAGGGAGATCATCCATTTTATAGTATTAATTTCATTTTTTTGAACGTCTGAACCCGATTGTTATCGATAATTATTCTATTGTAATAATGAGAATATTACAAAGACGATTCTACAACCGATAATTTTATCACTCTATAAAAATACACGTTTGACTGCACCATTCTGAACCGTCCTATGAGACCAATGTTCGATGGTACGCTCTATACCAAACTGAAGATCTCCTTTAACATATTTCTCCATAATCTGCATAATTTGGTATTTTCTGGGGTTTGAACCTCAGACTTTCAGGTGTAAAAACAATTGAACCCTTAGTCAAACCACTGGACCAAAGGGTTTCCACTATTAATCTCATTTAAACACGTTTTTTTTGTCAACCATTTAAACACGTTTAAGTGCAAAGTTTTGATAGGATTCCATATATTAGGGCTGAAATTTTCCAAAATAGATTATTTTTAAATTTTTGTTAAACAAAAATATCATAAACAAAAAATGATCAAAATACTTAATTTAATAGGAGAAATATCCTTATACTATATAAATATAAATAAAATATTTTTTAATAGTTTTAGATAATATGTTTTTAAAGTCAATTTTTTTTTAAACTTTTTCTTTTATTTGTTTCTTCGAAAAGATTTGTTCAATTTTTTTTTGAAAGGGCAATTCCTCTAAAATATCACTTTTTAAGTTTTTATCACAAAATAGCACTCGGAAAATAAAATGATCAAAATAGCACATTTTTGTTTTGAAAATTTTAATATTTATTTTATATTGTTAAAAATTTGAAAACATTATTAAAGCTTCATCCCTTAACTCTAAACCCTAAGTCTTAGATTAATTAACCCAAATGTTATAAATGCATATTTACCGTTCAATAAATTTTTTTTTGGTTATTTTTCTCTTTATGATGCTATTTTTGTGATAAAAACTTGGTTTGGTGATATCCTACTCTTTTTCTCTTTTTATTTTCAAAATTTTAATATCTATTTTTTATTTTGTTAAATTTTAAACCTTAACCATAAATTTCCACCCCTTTAACCCTAAACTCAAATATACATATTGGTTAATCCAAATATTACAAATATATATTTATCTCTTTGATAAAAAAATTTGGTCATTTTGATCATTAAAATCTATATTTGTGACAACAAACAGTTTTAGTGATATCCTAAAGTATTTCTCTACAGATTATCAAACTCTAAAAAATTAAAATAAAAGGTCATGTTAAGTTGTAAATTGTAATTGACTGAATCTCTTTTTATCTTGAAACTTTTCTATGACTTCTTCATACATTGAATAGTTTGAAGTTCATTTTGGTTTAATTAATTAACCATAAATGACATAGAACAAAACAAAATAATAAATTAAAATATTAAATAAGGCGAACCACACAAAAAATGTAATACTCCTTCTGTTCCATTTTATGTGATATTTTAAGTTATTGCACATAGATTAAGAAAACACATATTTTAATGTAGTTCATCTTGGTAACATAAAAATACATTAAATAAAACTAGTTTAACCAATAATAAAAAAGTATAGTATTTTATAATTGGTCATAAAATTCAAATTATATTAAATTCTATCTAGATTAGTGAGAACATCACTTAAAATAGGACAAAATAAAAATTCCAAAACACCATTTATTTTATTAATTTCTCTTTTTTTTTTTCACAAGATGAGAAAAATAATAAAAATTTACATTATTATATTTTTCCCTCACTTTCTCTTTCTCGAGACCTATTCACTTTTTAGTCTCTCGGAGAGAAGGAAGCTCATTGGAATCAGATTCCTTTCTCCGTTCTTTAAGATCTAGGGTTTCTTCACCCCTTTCCGATTTGCCCCCTTTTTCGATCTCCCCACGTCCACTTCTCTCTCTCTCTCTCTATATATATATTCTACTTCGTTGGTGTTGTTCCGATTCAATTGATTAGATTTTAGATTCAACCTGACCTATGCTTGACGCGGTTGCTCCGGGAGACATGGCTTCCCTCGATGCCGACTTGCTGCAGCTTCAGGAGATGTCTACGTTCGTCCTCAAATCGAGACCCGAATTCACTCAGAAGCTCTTCGATCAGTGGCTCTCTCTCCCCGAAGCTCACCGTCAGGTAGAAGATTCGATTAGAGGATTTCACTTATTCGATTTCATAGACTTTCAGCTCCAAAGCTATGATGAGCACTGAGGCACAAAGAAGATGCTATTGCTAAATTTATACTCTTTTTTTATTTTTTTTTATTTTAACTATGTATTATATAGGTTGCTTCATTCCTTGAAGATGCAATAGCTGGAGCTCCTTTGAACGTTCCCGGGAGTGCATCTGGTTCAGGTCCTGGCACCAGCAATTCGTTACCGTCCATGTTCCCTGCCGGAAGTGCTCCTCCGCTTTCACCGAGAAGCTGCGGTTCGCCTCGTACGATGAAACAGAGGGCCCCTTCTAATTTAGGCTCTCCTCTTAAAGTACTCAACGAGCCTGTTAAAGAGTCCATACCTCAGGTCTTGAATCCCTGCCACTGCAACTCTTTATTTTTTTTTTAATTTTCTTCCTTTATTATGCTTCTAACGGAGTCCATTTCTAAAAATTGGTGTAGTTTTATTTTCAAAATGGTCGTCCACCTCCAAGCGAGATAAAAGAGCAATGTATGTTTAGAGTCAACCACTTTTTCTACGGCCACACGGATGGACTGCAAATACAAGGTGAGAGTTTTCTGATACCTCAAGTGAAACTTATACGGAATGTCTTATTAACATTATTCCCTTTTCAATACTCAAGAGTTCAAATTAGTCACCCGTGAAATCTGCAAGCTTCCGTCTTTCTTCTCCACGTCGCTTTTCAAGGAAGATCGATGTCGATAACACAGGTTTTGTTACCAGGTGTGTGTGTGTGTATGTGTGTGTCTCTCTATGCTCTTTATTTTGTGGAATCTGATATGCGCATGGCTTGCTTCTCATTTTATAGCCGCTCTGTTATGATTACGGTCTTGACAATGTTGTAAAACTATTTAACAATTTTTCCGTTTGTGCAGGGAAGCATTTATTGATTATTGGGTAAACGGGAACATGTTGATAATGGACTAAAACTACCCAAATATTCAAGATACTAAAGCAGCAAAATCAGAGTTTCCTTGTGAAGGTTATTTTATTATGATTGGTTTATTCAGTAATGATAATTAGTTTCTTTCTCCAACCTCCTTTCTCTTCTGTTTGGATTTTCGTTTCTCAGCTTTCTTTTGCTCTGGCAGGATGATTTCAAGCCACTACTTAAAGAACTTCTGGCGACACACCCTGGGCTTGAATTTTTGCAAGGCACACCTGAATTCCAAGAAAGATATGGTTAGGTCTTAACTCAGTAACGTATTAGTCATTTTCCTATTTCATCTCATCTTGGCTTTTCCCCCTTGGGTATTCCTTGAGTTATGGTGTTTAGATTTATGAAAGTTGAGCTGGATAGTAGATTATATCCATGGATGTA
The DNA here is from genome assembly GCA_019706035.1 of Raphanus raphanistrum subsp. raphanistrum. Lineage (NCBI taxonomy): Eukaryota > Viridiplantae > Streptophyta > Magnoliopsida > Brassicales > Brassicaceae > Raphanus > Raphanus raphanistrum. The sequence goes on from CM033983.1 coordinate 21,596,594, forward strand.
TATTGTTAGCCAATAGCTACTGTGTTAGGAAGAATGAGTCTGTTATGTGCGGTATAATGTCGTTTAGATCTGGCGAGTGATTATTTCCGTGTATATCATTGCCAGATTCCTACAAAATTTGGCATTACTGTGTAGGACTCTGACAAGCTTGCATATGTAGTTTATAAGCTAAGATTTCTTAGCTGTGTTAGACTTATTCTTGCAACTTTCAAACAGTACTGCTTTCTGACACAGTTTGTATTTTGATGGCCAGCTGAAACTGTTACATACAGAATTTTTTACTACATAAATAGATCTGGAAATGGTCGACTTACATATAGGGAGCTTAAACGTGGAAATTTAATCGATGCTATGCTTCATGCTGATGAAGAAGAAGATATCAACAAAGTGTTACGGTAATGATAAAGAGTTTGTTCCATTGTTTTAAATATTGAACCGAACTTTAAGTTGGTATTTTTGTGTCACTTCTTTCGCATTAACACTTTTTTATGTACTTTGGAAACTAGGTACTTCTCATATGAGCATTTCTATGTCATATACTGCAAGTTCTGGGAGCTCGATACTGATCACGATTTCCTGATTGACAAAGAAAACCTTATGAAATATGGCAACCATGCTCTTACTTACCGCATTGTCGACAGAATATTCTCCCAGGTTTCGTTCTAAAAAATCGTGATCTGTTAGCATACTTCTTGTTGTAAAGTTATTTCTTCTCTTGAAATAAATGTCATCATGGAAATTGCCTTAATTTCTACTCAGGTTGCTAGGAAGTTCACTAGCAAAGTTGAAGGGAAAATGGGGTATGAGGATTTTGTGTATTTCATACTTGCGGAAGAAGATAAATCCTCAGAGCCTAGCCTTGAATATTGGTAAGCTGCGATCATTCAAAAGTAGCAGAAAGATATAGTATTTCGAGTGTTTTATCTGACACAAGTCTATATTGAACTAGGTTTAAGTGCATTGACTTGGATGCAAATGGGATACTGACGCGAAATGAGATGCAATTCTTTTATGAGGAGCAAGTTACATCGAATGGAGTGTATGGCGCAAGAGGCTGTTCTTTTTGAGGATATATTATGTCAGCTAATTGATATGATCGGACCAGAGGTTCAACAATATTTATTTCTCTTGTTGTTTTAGATATTGTATGCTTGAGCTCTTTTATATTGAAGGAAAATATATAATAGGAAGTAGTTGATGTTTCCAGCCTTCTTTACTGACTCTTACAGTTTTGTTTTTTTTCACAGAATGAAAGCTATATAACCCTGAATGACCTGAAGGGCTCCAAACTCTCTGGAAACGTCTTCAACATCCTTTTTAATCTTAATAAATTTATGGCATTTGAGACACGGGATCCAGTTCCTCATTCGTCAGGTATTACATTGTCTGATATGTTAACCTTGCTGCTTATTGAGGCGGGGGCTCTTGTATAACATTTTCAAAAAATGTCAAAATGGAAACAGGAGCGTGAGAACCCTACATTGACAGAGTGGGACCGTTTTGCACATAGAGAGTACATAAGGCTTTCGATGGAAGAAGATGTTGAAGATGCATCGAATGGAAGTGCTGAGGTTTGGGATGAGTCATTGGAGGCTCCCTTCTGAGTTCATCTAGGTAAACCTCCCATGGACTCACTCTTCTCTTTATAAACCCTTAATAATGATCCGTCCGAGAATATGTTCATCTAATGGGGTATAAGCTAACATAAATTAAAAATTCGTGGGTTTATTTTAATAAAAAAAGAGGAAAGAAAGAAAAACTAAAAGTGAAAAAGAAAATCTCCGATTTGTGGAATTGCTTTTATTTTACTTCATCATATTGGTAAATCATGCAGGGTATTAGTGAACAGAAGAAATATCAAAATCATTGAGAAAAATCTTGGGAGCTATGTGAAGTAACGAAAGAGAAAGAAGAGTATATCCTCTATCTGCTTCAACATTCGTTGTTGGTCATGGTCATCTTTGGGGGAGGTACCATCTTCCTCAGGGTTTACAATTGTGAATTCAGGTTTGAAACTGAGAAGTTTCTGTTTTCATTTCAGTTTATAGCTATTGTTTAATGCGCAACGAGTTTCATTTATTTAATTTAAATAATCAGCGAGCAATGCTGATTTGCATGTTACACAATTGGCACTTGTTCATCCTGGTGTTTTGTATTTTCTGTACTTGTGTTAATCTCTCTATCTGTACTTTGTAGCTAAATTACTTTCTACACATCATATCTTCTGTTGTTGTTTTCAGAATTGTTAATGTGACTTTAATCAATTGGTTGGTATTACTTTTTTCTTTCTTTGTGGATGCATACTAAGAAGCAGATAGTTTCGTTATATCATATCAAGTTTTAATCTGAGGTTTTGGTGGGTATTAATACTCTCTACTTGAAATCATATTCATGCTCTGAGGGGTTTGTAGGTAGAGGAGATATATGATCAATTAGATTTCAATGTTAGCTAAGTATACAGAACTCTATATTTATAAAACAATCGTCTAGCTCTTGGCGCTTGTGTTTACTTCTTTTTTTTGGTATAGAAAATTTGCTCTGTGATTTTAGAGGAATCCAATGAATTTAGTTTTGCAGTCACATGGTTTCAATAAGAAGAGTGTAGTAACCTCACCAATAAGAATATGATTTGATTCACAAGACAAAGGAACCACAGAATCTTTGTCCTAACTACGCAGTTTTGCGGGTCCAAAAAAACCGTACACCTCTTTAGATCGGACTACTCTTAGAGAGGACACACTGAAATTTAAATCTGCGATGTCGATCCGGTTTACAAAAAGAGTGATGGGTTTGGGTGGGTTTTAAAAAGAGATGAAAGCTGAAGTAGCCACCCTGGAAATGTAAAAGCATTGTTTAAAAAAGAGAAATGAAATGGCAAAGCCGTAAATAAGCAGCAAATCCAAGGGCAATCGCTCGTCCTTTCTCCAGAGAAGCGTATAGCAAAACCCAAATGGTGGCGGTCGCAACCAAAACATTTGTAAAATGCAGAGAGAGAGAGAGAGATCTGAGTGAGCAATAAAAGGTTTACAAGGGAGAGGGACATTAATGGAAGTAAGTTCCTAACCGTTAGATCGAACCGTCGATTATTTGTCAACCCTTGGCGTTTCTCTTCCTCCTCATATTCCTTGGATCCGTGTGGGGGAGAGAGAGAGAATCAAAGTGCCTCCGTGTATCGTCTTCTTCGGCCCTCCCTCGCTCCCCAGGTGACTTTTCCATTTCACGTTTGTCCTTTGTTACGAGGACGACACCAATGAATTAGAACATTGCTATTAGAATTGGTGGATTAATTTTTTTTCCTTAATTCTTTAGGTTGTTTTCAATTCATAACCGAGGAATCTGTGGTTGAAGAAGAAGAAGAAGAAGAAGAAGAATAAAGGGATGTTTTGTTTGTAAATGTAGGAGAATCAAAGTTCACTAAACACAATCCCCTAGTTGATTTCTTGTTTAATGGAGGGAAAGTAAAACAGACACACAGACAGAACCACAAGCTTTCTTGTTTTTTTTCAGATTAAAAAGAACTGAGTGAGAGAGTCCCTATGGAATGGATGATTACTCAAAGTACACCCACAGTCCCGCCCATCTAGCTGTCGCCCTCCATGACCACTCCGCTCTACGACGAATCGTCACTGACCTTCCCACCTTACCCAAGGCCGGCGAGGTCACCAACGAAACAGACTCTTTACAAGCCGAGTCCCTCGCCGACGCCGTCACCGCCGTCATCGACCGACGCGACGTCCCCTGGCCGCGAAACACCTCTCCATCTCGCCGTTCGCATGCGCGATCCCCGTCTCCGCCGAGGTTCTCATGTCCGCAGGCGCGGACTGGAGCCTCCAGAACGACAACGGGTGGAGCGCTCTGCAGGAAGCCGTGTGCACCTAGAGAGGAGTCCATCGCCGTGATCATCGCGCGGCACTACCAGCCCCTCGCGTGGGCCAAGTGGTGCCGCAGGCTCCCGAGGATAGCCGCTGAAGCGGCTCGGATGCGTGACTTCTACATGGAGATCACGTTTCATTTCGAGAGCTCGGTGATACCTTTCGTCGGCCGTATCGCTCCCTCGGACACCTACAGGATTTGGAAGCGCGGTTCGAACCTCCGCGCTGACATGACGCTCGCGGGTTTCGATGGGTTCCGGATCCAGCGGTCGGATCAGACGTTTCTTTTTCTTGGAGAGGGTTATGATGGCGATGAGGTGGTGGGAGGGAGGAGCGGCGGCGGCGTCTTTGCCTCCTGGCTCGTTGGTTGTTCTCTCTCACAAGGAGAGAGAAGTGACGGACGGTTTGGAAGGGGCGGGGGCTCAGCCGACGGAAGCGGAAGTTGCTCATGAAGTGGCGCACATGTCTCGGACTAACATGTATAGGCCTGGCATTGATGTTACTCAGGCTGAGTTGGTTGCTCAGTCGAATTGGAGACGGTTGGGAGCTGGAAGGCTAAAGTTTATGACATGATGCATGTGATGGTGAGCGTGAAATCGAGGAGGGTTCCGGGCGCGATGACTGATGAGGAGCTCTTTGCTGTTGATGAAGAAGACAGAAGGGCGGGGAACGATGGTGGATTCGAGGATGTGTTGACCTCTGAGGAAAGAAAGCAGCTGGATTCCGCCTTGCGGATGGGGAACTCCGAAGCTACTGAAGATGAGGAGAAGGACGTTGTTGTTGTTGTTGTTGTTGATGATGGTGGTGCTCCTCTCAAGGAGAAGAAAGGCTGGTTTGGTTGGAACAAGAAAGGAGGCGGGAAACCTGGTCATGATGGTGCTGAAGAAACAACAACAACAACAACGAAGGTTAAGAAAGGCTCCAAGTTGGCACCAGAAGAGAAGAGAAAGAGAAGGGAAAAGCCAAAGATGTGATAGTTCCAAGGAAGATGGTGGAGATGGGAAGAAAGGGAAGGATAAAGGCGGTGGTGGTGGTAAGAAGAAAAAGAATGAAAGCGAGTACAAGAAAGGGTTAAGACCTGTGCTGTGGTTAACACCTGACTTCCCTCTTAAGACAGAAGAGCTTCTTCCGCTGCTCGACATATTAGCTAATAAGGTCAAAGCCGTGAGGAGGCTCAGAGAGCTCCTTACCACAAAACTTCCCACAGGAACATTCCCCGTCAAGGTAAAATATATCTTTTGCACCTGTTGTGGATTCCGTTACAGACAAAATCTTACTGAGTCTTTGTCTGCTTATTGGTGCAGATTGCGATCCCCATTATACCAACCGTCCGTGTACTCATCACTTTCACTAAATTTGAAGAGCTCCAACCATCCGAGGAATTCTCAACCCCTCCTACTAGCCCGGTTTTTCACGATGCAAAGTCATCAGACAGTTCAGCGTCATTGGTGTCGTGGATGAAAGGTGGTACTCGTGGTGGTGGCCAATCAAGTGACGTCGACAGTAACAGGTACAAGGATACTGAAGTTGACCCTTTCTTGATACCGTCAGATTACAAATGGGTTGACTCAGCTGAGAAGAAACGCAGAATGAAAGCCAAGAAAGCTAGAATCAGGAAGAACAGGAAACAAGCTGCTTCTAAACCTGGTTCCTCTAGTTCCCGTTCCAATCAAGAACCGGAATAACAACTTGCCACCATGAAGAACATGGTGTGTCACTTAGATGAGAGAAGCTTGTTTGTAGTAAACCATCTTATTTGTGAAATTCTCAAGGGAACACACGTTTTGATATATAAGAAACTTTCGGTACTTAAATAATAAGAATAATATCAAAAAGAGTATTAGATGTTATAGAATGCTGGTTTATTATGGTTAAGAGATAACCACTCTAGTTTAAGTCTTCTTTAGCTTATCCGGAGTATTCAAGAACGTTGTAACCTGACTTTGGAGAACTAAGACATTAATTTATTTTAGATTGATAAAGGCTATCACATCACCGAGCGTCTATAATCGACATGGTGATTTGGTTGACTGTGCAAGTATCATGGTCTGGCTGTCTCCAAGTCGAATAAGTTTCGAGGGAATTTCCTATGAGGCAGTAACCTGGCGGTTTAGGCTGAGGAATCTCTTCTGCTTCGCTTCCCAGCATCAACACAACTGCGGACGTCAGTGGCCTATCTTCTACACGTGCTTGAACACACAAGAGGCCAATTTGTAAGCACCTTAAGATTTCACGTGGCCTGAACGTTGGTGATGAAGATTCTGAGATGACCCTGTCTACAATCTCTAGACCTTGACCTTCTTTCCAATTCCTCCACACCTGTGCATAAACGTTGGAATCTTTTCTTAGTGAATCGTCAGAGATTTGAGTGTGCAAAACAATCAAGTTAAGAGGTTTCAAGCTTACATATTCAAGAAGATTATAGTGACGGCCCGAGTTGTTGAATTCTTTATTCCTCTTGCCACTTATAATTTCAAGGAGCAAGACTCCAAAACTATAAATATCTGATTTTATGGAGAATTTCCCTTCTATAAGGTATTCTGGGGACATGTAGCCGCTGCATAGAAAATGTTAGAAACATTTACATAATAGGTCACATTTACACTTAGCATACGGCTATAAAGTATTAAGCTGTATTTGGGTAGCTATTTGCTTCAAAAATGTGATGATGTTATAGATTACTTACTAAGTTCCGACCACCTTCCTCGTGTTACCTTCCGTCTCATCTCGTCCAAAGATTCTAGCCATTCCGAAGTCCGAAATTTTGGGAGTCATATGTTTGTCAAGCAAGACATTGCTTGCTTTCAAATCCCTATGGATTATTCGAATGGATGAGTCTTGGTGAAGATACAGAATCCCTCGAGCAATGCCATTGATAATATCAAATCTCATTTGCCAATTTAGCATACGGCTTCTGGTTAAATCTACACATCGTTCGTTAATCAATTCAATTATTAATGTAATGGCTTTTATGGGAGTTGAGACACTAACCAAAGAGATGAGAATGGAGGCTTCGATTCTCCAAGTACTCGTAGATTAATATCTTCTCGCCCTCATCGACACAACATCCAACAAGTTGGACAAGGTTTATGTGCTGAAGTCGTGCAATTAGCCTGACCTCGTTCATGAACTCATTTGTACCTTGAGATGACATTTCCGATAGTCTCTTCACCGCAACTTCTTGCCCGTCAAGTAACCTTCCCTGGTAAGTGGTAACACATATTACATCAATAAAATAAACAATGGCTTTTATTTTATATGGTGTTAAGTTTTTCTTAACAGCTGTCCGAAAAACAAATCAAAGTTAAACTATGTAAACTAATATAAATTTTGGATACAGCAACGAAATTTTTGTGACAGATTTAAAAAGCCATGAAATGTAAAACATGGCTATTCTTGTGTAAATCTATCTATCTATCTATACTATTATTTGATATGTGAATTTGTTTATGTGTCATGCTCTCCATAGTTTAGGTACTTTTAGTTATTAGTCATATTCTCCATAAATAATTTTAGTATTATAATTGATAATTTATCATTATCGTTTTTAAATAATTTTAGTGATTTATCTGATAATTTATCATTATCTCAAAATAATTAAAAAGGTTTAACGATACTATCAAATTTATATTTTATAATATATTTAGTTAAGTATTATTAAAATATTATATATATATATATATATATATATATATATATTACGTAATTAGAGAGAATCATCTATATTTTAAAATAAACTAGATTTTTATCTGCGCAACCGCGCGGATCTTTGTTTTCAGTTTTATATACCTATATATTTATCTTAGATCATTAGTGGTATATATTTTTGTGTTAATAATATATTTATATATTTATGTAACTATTTCAAATACAATAAATTTTTATGTCACATGTTGTAATTATCAATTGTTTAGAACCATCACATGTATTTGTCTTTTCTTATTATATAAATATCTTATTGTATTTGAATTTAATTATTGAAAAATAATATATGCATGAAACAATATATTTAAAAAAAAGTTCAAATTTATGCTCAATATTCAACCGCTGACCTTCAGAGACGAATTTCCTTTTGAAAATATTTTTTTATTCATTTAGATAATATATTATTATTTAAACAAAAGTGTAAAATATTTAAATTTTTACATGAATTATGTAGTTTGCGAATGTTAAGTCGTTCTGTCATCATATTGTTTTAGCATTAATATTCTATATTTATGAATATAAAATTTATCAATTTATCAATTTAATATAATTTTGTCAGGTTTAGTTCAATATGATAATCTTATTATAAAAAGATATCATTATTAAAATAGTTACAAAAAATTATATTATTAGCTTCGATGAAATAATTGTTAATTTTATACATATATTATATTGTTTGCTAATGTTAACTCATGTTACCAACATATTATATTTGACCATACATATTTATGAAAAAAATATATATAATGTAGCAATTTAATATAATTTTATCATATTAGCTCAATATAATAAGTTTCTCTTAACATGATTGATTATTGATTATTATTTTATAATAGATAAAATAGTATATAATTTATATTTTTCATTTTATAAAATAAATTTATGTATAATAATATTTCAAAACTAATTACGAAATTAGTGAAAATATTTACATATTTATTTTTGAAAATTAAGATCTTGTTGAAATCTTTTAAACACATTCGTTAGATTTTTAATATATATTTATATTTAAAATGAAAAGATATCAAAAATATATCATGGTTAAAGTATTTCAAAGATACTTTTAATAAAATATCTAAAAGATGGTGCAAATTAGAAAATTTTAAATATAGTCCAAATTAAAAAATATCATAATAAAATACATTTAATAAAATATCTAAAGGGTGGTCCAAATTTAAAAATCACACATAAAAAAAATTATGACTTCTATTTTTATTAAATAAGATTTAAAGCAAAATTTTACATGAGTTTAATATAATTAAAATATTAATTAGATACTTAAAAGGCTTATTTTAGTAAAAATGAAATATAGATTTAAATTATAAAAAATTACCAAATTAATAAATGGGCAATTTTCTCAAATATCTCTTTTTAAGTTTTTATTACAAAATAGCCTCAAAAAACAAAATGACCAAAATAACACTTTTTTTGTTTTGAAAATTTTAATATTTTTTTTTTAATTTTAAAAATTAGAACACATTCCTAAAATCTCACCCCTTAACTCTAAATTATAAATCTCTGATTAGTTAATCCCAAGGGTTATAAATGCATTTTTACCATTCAATAAAACTTCTTTTGATCATTTTCTTTCTTGAGATGTTATTTTTGTGACAAAAACTTAAAAATAGGCAACGAAGGGAATTTCTATTAATTAAACATTTAAAAGGTTTTTAATTGAAAAACGAAATATACATTTATATTCTAAATAAATATGAATGTATATTTATATAGTAAGAAAAAAAATATTTGAAAATATTTTATTTGGATGTAATTAAGAGAAAATAAAAGAATATCTATTTGATTTGTTTTTTAAAAAAACAATTCAAATATGTATACAAACAAATGAATGATAACTGATTTCTGGTGAATGTTCATTTTTTAAAATGTCACACATGAATCAAGTTATTGATTTCTGTTTTAATATATAAGATTTATTAGAATAATCAAAATCAGTCATTGTGATAATTTCTCGGAAAAATTGGCAAAAATTTAAATTTATTTATAGTATTATTTACAAAATGATTTTTTGCTAAACGTTAAAAATTAGAACATTTAAAATTTGTATTACCCTTATTAATAAATATTTATATTAATAGATAATTACCCATAAATTAAAAATAAATTTCATTAATTTGATAATCATCATTATCTACAAAGATTCTACATTATGTATGATTAAAATATCATATATGTACAATCTATTTAAATAAATAAATATATATCACACATTTAAAATCTTTATCACACTTATTAATAAGTAATTATACTGGATTTTTAATAGATAATTATCCATAAATTAAAAATGAATTTCATTATATTGATAAACATAATTATCTATAAAGATTATGTATTATGTTATCTAAAAATATTTTACATCATAATAGTGTAAAAATAAATAAATCTATGTATATAATTTTATGAATATATGAATTTTTAATGTTTATTTACGCAATAAAAGATATTTTATTAAGTTAAACCTAACATATATAAAAATCTAATATTTAATTAATTGATAAATATTTCAAAAGCATGATTAATTTATTCTAATAGTTTTTGAATTGATAATATATCTATTTATATTCTTTTGTAAAATTATTAAATTTGTAAGTGCGGGCAAAACATGCACTTACTGGTAAGAACTCACGAAATTATCATGAAATAAAACGTGGTTAAAAATATCCATGCCACTGTGACTAAATTATCACAAAATAAGTGGCTACCATTGTTTGTGGCTAAAGCCAAAAATACCTTGTAAACAACACCAAAGCCACCTTTTCCGATCTTGTTACAATCAGAAAAATGTTCGGTGGCTGTGAGAACAGCGTCAAACTCCACCAGTGGAAGTTCTAAATCTTCTACCTCGTTCTTCATAGACAAGTTTCTCTGTCTAAGTGATGGTACCACCCCATTCATTTTTTTTCTCACTTGACATTTGAACACGTAAAGATTAGACATAAAATAAAAATTACTAAAAACTAGATAAAAGTGAAGGTTATTATATTTAAAAGAACCTTATTTACCTATAGGCGTTGCAGCTGCTTTTGCTTGCTTTTGTCTCCTCTTCCAAAAGCAGAACACGATAACACTCAGAATAATCATAGAACTGACTCCTATACTCCAACCTATAATTTTTCCATTTCCGTCTCTCCTCTCGTCCGAGGAAAGAACTGCAAAGAGTAGTGTAAAAATGTGACAAGCTATAAGTTGACCAACTCGATTTTTCCGCATGAGTGGCTATAGCACAAACTCATTAGAAACAAAAGGTAGTTGACTTCGACAGGCTAAGTAATTAGTATGAGATCGCAATATTACAGTATGTCTATGTCTTCTTGTCTTATGTAGGTAGTGATGCCTCACAGGGAAATTAAAGATGAACTAGATCTCGATCAGCGTAACCGCGCGAGTATTATTTCAGTTTTATATGCATATACATTTATTTTTAGATATTTACTGATTTATATTTTAATTTTAATCATATAGTTAAATGTCTATATACTATTTCAGATACAATAATTTATAGTTTATATGTGAATAATCAATTATTTAAAACTGTTGAATGTATTTGTTGCTTATTATTATATATTTATCTTTATGATTATGATTATAAAATATATAAAATAGGATATAATTTTTATTTTTAATTTTATAAACAATAACTGAATATATATTACTGCATAATAATAGTTCATTGCTAATTACTAAATTGGTGAAAATATTTACATAAATTTTTGAAAATTAAGATATTGTAAAATATTTAGATCAACATAATAGTTTTTTTAATATGATTGATTGTGATTATATAATAGAAAAAGAGGATATAATATATTTTTTATTTTATAAACTCAATATATTAATGTATAATAATATTTCAAAATTAATTTCAAACTAAGTGAAAATATTTACATTTAATTTCTGAAACTTAAGATCTTGTTAAAATATTTTTAAACAGATTTATAATTTTTTAATATATATATATATATGTATATACATATATTGAAAATTAAGATTATGTAAAGATCTTTTTAAATATATATTTGAAAATTAATATATGTGTATATATATTATATTTATATTTTAAATGAAAGGATATCAAAAAATATTATGGTTAAAGTAGTTCAAAGATTTTATATATATTATTAGTCTTATTAATGTATTTTTAATAAAAAAAATTAAGGGTAGTCCAACTTAAAAATCACACATAAAATGAAGTTAGTGACTTCTTTTTTAATATAATATTATAAGTTTTCTAATATTTCATCGTTGACGTTTTACATCTCTTGTGTTTCCAGAATTTTTTTTGTTTGCTTAAACTTCGGTGTTTGCAGAATTATCTCATCCATTTTATCTTCTATATAAGTCCTAATCATAAATACTAGTTCTTTCATTTTATTTTAAGTGTTGTTATAAACTTTAAGAGATGTTTAGTTATATAAGTGTCCTTTTATATTTTCATATGTTTGATAATTTTCCTATTTAAGAATATAATAGAGAACTTAATGGTTTTTCAATATGTGACAAGAAATTTCTATGACATATAAAATTATATATATCTACTATTATCCATGCATGCAAACTGCGGGCTAATTAACTACTGTATTATTTTGTATCTTCTTTTTTTGGAAGGAACTATTTTGTATCTTCTAATATCATATATATTTTGCATAAATATGATCTTTTATTATTTTTTTCAATATAATATCACTAGAAAATCTCTAGCATAATATTTTTCCATACAAATTTGCTGTCAATGGGATTATTAGCTATCACTATACACTGTTTAGTAAAACATTTTTTTTACTCTATAATGTTATGCCTTTTGTTTATTTACTTCTTTGGATGAATAGGTCAGATAATTTTTATTTTGAATTTGAAATAAAATTATAAAATGATTAATTTTCAGCTCTGATTTAAGCATTTTTCAAATATATGGAAAGTAATATTTCCTATAAATTTAACTAACAAAATTTTTTGATGTACTAATTAAAAAATTACTTATATATAATTTATTTATACCCTTATATAATCATTTAATTAGATATATTTAGGTCACAATAGATATCTCAATTTTATAATGAAATTGTGACCTAAATATTTTGGTAAACCACAGGATATCCGATGAAGAAAAAATTGAGCTAATTAACCTGTATCAACATTAGCCACTTTGACATACAGATCCTGACCACCGAAGGAGTACGTCCGGGTATCATAGAGCTCTCCGCTCCAAATCACACAACCCGTTCCGCCTCGAACATCCGCAGTCGCGAAGGACGTACAGTTACCATCGCTAAGGCAACTCTCTTGACATTCTTTCACATCAAAGCTCCAATCAACTATAGCCTGCCTAGTATCCGGTAGCTTCATATTCTTTAGCAGTGAAAACTCATTTCCGCTGCGGCTCAGGGGTGTCCTCCTAACACACCCATCTGATCCTTCTCTCAGGTCCCACTGCTGACGGTTCATGGGATCGAACCCTTCGAAACAGTTACATCTAGGTAACGTGCTTCTGTCACAATAGGCATAAGGTCCACAGTGTTTATAATAATCGCATTCGTCCATTGGGAAACTCCATAAAATTGTCCATTCCCATGATGGCGGGATCAACGTCAATCGCCTGAGGTACCCTAACTCACTGATTGTTAATCTCGAGTAGATACTTTGGTTTGCCATTAGGAACCTAAAAGCCACCTCCTCAATGTTTTCGATATAATCATCTTTAACCATGTAATTTAGCTCATGCACCGGTATGCCACTAAACTCGATTCCATTCCACGGACCGCTCCGTTCCAATTCAACATCATTTTTCTTAACAAAGAACTCGGGCAATCCCCTTCGAACGTCCAGTTTGTACGTGAAATCACCGCTTGACGGATCATCTGAACTTCTCCATGATGTGAGGAACAAGTTGCGCCCTGTTTTGTGATGGTAACTTAGTTTCATCTCCGGAAGTAAAGTATCTGTCGGAAAATCGAAACTCTGCCACAAGAATCCACTTGGAGTGTTGTTGAAGTATCTCATTACAAAATTACCGTTGGGGCGAAGCTCTGCTACCACCGGAGAATTAATATTTCCTCTAGTAATATTTGTCGACCAAACAGAGGTATTAGAGTCACCTAGGAGGACAAGATTGTTGCCAGAGATTTTTAGGGTTCCAACCGAAGTAGAGAGAGGCACTAGTAGAAAAGTGTGAAATAGACACGAAAATTTTAGTGACTATGGTTGGTTTTTCGTGACTATAGGGCAACATAGTCACGGTTAGTCACGAAAAAAAGACGTGTGTATACGATCGTGACCAAAATTAACCGTGACAAATTGTGACCAATATAGACACGATGGCGACACGATTAAAAGCATGACTAAAATGGTCACGAAAACAACACAAAGCAAACATGGCTAATTTAGTCACGATATCTCGTGTCTAAAACGTAACTATTACCAAAAAAAAAGTAAAAAAAAAATATTAATTAAATTACAAAATATTTAGAAAAAACTAAATTTATATATACTGTAAATTACATATATTTACAAGCACATACATACATAAATACAAAAATATATAGATTATCGGCTTCCACCGGCTCCGACCAACCGTTCCGGCTCCACCACTGCTTCCGCCACCAGCTTCTCCACCGACACCTCCATCATCCTCTACACCTCCACCTGCTCTAGGTGCTATGGCTGAAGCGAGGACTAGATCTGGTGCTGGAGCCACTGTTCGATCTGCTCGGCAAGCGTCCTTCGCCATCAAATTTCTTTTACTTCCTTTCCGTTATCATCTTCTGCCTCTTCCTTCACAATATGTCTTCATCTTCTTCGTGAACTTGCATCTGGAAAAGAAGAAACTTTAATAAGAGGATAGGTAAAAAGAAGGGTTTAAACAAAGTTCGTTAGCGGAGGTAGAGAACGAGGAGATGGAGATGAAGATGATGGTGACAGCGGCGGAGGTTATGGTGATGGTGGTAGAGACGGCTTCGTTGGCGGAGGTAGTGAACGTTGAGATGAAGATGAAGATGATGGTGGCAGAGGCGAAAGTTAAGGTGATGGTGGTTGAGACAGATTTCGTATATGGAGTGATTTTGATTAAAGGTGAAGAAGAAGATGAGATACAACTGAAAGCCTAAGTTACAAAAAAAAAAGAAGATGAGATACATAGACAGAGGATACGAAAGAAAGGTAGGAGGAGACAGAGGAAGAAACACACTTTTCACTTTGTGCATTCTTGGCCATTAGATTTTGTTAAATCGATGGCTGTGGTTAAAAGGAAGTGTGATCCTCGCACTTGCATCTTAGTGGTCACTTTTTGACCAATCACACTTTTGTAATTATTTTCTTATTCTGTTTTTTTTTTCTGTTTTAATACAAAATATTTGTGGTAAACTTTCTTATACAAAAATTAGTTTGAGAAAAAAAGATTCAAAGATTTAGATTTCACAATTTAAAATTTGAAATTTTAATTTGAAATTAAAATTTAGAATTTTAAAATTAAAATTTTGTGACTGATGTTTTGGATATACTAGTAAATGGAATTAAGGGTTTATGAAATAGGGATAGGGTTTAAGTTAGATTTGAAGTCAAAGATTTGAAAAATAGATTTATAACTTAAATTTAAAGGAAAAAACAATTTAAGGTTGAATATGTGTATATATTAATTATTATATTTTATAATTAAAGTTAGTTTGAAGTTTAGAAGTTAGTTTTAATTTATACTTTAGGGTATGGAAGAGAAAAGAGTTTATAGGTTATATGTTTAATGTTTTGGATTAAGATCTGAAAATTTAGATTTTTTATAAACATTAGAAATTAATTTTAAGTATATTATAATAACTGAAAAAATATTTTGAAAATTAAGGCTTAAGTATGTTAACCTAGGGCTTGGAGTGTATATATATATAGCATTTGAGTTTATAATTAGGTATATATAGTATTTGGACTTTAGATTTAAGATTTGAGTTTAGATTTTGAAAAAGAATAGATTATGAGTTTAGTTTTAAAGATCTGAGATTAAAATATGAAAAACTTGTGTTTTTAGGATTGTGTTAAAATTTTGTGGTTTAAAATTTTGTTTAGGGTTTAGGGTATCATATAGTCACGAAATATTCATGACAAAATTGTGTCTATTTACAGTCACGCTTTCAAATGTGACTATTCCGTGACTTTTTAGTCACGTTTTTTCATTTCGTGACCATTTTGTGACTTTTTTAGTCACGTTTTCCATTTCGTGATAATTTCATGACTAATGCAAAAATAGTCACGATTTTCTGTGACCATTTCGTGTCTATATACATTTTTTCTACTAGTGAGGGTTGTCTCTGTTGGCGACCCATACGTATGTTTTGACGATGACTGTCTTATACCATATCCCAAGATACCAACGCGAGAGTGACGAGGGTTTGAAGAAACCAAGCTCGAAGACTCCACCGGGAGATACAAGTGTTCTGTTGCTTGAGATTGTGAGAGAGTCTGTTGACGACAAGATGTTGACATCGATTGAAAGAGTAGGATGAAATAGAATCAAGACGAGCAAGAACAGTGAGAAGGTGTTCTCTACACCTTTCATCTTTTTTCTTTCTTTCTTAATACTTTTTTCTTTATGGATTTAAACTTACGATTGATGAAAGTAACTTCTTAATTACACATATATTAATATATATAATATATATCGGGTTCCTATTCATATCTTAATCTTTAGTTACAAAATTAATTATTATCACGAACTTAGCAGACTAGCAAAATGTTATGTTTCGTATTCCATGACTTTTTCACCCTTTAAACCAACTCATTTCCACAAACCTTTATATTATCATTCGTCTCGTCTAACATTTTTAAAATTTAGGCTTTATTAGTTCTCACGCTGCCAACATCGCAAATGGTGTCTAGAGAACATAGCATATGGTGTTCGGCAAGCATGGTTTTGATATCTCATGTTTTTAGTAATCTCATATTAGTTCATTTAGATTGCATATTAGGTGTATACATTGCATTTGCATGCATAATTACATATCACAAGGTCTAAATTTCACTTTTGGAAGTTCGTGGCGGAAATCATGGGTTAAATTGTACATTATCGAAGTCTTAGGTCCAATATGATGTTAACAAGAGGCCAGGGACCAATGCTGAATATTCGATTGGGGCTACATTAAACTGTCTGGGGCTGAATCAAGATGATATTTCTTCACACTGTAAAGGCTTTGGGTTAAAAAAAATAACTTTACAAAAGATGAAGGACCAGACTAGCAAAATAGCAAAGAATGGCCATTGGAGCTCACGAGCTTTCTCTTCGGGCCGGATCCCGGAGCTTTCACGGCGGATCATGTCGAGGTGAACTGAGATCCCGTGGTGGATGAGGAGGGAGCCACATGGAATCACCACGAACTGAAGACTCGAGTACCGATCTCTTCATCTCCAAGTTTAGGATCTGTAGCGGCTTCAAGTAGCCATGTGACAGAGAACCGTTGACGGACACGGTAGCGACACATCCACGTCGCATTTGGTGATGGGATGGCTCTGGGGAAGAACTCTTGTTCTCTTCTAACTTTTGTTGTTTCTTAAACATCAGCTGTAAGTATCAATTACCCCTGTTTTTTCAATCTGTAACTGCAACGACCGTTGGCATGATATGTAGGACAGACTACTGCTACTCTTTCTGGTTAGAAATAAGGCAAAGAAGGATAATTTTTTTTTTTTTTTTTTTTTAGAGATTAAGAAAGTGAAAGAGATCATATTACCTCGTGGAGACCTTGTGTGATCTCAACGCTCCTGTGAACAAAATATTAACTACCAGCTAGTAACACATATATCAAGTATTTTTTTTTCTTTTTTGATAAAGAGCTTCATATATTAAGTATTTCTCTCACGGATAAATCGACATAACCAAGTCCTCTTGGCCCAGTGATGAAGGAGTACCCGTTCCTCGAAGCAACGTGTCCCCGCCCTGGGTTCGAGTGCACTTGGCCACCGAGCTTGAAAATGGTATCTCGGGCCTCAGGACCGCCTTCGGGTGGATAGTCGGTCGGCCAAATTCCGAACCGGAGACCTGATTAAAAAAAAAAAAAAAAAAAATCGACATCAGAATCAGAGTTTTAGAGAGAAGAAGAAAAAGGTGAAAACTTTGAAAATTGTACTGAGAAAGTTTTAGGGGAATTTGGCTGTATGGCAAGAAAAAAAGCATAGGTAGAAAAGTAACCAAATACTCTACTTTTTCTATAATACATTTTACTTTATTTTTTTTTTCTAAAAAAAAAAATACATTTTACTTTATGTAATATTGCTGTTTTTATGAATTATTATTAATTTTATAATTTTTTTTTTTTGAAAATTGAACTCTTGAAATTTTTATATTTGACTAAACTAAATAAGGTAATAATACTGTTTTTATTTTTTTAATATATAATATACTATTTATATTTCAGTTTGTGTTTTTATTTTTACCATAAAAATTGTAAATATAGTGACATAATTGTAAATAAAAAGAAATATAGAAAGAAGGTTGTTTAATTTATTATAAAAACAATGGCTAAATGTTTAAATAAAAGAAATATTAAATATGTTATTCATGTTTCTAAACAGAAGTATTAAACACTCTAGTAAGTATTAATAAGTATTAAACACTCTAGTAAGTATTAATAAGTATCTAAAGTTGTTACTTTTATCTTGTTTATATTTTTTTTTCTTAACAGCCACTTATATTCATGTCTTTAATGCAAATTATTTAAAATTTTCAAGTTTGTGAATTTAAATATGTATTTTCAAGTTTGTGAATTTAAATAATTTTTGAGTTAGAAATAAGTATTTGGAGAGCTAAACCTTAATTTAGAACCCAAATCTAAAACGGGTTTAACCAGACTTTCGATATGTTACCTAAAGTGAGTAAATCCAACTAACACTGAACCGAACTTTTATATATCCGAATGAGATTAAATGTGTGCTCTATAAAACTCAAACCTGATCAATTGATTCTAAACCGAAATAGATTGGACATCCGAACACCCATGTCTAAACCAAACCAGAAAAAAACACTTTGTACAACATCTGAAGAAACAAGAAGTGGATGAGTTTTAACCGGTGAAGTTACCAGAACCGGTCTTTATTGACACTGAGATAACCGGACATGACTTTACCACCGGTATTCCTCATACCATCAATGAGGAAACACCAAGTGGAGCCCAAAGCTCCGACGAAGAAGTCAGCTTCTGACGCCATCAAGAAGTTAACAAGAGGATAGTTGGTGCTCATCTCTCTCCCGAGGCTAGCTTCATACTCAGCCATCGAGTTATTACCAACTTGTCTCGCCACTTGCGTGTAATAGAATCTCCACTGACCATACTCTTCACTTCTGTCCACAACATCCTTCATCTCCGTAGAGAGCCAGATCCTGTTTAGCTCCGGGAACCGTTCTCTGATCCTATCAGCCAAAATCATATACTCTTCTAAAGCTGCAACTCTCATCTCACAAGCTTTGTCTCCCATTCTTACATGAACGCTCAGCATTGGCCTTGGTATCCATGGCTTGCGATTCGACCACACATCCTCTGACCTCATCTCCTTCTTCCTGTTTCTCCAACCTCCTGCAGAGAGAACAATCTCAGCAGCTTCTTTCCCAAACGCAGAATGTCTAGCAACGTTCATCAAACCGCAAGTGTACTCCGTTTGAAACCTTATCAAGTATCTAACCGCCTGTGCTCTCCACCACCTCCTGTCCATTTTCCTGTGACTGGTGAGTAAAGTTCCGTTGATCTCTGTAGTTGGCTTCATGTAACTCCAAGGCTTACCCCATCTCTTTGGTATATGTCCAGACCAAATCTCCTTGGTGCTGTAGTTTTGTTTCCCTGTAACAGTCCCACTCTCCCACGCTTCTCTCTTCTTCATTACTTCCAACGCACGTTTCCTACACTCCTTGGATGTTTCCGGTAGAAAGTAGCAAGACCATCTTCCTCGAGAAGAACCTGTAACCAAACAGAAGATTAATCAAGAAGATGTAGCCTAGGATGTTGATATCTTTAACCACATACCTTTGCAAGCATCATGATCTGCTCTGTTATAGTAATTTGCAACAAGAACTCTGTTTTCGTTTATAGCTATTGCGAGAAGACCAGTCATTCCAGCGATCTGAGCCCCGATACCAAAGCCAGGAAGCGTTTCCCAATCAGCTACAAGGAACTTGAGACTCTTGTCTTCACAGTCCAAAGGATGCTGATGATACCATATCTCTTTTTGCACTCTCCTCGTTAATGGATAGTTATCTTCATCTCCTCCGTTTATCTGAAACAAGTCTTTGTGTGATCATTCATTCAAGATGACAAAGAAGAAGAATAAGAGGAAAGCACACCCAAGAGGGAAATGTATGGTTTGATTTTCTTGTATCCAAGCGCTCTCTAGCTCGTGTCTTCTCCTCACAGTTCTCCAAATGTGGTGCGTTTGGGACATCAGATTTGTTCATCCCTAGTTTCTTGAAATAGTCTTCATTGTTTAGTAATAAGTTGTCCCAAGCAGAGACCAAAATATTCACCTGATCATCATCACCTTTGTTCTTCCATTTCAGTTTCCTGTCTATGTGTGCATATAACAACAATCTATCATTACATGAAAACACACACACACACACACACACACACAAGTAGTTACCAAAATTTCTTGAAACATACCTATGATTTGAGAAGTGGAATTGCAAGGAGGAGAAAGAGAGGAGAAGGAGAAGGCGACGAGATCGAAGGTGCCAATGGAAGTGAGAGCAGCTAGGAAGAGAGAAGTGAGACAGATTCCACAGAGAAACCCAACAACACAGATTTGACATGGAAATGAGTTTCCAAGTTTTAATGCTTTATCTGAAACCACTCTCTCTAATGACTTCATGCTTATACCACCACTACCTTTTGCTTCCATTGATTTTTTTTTCCCCAACTAAGAACCAAACCAAACTCCACTTGTTGTTCTGTCTCTTGTCTTTTACTTCTCTTTGTAGCTGAAAAGCTTTTCCCAAGAAAAATCTACTTTCTTCTTTTACCTATAAGAGCAACCTCATCAGTGGGACAAAAAAGATGTCCTTAGCATATTTTATTAGTTGTTTTAAGTTAAGGACAATGCTTAAGGACTTTTTAATTGTTGAAGATTATTGGTAGGACAAAAATATGTATCTTAGTAAATTAAATAAAGCTACCCATCTTACTATTCAACCAAAAGATCAAACAAAACAAAGTAGTTTTAACTTTGACACTCTCCAAGGGAGACATAACAATTCTCATTACCATTGATGGAGTCTGGTTCTAGCAAATTCAAGGGAGAATCTTACGGCGGCGACGTGGGGCTTCACGCTTAACATACATCTTCTCCACTTCGTTGAGAGGCCTGCTTGATCCATCAGGAAGACTCACAAACTTCCAGCCACCTCCATTTCCATGTTTGCCCTGAGGACCCAATTTCTCAACTGTGATTTTCCAACCATCTGATGAACGTCTTCTGCTGTACTTGTGGCACTTCACTTCTCCTTTCCACTGGTTTAAGACACCAAAAGAGAATGCATATTTTATAGAATCTAAGAATCAAATGATCAAGGCGTCTAACAACTTTACAATAACAGACGAGAAAGTTAGATAACTATCTATCCATAAAATGCCATGGTTCATCAAATGTAAACTACCCACAAGTAAGTAGCAATGCCATCATTTACTTTCGTTCTTTCTAAGACAATTATCAAGAAAAGAAACTAGCTTTGCATTTCAATGTTGACTCCGCAAACTAACTTGCATCTAGTCTAAGGCTTTCAGCAATTATCTCAATCAACAAGAACATGATGAAGTTTTAATTTCTACAAATAAGTTCTTCTTTTTTAAGTTTTTAAGTTTGTAAAGTGAGCCACACACACACAGAGAGACACTTACTCAGGGTACTCATCAAGCAAACGCTCAACGGAATCATCCAAAGGACGACCAAGCTTCCTCTCCTCTTCTTCCTCATCCTCTTTAAGAAAAAGAATGGCGTGAACACGCTGCCTCATGATCCTAAAATCCTTAGCAAGCCTCTCAACGATATAAACCTCGGGATTCTCCGTATGCAACCTGTACATCTCAGTCTTCTCAGAGTCCTTGAGATAAGACCCTCTAGCACCAGGCTCCTTGACTTGCTTCAGAAGCACGCTCATCTCCATCATCTTCTGCTTGATCCCGTCAACGAATCCCCTGCTGTGCCTGTTCTCTTTCTCAATCTCCTTGATCATGTCATCGTACTCGTTCATCTCGTTAACCATGGCGGCTTCTCTCGGTCCCAACTTGCTCATCACATCACCCGAAGAACTATCAGAAGAAGGAGGATTCGCGGCGGCGTTGTTGTTCTGACGGCCAACAGAGACGCCGTCGAAATGCTCTTTGCTTAGACCAGTGGACCACATCGATTTGTGATCCCAATCGAGATCGTCGGATCCTCCTCCTGCGAACGATCCTCCTGTCGCGATGTCCCAGCTGTTTTCGTCGCCTGGTTTCTGAGAGATTGGAAGATTCTCGGAGTGCTAGAGGCAGTGGTGCTAGAGTTAAGGGAAAGCGAGCGATGGTTGTTGGTTGATTGAGTTGAAATCTCCGATTAATCGGAATCACGATGAAGAAGAAAGACCCAACGGAGGATAGTGGCCATCGCCCTTTCAATCGTCCATTCCCACGGCCACACGTTGCAGCTAAGGACGAGAAAAAAACCTTCTTAGTTAAGGACATTTTTGATACGTCTTTCGGTTAATTGCACATTTTTAATTTATTTTTTGCCAAATAATGGCTTAGGACATTTCTTAGAAGCACCGATAATAATGCTCTAAGGTTTCTCAGGAAACTATCACTTTCTTTTATAGCAATATTTGCCAACTATTAACCACACCTCACATGATATTTTCTCTAACTTTTTTGTTTACTTCTAAGATAATATATATATTTTGTGAAAAAGATAGATCAAGATACTCCATCAAACTATGCTTGTTTCCTTCTTCATCAAGTGGTCCGTCTTCTAATTTCCTGCAAAATAGTCAGTAACAAAAAATAAATTAAGCATTCTCTATGAAGCAGAACAAGACCCAAAAAGAAAAGCCAGCTTCAAAATCTGATGAACGTTTCTAAATTTCTCACTCAGTTTTCTACCTAAATACTGGAGCTGAATAAACAGAAATTTGATTTAATGGAGAAGGTGAAGAAAATTTGAAGTATAAACTCATGAAACGGATTTGTTGCACTAATTATGGAGATATTAAAGGAGAGAAGAGCATAACTGTTGTTAGTATCTGAATTCATTTCTTTTTAAAACAGTTTTGAAGCTATAGAAAATCTAATTTCTTATAATAATAAAAGAATATTATGAAAACATGAATTTTCGATACTAAAGATGAAAAACGACACTTGGATTATAAAGAAAGAAAGAACAAAATGGCTTTTTTTACCAGCTGGTCTGAAAATGAGGGCAGAGAGAGAATCATAATAACACATTGAAAGGCTAACCCAAAGTGCACAACAAGTGAGAGTTTGATGTGAGCGAGGTTGTGTTATTAAATATTTAAATCATACATCGTCACACTGTTTGAAGTTTGATTACTTTTATTTCGTTTTATTATACTTTGATGTTTGGTGAAGCAATTAATTCATATGGTGTGCTTGAAAAAGTAGTTGTGACTTGAATTAAAAGTTTAGCATAGAACACGGGATGACAGTGGCGATCGTATGATATATATAATGTGTTTTATTTTTATTGGTAATACCGTATACACAAATTCAATCATTCGAACGTTGTTATATAACTGTTAACTAGGGTAAAACCCACCCTACGGACGGTTAAACAAATAAAAAACTGATTTAAACATATTTATTGGTAAAATATAATTAAAACAAAATAACATTACTGTGAATATATTGTTAATAATTTTTTGTTTTATTATAAAATATTGTAATGAAAATGTCAATATCTTGTTGAAAATAATTTGTTTAGAAATATTATGATACAAATGTGAAATTGTTATATTTTTTTTATCAATCCTTTGAGTTTTTTAGTTTATCTTATACTATTAATTTAGGTTCTTACAAATTTTTAGCCATTTATGAGACTGTAAATATTTAACACACTTATGCAATATATTTTATTGTGTCATACGATTTATTGTTTTTACCCAATGTATTTTATTTTACGTTATAATCACTTGATAGTAAATTTTAATATACTTTATAATTTAAACTTCAGCTATTTGATATATATCTTGGTTGTTGATCATCATATTAAAAAAAAGATCATCATATTTGTCAGGATATGTTAACTACCACTTGGTTGTATATATTTAGACGCCGTAGTCTGATTTGTCACCTTTTCATGTTTTTAGCCATAAGCTTGTAAACATTAAATCATCAAATTGATGTACTGAAAAGGCTAACTCACTGTACCTACCAAGAAACTCACTCATTCTTAACTTTCTTTAATCCCTATTTTGGAGTCTTTTTGTGGACCTCTCAGGGTTCCTAACAACATACATAGTGCTTTCACGAAGCGTATAATAGAGTTTATATAATCATAAATATGAAAAGCTGAAAATGCATAGATAGAAACAAAATTACTAATTTCTTCCTTTGTAAGTTTGTCATATCAAAAAAAATTCTTCCCTTTACATTTTTACCAGAAAAAAAAGCTTATCATATATCATACTAGTGGTATTCCGGCGCTACGCACTGGATTTGTATATTTTATTCTTATATAAATTTATAATTTATTATATGATCTTAATAAAGAGAATATGTCAAAATTTTGAAAATGAAAATATGTTAAAAGAAAATGATATTTTTCTAATCTTTTTTATAGTGGTTAGCGATCATATTGTATTACTTTGTTTGAAATTGTTTACTTCAAAGTGGAATAACATAAGTGGTTGTTACTAATCGATTTAATACAAAATGGAATAAAAAGCTGATAGTCGTAACAAAATTAATTTAGTTAGAATTTAAACATAAAGCAAAGTTGATATTTTATTTAGAGAATAATTATGAACTATTAAACTTGTACTAGTTATTTATTATTAAAATAATTATGAACTATTAAACTTGTATTAATTATTAATTATTAAAATAATTATGAACTATTAAACTTCTATTAGTAATTATTAAAATAATTATGAACTATTAAAATTGTACTAATATATGTAGTTCAAATAATAAAAGATATAATAAGTTTCATATTTTATAAATTTTATAAAAAAATAAGGGTGAAGTGTCAATTTTTGATAAACTAATAGGTGAGCGTCTAATATATATATATATTTTCATATTACCATGTTGACTTTTAAATATAAAAGTGAGGGTTGTATGTGTTACTTTAGTTTGAAAACCTCTCTAAGAGATGTATTTTAAAATAAGAAACATAACTTTATATTCTATATTAGTTTTGTTACAATGGAAGATTTTTTCCATTTGATAACAAAATTCTTGTTTGTCTATTCTCATTTGGAAATATCAATAAATTTTAATATGAATCTAAATATGGTTTTTAGCTAAAAACTATAAGTATTTCGTAAACTCCTCTATTTAACTGGAGTGGAACAATTTCACCAAATCTTCCTAGTAAAAAAATCAATTTGTTAATTAGTAAATGAGATGTTAGCATCTATAAAGGTCATGAGAAAGACAATTTCTAAATATCTGTGACATATAGGCTTGATGACTTGTTGTATTTAGTAACGGTTTTGGCAATAAATGGTTAGTGTGGTGCAGAGGAATAATGGCGAGGGTGGTGTGTGGTTTACATCAGTTTTAAATAACTTTAGCAATCAGAGAACGTTTTTCAATCTCTCTTAAGACCTGGAGGTAATAGTTGAGCTAAGTTTTAAGAGTACTATGAATCATGTTCACGGCTGTTAAATGTGAACACGGATAGCATGCATCATGAAAGTTATTGGTTTCCTTGCATAGTGTAACATGGAAGATACCATAGATTTTAGGCGCTGATACCAATAGACCAAATGTTAGTCTTTTGGACTTGAATCACCATCCATTACTAAATGTTATTAGAAACCATATGTATAGAAAGTGCAAAAGAGTGAGAACTTATTAATAACTAATAAAAGTAGAGCCATGTTCATTTTGTTAAGAGAGAGAAAACAAACCAAGATCAAGGTGGAGAATGAGAAATAATCCAAACTATTTAGACAATATAAATAAAGAAAGCTAGTTATGAAACTTAGTGGTGAGACTTTTTTGAGAGTCATTTAATCCAGATGTTGAAATTTACTCATATGTGTCTTCTGAGATCTACTTTTTAATTTTTGTGGTACCCATATTGCGGTGAGTGCTTTGGTTCTCTTTGTTGAAAATAGTTTTAATACCCAAAACTTCTCTATGATACCTGCAAACCAAAAGAAGTAAGCATGCTGCTATCCTGGAGTTTGTTAAGTATTATATCGACTGGCTGTAAAACATTTTTTTAAAAAACGAACCTGGAAAATCGTGTTTGTGTAGGCTAATGACATGATGTGGTCGTAATTTCGGTACCCAGAACTCTCCATCAAGATCGGATGTGCTGTCTCTTATAGGTCAACAAGTAGGGTCTGCTATGTGAATCAGATGGCAACACATGCATTATCATATGTGAAGTTAGAGTTGCTCATGGTTTCATCATAAATACTCATGTCATAAACTGAGCTTTCTTTCAAGAGATGTTTGAAGGTGTTAAACCTGTGAAAGTTGATTGACGCATGTATAAGCATAATCTGAGAGAAGGTATGATGAATAAGAAAACTATTACTTTAAAAGCAAGCAATCATTAACTGGTAAACTGAAATAAGAAACCGGTGTACCTTCCCGTCAATCAATGATATATCAACCCTCAACAGCTCACCCCTTTCTTAACAATTCAGGCTCGCCAAAATTGTTGTAGCCTAGTCTGAACAACATCTCTACACCGGCTTATCTTTAACTTCGAGCAATGAAACTGGGACTTCAACATGATCTGAAATGGGAAAAGTAAGGGGATTCTCGTCCGAGCATTCACACCGTCTATACATATTCAATGAAGCTGAGGAAGTAGGAACTAAATAAGCATTCAATAGGAAAGAGTGGGATGAGTGAGATTTCTGGACTGATTATATGAACAGTTACGTTGATTGCGTTAAAGAAGGAGAATCGTAGAGGCTCTATTCTCGATCGTCAAAATCAAATACAAAGAAACCATGTGGACCAGTGTTTTGAAATCTGATCCGGACACTGAACCGGACGATTTATTGGGTCACTGGGTCATAGAGTCAACCGTGGGTTAATATGAATTAATTTTATTATAAAATAATATAGAGAGAATTGGAAAAAAGAGAGACTTTAAATTTTTCTTTGTCACTTTAGGACTTTTCATACTTTTGGTAATTTTTGACATGTTTTACCCTTCGTTCATGAGAAAAATAGTAAATTTAAATATAAAAATATACAAAAATATGAAAACTATTGGAAACATAAGTATGACAATTTATATGTTTAATTTTTTTTCAAAAAAAAATTGGAATCATATTTTATTCTTTTTTCTAACCGAGGTTAGAATACACATTCTGGTAATCTACTTTATCTAGAAATCAAATTATAAGTTTTATACATCGCTATACCGAGGGTATATAACGTGATATAGACTTCCTTATCATATATATCTTAGGTAGATTTTGTAACGTTACAATATAGCAATATGTCTTCACTCTACCTAAGGATATATAACGACATATAGCCGCAATTCTATGATGTACCTTACGTGTTTTTTGTGAAATTAAGCTCATATACCTTTTACTTTATGTGACGCCTTAGGAAGAATAGGATTCTCATGTATTATACTGTGATCTAAGTTAGGTAGGATACGTTTTCTAGGCGAATCCGAAAAATATGGAAACTTCCATATTCGGTTATAGATATTTTCTAAATCTATACTAAATATCTTTGATCCGGGCCTATCGGAAACTTCCATATTCGGGGATTTCTTTTAAGTAATTTTGTGTACAAATACGAATATATAAAGGAATATATGACCAATACGTAATGTGACTATGTGGTGTAGTGGTCAGTTTCACTAGTAAAGGCTCGTGGGTGCCGAGTTCGAATCTATGCCCCTGCTTTTCCTGTTTTTTTATTTTATTTTCATTTAATGAATGAGAAATGACTATTTTACCCTCTTCTTCTTCCTTTTGTCCTGCGATTTACAGATCTAAAAAGTCGACCTTTTGCATTTTTTTCTTCACGATTTCACAGTTTTCGCAACAGATTATCGCTAGTTTTAACAAAATACGATAGATCTATAACATAAACAGTGATTTGGGACTTATAATTTTGATTTCTGCAAACTTTTCTATTTTTATGCTTAGATTTACCGATTACTTCTCTTCGCCACGGTGACTTTCCGGTTAGCCTTTAATCAGGCGAGTTCTCGGCCACGAGGACGAGTTTTTGAATATGGGTGAAAAGTAAAGAAAAGGGATTAGGGTATCGATTTTTTGTTTTCCATCTAATTATATTAAGAAAAGGGTCTAAGCCCTATAACCTACAAACAAAAGCAGAGCTTTAAAGCTCAAACACAACAAAAGGGTCAACCAAAAAACAAGGCCTTAAAGCCCAACAACAAAACAATTTGAGAAACCCACTCAAACCCAAACACGAGTTTCCATCCCCAACACGCGACATACGCGTCGATCGATCTTCACACACGAGATCCGATCTGAGGAAGCTTGCCGGAGAGGACGCCACACACACTGGCTCCACCACCATAACATCCATCTTCGTCGTCTACACTTTCCACGGAGCGCCTTCACAGAACTGACCGGAGACTCAACCGTAATCATTTAAACGCCCTTTGTAGATACGATGAAACCATCACCAAATACCATCAGAGAGCCTCAACGCATCTCCGACTACAGATCGAACACCACAACCAAACCGAAAACATAAAAACAAAAGGAAAAAACCCTAAAACCCTAGGGTACTAAAACCCGAAAACGGTGGAGCCGAGAAAGCTTCCACCTTCCAGGGACTTGCCGGCGGTGCAGAGTTTAAGACGCCTCTACCCCGGGAACCTTGACGGCGACTGGAGAGCTATTGGAGCCTCTCCATCCAGGAACTCACACAAACTGAACTGAACCACAACCTGAAGCCGCGACCCGTCATCCTTATCCTCGCCGCGAAACCAGAGAGAGGCGAGTATTCACCGTCACTGGAGCCAAACCCTAACCCAGATCCGCCAGTATATCGGTTACGATCACCGGTCGGAACACACAGAAAACCAGCTAAACACATGAACGGAAAAGGAAACCACCGTCGCCGACACGCGCTCGGACGCGCGGCCGTCAATGGGGTTCCCTCAGGTCTCACTTCTCTCTCTTCTCTCTCTTTTCTCTCGATTCCTCCTAACCTTTACCCAGTGACTCTTTTTTGTCAATTTTTTTTTTTTTTAAAACTTTTTACTAATTTAACATTTTAAATTAGTTACGAAAATCTAAATCACATCTAATTAAAATCCTAATGTGACAAACCGGAGAAAAAAACGGCTTTTTTTCCAATTTACTCTTCTTTTATTATATTTCTATTTCCCAATAAATTATTTTTAATTTATATTATATGAAATATACAAGTTCAAATAAAACTGAATAAAGTTTTAACTATCTATTATGTTTTAAAAATCTTTATGTTTTAGTTTTCTATTATTTATTTTGAAAAAAAAATTCCAATCTTTGTTAATTAATTATTGTTACCCACAATATTTTTACTTTCTCTTTTTCTTCGTATTTTTATAATATAACAAAACATTATAAACTAAATTTTGTAAAAAAACTAAAATATGCTACATTATGTCGAGAAATGATTAAATGAATTATTGGTTTTATTTAATCAATGACATTAATAGAATGGATATATATTGTGAAACATTTTATTATTCAAAATTAATAATTTTTTTCATTGAATATGAAAATAATTAATTCACAAAAAAATAATTAATTCACAAAAACCTATTTATGTGTATTTAATATTTTTATTGAAAAATTAACATGTGATAATATCTTGTTCAATTTATCCTAAAAATATAGAATAAAAAATATAGATAAAAGACATCATTTTTTCATGTGCTTTAGGCGCCAGTCAGATCCGGACTGACACTGCATACCACGAGAAGTGTATGTTCGAATGTCTCCTTCTCCTTTTCTTCTTCCTCGAATAACATCGGAGGAAGACGTGTGTGAAACGTTTTATTTTTTATTTCAATTTTTATATGAAAGTAATAACAAAATTCCAATATCTTTGTTGTTTATTTACGCAATTGTACAAAAGTAATAGCAAATTCCAATATCTTTTTTTTTATTAATTTATGCTGCTTGCTGGAGAACTCTCTGGAGTAACCAGCGTCAAGGATCTAATCCTCGACACCGACCGTCCGCCAAAAACCGATAAAAATCTTCCCGCGGAAAACTCTTCTCCGAGAAATCAGGTAGGAGATAAACGCGAAAGGAGACCGGATGACAGGGGGAACGATAATAACCGCAAAAGGGTAAACATGATCATCGGAGGATCACAGTACTACAAGGACTCGGTCTCGGCCATCAAAGCCTACCAACGGAAAGCCTAGTCGAGTGCGAAACACCCCAAATGGTCTCCTCCTCGAGATGGTCAGAATGGTTTGGTGACGTTCACGGAAGAAGAAGCCGGCGGAATCGACCAGCCTCACTGCGACCCCTTAGTCTTAGTCGTAGATCTCATAATAAGAGATCTCGAGGTCGCAAGGATACTCATCGATACCGGAAGCACGATCAACGTAATCTTCCGCGACACCCTTAAAAGGATGAACCTCAAGCTCGGGGAAATCACCCCGGTACCGAAACCGCTTACGGGATTCTCCGAACAAACATCCATGACCCTAGGATCCGTCCAGCTACCCGTCATGGCAAAAAAAACGTCACCAAGATAGTTGACTTCGCAGTGGTAGATATCCCAGCTATTTACAACACGATCATGGGAACTCTATGGCTAAACGCCATGAAGGCTGTTCCTTCATCATATCACCTGGGCGTCCAATTTCCAATCAGAACTGGAGTCGCATCAATATGGGGTTGTCAAAAACAGTCGCGACTTTGTTTTTTAGCGGAACATATATTAAGACAGATCACGACAACCTCCACGGTTAAACGCAAGCGCACTCAGCCTCCCGCCGAAGATGCCCCGACGAAGGGCACAACGACATCTTCCGCAGAAGCAGATTCGGAAATCGGGACCATCCCTGATTCCGAAGACAACGTCATAACTCAACGGGAAGAGAAAAATCCTGACGAAGACGTCGACCCTGCGACTAAAGCGGTCGACGGAAAACTAACCGCCGAGTAAACACACTCGCGGCACAATCAAAACTACGAGATGGCTTGATCCTCGAAAGGGGTACGTAGGCAGCTCATCAAAAGACGAGTTCAGCTATTCCCCTCTCAAAAAGGGGGGGGGGAAGTGGGTACGTATACTCGTATACTCCCACCTTTTAAAATTTCCGATGCACTTTTGTAATCGAGTTATTTTAAACATAATAAAATTTTCTACTATAATTCGCATCTTTTTACGTATCAAAAAGGCGAGACATCCTCATCTCCTCATTAATAGAATAAAAAAAAACAAAAAACAAAATGTATAATCTCGGAAAATAACGACGAGACGTCGTCAAAGTTAGATTCCAGGTTATATGAGCAACTATCCAAACGCGATAAAAATCATAAAAATTTATACTCCGCTCGTCGATTGGCCCCGACAAGCACATCAGCCGTCTTAAACAAAATTTATAACACGTTGTTCGGCATGCCTAGAGCACGTCGTTCAGTTATTCGCTTTAGGCGCCAGTCAGATCCGGACTGACACTGCATACCACGAGAAGTGTATGTTCGAATTTCTCCTTCTCCTTTTCTTCTTCCTCGAATAACATCGGAGGAAGACGTGTGTGAAGCGTTTTATTTTTTATTTCAATTTTTATATGAAAGTAATAACAAAATTCCAATATCTTTGTTGTTTATTTACGCAATTGTACAAAAGTAATAGCAAAATTCCAATATTTTTTTTTATTAATTTATGCAATTGTACAGATAAAAAAGGAAAGAGAAAGGAAGACACATGTATCAATATTTGTTATCTAAACTATTAAAACTGAAGTACATTTTGTACTTAGCCCTAACTTTTCAACAATAATTACCATCATATGTCATTGAACTAAACCATTCTTTTTAAATTATTAAACCATCTCAATTTAATTTACCTATTCAATCAATATTTGCATCAATTAAAAGCTTTCATTTTAGGCTATAAGATCCCTAAATATTCGACTGTTATCTACACGTAAATAGTAACTTGCATCAACAAAATCATTGTATCTTATTTTTCTTTAGAAAAAAGAATATTCTATTTTGTGATCACTATAATCTTGCAATATCTGACTTAACCCATATAGTTGCGGCATATAAATTGTATATATATAAATTGTATATATATACACACTCCTATTGCCTCATTCAAAAATCATTTTAAAATGGGATTTGACCCGCATGATCAATCGTTTGGAGAAAGAACATCCAATGCCTGGACAAAGAAAAACCTGTGTTCAAAAACGCGGGCAAGACGCCCAGATTCTCGGCGTGTAGGCGTTAGGCGGCTCTTCACCGTAGCGTTTAGGGTCAATTCGGTTGATTTTTTTTACAGTGAATCCTATTTTTTCTTTGCGCCAAATAATTGGTTAGGAGATTGGACATATAATTAATTTTAAAGCAACTAAAAGTAGCCCAATTAATTTTTAATATGTAGGTCCATTAAAATTTTAATAGTTACATTGAAAACCAATTCAAAATATATCCCAATACTTATTTTAGCCTTAAATAATTCAGGTTTTTCATGTAATAAAATTATGTATTTAATATAATTTTTGTGTTATATAATTTACTTTTTATAATTATAATATTATTAAATATATGTAAATATATTGAATTCTAAATATAAATATGCTAAATTTTATTTTTATTGATTCTCAAGTATAAAAAAATTGATGTATGTAATTTTTAAATTTAAAATATAATTAAATAATTTATTAAAATATTTATTTTTATATATTTTGGGTGTTTTAGATTTTATTATTTTATTACAAATTTAGTATGGAAAATTTTGTTAAATTTTAGTGGTATGTGTTACTAACCGATAAAAAATTAAATTACATATAAAATAAATTAAATAATATATGTTGTTGTAGATTTACATTATACAAAAATCAATATGATATATTTGAATAGTTTTACAAAAATAAAAACTAGCCATATATAAATTAATTAAATATTTGTGGAAACAACCAAAAGATGTTTTTATACAAAAGGTGAATTACATATGAAATCTTTTTGATTGCTGAATATCCAAAAATGTTATTATACAAAAATGTTATTATACAAAAATGTTGGGAATAAAACTAGAATTCATGAATCCAAAGAACCGAACCGGATTTGATCCAAAAAATAGTATCAAACCTGAATCGAAATTGATTAAATATCCAAACGAGTTCAAAATATTGGTATTTAGATAGAAAATACTAAACCGGATCCAAATCGAAAGATTGCAGGTATCGCAATATATATGAGTCATATTTATATACTTAAATGTATTTATTATTTTTAGATTTAATATCCATAGAATAACCCAAATATATAAGATTTTTTGAAATTGTCCAAAATATTTTAAAATATATAAAATATTCATAATTAAATATTTACAATAGCTAAAATACTTAAAACATCAAAAATATTTAATAATATATTAAAATATTCAAATCAAACCAATTTTTATGTTAAATTTTAATATATTGACATATATTATTAGAACCCATATGTTATTTTTTAATTTATTTGTAGATTTTAAGAAAATTAAAGTATATATGAATATAGGCTGTTTATCTAAATCTGAACCAAACCCGCAAAGATCTGAACCGAAACTCTACCAAAATTTATACGAATAATTTAATATGGTTGAAATCTTCAATCTCAAAAACTCGAAATCCGTATAGACCCGAAGTAAAACTAAATAGGTACCCAAATTCGAGTGGATACCAACATCCTATAAATATATTTGAAAGATATCCAATCATATTTTATTTATATTAAATAAAAAATATATTCGCCACTCCTATGAGATTTATTCAATTAACCCTAATTTTTCCTAAGTAATTACAACTATATGCCACTGAATTTTAGTAACTATCTATTTAAAATTATCATTAATATCTATCTACCTAAATATTCTCTAACTAATAAAGGAAAGATTTTCAAATTGATAGGCGTGATTCACTTTTAAGAAACCACCATTCTTTATAATTTTGTAAAACATCAATTTTAAGTATATAAAAGAAATATTTCCAATTACCATTATTAAATATATCAAGGTTACAATCTCCCCAAATCTATCAATTGAATACGATATTAATTTGTAAGCCCATCACTTATTTAACTGATTTAAAATTTAACTCAAAACATAATATATTAATAATATAATATTAATCATATATTTAAATCATACAAGGAATTTTGTTAATATAACTTTAACTCAACATAAAAGATTTATCAATGTTTTGAAAATAACACCAGACATTGACTCGGTTAAAGTTGGGTCAATGGTCAGACCGGTCCAACCATTCCAACCGGTTCAACCGGGTTTCAAATTTTAATCTAATTTGAAATTAAGTAGTTATATGTATATGTATCAATACTATTAAAAAGGAACATGACGATATATGTGTTGTCCAACTATTTTAATACAATTATTAAAACATTTTATAAAAGAAATATAATACAAAAACACAAATATGATTAAAAACATAAATATAAAAATTAAATTTCATAATCTAGTTTATATTTGTATTCAGTAACATAGTGTACCTTATTATGCATGCCAAAACACCAGCATGCAACAATTTATTAATAATTTTATTTTTTCTATGACAAAAGCATAGTATATTATAAATATTATTCGAGTTTCATTAACAAGGACGTGGTTTACCAGCAGATGGATAACGACATCGGCATGCCAATGGTCTTCCGTTGATGGATACGCAAACACCTTCCCCTAGTTTATGCCTTTTGAGACATTCGGTTTTACAATTATTGGCATTACATGTTTCACCTTTTATCGAAAAAGTATGAGAACAATATGTGGGACCTTCGGTTGTCTGTGCAATCGCCATTTTTCCTAATATTATAATAATTAAAACATAACTTTAGTTTTCATAATTAAAATAAAAAAATCATTTTTGTAGGTATATAAAATAAATGGCATCAAATACATACCGAACTGAAGAATTGTAAGAACAACGAAACCAATAAACCAAATTTTGAAAGCAACTTTCATCTTCGATAATGAAATAGTGATGTTTTAAAAATTAGAAAGACAGAGAAGTACATTTATATATGAATCACAAACTGAAAATGTCTAATTTAAGCTATACATCTTTTCAAATTCCAATGTAAAAGGATCTAGTTTGACCAAAAACTCAGTCTCTGGTTTCTTTATTTATTTAATAAAAAAATAAATCATTTATGTTTAAATTTGTTTAAAATATTTTTGATATGCATAAACAATCAAATTCAATTAAGTCACAGATTCAGAATTTATATAACATATATTTAGAAAAGAAACATAAAGATAAATGAGAAATGACAATTGATCTAATAGTGTTAAAAAGAAGAAGACAATTTCATCGAATAAAATAGAAATAGATTTTTCTCATAAAGTAAATATATGAAATGAAAATATTTATGTATAGGTTTTTAAAAATATTTTGTGTATATGAGTGACACATAAGCAAATTTAATAGATATTAGGTTAAGATCCGTGCTTTTGCACGGGTTAAATTATTAAATTTATGAAATGTATATAACTTTACATAAAATAAAATATATTTTGTAAAATAAAATACATAATTTTGGGATTTTTAGGATTGGTGGGATCTAAGTGGTTTTTATTATGAATATTATGTGATGTCCCTTATAGAAAGTACTAGATTTACTTGATTGTCAATTCTACTTATTCTCCTATTTATATTTAGATCCCAAACTGTTGTAATCCTATAAAAAGAACTCGTTACTACTCATGAAATAAAATACACGAGTTCCTTTCTTCTCTTCTTATCTATAACACGTTATCAGTACGAACCCTAACCGTCTTACCAAAACCCTAACCATTTTACATACAAGTCTCTGATAGCTTTTTTTTTGTTAAACTATAAATATAATATAAATGAACAAAGATTATACAAAGAAGATCTTAGATCTGAGTCATCTTGGCAAAAAAGAAATAAAAAACAAGATGGATCACTGAGAATTTCCACTACAAGAGAATCTACCACAGCCACATCGTCATGAGGTCTTGGAAAGGCTTTCTTAGTCTTCTGGCCGAGAAGATGTTCCTCAGCTCTCTGTCAATACCCTAGAACACAGTTGCAGCCGGAAACGAGGATTCGTTATGAATGAGATTGTTCGTTTGCTTCCACATGTGAAAGATCACAGTTTGAGTTGCAATCTTCCTCAAGAGTGTAAGCTTCTTTGATGGGGATGATCGAATCCAGGAGAGCAGCTCCGACCAGGAGGTGAACATTGTTGACAGAGGTTGACATCGCAGCAGCACCTCACGCGAAACATCATAGCTGAACTCGCAAGATAGCATAAGATGGTCTCTGGTTTCATCATAGCGAGAGCAGAATGGGCAAGTAGGTTGAATAGGGAGGCCCCAAGCAGCAAGCCTAGACCTTGTGGGCAGTCTATCTTAATTGGAAACCCACATTGTGAATACGTGTTTCGGAATACCTCCTTTGAACCAGACGATGTCCACCCAATCTTTGACCTCCTCCCTCGGTCTCAGAATTTCCCACGTTGTATAAGACCTGAAACTACGCAAAGGGAAATAACCAGCCACCCACTCATAGTCATCAACAACAACATTTGACAAAGGTAAGGAAATAGTTGTAAGAAAAGCATGGAGATCAACTTCCTTTTGGGATTTTGGGTGAGAAAATGTCCAAACATTACCTCTAATTGCATCTGCCACCACAGCCTCAGTTCTAATCCGCAAAGATCTTGGTCCCGAAAGGCCAATATAGTCAATCAACTGTCCCAGCGGTGTCCAGACGTCGAACCAGAAACTAGCCGTCCTGTCATTTCCCAGTCTGGTTTTACAAAACAGAAGCGCAAGAAGACTAAGGTCAAGCAACTTCCTCCAAGCCCACGAGTCAGTCACTGGGGGTTTAATAGACCAGAAAGATTTCTCGCTCAAGTGAGAGCTCCAATGCCAATCAACCTACAACGATGGAGCTTTAGATAGTAAGAACAAAATGAACTTGAGGCAAGACACACTGTTTGCCACACGATTTTTGCTACACCTCTCTTCTCCAAGTTTCCAGACCAAAAGAATTGGGAGCAGAGTGACTTGATGCTCTTAATGCAACCTTTTGGGAGGATGAAAGCGGAGAGCCAAAGGTTACAATACCAAAAATGACGGTTCTGAGGAGTTGCAATCTCCCTGCGAAGGAGAGGACTTTTGCCAACCAGGATTGGAGCCTCGAGTTGATCTTACTCATCAAAGGGGCATATTCAGAGATCTTGAGCTCCGTATAAGGCTTGGTCGCTATAGCGACCGGGCTGCGGACAAAGCTCGGTCGCTATAGCTACCGAGCATACGTGCATCAATTATTTTTCGAAACGTCCAAAGTCTTCCGAAACGACGATACGACGTAAAACTATGCACTCTTGACTATCCTCATAACAATCCTCTGTAAGCCACGGCTAACCATTCTTTGATTTCTCGATCAAATGGGATCATCAGCTTGGTTTACGACGAAAACCGCGGAAAAATAACTTTATCGGAGAAATCGTAACAAAACGTCTTAAAATCCCATAAACTTTGTGACGGTTTATGCTTGGAGGATAAACATCAGTTTCCGCGGATAAATGAAAAGTTTCTGCAGATAATCATGAAGATCGGTAAAAATGGAATATCTCCATTTTTCGAACTATGACGGCTTAAGGGCAAAAGAGGAAGGCGTACACCGACCTAGGAGGGAGTATATAAGGAGTTCAAGGCGATAGGAATAGAGAGAGACTTTTTCAGAGCAAACTTAGCACTTAGAGCGATTTCAGGAATTTTTCCGTTTTTTGTTATTTCGAGCTGCGACTCAATTAGGATTTAGCCACCTTCGGGTATTAGACTAGGAATCTCGCCAACAGCTCTCGTAGCCGAAGCGCTCTTACCTTGTTGTAACGCTCATACGCAGATTCAGAATAAATCCTTCTTTCGCACTTTTTTTTTACGATTTTCTTATTATTCTCGTTTTATTTTCGTGTTCTGATTGCTTGGCGTGTGGTTTCTCAGATATCCGGGACCTCTGGGAAATTAGGGTTTTCCAAGTTTCCTAATTTATACGATTTATTGACGGTGCGAATTTTGGCTCCCACAGTTTGGCGCTAGAAGGAGGGGGTACGGATCAATCTTACTCACAACCAGCACACACTCGATCAGACATGACTATTGACGATACAACGGACTTGCAAACTCCTCTCAACGAAGCAAACAAGGACGCTTTGAACACTCCAACAGCGGATGTATCTGCGGCCAACGCACCTGCTAACGCCGCGACGCTCGACGAGTTCAAAAATATGTTTTCCGCCTATGAGAAGAGGTCGGAAGAGAAGGATAAACTCGTGGGAACCTCAACCAAACATGTTCAAACCCTAACGGCAAGGACCCACATAGTCCTCCCTCGCGGAGCTACGAAGCTCCGTGGAAGAAGACTCGAGTTCGCAACCCCACGCGATAGGCCAGGAACTTCGCAGGAACGTCCTTCCGGAGAAAACCCTAGTGAAACATCTCCTGTCGAGAAGAGCAACTCAAAAAATCATCTGTCGTCCGAAAAGGACACCGAGGTGGATGAACTCGAGCGCATCGACTTGGAGCCCAGCGATGACTCCGAGGAAGACGCCGACGTCCATTCAAGAAGAACCTAATAATCGTCTTCTCTTCGTTTTCATCCCTCGATAATCGTCGAAGATAGCATATACAGGAAGCTGCGCAATATTCCCTAAAAGAACCTCAAGAAAGAGAAGCCAGCAGCGTGTCAAGGCAAAATAAAAAGCAAAAGAAGATCTTATCCAAGAGACGACAATGGCTTAAAGCCTCCTTGCTCACCAGAAAGCTCACCCACCGAAATCGTAAGGGAATCTTCATCACCAGCTTCACTACCGCCTCCCCAGCAAAGAATACCGGACGAGACACATCTGTGAAAATCAAACATTAGGGAACGCACGAACTCAAGCGAAAAAGACAGGCCGGAGGATTGAAGGATTTACCTTACGCCAAAATGTAGGATAATGGATGGGCTCTCGAA
The DNA here is from genome assembly GCA_019706035.1 of Raphanus raphanistrum subsp. raphanistrum. Classification (NCBI taxonomy): domain Eukaryota; kingdom Viridiplantae; phylum Streptophyta; class Magnoliopsida; order Brassicales; family Brassicaceae; genus Raphanus; species Raphanus raphanistrum. The sequence continues at coordinate 21,635,551 of CM033983.1, forward strand.
CCCTCATAAATATGTATCGCTTATCCCAGTCACTTCCAAAAGGGTGATCACCCCCAGCACCTCTGGAAGGCTCCGCAACTAAAGGAGTACCATCGCGAGATCTAAGGTAGTAAAACCCTGGTTTACTCATCAAAGGAACGAAGCAATAGGAATACAAAACCTCGTGTACTCCAATACGAAAACCGTGCAATTCTCCGAGCACTTGAATAGCTAGCAGAGTTCTCCAGGATAGTGGAGTAAGCTGAGAAGGGCATAAGCCAAAGTACGAAGAAACTTCGTCAACAAGGGAAGGAACACCGCTTCTCGCGCCAGCCTCCAGATAAGCCTCATATATAGCTATCTCATTGTCTCCTCCATCGAGGGCACGTTCGAACTCAGAAGGACTTCTTATCCGCACTGGCGAAGGAATTGCGTACTTCCCCCGGATCCTGGCAAAGTCTTCTCCGCGGATCTCGGAACGAGGGCCATCATCAAAGAGGTAGGAGCGTCTTTGCTTCGAGGGAGCCATCGGAACTGCTTCATCATCATCCCCCGAAGCCATCTCCCTTGAGGAAACCGGAGATGAAAAAGGATCATCCGGAAAAAGACGAGGCCTTACATGACCACCTACGGACGCAGCCGGAAACATGGAATATTCGGGATTCATCTTTTTGGGCCTAGGGATCACAAGCTGGGAAGGTTTGAGGCTACGGGAGACGTTGCAGCCTCCTTCTTATACATCCTGAGTACCGACGTTTGCTCTAAAATAAAAGGAAAATGCAATATCTCCAGAAGATCTTGAAGCACTTAGTCGAAAAATTTCAACCAGGGAAAAAGAAAATTCTCTCCTGAAAATGGAAATTTTACGAAAAGAAGCAAGGAATTCAGACTATGATACCTTCGCACACAACTAGACTCCGCCAGAGTTCAAGGTACAGCTCCGGCCCTAAAAGAAGACTCGACTAAAACATGAAGCTACTAAGGGTCATGTCCGGGGGAAGCTTCCTGAGAATGAGCTACTCCGGTTGACTTGAGTGCACAGGTTATTCTAGATATTTAGTGAAGCGATGTTGTGTTAGGAGATTGTTTGGTTGTTTGAACGATGTCGAGCTGCCTACGTACCCTTTTGTTTTCGCGGATCAAGCTGATTCGTAGTTCTGAAAATCGTTTTATTTTATTTATGTCGTTAGGTGGCCCCCAGTTCGATGTTTGATCAGAGATGGGACGTCGAAGTTAAATGTAGTATTTTTTGAGCTTGTAAGCGTTCCACGGTCTTAATTCGGGGCGTCCCATTTTGCAATTTTCTAGCTCGTAGACTCCGTCGCGTACTTCTTTCGTTATTTTGTAGGGACCTTCCCATCTCGTTGCTAGTTTCCTGCACCTTTTTCTTTTGTTCCATCGAACACTTTTCGTAGAACTAGGTCGCCGATTGAGAGTTGTGGTTTCTTACGTTTGAATCATAGTAGCGAGCTGCGGCTTGCTGGTAATTTTGTATGCGTACTGCAGCTCTTTCTCGTCGTTCCTCGATCATGTCTAGATGTTCGAGTAATAATTCTTGTTTAGTTCGACGTTTTCGGGGTATATCCCTCGTCGCTGAGAGGGGACTTCGATCTCAGCTGGTATTACTGCATTAATTGATTCCATATGTAAAGGAAAACAGGGTTTCTTGGATTGCTGTGTGGGACGTTGTTCGGCATGCCTAGAGCACGTCGTTCAGTTATTCGCTTCATTTCGACTTCTTGAGATCGAGTCTCTTTTTAAGGTTGTTTACTATCGTTTTGTTCGCGGCTTTGGCGTGTCCGTTACATTTAGGGTATCGAGGGCTTGTGAATTTTATCTTGATCTTCCATTTGTCGCAAAAATCTTTGATAACTTTCGAGATGAATTGGGGTCCGTTATCTTTGACTATTTCATATGGAAGACCGTTTCGACATACAATGTTTTTCAAGATGAAGCTCGTCTCCGTAGTTCCGGTGATATTTTGGTACGCTTCAGCTTCGGTCCATTTGGTAAAGAAGTCGGTCATTACTAACAGGAATCGTAGTTGTGCTGGTCCCATGAGACGAAGGGTCCCACTATATCCATTGACCATTTCATGAATGGATACGGTGATGATATAGTCGATAGTTTTTGCGTTGGCTGGTGTAACATGGGTGCGTGTCTTTGGTACCTGTCGCATCTCGATGTGAATTGTTCGCTGTCGCTGATTATAGTTGGCCAAAAATAACCGTCCGCCGGAGTGATTCCCGCACGATCCGTAATGTGTTTTCTTGAGGATGACTGATGCCTCTTTTGGCGATGCGCATAACAAATATGGTTCACCGAAGGTTCTTTTGAATAGTTTCCCTTCTATGATGCAATAGCGCGAGCTTCGAGCTTTTAACTTCCGGGCCTCCCATCTTTCTGCTGGGAGCTCTCCTGTCTCGATATAATTGTGTATTGGGATTCTCCAATCTGGTATGCTTTCGAGTTCGTTCTGGATAGCCTTTTGTGACTCGTTGTTTATTTCGTGATCAGGTACTTCTTTGGGATTCACACGAGAAGGTACTGCCCTTGTGACACCTGATTGGGTTCTTCGAGAGGACTCACCAGGATTTCTTTGGGTTCGTGGAATTCCGAGTTCCTCCTCTTCAAGGTCTTGAGTATTTCTCTGAGATCTACTGCGAGTGACGACCGCTCCAATTAGTGGGAGATTGTCTTCGCTGTTAGCAATCCCTCTACGAGGAAGGTCTATGCTGGGTCGGTCTATGCCTTCCACTAGTCCCTCCGTATGGTTGGGTTCGACGTCGATGCTAGCCCGGCGAGGGCGTCTGCTGATGTATTTTCTCCCCCTCGGAATTCTCGTAAGCTTGAACTCGTCGAACTGCTGGGTGATCCCTCGTAGTACTGCTAGGTAGGCTTCCATCCTTTTTTTTGGCTTCGTACTCCCCGTGAAATTGGCTCGTGACGAGCTGGGAGTCGCTGAAGGCGCTTATCTTCTGAGCACCGATGCTTTTAGCAAGTCGTAACCCAGCAATCAGGAATTCATACTCAGCCTCGTTGTTCGATGAGTTGAAACCTAGACGAAAAGACTGCTCTATCATTTCTCCTATTGGGGATTCGAGTTGTATCCCAATACCCGACCCTTGTTTTGAGGAGGCTCCGTCAACATGGAGTTTCCATTTTCAGGTTTTATCGCTACCGTTAGTTTCGTTGGGAACGAGCTCGATAATGAAATCTGCTAATACTTGTGCTTTCGAGCTCGTTCGGAGTTTGTATTCGATGTCGTATTCTCCGAGCTCGATCGCCCATTTTGCTAGTCTTCCGGATTGGCTCGGACTATGCAGGACCGTTCGTAACGGCTGCGACGTCATAACCATGATCGAATAAGACTGGAAATATGGCTTTAATTTTCGTGTGCCGTTTACCACCGCTAGGGCTAGTTTTTCCATTACGGGATACCTCGTTTCGGCGTCAAACTGAGATCTGCTGAAGTAGTACACCGGTTTTTGTTCGTTATTTTCCTCGCGAACCAGTACCCTACTTACTGCGTGTTATGAGGTCGCAACGTATAGGTATAGGAGCTCGCCATGAACAGGTTTATATAGGATGGGGGCTCGCTTATATAAGCTTTGAGCTCACGAAGAGCGGAATCGAAATCAGCGTTCCATTCGAACTTCTTGTTCCCTTTCAGGAGATTGTAGAATGGAAGGCACCGATCCATCGATCTCGAGATGAAACGAATTAGTGCAGCGATCTTTCCTACGAGTCTTTGTACGTCTTTGATCGACTTCGGGGGTAAAATTTCGATGAGTGCTGAAATCTATTTAGGATTGGCTTGATTCCTCTTTTTGTTACGAGGTATCCAAGGAGTGCTGCAAGTCGTAGCCTTAATTTTTTTTTAAATAAAACAAGATAAGTACTAGATTAAAATCAATAACTACAAGAGTTTCAGATAAAAAAAGAGTTGTTTTGTTTTTGACACCCTTTACAACATATATATAGGCAAAACCCTAATGGGCTTTGAAACACAAAGGCCCAAACAAAACAGCTTCCCTAGAGCATCAATGTGCAAGATGCAGCTTTCCTAAAGTGGTCACTTCAGGGCTCTAGGTAATCTTAGCAGATTTCTCTACAGCAACAAAGTGTTGAAGACAAGTTCTTGAAGTGGGCACTTCAGAGCTGTAGGTAAGACCATGTATCCTATTCTTCCTCTTCGACTTTGGCTCCATAACTTCTATTTTGCAGTTTGGCCCTTGATTTCGCCCCAAAACTCCCAATTTTGCATTTCAGCCCCTGTATATGCAATATGTACATATGCAACACCTAATGAGACCTATATGCAACTCCTAGACACTAAAATGACCAAGATCAATAGCTAAAACCATGTAAAAATACTATACATCAAGCCTCCTGCTGCAGCTGCAGAGAACCGGAGACCTCTCTCCATCTCCTCCTCCATTGTGGTTTCACTAGGAAAGTATGTGAGCTAGGCCCTTGGAACGAAACGGTCTCCTTCAAATCGGCCCTCATTGCTTCATCTTCTTGGAAACCTCTACCCCCTTATGGATTCACGAGTAATGCTTTCCCCTGGATTTGTTGGTTCCTCTGGATTTCACGGAACCAGTTGCTAATTGAAAAGCGACCATCGACTCCAGAGACGATAATGCTACGAGCCATCACCGCAATCAAGGAATGGGATAGTGCACAATTGCTCATCAAGAAGCCCCTCCCAAAGGCCCCGATTAAACCCCTGATTGCTCAGAGCCTCAACCTTCATCCCCTCACAATCCGATGTAATACGGATGCTGCTTGGAAAGCGGGAGAAGCAGGCCTGGCCTGGATCTTTACAGACAGTGAAGGAGTGGAACTGAATCGGGGATCACAACACAAGGATCGGATCTCGTCGGCTTGCATGGCGGAAGCGATGGCCATCAGAAGCGCCCTACTCCACGCAATCGATCTCCACATCAATCATATCTGGCTACGGTCAGACTCGCAAGTGCTCATCAGAGCGATATCATCAGGGAAAGCATCCGGCCGAGCTCTACGGAGTACTTTCGGATATTTCGTCGATCACCCGTCTCTCCTTTTTTCGGTTTCGTTTTCTTTCATCAAAAGGGATCGTAATCGGCCAGCGGACTTATATGCCAAGGCTTGCTTGCATTCTGGCCCAAGCCCATGTAACCCCTAAACTATTTATGAAATGAAAATTTATGGTTGCCCAAAAAAAAAAGCTGGCACAAAATAACGTGGTCTTATGTTATACCTATTATCTATTGAGATTGTTAAATCTTAATGATACTTGATAACCAATAAAATGGTAAATATAGAAGATTAATTGCTAATGTTTTAACTAATGTACTAGATTTTGATCCGCGCTTTGAAAAGTGCGGGATTCTTGTTGTTATAATTTTTTGTTTCAATTTGGTTCAAATTCGATTGTGATTTTATGTTTTTAGTTTAAATAGATATAAAAATCGTTAGATTATGTATTGATCTGAGCTTAATTAGATGCTTTGATCTGGTTAGTTTTGGATATTTTGTATGTTGAGTCGATTCTCGGTTTAGTTTCAGTTTAGTTTTAATTTTTCATGTTATTCAAATATAGAAATTATATTCATTTTTTAGGATTACTTTTATATTTTATGTTTGGTTATGTTTTGGTTATATCTCGTAGTTTAATTTTTTTTTTAACATTTGATTCATAACTGATTAAAAACTATTTTGAATGATTAATTTTTAATCAAACCTTTTCTTTTCAAATTTATCAAAAATTTCTCCATGTCTGCAGATAAAAATAAAAAATAAAATAACTTGTAGTTGGATTTGGATAATTAGAATCAATAAAAACAAACTAAATTACTATTTTAAATAGGAACCTACTAGCTAAGAAGAGATTAGAAAATATTAAACTCACCCTGTTGAAGCTTCGAAGAAGATGACAGTAGTTGTCAAAGATAGAAAAAAAATTAATTCTAACTCAAGGCTTTAGGTTTGTAAATTGTAAATTATTGAAGTTAAACTTGGTTTTCCTTTTTTTTTTAATTGTAGACATGATTGACTTACGTTGGGTTTCAATTAAAATTAATGGACATTATAAAGTTTATCTAGTAATACTGGGTTATAATTTATGGGGTGTCAAACTAAATTTAATGGAAAAAATACATAGGCTTAATTCTTTTCCACAATTAAAGGTGTTGCAGTTGCACCTCCATTCACCTTAATACGTCCGCCACTGGCCACAGTCAACAGCATATAGCCACGCTAGGATATATATAGTAGAAGCATAATTAAACATGGTAAATAAACTAAAGAATCGGATAAACAAAAGCAACAGTTTCTCCGGAAATAAAACCAGGGATTCATTACAAAAATAAAAGCATTAAATAAAAACATAGCTTATAAATAACTTAATGGACATGAAACGGTAAATACTGTTGAAACTAGAAGGACACTTCAAAAATAGTTTTTTGTTTTAATAGTATTAATAATCTTTTTTTTATAAAAACAATATGTAAAAATATTTTGAATTTAATATTTGGAAGTTCCGTTTGAAGATATGTTAATTTCGTTAGTTTAATAACAATCGAGTTTTTCAAAGATTAAAAATTATGTATCAGTCTATATTTATTAATATATGAAAAAAATTATAACAATTGGTGCATGCACCTTTTCTTTGTGCAGATGTAAAATGATCATCTGAATATAAACGTTCAATTTTTTTAGTTAATATATTGTTTAAGCTAAAGAAGAAGATGGTTATACGATTTGTAGAAGCTTTTAAAGTTTGACATATTAATCATGGTAGCCACAGTCAACAGCATATAGCCACGCTAGGATATATATAGTAGAAGCATAATTAAACATGGTAAATAAACTAAAGAATCGGATAAACGAAAGCAACAGTTTTCTGGAAATAAAACCAGGGATTCATCACAAAAATAAAAGCATTAAATAAAAACATAGCTTATAAATAATTTAATGGCATGAAACGGTAAATACTGTTAAAACAGAAGGGCACTTCAAAAAAGAGTTTTGTTTTAATAGTATTGATAAGTAACTAATGTTCTAGAAGCGGAGAGTGACTTGAGAAACAAAAGGAAGTTGCATAAGAAAACAAGTTTAATGTATGAATCTAATGTTTTAGAACACTTCACATTTGTTTTCTCCTAATAAAATGAGTCACCTTAAACAAAACATATGTTACTTACTCAACTTTGATGGATGGTTGAGATTAAAATATGAAACTTACCAATGAAAAAGAAAGTCTTGGTGACAAAACTTGATGAGGAAGCTGGATCCTCTTTCGACTTATAAATAGTTGGTTTTGCACTATCACAAAGTAACATCAAGAAAATCTAAAGAGAAACACATAAAAAAGTTGTAGGCAAAGAAGGAGAAGATCTAACTCCAACTTAAAGATCAAGAGATCATTTTCCATATGATCAAAATCGTTCAAGAAAATTTACGCAATGATGAAGTAAGGTATTCCGCAAATCCCTCTTATATTTATATTATGTGATTAGTCTAGATGTTAAAGATCTTAGAGTTCATGTAAAATCATGTTTACATGCCGGTATCTTTTTTACGTTTTCGCATCCCGTTGGTTGGGCTTTTGTCTCTGGCAAGCGATGGTTTCTTTAACATCGTCTTGGCTGGCTTTTGAAACCGGGAGGCGGTGGTTCTCTTAACACTGTTTTTGTTCCAGAACTCGTCTTGGTCCTTTCTTTTTCTTTTTTTTTCTTCTCCTTGCCTGCGCTTCTATGTTCTTCTTTTAGGTTCACTTGTGTATCGATCTGGAGATGGGATTGTTCTTCCCTCCCCTTGGATCGGGTTGAGTCATCTTTCGGCTTATTTGATGATAAAAGATGTTTGTTGTTGAATTTCAGGGAAATCTGATGCTTTTAGATCGATCATAATCATCTGAATCTTCTGTTGTTGAAGGGAGGTTCTTTGGCTATCCATGTTGGATCTGATATCTCGATTTGGCGTGTATTTTTGCTTTGGATCGTAGATTCTCCAGTGAATCTGAACTCCGATGACGATCTCTGACTTTGCAGTAGTAAGCGGTGGGATTTGTTTTTCAAGGGCACGTGTCTCCACATTGTTGGACCCAATTTCGGTCCATTAGGTTAATGGGCCTAATTCGGGAAAGCAGACCGCAAAGGAGAAGCCCGCGAGTGGAGTTAGATGCGATGACGAAGTCAATGAAGTAGACGGAGATCACGGAGTCGGTTACGGGAAGAACGGGGTCGAGATTATAAAAGGAAGGAGAGATCAACATTGGTGGGACAGCGAAAACCCTAGAGAGAGAGCACATTACACACTTTTACCTTTCTTACTTTGTCTTAGATCCCGATCTTGATCGATCTCTTTGTTATAGTCACTTTCTTTGTAATTCCTTGTAATCGACCTCTTATCCAATAAAAGTCTATTTTGTCAACGGAATTCCGATTACATCGTTGTGTTCTAAGGATATCGTTGCCTACATCTTTTGTCATTCTCAAGTTTACTTTACAAACACAACAAAATACTGAGTATAGATTTTAGGTTCTACACACGTCGCTATACTTGCACGTGTCTTCGAGTTGAATGTTGGCTTGTCTTCCTCCGTGTAGCCATTTAGTCTTCTTCTGTCTGGGTCTGATTTGAGTTCTAGTTTGTATAGTTTTATTTGTGATAATCTATACTATTATTTGTGAAATGATTTTGTTGCAACGGAGTTCTCACATTAAAAGGTAGAGAAGTTAATATCGATACTATCCTTTAATGAATAAAATATATAAATAATTTAAAAATAAAAACGAAATTTAATTAATTTGATTAGATAATTAATTAAAATTAATAATAGTAAGAATTATCCAAAATCTAAAAATATATTTTAAAATAAAAAGATAACTTCTATATATATTATGATATTATTTGAAAGAAATCTTTTAATAAAAGTTAAGAAACATAGAATATATAACTAAATATTAATCAAGTAAAATTCTTAGTTTTATATAATTGAAAAAGAATATTGAGTGAATTTTAAAATTTATTTCTATATAATGAATATAGTGTACAAAGAAATGTTTAACAAATTATGACTAATATGTAAGAATTTTCAAATGAAACAAAGAAATGTTTAACAAATTATAACTAATATATAAGAATTTTCAAATGAAAATAAAAATAGTGATTTATCATTATAGTCTTTTAGTTAATAATACATATATTAAAAACTAATTATAAAATATTTAACCCCACTTCCACGGACGAAACACCTAAATACTACTTATTGAAAAAATATTATAATTGTTAATATGTAAAATAAATATACTAATAATAAAAATTTAATTTGTTTGATTAGATAATTGATTATACTTAATTATAGTGAGAACTATCCAAAATCTAAAAATATATTTTAAAATAAAAAGATAATTTCTATATATATTATGTTGTTATCTGAAAAAAAAATCTTTTAATAAAAGGCTAAGAAAACATAAAATATATAACTAAATATTAATCAAGTAAAATTCTTAATTTTATATAATTGAAAAAGAGAATATTGAGTGAATTTTAAGATTTATTTCTATATAATGAATATAGTGTACAAAGAAATTTTTATTAAATTATATGATTAATATTTAATAATTTTCAAATGAAAATTAAAATAATAATTTATCATTATAGTCTTTTAATTAGTAATACATATATGAATAAGTAATTATAAAATATTTAGACCCGCTTCCACGGACGAAACATTTAAAAACTAAGTAATTTTTCGCAACGGAGCTTTCTCACGTTAAAAGTTAGAGCGGTTAATATCGATATTACCCTTAATGAATAAAATATAAAAATAATTTAAAAATAAAAACGAAATTTAATTTATTTGATTAGATAATTAATTAAAATTAATAATAGTAAAAATTATCCAAAATCTAAAAATATATTTTAAAATAAAAAGATAACTTCTATATATATTATGATATTATCTCGAAAAAAATCTTTTAATAAAAAGTTAAGAAACATAGAATATATAACTAAATATTAATCAAGTAAAACTCTTAGTTTTATATAACTGAAAAAAAGAATATTGAGTGAATTTTAAAATTTATTTCTATATAATGAATATAGTGTACAAAGAAATTTTAACAAATTATAACTAATATGTCAGAATTTTCAAATGAAACAAAGAAATGTTTCACAAATTATAACTAATATATAAGAATTTTCAAATGAAAATAAATATAGTGATTTATCACTATAGTCTTTAGTTAGTAATACATATATTAATAACTAATTATAAAATATTTAGCCCCACTTCCACGGACGAAACACCTAATTACTACTTATTGAGAAAATCTTATAATCGTTAATATGTAAAGTAAATATAATAATAATAATAAAAAGTTAATTTATCTATACTATTATTTGCGAAGTGATTTTTCGCAACGGAGCTTTCAGGTTAATAGTTAGAGTGATTAATATTGATATTACCCTTAATGAATAAACGAATAAATCATCTATAAAATAAAAACAAATTTTAAATTTCTGATTAGATAATTGATTAAAATTAATAATGATAAGAACTATCCAAAATCTAAAAATATTTTTTTAAATAATGAGTTAGAGTGATTAAAATTATTTATATGCTTAATGGATAAATATATAAATTACCCACAAAAATGAATTTAATTTTTTGATTACATAAGTAATTAAAATTAATAATGATAAGAATTATCGAAAATCTAAAAATATATTTTAAAATAAAAAATAATTTATAATCATATTATTTTTTAAAAATTAAGATAATTATTATGTATTGTGTTGTTAGGTTAAAACAATTATTTCTATTATAAAAGTTAAAATCAAGATGTAAGACAATTTATGTATATCTATAATATTATTTGTGAATTTATTATATAATTAAATAAGAATTTATATTAATAATAATATCTTTTAAAAATAAGATTATTCTTATATATTATGTTGTTATCCTAAAATAGTTATTTCTATTTCGAAAAGATCTTTTAATAAGAAAGTTAAGAAAACTAAAATATGTAACTAAATATTAATCAAGTAAAATTCTTAATATTATAAAAAAAAAACAAAAACGCACTGTTTTGCTCTAGCGAAAAATTAGGCGATTTTGGCGATTGGGGTTTTCTCGTTCGACACCGACATGAGCACGGCGGATCCGCCGGATTTGCCTCCTTCTCCGATGGAAAATGGTTCATCTCAGAGAGGAGGGAATGGTTCTGATCAAGTTACAGCAAAGGATTTGGAAAATTTGGTGAATCAAAAGGTTTCTGGAGAAGATGGCTCAACAGATCAATCTTCAAAGGATCTGGGTTTGGGAAAGACGATCGCGGCTCCAACAACTCAGGAGGTGAAGGGATCGTGGGTTGGTGTGGTTCAAGGTCAAAAGGTTCTTAAAAAGTATGAAGTGGAGATTGAGATGAAGGATGGAGTTGGTTCAGTAAGGGTTCCAGAGGAGATAACAAAGGATGTGGCTCCTCTATGGGATGATTTCTTGATTGGGAAATTTCTTGACAATGCTCCACACATTGCAAAAGTGCACTCGATTGTGAATAAGATTTGGACTCTGAATGATAAGACTCAGAAGATAGAAGTGTTTGAGGTCAATCCAACATCAATGAAGTTAAGGGTTCTCAATCAAGCTGACAAGAACAGGATCCTGAGGAGAGGAATGTGGAATATCGCGGGCGTCCCAGTGGTGATGACGAAGTGGTCGCCAATAGTAGAGAAGGAGAAGCCACCAACACAATCGATTCCCATGTGGGTTCATGTGAAGCATGTTCCCTTAAAGATGTTCTCGTGGCAAGGTCTAAGTTTTGTTACAAGTCCTTTGGGGGTTCCTGGAAGGCTTCATCCAGAAACAGCGCAATGCTTAAACTTGGAGGTAGCAAAGATTTTTGTAAATGTTGATCTAACGAAGGATCTTTCCAAGCAGTTGAATTTTAACATTCAAGGAGAGGAAGTGATGGTGGAGTATAGCTATCCATGGTTGCCAAAGAAGTGTTTGAAGTGTAACAAATGGGGTCATTCGGAAAAAACATGTTCTGTGGGAAAAGAAAGGGAGCAGAAAGATCTTGAAGAAGGAGAAATAAGAAAAGAAGTTCAGGAGAATGTGAAGGAAACAGTAGAAGAGTTGAAGGATCAGGAAGTGTCTATTCAGAGTGATAACATAGAGGGGGAAATAGACAAAAATCATAGAGAGGAGGTGCAACAGGAAGAGGGTAGAAAAGAGGTTTCGGTGGAGAAAGCTCAGACAGTAAATGCGATGGAGGAAAAATTGGAATGGGCTGCAGTCTTTCCGGGGAAAGCTAGTCGTACTCCTAGTCCAAGAAAAGATTTGGAGTTTGGACAAGTATCTATACTCACGAAGTCTAGGTTCTCAGTTTTGACTCCAGATGAGGAAGAAGATGTGGGGGAAAATGAAAAGGAAAAAGAAAAACAGATTGAAGAAGAGAGTTCAAGTGAGGAGAAGGAAGATGATGTTATTGTATCAAGGCAATGTCTACCTCGTGAATCAAAGATAAATCACAGGTATTTAAAAGGTGGTCAGAGAGTTCAGGACGTTGGTCCTAGCAATCTGAACAGAAAGAAGCCCCGACGTCAATAGTATGTCAGGATTCTACTGGAATATAAGGGGCTTTAACAGGGCCTCTAAGCATCTGGTAGTTAAGGAGTGGATAAGGAAAAGTGGGTTTCAGTTTGGATGTTTAATTGAGACAAGAGTGAAGGAAAGTAAAGTTAAAGGGATTTTGGAGAAGGTTGTGCCGGGTTGGTCTTATATGGCAAATTATGAGTATAACAGACTAGGAAGAATTTGGGTGTTGTGGAGTCCAGGAGTGAGAATGACTCCATGTTTTCAAAGTGATCAGATTATTACGGTGTCTATGCTATTGGAGGGTATGGATGAAGAGGTTTTTTGTTCTTTCATCTATGGAAAGAACTTGGTAGAGGAAAGAAGAGAGTTATGGAGGGATTTAAAGAGTCATCAGGATTCTTCTATTATAAGGAAAGCACCATGGATTATTCTAGGGGATTTCAACGAGATATTACATGGTTTTGAGCATTCAGTAGTAGGAGCGTCGGAAGATACGATGGGTATGAGAGAATTTCAAGATTCAGTCAAGTATTGTTCTCTTTTTGATATGTCCTATCAAGGTCCAAATTTTACTTGGTGTAACAAAAGGGAGAATGGAGTTATCTGTAAAAAGTTGGATCGTACTCTGATGAATGAAGTGTGGGCAAGAAAGTTTCCGCAATCTTATTGCGTGTTTGAAGCAGGGGGTTGTTCTGATCACCAGCGATGTAGAATTGTGATCAAGCAGGAAAAAATGAAGCCGAGGAAACCTTTCAAGTTTATTAATGCACTGGTGGATACATCAGAATTTTTCAAGCTGGTTGAAGAATTTTGGTCTGAAACAGAACCGCTTTTCAACTCTACCTCAGCGCTTTTCAGATTGTCAAAGAAGCTTAAAGCTTTAAAACCCCATCTGAGAAAGCTGAGTAAGGAGAAGTTTGGAGGCATTTTCAAGAAGACAAGTGAAGCGTATAAAAATCTTTGTGAAGCTCAAACAAAGACTTTGGAAAATCCTGATCAGATAAACATGGAAGCTGAATCTGCTGCGTATGGAAGATGGCTGATTCTCTCAATAGAAGAAAAGGTTATCAGTCAAAGAGCTAAGATTTTCTGGTTAGAGGTGGGTGATGGAAATAACAAGAGTTTTCATAGAGCAGCGAAAGTAAGGGAAATCCGAAATGCTATAAGAGAAATAAAGAGATCAGATGGGTCAGTAGCAGATAATCAAGAAGACATCAAAAAGGAAGCTGTGGATCATTTCCACAAATTCCTAACTCATAACCCGGAAGATTATGAAGGAGCGAGGCTATAGGATTTAAAGACTCTACTCAATTATGATTGTTCTGAATCTGATAGAAGCATGTTGATTGGAGATGTATCTACAGAGGAAGTAAGGAAGGTTCTCTTCTCTATGGCTGCGGATAAATCCCCGGGACCTGACGGATATACCATGGAATTCTTTAAGGCTTCTTGGGCTATTACAGGTACAGACTTTGTCGTAGCTATTAAATCTTTCTTTGATAAGGGTTTTCTTCCCAAAGGCATCAATTCCACCATCTTGGCACTCATCCCAAAGAATAATGCTGCAACTTATTATCGCCCTATATCTTGCTGCAATGTGATATATAAGGTTATATCAAAGATACTTGCAAATCGAATGAAGCGGCTGCTCCCTCTGTTTGTATCTTTAAACCAGTCAGCTTTCGTGAAGGATAGATTGCTTATGGAGAATGTTCTTCTCGCGTCAGAGCTGGTTAAGAGTTATTACAAAGAAACAGTTTCAGAAAGATGTGCAGTAAAGATTGATATATCCAAAGCTTTTGACTCAGTGCAGTGGTCTTTCTTGCTAAGGGTTTTGGAGGCGTTGAATTTCCCTGCAAAGTTTATTCTGTGGATTCAAAAATGTATTGAGCTAGCATCTTTTTCAGTTCAGATTAATGGAGAGCTTGCTGGATATTTCAATAGTAAGAGGGGCTTGCGCCAAGGTTGCTCCTTGTCACCTTATCTATTCGTAATATGTATGCAAGTGCTATCAAAACTTCTGGACAGAGCGGCTTATGAGAAAAGGATTGGCTATCATCCATATTGTGAGGAGTTAAGATTAACACACATATGCTTTGCAGATGATATACTAGTATTCTCTGATGGGAGAAAGGAATCAGTGGATGGCATTTTGGCAGTGTTCAAGCAGTTTGCAAGAATGTCAGGGCTTAACATAAGTCTTGAGAAGTCAACACTGTACCTAGCTGGAGTTAAAGCGGAAGGTAGTGTTGCTATTATGGAGCAATTTCCTTTTGAAGCTGGTTCTCTCCCGTTTAAGTATCTTGGACTTCCTCTCTTGACAAAGAGAATGAATGCACAAGACTACAGCCTGCTTATCTCAAGAATAAAAGCCAGAATCTCTTCCTGGACGGCGAGGCACCTTACTTTTGCTGGTCGCCTACAGCTCATTGGTTCGGTTATATATAGTATAACGAACTTTTGGATGTCAGCATACAGACTGCCAAATGGGTGTATACAAGAGATTAACAGTATATGTGCAGTGTTTCTTTGGTCTGGTCCAGTTCTATCAACGCATAAGGCAAAGATAGCATGGTCGGAGGTTTGTAAGCCAAAAGATGAAGGAGGTTTGGGTCTGAGAAATTTAACTGAAGCGAACAGAGTATCATGTTTGAAGCTCATTTGGCGCCTACTATCTGCTCGTGCTTCTCTTTGGGTGAAGTGGATTTGGAAGTATCTAATTAGGAAGGGATCTTTTTGGAGTGTAAAGGAAAGCAGTGTGTTGGGATCATGGATGTGGAAGAAGTTGATAAAACTGAGACCTTTGGCACAGCAATTAACAAGGATGGAGATAAATAGTGGTTCAAATACTTCTTTTTGGTTAGAAAAATGGTCGCCTTTGGGTGTTCTGATTGAGCTAACTGGAGATGGGGGCTGTATGGCTCTGGGTATTCCTCTAAACACTACGGTGGAAAGAGCTATCCAGATTTATAGGACTCGAAGGCATCGAACTCCTGAGTATATAATGATTGAGCAGGAAATTATGAAGCTAAAAGCTAGGGGATTAAATGATTTGGAGGATGACTGTCTTTGGAAGAGGGAGAATGGTGATTTCAGATTGGGTTTCGTTACCTCTCATACTTGGAACCTTACAAGAGTACACTCCGCGAAAGTCTTCTGGAGTAAAGGCATTTGGATTCCTGAAGCCACTCCAAAGTTTGCTTTTATTGCTTGGGTTGCAATGCACAACAGATTAGCAACAGGAGATAGGGTTATCAAGTGGAATCCTCAAGCAAATTCCACCTGTTGGCTCTGTCAGAATGATTTTGAAACAAGAGATCACTTGTTTTTTATGTGCTCATATTCACAAGAGGTGTGGAGGAAGACCATTGGAGACTTAGCAGGTAGTAGCAGTATATATCAATGGTCGCTAGTGGTCAGGACAGTGGTAAATGGGCTTCAAGAGAGAAATGCAAAATTTCTACTCAGATATTGTTTTCAGGCTGTTGTATATGCACTATGGCTTGAGAGAAACGCTAGAAGAGTTGGAGGTTATTCACAACCAGTGTCTTGTTTGAGTACAAGGCTGGAAAAGTTGGTGAGAAATCGAATAACATCTTTGAGGAGGAAGAATTGGAAGAAGTACGAGAAGGCTATGGAAGTTTGGATGGGAAGAAGTTTTATTTGAGTTTTTTCTCTTCTTTATAAAAAATTGCAGATTCTCTGTAAACAAGTTTTTTTTGAGATGAATAAAAATTTAAAATTCTTTCAAAAAAAAAAAAATTTCTTAATATTATATAATTGAAAAGAGGATATTGATTGTATTTTAAAATTTATTTCTATATAATGAATATAATGTACAAAGAATTTTAACGAATTATGACTAATATGTAATAATTTTCAAATGAAAATAAAAATAATAATTTATCATTATAATTTACATATATTAATAAGTAATCATAAAATATTTAGGTCCGTTTGTGCGGGCGAAAAACCTAGTAAAAAATGCAAAAAGAAAAACACAAAAAAGGAAAATGTTTACAAAACGGGCTTTGAAATTCTTTTTCGCTTATCAAAGGCCCAAAAGCCCAATAGGAAAATAAAAGAAAGAAGACACCATTGAAGAAGCTCTCGCTCCCTCTACTCTCCTCCGCCTGCCGCCAACATCACCACCGGTATTCTCCACTTACCTATACAAACTCACATTTAGCTCGTGTTCTCGTATCATGAATCCAGGCATGGAGTCTCATAACCAGTCAGAGAAGCAAAGCTCGCCTGGTTCGAGCAGCGTGTCTAAGAAAGTCGCGTTGATGTGGGAGAGAATGAACGAGGGAGTACCTAAAAAGCGAGTCAACTTCCACTCAAAGACCTCAACCGCTAATAACGTTAGTTTTTTTTTTCTTTCTTTCTCATTCTTATATTATTATCGTCTGGGACTTTGAATGTAATCTATAACGCAGAACTGGAGAGGTTATCTTGGTGTGGATGCGAAGAAGAAGAATGAGCACGCAATTGTAGTCAAGGAAGATAGCGTTGTTTCGGATAGTAGGTGTAGCGAGGAGGCTAAGAGCATTGCTGCAGCCGCTCTAGCTGCTGTCAGAAACGCTACTGCAACCGCTGCAGCTGCATCGAGCCGTGGCAAGATCGAGGTGAGCAAAATGGCTTCTTTAACCTTTTGACTTTTGGTCTAGTTAGAATCTATCATCTCTCAGCTGTTTTATTTTTTTTTAAACTAAGAAGATGGATTGTGTATTTAAAATGGATTGTGTATTTAAAGTCTCTGTCTTTTAAGTTAATATATGAATGTGCATAACATTTTTTTTTTTTTTTTGGATCAAAAAATCTAACATCTCTTAGCTGTTTTTGAACCAAGAAGAGGGAAAGTCTCTGTCTTTTAAGTTAAAGTTATGATTTTCCTTTGCCTAAGCAACGTTAGAATCTAAGAAGATATTTCAGCTGTTTTGAACTAAAAAGGATCGGTTGTGCTGTGTAATGCTTTAAAGTCTCTGTTTTTTTATTAAGTTAAATGTGACTGTTGCTTTGCAGATAACTGAGGTCAAAGACTTTGCTGGACAAGAAATCCAAGTAAAGCGGTTAGTGGAAGCTGGTTCAAAGGAAGCCTCCTCCTCTTCATCGACTTCAGGGGTTGATGCGGTTCTTGAGCAGATAAAAAAGAAGCAGAAGCTGAGCGTTTTGGACAAGACCAAGAAAGATTGGGGAGAGTACAAGGAGGATAACAAAGGCGTTGAAGACGAGCTGGATAAGTACAAGAAGAGCTCTGATCAGTATCTAGATAAAGTTTCTTTCTTGGAGAGAGCTGATTACAGACAGTTTGAGAAAGAGAGAGACGCCCGTTTAGCTCTTCAGTCCAAGAGAAGACTCGATGATGCCTGAATGAATGTTGAGGACTCTTATTAACTTTCTTCTTACGCTGCAAGTGTTCTCTGTTTTCTTGTATGTAGACAAGGCATCCATCTTACGAAAGCTTGTAGCAGTTTCTAAGGGATGTTTTGTCACATTCTCAGGTATAGACAACGCTTTCTAGTTGACAAACTGATACGATTTTTCCCAGTATGATTTTTTTTTTTTATTTTTAAAATCGGTATCCTTGCGAAACACGTTTCCAGAAACTTCCTTGCATCGCAAGGTACACAGTCTCCGGAGCCTCTGGTGCAGCAGCATTGTCAACCAGATTAGGCCTAATGTCAGCAGATTCAAATTCCGACCATGGTTGCTTACCATGTGACCACAAATCTAGGGTTTTCTCGACCACACCGTGTTGAACTGGCGACTCCGGAGACATATAAACAGATGTTCCAACAAACGGTGAATCAACTCTTTAGTACTCAGACACCTCTCCTGCCTTTGTCGACATGACAGTCCGAAATCTTGAGATCGTACAAACCTTTTACCGCTGAGGAGGAAAAAGAAGTAGATTGTCTGGTTTAAGAAGTGGATCATACGAGTGAAGTCTTTTGATGGTTGTATCCGACAATTTTTTTGTTTCCTTCTATGAAAGCAGTAAAAAGTACCAGGAGCAGCATACTCCATTACCATCTTTTAAACTTTGGTTCGATTGAAAAAATATTTTATAATGATTTTAGATGAGAGAGTTATAAAAAAAAACGGAGACAGAAGTCACATAACGATACACACTCAAGATCTTGGTGAATGCACTTTTTGGACACTGCAAACGAGATATCGATTTGAAAAATACAAACATGAGTTGTTACATATTACATTAAAGCTCAATGGATGTGTTGTTGTCTATAAAAAAAAACGTACAAAAAGAAGCTTTTTTGGATCTAAAGATCAACGGCTGGAGGAATGTCGTCAACGGTGAGATCTACTCCATCATCTGGCAAGTCAGATCCGAGTGGTCCTAGTATCCCTTCAGAACTCAGCGTCAGTCCACTCTGCTCAAACATAATACACACCAAACATTAACTTAAGTAACGAGAAGTGTGTGGATATAAACCAGGCCAGGCAAGTGAATAGTCATATATATATACCTCAGGTTGGAAACGAAGCATGTCAGCACGGGCCATTGCTTCTGCTTGGGCGATTCTCTGTCTAAACGTCTGAGCCATCTCCTCAGCCTTTGAGAAAACAGAAAAAGTAGGAAACAAGATTTGAGAAAACCATATAGGAATAATGTGAGAGAACATTTTCAATAGTATTTTTTTTTTTTTTACCTTCTCGAAAACAAGTTTTGGGTTGCGAATCATATCACCAGGTGTTGGCTCCAGCTTCTTGGTGGAGAGACTTACTCTTCCTCTGTCACGGTCGTGGCTCAGTATCATAACCTGTTTATTAATACATTAAAATTAGGTCGCTCAAACATCCGAATTCAAAAAAGTTTTAACAACATCCGTGGTAGAGTTGAGACCTTGAGGGTGTCACCGGGCTGAAGAACAGTAGCGATATCTGAGACACGGTCATGACTGATCTGACTGACATGGAGAAGCCCGTTGATTCCACCAATGTCAATGAAGGCACCGTACGGTTTCAAGCTCTGAACAACTCCTATAACCACAGATCCAATTCCAAGCTGTGCCTGGCTGTCTGCTACAGCTTTACGGTTGCTGAGTACAAGCTTTGTTTGTTCCTCATCAACCTCCACAAACTTTAGAGGTATTTCTTTATCAAGAAGCTCCTCAGCTGCTGCTTTCTGACAAAAGAAAAGTAAAAAAAAAAAACACATCGTTCAACAAAACCTTCTTGTCAACAAAGCTCTGAGACAAAAGTACTAACCGATGATATTTGCGAGAATGGTACAAACCCACGAAGACCTTCCACTAGAGCCACTAATCCACCTTTGTTAGCACCAATAACCTACACCCATACAATTACAATCCAATCCCTAAACCATATAAAAGACCAAAAGAGTAGCAAAGAAGTTCCCAAAAAAACGTACCTTAGCCTTAACGATGACATCCTCAGACTGAAGCTGCCTACACCGTTCCCAAGCAAGTTCGTACTGGATCGTCCTTAAGCTCAACAGCAAACTATCATCACTCTCGTTTTCACCTATGATCACAAACTCTTCCACCATACCAGGGACTATACCAGCTTCTTCCACATGCTTGATCCTATGAATGCAAGCGTGTTCTACCGACAAGTACGCCGAAGACTTCGCGGATATGTCAACTAATGCGCCGTTAGCTTCCGTCTTGAACACCGTTCCTTTGACCTAAAACAAACATCATCACCATTAAGCGAGTGCAGTTCAAAGTTCGAAACTTTATAATGAAGAAAAGCTCAAAGTTTGGAACTGTGGCCGGGATTCGAACCCAGGTGGCGGAACTCACTAGCTGTGAGCCTTTTACCATCTGAGCTAGAAGCCCCGGTTAAAAGTTCGAAACTTTATAACGAAGAAAAGCTCAAAGTTCGAAACTTTAAGGGAGAAAAGCGAAAGGCGAGACGAACCCTAGTGCCGATTTCGGAATTGAAGTCGTACTGTTCGATAGCAGCGGCGAAAGTCGTCGACGGTGAAGGCGACGCCTTCCATGGGAGAGGTCCTGCAGCGCTCGTAAGCGTCCTCGAACATCTTCTTCAGCTCGAGACGCTCTCTCGTCTGCCCGCTAGACATCGCGACGGCCGCGACGATCGTGGGGAGAGGAGAGACGGAGGAGGATTTTTTGTTGTTCTGCGGGAAGTTCTTGGATGGTGTCCTCGCTAGCCTGGAGGAGGAGGAGGAGGAGGAGGAAGAGAGTGGAGAGCATCTCAGTCCTGTGAATTGATGAGCCAATGACGCCATTGTTGCCTAACACTCGAAAGAGTCTCACTCACTACTCTTCTTCTTTCTTCTATGGTTCGGTTCTTCCTGCGTTGAGTTTTTTTTATCGATAAGGGAGATTACAAAGATGATGGCTATCTAGACTACATGCCGTTTATTGTAATCTAAACAGCGTGACGTTTATGCCATGGCCACGAAAAATATTTTTTTTTTCCCTAAAACAGACAGCTTTGTTTCAGCTTGATGGAAGTGACATGGGAGGACGTATTTTACATATTACGGCTTTGCCCTTTTTTTCTTTCTTATTTATTAATGTAGAATTGTATCCGTGTTTGTTCTTGTCATATTGATGATATGATGTCCTGCTATTTTAGGTTGAGTGTTAGAGGATTTGATACTTCCCTTCCTGAGGTCAATTATATTATGTGTAGGTGGTTTCATGTAAGTCTTCTGTTTTTTCCTCTTCCACATAATCGACCAATTTGGGAAAAAATATTAGGCACGTCGACAGGATAAACTGGTCTCTGGCCTCCATCATCATGTCTTGAAGGTTTTCGACTTTTAGTCTGAACTTCTGGGGCGAAGTAGTAAGAAGCAAACTGTGATGTTTCCTCATTGATGCTTTGTGCAACAATAGAGCCCTCAACCCGGCTCAAATTTTTGACCTTCTTCTTGTAATGATACATTGAACGCTCAGTCAAATACATCCACCTATATTGAATAGGACCTCCAAGTTCTGCTTCTTGAGCGAGATGGATTGGAAGATGCACCATAACATCAAAAAAAGATGGTGGAAAAATCTTTTCTAGATTGCATTGGATTATTGGAATCTTCTCTTTCAAGTTTCTTATGCCATCTGATGTTAATGATCTCGAGCACAAATCTCGAAAGAAAGCTCCTATTCCTGCAACAAAGAAAAAATTATGTAAGATATGAAAAGAAACAATGTAATAGGTGATAAGGTTTATGAATACTACATGTACCTGCTATGGCTTCATGGACATTTTTTGGAAGAAGACCAGTAAAGCAAAATGGGAAAAGGCGCTGCATCATGACATGACAATTGTGACTTTTCAAACCAGAAAACTTTCCTTCACGTCTATCAACACAGTTCCTGAAATTAGACGCATATCCATCTGGAAATTTGACGCTATCTATAATCCACTCGAAGAACTCTTGCTTTGAAGCTGCATCTAACCGATAAATGGGCATTGGAAAATTTCCTTTTCCATCCACGTGGAGAGAACTACGGGCACATATATCTGGCAAGTCTAATCGGGACTTCAGGTTGTCTTTCGTCTTCCCCTTTACATTGAGAATAGTATTCATGATGTTGTCAAAGATATTCTTCTCTATGTGCATCACATCTAAATTATGCCTAAGCAGAAGGTCCTTCCAATACGGCAGATTCCAAAAAATACTTTTCTTGTGCCAGTTGTGATGTTCTCCATATCCATAAACTGGATTATGCCCATTTCCACCACATTCAGATGTCATCTTCACACCAAAATATGTGAGCTGATTCAGGATAGAAGTTGCATCTATATCTGGTGGCGGCCCCTCAAACACCTTTTTGTTTTTAGTAAACAATGTGGTGCTTTTACGATATGGATGATCATGGGTTAAATATCGCCGATGACAATCAAACCAACATGTCTTCCTTCCATTCTTCAGTTGAAATGCATCTGTGTTATCTTGACAATAGGGACACGCTAATCTTCCATGTGTAGTCCATCCAGATAACATTCCGTATGCGGGAAAATCACTTATGGTCCACATAAGCACTCCACGCATTATGAAATTCTGCCTACAAGATATATCAAACACTCCAACTCCTTCATCCCATAACATTTGCAACTCATGAATCAATGGTTGCAAATAGACATCAAAGGATCTTTTAGGATGCGCCGGACCAGGAACTAGAATTGTGAGAAAGAGAAACTCTCTCTTCATGCACAAAGATGGAGGTAAATTGTATGGCGTTACAATAACCGGCCAAAGAGAATATTGTCTCCCATGCCTTCCAAACGGATTGAATCCATCTGTACTTAGTCCAAGGTAAACATTTCTTTTCTCAGCTGCAAAACTTGGATACACTGACTGAAAATGTTGCCACGCTTTTGCATCTGATGGATGGGCAATTTCTCCGTCACTTCTGTGTTCACCGTGCCATCTCATAGCCTCAGCAGTCTCTTTGGATTGGTATAACCTCTTCAGTCGGTCTGTGATTGGCAAGTACCACATTCTCTTATACGGGATTTTAGTCTTTCGACTTGTTTCTTGAAACCGTGGTTTGTGACAAAATCGACAACTAGTATGATCAACATCCCTTCCCCAGTATAACATACAGTTGTCGATGCAAACGTCTATCATTTGATAGGGTAAACCCAACCCAGAAACCAACTTCTGTATCTCATAATAATTAGCTGGTGAAAAGTTATCTTCCGGCAATATACCTTTCACAAAATCAGCTATTGCATCAACACAGTCTTCGCTTAAGTTGTAATCTGTTTTAATAGATATCATCCTTGTTGCAGCTGAAAGAGGTGAAATACCCTCTCTACAACCATCATATAAAGGATTTTTTGCTGCATCTAACATATCATAAAATTTCTGCGCTTCAAAATTTGGTTCCTCCGTTCTAAACCTATCTTCAACCATTTGAACAGTTCCAATATGTTCATCTAAGCCACTTTGTTGTTCTCCTACCCCTCTCAAATTATTTTCTTCACTAGTACTACCGAAATTCACCATCAAATCAGTTTCACCATGCGAATACCAAATTTTATAACCCGCCATAAATCCTCTACTATATAAGTGCTTCCATACACCACTAACAGTACCAAATCTACGATTTTTACAAACAGGACAAGGGCAGTACATCTTACCCGTTTCCATAGTTATCTGCTGGTTTGAGGCAAATGACATGAATTGTTGAAGACCTTGGACAAACTCTTCTGTCAGAAGTCCGGTAGATGGATCTTGATGATTTCGATCCATCCAAGACCTGAAATATTCATTATGATTTGAGGAAGACATTTATTATTGTGGAGGATTTTTTTAGAATGAAATCTGTGAATGATCGAGTGGTGTGAGTCTGGTTTATATAAAAAATATTTTTGACCGATTTTTGACCGTTTCTGACCGATTTACAACGGCTTTAAACGGCCATATCTTTTTTTTTTTTTTGATCAAACCTTACTTTTATAAAATTCTTACTCTCCATGAATGGAGAAAGTGTACGAACGTAACAATGAAACCATCCATCCCAAACAAACAGCTATTACAAGGAAGCAAATACAACATAGAAAGATAGGGGCATACAAAACACTTAAACAACTAATGATGTCGAGAAGTCCTCTAATCTCAGCGACCATCGAACTGTAAAGTGAGGTGAAGCCTTGGAACTTAGAGACCACAATCAGTGATATAAATTCCAAGATTGAAGTAGCAACAAGTGCACAATCAACAATCTTCAACATGGCTACAAAGCCTTTGATTAGAACTTCAGTGTTAGAAGTATCTCTAATCTTCAACAATACATCCCCTACACCAAAACCACATAAAGTAGATGATGAAAGTGGGAAAAGAACAAATTCCATAAAGGATGAAACCGGATAGTAAACAACCAGATTCCCATTATGAATGTGAGGCATCAATCCATTAAGCTGCCACTGAGCAAAGGACTTGAAAACCACAAATATAGAACTGCATACTGCACTGCATACTGCAGTAGAGGGACTGCATAATGCAGTAAAGTGACTGCATAAAGCAGTAAAGTGACGCACCAAGGCGAGAAACAGAGATACATCCAAAGAGAGTTCAAAATACCAAACCAATGATATAAATTCATCACCAAATATTAAGTTAAAGAATCTCTGAGATAACACCTGGATTAATGGAAGTGGAAGAGAGACAAAGATGGGGATCGAGCAACCCATTGTTGAATCAACAAACACTATGACAAGCGTAATGAACGGCAAAGGAGGACATGTGAAATTGTTGGGAGAGAAACGGTGAGGACCCCAATCAACAAGACCCCAAGGACTCCAATCAACGCACCAATAAAGGAACACACTGCATACTGCAGGAGACAAACACTTTGAGACAAAACTTGTGTCATCAACATACACAAGAGAAATAACACCATGACTGAACACAAGCACCAGATTCAACAAAGGATATTTCAAATCAGGAGATTTTGAAAACGGTTGTGAAGATGTTGTGACGAACAGCAGAAGAAGCAATAGACTTAACGGTACGTCAGGAGGATCCGGTGGTTTTGGAGGAGAGCAAGCTTCAAGGGGCACAGGGGAAGACGTACACGGTGGCGGATCAGGAGGACGACGGAGCTGGAGTTGCGCCGGAGGAGACGGAGGGCGGAGTCGCGGCGGAGGAGAGCGGAGTCGCGACGGAGGTGAACGGAGTCGCGGCGGAAGAGACGGCGGACAGAGACGTGACGGAGGAGGCGGACGGAGTCGTGACGGAGGATGCGGGCGGAGTCGTGACGGAGAAGGCGGACAGAGTTGTGACGGAGGAGGCGGACGGAGTCGGGAAGAAAAAGACGAAATCACCAAGGGAGCCATGAGAAGGTTGAGTTGATTCATGCGACAAGAGGAACGAAGGTAGAGACGATGGCTTCAAAAGAGGTGGTGTTCTTCTGCTCCATACATAGCTGAGATGAAAAAGATTCAAAATTTGAATCTAGATCTACGATCTGCAGAGAGAATTCTCTCTCTACATTCTCTCTCTTATAAACGGCCATATCAACGTTCGAATTTTGGTCAGAAATCCGTTGGAATTTTCTGACCGATTTTGACGATTTAAGTCCGTCAGAAATATCTGACGGATTTTCAACGGATTAAATTTGATTTTTTATTTTGGTCAGGAACGGTCGGAAACGGTCGGAATTTTCTGACCACTTTTTGTCCGATTTGATTTCGTCAAAAATTTCTGACTACGTTTTTAATCCTCGGAAATCCGTTAGAATTTTCTGACCAAAAAAAAAATCGGTCAGAATTGCGGTCAGAATTATCCTTCTTTTTTGTAGTGTATTCTTAAAAAAATAGTTTTCATAAATCAGATTATGATGTTCACCCACCAACTGGAATTGAAGTTCATAAGAAAAAAGATTACCTACGTGCTAAAGACTCGGATGTTCTCAATATGCATATTTAAATTCAAATGAATTTGTTTCGCTTTAAACTAAGCTATGCATGTAGTTCTCGACATGGTAAGCAAGACGAGAATTGTAACCTAGTGAGAGTTAAGGTTAGCCGTACAAAGTGCATATAACTTTGCCAAGATGGTTTCATTTCAAAGTTGGTAAATAACTTAAAGTGGATAATTTCATCGGTTCATAAGACGGGAAAGTCTTTTCTACATATCCCAAAAATCCAAACGTCACTACGGTGCATGAAGAGTTGAAACAAGATTAATAACTAACAAGATTAATCATCTGTCAAAACATTAATATTCTTTCCAGAGTTTACATTATTTGATACTAACCATATATACATATATATATATATGAAGAGTTGAAGACTCTGTCAAGATTTTTCCTACTTCCAATTTTACGGATAATCTTTAACTTTTGACCATGAAAATCTACTGCTTTTTAACCATTAATTGTGGCTGTATATATAAAATCATTCTCCTGCCAAGTGCCAAGTTTGGAAAATGCTCGAATAATGCCTTTCGTCCTGTATAAGGGATCTGAGTTCTGAAAGTGACTTTTATCTTATACTAGATTTTGACCCGCGCTTTGGAAGCACGGAATATTTTACGATGAAAAATTTCACTAATAACTTAACAAATATTTTGGTAATTTTTAAAGAGTGTGTATTTAAAATATTTTTGCATTTAAATCAGTGTTTTTAAATTCAACCCGATTGTGATTATACCGGTTAATCCGGAGATCTGACAATTCAATTTAGGTTTTTAAAATATTCATATTAAAAAAATCACTAAAACCCGAGACTAATCGATTGAACTAATGGATGACCGATATGTAATCTAATTAAATTGTAATAGTTTCATATTTTGTAGTCTTATAATCCAAATTTTAAAGTTCATCATTTTGCAATTTATGAAATTTTAACGTTTCTACAAAATTCTAAAGAGAAAATGATAGATATAAAATAACTAAGATTAATTATTGTATTGTTTGGAAATATTGATAGTAGTATAAAAATATATTGTTTAGAAACATTAATAGTAGTATAAAGAAATAAATATATTGTTTGGAAACATGGATAGTAGTATAAAAAAGAAACATTAGTGATTTAATGTAAGTTTAACTATAAAGTATAAATGTGTATTTAATTTAAAAACTTACAAAATAAATGTTAGGTCCAAGAGAATGTTTCTGTTTTTATAAGATAGATTAGTAACTTATTATTTAGAGAATTTTTCCTGCAAATGATACTACAGGATAGTTTGCAAATGCATTGATTCTTCAGAATAAATAAAGAGGTCGGAAGCTTCGCAAAAGAATACGCGTTTAGCCTTCATAATTTAAATTAGAATAGATTATTAAGATTGAAGATTAGTGTCGTTTGTAACAATCATTATTAGAGACTTCTGGGAAAAGAAAATTCTCAATAATATCTATCAATTAAATAAAAGTGATTAATAAGGACTCCATATTTTTTGGTTGTGTGTACGTGTTGATTATTAGACCATATGTCTTGGTTGGACTTGGCCCGAATTAGCTTAAAGTTGCGATGCATATTATTGTTTATATATACATTATATATTTAATAACATGTGCAAGGAAGAGAATGAAACGTAATAGAAAGGCATTTTCTTGAATTACCTACCATTCACCAAGTGTAGTCACCTTCTTACTTATGTCACTTATGGTGTCTTTCTTGTTTTGGTAATATTTTTTTTTTTTTGACTAAAATTGTTTTGGTAAAATTTCCATGGTTATCTTCTAAAGTAACATTAATATTTTTGGTTAAGCTGTTAACCACTACTGATGTGATCATGTGATAATTGCGGTTACGTATATTAATTAACCTCTTATCTCCGACAATACCGGTTGCAGCTACCCAAAAGCCAAAACTCTGTCATCATAATCTATTATTTGTTGGTTAGTGAAACTTTTTTACCCCTATCTCAAAGATGTACTGCAATGATGTTTGAATATCTTGTAATGTGGTTAACTCCAGAAAAATATTACTTTAAACGTTATTATTGTCCTAAAAGTCTTCTACAAGAAAAAATATTGTCCTAAAATATTTTTTATGCACCTCATGCATAAATGTGGGCTACCCAATTAAGATTTTTATGGGAAGGAGATAACAGAAGTACAAAACGTAAGTAAAACATTTAAAAATTCTAGTGAAAATCATACAGTCCTTATATTATTGGAACCTTGGTTAAAGTTGGAAAAAGAAAAATTAAAACTAAGGGTTAAATCATACTCATTCCATTTCAAAATAGATGATATTTAAGGAAGTGTTTGATGTTTCAGAATAGTTGATGTTTACATATTTCAATATATCTTTTAATTTTATCAAAACTGTATAATTAATGATAATTTTGTATTCTATTTTGCATGGTTAAATAATTTTTCACTTTATATTTTCATCTTGTTTTTTAAATAAAAGAAAAAAAATTAATAGTTGTGCACTAATCTAAAACTTCAAGTATTTAGAAATAGAGAAAGTATAAAATAGACATCAACATATTTTCCGAATCCGAGGATCCGAACCAATATCATCCAAAAAACGGATTTTGTGTTGGATTCAGATAGTTAGAAACATTCGGTTGGTTAAGGTTTTAAAACTAAATTGGGTACCGGATCGGATTGAACTATATCTTATTTACAGATTAAAAGTTATTTTATAACTTTAAAGGCTACTCATATATATATTCCCCAATTACTCTTAGATTATCATCACCAAGGCTTCCACTTCCAACTTTTACGATTTCGGATGCTTGATTGTTTAGTATCGTTTGATGTGTTGTTTGTTTTGGTATTTATTTAAATTTTGATGTTATTATTTTGTGCAAGTCATGTTTTTACAATCGGATATTTCAGGTAGTTTCGGTTCTATTGGATTTTTTTTTGTTGATTCACAAAGAACCGAACTAAACCCATTAAAATTTTGGTTATTTTGGATGTAATCAAATTCAACAGGTACCAAACCATATCCAATCAAAAATTTCAAAATAGCCGTTTGTTGTCAGTTTCTTTAGTTTCAAAGTATACGAAATCCGAAATATCCAAATAAATCCAGTTTGGTATCCGAAGACCAGCACCTAGTATAGAATATAAGTTATACAACTTATTATATCAACAAGCGAACACGCAGGGAAGTCAGGTGTCAACTTTCACGCCCCCAATCATCGGGTCTTACATCAACCTTTAAAGCTCTAGTGCTGAAGTAAGTGCTAGTTAAGTACACTAATAACTCTGAAGAACATTTTTCAATCCATACAGGATCCACTTCAACTAATGTTCAATTTACGGCATTCTTTAAATTTGTTCATTAGGATAACGCGTGGGGTGATTGAAAAAAGAGAGACCGAGTCAAATTAGATATTTTATTACTATTTGTACATAGTTTTTTGTGTGCAAAACTATTTACATAGTGTATGTATCATTCAAAAAATGTTCTGGTTTCAATTATAATCTAGATCGAGAGTTCGGTGACGAAATCTAAAGAAGATTTAATATGTAGTAGATTGTTTATCATAATCCTTTTTGTTTCTGGCTCATTCCGAAATGAATTTTACTTTAGAATCCAAAATATTCTCCACATGAATCAACTTGGAATATGATATCACACTTGAATTAGCTTCCAATTTTTTAAAAATTATTTAAATGCTAGACGCAATTCAAAACAAAATAAACTAAATAAATATTTCAGTGTCCCATTAACATTGTTTTTAGGTATCTTCTTATTTACATTGGGTTTCTAACAACGATAACATGTGATATAAGCGTTTTAAAAAGTTTCTATATGTATGTGCTATCTAAAAATTAGCTACTAGAAGCATAGAGAATAAAACATAAATCTAAAACAAGGAGAATAATAATATAACATGTTTGTGAACGAATTATTTAGCGGCATATATAGTTTAGTGTTGAAGAGTTTTTGTAACTCCAAGTATAAATTACTTGCTAAGTCATAATCCCATGGTATTTGATCTCGAAAGTCGAAACTATAAAAAGATTCGGATTTTGAACACTTCCTAGCAACGCGATTCAAGAAGATGAAAAATTCTGGATGTATGGTTTAACGCACTCTTGAAAACAGTTGATCAACTAAAATGGGAAAATACTTTTGCTCATCTATTTTGTAAAGAAGTTGGAAAAAAACAATAATATCAACATATGTAGTTGAATAATTGGGATCATATTATGAAATTCTTGCTTTTATAATAATATTACTGGAAACAAAATTCTTATATTGCGGCCGTTTATGCCTTCCTTCTTTCCACATGTTGCAAACAGTTTAAAGAACTAAACTTTTCATTAAAAGATATAATTATTTTTTATTCATCTATAAAAACCATCAACTTCTGCATCTTTCCCTGTGGATACAAACAACACCCCTTCTCTCTCTACACACAATTCCAACAAAAATTGTTTCTCTCTCATTTAAGACAAACAGAGAAAAGGTACAAAGTCTAGATCATTCCTCTGAATCTCTCTTTGTGGGTCTCTCTGTTTCAGTATGGATGGCAAAAGACGCTTAGGGATCAACAAGAACATGGGGGACCTCCAGAACAACGTGGATGACGAAATGGACCTAAGGAGAGGTCCATGGACGGTTGAGGAAGATTTCAAGCTCAGCAATTACATTTCTAATCTTGGAGAAGGCCGATGGAACTCTCTAGCTCGTTGTGCCGGTATGATACACTACTATCAACTATTACACGTATAAACTGATAAACACCCAGATTAACATATTAATTCGTGTGTATGAATGTGCTCCTAATTAAAAATTAATAAAAAGCTACACTACCACAAGTTGCATTAGCTTATTAAATTATTGTTACCTTTTGTTATTTTCTTGTTATATCTCGATCTCCGTGTGTGTTTTCTAACCAATTCGCTACTTCATTTTTAGTGATCAACAAAAAAATTGTTTCGAAATTTCAAGAAAAGGGGATTTTGCCTTGTGTGCACAAATGAAAAGTACCTTATGGAGAAATCAATTATAAATATTTTCGAATATGGATTCAATAATTTAATCAAACTCTAGATTTTAGATAAATTAACTATATTCGCGTATAAATAAAAAGAAATAACTAATGCGATTAAATGATCAACGTCTATAGGGGAAGAGCACTAACGCAATGAAAGAAAGTTTGCTGGAGAAAAATACCCTTTAAAACAATTTGCCTCATAGCAACGGTCCATATAATTTATAGAGTAAATTCAATAACTTTGTAAAGTATGATCATTATGATGAGTTTCTTGCGTATCATACAGTATACGTGTGTACATGATGAATATGTCTAAACAATAGTATCTCCCGATTTTAAACAGGACTCAAAAGAACCGGAAAAAGCTGCAGATTACGGTGGTTGAACTATCTTCGGCCAGATGTCCGCCGTGGAAACATAACCCTTGAAGAACAACTCTTAATTCTTGAACTTCACTCCCGTTGGGGCAATAGGTACTTTTCTAATTTAAAACAAGTCCTAGATCAATTTTATTTACAAGAATTCGTTCACAAAGATTCGATTATCATGTATATAATAAGATCACGTCTTTAGTCATCAATTCATTTAATTTTCTGCTTACAAGAATTGGAAGATTGGTTATTTTACTAACAAGACTTTTGTCACTAATACTGTATATATTCCTGTGATTTCAGATGGTCTAAGATTGCACAATATTTACCAGGAAGAACAGATAACGAGATCAAAAACTATTGGAGAACACGTGTGCAAAAGCATGCAAAACAGCTTAGATGCGACGTTAACAGTCAACAGTTTAAAGACACTATGAGGTATCTTTGGATGCCTCGTCTCGTTAGAGCGGATCCAAGCCGCCTCCGCTTCATCCACCACTGGTTCTGCTGCCAAGTCTTGCGTCGCCACCACCACGGATCAGTTAGTGATCACGTCATACGACGAGGGAGCCAACAACAACAACACCAACATAGACCATTTGGGTTTAACGAGCAACCCTAATGGTTATGTTAGTAACGTCTCGCGGGAAACTTCTAGCCTGAAAGTATCTCCGGGGTCCGGACTGACGGATTATCATATGGGTAGTGAAGTGGAAAAGGTCGAGACTAGTCAGAATTTGGTGGGTCCACAAATCATGTCGCCATCGCAGAACTATCTGGATGATAAAAGTGGATTATTGAACGGAGTTTTGGCGGTAATGCAGGAGGAGAGTTATCCTAACTTGTTTGAAAATATGAATGGAATGATACCTTCTTATTCGGACAGTTTCTGGAACATTGGAAGTGATGAAGACTTTTGGCTCTTACAGCAACAACAACAGCAGCTCCTCAACAATGGAAGCTTCTGAATAGACAAAATATTTATTTATAAAGAAAAGGAATAAAATGAAGTGGATTAACTAGTGTGTGAAAAGGAATTGGTGTTAAAGGAAAAAACTTATATTTGAAAAAGGAGGGTTTCCTGTATATTTTTGGAGTAAGTTTGATCGGTTCGTGTTTCTTTGGGATTTTGATACTACATTATAGTTTAGAAAAAAAAACCGGAATCAAAGTACTAAGTCTCATTTTATCTTTTGTTCATTTACTTGAAAGGTTTTCTGAAACAAATAAAAAAAAGTATTTGATGATTTCGAAGCATGACACAGCTCATTTTATTATATATGTTTTGCCAAGGAAACCATGGATAATTGGTTCGAAGCCAGCAGTTTAAGGGAAATTGAACTTAAAACTATGGGTGCATCCTTTGATTTTTACCACATTAACTAACAAATTTCAGTTGGTAAAAAAATATTTTACCAAAAAAAAATTCCAGTTGTTTTAACCTTTAATTTTTCAAATCTTAGAATTTATAGGAGTGAACATGCACCCGTTATGAACAATGTGCCTTCTCCCCTTTCACCATGTTTCATATATATAACTTCACTGACTGAGGCTTTGAATAGTAACTAACTGCTCCGCATCGCACCACCATCAACAATAGCAAAAATATATCACCACCATATACACATACCTATATATTTATATATTTTTGTTACTATTTGAACCGCACTGCACTTGTCCTACAGTTATCCTGCATGTTTCCATTCCGCCTCCCGGTATATATCACAAAAGCAAAAAAAAAATATATATATATATATATATATATCACAAAAGATATACTCCCTCCGTTTCATAATACTTGATGTTTTAGAAAGATAATTTTGTTTCAAATTAGATAAAGTTTTGAGATTTTAAGGTTACTTTAACTTTATTGGAAACTGTTCAATTCAGTCTTTTTTTATTATTGGTTAATTGATTTTAAAATTATATCTTTAAAATATTTTTTATTTAAAAATACAATTTTCTTAATCTTTGTGCACTATGGTAAAACATCAAGTATTATGAAACAGAGGGAATATATTATAATGACTTTTTTTGCTTAAGAAAATATATATTATAATGACTAGCATGATACATGAGAAAAATGGATAATCCAAATATCTAAATGATGATGCTTTTAGGAAGCATGTGTATGGGAAATGTACATGGAAAAAGGGGACTGTGAGATGTGTGAAAGAAAGGCTTTGGGTTCAAAAGTAGACAATCCAAACATTGCTTTTTGTTTTCATCATATATCTCCACGTGGCAAT
This sequence comes from Raphanus raphanistrum subsp. raphanistrum, assembly GCA_019706035.1. Classification (NCBI taxonomy): domain Eukaryota; kingdom Viridiplantae; phylum Streptophyta; class Magnoliopsida; order Brassicales; family Brassicaceae; genus Raphanus; species Raphanus raphanistrum. The sequence goes on from CM033983.1 coordinate 21,669,136, forward strand.
GTCTTAATGGTGAAATATCTGAATTTTAAGGTGGCCATCATGGGGACTATTATTCCTGGGAGGATGTGATAATTATTAACTTCGTTATTGATTAAAGTGATGAAAATCCCACCATTAACGCGTGCAAACGATTATGACCGAGTAGTGAGTACCTGGGTGATCAATAGCGAAGTTAATGACCAGTAGTTGCTCAAAAGAAAAAAGGTGATCAATAGCGAGTTTTTCATCGTTTTTTAATCTGAATTTTTAACTGAACACCATTATTGTACGGATGATCCCACCACTATCCAGAAAATACCTTCCTCACACTGTAACACGTCATTTAGCCAATGTCGTCTTCCTATCTGCATTTATAAAGTATACACTGTGTAATATATCTAAATATATATTATTAGCTACCAATAGTTGATAAAACATTACATTGCCGTTTGTATAATCGTATGGTTATTCCTGACTAAATGATATAATCCCCATAATATAATAACCCGTCGAGAAGTAAGGAGACCATAGTTTTTTTTTTTTTGCCAAAATAAGGAGACCACAGTTTGATTTTGTCTAATGCGATTTCAACCATAGTTAGTTCTGTATATGTTTAGGGTGAAAAAGGGTACCCAAAATATAACCATATATTTACACGATATGAAGGTATTATAAATTTAAATTTAGGGTATTTCACTTATATAAAATTCACACAGTAAAATAATAGTTTTGTTGAAGTTACAACAATTATATATGTTTTAGTTGTTATATAACCGAGAAACTGGAAAATACAATCTTAATTGCACAACCCTACAATTATATCAAGTTGACCTGAAACGGTACATATGGTTCTTTTGGTGTTTTATTCAACGGATGGTTTCGCTAGACGTTCCTTCATTTTAACATCTCAGACTGTTGTTCACTCTTTCTTTACATTTTTAGCTCATCTCTACACTACTCACATATATTACGCTAGCCAAGCTATTTAATTCAGACTGTTTCCATATATGCAGTATAAGTGTTAATCGCTTATGTAATTGCGATTATAGTATCTGAATTTGAACCCAAAATTCCACAAAACAACCCAAACACATTATGTCATATGTGAAACAAAATGAAAAGGAATAACAAAATTTAATATATCGAACTAATGTTATAATTGTTATTTTTTATTGCATTAGAACGTGTTTACAAGCACTCCTTGATCTATTAATTAAAACAATACATAGTATAAGAGATTAGTGGAGAAGTTTAGGAAGCTCAAGAGGGACAAATAAAGGAGAGAGAATTCGAACCCTATGAGTTTACTACAAAATCTTCATCGATTTAGCAGAAACTAATCAACTAATGTAGAAACTGGACATAACCGAAAAACCAAGAAGATGGAAGTAGTAAGAAGACAGAAAAGGGTAGAGAAAAGGTCTTACAAGGTCAAGAAAAAGCCGTAGGAATATACTACTTAAAACAAAAACAAAAAAGAAGCTCAGGGTAAGATAGAGTCGTTGATTTGATCACGGAGAAGAACAAGTTACGATCACCTTCTTCTTGAAATAGCCTTTTTGTCCTATAAAAATTATGCCACTACATAAGTCAATGATAGACATAACTAACTAACTAACTAATCGTGTGTGTGTGTGTGTGTGTATACCTTGATCATGATATTTTGATGGTTCTTCAAGCCGTGAAAGGCTTTCAAATACACCCATAACTTGAATGAGAAAGATAGAGAGTGTTTTTCACGAATTGTATTATAAAGAGATATGGTCAATACACGCTCGGACGTAGCTATATATAGAGATGCATGTGTAAATAAAAAAATATATAATTTGTGATTGTCTTTAATGAAAATTTAATTATTTATTGTATGTTTTCAGACATTTGACATGAAATCTCTCTATTGAGAAAACTTATATATACACGTATATGTTGATAAAAGAGACTAGATAAGAAAAATTTACTCATATAATGATATAATCATATCCAATTAAACCATTTGTCGCGTTTTAACACTCATTTAATAATCGGATTATTATAATTCCTTTCTTCTTAAGATCATTTGAATTTTGACCCATTTGGTCACTAGGTTTATCATTTATATGGCTTAATATATCTGAAGGACATTTAAAAAAAATCTGTCACGAATCATCATGCATGCTCGTTCTAATAAGAGTCAGAGGTTATGGCAAATAAAACACTTGATAACATCGAAATGTCGGACACATGGTCAACATCGACGAGAGAGCGTAATCTTCGGAAAATGTCGGACAAGGATCTAAAAATATTTTGGACCTATGCAAAAGCATCATATCCTCTGGCATTAATCTTCTTGTAGAGAGCCCCTCTTACAGACAAAGAAAAGTCACGCGTGCGCCATGAGATTATTAGTTAAGATTATCGTAATGTTTTTGTCGTAGATGTCAATTAAAATATACTCGTGAATATAAAGGCATGTGAAAATATGATCAATCAGTTAAAAAAACATATGGAAAATGGCAAAAGGGAGACATAAAATTTTGAAGAAGTAAAGAAGCAACTTAAGTTGCCTGAGGAAGATAGGGAAACTGATGTGACCAAAGACACAAATCATTGAGACAAAGTTACCGAGTTACGACAAAATCCTTCTCCTCAACTACACTTTCCTCTCCCTTTAATAATTTATCGCCATTATATGCATGCATCTATACTATACATGATGCATGAATTGTGAGTTTATATGTTTAATGTTTATACCATGTATATAGGTACATACGACGATGAGACATTTTATATACGTTATACGCAGACGTCAAAATATCCTTCGTGGGTGGAAGAATCCTAAGTTATAACTCGTTATCTTTACTAACCTACTACTAGTTTGCTTACTAAAAATTTTACTTATCGAATTACACTACTAATTTATATATACGACTAAGTTATAACGGTAGAATCAGAGTAGGCCATGGGATAAAGCCGCGTCTTATTTTCTTTTGTAAAACATATATATAGTTATAAAAACTACAATATATGAAACTATACATTAAATTAACAAGTTAAACCGCAAACGGTCTAGATACTAAAAGTATATTGACAACTATGATAAACCCTCTAAAACCTTTCTGAAAGTGGTTAAAGATAAATTTCTTTTTTTCTTTGGTCAGCGTAAAACAATCTCTTGCTTATAATAAGTAATCAATGTATATCTATCTTATTAAATCAGAAACATTACAACTTCTTCTAGGTGGATTTTAAAGGTGGACCTCATATATTTAAATTAAATGTCTTATTTCTTAGATATAATATGTACCATAGTCTAACTTTGCATTGATATATTTCCTTAAATACAATTCTTCTGTTTGTCCATATTCTATATATGGTTCACATTTATTACATGTCAATTTAAATAAAATAGATTTATTTGTACGAATAAAGAATACTAAAAATATGAATCGTACTAGAATTACCCTATACAATTCATTTTAAATGGATCAGTATACTTTCATTGGCCATATTGATTTTATTTGCACGAATAACATTAAGTAGATAATTCATAGACATATACATAAAGATATGATTATTCTTTAACTACGTTGGGCCTAATCTACTTTCTAAAACAAATAACACATAGCTTTATATATTGTATAGAATATAGTAATATTGTATAGTATATACATATACAATAATACTAAAAACAAACCAAACTGAAATATAATATATATTGACAAAATGCTTTGAACCATTACACACAAAATATATTTGACCTGAGAGATAAAATTTACTTTGAAATTATATAATAATTATTTTTAAAAATTAAACTTCGTAATGTACAAAAAAAACATAAGTTTTATATCAAATTTTGTGTTACAATAAAAAGACACAACTCGCGCTTGCAAAGTGTTATTTTTACATACGAAAGACAGTTTTGATATTGTTCTTTAAACACAAAATTGAATTATACAAACTCGATACTACATAAAACTAAACAATATATAATACATTTTAAAAATAAAATCTGTGCGGGTGCGCATGGCCTTTTACGAAAAATCGTAGATATGTTTATATAATATATAAATATATTATGATACACATATTTTCTTATAAATAATACTCCAATATAAATTTTGTATGCTAAATGTTGAAAATACAAAATATATAGCACTATATATTTTAAATAATATATAAAAAATCTATTTTACGTTATCATAAAATTTAAAAATCAAATTTAGTAATTAAAACACATTGCTTATTTAAACACATTAGTACACATTGTTATTTATCAAAATGTTATATTAATACACATAGCAATCATTTATAACATTTAGAAGATAAACAAAAATTGACTCCCGCTCGGTCGAGCGGGTCATGATCTAGTAATTTCTTTATGTACAAACCTTTTCAATTTGTCATATGTTCGGTTAGCAATAGCACATGTTTTTTTTTGGGTGTGTGGGAGGGGGGGGGGGGTTGTGGAATTTAAAGAAGCAAGCACCACAATAAAAGTTTAATTTATGGGCCTCAGGCCTAACAGAAACAAAACTTAGCATCTATCTTTGTGGGCAACATATATGGGCTGCGGCCTAAAAACAGAGAAAGCGGAAAGATTGGATGGTCTGTTCTTCTTCCCATCATTACTTGTTCGACGGTGCCAAGATGAAAAATTTGAATCCGATTCTCTCTATGATCAGGCATCGAGTCTTGGGCTTACCTGATGCGGTGAGACCAGAAAGTTTAGTTTTTTTACCATTGTAGATTCCTCTACTCTAATGGGTAACCGGAAAGGTGCTTTCTTTCCCGACGAGATCATCCTTCAGATTCTGGCGATATTAGATGTTAAGTTGTGTAAAGTGATGTTTTTGTAAAAGGAAGCTCTTCTCTGCCTTTGTGGTTCTCAGCTCACGCCTCTTCGCAGCAACACCATGTCGTTAAGCTCTTTTATATGTAAATGTTTTTTTTTTTTTGCCCAAATTGAAATACATAAGCTGGCGGATAAAAGACATCCCCAGAGACAAAAGCCTAAAGAACAGGCATCTAAAACCCACTCCGGGTGACCTAAGAGTAATCACAAAGGACCTAAGAGTAAATGTTTATATTTGCATTTTCCACATTTTTCTTTTGTTAAATACATATGAATAAAACTTAAAGATACATATTATATATATATTACATTTAATTTCTTTTTTTTTCTACTAGTACAAATATATTTTGGGATCGTTGAATTTTTGTTGATCCGGTTTAGATTTCTCCATAACATCATGCTTAACTTGAACGTCTTCAAAAACCGACAAAGGCAACGACTTAGACAATAAACCGACCTGTGTCTTGAAGGTAATCAAACCAGAGAGACGGTTTACATGAATCTCACCGAGGGAGATCCACACGATGAACTCCTTGGCCTTAACCCCAGTGAGTTTCTTGATCGTGTTCGGCTGGAAATAAGCAGTGACTTCATCTTCGAAACATACCGCAACGTTATCGAATCTAAACAAGTCTTGATGTCTCTTTCTCTCGTCTCTCTTCTTCTTCTTGTGCTTTAACCACACGAAACCCGTGTCCTTCACGTATCCGCATTCTTCTATCTCCTGGTTACTTAGGAGCCGGTTTGGTAAACCGATCTCGGACAAAAGGGAGCCGAATATCTCTCTGCATGTCTTGTCTCCATGGTACACCTCTGCCTTGGTTCTCATGGCTTCTGCCACCATACCTACGATTGTACGATCAAATCTTTTCTTGTGTTTGGATATATGTTTTATGAGGAGATGAGGTTTTCGAAGTTGTCTTTTGGTATTTTAATGTGTTTTAGAGATGTTGTGCAAGTTTGGGAATATGCGTTCTAAGAGGATCTATCTCGTGTCTTTTACCTTGCAAATTGAAACTCATGTTTTGTCTTTTTATTTGTTTATATACATGACCCAAAGGATATCCTTTTCTTGTTCTAATTAATACTCTCTTTTTTGTTAGCTTACGGTTTTGTAGTTTCTCTCATATTGCACGTAAGCCAGTTATAATAGATAACAAGATGGTGACATTCACCAATGCACAAAACTAATTTGAGTCTCTTAATAATAACCATACAAGGGCTTAGAGATCTAAACAACTAATGTTTTCTTAATGCTGTAGTATATAAAGGTCTGATATACAATAGATAATTAATAAATTTTACTAGTTCTGAATTGAATCATAATTAAGTAATTATAAAATTGACACAAATCAATAAAATAATAAGATAACAGTTTTTTTGAAAAATTATATGTAAATAGATGGTCTTAATATAAACATAAATTAATAATTAATGTATAATAAATACATTGTATATAAAGTTTTATAGTGTATTTTCATTCACATTGGAGTCTCTTTAATTTTTCTAAATTTTCTAAATATACTAGTGTTATCTTATTATTTTACTCATAAACTTAATTTATATTTATGGTATATATTTATATATACCAATATAACTAAATAACAACAACATAAAAGTTGTATATATAAATTTTAATCAACACATTTATCGCAAAAATTAATTATTTTTCTTATTTATATAAAAATATACTTCAAATATTTTAAACTAATAGTTTATAAATCCTAACATTATTAATTTATATAGTTTTATTGTATAATTAATGAAGTTTGCATGTGATAATAATTTTTTTTTTGGGGAGGGGATCGGAGAGATGATAAAAATATATTTATAAAATTTATACCAATATGTAAAGAGTCATATAAATATTATTATGTATTTATCATGCACTATAAAATTATAAGAATAGTATGTTTAAAATTTATAAAAATACAAACGAGTTTACCAATGCCTCTGGCAGTTAAACAGCTAACAAAGTTTTTTTTTTTGAAAACAGTCCCTCAAATTAAACGGACCGTCAATTTAAATAAGAACAGCAAACAACTTTAAGTAGCTAACAAAGGTGAAGAAACGAACTATAACCATTTGGGCTACGCCCTAAACAGACGGTTACGAATAACAACAACTACTCTTTGGGAATATGGTAAAACCAGCTAAATTGCATAAAATCAGGCTATAACCATATAGAAAACATAATTCCAGCATCGTTAGATGTGAATCTTCAAGGTTACTAAAGTTTCTTTTTATTAATATAACTTGGTTTTATACGGGAGTAAAAAAGACACTAAAATTCTCATAAATTAATTATGTTTAGAAAAAAAAATTGAGGATGAGTTACTCTTTTTAACATGGAGTAGTTTTTTCTTCAACGGGAACGTTATAAAGTTCTAATTCTAATTAATATATATATGCGAATTTACCAGCTCATCTTAATAAACAGTGACACCGCCGGCCGAAACCTCCGTTTTTTTTTATGTGATCGCCTCCGTCCGTCTTCAATTGCAAATTGGAAAGCCTGCCCGTCCCCGTCTTTTCTCTTCACTCACACAAAGATAAATCTCAATCTGGTAAAATCGATTACGAGCAGCAATTGATTGATTGATTGATGATGCTATGCTCTCTAGGGCACACACTTCTTTTTCCTTGTGAGCCTCGTAATTGACTCTCTTCTTCTTCTCCTTCCTTCGCTCCGCCTCTCCTTTGGAATCAGAGTTTCAGGTTCCCCTTTTTGAATCCCTCTTCTTATCATCTCGTCCCCCTTCGCGTTTATTTTATAGTTAATTTCGCTTAATTTCCACGAAATTCAAAAAAAATAAAATAAAAAATTCATGGGTTTGATCTCAATCCCTCTCCCGAAACGAAAGTTTCATCCTTTTTATTCAAAGATTTGAACTTTTTTTTCTCTTTTTTCTCTCACTGTAATCTCATTTGTTAGCTAGACGTCAGTCACATGTTTGGATTAGTTTTTTTTTTTTCAAGATTGCTCTGCCTTTTCCCCTGTGGCAGGTAATGCTAAAGAAAAGACTCAGTTGATTTCACTCTACAAGTAACAACTTGATTGAGTTCCGTAATGGCTCGTAAAGGAAGCCATCAGAAGAACGGAGTTGTAGTAGCAGATCACAACCAAACCAAGCCAAAGAAGAAATCTCCCGACTCTCTCCCCTCTAAAAAGGGACAAGGGAAAGCTACTGAAGCAGCCGAGACTCTCCCGAAACACAACTCCCATGATGATACAAGAAGTAGTGAAACTTCAGAGATACACATGGATACAGAGACTGATTTAGCTGGAGATGATAACAACAACGAACCTGGCTGTACAACCGGAGAGACTAGATATACTCGTGAACACATCAACGGTCTTATGAGAAGCTTGCTGGATATTCTGAGCACCAACAGCCCCTCTGAGAACATCGGCCTAGCGTACAATGCGGCAATCAGGAGACTTAGGGTACCCGCCGCTACGGTGTCGAGGGAAGTGAACCAGTGGATGGAGAGAAACAGGCCTTTGATGGTTTCCGTCAAGTCACGAGTGTGTAGAGCGCGCGACCTTGTTACGAAGAAGATCCGGATGGCGTGTCCCGTTGTGTTCAAATGGCTTATGCACTTTGGCAGCGTGATTCTTCTTCTATCTTTGGTTTGGTTGGACTGTGCAATCCGAGGGTTTGACTCTTTCATCAGGATGGGGACAGCGTCGTTTTTCTCAGTCATGTGGTGTGGTGTGTTTTCAGCGTTTTCCATGATCGGCATGACCAAATTTCTACTGATGTCGGTAAGATTCTCAAAATATAATTTTTGCTTAATATGTTATGGAGATGTTAATATTTCGATATATGATTACAGGTTGCAACTGTTCTAGTGTCCTTGTTCATTGGATTTGTAGTTGGGTCCATTACCCTTGCCGTTTCTAGTTTGGTTTTCCTGTGGCTCTATGGTAGCTTTTGGACAACACTGCTCTTCCTCTTCGTCGGAGGTAAAACTCCTTTCTGTCTGGAGGAAACCATTACTCTTGAATCATTTTTTGTCTGATACATTATGCAATGGTTTAATGATATAAAGGTCTGGCATTCATGACGAAGCACGAGCGCATTGCACTGTTTGTCCTCACAGTGTACTCAGTCTATAGCGCATGGAGTTATGTCGGATGGCTAGGTCTTCTTTTGGCTTTTAATCTTGCTTTCATCTCGACCGATGCTCTTATATATTTCTTCAAGGACAAAATAAACCAGCAGAGCACAGATGATGGACCCACTGAGCCTTTAAATGGCTCCTCTTTTGAAAACGGCCCTGGCTTTCCTGGAGACCGTGGCCCAGGAGTCCCTTCAACTAGCGGAACAGACTCTGAGTTAACATCTGAAGGTGAAGTTGCTCGGTTACTGAACTGCGCTGATCACTACTCAGCTTTAGGCGTACCTCGGTATGGGAACGTTGACGTGGCTTATATCAAGCGAGAATATAGGAAGAAGGTAATGATCTTTAGCTCTCTCTCTCTCTTTGAAGTTTATGTCTCTTAAGCAGCAAAAATGTATATTGAGTTAATAAGTATTGTAATAGGCGATGCTGGTACATCCTGATAAGAATATGGGGAATGAGAAAGCAGCCGAAGCTTTTAAGAAACTTCAGAATGCCTATGAGGTACACTTTTTATTTTCTTTCAATTTGTATCGGTGCATCAAGCTCTCCCATCTCTGATCTCTCTTGCTGGCCTTTAGGTGTTGCTTGATTCTATAAAACGGAAATCATATGACGATGAACTAAAGAGAGAAGAAATACTCAACTACTTCCGAAGGTTTCAGAATTCTTCTCAAAGGGTATGCTTATAGTTGTCTGGTTGTTAATTCATCTTTTGAAATGCATCTTTGTTGCTCAAAATGTCATTTTTTTTTCTCTCAATTCCTCAATATTTTCCCTTTTTTTCTACTCGGATATTTGTCTTTATTTTAAGCTGCTAACTTAATACATCATCGAGAACCAGGACACTCGGGGACAGGGTTTTGGAAGCTCAGAAGGTGAAGGAGAGGAAGCTTTAAGAGAGTGTAGACAAATAGCGTGTAAAAAATGTGGCAATCTCCATGCCTGGTTTCTAACAAAGAAATCAAAATCTAGAGCAAGATGGTGCCAGGTTTTTTTTCCAATTCATCTTAGAGATGCTTTATATTTACACATCAATGATGAACCTTCTTGAGAGGAAGTGTAATTCTTAGTACTCAACCGATTCACCCTAGCTCTCTGCTTTTTTTTGTATCTCAAGGATTGTAAGGACTTTCACCAAGCAAAAGATGGAGACGGTTGGGTTGAACAATCTTCACAGCACGTCTTGTTCGGGTTGATTCAAAAGGTATTCTAATACAAAAAAAAAGTTTTCGTTTCAGCTTTGGTAAATGCTCTGTATTGAAAAAGATTGAGAATATGAATAGATACTATGCTGGTTGATCCACGAGATGACTAGATTGATATGGTTTCTCATCATAGTCATGTGAAAGGTTTGTTGTTGTAACGCAGGTTGATCTGCCGCGTGCTTACGTGTGTGCAGACAGCAAAGTATATGAAGCTTCTGAGTGGTATATCTGTCAGGTAACCCCTATAAGAAAAAAAACAATCGCTTTTGGCATTTCATAAGAGATTCGCTCGGTTCTGTTTCGGAAGGATTGAAATTTTTTTGCTTTTGTTTTGAATCGTTGCAAGGGAATGAGATGTCCTGCGAACACCCACAAGCCGAGTTTCCATGTGAACACAAACGTGACAGGTGCAAAACGAGGAACAAGTGGTGGTTCATCAGGGCAAAGAGGAAACCATAGAATGCCAAATGCGAACATGGATGAGGCAATGACAGAGGAAGAGTTCTACGAGTGGTTGCAGAACGCCGCACAAGCCGGTATGTTTGATAGTGCCGCCGAGAGCCCTACTTCTGCAGCTGCCAGTAGTACTAGTAGTAGCAGCAGCAGCAGCAAGAAGAAGAAAAAGGGAAAGAAGCAATGGTGAAAGAAAACAGAGCAACTGTTGTTTGAATACTATTATATAAGATGGTGAAAATTTTGCACCCTTTTTTTCTTCTGAGAAATTAAACTTTTACTTTTGAAAACTCTTAATTCATACAGAGAAAAAAGCTCTCAACAGAAGCTGATTGATAGATTAAAGTTTATTGTCTTTATTGAAAATTCAGCCAACAATCCCAAATGTATAAAAAAAAAAGAAAAGTCTCCTAAACCATCAAGGCAATAAGAAAAGAGTTTCAAGAGAAGGATTACAAATGACACAGATAGTTTTGGCCCCTTTTGGGTTACTGTTGAAGAGGTTTCTTGAGAAGCACGGCTTCTTTGAGCTTACGACCAAGAGCAAAGGCCAATGGTGGAGGCACAGCATTCCCAATCTGCCTGTGCTTGTCTAGTATTCTCCCTGTGAACTCATAGCTATCCGGAAACCCCTGCACAATTTTTTTTCATTATACCAATCAGTTACCAAAACACTCAACATAACATCTGAAGCATCTTTGACATCCATACAAACAAGTGTTTTGCCATCTCCACAATGTCTACTGATGCACAGAAGAGTTCTTTTAATTACCTGAGATCTGGCGCATTCGCGGACAGAAAGAATCCTGTCTTGGTTAGGATGGAAGCACATTCCAACCGTACCCATTGGCCGAGGATCGGTGATGGAAGTAGCAAAGTTTCCTTGCATGTCTAATCTCCCATAGAGTCCTTTCCAACCGCTGTGAGTCTTAGCTGTTTTTCGCAGACAGGCTGGAATCATATCTACCACCTTCCCACTTGATAACTTAACCTGTAATAACATTATAAAGCAAAAGCAGTTTAAGTTTGTGTCTATTTTTCAATTTAGTTCCTTTTAGTTCCCCTAAGTTAGGATGGATGAAAGTTAGGATGATGCATAAGACTGACCTTTTTTCTTTTGAGTTGACGCCAATCAGCACCTGGAGTCTTTGGTATATTCTTACACCGGATGAGGTTTATTTCATCCATCTCTTTGCATATATGATCAGTGAGAACAGACATGTTTCCTCTTATCTTCTTTTGGAACCAAGAGACTGGACCAGCTCCATACTACAAGACACAAGAGGCCCCCAATAAAAAAAAAGGATTCAATATATGTATCATAAATATATGTTTTCATGATGCGTTATATATCATACATACCTCTCTGTTGATCTTGGATTCACCATTTTTTATAGGTGGAAGATCGTCAATGGTGTCTTTCACAGTGATTGAGCGGAAAGGTGCACCATATTTAGTACTACGAACAGCAGCATAGTGTGATCTTTCGGATAGTTTAATTTTCAGCTCTGGAGAAGCAAAGACATGCATAGGCTCAGGCCATTCTGGTAGAACTTCTCCTGGTGCAGCTGCCCAAATAAAAGCTCTTTTGCGAGATTGAGAAACTCCATATGCACCTGCCTCCAATACTCCAAACCTCACCTGGAAAACACCATTTTTTATATTATAAGTTAATATAAAAATTATCCAAAACCAATTTTCAAAAAAAAATTATTAAATCAGATAATTCACTAAAATTGATATACTAATAATTAAAGATGTATTTTAAAAATAAAAATGGCATGTCAACTTCTACTAAAGAGCAACCAAGTGTGGAACAAAGAGAGAGCATGTGGCTAAGGATGTTTTTTACCTGGTAACCCATTTCAAGAAGAGAAGCCAGAGTGAGTTTAAATGTCTGCCCTTCATTGAATGACACAAACCCCCTCACGTTCTCCAGAAGAAAATACCTTGGCCGGAAATAATCAGCAAAGGACAAGAATGCTAGTATCATATCACGCTGAACTTTACTCCAACGGTGTTCCAGGAACCTGTTCATACCAGAAAATCCCTGCCAAAATGCAGCAGTTTAATAGCTTTTCACTTCTTTAAAAAGAGATTTCACACAAAGTTTGAGAGGTATATATATACTTGGCATGGAGGTCCTCCGTTGAATGAAATCCACTTGACCAGGCAGTGGCAGAGCACGCTTCTGTTCCTCATCAAGTTTAGCTGCAAGTTCATTTGCCTCTGTAGTAGAGAGACACTCATCTTCATCTCCACATTTCTCCATTATAGCCCTGTAGATAATTAATCTCAAACAACTCATCACAAACACAAGAAATAACACCTTCATCGGATGAGTAAGTTTTTTTTTTTTAATCTTGTTGGCTAACTTTACCTAAGAAGCACATTGCAATTGTTAACAAAAACCGTTGACTCAGGATGGTTTTGTTGAAAAGCCTGCCCTGCTTGCTCTTCATACTCAATAGCCCACTTTGTTTCAGATACACCTTGTGTGCATAAAGCATACAAATGAATCAAAATTATTCAAATACATAAAAAGTGTTGACTGGAGATATATAATACATACCTGACTGTTCCAGTCCCTTAGACATGCCACCACAACCAGCAAAAATGTCAAGTGTAGCCAGACGCATCTCCTTAGGTAGCTCATCAGAATCAGTTTTACCCTCTACTCCCTTCCCCTTTAGCTTTCTACGAAGTCTGTCGTCCTTAATGGTAGAGAACTTCGGTTTGACATGGGCAGGCATCTGTTACAAGAAAGTTAAATAGAACAGCTTCAACTTTGTATTGAAAAAAACAATAATGTTAATAAACTAGTTATATATACCTGTCGGAGAGAGCCTCTAGAAAAGTCATAGAAAAGTTCACAGAAGAAGATATTGTCTAATATCAGATTGTCATTGCGTAAGGGCATATCACGTTTCTTCCGTACTTCACATTTTCCTTCTAGGGCTTCTGGAGGGAGAAAATATATGTCCTCACTGTAATACAGCTAAAACAAATTGCAAAAAAAAGGAAAAAAAAAAGATTATAAGACAAACCAACATCACTACATATATAACATATACTATATAAGATATATAGTTTTTACCTCTTGGATATTTGAAGCATAGGACAACTCTGTTGAAATATCTCCAGGCCGGTAAAATCTCCTCACTTTGACCTCAAACAAAGCATTTCGTGACACTTCTGGGACAACTATCTCAAGCACTTGGCAGACGACAAAAGCATCTAAGCCAATGTTCCTCTCAGGCTTAATCATATATAATGGCCTGACGTATACATAATCTTTAATGCAGTAATCAATCCCATTGTAGACGAACCCTCTCTTTGATGCTCTGAGTTTGAGTTTAGACCGTTCAAACTCCTCCTCCCTGACCTCACAGGAACCGCAGGATCCTGAACCACGACCTATGGCGTTGAGTTGAAGGCTAAAGAAACCCCCTCTCGCAGGTGAATATAAGCATTTGCAGAAATATTCTTTCTGCAAGTGTTGTGCTTTCCTCTCTTCTGCTCTCGCTCGGTCAAGCTTATCCGCAGCGTTGTTCTCTCTCCTATACTGATGTCCCCATGGCCTTGATCGAATCTCTACAATGACTGTTCCTTTTATGTCCTTAAGCTGAACAGTCATGCATTCATTGGTCAGGAATAGTTCCCTCTCGTTAGCGGCGTTTCCTAGAACGGTCTCGGATCCTCTTTGCAGGTGCCTTCCATGTAGCATTTTGAGGTGATCTGAGCTTTCGAACATGTACTCCACAAAGTAGATGACCGAAGTATTATCAACTTCCAAGAGGACAGCACCACCCACAGCTACTAGCTCTCCTCCAACGAGGGCTTGTTGATAAAGAGGCTCACCAGCAGATGTTTTACCTAGAATCCCACCTTCCCATCTTGTTTCCATGTTCTCTGGAAGAGTATGAGCCTCATGAGGTTCCTCCACGTCATCATTTTCCTTGCCATTTTCTTCTCCAGCGGCCCCAAATTCTGAGTAGTACTGTCCCCAAATTCTGTCAATCAGGTGAGTTTTTGTTGCTTGCATAGCATTCCTCTTGGATGATGCCACATATTCCATAACTTCCAGATTCTGTTTCTCTGGCAATATTTTCATCTTCTTCCTAGCCCATTTTGTGTGGTGCCTTTCCTGCATTTTACTTACAAGATCAGTCACAAATGCACACTTTGTGAGATCGTCTTTAGGGTAGTTTGCAAAAATCTGCAAAATAAATTGCCCATGGACGACCAAATATCTCTCCACAGTTGAGGGATCAGAAGAAATGTAAGCTTTATTATAGTTTTTTTGGAACTCAGACACTCTTCTGATGACATCTCGAAATGAAAGCCTAGACATTCTAGCTTGCTTCACCAGCATGGAAATAATGCTTATCGCAACCCTTGCTGTTTTCAGTACAGGTTCATGCCAAGGGGAGTATTCTGTTGATGGTTTCCCAAGCCGATACCTGCATGCATATACCTGATACGTGAGCAGTTGGAAAGAGAAAAAACAGTACAAAAAGGTGCTAGGTTGCATGGAAACCAAAACACAAATGGATAGCTAGGCACTAATGATCACTTAGAAAAAAAACCACACACTAATTATGATTACTTAATTAAACTTTTAAGTTGCTAAATTAACAAAATATTTTAAACATTTCTTAAATGTTTATTTAGTGCGTTTTCATGTACTTTTAGTTTTTAACTTTAGGTTACAGTATAGAGTTTTTTTTTTTGAAACTTAGGTTACAGTATAAAGTTAGGCTAACTAGAAGAAAAAAAACCTCACACTAATAAGTAATTAATTGATTGAACATTTAAGTTACTATTATAAAATAAATAACTTTTATAAATATTCAGTTATTACGTTTCTCATGTACTTAAGTTTAATTTTTCTAGGTTAGAGATTATAACGAGAGTGTTGATGGATTCAGATATGGAAATAATCACATTATGATTTAACTAAAATTTGAAATTATTAAAAGAACAAAATAGTTCTCAACATGTCTTAAGGTTGTATTATTACGTTTCTCAGATACTTTATGTATAAATTTTCTTGGTTAGTATAAATTTACGGTGTTAGTTAATTAAAAAAACCTACTCACACAACTAAGTTCTTATGACTTTTAAGTTGCTGTATAAAACTACAACATATATAAACTAACTTTTCTTAACGTTTTAAATAATAATATACTTTCTTTAGTATAATATACTTGATGTTTCTCAAGTTTTTATGCAACTTAGGAAACTTGGAGGCTCTGCTGTAAACTTTCCTTTAATGAGATTGAAGTTCAAAGAAAAAAAAAACTTGGAGGAGTAAGAGCATCCCATTTCTAGGATGAGGGAGGAGAATGCTCTAAGTAATATAATAGAAAGCTTACCAGCCCGCATCTGTACGTATTGAAATCGATACCATTGATGAATCATACTCAATCATCCATTCCTTTATTTGACTGAGGTATATGGGCATCCCTTTACAATCCTCTGACTGCGTAGAGATGTCAGAACCATCAAGACTAATCCAGCTACTTCCATCATCCTCGGCCAGCAAACCAGATCCATAGATGGTTACATCAGTACCAAGGCAAGGCCTCATCATAGGAAGAAACTCCAGGGATATAAACCTTAAATCGTAGTTGTACAGAGCCCAATTGTGAAGAATCCTGCGAGGCAGCTGGACCAAATAGCCAGCATTATACAGTGCACATTCATCTATTTCTTGTTGGGAATAGTTGTAATAAGATGGGAGAGGATAGTCAGTGGCAATCTCATCTTCATTGAAAAGATTTGAAGTTGAGCTCCTCTTTTTTCTTGGCTGTTGCATAGATTTCATATACTCTTCATCTTGTATAGTTATAGCGTATCTTTCGTCCCTGTCAACACCATGACCAAGTTGATCAGACGTCGTGGCCACTTCAGAAACTCCACCAAGCCTGAGAGGGTCATTATAAGATTCTCCTTCCATCTTGAATAAAAAACACAAGAAATTCTTTGGAATATATATATAAAGCTTTTGGCTAGAAAACACAAGAATGAAAAGACTGAAATGGAACTTGAGATTTTGTTTATTTGACTACTAGGTAGAATATATAAAAAAGATTTAGGCTAAAAGTGGAGGTTATTATAAAGAAAAAAATCCTTTTGACTTCCCACAATGAGATATATACATTTATAATCCCTAGCTTTTTTATCTACAACGGCAACATTTTTTATTTTTCAAATGGAAAATTATTTTTCTTTTTAAAAATGAAATTTCTCTAAAGTCCACCAAATCAAAACATATTAACTTCTCGTCAAAACATGAGTTAACAATTTGAGGTTAAGAAAATATTACATTTTTTATCTGAAAAGTAGCAAAGTTATATCTTATATGATATTTGACAAAAAAAAAATATTTTACATAATATGTAAAAAAAATCACATTCTGACTGAGAAAATAGCATAATACCTGGTACAAGATGGTACATATATATATATAATATTGCTGAGAGCCTGTCAATGTATATATTTTTTTTTTAAACTTTGATAGATTTGTGTGGATTTATGTATTTATTGAATCAAAAAAAAATCGCACTTTTGATACAGGTCTGGATACTAAGAATCTATAAATATATTTTTCCTACGAAACATTAAAATTTACAAATAGGTAGAGACTAATTAAGACCCTTGAAAAACTTGATTTACTCAATCTGATATACATATAGAAAAACTTGATTTACTCAATCTGATATACATATAGAAAAACTTGATTTAGTTGGTGTTATTTAATCATGCATTTTAATTGATTTTAAATGTAAACACAATCCATTGTTATTCAAAAATGATTCTAAATTCTCTTTTTTTGTAACAGATACAATTATATTAAATCTAAAACGAGTTTAAGTGATTACATCCGGAGCTATGTTCAACGATAACAAAATAAAAACCGGAGGAATTCTCATAAAATATAACATTAAAATAAGTGAAACAAAGCTAAACAAGAGAGTCTTGCTAGTCCATTGGAGAACCGTGGGAAGCATGAGATGTATCCCTGAATAGGTTATTACTACGAACATAAATAGTCGAAGCCGACGTTGATAAGACCAAACGGCAAAGTTTGAAAGGAGGTGAAACGAGCGTGCACAGCTCTAGCTCCAACATCGAGGCTCCACGAAGAGACTAGGTGAATCTTAACCGAACCAAAGAGTATAAAAGTCCTAGATATGAAGCTGACGAACAAATAAGATGGACTTTGAAACCGAATAACACCAGTGACAAAATCAGAGCAAAAGAAAACTCTACTGACATGTACTAGATGTATAAATAATGGTAATTTAAGTACAACATCACGGTCTTTGGCTAGGTGAACCCTTTGCACTGAGACACAAGGCGGACTGTGGACAGACATGATACTTTGAAGAAGGAATGATGGCTCAAGTTTATAACAATCAACAAGTTTAAGCTCCATAAAAGGTTTTGATTCAGACCAAAGCATGTGTCAAGTTGTGTAGTATGATGGGCACTGACGCCAATGAAAGGAAGAGGCTCTGCCAGAGAGACTAGATAAGGATTATAAGATGATTCTAAATTCTATTTTGAAATATAATGTTATTCAGTGAATAATTTAAACTCAGTTTTTAAAATCTAATATTATTCAATTTTCAAGTATTTTAATATTTTTTTTATCTCAAATCATTCTCTATGGATTTTCATGAACAAATGAATTAATTCAAAATCCAAGATCCACTGCAGAGATTTTAGAATCTATTAACTTAAAATCTTAAAATTTGATATATTATAAAACATTAATAATGGATTTGAAATCAGTGTTTGAATAACACCTCCTTAGTGTGAGGGATTCAAACTTCAATTAATTTGACCGACCCGAGTTTTGGCGCCAATTAAATAATTTGACTCAGTCTACTAATATCTATCTGTTTTGGATCGACTTATATATGGTTTAATCGGTTTAGTAATTATGTAAACCGAACAAACTGATATTCAATCGGTCTGGGGAAACCAAGTCGTGTTGCTTGACTTAAAACTGGCTATATCATTTGGTTTAAGTAAAAACCGAAACCGGTTTGATTAATTAGGGTTACAGCGTGAAGATTAGATTCTCGAGTCTATTTCCTTTTTTCGTATATCAATAAATCCACACAATCTATATAAGATACAGAGGGGAGAGTACATAGAGAGATCACATCACACGCAAAACAAATTAACTCACCCTAAAAAAAGAAAGAAAGAAAGAAAAGTCTCTATCTTTCTCTCTCACTGTACGCGAACGAAAACGAGAATGGTGAAAAGCGGAGGAAGAGGAGGCACTAAGAGAAAGATCGACAAGATGGAAAAGATCCCTAAGAGAGAGTACCGCGCCACCACTTTCACCAAACGCTGTTCCGGACTCCACAGCAAAGCCGCGCAGCTCTGTCTTCTCACCGACGCTCAGATAGCGATACTTGCCACCCCTCCTTCCACGCACTCCAACGTGTCCTTCTTCTCCTTCGGCCACTCTTCCGTGGACGCCGTCGTGAACGCGTATCTCACGGGACAGCGTCTGGCTCCCGTGCGGGAAGAAGAGTCGATGGAGGAGGATATCGGTGTGTGCATGGCTCGCAAGGAGCTAGGGTTAGAGTGTTGGTGGGAGAAGGAGAGTCTTGCTAGGTCGAAGGATCCTCGAGAGTTGATGGACGCGATGATGGCCATTGAGAGGATGTTGAGTAGACTGCGTTCTGGAGAGTTTGCTAGTGATCATGATGAAGACCTGATCAAGAGCAACGCCGATGAAACCCTAAATCTCCAAGCAGTTTCTTGTTGCGTCCCTGGTGATGATGGTTTTGACAAGATCATCAGTGAAGAGGAAGGTGAGATCCTGGCTATTTGTGATAGTTTTTGTGCTAAGGAGGACAACAACAACAACAACATAAACGGTTTAAGTGGAAGCTTGGATGTGTACAATTATCAAGAGATGGATGTTGATAAACTGATAGATTTTACGACTTATGAAAGTTCGATATTCGATGGTGGTGTCTTGGATAGCACTCAAGAGCTTCAGGGGAGTCTTTTGATGAAATTTGAAGCTGCTGCTGGTTCTCATGATGTCTCTACAAATCCAAATCCTCCCATCTCTCATGTGTCTGAAGAAGGTGTTGAAGACGTGGAAGAAGCTTTGGTGTTTCAGAACAAAAAAGCTTGGGATGAAGCTGCTACTGAAGTCTCCACGATGAATCCATATCATAAGATCTATGATTTTGAAGGTGTGCTTGAAGGTTTACTTGAAGAGGAAGCTTTTGTGTTTCAGAACAGAGCTTTGGATGAAGACAATCTCCAGTTTTCTGATTATTTCAACTAGGTTAACCACAGTTGCTGCTGTCTGAAGATAACAAGCTTTATTAGTAACTTGTGATTACTTCCTTTCTTTTATGTAATAACACGCAAGATTATGTTTAAGAGTAGGTTGAGTTTGCCTTTTAGATCTGTCTCAATGATGTAATTAAGGGTTCCGGTTTGACCTTGATCATATTTTCATATTTGTGGGAATTGATTGAAATCAAACCGGTTCAGCTTCCATTTGGATTACTAATGATGAAAATACTTAAGTTCATATGTTTTTTTTTTGTAAGTACAAAATCATATCTTTTTGTGTTATGTGAATCTACTTAAGAGAAAAAGGAAATGAATCTTTAATCAACTTCTGTTCTGGCTGATCTTATCTTACGTAATTAAATTTGGTAGCTAGCCAAAAAAGATCTTCATATGTGTAGTTACCATTCAAACAAACCAAGTGGTACAACTGAACCGGACGGTTCACGGTTTATTAAGTAAACCAAGTCCTCTGTCTTCATTCGAAAGACTTTTTATGTTTTCTTCTCTGTTAAGAAGAAGAAAGAGATCAGTTTTTTTTTGGAATCACAAAACTCATCTCTGAGAAAAATGGTTGCTCGAAAGTTTGTCATCCTCCACGATGATTCGAGCTTTGAAATTGACTACAACACAGAAGATGGTCTTCGAGGTCTCTCTCTCTCCTTCTTTGTCTTTTTTTCTTGCAATACATGTTCTTTGTCCGAATCAGTTACGTTTAATTTTCCGGACATAAAGATGAATGCTTTTTGTCATGTTTCTCTGGGCAGGTTCTACAGTATCAGATTTTCTCCATCACTTTTGTTCCTCCTGATGAGCAAAAGGTACTTTCTTTTTACTAAATCTGTAGATGGAATCTCTTAAATAGATTTTCTGTTATCTAATTTTGGTCAATTGTGATCTATATATAATAGATCGTCGCGGAAGATGATGATGATCGACTAGTATTGTCTGATGAGACTGATCTCGCTTCTATATCGGAGAAGCTTCGATTGCTCTCAATTGGAGGAAACACTGAGGAGGAGGAAGAAGTCAGAAGGAACCTCTGGTGAGATTCAGCAATCTAACGTGGAGATGATGCAATCAGACGAAGAGTTTGCACGAATGTTGCAGGTTTTTGTTCAAACTCTGTATTTGTGAACTGATTGATAATGATGATGTTGAAGTCATTTTTTTGGTTTTTTTGTGATAAACAGGCGGAAGAAGAGGCGATGATGTTTCAACAGTTTGTAGCTCAGCAAGACAACGGCGAATTCGAGAGGAGGATAAGGCCTTATGTCAGCCAAGTCCTCATGGTGATAGAGACTACTACTAGTCTTTCATTCCTTTTTTTTGTATTCTTTTCTACGAGAAGTTTGAGTGTTTTTCTTTTTGTTTATGTGTTGTTGATGTATGGTTTGTAATTATTTTTTTAATATTGTTTCAGTATGAAGATCCAGTCCGTCAAGAAGCTGCTCGAAAGACTGTTCCTGAAGACGAGCTCGAGGAGAAAGCTTTGGTTTCTTTAGCCAAGGTTTGACCTTCATATAAATTCACTGATTACTAGAAACGATAAGTTAAGAGTTATAGGTTTTAGGTTGAGGAGTTTTACTTTAAGCTTTTTTTTAACTGATTCAAGTTTTGTAACAAACATGTAGGAGGGGAATTTCGAGCCATCGAAAGAGGAAAGAAACTATGCTTTCCTGCTTCAGCTACTTTTCTGGTTCAAAAGATCCTTCAGGTAAATCTGTTTAAAGTTGAAAATTAACAACAGAAAGATTACATCTCTCTTGAGCTGAATAAAGATTTAACATCTCTGTTGTTGTTGCCTTGGGTGATAAATGCAGTTGGGTAAATGAACCTTCTTGTGACCATTGTGGTAACAAAACCATAGGTCAGGGGATGGGAACCCCACTCACCTCAGAGCTTGCTTATGGAGCTAATCGAGTTGAGCTATATCGGTACGTGAATTACTTTGCAACTCCTGTTGTATTCACGGCCTTAAATCCACTTAGTCATATATTTCTTCTAATTCATTAGATTGACTGACAGCAAAGACTTACTCGATTCTTACAGTGCTTTGGGTTATTTTCTGCTGTCGAACGAACTCTTGAGTGTGTGACTTAATGTTTTGCTGTTTCACTATATATAACTTTATACAGGTGTACCTCGTGTCCAACTATAACTCGATTCCCTCGGTACAATGATCCGCTAAAGGTAAAACTAAAATAGGGCTTTGTACAGTTAGAAGATACTTATGAACTGTTGACTTCATTTATTGGTTTCTTCAAATGTTCATGCAGCTTGTAGAAACAAAGAGAGGTCGTTGTGGGGAGTGGGCCAACTGCTTTACCCTCTACTGCCGCACCTTTGGCTATGATTCTCGTTTGGTATTATTGTACTTCCCTCAAAAATGCTGTTATGTTTGTAATGTGTTTCTATAATATCTCTATTCATTTTACAGATTCTGGACTTCACTGATCATGTCTGGACTGAATGCTTCTCTCACTCATTGGGAAGGTAAAAACTTTCAATATGCCAAAAAAAAAAACGTCTATTGATTTCCTTTTCCTTTAACTGAGTGATTTTGTCTTTCCTTCCTTCCGCAGATGGATCCATCTTGACCCTTGTGAAGCAGTCTATGACAAACCCATGCTCTATGAGAAAGGGTAAAAAAAAGTTTTCTTTCCAAATGATTTGTCTTTGAACTGCCATTATTCACAACAACATTCTTTGCCCTTGTAGATGGGGTAAAAAATTGAACTATGTCATCGCAATTTCCAAGGACGGTGTTTGTGATGTCACTAAGCGATATACAAAGAAATGGCATGAGGTAAATAAAAAGCTACAAGAAAAAAAAAGTTAACTATCTTCTCTTTGTCCTTAACATCATTTCCATTCCCTCACTTTAGGTGTTGTCTAGACGAACTCTCACGACCGAATCATCTCTGCAAGCTGTTCTTCGAACCCTTACACGCGAAAGGAGAGCTACCTCCCGGCTTTTATCCGCGCTTGAGCTCCGAGACAGAAACGAGCAAGAAGAGCTCGAGAGAAACCTGCATTCACCAGATGATGCATCCGTTTCTCTACCGGGAAGGCAGAGCGGGGACAAGGAGTGGCGCATTCTGAGATCAGAGTTCGGTTCAGACGAAAACAACTCCGTCAGCTCATCCTCATGCCCGGTCCGCACATGCGTTGATGACCACGTGACCAATATCTACGACTCGTTTCTTCCTATCCTGACTCAGTTCGTTGAGGATGGTTTACCTGTAGCAAGAGGAGTTGAGGTCCTTAATGTGATCAAGCAAGTACTTGTGGATCTGAAGAATGCGTCTTTTAAAACCAGGAAGGCTCGTTTGACTTTGGATTCGTTCCCAGAGCAGTTTCTGCCAGCAGTGGAAGGTTTTCTTCTCGCTCTCTTCTTTGAAGAGCGAGAAGAAGACGCAGACGGTAAAAGTCTCACAGTAGGCTTGGTGGGTATAACCCTACGAAAACGGCTATAGCGTTGCCAGTTGCATTGGACGCTTTAAGGGAACTGGTCACCGACCTCAGCAAGTGTCAAAACTTGAGCAAAGATTCACCTGTCTCTTCTTCCACTTGTGAAGCAAAACAGGGTGTGCTCTGGTTCTGTTCTCGCAAGTGGTGAAGAGCTTCCTTCTGGCATTGTAAGTAGTACCAACTCCTCATCTTACTCATTATTACTTCAATTTTTTTTTTATTGTTCCTAAATAAGCATATGCCTCAGGCAACCGCAAGCTTTTGATGGAATCCAAGAGTCAAAATGGGAGGAGCCCAATGGTGCAAAAGGTATGAAACAGATAAAGCATGATTCATTATTCTGAAAGACAGTGTTACATGATATGATGAGACGTATCTGTCTCTCCTGTTACAGGCTGTTGGATCATGTACAAAACACTCTACAACCAGATGCAAGAGCTCGTAGCATACGAGATCATGTCTGCTAATGATGCCCCAGAGAGAGACCCCAAAGACTGGTAATGTCTATTTATCTTCCCCCCCCCCTCTTTTTAAAGTCTTTAAACATACACATTTGGGCCTGTTAGTCCTCACTGTATTTTTGCCTTTTCCCAGGGTTCTTGAAGGAAGTAATGATGGTGGATCGACATGGCATGTTTTAGACAAGCAAACGAGCCAGGTATTCGAGGAGAGGTTCCAACGCAAATCCTACAAAATAACATCACCAGGTTTCCAAGCAAATCTCTTCAGGTAAACTATCAAAAGATCTTCTCTGATGTACAAAACACTATACAGATTGGTTTAAAGTTTCGTAAAAACCACAAATGAGTCTTGAATTTCGAGTTAATAATATGTGTGTTGCAGGTTCCGGTTTTTGTGCGTAAGAGACGTGATTTCAACCTCCAGACTACAACTAGGGAGCATCGATCTGTACAAGAGCCAGCATTAAATTTTAAAAAGATACAACATCAAATGTATCTATGTATAACTATATACCATACTCATTCATCATTGGTGTTACACTCTCTGCAAACTGATGGGTCTTGGTGAGAGAGAACCATTGGGCTTTGTTGTTTTAATGTGGCAAAAGTGAACAGCTATTGTTATTTTGTTAACGAACAACTTCATGATGAGACCATATAAAAAAAGCTCTGTTTCTTCTCTGTTTTCTGTTTCTGTTATTAATATAAAAAACAGTGTTTTTTTTTGTTGGTTTGTTGAAGAATGGTCTTAATGGGCTTTAGAGAAAGTCAGGAGAGAGTTTACAAATGGCTCCTCTGAATTGGTCAGACAAAGGAACGTATCAACAAAAAAAAAAGATACACATCAAATGTATCTATGTATAACTATATACCATATATACTCATTCATCATTGTGTTACACTTTCTTCAAGACGATGTCTTGGTGAGAAAACCATTGGGCTTTGTTGTTTTAATGTGGCTATAGTGAACAGTTATTGTTAAGGAACAACTACATGAGACCTAAAAGCTCTGTTTCTTCTCTGTTTTCTTTGTCTGTTTAATATTTTAAAAAACTTCTTTTTTCTTTGTTGGTTTGTTGAAGAATGGTCTTAATGGGCTTTAGAGAAAGTCAGGAGAGAGTTTACAAATGGCTCCTCCTCTGTTTCGTACTTCGTCACTCGCCATTTCTCTGAATTGGTCAAAGGAAAGAGCCATTCTGTCTTTTCGAGAAGAAACATCTAATCAATGGCGGATGCTCACGGTGATGATGATCTAGCAGAATCGCTACAGAGTTTGTTCACGAATGTGTCATCCATGGTGAAATCCGAGCTCCAGGTGAATAAAAAGATTCGAATATATTTGTGTGTGTTTTCCGTCAGATGTGTGATTGAGTTTGGTGGTTTGTTGGTTGGTTGGAATAGGGAACGAACAATCAGATGGATCTGTTGGAGAAGATGAACGCGAGAGTTGCGTCGGAGTACGATGATTTGGGCGACGTGGCGGCTGGGCTCAGAGTTTTCGCGGAGCAGATGGTGTCGAAAAGTGGGGGCTTTGACGAGTTCGTGGAGCAGATGGAGGCGATAGAGAAACAAGTGTCGGAGTTTGAAGCTGTCATCTCCCTTCTCGATCGCTATGTATCTGTCCTCGAATCCAAAATTCGAGCATCGCCGCCCAAATGATTCTGTTACAAGATTGATTCACTATTGTAACAGTCAATCATCAATCATCCTCGTGGTTGGTTGAAATCTAGAATCCTAACGCAATGCTAAAATGTTTTGAGTCAAACTATGTAGTTGTTGCGTTTGTCTATCGTCTCTGTTTCAATCTCTAATACTAAATTCTGTTACAAAAGTATATTTAATTATCAAAATATTTATTTTATTAGTTAGAAAAAAGGCCTGATGGGCTTGAGTAGAAAACAAGCTTGGAAGATAGTAGTTACGACTACAAGTAGCTCGTTAGCTCTCGTCTCATTGTTATTCCTCAAATTCGCTCAAGAAAAGCCCTGCGTTAATCGATCTTTCCTGGTCTCGTTTCTAACTGTAAGTTTTGCTACTCCGTCTTCAATGTTTTGTATAGATTGATAAAACCGTATTTGCATTGACTATGTAAACTACAAAACCAGATACGATCTCATTCTGAAGCTTATGTTGTCAGATTGCTTGGTAGCTAAGCTTAAAATGGGTTCATCTGAGAAGAGGAGATCAAAGGATGTCGTCATGAGTGACATCCCAACCTTGAGTGCTGAGAATCTCCAGAAAAATCTGAAAGTCACTCAGAACAGGTCTGATATCTCTTTTTTTTTCAAAAAGATGATGGTCATTGTTTCTTTCTTGTTTTTAATGACCATGTTGTTGTGTCTTTGTTTGCAGCCGGACCTTTCTGTCTATAATTGCTGGAGTCCTTGCAGGAATAATCGGGATTCACGAGCTTGACCGGTTTTGTGTTTTACTTTGTGGTGATGCTGATCACATCAGTCGGGCTCATGGCCAAGGCAGGCTTCTTCTCAGCAGACTTGTTGTACTTTGATTCATTGAATCGGCTCCTTTTTGATGGCTTCCTTGGTGGCCTTATGGTACACGCTGTAATCTCATTTTTATTGCATATTCTCTGTTTATGTGCTTTTTGTCAAACCTCTTTTAAAGCTCAAAACTAATCACCGGTTTTGTTTTCTCTTGTTGACAGTCCTTTGTGCTCTTCTGGACGTATCCTTTTTAATCTCAACAATACAGCTCTCGTCTCTGTTTTTTTTTTTTCTCTGTTTCCTTAACAATGTCTTAGATTTGCTTACGACTTGGTGCACATATTCTGAGCGGGATCTTCAGCTGCAAACGATGATGGTGGAAACAAAGAGAGAAGAAGTCGTAGTTTGTGAGTTTGGTTTTTGCAGCCCTCTTCAAGGTATAAGATTGGAGAATGTTTTTTCTGTCTCTCTTTTTGCTTTTATCGTTTCGAATATACTTTGAGATCACATCAGTTATGACACCTTTTGATTCAATAGTTCAGGTATGTTAAGTAAGACAAAAATAGAACTCAAGGTAGCCAAGTAAAAAAGTAGGACAATGCAAAAGACCACTCAAGAGTATCTCAGTTACTAACTGAATCTTAAAGATTAATCTAATATCAAAACTTTGAGATCATTAAACATTTTTTTCTCTCAACGAGCTTTCTGTAAAACCCATCCTGAAGAGCTGGTTTCACACAAATCGTGCATCACCTGCGCAAAACCCAAAGAGAGAGTCAGAATGTAACCAAGCTTTGGTCAAAACACAGAAAAAAAAAAGTGAAAAGAGGGCCTGAAAGTGAAACCTTCTGGTATTCATTATTGGTGATTTCACGTCCAAGTATGCTCCTCCCTGCTGCGAATACATCAGCTTTCATCAGCTTCGCTCCAGGTGGATTCCCGAGTAAGAGATTGATCACCACATCCCTGATGGGGTATAAAAACAAAGACATTACAGCTTCAACTTAAAGAAAAAAACATAGAGAACCAATGTTACTAGTTATGTTCCAACACCAAAACAAAAAAAAACCTGAGTGGATCATATTCTGGATGGTCTTGAGACGACTTGGAGACAAAGGAGCCGTGAATGTCAACAGTCATTTCACTGATAACGATTCGTAAGCTCTTCTTGGTAAGAATCCACAGCTAACGCCACTTGTTGCGCCATCCCTGAATCAACTTTCGGATTATTCGAAGTTGAAACCGCAAGATCCCTAAGTCTCTGGCAGATCGGTCTCATAGCTGAACACAAAGAGTGAAAACCATATGAAATCATCTCAAAAGTTCAGACAAAAGTTGTAATAATCTCACACACCTGCAAACTTTCTGCGCTTGAAACACCTTCTTCAAGGCCTTTGGTATCGCTCTCTTGATATCCTCAGGCATCTTTTGTCTAGGGACACGAGGTATTGCACTTCTCGAACTTCCTCCTGTCTCAGAGAGACTCGTTGGGACCTCTTGTTTAGCCCGCCGTAGCTTGAGGAGTTTTTCCCTACAGCATTATTCCTCGAGCTATCACCTCTACCTTTTCCTCCTCCTCCTCCTCCTCCTCCTCCTTGTGTTATCTTTGGCTTCAACTTTTCTTCCAAATTCTTCCAGAACTTTGCTTGCTCCTCTGCAATCTTCCCGTGGGATTTGATGAAGGAAACATCAGGTGGCTCTCTGAACTTCCAATCAGACAGCAAAGGACCTTTCTTTGCCGTACACATTCAACATACTCTTGATCTTGTCTCTGAGGCTACTGGTCGTTTTAACTTCAGAGTCCTTTATGGTAAGACTCCGGCTGAACAGGGCCAGGACATAGTCTCTGAAACCCTCCAAACCGCCGTCTAGTTTTAGTAGCCTGGTTTTGGGAACCCACAAACCTTGAACTAGACAGGCGTATCGTTGGAGGACGATTAGAAAAATTCTCGTCTGATAACTCTGGGACGTAATGCTTCAGAACACTGTATCGAAATACCGGTGGTCCCTGTTTCTGTTTTTTTTTTTGAGTGAACAAACTAGTTAAGACGGCTTATAGCCCTTATTATATAACCTAGGAGAAACAAATAGACAACCAACCTGGCAGAGCAACGTTTCCAGACGTTCTTCAAGCGGTAGGGAGGCCAATAACCTGAAAGCAGAAGAAGGACTATGTTATGTTGACACATGAGACCAGACATTTTCTATAACAAGAAAAGTGAAATCGATTATATGATGGACTGCACCTTTTCGATAAAAGCTTTTTAGACTCAAAGTGTCTGCTGTTATCTCCACGGCACAGTGAGTTGATATAAGCATCCCTTCAAGGGATAGAAACAAAGTCTAAGTGAGAAGAAAGGAAAAAAAAAACACATACTGCATAAAGCGAAGAGTGAGAAGGAAGAGATCATTACGGGCTCAAGTTGAAGTCTATTGAAGAGTTCCCATTAGCCATCATTCCGTTAAGATATTTGGAGCAAAATTCGGATTGAAGTCCATGATACTTGAGTGAAACCCACTTCCCAAAGAAAGAAGAAAGAGAGATGTATAAGTTTTACCAAAACCATATCTAACAAACAACTCATAGAGAAAGAAAGGATCACATAAATAAAACCAATTCTCATACTTCTTCAGGAACTGGTATCTGATCCGTCGAAGCCTGCGCTCCCTTGTTCTGTCACAAGATAATTATACTCAGAATTAGAATCATGTAAACGGTGGCATAAGGTACAAACCATTTTAGACCATGAGTCCATACCTGTCTTTTTGATGTTCCGGCAGATTCTTCGGTAGCTTCGGCTTGATTCTTTTTGGAAGAAAGATACTGCATAGAGGGTCGGAGCTGAACAACAGCGTGAACAGGATTCAAGTGTAACTGCAAGTCCAATTCAATAAAGAGGTAATCCAAACTATACACAAGAATATTGTTATCAAAGCTTCGAAAAATAGAGAAGACAATAATAATGAATAATTACCTTATCACCTGAAAGAACCCCAACAGCATAATCCAACGTAGGAGGCTGCTTCCATGTTGTTGTCAATGTCTACCAAAAAAACAAAAAAAAAGAAGGAAAAATGAAGTTGCATCAAAACAGATCAAACCTGAATCCTAACCTTGGGAACTAAAGAATCTGACCTGCTTAGTCATACGTAGTTTACTTCCACGTTCAGGGTCATAGTTGCTCGAATGAACATCCATTAGACAAATCGATTTCCACCTGGGAGGTAGAAGGGATTCACTCTAACCTTTAAAGACACATAAAACAAAAGGTTAGAACACAACAAAATGCATAGAGAAACAGAAGAATGAGAAGACTCACTTCTTCACACCGTTCATCCATTTCGTATGCACGCCAAGACGGTCTTAGAGGATACTGTAGAACATAGAGCTTAGTGTTGGCATCAATAGAGGGATTAAAGAAAACGTCAATCTCACGAACAACAACGTCTTCTTCTTCCTCCTCCTTCTCCTCCTCCTGCAATGGAAGATGATGATGATCTTCCTCCATCATCCTCAACATCCTCCGTAGTAGTAGTCTCCGGCTCCTTGTCCACTTTTAAATCAATCTCCATCTTAACAGGGCCATTAAAGACCTGAGGTTCAACCTTGGCATCAACGTCGTGCTCACTCTTGCTCACAGACTCGGAAGGAGGAGCATTAGCTTGTGAAGACGAGGGCTCAGCTTTCTCGGAAGCAGTTGGTTCGGGTTTAGGTTTGGGTTTGGACTTTCCGGCGCGGCCCGGTGCGAACCTCCGGGCTTTGGTGACCTCTTTTGGCTTGTCTTCGTCATCAAAGTCCATTCCTTTTTTCTATTCCTGTGATGTCAGAATTAACGATTTAGACTGTGGGAAGATTCCGACCAAACCCTAAACGTTATTACAAAGCTCGATATGTGGGAAAAGATTGAAACTTTCAGACATCAGTAACGAAACCCAATAAATCCTAAATCGAGATAAATCTTGAGGTGAAACTAATCTGTTAAGAGAAGCGGAAGTGCGGGAGAAAGAACCTGATGAGGGGGCCAAGGAAGGAGAAAGAGGAAGTCTTGTGGCTCCTCCGAGCAAAAGAAAGTCGGCGAGGGGTGGGCGTTATAGGTTTACAGAGAACAAGATGAAAAAGAGAAGGGGAAAAAAAAAAGTTGCGTCGGGTGGGTTCGAAACAGGTGACTTGATGGTGGAAACAGAAGCGAATTTATCCAACTGTGCCACTTACATTATTAGGGTTTCTTCAAAGATAATATTTATAGAGGTATTTTAAGGGAATCACATCTCCATTATCTTTTTTTAATCAACTTTCTCTTTTCACCATTATCTTTTTCTTTGTTTGAGTGTATTTTAACAATTAAAAGAAATATAAAATATTGTATCAAATATGTAACTTTTGTGTCTAATTATAGGGTAAAACAATTTACCAAAAATGTTTGATTGTATATCAAATATCTCATTTTCTACTATAGTTAAAAGTGTGATACTTGTTAATATTCAATCCAGAAAAATCAAATGTATGGTTGACAAAAAATCTCAATATATATAATCCAAAAATGTGATATTTATTTGGACTCAATAGCCAAAGTTAAATGCATTGCATACCCAAGAAAAACACATCATATTTTCTTTACGCTCTAGTAAATTTCAATTCTACCACAAATTTAATACCATTTTTCAAATTCTATTAATGAATGATTATTTTCACAAATACTCTAAATTTATGGTATAACAACACTAAACTAATTTTTTAATATTTACAGAACATTTATAAATCCAAATTCAACTCCTTAATACTAAATCCTAAATAATAATCATTAAAGTATAAATTCAAATATTAGTATATTTTTTTATTGGTGGTATTTTTGAAAAGATAACTAGCTTATACACTTCTAACGGTTTCTCTGTTAAGAATCATGACTCTCAAGCAGATAAAGAAAGAGAGCTATCGTTTTCACTTTTCAAAAGAACATCTGCATATGATATCTAGCCCAAATCTCAGATAAAATTTAATAAACAGTTTAAGAATTGTTGTTAAAAAAACAGTTTAAGAATTGTTTGTTTCCCTGATAAAGTTTTCTGGTCGAAAAACAAATCAGACTAGTTCTACAATATTTATAGAATCGGACAGCAAAAATGTTGTCATTTATAAATAAAAGGAATATATAATATATATATATATATATATACTCGTTTGAAAATACGTCGGAAAATGCTACTAAAACAATCAAGGCATGATAAGTTCATTACTTCCTCCGTTCAAATCATATGAGTGAGGCTATATACACCAAACAAATACTGGGGGATCATAAGAAGAATATGTGATACGTTTTTTCAAATATATATATATATATATATATGATGCGTAAAGAGTAGATTTGAGTTTTTTTATCATGGGCGGATTTAAGAATAAGCCAATGAAACATTGGTATTGGTCCCAAAAAAAATATATTTTTTATATTGACATAAGTCTCTAAATTTTTCCAAAAAAAAAAGAAAGTTTATTAAAATTATTAAAAAGTAGTTTAAACCCGTCAAAATCTCAGATCCAACCATGTTTATTATCCTAAGTTAGAAATAAATTGGTGTGAACACCACTTTCAACTTGTCCATATAAAAACTTGAGCAGTGAGTACCAACATCTAAAAGCATAGTCTAACCTATATTGCTATACCTGAATTTCCTATGATGAATTGGACAAATATGTAGACCAACAAAAAGGTTGCTAAAAAAATGTAGATCAACAAAATGACAATGATCATTATTTCATATAATTGATGACCAAAGCAATAGTAATGAGTGTGGGACAAACACATAAAGCCTCCTAATGGAAGCGTGAATCACTTCATTCGCTTGCAGGTCATATATGATCTATGGGACCAAGATATCAAACAAATTTTTTTAACATTCTCTTCCTGGCGAAAAAACGAGAAAAGGAATAGTAGATCAAATATTAGTGACAGAAGAAAATGCAACATGTCATCAAAGAAAATGGTAACAATTCTTTAGCAATAAGAAATACAGTTAAAAGCTTTGCAAATAGTACTTTGATACGGTTAAAAACGGTGAAAGCGTTCAAATGCACCCGTAACGATCCTACCATTTAACCAATTAATAGCTAGACCAATTATTATACTCAACATGACTATATGACCATCTCGAAACCCTGAATCGGTCCAATTTTAAAAGAAAAAACTGTCCACAACCATATATAAAATATACAGATATATTTCATGTAACATATGTGTACAATCTGTACTCAAACTTACGAATGTAAAAATACGAGACATATATTTGGATTGTAAATATATATATATATATTTGAAAATTTTATAATATAATAGTGTTTGACGTTTATCTTCTTCTAAGTAATTTGTTATTTTCCTACTTATAGGGTATCCAGATTATTTTTCAGAACGTATCAAAGTGGATAGCACAGCATATATAACGATTCGTTGATTCTTTTTATCTGGTCCTACGGAACTTAAGATATTTTGTCGACTAATATACAAGTTTAACATATAAAATTATTAAAGGAATGACCGCTAAGTCATGACCACATGTCAGAGCAGTAATACACATCATTTCCAAAATTCATTATATTAATAAACAAGTTATTATCTTTCTTGTTTTCTCTTCATCAACAAAGACACAAAATGAAAAATCCCCTCTTTTATTAGAACCCAGAAGAAATATTGTATAGAGACCAAAAAAAGTTGGTGATGTCATCTTCCCGATGGACGCTGATGGATCTACCGTCGTACCTGTCGTCATCGTGGGTGTTCCGGTGGCCGGAGGTGAACCTATCATTCCTGAGCTCCGGTTGGAACATGAGACTGTTGTCCGCTGTCTGGTAATTTCTCAATCATCGATGATCTGTTGTGGAGTTTGATATCGGTTGTTGAATCTATGGCTATTGTAGCTACGCTATGTTGCTACTTCTTGTTATGCGGTTGTACGCTCTGAGTATTCCATTTTCTCATTATTTAATTTTCTAAACTTTTGTCGCGAATTTAGTACCAAATGAAAATCTCTGTGAAATAAAATAAAATGATAAATTTCGTGACATTTCTTGACGTTTCATATGATTCTTTAGTACTACCTAGTACTAGTTCTATACTCAGTTCCGTTTAGTTTCGTTTTACGTATTCTACTGATGTCACGTTGGTTTATACTATGGTAATGAAATTGAAGGTACAAACCATTTAAGTTTTAACTTATGATTATTCATCATTAGTTTGATATATCTAAGCAATATGTGGAGATGTTGTATACTTGTATATATAATGGAAGTAATAGAAACTAACTGCTATTCACTATATGTATGTGTTTTGGGAAAACAAATAAAGTTTTTGAATGTTTGTTGCAACAACATAGCAAGCAATGTTAGCTGCCAAAAGAAAGCAGATTACCTACTTTCTTTAAAAACAAAGGCGCCCAAGAAAGATATTTCGTTGCGGTACGTATAACTAACGTTCCTTTTTTAAATTGTTAGACATCCGTTTTCAAAAATTTATAAATTAAGGTATCCGTCTTCATGAGTTCTAGTGAGGTATAGTCAGGGCAGGGCCGGGCCTGACTTTTTTTAATGTCAGAAGCAGTGAAAAAGTTTTGGTCCCAAAAATGGTTTTTAGCTAATTTGAACTTTGAAACTGCCTACTAAACCACTCAACCAACTGACTCTTGCAAAATTGGCCCCTAAGAGCATCTCCATTGGTGAACCTCCTCTTGGGGTTCACCTTTTCAATTTTTAATTATTAATTTTTTTTATTTTTCTTTTCGATTTTTTTTCTTAAAAAAAAAAAAAAAAAAATAGACCAATCGTGGGCCGCCACGACATGTGGGGCCCACGCTACAGTGATGAACCTCAGGAGAGAGGGGTTCACCAGGAAGAACTTTGCAAGAGAGAGATTCACAAGATTTGATTATTTTAATATATTTTTTTTTTGAAAAACGTGTGAACCCCTCTTAAGAGTTCTCAATAGAGATGCTCTAAGTTGTTTATAAATATATTGGCTCTAAGCCCATGATGCACCAGCTTGTGGTCAAGTCCGGCCCCTGGGTGTAGTTGTTAATTAATTCAATTATAAAAGATCACATTTGAGGTTGACAAACAAATATTACATCTATAAAACAAATCTTGCACTAGGTTAGAATCAATTAGAAGTAAACGGGTGAGCAGCTTTGTTGGAACCGAAACTAAGAGCCAACTTGATTTTCTTGACAACACCTTTAGGAAGAAAAACTAAAACAACTTCTACACACAGTTTTAAAAACTTTTAGAAAAATTTTCACTAGGCCAAAGTACAATAATCTCAAATCAATTTTTTTTGCTTGTTCACATACATTAGCTGTTAATTATTCATTAATTTTTATGTTTTTAGTGTAGAATCTGTCCAGCCTGAGCTAAAAATGGAGACAGTTTGATTCTGGGCTTAAGCCCACACCTGTATGTATGAGCTTTAAGGCTATCTTCAAGATTGGCTAGTCAATAGTCGATCAAAAGTTTGATAAATAAAAACTATTGGATCTCGGGTTGGAACATCATGTATGGGTCAATTTTTTCGCTTTATAATCTCTACAAAGCCATAAACTAATCGTAGGGGTTGGGGCCTCCCAAATTTCAGGCTGTTATAGACGATAGCATGTGTTGTTTTCGACTACGAAAGCTTCTATCTGTGTTCCAGAAATGCAAATAACCTTTTTAATAAGAAAAAGGGCCCTAAGAAAAACCATATGTATAAGTAACTCCTACAAATACCACCGAGTAAATCAACTAGTTTCAAGTAATTATCAACATTTTAATCTTGTTCATTTAAATCAATCAGTTGTGACACATGGCTACAGTTCTCAACGTTTAACCTATGTATATAATATGACACTAAATTAATATACTTTTAACGAAAAATAACAACAGGCTTCATATATCAGAACTGGACAACACACCTGGATTTGGGAAGAGATCTTGCAAATAATTCAAGCTCGACTATACAATATGCTATGTTTCAGTGCTTCAGTTCAACAATTTCTCTGAAAGTTAAAGTTGGCTTTAAATAATAAACATAAAACAGATTGCAGGTTCTTACGGTATGCAATCTTCTACAACATTAACACACAGTCATGTACCAATGCTATTTTCATACGTAAATGTAGCCATGATAATAAAAGTAAAGTTCAAAATTAGGGAAAGGACGAGAAAAAGGAAGAATCAAATCAAAGATTGATTGAACATGACTTGGCGGCTGGTATGAAAAGAAAATGGTGAAACATTTTGATAGATATATCATATCATATAGTATGATCACTTTTACATTCTTGGGAAAGTGGGACATATAAATCTTATCTATTATTTCTAGTACACCATTATTTCAGTCAATAACTCTCTTAAAATGATCAATCTATTCATTTTTTTCTCTAATCCAGTGCGATCGAATACTATTATAACTTTCAGTATTTGAGATTTGTTTTGTATTTTATGGAAGTATCCAACTTTTGATTTTTTTTGCTTCGGAAAACTACGGATATCCAGTTTTCCGGATATCTGAAAATTTACAGATGTTTGCGAATATTTACGGATATCCGATTTTTCCGATATCCAGAAAATCTACAGATGTTTGCGAATATTTATGGATATTTACCGATATCTGGTTTTCCTGATATCCAAAAAATTTGCAGATGTTTGTAAATATATCTATGGTATATCTTATACAATCTATTTAATGAAAATAAATTTACAAAAAAATCATACAAGTTTGTCTTAATAAAATATTTTTAACATAATATAAATACAAAGTAAATATTAGTGAAACTGAAACTATATGTTTCAGAAATTTTTAAAAATTAATTAAATGTTCTTATAAAAATAGAAAAATTAAAAGAATTATAGTTTTATAAAGATTTTATATTTCTTTCTTAATTTAATACTTCTATAAGTAATTTTATAAATAAAACTAAAAAATATATGTAAAATCATAGTTATATAAAATTATACATTTAAACTTTTATATTTAATTGTACATATACACATATTTGTATAAAATTCTGAGCAAATCGGATATCCAACTCTGAAATTTTTAATATTTGTAATTTACTTCATTTTTAACGGATATTGAATTTTAATATTTGTTTTTCGGCAAGAAATTGTCACCGACAATCGACCTCAGTTCACAAGTCATAACTTCAAATTTTTTTGCAAGAACTGGAGCATAAAACTCACTTTTGCCATGCTAGACATCCTCAGTCCAACGGACAAACATAATCTACCAACAAGACCGTGGTAAACATGTTGAAGAAGCGCATGAAAAAGAAATTACACGGAGTCCTATAGGTTTACCGGACCAGCTCCAAAAACGGCTACATGTGAAACTTCTTATTCATTGGTCTACTTCGAAGATTTACAGATATCCATAATCTTCGGATCGAAATAAATAACGAATCGAATCAAAATTAACGGATAGAATTTTCAACCCTATGTCTATGTCTATGTCATCGATCTAAGATGATTGAGTAAACAGATTTCAATTTATTAATCTTATTAAATAGTACTCAATTTTAAACTAAAAATAACAAAATATTTTCACTTGACTTGGATAGGAATTTATCAGAAAACCAGAATTTGCTTGCAATGAGTAACATTGTTAAACCAATCATGAGTAGATCATAACAACTAGAATTTAAATGATGTTCTGATAACTTAGTGATTGACTGTTTGTGGCCAAACCCACTTTGGTTTCTACCTTATACACCACAAATACGTACGCTAGTGTATTTACATACGTAGTTTACGTACGTATTTATAGTTGATACGGACGTTTCCAGTATTTTAATTTTTCATTCTGATTTTTGGTTTATTGAGTTAGCAAAGTGATATTACAGAAACTCCTTATTGGTAAACATGTTTACCCGGAGATTTCTTGACATTACATTTGCTATATTTTCTTAATTGATCATAATGTACGACGGGTCAACATTTCACACCTCATTTGCCACGTACTGTGCTTTTTTCCCAACTTCAAATAAAAATGAAAATAATATGTGGATTAGTTTGATGACGTCGTCTACTTTTTCTTTTTAAGTCGTAACAATGATGAAAATGTTCCAACTATAGTCTAAAACTGATAGTTATCAATTATTATTGCAGTATCACCTTATCTACCCGATTCAACTTATTTTTACTGTCAACATTTAAGATCCAAACATAACCAGCGGCAATACAAAATAGACTAGTACATACATGGGTGAATCTAGAATATTGATTTTCTAATGGGTGCAAAATTTTAATGGGTACTCGACCATGAGACAAATAGGTAATCGACATGTATATGTGTGCATCCACGCCAGTACATCCTCTACTTCTGCGACAATCTGCAAGCAAATTGATCGCTTCATCAGAGACGTCATCCTTGGTCATAGGAGAGACAAACGTTTCAAAGGCTTAATGAAGTCTTGGCTGAGATTTGAGTAATTGGTTCAAGCCTTAACCAAATATTTTGTAGGCTCACCTTGTTTTATTTTTTTGCCAAGGCTGACCCTGCTAAGCTTTAGTTTAACCCTTTTGTAAATACTACAAACTCTCTCATATTTATATGAATTCACATTTTGGAAAAAAAAAAAGGTCCTTACGTACGGGAATGGTGCGATTAAAGAAACACATTGATTAGAATTAACTCTCCATAATAGTACAAAGCATGCTTTGTTTTGATACTTTGTTGGTCATAGATTAGGGTTGATGAGTAGCCTGTTAGAACTACTTGTGTTTCTATTTTTTAGTGATTAAAAGACAGTCCATTATGGACATTACTAACTCTATGCTTTTTGCATTTACTTTTATATTTAATATCAGCCATACATCACTTGCGTAGCTATCGGCTTCCTGAAAAAGACCTAAAGCATATATGCACACGCATATATAGCTCCATGCAACAACTTTATGACTGATATATATATATATATATATATATATATCGGTGTGTGAGAGGGAGGGGGTTAGATTTGTGTTTGTTAATCAATGTCAATGGATGGCTTACATAAAACGGATATAATAAAAATATGAAGACGTTAATTAGTATAATTACATGCCACAAAAATTCACTGTTTATTGTTCAAAAAAAATATTCCATTTTTTAACTTCGCAAGTAAATACTTGAAACTTATGCTAGATAGTAGATACAATACAGTTTATTTTTTGCTAACTGCAATACATTTTCTTGGGTTAGTGCAAAGGAGAATTAGACAAATGATGTTGCTTACTGTATATGGTCCACATGGCCATATCTACAATTTAAGTACTCATGTACACAAACGGTGCGCTTACTAATCCTGAAAGTCTTTTTGAATATTATTTGTGGTGACTGGAGACTTAACATAAAAGTCGCAGCGAAGAAAACTATGAAAAAGACTTTTGAGTTTAGGGCCAAAGATATGTATCGCTGACCTTATGAATTTACATTTATCCACATACCAAAAGGCTAACAGGTAGCATCCATGTGACTAAAAAGATATGAAGTATATCTTTTCTTCTACTATTATTTAAGCTTTTTGTACTGTCGAAATTATAGTAGATGTTCGTTGCGAATAAACCATGTTTGTGTGTGAAATATAAAGTGTGAAAAGGACAATTCTGTAGGTTGTTATGAAACATGAGAAGTAAGCATATATGAACACTAAGTATAGATTCATATAATCTAGCAGGATGTCCAGCTAAAGGTCATATAAAAACTGTACGTCCACTAATTAATTGTATTTCATGGAACTAGACCGAAGTTAAATATTGAATGTGTATTCTGTTATACATTAACTATATGATGAATGCATGACTAATTATGAATGAATTTGGTTTGTTTTTAGGCATATAGATCGATGATCGTTCTACATAATTTAACAAACTCGAAATAGCTTATATATGTGATCAATATGTTAATACCCATTGGTTGGGATTGATAGAAATAAAATAAAATGAGATTCGAATAAAATGAGAGCCAGACAAGTTGATAGCATAGTTACATATTAAATGGTATGAAAACGTATAATCGCAGAATTAGAACCCGATACAAAGATTTAAAATTTAATAATTGTAGATTAGACCCTCTGCTCATAGTTCTCGAAGAAAATAATACATTTTTACTAATACTAAAAAGAAAACAAAAAAAAGAAGTTACATCTATACCACATATGCTACAAGCCTACAGACCTCTGTTCCTAGTAAGCATCGGTTATTTGTGTAATCGCAATTCCGAAAAAAACGATGCTAGATATTGATAAAGAAAAAAGCATTTGAAACCAGCTAGCAATATCGGTTTAATTACCTAAACCGGCCAAAAAATCCTCATAAAACCTAGCAACCGGTTCCGTCCAAAAAAAAAAAACAATTGCTCCGGGGGAAAAGAAGTTCATTTCTTATTCTCTTCATTGATTTGGGTGTTAATAGTATCCTCTCTGATCTGCGAAGGAAGAATATCTTGAAGTAATCCATGATCTCTAATGGCAGAAGTAGTCGACGTAGAAGCTTGTGGCATATGATCATAACCAAATCCAGGGAATGATGATGGCCCTGGATTAATGAAAGTACCATCGGGGGAGCTTCTATTGATCATGCTTAGAGAAGTGTTGTACATGCTGTTGTAGGGTTGATGATGCTGAGTTAGCAAGTAGCGTGGCTGAGGGATAGAGAATGATGATGATGACGCGGTGGTTGCACCATGGTCAAGGATTGGTGATGTGAGCATCCCGATGTGTCCACGTGGCGTCATGGGGAAAGGATGAGAGTGTTGACCTTCGTAGGTTGTCATGACGATGGAAGGATCATCGGAGGATCTCTCTACTCTCTTCTTCACTCCACAACCCACTGTGGTGCAACGGTAGTAGCTTCTGCACATTGAAATAATTTTATCAAATATTAGTACATCTACAAATTAAACATGGATAAAATGTTCTTATACATTTTAAAATTTTGAAAAACAATGAAGTCTGAAGATGTGAGGAACAGAAGATCTCGAGATCTAAGATGAAGTTTGGAACAAGTTGAGATAGAAATCTTCCGACAGAAGAAACATAAATCAAGGGAAGAAAAAAACACACAAACCTCATGGAGTGGAACAAGAGAAAAGATATTCTTGGAAACGAAAATTCAAACATTTTGGACCCTACACACACTGTATTAGGTGTATATAGTCGTCTATATATATTATCATACTGAACATGTATATAATATGAATTAGAGTCATGTGATATGCATACTAGACTCGGCATGTATGGAGAACACTGATCAACCTAGGGTTACTCTACACACACACCCGTAAACATACATGGTTTGTTATTTATAGGATAATTTGAATGAAGATGTATTTTTTTTTGAACAATTTGAATGAAGATGTATATATAGCATATATATCACAAGATCTATTCAAAGTTATATGACACCCAAAAATAACATGTCGAAGTTGTAGATGATCTTTATGTATAGGAAATAACTGGATCTAGTGAAGTATATTTACTTATGCATATAATAAAGTATATGAAATACAGATGCATGCAAAGTGACGATGATCTATATGGATCTAGCTAGGGCTGTAATATGTATACATATATATATAACAACATATATACAGAGTAATATATATTACCTGGGATAAGGACTGTTTTTGACAGCTTTCTGGCCGTACTTTCTCCACCTATAACCGTCGTCAAGGTTATCAATATCGCTCTTGGTCAGAAACGCGAACCTAGCCTCTCTTGCCTTCTTTTGGTTCTTCTTCTTTGCCTTTAACCTTCAAAACAAGATATACACACAAAATCAATAAATCCAAATCCAAAGAATAAATCAATCAGTCAATGAAATGGAAAGTTAATTAATGACTTACTGTGGCTTAGTACCCTTGTGCTCTTGTTGATCTCCTTCTTCTTGATCTTTAACAGCAACCTTTTTGTTAGTATTATCATTTGCAGCTTCATTGGATGAAGAGGAGACTGAGGTTGAGTTTGGAGATGTCGGTGCTGTGTTGACAACTTCTGATGACTCAGCCTTTGTTGTTACAGGTTGAGGCAAGGGTAAATCAGTAAAAAAGAGATTGGTATCGTTGCTGTTTTGGAGAGGAAAGGCATCGAATGAGAAAGAAGATGGGTTAGAGGATGAAGCAAATTGATGTTGGTCTTGTCTGAGCAAGTCAAGAAAAGAGTTAGGATTATTAGAGGGGTGATCTTCGAAATAAGAATAAGGAAAAGGTAAAGATATTGGAGTATCGAAGATGCTTGAGAGATTGATGTTGTTCCCAGCTAGCTCCAACTGATGAAGATGATGGTCTGATGACGTAGCTAGATTCGCCATGTGTGATGATGAAGATGATGCTTGAGAGATTTGTTGTTCTTGGTGCTCGATCTTGGTCTCTGTGTTCTTGGTACTGTTGAGCTGCTCCTTTTGATGTTGTTCTATCTTCTTCTCCATGTAATAGAAATGATGGAATATTTGAGAGGATACTTTATAGAGATATCTTCATCATTGTCATCTTCTGAGATTTAGTGAGGATGAGAAAGGAGAACTTTTCTTTAGCTTTCTTGTTTTTTTTAAGTAATGGTTTATGTGATTTGAGATAAGAGGAGGAGAGAGAGAGAGAGAGGTGTGAATATAACTTGTATGGAGTTTTGGGTTCTTCTGGAAAACAGCTTGGATTTAGGAGATTTCCCATTGGTTTTTTTAATTATTATTATTTTATGTCCTCTCATATATTTACGCGGGCAAGAATATTAAAATGGGAATTAAGTATAATAAAAAGGAGAAAAACATTGGTCACCGGTATACGCCGGTCATGAGAGGCGTACGGTTGTGAACGGTATCGCGACGGTGCCGTCCTCTGCCGGGTATTTAATTTTATGCCTTCATTTCGTTTTTTTCATCTTTATTCCACATATTATGTCGTGTCTCCTAACGGCATGGTTCAGTTTGGCTTTAATTTACTAAAACTACTTGACTTTTGTTGTTCAAACTTCATTCGAATTTTACATTTCATTTATACTTTAGCTTGAAAATATTAATCTTCGCAAATTATTGGTATGTCACAAGATCGATGAGTCGTCATTTAACAGTATTAAGTATTTTTTCTTTTGAAAAAGAAGTATTAAGTATTCCAGACATTAAAATTTTATATAGTTGACAAGAATTATATAATTGTAAGATATGCAATTCTAAACTACTTGTTTAAGTTCATTTTAAATTATAAAATATGATTGAATGTAAACCTAAAAATTAAAGTTCAGTTTTTCTCTTGGAATTTTATTTTACACAAGCAAAATTTTATTCGGATGAATAATTCGTTACCATTTGAGGGGAATTGTACAAGTAAAATCCGGTTAAAACGGTAGACCAATGGTACGAGGAGTGACGCGTGAAAGAAAACACGTAGACATATGAAACGGAAAAAGTGTAGGTCGGCCGCATGCGATTACTGCTCTAATTATTTCTTTTTTGATAGTATTATTTTAAGCTCCTCGCGGTTTTCCTTGAGTTTAAACCTTTTAAACGGCAACTCGTCTTTTCCATTGTAAATGCTTTTTACGGGAAAAGAAAATCTGTGATCCTGACATACAAAAATAATTACATTTCGCCTAATTCTATTTTGACTGTAGCCGATTCTTTTCATATCACAGGCTGCATTAGATTATTTGACACTATTGTTTTTATATTTTTCGTTTACCATTGGCAAAATTTTAATTTTAATTTTAAGACAACTATATTTATTATTTAAAGTAAGCATAGTAGTATCGTAATCCCCCTATACATTAAAAGAGAAGTCACTTTAGTGATATCTGCTTAGGTGGCACTCATACAGAGCTTCTAGGATTAATTCTCTTAATCTTATTGGTTGAATTTTTGCTAATTTCTTTTTGATTTATTTTTAAATCGGCAGGGAAGAATTAACCTAGAACCACTTAATCTAGGCTTCCAAACACTCTCAACGATAGAATTAGTACATATATATATTTAACTCTTTAGAACATTTGTATAAAATATATATACTAACTCTTTAGAACTTTAGTACATATATATATTTAAATTGAGTATAAAATATAATTTTGGTTTTCAACCTGCGATATTTTCACAAATCTATATTGTATATGATTTTTTGTAGGTAATTTTTTTCTTATCCTTTATATAATTATTGTTAGAGAAACACACACATACATTTTATACTAAAATGTGTTAAAAATTTAACTAAATACTACATAAAAGCTATTTCAGAATTTAAGTATTACTAAATAATATATGTTTACTAATAAATTAGCCACCAAAATTCCACATTCATTTTTTAAATATTTAAATACATTATCGCAGGTCGCAAACAGAAAATATATTTTTCTAAAATATATAACAAATTTTTAAAATACTACATAAAAGCTATTTAAGAATTGAATGATTAATAAATTATATTTCTTTATTAAATCATCAAGAACACTTAGCAGGAAAGTAACAGTAAATACTTACCTTTGGTGTAAGTATAATTATTATTCGTAACTATCCTTTAAATTTGAAATATACTGAAATATTTATCTTAAATATATTTTACACGAATTTTGCTTGTAAGTGATATTTTCTCAAAACTACGTATGTGATATTTAATGTAAATAATTAATGACAAAATATATATGCCATTAAGATACTATTGAAAACGGCAAGTTCGTAAATATGTGATGTTTTTACATCAAAATATATATGCCATTAAAATATATATGCCATTAAGATACTTTCTCAAAACTACGTATGTGATATTTTTACATTTAGATTGCTTGTCACGCAAATCAACATTTATAAAGTTGAAATATATACTATCAAAAACGGCAAGTTCATAAGTGATACTTTCTCAAAACTATGTAGGTGATATCTTTTTACATTTAGATTGCTTGTCACGCAAATATATATATTTAACCTCATGACAAAATTAATTTTATTGTTGAGTATTAATATTGAAGTCATTAATGATTAACAATAAAAGGAATAAAATTGTTATTGGGTTTTGACTAAAAATGAATGAAATTATTATTAAGAATATTTTATTTACAATGAAACACAACTCATGGAGTACATGTCACGTAAGTATATTTCAGTATTTAATACTCATAAAAACCTTACGTAAGCATCACGTGATTTTCTCAAACTCTGGTATATATAATGATAGTTACCACAACATTGTGCAATGAATGCATTTTATTCGTCCTTAAGAAATATAAAGTTTTTTTGTAATGTTGATTATAGCTTAAAAACTTTTTTTTTCCTTTTTAACGACATTTTGATGAAGCTGATAAAACAAAAGTTAAAGTGCAGATTCTTATATTTTGGAAGGCCTACGAAAATAAATCTGCACTTTGGAAGGCCTACAAAAGTGCTCCTGGAAATACCTTTGAAATGGTGTTGTCGATGAAGAGGTTTGTTCTTAATCGAAAAAGATAGTGTATTGTATTTAATAGCTTTGCAAGTATATTTTTA
Organism: Raphanus raphanistrum subsp. raphanistrum; assembly: GCA_019706035.1. Classification (NCBI taxonomy): domain Eukaryota; kingdom Viridiplantae; phylum Streptophyta; class Magnoliopsida; order Brassicales; family Brassicaceae; genus Raphanus; species Raphanus raphanistrum. Next base: position 21,713,913 of record CM033983.1, read on the forward strand.
GTGTTTTTCTGTTTCTTATCTATTAGGATTCAAGTGTGGATCTTTTTCGATCTAGAATTACTTAACTTTATGTTTGTTACAAACTTTTCCATTCTTATGTGCCAAAATTCGTATTTGATTTCTTCTGTATTTTAATCGAAATTCTTTTTTCAAAGAAAAAGAAAAACATTTTAATTATAATAATTTATGTATCTATAGGGAATAAGGATTCATCTTCAAGTTGAAGAAGACTCAATCAAGAAATACCAAAATATTTTGACAGAAGGTCAAGCTGTGATCATCAACAATTTTCTAACTGAAGGATTGTCGTAGAAACTTTTGGGCCAATCCTTATTCTTACAAGATAGCAAAGGTTAAACTTGCTGATATTTTTTTCTGAAAAATATCCAAAGACATATTTTGAATCCAAGTCATTTTAACTGTCTATTTACTTTACTGGCATACACTGTGCCATCAAGATGCTTAATAGCAGAATCAGAATGCTCCATCAGTATCTTGGCGCAATGCAGAAAGGTAAATTGTATTCTTGCTCAAGTCCCCATTCTCTGTCCTTCTTCTGTATATTGTATTTTTAATATTCATATTGCTGTGCTGTTAGGCGTTTTGTCTGGGATCCAAAAGCTAAAACATGGACACCCAAATTTGAGATTTGAAGATTGCTATAAGATTTTTTTAGTAATTTGACATATTTTATTTTTATTAAGGAACTTATCTGATTATATTTTAATTACTTCTTTGGCCTTTTTAAAATGTTTATATTAGAATTATTTATTTGTATTAATTATTATTCCATTTTTGAGGAAAAATGTTATACATTATATTTCTACTATGAATCGATATCATGTACACCGAATATTTATGTGTTCTGGGGAAGATATGTTAATTAAATTGTTAAGGTAGTAAGGAAAAAAGCTTGCAAAACAAGCAAAGTAAATAAACCGTTGACAAAATGACTTGGATGTTATTTGGAACTGATATATTATATAAAAATGCTGGCAAAACAAGCAAAGTAGCAAAGTTGACGAAATCCCTCTATATAAAAAAAGAGAAGTCACTTTGCGAGATAAATTATGTTACTACAAAGTAATATAATATAATATAATAATTAAAATTTTCAATCCAATAATGAAAAAGCTACATATTGTATATATTTTTAAGTAGCCAAAATACATACAATATTTGTAAATTGTAAATTGTAAATTTAATCTTAAAATATTAATATTTATTTTTAATTGAACACAATATATATGCAAATCTAAGTAGTTTTTCGTATTAGTCTTAGTCATTAATCTTTAATTACTACTATACATTAATATATTGGAATATACCAATTATATTGTGTATTATACATTAGTGTACTCAGATATACAAATGATATTTGCATTAAACTAGACTTTGACCCGCGCTTTGGAAGCGCGGAATATTTTACGATGAAAAATTTCACTAATAACTTAACAAATATTTTGGTAATTTTTAAAGAGTGTGTATTTAAAATATTTTGCATTTAAATCAGTGTTTTTAAATTCAATCTGATTGTGATTATACCGGTTAATCCGGAGATCTGACAATTCAATTTAGGTTTCTAAAATATTCATATTAAAAAAAATCAGTAAAACCTGAGACTAACCGATTGAACTGATGGATGACCGATATGTAATCTAATTGGATTTAAATTGCAATAGTTTCATAATTTTAATCTTATAATCCAAATTTTAAAGTTCATTATTTTGCAATTTATGAAATTATGACATTTCTACAAAATTTTAAAGAGAAAATAATAGATATAAAATAAATAAGATTAATTATTGTATTGTTTGAAAACATTAATAGTAGTATAAAAAATATATTGTTTGGAAACATTGATAGTAGTATAAAGAAATAATTATATTGTTTGGAAACATGGATAGTAGTATAAAGAAAGGAACATTAATGATTTAATGTAGGTTTAACTATAAAGTATAAAGGTGTATTTAATTTAAAAATTTACAAAATAAATGTTAGGTCCAACAGAATGTTTCTGTTTTAATAAGATAGATATAGTTTTCCTAAATGTTCCTAATTGTTTAAATCGTTTATTAATAACTTACCTTATTTTGTTATTGATTCCTTATGCAAGTTGATATGATAGTTACCTTATTTTGTTATCAATCAGTTGCGCAAGTTGATATGATACTGTCGCAAACCAGTTAATGACAATGTAGATTTAATTAATATTTAAGTTGTTTAATGATTTATTATGAGAAATATTTATTATGGCATATACATATGTTTCTTGCGCAAGTTACTATTACATTTATTACATTTTTAAATACAATTTACCTTAATGTTTCTAAATTGTTAATTCGTTTTTAATGACTTACCTTATTTTAATATAGTTTTTACTTTTTCAAGTTCTTATATATTAAATGCAAACCAATTGATGAAAATATAATGTTAATATCTTTCTTTAATCTATTTCATTATTTATTACGAAAAATATTTCTCAAACTTCATTTATTATGAAATATATGCCCCTAATAATTCTCCTACATGGAAGATCGACTATATATAAAGATACTCCCAAAGTCTTAAACTCATAACTTTATATAATTTAATGAAATTTACACAACCACAATTTTAGTCTGTTTTTATTCGATAAAATTTTTAAATTTATGAATTCTTATAGTTGTTTGTTTCTTCTATTAACAGATAAATAACACAGATGAAAATACTTGTTGTGGTTGACTACAAACCAGTTTTCAGACTATTTCGATACCGGTATGTAAATTTCATATTTTTTCGTTGCAGTAAATTAATTTAGAAATCTATTAAATTATTTGATATTGTACATTTGCTAACAAAACTAAATAACTTTTTGCAGGTTGCGATGGGATTTTTTTTACGAGAATTGTACTTCTTATTTTATATTACTTATGGATTATATTTCAATTTTTATCATATTTTCTTTTAATATATCACTATTTTTTTAAAACTATAAAAACACAAATATAATATTTCACCTAAAATATACAATTATATCAATTATACAACACAATTTCACTTAGTCATAATATACAATATGTAACTTCTAAAAGTGAACACTATTTATTTTCTTATATTTTGAATATTTTTATGCATGCATAGGGTGTTTTCGGAAGAGCAGCTATGCAACTTGTTCTTTATCTCTACCATAATGCATCTAAAAGATTTACGCAAACTCTGTCTCAGCATTGAAACTCTCACTTGTCCCACTTTCTCCCACATTAAAAATGCACGTTATATGTCAGCGTCAACTTCCGTGCACTTCTAATACATTGAAATCAGTGAGTTCGCTATCAAGATTCAACTAAGGCAATACCACACTATATACATGTGATATTGCATTAAATGTGTTTGGTGATCTGAGATTTAGAAAAGCCCAAAACTATTATCTTCATTATATATATATATATATATGGATATTAAAAAAAGAATTTACATTGATGTTTCTAATTAGTTAATTCGCGTAAAATAACTTCATTTATTTATGATTACTTGCGCAAGTTGATTGATGAATCAATGATAGTTTAAAGGTAATTTACCTTAATGTTTTTAGTTTATTAATAACCTAACTTATTTTGAACACAGATTACTTGTGCAAGTAATCATATTTATCACATCGTTTTAATGCAATTACCTTAATGTTTCTAATTTGTTAATTCGTTTTTAAAAACTTACCTTATTTTGAATATGATTTAATTGCACAAGTTTATATCATATTTATTGTAAATCATTTAATTACAATATGACTTTAATATTTTTCTTTGAACTGTTTCGTTATTTATTATGAAAATATATTTCTAAACATCATTTATTATGAAAATATCCCCCTAATAACACAAGAAAAAAGGAAGGTGTAGTATATATAAATAAGACACCTAAGGGATGTCAATACTAAGTTATTAGTCTATTTTTATTCGATAAAAAAATTTAAAATTTATAAATTCTTACATATGTTTGTTTTTTCTATTAACAGATAAATAACACAGACGAAAGACCAATTGTAGTTGAATACAAACCATTTTCAGTATGTTTCAATAGAGATATGCAAATTTAATAGTAAGGTAAGTCTCAATAAAATTTTGAAATCTATTGAATTATTTTATATTGTTCAATTGCTAACAAAATTTGACAATTTTTTGCAGGTTTCTATGAGATTTTTTAATTCATAATTGTTCTTCTTATTTTATATTATTTATGGATTATATTTAAAAATTTTATCACATTTTGTTTTCAGGTTTCTATGGGATTGTGATACCTATGAGATTTTTATCACATTTTTAATACATCACTATTTCCTGTATATTTTTCTTACATTTGTTTTTTATTAGTTAACTTTTATTAAAAACATACTAATGATGTTGATTTTTTTTTAATTTAGTTAACATTCATTTGTTTTATTCTTATATACTTTTGTGACTTTTTTAGTTTTTATTTCAGTTTTATATTGAATTTAGTTCACATAGTTTATGTGTACATAATTTATGTTTTAAAACATAATTTTTATTTTAAAAAATTAAGCGACAAAGAGCCTAATTAAACCGATCCAAAAAAACAAACCGAACCGAATATAAACTAAATTGGACATAAACCACATCGAACCAGATTAAATATGGTTTACTTCAGTTGAAAAAAATATATTAAAATCGAACTAAACAAACCAACCGAACCGAAAAAGTAACGAATTCCACCCCTACTGCATCTTGGAGATTTGCGCAAATCATGTCTCAGCATTGAAACTCTCACTTGTTCCACCTTCTCCTACATTTGAACTCAATCGATATTATACAATATTTTTATATCCGCACAGGGTGCGGGTCGGTCACCTAGTTATAATGAAAACACACAGTTTGTAACTTTTAGTGCAATTACCAATGTTAGAGACATACTCAATGATCTGGAACTTCAAGTGAGTACATTTTATATATGAATTATATATTCATAATGAATATAAATATAATAAGCTAATGTCCATTTAAGTTATGATAACAAATCCACGCTAAGAAAAGTAAAACTGAAAACAGTGAGCACATACTTTCACGTAGATAGAGAATATAAGAAGAGAAAAATGCTCCTACGCAAAGATACAACCAACAGAAAGAGACAAAAAATTAATGGAAATTCATAGTTAATTGTGAATTGAATAAATTGAGAAACAGTAAAAGCAGGAAAGTAATTTTAAAAATAAAATTAAAAATGGAGTAAACGCGTAAGAAAGAAGCTTCGAAAATAGGCTGACATAAAGCACACGTCAGCATTGAGTTTGCTTCTTCTCCGACAAGTCATCAGTCATCAAAAATCCTCAACTATTTATTGCTCCACGCCTCCACTCTCATTATATATTTTTTTTTGAAAAGAAACTCTCATTATATCTTAAGCTATTTATAATTTTATAAGAAATTAAACTCGATATTTCAATTTTCTAAATCCCCAAAATATTGTTAGATCACAAATTCATATATAGAAACATAAATTCGATCAATTAGATATCTCCAGAGAAATAGCATGATATAAAAAAATCGTTCTTGGATACTTAAGGTGATAAAAGCACACTTTATATAACTCTCATGAGCAAGTGTCTCAATTACAACATGATAGCTACCACTTTTCAAAATATATTCAATCAAATTTTTAGAGCATTTGAGTTTAGGGTTTAATGATTATTATTTAGTGGATGATGTTGAATTTAATTAACATTTATAAATTTTTTATATATTTTTTTAGACATTTATAGATATTTTGTAAATCATTTTTAAACATTTATAAATATTTTATAAATTATTTTTAAACATTTATAAATGATGTATGAATGTTGGTTTAGTATTTCACCACAAACTTAATGTATTTGTGTAAATAGTTATATCCTAAAAAATAAATTTGAAAATTTGTATTAAATTTGTGGTAAAATTAAAATTCTCCCAAAATTCATTTGATATATTAAATATTCATGTATGAAAATAAAATATTACATAAAACATACCCATTTTCAAAATTCACTTTTGTTATCTGAACAACAAAAGTATTTTGTTGTTTTCATCACCATTATATTTTTTCGTTGTCATTGAGTCTTTTTCTGAAAAAAGTTTTGTCAGTGAGTCTACAAATGATGAAATGAGCTATTTTCCACATTTTTTTATTTTAGCTGAGATGAAAGAAGATTTTTTACCAAACAACCTAATAAATACTCTATCCATTTCAAAATGGATAAAGTTTTAATAAGTTTTTGATGTTTGAAATACATGTTTCATATTTCAATGTGATTTTTTAATTTATTAAAAATTGAAATAACCAATGATATTTTATAGTATATTTTATAATTGGATAAATAGTTTTAAATATATATATATATATATATATATATTTATCATATTTTAAAAAATAAAAATAAGTATTAATAATTGTGCATTAACCTAAAACTTAAGTATTTTGGAACAAAGAGATTATCATATTTTCAGATAATCATCACATTTGGAGTTGAATTTCCTTTTTCTTTAGCTACAGTTTTTTTCTTTCATTTATCTATCTCAAGTTCCGAATCAACTATATATTTATTTTAATTAAAGAGTCACTTACTATTCTTTTTATTTAACTGTATCTAATTTTATTTAAACATTAACCACTACATTAGAGCGATTATTAATAAGTAACAAAAAGTTAACCCTACGTTGTTATATGACCCTACGTTTTTTTCTGTAAATATACAGTAACCACTATATTAGGATAACCCTACATTATTGTATATAAATTAAATTTATTTAACATATAAGAAAAAAATTGCATATTCATATAAACAAAAACAACCAAAAAATGACAAACCAAAATTATATCGCACGTAAGATTTAGAACAGATAAATATAATTACAAAGAAATGGGCATACATGCCTATGATTACAAAGAACGGAGTGTGTGTTGGATCAACTTTTAAATTGCTATTATTTTATAAAATAGATTTTGATTAAAATTTATATAGATATATGATTACAAAAAAACACAAACATAATTACAAAGAAAAACACAAGTTTAAAATAAATAATTTTTTAGATAAAAATTAAAATTAAAATATATATGCGATTTGAAAGTGCAGGTGAGAATCTACTTTAAAAGTGAAATTGAAAGGTAACTTTTGTTGGGAGGTGGGGGTTACACGCTTTTCTCTCATTACATAACCTTTTGTGTATGAGGAATGAAGGGTCATGGTCATGGACCCACCCGACCCGTCTCTTGTGGCTCAAAGCAGTAACACTGTAAAATCGTATATCAGGCAGCTGTTCTTATGTCGACAATGGTTTTATCGAGCTGCCAAAATATAGAAAGCAGGCACGTGTGGTTTTATAAACGCGTTATTAGCTGTTTTATTTTCCCTACTCTCATGTCGGTTGCTTCCGCACCAAGCCACACTCCTTTTTGTTTTCCTCCTCGCAACACTTTTTCAGTAAACACGTTAAGTTGTTTCTTTTACTTATCATTGGTTAATGATAATAGACCAACATCGATAGAAATGATTAATTAACTATATAGTAGATAAAACTCGGTGAACATTTGAAAATAAAGAAAACGCGTGATCGAATCCTACGATGCTAATACTTCCCAAGCAAAAAAAAAAATGCTATACGTTGATGAATGCTGATAAGTGACACGTACTTACCATCGATCTAGTTCAAAATGTTATACACTTGTGAGGCTTTCGTGTATAGGAGGCGTGCACTGTTTTCTTGTACGATATAATATATATTGTGTGATGTAATGTACCGTCCTGAGATGATGTGTATACAAATGAATTAATGGAAACCAAATCTCAGTAGTATAAGAACTTGGTTTGACATGGTCCACTCGTAAAAAGGTTAAGTAGCCGCAAACTAAGGACGTACGTCCACACATCCTCTTTTTCCTACGTTCATGTAAAAAGAATCGCCAAATCGCCAAATCGCGAATACAAATACTTGCTACCACAATAACCACTCGGTCTTTCTTTATTTCTTTTCTATTTTATACACACATATATATCATTATCTTTGTATGCATCTATCTATACGGAGACCGAGTCACAACCACTCCGGCCAACTGGTATATAATCTCTTAATATATAATACAAAAACATTATTAAACAAACTATTGATCGTTCTTAGTGCAAAAAAAGAACCATTGATTATTCTTTTTCGTAAGAGGTACATTAAAGCGACTGAGAAAGGAAGTATATTCACTAATAATATAATAACTTTCACACGCAGATATATGTAAGCGTAGTGCGATTAGTTTAGACTAGAAGGGTCTAATACTTAGATCGGTATGAGATTAAAAAAACATAGTACTATTTTAGTGCTTTACGGGCTTAAATCTCACTTTCCAAAGTATGTTTTGTGTATATATATATGCTAGATCTGTAGCATGTATGTCTATACATGTGTTGTGCACATGGATGAGATCGGGTTTTGTTAAGTTCGAATTGTAGAGTTACTATATATCGCGCGGATAAAGTTATTGCTTTTATAACCCAAAACATTAAATAAATTGATATGATTGACTAAAGGATCATAGCTAAGCTAACTGCTAAAGTTCACGAGACCAGATCTAAGGAAGTGTATATATATTTCATATGGGTGAGACGACACGGTCAAAAGTCAAAGGTATTGACCATCAATTGTTCAGCTTACACTTTTATTAAAGTTGAATTTTCATAATCGATCGATCACTTTCATATTTCGATTGAGAGTGTATTGTTCTGAGCTATTCAATTCGCATGTATTTTTCTAGAAACTAGTTGATAAATTTTTTTGTCAACTCTTGATTGTTCTTTTTAATCAGCTTCATTTATGATTTTAATCTTGAAAATGTTTTAATTAACGTCATCTAAAATAAATCTGTAGATTAATAGATCGCAAACTCTTACAAATATTATTAATCAAAGCTTTACTTTAAGAAAAATCAGAGAAAGGTGGTGTGTCATAGTGTTGACCCTTGATAATTTAGGGTTTTTGTTCACTTAACTTTTTCTTTTGATTAAATTGTTCACTTAACTTTTGCAGAGGTTCCTTTTATTGTTTTCTAAATCTAATTATTGTTTTCATTTCAAAGCCGAAATTATAATCATATTCAAGCACAGTCGTATATATCATCTTTGCTAAAAGACCATTGTATATTTATATCTAGTAAATTAAGTTTATAGGATAATATTTGGAGACTATGGTTCAAATTTTAATATATTGCTCTATCGACGTGAACAATATGGTTACTTGATTAAGTGCCCAGCTGACTTATTAGTATTGTTGATATTATATCGTCTGACCAAAACAAAATTCTAAACCCCCAAATGCTCTAGAATTAAACTTGGAAACTTTTGAGCATATTATTGTCATGTCACTTGTCAATGTTGACAAGGGTAAAGGTCAAAAGAGTTAGCTATCGTCGGTCCAAGCCAAATGAGCCAGGTGTGCGTTCACATAATTACAAGGTGCATATACATATAAAACGTCTTTCATTGACATGTATTTTCTGCAAGTCGGTGATTATTATGAAACTCTCATCGGATCTGACCTACTTAAGTTAGAGAGAGATTGGCGGCACTCAAATTTCAAATATCATATATATGAAACGAGACAAAAACAAAAACAAATATGAATCAAGAGAAGATAATATTGTTTAAGATCAGAACTTAAGAAGAAACTTAAATACCAACCTAAACAACGATAAATTGTTTTTTTCCAAACTGATACAATCTATGTTTAAATAAACTAAGCGTGATCTTTGTTTACAAATTAGTGTAGATTTTTTTAGCAAAAAAAAAAAAAATTAGTGTAGATTTGGTTATAAGGATAAACAAACTACAAATGTTACAATGTAGATCTGCAATCGATTATTGTAAATTAAAGAATACGTGGTCGTGGAGGGAGAATAACAAAGGTCAAGATTCGTTCTGGATGAATGCAGGAGGAGGGAAAACAACGTGTTGACTTAAGAAATGGAGTTTTCTCAAGTTGAGTGAGAACATCTAACCGATGATTGCGGCTCTGGTGATTTTGATTTTAAAATAAAAGTTATTTATTCCCTATTTTGAATATTAAACAGTTTTAATTTACCTGTGAGAGGGATGTCCCAAGAAGATGACAAGGAGTAAAAGTCAAAGTCAAGAGAGATGGGAGTGGTGTTATGATTAACATGGAATATTGTAACGCTAAACCCTAAAACGCGTTATCTGTCACTAACAGACAAACTCACTTTAATAACTCTCGAGGGGACAGACCGCTGCTTGACTTGCTCCAAGAGACGTATCAAATTATACTTCAGATTTGGCTTTTTAATTTTGTTACATGGAGTCATGCAGTACGCTCTTGTTTTTTGTTCATATTTCAATATTTGAGATGTTTGTGAAGACACACTTCTGTTTTGCAAAATCAGATGTATAATATTACAAGTAATACTCAATGCACGCAATTAAGTAAGTCACTGAGATTATCCGAAACGAACAAAATGAATTTCGAATATAGTTAAGCAAGGCATTGTAAAAGTTAATATAATCAATGCTTAGCGTGATGCGAATAATTGATACTATAGTTAAGGTCTTATCACGATGGAAACACATCATGCACTATCATCTCGGTTTTGTATATAGCTAGAGGCGAATCTAAAAACATTATTTTATGGGTGCATTATTAATAAGAAAAACACATGCGAGAATCGAAATTATGGGTGCATAAGTGTTTTTCTTAAAACCATTTTTGCTACCACTTTCAATGGATTCAAGCACAAAAATCTAAACATAACTATTCTTTTATGGGCAAGTGTTTCCCATAGTTACTAACCTGCATTGGCCCCGGTACATAGCTACAAATCAATTAAAAACATGTATAGTGTAGGTAACTTATAGAGACTAGAAGAAAGTCAGCTTAAATCCAGTTGAATCCTAAATACGTCTAATGCATCCAACGTTGAATCAAATTAGGGAAAATACCAAAAAAAATTAAAAAAAATCAAAGGATGGTCTAAAATTTATGGCCGTGTATCAAAAGTTGTTAGACCAAGAAGATGTCTTTTGTTGGGCGACCTATAAATGCATTTACATGTCATCATCAATCACTATCTACAACCAAAATCTAGTTTAGAGAAAAAACTACAATACAATATTTGTATAATCATTAGAAGAATATGGGTAGATTCGAACTTAAGATATGTATAACCATTAGAAAAATATGGGTATTTCGGACTTAAGATATACACTATGTAATATAGATGCAAGTGTAATGCTAGAAAATATTGGCATCAAGAGTGGATTTTTAAGGAAAGGTATGCATACGAAGGATGTGGTTGCAGTAGAAACAACGTAATGAAACTAATAGATTAAAAAAGAAGTGAAAGTCAATAAATGAAACATGGACCACCATTAATTGAAAGGTCCATCCTGTAAAGGTCAGTTCAAACCCTAACCATAGACGAAAAGAAAACTCCTCTCAAATGACTTTTTATTTGTTTTACCCTCTTGTTTGTTTTATCTTCAGGTAATATTCCTTATTTGGAAATATGTCAAAATGTTTCACCAATACTGTCAAAACTGATCATTCAAGCATTTTACAGAACATGATGTTACATTTGTCCTGAACAGGTACTGAACAATTATACCCCAAACTATTTGAATATTGTGAAGTATGTTATTTCACTTAGTTCTAAAAAGGATATCACATTAATAACTCTAAGAAGTTAGAACATTGATCAAAACCATAAGATTCTGCAAACACTATGATATATTGACCACATCCTTAAACGAGTAGTAGTACTTCAATCGAAAAAAAAAACACAAGACTGGTCTCTAAACTCCGAAAAATAGCAATAAAATACTAAATGTTTCTATTGATAGGTCTCTCTCGGAAACACAGCTTGATCAAGATAGCAAAAAAAAACAAGAGTTACAAACCAAACGGTGTTGCAGAAATCATATTACCTCCTTATAAGACACACGAGCATGATTTGAACTTTGTGATTCATGAGTCGGCAGCAGCAATAGCAGTAGGGGTAACTTGTTTAACCCTCCTTTGCTGAACATCATAGTTATAGATACGCGCAATAGTCACCTGTCCATCATACGAAAATCCAAGTTAACAAAGAGAAACTAGTCTTTACTCAAATCTTTGTAACCAGTATCTAACTCAATTGGTTTTGCGAAATAAAATTCTCAGATAAATAAAAGGCCTTTACTCAAACCGAGTGAGATAAAACATAGACCTCTGTACCTGAGTAACTGTGACTTGATCCCTCAAGAACTGCAAATCAGCCACAAGAACCTCCAGGCTGGCTTTAGCATTTTCCAGATTGTTTTTCAAAAGGGCTGCAGCCTGTTGGAATAACAAAGATTATAAGAATTTGTTCTAGGGTCCCTGGTGCAAGAACTTTATAAGATGGAAGAGAATATGTTTCCAGCAAATTGGACCTCTTCACAGGAATATTCCAGCATGACATTTGCTCCCAACCACAAACACACTGAGTCGGTGTCTTCAATACAGGCCCGTGAATATATTCCTTCAGACACTTCAAAATCCGCCAGAAGGGCCTGCATTATAAGAAGAATTCCATGTGAGAAAGAAAAAAAAGATGAAAGAACACAAGAATCAGCACTAAGTCAGTACATCAAAGCAACTTTCATATTAGAAAGATGAAACATCGTGTCTACTAGAACCTATGTGTCAGTTAATTGATTCTTCCAGTGAAACTACAACTATGATCTGCTGTCACTAATCAATGGTCCCATTGATTGGTGATTCAGCAGCACCCTGTTGTCTTTCCAACTAATAAACCTTAATCAGAACAGGGTTTCAAATGTAAGCATACTTATCAGGTTCTAAGAAAATATTTCAAAATATGCCTAACTCGCACAAAGATAAGAGCAAAATTTTCACAAGGGTACCAAATTTGGAATACAAACCATCAATAAGAAATCAAAGCAAAAACCAAGTTCAAGTGTTCAACGTTATTAAATTAAAAGTCAGGACTTTGGATTCAGAATTTTCAATATAACACTTATATTCAGTCACCTAGCAAGAGATTGACTGAACACAACATCATATTCAGAAGAGCGTTTATGTCCATAAAAAAAAACAGAGAAGAAAGGCTACGGAACTATAACTAGTAGAGAGATTGTTACAAGAAACTAGCAACGAACCTCACCAGTACCCTTCCTTGCTTCCAAAGTGGCAACAACCTCTAAGCACTTCTCAATATCTGGGATTTTAGCCTGCCCAAGCCCAATTATCAAATACGTTAAAAAAATATATATCTAAACTGAAACAAGCTAGGAATATAACTTGTACATACAAAAACATGCCACCACGAGGGGTGTCTCGTCACAAAAAAAGGTAACATTCTACATAGAGGAGAAGGAGAGAAGTATACCTGAAGATCCCTCTGCTGGGCAAGAAGCTTCATTTCAACAACTTTATACTGCTGAAGCCTAAACAGAAGAGTACAAAGGTTCAAGCATATGTGAGCAACTATTCAGGAATCAATTATACAACACAAGCTAATGTATAGTAGTCGTAGTACGAGAGATCTGTGACTGAAATGAGAAGGGTTAAATGAAAGGAGGAACCTTTCTTGATGGAAGGCGAGAGCAGAGTTGGAATCGAGGATGGACTGAGAGAGGTAAGTCTCGACATCTTGGATGAATTTAGCGGCAGGAATGCCTCTTCTCTCGCTCAAATCGCCACTCGGAGAAGAAGAAGACGACGACGACGACGACATCTGTGAATCGAGATCTCTGTGTTCCTTCCTCAATTGGGGATTTAGGGTTTTCTCTGAGTGCCTTCGGAGTGAAACCAGTGAGTCACGGAGCAAGGATCGGTAACACGACGTCGTTGTCCTCGGTCACAGAATAGAACCGATCAAAAACGGTGCCGTTTTTTGAGGATGTTAAAGTGGGCCTAAGGCCTCGCTCGTGGAACGTGATAAAGCAGACCCATTTATAATACTAAGGTCCAAGGACAAGAAAATAATTATTTATTCCGGTTTGAGTGTTTGACACATCAGTGCTTATGCCTTATGCAAAGATTGAGCCATTGAGGGGTTAGGATGTCATCACGTTTAAAGTCAAATTCTCATTAAATTTATTAGTTTATATTTAAGGGTTGGGATATCAATTGCAACATGAGACTAGCCAATTAGGAATAGCGACTCAAAAGATTGTCTTTGTTCAATATGCCGGTCTATTATCGGTTTGGCAAGGGCTAATAACACATGTTGAAATCCCCTCTTAGAAGGAATATTTGATAGAGAAAACAATGAAAAACATTGAGAGATCAAACTGCAATATTGGAGATGAGCACATATCAGATATGCCTAACTAAAAATTCTAAACAACCGAACCAACCAAGTGCATGTACATATTCTCCTGTTAGATGAGAATAATACGTTCGCATCTAAGGATATTTTATTTAATTTGTGGTAAATATTTAATATATTAAGTAATCGGTGAGCAGATAAGGATGCTGATTTTTCAACTATATGTTAATATATTTATTTTTGTATTTTCATTCGGAAAAAGTAGGCTGGCTTTACCAAAACAGACCTCTTTACTTTATATTCTCAATCTTTCCATTTGAAAATCATTTGGGATAAGACACGCACAAAAGAAAAATCAGAGGGAGTATATAATTTTAAGATGGATAATTTTCTTTATTAATAAAGTTGTCAACCATGTTAAGCGTAATCTCCGCATCCACAAAGGAAAATAGCCGTCATTGCTCCACATTTGAAACTTTAAAACTTCCCAATGAATCTCGTGTTTAGTTAACGATATAGCTTACGTATGGTTTGTCCCATTCATAATTAAAAAGGTTAAAGTTCAAAAACAAACAATTAAAACTGGTTGTTCGTTCCTTAATGTGGATTAAAGGATACAATTAAATACTAGAAACTAAAAAGGATTCCTTACCAGTAAGACTGTTCATACGGTCTGTCAGCATTGGTTAATAACGATGTGTGTAATTGTAAGTTTTAAAACATATTACTTTTTGTGGTAGCTAGACCAATTGTTTTTTTTTCCTTTGCTTAAAGCTTGGCCAATTGTTTAGCAACAATAGTTTGATATTTCATATATATATATAGTCTCTGAACAATACAATTTAAGTATAATAGCTTACAAAATCCAGTAGAAATAGTAACTATTTCACAGCAGAAACGCCATAAAATATACCTTTATCCGCTGTACTGCCATAAAATTTTAAACATAAATTTTGCTACTTACTACACACCCACTGGCCACTGGCACGTACTGATCCAACTTCATTTCTTTTATTAGCGTCCAGGGATAGGGAACAGTCGACCGTGTTCCATTTTGATTGGAGCCGCGGGAAAGCGACTTGATGAAAAATCCAGAAATTAAATTTGGACAAGGTCATAGAAAGGTCACAGAATCCAGTTTTCTTGGATATACATACATATCTAGAATTAGTGAATTACCCTACGACTAGTCACATAACGAAAAAGCTACAAATAGTAATAAGTGGTCTGCCCGATAAGGCACAACACCAACGCATATTTAGCTGTCATGTCCAAAAAGAGTAAAGAATAATATTATTATGTTATTGACCAAAAATCTCCAAAATTCATTTTATTTCTATACATTATACAATTTTATCCGAGTCGTCATTCGATGAATCTTCCCTTTTTATTTCGGATAATCTTCTGTAATGTATAAGAAGACCGTCGAGATGTTTACTGATAGCTTTATATAATAGTTGTAATCTATAAATAGGGGGCAACCTAAGACGAACAACATCTCCCCTTCCATTATTCGGTCTTATCCTTATCTTCTTCCTTGTTCTATTTCGCTTCTAATCTCTCTCTCTCTCATAATCATTACATCTTCTTGTCTAACTTCTTGGTATCTTTGATCATAGCTTCTGCAAACTCTAGTGTTATTATACATTAACAAAAGATAAATGTCGATGGACGGAGTTATGAAATGAGAAATCTAAACCAGTTCTCTAGATTCCTTGTTTGTCATTCTGTATCCGTTGTGATTCTCCACTGGTTTTACGTCTTTTCTTGAATTTTTATTTTATTTTTTCCGCAAAAAGTATTAATATAGAACAAGAACATGTCAAACGCAGAGAAGACAAGTTCAGGTTCCGACATAGATGAGAAGAAGAGGAAACGCAAGTTGTCAAACCGCGAATCAGCTAGAAGGTCGCGTTTGAAGAAACAGAAACTAATGCAAGACACCATCAACGAGATCTCGGCTCTCGAGAGACGAATCAAAGAGAACAGCGAGAGATGCAAAGTGGCGAGACGGAGGCTAGACTCGCTAGAGTCTGAAAACGTGGTTTTGAGATCGGAGAAGACGTGGCTTTTGGGATACGTCAGCGATTTAGAGAACATGATGGCCACGACTACTTTAACGCTGACGCATAGTGGCGGCGATTATGAGAACGCAAACGCGGAAATAGCGGTTGGATTAGATTGTAGGCGTGGACCATGGCAGCATTCTCTACAGTCAGTTGCGTCCTTCAAAACATGAGCATTATGTCTTTTTAAGTTTGTATCTTTCTAATATCGAATTGTTTTCTCCGCGATACATTCGAAAAAGGGTACGGAAGTTGTCAATTGTTGGATGCGTTGTAACCCAACATAAAAGTCGTCCTCAAGCATCTATTGGGCTAACTCTATATGATAATGATACTAGATAGATAACATCTTATTCAAACTATTGGATTAAGGGTAATCAAAAGTGTACTCTGAAGTTGTGTGTTATGTTCTATTGTTCTTCGCTCTGTATAGATTACGTACGGGGGCAAAAGATTTGCGATCGATTTTATGAGAGATTGTTGAAAGTGGAGTTGGAAATAGGCAATTGATTAAAAAGTAGATTAAGAACAAAGCATCTTAGAAATCTCATTTGTATTTGAAGTAAACCGAAATCGAAAAAGTTAGTAGATAAGAGTCGAGCTGGATTATCGAATTCTATATTCAACAAATATGTTTATCTTTTTAAATTTCTCTTTAGAAATTTTAGGGAAAACAAGTCAGTCATTTGGAGAATACCCTGGATGTAACAAAAAGAAAAACAGCTTGTTGTCTCTGTTAATGAGTTCATATATTCAATTTTGTCAGATGAGGTCATAACATCCGGTCTTGTTAGTTGAAATCACATCTTCTTTACGATGGTGGATGGAGTTCTCCTCGTCCTAAAACATTAATACTAGCTAGACTTTATCATCTATATTTGTTAACTGTTTATATATGCCTTTCTTAGTTTTGTGGATGTGGGCTGAATTTGACATGTCACTTTCATCGTTTAAGTTTTGTTATCTAACAAACTGAATTGTGTTATTCGTTAGGCATTCAAGTTAAATCAGTGTTTTTTCAAAGTAAGCTGAATATTGATAAAGATGAGACCACCTCCAAATATGTGCAGGCACGCAGTCTTGTTACTGATTAATCGAAAAAAAATTTGTTAGAACCGTTTTTTGGATAAATGGTTATGGTTAATATTCCAGTGGTTTTTTGAGCAATTTGATTGTCGGAATAACCAGATATTATAATCATTGGATTTTTTGTTGTCAACATTATAATAAAGTATAATCATATGTCAAAAATGAAGTTCGTTTAAATGAGAAATGGAATCTAATGTGTGTGATTTGAAAAATTTATATAAAACAATAAATACACACATTAGATATTTGAATTTGGATTTGTGTTGATTTGTTAGTTGGATTTCATGTTCATTAATTTAATTTTATAACCAAATATATGTTGATTTTTTATATTTATAAAATATAAAAATGAAATCCACTTTAAAGTATATTATTTTGTTTAAATTGGTCAAACAATAATAATTTCACTCTTTAGTTTTTTGGTCTGTGGAATAAATTCACATAATAATTGACAAAAATTAAAGACTACATTAATGCACCATTGATAATTTATTTTTGTGTTGAAAAATGAAACTTGTGATTCTCAATATTTCAGTGTTAAAAAATGCTTCTCATTATCTAATACAATAAAGTTGGGAAATCTGCCTCCGCTATCCACGACATCTTGGTGAGAGAGGCAAATAACGACACCTGTCGCAACTTGACTGGGTTGGTGGATGTCACGCGAAAAGCGCGTTGCTCTTTTTTTTTGCTTGCGCATGTTTCCGCAACCTTGTCCAAGCTGCATCGTGAACCCGCGGTACTCTCCTTAAAATCTCGAGTCTCTGTTGTTATTTCGCCGGTGGTCCGCGGTTACAGCCCGCGTTCTTCCTCTAACTTGAGCTTTGACGCCTCCTTCCTCGCCTTGAGTCTTCTTCATCCGTAACCTGCAACGGTCGTCTTTGTCTTCACCATTGCGGAGCTTCGCGCCGTATTCGTCTGTTCTTCTAGACACGGGACCACCTCCGCCGTCGTGCTCATCTACACCGCCGTGGTCATCCAGAGTCGTTATCCGAACCAAGCCTCGCGGTGGAGCAATCTTCAACCAATCCCAAGGCTAGGCCACCAGAATACCGTGTCGGAGTCATCCCTTCTCCGTGTCGTGCTCGGAATCTGCCATGTTAGTCGCCGGAATCGAGCTCGTGCTCTCCATCAATGGAGATCTCTTCAGTTATTTCACTTATGGTCCTCCAAGTTTCGATTGTTTT
This sequence comes from Raphanus raphanistrum subsp. raphanistrum, assembly GCA_019706035.1. Lineage (NCBI taxonomy): Eukaryota > Viridiplantae > Streptophyta > Magnoliopsida > Brassicales > Brassicaceae > Raphanus > Raphanus raphanistrum. The sequence continues at coordinate 21,732,532 of CM033983.1, forward strand.
CACTTTGACCCCTGAACCTTCAATTCTTCAGAAACATCCTCCCTAATCAACCTGATACTTTTAAATGTTGAAATCTGGCCCTCCGTGTATTTGTAGAATGGTCCCCCGCCTCTTGATAGTTCTCAATTCGGCCACAAACTCTTCAAATTACAAGTAGAACCTTGCGATTTCGCCTCAAACTTCTCATGCGTGCACTCTAGCCCCTAATAAATGTAAATGAACACACAAGTGCAATATATACATCTAAATGCATCCTAAAATATTCATAATAAACTAAAATATGAATCTAAAACTCATTAAAAACATGAGATAGCAAACACAGAAATACAAAACCCTGAACATCTAATCTAAGATTGGTATAATAACTTATCACATAATACGACCCCAACAACTTCTTGCATAAATAAAATAGACCTACTTCAGATCCATTTAACTTCACTAAAAGGGGTTTAATGTTCTAAATAGATATTTAGATATCAATTTTATAAAAAATAAATTATATAACCTAATATTACATTAAACATAACTACAATTTTTCCATTACCAATTAAAATAAATCTAAACTCATAAGTAATAAAAAACGTACAACCCTAATTCATACTCATATAGTTGATATGTTATTCTTACACAAACGCATACATATACACGAATATGTAAAAATTTTTTTTTTAAAAAGTTGACAATAACTCAAAAATACCAAAGACAAGTTCCACTCTCTCTTCGATTAACGGCTGACTAACAAAAAAAAATTCTAATTCTATAAGAGCATCTCAAAAAGAAAATCTATAACTTCAAATATAGATTTGTTGGCTTTCCAAAAAGAAATTTCAAAATTTCAAATTTAGAGTTTTGTGAGGTGAAACTTCAAATATGAAGTTTCACTACTCAAAACTTCAAATTTGAAGTTTCATCTTTTTATTTGCAATTTATCCTTATAATTAATTACATATCACATTTATGATTTTTAATTATTATTTTTTTCTATCATTTTATCCTTAAATTTTTTATATCTCATAATTGTTTCAGATTTATTTTTATAAATTCAAATTTTATATATAAATTAAATAAAAAATTAAAATAAAATGTATATTATTTTAAAACTGTAATTAGACAATAATAATATTACAAAAGAAACTTAATAAAAAACTTACTTTTTAATAGGGTACATGAAGAAATAATTATTACACATAATCAAATATTAAATTACAAACAAAATACCACATTGTATAATAATTATGTGATATTTTGTTTGTAGTTTAATTTTTAATTATAAATCTCTATTTATAAATTTATCTTTTAGTGTAAAATTTAATTAATTAATATTTCCGTAATATCTTTATATACGTGTTGGTTATTTATAATTTTTTTAATGGATTTATGCTAATTATGATAAATACAAGGACTATAGAGTAAAATACAAATAGTTTTGAAGTTTTGCTTTTGGAGAAAAACACCTTGAAACTTCAAATATATAGTTTTTGGAAACTCTAAAATAGAAAGTTTTTTGGAAATGCTCTAAGTGGAACTTCACATGTTGTCACTAATTCCAATTATTTAATACATAAATATCCATCAAACAAATGACTAGCATAACAAATGAAACACCTTTTAAACAAGATTTAGCACCTTAAAATACAATACAACAGTTCATAACATCCAATTAAATCTTTTAAACAACAATTAAATAAGACAAATTCCCAACTTCCCGCGCGTACCGCGGGCATACCCCTAGTTTTCTATAAAAATGTTTGTTAGCATTATAGAAAATATATACATGCAAAAACACAAAGTTACTTTCTCCCACTTGAATATTTTCCCTAGGTTTTAATTTTGTATCTGAGAATACAATGTAAAAGTTAGATCGATAGATTTTGTTTTTCGGTGATGTTAAACAGAAATAGTACTGTAGTTGTATCATGAGAATTTGAACGCTATGAAACAGTCATATTACGAAGCGTTTAAAGATTTAAGGAAAAAGATTAACCATATTGACTCTGAAATTTTTATTTAATCTTATATTTTGGTATTGTAATTTTTTTTGTTCTTATTATATCTTTATAAATATTAGTTGTCCAATTGTAAAATAAGGTTACTACAAAGATTAGTTAGCATATTATACCAGTCCTGACTAAAAAGGATTGCTGAGTCCCCTGACTCTTGAAGACGAACAAAACAGACCTTTACCGCCAACAGGCAACAGCAAGGTGGAGGTAAAAGCCAAAGGCGACATTTCAACTACCATCACATTTTTGGGGCAGGCCAGAACTGTATATTCGTTGTAACTTGTAATAGAGAACAGCACCACAAGTTCCTTTCTTGTAATAGCGAACAGCACCACAAGTTCTCTTGTCTGAAACATGTTCTCTTCTGTATCTTCCTCTTGGTAAGGATCAAGAGCAGAGACACAAGAGACAAGAGAATGGAGCTGCTTCAGAAATTCGCTCGGTCTAACCTCCCATCAGTGAAATACATAGACTACGTAATAACAGTGGAAAGCTACACGCTCTCAAAGGCAAACAGCCTCATACTCAATGTTCACTACAACAAATATGGCTTTTTATAGCATACAGATAGCGCTATTATATGATATCCATAGCGGTTTTATAAATGCTATGAAAACGACCGCTATAATAGAGTCCCTATATACGATAGCGTTTTAGGAGGACGCTATGGTAGACAAGCCTATAATAGCGTTTAGCTCTCGCTGTGTTACGGTTATTTATTTCACACTATTTGTGCTATTGGAAATTATATAAGAGTTGTATTTTTGTGCTGTATTAAAACTATTAATAGCTATAGTTTCGTGTTGTTGTAAATTTTGTAATAACTTTCTTATGTTGCTATATATTTTTGAAAAATAGCTATATTTTGTAGCCATCAATTACGTTGTAGTAGCTTTACATTGGTGCTACTTGATGATGTGTTGCAGCAGTGGTATTGAGTTACGTATATATGATTTATAGCTTTTTTTTTGTGATATCAAGTGAGTGTATCATGACTTATTTTATATGCTATTTCGCCCAATAAAATAGCATCTACATATACAATAAATGGTTCACTATAAATACACAAAATACTCAAAAAGAAATAAACAAAGTCTGAATGGAATGGGTCTCTCTTCTTGTACCTTCTATCTGGAAGTGGAATGTTCACTAAGCAAGAGATAGACGAGACTGTTCAGATTTGTTATCTTACGGTCTCTTTATTCTTGCTCGCTCCATCGGTTTGATTGGACATACTTTTGATCAGAAGAGGTTGAAGCAGCCACTGTATCGTCAGTTCGTCACCCATGGGAAGATGTGTTGTACACCGAGTAAAAACTCATCTACGCCTATTTTTTTTGTTATTGTTCCAGTTAAATTAGAGGTTACATTCTTCTGAGAGATGTTACTAAAACATGTATGTCTATGCTTTTATTCTCCTTTTGTTTCTTTTGTTGTGATGTTATGTTTGTTTTTTTACTTTTTTTTTTGCTATATGCATACTGTTTTTATCTTTACATTAAAATCGCTAAACAATTACAGTAATGACGTTGTTTTACACATTTGGGAAGTGATTGACAAGAGATTGATGAATTTGAAGTCTGAGATTGAAATATTTTATTTTCATCGATCTCTTTTATTTTGTGTTCATGATTTTGTTATACGGTCTTGTTGTTAAAGTTCATTGTAGAAAACAATACGTCAAATATGTAGTCAATTTATTTCTCGTCAATTACTCCAAATATCATGGAAAAACGAATAAATAAACTTTAAAGAGCTTTATCAATCAAAACAAAAAGAAAAGAAAAAGCTTTGAAGTAGTATCCAAAAAAATCCATGGGCCTAGAGCTCAAAACCCAATTACTTTAGGATAAGATTAACTGCAACAAAAAAAAAATATGTGGCTGCTGGGATTCGAGCCCAGGTCTCCACGGCCACAACGTGGAATTCTCACCACTAAACTACAGCCACTGTTGGCTTAAAATTGAAACAATATTTACTTAACCTAAGCTGTGCACGTGAGAGGACACTTCCCTAGGTGCTAAAATAACAGCAAAACGCAGCGTTTTAAGGGTCAAGTTCGTTTAGTTTGTTTCTGTTTCTCCCTTTGTCTTTCTATCCCCAAGTGCGTTTCCTCCACCAAAAAAAAAATCCTTGGCCTTCTAACACCGATGCGCCATAACTATCAGACCTCCACAAGACTGACAGTTATACGCTTCTTTGATTCTGATCCTCCCCCTTTTCAATAACCAAAGAAAACCTAAATTAACCATCTCGGGAATCTGGATTCAATCCGTCTCCGTCTCCCTCCGAATCCGAACGAACCTGAACCCTTTCAACGACTCACTCACTAAACCGCCGCCGCCGTTAGACGAGGTTCGACGAAATTTTCTATATTATGTTTATTTTCCTCCTTAGAGAGATATTTGTTGAAGCTGAGGAACTCCATTCGCTGGTATTGTGTGCATGTATGTGACTGTGGCCAATCTAGATTCTGTATTGCAACGTTTGATTGGGATTAGCGTTTGGATTGTATGGTTTGTTAGAGATCGGGCGTTTCGAATTTAGGGTTTGGAGTTTTTTCTTGTTGGAGATAGATAGATAGAATGTGTTACGGGTTTAAGAGTCGTTACCTCCTCCGTTCTTTTGGTCTGTGATCGTTGTTCTCCTTGGGATTACGGTGCATCCTTGGAGGGTCAGTCTCTAAAGCTCTCTTATTTATTTGAAAGTTAAACTTACATTTTGGTTTGGTGTAGATTTGTTGAAAACATGTAGCATAAAAAGCTTTTGGCATGTATTTTTTTTTTTCATGACCTATAAGATATTTTAATATAAGTTAGAAGTCTATTCATTGGAGTTCGTGATCTTGGATACTTCAGTTATGTAGTTTTAAGTCCCTTTTGGTGCCATAGGGATCCTTGTTACAATGATGGAGTAGACAGATTAGCAAGGACAGAGTAGACGCAGTGAAGCATTTGTACAAGGATGATAATACGCCAAGTAGTAATTTAGATAGTCTGCTGTGACGAATAGGAATTACTTGGTTAAGGATTTTTGGTATGCTCAAAGTGTAGAGATGCATTGGGTTCGACGTTCCCTGCAATCCCCTCTAGATCTCCGATGTTGTCCTGTAAATATCCATAGAGTCGAAGTAACAGAGGAATTAATAGGGACTACGTGGTTAGGGACTACGTGGTTAGGGATTTTTAAATAAGCTCAAATCTTAGAGATGACGCTATCTGTAGTTTTCCAGAGTATAACTAACAGAAGATTGCTTAGGATCTTATTTTCACTCCTCTTATTGATTGAACATACTATATCTTTTTGAAGTTTGTGTCTGTCCTTTTGGGTTGTAGCTGTTGTCTTTGCGTTAATTACTGACGTCAATATCTGGAAAAATTGACAGGGTCTGATGGCTCTTAGGAAAAATACTCCGAAAGCTGATTCAGTCTCTCTCCCGATGAAGCCTTTGAGTTTATCTAAAAAATTGCCAGGGAATATGCAGATGACAGACCCAGATATTGCTCAAAATGTTGTACCTAACATCGACTTGGACATGCGGGAAGTTTACTTTTTGATGCTCCACTTACTTTCCTCTGGGCCATGCCAGAAAACTTATGCACTGTTGCGACATGAACTTCTTGAGCATGAGCTTCTTCCTAGAAGATATCATGCTTGGTACTCGAGGACTGGGTTGCCTAGTGGGGATGAGAATGATGATGGAGATTCCTTTCCTTTAAACTATAGTGAGTTGGTCAAGAGGTAACTAGTAGAGTTTCTGTCTCTCGCTGACTGTAGTACTTATGGGAAATCATATGAATTTGTATGTGAAGAAGTTAATGATTGGTCATTCATTTCTTACATATGTATTTTCATATTTATTAATGACTGGTATAGGTTTCTTTCCACCCGAGATTCTAACGTGTTTCATGACATTTACTGTGCACTCTCAGGTATTCTCACGTAAAAAAAGATCACTTGGTGGAGCTCCTAAAGCAATTAGTCTTTGTTTCAAGTAGGCCTACTCCCTCACGCGGCCTCGGTGATGGAAATGGAAACAATCTGATTGCAGCTGGTGTCCCAACTCTTCTAGGGACTGGCTCGTTCTCCCTTTTGAGCTGTAGGTGATTTCTAAAATTTGTTTTCTTGTTGGCGAGTGTGGTGTTGTCTTTTTTCTTGTGTGCGCTTAATATTTACACAAACTTTTCACATGCACAGACACACACACACACACATATATATATATATATTAGCGTACATGTATAAACACAAACTATAATAAACCAATTTCACGACTTGTTATGAATTTACGAAGCTCTGTTTTACGAAGGACTTGTTATGAATTTACGAAGCTCTGTTTCAAAATCTCGGTTCGCTAAAGCTACCTCGTTTGGTTTGCAGATGACAAGGACATAGTTGGCAGTGATTTCAAACCACCACCTATTAGCATGCGTTGGCCTCATATGCGTGCTGATCAGGTGCGTGGTTTAAGTTTGAGAGAAATTGGTGGTGGTTTTGCCAGACATCATCGAGCCCCATCGATTCGTGCAGCATGTTATGTTATTGCAAAACCATCTACAATGGTACAAAAGATGCAGAACATCAAGAGGATACGTGGACACAGAAATGCTGTGTACTGTGGTAAGTTATTTACTTGTTTAGAGGTGAATGTTAATATTATGTTTCGTTGTCAAATAATGTCCTAATCATTGGGATGAACCTATATGAATATGCTGCAGCTATATTTGACCGCTCAGGAAGGTATGTAATCACTGGTTCAGATGATCGCCTTGTAAAAGTATGGTCAATGGAAACTGCGTACTGCCTGACAAGCTGTCGAGGGCATGAAGTGAGTTCGAAGTACTCTCTGAGCTTACTATAATCTTATTACTGTATCCTTAGGTGGTGTTTAAAATTTGTGTTTCTGGTGCATATGCAAGGGTGACATAACTGATCTTGCTGTGAGTTCAAACAACACTTTCATAGCATCCGCATCAAATGATTGTGTAATCCGCGTTGTAAGTTTCTTATGTCGCCTCTGTATATGTTTCCACTATCACTTCTATACATTGGCCTCCTTGACGAGTTTCACCATCTGGATTTTTTCTAGTGGCGATTGCCAGATGGCTTACCAGTTTCGGTACTTCGTGGACATACTGGAGCTGTTACTGCTATTGCATTTAGTCCCAGACCTGGATCCCCGTACCAGCTTCTTTCGTAAGAATTGTTCTCCAGTTCTTTTGGCATACATCGTTAGTTTTTTTCTTTTTCATTTGGTTAACACCATGCTATTCATTTGCGGATTTTCAGTTTATCGCCTATGTAGTATGTTTTGAAAATTTGAATTAATTAACCTTTTTGTCATAAAGCTGGAAAGTTAAGTGCACTCCAGTTCGTTCTCTCCTTCAGATGGAATATATGATGTTATGTTATTATTGAGCTATGAAATGTATCTCTACTGTGTAATGTGTCTTAAGATTTATTTGCTTATCTAGAAAAGGTGTTTCATTCTATTTGGCATCTTTATAAACTGCTTTGTCCCTTTGTTAAATTTCTACAGATCGTCAGATGATGGTACATGTAGGATATGGGATGCTCGGGGTGCTCAAGTTCCGCCGCGAATATATGTCCCTAGGCCTCCTAGTCCTGATGGTGATAGCTCTACCGTCTTAGCTTATTGATTGTTGCTTTGATTTACTGAAAGCTGTTGGGCTGACTAAGGAAACATATTGCAGGAAAGAACAATGTCCCTTCTTCTAATAATGCTCAGCAGAGTCACCAAATCTTTTCCTGCGCATTCAATGCCAATGGATCTGCATTTGTCACTGGCAGCTCTGACACTCTTGCTAGAGTATACTCGGTACTGATATATGTTTTTCTTACTGTATCTTGATTTGAGTTTAAACTGGTCAATCTACAGTTACATTCTACCAAATTTTACAGGGTTCAATTAATTACAAAAGGTGTTTCCTTGGTCACAGGTTTGGAGTGCTAACAAGTTCAATAATGATGATCCGGATCAGCCAAATCATGAGATGGATGTTCTGGCTGGACATGAGAATGATGTTAATTACGTTCAGTTCAGGTTAGCCAACCGCTTTTGAAATTACATTTTTTATGAGGTGCTCATTGTCTGATCCTAATTTGCTGTGGTGCTTTCCAGTGGTTGTGCTGCAGGATATAAATTTGCCGTTACTGACTACACAAAAGACGATAGTGTTCCAAAATTTAAGAATTCCTGGTGTGTGCTATCTGTTGCAAGTAGATAATCTTACAATTACTGTTAGTATTAACCTTTATGTATGTTTTGTGTTTCACATTCAATAACACATGTATCTCCTAGGTTCTGTCATGATAACATAGTTACATGCTCTCGTGATGGTAGTGCAATCATTTGGATTCCAAGATCACGGAGATCACATGTAACATTTATTTTCGCTTTGATAATTACGAACATCACCTAATTCAGTACGTTTTTATCGGAGCAGAAACCCAGATCTTTGTTTACGTCTTTCAGGGGAAAAGCTGCCGATGGACACGCGCATATCATCTCAAGGTTCCACCTCCGCCCATGCCTCCTCAACCTCCTAGAGGCGGGCCACGTCAAAGGATCCTGCCTACTCCTCGTGGGGTTAACATGATTGCTTGGAGTCTGGATAATCGTTTTGTCCTTGCGGCTATCATGGGTAACACTAGTTTGACACTCTTGATGGCTAAGAGTTTATCAAGTCAGTCCTGTTTCTTATAGCGCTCTACTCTTGCTAACTAGAATCACTGTCAATGTTAAAGATTGTAGGATATGCGTGTGGAATGCCTCTGATGGTAGCTTGGTACATTCTTTGACTGGCCATACAGCATCTGTGAGTGCTGCTCCCTTCTGTATATTTCTCACCTATCATGGATTTGGTTGACTGTCTTAAGACTTTCAGAATTGCTAAAACTTTTGATCTTTGTACTTTAAAGTAAGGAAATAAGTAAGAATTTGCTCCCCACGCCTATAAAAATGAAAACATAAACCATACTTCTTTTAAGCAGACTATGAATTTACTTCCAAACTATTGTTACCATTCCCACTCTACCTACTGCCATTTACTCCTCGTTATATTGTCTGGTTCTGTTTTGTACTACCGTTTTCAACATGTTACACGTATTGTTTGTAGACATATGTTATGGACGTCCATCCTTTTAATCCTCGGATAGCTATGAGTGCTGGCTATGATGGACAAACAATAGTGTGGGATGTAAGTTTTAGTTTATCAGCTGTCTAATCGCTTCTTTTCGGATTTCTTTAAGCCTTTATTCTCTTCTTCTAGATATGGGAAGGCATACCTATCGAAACATACAAGATTTCACACTTCAAGTTGGTAGATGGGAAGTTTTCACCGTAAGCAAATAATTTTGTTCTGTACTCGTTATGCTCTTACTACATCTGATTGCTAATGTGTATCTTTATAATTAGGGATGGAACGTCGATTATACTTTCAGATGATGTGGGCCAACTCTACGTATTAAGCACAGGCCAAGGGGATTCTCAAAAGGACGCTAAATACGATCAGGTACCTATATAACTTCAGTTGCGGATGAAGCTTCGTTAACGTACTTCTAATTACCACGTTTCTGATCGATACCCTACATAAATTCATCTATCTCTTAGTTCTGTTACTCGGAGAGAACATAAATCTCCCTTTTTCGTATAGGATGAAATGGAATTTCCTTATGATTTCTCTGTGGATCTTGCAGTTCTTCTTGGGGGATTATCGGCCATTAATTCAGGACCTATATGGTAATGTCCTTGACCAGGTAAATGGCTCATCTTTTTTACACTTCTAGTGATTCTACTTATGAAACTAGAATAAATAGTTTCTTTTATCTCTGCAATTCTGCTTGTTATAGGCATAGTTTAATAACTAATAGGCATTTGGAAACTTTGATTCAGGAGTCTCAGCTTCCACCTTATCGCCGAAATATGGAGGATCCTCTCTGTGATTCAGGTTTTATTATCTCTTACTATGGTTACAAGTGATTTGTGGATCCTTCTACTCAGGATGGGCATATTACTCACTCTCTGTCGTTCTGAATTTCAGCGATGATTCCATATGAAGAGCCATATCAGACCATGTTTCAGAAACGGCGACTTGGCGCCTTAGGCAAAGAATGGCGACCATCTGCTTTAAAGCTTGCTGTAGGGCCAGATATCACTTTAGATCAAGATTACCAAATGCCACCTCTGGCAGATCTAGACTTAGCTGAACCGTTGCCAGAATTTTTAGATGTAATGGAGTGGGAACCAGAAGTCGATATCTTAAGCGATGAAAATGACTCCGAGTACAATGTGCCAGAAGAGTATTCGTCTGGAAAAGAGCAAGAATGTGTAAATTCTTCAACCTCTGGTGAGTCAGGTTCCAGTTCTAGTGAAAGCGATGAGGACGGTGATCATCAGAATAGCCTTAGAAGATCCAAAAGAAAAAGACATAACTCAGGAGTGAGTATTTTGTCATTTTTGCGTTGATCTTGTGCCTAAATATGCTACTTATCCGTTTTTACCTCTTTACCAGGCTGGGATCATGACTTCTTCGGGTAGGCGTGTTAAAAAGAAAAACTCTGATGAGCTTGAAGGAGGCTACAAACAAGAACAAACGTACCAGGAAATCTAGGAGTGGTCGTAAAGAATCGAAGAGGAAATCGTCAAAATCTAAATCGTCCAGACCTAGGCGAGCAGCTGCTCAAAATGCCCTCTCTTGGTTTTCTAAGATTACTGGTAGATCTAAAGATGCAGAAGAGGAGGATGTCTCTGAATTGAGTGGGTCATCAGAAAGTGAATCGACAACACAGGACTCAGGCACTGGGGACAGTGAACTTGATGTTGCTTTGTCAAATGGGCATGGCAAGCAATCAAAAGGGAAAAATATTCTCGTATGTGATTCAGACGATGAGGCTCAGCAGTGTGATATTAGAGAAACTCATCCTGCTGAACGGAGGAGATTGGTTGTTAGGTTTCCTGTTAAGAAGTCAGATACGCTTACCTTGCTGGAGAACCTACCTGGAACATCTTCTCAGGTTCCAACTCCAACTTTATCGAATGGCGAAGACTCGAGCGTTCCTGAGCACCTTGAACACACAAACCAATTTAATGGGTTAGATGTAAGTGAAGTCAAATGGGGAACGGTGAAGGCTCGTACATCAAAGCGAATAAGAGGTGAAGCAAAATCAGCTCATGGATTTATGGGCTCTGAGCCAGAGGGAAGAGAAAATAATGTTGGAAGGATGGAAATCACCATGATAATGGTGTTATAGAACCTAGTTGTTTGGAATTAAGAACAGATGTAGATGGCGTTGAAGTTGACACCGACCCGATTTCTAATAGTTTACCAAATGGTGACGAACGGTGCCTAATACTGGATGGATCGCCAAGTCGAATGGCTGATGACAGTGCATCTAAATGTTTTGAGGATGTAACCGGTCGCCTGCATGATCTGAAAGATAGTCTTCCACCTCTCTCTAAGACGTTGAGGATACGCTCCAAGAGGGTTTCAAGGGCTCCTGATACATCTTTGAAGCCAGAAGTAAAATCTTCATCAATAAATCAGGAGAGTGGTGGCTCTGGCGCATTAAATGATGATTCTGCAGACACTAAATGTGATTTGCCGTTGGAATGTCAAAAGGATGGTGTGGTTGGAACAGAGCCGTCTCTGAGAAATGATTGTGTGCATGAGTCAAATCCGCCTATCAGTGATCCTGTCTCAGTTGCCAATGATGTTCATGTGTCACATCCTAAACGGATGTTTGATTTAGTCTATAGACGACTGAAGTCACGAAAGCATAAGAATAACTCAGACGGGGGTGCTACTCTAAGTCAAGAAATAAGTCCAGGTTCCCATGATCAGAGTAGTGTCGCTAATTCCCATGAAGGTGTCCCTAGTGGGTTTCATGGAACCGAGTCGAATGGACTGGAGAAGTCGGAAGACAGTTTGACAGACAGCCGAGATAAACTAAGTAAGTCACGCGGAAACCAAAACTCTCCGGAAGAAGAGGGGAGATCAACTTCTGGGGCAACACTTAGGTTGAGATCCACAAGAAATAGAAGGTCTACTTATCCCTTTAGTGAAACTAAACCTGCTGAAACAAAGAAGGCCTCAGCAGTCAACAGAAAAGGTATCCTGGTTGACATTATCGGCACATGAAGAGGGTTCTCGTTATATTCCACAAAAGGGGGATGAAGTTGTGTATTTGCGACAGGTAAGTGTTTGTAATGATCTTATATGTTGTCTCGCTTAGCCAACCTTTGTCTGATATCAAATTTTTGTGTTACTCGCATCTTTCAGGGGCATCAAGAATACTTAAACTTTAGTTCCCCGAGGGAAGTGGCTCCTTGGACTTCAGTAAAGGGAGGAAATATGAAGGCAGTGGAAATTTGTAAAGTGGAAAGTCTTGAATATGCAACACTTGCTGGTTCTGGGGATAGCTGCTGCAAAATGATACTAAAAGTCATTGATCCAAACTCCGAAGTGTTCAACAAAACATTCAAACTTACATTGCCAGATGTGGTGACCTTTCCAGATTTTCTAGTGGAAAGAAGTCGGTATGAAGCAGCAATACAGAGGAACTGGACTTTCAGGGATAAGTGTAAGGTTTGGTGGAGAGACGAAGGCGAAGAAGATGGTAGTTGGTGGGAAGGAAGGATTCTAGCTGTGAAAGCCAAATCACCTGATTTTCCTGATAGTCCGTGGGAAAGGTACACAGTTAAATACAAGAGTGATCCGACTGAGACACATCTTCACAGTCCCTGGGAGCTTTTTGATGCTGATACCAAGTGGGAGCAGCCTCACGTTGATGATGATGAACGAAACCGTCTCCTCTTGGCCTTAACAAAGTTAGAGACTTCAAATAAAAGAACCAAGGTTTGTGATTCTGATCAAATTTAATATTTACGTGATATTAATTTCAGTCTATCCTGGCCACCAAGTTCTAACCTCACCTGATGAAACAATCTTCTCTACTTAATTCGTTTCAGGATTCTTATGGCCTTCAAAAGCTGAACCAGACCGTGGGAAGCTCCAGCTACACCAACATGTAAGTTTCTTCGACACTAGGAGAGGGTCTTGATGGGAGATGAAGCTGACATGGTTTTGTTCAAATGGATTAATGTGCAGGTTCCCAGTTCCTTTGTCTCTTGAAGTAATTAGATCAAGGCTTGAGAACAACTATTACCGGAGTGTGGAAGCGTTAAGACACGACGTAGCAGTTATGTTGTCCAATGCAGAAACTTTCTTTGGTCGAAATAAAAGCGTAGCGGCCAAAATCTCACATCTCTCAAAATGGTTCGACCGCACGCTACCTTCTTTGTAGCATTTCTTCCCTCGTAGCAGTAGTGCCTAACTGCCTTATGTAGATAAAATCTCTTCCCTTTTTTTTTTCTCTCATGTTCTTAAATTTTTAGTTAGAATTTTTCCTTTTTTTTCTTAAAGGAAAACTCTAGTTCTAATGAATGAAGAGAACTTTTATTAGTCTTTCTTTGAGAAATATAGGGTTAGGATTAGTTGGAAAGAATATTTTTTCATTGCAAGTAAAGAAAGATTGGAGAGGTCAAAACATTTGGTGCTTTTGAAATCAGGTAACCATCTTCCGTTGAATGATCCAGGCAAATTTCAGTATGATTTTAATGTTTGACACTCCATGCAAATGGACAGAACTTTTGCCTATTATGTGATCATAGATGGGTAAATAATACTACACAGAAAACAAAATTTGATGGAAAATACAGTATACAGAATCAGTTTCTTCAAGTAATAAGTCACTACTATATAAATCAACAAATAACTTACAAGAACAAGCCCTTCACATCATCATCATCATCATCATCAACGATATCATAATGTATGAATATTATAAACAAGCCCCTTGACGTTTACCTAACTTTTTTTTGTAATTTCCTGCGGTATACTTGAGGATACTCTTGAAAGGTGGTTTTTTCTTTCTTGCGTGTCTATCGAGTTCTGAAAACTAAAAGAGATTCTCAAATCCATCAGTTTACTACAACACAAAGCCATGAATGGCTGAGAAAAGGGAAAGTTGAAACTTGAGAAAAAAAAGAAGCTGCGATAGTATTCTTCATGTAGCTCAAAATGACACTCTAAAAACGCATATAGAAAAAAGTACTCATCATCCACTTCAGATTTTCCTAAAATCCCAACTCAACGACGTTTGTTGCTGCTGTGCCTCTTGCTCTTCTTCTTTCTACTGCTTCTTCTGTCTTCATCAGAATCAGAGTCCGAAGCTGATTCCGAATCAGACGACTCCTCAGATGAAGAAGAGCTGTATCTTCTTCTCCTTTGCCTTTCCTTCCTCTGCTTTGGCTTCTTCTTGCTCTTCCTCTTATTCTTTCTCCTCCTCCTTCTTTCCTCCTCCTCTGAGTCAGACGACGAACTGTACTCCATGAATCACTCTCACCAGATGATTCAGAGCCGTCACTACTATCTGTTTCAAACACAGAGGCTTCGCTATCACTCCCAGAATCAGACTTCGACCTGTGCTTTCTCTTGCTCTTCTTAGACGACCGCCTCTCACCTTCCTCATCCTTCCCGTTTCCTGCATCTACCTTCTCATCATCATCACCAAGATCATCAACAGAAGGCTTCATCCTCAGCTTAGGATTCTTAAGCTGCTGGGTTCTGGAAGGCCTAGAGATGTAAACCCTCTCGTTCTTGCACTCATAAGTCCAGTGCCCCGTCTGGAAACACTTCTGGCACTGCGAAGCGGCCAAGCTGCTTCCTCCTCCCACGACAGATGCCGACACCGACTTGTCCTTCCTCTCCCCAAGCCTGACGGCTTTCTCGGTACTCATCAGATACATCTGCCTCTTGGCTTCCCTCTTCTCCTGCCATCTGCTCGGACCTTCTTCCTTCTGACCGTAAGCGTTGACGTTCCTGGAAGCTGCGGCCGCTGCTCGCTCGGCTTGGGTGCGGCTTAGACCTTTGGAAGCAGTGAGTGCTGCGGCCTTGATCCTGTCAGCTGCAACCTGTGCTTTCTCATCCTTGGATTCAGACATGTCTGTCGTGTCCCTTTTCAGCTAATCAAAAGACTCTTTCTTCTCTGCAATTAACAAAAACACCGTTCGTTCATTCAGACATAAGTATGTAAAAGACAGTTTCAGACACTGGAAAAAAAAAAGAAAGACAATGACAGTGTTTTCGAACAGATTGGAAGGAGAATATGTTACATATCAGTTTCAGACACTGGCAGTCTCTTCAACAAGTAGAATCAGTTACAAATCTGAACACAAAGGGGTTTTTAATAGGTAATAAAACCCTAAGTAGGAGTGTCTGAAATTAGGGATTTCTACTCGATGCCGCAAACTAAACCGGATTCATCTTTCTCTAAACGCCACAAAGAAACAAAAATATACTCCTGAATTTATATCTAGTTGAAGATCCTAGGAAGAGAATGAGCAACAAAGCTTTATTTATTTGTTGAATCTCAAGATCTATACAAATCCTGGGGGGAAAACTTACGATTAGAAACGAAAAGGAAGATCGAAAGCAGCTTCTTGCTTGCTTGCTTGCTTGGGACTGGGAGGAACCGGTTGAGCGAGAGGAGAGTAACAAGGAAGGGAAGGCGGCTCACTGGCTCAGAGGGAGGAAGAAAGAAACTCTTTTCTAGTTTTTTTTTCTTATCGACCACCATCAGACAATCTTCTTTATGAAAAAAACCCCCATGTTTTTGAAAAAATATTTTATTACATTATTGAGAAATTGCCAAAAATACCACTTTCATGATACCACTTTTCAATTATATACTAACCAACTATACCACCAAATTTTTAATAGGCAAAATACTATTATATCCTTGAATAATTATACCTACGCTACTTCCTTTCTCCCCCAATTTGAAATCGATCATTCCATCTATACATGAACGATATCAACTCCGGTGTGATTTGACGGTGCTAACGAGTTCTCCGGCGGATTTGACAACTACCTAGTTCTCCGACGAAGCTGACAATACGATCTTTCACACAAACTCACATGAACGCGTAATTGCTCTTCAGCATGAAACCAATCTCAGACACCGAGAAAATCTAGAGAAGGATGAAAAGCTCCGACGAAGAATGAAAAGCTTCGGTGATGAACGAAGAGATCCAATGAAGAGATTTGTGGACCGAATTTGATGAAATCAACAACACTTTGGTGATCGAATCTGACGAAACCAACGACGCTCCGGTGACCATATTCAATTGCTCAGACCAAATCCGACACGGCCAACGATGCTCCGGTGAACACCGGCAAGCTCCAGTCATCACGACCGAAGAACTCCGAGATAGTTTGAGTCACTGGATTTGAATCCCAAGTTCAATTGAGTAAATTAGTTCGATTGAATCAATGTAAAGCTTCAAATCTAATTGACGTGATTGAACTTTGAAATGCAATTTTTCTGTGTTAAATTACAGTGAATCATGTTTTGGAAGTGAGTGCTTATGCATAGGAATAATATGTGATTGGTTTGTGTTCAGATGTTGAAGATTGACAAGGATGTGAGCTGTTTGAAGAAGCAAGAGAGACTGTGAACAAGAACGTGGTTTTGAGATTAAAGAATTACAGATTTACAAAGCTTTATAAAAGTTTCAGAGTTGGCTTCTTAACACCATCTTCTCTCTTATCTTCTTCAGACATCTCTGATACTAAAAAATTGTATATATCTCCTAATACTTGTTTATGTACCCTTATAAATGTTAAACCTTATAAATTGTTTTTTTATAAATCGTTATAAATTATTTACATATCCTACTAAATTATTATACAAACCATTATAAATTGTTTTATTAACCTTTCTAAATGGTTATAGACTCTTTTAATTGATTTTAAACCTATATACGTCCTATAATACCCCTTATAAATTGATTATATACTTTCATAACGGTTTTATAAACAATTATAAATGGTTTATAAATTGAATGTTATTCTTTCTAGCCAGTTTTACTACACTTCCAAAGTGAGAATTCTCTATTTCACCAAATTCTTCATTCCTAAAATGCAAGCAACATTTTCAACATAATCCAGCTTTGAACATTAATTGGATGATCAGTTTTGGCTTGTCTGATGGCTCTGTTAAAGTATCACGATACCTCGCCGGTAACTTCATGGTTGTGCAAAATTTGTTGCTTTGACTGCAGAACACGACAGAATAAATTTCTTAAGCTAACGAATTTATAATAATTTATAAAACACTTATTTGAACATAAAATTATTGACTAGTTAGAGAAATGACCTGTTGTAATGCAGTTACGTAACCAAGACTACTTTTTTTACTACATTTGGTTTCTTGTAATAGATTATGAACATGCATTGAGACTTTTACATAATTTTCTCACATGGGATGATACAAAAGTATATGTTTTGCAAAGCCTATTTGTGTTCATAGTCTTTTGGGCGATTTTAGAAAAATCAGCTTATCAGCCATTATAAATCAATTTATAAACCTTTATAAATCGTTTCATAAACACTTATCATTCAGTTAACAAAAAATCCCTAAAAATAATTTATAAATATTTACAAATGACTTCTTAAACTTATGAATAATTTACAAATCCTTATAAACGATTTAATAAGCCTTTATAAAAGGTTATAAGACTTCATAAAATAATTACCTTTTGATATTCTAAAAATATTTATAAATGATTTTATAAATCCTTATAAATAACTTTAAATATTCTTATAAATCTAAAGAACACGTGCAAGTTTTGAAAAGAGATGATGATATTTGGCAGATTCTGAGGCACATGCGGACAGCAAGTAAGGCTCCACCGCTTCAGAAATTTTACGTACCCTTATAAATTGTTTAATAATCCTTTATAAGGGTGTATAAACTTTATAAATTATGTTTATAAATTATTATAAAAACCATTATAAATTGTTTTATAAGGCTTTCTAAATGGTTATAGACTCTTTTAGTTGATTTATAAATCTATAAAACTCTTAAAATACACCTTACAAATTGAATATAAGCTTTCATAAAGTTTTTATAAATCCCAACTAATAGTATACATACCCCTTATATATTATTTATAAATTTTCATAACTTTTTCATAAAAATTTATAAATGGTTTATATATTTTATAACTTATTTTATATGCCTTTATTAATGGTTTATATACTCTTACATATAATTTTACATACCCTTATAAAGCTTTATAAAGAGATGATGATACGTGGCAGATTCTGAGACACATGCGGACAGCAAGTAAGGTTCCACCACTTCAGAAAATTTACATAGCCTTATAAATTGTTTAATAATATTTTATAATGGTGTATAAACTTTATAAATTATTAATAAATAATTATACAAACCATTATAAATTATTTTATAAGGCTTTCTAAATGGTTATAGATTCTTTCAGTTGATTTATAAACCAAAATACCCCTTATAAATTTAATATAAGGTTTCATAAAGTTTTTATAAATCCCTATTAATAGTATACATACCCCTTATAAATTATTTATAAACTTTCATAACGTTTTTTTATAAAGATTTATAAATGGTTTATAGATTTTATAACTTGTTTTATATGCCTTTATTAAGTGTTTATATACTCTTAAAAATAATTTTACAAATCCTTATAAGGTTTTGTAAAGAGATGATGATACATTGATGTGTTGGGGTCACAAAATTTTTATATTTATGAGGAAATCAAAACACTGAGTTAATCACAAGATGTAGCAAAGAATAAACAACGTTTTATAAGTTTCTACAAATCTCTAATTTATAAATTTATAAACCCTTATAAAACTACATTTATAATCTTTTATAAAACACATCAACCTGTCTTTCGGGATTTTAGAACTCAGATTTTCTCCCATAATTACCGCTTTTGTGATTGTTGCTATTACAAGAGATGATCTTTCTAGTGTTGGCATGCTTCTTGCTTTCTCTTGAAACATATCATAAAATGTTCTCACCGTAAACTTATCACCATTGCCCAACATCCAAAGGTATGGTTCTTCCTTATTTTGAATTACGGCTCTGTTATTGTTTGATCTTCCTCACAACGTAAGCCTGCTATCAGATAAAATTCCATTCGTACAAACCTCATAGGCTGGTCCGAGAAAGTAAACCAGAGATCCTCTCCTTTCGTCAATACTCTTCGCTGCATGAGAAAATAGAACAACTCTTCTGAAAATTGAACCCTACTCCTTCTAACCAGCTTTACAATGCTTCCAATGAGAGAGTTCTCTATCAAATAAAATTCTTATTTTCCTAATATATCTGATACCTTCTCGACATAAACCATCTTTGAGTGATGGATTATCACTTTGGGATTATCTGGTGGTTCTCCAGCTTCATAAACCCTCAAAGACAATTTCAAAGTTCAGCAAAACCCGTTGCTATCTAACTACTATATAAGACAACACAGTTCACGCATTTTAAAATTACTCAAAACCCACATTCATAAAAGATTATAATTTTTCAAAACTTAATGTTCACTATCTATACTCTTTCTCTTAAATCTAACTGTAATACAAGAAAACACTTCTCGAGTTCACGCATCTTAAATCTACTTGAAACCCACATTTATAAAGGTTTATAATTTTTCAAAAACTCATTGTTCACCATCGATACTCTTTCTCTTAGATTTAACTAGGGAATTGAAAATACTCAACCAATCTTCTTTGATTTTTTTATACAGAAATAACAAAATCAAAAATGACTTGAAACAAACAAAAAGGTATCCAAATTTAAAAACATACGTGAAGAAGAGAATCGTGAAGAGGAGACGGCATTATTGAGATGAGATTTGAGTAGTGTGATTGCTCTTGTCATCTGAGAGAAATTGTATCTTGAATTCGTCGTCATCGGATGCTCTTACCAGAGAGGCATCATGACTCGTGAGAGAGAAGACCTTTTCTCGTTGTCGTCGTGAGAGTGACCGTCGTGCGAATCCGTCATGAGAGTCGCCGTCGTCGTGAGAATCGCCGTCGTGAGAGTCATCGTTCGCCGTTCGCCGTCTCGATTTTGTCTTGGAAAAGAAAAATTTATCTCTTTCTAATCCCTTGAGATCTAGGGATATTTAGGTCATTTACTTATTAACTGAAGTGGTATTTATGAAAATGTTCATAGAGTGGTGGTATAGTTGAATAATGGTATCATGGAAAGTGTATAAGTAAAATTCCCCCTACATTATTTTTGTCAACCTTTTATTTTATTACATTTAGTTTTAATTTCGTTAATTTTTTTAAAAACTATAAAATAATCATTTGTAAATTTAATTTATTTTCTAATTTAATTGTATTTTAGTAAGTTTAATTTAATAAACTCATTTTTATTTTTCTAAATAATAATTTTATACTATTTTATCTTTTTTAAGAATAAAATTAAATAAATTATTAGTTTTGTTGGTTTTCTTTAAAAAGTTTAACTTATAAAATATACTTATTAAACCTAAAAAATCGAATGCTAGCCACTCAATTAATTATTTATTGCAGTTAAATTTTAAATATAATTCAATAATTTAAGAACTTGATTAGGTTTATCTTATACTGAATAATAAATTTTAATATAGCTTTATTTATTTATTTAACTATCCACAGAAAATATATAAATGTATAAATATTTTTTCTTTGATATGATATAAAAATTATTAAAATTTCTAAATATATTTTCAAAATGTAAATATATATAATAAATTGATCATGTTACAATAATCTTAACATCATTTATAAATTTTTAAAATAATATTCTATTGTTTAAGAAAAAATATGATAGAGACACATTATCTTATTACAATTTTGTTATATACAGATGTTTCTCGCTGGAAATATTAAAATATATAAAATACTAATAAATTAAAAACAAAGAAATTTTTAATTAATTCGTTTAGTGTATAAGTTTATAATAAATTTTATTTAAGATTTATGTTATTTTGCTTATAGTTTTTTCAATTATGGTAACTATCATATATTTATTTTTTATATTTGAATTTTTATAATTAAACATTATTTTATAATTGTGTTAAGTTATGTCATAATTACATAGAATATATTTCATTATTTTAATAGAATATATCATCATTTATTTATTAAAATTATTATGGTGAAGACACCTAGATAAATCATTTTTTCATTTTCAAATAATGTTTAGAACTTTATTTTATGTGCAAACGATTTCATTTAAAACTCAAAAAGCTGATTAAAATATAGTAGTGGGTTTAATATAACTATAAGTAAGGCCTAAAGAGATAAGTACATAAAATAAGTAAGGTCATGTTTTAAAAGAAATTTCCTTAAAAATACCCGAACTAAATTTTGTTAAGCTTTTTAATACCCAAACTTTTTCACTATTCAGTTTAATACCTCAACTAATTATTTTGCTCCTTTTAATACCCAAATTTTTAAAACTGTGCCCACTTTAATACATGAACTTTATTTATTTTAATAAAAATACTAATAAGTTTCAAATAAAATTTTTAAAAATCTCTAAAATTTACAAAATAAACTCAGAAAATTCTAAATTTTTTTGGTGTTTGAGAAATAAAAATAACTAAATAGTGTAAAATATTAAATTTTGTAATAAAATATCTAAGTTTTAATATTGTATTTAGTTTATTTTCTGAAATAAAAAACGAAATTTATTTTTATCATTCAAATTCATTTATTTTTTGAAAAAATAAAATTTCCATGGTTTATCTACCTTCTTTTCTAAATCTTAAAATAAAATTAGAATTTTTAATATTTTTTCTTAGATTTTTGAGATTTTATTAAGTTTTATTTGAAACTTATTAGTATTTTTATTTAAATAAATAAAGTTTGGGTATTAAAGTGGATACAATGTTAAAAGTTTAGGTATTAAAATGAGAAAAAATAATTAGTTGGGGTATTAAACTGGGTAGTGAAAAAGTTTGGGTATTAAAAAGCTTAACAAAATTTAGTTCGGATATTTTTATGAAATTTTTCCTTTATGTTATTTGGTCCGGCATCTAGATGTATCATCTGAATATAATATCTAGATATTGCTAAATATTCCATTCAAATGTATGTTTTTTTATAGTTAATATTTGCATTCAGATACAAAGTAGATATCAATTTGTTCGTTTTTTGATTTGTTAATATAATTTGAATAATAATAGTTAGAATTAGTAAAAGAGCATTATACATATTCTTAATAATAAACTGATTTTAATATTCAAATAAATTATTTTATATTTTGCAGAAAACAAGATTTTGCGGATTTTGTTGAAAAAAACAATTTTGTGATTTTAACAAAAACATATAATTTGTGCTTTCCGCAAGAAAGCACATTTTCCAATTTTTTAGGAAAACACATTAGTTTGATTTGGCGGAAATATGTGTTTTTGGGTTTAGACGAAAAACATGTTTTCAGGTTTTGGAGAAAAAATATGCTTTTCAATTTTGACAGAAAAATACTTCTTCTGGTTTTGGAAGAAAAAAACGTTTTCAGATTTTGAAAGGAAACACACATTTTTGGGTTTTGTGAAAAAAACATATTTTTGGAGTTTTGGCAGAAAATATGTTTTATGGTTTTGGTGAGAAACACATTTTGAGTTTTGACAGAAAAACACATTTTTAGATATTGACGAAAAAACAAGTTTTCAGATTTTGACAAAAAGACATGTTTATAGATTTTGGAGGAAAAATCACATTTTTGTGAGTTTTGGAAAGAAAACATGTTTTCAAGTTTTGTAGAGAAAATGCATTTCGGGTTTTGGCGGAAAACCGTATTTTCAGGTTTTGGCGGAAAACCGAAACTTGACACATGTCTTTTCCTAAAACTCGAGAAAGCGCATATTTCGGGTACGCGTTTTTCCAATTTTGGCAGAAAAATGTATTTTCCGGTTTTGACGAGAAAACCTTTTTTGGGTTTGGCAGAAAAAAACTCATTTTCGAATTTTAGTGAAAAAACATGTTTTCTAATTTTGACGGGAAAACGCTTCTTCCGGTTTTGGAAAAAAAATACGTTTTTGAATTTTGGAGGGAAAACACATTTTCAAAATTTTACAAGAAAGTATTTTTTGTGGGTTTGACAGAAAATGCATTTTCTAGTTTTGATGAAAAAACACATTTTTGAGGTTTAACGGAAAAACTTCCATATTTTCAGATTTTGGAGAGAAACACATTTTTGAGTTTTGGAAAAAACATGTTTACGGATTTTAGGGAGAAAACACGTTTTCAGGGTTTGGCGGAAAAACAAATTTTCGGGTTTTGACAAAAACACATATTTCTAGTTTTGGCAAAAATCGCATTTTTCAATTTTGGCGGGAAAACATATTTTCTGGTTTTGGCGAAAAAGACATTTATGGATTTCGACGAAAAACATGTTTTATGATTTTGGTAGAAAATTGCAATTTCTGGTTAAAATATTATATTATAATTATAATAAATAATTTAGTTATTTTTTTATATTTTTATTAAGAATATTTAGTTCATTTGGATTTTGAGATGCAAAATGTAGTATTCAAATTCTACTTTTATAACATCTCAAATATCTTGATATTCTAGATATTATAAATGTTGCATCTAAATGATGTATCTAGATGGTGATGCAATAGTGTTCACAAACGAACAACATCTAAATACTAGCATCCAGATACAGCATCTGGATGCAAAAATGAACACGGCCTGAATGATTGCGGTTTGACATACACGTTGGACTACAAAAGTTTCATGAAACACACATATCTTCCTCTCATCAAGCGGCAAACACATTCACCAGAAGCTTCTCCATCAGGAGACTCAACGCCGTCACCTCTGTAGCTCCTCCATCTCCATCGTCAAACTCCTATTTAAATCTAAACACAAGCCACTATTATTCGAACGGGATCTAAAAAAATCTAATATTATTATATGAATGATTCAAATTAAGTTTGTGTTACTGTGATCTTTGCTTGCCTCAGGTGGCAGTTTTTCTACAGTTTGAGAGTGTGTTATTCTTTAATTTTTATTGTAACAATATTGTTCCTATGCTTTATTTTCTACATCTGCCTTTAGGTAAAGGTTCTCTGGCTCAATATCAAGGATTAGTGTCTTTGTATGTGATATATATGTACAAGACCTAAAATGTTTATAGTTTAAAGAATAAAACCAGAGCCAAAACATTAAGTGGTATGTTTTCCAAATCATCTTCTCATCAGACCTATCCTCGGCTTCAAATTAAAGTGTAACCACTGGAAGAGGTACGGTTCCTAACCGTTTTATCCACCAGTTCAGAAATGTGATCAACTGGACTTAAAGTGTTGCTGTGCTTCCTGTCATTCTGATCTCTCCGATTCCGATATAGTAGATGGTAACCTGCAGCACAAGCCACAAGAGAATGAACGTCAGCCTATCAGAGGAGCCCATTAGGAAGCACAACATAGTAGTATCCTAGTATGGATCAGGTTCTTGGCCGAACAGGTTCCCAACCACTCTAATCCAGAGTGTGAACATGTAGGGACAAACAAAGAGTAAGTAATCCTCTCGTCTCATCCAGCTAACCATAGTAGCTAGAGACAACTCTGAAGATGGCCCCATTGATTCATACGGTATGTAGTTGGTAATCTATTTTTGATAGCTAGCCATGTGATGAAAATAAACCGTGACACTCTCTGTAAAAATCAGACCAGCTTGCTACAAACCACTCTCTCCAGACTAGATTACCTTGTTTAGTACAAGCGAACAATCAATTCTATGAAAAAGCTTTCTCTAAATTAAAATGAGAAGCACAGTCAAGAATTAGTTTTTTTGTAAATAATTTATATCTCAACTCATTTTTTCACTATACTAGTTTCATAGCCCCCGCGCCTCGCGCAGGCGCGGGGCCGGGTACATTGTCGACACGTAAGATATTTTTGTGTACGTGATTTTGTTATTTGAATAGGTTGTTGAATATTTACAGGATTTAGTATTATTATTATTTCTGGAATTGTAAGCAATGAGAAAATTAATTCCGAATTTGAAACTTGGAAAGTGTTTTTTTATTATTAGCTTGTATCGGCTCATAAATTACTTGTTCGACACACTGGGCAACTTATATTTGTACGAAGCCAATGATCAATGCAAAGAAAATGAAATTTATGGCCGCAGCTGAGGGTTAAAATATTGGTTACGTCGGTGTAGTTCCCAAAGCAGATGGAGCATATATGGTTTTTCTCTTCAGTTGTCGGGTGTCTATCAGTTCCTTCTAGATCGGTGATGATCAGATCTACGTCAAGTCTTGCGGTTGCATTTAGATTATAGTCTGTGATGGTCAAAGTAACTTCAAGATCTTGAGGTATTATATTATTGTTTTCTCTAGTAACCTCATCACATATTGGTAAGTCTCTTCAATTAGGAACGTTGAGTCGGGATGATGAATATCATGGTATGATAACGTGAAATCCAATGACTCAGAAACCAAATCATTGTAATTACTTTTATTATCAAAAAATTTTGGTACCTGGAAATCGATGACCGATTGTTGTGTGTTCGGTCTGTGTATATAGATTTGGAGGAATTGTCCTCGATTAGCTCCTAACGATCTTATTTGGTGTGAGAGTCGATGAGTAAGTAGTGGATTATTGTTCATGTTGTGTATGTTGTGAAAGCTTATCACAATATATATTTGTTTTATAGGTGATTATTAATTGATTTTTTTGCCTATTTTTTTTACGTTTATTTATATATTGTATTTATTAGTGAAACTTCTAAAAATTAAACTTCTAATTTGGGAAATTTATTAGAATAAAATGTTAAGTTTCTTAAATGCATTATATGGTAGAAATATTTGGTGACGTAACTTAAATTTTCTTGGATAAAGTGTAGAGTATTTAATAAACGGTTTTGAATTAATTGGTAATGTTTAGGTTGAATTTTTATTTTCTCGTATATGATATATATTATGTATTTCTGTTTTGAAATAATTTTTTAAATTTATTTGTGGTGTAACTTAAAGATGGGATAAATTGTTTTAAAATGAAAATCAAATCTGTATAGTAATATAAATATTTATTGGTTTGGTTAATTTTTTTGATATATTAACCATCGAATTTAAACTGTTTAAGCGTAATGTTTAATGGGTCTATTAGCAAACATGGGTCTAAAGAGGTGGGCTCAGATTAAGTTGGGTTTAAAAAGTTGTGTTATGTTTTGTCGGTGAAAATATTTTTTGAACAATTGAACTGGAAAAAAATAAAACGTCCGGCCAACTTCGTTTCCTCCGTCCTCGTGTGTACGTCTCCTCCGTCCTCGTGTGTACGTCTCCTCCGCGATACCTGCACTGATTATTACATAAGTTTATTGAGTTTGGTGATGGGGGGTTGCTCTAGACCGTTATTGTTAGGTGAGAACTTACTTTAGCTATGGTTGGTCCGCATCGACACAGAGTCATTGATTCTCCAGGGTTCGTAGTTGTCAGAATCTGCAACAAAAATGGTTTTTAATTTATTTGTTTATAATTTATGATAATTAAATCATCTATCCTGATTCTTATCTTATTTAAGATAAGAAATAAAGACTTGTCTGTCTTATAGGAAAGATAATCAGAATCTGTGTTATCGTGTGTGCTTTTGCACATGAAACAATGTAATAAAGAGAAGATGTTTTAGGTAAAAAGATTACACTTGATTTATTTATCTAGTTCCACGTATTGCATTTGTATGAAACAACAATGTGGCTAAAAAGAAAGAGAAGATTATGTGTAGCAGAGAGGGATGAAGACATAAAGTTTCGTTAAACAAAATATATGAACTTCGTATCCGAACTTATGTATCAGCTAATCCACCAAAGTAAAGACAGTTGTATATATCCTCTTTGGAGGCTCTGTGGTGACCATAGTTCTCTTTTTCATGTTCCTCTTGAGGGTGTCGTGTTCTTCATCCCAAAAAATAAAAAATACAATGCTTTGAAATTTGTGAAAAACTTGGTTGGTGATGGTTGTTATCGAAAGCAACAACCGGTTTAGAAAACAATAGATTAATTAGCAATGGCTACAGCTTTTTAATCAATAGATCACAAAGCGTCAATGGAGGAGACTGGAACCAATGCTCTGTAAGAGAGAGATAGAACTAACGAAAACTGGAGACCTTCTTCTCCTAGATCCACCTTACTGTCTGTTTAGGGTATCAGAAACTTATAAAATATTTTTCTGCATCTTATATCCCGATAAAGTGAAGAATGACATCATAGTTTTTTTATAGCGACATATATAAACATCATCTGCATAAAAAAAGGTAAACATGTCAAGAGAGAAGCTAAATAGCTAACTCTAAGGCAAGATTCAACATAAAAAAATACTTTGATATAAACCTTCTTGAAATAATCAGTTTGAAGTCATCAGTCTTGACAAAGATCATATCCTAACCAAGGGAGAAAAAACAAAAGTAGGATTCAATCCTTACCAGGGAAATTATAACCAAAACTGGGATAGGATACAAAACTGATATGACAGAAATATGGAAGCTAGCTCCACATAGCCACATACATTGCTGACGCTCCCACGACGTCTATCACCCCAGTGACGCAACAACCACTACCAGCATCACAAAATGGGCCACCATGCCAGTTCTTGTTAACCCCCAAGGCATTTCCTGTAAGTTTTTTTCCATATCACCAATGATTTACTCTCAGGTTAGTGCAGCTTGTGACAACTTTGGAAACACAACCCAATAGATGGAAGCATAATCTTGCTAAGACCAAAGTTATAAAGAAGACTTGTATAATATTGATGTTTGAGAAAAAATAAACCTTTCATCAGCCTTAGTACACATTTTTGCAGCTCCTCTTTAGCCATGCTTCTACTATCACACAATCACATCCACTTGTCTCTCTGAGACAGATCAACACTGATTGATAAACCATTGCAGATGATCTCACTTATACTAAGATTTTGAAATAGTGTTACCGATTAATCAACCAAAATAAACATATTCACAACCTATTCCCCATTTAAATTTCTCAAACATTCAACTGTGGCCTTAATATCACAGCTTAGATATGCAAGACTCAACATATGTATGCTTCTAATAAATGTAAAGAGACTTTCTATCATGATTAGATTATCTCCTTAAGAGGACTAAAACTTGATACACAAAATTTGGGGATTCAAACCAAGATAAAAGGGGAACAAAATCCAGAAAGAAAAAAATGAGAGAGATCTGAAGTTTTCATACCTCAAACAACGTATGCCATCGCAAATAAACCTTGGGTCCGTTTCGGTCAAAAATCTCCGGTGTATATCAAAACAGAGAAATCTCAATCAAAAACGTTTTGAAAGTCTTATAAATAAGTAAGAAACAATCATCACCAGTTCATCAATGAGGAAAATGGTGATGCCCATGAACTCTCCATTCTTGCTAATGTTCCTGGAATCCAAAAATCGTATGAGTCGACAAACAACTGACTGGGCGGATCTTCCGAGGCGGAGGGAGTTGTGTTAATGAACACCATAACTGCAGAAGAGAGGAAGAGGAAGAGGAAGAGGAAGAGGGATCAGAGCGATCAGAAAAAAAAAATTAATCGACAAACCCTAAGGTATTAGCCGTCGAAAATATCTGATCAGCGATGGGCCAGAACACACAAAATTAAAAAGACAGAACACACAAAATGAAACACATGTTAAAAGCCCAAACAAAAAAGACAGCCCATTTTAAAAAAAGGACATGTGGCACCTTGGTGGGAGTGATACTCCGCCATTATAATATAGATTATTAATTTATTATATGTTATAATTTATTTATATTATAAATTTCGTAGTCATATTTTTCTGGATGAATAAAAAATTATTGGTTTAAAAACATATTTTCTAAGGTAAGATTTGTTGGACCAATTTATTATAAGTTCAGTGAGATGTGTAATCAAGTAAAAATGTGAATAGAATTTTATAAGTCCAGTGAGCTGAATAATTTTTTTTTTGATTTAATATAATCAATTGCGAAGACTATTGGGTTCACTTTTACAATAAATTGGTCCAACAAGAGTTGAACTACGTTAAAGCAACTTTTTTCTTGTAACATAACTTGAATTCTATTAGGTGATCCAACAAATTTAGCCACCAAACTAATTTTTCATAGTTTTTATATATTTTATAGGAAGTTATCTCTATTATTGACATAAGAATAACCGTTAGAGAATATTAACTTGTGAAAATTGACATCAATTTGAAAGAAAGACCTTCTACATGGTTTTAAAACTTCACTATATTAGTTTCAAAAAAAAAAAAAAACTTCACTATATTAATTTAGTTTATTCTTAATTTATGTTGGTTTGGGTACCGTTCTTGATAACACTTATAAATACCATATGATAGCATAGCAATTATTTCAGAATTGTGACGTATCGTGTGAAAGAAGAAACCATCACAAATTTAGATTCGTGTCTATGATGGCATGACCCTGTAACTACTGTTTACCCATACGACAAAACCTTTTAAAGTCTTATGGATTGGATCAAAATCTAGATTTGTTATCAAATTAGGCTCGTCTCGGGCCCAGCCTTGGCCTTATCTCTTCTGTTTTTCAAATTCTTTTTTTAGTTTTAAATTTTAATTTTCAGCTTACTGAATAATATCGAAACTTGTGAGAAAAGTATACTACTACCTTCTCGAGATTAAAGTCCACACTGATCTGTACTTTCGTGTTTATAAACTATAACTACAATAGTGTTTCAAAAAAAGTGTTTAAAAAAAAAACTATAACTACAATATTGAAAAATACTTTTTCTAAAAGTTCATTAGAAAATTCTAAATTTTTGATATATATACATATAGAATATGATTAGATTAGATGAGATGAGTTGAGTTGTGTGGATAGAGTGCAAGACAAACCGAAAAAGGAATCAGTAGTTTAGATAGAGATAGAGCTGTCTAATATCATTGGAAGGTTGGAAACAAGAAGACGCATTCTTGCATCAAAGTCACGTTACGTTGCCAATTTAATCAACACATTAATTGTATATAATAACTATAATCTATTGGGATTGTGAAAATAATATCAAATTCTATATTATCCGATTAGTACGATATTATCTATTTTGGACATAAGACCGCTCCGCATGGATTTAGTTTTGGTTTCCATCTCAAAAGGTCTCGTATTAATTAGAGTTTAACTTCTCTTTATATATTAGACAATCCTTATCTAAATTCTCCAATGTTGGACTTAGTTTGATATTCTACATTGTCCCATTCAAACTAATAATCACATTTATCTCGTGTCTTACAAATGACTTTCAGGATTTTCTGCACCTCTCTCATCATTCCTAACTCATAGGATATACTCATTCATCCTTCGAAGAGTATTTAGGTCTTTTTTCAGATTTCTCGTCGACTGCTCTGATACTAATTGTTGGGATTGTGAAAACCATATCCAACTCTATATTATCCGATTAGTACGATATTATCCATTTTGGGCGTAAGACCAGCCCGCATGTATTTATTTTTTGTTTACATCCCAAAAAATCTCATACTAATTAAAGTTAGACTTCTTTTTATATAATAGACATTCCTTGTTTAATTTTGTAATGTAGAACTTAGTTTAATATTCCACATAATATATATGTGAATTTGTATGTATATGTACATGTGCATGCATACGAGTATATGAATAGGAGGGATTCATACAGACAGATATTGTTAGTTGGCAATGCCTCCAAGCAAACCAAAACCTTTTTATCCTAAAACTATCCTTTTTTTCCTTTTCTGTTATTTTGTGATTTTCAAATATATCTTTTCTCAACTTGTATAAGTTTGTCTATAGATATTACCTATTCATCATTAATGCAATTGTTTGTTTTATTGATAAAGATGATGAGTTGTATATATTATCCACGAATCCTTACATATCATGTAACATGCATCAATCAATAAAGTAATAACCGATTGAATTCTCGGATTTGAGAAAGATTAGATGCTCTCTTCAAACATATTATATGATTCTATATATATATATATATATATATATATATATATATATATATATATATATATATGCGGCCATGTATTTTATTGGTTGGTCGGATCTATTCAACATAATTTTGACTTGATAGTAAGAACTTCCAAAGCTTTGTTTCTAAACTTACAAAGTACGCACGAGTTACACTTATCAACACCAGAATTATGCTAGATGAAATGGATACAATATGTTTTCAATACTATTTCCTGCAATAAAATGATTTGTTTGGATGGATTAACACGAAATTGACGTGGATTGCAAGTGCTGACGTGGAAAATAAAGGTCTTAATCAATTAGGAAGGAAGTTAACGAAAACAGACACAACGAATAATTATTTTATCAGTATCAGTTTTCTCCAAAATATAATAAAGTATATAAATACGGCCCCTCACATTAGGGCTGGGCATTTTATCCGTTAAATTTGATTCGATTCGTTATCCGTTACTATTCGATCCGAAAATTCCGGATATCCGTAAGCAAAGCAAATACTAAACTTCAATATCCGTCAAAATCGAAGCAAATCACAAATATTAAAATTTTGGGAAGCGAATATCCGATCCGATCCGTCAATATATAAATACATGTAAATTTTGATTATATTTAAAGTTTTAAATGTATAAAATTATATAATTATTATTCTAATATATTATTTGATAGATTCTATTCATATTATTACTTATATAAAAGTATTACATAAAAGAAGAGAAAATATTTATGACAATTATAATATTTTTTCTTAAGTTTTGTGTTATTATAACTTTAACTAAGTTTAAAAATTTACAAAATATGAAGATTCACTATTTCTTTTAATTTTTATCTTTTATATCATGCAAAAAATATATTTTACAAAACAAATTTGTATCAAATTTTTAAGATTATTTGTATTAATCAAAACAAATGAGAGATCCGTAAGTATCCGTGAATATCCGCAAATATCTATTTATTTTCCGGATATCCGTTTTTCCGAATATCCGTATTTTTCCGAAGCAAAGCAAATCGAAAAATCAGATATCCGTAACATTCGAAGCAAATCACAAATACCTTCAAAAACCCGAATATCCGATCCGTGCCCAGGCCTACCTCACATCACCCAATAACCAACTTATATATACACATTGACGCAAAATTATTATTAGAACCATATTTAATTTTTTTTTGATAAAAAACCATATTTAATTGTTTGCGGATAAAAAATGTACGTACAATATTAATACTTTTTACAACAATTTTGTTTTTTTTTGTGGGATGAATTTTATGTTTTGCTTTAACGGCATGCTGGTCAGAGGATGATCACATTTCTTGGGCAAAGAATTTTCACAAACTAACTGTAGATAGAACACTATATCAGAATGTACAACTCTATTGCGTTAATTAAATAGTCTTTTGTTTTTTGCATCCAAAAACTCGAGTGAATTTCCCGAGTAGTCTATCCAATTTTAACATACCTAAAAGCATCTATATAATATATAACACTTACAACATATTACTAGTTTAAACGCTTTTGTGTAAGTTAGTCGCTTACAAGACAAAAAAAAATTTTAAGCAAAAAATAGAAGACAAAAAAACATCATATATCTAGTAGATAGACATAGTATAATATAATGAAACGACATTATATAAATACCAAAACTGAAAAGTGTCAAACTTTTCACAGTAGGTTAAATATACAAATGTATAAAACTAAATGGTTGTGGCCTAATGGTAAAAATTATGCATATAGTGTAAACTTCTAAATTTTATTTTTAGTGAGAGCTCTTTGAGTTCTATTTGATAAGTTCAGATGGTATTATGTTTTATATTATTAAAACCTTATAGTGAATG
The DNA here is from genome assembly GCA_019706035.1 of Raphanus raphanistrum subsp. raphanistrum. Lineage (NCBI taxonomy): Eukaryota > Viridiplantae > Streptophyta > Magnoliopsida > Brassicales > Brassicaceae > Raphanus > Raphanus raphanistrum. The sequence continues at coordinate 21,765,238 of CM033983.1, forward strand.
GGTTACTTGACATGCTAGTCATTTAAAAAATTATTAGATGCTAACAAACTGGATCAGTGCTAATTATAAAAGTTATATAAATCATGATTCTGTATACACTCATATGAGTTAACTAACAAATGAACTATCAATTATATCGTTAACGTACGCGCATATTCTTGTCAATCAAATAAGATATTTTCAACGAATAAATTATTAATTAATTTAAACCAAATAATTGAGATTTTAGTAATCATAAACAATTATTAGTTATATAGTAGTTTGTATATTGTGTTCATTACAGCAGTAATGTATAAAGAAAAAAAGAAATAAAAAACAGCATTGCATATTTGGCGTATTAGACCACACGTTAATATAATCGAAGAAAAAAAGTTACGTTTGTTTAAGTTAATGGGTCAATGTTTTAATTATTGACGAATGTCTAAACACGTTCAAGGAAATTGAAGTAAATAGACTAATAATCAATAACAATCCGGAAAGAGAAGTGTGACTGGATGATGCATGATTATTATTTGGTGGAGAGTCTTCCCGTGACAACCTTCTCTCTCTGTCTCTCAGCCTTTTCTAGGTCTTACGTTTCAATTATTTATTTTTCATTTTCATGTTTTTTTAATGAACATATCTTTTTCATGCATATAACTAAATGTTGAAACGTTCCTATATATATTGTTCTGATATAACTATTTTTTGCTTCCATTGTCATTTTCTTGTAACTTTGTTCAAGTGGCTTTTGTTCCCATACCAATGCAGCAAATCATGTATTATTACGTGTAAAGGTTTGTGTCATAAAAGTAAATATGTTAGGTTCCAGTAAGAATGGATTAATAAACATGTTTTTGTCTTGAGACATTCCATGGACTGCACACCCTCCATTTATATAGATTAGTTGGGCCCTTTCATAGATATAGGATACCTCAAATTAAGTGTTAAAAAAAGGATACCTCAAATTAATCAACAAAGATTTTTTTTTTTTTTTTTGTCTTTGGGTTCACAGAGGTTATAGGTTTCCCTCTGAAACTTTTTGCAATAAGAAAAGGAATGTAAAAACTTGGAAGATATCAATATGTCGCAAATTTGATTAAAAAATGTGGCTGACGGCGGTGGCAGACGGGTCCAAGCATGGACATGACTATATTCATAACTTTTTAACTAAGTATTTATAATTGTTGCTACAGGATATTCAAATTGATAAGGAAAACTAAAAATAGAATAAAATCCTTCATGTGAAGTAGTCAAAAGTTCATTCATATAACTTTAGCCATGGATTTCTATTTGCATCGTACATGTTCTTCTGACTACCAAAGTTTTAAATAATCGGAACTCCATTAAAGATCGTTACTTTATGAGATACTAGTGATTTTCCGGCGCTACGCGCCGGGTTCGTATGTTATATTCTTACATAAATTTATAAATTATTATATGGTCTTAACAAATAAAATATGTTAAATATAAAAATAAAAATATATTAAAATAATTTTTCCGATCTTTTTGATAGTGGTTAGTGACCGTATTGCATTACTTTATTTGAAGTTATTTAGTTCAAAGTGTAATAGCATAAGTGGTTGTTACTAATAGATTTCATAAAAATAGAATAAAAAGTCGATAGTTATAACAAAATTAATTTAGTTGGAATTTAAACATAAAACAAAGTTGATGTTTTATATAGAGAACATACTTATATTATTAATTATTAAAATAATTATATATGAATTATATATTAATTATTAAAATAACTATATATGAGATATTAGCATCTATAACAATTATGAGAAAGACAATTTTTAGCTATCTTTGACATTCAGCTTTGCTGACTTATTGTATTTAGTAATGGTTTTGACAATAAATGGTTAGTGTGGTGCAAAGGATTAATGGTGAGGGTGGTGTGTGGTTTACATCAACTTTAAATAACTTTAGAAACCAGGCAACGTTTTTAAATTTCTCTCAGATTGGAAATAATGATTATTTTTTTTCCTTAAGTTGGGTTTTTTTGCTTAATAACAAAAAAAAATAGATTTTGGGAGAGAGTAGAGAGAGATAGGAAGAGAAAGTAGGAGAAAGAGGGTGTTTTTAGTTAGTTAGTGAATTTTGTTTTTTTTTGTGTATATTTCACCCAATTTCCCTAAGTTTTAAGAGTATATTAATCATGTTCACAGATTTTAAAATGTAAACACGGATAGCATGCATCATGGAAGTTATTGGTTTTCTTGCACAGTGTAACATACGAAGATACCATAGAGTTTATGTGTCAATATCAATAGACAAATGTTAGTCTTTTGGACTTGAATCGCTATCAATTACTAAACATTATTAGAGTGGGATCAGTGGAATTTTTAGATTGATTATATGACGGTTACGTTAATTGCGTTAAAGAAGGAGAATTGTAGAGGCTCCATTCTCCATCGTCAACATCAAATACAAAAAAATCTTATAAACCAGTGTTTTGACACCCGACCCGGATATTGAACCGGACGATTTACCGAGTCTCTGGATCATTGGGTCAACCGTGGATGAACCGCGATTTAATAAATGAATTAGTTTTATTATCTTATATAATAAAGTTGGATAAATGAAAATACTTAACTTTAGTTTCTATTTTTGTATTTTTATTTGACATATAGAATATTAAAAAATAGTTTAAAGTATTTAAAAAAAATATGTAGCATAAAGAGTTATGAGATCTAAAAAAATCAAGACATAAAATTCATAATAAATTAGAGTTCCAATCCAAAATTAAAATACCATTGCAATAAATTTTCAATAACAAAAATAAACTAACATCTAATGACAATTAACACCAAAACACATTAAATAGAATTGAAAAAAAAAATTAATTATTAAAAGGAGAATGCCACATGGCATTATTCCCCCCAAGGAGAAAAAAAAGCCAACTTTATTATATAAGATCTCTAAGTTACGATGAAAAATTAGATGCTGAGTAACACTTCTACCAACATTGGTATTGTCATTTTTAGCAAAAAAAACATTGGTATTGTCATAGACTATAGTATGTGGTCACCGTAGAAATTAAAACGTATAAATTATGTTGAATATAAAGGAAAACAAACTTACATTTAAGGAAAAACAGAGCAGGAAAAAGACACTAATTATTATTTTTTTTGGTAAATGATTTTACCCAAAAAAGTCTGAGATATATATCTCCTCTACGTAACATGTTCAACTTGGTTGTTTTATCTATATTTTCTTATTTATTCATAACAAGAGTCTCCTATCGGACCTATCCTTTGTCACCGGATTCGCTAAAGAACTTCCCTATATATACTCATTCACTTCTTTCCCATGTCAACAAAAAGAAACACAAACATCACATATTATACATATAAACACATAAAACACATATATAAGATGTCTTGTAATAAGAAATCATTATTATTCGGCAACAAAGTCGTAGTTATACTTGTATTCCTCTTATGTTTGGTTCACTCATCAGAATCACTTCGACCATTGTTTGCATGCAACCCAGCAAACGGGTTAACCCGGACGCTCCGGTTCTGTCGGGTCAATGTACCGATCCACGTGAGGGTTCAAGACTTAATCGGACGTCTCACGTTGCAGGAGAAGATCCGCCTCCTCGTCAACAATGCCGCCGCTGTGCCACGCCTTGGTATTGGAGGCTACGAGTGGTGGTCCGAGGCTCTTCATGGCGTTTCCGACGTCGGTCCCGGAGCTAAGTTCGGTGGTGCTTTCCCCGGTGCCACCAGCTTCCCTCAGGTCATCACCACAGCAGCTTCTTTCAATCAGTCTCTATGGGAAGAGATCGGACGGGTGAGAATAAATAAATATTTTTTCTTACAAAGAATACATTTTTTTGGAAAATAAGAATTATAAATTTTGTGATTCCCTTACGTGAAAGAACGACATCAACATCATAGCGGTCAGTACACAAGAGTTTGATTAGCGGATGATCAATATATTATGTTTTATGTTAATTTCTTTGAAATTTATGCTTTCATATGTTATTTTTATTTGACAATGACATAAGTCTATCGAATGTTAGACAGGTAGGATATAATATTACAAAACTCTAAACCAATAAATGTATATCATGTATTAAACGGGAAATTTTATTTCGTTTAAAATTGCATATATTATATTATTACATTCTTTAATTAAACGAAAAATGTTTTTTTTTGTTTTGTTTTGAGAAAAGGCTTTAAACGATATTTTTTTTTGCTTAGTATATATGTTAACCACCTGTGATATTTAATAATTATGGGCAAGCTAGCATATGGTCTTTTGTTAACAAATGGTCTATATACGGAGAATATATATTTCTTTCAATATAATCAAACGTGTGTTGTGGAGAAATATATTAATCAGTGGTTTAAATCAATTAAAAGGTGGTGTCTGATGAGGCAAGAGCTATGTACAATGGAGGCGTAGCCGGTTTGACGTATTGGAGCCCAAATGTGAATATACTGAGGGATCCACGGTGGGGCCGAGGCCAGGAAACTCCCGGAGAGGATCCTGTCGTCGCTGGAAAATACGCAGCTAGCTACGTCAGGGGACTTCAGGGTAACGGCGCCGGTAACCGCCTCAAAGTCGCCGCATGTTGCAAACATTACACTGCTTATGATCTTGATAACTGGAATGGCGTCGACCGTTTCCATTTCAACGCTAAGGTAAAACTTTACACATTTTTTAACACACATTTGATGAATGAGTCTCTAATTTTATTACGACTTAATTAATGGTATTGTTATTTACTAAAACCTCAGTATTTTTTTTTGATATTTTCTTTTAAAAATATAAATGAAAAACGAAATAATGAACGAGCAAAAAAATATATTGAATTTTCTCTGAAACATATAAGTTTACTTTCCGATGGCTACTTTATATCGTTTTCAATTACCTGTAGCTCCACGAAACGAATTGGATGTGAACGTTTTCTTGCAAAGCTTATCATCTTTTATCTTGTTTCGTGATCAGATTCGTTAGACCATAGAAAATAGCTTATTTCTAGATATATTGCAATCACGAATATTCTACGGAAGGTTACGAAGGTTACTTCCGTAGAATATTCGTCACTTCGTAACCTTTCAAAAAACTTTTTCATCCGTCTGGATTTAATTTTATCATCGAATGGCTAAACATGTATATATATATACATGCGTGTCACAGTCAGACACAAACAAAGCACTTGCCTAACATTATATACCAGCTAAGCCAATAGGCAATGTGACTTCGAGTGATGTGGCATATGCGTAGTCTTGTGTTTATAAATGGTGGAGAATCTTATCCTTATTGGTCATGTGGACCAACTAGGACCAGCCTCCTTGCCTTTTTTCTTGTTCTTCCAAATATATACTTTAAATTATATCACATCATAACGAAATAAAATAAAAGATTCGTTTCTCTAACTTAATAATAATAATTCAAAACATAATAGATACAGCTAATATTTAATTATTTAATCGTTTTTGCTTCATTTAGGTCAGCAAACAAGATTTAGAGGATACATACAATGTGCCATTCAAATCTTGTGTTTACGAGGGAAAGGTCGCGAGTGTCATGTGCTCATACAACCAAGTCAATGGAAAGCCAACTTGTGCTGATGAAAATCTATTAAAGAACACCATTCGTGGTCAATGGCGTCTCAACGGGTAAGATTAAAAGTCATCAACATCAACGGTTCAAATTTAATACCCATTCCTCACACATTGGCTTAATAATAACGCATGCAGGTACATTGTATCAGATTGTGATTCTGTCGATGTTTTCTTCAACCAACAACACTATACCACAACTCCGGAGGAAGCAGCTGCTGCCTCCATCAAAGCTGGTGACTTGTTTTCCACCGTTGATGTTTGAATCAACAATGATTGTTGATCACTTTGATGACAAAAATGAATCGTGTTGTTTTGCAGGTTTGGATTTGGACTGCGGGCCGTTTTTGGCAATTTTCACTGAAGGAGCTGTGAAGAAAGGATTGTTGACGGAGAATGATGTCAATTTAGCACTTGCTAATACTATAACGGTTCAGATGAGACTTGGTATGTTTGATGGTAATCTTGGACCTTATGCTAATCTTGGACCTAGAGATGTTTGTACTCTAGCCCATAGACATTTAGCCCTTCAAGCGGCCCATCAAGGAATTGTGCTTCTCAAAAACTCTGGTCGTTCTCTTCCACTCTCCCCTAGGCGTCACCGCACCGTTGCCGTGATTGGACCCAACTCCGACGTCACTGAGACCATGATCGGAAACTATGCAGGTAGATAAGATAGTCCAATAAAAATAATTCGACATACATATTATTTATCAATAACAAAAAAAAAATTTGAGTACATTTTTATTTCGACAGGGAAAGCTTGTACCTATACGACACCCTTACAAGGAATCGCAAGATATGCGAGAACACTTCACCAAGCTGGTTGTGCAGGCGTGGCTTGCCGAGGGAACCAAGGATTTGGTGCGGCAGAGGCGGCTGCACGTGAAGCAGATGCGACGGTTCTTGTGATGGGATTGGACCAGTCGATAGAGGCTGAGACACGAGATCGAACCGGGTTGTTGTTACCAGGTTACCAACAAGAGCTTGTTACACGAGTAGCTCAAGCTTCTAAAGGTCCAGTCATTCTTGTGCTTATGAGTGGTGGCCCCATCGATGTTACCTTTGCTAAGAACAATCCACGTGTTGCTGCCATCATCTGGGCCGGGTATCCGGGTCAAGCTGGTGGAGCTGCTATCGCCAATATAATCTTTGGTGCTGTTAACCCTGGTACGTCCTTATCAAGTTACATTTATATATGATTTATATTCTTATTAATCAAAGTAAAATTTAGTTTGGTCACATATCCGAACTAAAATATCATAATGTACCAGCTAATGTTAAATAATTCATGTACCTTTTGATAGGAGGGAAACTACCTATGACATGGTATCCACAAGATTACGTAGCAAAAGTGCCAATGACGATAATGGCTATGAGAGCATATGGAAATTACCCAGGAAGGACGTACAGATTCTACAAAGGTCCAGTAGTGTTTCCATTTGGGTTCGGTTTAAGTTACACTACCTTCACTCATAGTTTGGCCCAAAGCCCATTAACCCAACTATCAGTTTCATCCAAAAAATTAAACTCTGCCATTTTCAACTCGTCATCTGATTCCATCAAAGTGTCTCATGCCAACTGTGGAACGTTTCCAAAAATGTCTCTCCATGTTGAAGTGTCAAACACAGGTGAATTCGACGGAACTCACACGGTGTTCGTCTTTGCCGAGCCGCCGAAAAACAGGATAAAAGGATTGGATGTGAACAAACAATTGATAGCGTTTGAGAAGGTTCATGTCACGGCAGGGGCAAAACGGACTGTTCAAGTTGATGTTGATGCTTGCAAGCATCTTGGTGTAGTAGACGAGTATGGAAGGAGGAGGATCCCAATGGGTGAACATAAACTGCATATCGGTGATCTTAAACATACTATTTTGGTTCAACCGCAACTTTAAAAGAGGCATACAAAAAAGAAGCAACAAATGAGGAAACCCTTTTAACGAAGTAGAGAGTTTCCTCTTATTTATATGTTACATTATATATAGAGAGATATGTTATTCTCTTGAGAAATTACTCAAGAAATGGTTCAATCCACAGAGAAGCACCAAAGGGTCGCTTCTTGGATTTGTGTGTTTTATTTCTTCTACTTTTTTGGTCATCAATTGTCAATGCTGTAACTTGTGGCTCCCAAAATAGGAAAGATATAGGGGCCCTTGTAAAAAGTTGAAACTAAGAAAAAAATGAAGACACATGATAATTTGATATATACAGTATTTCTTTGTTTTTCTTCTCTCTCTATATGGTGTTGTATGCGTGAATTAGCAATACCTTTGCAGATTAATATCACATGCTATGTTCATGTTGGTGAGAGGTAGTGGCGACCGATGTGACAACAGCTTTGTGGTAGGTCACTTAAAGTTCGAAACCCCAAAGCCTTGGGTTCGAATATTGGTCATTCACTACCCTCCTCTGTTTCCTCCAATTGTTATTTGATTGAACATTAGAGGCATTCTCAAATGCCTTCTCTTTTTAAACCAAAAAAAAAACTGTTGGTGTGGTGGAGGGGATTATAAAAAGTATTTTCGTGCGTATCAGAGTTTTAGGTTTGGTTTGAATAATAGGTTTCGAGATCCTTCTTTATAGCAAACAACTTATTTCGTGTCTCGTCTTGAGATTACTTTTTAGGTTTGATTTTTTTTTCTTTTCAATACGGTTTATTTTCATGTCAGTCAATAAATGGTTTAAAATAGAGAGCAAGTAAAAACGCAAAAAGAGGAGGTTGGTGACTTGTACTCAACTGCTACAGAATTCTCCTCTGTATTTTGACCCTCTCTATACTAGACTAAACTCTACTTACTTGCACAACAAGTCTTGAAATTCTCGATTGACACCTACATAGATATATGAAACTATATAAAATGATTTATACTAGTATGTTCTTGCTCTAAAAATGGCGTTCTCACTCATCAGAAACATCCGGATATCGGTTATCCTTGTCGTTTTTTTCTTCCTATTGACTACATTTCCAGGTTTGTTGTTCATTTTTTCCTTTTGTTGTTGTTGTTCATTTTACACACCCACATATGTTACTTCCGCCTTAGGCTTTCATTACTCTTTATCTATATTTTATAGGGATCGCTTACGGTGACGAAGACGATTCAGAAGGAGGTGTAGGTGGAGGTGGCGGGCCAGGGTTTGGCGGTGGTGGCACAGGTGTGGGAGGCGGAGGGATAGGCGGTGGCGGGACAGGATTTGGCGGCGGTGGAACTGGTGTGGGAGGTGGTGGGATAGGCAGTGGTGGCACAGGTGTGGGAGGTAGTGGTACTGGATTTGGCGGTGGAGGGACTGGTTTTGGTGGAGGAGGATTGGGTGGCAGTAGCGGCGGAGGGACAGGTTTTGGTGGAGGAGGAGGACTAGGCGGTGGCGGAGGGACAGGTTTTGGAGGAGGAGGATTAGGTGGCGGCGGAGTAGGAGGGAACAATCCACCGGAGATAGTTGCGAGAGCTTTGGAGTGCTTAAATGAGAAACACGTATTATCTTTTACTTGCGATACAAGAATCTGCGACCTTAAATCTAAGTTTAAAAACACATTTCGATTTTTAACTAAGTTATTCCAAGCTGGTTTGTGTAGGACTGGTTCAGTTTATCTTGATTGAGAATACTTCTAAGGAATGTTCAAAAAATCACTATACGTTAATCAGATGTTCTATAGGGCATTAAGCCGCATAACCGAATTTTAGAAGACTGAATCATTTTATTGACTGAATCAAATTAGCTAACAGCTCTAATGTTATAATGTTTACATCTCCCCTTTGAATATTTCAATTGATTATAACATTTTCACTCAAAACTCCCAAAAATGAAATTCAGATTTACAGAGAGTGCGAGGATGCATGGAGGCTAACGTTAAACGGAGACCTTAACATTCCGGTGGCAAGGACGGAGGAGTTCTGCGAGGGACCATGCTTCTCCGAAACACATTTGGCTTTGAATTGCATTGATGAGATTGTTCACCACTTCAGATTCTTCAACAGAGCTACCGTTTACAACATACGTGAAACCCTCAAGTCCGGCTGCAGCTACGGACCTGAACGAGGTTTTGATTCTAGAGACCGTTTCTTGATCTAGTCTAGACTAGTTCTATTGTTTCTTGTTATTATGTTGAGTTAAAATTTATATGCAGGCATTTTCAACGTACTTGAGCACATCGAAGATGAAGAAGAAAACGGAAGTGGGAGAATGAAGTCAAGGTCCGAACCGTTGCTTGGGACCGTGTTGTTCACCATTGCCTTGCTTCTTTAAGAGCCGTCTTAGTATTTAATATTAGCTATTATCTTATATATGTTGCGTATTTGACAATTTCAATATATAAATCGATCTCTTTGCATCGATAGAGACTATCTAATCGAAGAGTACTTTTTATAATATATAGTTTCTTCTTTCTTATTAAAAAAGTGGACAAAATTTGTGTTGTTTGTATTAAAAACATTATACTAAAAGCCAGTTTACCGTTGTGATTAATTTTGTAGGTCCACAGTAATTTTATTATTTCAGAATTTAACATATTAAGAAATTGGATTATTTAAAAGTCGTCTAATTTCCAACCGTTTTGGATCTACCATTCCCTCCAATTGTGCTAAAATTTGAAAAGAGTTATCATTTAGTTTTGCTTATCCAGTTACATAAAATTAATTAGCCAAATTAGTATGAATTTAATTTAACTCTACTAACAAAATAGTGAAAGAAATAGGTCTAGACCTTTTGTGCGTGTGTGTGTGTAAAAGAATATACCGATCTAAAGTAGTCACTTGAATCTAAAGTAATATTGATTGGCAATGGGTTAACGATCCAACTTGTCTCCGCCTCTCAATTTTTACTAGATGTTTTCCTGAGTGCAGAAATAAATTCTTTTAAATTTAAATTATATTTATTTTTTATTAATAATGTAAATTTAATTACTTTATTACCAATATTTTAATATAAATTTGATTTAATTAAACATAAAATTAAGTTAAATATAATTCTTTTTATTTAAAATTATATTTAAGAATATATATGTATATATTCAAAATTATAATATTATATAGATTTTAATATATTTATTTTGGTTAAATATATTAAATCAACTTGCATAAATTAATAAAAATGATATAAAATACAATTATCAAAAATTAAAACTAAACATTATTTATAAACAAATTAGATATATAAAAGAAACTAATGATTTTATGATAAAAATTTATAATATTTTTTAATTGTATAAAATTTTAGCACTAACATTTTCATAATTATACAAAAATAGAATTAAATAATATTTCAAAATTTGTAATATTATATTTGAATATATTTATTTAAATGGTGATGTATGGGTTATTATTTAATTGTTATTACCATATTCTAAAAAGTATCAAAAATAAAAAAATAAACATTAAATGTAATGTAAGTGCTATTTTTATATTATAAAAGGTCTATCAAAAATATAAGTCAATAGTTAGTATAATTGTCCATGTGATATTTAGTCATGAATCATTTCTTTAGTTTTATCAGTTATGTCATATTTTTCTAGTGAAAATGACTGTAAAAAAAGACATGTAGTAAATAACTTCTCAAATAATGTATAGGATATATGATCATGATGTCCTTCACACATATATCAATTATGTCTAGGATTTTTTTTTGGTAAATCGTGTGAACGGTAACCTTAAAGCTAATTTTGGGAAAATTTTTGTAACGAAATATCCTAGTATGTTTTTCATTCTCTTCTTAATATATATGCATAATCTATTTAATTTATTCACCAGACTTTGATTTATGCATCCGATATTATTTTTTTCAATTTTCAACTTTTTGTTTGTACCAAATATTATACTCGTATTACATAGAATCTATAATATAATCAGTGTTTTGGAATCCGATTCGGATCTGAGATCGAACCGGTAAATTTTGGTGATCTATATGTAATCCAGTTTAGTTTTTTTTTGTTTTTAAAAATTATATAAAGTTATGATAAAACCCGAATGGAATCTGACTAGCTGTTCAACCACTGGTTGACCTAGTTGATAATTTTTACTTATTTATTTCTCTTTAGATTCATGTAATTATGTTATTAAACTTTTATTTTATTTAAAATGTTAGTTTTTTAATTTTTGTATTATCATATTGTTTTACTCTTAAATCTGTATGTATTTTGAAAATTTTATGTGGTTTGAATTTTTTCTTATCGTAAATCTTATTTACGACATAACTTTTGTAGTTTTGATTTTATTTTCATTTTTAAATTTTAGTTTATCTTACTGCTGTAATAAAAATTTCGTATTGATTATGTATAGAGATATTAAGAAATATATTTTGGTTTAGATTTTGAATTTATTGATTTTGTATATTTGGAAAAACATAAAAATAATTGCTGTCATTTTAAGGTAAAATTATAATTTATTTAAGGAAACACACATAATTCAAAATGGAAAAATCAACCATTAAAATAGGTAATTTAATTTAATTTTTAGTGGTGTAAATAACTTTGAAAATTAATGGGCAATTTTTATTGATACTTCTTTTTTTTAACGCTTGTAATTCAACCAAAGTACTCTTACAATGCTGAACCAAATAGGCCAAAAACATAAACTCAAAGAAATCGGACATCAACATAAACCCATAAAAACACCAGTAGGCATCTATAAATTAACCCAGACGAATGTGGGAAAGAAGTAACTTCAAAGACCAAGAAGGACCATGAGATTGTGAGAGAGCCATACACACAAAGCAAGAGCAACTGATTTTTGACCCCTTTTATAATAGATATATCATTGTGAATCATTACGTGCTTATTTACCTTGTTTTTTGTGTCAAACTTTTTGACCTTTTCATAATTTGTCTTTTTTTCTAAAGATGGAAACAAAATGAATCCAAAATTGATAGTTTTGTGTGTTCTTAAATCTAAACTAATACAAATCCGCAGAATCCTATTTCCGTTGCAATCAAAGGTCAAGTTGATCGCAGAATGTAAGAAAATTACAATTAGTGCAATTAATGTATTTTGGTGAATTTTTCATGTAAAAAAAGTATTTTGGTGAATAAGTCGATTGCCTTGGCCATTGCATAATATGCAGTGCCGGTTTTTGACCATGGATTCATAACTTTTTCTAGTGTTATTTTATTAATTATAAGAGTCTATTTAAAATTGTTAAAAATTAAATATTTGGTAAAACTGTAATAAAGCGTCCATAATTAATTAAAACTAATTCAAATATAACAAAATAAAACTCCCATAATTTTCTATTTCTTCCAATGAAAAAGTACTTTTATTTTTGACAAAAGTGAAAAAAATCTATTAGACTAATTTAAAAAAATGTAACAAAAAAGCTACGAAAATATTTATAAAAAGGTCTGTATTTAATGTTTTGCCGAAGGTTTTTAAATTCTTTAAGACGGCCATGATAATATGTTTTCTTTCTAATTATGTGTTTTACATCTCTAAAAATATGATTTCTTTCATGCGTTTTTTTCCTGAGCATTTTTGATGAGTATACTAATACTATAACACAAAAAGAGAACATACAGGTTAGAGTTCCACAAATCATAAACATTTAGTTGTTTGTTTGGTATTACTGAATGTTTTGAGAATTGAACCGGACACTGACTCAGTGCAGCTACCGGTTCACTCGCAGGGGCAGATCTACTTGGCTAGAGGGTGGGGTACGTGCGCCATACTAATCTTGTAATTTTTTTTGTTAACATAATTTTGTGCATGTAAATGAGTAAATCTAGCATGTTTGGGTAAATTCGATTAATGGTGCCACACACATCACGTTTGGACATACTTTTCTCCCATCTTTTGTTTTTGTTTTTTGTGCCAAATTTAATACATTTAATTATTCTTTACTCTCATATTTTAACTTTATCATTTATTGTTCTATTAAATTTGTTATATCTGTCTAATTTTTTCAGCTTCTTGAATTTCAAATTTCTTATTTTATATCCTTTTGTTTCTAAAAAAATATTTTCTACTTGATGCATATTGAAAATATATTAAAATTTAATAATAAACATATTTTTTGTGATTAACTAATAGTAGTTCAATAGGTTTTTTTTCTTCAGATTTTACAATTTATCACTATTTTCTGTCGGCATAAACATTTAATAAACATGTAAAATATAATTAGTTAAAATATTTAAAATGTAAAATATATATATCTTAAAAATATATTTTTTAAACATTACCTAACGGAAAGATAATTTAGTTAGTAAATATTTATTGTAAATATATTATTATTTGACAATAAAACAATAAAACTGAAAAAAGTATTTTAAAAAAGTTATATATATACTTTCTTAAAGTTTAGTTACGCCCATGTTCACTCGCTGGATTGGTTCAACCGATCGAACCAAGTTTTCTACTTTCTTAAAGTTTAATATGTATAATCATATATATACACTGTACAAATATAAGAAATAGTTTACATATGATATATTTTTTTATTCTCTCTTTTCTTGACTAAAAATAAACAATAATCATAAATGTAGATATATACAGTAAATAAGTGAATAATATGTAAATTAAAATTGATAAAAGCAATTGACTAACCATTTAAATTATCATAGTTTTTTTTACCACTAAAAACTCAAATTTTATGAATATAGTAAAATAAAATAATATATGAAAGCAAAAATGAGTTTTTTTCTTTACATTATTTCTTAAGAAAATATAATTAAATAGAAAACCAATTAAATAATGATAGTTAAACATTGATTATAAAATATTAAAATTTAATAATGATTGAAAATATATGTTGATTTTTTGGAAAGAGGTTTTGAATTTGAACTGGATCACCAGGTTCATCGTTTTTTAGCAAGGTTTGCCGATTTTTCTCAAATCCGACTTTTAAACTATGTCAAATTTGGCTTCTTCAATAAATCACGGTTGGATCTGTCCGAGCGCCGGTCCCCGTTTCTCAAAACACTGGTATTACTATTGGAATTTTCTTTTAAAGATTTTTTAAACACAAGAACGAAATCATATATTTTGTTCATTACGAGAAGGTAATTAAATTATTTCTAAGACAAAACAATTTTGCTTTCTGGAGCTATGCAGTACAAGTGTATATGATATATGGTTACATGAAGGACATGTCGATGAATGAAATAGGTAGGGTTATTGATTGCTCAAGTGCTCATATGCAAGACAAAGCGTATTTATGTCAAAGCTCGGATTTATGTAAGTTGGTAAGAGGATCGCAGGATCCTTATGGATCTGCATGGCTATTACAGTAACCTCTCTCTTTACACATCTTATTTATGCCAACGGACCCTTACACATGGACCCAAATTAAATTTATATACAATAATTCCAATCAATATACTTAAAAACATTAAAATATATGTATATATAATATTATAATATTTAAATACCTGTGCATACTCTATACCATGATATCCCAGTGGTCTGAATTTTTTTCATAGAATTTATGCTAATGAAATTATGGAATAATATTCACTATTCAGAAGAATTGTTGTCCTAGTCACTCTGCAAAATGAATGATGAGATGTAAGTTGCAGAACTTATAAAAAAGTATATCACATGCATATAGCCCAGTAAAATAGTAAATATAGTTTTTCATCAACAAATCGGTGAACATTTAATAGATTGGTCTGTTTTATGAATTTTACAATGTAGAGGTGAAGGGAGAGAGAAATAGGAACTAAAAGTGAGAGACAAAGGACAAAAAGAATTTAGAGCAGTGCCTTAAATGGCAAAGCTTTTGCTCGTTGTACTAAAGAGACTCGTGATATCTACGTGACTGGCTCGTATATAATGTCATCCTTTGCCATTCACTCTTTCTACATTCTAATTTTTTTTTTTTACATTACGGCCATATAGAATTTTATTTTTACTCAAGATGCGTCATTGGTTTTATTCTTTTCACAGTTATGTATTGAGTTTTTTAATAAAGTAACTATTGATGAGTTGACGAAAAAGTGAACATGGGATAACTACACTGAAAGCACAATTCAATTGAACTATTCGATTAAACTATATGCATGTTTTTAGTAAAAAAACTACAGTAGAACCTCTATAAATTAATACTCTATAAATTAATAATCTCTATAAATTAATAAATTTCGTCAGTCCCAATTTGAGCCGGTGTAAAATATGATACAAATCGATAAAATAATAAGATAATAATATTTAGAAAACTCTCATGTAAATATATAGTCCCATTAAAATCATAAATTAATAATCTATCTAAATATATATTTTATATGTGTGAAAACTAAATATTATATTGTTGCTTTTATATTCACAATGAAAATATCTCTATTTTTCTTAACATTCCAATATATTTTGATAATATTTAATAAAATTTTATGAAAAATCACATAAAAATTCTATGAAACATAAAAAAGTATACACCAAATAAGATAATAAAATAATATGAAAGTCAAATTTATAAAATTTAAATAATGTATATAAATAAAAATATTGAAAATAGGAAAATCTAAAAAAGGAAAATTTTGTAAATTAATATCTCTATAAATTAATATAATTTTAAAGTCCCAACATTATTAATTTATAGAGGTTCTACTGTATATGCATATAGATTATAATACATGATTTGTAAAGTTTGCCACTGACGTCTCTTTTGTTTTCTGTGTCACGGAAGAATCATATGTTTTATCGTTTGTTTCCAAAAGTCTGTAAGCTGACCTGCTTAAGAAAGAACTAATGGAAGAAGAAAAAAGATCGAAGGTAAACTATTAAAGTGATCCTCTTATCAATTGGCTGCGTCGATTTTTCTCTCTCTTTTGGGGTGATTTCCGGTGAGATTTTGTGTGGTGGCGTCTTGCCTTTTTTGAAAACTTTTATTTCCCTCGCGGTGAGGTATCTTTATTATTCGTCTATCGACGATCTGTGTTATTTTGGAAAGTCTTCTCTTCCAAAATTCCTCTTTCTTTTACTTTCCTTTTCCACCTTTTGTGATTTCCAGTCATACTCTGTTCTTTCCTTTTTCTTCCCCTTCGAATCAAGAACTTCCCTTTTGTAATGATTTCTCAAAAGATAATAGTGGAATTTTGTGTTACTACGGGAAACTTCACATCATTCACGCTTGACCTTCTACCGCTAATCGTGCGTAACAACTCTCTCTCCGTCGTCGGAAGTTTCATCTGTCGTGATAACATGGCTGACCTGTTGCAAAAAGCCATCCAAGCTATGTCACTTGAAGAAGAGGAGCCGTTAACTCTGCCTGACAGTCCAAGATTCAGGGTGATCGAGGAAAACCAGTTGTGTCTGATGGGCCGATTGCTGAACCCGGACTGTCAAGTGATGGCAAAGATGATAGATTTCATGCCAACTGCTTGGAGGATGATAGGCAGAGTGCGGGGTATTGCTTTGTCTCGTGACCGGTTTCAGTTTGTATTTCAACGTGAGGAGGATCTTCTGACTGTGATCAAAGATGGCCCATGGTCCTACAACTATTGGGCGATGGTGCTTGAGCGCTGGTCCCCGAACCCTCCTAAGGACTCTCTTCGAATGCTGGACGTATGGATACGAATCCGTAACATCCCGGCGATTTTCTTTAAAATAGAGACGATGTACAAACTGGCTGCGGAGGTTGGTAAGGTTGAAGTGGTGGAATATGACCCCAAGGCATCTCATACAAAGGAGTATATTCGAGCTTTAGTGCACTTTGATACTGACAAGCCTGCGAAAGCAGCTAGGAAACTCAATGTGCCAGAAGGTGGAACTGTTACTATTAAATTTGAGTACGAGAAGATACACAGGCGTTGCTTCCACTGTCTGAGGCTTACTCATGAAAGGACTAAATGCCCTGTCTTGAGAAAAGACAGTATCATGGAGAAAGAGGCCACTGCTGTTCCATCTAGACAAACGGGTGGTCAGATCATTACTGAACCTGCTGATGGCCCCCCTGGGTTTCCGGTCCTGTTTCCTGAACTATCAAAAGAGGAGCGTAGAAGAGCGACGCTGTATGTGTCTCATGCTGATGAAACCGAACGAAGGGCTCGAATTGAGCGAGTCAATCAGAGTATTGAGGATTGTAGAATGGCTACATCTGCTGAGATTCCCACCAGATTCCCGGACCTCTTCCCTGAGCTTCCAAGGGAAGAACGTAATCAGGCGTTGCTTTACATTTCTCATGCGGACGAGAAGGAACGGAGAGCTCGCATCGAGCGTGTTAACAAAGGCATCATTGAAAGCAGAGAAGCTGCTTCTTTGCACTTAACTCGCATTACTAAGGAGCTTGACAAAGGAAAAGGACATGTTTCTTACACAGCACTCCTCGAAGCTCAACATTTTGATACGAGTGATCATCTAAAGGATCAAGTCTTGACCCGAAACGAGAAGAGTGATGATGATACAGAGTCTTCTGCTGCACAGTCTGTTGCTCACTCTATTCCTTTGTTTACGGCGGGTTCGGGTTTTCAGCTTGGCCCTTCTTCGGAAGGGCGAGTCCTTGGGAATGTTGGAGCGAGCAAATCGCAGAGAAGACACTCGTCGTCCTGGAAAAGAAGGAATACTGGGAACAAGGAGAGTGTTGGAGTACCTCAGCTGTCCTTACAGATAACAGATCAACCCCCGAGCTCAAAGAGGAAGGCTGTTGCTCCTATCAATGTCTCGGAGTCCAAAAACAAGAAACTTTCAGACCAATCGGTGGCTTCCGTATTGAAGCCGCTGCTTCCCCAATGAGCGTACTATCTTGGAACTGTCAAGGCGCAGGAAGTGCTGAGACAGTTCGCTTTCTCCGAGCCCTTCGTAGAAAGCACTATCCTGATTTTATTTTTCTAATGGAGACAAAGCAAAAGTCAGAGTATATAGTTGGGTTACAAAAGCAGTTGGGTTATGATCACGTTCTTACAGTGGAGCCAGAAGGTTTAAGTGGTGGTTTGGCTTTATTGTGGAAGGATTCGTATCAAGTTACAGTTCTGTCGAGTGACAAGAGAATTATTGACCTCAAGGTTTCTTATGGGTCAGTGTCTTTCTTCATGTCGTGTGTGTATGGAGATCCGGTTACGGCAAGACGTCAAGGCGTTTGGGATCGTTTAATCAGCATGGGTCTCTCTAGAGATGAAGCATGGGTTTTAGTTGGAGACTTCAATGAGCTCCTCTCAAACGATGATAAGAGTGGGGGTTCGGTTAGAGAGGAATCTTCTTTCTGGAACTTCAGAAGTATGGTGCAAAATTGCAAACTTCGTGAGCTACGGCACACGGGTGATTGCCTTTCATGGGCAGGGAAGCGTGAAAATGGATGGGTCAAATGCCGCCTTGATCGAGCGTTTGGGAACAGTGAGTGGCTCTCTCTTTTTCCTCGTGCCAATTTGGAGTATCTTGACCTATGGGCTTCGGATCATCGTCCCATTAGGCTATGTTTCTCTTTGGAAAGAGATAATCCTACGAAGGGGAGGTTCGTTTTTGACAAACGAATGCTGTCTAGAGAAGGGTTTGAGGACATGGTTCGCTTGAGTTGGGAAGGTGGTGGAAGTAATCGGAGCAGTACGATGGATCGTATACGCAGATGTCGAGGTGCGATCATGAACTGGAAAAGAAAGTCAGACTTGAACTCTAGGAACCGCATTACTAGACTACGTGCAGCTCTTGAGGCAGAGATAGCAAAGGTGGCGCCATCTTATGATATCATGGACCGTCTGAAACGAGAGTTATCAGAAGCACTGCGCGAAGAAGAATTGTTCTGGCGACAGAAGTGTCGAGAAGAGTGGCTTAGAGCAGGGGATCGTAACACAAAATATTTTCATAATTGCGTTAAAGGGCGAAGGATACAGAATCGCATACTAATGCTTCTTGATGAGCTCGGCCAGGAACAATTCTCAGAAGGGGCTAAAGGGAATATAGCAGTGGATTTCTTTAAAGACTTGTTTACTAGTTCCAACCCTTTCGACTTGGAGTCTCTGTTTGTCGGCTTCCAGAACAGAGTAACACATGATATGAATCAACGCCTGACTCGTCCAGTGTCCAGTGAAGAGATCAGGAAGGCAGCTTTCGATGTCAAGGGTAGTAGTGCCCCGGGTGAAGATGGTCTGACTGGAGTGTTTTATCAGAGGTTCTGGCACATTGTTGGTCCTGGTCTCATCTCGGAAATTCAGGATTTCTTTCGATCATCTATTATGCCTGAAGGTTGGAACCACACGCAAATTAGCTTGTTGCCAAAAATCGCAAATCCTTCAAGGATGCAAGACATGAGGCCAATAAGCTTGTGCTCGGTTCAGTATAAAATCATATCTAAAATTCTCTGCAACCGTTTGAAGACTATTTTGCCAGAGATAGTATCAGAAACTCAAGGTGCCTTCGTTTCTGGCCGTATTATATCTGATAATATTCTCATTGCGCATGAGATGATTCACGGCTTACGCACGAACACGAAAGTGGCAGAGGGATGGATGGCGATCAAAACGGACATGTCAAAAGCATATGATCGTGTTGAATGGAACTTCTTAGAAGTTTTACTAGAGCGCATGGGGTTTGATAGAGTATGGGTCAGGTGGATCATGGCTTGTGTGACTTCTGTCTCTTTCTCGGTTCTCCTTAATGGCAATTCTCATGGGCACTTTAAACCGGAGCGTGGAATAAGGCAGGGAGATCCCCTCTCTCCCTTCCTCTTCATTCTTTGTGCTGAGGCGCTGGTCAGTTGTCTTAACTCGGCTGAAGCTGCTGGCCGTTTGCATGGTATTAAGCTCACGGAACACTGCCCTTCTATCCACCATTTGTTATTTGCGGATGATAGCTTACTCTTATGTAAAGCTAATGTGGATGAGGCGCAGGAAATACTAGAGTGTATCAAACTTTATGGGGACGCTTCCGGTCAACGAGTTAACCAATTGAAGTCATCTGTAATATTTGGCTCGCGTGTACCAGAAGCAACTAAGATTGAGATCAAGGAGGTGTTGGGTATTGAGGCTGAAGGAGGTGAAGGATCTTATCTGGGTCTACCAGAGTGTTTCAGTGGCTCGAAAAGAAAACTTCTTAGTTTCATCCGTGAAAAGCTCCATGGCAGGCTACAAGGGTGGTTCTCGAAGTCACTGTCGCAAGGCGGTAAGGAGATTATGTTGAAATCAGTTGCAATGGCCCTCCCAGTCTTTGCTATGTCCTGTTTCAAACTCCCTAAGGATGTATGTGAAAAACTTACTAGTGCAATGATTGAATTCTGGTGGAGTAGTGGAAATAACAGGAAGAAGATCTCATGGGTTGCTTGGAAAAAACTCTGCACAGAGAAAGAACTTGGGGGTTTAGGCTTTAAGGACATTGAAAAATTCAATCAATCCTTATTAGCTAAACAGGCCTGGAGAATTTGGTCGTCTCCGAACTCTCTCCTTGCTCGCTTGTTGAAACATCGTTACTTTCATCGAGCAGATTTCTTGGAAAGTGGTATCGGTACTCGTCCTTCCTATGCGTGGCGCAGCATTCTGCACGGTCGGGAGCTATTACAAGAAGGCCTGTTAAAGAAAATAGGTAATGGTAGGCTCACGAAGGTTTGGACTGATAATTGGGTGTTTGACTCGTCTCCTAGGCCGCCGCGGTACCGTCAGGATGCAGTCGTTGATCTCACACTTACAGTGGATGAGCTCCTAGACCAGCACACAAGCTCCTGGAATGCCAACCTAGTGCGTGAACTGTTTGTAGATGAGGATGTGGAGCTGATTCTAAAAACGAAAGTTGCTCTGTCTCGAGACGACTCTGTTGTTTGGGGGCTCTCTAAATCTGGACGATACGACTCTAGAAGTGGTTATAAATTCCTTGAATCACTCACAAATAGCAGAGCGGGAGCTACTGTCAACCTCCCTCCTATTGAGAAACAACTTTGGTCCAGGCTATGGAAGACCAAAACGTCTCCGAAACTTCGTCACTTCATGTGGCGTGTTTTGTCCGGAGCTCTGGCTGTCAAAGATCAGCTTCGTACTCGCGGGATACAGATTGATCCTACTTGTCCAGTGTGCCATCAAGGCCCGGAAACTATCTGTCATATGCTCTTCCATTGTCAGGTGGCTAAAGACGTCTGGGCATTATCACAGTTCCCATTGCCTCAGGCGGGTTGGTCTCAGAACTCTGTGTTTCTGAACTTGCATCATTTGATTTCATATAGTCAAAGGCAAAACGTGGGAGTTTCAGTTCGACTGTCATTCCCTTGGCTTCTTTGGCATATATGGAAGTCAAGGAACAAACTCTGTTTTGATCAGGTCCAACCATTGGCATCAGAAGTGGTTAGGAAGGCCAAAGAAGAAGCTACGGTTTGGTTAAATCTTCAAGGAAACCTGCCACTGAGCAAAGAGAATACCTTAGCTGTCCCAATACCCTCCATTGGTTGGGTTAAACCTCCCTGGGCGTCTCTTAAATGTAATGTTGGATCATCTTGGAATTCTTCATCGCAGATTAGTGGAGCTGGTTGGATCATTCGGAACTCAAGGGGTCAGGTTCTTCACCATAGTAGAAGAGCTTTCACGGGTGTTCTTTCGAAGGCTCAAGCGGCTCTATTAGCCTTATCTTGGGCGACTGCAGCGGTGATTGACCTCAAGCTGAAGAATATCCTTTTCGAATTCTCATCACCGGAAGCCGCAATGGCTCTTTCTAATCCCGTGGATATCCCTTCTTCTTATTACTTATGCTATGAGGTCCTCACGAATATTTACTCTGTTCCAAAGAGTGAGCTTCATGTTGCATTGGACTCTGGTAATATGGCAGCATCGGCAATTGCAGACAGTGTCACTAGGGACCATCGTTTGCAGTCGTACGTCGCCACTGGGGGTCCGTCATGGCTATCTGCGCTTCTCGCCAAGGAGGCTGCAATACGTTGATCCTCTGATTCATGTCCTAAAGCAAGCTAAAACTCTTTCTTGAGTGTCAAGGCATGCTCTTTTTTTTCATTTGGATAATGGAGCCTACTGGTTTCCAAGTTGTTTTCCTTTGCGTTTTTTTTTTTTTTTTTTTTCTAGCAGGCATTTGCCTGTTAATTCTGTGAACACATTTCCTGTGTACCTTTATGACAAAAAAAAAAAGAAGAAAAAAGATCGGGCAAATATAGGAACACGTATGATTAACACCAAACTGAAAAAGTGTAAGCAGTACATATGAGCAAAAAGCGCAAGAAAGTCGTTGGAATCCACCTACTTTCTGGGATGGCACAAGAATTATCAGATCCATTATGTAACCATTATTCAACAATTAAACCAAGAAACAATTATGGCCTACCACAAATCAATAACATCCCCACTTACGAATATGGTCGAAGATCTTCCACATGGACGTCTTCATATTAACATAGCCATTGTCGCCGACTCTACTAGCCATTAGACGTGTTCGTTCCATTGACTCTTGTTCAGATGTCATGCGGTATTGCACTAACGTTGTTTGTCCTACCAATTTTTGATTTGAATCTGTATACATAAACGGTCATGTATTTGTACTTTCCGCATCAATCAAATACCAGACTAATTTATTATACTCTTGAAAAGTATTTAACTTACAAAAATGAAGTAAAACCTCATGAGGAGATTTGTCATTAGGCGCGCTTCAAGACACATTCATTAAATTTTTATACAAGTAGGTATATGCATACAGCTATATTACATGTACATGTGTATGTAAGCACGTATGTAGGTATAAAAGTGTACATAGTAATAAATATCTTGTAAGCACGGAAAAGGGTAGAAAGAGGGACTAAAGGTTGGAAGGAGAGGTACGTGGTGCGATAATTTTGATCAGTATACACATTACATAACTTTTAATTCCACCGCAACGTGGTTCATTCCTTCACCGATCCTAAGTCGTTGTCAAACCTTAACTCTCTCTTTCCCTTTTGTCTACTCTCTATATTAATCACTTGGAGGTTTCTCCCATTCACTCACTCACCTTCTCTCACTCAAGGGTCCAAAAAGTGTTTTCTCTTTGGGGTTCTTCTCTTTTCTCTTTTTTTTGAGAGAAGAGATGGGAAGGGCTCCTTGTTGTGAGAAGATAGGACTCAAGAGAGGGAGATGGACTGCGGAGGAAGATGAGATCCTCACTAACTATATCCAAACCAATGGTGAAGGTTCTTGGCGGTCTCTGCCTAAGAAAGCTGGTATGCTTATCTTCTAATATGCAGTTTTTTCTTTTCTTGTAATCATGATCCATATATACATACCGCAGTTAAGCAGTTGTTTAAATGTTAACATTCTAAAAACACAAAAGTTTTCAAATTGGTATACAAGCTAGTTACCTTGACGTTTTTTTTTTCAGTTTGACTGGTTTCTTGCATTATAACTTGGTAAATATACTATAAATGGAAGTCCGTTGTCGATACATAGAAAATGAAATAACAAACTGCTTTTAGTTTCACATGGTCTAAATAACAATGACAAAATGTGAAGGACTGTTGAGATGTGGAAAGAGCTGTAGACTAAGGTGGATAAACTATTTGAGAAGGGACTTGAAAAGAGGAAATATTACAGCCGAGGAAGAAGAAACCATTGTCAAGTTGCATTCCCTTCTCGGCAACAGGTAATAAACCAATTTTAATGCACGTCACATCGTTCACGGATTTACATATTGCACAACTTATACGTAATTAAGAATTTCGTGTATTATAACAATTTTACCACTGTCTGCATGTATTGTCAATTTATAAAAAAATAGAAATGGTCTGACAAGTTCCGATTCATCTGTTCATAAATAGAAATGAGAAAAAACTGAGTGATCAAGATAATTAAATTTACTGTCCTGATCTTGTGACCATCATAACAATGCAGCGGTAGACCGCTCTTGGAGCGGTCCACCTATCTATAAAAAAATCTAAGTAAATCCATCAATTAAACACACACACACATACATATATAACCCATTTGAATTTTTGTCTTAAGACGCATTGGCATTACGCTGCTTTAGAGTCTGACTATATTGATTGCTCTAGTTAATCTTGTCTCATGTGACGGCCATGATTGTTACTGACTCTCTTACCACTGTCAATGGTTAGTCATTGTTGGAACGGTCCAACCTTTTATAAAATAAATAATTTATGTACACCATAACTAACTATAAGTACCTTATATATATTATCAGTTAATAAAAAGTTATTATCTATATAAGTTGTTGGTATTGAATTTATGAAAATCCGAGAGAATAATTATTTGATTGGTTTGTCTGAAATTATAGTGTTTCACTCGCACGTGTGTTCTTTGTGCTTAACTTTTTGATTTGTGTAGATGGTCGCATATTGCAACACATCTACCAGGAAGAACAGACAACGAAATTAAAAACTATTGGAATTCACATCTAAGCCGCAAAATCTACGCCTTCACTGCCGTCACCGGAGATG
Source organism: Raphanus raphanistrum subsp. raphanistrum (assembly GCA_019706035.1). NCBI lineage: Eukaryota > Viridiplantae > Streptophyta > Magnoliopsida > Brassicales > Brassicaceae > Raphanus > Raphanus raphanistrum. The sequence continues at coordinate 21,790,060 of CM033983.1, forward strand.
AGCACAGTCTAAAGGTCGACGATTTAATCCTGAATAAACCTCCTTCTTCTTCCTTGGGAGCCAAGAACACGAACAAGACCAAGAAGAAGAAAGGAAGAACTAGTAGGTCATCCATGAAGAAACACAAGCAAATGGTGACGGCCTCACAATGTCTCCCACAACCGAAAGAGCTAGAGAGTGAGGTCAATGAGGGAGGGAACAGCTGGAACTACGAAGGAAAGTCTTTGGGAGCATATGAGTGGTTGGATGGTGAGATAGAGCGGCTCATGAGTACTTTCGTCTGGGAATGTACTAGTGAAGAGGCTGTGACTAGAGTGAATGATGATGACTCTGATCAGAACAAAGTGTGTGAGAGTGGGGACAATAGTAGTTGTTGTGTGGATTTGTTTGATGAAGAACAGGGAAAGCTTGGTAGCCTACAGGTTGATCAAGACATGAATATTGAAAAGGAAAGAGAGGAGAGTATTTTAAGTTCGAATTCAAATGAAAATGGTGATAAAGACTGGTGGGTTGGTCTATGTGATTCTTCGGAAGTTGGATTTGGGATTGGTGATGAGTTGCTTGGTTGGGAGTTTCAAGGTGGTTTGACTTGTCAAAGTGATGATCTCTGGGATCTCTCAGATTTTGGAGAAATGCAGCAAGTGGATAGCATATGAGACCGAGTATAACCTGAAAAAATCTTTTGATTGTAAAGTCTAGTGTTTTGTTTGGTTAAAGTGGGTCTTGAGGTTGTGTATTAGCTTACGGAGTGTTTTAAGGGAGTCAATTAGGATATATATAGCCTCTAGTTTAGACCAGTTTGAAGCACATTATGTTCGTGTTGTCGTGACTTTTACTCTGTTTTGTTGTTGTTTATAGTGTTTGGTTTTGTTTGTTGGTAGGTTCTATTAATAATATTGTGAAACAATAATGAAGATTTTGAAGATTTATGTCACACGATGGTGAAAGTATAAACCAAAAGAAAATAGAGTTTTTATGTATTATCTTAGAAGTTAAAAGAGGCATGTTCTCTCTTGGTGTCAAGATTATATAATTTGCCATATGGGGACCATATCCAAGTGTAACGCAATCTGTACTATTAAAAGAAAATTAAAAAATATAAATACTCTTTAATTTTGCAACTTATTTACGCTAGAATATCACTGAAATATTTATTGAACCTATCTCTTAATATTTTTTTCATTTTAATTTAAATAGTAGATTTAATTATATCTTCCTAATTTAAATATAGATTTCATTAACCGAATCTTAACAAAAATAGTTTTTTCTCAATAAATTTTCTAATAGATTTCGTATCTCAAAATTAACATGTTTATCTTAAACGATTTATCGGGAAGTCTTCTCTAGTATTTTCGAAATTTTTTTGTTAACAAAAATAAATCAATATTTAATAAGGAAGACTTCCAAAGAAGTCTGTTGTAAAGTAGACTTCTCTGAAAGCCGTCCTTTGTAAATTTTCAATTGCAAAATGACCAAGTCTTCTGCGTTAATGTTTAATAAACTTTCATTTTTTTGAAAAAACTAAAAATATTTTTATATTTTTTTGTTAATTCATGTATATTAGTCACTACTGAATAAAATTTATAACTTAATTGGTAATATTTATGAGGTTACCAACATCATGTTTATTAAAGTTTCTAGCTGATCTGAGAAGCCTTCCGTGATGATCTGAGAAAGCTTTTATGTTAGTTTTTGTAAATTTGTTAACTAATTTTAAGATATGTTTTTTTTTTAATTTTAAAAAGTGTTAAGTAACTTCAAAAATATCAATTCATATGGTTTAATGCGTTTTCTTAGATCATAGGATATACATTTTAACTTTCACGAAATTTGAAATTTCAATATTCACTTAAATTTTGAATTTTCCGCTTAAAATTAAATTCCCCGCCTAAATTTCCCGCTTTACTTCAATTTCGCGCTTTAAATTTAAGTCTTCCGAGAAGTCTTCTGAAATAAATCTTCTGGAAGACTTCTCACAAGACTTCTAATGAAACCGTTATATGTTTGAACTAATGTATTTTTTGATCTTTTGTGAATTTGACTAAGTTTTTTTGTGAAGTTTTTTTCCTTAGTTGTAGTAAATTTGACTATTTTTTTGTTATTGTGTTTTGCTATTGAAATTGAGTCAATAACTTCAATAATGTCAAGTACTTTTGGCAAGATAATATTGTAGACATGAAAATATTTACCAAAAAAATTCATTAATACCTTTTCAAATTTACAAAAGAATTCACAAATAAAAGAGTACACTTACAAATAAAAAAACAGACCATAAACAAAATTATTATAGATCGTTCCTCCACAAAGACAAATTTGGACTCCACTTGACATGGGAAAAGACTCTGTCAGAAGACTATCCGAAGAGTTCCAGGAAGTCAGTACATTAAATGTTAGAAGTTTTCTAAGTCTGTCTCAAATCTGAAAAAACATGCATATCCAAAAGCATTCAAATTGTTTCAAAATATATAAAAAATAAGGTGAGAACTTAAAATAACCAAAAGAGTTTTCAAAATGTAAGATTTTAAGCAGCAAAAGGTTATCAACTAAAAAAATATGATTTATAGATCTATTTTTAGAGGAGTGGAAGATGAGAACCATGTAATGAAAAACCTACAAAACTAGATGAATTAGTTATAATGACATGATATAAAAGAATAATAAATTGATATAAAGTTTGATGTTTTCAAAAAATGATAATTTGTGAAAAAAATAAGATTTTTAAGCAATCAGAGGATACCAAATGAAAAAAAAATCAGACATAGAAACTTATCAAAACACTCAGATTTGTAACGACAGAAAATACATGGGAGAAGAATCCCGAGAAGACTTACAGGAAATCCTCTAGTGCATTATATGTTAAAAAGACTTCTAGAAAGTCTTCCAGACGACTTAGAAGGAAATCTTCCAGAAGATTTACAGGGAAGTTTCCAAGTTTATCTCAGATCTAAAAAACATGCATATCCAAAAGCATTAAAATTGCTTTCAAACATAGAAAAACTTCAAAAATAATGTAAGAGCTTAAAACAGTCAAAAAAGTTTTCAAAAGGTAAGAGCTTTAAGCAACAAGAGTTTAATATGATTTATAGATCTACCTTTAAATGAGTGGAAGATGAGAACCATATAATGAAAAACCTGCAAAAACAAAATAAACCAGTGAGAAAACATGAAATAACAATTAATTGATATAAACTTTGGTGTTTTTAAGTTGAAAAAAATTAGAGATAGGTTGGAGAATTTTAGAATGAGGAACATACATTTTGGTTGCAGCCATTTGAGAGGAAGAGAGAGAATGTGGAAATTTTCTTTATATACGGAGACAAAAATTTCAATAAGGTTAAATATTTTCAATTTAGAAATTTACTATTCGCCCAGAAGACTTCAATATTTTTAGCAGGAAACTAAAATATTTTTTAGAGGGAATTAGAAAAGTTTCGTAGAAGTCTTCTAACGGATAATACTAATCACCAGACGACTTCCATGTAAGTCGTCTAGACTTTAAACATAACCCCTAAACTTATTTAACTAATTAAACACTTCATAAAATCAAATTAAACTTAAAAAATGTTTACTATACACAGAAATAAACACATATATGTAAAAGAAAATATCTTTCAAAAAAACATTTAACCTTTCCAAAATCCAATCCTAAAGATACATAAAATACTACAACATATGATGTCAAACCCTAAACCAAAGAGTATCATGATTTAGTACTTTCACTCATCTATATTGAAAACAATTCAATTTTATTATATCTTAATCTATAGCATTTAAAATTTTTTATTATTACATAATTTTAATTTTTCACTTATTAAAATATTGTTTACAAAATTTATAAATTATTTTTAAGCTCAACTATACCAGAAGACTTCCTGGACGTCGTCTAGATGACTTACAATATCTCAGAAGACTCTAGAGACTTTCCGATGATATATTCGTAAAAATAAGTTTTGGTTTTTGTTTGGTTACAAGAGGTTGACTGTAATTTCACAAAGTTTTTATGTTAGTTTTGCATTTAAAATCAAATTTGAATCATATTTGGCAATCTCCCATAAATCAATGTACATGGTTTAATCGAAAGTCTAAAAAAAATCAACTCAGTCACTTCAGTTATGATTTTACTTAGGGTCTAACTGATAACCATCTCGTGAACACTAGGAATAAACAGAAGAGAATAAAATTATAGGAATGATAAGAATGGTTATTCCATATTAGATTTAGTAAGAAATAAATTTATTCTCTAATTCTGTACAGTAAAAGAAATGAAAATAAATAATTATTTTTTTATGAAGAGTAATATTTATTAGGAATATTAAAGAATGTATTGTTCCTATTCATTCTTTGATCACCATTTATACATATATAAAATTAGGTTTTTTTGCTAAATAACAAAAAAAAATTAGATTTTGGAAAAGAGAGTAGAGAGAGATAGGAATATAAAGTAGGAGAGAAGGGGAGATTTTGGTTAAATTTTTAATTTTGTTTTTTTTTCTTAGCTACTTGGCCTAATTTTCCATAAAATTACTATGATAAGCCATATAAAAATGAGTTTCTATTGCAATGCTAGATATATTTTTTCCAATATAACACCCGTCCACCAAACTTTATGTTGCGCCACATTGTAATATCCGATCATGAAGTATAGTTTCTTTTTGTGAATTTTTTTCACTATTTATAGAAACTGGAGTGGAACCTAACCTTCTAATACTATATTACAAGAAAAATGAATCTACAGTAAAACATTTCCGTCATGTCTTAATCTTATTTTATATTTGTAGAGGGTTAGATTCTACAACATACACACCAAAAGAAAAGGCTTCAAATTCTACACACTTTTGAATTTCAAAGTTACTCACCGAAATTAATCATATTATTTCAAAAGGTTTGTTGAATGAGAAAAAATATTCCCACTCTGGACTTCCGTCATCTTCACATCTACTCTTGTGAAAGCTACCACATCATAAACCAAAAACCCAATGAAATACGCCCATGTGTAAAAGCTTAAAAAAGTCAAGCCCCACTATAGTGACCGCCACCTCTATTAATTTCACCAAACCTACTTGCTCCGTTGCTCGTCGACGCAGCCGCCACGAGATGGCTCACAAAAGAACCGGGACCAGGGGTACCAACGTAGTTTTCCGTTTTTCACTATCCATAAGATTAAAATGACGCATTTATCCCCGACATCCGCGTATTTTCGGTGATTTATTACAAGACCTTCAAGTTAAAAGGTTAACGTGTCGGTGTCATCTTTCTTCAGTTTTCACTATTCATTTCTTTATTTCTCAAAGCACCTTTTTCTGCTGTAACAAAAAATATATATTTTAAAAATACTCGATAAAAAGAAGAACACTCCTCTTCTTGAATGTGCTTCTTTCTTTCTCACTCTCTCATCTTCTTACCTCTGTAGATTTCTGCATTTGAAAGTCGAGTTTCTGAATCCAAATCTCTGACAATGGAAGCAAACCAGTTATACGGTTTGTCTCTACTTGTTGTTCTGCTGCTGTCAGTGACTTCGACAGTGACATCGGACGAGATTGTTTCTTGTACAATGTGTTCTTCCTGCGACAATCCTTGTAATCCCGTCCAATCATATCCTCCTCCTCCACCACCATCTCGTCCACCACCGTCACCGTCAACCACCACCGCATGTCCTCCGCCTCCTTCTCCTCCGAGCTCCGGCGGTGGTGGTGGCAGCTCTTACTATTACCCACCTCCTTCACAGTCCGGTGGCGGTAAATACCCTCCTCCGTACGGTGACGGTGGTCAAGGTTACTACTACCCTCCGCCGTATTCAGGAAACTATCCTACGCCGCCTCCGCCGAACCCGATCGTCCCTTATTTCCCCTTTTACTATCATACGCCACCACCAGGTTCTGGTTCATATCGGTTTATGAGTTCTTATTCTATTATGTTTGCTCTTTTCGCCATCTTCCTATGTTTAGTGTGACAAAAAATACATCGGAGTTCTCTGGAAAATTACGAAGAAACATAAGAATAATGTTGCAGATCGGTAGATCTACAATAGTCTTTGAAGGTATTAGATATCTTCGATCGTGGAAACCATATGTTGGATCAAATGATTATCTTTTACTTTCTTCGATCTGTCAAACCCTTTTTCTTTTCTTGACAATTTGTATTTGTATTTAAATTTTTCTTGTTAATTAACATTTTAGTTACTCGCTATTCAGAAATAAAATAACTGTTACTTTCTAGTTTCTATGCACTGTCTTTTTAGTTTTAACACTCCATTACTTCATCTTTACCACTATTTTGTCGGTCGAGCTTTATTTGCGCTGAAAATACAATTTATTTTATTCATTAATTAACTAATCCTGTCGTTTTTTGACGAGTAATAGAGTTCTGGTCAAATAATTACTGTAACGATATCCTATTAATCAGCCAAGTTCACGGCCATTCGTATCTTTTTAATCGTTGTATTAGTTTTTATATCACATGTGATTGTCGTTAAACCAGAGTATATTATTTCAATAATTGTGAAATCGCGCCGTTGGAAATTCGAAATTCCATGCATAAAAATATTATGGCCAGCTTGGCTCCAACACATATCTATCCGTTTTCTAAATTATAATATTCTCCTTTGTTTCGGTGAGACGGGAGATTTATACATACATGATCTTCATATATGAACTTATTAAATAGCCGTAAAACCTACATAGACCATTAAAATACGAATACCCAACCTAAAGGGAGATACAGTATAGCTCGTGGCAATTAACCAGAAAGCTATTCTTGAAACAGTGAGACAGAGATCAATGGAGGACCAGACTCTGCAAGAGAGGCTAAACTAAAGTTTCATGAGAGTCAGTTTGCACCCCGAAATCTGCAGGTGGTCCCGGTCTGCGCAGACTATAAGTCGTTCAACGTCTTCCGTTTAAAGCTGATCTGGTTACTGTTTGCAGCTACATGGTCTTTGTGGGTTGCATGGACCAAAGAACACTTTCTAGAAGGAAAAATCTTTTGGACAGCAGATTTTGATAAGACTAAGTCTTGGCTATGGCATAGGCTTATGAATTTGCGTTCAATAGCTCGGCTTGTTCATTGTCAGATTAATTCCAGTAAAAATCTTATTGACTACGCAGGCGCCAACGGTTCTCGTGTTCTGGCTTTAAGCACTTTTTCTAAGGTTTCAGATGCGATATTAGGGACTTGGGTCTTATCTAGAGGGCGACATAGAATTACTCAACTCATTCGGGTCTGCTTACCAAATAATCCTCATGTTTTAACTCCTGCAAATTCAGATGTCTTTCTGTGGAGGAATAATCTGGATTCGGAGCCTGGTCAGTTTAAGGCCTCGAAAACTTGAGAAACTATCTATTCTGCTCCTCCACCTGTGCCTTGGTATAAGGTGGTTTGGTTTAAAGCTCGTATAACCAAACATGCGTTCTTATCTTAGGTTACTGTTTTCAACAGACTTCTTACAAGAGATAGATATCAACATTGGATATGAATGTGGCTTCAACTTGCTTGCTTTGTGGTACCTCTGATGATAGGGATCACTTATTTTTTAGATGTTCTTATTCGCATGAGCTTTGGACCTTCTTCTTTAGCAACAACATACTTAACCCTCCAGCAGATTTTGAGGCAATAATCAGTTGGCTTTCTTCATCATCTCATAATGCAAAAGTTAAGACTATTTGTCATTTAAAGGTTCAAACTACATTATGTCTTATAGAAGGAAAGAAACACCAAACTTCACAATTCAGCTAGCAAACCTTCACATCTTCTCATTAAGGAGGTAAAAGGGGTAATGAAAGAGAAGCTGTTTGGTCTTTGATCGTGCAGTTCCTTCTACTGGTATTCTTCGTGCACAGCTTCTCTCAACTCAGTCTGAAACATATCTTCAACTTTGGTTCAGATACTTTGATGCCTAACAAATCTTGCTTCACTTGTGTTTCAGTTACTTAGCCATCCTTTTGTTTGAATTTCCTTTCTTTGTATTTGGAAATGATATTTTTTTGGAGGTGGAAAAACACGTCACTGTGGCTTGAAAACTTTCAGAACCAGTAGCCCAACACTTAATGTCTATTGCCTTCACTTCACTTGAGTTTCTTTTCTCTATCAAGAAATCTTGTATCTTATTTCATCATCTTCTTTTTCATTGCTCTACTTGTTGTAAAGGTACTCTGAGAAAAAGAATAATGAATGAAATGGTATTTTTTAAAAAAAGGTAATGAGTAAAATAACAATGATTAACTGGTTTGTAAAATAAAAATTGGTAGACATGTTTGGCAACCTTTTCCCCTATTGTGGGCCAAACAGACTACACTATATTGTAACGATTTGTTATTAATTTTAGCCATTTCTGTTTGTTGCTAAATCATAGCTAAGTAGCTGTATGGGCATATAGGTCTTCGGATTGAGTTTAGACCAGTTTTTTCCGGATTTTAGTTCAGACCCTAGAAATTTAGGCCAGTTAGTTATTTAAAACTTTTTGGTTCTTGTTCGGGTTAATTTCTTTCAAGTCTATGATTAAAAAATATATTAAATATTTATAATTTTTTGGATATGTAGCGGGTAGGATCGGTTCAAGTATATGAGAACCTTATCAAAATTTAGAGAAATACATCATTTTATCTAAAACTTTGCAAAATAACCAAAATATACTACTAATCATTGAATCAAACATTTTAGTCTCGGCATTTTAAATTTCATATTACTTAATGTTATAAAAATAACAATGAAGATTACAAATAAAAAACACAACTAAATCACAAAATTTAAAATAAAAATATCATATATAAAGTCATAGTTTTGGATTTCATATTTTTGGTTGGTATGAGTCGGTTCCTATCTGATCAGTCTATTTAGATCAGCATTTTTGGATTCAGGTATATTCGGATCGCTTTTTTATTCCGGTTTGACAAAAGAAGTGTTAATTGCCATGGTCCCAAAAAGAGTATTTAAATTGTATGAAACAGAGCTCCCTTTATGATAGGGGGTGATGTGGCCCTTATGAATTCTGATGAAGACAAACTTTATTTATATTTTAAAGAAAAATTCTAGAGAAACCTTACAAAAGGTAAGCTATGTGACCCTTATAACATATGGTTGGAACCACTCTTTTCAAGACCAGACCGAAAGCTGAACTGGAGTATTTTGGGCCACGTACGGTTCAATTTGATTTGACCGGTCAAACCTGGTATCACTAATTTGGTTTAATATATATATTTTAATATATAAATTTAAAATAATGTTGGTAAATATGATATAAAGTTAAAATATAAATAAATTTAAACAAAAATCATTATAAATATAAACTAATTTTATGTTTATATGGATGTTTATAGATTTTTGATAGCTTTAGTGACTTTATCTGTTCAATAACTTTGAAATTCAATCTGATTACATGTCGAGTCAGTTACTAGATCCAACCCAGTTATATAACTGGTATATGATCGAACTCAGTCCAACCATCAGGTCGATACGGTTTTAAAAACACTGGTTGGAACTAAAATGACCCTAATGAAAAGTGTGGCTGGCTCCGCCACTGCAACAATCCTAGTTTTTATAGCTCTGACCGACCAGAACCACTACCTTATCTCTAAGGGGCATTCTAGACTCAAACCATTTTAAAGAGTGGTTGATGGGCTTGCTATGGATTAGATTTCATGTACGAAAATCCAGCTTTAACATTCATTATTAGTACTTACTGGTCAATCTTGTTTTGGCTGCCAGATTTCTTGGTGGTAATACCATCAAATAAATAAAATATCTGTGGAATAATCTCTTGAGAATCTTTGAATAATTTCAAACTTTTTGAGCATCTTTACAGGGATTTCTTCTGAAGCCCTATCCTTTCCTTTGAACATTTGTATATATATAAACCCTCAATGACAACTCAAATCTTTACACAGTTTTCTTTTGAACCTTTCTCACTTCCTCCACTTGTTCGAGTCGATTTTCTACTAGTAAAGCTTAGTTTTGTTTCTTGTATGCGAAAGGTCCCATGTCGAATTGGAAACAAATCTGCGGAATTTTCAGTCTTCATGTAAATTTCGCATGATAGAAAAAGGACGGGTCCAATATAGATCGATAGGTAACCTTGATCAACATGCTACGTACTGATCATTAAACTATCGTCAATAAGTTACCTTGCTTTTGTTTTTGATGCTAAGAACGTATAAGAAATGTTATCCCATTTCCAAAAATGGTTAAGGGATTTCTCAATCCTTCTTTTGCCTTTTTTTTTATGTTTGGTAAGTTCTCATTTCAATTTGAGTGTGAAGTTGACGAACTTGAAATATTTTCAGTGACTTCATTTGTGATTTTTCATTTGTTATTTATGAACAATTTTAAGGTTGGGGTAAAGAAAGCCATTTCATTTTATTAATATTTCATTTGGGTTTATTGTAGCGTGCGTCTGATTATGGACATGAACACATTTCGATAAAAAAGATCACCAATGATAAGGCAACAAACCAAAACTCAGTGAGCAGATTTTTAAGATGAAATCTCACCATGGTCGTTTATCTTTTGCTTATACAGTTTTCACTTTAATTTATATCTGGATGCAAAGAAAGGAAAGGGAAAATTTAATCAAAAAGAAAAGAGTTTGGTGAGTACTGAGTACATTTAAAAGGCATGAGCTTACAATGACACATGTTAGTTAAAAACTGTAACAACTGAAAATAGATCGAAGTTATTATTCAATGTAAATAAAGCAACCTGGTTGTTTACACGCATCACAAGCAGTCCCTAGAAAAAAAGGAATCGACGAGAATGTAAAGAAAACTCTAAACCCTAGAAAGTATATAAAACCCTAGAAAAAAGCAAGCAACACAAGCAATTGTAACTCGTTTTCATGCTTGGTCCCGATCTTGACCCATCTTATCCCTTCTTGGAGATCCCCGTCTTGGATTAGTTTCAGGAAACCTATTCTCATTTGCTAGGTTAGACTGTTGCTGTTCAGGGCATAATTGTTGTCCATTGAAATCCATCAGTTGTATATTTTCTTTCTGTATATGACACACACAAAAGAGCACTAAAGATATGAATCTGCATAACGTCTATTAGATAATCATGAAAATTCTAAGGTATATATGCTGTTTTCACCTGATCAAGAAAGGGATTATGTGAGAGAGATGAAGGAAGCAAAGGTATGTGCACCATGGATGGTGCATGCACGTGCTGTTGTTGATTGCCCGACACCTGAATATCGTTGAAACGCATTGTAGTCGCTATCACCGACTCCTCTAAGGGGAACAAATTTATAGGTTCCAAGTTTTGCGTGAACCAGTTAGTGATCAAGTTAACTCCATCGTCCTCGTCCTCGTTAAAAATCAATCTTTCTTCAATGTTCTGATCATTGCATGGGAACTCTGAGATTTGTTGAGAAGCGTGAATTTGGTGAGTCGTCACTAGATTTCTACTGGAAGACGCGACAGAGAGTCTATCATAATGATTTCCAGGAGGTGACACGCGTTGCGTCATGAGATTAAGGCTTGTGTTGTTCTGTTGAAAATAAGACGGTTGAGGAATGTTGTTAACATGATGTGTTGGAAACTGGACATTTCTTCCTCTGTAGAGCTCGTTTGATCTTTCTCCACTAGACATTCCTCGTTCTTGTGGAGTTATTAACGATCTGTCGTCGCTTTTGTTTTGATCATTCTTCTTCTTCAGACCCATCCGGAATTTCTGTACACCCAATTTAGAAGAACTATTAATGAAATACATATGTTAAAAAACAATAAGGATTATTTTCGACTTATTTCCTTTTATTAGTATTCTCTTAGTATGTCATTTTGGTGTGTTTAGTTCCATTAATCCGATATAAACTGTATTCACTAACTAGATGAACTCATCCTAAGAACCGGTTCTTAGCATTTTTAGTTAAAAGTTAAGGAACAGTTTCTTAGATTCCGTTAAAAAAAATCTACTCTAAGAACCCGGTTTAATCATGGTCTAAGGACATGTGCATTGAAGTCTCGTGGAAGAAGTTCACGCGTTTTTCGAGGTGAAAAAATAATAAAATAAGAAGAAAAAGATGAATCCGTCTCGTGCGAGATCATCACGGTGAACCTGTATCATAACTGTAGCGCGGACCCCACGGTGAACCTGTATCACCGCGATTGGTCTTTTTTTTTTTTTTAATCAAACAGAAAAAAGTTAAAAAAAAAGTAATAAAAAATCAATTCGTGAACTCGAGCTACGCATGGCTGATGCGCATGCCCTAATGGTCCCTACAATTTCCTAGGCAAAGGCTTCAACCAAACTTGCTTAATTATGGGAAGGTTTAACATCCGAACTTTCTGTAATTTTGTATCTTTGATGATTTATTTTAAGTAGTCCCAACAATGTTACGTACACAGTTTTTATCGAGTGGTTTATCTAAAATACAAACAAAAAGAAGTTATGAATTAAAAAATCTACATTTTAACTACTATTTATTATTCTTCCGTTTTATAATATTTGATGTTTTGTTTTAATGCCAATTTTTTTAAAAATTGTACTTTTTCGAAAACAATTTAAAGATATAATTATAAAATCAGATAACCAATTATAAAATCTAATTGGCTAAAAAAATTCAAATAAAATTAAAGTTAACCTTAAGACCTCAAAATTTCATATTAAAACAAAATACTTCTTCCAAAATATCATCTATAATGAAACGGAGGAAGTATTTACTAAAAGTAATTAAATAAATAATTAAGTAAACTTTTCAAATAAAAATGGACACAAAAAATTAAAATATAAAAACTTAAAATATAAATTGAAACAAAAAAAATAGCCTCTCAAGTATAATATTGTATACAAAAAACCACTATTTTTATTTGACATCTTTTCACCTCTTATTTGTAATACTTTACAAATACTTTATTTATAAATTATACATTAATAGTTTAATTAAATTTACAAATGAAAGTTTCAACAAAAGAAGCCACCAATTGGGAAAAAATAAACAAAACAATTTGAAGCCATTTCTTGATCATCCCATGGCTGTTTAGCCATAAATGTAAATTTTTGCAACATTGTCATTGATTTGCACCTACTATCCCTCCAAGTTAAGTGAGCAAATTTCTTTTTCTTTTTTTTTTTTGGAAAAAAGACTAACCCAACAAGCTCTGCAAAATTGATTGAACCACTGAAAAGTCAGATTAATTGGTTCGAGATGATAAAAATACCACACTAACAAAAAGATTCTAAGGAAATAAATTATTTCAGCATTTTGAGAGGGAAAACTCTTCTAATAAAGACGGCCCGTAATTATCAGTACAAAAAGCAAAGATGGAAAGTTGATGAAAACGCTAGAGAAATAGAAGATGGTGGCAGTTACTACTGGTACGGCCGGCACGGATTGGATATTTGAGATATTTAAAAGTATCTAGATCCGAATCTTTATTTGTCGTAACCATATTTTTACTATCTTTATCTAAATAGTGAACATCCTTCCAAAAATAATAATATTCAGATCCGAATTTAGATCCTTAAAATAAATAAAAAATAATATTAAAATATATAAAATATTAACGACAATTTAAAAATAAAATCATATATAATATTATGTTTACTATTAAAAAATTTATATAAATTTATATATATAATAGTGTAAAAATAAAAATATAACTAATAAAATTAGTTTATATATATATATATATATATATATATATTTATATATATATATTCCTATTTTTGAAATAATTATCAATAAAAATTACGGATCTATCTGGACTAAAAATCAAGATATCCAACATTTTACTATTTGGATTCGGATCCGGCCTCTCTGGATATCCGGATTTCAGAGCGGTTCCGGATCGGATCTCAAATTGAATCCGAATCTCGGATCGAATCTGAATCTCGGATTGAGTCCGAATCGCGGATCGAATCCGAGTCGCGGATCGAATCAGAATCTCGGATAATAAGTCCCAGGCTTAACTACTAGACATAAAATTTAGAATCCGAAATCCGAACTGAAAAATTTATTCTCTATTCGATTCAAAATGTAGAAAACCTAAATGGATTTTGTATGATTGTATAGAACATATCATAACCTGAAGCTTTATTAATCAAAACAGAATTGGTAATCCGAAAAATTTGATATTAGCAAAGTATTTCAAATACCAAATTCAACGTTTAATGTTGATATGATATACAGAAATAAATTTAAATTTTAAAATAATATATTTTAAATACCCAATTAGATAGAAATAAGTATTTCATAATTTTTTCACTGAAATAACAAGTCTACTCTATCTACAAGGTAATGCATATTGTTTATAAAGACTGTTTGTTTTTATGTTTGATTTAACTTTTTATTGTTATTTTAACAGTTTGGTATGTGTTGCATTAATTTCTATTCAATCTAAATATATAAATGACTTGAACTATTTCACTTACTTCCAATTGATTTTAAGTTGAAAATCCAGAAAGCCAATGTTGAAGAGAAGATCTCACATTGGAAATATATATGAGACTTGGGCTACTCCAATTACTACCAATTGGTTTTAAGTTGGAAGCCCAAGAAATTTATCATGGTATCAGAGTCTACACTATGACCCATTGATCCGGTCTGGACAATGGTCCAATCAACCCAAGAGGGGTATGATGGATTATGCGAAATTAATAGTGTGAGATTAATGGTTATAAGTACCATTGGGGGTGATTGGTTTTGTAACTAGTGACTTTAACTTTAATTTCTATTTACAACCACTTAAGTTACCAATCGTGCTTTACATAGTTTTTAAAGTTAAAGTCAATAAAATAAAATAAAATGGTAGTAGAAACCTTATTTTCTAAAGCAAAAAATATGGTAGTAGGAAACTATTTCCTTTTTAAAAGTATTATTGTAGGAATATATTTTCTTTTCATCATATATCTTATTTAGTTTCCAAAGCTACATTAGATACAGTTACATCAAAAAATTATACAGTCTAATATCTACAGTAAAATTTCTAAAGCTATAATCCAACCACTCGGCCCCATTATCTCGAGGAAAGTTGTTGAAAAGAAGATTCCACATTGTAAATATATATGGGACTTGAGTAATATATAAAGAATTTGGACTACTCCATTTACTGTCAATTGATTTTAAGTTAGAAACCCATAAAATTTATCAAACAGTATACATATGAATTTTGATTATCACAAGGCATAACTAAAAATTAAAGAGCGTGACAGCAAAATTCTGGTAACTAAAAATTAAAGAGTGTGACAGCAAAATTCCGGTGGAGTCCAAAACAAAACAAAAGTCTCACATATAACTGTAACATCTCGATTTATGGTATATCAGTATATGGTTAAAGGCTTAATATAATTGATTTGTGTATCTATATTGCTAAAATATACTTACATTTTGATCACACATCAAGAAATATATTCAGAATTAATTGTGCTCGAGTTGGAATAGTGTAGGATGACCTATCGAAAAGTGTTTGTGATACCGTGTGAATGAGACTAAAACAAATGGAAAATTTTGGTGATTGCATAGTCAATAAAAAATATCTTTAAGCCTCCGAAAGATTAACATGTTGCCCATCCCGTGTAATGAGGCCAGCATTGGAGTAAGTGGCCATAGGAGATCCATTAGTCATGGACGGCATAGATGTTACAAGTGGTATCATAGCCAAATCCAGAGTGTGGAGTCATATGTGAATTCACACTAACATGGCTGACGATCCACAAAAACTTATCGTCTCTTGATACTGAGATGAAAGGTTTGATATGAGGAATTTTGTGTCTACATGACTACAAATCTCCTTTGATTCGAGACAAATTACTATGGTTTGCTGGGAATGACCAGTAACCTGGATGTTTAATCGACTTTCTCTTTGGAGTTCATCTTTTTGCCTATCTTCTACATAGAGTAGAGTCTCTATAAATTAATACTCGATAGATTAATAATTTCTATAAATTAATAAATTTTGTCGGCCCAATTTGGACCGGTGTAAAATATGATATAAATCGATAAAATAATAATATGAAAAATTTTAAAACTCTCATGTAAATATAAAGTCTCATTAAAATCATAAATTAATAGTCTATCTATATATTTTTATATAAATAAAAACTAAATATTATATTGTTGGTTTATATTCACAATGAAAATAACTATATTTTTTTAATATTTTAATATATTTTGATACTATTTCATAGAACTATATCGAAAACTGCATGATAATTCTATGAAACATAAAAATATACACCAAATAAGATAATAAAACAATATGAAAGTCAAATTTCTAAAATTTAAATAATGTATATACAGTAAAATAAAATATATTTTTTATTTTAGAAATAAAAATATTCAAAATAGAAAAAAATATTTTTTGTCATCGACTAATACTAATACAGAAAAAAAATCTAAAATCTTTTTTTTTTGTAAATTAATATTTCTATAAATTAATAAAATTTCAAAATGTCAACATTATTAATTTGTAGAGGTTCTACTGTAATTGTTTCGAGTTTTTTAATTTAAAATACATTCTTAAGATTCTCAGGGAACATATGCACATTAATATATATAGTTTATAGATTGGTAAGAGTTTACAGAAGATATGGATGCTATTTATAGTTTATGTTTACAATTTTTTAAAAAAAATTCTAATTAAAGGTTTGTATAGGAGAGATTCTCGAAAACTTATGGAAAGCACATTATTATTAAAGTTGGGCATGCACTAGGATATCTTTATATTCATGTCTGAATCCATATCTTAATATCCAAGATGCAATTTGGGGGTATCATATATACATAACAACAATTTATTTATGTAAATTATTGCATAAGTTATTTTTTTTTTTTTGGCTTTCTGAAAATATAATTAAGCACTGCTGTGGTGGTAATATAAGAAGAAACGATACCTGGAGATGGCTGGCTACGTTTTCTCGAGTGAGGCCACTAACATTCATCCTCTCTAAAATTTTCTTGGGTACAACATCTGCATGAATTCACATTGTTCAAATATATATATTTTTAAAAAATTATATATATATAGAATAAATCAAACCCGAGTAACTCTGAACCCTAATGTACCTGACTGACCATTTCTGCTAAGGTAATTCACTGCCTCCAAAAACTTGCCGTTAAGATTATCATCCCACACCACTCGCCTTTTCTTGGTGGCGGAATCACGATTATGATCTGGATCCTCCTCGTCGGTTTGTAACATGTTTCTTTTTCTCCTGTTAGGGCTTCTTATGGTGGAATCTCCCACAAAGGATGACTTCTCACCTGCTGCTTTCTCTTCTGCCTCTTCGGCAACCGTGACACTCCTTAGTTTCATCTTCTTTATCAAGTATTTGTAAATCAAACGTAGATCTTCTGGTCTTATCGGTTTTATGAGATAGTCACATGCACCGTTCCTCATCCATTTGGTCACAGATTCTCTTGAATTGTCTTGGGATGTTACTGCAAAAAAGAGTGTTTTATTGTTATGTTTTTTTTTATCAAAAAATTCAATGTAGACGGACTTTAAAATTATATGCTTACTAATAATTGGAATATCTATTTCAGATTCATTTTCCGAGATTAACCGGAATATTTTCCCCTCTAAAGTGTGTGCTTCCATTATAGCAATGTCGAACTTATCCCAATGGTTGTGGAGTAGATACATAGCTCTTTCCTCGTCGTGGGATGTAGTCACTGCAAAAATACACGATTTATGTGATTATAACATCAATTAGGTTAAAAAATACTGAAATTAATCAAAAACACATTGAAAATTATTTATGAACTTCATCATCACTTGATCAGTTCTAAAATCTGCAAAAAAAAAAGTCAATCAAAATACCTACCTACGTAGCCAAACTCTTGGAGATGTTTTTCCAATATATGGAGATATTGTCGATCTTCACCAAACAATAACACCCTCAAACCCTCGGGAAAGTTGCCAGAAAACATATTGGGAGAGTTTAGTAGATCCCTATCTGGACCACCACTTTCGTCACCACCCCATTTCTCAACCATTTTTCTGATGATTGACGGCTGCAGGAAAAGCTGCGTGTTTTTATGATGTAGTCCGGTAAATTAGCCTAAGATGCTCACCCCCTTTAAAGCAACAAAATTCTGATATTTATCTCAAACTATTATTTAACATTTCTAATTTAATAACGCGTCAAGTTGACCCCAAAACACATTTTAGTAACAGAATATATATATATTATTTATTTTTTTGAAAAATGTCTAGAATAACACTAAAAAAGTTTTTGTCACAAATATAGCACACATGAAAAAAATGACCAAAATATTTTATTAAGAATATTATTTTACATTTATACATATAGTGTTAACTAATCCAAACTTTATGATTTAGAGTTAATGGGAGTTTTGGGATTAAGATTTAAAATTTTATAAAATATATACTAAAAATTTAAAAATAAAAATATGAAAATAGTTTCAAAAAGTATTTTAGAATTATAAAAAAAATTGAAAAAAAAATTTAAAAAATCAAAAATATTCCAAAAAGTAAAAAATTTATAAAAAAATTCAAATCTGAAAACATATAATCTGAAACTATAAAAAATGTTTATTTTTCATTTTTATTTTTATTTATTTTTATTTTTTTATATATTTAGAGTATAAAAATTTGTTGACCTCTTAAATGAAACATTTTGGTCATTTTCTTATTTGTGTGCTAGTTCTGTGACAAAAACATAGAAATAGAAAAGATCTATTTAGGACAATTGCCTTTTTATTTTATTTTTTAGAATTAGTAACAGAATATTTGATAGAGAGACTTCGTATAAAACTGAATATTTTTATAATGGATTATATATATATACATACGATATTTTCTAGGGGTTTTCACTCTGTTCAGCTTTTACTTTCTTACTTTTTTAATATTTTTGGAATGTTCTTAATAACTTGTTTTAAGTTCAAAGCTAATTTAAGGGCAAAAGTTATATTATTATTTCTGAAAAAATCATAACGCGTGAAGCTTTTCTTGTTCAGATTTTAGTATGAGAATTTAAACTAGGATTATTTATAATTTTGCCGTAATTATTATTTTGAGATTTATATTAATCGGGATAATCTATTTCTAGTTCATTTTGGCGCCAAGTATTTTACTTCCCTTAAAAAAAAGTATTTTACTTCCGAATGGAAGATTAAAAGAAGGCGAGAAAGAGGGAGTTTGTGCGGGGTACTTGACGTGGTCAACCTTGTTGACACCAAGTTCTAATCCTTCGTTAAAAAACGAATCAAGGAATCATCATTACACTTGTCTCAATGTAAGTAGCAAAAGCATATTCATGAAATGAAAATACATTTTCCTCTAATTCAGGACTCTGAAATTTATCAAAGATACAATTTTTTTCTTTACTAAAAAGCCTGTTGAAAACCGTTACATACGCCATGCTGTGTTTCTTCAGTTCAGCAATCAAAATGTATCACAAAAAAGTGTAGCATCTCAACATTACAAAATTACTATTTAAAGCTCTCCTCAAAATCCTTATTCAGGGGAAAAGCAAAAAGACTAGTTTCAGTAAAGCACACTGGGAAGGAAGATCAGGCTACAAATTCACAAACCATTTGGTGGCTCTTCAGCGTAAGCGGAGACCATATATATATATATATATAATATGTGAAGTAGAGAGTAGCAGATAATGTGTGTCTGGTTGATCAAAACAGAGCCAAGTCGATGGTCCAGAAAAACATCTTTTCGTTATCACCTCATTTGTGGCCGTTGGAGGTGAAGAACATGTAGTCAGGATGATCAACTTGCAGACGCTTAAGCCATTTGTCTGCAGCTTGTTGCAAAGAAGAGAGCTTTTGGGACTCCTGAGCTCTGTTTTGGTTCCACACAGATACTTTAAGCTTATAAGATGCGAGTCCAAAAGTAGGCAACGGTACCGCCTTCACGGATTGCTTAGTATCACTACAACCCATAGAACCTACTTCAATACATTACACATACTGAGTAAGAGATCCGCTAGTTCCTGACAATCTAGACAATCTTGTCCACATGAAAAGCATAGGTTGGCTATACTTACTTTGAGGAGGTGGTGGTGTTGAGAGAGAGTGGAAAGATAAAAAGCATGCATCGAGATTTTGTAGTGTTGGACCAACCGGTATTCTATATATTGGATACCTACACACCAATAAATTAAAAACTCACCGTTTCAAGTAACCATCTCAAGAGACTCAAGAGGAGACATACCATGAGACAGAGACCCAACTTGATGGAGAAAGATCACAGCTTCGGTACGTCATTAGCTCAGGAAACCTTGAGGCGAGATCTGATACCTAACGTTATGAAAACTTTTGTTTAAAAATGTGAAAGAAAAATAAAAATAAATGAAGCTCTATAGCTGTGTTTTTGGTTAAGGAGGAAGGAGAGTTTTTACTTTGTTAGCGAGAGGTTCACGGGCAAAGGGAGGTTCATACTCCAAGTACTCAAACAATAACCGTCCATGAGGGTTGCTGCTGATCTCAGTCTCTCCACTTGACAAGGAACCGGTAACAGACTGATCTCCCAGACTAACTCTATTCAGTTCGCTGACACTCAAGTCCACCCCATCATTCTCTAGAGGCTTAGGTAACTTATCAAGCTTACTACTGCTGCTTCCTTCACTAATTTCGTCATTATCTTCAACTGGATTTCTGTTTCAAAAGACAATAAAGATAAAAACAGAAGAGTTCAGTTATTTCGTGTAATGAAGAGAAACAGTAGAAAGAACTAACCTTTCTTTCTTCGATGGGTCTACTACTACATACAACTGAATGCCGGATAAGTAAGGGACATAGTACTGAACGGTGGAGTCGGTCCCATGCATATGTAGAGGAACACCAGCACCGTACGCACTCCATTCCGCAAACGACTCCCACAGATCCTCCAGAACAAAGTATGTACGGCACTCAGATTCACACCTCCTCCTCTGTAAAAAAAACGGATTTACAGCAATGAGTTAGTTTTAAATTCAAATCCAGGTGTGACCAAAACTCTTTATCATACAACAAATGACATTTCTAACTAACTCTACCAGAAAAAGAGTTTAACTTTTTGTCTTACCAAGGGATGAACAAGGGGAGTGGTGTGGTCCAAGAACCGATCCAAGTTTGACCCCTCGCTCCGACCCCGACCCGACCCGGACGATTCAGATGACCCGACTGATACTTCCGACCCGGAAACAACCGCCCGATTCTTGCTCCTAGCCTGAGCTTTTTTCCTCAGACGAGGCGGCGGTATCGAAGCAGAAGAAAGCTCCTTTATTTCTTCTTCTTCTTGTTCTTGTCGTTGCTGCTTCTCCCTCAACTGCTGCTGCTGCATCCTCCGCATCGCCGGCGGATTGTAAAACCGATTCTCGCCGCGGATCGCTGACCGTGCGATTGATACTCCTCCCGAACCCGACATTTTTTGTGCTGTTTTTACAAAATCGAACAAAACCCAAACTAAAAAAAAAGCACTAAAATTTATTTCTCCCCGACAAAAGCAGAAAGACAAGAGAGTAAATAAAGGTGTGCTTGGTTCTGTCTGATTGGGTTCGAAAGTCTAGGGTTTAGAGATTGCGAAGATGATGGATGCAGAAACGAGACTCGATTTTTTATTATTATTTATCACAATAGAAGAAAATCATGGACTCTATATTATCAATTTTATAGTGGCATAGACTCGCTCGATAATATTAAAGAGAAAATTATAGTAGTTGAAACAGCTGAAAAATTAATATTTGCAGAAAAATGTGGCGAAAAGAGGAAGATGGTGGGAAGTGAAGGGGTGTTTGTGTTTGGTAGCGAATAGTTGACTCAATCACCTCTTCACTATTGGGCCAGGCTTTCTTACCAGGCCGACATCATTTAATTTGCTCTCTCTCATAAGATCTTCCAACTTGGGCCCGACTAATGACCATTCTGAAATAAAAAAAAACAAATAGAAAAGAAGCGTAGAAGAATAAAATTATAGAAATAAAATTGCAAGAATAAAAATGAACTGTTGTTTTACCTAAATAAGAAGAAAACATTATTTTTTGTGAATGGTGGTTTTTTTTAGGAATGTTAGGGAATACATTATTCCTCGTAGTTTCTTGGTCACTATTCATACTTTGAAAGTTACAACCTCGACCAATCATTATTAAACATAGTTCACTAGTTGTTAGGAGTTTGTTAGCTAAAAACCAGAGAATTTGAGAGAAAGAGAAATCAGAGCATAGGATGTTGATGAAAGATCTTTTCTTAAGTCATGTGAATAAATCTCCACTGAACAAAATGTTATCGGTTACACATGAATGAAGAAATGAACCTGTACAGATATATGAATCTCACAAGCTGCAAATAACAGGTAAAATCCTACACACATTTTTTTTTATTTGGAAATAAACAAAAAGAATCTGACCTTTTTGCTAACTTAACAAAACAAATATGAATCATGGAGCCATGAGCTTTCTTTCTTCTTGTCTCCGATTAACTTCCGTTTCATCAAGCCACAGCTCTGCCATAAGAACCTCCATAACTCTCCAGCTCGGAGCAGGGTTCAGGGACCACGGACTGTGAAGAGCCCTCCACATACAAGCATCTCCAAGAATCATCATCAGGAGAACCAGAGTTCGTCATCGACAGAGAGATATCCGACAGCACAACCGAAGTAAAAGGAGACTCTTCGGTTCCAAAGAGCTCTCCTGCGATGCTGATGTTCTCTCCAACAATATCATGTAACCTTATGTGACTCACTAGCGGGAAAGCATTCTCATCGAAACCCGAATCAGGGTGAGTTCCAAAGCTACCGTTAGCTAGAAACGCAGTACCAACGTTAGCCATATGGATGTTGGAAACATCAATCTCTTTAATGTAACCGCCTCTTCCTTTTGTTGTCCTAAAAGCAATCCCGGATAACGAGTCGTGCATGTAAGCACCGCGAACCACGACATCAGATATGCCACCAGACATTTCACTGCCAAAGGAAATAGAGGAACCAGAAGCTGCTCTGAGGTGAACGTCTCGTATCTGGACATTAGCAGTAGCTCTTGCGTACGAGATACCGTATTGGTCCCAACCACTTTTTAGTGAAATTGCGTCATACCCCATGTTGATGGTAGAGTCTTGGATGCACACATTATCAGAAGAATCTTGAAAGAAAATAAAAATAAAAACATACTAAGGTTTCATTATTAAAAGCCAAGTCATGTAATTTTCATTAGGCAGAAGACATAACAACTAACCTGGGACAATGCCTATGGTATAAGGAGATTCTGGAGAAGTATTAGCTGTTACTCTATGAATGTATACATGACTGCACAAATTAACTGACCAGAGTCAACATTTTACCAACATTTCTAAGATAATAATAATATTTTTTTTTGATCAAAAGATAATAATAATAAGAAGAAGGGGATTTTCAGACACAATCTTTACCTGCAATAAACCGTATGGATAGTATAAGCAGGAGCATTCAAGAACGTAAGATTAGAGACGATGACATTTTGTGAAGAGACAAACTCGACGAGATGCGGTCGACTGTACTTTAAAGAATGAGAATTAAACCTATCCCACCAAAACAGGCCTTGACCATCTATACTACCGTTATCACCTATACGAACACATGGAAACGTAACGTTTGAGTTTTTATCTTAGCAGTTAAACAAAAACAAAATGAAATAAAAAAGGATCACATCATTTATAAACCTGTAACTACTACATCACGTAGCTCATATCCGTTAATCAAGCTCATGTGTCTCTTCCCCGGTAGATCAATGCCTCGTCCATATGATGGTAACGGATCCACGACTTGCCAATGCGACGGATCCTACAAAGAAGCAACAGACTCTGATATTCAAAACCATCAACGACAAAACCATAATCACACACAAACACACAAACCTGGGAGGCGAGAATGACGGCGTCTTTCTCGAGGAAGAGAGTGAGGTGACTGGTGAGATTAAAACTGCCGGTGAGCCACCGTCCGGGAGGAACGTAGAGCTGAGCACCGCCTTTATCGGCGAAAGACTTGAGATAGAAGACAGCATTCTGAAACGCGACCGT
Organism: Raphanus raphanistrum subsp. raphanistrum; assembly: GCA_019706035.1. NCBI lineage: Eukaryota > Viridiplantae > Streptophyta > Magnoliopsida > Brassicales > Brassicaceae > Raphanus > Raphanus raphanistrum. Next base: position 21,813,989 of record CM033983.1, read on the forward strand.
GTTCAGCGTTTTACCATCTCCCACCGCACCGAACTCCAGAATCGAGACGCTGTGTGGCCTCGAGTTCGGTCTCCGACCAAGATCGCATACGTTTCCTGCGGCGCCGTGGCTCCGAATCAGACTGATCAATGCCAGCAGCAAAACTAGTGCCACCTGACACAACACTTGAAAAGAAACGTATATCATCGAATCAGTACGACATGATTTCAAAATTCAGATCGGATCCATCGAATTGATGGAGACTTTTAGCGAACTCGAGGAGGCAACGATTGATGGATTAGAGTTTTTTTAAAGCTTTGACTAAAAAAAACATTTGATCAATCGGAATCAACCAATCTCGGACAAGACAGGGTCACAAGGAAGAAGGACAAGGGACTAATTAAAAGAAGTAAACATAATAAGAAAACGTACTTACTGGCATCTTTTATTTGTTAAGTAATAGCAAAAAGCTGTCAGAAAACGAACAGAGGAAAAGCTAGGAACTTTACGCGCCAAATGCAACCTACTCGATCGTGAGAAAGAAACAGAGAAGGAGAGCCCAAGAAGAAGAAGAAGAAGAAGAGTTATGACCACAGAGACCGAGAGAATTTTCTTTTATTTTTCTGATTGAGCAAAGAGTATAAATGATATAGTGGAAAAGAGGGAATTATTAATATTTTTTTATAGTATTAGTATAATATAATTCCATAAAAATATATAAGCAAATAAGGTAGGAAAAGATTAACGCCAAAATGACAGCCTTTTTGATTAGGATATGAAGAAAAGATTGAGAAGAATAGAACATGACAGGTGGTAAAATATAAAATTCTATAGAAGGAAGTAAATTTAATTTTTATAAAAGATTAGTTTTATCATTAGTATCCACTAATTTGCAATTAATACCTGCTTGGCTACTAAACAGTTTTAAAGAATAAACGTAACGTATTCTCGCCGACAGATCTTCTACACACCAGAGAGGGAGGGAGAGAGATACGATAGCGACATTTTTCTTCTCTCTTCTCACCTCACATGGGAGAAAAAAAGAAGAAGAAGAGACAAAAATGGCCTGTCTGAAATTAAGTCTTTTTGTGTTTTATTTGGAGAACTGTATGTGTTTGGTCTTTTCTCTTGTAATTATTTCCTTTCTAGAATAAATATGATTTTAACAAATATTTGACCTTTCCAGTGTTTTGGTTTTATTATGTCTTTTTCATTGTTCAGTCGCGGTCAGTGGTATACTACTATTATTGTTTAGATGTCTAGCTCTTCGGTCCACATTGATGATATATTATTCATTGAGGAGTCAGTCCTGGTTGATAAAAAAAAAAGGAGTCAGTCCTGGTATTTTTATTCAACATCTTACTCATGTTTCTTCTTCACAGACTAAACATCTCTGTGATGTGTCTTCCTTGGGTATCTCAATTTCGAAAAGATATACAAAATGCTTTTAGACTGATAGCAAATTCCAGAGCAACATTACTTACATTTCATTTACTTTTTACTTTATTCATGAACTTTTCTTTTGTTAACCTGCCGCTAACTCTTTTTGTCAGAATCAAATAAAGTGTATCCAGTTCTAAAACAAAGAGATGATGAACATATGATGTAATTTCTTGTTTGGAGGACTATATATGCTAGGAGATTTTATTTATAATGTACATATGTTCAAGAACTTTTTTTTTTGACGGCAAAATGTTCAAGAACTTAACTAATACTCCCACCATGTTTTAATATATGTCGTTTTATATTTGTGCACAAATACATAAATTAAGAAAATAATTGATTTCTTATATTTTCTAAATAAAAATACTATTAATTATTTATCTAACCATACTCCAACTAATAATAAAATAGAATATATATTATCATTGATCAAATAACATTAATTGTTAATAAATTTTATATAAAAAAAACTAAAAATGTTATATAATTTCAAAAAAAAAAAGATCTCGATATTAGAAACGGAGGGAATAGTGACAAAAACAATATAATTTGAATATATTATGTCAAAAGCATCGACATTTGTAAAAAAAGACATTGTAAAAATAAATAAGAGGATGAGCGGTTATAAACAAGAGAAACAAAACTAGTAAAGTTTGAAATATACAGAAAGAGCATTTGGCACTAAATGAGGGAATATAACGAAGTAGATCTGGGCATCCGGGTCCTCGGGTCGGGTTCTATCAGATTCTTCGAGTTCTGAAAATTTAGATCAATATAAGTACCTGTAATTTTTAAGGTCGATTTCAAGTCGGGTCTTATCAGGTCTGGTCGATTCGAATCTATAATTTCAATACCTGTAAAATACTCTTAATTTTTTAGGTCTAAATCGGGTCCGGATCGGGTTCAGGTATTTAGAATCTAAAAAATACATGACATACCCGAACTCACTCAAATTTAATTAATATTTGTCATATATATCTAAATATTTACAAAATAACTTAAATTAAACTATTAATAATTAACATAAAACATTTTTAAACTCTAAATTTTATATTTTAAAGCTTTATATTTTTAAAAAATTACAAAATAGTAATAAATGTTGTTAACAAAAGATATTTTAACTAAATAAAAAATAATATATATAGAACAGAATACAAAAAAGAAATCATAGTTTTGGATATACATATTTTTAAGTCGGATACAAATTGGTTCTTGTCGGGTTGGATCTATTCATGTTGGTTTTTTCGGGTCTGGATCTATTTGGGTCGATTTTCTTCGGGTCCGGATCTATTCGGGTAAAAGAAATTTAGACCCAAAAATACTTGTAGATTTTCGTTTCAGTTCGGATCGGATATTTTCGGATTGATTCCGGGTCGGGTCTTTGGATCCAGGTTAAAATGCCCATACCTATAACGATGAAAGGAAACCGTGGTTGGGAGAAGAATGGAATACTCAAGTCAAAGCCATGTGGCTGAATGCTAAATAGGCCCCACTTCTATCATGCTCCTAATTTGCCAGCCTGTCATTTTGTCTGTATATTTTTCCTCTAATGTTTTATTTTGCTTATCACTCATTCATCGAAGACTTTTTTTTCTTGTAACTGCGCTCATTCATCAAAGTTTATTCATATGATAGTTCAGTTTTGTTTCTGTCTTCTTTTCCGACGTCAGATTGTTCAATTTTCTTTAATCACAATGTTACAGAAAAACGTAGAACTATACATAGGACAGGAGTATAACCAGACTTGGTTCATTTTGAATTGTTTTCATGCATGATAGACCTCTGAGTGTGCTTTCTTGCACTAGTCGATAACATTCAGTATCTTTATTGCTTAGAAAAAGAAATCACATTTTTGAGTAATCCTAACATGAAAGCATATGGTAAATAGTACTAAATAGCATAATTGCACAAACAATTACAGACAATGCCGCAACCACAAGAGAAAGGTGCGAGGCAATCTTTTAGCAATCGGAACTATATGCTGCATACCACTCAGTCTCAGGTTATGACTCAAATGAAGGATCAAGAAGATTTTTTTACACTCCAAGACACTTTTTGTCTTTGGAATTACACCATCAGACACTTCCCACTTGGGGAGCACATTATATATGTCTAAAGTCTTCTTTGCCCTCTATACAAGACTTACCTAACTAAACCAGTACTAACCACGGTTCAGTATTTTTTTTTTTTTTTAAGTTTGGCCGGACAAAACAAAGCAGACCCTTCTCTCTTTCATGTTACTTGATTTCCCCCAATTCAATTTCTCTCGATCTGTAACCGACGATCATGTTACCTATTCTACCATTCTCATCCAACTCATTATTCATAAAATAATAATTTCTAAATTACAATTCAATTTTTTTGAATTTCAGAAATTCACGTATCTTCTTTCTCCCACTTGTGAATCTTAGATCCACTTTTCTCTTTTCATGAATTCCTCTGTAATCCTAAACTTGTGAACACTTCCATATCTTCTTCATCAATTGTCGAAGAACACCAGAGAATCCAGAGACCCTACCGCTTGTTTGATTCTGCAACCTCCTCCCCACCTGTTCGGTTTTCATCATATTTCTCCAATTTTTTTTAGATCTGCTTTCTCCAATTCTCTTTAACCGGCTTTCATCATATTTCTCCAATTTCCTTTTTAGATCTTCTGTCTCCAATTCTCTCTAACCCTAATTTAACAAAACCCTCTCTGCCTTCTTACTCATTCGTCGAAGAACACGTGAAGATTGCAGAGGACAAAACGCCACAGCAAAACGAAATTGGAGGTTTGTCAATCATCTGTTCCGTTCTCTGTCTTCTTCTGTGTAACCTAAATAGTTTTTAGATATCAAAAGATTTGTCTTTTTAGATCCTTCTCAGATTTCTTTTAAATTCCTTCTCAGATTTTTCTTTGTAGATCCTTCTGTGATTTTTCTATTGACTCTTTCTAACGAAAGTAATTATTTTTATATCATTCTCAGATTTGCTTTTCACTGGTAATTAACCACCAGAATTTATATATATAGGTACATCTCAAGCGGACATTCATCTTCATACAAGATTACTCTTCCTCCAAGATTACTCAACTGACAGATTTCCCTAAAAGCTTCTCAACAAATACTCCGCACCGGATCTTCTCCCGTGTTCATTCGCAATCTCCCATGTTCTCAACCCTATCATCCACACACCTACTGTCCACAATTCCAGTGACCACAACACATCTAGTGTCCACACATCTCCTGACCACAGCAGCCCCATTGGTCATGGCCACAATTCCAGTGACCACAACACATCCACTGTCTGTTTTTTTTTCTAAACAGGAAATAAATAAATATGTTAGTGTCTACATAAGCTCATGTCCACATTTGTTCACTTACATGAATTTGTGTCTACAATTGTTTCATCCACATCTTTTGTGTACACATATATCTCATCCACATATTCCATTTTCTAAAGACCAATCATCTGAGTGGTCAAACTATATTCACCTATATTTTCGTATGATTGCCTCTGGAACATTTTATGGTTTGAATTAGAAACAAACAAGAAAGTATATGATTTGTGGAAAGAAATGTAAAAACAATTTTTTTTCCATATCCACAAAATGTGTGGACAATTGGCTGTTATTTGATACCCACCATCCATTATTCAATTTTTGTAAAAACGACGTCCACAACTCATTTCAAAAAAATTAATCCAACTCAATTGGATGTTATTTGATACGACCTACTTTTTTCAAAGAGAGCAATCCTGACCATTGGATCTGTATCAATCTAACGGTTCATGTATGTCTCCCAAACCAAATCAAAAACTTTAAAGGAAACACGTCTCCTTCTTTCGAAACACGTTCTCTTCTTTGGTCCCCACACACTATTATTATATTAATATAACAAACTCATCTCTTCCTTAGCTTAACTAGATGACAAGGGTATAGTGGTATAAACACCTAGAGGGAAGAGGGAAGAAGTGTGCCTCAAGTGGCATGTGTCTAATGATGCAAAAAAAAAGAAAAAAGTGTCTGGTTTCGTAATCAACTCGATCAAGAAACTCTTCAGCCTCTCTCTTCCGCTTACCATTAATATCAACGATAAGCACAAATCCACAGCGTGGATAAATTCGTGGTACAAAATGTTTACACAGGAAGCATGTACTAAGTGATAAACAATTAAAAGAAAAGTTTTCTTATTATTGACCAGTTTTTAAACTTATCCACCAACACTCTTTATGGGCTAAGAAGTAAAGAGAGTATGTCTGCAACAAAATCACGTGGTTGTTTTCTCAAACAAGGATTCAGAAGAGAATGGGCTTTGGGTTTAGAGAGTAGTGGAATCAACAAGGGCTTCCGTAATCTTCTTCTCCAGTTCCTTTGGCTCGATCCACAGTGAGCTTTGCTCATGCAACAGCTTCTTTCTCGCTTTCTTCTTTTCTTCCCTTTTTAGTCCCGTCATCCTCCAGAACTCCAGCTTTTCCTCTCTTTCTTTCATCTGCAATTTTTAGACCACGAAACCCGTCAAAAATCAGATTACAACTCACAAGAAAAGCAACAGACCATCACTGGTTCGAATCTGGGACTAAGAGACATAAGGAACTCAAACTAGAATCAGAAATGAATTTTATGAATCACCCAACACACAGTTAACAAGAGTGTGCGTGCTACAGTGTTTCATCTACCTCCAGGTCAATCAAACGGAACCTCTAAACTAATAAGTCTCACTTCCTTCAAAAAATAAGGTATCCATCTTCTGTTCGATTAACAGGAAAGAGGTAAAAGCCTCTAAACCAGAGAACAACAGCTAATGCAGAAATTTTTTTATGGTTATAGGATTCATCAAAACCTCCACTTGAGGTTAAAGATGTCTCTTCAACCGGTCGATAACAAAGCAAAACATACCCTTTTACTTAAACAGTGAATCCTGGAGCATACCTATTTCAAGAGGCTAACAACAAACACTTTTGAGTATACACATGCCAGACAAACTCTTTTACCCTATTTTATTCAAGAATCATCATCTCACAAACTAGACTTACCTACTTAATCAAAGATACCCTTTCTATTTAAGAAGCATAACTATGAAAAGTCATAAACTTTCAAGAGGCTATCAACACTTTGATTCTTCTTCACATACCATTTCCCCTATCTTATTCAAGAATCATCTCACGCACTTAATTGATCAAAGATCCATCATAGTTTCCACTACACAGAGCTCTCCCTATAAACATAAAGAATCAAGAAAACGAATCGTACCAAAGTCCTCCTGAACTCTTCCTCGAAAACCTTACGCTCCTCAGCTCTAACCTTAGCAGCCTCAGCTTTCAAACGCCGTCTCTCCTCATTAGCAGCACGCTCGGCGAGCAGCCTCGCCTCGTCCTTACGCTGCTTCTCCACCCTAAGCATCTCGATCTCGTGAACGTAGTCTCTACGATACAGGCTCACTTTCTTCTCGTAGTCTCTCCTGATCCGCGCGAGCAACCTCTCCGCGTCTTTGGGGTCTTTGGGAGCCTCCCAGCTCCCTATGTAGCTCTCCGGCTCGAGGAAACTGTGCGTCTCCTGGTGGGACCTGTGGTGAGTCGCTTCCGAGGAGAGAGGTCGGAGGGAGTGTTTGGTGAGAGGGCGGCGTTGGTTGACGAGACGGCTTAGTTGATTGCAGAAAGACATTGCGGAGGAATCTGAGGGTACACAAAAGAAGGATCTAAAAGGAGATTCGGATCTATCGAGAAAGATACAAGGGGAGAAATGCGAAATTAGTATTTGGTGTGAGAGAGAGAGGAAGAAGCTTACTTGAGAGAGACGAGTCTGACGGAGATTAGCGACCGTCTCAGTGAGAGAGAGAGAGTCACGGCCAAAAGCAACAAAACGGCGGTGAGACGGCGTTAGACAGAACATATAGCGTTTTAGGGTTGGGAGGAAACAAAAAGAACGTTTTTTTTTTGTGTTTCCTATGACAATGTCTAAATTGAGTGTTACAAATTTAAAAATTAGTATCGACTAAAATGACCATGGTGATTATTGGTTCTGGTTTTAAAAATTTACCTCTAAAAGTTTAGTTGTATATAAATTGGTTGTATCTATAAAATTGTTATTATAGATTTTTTGTAGAGATTTTTGTTATAGTTAAATTTATTTTAGCTATAAGTTATAGGCCGTAGATATTTTAAAATAAAATATATGACGTATATATAAAATAATTAATTTTTATCAAGTAAATAATTTATATTAATATTTTTTTATAAATTATCAAAGCTTAGTGTTATTTAAAATGTGATATATAAATAATAGTTATGTTATTTAAAATATTTTAATAATTTTAGAAATACCCAAAATTAAATTAAATATTTAAAGATATTTTTAATTATGATTATCTAATTTATTTGATATTATAGATAGTTTTTTATTTTACATATTCTACAGCCTATAAAAGAAATCTTTAAATTTTTTACCGAAAATACTTAAGAAATTTTTTTAAAATTTTTTTGTTGTAGCTTTAAAAATAAACTAGATTTTGACCCGCTCTTAAAAGAGCGGGTATATTTTTTGTTTTAAATTTAGTTTTTGATATTTGTGTTTTTCTTTCTGATTATATTATTATTTTTTATAGTCACATCTGTGTATAAATTTTTGCGGGTTGTACGGGTATATTTTAACCAAAACAAAACTGAAAACCCTCGGGTTGGCGGATCAGAGGGCGAGTTCGATCTGCAACCCAGCCTTTATGCGTATATCGGATTAATTTTTAAATTGTTATTATTTAAAAAGAAATATTTTGATTAAAATTTATACACAAATGTGATTATAGAAAAATAAAAATATAATCAGAAAAAAACACAAATATCAAAAATTAAATTTAAAACAAAAATATACCCGCCTTTAAAAAGGCGGGTCAAAATCTAGTTACAACGTTTATTTGGTAGTGAATTTTAATTTTAATAGCTGTAAAATGGATAGTAAAAAGATTGGCACTTGATTTTTATACTATTGGTTGACTATTTATATAAACCGAGATTTGGAATGTGGTAGAAAGATGAAATCCATTTTTATTGGTTTGTTAGATACACGTATAGTTATTGGGTAAGCATATTTTAGAAGCCTAATAACAATGATTAGAAGGTAGAAAATTAATATCAGTGGCATAGGCTAGTAATTTTTATGCAAAATTTAGGGTTATTTCAAATTTGTACTTCAGTTTTAATAGATTAGATTTAAAAACAATTGGTATAAAATTATAGAAACTTGATGTAGTCTTTAACTACTAAAAAATAAAATTACAACATCGTTGGTAAAATTTATTGATTTAAAAAATAAATAAAGCTAAAGCAAGAAAATAAATGTCAATCAATCACCCTTTATATTATGAGTGTTAGAATTCAGTTATAGAGTTTCAAATTTTTTGTTAACACTACCTTATTATTTTGATTAAAAATTATTCAAAATTATTATACAAATTCTATAAATAATAATTTTATTTATTTAAGAAAAATGTATTTTTATCCGTTCTATTTGCACCACATCGAACTTGGTTAATCTTAAATCATATTGGAGACTTCTGATTAAATTTCACTATTTACTAGGTGGATTGACCACAAATATGTGTAGGTATTAATACAATTTATTAATTATATGAATATATACTACTTATAATCGTATTCTATAGTTTTTGTTGAAAAAATTATTGCTATATAAATATATATAGCATATTGTCAAAAATATTCATATGAATCGATAGACTTCTTAAATATTACCACAAAAACAAACAATTATATAAATATAAAATAACGTTTAAAATAAAATATAAGAATAAAGGAAGATTAGTAAGACAGATTAACAAGAAGCAAACTATAAATATAGATTCCATATATCATTAACACTCACTGTCATACATATATATGATTAATCAATAATATTGTAATTTGTTTCTCAATTTTAACTATACATAGTATACAGTATATCTATAAACAGCAATAAAAATTAAAATTATTAATCAATCAAACTATAACAATTTTCTTATAGTTTTACCTATGAATGATACATAAAATAAATACTTAAATGATTTCTATTTTAATATATAGTAGGGTTTGATGATAATCATATTTTGTATAGATTGAAATTTGGTTTAAAACCATTAATAAATTATTAATCAAATGATTTGACTAAAAGACTTCCATTTAAATTGTAGATTTAAGCAAACAAAAAGAAGCTTATTACTAGTTACTAATGTTAAACAAATCCAGCTACCTAATTAAGGAAACATGGGCAAAATATCTAGTAAATCCATCACAAGTTTAAGAGAATACCATGGGGAAGGATAAACCAACGTTGAGAGATGAAACGTGCGGTGGCTTTGAGATGATTGTATCGATGGTTCGTTAGAGCATGATTAACCTCGGTCTCTTATCTGGGGCTCTTAATTCACGATGTGATATCTTTTTATTTTTATTTTTTTATATTTTTCGGATAAGAGACATTTTTATATCTCTTATTTAAGAGATGATTCTTAGATTCTTTTAGTTAAAATTTAAGAAAAACTAAAAATTATCTCTTAGTCGAACTTAAGAACTCTATTTAAGAGCTGGTTAATGATGATCTTACATTTATCTCTTAATTATGCTAATATTCGTGAGTTGAAAGACAACCTTTTCCACTAGCAAATTCTGAGATGAATATCAAATATTATTGTGTGATGATCGAGCCAGTTGGAACATTCTCCTACTACGGTGAAACTTCTATAAATTAATAGGTTGAGATTACACCAAACTATAATTTTTTATTAATTTGTAGAAATTATTAATTTATCGAGATACTAATTGAACCAAAACTCAATTTGAAACTATGAAATTATATTAATTTATAAAGATATTAATTTATATATTATTAATTTAAAGAAGTTATACTGTATCTTTCATTAAAAAAAAAATACAAAATGTTGCCTAAAATCCCACTCCGTATCTTCATTTTTAATGTAGATCTAGTATTTGATATTTTGTACGTAGCTAGTTAAAAGTTGAGTTAAAAACCGCTAAGCCATTAAGCCAACCCTTCGTACTAAATTTCTCTTGCTGCCACTTATCCGTCGACGTCTTAGTACCGTTGAGATTGACGTCGATAAGCGTTATGTTCTCACATGCCACGAGAGAGCTGCACTTCAGATTCACCCCGAAATCACTTCCGTACGTCCCTCGTATGTTCTTGAACTCTATGTTGCTCAGTTTCACCCTCGATGCCTGCATGCGTTTTTTTCATTTCTTTATATTTTTGTCACACACAAAAATCAGCTATAAGCAAATAATATTATGCACTTACAGAGGTGGTGTTGCAGCTATCAGAAGGGCAATACTCTTGATCAATGATAATGGGATTAGAGACATTAATCATTAAAATATCCTCGAACGTTATATCACTAGCTTGGCTCGGCGGTGATGCCGGCCATGTCTTAATTCTAACTCCGTTAGCAGCTCCGTCAACGGTGCAGTTTTGAACCTTAATTCTTCTCACTTCTTCCTCGTTCTCAACCTTCCCCAAGCTCCCTATACTGCACACCAAACCAATTAATGGAACCAAAATTAAACAACGAACAGGATTGCTCACCCTTGTATAATGAAAAAAGAAGAGAAGGGTATTATCATCTTTACTAAATACCTGAATCCATGGCCTGGACCACAACGTGTGCCAGAGACAAGCACGTCTAGACTCCCAGTTGAGATGGAGACGCAATCGTCTCCGACTCCAATGGTTGAGTTGGTGATGTTGACAAAAGAGGAGCTATGAACGTGGATCCCATCGGTGTTCGGACTGTCCCATGGGGAGCTGAAACTGACGTTGTGGACCGTAACGTTTCTAGAAGAGTGTAACCGCAAATGAAACCCTTTCGCATTTGATAACGAAATGTCTTTGATTATTGCATTTGACACGTTGGCCAAGCTCAGAGACTGTACAAGTTTGACATCAAACACACATTCATATAACTTAAGTATTGAATATATTCATACCCAAACAAGGAAATATTTAGTTATCTACTAACCGTTATGAGTTTGCCACATTTGGATTCCTTGCAACCTTCTTGTTTCCAGGCTTCGACGTCGCCTCTACCCTCTAAGTTGGTACTTCCGTACAAGAAGATATCGTTTAGTTGACTAAAAGTAATCCATTGATACGAAGGGAACACCTTAATGCTCGTTGGAGCAATTAGATCTCCTGTAATCTCTACTTCCATGGTTGATTCAGTGCGACAAGGGCCCTTGAACTCGATCTCACCCACTAAAAATTTACCTCCCGGGACGTAAAATTTTGATCTTCCTTGGTGGTTGCAAGCTGCCTCCCATGTCTTCCCAAAGGCCTATAATCATGAAAAATATTTAAAACCTTATATAGGTAATCATTTATATGATGCGTATTAAAGAAAGAGTAAACATACTTTTTCTTTGAAACTTGAGTAAACAGACTGCTACAATTTTTATTTTATTTTTGAAAAAATTGTTACAATTTTTTTTTTTTTTGAAACTAAGAATAAAATAAGACGAGACTATGTGAGATCTATCTCAGTGCCCAATATCAATAAACGACATCGGGACAGAAACTGAAACAGATCTCCGATTGTGGTCTTTTTTATTTAGGGCGCTGCATTGTTACAATATTTGATAAGTGAGTTTGTAAATAAACTGACAAGAGTGTTGTCTGAGTCCGCGTTAGGGCTGGCTCCGAACTCGGAGACATCAAAAATTTCTTGCTGCATTGGTGCTTCAGCATATCCATAGAATCTATCATAAAAAGCTAATATTTCCTTTGGTGAAACAAAGATTAAGAAGATAACCAAGAGCTTGACGACAATGATAAAATTATAGTTAGTCATCGTTGTGATAAAATCGTCTTAGATTTGTGTGCTTTGCCGTTGTTCAGTGGGCTATGACTTTTAAAGAACCAAACTTAGGTGGAATGTCTGACCAATCGTTCTTTTTTTGGGTCAAAGTATGACCAATCGTTCAAACTTCAAACTAAAGATTTTATTACAAAACTAGAGATTCATGTCTAAAATTATATTTACCATATAACAGCTCCAAGATTAAATCTTACCGGGGTCGGTGTGTATACAAAAAATATCAATACAAAAGAATAAGTATCTATTACTATAAAACATGTTGTATCCCTCCTGTTGTGACAGCTAGGATGCCATGTCATAAACTCGGTTTCCGACAGGTTGACACGTGTCCATATAATCAAAACGCGTCGTTCCATTTATTCTCTGCGTCATGGCCTTCTTCATGTTTCTGTGGGTTTTGGGCTGATAATTTTGAATATGTGTCCGGCCCATCCGAAAAGATTCGCCCTACCCCTAATACGACCACACAAAAGAGACAAAAGTTTTTTCTTCTCTCACTGTGATGGCTACCCGATACCGTTTGAGTTTCTTCTCACCATCTGAAACGGTCCGAGTAAAAATTTCGTGTTTAATATCATTGATTCACTCTCCACGATGTGTCTTCAAAGCGTCGTTTAGATTTGAGAGACGGTGTGGGTTCCGTATAAATATACATGAGATATGAGATGGAGATTCCGCCGGTAAATCAAGTTAACGCTCTTGATCGAGGTCCGAGTCCAAGTCGGGGTCGTCTGAAACCAAACGGCAGCGATTCATATTCGGAGTTGGAAGAGACGAGAGGAGGTGAAGAACATCGTACATGTGGCTGTTCCAGTTAACGAGCGCCGTCGAAAAAGAGAGCGTGACGACCAACAATTCCAGGTCCATTGATGATTTTGATTTTGTCTGTGAAAATTGGAAGAGGATAGATTTTGTGCTGACTTCTTCAAAAGAGGTATCTTTACTAAATCATGTCGTTTCATGGACTTTTTGATTGTAGTTTGTCTTTTGTATATCATTACTGAATAGTGATTGTTCTCTTTTTTCTTATTTTGAAAAATTAACATTTCTGTATGTTAGAATTGCAAGGAAGATGATGATTCCAATAATAAAGCAAGTTTGTTAAGGAGAAAGAAGAGGAGGAGCATGAGTTAGAGAAGAAAGTTAGAAGAGAGGAGACAGATATCTGCTAATTCTGGTAAGTCTGGAAAAAGTAACTCACTCAGGTTTCTGCTGACATTGTTTGATCTAATCCTTTTCATGTCGAAAACATAGCGTATTGAAGGTTTAGACGTGTGCAAGAGCTCAAAGAAGGTTTTGGTGTTGTTTAATGTTTTGCATCTGTTTCATGATTTCATCAAAGACTGATGGAGTGATGGGTAACGTGGCTTTTTTGCTTCTTCATGATGACAACAAGATGCTTTGCGAGTAAACAATACAACATTCATGTTTCCGGTAAAAATATTATACCTCCACTTAAAAGCTTCACATAGCTGTCATCGAGGTGCGTGGAATCAGATGTTATCAAACTTCAGAGTATGAACCAAGGACAAGCCTATGGAGCATTCAGCGATGAAACACATATCATACTTGCTGAGACAAATAGGTAAGAAGATCACAAACAAAGAACTGGTTTTAGGTGTGAGAGAGTTTCTTGAGTATGAATGCTATGCTCAACAACCTTGGCTGTATCAGAGAGATAGTAATACGGGTGCTCCTCCATTCAGATGCTGAAATGATTTTTCAGATTTAGTTGCTTTGAAGTATTCTGAAGTTGTTGAATCAGTTTGTTTTCATTTGAAATAAATAAATACATGTGTACTTTAATTTAACTGTTTCATTCACACACATAGCTTTGAGATCAATACCCAAATCTAACCAGCTTAACCCAAACCAATATATTGAAATTTATTTTATTTTACTATAAAATGTTTTTATTTCTAATTCTGTTTTACATTTCAATATTTTGTGTTATTTTAATTAATTACATATACAATTTTTGTATTCTATCATCTAAATTTAACTCATACAAAGTATATCAAATATTCCTACTAACAATATCTGAAATTAAAATTTATAAAATTGAACTAATATAGTATACTAATATTTTAAAAATATTAATTTCTCAGTACACTTACAAACAAACTTCAATTCTAACACACCTTCATATGGAATTTCAAAGCTGCTAGATTCAGTTCTAGAGCTTAAACCGATAAATATCATCACTGGTGCCGTTTCTATGTCTTTGTACGCGAGGTCATCTGATTAATATGTAGAAAGAGTCCGAGTCAGTTAACTAATGTTGGATAAATATATAAAGACACTAAACAAAACAAGTGTTAGCAGTTGGTAGAATCCCATCTAGGCATTAGTATAAATGAAACAATTATATGGGTGAAACAAAATAAACCAATACATAAAAGAAACAATAAATATAAGAAAAAAATTATAAGTTTGTTTTTATGATATATAAAAAATATCATCAACCAAAATAAATAGATCATCAACTCTATATATCAAAACTAAAATAGAACAATTTTAACTATAATCTACTGTAAAAACTAAATTTAGTTAAAACATAAGATAATCCACTAAGGTATATAAAATTAAACAAAAATATGTGAATTTATTTACAAGTTTGATTCTTTTCTACTAACAAAAATTAAAAAAAAAAAAAGAATCTCACAGGGTTTTTATGGTCATCCAACTCCAGAAAATTAGAAGAAACGATGTACTACCACATCTAACTCTTAATATATAATTAAAATATAGATTACTTAACAAAATAAAATCGTCTTAAACCTTTTAACAAGAAATAAAAAATCATAATTTAAAAAATAACAAGTAAAATTGATTTTAAAAAATCATTACTAATTTTCAGATAACTTGGTTTATTTAGTATTCAAATACAATAACATGTACATAATCTACCTAATATATATATTTTGAAACAATAACAATGTATAACTATTTAAATTTTTTGTTATGTTTCATCCCGCCCGTAGGGCGGGCCAACCCTAGTATATATATATAAGACGAAAAAGCATAATAATATTTTGTGCATATATTTTAAATCCACATTTTCTCATATTATTATGATTGTAATATATATGCTTTAAAAATGTAATTTTAAGTTTAGTAAAGTACATTTTTCAAATTTATTGGCTGAAAAGCAATAAAATAAGAATATTATATGTTCTATTCATTATCATTTATTTTAATATGCATTAATATTTATCTTTCTAATTCTAGTTGACTAGTTCTAATGTATAAGTTGAAAATATAAAACTCTTGTTGCTCTATGTCTAGATGATCTTCATATCTCTTTTGCATATAATAAAACTTATATGGACCACTTTAATCCAAGTTAAGAGAAACATATTAATAAATTGTACTATTAGACCTCAATTAAAATCATATACAGAGAATATTTATAAGACATTAAGACAAAATGTTAATATGAATAAATGCGTACAGTTCTATATACAGTTAATTAGATGACTAATCCGCGTGTATACGCGGAAATAAATATTTACGAAAAACTAAATTGTAATAGTTATTAATATTGATTTTTTTAGTTTTACATATTTCGTGAATTATTAAGTTGTGATGTTTTAATGTACTTGATTTTTTAAAATATTCGAGTTTGCGGTAATATTTGTTTCTAAAATTATAGTTTTATTTTAATCTAGTGAAATTAGTTTCTTATTTTTATATGGTTATTTTAATTATAATTTCGTATTTTGTTTATTTAGAATTATATTGGAGTTCGTGAATTTCACAAATCACTTATAGCATGATTTTAGATATTAAATCTGTATGTTATTTTTTGAACAACTTTTAAAAATTAGTATATTAAAAATTTGATGGCATTTTCAAATCGAACAAGAAATTCAGAGTTTGTTCATTTTGCTATACAAGACGAGCTAATATTTAACCTGAAAATAGTTTGGCTAAGGTTTTAGATAGAAATGAAATATTTCATTCCTCAAGACTGTATCTTCCTTTATGGTTGTATCACTCATGATTATTTAAACTCTTTTTAATCAATAAAATTAACTTTTGAGGATAAAAATTTAATTGTATATTCGCATATTTTGTAATTTGTTAAATGTGTTAAAATGAGCTAAGAAGAAAGAGTATGAGTTAACTCTGCTTTAAAGAAAATAAAAATGTTTCGGATTCTCGCCATATAAAACGGTCGGGTTTTCATGTGTAACAATAGTTTCAAAAAAAAAACAGATTGGTTTAACAAACCACTGCCTCGTCGTTTAGCGTAGAATCATATCAGAGCATGGAATCCGATTGGACCGTAGCTCTCACGTACAGGAGGCCCACCACCATTCCACAGCGGGCGTTACGCTCTAAGAAACTCGCCCACGGTTTTCTTTACCCCTCCCGCCAAGTGTCTTCCTCATTCGCCACTTGTCACCAAGTCACAGGGACCATAAAAAATGGCGCCTTTCTTCATCCCCGTGTATAATACACACATGATCCTCTGGTGGGTTCTTCAACAAAGTTACATCTCCTTTTGTGTTTTGCATTTCCAAGTGTTTGTGTGTGTTTTGCCTCTTGAGAGAAAATCATGCCGACCGGTAGGTTCGAGACGATGCGTGAATGGGTTCACGACGCTATCTCTGCTCAACGCAACGAGCTCCTCTCTCTTTTCTCCAGGTACATTCTCTCTCTCTCTCTTGCTGATTCATTCTGAGTTACATATAGAAAGTTTAGGTACATGCATTCATTCAATAGTAGAGCAAGTTAGTTCGTTTTACCTTGCATGTGTATTGTTATGGTTGGTCTGATGAGTAATGGTATGGTTGCTATGTTTTAGATACGTAGCTCAGGGAAAAGGGATATTACAGTCCCACCAGCTGATTGACGAGTTCCTTAAGACCGTGAAAGTGGATGGAACAACAGAAGATCTTAAGAATCGTCCGTTCATGAAAGTTCTGCAGTCTGCAGAGGTGAAACTTAACACTCTCATATCATGACTATATTATATATATATATCTAAACACACTTTTTCGGATTTAGGAAGCCATAGTGTTACCTCCCTTTGTTGCGCTGGCGATTCGTCCCAGACCTGGTGTTAGAGAATATGTCCGTGTGAATGTCTACGAGCTGAGCGTAGATCATTTAACTGTTTCTGAGTATCTTCGGTTCAAGGAAGAGCTCGTTAACGGCCAGTAAGTAAAAAATCCTCTGTGTGTATATGTATGTATATACTTCTCTGCTTTTCAGATGCTTACAGTCTCAAACCTTTTTTGTTTCATCAGTGCCAATGGGAACTATCTTCTTGAGCTTGATTTTGAACCGTTCAACGCAACGTTTCCTCGCCCAACTCGGTCATCATCCATTGGGAATGGGGTTCAGTTCCTCAATCGTCACCTCTCGTCAATCATGTTCCGTAACAAAGATAGCTTGGAGCCTTTGCTTGAGTTTCTCCGCACTCACAAACATGACGGCCGTGTTAGTTTTTTTCTTCTACAATTTAATTAACTTAGTTTGTGTCTGTATAATTAGTATAGAACACTGACTGTGTACTCTCTATGTGTAAATGCAGGCCATGATGCTGAATGATCGTATACAGAGCATCCGCACACTTCAGGAAGCTTTGGCGAGGGCAGAGGAGTTCCTTTCCAAACTTCCTCTGGCTACACCATACTCCGAATTTGAATTTGAGTAAAAGATCTTTCGCCATTCACTTTATACCCCTTTTTAAAAAATAAAATAAAATAAAATCATTTTCCTTATTTGGACGTTGTGCTTTGGTGAAGACTACAAGGGATGGGATTTGAAAGGGGGTGGGGTGACACGGCACAGAAGGTTTCAGAAATGGTGCATCTCCTTCTGGACATACTCCAGGCACCTGATCCTTCTGTCTTGGAGACGTTTCTTGGAAGGATTCCTATGGTGTTCAATGTCGTGATTCTGTCTCCGCATGGCTACTTTGGCCAAGCCAATGTCTTGGGTCTTCCTGATACTGGTGGACAGGTACACTTGATCCAAAAAGCTTCCCCATATATGTTGATTTAACTTATATTCTGATGTTGATATTTTCAGGTTGTCTACATTCTTGATCAAGTACGTGCTTTGGAAAGTGAGATGCTCCTTAGGATACAGAAGCAAGGACTGGATGTTACTCCAAAGATTCTCATTGTATATTTTCTTTTCCATAGTAACAAAAAAATTAGCATTCAAGTTTCAGTTTACGTTTATGTTTCCATGCTAATGCTGGCTTGTTATATAGGTAACAAGGTTGATACCAGAAGCAGAAGGAACAACATGCAACCAGAGGTTAGAAAAAGTTAGCGGTACGGAACACGCACATATTCTGCGTATACCATTTAGGACTGAAAATGGCACCCTCCGCAAGTGGATCTCCAGGTTTGATGTCTGGCCATACCTCGAGACTTTCGCTGAGGTTAGCACTTGTGAATGCACATTTTTTTTCTTTTCAAGTTTGGGCTTACACTTTACTTTATATGTGGGGGAACTAGGATGCATCAAACGAAATTGCTGCGGAGTTGCAAGGCGTGCCAAATCTCATCATTGGCAACTACAGTGATGGGAATCTCGTGGCTTCTTTGTTAGCTTGTAAGCTAGGCGTCATACAGTGCAATATCGCACATGCTCTGGAGAAAACCAAGTATCCAGAGTCTGACATTTACTGGAGAAACCATGAGGACAAGTATCATTTTGCAAGTCAGTTCACTGCTGATCTGATTGCCATGAACAACGCCGATTTCATCATCACCAGCACGTACCAAGAGATCGCTGGAAGGTACTAATATTCAAAAAAATGCATGCATTGTTTGTCTCTTGGTTTTGATGTCAACATTAAAAAAATAAAAACTGTTTTGCTTTTTTTGGTTGCAGCAAAAACAAAGTTGGGCAATACGAGAGCCACACAGCTTTCACTCTTCCTGGTCTTTACAGAGTTGTTCATGGAATCAATGTCTTTGATCCCAAGTTTAATATTGTCTCTCCAGGAGCTGATATGACCATTTATTTTCCTTATTCTGATAAGGAAAGAAGACTCACTGCCCTTCATGAGTCAATTGAAGAACTCCTGTTTAGCAGTGAACAGAATGTTGAGCATGTGTAAGTCCTTTTAGAATGATTCTAAATTTACCAATATCTAACAAACACCTAAGAACAGCTCCGGTTCTGAAGTTTTGACGGCTATAAACGATTTATAATAAAAATGTTAATAAATAAAAATATTATTACAAATTTAATGTCTTAAGTATATAATTTTCATCAAAATATTTGAGTCCTATAGGCCAATGTTTCATTTGCTATGCATGTCTTAACACAGTGGTTTTCTGAGCGACCAGTCAAAGCCAATCATCTTCTCAATGGCCAGACTTGACAGAGTGAAAAACTTGACCGGGCTAGTTGAGTGCTATGCCAAGAACAGCAAGCTGAGAGAGGTTGCGAACCTTGTTGTAGTCGGTGGCTACGTGGACGTGAATCAGTCAAGGGACAGAGAGGAAATGGCCGAGATACAAAAGATGCACAGCCTGATCAAGCAGTATGGTTTACACGGCGAATTCAGGTGGATAGCTGCTCAAATGAACCGTGCTAGGAACGGTGAGCTGTACCGTTATATCGCAGACACTAAAGGTGTTTTTGTTCAGGTAACATGAAAGATAAACTTCCCCTTGACAACGTTTGGAATCCTTCAAAGGTTCAGAGACTCATCTTTCTCTTTTTTCTTTTTCACATCACAGCCTGCTTTCTATGAAGCTTTTGGGCTCACAGTTGTGGAATCAATGACTTGTGGGCTCCCAACGTTTGCTACCTGTCATGGTGGACCTGCAGAGATCATCGAGAATGGAGTTTCTGGCTTCCACATCGATCCTTATCATCCAGAACAGGTTGCAACTACTCTTGTCAGCTTCTTTGAGACCTGCAACGCTGATCCAAGTCACTGGGAGAAAATCTCTGATGGAGGGCTTAAGCGAATCTATGAAAGGTTGACCTCTTTTTTTCTTACCCCCACCAAGATGACTGCTTCATTAAGGGGTTTGTGCATGTATAGGTACACATGGAAGAAGTACTCAGAGAGGCTGCTCACTCTGGCTGGTGTCTATTCATTCTGGAAACATGTGTCTAAGCTCGAAAGGAGAGAAACAAGACGTTACCTAGAGATGTTTTACTCTCTGAAGTTTCGTGATCTGGTCAGTGTAATTCAACTCTTCCTTTCCTTCTTTCAGTTTCTTCGCCTAGTTTACTTGCATGATCAATTTTTTTTTTCCGGTTTGCAGGCCAATTCAATCCCACTGGCAACTGATGAGCATTGAGCAAGCCATGGTTGGATTCTACTTGCTGCATTCCCTGTTGTGTTTCTGTTTCTGTTGTGTTTGAATAAATAAGCTATTGTCGGCTTGTGTCTCCATGAGTGGTTTGGTTTTCAGACTTTTTTCGGTTGTTTTCTAGATATCATCAATAACAAGTATGGTTGAGTTCTAAGCTCAGCATTTAATAACTCCGTGTGGAAAAAGTCACATGCTCTTTGTGACTAGTAAATGGGGGAGAACAATGAATGTTTGGAAGGGCCCATGAGATTTCCTTGCTACTAATAAATGTTCAATGCATCTTGAGATACTCAAAAGTCAAAACCAACAAAGAAATCATTTGTATAACTTTAGAAAGATTCAGATGATCATGGCCCTATTATAAGAAATCATTTACAGCGTGATCACTACACTACCGAATACAAAGTTTTTTAAAAATTTAGGAGTTTGAATCTTCTTAATCTCTAATTCACTATATAGGGCCTTAAACTAACCTTTGGTAATATTATCAACATGGCATGTAAAGTATTTTTCGTACCAAAACTCAAACTAGAAGCAGAACAAAACTAAAAGTTCCCCTCCATGTAGTCCATCCGCATTAGTGAATCTTTCACCATAGTGTTCACTAATTATATTAACCACTAATTGATAACTTTTCAAAAAAAAAAAATTTAAAAAACTCATGTGAAATTCTCAACTTTTTAATATTAATATAATTTGTGATAGATTTTTGGGAGAGATTCATCAATATAGGTGTGTTTAACTACTAGCTACATCATCTGGCGGTAGAGAACACAAGTTACTCAGTTTAGTTCAAGTAACTAATAAGGTCCCATTCTAAAACTATATAGTTGGAAAGTATTTGTGGGATGTAATAACCGAAAAAGAAGGTGGAAAGGGACAAGATAGTTGCAAGAGCATTGAATCAAAGCAAACAGCTCTTTCTCCACCTTTTCTGTCTATCCAGCCTTTAAAGTAAAAACCCACTCACGCTTCTCTCCAAGTAGTAGTAAGTAAGAACAGATGTCAAACAACACTTCCCATGTTTCTCCCATGCCTCTATCTCAACACTTCAGCGACTATGGCTTCGATCCCCAGATCGACTACTTTCAGGTTCTTTATCTCCTCTTCCTCCTCCTCCATGTTTCTCTAGTTTCAAGTTTTCTTTGTTATAAAGGTTTTGGAAGAAGCGAGGAAGCACAAGAAAGAAACTTCGTTGAAATCTCCCATCGACAGTGTGCATCAGTTCAAGCTCCAGAAGCCTATATCCAAGGACGACCTGATCCGAACCGCTCTCCACAACAACAAGAACAAGAAGCATCGTTGGTTCTCGAAAAACGTTTTGCTCTTCTTCAACTGGCGGAAATGGCGAGGCAGTCATTATGCCGGAGAAGGAGAAAAGGAGATGGAACTCGACGACGTTCACATTGCGAGGGCTAGGAACTTTCGCGCCTCATCAGTCGGACCCGGTTCGATATCTGGTCCGGTTTACGTGACTGAGAGCTGGAGCGGGTCGAGCACACCGTATCGAACTATAAGACCTTCTTCTCTGACGACGACTCCAGCTGCTATTCCGTATATGAGTCTACGGGAGCTTAACATGGAGCGGCAACAGAGGAGCAGTGCATCTTCTTCTAGGTCGGGTCCTATTTACTTGGTCACGTGATGATTTTATACATTATCGGGATTGACGAAAATGAAATAAAATTTAAGTTACATATTTGGGTGGGATGTGTGGGTTATTTAATTTCTAAGAAGAAAAGGAAAAGAAAATTATATATTTTTGGGGTCCATCTGGCCCTATTGATTGATAAATCCATTACATAAAGATGTGTTGTGTGCCTTGGCCGTGGGGGCATTTAACAAGAACGTCGCAACTTTAAAGTTTGATATTAAATATAATGCTGTCAAATGACTATCTATGTCGTCGAACATTTGAAACTAACCAATCCAAACCAGATAGAACCGAATCAAAATTCTATATCTGAGTCCAACATTTCTTTAGCCGATAAATCAAATTCGAAATACACATGGCCAAATCCGATCTAAAAACCTGAATATTCAGACCTACATGTAACAGGAAGTTGAAGGAGATACTTTGATAAATTCTGTTCATTCTGCATCCAAATTTTGAATCAGGATTCAGTTTGATAGGAGAAAAAAAACTAATAACATCCGGTAACTATATATCCATCCAGATGATTGTGTATAAACAGCTTCATTTCATTAATCATCAAAATTGCGATTTAAAAATAACAATAATATTCATATAAAAGAACTTGATTTGTCTAGGTGGTGATTATTTGGGATTCGAAACTCCTATCAATTAGATCGACCGGAGTTTTGGCGCCAATTAAGTTCCGGTTAAATAATTTGACTCAACAGTCCAACACCTGTTTCGGATCGACTTATATATGCTTTAGTGTAAACCGAAGAAAGAGAAATTCAATTGGTCTGTTTTAGACTGTCGGTGAGTAAGTAATTCAGGTTTATAATGTTTAATAGTTAAAACTAGGGAAATAATTTGGTTAAGTTAAACCGAAACCGGTTTAATTAGGGTTACACCGTCAAAATTGGGAATATTTCCTTTTCTTGTGAAGCACTACTCCATAATCTATATAAGACACAGAGGGAGAGGCCATCGAGATCACTTCGCATTCAAAACAAACTACTCACCCAAAAGGAAAAAGCCTCTCCTCTATTATTACTTCCTCTCTCTCTCTCTCTCTCTCTCTCTCTCTCTCTCTCTCTCTCTCTCTCTCTCTCTCTCTCTCTCTCTCTCGCTAGCTGTACGTGAACGAAAACAAGAATGGTGAAAAGAGGAGGCACGAAAAGAAAGATCAATTTGGAAAAGATAACGAGGAGAGAGTATCTAAGGACTACTTTCACCAAGCGTTGTTCCGGACTTTACAGCAAAGCCGCGCAGCTCTGCCTTCTCTCCGGCGCACAGATAGCCATCTTGGCCACTCCTCCTTCTTCGCAATCCAACGTCTCTTTCTTCTCCTTCGGCCACTCTTCCGTGGACGCCGTCGTGAATGCGTATCTCACGGGACAGCGTCTCGCTCCTGTTCGGGAAGAGCCGATGGAAGAGGATATTGGTGTACAGATGGCTCGGAAGGAGCTAGGGTTAGAGCTGTGGTGGGAGAAGGAGAGTCTTTCCAAGTCCAAGAATCGTCAAGAATTGATGGCTGCGATCAGATCCATGGAGAGGATGCTGAGTAAGCTGCGTTCTCTAGACTTCGTCCTAAAGAACGACGAGATGGCGAAGAGCGATGTCGTATTACGCAAGGAAACTCAAGAACCGGATGATGAAACCCTAAATCTCCAAGCAAACTGTGGTGTACCTAATGATGATTTAGCTGCGGGTTTTGATAAGGTCACTGAAGAGCAAGATCAGATCCTCGCCATCTGTGATAGTTTTTGTGTTAAGGAGGACAACAACGCTTTAACTGGAAGTTTGGATAGGTCTGATCAAGTGACGGATCATCTCGTGGATATTGATGGACTGATAGATTTGGAGAGGACTTGTGAAAGTTCAGCATTCGAAGCTGCTAATGGTGTTTCAGAACAAAGCTATGGATGAAGATAAAGGGGATTCTTTCAACGAGTTAACAACCATCGTTGCAGTTTGAAGATAAAACATTTCTTACTTTCTGATTTATGTATGTGATTATTGCGAAGGGCTTAGTTTGATTAATTGTTGCTAGGGATATGTCATCTCCAGGGTGTTTGACCTCGATCAGTTTTCCACATAATGGAACATTTGAATTATGTGTTGTGCTTTGCATTTGAATGTTTTGTGATGTGAACTGTTTACAAATAAAGCCTATAGCTTTCTTGTTTATGCATCTATATTGCCCTTTCATGAGATTCTTCCCGAGTTTACTTGATTGTATGTAGTCGTGTCATGATATGTCTAAGATTCATCAATTTTCATCAACTTATGGCCTTCTATAGCTAGAAGAAAGTATCTAGTTGTCTAAAGATAGCTGCATTGACTTCCTTGATGAAAGGTTGGCCTCCATTGAGGGATTATGTTCCCAGAGGAGAGATAGATTTTATAAGTCCCACTTCTCTTTGGAATATAACTCACATCAAAAGTACTTGCCTGAGCCAGTAGGCCACCTGAAGCCTGCAAGAAGTTAGCCTCTTTAGATCACCAGGTGTATTAAGCACATATGCAGCTAAACATCTACCATGTGTTTAGCTATGACTTCCATATGCTCATGCAGTTTGAAACATCTAAAGGTCCTGCCTCAAGAACCAACACATTTAGCAAATGATTGATCATGTTAAGATAAAACAAGACCCAATCACACCTGAATTAACCTCTAGAGATAGAGGAAACACCATTGAGTGTTTGGCTTTCTTTCTCCACTATAAGTAAGAATTTTCCAGGGAAACAAACTCAATGGAAACATAACCAGATTCAGTCTATGTAATGTGTGTTGTATTAACTATTAAGAGTGGTAGCAAATGAACCATTCTCATTGTGAAGGGACAAGGAAAACCCATGCAGCTCCATCTCCTTCCCGGAAAACGAAATGTTGTTTCCAAATGCATCTACGGGAGAGAATCAAGATCGATGCATTCATCCCAGCTTCAAACACGTTGTTAAGACCCATCCATGAAACAAACAACACACACAGATTGGGTAACATTAACCCTTCACAAACGAGAAAGTCATTTGCTCTTATCAATATCAGCTTTAAACTTGCTCTTATCATCCGACCAACTGAAAGAAAATGTCGGGAGGCCAGGTTCCATCTACGTGTAAGGGAGAAACACGAATCATATCTTACTCGTTTTAAGTGAATGATGGTTGAGAAACAAAGATAGTCATAGAAGACTAACCTGTGGAATGGGAGAATGAGGCTACGTTGAGTAAGAAGAGAGTCAACAGTGAAGCGATCTTGATCGTCATGGTAGATAAAAATTGTGTTGGTTTCAAGACTTCGAGTTTTGGGAAGAGAAGCGCCAACTGCTACTGTGATTTTTGAGAATTTGAAATACGTACGTGTCAGTAGTACAATATCAGGCGTTCGATTTCATTATTTCGGTTAAAGGCGGTAGGGAGGATTTAAAGGTATTATGTCGGCAAAACTCGATTGGTACGGCTGATGAAGCAGTATGCTGTAATTTTTTTAATAAATTGATAGATAGAGTAATAACAGTATATAATTTTTAAAATTATCATAAAATTAGTATATAATATGTTTATTTTAAAATAATATATATTAAATTATAATATATATTAATAATTTAATTTTTATTAAAAATAATACATCTTATTTAATTATATAAATTCAATTTTAAATGCGAAATATTATTATTTTCAAATATAAATATAAAATTCATTTAAAAATAAAAAGTCTACTTTTGGATATAAAATAATTTTTGATATTATTAAATAAATTTTATATAATTTATTTATAAATTATCATTATTTATTTATTGGTTTAGCAGTAAATAATTCATATATAATATTATCATAATAATTAATATATGATATATTTATTTATTTCTAAATAATATAGATATGTTTATTTTATAATATATATTATTTTATGTCTTTTATTAAAATAATGAATCATATTTGTAATTATAAAAATCATATTATATTTTTAAATGTAAAATATTGTTCTTTTTAAAAAGTTAAAATATGTAATAGCAATTTTTATTTTAAAATATAGATTTATTTTTTTTGATTATAAACATTATTTTATATTATTAAATAAAAATAAATTAATTATATACAATAATTTTTAAGTTTTTACATATTCTAACTTCAAATGCTCTACCAAAAACTGTATATGAAAGCATTGAGTAAAGAACATTTGGAGAGGCATTAGCATTTTATAAATAATTTTTTAAATGTTTTTGTAATAAATATTGATTGGATAATGACGAGCATAATATTTATGGATTTGTTTTTTATTTTCACGGTTTTGGAAACGGATAACTTTACCTTTTCTCCCTACAAATCTATCTTTTTTTTGTTATCTGGCAAATTAGCTCATTTTTATTTATATTGATTTTAGATCAAAATGACATAAAGTGGACACTAGTGGCCATAAAACATCAAGGCTTTGCGAATGCGCTCTTGGGAGCCAAAAGTGTCTTTAGTACTTTGTTAACAACCAAGGAAACAAACACATGATATGTCTCACTCTTTAACCCCTCCCTACCCATTTTCTTCTGATTTTGTTCCACTACATGTGAGATATCAAACTAAGTCCCACATTGGAAAATTAGACAAGAAGTGTCTAATATATAAAGAGAAGTCCAACTCTAATTAGTACGAGGCCTTTTGGGATGGAAACCAAAAGTAAATCCATGCGGGCTTGCCATTAAGGCCCAAAGTGGACAATATCGTACTAATAAGACAATGTAGAGTTGGACATGGGCTTTCGCAATCCCAACAATTGGTATCAGAGCGGTTGACGAGAGAT
The DNA here is from genome assembly GCA_019706035.1 of Raphanus raphanistrum subsp. raphanistrum. Classification (NCBI taxonomy): domain Eukaryota; kingdom Viridiplantae; phylum Streptophyta; class Magnoliopsida; order Brassicales; family Brassicaceae; genus Raphanus; species Raphanus raphanistrum. The sequence goes on from CM033983.1 coordinate 21,841,001, forward strand.
CTGCAAAAAGGCCTAAATACCCTTCGAGTGATGAATGGTATATCCTATGAGTTAGGAATGATGAGAGGTGTGTGTGGCAGAGATCAAGTAAGAAGATCCTGAAAATCAGTTGTGGGACACGAGATGAATATGATTCTTAGTTTGAGGGGGAGAATGTGAGATATCAAACTAAGTCCCACATTGGAAAATTAGACAAGAAGTGTCTAATATATAAAGAGAAGTCCAACTCTAATTAGTACGAGGCCTTTTGGGATGGAAACCAAAAGTAAATCCATGCGGGCTTGCCATTAAGGCCCAAAGTGGACAATATCGTACTAATAAGACAATGTAGAGTTGGACATGGGCTTTCGCAATCCCAACAATAAATCTAGAACCACAATCTCAAGAACACACAAGATAATAACTCAAAATAAGAAACTCATCTTATTAATCTCTTGAGGAAACTATCTCAAAACCTCAAACTCTCAATCTCTCACAACTCATGAGCTATGCAACATCATATGCATCTACTTATATATAACTCACAATTTCCTAAACTCATTAGGAATCACAAAATATATTTTCCTATTCTATAACTCAATAGAATTCAGTAACTTGCATCCCAAGTTATTTCTCAAGTTTCTTTTTTTCTTCAAGCTTAATCCAACATTCTCCCCCTTAAGCTTGAACTCATATTCACTCACATCTTGAACTCCAACAAATCTTCTCATCTCCTTAAACTTTAATTTCCTCAATGCCTTCATCACACTTCTTTGTTCACTCCCAAGTGTATGCCAATGTAACTCTTCAATCCATATTGGTTGCTCCATAGCTTCAGTCCCTGCCATCTTGTCAGCTTCACAAGAAGACAACACCACTGCTTCTTTCTTTTGTAAATACCACGTTCTTTTCTTTCTCTTTAGCTTACTATGTTCATCATCCAAATGCACACTACTTATCACATCTCCGAACTTTCCATGAATCCTTGAAATCTTCGAAACCTCTTCAATATAGAACTTTCCCACAGCCTTAGAGACATTCAGTAAAAACTTCAGATCACCCGCAACACTGATTGCATCTTTAATACCAAACCCATCTCTGGAATATAACGAGCTATACGACGTTGTGTAACCGCTTGTAACTTCACAGCTCAAAACAGAAACAGGGACCACAAAATCAGAATCAGAGTGGGAACCTATGAACTCCGTGGCAATACTGTCCCTTCCTACACTAAACCAATCATAGCTCACCCAGTCATCGACTTCACAAACTGATAGCACTTCTGCATCTTCAGGTGAGACATTCCACAATGTCTTTCTATTAGTCAGATGTGTACTCAGAGTCCCATCCTTATTGATTCTCATGATTTCTCCAATAGTTGCTTGAGTCTCGTTTGACCATCCAAACCGTGGTTGGGTGGTAGATGGTTTCATATGAATATGAATCTCTTGCCCCTCATGAAACAGTATAGGCCTTTTAATACCTGTCACCCAAGAAGTTAAAGTCTTGCTCCTTGAGCAGAAAACTATGCCCACATTACGATCTTCGTCTAAGTTCTGAATCACGTTATTACTGTTGAGAGTAATTTCTTCCCATCCATACGACATGGAAGAAACTGACGTCTTCACTCTGACCCAATCTCCAACTTTAAGCTCCTCCACACGTTCCAGTTCAGAAGAATCAATTTTCAATCCTCGAGATGCTCCAGGAAACCCGACTCGTAAGATCCCATCGTTGTCAACATATAATGCAGTACAAACACTATCACGTGATTGGCCGCACCAACCAAACCTTGGCTCTCTAACATATCTCTCGAGTCTTACATGCTGATCCCTGTCCAACTTATCAACTTCACTTGCCAACACACGAGCTTTCACATAACAAAATGTGACAATCATGTCCTCCTGGTTGAGAATGATTTGCATAAATTCAACACTCTTAGGCTTAGCACCTAGCCATCCATGTGTAGGTGTTGTTATGCCTCTTTTGAACTTCACCCAATCCCCTGTCTCTTTGATTGTATGTGACTGATGAACTTGGCCGATTTGACGTCTGGGATCTTTGTTATTACTCGTAAAATCAAAATGCTTCTCGGATAGACACAATTTTTTGTCGTGAGTTTTGACGTTGATCAAATAAACCCAATAATCTCTCTCGATCAACATAGTCTCTTTTTCTCTTGATGCTTTGCTAATGGGTTTAACTGTAGAGCTCTTATTTCTGCATAAAGCGTTCCCCCGTTTGCAAATAGATCGTACTGCTCCCGTAGATTTGATCTGAGCCCTAGAGAGAATCTCTTCCACTTTTAAAACAGAAACATTTTCCCAGCTATACTCTATCTTGGAAAGTTGGACGTCAGTTTCTCTTTCAGATGAACTCATATGGCTTTGACTCTCTAGTTTGTCTCTTTGAAGAAGATACTGTATACGCTTAAGTCTTTTCATAGCTATAGACATATCTAGCTCTTCTTCCTTCTCCTTGAGTGCTCTCTGAAGTGAATGTATCTCATCTTCTTGTCTCTTGACAATATCGTTGGCTGGGTTCAAGATTTGTGACTTGATTCCCAATCCAGAAACCGCCACGGACACCTTCTCGCTTTTGATTGAGATCATAATATTCATTCGATCTAGCTCTTGCTCTCCAAGATGAAAAAACGATTTCACAGCACCAGGCTTCTTGTCTATTTCCCTAAGCTTATGCTTTAAATCCTCAGTCTTTCTGGCCTGGGATGCTAACTCCACGTTTGCCTGCTTCGTATTTTGTTCTTTGCACAACTTCTCTGTTCTCAACCTCTGTCTCTTTTCCTCTACTTGTTTAAACCCTAAGCTTTTGGCTCTCAATTCCATAACAGTGCTCAACCCTTTAACTCCATCCACATTCTCAGGCTCTCTTAGCCACTCTCTACATACCCTAAGTGTCTCAGAAGCCTCGGTCTTGTTTTGATGTTCCTCCTCCATGATGTTCCTGTTTAGCCACTCGCTTAACACCCTATTAAAACTTCTGTGTGTGTCAATATAGCCTCTCAAAGATTCTCTGAATCTTCTGATCTGTTTTTCAAGCTTCTGTGTCACCTTCCTTGATCCTTTCTCAACCATGTGAACACAAGACTTACTTCTCGTGATTGCCTTGGATAGCTGAAGCTTAACCTCAGCTTTTTTCTCGTAAATCTCGCTCCATTCTGCTCCGTTTTTATCTAGATTCTTTAAATAATTGTACCCTTTCTCGTACAGAATCCTAAGCCTTTCTTCAGTTGTAACTTCTGCACGAAGTTTCTTTTCATCCAAGCAAAGCTTCTTCATATTCATTAAGAACAGAGAAACGTCGATGTTACCTTGGGGTAAGCCACACCTTAATAGCATCATACAAGGAGTCAAATTCTTGGAACTACCGAGTACTCTTGAAGCAAGTTCTTTGACTTGGGATCTTAATGGTTGGTGATGAATAACCTTACCCACTTCAAGCAACTCACAGACATTACTCGCAGCTTTCTTGCTTTCACTATTGATCCTTCTAACTACGCTCCTAAAATCAGTATGACCCAAACCTGAACAAGAGGAAGAATAATAACAACAACAAGAGGAATACTCATATGCTTCATCATGAAGTTTATCATCTGATTTTTTCACTTCAGTGGCGACCTCTGGACTCGTTTCCTTCTCTTGCACCCAAGTTTCATCATCATTATCAGTCTCACCTTTACTCTTATCATCTTCACTCATCGTCGTCATCTCTTCATCCGTGTCGGGATCTGATGAATTTAACTTGAAGCTCTTCGCCACCGTAACTATTACAATTTGCCGTGACGAGAGCTCAAATTTAAACCCTCTGTCTGTTGATGAATGGAAACATGCACCTCGCAGATGATGTGTACTGAGAATTAGATAATCTCCTCCATCATCACTCTCGACCTGTTCTGATTCATCTGATTCAAACGTCTTCTTTACTTGAGATTTTTTTGCATTCTCTTTTTCTTTCCATCTTTGTTTAAAAAGATTCAGAAGTAGACTTATCTCTTTCAAACTATCCATCAATCTAGTCTGTTCCAGTTGCTCCTTCTCTTGCCTTACGAATGTACTGTCCAAATTAAGTAATATGACTATCAGATCATCCCAGCTATTAAACCCATATCGTAAAATCTCATCTCCACACCATGACAGAGCATCACCTTCAACGAACCCATACGCAAACTGTCTTATTGAGAAAACGGTGAAGTTGCGAGCTGCAACAAACGCGTCGATCCACTCAGCCCACCTCTCAGGATCTTCACCGTAGGACTTCTGAACTTCAATCGATCCCATGGCTCGTCACAAGCTCTGATACCAAATCTAGAACCACAATCTCAAGAACACACAAGATAATAACTCAAAATAAGAAACTCATCTTATTAATCTCTTGAGGAAACTATCTCAAAACCTCAAACTCTCAATCTCTCACAACTCATGAGCTATGCAACATCATATGCATCTACTTATATATAACTCACAATTTCCTAAACTCATTAGGAATCACAAAATATATTTTCCTATTCTATAACTCAATAGAATTCAGTAACTTGCATCCCAAGTTATTTCTCAAGTTTCTTTTTTTCTTCAAGCTTAATCCAACACTACACCCACATAGATTCTTCACTAATACATTAAGACATACCATTATTGCTTCCTCATCAACCAATCTCCTTTAATCTTAACCAGAAACATAACTAATTTGTATAAAAATCTAGTATAATTCTAGATATATTCATGAATTTGTTTGCCACTGATTCACTGACCAAGTCGATCACTTTTTTTGAATTAACCACAGTGTCCGGCGATCGAAATCCACCGATATATATATCTAATGTTGTTTTTTTAATCGCACTAAACGTAAGTACCAACCGGTCATTCCCCTACCAACATTTAAAACATTGGTTTGGATTAAAATAAATTAAAATGATAATAGTATTTTTTCGTTTAAGATTCTATAACTCTAAAGTTTGAGCTTAAAAGCTTTACTAGTTGTTGTGTAAGATAATTAAGGTGAAGAAAAGAAGCGAGAAGCCACAAGGACACTATATGATGCCTATTTTGGTATGGGTACACATCCACATGCTTGCACATGTGTTCCGGCCAATTAGCTCTTGTTTTCCATGTGGTTCGGTATGTCTATATACACTCACGCACCACTTATATACTCACGTCATGGTCATTGCCAATCGCATCCATCGAAATCGTCATCACGCAATCCATGATCCTTTTCATGATCCACTCGCTTCAATAATGCATGCAATATCTTCAGCATTTTATTTGTTGCCTATACAGTTTTACATTCTCTCCTAGTCCAATGAAGAGATTTATACAAATGTATATAGAATGATTAGGTTGGATTAATTGATCTGAAGACAAGTCAAGTAAATAGCAATGAACGAGTATTAATAATAATTGATTTTGGCCGCTATTACCATTCATTGAACTGTTAATATATGTAACATGTATGTGTTTTTAATATATGGAAAGTTTTTAGAAACAGAAAGAAATCAATGAAACAGCAATATAGATGGTATGAACAACAAACTGGACATTCTGTTAGTGTAGGCCTTCTTCACATTTGACAATAATTTGATCAATATTAGGTAAAATGACGTTTTTGCCCACCAAATCATGAGCCTTTAAGGACTCCTTCGTTCCAATCTGTCTTATAGACAACGGTCAAAATAGAGATTGCACAAACGATCTGGGCCCCGAGTAGGCCATAGCATAGGCCCATGAAGTTTAAGCCCCACACAAACGCTAAAACAACAGCCACTGGTGCTCCAACTACATAAAAGGCGTAGAAATTAATCTTGGCTCCTACACGTGGCCTCGCACTGCCACGTAGGATCCCGCAGCTCGTAGTTTGAGGACAGTTGGCAAGCTCACAAGCTCCGATCACCGGAAGAACCGCCGCCGTCAGCTCGAGTACAGCTCCATCCGCCGTGAAAACTCTGCCCCAAGCCTTTCTCCCAACGGTGGTCCCCACAAGACCGAACGCAGATACGGCCACGGCGGCTACCACCGCTACTGCCGCCGCCGTCCTTGCCTTCTCCGGTCTTCCTGCTCCCAACTCGTTGCTCACCCTAGTGGAAACCGCGGCGGAGATCGCCGTGGGGATTGTATACATCAATGACGTCGTCTGGATCACTATGGCGGCCGCCGCTAGCGCCACCTTTGGCTCCGGGAGATATCCGGCGAGGACCGTCATGAACTCGTACCACCACCACTCCAAACAAACCGCTATACAGCTTAGGGACCGCGAACTTGATCAGCTTCGACCACACCTCATCAGTACCAGAGTCTCTCGAGCTAGACAGCAGCAACGGCGTTTTAAGACAAGAACTGGTTTTGTCGCTGTTGTGTTCTTCATAGTATATGTAGCAAAGGAGAAGCAACAAGGAGATGAAGTTGGTGAGAAAAGACGAAACCGCGACTCCGGCGACGCCGAGAGAAATGTAAAACGTGAAGAAAGCTGTAATGGGGAGATGAAGAAGGACTGACACTAACGTGCACCACATCAAAGGCCACGTGGTGCCTTTACAACGTAAGTAGATACGTAAAGGATGAAGGAAGCTATTAGCTAGGAGATCAGGCAAAGAGAAGGAGCAATAGAGAGATGCGACACGTGTGATGTCTTCTTGTTGGCGGAGAATTAGCATTAGAGGTTGGAGGCTCAGCCAGAGGAGAGAGATGGGGAGAGAAGCTAAGAGGAGGAGAAAGATGGTTCGCTTGAGGGTCAAGGAAGCGAGTGAAGGGTTTTTAGAGCCTATGGCTTGACCACAAAGTGGTTCCATACCGGTGGCTAAACCGGAGAGAACGGAATAACCGGTTATGTTGGTGAATCCGACGGCTAATGCTCCCCCGGCCAGCTCGAGGCTACCTAGTCGGCCCATACACACTACGGAGATCATGTTCTTTAGGTAGTTTAACATGCTCATGGCGGCCACCGGGAAACTTATGTCCCAAATTTTCTTCATCTCCTCCACCACCTTTTTAATATAAATTGGAATATTACATTATATAAATGGATATATTTAAAACTCTGATTGAGGCTGTACTGAGAATAGATATTTTAGATATAATAAGATACCTCTGGCATTGTCGGGCTATACTTGTGTTGGAGTTTTATGAGACTTGAGTCTTCTTCTGCCACCATTGTTAGAGTTTGTTTTGATTGAGATGAGAGATTTTAAAATATGAAGAGAAGATGCCCTTTTATATAGATTTTTTTTGTTGTGTTTAGTAGCATGGTTCATAGTTTGGCATGGTGGGGATCAAAAATATTTACTCGTTTTTTTTAATCAAAATTTATTCAATATTTTGTTATTCTTTTCTTAGAGGGGAAACATGCAAACGGAAGTTAATTAAAAAATCCATATTTTTAATTATTAAAGATGACTCTCTGTCCTATATTTTGGATTAAATTAGAGATTTTCTTGACCACAAAAGTACGAAATCTGAATCAGATTTTTTCGTACATAAAGCGTCACATAAACAAACGAAAGTATAGGTATATGGCAATTTATTACAATAAAAATTAAAAAATAAAAGGAACAAAAATCCAAATCAAATTTCTTCACAAGATGCACTAATCAGCTTAGTACAAAGTTCCATTATATGATCATCTCTTTATCTAGTTTCAAATCATCTAAAACATATGTTGTTAAGGAGTTGAGTTTTCTTATAACTACATTATTTCATATTGAGGCATATACTAATCTCCAGAACCTTCAACAACTATTATGCAGTAGTCAAGAAAATGAAGTGCCAAATAACGTAAACTTTTCTGTGGTTTAAACCTTACAGACAAAAGTAAACTATCATCTTCATCAGATTTTGTTAACCGAGTCTGCATTTTTTATAAAAAAAATCACAATATGAAGTTAAGATGGACCTAAAATTTAATCTGAAAATTTAATCTTTATGGTCAAAAAGATTATGCATAGAACTTCCTTGGATTTTTTTCTAAAATAAAATGCTGATAAAGATATTTATGGAGCTCAAACTAAAGATATTAGTAGAAATGATATGATTGGTCCATCAGGCTAGAAATGAAACTAGTTAGAATTAGGTATAGGGCAATGTCTTGTCTCCCTCTCACTGTTATTATCAACGTAGAATCGACTTGAAAACGAAGTATACCCTTTTTCTCTCCTTTTCCTTCTTATTACCACTCCACTCCTTGCAAGTTATAAGGTATATAAAATAAAATAAAAAGTTATAAGGTATATACAAATAACATTTTGCATCCTGCATTTGCTTACATAGAAAAATAATCATCACAATTGAAATAATTTTGATTGACATAGTTTTGAAATATATATACTGAAATTGATATTGATTATTTATGTTAGCTATGATATTAGTAATGGTGAGAGTAGCATATTATGTGTTTTTAAATTAAATAAACAATTAAGTTTATTTCAAGATTTTTTGCTGATAAGTAAATAAAATTGTATAAATATCATTCCTAATTAGAATTATCTTTTAGGCTGTATAAATCGTGGGAGAAAACCAAGTGAAAATTAACAGAAACATTAGTAGTGAATGAGAATTACAGATCGAGACAGAGTCGTGAATCGTGATGTTCCCCCTATACAAAGGAAACATATCATCTATCCTTTCCTCACTAATATGCACTTCATCTATTCTTTTGCTTCTCCCGCACGTGGCTTATTCCTCCTACTTACATCTCCATCGTTGATCTCGATATCTCTCAATCTACGCGTAAAACACGCATAGACATATGCTTACCTATATGTGTAACATTGTTTGTGTGATACTTCATAGTAAAAAACAGTGTTCGTAAAGTTCCAAAAAAAAAAAAACAATGTTCGCTTAAAATCCTATAGTAAACACAATGTTGGTTTAAAACCAAAATGTTTTAGATTTGGTGAACTGTGATGGTTAGTATTGTCCTTTAAATGGAATCGTGCATGGTTAGACATTTCTCACTAGATATAGCACTTGAGTCTTCTCCTTTGTTATTCTTATCTCCGACATTTCTACTGTGCTTTTAGACTATAACATAATGCTGTAATGATTCCACATTGAACAAATTTCTATAATGGAAACATAAATATATTATTCTATATGTTGTTGTCCACATTGTGGCTTACTAGTTCATATAATTTGACCATTTTTTGGGTTGAACCCATTCAACATAACTAATCAAGCAGTAATTAATGGAATATCTTGAAAAGCAAAGCAAAAGTCAAATGCTTAAGATCCGGTTTGTGAAATTTGTCATAATCAAATTATTCGCTGTTGTTTAATTATTAACCAATTGACTTTATAACGGCAGATGAATAGGACTAGAGGAGGAGCAACTTCAATACTCTCTGTTTCTTTCATATTATAAGGAGTTTAAGCAAAATTTGTTTGTTTCCGAAATAGTAAGTACTTTTCACTATTCTATGTAATTTTATTTTTTATTGGGTACAATACGACCAATTAAATATAGACTTATTTGATTAGTCTAACTATACATAATTTATATTTCAAATGATATTTTAAAAATAAATAAAACTTTTTTAATTTTTGTGCATTTATCTAAAACTATTTACATAAAAAAAACATAAAGAGTATGATTTACGTAAACTAATATTCACTTAGTTTTATTTGAATTGTTGTTTTACATTTGTGCATACAAATTTAAAATATATTTAATTTTATGTATATATTAAAATAAAATTATCATTGTCTATACACCTAACCACATTTCGAATTAATAGAAAGATAAACTAAAAATATAAATAACCACATACCATATAAAATTAATAAAGTTTGAAAACGACTATTAATTTTAAACAAAAAATTATCTACAAGTAAAATTAGAATAAAACCTGATGGAGTACTAAACAAGCTGATAATATATTAAAATAATAATCCTATACTGGTTTTGAGTTTGATAAATGTAAAAATTTAACATAATCTGCCATGCTCTAGTTGACGCTTTACCCTTCTCTAGTAGCATATACTAGCAACATTAATAATTCCGGCTTCGACGAGATGAAATGACCAAAAAAGAAATCCATTATCTTTTGGATTTGTGTCACTTGGCATCCACCAATCACCATTAATGTTGATAAATTACCCCTTCAGACGAGAGAACATCAATATTATAAAGAACTATATAAGGAAAATGACAAGAAAAAATAGGACAAACGAATGAATTAGAAAAGCAAAGGCAATTTGTTTAAAGTAAACGACAGCAACTAGGTCATAATTGGCAACCATGCATGTCTCTTAGTTACTATGTCTTGTCTACGATGTAATCTTGGCGACTAATCACATGTTCAATCATAAGTAAACTTTAAGTTACTCTGCAAATCTTGAAAAGCAGAATAAATCATAATTTACAACCATGCAATATAATGCCGATTTTTTTCTCTATTTAAGTCCAGTTTGGTTATGATGTGTGGTTGATAATCACTTATATAAACAGGTTAAAAAAGTCGAAAGTTCACACTGATTCATACTCCAAATGAAAAGATTAGATTCACTAGGATCATGTTTGCAAGAATATCAACGTGAAAACTTATGTTTGTGTAGAGTCATGATGTTTAATAGTCCAATCATCAACAATAAGAGTGGTGCTTTTCAAAATTAACCTTTGCTTGTACCTAAACCAACAACCCCACATCACCCTACAAATTATAACATAAGAAGAGACCATTATTCGAAACAGAAAATCATGTTAAACTTTTCTTGTAACTCAAAAAAAGAAGAAATTTAAAGTTTTTAAAATGGTTCAAGAAATAGAAGGAAGCCAACATAACATTGAACCAATATAAGCTACATCTGGATTATAAATTTGTGAAATAAAATCATTTGGAATGATTTATTCCATTAATTTCATATAGTATCATTTAAATTGATGAAACAGAATTATCATTCCATAAATTTTACATCAATTTCATTAAAAATAGTATAGAAAATATAAAGAAAAATATTCTTATACATTCTCCTACAAATTTAACAAAAATGAATCAATTTCATTTTCACTTACTTTTTCATATTGTTGTATTCATTTTTATTTCACTAGTTACATATTATGTCTACTTATTTATGTCATAACCTTTAAATTAAACAGTAATGTCTGTCGATATAAAAATGCAATAAAATAAAATATATCCAGAATATGAGATAGACCATAAGAGCATGAGCATCCGTGCTCTAAAAATGCTCTCTTAATAAAATAAATATAAGTCAATTATAAATTAAGAGAGAAGAGCCACGAAATACTTTCTGTCTAGAACTATTTTAAAAATTGTAAAGTCACAAATATAAAGTGTCTTAACGCTGGTGGTTAATTTTGTTAATTTTTTTTTTCAAAAAATGTTAAATTTATTCTAAAAAGACAATTTTACACTAAGTGAGACTTGGTACTTATATTTTATAAATTGTTAGACCTGATCTCTTTAAAAAATATTTTAAACTTATCTAGTTGCAAACCATATGCTCATGGCTCCATCGAATGAATGTTGTCCCATTCTCTGGATGGAGGAGATACGATTCTTTGTGATCTTGTCAATAACATTTATCCCTGTTTCAGCTGATGCTCTAACTAGCAAACTGATGCTGATGCTCTAATTATCTGAATTTGTGCATTCAAATCATTGAAAAAGTTAAAATACTGAAGCTATTCATAAGAAAATGAACAAAAAGAAAAGAAAATGAGTGATGGAAGTAAATAGAGGTTTGGGCCTTTATTACTTTAACAATATAGGCCATATAAAAAACTCTGACCCACTTCATTATATAATCAGCCAGTTCAGCCTTTTGTCTCCTTATTTTGATTCAACAGCAAAAGTGAAGACCTTTTGAAACGTAACACGAATACAAACCCTCATCTGGTAGTTGTAGACTTATGGAACAAAACGACAAAATGAAACTAGATAACTTTTGAGAAGTTATCAAAACTTGGGTAAAAGAGAAAAAAGTTACACAAGTCATGAAGAGGAGGACAAACACGTGGCGAGTATCAAGCAAAAGAAATCAAATCAATCGTCCTCACGTAGTACACTTGTAGGGTCCCACCTATCCTCTATACCACCTTTTTAAAACCATTTTATTAAAACATTTTTCATTACCAAAACTTCTTCTTCTTCTTCCTCTCGCCATTAACACCTGAAAATCTCGAAACCATAAAAGAAGAGGAAAAGATAATGAGATAAAAAGAGATGAAAATGGTGGGGCTTAGTATTGTTTTGGAGTCTACTAACAACAACACTCTCAGCAACTGCTTTGCTAGTCCCAAACCGTTTCAAGTCGTCAACAAATCCACCGCCATCGCCTCCGATCTCCGCCGTGGAAGTTGTCATCCGGATTCTGGGTTTCTCGAACGTTGTTTTCTCTGTAGAAGGAAGCTTCTTCCGGCGAAAGATATCTACATGTATAAGTAAGTCATCTACGAACCAACCAACGTAATATTTCATTTTTTTATTACAAGACTTGTGTTAATGTTTCTCTGATGTGTTTTTGTTGTGGGTTTAAATATGTCAGAGGTGATAGAGGGTTCTGTAGCGTGGAGTGTAGATCGAAGCAGATGGTCATGGACGAAGAAGAAAGCTTTAGAAGAGAGAACTGTTCGTACATGGCTGTTAAAGCAACGAAGCCTGACTCTCCGGCCCCGACGTCTTCGGGCTTAGGCGGTGGTCATCACCGTCACCGTCGTGATCCGAGAAACTGAGCAGGCGGTTTCGGAGAAAGCATTTGGAAACTGAAAAGTGTGATTTGACTTTTCCATCCCTTGGACTTATTTTTGTCGTTTTGTTTTATGAGATGTAAAACCATAAGGGTGTTTTCGGTATTTCTTGTTTTTGCATATCTATGGTAGCCCCTAGTTTTTATTTGCTTCTCTTTCTTGGTGGCTTTACCTTTTTGCCTACATTATCTATCACCAACTCTATAGTTAATGTTTGATGGAACTTACTTAGAGTAGAGAGTGTTTATTTGTTTTGTTTCCACCATTCAGCTCTATTTTTAAGAGGTTAATATCTACTCTTTAGAAAAGATGACCTCCTCAGTGAATTTTAGGATAAAAGGGATTTTGTAGTATAGTAGTGGTTAGCGATAGAAAAGATGACGTTCTCATGAATTTTAGGATAGAAGGGATTTTGTAGTATAGTTGTGGTTAGTGATAGACTATGTTGATCTAATCCATAATGCGACAACCAACATGACACGTAATTAAAATGATACTTACTAATTATATGCTCTTCATATTATAATATACAAATAAAAGATATTCTCTTTGGTTTCATGCGAATTTGATTCAGTGTGTAGGAGAGAATCTTAAGCTTTTGACCGACATATGTTTCTATATATTTTTTGTATGTCGCTGTTAGACGTGTATTGGAATTTTTTATAGGATTTCAACGAAACTATACTGTAATATTCGTTCATTACAGAATAAGAAAACATTTACTAACTTCTATGCTTTTTATATGCATCACATGAGAATGAGAAATGGACTATTTGGAACCTTTTATAACGTTATTTTGTTTTATTCATAATGTAAAAGTATCATATGTATAGTGTACAAATGAATACTACACAAGATTAGCATGTTCTATTAACTACCTTTCGGTCAACCAAAATTTTCCAAAATGATGATAATAGATTTCAACTAAAAATTTTCAAAATGATGATAATAGATTTCTGGTTCTCATGTCAGAACGTACATTCTGTAAATTAAATTAATTAATATCATTGAAATTTTTGTATTTTTCAAATTAGTGATAACTGAGATCAAAGAAAAAAACGTGAGAAATACAACAAATCATATAAAATGTCAAACATACGATCAAATACAACAGATCTATTTGCAGATGACATATTCAGATAAAATGTTTTTAACGACTTTCAGGATAAAATCCTTAGCATAGTGAGTTCCACCTTCTTTTTTTCTCAAAACAAAGAACAATTTGTACTCAGAGTCAGAGTGCACAAACATGATAATGTGAGTTTCACTTGTTAAGAATAAGAAAAGAAAAGTAATTATCATCCAGCAACTAAAAGAATATTATCTCTTGGTCAAGTTTGGTTCTTAGTTTTCTTTGTTGTTTGGAACAATGCGGGTCAAGTTAATTTTGACATTTTGCTTTGTCTTTGTGTGAAAAAATTGTCACATGAAATGTATTGATTACTAGTTCCATATTCATAGGATCCGACTGCAAAGAGCATCACCTTACCTTACATATCTCTCACTTTTCAAAGTGGGTTAAAAATGTATTGGTGGGGTTTAAATTAGTTTTGTGACCAGCCTTTATTTAATGCAATATGACTAGAGAAGAGAATCTCGAAGTCTTTAATGTTGAACATACCACCACCTTAATGCTCTTTAAAGTTTAAATTAATGCAATACTATTTCCTTTACCATAACACCTGCTTCATTTATTAACAATGGTTCTTATTGCATGCCTGACCTTTTTTTAATCACTGGGAAAATTTGAACTAAACTATACAGCTGGTAAACTCATACTTACATATGTCAGGTTGTATAATTATAAATGTCTATCTTAGGAAATTGTTAAAGTTCAATAACTAATTACTCCCTCCTATTTCGAATTACTTGTCAGTTTTAGAAGTAGAATTTTCGTTTCAAAATATAGTGTCTTTTTCAGGTTTTTAATGCAAAATTTATTGACAATATTTTATACTCTATTTTTCTATTGGTTGATATATAAGTTAGTTGTATTGGCTAATAATGTTTTTATTTTGAAAATATGTAAAATTAAATGTTTTGTTAATCTATATGCATAAACCTAGAACGATAAGTAATATGAAACGAAAAAAGTATCTTCTAGAGCTTTAGTCATTATTTCATATATTTCATAAAAAATGTAACTTAAACATTTGTCACATATATCAAAAAAAATAATTGAAGTTCATTTATATTCTATTAATTTCATTTATTTAACCAATAATATTTTAGATGAATAAATTTATTTATAATTACTATAAATATATTTTTGCAACTAATAATTATAATTTACATTAAAATTATAGAATGACTTTTTGTATAATAAAAAAAAATGACACTTGAAAAAAAGACAGAATGAATATAATCCCAGCTAAGCTTAAACGGATAAGGTTGCGTTATTTTAGTGCAAGTGTATTTGATAATGAAGGTCAGAATGCCACATGAACCTTTAAACTATCATTCTTAATGTAAAATCCACCCTTTTCCAATTATAATACTCAAAAGGTTAGAGACTGTAGAATATATTTTCGTAATGGAAACACAAATCACTAGTGTAAGGAAAACGCTTTTTGATTATATTACTCATAGAGTTTTTTGACAGTGTTGAACGCAGAATGTGTCCATAAGCATTAGCTCTAATGCAACACTTTTGTAGAGATGAGAGTGGGCTGAACCTGACATGAAGACTTACTGTTCAAGGAAAAATGTGAGCTAGCCTTATGTTCATTATCTGAGCTTTGCTAATTTTATTTACAAACATGAACCTAAAATGTTTTAGAATCTTTCACAATCGCCAACTCTTTTTTGTTATTTTTTTGGATGACTAAAGCCACTTCCTCCTTCTGCTGCTATTTCTTTATCAGAATGTAAGTTTTAGCAACCTTGCTTAGCTAAATAAGGTATATTTCATAATCTTCTCTCTTGAATATCAAATTAGGAATACATTTTTCTCCTGTTTGATCTTGTTGATTATGCCCTTTGGACTAGAACTCACACTTTCATGTTGTTAATGCTTTCTGAAGAAGGCTTCAGCCTCGGGTCCTGATATTGGATTATGCATCAATAACGAAGAAACATCAATATATCGGACTGCTTTCACAGTTTTTACCTTTTGTATTACATCTAAAATGGATATACTCATATACATAAACCGCGAGACTCTTGCAAGTTACTTCCACGAGTTTTGAAACATAAGGCCGGGAAGAGTTTGCTTGCAACCCTTGGGAGCAATCCTCTGTTTTACAATCTGTGTTAATTGTTTGTAAGACTAAGACCTAACTGCTAGTCTAAGAAACTGCACAAAAGCATATGATAGTAACAAGCTCACTAAGCGATTAAAAAATTATATACCCGCCATGTAGTTATAAAATGATACATTAATTAGTTCATATAGTTATAAAACAAATGGAAAGTTAAACTACTAAACAAAAAATTGGTTTTAATCTTTTAAAAAAACTAAGTAATATTTATACATAAGCTTAAAGTTTATAAAATAGCCCAATAAAAGTTTTTTATATGACAAAACCAGTTTTATTTATTGTATTGTTTTTTTTTACCAATTAAAAAAATTATAGATCAGTTGGGTTGCTTAAGTATGAAAACCATAATTTTATAATATACTTTTGTTTTCTTCATTTTAATTATCATAAAGCTTTCAATTTTTTTTCACAATTTTTATATATTTTTATTAATTGAGTTAAAGTAGATGAAACTAAAATATTGTTCTTCATTGTTTTAGAAAATTGGATGTCCTATACGATAATGCTTCAATTTTGAACATTGCAGATATATTTTGAGAAGTAAGAACTCAGATATTAAAACAAAGGACGAGAGTATCCTGACTGTTGACCCGTTGAGATGGACGGTCTTCTCATAGACCACATAAATTTTTTTAACTTTTTTGAGTGCCTAAGCACATACAAATTTTGAGCCCACCTAAAAAGTATGTTTAACGAAAATAACAAAAAGTACAAGTATTCGAGCCTAAGATTGTTTAAATTGGTGCTCTTAAATTTTACTTATTTGGCGCCTAAACAGGAAGCTTTCTCTGCTTTAGGTCAGGGCCCTCTGCTTCTTTGTGCTCCTATCCGTGTCAGCTATTTCTGAAACAATTGATTGCAATATGCAAGAAGTTAATGCCATATATGATTTGGACAAATAATTTGGGCCTTAGTTTATCTGGGCTTAAGGCCCAAGGAATCCGGACGGTATTGCCTATCTTTAACACAATGGGACTATTTTGAAAAAAAAATGTTTACGCAAGCACCAAGTTTTCTTACTAGTGGACTTCCTTGTTTGTGTCACGACCCAGTTAGGCCAACTCCAACGGTGGGTTTAGCATAGGTTTCTAACTAATTAAAAGAATAAAAAAATCAAAAAGCAAAAAAATGTGTAAGAAGAGTTTGTTGCAGAATGAGTTTAGCGAACCCCTTTAAAAACTTTGATTACAGATGTCATTTTTAATCTGAGTAATCTTTTTGTACAATATACAAAAAAATAACTAAAAACTTAAATCATTATCAAAAATTAATATTTTATCATTAAATATTGGATATGAGCATCTCCACCATTGGAGGTGCTCTTAGATACTATCTTCTAGTTAAGCATTAGATAAACAGATGAAGTGGCGGTGGTTGTATGTATGTAGAACGAGGCCAGGCTTTAGCGAGACTGTGTCCACACAAACTAGCCTTGAATGTAGGCAGCTATAAATCAATCCATCTCGGATCTCTCTACGAAGTACCAACACTAGTAGTCTATTTTTCTTTTTGGTAAAAGTACACTAGTAGAGTCTATTACGTGAAGCTTCTCTTCTACTATTTTACGTAATCAACCCATAATTTACAACCTACACAATATATCATATAATGTGTATTATAATCAGTCAATGATTAACTAAATACACATTATACGATATATCATATAATGTGTATCATATACTAGTTCGTTGGTAGTGTGCTCCCAAGGTGGCGTGACATCTTTCCTATCTCTTACTCTTATGTCTCTACGTTTTTTAGAATAAAGACAAAACAAAGATAAAGGATATGCATGCATGTGAGCCTCTTCTTATCAATCCGACGGCTCTAATTGTAAACTTAAGCGGTAACATGCACCATTGGATTCTCCATTTCACCCACGATAATAAATGAAGATAGGTAAACACCAATCTCTATAAAGCACTCTATAAAGCACTCACTTATTCATTTAAGTTGGATTCTTGTTCGTTACGTCAAATATTCTAACTTTCGTGATGGTTTTGTTTAATTGTTTTTCTGAAAAATTACATACAAATTATATGGGGGGGGGGGACAAAAATAAAATAGAAGACGTGTCTATGAGAGAGACGAGACAATGGTCAATGGTGCAATAAGCTCAAAAAGACATGAAAATTCAATGTTGTTTCTGGACCACTCTTTCTTTTTTTTTATGACAAACCACTCTTTCTTTCTTCTTCATATATCCGTTTTACAAATTACAAACCAAGATTTTATAAAAATCAGCGGCTAATCCAAGAGAAACGTCGTCTTCTGGTGTAAGAATTCAAGGTCGGATAAAATATTCACAATGTCTGTTTCAGTTCGTTATCTATTTCGGTTCATTTTCAATTAACTATTCCCACACGGTTTCCAAATAATGTATCTAGATAATCATCATACACACCCAAAAGAAAATTCGTAAATATTGATTTTCACACAAAACAAAACAAATATCGATTTTAAAGATCCATAACAATACAACTCTCGCCTAATACGCTATGAAAAGAACTGAAACAAGAGGTTGCACATACTGGAACAACACTGTCTCCCATCATTATTCTTCTCTCAGATCATCAGTTCACCTTGATCCCTTCTTTCTCTAAAACTCGTCATATGGGGAGTTAACATTTGTGTAGGCATTCACCCTGTTCTTTCTTAAGCTCCAAATATATAAAGCATATAAGCATCAGATTACCCCGCTACAAAGGTTATTTTCAAAGCCAGCTTCAACAATCTCTACTTAAAACATCATTTGGTATTTTTGCTCAACAACAGTTAATATATAACTTAGGCCCGTCTCGTACTCTGTGTTTGATCCCTGTCCAAAGTCTATTTTTACAACAATAATCAAAAGGATTTTGTTGAAAAGGACCCTAATTTTCTTTTAAAAGGGTCATAAACACTAACTAAAATTTTGAAGAAAATGTCGTAGACCCAGTGCAAATGCACTTTTAGTACATGCCAAGAAACGGGCCATGATAGTAACCTAAGTCGTGTTATGAACATGTAATCAGTCACTGATATATGGGGGTATCTCTAGTATATGTTGTCTAGTAATGTAGCTAACTTTAGGTTGAAGTTTATGGTAGGGTTACTGTTTAGAGAGAAACAAATTAAAAGACTGGTTTTAGTAATGGTGATAGAAATAGTAAAAAAAAGCCACGTGGATGTGGGTTTGCATAATGGACCAGAAAGAAAGCCTTTTTAGTCCCAAACTAAAATGTGATTACTAGTATTAGAGAGCAAGAGAGAGAGGCCAGAAAGAAAGAAAGAAGTCGTGAGTCAGAAACCCACGTGCACCTGGGAACTCGACCCCTCTTTCTCTGCACAAACCCACTCCTTCATTTCCTCCATTTTCATTCTCACTCAAGCAATCTCTCTCTTTCTCTTTCTCTCTCAAAAGAAGTGAACTAATGAACCTGAAAGCTGACTTCTCCTTCTTCTTCGTTTAGATGCTCTGAACCTCTCTCTCTCTTTCTCTCTCAGAGAACTAAAAAAAAAGAGTAAGAGTCGTCGGTCGTCGGTCGTAGTCATCAATGGTGGAAGCAAAGGATCAACATCAACAAGAGATGGGAGATGGGATGCAATGCGTGAACCACCCCTTCACGAAGAACCCAGGTGGGATCTGCGCTTTCTGTCTCCAAGAAAAGCTCGGAAAGCTCGTCACTTCCTCTTTCCCTCTCCCTAAACACCTCTCCTCCTCCTCCACTTCTTCCTCCTCTCCTTCCTTCAGATCTGACTCTCTAGGTACCTCCACCACCACTGTCGCCGGAGCTAATCTCTCTGCCTCTCTAACCCTCTCCGCCTCAGGAGCCAGAAACCTCACAGCAAACAACAACAACAACAAGCTTCCGTTTTTACTTGCCAAGAAGAAGGCTTTAACTCCCTCTTCCTCCTCGAACATCGTTTACAAGAGAAGCCAGTCAACGACAACGACCGCGTACAGAGGCTCCGACTCCAGCCCGAGAAAAGCGGAGTGGGTTCTGGTCTTTCCTTCATCTCCACTCTTACAAACACAACAGCAGCAGCAAGAAAGTCGGAAACTTTCACGACTCCTCTAGACCACAACAACCCACGAAACATACTGAAAACGCTTTGTCCAAAACAGAGACGACGGTGGTCGGATCCTCTTCTTCCTCTTCTTCTTCGACTTCGTCGATGTCGAAGAGAGTGAATGGAGGTGGGAGTAGTAGGTAGTAATAACAGAAACGGCATCGATGTGATTGTTGAGGAAGATGGAAGCCCCAACCTTGTAGGTTCCACCGAGCGAGAGGAAAGTGTCGAGATCCAGATCCGTTGGGTGTGGGAGCAGAAGCTTCTCTGGAGACTTCTTCGAGAGGATCACTAACGGGTTTGGAGACTGTGCTTTGAGAAGGGTTGAGTCACAGAGAGAAGGTGGTGGCAGCAACAAAGGCAAAGTTAGTAGTAGTGGTGTGAGGGAGATGGTGAGATGTGGTGGGATCTTTGGTGGGTTTATGATAATGACGTCATCCTCTTCTTCCTCTTCGTCTTCCTCATGGGTATCATCGTCATCAGCTGAACAGCAACAACAGCAACATCATCAGAACAACAACATGGCTCATGGTGGAAGGAGCAGAGGTTGGGGATGGGCGTTTGCTAGTCCAATGAGAGCTTTTGGTTCTTCTTCTTCCTCTGGGAAAAGAGGTCGTACGATTACTGATTCTACAAGCAAGAAGAACGTAGCTCCAAACTTGGATGCTATTCCTTCATTGTTGGTAGTCAAAAGCTAAAATTAAAAGCCCACGTTGCAATAAAAGTGTTTTGTTTTCAGTCTCAAAACAAGAAAGTTTACGTTAAGGCTAGTTTCATGTTTTTCATCATTTTAGATGTTTTCTTGAACATTGGGTTTGATGATCTAATAGTATTATTGTAATGTTACACTACCTCTTCTATGTTAATTATCATCTTTTTTTTTTGTCAAATAAGGAGAGAGTGGAGCTTAGGATACTTGGGAGCCTTACTTTCTTCTGTTTATTTGTCTTGTTCTCTTGATTATTTTTCTTATTGTTTTGTCTTTCTAATCTCTACTTAGAAGAACCATCTGTCTTGCTTTATGTTGTCATTATGATGTGTTTTCTTAGCATGGTAAAAATTTAATTAGTAACACAAACCTCACTGGAAAAGCCAGTCAAAGATGAGGTTTTGAAGGGTTTGACTGGCTTTTTAAGTGTGAGTTTTGTTTTAAATGAGTGAATCAAAAGGCACATGCCTTTGCACATGCATTATGATTCCATGGTCCCCAACAAAAAACTTGCATTTTTTGTTTTGTTTCTTATATATTTTGCGACCCAACAAAATTAAGGCATTAACAAACGGCTGTCCTGCTAGCTACATGGACACATCAGTGATAGTGATAACCTAATCTTTTCAACAGTGCAAACTTGGTTTCACATTGATATTGTTAAGTGGATCAACGACATAACAAAAAACAGAAGATTTTGTTATTATATAACGTGTAGAAGAGGACGTTAAGGGGTCCATGAGATAAAATTACATATTGCAGATTCTGCAAAGCCGAAGAGACAGGGGAAAAAAGGGGCCTCCTTCTCATTATTATTTGTATTTTTCCATGTGGACTTTTATGCATGTTCCAGAGACCTAAAACTATGAAGTATAATAGAGTATTTAAAAGCTGATCATGTGTCATTTAGACCAGTTTAGCAGGATCGTTCCAAGAGATCAAGATCTCAACCAAATTACTAGGCATGTTCTTGAATTACCACTCACACACTAGCATTAGATGTTCTACCTAGACTAGGATTATTATACGGAAACTCGGAACGCAAAAAGAAGAAGAAAAAACGGGGTCTAGATGCACAAAACTAATAAGAATTGCTTGTAAGCAGTAATGATTTTGTTTTGAAACAATAACATTTATTAGAATTGAAATGTAAAGGCAAAAAACAAAGTAGTCAAACAGTACAGTCGTAATCTGAACGAAACACACGGTCCACTAGTTGACACTCTCTAGAATGATTAATACTACGAAGATGAGTGTAATCAATTCAGTATATTAAACTAACAAAGTTATTTCAAGTCCATAGATTTGATCATTCCACCCTCTAGAATTTAATGGTTTTTGCCTGACCCATCTGATTCAATCATGTTGGGTCTATATAAACACTGTTCATGATGGGGTCAAAACCCCGTCCATTTAATACCTCCATGACTTCATATGTTCATGTGTTGCGTTGTGAGTTTGGTCTCTCATTTTCATAGTTATTTCCAAAGCTAACAACAGAATCTTAAAGCGTCTGTAGTCGCCGAAACCAACTTCTTGTCATTAATGAAGGCCAAGCAGCGCCTGAAAAGAAAACACGATGGTCGTACACTAGAACGGCATGCAGTTTGTATCTGTTTGCTGAAATCACATTGTCATTTTCATCAGTGTGTTTTGTTTGTTTGTCAAGTTCTCATCGGTGTCTCAAATTTATCCACATAGTTTCACTGTTCTGAATCGTAATGATTTGGAAAAGGAACACAAAATTACAAAGATGTAGTAATAATGTAAGATAATTTTCTGATTTCTGACCCCTCGGCTTGTCAGATTTTAAATAATTTCTCTTCATGAAACTTTTTTGTAAAGCACAGTAAGAAAATTACAAACCATTTGGCTATATTCTCTTCCCTATTGTTGGGTGTATATGGAACATGACTGATTAAACCTAACCTTATCACACGACCCTAGTTAGAACCTATCTAATCAGACCAGCAAGAAGACGTGTTGAGAATTATAAAAGCGTACAAAAGATACTGAAAAATATTAGCATTACCTAACGCAATTAAATCCTCTGCAGCAACTTCCACATGGAAATTTCATTCGCTTATATCTTAATGTTAACCACCAGAGTGGACGAATCAGTAATCCATGAACGAAAACTAAACTTAAAAGAATAAGTGAAATGCCAAGCCATGCACAAAGTTCCACCAAAGTAAGTTGTTCAATTCATCCTCAACGAAAATAAAAACCACTTTTCATAGGTTTTGGCATGTTGTTTGGTCTCAATTTCACCCTCTTAAGACATTCAAATTTCTTATGCAACTTTTCACATGATCATCCCTAAAGTTTCATAATCTATCAGTAGCAGCAACAATAGTATTTATATCGTTAGGCATAATCTATAGATTCTCAAACCAAAACAATTTACGGGTAAACTCACCAATAGAGCTTTGATCTGATTGTATAATTCCCACCATATTATATATTAATAGAACTATTATTTGCTGCATATTCTGGACAGAACTGTTGGAGTCAGTTAATCATAATATGAGTATAGCAAGTGGTACCTCTGTTGTAAGAGGACTTTCTTCTTTGATTGTTCTGAATATTCTCCTACGAATTGTTATCCCCAAATCCATACGCAAGAAAAAAAGATTATAGTTACCATCCCTACACATTGACACATCACAGTCTACACGTGCAGCTCCAAGAACTTCAAATCTGGCAGTCTTCGCAAAATCTTGGACAAATTTTGAGCTGATTTCATATCGGTATTTGCCTGCTTTGTGTCAAACAAACAAAAGAGCTACGCATCAATATATGTTGCGTGCCATTAAAAAAACTATCACTTAGCATTCTTAAGCAAAGGTATGACTCTTCAAGTTAGATATCTGCGAGGGACATTTACTTGTATGGCCATCTTTAAGATCTCCTTCACTAGTCAAAGGGATTAATTCATTATGGATCTTACAGATTAGACAATTCATGTTCAAATTGTGGAAGAGCTGGAGGAGAAAATGGAAGCTGTTACCTATCAACAAATCCACGATCGTGAAGTTCATTGCAGTGAGGGGTTGGCAACTTCTTGTTCCACCGCCTTCTCTGGAGCTCAATGCGACATGACTGGAAAAGAAAGCTCCTGTACTCTTTGATCACGCTGGCGTCAAGGTTAGCACGAGCAGAGCTACCAAGCGGATACTTCTCATCGAACGCAGACGACGATCTAACATAAAAGCTAATCTCCATATTCTCCGTCGTCTTCGGCACCTGATAAGACTGGCTCTTGTGCAGAGAATAGTCAGGCTCAGAAAAGGGCAGATAAGCCAGCAACAAAAGCAGCAAGAACGGCAGTATCTGAACCATCGTCAAACAAGTCGGTCCAGCAAAATTAACCTCCTCCTCTCGTGGCTGGCGCACGCGCTGGTCTAGTTCTATAAGCACGTGTAGCACCACCGAACACGTCTCGCTGCTGCTGACCGAAAAACGCCCTGAATATCTCGTCAGGATCAAACTCATCCTCAAAGAAATCATTCCGCGTAGTGTTGTTGTTATACCTCCTTCTCCTCGTCCTACTACGAGTAGTACTTTGTTGTTGCCTCTGGATATGATCAAACTCATCAACAAACCCCACCTGATCATACTGGCTCCTCGAGTTGCCATCACTCAAACACGTGAACGCTTTAGAGACTTTCTTAAACGCCTCCTCTGAGCCTGGAGCCTTGTTCTTATCAGGGTGAACTTTGAGTGACAGCTTCCTATAAGCTTTTCTGATCTCTTCAACCGAACAGCTCTTCTCTAAACCTAGAATCGTATAGTAATCGTTGTTCCTTTTGATATTCCTAACCAGTTCAACATTCTCCTCAGTGTATACCTTCTTCTTCTCCTCGTTCGTCTTAGGCTCAGGCTTATCAGCTTTGTGGTTTTCACTAAGAGACGGATTCTCCGAAACTGAATCTAGATTCTCACAAGCAGTGGCGAGCTCATCGGTAGAGAGGCTTGGATTAAGCCGTTTCGCCATGTTTATGAATCTCAATGCTCGCTCCTTATCACCAGAAGCTATGGCTTCCTCGGCGATCCTCACACACCTCAACGCATCGTCTTTGTTACCGTCCATAACTTTTTCAAATCCCTAATTCGAAACCTACCAAGAGAGAACGATCGAATCAAATCCAGAATAGAGCTTCGATTCGAAAAATTTCGTACATCAAGGTGAAGACGATCAAAACAAAGCTCAAATATCGTTGGATTCAGAGAGTAACAGTTACCTGATTCCAGAGGATGAGAGTTTGGCATGCAGGATTGAAGGAGAAGCTGAGAAGAGAGAGGGCTGATGGTGTAATTCAGTGCTTGCTTGCCGTCGTCCCAAGTCGGAGTTGATGATGATGACGAACCAGGAAAGCTCATTAAAGTCACGGCCGTCTAAGATATTTTTTACATAAATTGTTATAATGGGCCATATATAAAACTATATTTTAAAAAGGGGAGTTTATTGAAAAATAGGAAATGTAGGGTTCAAAGGATAAAAACCCGAAAGTAAAAACTTGTTCTGAGGTTTGGGTTTAGCTAGCGTCAACGGTTTATCCACACACACAGAGAGGCTTTTCTGAGTGCGTCGACGTTTCTCTTTCTTCCCTGTCAGTTCTCAGCCTTGTTTTGCCGATTAGCGTGGCATGAACATGAGCTGAGATCATCGAAGCCACATAGAGATAGAGAAGTGAAGAAGAAGATGTCGTCCTTTTTCAAATCTTTTGCGGGAAATCCCAGAGAGGCAGCTGCCATGGCAATGGTGCAATCATCGTCTTACAGAGTATGTGAAATCTATAAGAATCAATCCTTCTTCTCCTGTTTATTGCATTCGTTTTAGGTACTGAGAAAGTGATTGAGTTTCTTTCAAGCTCAATTTTTCAAAAATACACTGAGTCTCAATTAAGTCCATCATATCCAATGAAATTACATTTTCGGTTTATGAGATTTAGTTAATTAGTTCACCCTTTGTTGATGTAGCCATGTAGGCATGTACTTCTCAGGTCTGTTTTGAAGTACTTAATGTTATTTTACTATTGCACACCACTTGTTCGATAAAATTTCAGAGGCTTCAGGAATGTATAAGAGCGTATTAGTTTTACAGAAAAAAAAATTGAAGTAGTTTTACTCGAGTTCTGGTTTTCTGAGCATCTCATGGCAGCCTCATATAATATTTGGAGCTCTCTATAACCAAATTCAACCTTTTTCGATGTCCAGGCTTTCGTCTTTTATAGAAAACGTGTCATCAAAGGATCTTTATTGGAAAGAGAACACTTTACCTGTCATTATGAATCATAATTTATGATAAAAATTCTTGAATCTTATTTTTTTGTCGGAAGTAGTTTGAGATTGTGCTTTGTGCCGGTTCAGGTATTGTCAGGTAGAAACTGTTCGAATATAAGGAGAACTACACCGTTGGATTCCTTTCTCGCCAAGGGAAGGTCTCCCGTCAAGCCATTTTCTTTCCTACATGTCTCACGGTATTCAAGTCAATCCAACAACGAGTTTGGCCATTCATCAAAGCGTAGGTCTCGTGGGACCTGTTATGGCAGCAAAGAAAGCATCCTGAAGGTTTGCATCTAACTGCTTTTTACTTCTTTCTTGATATGATTATGCAAGTGTTGCACTCATTTGCTTTTGTGTTTGGGTAGGGGAAAAGCAAGAAGATGGAAAGTACAAAGCACACAGTTGATTTGCCAAAGACAGGTTTTGGTATGAGAGCGAATTCATTGACGAGGGAACCTGAACTCCAGAAGCTGTGGGAGGAGAACCAGGTCTTCAAGAGAGTTTCTGATAATAACAATGGAGTGAGTTTCTCAATATTCTCTCGCATCAACTTTGCTTCAAGAAACTGGTGTCTGAGATAGTTACTTTGATTTTCAGGGGAGTTTCATTCTTCATGATGGTCCTCCTTATGCCAACGGTGACCTGCATATGGGTCATGCTCTTAACAAGATACTGAAGGATATCATTAATCGCTATAAGGTATTTAGCCTTTCCTTACGTGGAGATGCTTTTACTCTCTATCTGGGTTTTTTATTATTCCTACTTATCAAAT
This sequence comes from Raphanus raphanistrum subsp. raphanistrum, assembly GCA_019706035.1. Classification (NCBI taxonomy): domain Eukaryota; kingdom Viridiplantae; phylum Streptophyta; class Magnoliopsida; order Brassicales; family Brassicaceae; genus Raphanus; species Raphanus raphanistrum. The sequence goes on from CM033983.1 coordinate 21,867,777, forward strand.
TGTCTGCTTCTTCATCTAGCTGCTCCAAAACTATAAAGTTCAGTACATTCCTGGGTGGGATTGCCATGGCCTTCCAATTGAGTTGAAAGGTAAGTATACAATAGGTTATGGACCGTTGAGAACATTACCATGCGAAAGTGACTTTGCTTTTGTTAATTTCTAGTTTGTTACTTGTCTGAGTAATTTGGCTGCAACTGTCAAACATTTCAGTTCTACAGTCCCTGGATCAGGAAGTGAGAAAGGAACTTACACCACTGAAGTTAAGAGCGAAGGCGGCCAAATTTGCGAAAGCAACAGTCAAAACACAAATGGAATCGTTTAAGGTGGCCATCAAGCTTTATTTCATACCTGCGTCTTGTTTTGAATGCATCTGTCATTATGATCTTCTTTAGATCTCTTAGGACGTTAAAGTTATGAACGATACTTGATTTGGTCATTCAATTTTCACATATAGCAGATATTACATAATACTTGATGTTTACAGCGGTTTGGAGTATGGGCAGACTGGAGCAATCCTTATCTAACTCTTGATCCGGAATATGAAGCAGCCCAGGTAATGGTTATACCTGTGACCTCCCACCACATTATGTACTGGATTCAATAGTCATGCATGAGGATTTTTGTAAGAGTTCTGTAAATTTCAAAAGCCTTATAAAGTCTATATATCAATTTATCGTATATCACATATTGTAGATTGAAGTATTTGGCCAGATGGCCTTACAAGGGTTCATCTATAGAGGAAGGAAACCAGTACACTGGAGCCCTTCATCTCGTACTGCTCTTGCAGAAGCTGAACTAGAGGTACAATTCCCGTTTTTCATCTCAAATAGCCTAAGAAGAAAAAGCATTCCATGGATATCTCAGGGCAAAACTAAAGTCAGCTAAAATTATACCAGTCTTTTTTTATTACTTCTGTTTACATTTTACCATTATGTGAAATGTGATCTGAGTCTATTAGTATTTAGACCCAAGAGTACTGATTTATATATCCTCGATGAACAGTGAAACTATCTATCCCCTTTTTAATGCATGCCGCTTTCATGATTGAATGTTCAGACGATTCCACACGTTACCGTGGTTATCTTATATCCTACCTGTCTCTGCCTTTATATGTAGTATCCGGAGGGTCATGTTTCAAGAAGCATTTATGCTATTTTTAAATTGGTTGGTGGAGCGAAAACAAGCCTTTTAGATGAGTTTATTCCTAATATATACTTGGCAGTATGGACAACCACACCTTGGACTATTCCAGCCAATGCTGGTAAGTGTCATATTAGCATATGTTACTCTCAGCCGCCAAAATATATCCTATTTACTTGGTTTATTTCTAACCTCTCGTCCACGTAGATGCAAGGATACGTACTCTTCATTTTAATCTGGTTTTCTGTATCTGGATGCCATATAAGATCATTTAGTACTCTCCGTCCTTACCTTCTTGTCTAACTTTCAGCTGTGGCGGTGAATGCAAAACTTCAGTACTCTGTTGTTGAAGTGGATTCATCCTCAGAAGATGAATCTGCGTCGACATGGAAGCAAAAGAAAATGCCTGGGAAAATTCTGAAGAATCAACAAAAGCTTTGCGTGATTGTAGCGACTGACCTTGTGCCAGCACTAGAAGCGAAATGGGGTGTGAAGCTTATCATAAGAAAAACGTTTCTTGGTGCAGATCTTGAAAATTGCAGGTTACATTAAAAAATAAACAAGGAATCTCAATTTTACGTGTGATGCTATAAATTCAACCCCTTGGTTTTTGGTGTGTATTTATGGTTCTAGGTACACACATCCAATTGACAACAGGGACTGTCCAGTCGTTATAGGGGGTGATTACATAACTACGGAATCAGGAACAGGGTTGGTCCACACTGCCCCTGGTCATGGTCAGGAGGATTATGCAACCGGCCTGAAGTATGGACTGCCTATTGTCTCTCCTGTGGATGATGGAGGGAATTTCACTGAAGAAGCTGGGCAGTTTAGAGGTCTCTCTGTCCTTGGAGAAGGGAATAGTGCTGTTGTCAGTTACCTGGATGAAAATATGTCTCTGGTCATGGAAGAATCTTATGGTGAGTTGGCTGCAGATGCTTTCTGGCCAACATTTGAGCAAAAAAATTTTCATTCACTCTATTTCAGATTAAAATAGTCGTATGATTTGATTTCCATCCTCTGTATGCAGCTCATAAATACCCATATGATTGGCGAACTAAGAAACCAACAATTTTTAGAGCGACTGAGCAGTGGTTTGCATCAGTTGAAGGATTTCGCAAGGCCACTATGGATGCAATCAACGATGTAAAATGGATACCACATCAGGTACCTAGTTAACTGCATATTGAGTTTACAGGTTGATTTCATTTGCGTCAGTGTGTGGATTGAAACTTGAAAGTATCATGTATTTATGTTATAGCTATAGAAGGAGACTCACAATATATTAACCACATAAATTGATCCACCTTGCCGTATTTTCTCGTTGTTGGGAGTTAACATGTTCAACTGTTTCGACTGCTTGTCCTCCTCTCACTTAGCTGCCTTTTATATTCATTCTATTCTGTGATCTGCTTGTTATGTTGTTTGGAGTTTAATGTGGTATCTGATATGTTTTGGCTTCAGGCAGTTAACAGAATATCTGCCATGACCTCCAGCCGATCTGATTGGTGCATCTCGAGACAAAGGACGTGGGGTGTCCCTATTCCTGTCTTCTATCATGTTGAGACAAAAGAACCCCTAATGAATGAAGAGACAGTTGAACATGTTAAGAGTAAGGGTTAGAAAAATAGTATGCTCGATATAGTTGCTATTGGTTTCCTATACCCTTATCTGTATACCTTGTCGGACAGCTATAATTTCCCAAAAGGGTAGTGATGCGTGGTGGTATATGTCGGTGGAAGACCTACTTCCTGAGAAATATCGTGATAAAGCAGCTGATTATGAAAAAGGGACTGATACGATGGATGTCTGGTTTGACTCAGGTACTATAATAAACGAATCTTATCTTATATATAATTAAATAGTACAAAGCACCAAACAACTATTTTTCACCTGTATGTCAGGTTCCTCTTGGGCTGGTGTATTAGGGAAACGCGAGGGTCTTACTTTCCCTGCAGATGTGTATCTAGAAGGTACTGATCAGCATCGTGGATGGTTCCAGAGTTCTTTGTTAACAAGCATCGCAACAAAAGGTGATAAATGCACGCAGTGATAACTGCCAATATAATTTGAGATGATTATACAGATTTTAGCTTTCTTGGTTTAAGTTGATTTTTCATGTTTTTTCTTCGCATTTTGTATTATTGTATATAGGCAAGGCTCCCTATTCTGCCGTTATAACACATGGTTTTGTACTGGATGAGAAGGGTATGAAAATGAGCAAGTCATTGGGTAATGTGGTTGACCCACGTTTGGTCATTGAAGGAGGGAAAAATTCAAAGGTTCATCAGTGGAATAACAACCATGCTCATTGTGTAAAAAAAACATCTTTGTGATCCATTCAATCTGTCTTGACAAAGGCTGTCTTCTTATGCCAGGATGCACCTGCTTATGGAGCTGATGTTATGCGTCTCTGGGTTTCTAGTGTAGATTACACCGGGGATGTACTGATTGGCCCACAAATTCTTCGGCAAATGTCTGATATATATAGGAAGCTGAGAGGGACGTTGAGATATCTCTTGGGCAATCTTCATGATTGGAGAGTATGTCTATAACCCTACGCTGTTTATAGAGTAGTATATGTTTCCTCTTGCCCCACTTCTCAAGATTTGTTGCGTCTATTTTATATTTTTCCTCGGAGGCAGTCTTTTAATATATAACATGTCGCTGTTTGCAGGTTGATAATGCTGTTCCCTACCAGGATTTACCCATCATTGATCAGCATGCTCTCTTCCAGCTTGAGAATGTTGTAAAGAACATACAAGAGTGTTACGAGAACTACCAGTTTTTCAAAATATTCCAGGTTTTAAACTTCACCACCTTATTTTAGTACAGTTGAACTGATCAGTATCCTAAGAGTAGTAGTCTCTTTAAATGTGTTACGTTTTATGACTGGGCCAATTCTTTTATCTGCTTAAATGTGATGTCGTAGAGGCAACAGCAACTACAAAACTGGAAAACCCATTAAAATGATCTACTTCACTCACATATGTTTTGCCTTTGCATGTGACGGAGAACATAGACAAGTTATCAGACGAGACTTAGCTTATTGATTAGAAGCGCGAATATATCTAAGAAATCACAATTCAGTTATGAGCAATGGATCTTTATTTTAATTTAAATTACTGGTTTTGTCTGTTGTGTTTTGCTATTTGGTTTCATATTGGTATGCTTGAGCCACCTAGGAAGGCTGAAATTCATGTTTTAGAGGATCTGTGTTAGTTTCTCAAAAAAAAAGAAAAAAAAAAGAGGATCTATGTTATTGAGTCTGTTTTCTTTATTTCAGATCATACAACGATTCACAATTGTTGATCTGTCAAATTTCTACTTCGATATTGCTAAAGATAGACTGTATACTGGGTAAGTTTTTCATCTTCTTTAGGTTTGATATTTGCTACAACCCGTTTATCTTTTACCAATCTTTGATTGCAAACGTATGTGCTATGCAACGTAATCTCAGGGGAACTTCGAGTTTTACCAGAAGAAGCTGTCAAACAGTTCTTTCAACACATCTTTTATCCATATTGAGAGTGATCGCGCCCATTGTACCTCACCTAGCAGAAGATGTCTGGCAAAATCTCCCATTTGAGTACAGAAACGAAGATGGCTCTGCAGCAAAATTTGTCTTTGAACTTAAATGGCCTCTGTTGAACGAACAGTGGCTTTCATTTCCTGCTGAAGATGTTCTCTTCTGGGGAAGGCTTCTCGAGGTATTAAAAATCTCCTAAAATCATAGCAGTAAACTCTCAGTAATTTCCTCCATCTACACAATAATTAGAGTTCCTTAGTGGATACGAAGTTGATGAAATGTTACACCATATTACAATATTCGACCCAGTTAGGATATAGCATTATCAGAAGTTCTCTGTAATAGCTTTTTTAGTTTTAATCTTTGTTTACTGCTTCCTCCAGACAACATTTTCTTGATGACTGCTATGTAATGAGGATCTTAATAAGGCTTATGGTGTTTGTGTGACAGTTGAGGACCGAGGTGAACAAAGTGCTGGAGCTTGCACGTAATGAGAAATTAATCGGTTCTAGTTTAGAAGCAAAGGTGTATCTGCATACCGCCGATGCAAGAATGGCTTCAAAATTATTAGAGATGTGTGAAGCTCAGAATGAAGCTGATACGCTGCAACGAATATTCATAACATCACAGGTAAGCACTAAATCTCGAAGGAATTGGAATTTATGTGGGAATTAGATGTATGAGAAGACATTTCAGAGAACCTCGAAAGTCCTTAACACCTAAGAGGTGGATATGAATATTGAGGAATTTTAATTGAATCTATGTATTTTGGTGTAACAGAAAAACCATAGATTAAGCTTAGCCCTATGATGACATGTATCCAGGGTCCACATAGTTTTTAGAATAAAGTTGAGATTTGATGATAGTGAGTTAGTACATTTCTTTGAAAATTTAGCCATGAAACTGTTGTTGATATGTATACAGGTTGAGGTATTGTCGTCAATGGAGACGGAGATGGTAAGCAGTGTGCAGCACACAGGGGAGTATGTGGATGGAGAGAAGAAAGTGTGGATTGGTGTGTCACGAGCTGAGGGATCTAAGTGTGAGAGGTGCTGGAACTACTCAGGCCAGGTTGGGTCGTTTTCTGAACATCCTACTCTCTGTGGACGCTGCTTCAGTGTCATTGTTGCTAATCCGCTTGAGCCTGTGGTTGCAGCCGTGATTCAACTGATCTTGAAACTTGCTTTATACTGTAACAATTTATTTTCCCAATGCGCTCTTTGTACATTCTCCGATTCATTTTTCTTTCAGTAAAACTCAATGATAATAATATTAGTTATAGTTTTAAGAGAGAACTCATTGTGTGATGCCAAATTCATCTGACACATTCTCCAGTATAAAAATTATGTCCATAAGATATTTTAAATTTGATGTTCCATAAAATTTTTGCAAGCAATTTTTAGTCACTAATTCATGAATTTAAATTAATTTCTATTTAATTATCTCTATTCCCTTTGAAACAAGTCGCTTTATTTGTGAACCCCTCGAAGTTGATGGATTTTTTTTAAACACAAGAAAACACCTTTGAAAATCAAATGTTTATAGATTGTCTCTAGATTACACAAATTTGGAAAAAAACACGGCAGCAATTCAGTGAATGGCAAAGCTTTCTTTACATGTTCAACTTTCATTACAGGACCGCATGTTGTGACCTTATATGCGTGTAAAACTCTCATTGACCTAAAGATGAATTGGATCAACAAGCAATGCAATCATGTATTCCTTCAGTTTTCCTCTGCGGTGATTGAAGACATCATCAGATGTAATCATAACATCGAACAGGCGTCCGTAATTAAGGACTAGCATAACTGAACGTGAAACGTTTGTTGGCTTTAAGCATTCTTCGTTTATACTTTTGTTGATATCTCCAATCATCTTCTGGATTTCTTTAATGGCTTCTTCTTTGGTGACTCCATGTTGTTTCATGTAATAGTTAACTGCGTTTGCAGTGTATCCTCTATTCATATCCTCCTGATTATTCCACCAGTCAATTAGATAACAAAACAAAATATTGATTAACCTAAGCCTTTGTATTGTACCTCGAAGTCTATAATGTCATCCATGAGACGTGCTTTCGTGGCTGTATATCGAACAACATTTGGTCGAGACATTATCCATTCATAATCGATCTTCTTACTGGTCTCTCCCAGTCCCATAATAGAACATGTTACGGCTGAATACATACCAGTTGCAAGCCTACCAGTTTCTATGTACTCATCAAAGTTAGGCACATGACCGGTTCGTCCCCATTTGAGAAGCTCAAGGTCTGATCTTGCGAATATTTTAAACTGCTTAATTACACAAAAAATTAAACTTCGTTACCAGCCCAATCAAACGTTGGTTTGGCCGTTTTGAATTATTGGAGTTTTTTTTACCTCTTCTATCATATTCTCCAATGCAAAGGATTCTCCTTGTAACTTCAATATTTCTTCATACTCTTTAAAAAGGTGCAACACAAGTTTGAAGGTCGTCTTCAAGAGACTCTGACAATTTCCCATGTAATCAGGATCCCATCTGTTCAAATAACAAAGGAGAATTGGTTTCCTGGCATGAAATCATATAAAGCTGCCCAAGGTATATATAAGTGAGATACCTTTCAAGACAATCAACCAGGCTTTCAACTTCTGGTACAAAACCATTATCACAAAAATCGTCTAGAAAGGTGGAAACTAAGGTAAACTTAGCTGATATAATTCTTCCTAGTGAGAATTTGGGCTCGAAGTACATCATCAATGCTGCGAACCAGCTCTCGAATGTTAATTCTCTGATGCCAAGTGGGAGGTTATTTAGATGGCCTAGTCCCTTCCACCACCTACATAAATATAAAAAGGTCAAATATGTGCAAGGTACAATAGTCCTAGCATGCTCCTAAAAGACAAATAATTTATTGACACACATTATGACTGTTTTTAACTCCTGGATGTAATGAAGCCGCAAGAACTTGAAATTGAGCTTTGCTAGCTTGAGCAATGTTTCATCGCAGTCCTCTTCTTGTTCATAGAATGAAATATACTCCATTGCAACAAGAATTTGGGTTTTCCGGTGCTGAGGTATGTGAAGAGCATTTTGTACGTGCTTTAAAACATGTGGTGGGCTTGCTCTTCGACCAGAAGCTAGTGGTTCTAAGTGATCTAGTGAGAAGCTTAATGCTTCATCCAATATATGATCTATCGTTGTCCCGAAGTGAACTGCTTCGTAGAAGCTTAGCAAACCCTTGACATCTTCTATCAGACATTCTTTGAACTTACCATCATTTCCCTTGAATCTATTGAAAACATCTACATGGAAAGAATAATATGACTTTCAGTTTATGATGTACATCTACTAATAAAAATGCTAAATTATCTTACCGGAAGGCATGTTGTGACCATATGTTCTAAAAGTCCGGAACATAATGGAGATCGTGTACAAATCATTTTCTACCATTGATCAAATCTTCCATCTTTTCGAAAGCGTGTTTGAGGGTCTCTTCGATCTCCTTCTCAAAATGATAAGCGAGACCAAGACTGCTCAGAAGATGAATTAAGATTATATTCTTCTTCACTGTGTCTTCGTCTTCGGAAGATAACATGAACAAGTTCTCTCTCACTTTAGGTTTTACTACCTCAATCTCTGTGGCAAGGAACTCAAGGTCCTGAAATACATACAAGTCAAAGATTTTTAAAAATTCAAAATTTATTTTAAGTGTTTAACTAAATTGTGGATAAAATTTGAAAGTTAGAAATCCTTAATTCTGAATAAAATAAATAAACTAGTTTTAAACATAAAAAATGAACAAAAGTTCAAATTAAAACTAAAATTAATACTATATTTTTAAAGATTATCAAAAAATTAATTAATTTTATTTCGATAACATAAAATAAAATTATAATTTTTAAGATTGTTTATGAATTTTTTAAGATTTTTAAGATTATAAAATAAGTGTATTAAAATGAGCAAAACAGTTAGTTTAAGTATTAAATTGGTTAGAAAAAGAATTTAGGTATTGAAAAAGAATTTGGGTATTGGGACTACGAAATATTATGATTTTTAAAGTTATTAATTTACCATTTAAAAAAATATATATATTAAAATATGTTTTACTATATAATAAATAATAACTACTTCATAGTTATATATTAAATAATTTTAATTTTGGTTTTTATATCCTCTTATTAGATTATTTGGGGTATAGTAGATATAAAACAAATATTTAAATCATTTTTTACAATGTACTGTGATAAAATAATATCAAAATATTTTGAAATACTATGAAAAATATAAACAGACTTCAATATAATAAAAAAACAATGCAATACTATTTTATGCTTATCAAAAACAATATAAACATATATTGATTTTATGATATTTTAGTGCTACCATAGTTCACATAATAATTTTAAAATATTTATTTATCTCTTTTATCAATTTATAAATTATTAATACATAGATATTTTACTGTAATTGTATTGCAAATATTGCTACATGATACATCTTCTTATTTTTAACATATCTCTCAAGAAAAGACTGTTTAAAATACTTTACTATATAATAGTCAGAAATAAATTTGCTTATTTGGTGTATGTCACATTGGTGTTACTTTATTAAAAATAATTGAACAAAGTAATACATCTCTTAACATGTTTTGTATTGGTTCAAATTTTGAATTTTTAATATAAAAAGTAATTTTTCCAACTGTCTCATATTTGATTAATATATTGTATGATTAATAAAATAACCCGTAAGAGTCTATAACCATGAAAATTTTAACCCCAACATAATTCAGTATATTAAATTATAATAAAATATTTTAATATTTTGATTTTGTTAAGTATATTATATTATAAAAATATTATTATATTGCAATCTTAGGAAAAAATGTATGAATATCTTTTAATTATTTTATTCCGAAATATTTTAATATTTAATTAAATAATTAATTTGTTATGTGATGTATTATGTTGCATAGTGATTATTATTTAAAAGTAAAGATTGTAGTTTTGGTTCAAATATTATTAGGTAAATAACAACATAATTTTTTATTTATTTATAGTGGATTGTAAAACGGATTAACAAATTTTTAATAAGCCCATAATATTTTTTCCCATCTAACTTTCCATATATACCCCATTCTAACTTTCCATATTTTTAGAATCTCATTAATAAACGAACCACAACCACTCATGGGAAAATCTTTACGCAATCTCACTAATACTATTAGCAAATATTCTCCATTACTTAATTTATCAAACTACAAGTTAGATATTCTCTTTTTTTTTTTTAACTCTGGATAATTATGCTATTACAAACTATGAGAACGTTACAGACGATTTTACAGCCGACAATTCTATCCGTCACTGACTGCATCATCTCACCTGAACCACCCTATCGTATCCATACCTGACGGTACTCCTTGCGCCATACTGCAGAACCTCTTGTAAGCCTTCTCTCCCTTAATTCGCATAATTCCGTCTTCACTGGGATTCGAAACCTAGACCTCCTGGTGTAGAAGCATTAATGAACCCTTAGTCAAACCACTGGACCAAGGGGCCTTCCACAACAAGTTAGATATTCTCTATTAAATATAATTATAATTTGGAATATTATTTTGAACGATAATTATTGTTGGATAGTGAAAGGTAAATAAAAATATTACATAAAGTTTCTAAGAGATAGTCCCAGCAAAAAAAATCACATATGAAAAAGTTATTCTTTATATTTTAATAGATAAGATTAGATGAAATAATATTTTTGTTGACATTTCGTGCAGTACCTTTTCGAAAAATAGATATAAAAATATATAGTTTGTTAAGATGTTCATATTTCAATCAACAATTAAACAGGAGTATCCAATAAAATATTATTTGGTTTAATAGATTAGATTTCAAAAATATATTTTTATTTAATTCGAGTATTATATTGGTTTTATTTAAAAACATTGTATAATAGTGATTATATTTTTATAGTCTAAAACCATTCGATAAAATTAGCTGGAATCATCTAATTGTTAACATTATGTGCATCCATGTACCTTTTCAAAAATAATAGATGTAAAAAGATATGGTTGTTAAGTTGCTCATATCGTAATCTTCAATTAAAAAGAAGTATTAATAAAGTATTAATTGGTTTAATACATTATATTTTAAAAGTAAATTTTAATAGATTAGATTTCAAAATTAGATTAAGATGTTCATATCATAATCACCAATTAAATAAGAGTTTTTTGTCATCATTAAATAGTAATATTTAATAAAGTATAATTCGGTTTAATAGAGTTGATTTGAAACGTATATTTTATAGTATTATTAATATTGGTTAGATTTTAGAAACATTGTACGATAAGGATTAGTAGAGTTTATTTAGTTACACCTTATAACACTTTATTAGAATTTAAAAACAGTAGATAAAATAGGAACTCTATTTTAATATAATAGGCACTAGATTTTGACTCGCGCTTTGGAAGCGCGGAATATTTTACGATGAAAAATTTCACTAATAACTTAACAAATATTTTGGTAATTTTTAAAGAGTGTATATTTAAAATATTTTTGCATTTAAATCAGTGTTTTTAAATTCAACCCGATTGTGATTATACCGGTTAATCCGGAGATCTGACAATTCAATTTAGGTTTTTAAAATATTCATATTTAAAAAAATCACTAAAACCCAAGACTAACCGATTGAACTGATGGATGACCGATATGTAATCTAATTGGATTTATATTGTAATAGTTTCATATTTTGTAGTCTTATAATCCAAATTTTAAAGTTCATTATTTTGCAATTTATGAAATTATAACGTTTCTACAAAATTTTAAAGAGAAAATGATAGATATAAAATAACTAATATTAATTATTGTATTGTTTGGAAACATTGATAGAAGTATAAAAATATATTGTTTGGAAACATTGATAGTATTATAAAGAAATAAGTATATTGTTTGGAAACATGGATAGTAGTATAAATAAAGGAACATTAGTGATTTAATGTAGGTTTAACTATAAAGTATAAATGTATATTTAATTTAAAAACTTACAAAATAAATGTTAGGTCCAACAGAATGTTTCTGTTTTAATAAGATAGATAAGATATCAGATAATATTTTTGTTGACATTATGTACATCCATGTGACTTTCCAAAATACTAGATATAAAAAGATATGGTTCTTAAGATGTTCATATTGTAACACCAATGAAATATGAGCATTCAATAATCATAATTTGGTTTAATGGATTAGGCTTCAAAAGTATATTTCATTTAATTAGAGTATATTAATGTTGGTTGGATAATTTATTGTATGATAATGATTTGCGGAGTTTATTTAGTTAGACCATATAAGTTTTTATTAATCTAATGAACTCTAGTTTAGTATAGTATAAATTTAGATGAAATAATATTTTTGTTGACATTATGTGCATCCATCCTTTTCAAAAATAATAGATATAAAAATAGTGGTTGTTAATATGTTCTTATCGTAACAACCAATTAAATATGATCATATGTCTTGTGGATGATAATATATTTAAAAAACTAGTTGATGTGATTTGGCTTTAGTTTATTTTTTATCAATAATTTATTATAATTTTATGTTTTACTTTTTTTCTTATTTTGAACTCAAATTTAAAATTAATTATTCACACTAGACATTTAAATATTATAATTCTCTATATAATTTTATTTATATGTCATAACTTTTAACTTATTAGAAAAATGTTACATATCTAAATTGTATTTCTTTTTGATATTTTTATATGAAATAAAAATAAAATATAAAGAAAAATAAAGTTACATATTTTCCAAATACTTTTTAAAACATAAAATATTTATGATATTTTCAATATCTAAACTATATTACGTAATAAAATTAATTAATTTATTAACACACGGTTCGTCCACAGTCGATCCAATAATCCATTGACCATGTAAATTGTTCGGTTTAGTGCTCGGATCGGGTTTCAAAACACTGATAAGAACTATATTTTAGTAGAATAGAAGATTTGATGAAATAATTTTTTTGTTGACAAAAAGTATTTATTTCTTATGTATTGCTTTTAAATTTTATTTCTTAAGTAGCTTACTATTAGTATTTATTTTATCATATATATATGTATATATGTATATATATATATATACACAGACATATATATAATAAAATAAATATTATGTATTTGGTGACGGTTTTGAAAAATGTGTGTTTTGCATTTGGAATGAAGTACATAATTATTTATATTAATAAATAATATATAGTTGATTAGTTACTTAAATTTAGTGTTAATATAAATTTAATTTATTATTTAGAAAAATAATTGATTAGTTATTTAGTTCCTTAATTAATTTTAGGCAAGTGTATATATTTAATATAATTAAGCTATGTATAAGTAGAAATAACAGAAAAATATTTAAATATAATGGTCCAACCTAGAATATTTGTAAGCATATAAATTTTGCTTCTCTTTTAAATTATTGATATGTAGAATACAATATACAAATTCACTTGGTGAAATTAACAACCATATTAATACAAACTATTAGATCACTTATACTTGTATATTACAAATAAATACATTTCTTTGAACTATATATATATATATATATATATATATGTTTGTTGAAAGAACAACCATATTAATATTATGTTCAAATGAGGGGATATACAAGTATAAACTTAATTGAAATAAAACCTGTAAATAAAACCTGTATATATACTCACCGAGTCACTAATGGTAACACTAAGGAAGTAATCAGCCCATTGAGAGGGTGCCAGTTTCGAAAACATGTAACAGTTTTCCTGATCTTGATTTCTTCCTGCTTCCATAGAGAGAGAGAGAGAGAGAGAGAGAGAGAGAGAGAGAGAGAGAGAGAGATGCTGATATATATAGGAGGAAACATAAATATTAAATATGCTCACACTTGAAAAGGGACAATTATATATCTTTATACAGAAACAGTACAGAAGATCCAAATATGACAAGACTCAACTGAAAAGTAAACCCAACTACTAGACTTAACTTTTTTTTCCAAAAAGCTATTATATTCAGCTGAAAAGTAATTGGGTGAACTAACTATTTTCCCACAAAAAATATCATATTGCATTAAATGTCTCCTAAATTATTGCCTCATTTTCTTGAGACTGTTTTGCCGTTCTTGGGTCGGTTCTTAGAGCACAGTAGATAAAATAGGAACTCTATTTTAGTAGAATAGAAAATTAGATGAAATATGGACTCTATTTTAATATAATAGGCATAAGATATGAGATAATATTTTTGTTGACATTATGTACATCCATGTGACTTTTCAAAAATACTAGATATAAAAAGATATGGTTGTTAAGATGTTCATATCGTAACACCAATGAAATATGAGCATTCAATAAATCATAATTTGGTTTAATGGATTAGGCTTCAAAAGTATATTTTATTTAATTAGAGTATATTAATATTGGTTGGATTTATTGTATGATAATGATTTGCGGAGTTTATTTAGTTAGACCTTATAAATTTTTATAATCTAATGAACTCTAGTTTAGTATAGTATAAATTTAGATGAAATAATATTTTTGTTGACATTATGTGCATCCATCCTTTTCAAAAATAATAGATATAAAAATAAATGGTTGTTAAGATGTTCATATCGTAATCATCAATTAAAATATTAGTATTTAATTAAGTATAATTTGATTTAGTAGATAAGATTTCCAAAGTATAATTATTTAATTAGAGTATTATATTGGTTATATTTAAAAAACATTGTATGATAATAATTAGTGGAGTTTATTTAGTTAGACCTTATAAATTTTTATAGTTTAAAAATAGTCGATAAAATATGGGTTCTATTTTAATAGAAGAGATATTAGATGAAATAATCTTTTTGTTGACATTTTGTGGGACTATGCAAAAATATATCTGAACTTTTAAAAATTTCAAATAACATACTTGATGTTTTTTTTTTTTGCAAAATCATACGCTAGTCACCAGATCAGCCGATATGTCATCTAATTTTGTTGATGTGGATGCTACGTCTACTAATTTTATTGACAAATATACTACGTGTATATTTTTTTTAAACTAGAAATTTGTTTTATAAAATAACTTTCTAAAAAATGTAAACAAATTATAAATTTTATTATTTAGTAAAATTAACAAAAAAATATTTAATTAAATTTTAATCGACATATATTCCTAAATGTTTTGATTATATCACAATATTGTTCTTATAGGAGTTGTATATACGTTGTAATTATTCAAATTTAATGCTAGTGTTGTAGTCTTGTTACGCTTTATTAATCATGAATATGTTATTTACATTTAATAAATTTAGATTGACATATCATAATTTTTAAAAATGTAAACACAACGATGATTAATCAAGAGTAACACGACTACAATACAAACATTGAATTGAAATCATTACAACACATATATAACTCTTATAAGGAGGGTTTATGATTTTTTTTTTTTTTTGTCAACTGCCCAACTTCTTTAGATCAAGTGGTGGTTAGACGAGTCGGTTCTCCGAAGATCCCCTCCGTCTGACCGGGTCTGATCTATGTGGGTAAAGATATAGCTTCTACTTCTTGCTTCTTTAGCTAAAGCGTCTGCCCGTCCGTTTCGATTCCGAGGAATGTGAGACACTCTCACATCCTCAAAGCCTTCCTGGAGACACCGGAACACTTCGGTTTCTCTCGCGAAAGCAGGCCATTCTCCCGGGTTTGTGATCATGTCCACCAGGTCCGTACAATCTGTCTCGAACCTCATTGTGGTTATCCTCATGTCCCTAATGCATGAAACTGCCCAGAGTAAACCTTCCATCTCAGCGTGTAAAGCTGAGAGGGTCTTACTGCATGCTCGTAAGCCAAAGAAATCAGAGCCCATATGATCCTTAAGACTCCACCCTAAGCCACTGACGCTGCCATTAGCGATCCATGAAGCATCGATTTGGCAGGTAGGGATTCGGGGTATCCAAGGGGGCACTGTTTCCACCTCCGCAGTGAGGGAGTCTTCGAGTCTCTCTAGTTCCTCCTCTGTTTCCTCCTTTTCATTAGCCTTTCTCCAACATTCTGCCTCAAGTGACGCATATTGGAGAGTGTCCATCGGAGATACGACTTTCCCATTGAAGAGTTTGTCGTTTCTCGCCTTCCAAATGTACCAACAGATCCATGGGAAGGTATCGAGTTGTGCACTCATAGGAGCCACCTCTTTTCTCTTCCAAAACAGAAAATTCATGTTTTGGTATATAGATGTACTCGGGAAGTAACCCGGAAGGGACGGATAGTCCGATAAAGCCCAAACCTGGAGGGCTGGAGGGCATTCAAAAAGAAGATGATTAATCGACTCCACTGGGGCAGCACATCTAGGACAACTCCTATCGGTACCCAGGTGTCTATAAGTTAGTCTCTCAGCCGTTGCCACGCATCCCGAGATAGCCTGCCACAAAAAGTGCTTCATCTTGCTCGGGGCCTTAATCTTCCACGCCTGTCGTTGTAGGCACGTGAAGCTCGGTTCCTGAACCCCTACATGTGTAAGACTCCGTTTGGTCGACTGGAGGAGGTCATAACCGGTTTTGACTGAATATACTCCTGATTTTGTGTGGTTCCAAACATATCCATCCGGAGCCAAGGACCGAGAAGGTTTGAGCCCAAGTATCAAGGGAATATCATCTGGGTCAAAGAAATCTCGTAAAAGTTGTATATCCCACTCCTTGCTATCATCCTTAATAAAAGACTGAACAAGAAGTTGAGGAAGTCTGTAGACAATATGTCTTGCAGGTCTGGGAGGTCGTGCCACTGAATCAGGAATCCAATGTTCAGTCCAAACTCTCGTCTCTCTACCCGAGCCAATAGTTTTCCGTAGCCCCGAAAGAAGTAGCGGACGTGCTGCCATCATACTACGCCACCCATAAGATGGTGAGTAAACTTTCCGATCTTCTAGAGGAGAGGTATGGTTATAATACCTTCCTTTTAAGACACGCGCCAGTAGAGAATCTGGGTAATGAATTAGCCTCCATAGTTGTTTCGCAAGAAGCGCTATGTTGACATCATGGAGATCTCGAAAACCTAGTCCTCCCAAATCTTTGGGAGTACAGATTTCGTCCCATGAAATCCAATGCAGTCCTCTGCTGTTTTGTGATGAGCTCCACCAGAAGTTTGAGGTCGTACTCCTTAGTTTATCAATAATGCCTTGTGGGAGCAAAAAGCTCGACATAACATAAGTTGGAACTGCTTGAGCCACCGATTTAATTTGAACTTCTTTTCCTCCTTTCGAGAGGAGTCTCGATGACCAATTGTTGACTCGACCATTGAACCGGTCTTGTACAAAGGAGAACACTTTCATCTTTGAACCACCTATTTGTTCTGGTAGTCCAAGGTACATCCCCATGCCTCCTTCAGAAGAGAATCCTAGTGCTTCTTTTATATCCTTCTTTCGAGAGGACTCCACTTTGTTTCCAAAAAACATCGAGGATTTTGATGCATTAAGTCTTTGGCCTGAGGCTTTACCATATGTGTCTAATATGTCCATAATCTCTTTGCATTGGCTTAACTCTGCCTTACAAAAGAAAAGGCTGTCATCTGCAAACAGAAGATGCGAGATCCTTGGGCTGGCCCTAGCAACCCGGAGGCCCACAATCTTCTTTTCCATTTCTGCTCCGTTTAGGAGTGAGATCAGTGACTCCGTACATAGTATAAACAAAAAGGGGGAGAGAGGATCTCCTTGTCGCAAGCCTCTCTTTGGAAAAATTCGTCCTCTCGGTTGCCCATTGACTAAGACTTGATATGAGACCGACGTGACACAACACATAATGAGGTCAACCAGTCTTTCATCAAAGCCCATCTTCAAAAGTAGAGCAGCTATGAAACTCCATTCCACTCTATCATATGCTTTGCTCATGTATGTTTTAATAGCCATAAAGTCTTCTCGACATCTCTGATTCGTCCTTAAGGCATGGAAGTTTTCTTGTGCTATAAGGATATTATCAGTAATCAATCGTTTGGCGACAAAGGCTGATTGTGTCTCTGAGATCAGTCGTGGAATGACTCTCTTCAGTCTCTTGCATAGTAGCTTAGAAATAATCTTGTAGCTAACATTGCAGAGACTAATCGGTCGGAACTCAGTCATATCTCGAGGTTTCTTCTTTTTTGGAATGAGGCAGATGTTCGTTTGGTTCAAAGCTGGGTCGAAACTCCCTGTCGCAAAGAAATCTTTTACAAGTTTAATAATATCTTGACGCATCTCCCGCCAGAATCTCTGGAACAATTTGCTAGTCATGCCGTCCGGCCCGGGTGCTTTATCTGGGTTGATATCGAAAAGAGCTTTCCTAATTTCTTGTTCCGGCGGTTCCTCTAAGAGTAACCTATTGTCGGCCAGGGATACTTTTTCAGAGATGTAACATAGGGAGTTATCTAACTCTGTTGGGGATGAAGTAGAGAAAAGATCCCGAAAGTATTGAACAGCCACGTTCTCCACCTCGGTTTCCTTCTCTACTAACTTCCCATGCTTGTCTTTTATGCTGATGATCCTATTTTGAGCTCTTCGTTGTTTTGTGATGCCATGGTGAAATTTTGTGTTTCGGTCCCCAAATTTATGCCACTGGTTCCTGCTCTTTTGTTCCCAATAAGTATTTTCCTCTTTAAAAGCCCCAATCAACTGTCTTCTCAAATCCTCCAATTCTTCAGTTGTGGAGTTTTCATCATCTTGCGCCAAATCTATCTTATCCTTCAGTTCTTTAATTAAGATAGCTGAGTTAGTCGGGTTTTGTTTTCTCCAAGAGCTAATTTTATTTCGGCATGAGGTAACTTTTTGGTGAAAATTCCTAATTGGAAACTCATCAAAATGTCCCCATCCTGAGGTCACTGCTTCTTTGAACCCCGGTTTCCCGATCCATCTCTTATCAAATCTGAAGTTCTTTTTTGTCTTCCTAACACTCGATTGTATCCTTGCTAGAACCGGCCTATGATCGGATCCCCATAATTGTAGGAATTCTACGATATAATGGTTAAATAGAGCGTGCCATTCTTCATTAGCTACTGCTCTATCCAGTTTACATTTTACTTTACCGGTTTGTCTCCTTCCCACCCACGAGAAGGAATTTCCTTTATAAGGAAAGTCAAGCATGCCACAATTCCCTAGCATGGTTCGGAAGGGGATAAAAGAGCTTTCCGGGCGACGCCTTCCTCCCCTTTTCTCATGATTACCGGTAATTTCGTTAAAGTCTCCAATCATAAACCAAGCTTTATCACGTGTTGTACTCATGCGTGACAATCGTTCCCAAACATGGTCCCGATGTCCAACCACAGGGTCACCATACACAAAAGTCATAAAAATATCATGTCCTTCAAATTTGGTTTTAACATCAATCATGTGAATATCCGCATACAAAATAGTAACTAGCGGATCATCCATGTAAAAAAGTGCTAAACCTCCGCTCCGACCCACCGGATCAACAGTAAAAACATGATCATATCCAAAAGAAACTTGCACATCTTGCAAGACACTCCGATTGTTTTTGGTCTCCGAAAGAAAAAGAAATCTAGGTAAAAAACAATGATAAAGCTCACTTAGATGCTCCTTTGTGAGGACGACACCTACGCCCCGACAGTTCCACGCAATTGTATTCATTTGGGGATCTTTGGTGGCCTGCTTCCCACCTTTATAGCTTTGTTTCTGGTCTTTGTAGAGACTTCTTCCTTATTTCCCCATGTCTTCTTATCGAAAGACTCATGTGATGAACTGGAGCCCAAAACAGGCCCATCTTTTGTTTCCTTCACTTTGGGTGAGCCCCGACCCAAGATCAAATTCCTCTTCCTCAATGATAAGCCTGCTGCATTAGGGTTGGGAGAACCCCTCTTCTTCTTGTACGGTGATTGCAGAGGCAAATTTGAAGGTAGAAAATCATGATCAGAGTCATGTGGTGGTGGGGGAATCATGCTGCGGCTTTGCGTCTTGCGATTCTGCATCTCCTCCGTCTCTCGCTCTTCCCGTTTTTCCTTTGATTCCTCAGGAGCTCTCTCCGACTGGGACGTCTTCACTGCATCCATCGGTGGAGCAGCCTCTTCCTCGTTTTGGATTTCAGCAAGAAGCAATTCATCCTCCTCCATAAGATCATCATCATCAACATCAAAGTTCTCTCCATCTACCATCCAGTCTTCCTCCTCCAAAATTTTCTCTGCGTTTGGATCATCTACATTAGTGATCTCGTCATTCGTTCCCAGGTAAGGAGTATCTGTAGCTTCCAGAACTTTTTTATGTGTCTCTTCTTCATCCTCCAAGGTCAACTCATACCAACTCTTTTTTTTCATTTCTTCACCGGTACCAGGAAATTCGATGTGTTGAGGCTTTGGGGGGGAGCGCTTGTTCTCTTCAGCAAACTTTAGACTCTTTTGTGCAGAGCTTACAGATTCAGAGGATTCACCCATATCTGTCGCTTTGCCCTTTAGTTTTGCAGCGCCTGATGAATTCTTCTGTAGAGAGAGTCTAAAGGGTCTTTCCCTGACATGATTAGGGGAAAGGTTGAGCTCTTTTGGCAGTTGTGGGTGGATCATCTCCAGTTCAAGAGGTTCTAGCGGGCCTCTATCTCCAGTTGGTCTATCATCCTTTGAGGTATGTGAGAGGTGGATAGTTTGATTAACACGGCCACCGTTTGGGATTGTATCGAAACATTTACGAATGTATATCTTATATAAGATTGAAATTTAGATAATTAATTATTTTTTGATAATTTTTCTAAATAATAAAAATTTATAAATTATATATTTTCTAAAAAGTTATTTTATAAAATAACTATGTAGTTTTCAAAAAAAAAAGTTGTACATGTGCATCATGGTCATCAAAATTAGCTGACGTAGCATACATGTCACCAAAATAGATTATGTGGCAGCAGATATTGCGACTGATGTATAATTTTACCAAAAAATAAACATCGGATATGTTGTTTGAAATTTTTGAAAGATCTGGTATGTTTTAACACAGCCATATAAATCGGATATGAATTGAATATATCACGATATATCAGGTATAAAATGGATGTTTTCCTACATTTTGTGCATCCATGTACCTTTCGAAAATAATAGATACGAAAATATATGGTTGTTAAGATGTTCATATCGTAATCACCAATTAAATATGAGTATTAATAAAGTATATTTTGATTTAATATATTAAAATTCAAAAGTCTAGTTTATATAATTAGAGTATGGTGATATTGGTTAGATTTTATAAATATTGTATGATAGTGATTAGTGGAGTTTATTTAGTTGGACTTTATAAAAAAATTATAGTCTAAAACAGAGAATTAATAGAATATACTAGATTTCTATTCGTTCTTTAAAAGCACTGATAATTTTTCAGAAAAAGAATTATATAATCGTATTTTCTCTTTCTTTAAAGTAGGTGTGGAGTAGGCATGGACATTTTAACCTGGACCCGACCCGGAACCGGTCCGAAAATATCCGATCCAAACCCGAATCAAAAGTCTACTAGTACTTTTTGGGTCTAAATTTCTTTTACCCGAATAGATCCGGACCTGAAGAGAACCGATCCGAATAGACCTGGGCCCGAATAGACCCGACAAGAACCGATTTATACCCGACTTAAAAACATGTATATTCAAAACTATGATTTTTTGTGTTCTGTTATATATATATATATATATATATATATTATTTTTTATTTAGTTGAAATATCTTTTGTTTACAATATTTATTATTATTTTGTAACGTTTTTAAGTAATATGAAGCTTTAAAAGATAAAATTTAGAGTTTAAAATTGTTTTATGTTAATTATTAATAGTTTGATTTAAGTTATTTTGTAAATATTTAGATATATATGATAAATATTAATTAAATTTGAGTTAGTTTGGGTATGTCATGTATTTTTCAGATTCTAAATATCCGAACCCGATCTGGATCCTATAGGACGCAAAAAATTACGGATATTTTACAGGTATTAGAATTATAGACCCGAACCGACCCAGATCCGACAAGACCCGACCCAGAACCGATCCCAAAAATTACAGGTATCTATATGGGTCTAAATTTTCAGGATCCGAAAGACCCGGATCCGATAGGACCCGACCCGAATCCGACCCGAGGACCCGGATGCCCCGGCCTGTGGACATAAAATCCCTAACTCGAAGCCTGTACTGCAAACCAAGCCAAAACTCCAATCCTCACTCGTTCCAAAATGTAAGAAATATCAAAATAGATATATTTGGGGTGGTACAAAAAATATCCAAACCTGAAGTATTATTAACCTAATCCGAACAAATAACCCAAAAATTAGAAAAATCGATTTTATTGTCCAAATTAATGACAAATATAAATATTTGAAACATAAGTATGTATTTAAAATATTTAATTGTATATTTATTTTAAAATGGTATCTAAAAATAAGTATTTTAATTTTTAAATAAATATCTTAAGTATATAAATCTATATAAATAACTATTTATTTCTTAGTTGAAAAAAACTAATTCTGGATTTAACTTCAGATATATCTGAACGGAACCAATATAACCGAAATTAGATGGTACCTTATGAATTTTATGATGTGATATAAATTAGAATAAAAACCGATGTGTTATATCCGAATCTGATTCGTACTTTATGAATTTTAGGATGTGATATAAATTAGAATCAAAATTAATGTGATACAAATTAAAATCAAAATTTACAAGAATGAAACCTGTGAAATAAATTAGAACCAAAATTCAAATACCCAACCCATATCCCAAAAGATACCTATCCATATCCCAAAAGATACCTGAACGCCCAAAATAACTTAAAATGTGTTCTACGTTTTGTTCAATTAGTTTTATATTTGATAAATATTTAACATGTTTGGTGAAATAATCCCTAAAACAATACTCATAAAATATCAATAATCACATGTTCCATCATGTCATTAAATATTAAAAGTAGCTAACGGTCGGAGCTAAAACCATTGAAACCAAACACAAAGTACAGAAACATAGCGTGGATGGAAGCAATGGCAAGGATCTTGCATTCTAGAGCTGAGCGTTTGCGTTCTGTTGTAGTAACTCTACTTCTTCCAAGTCATCACTCTGTATCTGCAAGTCATACACCCAGAAAATGTAAATAAATATTAAAATGCTGATACATACTTCTGTATAGATGTAAAATTCCAAGAATCAGAATGGATTTCAAAGCGGTGATATAGCGCTATGTCCAACGGTATTTCACACGTTAGAGATGATAAGACTCCCATTGATCACTCACACAACAGTGATCATATCCTAATTGTCTAATCAAAGACAATAACAAAACGCTTACTTGCGGTTGTGCTGGTGGTTCTTGTGCAACAGGGTATACCTGTGGCTGAGACATTCTATAATAGGGTTCCTTCAAGTCCAGTTTGCACGAGGATGTTTGGAGGATTCCACCTTGTTTGGCACCCGGCCCCCACATTTTAGCTGTTTAAGAAGTCAACTAGAAACAAAGTAAGAAAGAAGCTGATACGATTCAAAAGGAGAGATGTAAAGAGAGAGCAAAGTTGACCTGAGAGAGTTAGATTTATAGTGTAACTCTGAGCACTGTGGGCAACCAAATGCAGTCTACCAGTGATCTCTTGCCCTGCCGTGACATGAATAGGCTGCGAGAGGACACATCTTATTTGGTACCAATGGTTTGTTGGTGCACCAGGAGCTGTCGTGAACCATCTTTGCGCCGTGCTGTTTGATATAGAGAGCAGATAAGGTTCGCATTGAATGACAGCACATGTAAGTGCAAGACAGAACGTAAAAAATCGTTATCGCTTGATACCTCCCATCAAAGAGAACGTCGAACCAGCATGCAAGTCCATGCACTCTGGTACACACAGACGCTGTGAATTTCAACGGAACATCAATCTCGTAAAATTGCCATTCCTGTGAAAATAAATTGACAGGTAAATGAGTTTGTATCATGTCATTCAACAAACAGGGAAGACTTCATATTGACATACAAATATGTGAAACAGTATGATCAAAAAATTTCCTCTCAAATATTAAGGAAACACCATTGAACCAGATCTTATGTAGAGAAGAAGCTATACCTTCATCGTAGTGAAGTCTATCACATGAAACATCGAGGGAGCCACCAATAATCTTGGATCAAATGCATCAACAACAGGCTACAAAATCAGTAGATATGACTCATTGTAAAAGGAAAAAAAACACACTAATAAATGATCCACTAGTTATAAGTATACCTGGGAAAAATAACCCTGGTGTGCTGATCCATATAGAGGTGTCAAATCAACTCCATAATAGTTCTGTTGCTGCCAAAATAAAGCCTGCATAGAGGTGGTGCCAAAACATGCTAACTCAGCCATTTCCTCATATGTATGTTCTAAGCAACTTCAGACATAATCTTGCTGATAAGATGCGCATTATGCTACCTTATTTGCCATTTCGATAAATAAGAATTCATCGGCGAAAGGTGCCATGTGGATCCTACAGTGTGAAAGTAACATGAGAAAAAAAAGACTTTTACGAATCAGAAAAGTAAAACTATATAATCTTTTACCTTCCGACCGTTGGAAACATTTTTCCGTTTGGAGACAGGAAACGGTACATATGTTTCCAACATCCTCTCATTGACCAATAAGGTACCTACATGCACAGAACATGTAATGATAAGACATATATATTCCAAACGAATCACTGAATACTTCAAATCAGTAACGTCTTCTGAAAGATTCTAATTTTCATGAAGATTACGTGAAAAGAATCCATCTCTGGAAGACATACCCATTGGTTCAGAGATCAAAACATCAGCCTTCTCAGGCAACTCAACATCTTCAATTTTTCCCTTGATAACCTATACTTGAGCCAACTTAGAGAGGATATACGTGAGAAAATGTAGTAGCAAAACAGATCTTACCGTGATCCGTTCAGCAAGCAATGGGTTTCCAGCGATCAGCTTACGGGCATAATCGGCCATTTCTGACGCTTCCACAGCATACACGTGCTTGGCACCAGCCTAAATCAGATTAGAAGTTTAAATGGACACTTATTAGAAAAAAAAAGAAAAAGGGAAAGCACAATGCAGATCTAGAGTAGTGGATAAGGTAACTGTTTGCATACCAGTGCAGCAAACATTGACAAAATGCCACTTCCAGCACCCACATCGACCACAACACGCCCAGAAAAGTCTGAACGATTCTCCATCACTGCAGCATGATAAGTACCTGAAGACAGTGACATGAGTCAACTATCTTTTTGTGAAGAAAACTAAAGAAATTTCAACTCTGATGAGGAGGATGCTCATCCTCCTCAATTCCAAAAGTAATCTGAGTGTGAGCTATGCATAAAGGAGGCTAGACGTTTTATTTTATACCTGTCCTCACATAATCCTGAAGCATGTTTTGTTGATGTAGAAGTTGTCCATAGTAATGGAAATACATTTTGGCTGAAGCAGCCTCAATCTTATTGTCGAACTTGTTGCTTTTACTATCTGAAACTGTTCCGTTAGGCAAGCATATGATCCTAGAAACGAAAGAAATTGAGAAGTTGTCAAAGAATGATTACGAGCAACAGTCATGAATATACATAAGGCACAATAAAAAGCTTTTTGTTCTGAAAGAAACAACATGAAAACACACACAGAGAAAGAAGTTTCCACCTGTTGTTGAAACAGCATCCTTTGTCCATTCTACAAACGAATCAGAAAAATCCTTGATTTCCTTCTCATCTCTAAACTTTATTACAACCCCTCGAGACAATGAATTCTGGTTTAATAAAAATATATACATCAGAGACACAAGGTAACACCTTTATATCAATTACACACTCGGTTTATAACCAAAGTGAAAAAAAGGGAAACTTTGGTGAACAAAAAGAGAGACGTACATCTTCTTTAGTGGAATCCGAACTATCAGATACACAGACTAACTGAAGCGGCCCCAACTTGAACAACTGAATCAAAATACAACAAAACACTATCAATGCAACGTATCAGCAACTGGTTCTAAGAAAATTTCATATCATCATAAATAAACATTACTACAGGACCCTTTGCTACATTATTTAGTTAAGCAAACTAAACTTGAGATAATATTTTTTTTTAAAGACAGTTGAAGGCGAATAGAGACAGCCACCTGAGGTGAGCTAAGATCAAAGCTGAAACCATCAGCCGACTCAGATTCCTGAAACCGAAGCTCCTTGACTTCAACATCAACGCAGGAAAACGTAACTACAACAGGGGAGGACGAAAGAGATGAGGAAGAGGTGAGATCAGTGACGGAAGCTAGAGTGAACTCCTTCCGCTTAATCTTGTTCATACAAGGAGCCTCCATGATTTTTGAGAGACACGTAGCTACAGCTACAGTGTGTGTATGCTCCGAGGAAATACGAGTTGAGAAAGGTGCCAGCGAGCGAGAGCCGACACTAGCTACAGAGTCTACTACTTTCGTATTTAACTGACACTGGTCCAAAGTTCGGGATATGTAGTTAGATCCATTTGAATCTTGGGCCTAAAGTTTGAATACTTCTTACTTGTTTAATACGAGGGAAATAAGATATTCAATGTCCTCTGCAAAGCGCGTTAGATGACATTCTTTTGATTGGTGGATTGATGATGAGAAAAGAAGATATTGTTATCAACTTATCATGATGTGACAGGTCATCACTAGGTCTAGGTGGGAAGCTATGGAGGAGGAATCACCAACAAGTTAACAAATGTGTTTTTGAGTTTTGATTACAAGTATGGTGTCAGATATTTAAAACATTCCACTAATAACACTAATCAGACGACTTTAATAGTTGACTGTTGAAAAGCTAAAGATATGAATTCAGAAAGTCAATGGAAACGATATGTTACATTTTGAGAAGAGACTGTGTACTTTATAAGAGATATAACTATCTGGTCACTTACTCCCTCCAGTGGGAGCTCTGGCGCAGCTTAGCATCAATTCTCTTCCTCATCAATGCAAGCTGAAATAGTTTTTGAACAAATGATTTTAAAGAAGAAGAAACATTCCTCTTTGAAAAAAAAAGAAAGAGAAAATCCACAGTTGAGTTAATCCTCTATGTTAACGCTCAAGGGTCATACACAAACTAGAATTTTTGAGCATTTGTCAACATTCAATACTTGTGTGTCTGAGAAAACTAAATCACTAGTTCGGTTCAGGTTTAGGAGCTGATCAGGTCTCAAAGCTTAGTTTCATCCGGCAAACATATACAAAAGAGGACATGGCTTATAAAGGGGAAAAAGATTCAAGAAGGTCTAGTACCTCCGCAGCAGAAACAACAGAAGCAGCAAGAGAGAACCATGGCAAGATCTCCGCAGACAACACCAAACCAGCTACCAGATTGAATCTCAGGGCCAGATTCTAGGAGTCTCTGTTGATTGCTTTGGCTGTTTTGCCCGCTGCTGTTAGTCCTTTGATATCTCTTTTTGCTAGTGCTCTTGAAAGAGTTTCGAAGTTTCAATGACGGCCACAGATGCATTTTTCTTTTCTCAGAATGTTGAAGATGCTAAAACAGATCTTGCTGGTTTTGGGGGTTTTAACAAGAGGGAACTAGAGATCCATTTGCTGTTAGTATCTTCAGAGTTTTTATAAGCAGATCTTGTACTACAACCAATACACACACACACCTCGCCCCTCTTGTCCAAAGGCTAACAAAGAAATCAACCTAATAAATAAAGAAACAATTTTGATATTTCAAGAACACAAAAGAGTTAATTCAAGCAAGACACAAACTCTCATGTTAACTCGATAGAGATCGTCACCAATTTTGCTAACCTCAAAGCCTAAACAAACACCAAACTCAAAAGATAATGACTTTCTGCAACTCTCAAATAAGCAATAAACATTAATCTTCTAAACTCTCATAAGTTCAACAGAGGATGATATTCATCTCAAATCTCATGTGTGTCACAGACCCTAGGACTAAGATTCCAAACTTCATCTACGCAAATTCAAGAAACGCAACAACACACAAGATGCGAATAATTTCAGAGAGATCAAAAGGCGAGAGAACTCACAGTCCACCACAGAGATTGAAAGGCGAAGACTTTGCTGGATATCACCTCCTCCTATGCTCTCTATTCAAGACTCTGTGCAGTAAACAACTAAACATTATTGGTCGGCACTCGGCACACGTAACATTTTAGATATTTTGGAAAAAAAAAAGAGGAAGAAGAAGATTTTATAAAATAACTACGGTTTTTGGGGTTATTCTATTTAGAAGATAACATTTTTTAATTTGAATATTATCTTACTACTATTTTCTTCAGAATTTTATTGTTTTAAATTTTAATTATCTTTTTGTGCAGTTAGATTTTAAATCTAAAGTTTACAAACTGCAATTAAAGATCCAAGATATTTCAACGAATTATATGTGATTCATATCGATCGTCACACCAACAAAGATTTTTTTTTTTTTTGGAACCTTTCAGTGTGTTATAAAACTCATTTCTGCACTTTAGTTATGTGTGCTTGAACTTTGCATATTGTCACAACAACATGAGTCTTCTAGTCTGGTCGGTTGGTGGGTGCATAAATCCTATGAGCAAGGAGGAAATCAATAAATAAAACAGATTTTATGTTTTAAGGCCGTAAGGGTCGATGATGCAAGAATAAAAGTGCCGTTGTGAAAGTTGTGAGAGTCGCAATCTAGCTTGAACTCATCGGTTGTTGCTCTAGTCAAGCATGGAGACGGCACCAACAGATAACACATATTTTTTTGTTGCTTATTACTGTTATAGCCTTCATCTCTAAAGACCCTCTTCCTCAGTGTAAGGCACCAGATTACAATCATAGAAAAGACCCATGAAAGAAATAGAACTTAGGTTACTAGTCTAGTTGATTATGGTTGAATCCTTATCTTTGGCACCAAAAGTAAATTAGTTTAGTTTATGATTATCACTAAGAAATAGCTAATGCTAGGTACAACTACACAAGCCACAGGGAATGTTAAGTCTCTACCCATTACATTCAGGAAACTCACAACTCAGGATCGTAGAGAATGAACAATGGTAGCACCAGCTAATGCTTATGCAATGGAAACAGATTTATAGTGAAAAATACATATTGTAACCTCTCTAGCTTGTGAGCTCTCAGATCAACTCAACTTCCCCAGATTCGAATGCTCTTTTTACAGCCCTGTAACGTACGAAGCTGGGCTCGCCCCGGTCCAAATCCAGAATCATGGGCGTCTCTCCTCTGCCGAAATAAGGAGCAAGCAAACCC
The DNA here is from genome assembly GCA_019706035.1 of Raphanus raphanistrum subsp. raphanistrum. Classification (NCBI taxonomy): domain Eukaryota; kingdom Viridiplantae; phylum Streptophyta; class Magnoliopsida; order Brassicales; family Brassicaceae; genus Raphanus; species Raphanus raphanistrum. Next base: position 21,896,611 of record CM033983.1, read on the forward strand.
CACTTAGATTACAAGAAGAAAACTTTGTGTATGGAGAAAAATGATGGGTTCTCACTCTTCGTATAGATTGAGTTTGAGTGAGTTCTTGCTTCTACAAACAACAAAGGTGTCCAAATTCGGCTCCGGCACTTGGTAATGAAAACACAAGACACACTCTTAGTCGTCATCACTAACACAAACAATTCTAGCTAAAACCAACTGAGATTCTAAATTAGAGAGATGGGGACATGAGGGTTTTTAGGTAGGTGTACCCATATCATCCTCATCACTTATAAGGGATTGCTTTTGAACCGTCTGATAGTTCTCCGGCAACTTAAGCAGTACGCTCTCTTCGAAATGCTTTGTTAAATCAGCAGCACACCTGCAACCATTCATTCATACATGTCTCACACGACACCAGCCAAAATTAACATAAAATCAGACAGTTATGTAAACAAAAAAAAAAAACAAAACAAGCAAACCTTCTAGCAAACGCTTTCTCTTGCTCAGAAAGGCGACTTTCAGCTTCTTCTGACTTCAGGATGTGGAACATAAACTTCTCTATCTGAAGACATAACAAGAAAGATCATTAAGCAACAAAACTAACAGAATCATATACAGTTATTCTGACATTCATGGCAATGAAAGAAGCATGAAATCAATGAAAAGAACACACCTTTAGAAGCCTAACCCTAAGATAGGATCTCAGCAGAAACTGGGTTCTGTCCAAATCCATCTGATAAAGCGACACCACCAAAGGGTCGATACCATCTTCCACATAATCTTCAATATTTCCTTCCTGTAGTTTACACAATTTTCAAAAAAGACTCAAACTTTACAACCAGTAGATATCTGGGTAACATGGGAACTGAGATTTTAAGGAAGACCCAAGAGAAAAAAAAAGATTAGGGCTTTTAGGAGAATTACCACTAATTCAATCTGCCCTTTGGCTCTTTCGACAAGATCACCTTCGTACGGAAGAATCTCCGGCGCCGCCTTCTCGTTACGCCAAGCCCTCTTCAAGAGCTCTACGTCTGAGGTAGAGAGCAATGATTCAAAATCAGCCGATCCCATTTCCGAATTCGACGCCATTACATTCGCTTCCCCTTTCTCTCTAAAATCCTCTGAGAAGTTTCAGTTTCAGATGCTGTCAAGCTGAAATCGAGCGGCAAATAGGAAACAGACGACTTGGGATTGGGCGCCAAACTTAAGGGCTTGTATTGGGCCTTAAGGTGATAGTAATCTTAGCCCATATAGTATTACAGTGTCTGCTACTGTCCAAAACTGAAATCAATCTACCTCGGGACTCACGAGTCCACAGTGAGGTCTGAGAACACAACTGAAACTATTTTGTTATAAGTCATAGGAAAGAGCAAGATAAGCAAGATTGATACTCGTTTTCTAGATGAATGTCGAACAAACACTACTTTTGATAGATGACTGTTAAAGTAAAATTTGTTACGGTACATTTCAAAATCTCTTCATGATAGTTTGCCATGCTAGACTATGAATGACCTATTGGCTATTTGTTGAAATTGTTTCTAGTTTAGTTCTATTTTTCTTCTACAAAAAAATTTTGGACAAATGACTAAAATAGTATTTTTTAAGTTTTTGTCACAAAAATAGTACTCAAAAAATAAAATGATTAAAATAGCACTTTTAAAAAAAAAAATTAATATTTATTTTTTATTTTTAAAAATTTGAACACATTACTAAAACCCCACCCCCTAACTCTAAACCTTCAATCTTAAATTAACTAACCCAAGAGTTATAAATGTATATTTACCCTTCAATAAAACTTTTTTTGGTCATTTTTCCCCTTGTGATGCTATTTTTACGATAAAAATTTAGTTTGATGCTATTTTTATCTTTTTCTCAAAAAAAATCCATTTAATATAATACTCATGAACATTGAGTTTTCGTTATATTACAACTAATTATATATGGAAGTTGGGTTGATTCAACCCATGCTCTACTGTATGGACCAATTTGAAGACGTGTGATCCCCTTTGCCCATCCCTGTGAGATAGATATATTGAATTCGAATTTTGCTGTGTATACTTTTCCCCCATTATCACATTTCTTTCTTTTTGATATATTGGCTTCTTCAATTTTGTATGTCAATATACCCCCAAGCACTTCGAAATGACTTGTCAGTCCAAGAAAGTGAAGGAATGCCCATGCTTATAATCTGATTCAGGAATGGCTTCACATAATTATTCACAAACTAGGGGTCAACTGCGAAAGATACTATATACAATTTGGTAAATTCTTGAGTTGCATGTGTAAAACATTAACACACGGTTAACAACTGCAATTCAAATGGCGGTTCAATCTTTCAACCATGGGACACAACACATATTTGTTAAGTTATGAAGTATATTAGTGTTGTATATGTTTGATTTACGTATTGATTTATTAACTAAGTTGTGTATACATATAAAAACCAAATCCTAATAAAGTTACCAAAGTTGTCCATGTGTTATATAGTACTATTTATATATTTCAAAATGGCACATCATCTCATTTTTAACAAAATAAACATTGCTCTGAAAAACTTTGTAAAAAACGCTGTGGTAACACTATTTACTGTCAGACTTCTCAAGAAATATATAATATACAATAACTGGCAGAAAAAATAAATGAGCTTGCTATATAACCATGTCTCCTCTATCCTAATAACTCAAGAACGACTTCAAAAGATAAAGAGACCTGGAGATGTCGGGAGTGTGGGTGTTCAAGAATGGCGTCATTCGGCTAGTGGAGAATCCCGGAGCTGATGAGACGAACATCGTGAAGGCAAAGCGAAAGGTTCTGGTATACACTCCAAGCAACGAGGTCATAACTTCTTACTCACATCTCCAGCAACATCTCTACGCACTTGGCTGGGAACGTTACTACGGGGAGCCTAACCTTCTTCAGTTCCACAAAGCATCCACCGTTCATCTCATCTCACTCCCTACTGATTTCTCCAGGTTTAAGACGATGCACATGTACGACATCGTCGTCAAGAATCGCAACATGTTCCAAGTCAGGGACATGTAGGCATATTTTGGCTGTACTATATTTTCAGGCTCTTGACGCAAGATGGGTTGTGTGTGTGTGTGTCTCACATGGTTTGGGTTGGTATGTGCTATATATGTTTCTTGTGAAGCTAACTTTGTATTTGAATGTTTGATGTTGTATGTACTATTCTGGAAATATTAATGTATGTTAATAAGTTTAGTCTAATTTGTATATGAAAACTGACCTTTTTTCCTGCTGAACAAGAACTATATTATATGCATATTCTAATATAATTTTCATTAAAAAGTAAAGACCAGTCTGGGCTTGATTGGTCAAAGACAAAGAAGATAATTAATCAAGATGCATGAAAAGGACACGTCTAGAATGGATATAGGTAAGAAAATTTCGTATTTTATATCTCACTCGATCAAAGTAGTCTGCGATATACATATATATATAGTTCAATATATAATATTTATATATAGAACTATATATAAATATAGTGAGAGATTTACTAAATAAGTCACTTTCTGACTTTTAATACCACTAAAAATCATTTTATTATACTAAAACATTTTTTCTAACTATAACTTCAATATTTTATTCAATAAATTACTAAAGACATAACTAGATAAAATTCTTAACTAAATGATTTTTAATATATTTTTTATCTCCCTCTCTCTCTCTCTCCCTCTCTCTCTCGTTGTTTCTTCTTTATTTCACAACCACCACTTGCAACTATATCTTCTATCTCTGATAATTATGTTTTTTTTTATGTGCTTCTTGATCTTTTTCCATGAGATGGTAATTTCAACCAAGCTCAAATACCAAGCCGTGGTAATTTGTCTCCTCCTCCACCGTAAATCAATATGAACATCTTCTTCCTCCACTTCGTGGTCTGCAATTCTTCTCCATTGGGCTGTTACAGCAGCTTGTTGTGGTCGTGATGCTCGGATTCTGCTGCGGTGGCCGCCGATTCAGTGGCACAATGAAGTTTGAGTAACAATGGACAAATCATACGTTTTTGCATGTTTGATCCTTTATTTTCGGTTATTCCCATATTGGGCCTAAACAATCAAATGTGTCCATACATCTTTTATAACTGCCTTGGAACTTCTAATTGTGAAATCTAACCCCTATAATATACTTCTCATACATTTTTGTTTTTTGTACCCTTTTCAGAACTTCTAATTGTACAACCTAAACCCTTAAGAATTGTGGCACATTTGTATATCTACATTAACATTACGATATGTACATAAAATTAATCCTATTGGTTCACATGTACAAAATTTAACTTGTACATCTGATATGTTTGCAAACTTTAATATTTAAACGGTCAAATATTATTAATATGTACACACATGTTTTACTGTCCACATGTACAATGATTCATATATTACAAGTACACCAATCCATTTGTACGCTATAGTGATAATTTGTGCAACACATATATGTACATGACCGGATGTGCACATAATATTCATTATCCACATGTACAACAATGAAAATGTACACCACTTAACTTGTACACATGATAAATTTGTTAGATATTTTTTAGATTTCATTTGGATAAATTCAGAATATTTTTTAATTAATTTAGATCATTTTAGATTTTATTTAGGTGTATATTGAATTTTAATGGATAAATTCAGAATACATTATAAGCAGCTTTTTACTTCATGATTTATAGTTTTTAGCACTTGTTTTCCATTCATTTGCATTTGAAAGGGTATGGAATGTATAATTGGAAGTTTGAGGTCAAAATCAAAAGACATTCTGTATAATCAAAATTTAAAGGTCTAGAGTGAAAATAACTTTAATTCGGAGGACCATATGTGCAAAATTGCTTAAATTAGCCATTGTTGTCACAAACTTCTCGATCTGAAAAGAGTCACCATCGACTTTGACGATTGAGGAGCTCGGGAGGGCGTTGAAGCTTTCCAATGGACCAGAGACACCGCAGAAGAGAAGACTTGTGGAGAAGGAAGAACGCGGCGGTGGATGGAGCTCGCCATGGCTGAAGATTTCGGTGGAGGGCTCGTTGATTTGGATCAGTCATGGCGTCCATTGTACGTGACGGTGAATCACCCATCGTGTACTGAGATCGTGATGTGAACCTTAACAGACCATAAACAAATTGAGATTGAGAAGTTCAGTTTGTTTTTAAAAAAAAATTGATAAAAGAAAGAACAGAATAAAAAAAAATAGGAACCACAAAATATAATATAGTTTTGTTTTAGTTAGAAAACTTAACGAGAAGTGAACAACTAGTTAGAAAAAGAGTGTGGGTAGAAGAAAGTGACCCAAGGTGTTATTCATAAGTGTAAAAGTGACCCAAGGTGTAATTCTTTCAAATATAGTTCTATATATAATATTTATATTGTGGCACAATAACAAAAAGAGGATGACATCAGGGTCTCATGCTAAAACGCTAAAGGTCACAATCTTGTATCATTCATTACTGTGTGCTCTATATAGCCATATGGTGGAAGTTTAATTGCAGAATGATATGGGGGAATCGTAAATGAGTGAAGGGTGATACTATATTTAAAACAAATAGGATGACTTTTAGAAGAGGCAGATAAGGCCGTGCTTGAGAATTTTAGGCCTTGAAGCATAACTATTATTTGCCCCCTCAAAACCCTTCGAATTTGAAATATATTTATTTGACCTTCTCAAAATCATGAAAATTTGAAATGTTATGGGAGAAATCAAACTGCACACCTTTATCTAATTCTAGTAAATACATTACCAACATAGCTGATTAATTATTTTGTTCAGAATTGGCCTTTAATAGTAATATAATTTTTTAAGGCCCCAAGCTCATGCTTCATTGGCTTGTACTCAAGCACGGTCATGCAGATAACAGAAGTAGACATGAAAAGCTACACCAGTAGGCATCTCAAGATGAAAACAGCTCAATACAAGAAGCTCGCATGTGTGTAAAGTAAGATAACACAATCTACACTTTGTTGAGGAATCATATGAAGCCATCACTTGCTTCAGAATAAACGAGCAAATTAGGAGTCTTATATAGGTCCATCTCTAGTTTTATCATCAAATATATTTTTTTAATTAAGAAGTTTTAAAAGTTTGCTTAGCAGTTTCAAATAGTGGTTCTAACATAGAGAAAATTACATAAAAACATTCAGAAAGACAGGCGAATATCATGGGACTCAGAGCCCTTTGAGGCTTCGAACATATTCTAGTTTGATGTATCAGTATGACTTATCAAACGTCTATAGACATATTCTAGTACGGTGTATTTGAGTTCTAATATGTAACATATGTTGAAATTCTATAACATGTATTAGACGTTAGCAACAACTCCGATCTCTAATTTGTTGATATTCGTTGAAAAAGTGGTTAAGTACGCGTTAAGTCTATGTTTAAAAAAGCTAAATATTCTTTCTACTCCTATGCTGCTCATCTCTTCCACAATCAGTTGAAAGAGAAGCTAACATTAGTAGTCCTCACCCATTCGGAAGACGTAAAGGCACGTCAAAAAAAAAAAAAGAGCAAACCTTTGCAAGTTGAAACCTTTTTAAAATAATTGAGATTTAGCTTTGTCTTAAAATTGATATTTTCCTGAAACCGACAGAGCATTAAAGAGGGGCTAAAGCTCTGTAAAAGAAGTGGAAGTGCGTTTTATGTGGGATACGGAGGAGCACACGATCATCGTTGACAGAGATTGAAGAAAAGCTCAAACCTTTTTTTTTTTATAATCTTTTTTCCCCAAGTCAAATCCTTTTCTATCACCACCCAACCCAATTCCGCGGCAAACAAAACCCTATAAGGTTCATCATCTTCGTAATAAATGTCGCTGCTCCTTCGCGTTATCTGGTAAATTTTCGGAAAATCAAAGATCATATCTTTTTAATGTTGATAAGAATTGATCTCTTTCCCTTTTTTATGAGGTTTTTATAATTGATGAGAGGGGATTTTGTAATTGATTTTAAGCTTGTAGAGAGACGAAGAAGAAGAAGCCCTAGAAAACACATGAGTTCCACGGAGGGGGTCGAGGATCCCAGCCAGATTAAACGTGCCTTGATCGATGCTTCCGCCGGCGCCTATCTCCGGTGGTGTTTCCCGCACCGTTACTTCTCCTCTTGATGTCATTAAGATTAGATTTCAGGTATTATTACTCTTCTTTCATCGCCATTGGTAAAGTTTAGCCTTTTTTCTGCTTTATTTGGGAATATTTGGATTCACTACGGCGTTGTTAGGATTTATAGCTTTAATGTGTGTTTGGTTGCAGGTTCAACTAGAACCGACAAGTTCGTGGTCTGTGGTCAGGGGGAACTTGTCTGGAGCGTCCAAGTATACAGGGATGTTTCAGGCAACTAAAGACATTTTTAGAGAAGAAGGTTTTCGGGTCTGTCTCTTTGACCCACTTCCGTTTCCTAAATTTCTTTAAGGTCTTTATGTTCTTTGTTCTGATGCTTTGATACTTGTTTTTTTTTTTTTTTCTCAGGGGTTTTGGCGTGGTAATGTGCCTGCTTTGCTTATGGTCATGCCGTATACTTCAATTCAGTTTACAGTACTGCATAAGTTGAAATCTTTTGCGTCTGGTTCTACTAAAACAGGTAATGACTCTACATAGTAACTTTGTTGTTTTTCCCCTTCTAGATATGGTACTTTGTAGATTGTTAGTGCCTCATTTTTTGTTGTTTTCACATGACTATCGTACGGGTAGATGATGCATTTCTTATTATTGGTAGAAGAGAATTCACTTTGGGCAAAATTCTTTAGATTGTGTTGCTTGAATGCATGTTTCTTATAATAGCTCTTGTATTGGAGATCAATGTGTTTTGTCTTAACTGTTAGCTGGTTGTTTTATTTTTGGAATGCAGAGGATCATATTCACTTGAGCCCTTATCTATCCTTCGTCAGTGGAGCTTTAGCAGGATGTGCTGCTACATTAGGATCGTACCCGTTTGATCTTCTAAGGACAATACTGGCCTCACAAGGGGAGCCTAAGGTTTGTTTGCTCGACTTGTAATGTAGTGACATTGGAACCATAAAAGACTGATTGATGAGTGTCTACAGGTGTATCCAACAATGAGGTCTGCATTTTTCGATATCATCAAAACTCGAGGCATTAGAGGATTGTATAACGGATTAACACCAACACTTGTTGAAATCGTGCCTTACGCTGGCCTGCAGTTTGGCACTTATGATATGTTTAAGCGTTGGATGATGGTAAGAACATGGGAATATAGATTTTCTGTCTTCTTAAGACATTTGTCTTTTTTATTTGTAGTGACAAATCAGGTCATTTGATTATTCAACAGGACTGGAACCGACACGTGTTATCTTCCAAAAACCCTATCAACGTGGACACCAACCTTTCTAGCTTCCAGCTTTTTGTTTGTGGGCTTGGGGCTGGCACTAGCGCCAAACTCGTTTGCCATCCTCTTGATGTGGTTAAAAAGCGTTTCCAGGTCAGTTAATCTTTACCCATTGGATTCTCTGAAAAGACATTCAGTTGATCTTAGTACTGACTACTGTTTATTTTTGTTGTTGCAGATTGAAGGTTTGCAGAGGCATCCGAGATACGGAGCCAGAGTAGAGCGACGTGCATACAGAAACATGTTAGACGGTCTCAAACAGATTCTGATGGCGGAAGGGTGGCACGGTCTGTACAAAGGAATTGTACCTTCCACTGTGAAAGCTGCTCCTGCTGGTGCTGTAACCTTTGTGGCCTATGAGTTCACCTCTGACTGGTTGGAGTCAATTTCTTGGTAGAGAGATTTTACTCTTTTTCTCACATTTTTATATCTTCCTTTCTGTCTCTAGCATTTGTTATAGGCTCCATCTTCTGGCCCTATTCACGGGTGTATTAAAGCACATAATCATATGACCACAGATTATTGTGGGGATTATAATACAAGTAAAAGTAAAACATCCAACTGTTGTTAGCAATTTTGGAAGTTTCTTACATATGTGGCTGATTCTGTGAGGTGAGATTATAAAGCTGTTCCAGCAAATAGTTCGTAAGATAGGATAAATACTAAGGATTTGTAATTCCAAAAATCCATTTAAAAAAATGTGGATATGGGGAAGAAAACAAGACTACACAGACATGGTGGGAACAAAAGCGAGAATGTTGGGGACAAACATCTAATCACAACTACAATTTGTACTTGCCCCCGTCTCTCTGTCTATCCTTGGGACCCAGCTTTGCAGGTTTTCTTGTTGTGTCCTAACCCCTTGCAGTTGCTACACTGAAGCTGACGCTTGATCATTTCTATCGGTTCCACCTGCTTACTCTTCGGTCTCCCCGGAGTCCTCCTTGCAGGCGGAGGCGTCACTGAAACAACCCCTTCAATCTGTTCCTCTGCCATCATCATCATCCCCCCGTTAGGGACAGGGTTAATAGACTCAGCATACATCAACCTGAAACTCTCTGAGGTCAAGTATCTGGAGCAGTACTCATAAGGGCTTTTCTCTATGCATTCGATTACCGCAACCGCGTGGCTACACGGCAAACCAGTTAATCTCCACATCTTACAGTCACAGTCACACTGGTTGATATCAACTACGTTGATGGATTGACCATGAACCTCGAATAAACTATCGTGAGGCCGTGACACCTGAAGCGACCTCGCGAGTTCTATCTCCTTCCCTAGCTTCTCCTCGTTACTCGGTGTCAGCACTGTCCCCCCAACCCATTCCCTTGACTGCACCTGACGCGTGTAGATCGACTGCATCAGCTTTGCTCTGAGCTCATCTATCATCTGAGTAATAGGCAGCTCATGTGCTTCAGAGACCCAGCTGTAGAAATCTAAACCAAAAGTGGAGTTCATGTGGTTATACCTCTCTCCTTCGAACAAAGCATTCGCCCAACGGTGAGGCTCACTCTCCACAACCCAAGCGTAAGCATCAGGAGAAATGTTCTTTATACTCTCCAAAGAACGGTAGTATCCTTCAGGCCGCGCGGCGTAAGCAGCAGCGTAGAAGTCGTCGAGCATGAACCGCCTCGCTTCGTGAGAGAACTGAGCCTTCAAGTCCTTGTTCAGCTTCTCAGCGAGGTGACGCAAGCAATAAGCATGATGGTGGTGTGCTTCACCGAACACAAGAGGCAACGCACTCTTCAGACCGTTTTGAAAATCAGCAACGAACGTGATCCTCCGTGAATCATCATCAGCTAACGCTGACTTGAGATTCTCCAAGAACCAAACCCAGTTCTCTTCCGTCTCGCTGTCCGCAACCGCAAACGCTAACGGAAACGCTCCGTCTTCTGCATAAGGAGCCGTAGCGACAAGCATAACCCCTTGGTACTTTGAGTTCAAGACAATACTGTCAAGGAAAAGGAGAGGGCGAGAGCCTTGTTTAAACCCACATAAGGAAGCGTAGAAAGATATGAACAGACGATGGAAGCTTGAATCTTCTTTTGTTACAAAACTAGCGACGCTTCCAGGGTTAGTCTCTTTGATCTTCTCGCAGAAGAAAGGAAGCTGAGTATACGCTTCTTTGTAAGAGCCCTGAAGCTGCTCTCTAGCGATCTCTTTAGCTCTCCACGCCTGCGAGTAGTTCAGCTGGATCCCATACTCACGTTTTATATCCTCAGCAATGTCCTTAGGCTTGTAATCAGGAAACGCCTTCAGCTTCTCCTTGATGATACTTCCCACCCAGCCTCTCGTCGCGCGGTAGCCGGCTTTCACGACGGCTCTCTCGCAGGTATGCCTCGGGTTCATCTTCTTGATGCATATCAGCTGCGTGGTGGAGAGCCTGGACGCGGCGATGCGCCAGGGGCAGCCTGGGGATTTGCATTTGACGGAGACGCGGTGGCTGTCGTTTTTCTTGTACTTGTATGTGAAACCATGTGCGATGGAGTACTTGTGCAGGGAGTCTCGGAACTCTGCGAAGCTGCTGAACCGTTGATCGACGCCTGTGATGGTGTTCTCCCACTGCTGTGCGGGTTTTATGTGTTGTTGTTTCTCGTCGGTTAAAACGAAATCGCACGGTAAAGGGCTGGTTACATGATCAGGCATTACTACTACGCCCATGTCGATCTGAAAATCATTAGTTGTTATATCATCATCATCATCATGGTCATGGTTATCTCTCATAACAAGATCTCCTGCAGAAACAACAGGTACAACTGCTTCAGATGCAGTTGTCCTACTTGACCTGTCTCAAACAAAAAAGAATAAAATTCACACATCAGTTGTTATGATCTTCAACAATGTCAATCGATGTCCAAAAAAATCGCTAGGCAGTACTTTGGTTTTTTATATGTTTATTTGCTAGAGAAAAATCATTCCGCTTATGTCCGATTTGCCGACTAGGCAGAAATCTAGACCAATTTTTAGAACACTGATGGTTGATACAGTCACTACTGTCAGAAACATATAAAAACTGGTACATATGTTTTTATATGTTTATTTGCTAGAAAAATCATTTCGCTTATGTCTGATTTGCCGACTAGGCAGAAGTCTAGACGGATTTTTAGAACACTGATGGTGGATACAGCCAATAGGTGTCAGAAACTAGGACAATCACAGCAACATTCATGTTCTTTAACAAGAACTTCACACATACCTACTAGCTGGCATGTTGGACACAATCATCGCTTTAGATTCCTCAGGTAAGACAAAGACTTCAACATTAGGTGCATCTACGGAGAAGCTGACCATGCGTTTAAAGTCCTTATCCTTAGAGATGGTGATAAGGGTCTTCCTGTTTCAAGGGAGGAAGTACTTGAGGGTCATCGTCTCCCAGCTAGGGGTGTCAATTGGTTGGGCAGCCCATGGACAAACCCATTTCAAATAAATATGGGCGGGTCGTTTTTACACCCAAATTATTTATGGGCTAATTGGGTTAAAAACCAACTTTGCCCATGGGTAAACTGGTCTAAACCCAATAGTGTTGGGTTAGCCCAAACCAATTAATTCCCTACAGTTTCTAAAAAATCAGAAAACAACGACGTTTCAAAAAATCAGATCGTCTTCTTCCTTTTCTAGATCTCTCTGGATTCTCGATGGTTCTTCCCAAATCGTCGTCGTCTTCTCTGTTCATCCCTAATCGTCTTCTGTGAAGCGACGACGACAACGAGGTTCATCGTCTCATCGAACTATCGAAGGTGAGATTCTCTTAACTTTTTGGATTTCTCCTTCATCGCTTGATTAGTTGCAGGCATAGTGGAATAACAACTGAGGTGATGGAGGGAGTTAAAACAACCGTTAGAGATATTCAGGTTTCATGATTCTCTTGTGATTTGTGTTTGAGGGTTAATGAATCTCGTTTTGTATTTTGTGGTTGTGTGGGTTATGGGTTTGTTTATAAGAATTCATAAGTCTTTGTGGGAATCATTGATTATTACGTTTAACTTTGATAGTAAGTGAACATTAGGTTTGTGAATCACTTCTGAATTCTGATCTTGTTACTAGTTCAGTCTGTGATATGGGTTTATGACTTTTATTAGTTCAGTCTTGCAAGTAACTCGTTTGAGTTTATGGGTAAACATGTGTTATTTACGTACAAGTTATGAGGCTATCAGTTCTTTTGCTTGAGATGTTAATGCTTACACAAAGGTTGAATCTTCTTTTCTCCTCTTGCAGGCTGAAGACAAGTACAGAAGCTGGAAGCTGAAAAGAAGTGAATCAATGAATCAGATTTTTAATTTTTTTTTACATAAAACAGAGCTATCAAAACCTGAAGTCTATTGAAGTTATTTTACATCACATTTGTATTCAAAAGTTTTCATAATTTTTACATCACATTTGTATTCACATTTGAGAATTATATTTTTTTTATATAAAATAGAGAGTTATAATTTATATTCAATGGTTGACAAAAAAAATTGTATTCAATGACATTAAAATTGGGCTTATAATTCATGAGTTTAAACAGATTTGCTAATAGTGGGCGGGTTTGGGTTGTCCATATGGGTGTTGGGTGAAGTTGGGTGTGGGCTAGATATGGGTGTGGGCTAGATATGGGTGTAGACTAGATATGGAGACCAGAAAAAACAAATGCCTGTTGGGCACACCCATTTGGGTGCGGTCCAACCCATTTGACACCCCTACTCCCAGCTAAACCCGAAATTCTCAGCTAATTCGGACCGGAAGTCGTTCAATGACGTGTCCTGGTCGATGTCTATGGCGTAAGCATCTCCGTTGGTGTAAACTAGTAAACCGTCTTTGTTGGTTACGAACTGTCCACCTGCCTGACATATAGCTATCACTTTCTTCGTCGTAGACATCACTACAAAACCTTCGAATCTGCAAAAAGCAAGAACCTAACTTGCATCGGAGTCTGATAGAATGCTATTAGAGCAATCAGATTAAGATGATATGGGGAGTAAAAAAGAAAATAGAAAAAAACCTAAATTGAAACAGACCAAAGTGTTGGAGTTTGGTAAGATATTGAGAATCAAAAAAGTATCTTTGATAAGGGTAGGGGGAGAGAGAGAGAGACAGAGAGACCACGTACGGTCTGAAAGTCGGAGTCTTTCCTTCCAGAAACTAATCCAAACCACTCGGAAAGACGGAGAGAATAGACGGCAAGCACTTTCAACTAATTAATTAATTAAAAAAAAAACTGAAAGTGGTAAAACGCTGCGTTTTGGGTGCTTCGAAACTGTTGCACTGTTTTTTTCTCTAACTTTCATCTTCTTCATCCATAATCAGGAGTTCAAAATGTTTTATACAAATTGTCTTTTCACAATCAAGAGTGTGAAGCAGAAACACAAAAGATAAACAAGATAAATCAAAACAATAGCATTATACCAACCAAGGCCAGCATCAAATTTAGTTTCAGAGAATAGGAATTACAAATTTTATACATCAAAAATATTACATTCTGTCGACACTTTCTCATTACAAAAGATAACAACATACAAATCTGCCTCGAGTTTGGGCACAGACAACTGCTAGTTTTCCATAGCCGCATCAGGAAGGGGAAAAATCATGAGTCAGTGGCTGCAGAGGAGAGATACAGCACGAATGAGTTTATTTAACACATGCCTCAAGATTTCATTTGTACTTATTCTGACAATTTAATCTAAAGCTCTTTGGAGCGGAAATACAAGCAGAGTGTGTAGTTGAGGAAGTTGGAGACTCATGATGTGTATATATCAGCATACCTGAAACCAGTTTTGAGAGAAGTGTGGTTGAGATGTGAGAGATTTACTACAAGTTCAGGAATGCAGAGAAGAGGCATACATACTTTTCGACTTGTTTCATCAAGTGGCTTTTGTCCCACAACCCCGAACTTGAAAGGAAGCCCCATCTGGTAAACTTAAGAATAATGGGTCAGACATCTGTTTCTGTGGTTCCCTGAGTCATCTAACTAAAGAATAGTTTGCCGAGATGGAACAAAACTATTCCTCACCAGATATGAGAATGTTATTTTATTTCTTTTCTTTCTTTTTTCTATTTTTTCCTAATATTTTAAAAATGATTACCAGTTAGAGCTTTAACATACTAAACTTTAACAACTTTAAACTTCAACAACTGATCTGCAAATTTGACCAAATATTAAATAGATACTTGCGGCAATTTATGTAATCGTTTGGTAGATACAATACAATAAACCGTTCTTTATTCCGAACAAAGGCTGTGAGAGTCAGAGAAATACAAAATGAAAATTACAACTTGGATACAAACTTCTTGAGATGGTCCAAAGAATCTTTAGCGTGGTCCGGTACAGGTAAACCACTTAAGAGAGTAACACGGGAAGTTGATATCATTTTCGTCTTCTCTTGTTCCTTGGTTTTCCATAACCGAACCTCCCATACCTAACATTTATTCGTAAATTTGGAATAAAATATATCCTAAAAGAAAGAGTTTCGTACGTTTAGCCAAATGCATGTTAACAAAACATCGAAGTGCCCCACAGACAACCCACTTGTCATTTCATTTCATTTACCTGACATCTTTTCAAGCTGAGATAAGTGATATCTCAAAAGCCTAACAATGTTTCATATGCCCGAAATGACTCGCAAAGAAAACAACATAATTCGTTTTCTTACCATTTCATTATGTCATCAAAAACGTATTCAGATTTTAATAATCAACTGATTAAAAAACATAGAGTTGATGAATAAATAAATACTGACGTGTCACCTCTTTACCAATCAAACCCCCCCAAAAATATATCCTATTTTTAATCGTGAATTTATTTTTATATAAATGTATACATTTACTAGTGTATATCCTTGACCAAGTTTCTTTTATAAAACTAGACTAACATATCTATATGTCGTTGACCAAAAAAACATCTAACCAAACAATGATATTTTTACATGCGACCGAACAAGTACATGCATAGGTAAGGCTACCTGGATATTTTTCCCGACGGAGACCGGGAAAGATTCGGCGAAGACGGATTCGCCGAGGGCAGCAGGTCGGATATGGTGAATTGAAAGATGGACACCGGCTACACGTTTATAGCCAGAGGCGACTCCGGCGCCGAGACTAGCGAGTCCTTCGGCGATCAGAGCGGATACGCCGCCATGCAAGACTTTGAACGGCTGGCAGCATTTTTCAGTTACGGTGAGGCGGCCGGAGACTCTGGTGGCGGTTACCTCTTCGAAAAGGAAGCCTAAGATGTGAAGCGGATTGTCCGCTGTAAACTCCACCGATTTTGGATCCATTTCTTAGGATTTAACGATCGATACTAGTCACCAAGTTTTAACTTTTTCGATTTGGAATCTGGTTTGCTTATTGTTCATAGTGTTTTATAAGGGGGTTATTGGGCTTTTGAGGAAGATTATTATCGGGCATTTATTACGAAAGCCCATTTACAGATCTTTTAAATTGACGCTGTAAGCATCATAGAGCTCGGATCTCAAGTAATGTAGGTCATCTAACTTGACCCCTTTGTTCAACGGGAATATAGAATTCATATTCAATCATATATATATCTGATTACATGTTTTTATTCATATAATAAAAATTACATATCTATGAAATTATGAATTAGTTATCAATGATGACAATAGCATCTTTAGGTATGGAAGCATCTTGAGATTCAAAATTACGTGTGCAGCAACAAGCACCGGTCTTTTCGCCAATACTCATCTTTACACAAGCCCCTCCTCTGTGTCCTTTAGATTTGCAAGCTGAATTGCATGGTGCTGATTTTGTACATGCCCCGGGTAGACATGGCACCATTTGTCCTGTTTTGTTCATAACCAAACACAATAACAAGATCTTAAACAGTTTATAATCAATTTTGTTACGAGTGCATGTTTCTGTTTACGATTCAATTCTTAATATTATCTGGTTATCAATTTTCCAAGTAAACATTTCAAACATCCAAGTAAACATTTCAAACTTCAAAGTATAAAATAAAATATTGGTCGTATATTAACATTAACAGCCAAAATATTAATTTTTTTTTGTTTGAAAAAAGATATCTTGTTTTTTTTATTGTGAGCATATATATGCTTAAACATGTAAATACAAATACAACTACACCAGTCTTTTGTGTCTATTTGATTTTGATGTATCCAATAGACATTATTTTTATGTATAAATTACCATTTCTTCAATTTCCACCATGATATTACTGAGAATAATATATATGTAATGTCATCGTAAATAATCATTGTAATAAAATCATAGCTTCAGTTTTCGAACAAGTTGCATACGCCTGTGCTTGAAACTAATTGACAATAAATAAATGTTTACCTGAAATTATTGGCATGAGGAAGAGAACAGTGACTAGCAACAAAGAAAATAGAAGAGATGAAAATTTAATAGTTGCCATTATATATGTTGCTAGAAGATCCTGCAAGTCGTTGATATATACGGACTACAAATCTCACTGGAAACAAAACTAAAGAACAGTAAGCCAAAAACAATGTTAGAAGAAGTTCTGATATCATATGAACATGATAAGTTATATATATATATTGGCAAAAAATATTGTGGGACGATTTTACTGTTTGACAAGATTTTTTTTTGACTTATTCAATAATTAGATTGTATCATTTAAGATATAAAAAATTTATAACTTGACTACATTTTCTCTAATTTATGATAAACAAATACTTTCTGAAAATGTCTATTTGGGCATATATATGTTCAATATATCCATCATATTTGTGATTATTAATAAATTGAAAATATATGTTTCCATAAAAGCATATTTTAAATTTTTATTTGGGCAATTATCTTGGTCAAAAAGGTTGATTTTAAAGTATTTTATTTATACTAACAAAAATTTATGTAATTGATACCAGATCCTATGTAAAATATATAAAAGGTAGTTATATTTTAGAAGATGCAAACTTAACTTTTGTTTGATTTAATTATCCTTAAATATTATTAACTACTTTTTAACAACATACTTCATTTAATTTATAAATAGACAACTAGTGAAAAAAATGATGAAGTATTATATAGAATTTCCATAATTACTACCATTAAATACTATAAATGATTATGAATAATAATATATAAATAGTTTGACAACTAAAAATAATTGGTTCTAGGATTGCTTTTTAGATTTGATTAAAATTAATGAAAACTAAAAAATCATTGACCAATGAAATTATAAGATTTTTTTTTCAAACTGTATGTATGAGTGACATTTCAGCAGAAGCCACTAAAATGTCTTCTCAATCAATGTTATAAATATTTATTACATTTTTATACATCTTTATATATTGATTTTTAAACTCTTATTAATAATATAATAATTCTTATTGATGATTTGACACCTTAAAACTGATTACCAAATATTTATATAATTATAAACTATTATATATCTTTTATAAACCATTAGAAATGAATCAATATAAATGACTTTAATTTTTCTTTACAAAATATATATTAATCATCATAGATGATTTTAAACTAATGTAAATAATATATAAACTCGTTATATAATGCAGTAATAGTTATTATAATATTTGTTATTAGAATAATATGTTTTCTATTTGTATATTATGATTTATATAGGAAAATAAAGCTTTTTACAACAGTTTGTAATATAAAATAAAAATAGTATATTATTTTTATTAACTACTTTTTAACAACATACAGTACCACCTCTGTAAATTAATTCTCGTTAAATTAATAATTTCTATAAATTAATAAATTTTGCTGGTCTCAAGTTGGGCCGGTGTTAAATATAACATAAATCGATAAAATAATAAGATAATAATATTTTTAAAACTTTTATGTAAATAATCTATCTATATATAATTTTTATATAAGTACAAGCTAGATATTATATTGGTTGTTTTATATTCACAATGAAAATTCTTTTATTTTTCTTAACATTTCAATATATTTTGATAAAATTTAGTAAAATTATATTGGATACCACTTAACAATTCTATGAAACATAAAAATATATAAAAAATAAGATAATAAAACAATATGAAAGTCAAATTTCTAAAATTTAAATAATGTACATATGATAAAATAAAACATTTTCTCTTTTTTATAAATAAAAATATATAAAAATAGAAAAAATCTAAATAAGGAAACTATTGTAAATTATTATCTCTATAAATTAATAAATTTCAAAATCCCAACATTATAAATTTATAGAGGTTTTATTGTACTTCATATAATTTATAAATATACTATTAGTGCAAAAAAGAAATGATGGAGTATTCTATAGGATTTTCATAATTGCTACCATTAAATACTATAAATGATTATGCATAATAATATATAAATAGTTTGGAAATTAACATTAATTGATTCTAGTATTGTCTTTTTTAGATTTGATTAAAATAAATGAAAACAAAAATCATTGACCAATGAAATTATAAGGATTTTTTTCAAACTTCATGTATGAATGACACATCAGCAGAAGTCAATAAAGTAACTTCTCAATTAATATATATCTATGAGGATGGTTTATATAGAAAAATAAAGCTTTTTACAAATGTTTGTAATAGAAAATAATAAGATAATAATCTATCTATATATAATTTTTATATAAGTACAAGCTAGATATTATATTGGTTGTTTTATATTCACAATGAAAATTCTTTTATTTTTCTTAACATTTCAATATATTTTGATAAAATTTAGTAAAATTATATTGGATACCACTTAACAATTCTATGAAACATAAAAATATATAAAAAATAAGATAATAAAACAATATGAAAGTCAAATTTCTAAAATTTAAATAATGTACATATGATAAAATAAAACATTTTCTCTTTTTTATAAATAAAAATATATAAAAATAGAAAAAATCTAAATAAGGAAACTATTGTAAATTAATATCTCTATAAATTAATAAATTTCAAAATCCCAACATTATAAATTTATAGAGGTTTTATTGTACTTCATATAATTTATAAATATACTATTAGTGCAAAAAAGAAATGATGGAGTATTCTATAGGATTTTCATAATTGCTACCATTAAATACTATAAATGATTATGCATAATAATATATAAATAGTTTGGAAATTAACATTAATTGATTCTAGTATTGTCTTTTTTAGATTTGATTAAAATAAATGAAAACAAAAATCATTGACCAATGAAATTATAAGGATTTTTTTCAAACTTCATGTATGAATGACACATCAGCAGAAGTCAATAAAGTAACTTCTCAATTAATATATATCTATGAGGATGGTTTATATAGAAAAATAAAGCTTTTTACAAATGTTTGTAATAGAAAATAAATCTAGTACATTATTTTTATTAACTACTTTTTAACAACATAATTCATATAATTTATAAATATACTATTAGTGAAAAAAAAGAAATGATGGAGTATTCTATAGGATTTTGATAATTGCTACCATTAAATACTATACATGATTATGCATAATAATATATAAATAGTTTGGAAATTAACATTAATTGATTCTAGTATTGCCTTTTTAGATTTGATTAAAATAAATGAAAACTAAAAATCATTAACCAATGAAATTATAAAAAAAAGTTTAAACTGTTTGTATGAATAACATGTCAGCAGAAGTCACTAAAATGACTTCTCAATTAATATATAGGAGGATTCAATAGGACTATTATAATCACAATGTTACTAATTTTCTTTTCTTATTTTTTTGAGAAAAACTAATTTTCTTTTTCTCTTCATATATGAGATATACATTTTAGATAACGGAAAAATGTCATTGGATGAATATTAGTATATTTTTAAGGTCTGAGTAAGATGAGATCATATGTTAAAATATTAAAAAGTTCCTAGTTATAAATATTTATAATACGGAAGTCAAAGTTACTGTATAGTAATTCATTTGTTTGCCAAAAAATAGTTATATTCTAATTTTGTTTTCCACCAAAATGTATAGGTTCGAATCTGATATGTAATAAATAAATATGACTAAAATTTCACAAGTGGACCTATATATAAGGAGCTTTGAATATCTAGAAATACTCCAGATCCAAATATAATACATTCACAAGATTTTACCATAGTAGTAATTTATTGAGGAAAAGAAAACATGGATGTTTGGAGATCTCCATATGCTTTCATAGCAGTTTCTGTCATAGTAATGTTCTTGATCATAGGTCAGTCAACTTGTACCAAATTATATTCATGCTTAGATATATTTATCAGGATATGAAGATTATTCACTGTTAATTTTCTGAAAATCTCAAACCATTCCTGCTCATGTAAAAAAAAATTGTATAGATTTCAGAAGTTTTATAAGAATGCAATTAAAGTAATCGCATGTATACTTGGGTTTTGGGTTATGAACATTAAAAATATTTTTTTTTGCTAAAATTTGGAACATAAAAAAATATTTACAGGATCGGAAGCAAGATCAGGGTTAAATGATGAATGTCCAGGGGTATGTCATTCCGATATTGTACCAGACTGCGATACACTCTGCGCTAGCTTAGGGTTTCCTGGAGGCTTCTGTAAAGGATTAACGTGTTGCTGCAATCCCAAATCCCCTAAAATCCTAAATATACCTCCTCCTTAATTTTATTGTTGTTAATCTCAGTTATGAAATAAACACTAATAAAGCTCAAAAGTTTGACTAAGACTAATGTTCTTTCCAGTTTTTTTTTTCTTCGTTGCATTCACATAATGAAATTTTTTTAAAGCTTCACAAAATGAAATTGATATATAAATAAATCACATTGAACCAAAGAGTCGTTTTCACATAGTATATTCTAGATTATTGTTCCGTTTTCATTTCTTGGTTTGTAACAAAGAGTTAATCACAACGTCATAAAGAGAACCGCGATCTTAGAAATTTAATTGCTCATCTATTTCACATTTGCTCTAGCATTACAAGTAGTAGCAGCAGAAGACTACATCAAAGAAGACGCAGAGAAATTTGTGCTACTGTTTCTCAAATATTTATCCGTTTGTTGTACAACAGAGGAAGGTGAAGAATCATCTCTTCGTTCTCCTCCATTGTTGTTACAGCTTCCCGAGCAACCATTATTCTCAACACCTTTCGTGGACTCCTCTCTTTCTTGACGTATCTCACTGAGCATTGCAGCCACATCTCTCATTGTGGGCCTGTCTTCAGGCATTGGGTTAACGCAGAGAAGCGCAACTCCTAGCGTCTGCATCATCTCTTGGACCTCACACTCTGGTCTCGCTAGCAATCCTTTGTCGATTACTCGTGTATCTCTCATCTTCTTGACCCAGTCTACTATGTGTAGTCCGTCTTGTATCGTTGGATCGATCGGTTGCTTCCCCGTTAGTACCTCTAAGACCACAACTCCGTAGCTATACACGTCACTTTTCTCTCTTATCTTCAATGAATATTCGTATTCTGCATATTATTAGCAGTATAAGACTATGTCATGTATGCCCGATTGATATATGTTGCTAGTAACTAGACATGAACATAAAAAAAAAAAAAAAACTAGACATGAACATATAAACCGAATACAAACCAAAACTGGATTATTGAAACATAACCGAATAATAGGCAACACTCGTTTAATATTTTGACTACTACTAGTAATAGTCTATAGTATATTTGATTGAAATGTGGAGAGTACCTGGAGCTATGTAACCATAGGAACCAGCAATGGTTTTGGAAGAACAAGCAAAGTCACCATCATCAACAAGCTTGGCAAGACCAAAATCTCCAATATAAGGCTCAAAATCAGGACCAATGAGAATATTATTAGCCTTGATGTCTCTATGAACAATGGGAGGAACACAGTCATGATGCAAGTAAGCCAAACCCTGAGCTGCACCTAGTATAATCCTGTACCTAACCTCCCATCCTAAGCTACATTCACCACTCCTCTCGTGAAGCAAGCTTCCCAAACTCCCATTCGACATGTAATCATACATAAGAAGTCTCGTGCTCTTGTTCCAGCAACATCCCAAGAACCTGACAATGTTCTTGTGTCTGATCGAACCAAGCGTCTTGACTTCAGCTGCGAATGAGTCTCGACCTCTTGATGTCTTAGCAACCGTCACTGTCACTGGCCAGAGCTTTTTCACTGCGATGACTTCTTGGTTAGGCATCTCTGCTCTGTACACTACTCCAGAGCAACCTTTCCCTATAACATTACTTTCTACCAAACACTTGAGTACATGTTCAACCGTGAAGTTGAGTTTCTGAAACGGTCTGAATTGCCATGTCCATAGGTTATCTCCCTTCTCTGAATCGTTATCGTCCTGAATCATTTGCCTTGCCCTTAAAATCGCTAACACGCCTAATACCGCTAGAATAATTGTCAAACTTATTAGCAATCCAATGGCTATCTTGAGTCCCTGAGAGTGCATGAAATCTTCACCGGGCTGTGTGTTTAACCGTGTACCATTACTAACAAAACAAGACCTGAAGCCTTTGGAACAGAGTCCATTGTTTCCTTCCATCTCTTCTTGTATCATCTGTCTGAACACTTTACTGTCTGGAAGATAACCTGAGAATCTGTTGTGAGAGATGTTCAGAGAAACCAAGTTTTTTAGACCGGACAGCACAAAGAGGTCTCCCGAAAGCATGTTGTGCGAGATATCCAGCACGGATAGGCGGTTAAGCGCTGAGATCCTCGCCGGGACAAAGCCATCTAATGAGTTCCAGCTCAAGTTCAAGGCAATGTCTAGATTCTCAATGTCAAAGAGCTCTTCTGGTATGGTTCCAGAGATGCTGTTACTGCTTAGATCAAGAAGCTGAAGACTCGTGCATTGACCTAGAGACGTAGGGATCCTTCCATTGAACAGATTTTCTCTAAGAATGAGCCGGTTAAGCGAAACGAGCTGACCAAGACCATCAGGAAGCTTGCCACTCAAGCCATTTGAAGAGACATCAAGTACTTGAAGCTTTGTTAAAGAAGATAAAGAGAGAGGAAGATAACCTTGAAGAGTGTTGTTGCTCAAGTTCAGCATTTGGAGTTGTCTGCAGTTGCTTATCTCCCAAGGAACTGAACCGGAGAGATTATTCTCAGACAAGTCTAAGAAGCTAAGGCTCTGAAGAAACCCTATCTCTTTAGGAATCTCTCCGGTGATCCTGTTATTGACAAGCCTTAATCTGACAAGAGAAGTGCAGTTTCCGATCTCCGGTGGGATAACACCGGAGATAGCATTAGATATAAGCAAGATCTTAGTCAGATTCCGAAGCTGGAACAAACCAGCAGGTAAAGCTCCGGTGAGAAAGTTCTGAGACAAGTCAAGAGCTTGAAGATTCTTACAACCAGCTAACTCTGTCGGAATGTCCCCTTCTAGCTTATTCTGCCACCCTAAAAAGATGTTAAGCTCCTCAAGCAAACCAATCTCAGGAGGAATCAAACCAGAAATCTCATTGGCGTCAATCTGAAACTGAAGAAGCCTTGTGCAGTTGCTTAGAACCGAAGGTATCGACCCTGTGATGTTGTTGCTGCTAAGCATAAGCTGTTGTAGATTCGACAAGTTACCAAACGATTCAGGGATGGTTCCTGAGAGATAGTTCGTAGAGAGATCAATAGCGTTTAAGCTTTTGATGAATCCGATCTCCTGAGGGATAGGTCCGTGGAGATTATTCTGCCATAGAAGCATCTTCTCTAGGTTTCGAAGTTGACCTAGCTCTCGTGGAAGCGTGCCGGACAAGTCATTGTCGTATAGAAAGAGATTGATAAGCTTAGAGCAGTTTCCAAGCTCTTTAGGTATCTCCCCTGAGAGCATTGCTGAGTAGACCGATATAGTTTCGAGCTTGGTTAGTTGACCTAACGTGACGGGTAAGTTACCGGATATTTCCGTGGCGGCGAGCCCTAGAACCGTTAGATTCCAACAGTTTCCGATCTCCTCTGGGATCTTACCTGAAAGCTCTGTGTTACCTCCGGCTCGAATGCTCTCGAGAGTTAAGATCTTTCCTAGCTCAGGAGGGAGGGCCCCGGATAAGTAGTTGTCGAAGATCTCAAGATTCTTGAGGGAGACGCAATCGCCGAGCTCAGGAGGCATGTTTCCGGTGAGGCCATTGGAGTTTAAGATGAGTTCTTGGAGGTTCTTGAGGTTCCCTAGAGTTGAAGGTATGTCACCAACGAGACTGTTTGAGCTTAGATCGAGAACTCTGAGTTGAGAGCATCCTCCGATGTCGGAGGATATAGTTCCGGTGAGATTAGCGTTGGAGATAATGAGTTTCTGAAGCGAGGTAAAGGAGGAGATGTTAGGAGGGAAAGGTAAAGCAAGCTGAACAGAGACGATACTGATCTCTGTAACGAGTTTGTCGGAAGAGGAGGAGGAGCAAGTGATGTAAGGCCATTGACATGGGTCGGAATCAGATGGGTTCCAGGTTGAAAACGACGTCGGAGGAGGCGAGGTGGTGGAGCTGTGAAGCCAAGAAATCAACGCTGCGACTTCGTGTCTCGATGCAGAGGCTGCAGAGGAAATGAAAAACAGAGAGAAGAAGGTAATGGAAACAACAGTCGAGGCTTTTCTTGGAACAGGCATTTGCTTTGGCTCTCCAATCCAAAACCAGTATTACCGGTTCTGAATCGATGTTTGTTGAGTCTCTCTGCTTATCTCTTTTAGCGTATGGTTTCAATGAAGTTTACTTTAGAGATAAGCGAGTGAGACAAAGATAATATAAAAGTAATGAACTTGCATGTGCTCTGTCTTTTTCTTTTACCGACGTCAGTTTTTTCTTTTTTTTTTGAATGAATACCGACGTCAGTTTTAATGCATGTATAGGTTTTAGAAATCAAGTTATAGAGTTTTGACAACAAGTACCTTCATGTCATTTACTGAAAGAGAAAAATGTTATTTTGGAATAAAAATATACAAAAATGGGAGCTTAAATACAAGTTTAGGTAAGGGAAAAAAAGCATGTGGTTTTGCATAGTTTGTATCAATAGAGTCAGGAGAGTGAGATGGTTTGTTTTCGAGACGTGAGCCGAGTGTTTAAGATTCTTCCTCGTTTCAAGTAACACTCCGTGTTTTTTTTTTTTTTGCCATCTAATAAAAATTTTATTAAGCAAAGCCCAAAAGCCCAAGAACCATTACAGGTTCTAAACTAAAAAACATCACCTAAAAGAAACAAGGTCCAAGAAACCTAAAAAAACCGGAAGATTTTAGGCCCAAAAAACAAGCCCACCCAAAAAAAGCGATTATACACGTCGTGGTCACCATCCACGTGTTAGACCTTCGCTCTACACAGGAGCACTGTCCTGAACACTGCCGCATGACCGACAACACGACGGAGCAAATACCGGAGACGACGATCGGACTCTCAAACCGGCGGAACAATCCGAATCCTTGCAACTGAAACTCATCCTCCGAAAACACCGCCGGAGACAGAAATCACACACAAATCTTCACCTGAACTCTTTGAAAGAAGGAGCGTCACGAAACCAATTCCGAGATCTCCACCAAAGCCAGGAAAGTCGTAATTTTCTAATCCATCGCTTTCTTCATCGGACTAGACCCTCGAACCTTCGAGGTCTCCGCCTGAAGCAAAGCCGCACACACCACCAAGTCACAGTAGGAAACCGGAATCCAACTAGAGTCGCCGTCGAGAACGGAGATGCCGTACGACGCGGAAGCAGAGAGCCGACCGCTCATCCTCATCGACAAGGTGCAGCGCCGGAGACTAAACCGATTGTCCACCATGAGAAGATGCGATGCCGGAAGCTAAGAAGCGAAAAACCGAACAAAAAAAAAAGAGAAAAGCAGAGGGGTCGACGGAGCCGGACCGACGGTGGCTTTGGGAGTCACGCCGTCGGCCGGAGCACAAGTTCTGCGGTGGTTAAATTCTAGAGAGAAGGAAGAGGAAATTCTCTAGAGAGAGATGATAAAGTAAATTAGCAGCTCCAACTTTTAACACTCCGTGTATTACTACACTAATGTCCATCATTTATTTAGCGAAAAGAAAAACAATTTTTGATATTTGAATATTGATGGATTTTTATACTATCAAGGTAATTGTATTATATTTTAGGTTAACTAGATGTTTCGTGTCAAAGCTGTTGACTCCTCAATCTCTTGACCTTCGTTAAACCAAACGATAAAATCATGTTCAGTGATCACTATTAAAGCATTGTCATACAAAAAAAAAACAGACATCGAAGAAAATATTGTTCCACATACAAAATGTACTTCAAACATAGCATTACGGAGTGAGCATGCAATAGATAAACGGAATATCTCTCGCAGGCAAGATGCAAACTTTTTTTTTTTACATCAACACAACAAAAACGACTTATATATCCCATCACACCAATCAGTAGCGGATTCACCTGAGAACCGAATAATAAAAAGGTTAGATAGTTGAGACTTTCACACTAAACTTCAAGGAGGATACATATAACCAATAAAATGAACTATATGGGCATTATTTATACCAAAAATATATACCTGAGACGTTTTATTCTCTTTCTTCGTCGCCATCATAGTCCAATTGAAACACTAGGAATGTGTTGGACTTTGTAGTAACTTTCCCCACCTGATTCCAATTTCTCATTCCACTCCTTGTTCATACCTAAACTGTACAGTTTCTTTAAAGAAATTATATACTTGAGCCCTTCCGGTATCTCCTTCAACTTGGCACAACACACTATATCCAAAGTACGAAGACAAGGCATCGACCCTTGTTCGATTTCCCACTCTTCCAACTCGTTTGGACCCCATAAAACTAGCTTACGTAATTGAGGGAATCCACCTTTTGAACACACCATTTTCGTCCCCACGAAAGCACTTTCGTGTAACTCAACCGACTGTAAGTGAAGCAACTTTTCAAGAATCGGTAGTGGGTCCTCCTCCATTCTGCATCCATGTAGAGATATGCGTGAAAGGTTTGGAGGGAATCGAGAGTGCTCAGGAAGCCTTGACACTAAGCATCCTCATGTCTAAATCCCTTAGATGAATGAAATTCCAAATGAAATCCACATCATAAGCCCCATCGGAGACCAGACAAAGCGTCTCCAGGTTTCTTAATTCACGGAGAGATGACGCTAGAATTTCACAAGTATACCTGCCATCGAGAATTACGTGGAGATTCCTGAGCCTAGTCATACCGCGGAGGTCTGTGATGTTACAATTTTCCGACCGGAACCACTCCAAAAACTCCAGGTTCACTAGATTACCCAATTCCAACTTTGTTTTATCATCCATAGAAAAGGGTAGCGACAGGTATCTCAACTCTACCATCTCTTTAAAGATATTTGGCAAGTGAATACTCAACGCCATGAAGGATAAATCCAAATAGAGTAGAAGCTTTAGATTCCGTAGAGATGAAGGTACATGAGATACCGAAGTCACCTCTAAGCCCAAAAATCTCAAATGAATGAGCTTCCCAATGCTGGAAGGTATTCTCCCTCCTTTAAAGCCAGCTCCATCATATGATTGTAAACCCAGATCTAACACCCGAAGTAAATGTAAACTTTGAAATCCTTGATCTGACTTCTTCCACCAGTTGTTGTCGAGTCCAAAACCCAAAACAGATCTAGCCTTTTTATTGCTTTTACGTCCCAGCATATTAAATACATTACCACCATGAACTACGAGTCTGCGGGATCTACGGGTATTAACATTGACATTGGAAGTGGAAGTGGTAGGGGCTTTGATGACTTGAAGAAAGTTCTCTTTTTTGGCTTCATATAAGCATACTTCTCTCATCATGTCATGCATTTGACAAGACTCCCATCTCCAACTCAAACTATCTTTTTCAGCAATAACCATATTTCTCCTTATTAACTCTTCCAAGTATTCTTCTCCACTCTCTCGAATGGTTGGTCCATCGCAACTTGACGTTATTATTCCTTCTGCTGCCCATAAATAACACAATTTATTCACTTGTATTTTGTAATCTTCAGGGAAATAAGCTAGGCAAAGGAAGCAATGCTTTAACTCCATTGACAAATCTTCATAGCTCAGGGACAATACTCGATAAACTGAATCTTGTTTGTTATCATCTAAACCAATGATCCGCGTTTGAATATTGTTATATACTCTTTCCCACTCGTCAACTGTTTTTTTTTTAGCTAACAAGCCTCCCAGCACTTTAACAGCTAACGGTAGTCCTCCACAATATGTAACTATTTTCTTACCCATATCTTCTAGTTCTTTATCAACACTAAACTCTGCAAAAAAAAAAATAGCACATATTATAAGATAGGCATGAACAATATATGTCTATCCCAGAAGATAAATTAGTGAAGTACTCCACAAGATTTTTGATTATAATAAGAGGTAAGAGATATCACATTCAGTGTCCTAGTTAACAAATTCTTATATGTAAACGTACCAGTTTTGTCTCTTCTAGATAATGCTATCCCTGCACATAGCTTCCAACTTTCCTCGTGAGTAAGGATTTTTGGTGTAAAGGCAAAACATGCTGGGTCTGCATGTAAACCAACACCTTCATTGCGAGAAGTAAGAATCATTTTCCAACCTGCAAATTATATTTTCTTTTATGTCGAATTAAAAAGCATTTATGAAACTGCTAAGGGAAGCACTTTAAGTAATGTATGTACAATTAAAAAGCTCACCTCTTTCTTGGGGGAAAACATCTTTTATTCTATTCCAGTCTTCATTTTTCCATACATCATCGATGACAATTAAATATCTACATGTTCCCAGCAATACAAAGAGCTCTGCCTGGAGTTTATTCTCACCCATCTCTTTGATGTTCTCATCATGTGGTCTAAGATCTTGCAAGATGTTTTGCCAAATATCCTTCCGCTGAAACTCTTTTGAAACACATACCCATGCAAATCCATCAAAATGACGTCGAACAATGTCATGATGAAAAACTTGTCTCGCAAGAGTGGTTTTACCAATACCACCCATCCCTGATATGGAAACCACTTGAATGTTATCATTCTTCACCAAATGACTAACCAATTCTTCAACACTCTCATCTACCCCCACAAGACCCTTTTCAGAACCCTTAGGAAATGTTTGTCTGATCTCCCTCTGCACCTTTTGTCTCTCTTTTAGAGACAGTGAACGGCCATCATTCATGATTTCTTTTATTCCAAAGCTCTGCATTTCCGCAATAACCTCAGACATTCTCTTACTTATGCCTTCAATTTCTATAGAAATATCTCGTCGGTTCGCTAAGAAACAAGAAAGTCTTTTCACTCGCCTCTTGATCCCTTTTTCGTTACCACTAGATTCTTTCAAAAGAAAGGATTCGATTATATCTTCAGCGTCATAAACAATGTCTTTGATATCTTCCAAGAAGTTTCTTACTGTTACTTCATTCCCATATTTCTTGGCATCTGCATCTTTCAACAGTGACTGGAACTTTCTCATCTGACGTTCTAGATCAACAACATGCTCATGCACTCCTTGCAATCGCTCTGATTCTCGACTAAGGAGCTCCCAGAGTTTCTCCAGTCCAAACGACACAACTCCCTCAGCCATTGCTACTCTCCTGTTCTACCATCAACACACAAGCCAACAAAATAGTACAAACTTAAATATTATATCTGTCCGAAGAACTTTTTTCTAAACTTCAATTTAATAAAACAAACTAATAATAAGATTTGAGTAAATGCCTCAATTTCGTGAAACAAGACTTTCTAATAATCCAAATAAATTTTTTTAATTTGATTCGACCACAACAAAGGGCAAAAGACGGATCAAAGCAAGTTAAGCAGAAAAAAAATATGATATAGAAAAACATGATTTACCTTTTAAATAACAGATCTGCAGCTCGCTTCTATCTGATTCACCTTTTAGCGACCTTCTTTGGAAGAAGAGATATGAGTTGCAATGAAAGAGCAAGTCAACTTTGGCAGTCGCTTCTATCTTTAATAATGCATTTGCTTTTTAGACAACTTGATACTTTTTGGGTGAATTGGCGAAATAGCTTTTTGCGGAGTTGAAATTAACAATCTAACTATGATTTTGACATAATTGATTGAGTGATTCTTTTGCCTCCTTTGCGCCGGTTATACCTTCTAACGTAATAGTTTACCGGTTATAAATCTTAAACTAAATGGTGTGGCTTGTTTTTGTTTGCATATTAACCATCACATAATTCACGGAGCACGTGATTTATATTCAACACATATGATATAAGTGTATGCATCGAGAAGAGTGGATAACAGTTGTAAGATTATCACACGCGATGTTAACATAACGTTGAAACGAAGATACTTACTGTGTAGGAATTCCATACTATGCACAATAGATAAAATAGTAACATTTCAAATATTTCAAATATAGTACGGAATGGAACGGTAAAGGCAACTCAAAATACAAGCATTTCTATTCTATGTGGTAACTCAAATATGTGAGAAACAAAATCTAATTGTCCAAGTACAAGACAACTGATTTGCTATTCTACACCTCTCTCAAATGTTCATCTAGGTATGCCTTCATGGAAGTAGGTTATGATTTCGACAATTTTGAAATCCATTCTTCTAGAAACTAAAACTTATAAATAATCACTAAACCCAAAACAGAAAATGTGAACCCTAATCGCATGGCAACTCAAATATGCGAGAAATAAAACCCGACTATCGAAGTACAAGACCCCTGATTTTCTATTCTACATGCTGCATATGATATAGAAATGTTGAAATGACAATCGCAATATGATAACACTCTAACACCTTTCTCAAATGTTTATATGGGTAAGCTTTCATGGAACTAGGCTATGATTTCTGAAATTTTGAAATTCATTCTTCCAGAAACTAAAACTTATACATTAATCACTAAACTCTAAATGGAAACTATGAACCCAAATCGAAATATAAAATTTGGGAAATAGGTAAGACAAGTATGAATTTGGAATGTACAAATGTGAAAAGAAAAAGTCTAGCATAGCACACAATTGCAAATAAGATGAATTTTCATTCCATGTAGATCAGATGGAATGGAAACAGGGCCTAACGAACATCACAGAGAAGGTATGGGACCCCATCTTCAAGACCCACCCAAACTGCGTTCCATTCAATATCGCCAGATCCTCATCCTCTAATGCCTTCTTGATAACCTCAATCCAATAGAGGTTGAAATAGTTGTTAACCCGCTTCTTTCCATTTGGTTCAAAGCCCGAATCAAACAATCTACATGGAAAGCTTAACTCGTCTTTGACAAACATGAACTATGATGGTAAGAACGGCACACGGTTAATACATAATGAACCAAATATAATGTCATAGGAACAGACTTTTTTTGTCAACCAGCCCAATTGATACGAAAGAATGGTGACACATATTTTATATATCATTCTATGCCATTTCCAATATTATATTCCATCTCCAATACAATACGCTTTTTAGATTCCATAATAGGCAAGAAAACATATGTTATGTTCCATTCCAAATATAATTAAGATATATTCTGTACAATTTCAAATAGAATAGAGCTAGAAGATCTCAGACTGGTTGCGAACAATATATTCTATTCCATTCCAAATAAAATTGAGATATGTTCTGTACCATTTCAAATAGAATAGAGTTAGAAGATCTCAGACTGGTTTTCGAACGATGCATCCCTATGTATTGTAGATTTTTATTCCATACGACAAACTAGACTACTAAACTTTGTTATGTCTATCTCCGATTAAAAACCTCAAATTTATCAAGGACTAAGAACACTCGGGGAAACTACAACCCTAAATAAACATTGCTAAGTTTCTGATGTATAGCAGATCCGACATGTAACGGTAATGAGGTGGAAGGTTTCACAATTATAGGTTTTACAATTATAGAATTCTAGAATTCTAGAATTCTAGGTGTAAGCGGCAGAAAACAACTATAAAGGAGTACACAATCA
Source organism: Raphanus raphanistrum subsp. raphanistrum (assembly GCA_019706035.1). Lineage (NCBI taxonomy): Eukaryota > Viridiplantae > Streptophyta > Magnoliopsida > Brassicales > Brassicaceae > Raphanus > Raphanus raphanistrum. The sequence continues at coordinate 21,928,684 of CM033983.1, forward strand.
CCGGCGGTATTATTCCCCTCCGCCGAGACCGTAATAAAAAAGATAACCATGCGATTGGAAGAGAGACGGACTGAGATAGAGCAGATTTTGAGTAGATGCACCATCGAATTGATTGTGGAGGAGCTATAGCGGAATTGCGGATGGAGATTTCTGAGAGAGAGAGACCAGGAGGATGAAAGCAAAGAGAGACTTTCTATGGAAGAAGAAAAGACACGAGTTACTTTGCAGGTAAAATTTTTAATTTTTAGTTTTATTTCTATCATGTCACCCGGTAATTTATCAAGGATATCATAGTAATATTATGTATTAAAGACGCCGTATATCGTTCCATTAGGTTAAAAGGATATTCTTCTAATTAATGTTTTTTTCATAGCTATAGCTCCTAATTCCCCCTACTTTTTCTTCTTTTTTTTGTTCCAACAGAGAATAATTATATTAAAAAGACCACGAAGGCCACCAACCACAACAACAACAGAGTTTCTTTCACCATCAATAGCTCCAAAAACAGAGTAAAAACCAGGGGAGTTACAAAAAACAGAGTGAAAATATTCAGAACCAAGTTGTATTTGTAGTGATGGTTCAATCTGTGTATATATGTTTAGAACCAAGTTATATTTGTAGTCTCTAACTATTCAGAACCAAGTTTTACATTGTAGGATTCTCAAATGTAAACTTGAAGAAAATATTCCTGAATTACCACTGATTTAAAGCTGTTGAAAATTGTTAATCAAATTTAATTTATAATCAAATTTTAATCATGTATAGAGAATATTGTAATTGTATGATTGAATTTATTAAAAAAATGAAAAAATAAATAACAGAATTGGGACAGTTGCACTATCTTGTTTCAAGCCACACGATATCCTTTCCTTCCTCAGACGAAGAACTCGCGAGTCACCACCATGAACCCAACACAGACGCTTCACTCCCCGGGCGGTAACTCCTCGCCACCTCATTCAACGCACCCGTCTTCCCTCTTCCCTCAAATCAACAGATGTCGAACCATGCGCGACCTCTCCCAAATCCACGCCACACTCGTCAAATCCGGCCAAATGCGAGACACTCTCGCCGCCGCGGAGCTCCTCCGCTTCTGCCGCCACCTCCTCCGATCTCCTCCACCGCGACCTCGACTACGCGCACAGGATCTTCAACCAGATGCCTCATCGCAACACCTTCTCCTGGAACACCATAATCCGAGGCTTCAGCGAGAGCGACGAACAAAACGCGATCGTCGCGATCGCACTCTTCCACGAGATGATGATGATGTGCGAGGACTCCGTCGAACCGAACCGGTTTACCTTCCCGTCGCTCCTCAAGGCCTGCGCGAAAACCCGGAGGATCGAAGAAGGCAAGCAGATCCACGGTTTAGCGTTGAAGCTAGGGTTCAGCGGCGACGAGTTCGTGATGAGCAACCTCGTGAGGATGTACGTGATGTGCGGTTTGATGAGAGACGCGTGCGTGCTGTTTTACAAGAACATTATAAAGAGAGATATGATGGCTGTGATGACGGTTGATGGTGGTGGTGGTGGAAGAAAGAGAGACGGTGAAGTTGTTATATGGAACGTGATGATCGACGGTTACATGAGGCTTGGTGATTGCAAAGCTGCGCGGACGCTGTTCGATCAAATGCGTCAGAGAAGCGTCGTTTCTTGGAACACTATGATATCTGGTTACTGCAAGAACGGCGGTTACAAGGAGGCTGTTGAGGTTTTCTGTGAGATGAGGAGAGTTGGTTTGCGTCTTAGTTATGTCACTTTGGTTAGCGTTCTTCCCGCGGTTTCGCGGATAGGGTCGTTGGAGTTGGGAGAGTGGTTGCATTCTTATGCGGAGAGGAACAGAGTGGAGATTGATGATGTGCTTGGCTCTGCTTTGATTGATATGTACTCCAAATGCGGAGTTGTGGACAGAGCGGTTGAGGTGTTTGAGAGGTTACCGAGGAAGAATGTGATTACTTGGAGTGCGATGATTAACGGGTTTGCTATACACGGGCTAGCGGGTGAGGCTATTGAGTGTTTCTGTAGAATGAGGGAGGTTGGAGTTAAGGCTAGTGATGTTGCGTACATCAATCTCTTGACGGCTTGTAGCCACGCTGGGTTGGTAGAAGAAGGGAGAAAGTATTTTAGTCAGATGGTGAATGTGGATGGTTTAGAGCCTAGGATCGAACACTACGGGTGTATGGTTGATCTGTTGGGACGCTCGGGTCTTCTCGAAGAGGCTGAGCAGTTTATACACAACATGCCTGTAAAACCAGATGACGTGATCTGGAAAGCTCTTTTGGGTGCTTGCAGAATGCACGGGGACTGTGGAGATGGGGAAACGTGTGGCGAACATTCTGATGGAGATGGTTCCTCAAGACAGTGGAGCTTATGTCGCTCTCTCGAACATGTACGCTTCTCAGGGAAACTGGTCAGAGGTTTCGGAGATGAGGCTGAGGATGAAAGAGATGGATATAAGAAAAGACCCCGGGTGTAGCTGGATCGATGTTGATGGTGTGCTTCACGAGTTTCTTGTGGAAGATGATTCTCACCCGAGAGCCCAAGACATCAACTCGAAGCTTGTGGAAATCTCAGAGAAACTGAGGCTGGCTGGGTATAGACCCATCACCACACAGGTTTTGCTGAACTTGGAGGAAGAGGATAAAGAAAACGCGCTTCATTACCACAGCGAGAAGATCGCTGTTGCGTTTGGGTTGATAAGCACAACCCCTGGCAAACCAATACGCGTTGTTAAGAACCTGCGTATCTGTGAGGATTGTCATTCCTCTCTCAAACTCATCTCCAAGGTTTACGAGAGAAAGATAACGGTAAGGGACCGGAAACGCTTTCACCATTTCGAAAACGGCTCATGCTCCTGTATGGATTATTGGTGAAAGTACTTCATTGTTCATAGTGTATACACATGCTCTCTTATTTTTTTGTTCTCATAACAATGGTAATAATTGAATTTCTTTAGAACTGAGATGCGTTTATAGTACCCCTAGCTACGTTAAATTGTTTTTTTTTTTTTGTAAATTATGAATATAACTGTCCATAGAAACATACTTTATATTGTATATTCAAATTGTAAGTCATTTTACATGGTCGAACGCTGATGGTGGTGTATCACAATCGTACATACAATTACATATATATTTATCAGAGCCTGGTGGAGTCTCAATGCAAGTACCGAATCCGTTCAACGTCTTGAAACATACTTCCCTACAGTTTGACAACAAACATTGTGTATTCGGCGATAACACTTTTCTGCATCTCTTCTTCTGCGCCTCAGTTTTAGGGATGACCAATAACACTGCAACCAATCGTGAATTAAGTGTTCACAGTTAAGAAACGTCTGCTTCTGTTTTGTCATAGTGTATCGTGGAATGTGGATTCGATGGGAGTATACTAGAAGAAAAAATAAACAAAGTTAATTTACCTGAGAAGAGAAGCATCAAAACCATACAATAAGAGACTAATTGCTTGGACATGGTGAGAAACTTTATTTATTTATTTATAATGTTCTTTATGATGTATATATTATCTTTTCTCTCCATATACTACTATTATATACTACATTTTAGTCAAACCACACCAGTAGTCAAATGAATTGATAGATATTATACCATATTATAAGATATTATACCATATATGCATTGACTTACATATCATTTTTTGACCAGATAATTTCATGCGGGGGTGTATTCACTATTCAACAAGTGTTTTAGGTGGTTTGTATTAAAATGATAAATCTACTGATTATTTAAATATGAATTTTAAAAATTTATTTAAAATTTACTTGTTATTAAACTTGATATTTTATAAAATATTCTAAAATTTACTGTTATTAATTAAGTGGGAATTTTTTAATTAAAAAAAAAGACTCAAATCTCATAATTTAAGTGATATTATATTATAGTTTAAAAAAAAATCAACTTAAATTCTGCAATTAATTGAAATCACTTAAAATTTTATTAAAAATCAAATCATCTCAAACTTTAGATTTAATACACTCCTAAAAAGTATTAGTCATATTCATATTCTTTTCACTGACGGCAGCGTTCAGCGATTCAGAAAATACACTACATAGTAGATTTATCATTTCTTTTGTTGTTGTTAAAATGGAATGCTGAACACGACAACTGAAAATTGTATGAATTTTGTGACACCATTAAATCCAGCAGCAGAAAAAAGTGGGAGGACGCGGGTGCTTTTGAACTAAACTAACAAATATGATGCCGTTAATTATTTAATTTCCTTCTATGTAAACTAAACCACTAGACAAGGGATGTAGTCTGATGGGTACACAAAAGTGACGAAGTTGCTTTGATTACAAAACCATCCTTTTCTCTTAGAGCAAATTGGATGATCGGGACGACTTTCCTATTGGTCGAGCGGAGGAACCCCTCACTCTTTTTATCCTCATATGAATCTTGAGTCATCAAAGCCTTTATGACTCGGCATGGCACGGTCAACCTATGCTATTGGCGTTTTAAAAGACGAAAATCTCGTTGTAGTTTGGAGAAATTTAAAAAATTAATAGAAACCAATATAAAAAAGTAATTGCACTAGATAACCATAGAAATAAAATATATTAGATAAATGGAGAAGGTAATGTTAACATTTCTAATTCCCGATAATAACTCTACTAGCTCGCTGTCTCACTATCTCTTCCTCTCTATCCTTTTCTCATCTCTCTCTCTCTTGGCTTCCTGTTTTTTTTTCTTTAAATTTCATTTTTATCAAACTCCACATATTATTAATAAAAAGTTTTTTCTAATTTACGATTGGTCTTAATCAATCGTTGTTTTATTATCTTTCTCTCTTTCATGTAAAGTATCTTCTATGTTTAGCTATGGCTTTTTCATTTTTCAAACCTAGATTAAGATCAAAATCGAGTGGTTGGTTCTTATGGTTACTGCACTACTGCTCCCGTCTTCGTTGAGGTTGTTGATCCTTGTGCATGTCTTGATTTGTCGGTGTTTTAGACCTTTGGATCTATGCCGTCGATTTTTGGGTTACATGCGCATGTCTTGATTTGTCCATGAACCACTGTTCGTAGTTGATACCGCTCTGTTTCCTCCGCCTCTATCTTCTCTGCTCCTCCCCAAACTGTCTGATAAGGATCTGAAACTGGCTTCTCTATATAATCAATCACCACCGCTGCTGTTGCTATCACCTTTAAAAATAACACATTTTTGCTTGCTGGATCTTGAAGATGTAAAAAACAAACCGACACAGATCTTTATTGGCCAAAACATATTGACATCTTTTTGTTGTGTCATTACTTTAGGGAGTTTAAGGTACACACGTGCCTACTATAATCTATATCTAACTTTGCAAACCTAAAACACAGTAATTGAGGACAAGGCGGTAACTTCTCACTTTCTCATGTATCCAGATACCTAATTAAAAAGTTTTCTGCATCAATTCTTAAATATCTTTCATATCATGTATTTTTCAGCTAAATAACCCATATAAAAAAGGTTCCTATTGATTTTTTATATGTATTCTAAAAAAAACTGTTTTTATGTTAGGCTATTTCTAATTATTCTAGTGTTTTTTTATATTTTGTTGTACAAAAAAAACTTTTTGAATTACCAACCTTTTTTTTGAACATACTTGAATTACCAACTTTAGATCACTTAAAATGAGACATTCAGGTCTTTTCCCACTGGAACAATAAACCCTACAGATGGAGGGAGAGATCAAGACAATGATCTCTACCATTCTCACTAGTGACCACGTTACAATTATGATCCAAAATTTGAACACGTTGCTGACCAAAATATTCTCGTCTGCTATCGCTGCCTTGGTGGGATGTCGCCAACACAGCATGAGCACCGTTGGATCTGATGATTGGATGGTCGGGTGGAGCAGCTGGAAAGCAGCCAACCGAGGCAGATGAAGGGTAGCCTAAGATGGTCAAGTGGTGCGGAGAAGGGGATGATAAGAATACAGGTAACGTGTGAAGAAAGTCATTGTTGTTGACGAAATCGTAAGCCCTTTTGGCTCTTCTCGCTTCGGTTCTCTCCTTCTTGTGGGCGTTCTGGTGGCCTCCTAGGGCTTGAGAACTCTGGAACTTTCTGGAACAAAAGAGGCAAGAGAATACTCTCGATGAAGATGTGTCTTCGTCTGTCTTGCTGGCTTCTTTAGTTTTGTTGATCTCTTCTTCTTCTACTTGGTGATGATCATCTTCCATTCGATGTTATCTACACAGACGAAAATGTACCAAACATAAGATTGACTTCCAGTGAGTGCCAAAACATCATGGAGAGCCAACCCTAAACCGAGAAATTAAAATAAAAAGATATGACTATTTATATACCTTGAGTTGAAGACTAAGAGAGAGAGAATGTGTGTGTTGTGGACTTGAGAAGATGAGTTTAAAAAGGCAGTGGAGAAGATGTGAAGTAGAGAAGAAGTCAAGTTTAAGATGGTGTTTGAGGAGAGTTGGAAAACGTGAAGAATCTGAATCTGTGAGTGGATTCATTACTGACAAGTGTTATGTTCTGTTCTGTTGCAGAGCCAACTTTGGGACCAGGTTCTTTTACCGTATGGGCTTGGGAACAGAGGAGATAAGAGAGAGACAGATTAAGAGAATGAGTAGTTGTGGTGCATGTTGATGAGAAGGAGAATGATTGGTGAGAAAGAGACTTTTAAATTGGGAAATGTAACTTATTTTTTCTTCTGTCTTGAGATTAGGAGTTTTTGTTTCGCTTCTTGTTTAAATGGAGTCATATTTGCTATTGGCCTAACCATAAACTTCCTCCTTTGTTAATGCTGACCATGCCTTTATTGAACTTAAAGACTTCTTCATTGGTCTTTCACAGATCGTAAGATTAGTTCCTTTAAAAAGGTGTAAATGAGAAACATACTAACAAACACACACATTATCTCTTGAACAAGGATTTGGAAAGTGATGCCAAGTTGGTGTAAGAAAAAGGAAGGATGCTCCATGACCTGAGAAGCAAATGGGTAGACATAAAAGAGTCTGAAGATGGGTAATGACTGATCGCACCGCCCACTTCCGCTTGCAACTTGTCTTCACCTTGTTGGCTACTTCTCAGTCGCACAACAAAAACAAAAGAGATAGTAAAGTAAACCATTGGGCACAAAAGAAAAGTAAACCATTGGGCATTATGTGTATGGATCTGTCGCGGCCCATTTAGCTTTCATGTATATTTTATTTCCGTGGTCAGGCGCTATATGTTGGGCTTAGCGTTGCTCCTATATTATGTCTCAACTAGTGGTTGGGCGGGATTCTATTACTAAAAATTATTATATTTGAAATTTTTAAAATTTACGAAGCTTTATTAAAACTATTCAAAATAGAAAAAAATACTATAAACTAACAAATAATTGTATATATTTTAAGCAAAAAAATAATGGTATATATTTATTTCTCTTTCTTTTTAATTGGACAGAATAAAATAAAATTTGAAGTTTAGATTAATAAAAATTATTATTTCAAAAAATTTCAAGTTTAAATATTTGGACTAATTGTTTTTCAGGATAAATAAAATAGAGTTTAATGAAATAATTAAACCTAATGTTTAAATACTATATAAATAGTTCCAAAAATAATAATTGGTATTTTCTAATTTAACAGCAAATGATGTTTTAGAATATATATATTTGTTTCAGTGCATAATTATATTTGAATGAAATTTCAATTATTTTAGTGGTTTAGTGATTACATTTTGTAAATCATTATATCTTTTGGTGAACTCTTTTAATAACAAATTTTTTTGTTTAATTTTTTTTCAAGATATTTAAAATATTTTAAAAATTAGTATTTTATAAACTAACAAAACATGATATTTCGAAGTATGAGCCAAACTGTTAAATTAGTTGAGCTCTATTTAATAGCAAATTATTTGTTGGAAGTTTTATTTTTACTTTAGTTACATACCACTTCATATCAAAGAATTTAATCAAAAAAAAGATTAATATGAGCCAAACTGTAACTACACAGAAAAAAACTTAAATATAATGGAACCATTAATAATCTGGAAATCAAAATAAAAAAACCGCATATAAATGTTCCCTGAAATTCGTTTTTCTTTCATCCATAGTTAATCTATTCTATAACTTTGTTTTTTTTTTTTTTTTTGAATTGAATCTATTCTGTAACTTTGTTGTTGGACTTGTATTGAATGAAAGCCTATAATTCATTTCTCATCAAATACTTCTCAGTTTTTACATAGTAACACCAAAAATATTATATAGAAATTACATAATTAAAAGGAACAAAATAATCGAAGAATATGTTAGCCTTATATTAAAAAGCCAAAAAAATATACACTACGAAGCAAAATGCATAAAATAATATTTTCACTCCAAACATCGATCTCCTTTCTGTAATTTCATCTACTTCAAGAGCAACATAATAGCATTTCCTACTATATCACTGCAAAGCTTCATGCAATTTCTTATGAAATGCAAAAGCTAGGCCATCGAACAGACTAACACTCACACATTCACATCGCTGTAAAGTATCAATGAAGATGAAATTCTTGGAGAATAAGATACCATACAAAGTTGTAAAAAGTTACAAACAATGGATTTTAAACTGTTGAGGCTTCCATTGTAGACGCAGAGTCAGAATTACACGCTGTATCCCATGTGTACCGCCGTTGATTGTGCTCTTGATTGCAATGACCTAGTCAAGAATGTCTTGAAAATATTAAAGAGGTCCGTGAGTACCGTGAAGAAATTATAAAGCAAAATATTCTATATAGAAGTTTAAAAGACCCTACTTTTTGAGAAAGCTATTGCTCACTCCACGCTTGTTGTCAAGATATAATTCGTTCCCGGTGTAGCGTCCAGAAACAGCCTCCCTGTAAGTAAATTCAATCAATAAACAGCCAACATAAATGATTACTTTGAGAGCTTTTGAAACTGTCTAGCATCTATATATAGTTAGCAAGCGTGAATCAGGAGGTTTCTGAAATTTCTGAAACTTGTGTGGACTTCTTAATATAAAAACATGGACACAAAGGTTTGGATGATAGCTGAAATTTTATTCCTATAACAGAGTGGACCAAGAGTTACTGGGAGTTGTTTCTTATCTCCGACAAGTTTTGGGTTTATAATTGTTGCAACGACCCCCTTTAGTTCAACACCAGATTCTAGTAATTTTTTTATCTAGGTGCAGATAGCCTGTCAAAAACACTCAAGCATACATGCGTGTCCCATCAGTGGAAAATATTAGTTAATTATCATTTATAGCAGACACACACATATACGTAAAACGGGGTACTGAATAGAGGCATGAGATTTCTCAAATACCTGTGAAGGCGTTGAGTGCTCTGAGTCTTTTAGTTGTAGATGGTTTGAACGCCTCATTTCTCCAACGTTATCTGCCAACCAATACAACTATTAGGGCTAATTCTCTGTGAAATGTATACTCATAATATGGAGTGATCGTTTAGGGATTTCAATATTAAAACCTGGAAATAAGTTTCTGTATTGGCTAGTGACATGAGCTGCTCGTATTTTTGAAACCTAAAAACACTCCTTGGGGAGCAGTTCACAGTTTGGTCTGTGAATCTAATTGACACATGGGCTTCAGCAACCTTGAAGGTTGGATTGCTTCATGCAATATCGAGAACGCTTAGCTCCGTAGCCTGTGATATAAAAGGATGAGCATAAGAAAAAAAAATGATTCTCATATTCTGTATGAAGAAGGTAAAAAGTCGTACCTTCGAATCAATAAGGACCATAGCAAAACAGATCAGTTCACTCCCTTTCTTAACATTCTGGGCTTCGATTTGGCTTCTCAAAATTGAAGGAGCCTTGTCAACAACAACCAGCCTTCAATTCTGTGAAATGAATTAGAGAGGTCGCCATGAGTCTAGAAACTAACAGAAGTTCTGCAATCGGAAAGGGAAAAGTATTAAGCTTACGTTTTCAAGCGATGTATATATACTGAATAGTGGAGTGAAGTCGAGAAGGTAGATTTGAACTTCTGGGAGATCGCAGCGAGATGAGGAAGACGAATTGACGACCTAATTCGGTAGGGGTTTCTTTGGTGATGGGCTTGGGCCCTATTCCGAATCTGAAACCAAAACGCACGACAAAAAAATAATAGAGCACAGAGGATGCGACACGTGTCGCGAAATGTCCACCCTTCCAGTGGGGACGTGGCGCAATGAGCAGCCAGAAAAGTCTGTTTTATATATTAAGATGTACTTTAAATTCTTTCGTCTTCTTTTCCTCTCAGTTCCTAAGACATTTTTAATAAACTAATCGTGGATACACAGAAGCATCATCTACAAGGCTCGTAACTCAATGGGTGAGAGACATGACAGAAAGTTTTAGTGCGCCAAAGTAATGAGCTCATGACACTGCCTCGGTAAACGTCATTTTGACGAGCTCGTGATATTGATTCATGAAGTTAAAACCGATCCCAAACGTAAATGAAACTGTCGGCAAAGAAAAAAAAAAGTAGATGAAGGACGAGTATATGTTTTTTTTAAAGCTGACGTGTTCATGTTAACTATTCAGATCTAGGTTCTCAGCCTGGAAGATAATTCAACTAAAAGGTAATTAATAAAACAAATGCTTTGAAGGAATCCAACAAGTTGCGAATATTAAAATCCAAGCAACCTCTTAGGAATGAATCAATGATTAACAAATATAATAGTATTCAGAACCGTGCTTATGGTGTTATCAAAAAGACATTTACCTCAGGCCCCCCAAAATATATTAATTTTAGAGCCCCCAAAATACATCAATTACATTATGGCATAGTGGTTACAGTGTTCTTCTAGTTAGGTTTATGTAAGTTCGTTTGACTCTCCTATGTGCTATCATTAAAACTTTGCTATTTTGATATATTAGCTTCTTTCAGTTTATGTTTTCATGCCACAATTTTTCTATGATTTTGATTTGTTTTAAAGTTTATAAGAAAATTTGTGTTAAGAAAAATAATATTTACATAAGAGATTTTATCTATAGTTTTATTACAAAGTATGTGTAATAAAATTTTAAACTAGTATTATCTTAAAATTTATAAAAAAATACTTTTTACAATTCGCCTTAGGCTTCCTTAAGTGCTCGCATGGCACTGATAGTATTAATCATGCAGAACTTGATATGACCTAACCCTAATCTAGAATCTTGCTGATAAACCGTCCAGATTCATGTGATCTCTCCCTTATTCTCGGATTCATAGTTATTATTCAATACTGATTAATAGCTAAAGTCTCAAGTCCATTGAATTGTTATTAGGAATATAGAAAGAAATAACAAAAGAAAACACTTTTTGTACTGTCAATGTTTTGCGGATTTGTATTCCACTCAAGAGAACATGAAAAAGTATCATTCAGCTCACTAAAAGACCTACGTCACTAGCACTCTTTACAGTAAACAGATTGTATATTGATATATATTACGTACAGTCGATGAAAGGTTAAACTCCATGGCAGTCACAAATTGGTTTTATCGAACCACTAGTAGAAACTTTCGTTATAGACACGGTAATATTCGTGTCTAAGCCCAATATTTCGTGACTATACACTGTCATAGACACGCAAAGTCACGGAAAAAAAACGTGTGTATACGATCGTGACCAAAATTTACCGTGACCAATCGTGTGTAAGTAGTCACGTTTTCGGCACAATCTCTTTTCGTGGTTTAATTTAGTCACGTAATGTATCTGTGACTGGTTCGTGACTATTTATTAAAAAAATATTAAAAAAAAATAATTTTATATATTCTGAATTGATGAATTTAGAAAATAATACAAATATGTTATATGCACATATATATCATACATACATACAATACATAATATAGATATGTGGGGTCAAGCTTCGGCCATCGCCGCTCCGCCACGAATGCTACGCCGGCACCACCGCTTAATCACCACAGCTCGCTGGCACCGCTATGCCACCACCGCTTCGCTGGCACCGCTCTGCCTCCATCTACCTCTAATCGCTTTGTCCTTAACTGCTATTCTTTTCACGCCTCCGCCTCCGCCTCCGCCGCTCTCGTCACCCCTCCACCAGCACCTGCAGCTTGTCTCCGCTATCTCATCTTTACCTCTGGCCCGCTTCCAATCTGGTTCGTCACTCCAGATCTGTGAAAATAAAAACTATAAACTTGATTAGAAATGACATAAAATATGAAGAGAAAGAAAAGAAGACATAACAGAAATGAAATAAAAAAACTACAAAAATAGAACGAGACAAACATTGAGATTGAGAAAGATCAGGGAACCAAGATGCAGAGAGAGCGAAGAAGACCAAAGAGAAAAATGAGATAGAAAAAAAGAACTGTCGGTAGAAGAGAGAGAGAGAGAAGAAAACACAAATTGATCTAGTCCATTGGATTAGAGGATATCCATGGCTCATAAAGCTATCCTTGTGCTTAGAATATGAACCAATAGCAAATTTTCTTTATTTGTCTTTTTTTCTCTCCGTTATTTGACTAAGTAAATTTAACAAAACGATTGATTTAGGATGATTTGATGTAATGGAGAAAGTTGATTTTATGTAAATTATATCCGTAAGTAGTTTCAGAATTGGTTTACAAATATAGTTAATGATTATATTTTTTTTCTTATTTATAAATTTATTTTATGATTGACGATATAAGACTTAGTGTTATGCTTTAGGGTTTGGAATATGAGGTATAGGATATAAGTTTAAAAAGTATTAGATTTAAATTTTTAATGTATGATTTGGTGTTTAGTATAAAAGAATCGTTAGATATTTATAATTTTTATTTATTTAAAAGTTAAAGTTTAAAGTTTGGTGTTTGAGGTATTAGATCTGGATGGAGTTTAGGGATTAGGGTTTGGAGTATGTTTTTGGAGGTTTAGATATAAGATTTGAAAAGATCAAATTTTGAAAAGATTAAATATTGAGTTTAGAATTAATATTTGAAGTTAAAATATAATAATATCAGATTTTTAAAGTTTGCATTTTGGAGTTTAGGGGTTCAAAATTTAGTTTATAATTTGGGGTTTAAAGTAGTCGTGGAAAAATTGATGACAAATTCGTGGCTTTTATAAATAGTCACGATAACTATTGTGACAAAACATGTCTATTATTCCATTTTAGTCACAGAAAAAACACGAATGGTCACAGTTTTTACATTCGTGACTTTTTGTGACCGGTTCGTGACTAATTCGGAAAAAGTCACGATTCATAGTGACTAAAACGTGGCTATAGAGATTGTTTCTACTAGTGAACTTACTCCAGAAACTTTTTGATGGTTGGTAATATACTCCTATGGACTTACAGTTAGATGGTTTCTTGTAGTTTGAAAGATTTGCTTTGTTACATTTTCCTTTTTAATATTATTATGTTTTATAAAATCCAAAATAGTGATGGCTGATTGTTTGTGGTCCCATGTCATGAGTATGATGATTCCTCTTGTGAGAGCGGCAACGCTTGTTAACTAGTGTATACTGCTCCCCAAGCTGTCTAGATTCATTGGGGTTCTCACATAAATGCCTGAGAGTGACACTGATTTCTTTATTTGATAAAACCACTTAATTATTTTAATCCCTTATCTTTTAAGTTGACTCAGTAATTCATACGACGATGGATCATTGAAAAATTATAGAAAGATTTACACACCAGGTCACTTATGTACTTATTAATATCATATTAAATCACTTTGTTATACCTGAGCACTTTTCCTTAACTGTTCGTTACAAACCAGAGGAGAGAGAGTGTCCTAGTTGACTATCAACGACATATTCCTCCTTCTCTCAATTTCTATTTTGGTCACTTACCTTTCATTTTGGCGGGCTTCATTTCTAGCCTTTGATTTTCTTAATAAGACCGACGGCTTAGATCAATTTATCCAGATCTGGACAAGACAGCTAACTCTCTTTCACCCCGCCGTTGGATCTCATCACTTTGCTCTCTGTTTGACGGACCAGATTTCCTCTTTTTTTTTCACCTCTTTCTCTTTGCTTCCTTAACTTTTCACCGTTTCACAACTCTTTCCTCTACTCGTTTTACAGTCGGCCGCCAGCCTCTAAGAACAGACAAATTTGAGCTAATTAGATCATTATCGGTATGGTTTAACCCCCTTGATCTCCGTGTTTTGTTTTAATAATCTCTAATTAATCTCTAATTAATCTCTTCTCTCAGACGCCGCGATGGGTGATCACTGTATGGTCATCGCCGGCGAATGGGAAACCTCCCGCAGACAACCACTGGAACTTCGTGATCGACAAAGAGCAGATGACGAGGATTGTCCCTCTTTGCAACGGCATCACTCTAACCGAATTACTGAGCAATGTTTTCAAGGAGTTCTTTGAAAAGCCTCTCACTCTCCTCACTGCTGTTCTTAGCTATTGGCCACCGAATTCTAAGGAACTTGCTACCGGCCTGACCACCCCTCCAGTTATGCTTACTAACGACGGGGCTGTTTCCTATTTTCTCCAACACTTTCAAACCAACAAAGGAATGAACCTGTTTGTCACCTTCCAAAAAACCCCCGCGCCTCGCCTGGATGATGAGAGTCCTTTACCCTTCACCACTCCTAACCAACCAATTAAGAGGCCACACAGCCCCTACTCCTCTGCCATGCGTCAGGCGTCAACGGCGGGTTCACAAATACCCAGTTTTTCCCTGTTCGACGATGATGAATTAGACATGACTCAGAACCGTTCACATGTACAACGTACAGATTGTACCACGGTACAATCAAATCCGTCTGTACGTACTCAGAGTTGTCTACCTGTACACCCAAAGAGCTGTCTGCCTGTACAAACACATTGTAGTTTGCCTGTACAGCAAACACAAAGTTGTCCACCGTCTAAACCCCGGAACAGCACAGGCCCAACCTCTGCTAGCAGCTCTCGGACTGCGAAACCCTCTCGCATCTCTCTCATTGATGAGACCATCATTTGCGGAGACGACCTCCTTGAGGACATGTTCAAAGAAGACCCGACCAATGTTCCAGACAGCTGGGCTTCCGAAGATGATGATGATACCGAGTTTGATGCTTCTATTCCGGCTGATATCGACGATGTTCCGGTGCGAGGGTATGATCAGGACTTTTGGGCCCCCCTGCTTGACTCCCACCTAGGTGGTTCTGATGCTGCTGAGGTTATGGCTGGAATCTCTGTTCCAAAGACAGCACCTCATATCATTCACTGCACCACGGGGGATGCTTTTGATCACACCATCCTTGTCTCTGGAGAGCTTCCCCCCTACACCAAACCTGAATTTGGTACCTTCCCTGTAATACCACCGACCTGTCCCCCTATACAAACTCGCAGCTGTCCACCAGCTTCTCGTTCAGCACCGCATACCGGCACGAGCAGCAACAGCACATCTGGATTTCAAGCTCATCCTCGTACGCCCCCTGCTCGAGAGACCCGACCTCTTTCAGAAATCAGTGACGAGGAATTCGACGTTCCTCCTCTGTTTGACGACACTTTGTATGAAGTTGAAGATGTTCCAGATTTGGATATTGATGAGGACGAACCTTATGTTGGGAAGCTGTACGCCTCCAAACAAGAATGCCAAATTGGTCTTGCCATCTACGCTATCAAGGAACAATTTTATTTCAGGCAAACCAGGACAAGCAAGCACAAATTTGTTCTTAGTTGCCACGATACTCGCTGTGAATGGAGAGTTCTTGCAAAGGAACTACCCGGATGTGGTTACTACACCATTAAGAAGTGTCATCTGGGTCACACCTGCGACTGGGAGACCCGTCGACTTTACAAAAGGCGTGCTACTGCTAAGGTTTTAGCACACATCTACCGCTCCAAATATGGTGACCCGACTGATGCACCCAAAGCCATTCAGCTTCAGCAACTAGTTCTAGAAGATTTGCGTGTCTCTGCTTCTTACATGAAATGTCATCGGGCAAAAGGAATTGCAATTGACATGACACATGGCAATGCCGAGGACTCCTACCTCAACATTGCAGACTATTTTGAGAGGCTCAAAGCAACTAATCCTGGCACCATCACAGATGTTCAAACTGAAGTTGACGAAAACGGAGACACTCGCTTCTTGTACTCGTTCCTTGCCTTTGGCGCCTCTATTCAAGGTTTTAGACGTTTGCGTCCTGTTTTGATTATTGATGGCACTCACTTGACTGGCAAATACAAGGGGACACTACTCACTGCTAGCGGGCAAGATGGGAACTTTCAGGTCTTCCCTTTGGCTTTTGCGGTGGTTGATGGAGAAACACATGATGCTTGGACCTGGTTTCTCTCCAAGGTTGAAAGGATTATAGCTGACTCCAACACCCTCACAATCATCTCTGACCGCCATGTCTCCATTGTCTCAGCCATCAGCCAGACATTCCCCAAGGCACATCATGGAGCCTGTATTGTTCACATCATGAGAAACGTTGTCTCCCGCTACAAAAGCAAGGGCCTGGCTAAGCTTGTCTGCGAGGCTGCTTTCCAGTTCCGCCGTGCCGATTTTGATGCAAAGTTTGACAAGATCAAGATGGCCAATACAGCCTGCTTCAAATACATGGAAGACATTAAAACCTCCAAATGGTCTCGCACTTACTTCCCGGGCAACCGGTACAATCTGATGACAAGCAATGTTGCAGAGCAGCTTAACAATGCAATATCAAAGTCCAGATCTTCCCCAATTGTTGAGATGTACATGTTCATTCAGCGCATGCTCACACGTTGGTTCTCTGCCCGTAGGACTAAATCTGCAAAACACAGGGGTTTTTGCACACTAGAGGTTGACAAGGTCATTCAGACTCACATCAAACTTACAAAAGGGAGCAAAATCTTCCCATCAAGGGAATGGAGCTTCTCTGTTAGGGGTCTTTTTGGGCATGGGAACACTGTCCATTTAGATACTAAGGCATGCACCTGTCAGGTTTTTCAGAAGCTGAAAATACCTTGTGGTCATGCACTTATGGCTGCAGACTCAGTTGGCCTCTCTTACACCGGGTTAATTGGTGAGTACTACAAAACTCAGCACTGGGTAGACACATATGCAGGTGTTATCTACCCTGAGGCTGATATAGGTGAAATCTCCATCCCTCAAGCTATTTCCGATCTTACTATTGGCCCCCCCAGGACTCGCCGCCCTTCTGGTCGTCCTAAGGAATCGCGATACCCGTCCACAGGAGAGATACCGGTAACTCTTACTCTAACAACTTCTTTGGAGACTTTTTATACACTTACTTACATAACCTCATTGTTCAATTGTCCAGCCTGCCAAAAAAACAAAGCCAATACCCAACAAGTGTACGCGCTGCGGTGGGACTGGGCACAATCGGACTCGCTGTGTTTGCCCTATCTGACTATTGGTGAATCTTATATCCAAGTGATGTCTCTTTTGGATAGCAAATTCACCTACTATCAGTAGTTATCTTTTGAACTTTTAAAAATCCTTTTTGTACTATGTGGTTACCAAACCCACAACTATGGCATGTCCCTTTTTGTTGGCCAAAAAATATGCTGTATGCTCACATTGTCTTTCTCTTAACTATTATCGGATTTTCTCTGTGCCTCAGAACAAAACTTTCTCTAACCCATGTACACCTGTACACGGCAAAACTTGAAGTACAGTTGTACACCTTTTTAAACGTTCCTCCTCAGATACACCTGTGACCCAAACTATTAGCCCAACAACTACTGACAAGCCCAACAACTAATCTCTTGCCCAGCCCAACAACTACTCTTTAATACAAAACGGCATCGTAAATAAAGGCTATCAACCCCATTCTGGGATTTTCCACGATTAGGGTTCAACGAAAACACTTTCTCTGTAGGGGGCCGATTTACACAATAAAGGAACAACCAATTAGGCAATGGTTAACAGCCATAGGGGATTCCCAACACACTGTCGGTGTGGTGCAAGAGTCTCATTCCGAACTTCGAAAACAATCACCAACCCGGGTCGACTCTTCCACAGCTGCCCCTATGGCAACGAGGTACTTTGATCCAAATACACAAACATTGTATAGATGATTAATACTATTGCAAAGCCACAACTAATTGTCCATTACTATCTTTTACCGAGTTCTCTGTTAAAGAATTCTGTTTCACCATACAGAACAATCCACACCATCTTTTCAAATGGACGGACGAATCAATGGTCGAAGAAATAGAGGACCTTAAAGATCGTTTTGATGAGTTCGAACAAGAAGTCTTGGGCTATGCAAAGGATCTACAAGTCCTCCAATCAGATGTGCAGCACCTCACACTTGGAACTCTTGAGTCCTCCACCACTCTCCAGCGTTACAAAACAGACAATGAAGAAACAAAAAAACAACTGCAGGCCCTAAGATTGGAGCAAAAGAGTTTCAGGAACCTTGTCATCTTAGCTATCTTAGGGGTTATCATCTTCAAGTTCATTCTCTAGGGTGTGCTTAGTTTATCAAACCGGGTAGTCTTGGCTTTGAACTAAGTAAGTCTGCAGTACCAATCTATTCTTCTTGTACTAGTAACTACTAATCAGGAATGTGCTTAGTTTAATAGTATTCTTCTTGTACTAGTACCAATCTATTCTCTAGGGTGTTGTATCAGGAATGCTTGTTGTAATAGGACCTCCTACCTTTGTAACTCTATATGTGCATTTCAGAGAAGTTTGTAAGAATGATTACTTTTAACGTTTGTGTACACCCGTACACCGGAATTAATATACATAAATTCCGGAATTAATATACATAAATTCCGCCCAGCACACTTGTACAACAACTTTCTATAGTACAAACGTAGACCCGTACCTCCTAGTCATTCTATATATCAACGGTTCTGTACAGCCGTACACCGGCATAAATATACATAAATTCCGCCCAGCACACTTGTACAACAACTTTCTATAGTACAGTTGCTCAATGAGCAGGTTAACTTGGCTTAAGCCACCAAAAAAACATAAGTTCAGACAAATAAATTGGAAATCAAAATAATAGTCAACTAATAACAAGAGAAAATGGAATAACCGAAGTTTTCGTTTATAACACACCTGCTTGCCTATTGTTATCCTGCCTTAGCAACACAAAAATTCAAACCCCTAAACATCATTCATCAAAACAAATTACTTCGTCGTCTTAGTTACATCAAGAAACCAACAAACAAATAAAAATCAGACATCTGCTGATGATTTCCCTTCACCACAAATGTATAAGGGCACGATCCAATCCTTATACACGTCCATCGCCCATTGCTTCCTAAAGCAATCCACCATAACATCAGTCAAATCCTCCACATCAGGCTTCTCCACCCCTGTTGCAGCCAACTCCATGAACTTCACTGCCACCGGCCCGCAGTCCCCACTACGGGTGTTCTGATACCCATCAGCCATCAAAGAAACACCAAACGGTTCAAGCCCATGTGCCTTCAGGTGATCAGCGCCACACACCTTTCGAACAACATAAGGCAGCATCTTAGCGATCGGCGTCATCAAAGATATCACTTCCGACATCTCCCTCAGGCTACGGTCCGGGTCATACACCAAAACATTCCATGCCGTTATACTGATGCGCAGTCCAACCCAGTGATTAGCCCCCCAAATCATAGGTGCATACACCTCATCCACATCCACGCCTAGTTTCTGCCCCTTTCTAGTCAAGTAACCCGCCAATTTCCTATCCGAAAATACCCTCCCCTTGTACCGGGAAGTGTCAAATGCAACTGCCTTCCCACCCAGCTGCTCCATAAACCAAGGCGCAACAAACAACACCCTCCTATCCTTGAACAGTTGCGCATGCCTTCTCCCCACATACTCCATCAAGACTTCCATGTGCTTTTAAAAAAACCACAAACAAACAGTTTAGGCTGACCTCCAAACAGATGTTACAATCAGTACTACCCACAAACATACCTTGCTTGATACCCACTTCTGTGGTGAGGCAAGGTCCAAAAAAAACTGGTTGTCCAGGTCGCAAACAGCTGCACCCGTGTGCATTCTGCCAAAAAAAGTACAACTTCGTTACAGTTACTTCCGCATAAATAGGCAAAAAAAAACTAACCAGACAAATTCTTACATTTTCGGACAAGACACCAAAACCTTAGCAAAGAAATCAAAGTCACTGTCTACAGAGTCGGGTACTATTTTCTCCAACGTAAAAGGTTCCTTCGCCATTAGCAGAGCTGCCAAATCAGCCTCAAGCTCAACCGGCTGGTGCCTCTCGCTTAGCTTTGATGGGGAATCACTCAAGCAAGTCACCGCAACAGGAGCTTGTTTGCAAGCATCCAACTCACTCTGTTACCGAGTCACAGGAATGAGTTAGAAGCAATACATACTTCAAAAAAAAAAAGCACACAAAGGTCAAATATAAATATCAAAATCTAAATCTTACCTTCTCTGATGCCTCGTTATCACACACAACCTCCTCCTCTTCTACAAGACCAGCCTGCACACCATTAACCAAAGGAAACAACTTAGTTAACACTGGATTGCACGCCATTTGTACAAAACGGAGCTGTACTTCTGTGCAGCTACGCGTCCGTGTACACCCACAAGGCAAAACACTTGCCTTATCCGCCTCAGCCTTCTCCACCTCCTCCTCAAACACAACCTCGGTCCCTAAGCCTTCCTTCACGATAGCACCGATTAGCTTATCCAACTCTGCATTTTCCAACTGCATTACCCAAACAAAAGAAAAAAAAAACATTAGTTTAACTCCACAGAAAAACTGCTTGTTCACACACAATTTAACAAACCTCTGCACCAACTGAGCCCTCAACCTCAACCTTCTCTGCAGCTCCTCCTGCTACAATGTCAGCAGGACCATCGTACTCCTGTACATCAAAATTGGTGTTAGCCCGAAAAAAAATTCCTGCGTTCCTCAAAAATGGAACCAAACATGTACTAACTTCTTCTACATAGTAAGTATTGCTAGTCGTGGCACGGTAAAGTACCGTCCCATTAAGGCCAATAACTCCTTCCTCCACCCACTGAAGGGGTACACCATCGCCCTCGGCAAGCGGAACAAGTACAGGCGGGTGTTCCGGTGATGGACTTAAATCGCCAGCGTCGGCCGAAAAATCAGTTTCTGCTACCTCATCAACAGTGTCGCTGGCGTCCTTTTCATGCCTTGCCTCCTCACCTCTGTCAATGTTGCCTTTGTCAACATTGCCATTGTTACCACCAGTACCATCCGTACCATCAACACCCCAATCTTCGTCAACCAAGTCATCATCACTGCCCCTTTCCTCATCAACACCTTCGCCAGAACCATTGCCGCCATCATCACTCTCATCCTCCCCGCCCTCTTTCCCACCATCACTGTCATCCTCTCCACCATCTTCCCGAACATATGGACTTCCCTTGGGTTCCTCATCCTCATCAGACTCGTCGTCCTCCTTTCTCCCCTCGAACTTTTCCTTCCTGGTCCTCTTCAAATGTTTCCCACTGCGCATAAGCTCCCGCCTTGGCGTCAAACCCAATTTCATGCGTCGCGACACCTTCCTCTTGAGCCACGACACAGTCTTCTCCAGTGCCTGAAGCCTAGCAAGTACCTCAGCGTTATTTGCGGAACCGGCCAAATCAGGCTTCCTGAAATACGCACTCAATCTCCTCTGTTTCAGCACCGGACCTGCCACAGCTGCAGTTTTAGCTCCACAAGCCTCCCGCTTCCTCTTCCTCGATTCTTTAGCTTTTTCGTGGTTGTAAAGCACTTCCTCACAGTCGCCTCCCCTCCAAAAATTATTCCCAAATTTATTGCCAGCAGCCAAACGCCCAACCATATACGTAACCGTCCGGTCAGCTATCTCGTCGTCCCACACACCCCACCCTTCAGGCACGTCTTCAGGTACCTCCATCATTGGCTCCACATTTAGCTGCGCGAAGAAAAAAAAACAAATTAGACACTACGGAGTTAAGTATAGCAACTACACCAATATATCAACTATCAAAAGTTATTGCACACAAACACTCAAGCTACGGAGTATAAACCTATTAAGCTTCTGTACGCCGATTCAACAACTACTCTCTGTACACCAATTCTACGATACAATATGTACATCTATTAAACTTTGTACACGCATCCTCTACCTAATTACTGTACAACTATTCAACCGTCTGATTGTTCATCTAGGACTACTTGTACATAGAGGATAGTTTCATCTTCAAGTTCACTTTATACCCGAAAAAAATAGTCATGCGTACCTCAGGGTGGGTCTCAACCTCCAAAAGATCCCATAACTTCAACCCCTTGCGCTGAGGCAATGACTCACAGTCAATCAACTTCAACTCGTCAGTCCCCCCCAGTCTTGCAGACAGCAAAGGAATAGATTGGTAGACAAGAAGTTGTAGAGCCAGCGGGAAGACTGACATTTTCTTGGTTTTCTGCCTCAAACTCGAGCAAAAATCACCAACAGGATCGTCGCAAACCCCTAGCACCCTCTTTGGGGGAATCATTGTTAAGATCGTCCAGTAGAAGGACTCCCTCCCCCAAGGGAACTCTAGAAATTTTGTCAGGTTCTCAAGCCGCTTGACATGCTTCAGAGTAGGACAAACTGGCGAGGTTGAAGCAAGCAACACCCCATCCACTATTAGTATCATGCAGAGCCGGAATTTTCGGCTGCGGGGTATGGTGAGATCCTCCACAAGCATTCTAGCAACCTCTGCTATGGTAATGTCGCGCCTACCCTCAAACAAGTAGTCCCAGAATGCAAAATCCTCCTCCTTTGCTTTAGGGACAACATCAACAGTGTAACCGTCCTCAAACTCTCCACATGGCAGCCCAGTCACTCGACCAAACTCAACTAACGAGAACTTCAAAGGGTTTCCACCGACCACAGGCCAAAGCTCGTACCTTTTTTTGGTCACCACCTGCCGGACCAGCATAGCATGTAACATGACGGACGAATAACTACACCTTCGAACAGGGATGTTGAAAAGTGGACCAAAACATGAACGCAGCAAACGAGCCAAGTCGGGTGTCCCTTTCAGAGCATCTCGGACAATCAACAAGTAGCCAAGGGGAGAATAGATGTTCAGCCTCCTACTCGGGAATCTATCGGTCTCAAACAACCTCAGCGGCAGGCGTTCATCAGGACCATCCGTAGGGTTCGACTCCTCTGTTACGGAAATGGTCAAGAAATAGAGGATTAGAAAAAAAAAAAATTTAATAACAAAATTTGGCTTAGACATGACTAACCAACGACGTGTTCTTTCCCCGGCCGCCTCCGGAAAGCCATCGGGCCCTCCGCGTCTCCGCCGTCTGCACCACCTGAATTGCAAACGCAAACAATCAAACCATTTATAAAACCGATATCAATCTCACGGTGACCGAGAGGCCGACAAAACCGGGTTTAATAAAAGGGCCGAGAAGTACGCCTCACCTTTCCCTCGAGCACTCCTCCTCATCGCGGTCGCGTATACAGATTGAGACAACAAGTTCCGGTCTTCGATTGTCAAAGCGTGAGAAAATCGCCGCAGGAACCGTCCTCCTCTGTAACTGTGTGAAATATGAGAGTGGCGAGGAAACCGAAAAGTCTGGTTATTATCTAAGCTTTTTCCCGGTTTTAAAAAAATGAAAACCCCAATTAAATTTGAAATTCAAAAATGTCAAAAGCCCTAAAATCTCAAGCTAACTAAAACGATTCTAGTTGGGCTTATTAAGCTTCACGTTGGAAGAAAGTGCCTATGTATAAAGAAGTGACCCAAGTTGGTGAATAAAGTCAATAAGTGACTTAGGAAGTAAATAACTCAAAATTATATATCTACTTAATTTTTTGGGAACTTTTATCTTTTGTAATGAAGGTTGAATTGCCTTGCACCACTTGCTATCGAATCTGCGTAGACTGTTATGTACTCTTTACAATACCCCTTTCGACGTCAATTAAATGATCATTCAACTAAGTAATAATCAATATAAAGAAGAGTGTGTATGAATGAATGGACTGAACCTTTCCCCCCTAGTTTAGAACATGTGATTGATTTAAGCTACGAAAACGCAAAGGAAAAACAATAGTAAAATACTTTTCTTAAAAATATATAAATCTAGAAACGGAATTTATCTGATTATTCAAAATGATTGTTAAAAATAGACTATTAGCTTAAAATAATGGAGAAGATAAAAATTGCATAAACTTTTTGAAATAATTTTTCAATTTAGCTACATATAAGTTGAGTTAGTATTAATCATAGTAATAGAAATTTTTAATATATATATATAGATATAGATATATAATATAATATATTTGTGTTACGAAATTGGTCAGTTTATATAACAAAATTAAAATTTTTATTGGATAGTCATTTTCGTTTATCTTCATAAAAATAACACCCAAAGAGAAAAAATGACCAAATTTTTTTTTATTAAAAAGTAAGATATGTATTTATACCATTTAGATTAACTAATCTAGATTTAGTGTTTAGTGTTTAGAGTTAATAGGTGAGTTTTGGGTATGTGTTTTAAATTTTTTAAAAAAAAAAAATTAAAATTTTCAAAACAAAAAACAGTTATTATGATTATTTTATTTTTTGAGTGCTATTTTGTGACAAAATTTTTTAAAAAATCTATTTGAAAGAATTGCCGAACAAAATTCTTATATGAATTAATTTTTTTGGTCTAAATGTTAAAATTTATACTATTTTTTTTGTTTTTTAGAGTTTACGGTGTTGGAAAGTGCAACTTATTACAACAAAAGAAAGGAAATAGAAGGAGACAACTAGAGAGAATGACAATAGGAGAACTATATGAATTAATATGGTAAACTAATTAGACACATGTCACGCGTTAAGGATCCAATAAACTGTAAAAATGACACGAGCAAGAACCGTCACAAAATACATTTGATTTCGCATAGGAAGTGGTATTGATGCAAACGGTGGACAAAAATGTACTTGTCTTTCTCAAAAAAAAATATGTACTTGTTGTGGAACAAAAAAATTGCTCTTGTAAGTTATAATTGGAATGAAGTGCGAGTATCAAGGAAAAACAGCGATGTGCTTATAGTGTACCGAAAAGGGTTTACCTCATGCCCTGATTAAAACGATTTTATTGAGGATCTCAAAATTTAAAATATTTTTTAGTCTATTAATTTAGATCTAAATAAAAATTACTTTCCACGAGAATTCGACTAATTTATCTTCTAAATTCATGTATTTTTTTCTATATGATGTAATTATAGCATATTTACCTAATAAACTTATTTTTTACAGTTTTAGATGTGTGTACTTGATGAAGATAATATATTGTTTAAAAAAAAAATTATAGTTACACATAAATTTGTTTTTTTAGTTTATCTTTGGCCCTTAAGACCCTTTGCACGGACACCGTGGAAGAAGCCGAGAAGAAATGCAAAGGCAGAGTCCCACTAGGTAAAACGATAAGCTTAGCTAAAATATTTGACCGAACAGTCGGAACTGATAGCTGATAAGAACAAGAGGCTTCTGATACACCGTAACAATTGATATATGCACCGAATATATAGATTATAGAATCTGTTGGCCTTGTATAACATACTATATTAATCAAAGCTATCGAAAAGTTTGTATATGCAGAGAGAGAGAGACAATAGCAATGGTAAAATGACACGTTTGGCTCGTTCACCTACGTGGTAAGAAGTCTTCAAGTGACGTGGCAGGTTTTATGAACATAGATGCGATACCGTCTTAGTTCATTTATTACAGTTACAACCGTACGCATATAATTATTAGTTCAGAGGTTGTCTCTCCGAAACTGCACAAAGACACATCCGCATACTTCAATTATCGAGAGGAGAGAATAAAAGATGGAGAGAAACTTGAATAAGATGAAACAATAATACTAACTCAACAAGGAGCAATCTGGCGAAAGATAATGATCTGTTTCATGTGATTCACAAAGTTCCATGTGGAGATACTCCCTATGTCAAAGCCAAACATGCTCAGGTACATCTTCTTCTTCTCTGAGTCTTATTTTCTGTTTTTCTGTTTTTTCTCTTGTGAATCAAATTTTACAAGACTATACGTTCTTTCATATGATAGTTTCTGTCGGTACCATTTAGTGTTTTCTGGACTTAATTAATAATGGGAAATATTCATGGTATAAGATAGAAGTGTAGAAATATAAATGTCTAGGGTGATTTTGGATTGGATGTTGCTGCATATTTTTTACCTGATAAATTAGTGAGTGACTTAGTAGACAAGCTATACGAGCTAAGACAATTAATCTATTTTTTAAAGTTCTCCCGGAGGTTTGGTATTTACTGAGTTTTTAAAACTAAATTTAAACGATTGAACAAAAAAAAAACAATAGTTTGGTATATACTAGAAAGTAAATCTTGCGGTGTTCGTATAAGAGTCACTAGTTGCACGGTGCAACTTGCACCAAGCGGTGCGGATTCTTGCGGTAATATTCTCGTTTACTTTTCATCAGAATGGTGCAAAAGGTCTTTTACGTCCCAAAGAGTATTAATCTTTTTTTTTTTAATATTGGCATATCCTCTACTTCTGATAAGCACAATACCTCACAGCTACTTATATGAAATAATTAAGTGAAATTATTAATAGGTACGAGTATGAAATGTGATTTATTTGCAGTTGATAGAGAAGAACCCGGAAATGGCAGTAGTGTGGTTTTGGAAAGCCATCAACACAGGAGACAGAGTAGACAGTGCTCTCAAGGACATGGCTGTTGTATTGAAACAGCTTGATCGTTCTGAAGAAGCCATCGAAGCCATCAAATCCTTTCGTCCTCGTTGTTCCAAGAACTCCCAAGAATCCCTCGACAATGTCCTC
Organism: Raphanus raphanistrum subsp. raphanistrum; assembly: GCA_019706035.1. Taxonomy (NCBI): domain Eukaryota; kingdom Viridiplantae; phylum Streptophyta; class Magnoliopsida; order Brassicales; family Brassicaceae; genus Raphanus; species Raphanus raphanistrum. The sequence goes on from CM033983.1 coordinate 21,955,298, forward strand.
ATCGACTTATACAAGGTCTTACTTTAACCCTTCATTTATCAACTTGCACTCTCTTTTTTTTTAATCAACATACACTCTTTTTTTTTTTTTTTTTTTTGAATGAATGTTAAATTTTATTCATCAAAAAGAACTTTTATACAACAAATGCAACCTGATTACTTATGCCACAATAAAATAAAACCAAACTCAAAAGAAAGAAAACTAACTTAAGCTCCACAAGCTCCCAAACCCCCTCAAACTCAACCACAGAGAACAAGTCAAGTTTGACAATGCTATGTGATTCTCCTCATTAAAACCCTATTAGAGAAAACCCAAATGGGACAAAACTCTAATAGGGAAAAAGAGTAAGAATCACACAGCTAGGGGCTTTGCTACCAATCACTGCTGCAAAAACAATCGCCTTCCTCAACATACACTCTTACATAATATGCAATTATAAATATATAGTCTAGTTCTCGTCCGTTGCTAAAGTGGATTTAGACACTAACCGACACATAACCCACAATAGAAACTGTAGGTTTTGGAGATTAGTCTTAAGCTATTAATAGTAAAATGTTACCATATGATTCACATGGTGTGATTTCTTATGAATAGAAATGTGGGAGAATGGAGGAACAAGTTGAGTTGTTGAAGAGGAAACTAAGACAGATCTATCAAGGAGAGGCTTTCAACGGTAAACCTACCAAGACCGCTCGATCTCACGGCAAAAAGTTTCAAGTGACTGTTCGACAAGAAATCTCAAGACTACTGGTAACTAATCCTCCCACTTTGTGTCTAATTGATCTTTTTTTTATTTACCGACCGGTTTAATTGTAATAAATAAACAGGGGAACTTGGGGTGGGCATATATGCAACAAGCCAAGTACTTGTCGGCAGAAGCCGTGTACAGAAAAGCCTGTATGGTGGAGCCAGACGCTAACAAATCTTGCAACCTCGCGATGTGCCTTATCAAACAAGGCAGGTTTGAGGAGGGAAGATCTGGTTCTTGACGATGTTTTAGAGTCTAGGGTTTTGGGTGCGGATGATTGTAGAACAAGGCAACGAGCTGATGAGCTCCTGAGTGAACTAGAGGCTTCGCTGCCACGTCGACGAGATGCTGAGATGGAGGATGTATTGGGAAATATCCTAGACGATGACTTTGTTCTTGGGCTTGAACAGATAACGACTAGTAGTTTTAGATCTAAGAGATTGCCAATCTTTGAACAGATCTCTTCTTTTAGAAATCAACTAGTTTGCTAGTGATATGATTTTGTGTGTTTGTAAATGTATCATATATTTCCTGTTTCGTAGTTTTGATGGGTCTAGAAAATATGTGTTATGTTTTCTTGCCTAAGTTGTGTATTTTATACAATAATAATGTCCCATTGAGGACTTTTACTTACTTTACGGTTGATGTTGGTGGTTGAGTGTTAAGATATAAGACTCTAAACGATTAAGGCGGATGCCAAAATATGGTGTTACCAAGCAATAAGTAAATGACACAAATATTTAAGGGAAAATTGCCGAAAGAGAAAAAAAAAACAAGGGTGTTGTCCCTTTAGTATAAATCATTTTTTGTCCAATTTTTCTCCTTTTTATCCTTTGAATTTCTGAAAACTAATAAAATAAATAGTTTTGTGAATCAAAAAAAATATTAAAAATATAAACAATTAATAAAACACCTATATACACATGCTGATATTTTTTTTTTCAAAAATTTCATAAATAAAAATTTGAAAAAACGTTCTACTAAAGGTAGAAAGTGCCTTCTACGGAAAACGGTATAGTAGAAAGCGATTTCTAAAATAAATACGTTCATCTACTATTTTTAGAACGTACATTCTACTATTTACTAATGTTCTAAAAATGTGGAATGCGCATTCTACTAATCCTAAAGCTTCTACTTTTCGTCCAGAAGCATCTTCTACGTTTATTAAGTATTCTAAATTTTGCGGAACGTGTTTTCTAAAGTTTACTCTTCCTTCTACTAAAAGTAGAAAGCGTGTTCTGGAATTTTGTCAATCTTCTAAACTTTTAGAAGACACCTTCTACGGATAAGATTACCTGATTTTTGCGAAAATTAATGAAAATTTCAGTTAAGGAAATATTCTAAAAATCTCCTAAAAATATTCTAACTTCCTAAAACGTGTTATTTTCGATTTTGGTTGTCAAAAAAAAAAAAACGATTCTCACATTTCTTCTCCATCAATCTATGGTTTCTCCATAGCTTTTCTTTTGATTTTTTTCACAAACTCTTCTTCTCTATGATGCATATCTATACCACATGTGGTTTTTGGAATTTAGCAACTACTGGATGGGTTTTTGCTGCTGATGACAAAGGGGCTAGGCTACAGTTATTGGAATCAAATTCTACTTTAGAGGATTTAAAAAGAATGGTTGTGGAGGATTTTGATATGGAAGAAGATAGCTTAGCCGATTTGGAGTTCAGTTATCTACCTACCGAGTTGATCAATACACCAACTTCCCCACCTGTGATAATTGCAAACGATCGTCAGCTTAAGAATTTTGTTGGCTATGTTAAAAAGAATGTTTCTACTCAGTTGTGTGTAACATCTAAAGCCAAGGCTCAGAATCAGAATGAAGCAGACTTTGATCTTAACAACTCGCCAGCTGATTCAAGTGCTGATGAAGAGGACAGCAACTCGTTGAACAGAAGGGATGAGTCAGCTCCTGTGTTTGCTGAGACGCAGAGGAAGGAAAAGAAAGAGAAGCCGGAAGCAGTCGAAGTTGATGAGGATGGCTATGATGCTGATACTGTGATCTCTGAAAAAGAGAACATAGATAATATGTCAAAGTATTCTCTGCTCCATGTTGTTAAGAAGGGACAATATTTTGAGAACAAGACTTTGCTGAAGGCGACTTTCGAGATATGTGCAATGAAGCATAACTTTGACTACCAGGTTATCAAAACGGATAGGAAAGTTTGGTATGTTAGATGTGCGGATGATGCATGCAATTGGAGTGTTCGAGCAGAGTGTTTGAAGGATTCTACATTTTTTATGATCAAGAAGTATGTTGGTCAACATACATGCGCACCTTCAAGGAAAAGCAAAGCTGGTAAGACTGCCTCGACAAAAACTATAGGCAGTCTGATTATGCATAAGTATGAAGGGGTCAAGGAAGGGCCAAAATGTAATGATATCATACATATTATGCGTGGTGATCATGGATTTGAGATCTCCAAATCATTGGCATGGGATGCTCGTGAATATGCGATCAATGCAGTAAGAGGTATTCCAGAGAAAAGCTATGGGAAAATACCAAAATACTTGCACATGCTGCGAGAGGCTAATCCGGGTACACACTTTGCTTATGAGATGGACGGGAAAGGGATGTTTCGGTACCTGTTTATTGCGTTTGGGCAATCTATACGAGGATTTAATAGCGTCATGAGGCAGGTTATTATGATCGATGGAACTTTTTTGAAGAATAAATACAAAGGAGTTTTACTCGTTGCAACTGCTCTAGATGGAAATTCTAATTTGTATCCTATTGCATTTGGAGTAGTCGACTTAGAGAATGATCGTTCTTGGCAATGGTTTTTGACACAGCTCAAGGTTCTCATTGCTGATAATCTTCATTTGGCTTTTATTTCTGACAGACATGGGTCCATCGTTAAGGCACTTGAGAAGGTGTATCCCTCTGCTAGACATGGTATATGTATTCATCATTTGTTGAATAATGTGGTGACACATTATCATGGGAAAGGACTTGTTGGGTTGGTTTCAAAGGCATCAAAGAGTTATAGAGTTGCTGATTTTGAGAAGACATTTGCTAATGTGTGTAATATCAGTCCGGCTATTGGAAAATACCTACGAGATGCTGATGTGCAGAAATGGGCTAGATGTCAATTCCCTGGATACCGATACGACCTAAGGACAACTAACCCTGCTGAATCTATCAACTCTGCTTTGCGTTCGCCGAGAGAGTTTCCAATCATTCCTTTGTTGGACAGTATCAGGGAAATGTTGACACGTTGGTTTTATAAGCGTAAGAAACTGATTTTAAGGCATAATCATCCTCTGACCAAAGATGTGGAGAAAAAGATAGCTAGGAGAACCAGGAAATGCGCCACATTTGAAGTTTACCCTGTCAGTGATGGTCGATTACTTGTTAGAGGTGATCTGTTCGACTGCTTGGTTGATTTGGATAGACGGACTTGCTCATGTGGAAAGTACAATCTTTTGAAGATCCTTTGTAGGCACGCAATTAAAGCTGGTTTTCATGTTGGAAGAGAGCCACACACATTGACTGATTTTATGTACACAACAGATGCTTGGAGAGAAGCTTATGAAGAAAGCATAAATCCTATTGATGTTCCTGAGGATTCTTGGTCTGTACCAGAAGAAGTTAAGAAAGTCATTGTGCTACTACCAGAGACAAGAAAAGCTGCTGGAAAAAATAGAAAACGCAGATATGAAACTGTTGAAGACAAACTTCGATCATCGTTGTTTTTTTGTTCTCTTTTGGCAATTTTCCCAATATTTAATATGGTTTTCCAAATTGGCTGGCTACATCGACAGTTAAAACTCTTTTTTACTATTGAAATCAGTTTCAGTTTCTTACAAAAACACAATACAGTAGGACTATTAGAGCATTTCTAATGCAAAATTTTATTTTATTTTCCTACAACTCTATAATTGAGTTGTGTTTTACTCCCTGTTCGAAACTACGCTACGCGTAACGCGTGCGGCTGGTTTGGGCCTAGCGAGTTAACCTAAAATCGGGAAAAAATCGGGGAATACTCGGGGCCTAGTTTTTTATACATTATATATTATTTTAATAAATATCCACAACAAATATAGCTTAATGTGGATATATATAAAATAAAATAAACTGGTATACTCTATATAGTTATCAAAACACGTAAAAATAAAAAAGAATTGTGTTAGCCTAGTGGTCCTAGGTGTGTCACTTTGTTCTTGTGCCCGGTTCGAAACTCGTGACATTCATTGTTAAGTCTCTTTTTTTTTGTTTTAGGTTTAATGTAAGGGAAATTACTTATTTGCCCTCGTCATCTTCTTTCTTTGTTTTTGCAAACATACGTTTGCCGTTTCTGTATCTTCTCACCATTGTTATTGCTTTTTTTGTTTGTAGATTTCATATTGATTTGATATTTTTTGATCTAGAATCCTATTTTAAAGTTATCAACTGATTTGAAACAGAATCATCTTTAGATTATGAGATTAGATCGTAAAAACCATATAAGAAAACAAAACGTGATATGTCCGCGTTTCTTTAATCGACGGAGTACGCGGTCAGTACGCGGATGTCCGTATAACACCACCGCATCGGTCCTACTCACCACGGTTCCTTACCGTGGAGCGTTGTGGCGGACGTGTAATCGGGTCCGCGCCCGCGTTTTAGAACAGAGAGGTTTTACTCTATCCAACTTTATTTTGGAATAAAAATGTAGTGAACAAACAAAAAATGTATTGCTCTATTTATTATTGAGTAGAAAATATAGTGGAATTAGAACAAATTTAACTTTAAACTCTAGTTTGGAATAGGAAATGGAATGGGTTGAAGATTCTCTCAACTAACATATTCATGAACTTAGATTCGATAAGAATGATCAAATAGAATCAAGCTTGGTTCAAAGTTAAAACTCTACTGAACCGTTGAAAAAAAAAACTGTATTGAACCGGTTCAAAGTTGAAAGCTATCAAACCGTGGAATTTTTGGTCAAACCGAAACACTTGGTTTTGTTTTGGTTTCGTGTTGCAGAGAAGCCTATACGATTCATACCGGAAAATAAAAAAGAAGATAAACTCCATTTTTATCAGCTCAGGAACAGCGAGGAAAACACCAAAAGACATCGAGTTCTGTCGGAATCTCCCCAAATCCGTCACTCCAGCAGCAGACCATCGAGATCCTCCTCTCCAAAACAATGGGAACCAGAGAACCAGAGGTCATCAGAGACAAAGAAGCGATGAGAAGATGGTCAAGAAGCATGAGATCGCAAGGGAAAGACCATCGGCTTAGGTCCCCACGATGGGTTTCCTCCACGACGGCCACTTGTCCCTCGTCCGTCAATCCCTCGCCCTCTCCGACGTCACCGTCGTCTCAATCTACGTCAACCCAGGCCAGTTCTCTCCCACCGAAGGATCCTCTCCACTTACCCTTCTGATTTCTCCGGCGATCTCTCCAAGCTCGCCGCCGTTTCCTCCTCCGGCTCCGATGTAATCGTCGTGTTCAACCCGAGAAACCTCTACGACTACAACGACGGAGAGAGGAGGAAGAAGAACACAAACGGAGGAGGTGGAGGTGGAGGGAAGGTTGTGGTGAGCTGCGTGGAGGAAGGTGGGTTAGGGCACGAGACGTGGGTTAGAGTGGAGAGATTGGAGAAAGGTTTGTGTGGGAAGAGCAGGCCTGTCTTCTTCAGAGGTGTCGCCACTATTGTTACCTAAGCTTTTCAATATCGTTGAGCCTGACGTTGCTATGTTTGGCAAAAAGGATTATCAGCAGTGGCGGCTTATCAAGAGAATGGTGAGAATCTTTACAAAGAATGCTTGTGGAGATTTGAATCTTGTCTGGTTTCAGATCGAATGTCTCTCTTCTTATACAGGTTCGAGATCTTGATTTTGGGATTGAGATAGTTGGATCGGATATAGCTAGAGAAAAAGATGGGCTTGCTATGAGTTCTAGGAATGTTCATCTATCAGGTGAAGAAAGGCAAAGGGTATTATAGTTAAAACACATCCCATGTCTTTTTTTTTCAATTTGAATAAGCAACACAATTTGGTTTGTAGGCCTTTACAGTTGCTTTAATGTTATGGTATGGCAGGCGTTGTCTATAAGTAAGTCACTGGCCATGGCTAAAGCTTCTGCGGCACAAGGGAAAACCGGTTCTAAAGAGCTTAAGGATATGATCATTTCGGAGATTGTTGGAGCTGCAGGAAGAATCGATTATGTCGAGGTAAGCATCATATCATGTACTTTTAGATGATGAAGGAGAACATACATTTAGCTGAACAAGCGAAATTTATTAGAAGTAGAACTAATTTGGTGCGAATAAAATGGACTATCTACACATACAACTATTCAGTGTTTTGATGTGAGAATGATTGATTGTGTGTACAACAATATGCAGATTGTTGATCAAGAAACTCTTGAAGGAGTGGAAGAGATAAAGAGTGGAGTAGTTATTTGTGTTGCTGCCTGGTTTGGAACTGTTAGGCTTATAGACAACATTGAGATTAATGTCGCTGTCTAGTTCCCACTTTCCGTATCAAGTTTCCATCTCTGGCTCAAAAAAAAAAAACTTGAGAAGCTTCTAAGCTTTGATTGGTAATTATGCATCTGAAGCCTTTGGAAAGAGAGAAGAATGATGAGAATCAACGTGTTTATTATTAGCTTTTACAATATTTTTCTGAAAGAGAAAGATTGAAAACACAGAATCACATTTGCACACTCTTTGATGTCTCCATTATACCGTCGCGTTAAACTCAAAAACCTGAGTGTGTTTGATTTTTGATGCAAGCAAGAAGAATAAATATTACTCCCTTATATAACAGAGATTTATCTTATACATATATACGTTGTTCAGGGTTACATGATCAAAATCCTTTATAACGAGCTTTTAAGGTACTTGAACAAGAAAATATGCAAAATATAGCAAATAAGGTGAATTATATGTAGCAAGAAAATTAGATCATCTGTTGTTGACAAGCTATTTGCAGAAACAGATAATCAGAGAAGGAAAAAACCCAAAAAAAAATTGGGTTAGATCCACCCGAGGGTGGAGAGCCTTAACCGGATGTGTTCAGGACCCGAAGGTCAAATCCCGTCTCTGTCAGAGGAGATGCCAACCATCTCTCCTTTCTACGAACACATTTACATCTGATTCACTCTCTGTATATATACTCAAAGCTAACCGACTTAACAACCGATGTGGGACGAAATATAGATAATCAGTTGAGAAACAAAAATAATGATGGGGTGAGAGAGGCTCGAACTCTCGACCTCAGGATTACTCAGATAGCTATGAGACCTACGCGCTAGCCAACTGCGCCACCACCCCTGTTGTTTTTGTAAGTTAGAAATATTTTTAATGTACGACAAGACGAAAACTCGTGTTAAGCAATTTGAGTTTTATTCATCTCTCCCTGAAGCTGCTATTTGACTCTTGAATCTCAATGAACATTAGCCTCACTGCTTAATGAATGTAATTTGTGTTTCTTCGGATTGTATCTATGTTATCTGATACTGACACTGAATTCAAACCTCAAGCTGAATGTCGTAGATACAAAACTTTGTCCCTGCTTAGCTTTAAAGCCTTGTTTCAATTTAGTTTCGGAATTTTTATTTTGATTTTCCTTCTCATTTTATTTCTCCTTGTTGTGATGTAGAGGATTTGGCTTTGGGGATGTCGTTGCGTGATTAGGCATGTTTTAGTCGTGTAGTTCTAAGGTTCTATTACCAATGGGTTGGACATGTTGTTGGTCTCCATCATTATGCATTCATCTACGTATGCCTGAGATTCACTTTACTAAAAAAACTCTCTCCAAAGTTCCTTATATAAAAGATTGCCCAAAGGTTTGATGTTTATTCTCTAAACTATTAGCTAACTACAAAAGCTACTTTGTTGTTCTCTTGACTTTTCCTTACATTATATATGGCTGGAGTGATTCCTCTTCAAGACTCTGGTTACTCTTCTAAGAAGAACACCTTGGAGGTGGAGGAGAATCCAGATGTTGGAACTTCAGAATCTTCTGGTAAGTAAAAGAGTAGTCATCATTTAAAAATATTTTTAAGAGAATCTTGTCTTTGTTCCGTTTCACTTTATGGTCCCACTGCAGCTTGTATATTATCATCAATGCAGCAAAATTGTTGTATACTCTTGGCTTTAGGGACACAGCCACTTTGTTTTATACTCTTGGCTTTAGGGACACAGATTTTGAAGGTGATTTGAAGTCTGTATGGGATGCAGCTGTATATTTAGATTCTTTAGACGCCATCAAACGTGAAAGCACATTTGGAAGAAAAATCTCCTCAATGTCCGTGGTCTAGTATACAGTGCCGTGCGAAGGAGTTTTGAGGCCTAAGGCAAATTTGTTTTTTTTTACAAATTCTAAATAGTAATTATAAAAATTTAAATTATATATAGTTTTTAAAAGAACTACAGAGAAAAGTTAAAATATAAAAAAGATTTACTATATAAATGTTCTCTTTTTCTTACAAACAACTAAATTTGTGTGGTATAAGAAACAAACATAGTTACTCTTGAAAATAAAAATTTAAATTATTAGAATATTTGTTAAGATATGAAAAATAATTAGGAGAATATGAGAAAAAGAGAGGAGTTTTGAAGAAAAATCTCCTCAATGTCCGTGGTCTAGCATAGTAGCATAAGAAGAGACCAGTTCATTTCAAAATGTTGAAACACACAAACCTGCTAAAAAAAGAATATTTTAGGTGAGAAGATTTGAATCGAACTTCCTTTAGCAAGAACTTATTGATGACTCATTTATTTATTTCCTTATTCGCTAATAGCAAGATCTGTTAATTTATTCCCTTAGTAACATCCGGAGACACTAGTTTGCTGTGCTTCTCCGTACCTTGTGATCAGCTATTGTATTTGCTCTGCAGGCAAATAAGATATCTAACACAACCAGTTCGGATGAGTGGATGATTAGTTTTACTGATATTGTCCGCGAAGCATATCAAGGAGCATGTACAGTGCCTCTATACCAGTGGTTGCATCAGAGCATGGAAGCAGTTGTGTTGATGTATGAGGATTGCTTTGACCTCTATGTTCTTCAAACTCAAGTTATCAACAACTCTGATGGTGGTGATGATACACAAAGCGGTAGCTGGTGGAGAAAGCTCACACAGGGAAAAGCTAAAGCTGCCTCATCATCAGCCTTGCGGATACTCTATAACCAGTGATTTCTCTTTGCCAGTTAAACGAACAAAGGAACTTAATGATTATTCAACAACATTGACATTGTCCTTGGTGTTTCTTTCTCTGCAAAAGTGTGTATTTTTTTAATGTCTTGTGCAATCTAGAGAAGTATGTTCGTTCATGAAAACTCAAACTCTGACCTTTGTCATCAGTAATCCCTTAAAGTTAATTACAAATTTATGTCATCAATACAATACTAAAAGACAAATATCAAGCTCCATGAGACTATCCACGTCAGATGGGAAAATCAGCCAATCAGATTTGAGAATTAGTCCACCTCAGTCACTTACGTCTTGCGCTTCCTATTCTTATCTCTTCTCCTTTATTTCATCTTTAAGAATACAATACTAAAAGGCAAATATCAAGCTCCATGAGACTATCCACGTCAGATGGGAAAATCAGCCAATCAGATTTGAGAATTAGTCCACCTCAGTCACTTACGTCTTGCGCTTCCTATTCTTATCTCTTCTCCTTTATTTCATCTTTAAGAAGTTTGTAAATGGCTAAACTGAAACCTCTTCGCTTCTCCTATCTTCCCCTATATATCTCATTCTGATTTATGATTCTCCCCACTCGGCCACTCCATAGATCCGTTGAAAGCTACGGCACCGCTCCGGCTTCTCTGTTCATCACTTACCGGCTTGTGAGAGGTGAAGCTGATCTTCAGGGTCATTCATTTATGGTAAGCCCGGAACCCAGAATACTAATAGGGCTCGAGATGCTCCTAATTGATGAACAGATACAAACAAATCTTTATAATTGTCTACTTTTCTTGCCCATAGACATCTCGCACCCGTGGTTCTTAAAATGGAGCTTGCAAACTAATAGAGCTTACTAGTGATACTTTGCAGGCTTCTCACCTACCCACATCTACTAGGTGCAGGAGAAGCTAGAGCTCTCACATAATTCGGTTTGTTTTTTCCAATTAAGAAGTTTCAAGACTATATATATGATATGAGACCAGAAGGAGAGGCCACATCTCCTCATTATTCTGTCTCCCTATCTTCTGTTCTTATCGCAATCTTCTAAAATGGCAGATCCTTAATTGCTTATGGGGATCGATATGGTTCTGGTAAACTGAGAAGGTAATTCGATTCCACTGAATCTGTGTTCCTTTTTAACTCATCGGAGAAGTTTTGCTTTTTAACACTACACTATTTTATACGAGATCGAGTACTCGCTCAATGTTTTTTTTCTTCAGCTCATCGCATAAAATTGGATTTGTAACATTTGATTGTTTTCTTATGGTTGCAGTCCACGCTAATTAAGGGACCACCAGCTGTTTGTGTCTGTGTTTTTGATGGTCTGGTCTCAGCTGTTGAGACAATGGTGTTCGTCGCAACTAACGTCAATTATAAGTTTGTCGAAGGTTCTGGTTTTCCTGAAATATTTTCCAAATTAATCAATTCCACTTAGCAACTCCTCATATTTTTATTTTTTTCCCTTCTGACAGGTCGTATCTTCCTAAACAGTATGACAAAAACACATTTTTACTTAGCTCTGCTTCTATGCAGTTACTTTAAGCTTTACTAAAGGTCAACTAGCAAACTCACCAGTACTGGTTGTCTAACACAAACTCATACGTCTTTTGGGGTGATGAAAACCTACACCAGGTCAGATATCTGAAATCCTAAACCTTTTTACGCATCACCTCCAAAGATTTAGTGTTAACCTCCATTAGTCAAAATTCTTCCTTCAGGTATCTTAATCCATTATCGTTTCTGGAACCTAAGAGAAAAAGGTTTCGATTTTAACCCAAGAGAATCCAATTATCATATATTGTGTGTCAAAGATACCAGTGATATTTTGTTCTGCTTTGCTTATACTAGCAGCCATACTTTTTTCGTAAGCTCTTTTTTATCAACTGTTATGCATAATCTGAAGGCACTGCATACTAGAGAAAAGTGCATTATACAATGAAACAAATGTCTTTTGTTATCCCTATTATGTGATCCCTCACGTTATTTATATCTTGGTTGTTGCGTAGGTGATAACATGGTCTCCACTTAGGGACACGTTCTGCAGCAGCATAAAGCTAGAGCTGGAGCTGGTGTACAAAGTCCAAATGCAATGCCATGAGGATGCAATTTTTCCCAGAAATAGTGAGGTCATGACCTTTAGTGCTCGCTGAAGGCACCATCGTCCATTTGTTTTGTAAAGGAATCTACTCGAAAGGACAGGTTAGTTCCATAACATTATGTACAACACTTCATCAGTCAACGTGGTTTCAAAACAAAAATTAGTCGGTCTCAGAGCATTTGGGTTGACGTTTGTGAATGTTGCGGTGAGTGTTGCAGCCAAACCTTTGTGAAAAGCCTAGAGATTTTGAAATGACTTAAACAAAGCAGATGACTGACGTTTCTTCTGCACTGTGCTCTGTATATTGCTTGTGATGTTTATGCTGCAGTTGCTTTTATTGATGTTTTGGCAGTAGTATGTATTTGCGACTGTTTCCTTTTCAGTTGACTATTTGTTAGTTTCTGACTTTGTATTTCAGTTTTTAGTTGACGATTCATGGTAAAGCATATTAGAAACTACCTCATGTAAAGTTAATCTGATGATTTTTTTTCTTTAAACACCAAGTTCAGAAAAATGATCTCAATGGGAAGTAAAATTCCATTTATGGCGTCATTCAGAAAACATATCTAACTATTTGAGTTTCTCTTTTAGCTTTTCAGTTTTTAATGTTACGACATGTGTGAAGAAATTGGATATTCTATATTACTAGGCTGAAAAAAATAACAAAATAAGGTAACCTTTTTTCTATTCTATTTTTCAAAATAACTCTAGGCATACGTTAGAAACAAAGTTTTAATTCCATTATTCAATTCGATGAATACAGACAAGTTGTGATTGAAAGACCATTGAGCTAAGCCTTTTATTAAATAAAAAATAGAAGACAATTGAGCTATATCAGTAGAGTAAAAACCACACTGTCAAAACTTTTTCCCTTTGTAAAGATGATATTTGTAGATAAGATTTTTTCAATGACCAAATGTCCATCAGGTTAGAATTTTATTATTTCAAATAAATTTTGGAAAGAAACAATATTGATGTAGGCCTCCATCATCTACAAGCATCATCAGAAAGTTTATATTTCGATGCATTTTAGCTATACGGTATAACCATGCTATGCAGGGGAGAAAACGATGTCAAAGAAGTATACATTGATAAAATTGGTTGGAATTGGAAGTGAGACCATAATTTGGGTGATTAATGTTGGAACCACAGTAAAAAAACTATTGCATGGAGTATAAATTAAAAGACTCAGTTGATAGTCCACCGTTCTACAAGCAACAAAAGCTACAATTTTCTGAGTCTGTATAGTCTGCAAATCTCGATCAGAGATTATAGATCAACATGACCAGAAAGTTTCAAGGGGGAGCTAGAAACATGTGACTCGAACAGAGATTATAGACCGATTGCTCGAGCGACCTATGTGATTACTTCTAGGTTCTAACAATAACTCACTGGATGAATCAAGAGTACAAAGTTGTAGAGATAGTTTAAAGTACGGACATGATTATCGAATGATAATATTTGTCAGCAGTCCGAAACTAGAAAATTTGTATGATACATGCTTTTATTACAAAACAAAGGACCAACTATATCAAAGTGAAATAAAATCAAAAGAATAAATATAAAACATTATAATCTAAAAATATTTATAGAAACGTTGTGTTTTCTTTAGAAAATGTTAGAAGATTACTTTGCTTATGCTCAATTTAGAGTAATTTTTTAAATTTTTATAAAATTTATAAATATTTTAATATGATATAATTTTATTGTAAATACACCCGCCCGTAGGGTGGGACAACCACTAGTAAATCATAATTCCTAAATTTAGATGTGATTTGGGCGATTTATTTCTCTAACATATGAATGAAAGAAAGAAAGAAAGAAAGAAAGAAAGAAAGAAAGAAAGAAAGAAAGGGAAAAACATCGTCTAGATTAGAGGACCTAGAGTTAGCCAACTAAACTTTGGGAATACATTACAACCTCGTGTTTGTCATTGCATGTGATTGTAAATGAAAGTTAAGTAATTATGGTGTTAAGTTTAAGTGCCTCGAGAGGGGGTTAGTCTAATAGTATAAGTTATAACCTATGATGTGTACTAATTAAGGTTCATAATGCTTGGTCTTTACTCGTGGTTAAAAGTGTCTTACTCTCATCACTCTTAGTCTCTTACTAGATTTGGATTAATCAGAGCTAAAATCTTCATACAGTTATTCAAACTAAATAAGTTAACTAACTATCCATTCCCAACCTATTATTTTATCTTAATTACTTGTCATGTACAGTGACGAGGCCTAGTGCATTTTGGGTGGGGCAGTTGACCCCTATGATATTTATAAATTTGGTGTAATTGTTTAGCCATTTTAATATTGCCCCTGTTAATTTATTAAATTATATTGTAAAATGTAATTTTTGATCCTGATTAAAACTGTTTCTAGATCCGCCACTAGTTATGTATGTATATTTTTTATTTTGAAAACGTATTGAAGTTTCCAAATATTAGTGTAGATTTTTAGTTCTGTGAAATGTTCAATGATTTTTACATGAATAACATAGGTGAACAGCCTAACTGTGTAACATATATATCAAATTGTAAAACTCTGAGAACACAAACAAAATATAGTAGACCATTTTTCTTGATTTTATTATATTCCATTCTAGTGCTATTACACAATACGATAGTATAGTATAAGTTTCAAGTTTGTATCAAAAAGTCATAATTTTTTCTATTAATATATGCTTTGAACAAGAATAACACTAATCTCAAAATGTAGCAAAGTAAATGCGAAAAAAACTAGTAAATTTATGCGGACAAATGATAATATTTATTAGAAAAGGTCTTGAAGAATAATAATGATACATTCGTGGGGTCTCAATTTAATTTATACAAAATAAAAAAGGGTTCACACCTTTTCCTCATTTTCTTTACATTAAACCCCACAAAACTCGAAAAAGCATTTCCCCATCTCTCTCTCTCTCTCGCTCCGCTTCCCTCCTCGAAGCTTTTTTTCCCTCCCATTCTCTCTTTCCCGCTTTCGAGCAATACCTTCCCTTCTCCCCCAAAATCAAGCTTCGAAAATGGGCAAATACATGAAGAAATCGAAGATTACCAACAACGATGCGGAACCCACCGAGCCAATCTCTTTAGGTGTTCGCACCAGAGCGGCTAAAACCCTAGCTTTGAAGCGGCTCAATTCCTCCGCCTCTGATCCCGCTCTAGCGGCGGACTCTTCTTGCTACCTCCAGCTCCGAAGCCGCCGCCTCGAGAAACCGCCGGCTTTAACCGAACCGAAGCAGCCGCAGAGAATTAAAGAGTCTGGCTCGAAGGGTCGGGTTAACTCCGGTTCGGGTTCGGTTCGTGTGGCTCAGAGCTGTGACGGAGACGAATGTTTCGGAAAGTCTGAAGCTTTCTGTGGAGAGAACAGCCCTGATTTTGAATCGAGGCAAAGGTTCGTGTTTTTTGTGCCCTAGCTTTTTCTTCTTCTTACCGATTCGATGAGAACCCACTTTCGTTTTTTAGTTTGTTTGGTCTTATTAAGATATGTTAAAGTTTGAATCGTGTTTTTGTGCCCTAGCTTATTTTGCCCAAATTGTGAAGAGCGTTAGGCTTCTCTGAAACTTTCAATGTTTTGCTCAAATCAAATGTCTATTATTATTATTATTAATATTATTGGGATGAAAAGTAGCTTTAGTACAACTAGAAATAAATGTTTTTTTTCCTCTCATGTTTTTACCTGATTTGTTTGATTTTTTATTCGACTTTACTCTCTTCTGAAGTACTGCTGTTGTTATTACTGCTCGCGCTGATTTCTTTTGGTGTTAGATTAGATATTTCAGAGTTATTGTTGTCTGTCTCATGTGTACCATGTTGCAGAGGTTATCAATGTTACAAAAGCTCTTTTCTTTGTATATATATATATGTATCATTTATATAACTACTTCGGTTCAAGCTCTTAAGTTGGTGCAAGTATGATCCTTTTTGTGCATATTAGTTTGAGTCCTCTCCCCTCCTTGATGGGCTAATGATTTCTGGAAGTGATACGCATTATTAGGGTTTAGGAATAGAGTTCTGGGATTTGGTCCTTTGGATGTTCACTGTAATTATTTTTCTAACATATGGGTTTTTTTTTACTAAAGGGGGGTTGTTGTGTAATTGTCAGAAGCTTTTAATATGTGAGATCATATGAAAAATGGAGACTTTCTTCATAAGTGTAGTGCAAGTACTGTAATGTGGCGTCATGTTCATGGGACCTAGTGGTTTTTTTTGCAAACTTGGGGAATACTTTTGTAGGATTCTCTGTGTTTTTGGGCAACTTCTCTCAGTAGAGGACAACGTGTGTTTTCCTTCTCTTTGTTATTTAAAGCGTAGCATATCCCATGGGACCATATACTCTTAAAGTCTAGTTTTTTTTGTCTTAGCTTAATCAAGTTTATATATTTCTCTGGATGCTCAGTGTTGGTTCAGTTAACGATTGAGTGTCTTTGTGGTGATATAATTGTTAATGGTTTTTCTTTAGCACAAGGGAGAGCACGCCTTGTAACTTTGCTGAGGATCTGGAGATCAGTTGTTACACCAGGGTCTAGCACAAAGTCGATGCGCACAGCAACCAGAGATTGCACTAAGGGACCGAGATAGCTCAGTCCCATCAACCAGTGAGCTGGAGGAGTTCTTTGCCTATGCAGAGCAGCAACAGCAGAGGCTGTTCATGGAGAAGTAAGGATTTTTTTCTCTTCTATTGAGCTCTTTTTTTTTGCTGAATTACGAGAGGATGAATGAACAAACACTCATGTGTTTCAAAAATCTTCAGGTACAACTTCGACATCGTGAATGAAATAGCCCCTCGCTGGACGCTACGAGTGGGTACAAGTGGCTCCATGAAGTGGAAAGGAAGCAAGCTCCTGTGATATGGTGTGGAAGTAGGAATGTGATGGATTTTAACAGACTTAACCGAACATCAAAAATCCTTTAAAAGAGGAGTGTAATCTTAAGTAATAATGCGGTTAGAAAACAAATTGAACGTAGGGTAGGAACCTGAACCTCACACCATTTGTACTAATATCTTCGAGTATTTAGATGCTTAATGAATGTCTTTTCCTCATCTGTTTCTGTTGAGTCTTTTTCTGACATGTTTGTTTATTCAAAGCTATCTGCATATGGTGATGATGATTGATGGAGGACGTGTGTAAGCATGTTGAAGCTTGGCATATAGCAAGAAAATGATTTAGATGTAGACTTTAAATGGGTTCACGTGTGAACTTGGTAGCTGAGTACTTTACTTACTCTTGAAATCTGAAATATATCTTCTTTGTTCAACTACACAGAATGGTCCCTGCTTTGTTCTCTTGACATAATTCTGACGCGTGATTTACAGCACGTGAATGTGTATAATTTGAGGTATAACATTGATAATTTGCATTATTAGGATTATAATTGTAATGTAACTGTAATGTGCATGGGTGTGAATAATCTGAGATATTACTTAGTCCCAATGCTTGAAACAGACACCCTAATTATTACAACAGAGTTTTATCAGACAGGGACAAAAAGATGAGACAGCAAAATATATTACAGTGTTCATTGAGAAGATCTCTGTTGGTTTTAACTTTTTATCGTCTCTCGGAAGTTGTCCAGCACCATGTGATGGAACTGTATATATAATTTTATCTTGAAAACCAATCATTGTTCTCTGTTTTGTCTAATCACTTGGAGTGAAAAAAAAGTGAATGGGATTGAAAGTGAATCCATTAAACGTTAACATACGTACGTACACACCTGCATAGATACAGTCACAGACACACGTATGGTGATGTATACACACACACGGGGTCTGGTTTTGATCACGGGCTCGCTGACTATTACGCATCATGTTTTGGGACATTTAGATTCGCTTCCGTCATATCTTTAAGAGTTCTCTATCTTTAACCAATGCACATTTGGGGGTATACGGTATCTGTGTTCAGTTTATTCAATGTTTTGTTGACCTTTTAATACTATTTGCTAGAAAATGCCAAAAAGATGTTAGCACTCACTACGAAAGCCTTTTGGTCTTTTCGTTTTTTTTTATCAGACTCCTCCTTTGCTCCGTGGCTTCATCCTTCTGATCACCCTATACGCGTTAGATCATAGGCATGTTAATGCGAGCCATTGACCGAGGGCCGCCCGCCCATGAGGAAAGCAAACATTTCTTGGCTTGACTTGTATGGATAACCAAACTTTACCTAAACTGCCAAAATTTCCCTAAGATTCCTCATCTTGCTGATTCTCCTTTGAGATAAAATTGTATCGTTTGTTAATGGTGGCTACTGCTATCATGTTGTTTTGTTTCCTTTTTTTTAAATTGCCATTTCAGTTGATGTTATCGGGTTTTTTTAACACCATGTTGTAACAACTTTATTCAATAAGCCTTAAAAAAAAGACTCCAACCTTACTACTAGTTCTTTTAAAACTAAGTTTATGGGATGCTTGCATATGTAGTTTATTTTCCAGATGTAATTTGTTCAAGTAGCACTTTCCAGTTATCAAATTTGTTGGTTTTAGAAAATAGCTCGAATGTAATTCAAACTTGCCAATTCTAATTGGACTACACCGAGCTATATTTATTTCAGAAATATAGGTCAGAAATTTAAAAAATCCTACTGGGTTGGGTTCTTTTGAGCTTAGATAATAAGGCCAAGTCCAACTGAGGTGAGGATCACTTCAATCTATTTCTACTAAAATATAAAAACAAATGATGTGAGATGCATTGCATAGGATGCTTGCCTTGATTGTATGGTTAGCCCACACAAATATATAAAAAGGAGTAGGAGAGGAGACCAAACAACAATAATGACAATCAAAGCGTTAAATGCACGAAGCGCGTGCAAGGAGACATATGATGCGTTGATAAAGGATCTCCTTTCGTTCCATGTCTATTGTATCTTTTTGATTTTATCCTTCACCCCATTACTTATTGTCTTTCACAAGTTGACCCTCTACATTTTCTTTTCCTTCCTTATTGTACTTACATAGTACTTCAACAACTTTAAGGGATCTAGTTTTTATTTATATGTAAACGTAAACGAAATAGAACTCTTTGGTTATTGTTTGGTGTTTCGTATGTATCTTAATTACATATAATTTAAAATAGTTAAATGAAAAATTCTTTTGTTTTCCTCGCATAAATGCAAACCATATATTGCATTTGAAACGAACAAGTTTCGAGTGAAACGATGGACGGACCATACTATAAGGCTATAAGCCTATAACTACTGTTTGGTTTGCATGAGTAGTATGCCGTGAACGTAACACATACGGTGATGAAATGGTTTGAAATGCAATTTTAATTTTATGTCCTTTTAAGTAAGCTACCAATGCCATTTATGTCAAAATTCGAATTATAAAAATAATAATTAAACTAATAAAATATTTAAAATCAGTTTTTTTTTTTGTTTTTTTTTAAAATCAACACACAATATGATCTACATTTGATAGTTTTGAGTTATCTAACAGAAAAAATAATATATATATATATATATATTAACGAGTGGGCTTAAAAAAGTCTTGACGTGGTAGTAGATTAAAAAAAGAAGACAATGCTTTTGTTTGTATCTAATCAAAACCGAAAAGAAATAATGGAGGTGGAGAAAAACATCATTCTTACATCTTTAGCTTTTGAATATCAACCAATTCATGGTGGTCAAGTAGTTGAAGAGTTCACCCTACAAGTTGATGAATCACTTGCACATCCTTACACTGTTTATCCTATGCGAAAATTTATTTGCATTAAGCATTTCCAAAAATATAATAAGCATGTGGATGTGAAAGAAGAACGTGATTAGGGCCCTACTTGGTTCAAGCAATAACACTAATCGACATCACACGCAAGATGCAACACAGCCCAACCAACAGAATATCAGTTTGTCTGATTTAGAATAATAGTCCGTTACTGTAGAGGGGCGATTGTGACTTTAAATAGCAAGTCTTTTTCGAAATATTAAATTTAGGAATCAATGATTTACAATATTTAAGAAGAGATGTACGAGTCATACAGTGTTGACTTGACATGAGTATTGTGTCGAATAACGAATAATGAATAAACAGGTTAGTTCCAAGGGATGGGACGATGAGTCTTTGTCTGGAATTGTTCACAATGAATATGGGATGGCATGTATTTATATCAAAACAAATTAGAATAAATTATATGAAACAAGTGACATATGAGTTGTTAAAAACTTTAACTATTACAAATTGATAGCTGCGGTCATCTGTTACTTTTACAGTTCAGAGAAAATTTATAAACATGGAAAATGTGTAACTGGAAATTACACTTTATAATCGAATAGAAAATTGTTCCTCTTTGTCTTGGAAATGAGCAAAAGGTAAGGATCGGGTAGAGGTAGTGCTGACGTGAGAGAGCGTGAAATAGTTTTTATAACTTCTCAGTTGTCACTTTCTTGAGAAGCAACCTTGGTGGATTTGTATTTTGCTCATAACAGGGTTAAAATGCACGAGGTTTCTTGAATGAGAATGAGCTGAACAAGGAGAGCTTAGAAGCGGATCACCGGTGCCAAGTCTACTGATGAGCTAATCCAACTCTATGATGATTCTTTGCCTTTGGGGTAAAAGTTATGTAAGTAAACTTCAAACTACTATTGTAATATTCTTTTCTCACCCGCAAGAGAAGAAAGAAAGGAAGAAGATAATGACAAATGATGACAAAAGACAAAGCAAACCAAAAAGATGTTTTAAGAAATGTAATAAAATTCCAAAATTAACACTCCTTTTTTTCCTTTTCTGCTTTAACTTTTCCCACTCGCAAATCATTTTCCCTTTGGATTGAAGCCTTTTGACACTTTCTCTTTTTTTCTCACACCTTTATCAGTATGTTTTCTTCTTTTTGCTCATATGTTTCTATGCCAACTTTGCATAGAATCTTTTTGATATCCCTAATAAAACGGAGCTTAATTCACGTTTGACAATTTTGCTTGAAAAAGATTTGTTCTTGACATTTCAAAGTAGGGAGAAATATAGTAAGGAGAAAACTATGGAGGAACAAGAAAAGGGGACCCAACTAAAGACAAAAGACAAAAAACTTTGGATTTGAACAGAACATGACCAGGTGTTATGATTAATGCTCATTCAGCACTACTATTACCATCATTATCTCTCTCTGGTTTTGGAAATCTTCAGAGGAAAAATAAGCATCACCAAAACCACTACACTTACTTAATTGGTTTCTTCTGCATCTTTCTCTTGTTCTTGAACATAATTATTCTTCATGGACAAGCATCACAACCATCTTATGCTACAGCATCATCAACATCTCCATCATCACCAGAAGCTCTCTCTTGCTAAATCTTCTAGGCAAAGCTGTAGTGAATGGTATTGTTCTGTTCTCTTTGTTCTATTTTCACTGCCATCCTCTTAACACATAGATACAATTCTTTCCTCCAACTTGACAGGATCTTTCGAGACGTTCCAAGTGATATAACCATAGAAGTAAACGGAGGAAACTTTGCTCTTCACAAGGTATATATATATTCATACTTACAAACATAACAGTGATATGTAGTTACTGAACCAACCAACGTTTGATTTTTTCCATTTCTCAGTTCCCTTTAGTCTCTAGAAGTGGAAGAATCAGGAGAATCGTGGCAGAACACAGAGACTCAGATATCTCCAAAGTGGAGCTTCTCAATCTCCCAGGAGGAGCAGAGACATTCGAACTAGCAGCCAAGTTCTGCTACGGGATCAACTTCGAGATCACTTCATCAAACGTGGCGCAGCTCCTCTGCGTCTCTGACTACCTCGAGATGACAGAAGAGTACTCCAAAGACAACTTGGCTTCGAGAACAGAGGAGTATCTCGACAGCATTGTCTGCAAGAGCCTAGAGATGTGTGTCCAAGTCTTGAAACAGTCAGAGAACCTTCTCCCTCTAGCAGACGAGCTCAACATCGTAACTAGATGCATCGACGCCATCGCCTCCAAGGCCTGCGCTGAGCAGATCGCTTCCAGCTTCTCGCGTTTGGAGTACAGCAGCTCAGGGAGGCTTCACATGAGCAAGCAAGGCTAAAGGTAACGATGGAGGAGGAGACTGGTGGATTGAGGATCTTTCTGTTCTCAGGATCGATCTGTATCAGAGAGTGATGAATGCAATGAAGTGCCGTGGCGTGCGTCCGGAGAGTATAGGAGCTTCTCTGGTCAGTTACGCCGAGAGAGAGCTGACAAAGACAGGACATAATGAACACGAACAAGCCATTGTTGAGACAGTCGTTGCTCTCCTCCCCGTTGAAAAGCTCGTTGTCCCCATGAGTTTCCTCTTCGGGTTGCTTAAGAGAGCAGTGATGCTCGACGCTTCGGTTTCATGCAGGCTTGACCTAGAGAGGAGGATCGGTTCTCAGCTTGACATGGCGACTCTAGACGATCTCTTGATCCCTTCTTTTCGTCACGACACTGTGTTCGAGATTGACACGGTTCACAGAATCTTGGTGAACTTTCTCTCAGCAAGGAGGAGGAGGAGATGACAGCGAGGATGAAGAGTCAGTGTTTGAATGCGAAGATAGTAGTAGTCAGCATTCGCCTTCGCAGAGCTCAATGTTTAAAGTTGCAAAGCTTGTAGACAGTTACCTCGCTGAGATTGCTCCTGATGCTAACCTTGACCTTCCCAAGTTCTTGCTCATTGCAGAAGCTTTGCCGCTTCATGCTCGCACTCTTCATGATGGCTTGTACCGTGCCATTGATCTCTATCTTAAGGTAACGCTTCAAGACACTTTTGCTTTTTCTTTCTCTTGTTGATACTTAAGAGCTCTTCTTGACTCTCAGGCACATCAAGGATTATCAGATTCAGACAAGAAGAAGCTGTCAAAGCTTATCGACTTCCAGAAACTCTCACAAGAGGCAGGAGCCCACGCTGCGCAGAACGAGCGTCTTCCCCTGCAGTCAATAGTTCAGGTTCTCTACTTTGAGCAGCTTAAGCTCAGAAGCTCCTTGTGCACTTCTTACTCAGACGAAGAGACAAAGCCAAAGCAGCAGCAACAGCAACAACAGCAGTCATGGAGAATCAACAGCGGAGCTCTCAGCGCAGCAATGTCACCAAAAGACAACTACGCGTCTCTGAGGAGAGAGAACCGGGAGCTGAAACTGGAGTTAACTAGGTTGAGGATGAGACTCAACGATCTGGAGAAGGAGCATGTGTGTATGAAGAGGGATATGCAGAGGTCTCACTCGCGCAAATTCATGAGTAGCTTCTCAAAGAAGATGGGGAAGCTAAGCTTCTTTGGGAATAATCATCAGAGTTCATCGAGAGGATCAAGCTCTCCATCGAAGCAGTCTTTCAGAACTGATTCAAAGGTGATAGAGAGGACTTGCGCAAGCATGGATTGATTATCATTTTTCTTTCTTATTATATTCTCTTTACCTGTTGCTGCTGCTTGTTAAGTGAGTGCCAAGACTAGACTGTGAGTGAATGATATATTCTTGTAAAATGGATTTGATTTAATTAAAAGACAAACAAAAGTCTCTTACATAATCCAGTTTGTTGCAAAAAGAGAATATAATAATATCTGAAGTCTTACAAAGACAGGCAGAGATAAAGGGGGGGCAAACACGTAGTAACACATTCAAAGACACTCCTCAAGAGGAAGGAGTCTTGGTGTAAGAGCGGATACCGAGAGCCAAGCCTAAGATAAGAAGAGGAACAAGGAACTGAAGGACCTTAATGAGAAAATCGGAGCTCTGGTTAGACTGGGTGGTCTGGTTGGGAGGAGGAGGAACAAACTTGGTTTTGGGAGGGACAGTGGCGGAGTCGATATCACCGACGTAGTACTCATCAAGCATGGCTTTTGCAGTGGAACTGTGTCCCACATCCTCAAAATCATCCGTCGCGTCTTTCCCTGAAAACACCAACACAATTGGGAATATAATAAACTTGTGTCATATGAAGTAACAAAAACAAGAGAGAGATGTGGTAAGAAGGGTGTTGTTACCAGTAGAAGTCAAGATGACCTCGTCACCACCAGGATGGTCGTCCAAGAACTTGGTCACATCATAAACCTATTTATATATATACACAACTATTCACATATCAAAGGTAGAAGAAACTGTTCAATCATAATAAGCTCAAGATACGACGAGATCAATCAATCCAAACAAACAAACAAACATGGAGAGAGAGTAGTTTCTTCTTAAAAGCAAATCACAGTCAATAAAAGAATCAGTAGGATTTTAGCAAACGGATCCAAATTATCAGTGATTCAGAGCCATAAGATCAAGCAGATCTACGATTACAGTTTTTGATAGTGGGATCGATCCAGATCGTAGCAAATCCGGGTCAAATAATGAGAGTTGAGAGAGAGAAGAGAAGGGGGGGAACCTTGCCATCGATGACGATCCAACAATCCTGGCTGCTGCTATGCTCAGAAACCTCTGCCAAGGTGAACACTTTGCCGTCTCCGCCCATCTCCTCCGATGATGATACTCCTAAATTATTATTCAAACACAAACTAACAAGGTTTCTGGTTGGAAAGAAGTAATTGGGCTAAGCTTAATAGATCTGGCGCCCTCGGTCATAAATGCTATAATTAATTAGCTAATCATATTTTTTTTAATTAATTAATGAATATTTTATTCCTTTTATTTTTTATTGGTTGATATTTGTTTATGAGATTCCGTTTTTCTAATATATTTATAATAAGTTATTAAATATTTATCTTAGTTTCCCTCCACAAATATTAAGGAGATACAGTTTCATTTTCTGTGGTTCATATGTCACCTTCTTCCTTCTCCATCGCATCCACCGTCTCGCCGGCTTCTATTGCCGGTACTCTCGTCTCTAACTCTAAGGTATATAACAAATGTTGTTAGTGCCTCCTCATTTCTCATCTCTTCGAATGCCTTTTATTAATCTTCTCTTCCATTGATTAGCGAGGAACCAGTCAACAGTGTCTTCTTTAACTAAGTGCCCGTATCCCTTCTTTGCTGTGTAATAGTCATGAATTTCTTGTTTTAAATCATCTCTCAGTCAGTTCAAAGACCAAGTCAAGCCACACACGGATCAGCTTGAATGTTTTTTTCTGATTGAAACATCCATTTAGAAAAAAAGGCTTGTGGTCTTTTAAAATCAGTTGACTGTTTCTCCTCGTTTCAATCTTGTATTGTAGACTGTTCTTGGTAGTGGTAGTATATATTGGAAGAACAATGATGCAACTAAGACGAATAGGAATCTCAAGTACAACAGAGTTTGTTCTGTTTCTGGAGAGTTTAACACACCTGTGGAGACTAATGTACCTTTTCCTCGTGATTACTTCGAGCTCATTAACCAAGTCAGCTTTCTATTTGCTCTTCTTAACACCAAATTAGCTAGAAATATTTATATCTTGTCATGCAAACTGTATCCTAAAGCATTAGTGGATATGACGCATGCAAAAAAAAAAAAACACAGGCTAAACAAGCAGTTGAATTGGCTTTGAAGGATGAGAAACAGTTAATGGTGAGTTTTTGCAATACTTGTTTTAAAAACGGATCTCGTTTATTATTACTGTGATCCAAGAGGAACCTTTTTTTTTACAGGAAATTGAGTTCCCAACATCTGGTCTTGCTTCTGTTCCAGGTAATAAGTACTACTTTCATATTATATGCTTTTTTATTTACTCAAGGCCTTCTCTCTCTTTTTGCTTATGGTATCTTCTTTTTTTTTCTGTTGCATTAATGTTACTTGTGTTGTTGTAATAGGTGATGGTGAAGGAGCGACAGAGATGACAGAAAGTATGAATATGATACACCAGTTTTGTGACCGCCTCATATCTCCTGAAAAGGCTCGCACCACAAGAATTGTATGCATTCAAACTTACTTACTGTTATCCAAATATCAAAGACATCTATTCAAAAGTTTGCTCAACATGATAGATTGATTTCAGTTCTTCCCTGAGGCAAACGAAGTCAAATTTGCTCAGAAGACCATCTTTGAAGGAACTTACTTTAAGCTGGACTATCTGACAAAGCCTTCTCTCTTTGAAGACTTTGGTTTCTTTGAGAGAGTAAAGATGGCAGATCGAGTGAAGCCTGAAGACCAACTGTTCCTCGTAGCATACCCTTATTTTAATGTCAACGGTAACTCCCTCAAACATAATCCTCTTGTTGACAATATATTCATTCACCTGCCTCATTCCTCTGTGGTGTTCCTCTTTTTGCCAAACTCAGAGATGCTTGTAGTGGAAGAGCTATACAAGGAAGCTGTTGTGAACACTGACCGAAAACTAATCATCTTCAACGGAGAACTTGACCGCATACGTTCAGGCTGTATCCTTTTTTTTTCTTTCTCATCTAATGAAACAAAGTATAACGTTCTTCAAAAGAGAGAGGACTCATGTTTCCTATAACGAAAAAAAAAACAAAAAGACTATCCAAAGTTCTTTTACCCAAAACTTGGTGCACTGACCGAGACACTTCTTCCGAAGATGGAGACAGTTTACTACATCCACAACTTCAAGGGTCAGAAAGGAGGTGTCCTTTTCAGGTTTACTTCTGCTACAAAAAAAAAAATCAAGACAAGTTTAAAAAAAAAATAATCTTGTTTATTGATCTCTAGCTGAATAATCAGTTGTTGTGTTGTGAATCTATATTAGATGCTATCCAGGTCCGTGGCAAGTCCTGAGGAGAACAAGAAACAGTTGCATCTGTGTTCACCAGCAAGAGACCATGCCTTCTCTCAAAGAAGTTGCACTAAACATTCTTGCCTCCGCTTGAGTTTCTTTCTTGTACTTGAACCTCCTTCACTTGTAAAAATCCTGCATACTCTGTATATTAAAATTCGATTAATTTAGTTTTTTATGGGCCCTTACGATCACCAGTGGGCTTTGTTAGCACATGAATTACTCAGCCCATTACCAAAATATATACTGAATATACGAAAATAGCCCTTAAACCCTAGACGACTCGAATATAATTTCGTGAGGGGTGTCTCTTCAGGCCGCAAACACACACACACACAGAAGGTGAAGCAAAAATGGTGTCGGGATCAGGTATATGCTCGAAGCGCGTGGTCGTCGACGCGCGCCACCACATGCTGGGGCGTCTGGCGTCGATCGTGGCCAAGGAGCTGCTCAATGGGCAGAAGGTCGTCATCGTTAGATGCGAGGAGATTTGCCTCTCCGGTGGACTCGTTCGCCAGAAAATGAAGTACATGAGGTTCCTTCGCAAACGTATGAACACGAAGCCTTCTCACGGACCCATTCACTTCCGTGCTCCTTCCAAGATCTTCTGGCGTACTGTTCGCGGGTTAGTGGATCGAAAGATCTCTCCTTTATCGTTTTAATTTCGTAAAGTTTCGGTTTTTTATCTTGCTTGTGTAACACGGTAGCTATTACATTTTGTGTTTTATCACTCGTGTTCTAATTTAGATCTCTCCGTGACTGTACATTTAGTTTGTGGTTTATAATGATTATAGCTGAGTGAGAAGTTTGTATTTGGTTTGATTTGCAGTATGATTCCACACAAAACGAAGCGTGGAGCAGCTGCACTTGCACGCATGAAGGTGTTTGAAGGTGTGCCTCCACCATATGACAAGGTCAAGAGGATGGTCATCCCCGATGCTCTCAAGTTTGTCCCTTTTTACAATCTTCACTTCTTTTTTTCTAGTTTCACCAATTTTTTACTTTCGTGTAATGAATTATCCTTTTTTTTTTCACTTTCAGGGTCTTGAGGCTTCAAGCTGGTCACAAATACTGTCTTCTGGGCCGTCTTTCTTCTGAAGTCGGGTGGAACCACTACGACACCATCAAGGTATGCATGTCTTTCTTTCTCCAACCTCTTTTTGCCCTAGATTGCTTGCACTAGTTTATTTCTGATGATGTTCCTATACTTTTAGCTACTAGAATGTGTCTAGGTTTGTTCACATTGATCTAATACACAAAGATATAACTCTAGCTTATGAGGTTTAGTGGCGTCTTATGATTGATATAATATTAATGTCGAATGAACAGGAGCTGGAGACGAAGAGGAAGGAGAGATCTCAAGTTGTTTACGAGCGTAAGAAGCAGCTTAACAAACTTAGAGCCAAGGCTGAGAAGGTGGCTGAGGAGAAGCTTGGAGCACAGCTCGAGATTCTTGCACCAGTCAAGTACTGAGATGATCATTAATAGTTTGTCTTTGCATGTTTTGAGCCGACCTATAATACTTTTTTCACTTTCACTTAGGTGTTGTATCGGATTTTGCCCGTAATGTTTTCTTTCTCGAGTTACAATTTATTTATATCCCATGTCTTTCTACTCTCTTTTTAACTTTTATCAGAATTTGTTTTCAATGCTACTTAGTCATAATCACGTAACTGAAGTAAATTAACCAACAAAATAAATTAACCAACTATAAAAGGAAAAGTACTAAGAATTGTTACTGGCTCAGGGATGCCTCTAAGGTTTAAGGCTTGTGCTGTGCAGGTACTTCTTTGTACTTTGTACCCGTAGTGTAGCTAACTTGTAACCTGGGAAGGCCATTGAAGACTGTTGACACTACCATCATCAGTGTCACTGGATTTTTATGCATAGTCAATAATAAAGCCCGATAAAAATCAATTTGGAGATGAAGAATTTTATGTTTCTAAGACATTTATTAAAAGTAAAATTCAAAACTTAGAGGAGAATAATTTCTCGAAAAAGGTTTTTCCCTTTAAAAGAAAGCTTAGAAGAGAATGCAATGTAAGAGAGGATTAGTGTTGAAGCCAAGCAAAACGTAATATCATTGCTTTTTTAAAGATTCTTTCTCAAGCATCATTCTCATAATCATTCTTAAAAACTGAGCAACCAAATTTTGTTTTCTTTTTCTTTTGAATTTATACTCATATTTTTACACTTCAATTTATGTGATATATGTAAGGAAGGTTAAATAAACACTCACTGTACTTAACCTTTTAAATTTAGATTATTAGTTGGTTTGATACATACTACTAGTGCATTATGACCACTGAGTAAAGTACCTACGAATCCTCATCATTGATAACACCTTCACACATACAAATCCATTTATATATATAAACAATGACTTCTTAGGATAATCCTAAGAACACAATAGAACAATTAATATATGTTCACCAGATTTCACTCAGAAATTCGAAGATGCTCTTCTGGATAGATTTGGTTTTGCTCAGTGCTTCTGGGCGTTTGGTTTCTCCAATCCAGATGGTATGGAGATTCTTGACTTTATCTTAAGTCCTTACCATTACTTTTGTTCTTTTTTTGCCTTCAACTGTTTTATTTAATCTTTATAATGGAACAGGTTTCTTGAGCTTGTCCTGTGGTGGCTCAAGTTACACTGCTGCTTACAACATCTCCTGGGTCTCAGACAACGATTTTATCGCAACAGGTAACACTACTACGGTAACTTACGTCGAG
Source organism: Raphanus raphanistrum subsp. raphanistrum (assembly GCA_019706035.1). Taxonomy (NCBI): domain Eukaryota; kingdom Viridiplantae; phylum Streptophyta; class Magnoliopsida; order Brassicales; family Brassicaceae; genus Raphanus; species Raphanus raphanistrum. Next base: position 21,984,583 of record CM033983.1, read on the forward strand.
GGAACTTCAAGTTCTAGTGTTCCCATCAGATTCTTCCCAGACTCTCAAAGCCGCCTATGCTATAAGCTACCTGTGAGAAAAGACCTGTCCTCCGTTCTGGTTCGAGCCACGTTCGTTTATAGAAACTATGATAGCCAGAATCAGCCTCCAGCATTTCGTGTCTCTCTGGGAAGGAGTATCACAAGTACTGTTGATCTCAGAATCAAAGATCCTTGGACTGAAGAGTTGGTTTGGCCGGTCAACAAGGATTCTCTTTCTCTCTGTTTGCTCAAGCCGTTAAAGGAAGAGGCATTCCAGTTATCTCTTCTCTAGAAGTACGTCCACTTACTTTAGGTGCTTACAGAAACAGCCTGGAGGGTTCACCAAGTGTTATCCTCAGGAGAAGTTACCGTAATCAATAGCGGATACACAAATGGGACTATCCGGTATGAGTTCTCAGGCTCTTCAAATCTGATCTTTCTTCTTTTGGTGTGTTTGTTGAGCTTACTAGGTGACCTCTGTTGAATGGCAGGTACCCTTCAGATCCATTTGATCGAATATGGGATCCAGATCAAAGTTTTACACCGTTACACACCTCTTGGAACTTCAACAGACTCACAAGATTGTCTTCCTTCAACATCACAGAGAATCCGCCAGATTCTGTTCTTCAGACTGCAAGAGTTCTTGCTCGCAAAGACAGGCTTTCATATACACTTTCTCTAGATACACTAGGGGACTACTACATTATCCTCTACTTTGCTGGGATACTCTCACTCTCTCCTTCTTTTAGTGTGACGATCAATAACGAAGTCAAACAATCTGAGTATACCGTGACCAGTTCAGAAGCCAGTACTTTGTACTTTACGCAAAAGAGAATCAGTAAGCTAAACATCACTTTCGAAAAAATCAAGTTCAATCCTCAGGTGAACGCTCTTGAGGTGTATGAAATCCTCCAAATCCCTCCAGAAGCTTCTTCTACCACAGGTATATCCTCTGTTTGATTGGTACCTAGATAGAGCCCAAAAAATCACATTTTAAGTTATCTTTTGCAGTTTCGGCACTTAAAGTCATAGAGCAGTTTACCGGGCAAGACCTTGGATGGCAAGACGACCCATGCACTCCTCTTCCTTGGAACCACATTGAATGTGAAGGAAGCCGTGTTACATCATTGTTAGACAATCCTTATCACGCCCATTAGTTTTTTTTTTTTCACATTTCTGGATCTCAGCTCTTCTTGTTGTGCAGGTTTCTTTCACAAATCAACCTGAGATCCATTAGTCCAACTTTTGGGGACTTTGCTCGATCTCAAGACACTGTAAGTCGGCAATTCTTCAAAAACATTTCTAGCGTCTCATGTATGCATGTGTGTTAATCACTGAGTGTTGTTCTCCTGCAGGGACTTGCATAACACATCACTTACTGGAGCAATACAGAATGTAGGCAGCCTTCAGCATCTCCAGCAGCTGTAATACTCAATCCATATAACATTGACAAAATATATGTTTTAGGTTTCTTGTAGTATTAAAAAAGCTTCTGATGGTATATATCCAGGAATTTGAGCTTCAATCAGATAAAATCTTTCGGCTCCGAACTGGAAAATCTGATTAACCTTGAAGTTCTGTAAGTTAATCCTATACTGAGATTTTCTCGGAATTGTTTTCGGTAATTCTAAAGTCAGTCTCCATTCCTTGCAGGGATCTGCAAAACAACAGCTTACAAGGATCAGTTCCTGAAACTCTAGGAAAGCTGAAGAAACTTCGTCTCTTGTAAGTAAACATTTAGATCAAAGAAGTAGCTTGTACTTACCAGATTCACTCTTTACTATTACTTCTGCTCAGGAATCTGGAAAACAATAACTTAATAGGCCCCTTGCCACAGTCACTTAACAGAACGGGTCTGGAAGTAAGGTATATAGTTTCTGTCTCTCAGCCATTTGCTACAATATTCTAGTCTTGTGTTCTAGCTGTTACTGATTTGCTTTCTATCAGGACAACGGGTAACCCATGCCTTTCGTTCACTTCGTCTTCGTGCAACAATGTGTCTTCAACAATAGACACACCACAAGTCACCATCCCTATCAATAAGAAACACAAGAAGCAAAACCGTGTAGCGATCTTGCTAGGTGTTTCCGGTGGAGCCTTGTTTGCCACTCTCCTCATCTTTGTTTTCATGTCGATCTGCACGAGGAGACAGAGAAACAAAGAGAGAGATATAACCAGTATGGGGAACAAATGGCTTTCTTTTTGCTCCCACATAGTTTTCGGCTTTATGATTCTTATAGTTATCAATATCTGGATCAGGAGAACAACTGAAGATGCAGAACTGGAACACTTCAAGAATCTTTTCTCACAAAGAGATTAAGACAGCTACAAGGAACTTCAAGGAAGTGATTGGCCGTGGAAGTTTTGGATCTGTATACCATGGAAAACTACCAGATGGAAAACAAGTTGCTGTCAAAGTGCGATTTGATAAAACTCAACTTGGAGCTGATTCTTTTATCAACGAGGTAAAAGCTTTATTTGAATATCATATGTATTCAAATTCCACCAAGAATGCATTCTTCTGTCGTGATCCGAGTGCTGTGATCTAATGTCTTCCTCTGTACTGTCTACTTCTATGTACATCTTTTGTCTCAGATACGCCACCAAAATCTAGTTTCCTTCGAGGGCTTCTGCTACGAATCAAAACGGCAATATACTGGTTTATGAATATCTTCATGGTGGATCATTAGCTGATCACCTTTACGGTATACAAATCCACAAGTACCTAGCGATAGCTCATCATCCTTTTTCAAAGCCATCTTCCTCTCAAAGCTATAGCTTTTTGTGCTATCTTTCTTCTGCAGGTCCAAGTCGTAAAAGACTTTCATTGAACTGGGTTTCAAGACTAAAGGTTGCAGTTGATGCTGCAAAAGGTACATCTTCAACATCTGTCATTGGTACTAACCACACATTTGATTCTGGAAGATAGTAACATTCTGTCTTGTTCATGAAGGACTGGACTATCTGCACAATGGAAGTGAGCCAAGGATTATACATCGGGATGTAAAGTGCAGCAACATACTTCTTGACAAGGATATGAACGCAAAAGTTTCTGACTTTGGCTTGTCAAAACAGTTTACAAAAGCAGATGCATCACATATTACTACTGTTGTTAAAGGCACAGCAGGCTACCTTGACCCTGAGTAAACTCTTCTGTAACCATCTCTCAGCATTCATGACGGATAAACAGCTTCATTAACTAATCATTAGTCACACTTTTCATTCCAGATATTACTCTACCCTGCAGCTGACAGAGAAAAGTGATGTCTATAGCTTTGGTGTGGTTCTGTTGGAGCTCATCTGTGGAAGAGAACCCTTAAGTCACTCAGGATCACCAGATTCTTTTAACTTAGTCTTATGGGTAAGAATAACCTTACTGTCTCTCCTAGTATCTAAGTACACAGTGTCATAAAGCTATTTATATGCAGGCTAGGCCAAACTTACAAGCAGGAGCATTTGAGATTGTGGATGATGTCTTGAAGGGAACATTTGATCCAGAGAGCATGAAAAAAGCTGCTTCTGTTGCTATAAGATGTGTTGGGAGAGATGCATCTAGCAGACCATCTATTGCATATGTTTTAACTCAACTGAAAGAAGCGTACAGCCTTCAACTTTCATATCTAGCTGCTTCAGGACATACAGACATGTAAAACATATATCACAAACAAGAGTAAAGAACTATACTTCTATCACTTTTTTTGCTTTTTGTTTTTGTGTTACAAAGTTTTGTAAGCGAACTGAAATGTATTTACTCTCATACTAACTACATTCCTTGGCTACTAAATATATAAATATACCAGAAAATTAAGCTCTATTCCTCGGCTAAAAGTCTGGCTTCTTCAGCACAACTTGGGCTTCACCAACGGACTCGACCATACCATCAAGTTCCTTTACATGGCTAGTCATGCCACTAATTCTATAAGCCTTAACCATTGTCCTATATGTGATCTTATCAGGTCTAATTCCCTTCTTCTCCATTAATTCGAGAACACCTTTCATCTCTGCAAACTTCTCCATCCTCCCGTAGGCATCCACCAGGCAGTTAAAGAACACAAGGTCTAACCTTATGTCTGAGTTCTCGATGAAACGCAAGACTCCTCCAATTTTATCCGCTTTACCAGCTCTACCATAGGCACGAACAAGAGAACACAACGTAACACAGCTAGGTTTTATTCTCTCTGACTGCATCAGCCTAAACAAATATTCCATTTGTTTCAAGTCTCCTGCCCTTCCGAACGCGTCAATGACCACATTGTAGGTGATTATGGTCCATGAATAGTGATACTTCTGCATGAACTCCATCACGGCGCTCATCTTCTTGTAGTTTCCTGTTTTCCCATACGAATCAAGGAGGATATTGAATGTTCTGATGTTGGGTTCGATCCCAGAGCTCTGAAACTTCTCATAACAAGTTCTCCATCATTTCTATCTGTCCGTTCCCACCAAAGGCTCTAAGGGTTGAGTTCATGGTCCAAGAATCAGGCTTGCAGTCATCTTCTCCAAGCATTTGTATAAGTGTTGATTCCATCTCCACAAACCTTCCAAAAATAAGAAACCAAAAACTAAGTCAGTTTATGGATGCTTATTGTAAAGTTCAAGTGTTCACTCAAAAAGGACAGTAAAGGATGCTAAAGTACATTTTTGCCTTCCCATACGGCATCGATGAGGGTATTATACGTGATTGTATTAGGCCTAATACCCTGTCTTCTCATATCAGAAAGCAGATCCTGAACCTTATCAAACGCAAAAACCTGAAGAAAAGACTTAATGAGGATTGAAGTAAGTATGCACATCCGGCTGACAGTTATGACTGCTTTTCATAAGCTTCCAGAAGAGTAAACGCATCGTCAAACCGGCCGCTCCTGCTATAAGCAGACAGAAGAGCAGTAGTACACTTCACTGATTCACCACACAGCCTTCACCGATCATTTCCTGAAAGATCTGACTGAGCCTTCTCAGGCTGCTTGCATTTGCCAAGCATGACGATGAGCTTAACGTAGATGCCAACGTTTGGTTTGTACCATAGCTGTTCACGCAGTAGTTCAAACACCTACACAGATGCACTATATAGTTCCAGAAGCAAAGCCAAAAAAAATTAACAAATTAAAAGAATCATCTACTACCTGAAGAGCAGATTCCCAACGGAGAGCTGTGATTCGCTCGTGAAGAGCCTCGAGGACCGTCCTCGGAAGCAGCTTCTTGGAGTTGGTAGGTCCTTTCTTCTTCTCGATTATCGCCTTCGCAGCTTCTCTTCGAAGTATTATCGATATCGCTTTCCTAGACGCGGTTTTCGAGTTGATTTCCTCTTGAATCTCCCTCGATTCCGCCTCCTCCTCCTCCTCCTCCTCCGTGCTCTTCAGCCATTTTCTCTGCCTCGTCTCTCTAAGCGCCAAGGAGGAGGAGGAGTCGTTATTGCTATTCTCAGAAGGAGTTGTGTGTTTAGGCTCCCGCGGGGAGAAGGATACACATCGGACTACTGCGACTTTTCTCTCCGCCGGACGACGGCGGTTGTACGCCGACGGGGGTGGATGAGCGTGGCTCGTGGAGGTGGAGAGCGAAACCATTTGAACCATTCCGATAGATGACATTACTTGAAAAAGAGAAGTGGAAAGTTTTATCAGAATGTCATTGGGCCAGGCCCAAATATCTTAAAAGGGCCTATAGACTCTTTTTTTTTGTCAAACAAAGGGCCTATAGACTAAAGACGATTTTAAAATCTCAATACCGTTGATCATAGACAACCAGTCTGTTCCATGAGATCGACATGATATAAAACCAATTCGTACATGAAAAAGAAGTACAACGTGATTGATATTTATTGGTGGTTTGGTTGATTTTCAGTACACGATATGTTTTCACGTGACTTGTGTCAAAAGAGGGTCTCACATGACAGAGAATACAATGACCAAAGTCGATTAATTACTAATTTACTTCTACGTGTTCTCTTTATCTAATAAAAAATTAAAGCGTATAGTATTCATATTATTAAAATTCAGATTACAAAACAATAATACTGTTTTTTTGTAACACAAACAATAGTAGTGATTTTAGTAAAATCTGATTATGTTATAGGTGCATAGAACTTAGGTTTGTTTAGAGGTTTAGCCCGAGCTTATTAAAGACTTTGGTTTCGTTAACCCCAAACTTAGGATTAAGAAGAGTTCAATCTCAAATCTCGAAAACCAATAACATATTCTAGTTAACATAACAAAGACTCTTGAAACTCTCTTGTATATCACAAAATGTGTCGTGTTATCGCAGAAAAATTAGAAGTAAACAAGATTTATTATAGTTATCCACTCAGATTATACTTGAGAGACTTAATCTCATGAGTTTTGGCATTTCAGTTTTTAGCTACATTAAGAACTTTATACAAACAAAAAATATCCTAACACATTGGCTTACAGCACCTTGATTTCACTTTCTTACCACAAGATACCAAAACGAAACAAGAACATGATTCATGACAAGAGTATTAGCCGCTGTACTTACTACTTACCTAAAGCTCCTTCACTGGAACCTAATATCCGGTAAATAAGATTTAAAGGGCCTCTGAGAATAAGGCAAAAAGGTTTATAGAGTTTTAGCAGTGAATGAAAAAACCTTAAACTCTTTCTACTTAAAGTTCTTAACTTATAGCTTAGCCTCTCGTCCTCATGATTCGTGATGCTTCCTTTGCCTCCTTCTGTGCGGATCTTAGTCTTCCCAACAACGGGTTTCCCAGAGAATGCTGAAGTCTGGATCACTGGTGGCTCTAATTTGTCTTCCTTTGGTTTTGCTGCTGGTGTTCGGATTTTCTGGTTGATGTCCTTGAGGGTCATGTCGCCGTGAACCCCACATGGTTTGATGAATGCAAATGGATATATGATTGAAGATGGTAGTCCTTGGAACCGGCCTTGCAAATGATTTTCTACCTGCTATTTCCCCACCACTTTAAACATTATAATGATTGTTTTTGTTTTCTCGTTTTCGTTTCAAACATCAGTGTGTGGAATATGAAACTCCATTTGTGACTCAATAGTTTGTTTTTACCTTTGAAGATAACATTTGGAGAAGATCGAGTCATAGGTCGCCTAACTTCCCTGGCCTCTGGTTCTGGTGGCACGTTTAGATACTCTGCACCAAACATAGGGATTAAATCCAGAATTAGAACAAGCAAAACAAAGAGTCCAAGCAAAAAAGTCTCACCTGAAATATCTACTTGAACATCAGGGGAACCAAAGCTTCTGAGAGAAAACAACAAATAGTAATCAGTTAATCAAGCAAATAGGATACTAAACCAAAAAATAAGCAAACAAAAAGATCGAAACATACAAGTCATCAGGAAGGATTGGAGTCTCAGCATCATTTAAGCAATCAGCGTACCACTCTTCAGCATACAGATCAAGTCCATCCAGGTCCAAGCTTGAGGCAGAAGCGTCCGCTGGAAAAAAAGAGACAATGTGTTGTTTGAATGGAAAATGCTTTAGCCAGATTGAGCTGTTATAATTTACGAGAGCTCAACCTGAAAACCCTTCTATGAGCTCAGATCCTTCAGGCAAAAGCTCATCAAATGTTTCCTCTCTAGCCTGAACATTCAAAGAAGGAGCATCAATCAGAGTATCAAAGATACTATTTAGAATCTAATGCAACCTCCTAAGCTATCAGATGTTGCTTAGATAACATAACTTGCCATGGTAGATTCCTAACAATAAAATTAGGCAGTCAGATACGGAGAAGCTTGGATTTGTTATACAAGTAGAAGAAAAAAAGTCTACAAAACAAAACAGAGTCCTACTTTGCAAACTTTTGAAACGATAACATAATATTAAGATTGGTTCAACTGATCTATAGGTTTACTAATTGATCTCTGATAATGGTGATTGGTCAAAATAAAATACTAATAACTGATGCCAGCAAACAGTATCATATATGGCAATGCGTCTGAGTCGATAGCTAAAGACGAGATAATGGTTGTGTGTACTCACGCTTGATTTTAAGATAGAGGAGAAGTTCTCACTGCTGAAAAGGGATGTTTCCATAGGCTGATCATCGAATAGTAACATCCGACGCCTCTTTACAGCAGAGCGTGTCTCACTTTGCACTTCCAGCTTCTTGGTCGTTTCATCTGAATCCCACAACTCATTAAGATTAAGTAAACCATCTGAAATCGAAATATGATAAGTTGAAACCACAAAAGAAGAAAGCCGAACCAGTTGTGACATGATAACCCAACTCGGTACAGGCCTTGACAGGGGTGGAGTGATCATCAAACATGTACGAGTGATCTTCTTGGTTCAATGTGACTTCCGTCATCGTAACATCAGCTGGAGTTTGAGAACGATTTTTAGTCATGATGCTTACTTATCATAAAAGTGGTGTGAGAGTAAAATGATGTAAAAAGAACTTACAGAAAGTAGAATGTGGCTGGTGGTCATAGTTTTGCACTTGCCAATTCCATGATGCGTTACTGCAAATACAAATTTAGACATCATAATAATCAAAACCATTGAACACTAACATGTTAATATAATCTTCTACTCTACTTGGAAGCTTCGTGAAGACTGGAGAGCCTTAAGTAAGTTCCCAATGATCATCAAACAAATCTACGGGTACTAATCAACAACTCAAACTATACAAATAGAGTAGTAGCACATTGCAAACACCACAACCTGGATCCTGAGCAATGTGTGAAGATGGTGTAGATATTTTGAGGATTGACAAGCTAAACCCAAAATCGAAATCAGTAAAAGAGAGGATTTGATGAAACATTAAATGACCGAGCCATCAATCATCTCATTAAGAAAACCAAAACAATCTTAAATCACGTTTTTACAGAAAATCCGACATTTAATCCTTCAAATCAATCAAAGCATTGACCGAGAGAGACCACGACCAAATCTAAGCGATTTCAGTACGAGAATCACACACCAATGTGGACTCTATTTTGCACTTATCTCGAAGATCACAGGAATCGAAGGAGGCGTAATCGAATCAAATCAAATCATCACAAAGCAAACACACAGTAAACCGAAATCAAATCACAAGAGCAGGAAAAGCGAAAGAGAATCAGTACCGATCTTCTCCGTAATCCATCGATCTTCTTCCTCTTTCCACGCCGAGTGACTAGCCGTTGCCCTGGAAAATGAAAAAGTGAAAAAAAATCAACACCACACGCACGCGCCTGGTATGGAAAGACGGATATAAGCTTTAAAGAGCAGTTTTTGACTGACGCCGCTCGAGATATGTGCTTACTGCTGCTTACCTTCACAGACCAACAAAAAAAAAATAGAAGTAAAAGCGGCGAGTTTCTCTCTCTCTCTCTCTCTCTCTCTAGAGCAGGACACTGGTCAATATTTATATCTCTGAGGAGTGAGAGAGAAGAAGAGGAGTGAGAGATGATGGTCTTTTTTTTTTTCTTTGTGTGTGTGTGTTAAAAAAAAAAAAGAAAAAGAGAAGACCAGTGCGAAGCACGCTCTCTAGTTTCCATCCTCTTTTCTCGCGATTTTCTCCTTAATTGTTCTCCATTTATTTATGACAATAAATCAACTTTCCTTCTCTTTCTTTATTTTTTTGGATATTTCAATATTCGCTTCTTTTTAGATTTAATTAATATCACTCTTCTTCTTACTCCTCCTTCCTTTACTGGTGTTTTAACTCTTATCACCGCAACTTTAAATTTTTTACTGTCCATCGCTTTGTATGAAAAGAAGTGATTTCTTAATTGAATACACAAGAGTGGATGCACTAACTTTTTATTTAATAAGATTCTCAGTAGTCGCTGTCAAAAAAACAAAAAAAAAAGATTCTCAATACTCAGTGATGGCTAATAGCCATGTGTAAATATTAGCATTCCTCATAATTCAGTTGTGTACTGTCACATTTTACTTTTGATTCAATCTTTCTTTTTGTTAAAACTCCGGCTTTTAATTATTTGTCATACTAAGTTTATTCAAAATTTTCTGATGTTTTAGTGGATTTTGTGTTCATAAATGTCATTTTCAATTGATTTAATTTGTTTATATGGATAATATGTTGACAAAAACATCAAAAATTATTAATAAAAAAATAACAATTTAGCATAAAAGAAAAAACTAAAAACGGTAGAAAATCAGAATATGTAGACTGAAAGACTAAAAAGGTCAAAGTTTTTATTTATTAAAAAGAAGTCATTTTAAACTAATTTGTTGGTAATATTCACAAGTCATTTTATTTAAAAACAGTTTTTAATCGTGGGACGCCGGAATTAACCGCCGCGTTTAAACGAACATTCACCTATGTGATTTATGGTAAAGCTCTCGTTTTTACAGACCCCCACACATAAGTTGTTCGACACAATAAAGCATCAGTCTTTTCTTCTATTTGCCATACAGCTTTTTAGGCCTGGATCATTCTGCGTCGGAGCTAATTGATCGGTACTAGAGTCATTATATCATCCGTTGATCCATCCGTCTATGACCAAACTATCAATATCCATGCTGGTTTGTTACTCTTGCAAACTTTTTTGTTAGCTCACTTCCATTTCGAGACTCGAGCTACCCCGCTATTAAACTCCCATGGCCACCATCACCATCTCTTCCCCAAAGCTATTTATCAGCGGGTAAAAAAACCATTATAAACTATTAATCTAGTTGAAGTTGGAAAGTAGAATTGTCGTGAGAAAGTTTCATTTTGTTTTAGTGGAAGTAGCATGTTTCCTGTTTTTAGTGGACATGTTTTTTTCCCTACATTGAATTCTGAAACAGGTTCAGAAGTTTCAGGTCAAAGAGATGGAACTATCTTTTACTCAGGGTCGTTGGAACCACGAGAAGTGGGGCGGATTTGACCCCTTGTCAAGTGTTACGCCATGTACAGATAAGATATCACTTGGTGTGATAGAGATGATGCTGGAGCTACCTTACGGATTGAAATCTGCCGCAATATCATTAGAATTTGACAAGGTGATAATCTCTAATTCTTCGGCCTCCATGTTTATTTTCCTACCTTCTTAGTTATCTCAGATGAATATCCTTCGGATGCTAATCAAGGATTTGACATTCCATCAGCTCTGGTAAGCTTTCCAAATAATTATACAAGATTAGATTTCCTAAAAAGAATCCAGCAACTCACCTTTTGTTATCAAAACTCAAGGTAGAGAAAATTGAAACACGCGAAAGGGTTCATGTTTTTTTTTTGCCTATTTCGAATTCAACAATTCACTTTGTCTGTTTTTTTCTTACGGGGGAAGTCGTTAGTGCGTTTGTACACAGAAGTGTTACTCGTGCCGTTCACAACCCCTGATTCTAACATGGCTGACAACGTGATCTTGATGACAAGCCTTGTGTTGTTCTCTGTATTTCAAAGAATTGCTGAAGAAAAATTTCTGAAAATTGAAGGGGTAATTTGTCCAATTCTCCCAAGTCCAACTTTGAGGATAAATTCTCCTAATAAGTTCACCTTTTCGTTCTGATTTTTATCATTCTTCAGCAGAAAAGAAGAAAGTAAGTGATCTGCTCAAGAGGATCTCCAACTTTATTCCATAATTTATTCTAAAATGACATAGTAAAAAATGTTCCAACTCTTACTTAATTTTCTATTCTATAATGAATAAATAAGGATTTGCTCAACAACAAAAATAATTTATTTTATTTTTTGTTATTATTCCGTTTTCATTGGAGCAAATTTATTTTTATTTTAAAAGAAAATATATTAGAGGTGCTCTAAGACCATCTTCAATAGTACACAAAAATTTACTTTGTATTTCATTGTAAAATAGAATAACTCTATTATAAAGTGAACTATTGGAGTAAATCTAATTCTATAATAGAGTTACTTTATTTTAGAGTGAAATATAGAGTAAATTATTGTTTACCATTGGAAATGTTCTATATAGTTGTTATCAAGAATTTCAGCCAAGATCAGAGGGGGACCAGAAGATGGTTCATTGGTCTTGTCTTCTATATTTGTCTCCCCAATCGTATTAGTTGTAGGAATTGCTGCAGACTTGCATTATTTTTTCCCGTAGATAAGTAGAACCAGGTCTGTCTGTACTTGGAAGAGTCGCATAGAATGCCATCAACTACAGATACTGCAGCCTGCAAGACTAGGATTAATTGTTCATGACTTGCAAGTTATAGTTAGTCAATGGCTTTTAAGGTGTTGATTTGAGTCTTCTTCCTAGCAATGGGTATTATAACCAATCTTATACACCCTCCATTTTGTAAAAAATATTCTACTTTTTAGAAAAAAATTGTTGCAAAAAATATTTTTCTTTCATTTTCATGCATTATTTAATGGTAATTGTAAAATTCAAAAATATAATTGTGTTTATTGAAAATGGTAAACTGTAAATTTCGAAAAAACATAATTGTGTTTATTGGTTATTTTTTTGAAAAAAAATTCTCCCTCAGTTTCAAATTGTAGGTAGTTTTGGCTAAAAATACTAATATTAAGAAAGTGATTATTTGTTAAAAAACCATTAATTATCCATAAATCTTTGACTGATGAGCACCCCTCATTTAAACGCATACAAAGTGATGATGAGCACCCCTCAGTACTTGAGAGCTCAGTGATCTGATCAGTCCGATTGCAGTATAAATATACATGTTGAGTCTTTGTCGGGAATGTATGAGTACATATATTTGCATATGAATAAATAGCTTATAGAGCTATGCATGTAAGGAAGGAATAAGTTCGGTTGCTTATGTAACACGATTTGAATCGAATCAAAAGACTTTCAGAAAACGGAAGGTAATAAAATCAAAAGATGTTTTCTGTATAACGAAAACAATTAAAGAATCTAATTATATGTTCAATAATGCAACATCCTATATCAAACATCATTGTACAATTCTTGCATCGGCTTCTCACACTAAATACAGAGATCAAAGAATATGCAGGCGGAAACAGGTAACATTGATAGTTCTTGTCTGTGTCAATGTCAAACCAGATCATATATTCAGTTGTTTTGATGTAAATAGAAATGATTCTTGATGTGTTTTGGTTCACCAGAGAGTGATGTAGTTGAGGTTAACCGTGGATTGCTTAAGGAGCTTGAAGATATGGGATTCTCAATGGCCAGAGCAGCTTGGGCTCTGCATCATTCTGGTATTGTATAAAAACCACTTTTAAACTTATCCCAGGTTCATGTCATGGATCACTTATTATATCTTTCAAATCTTCATGTCCAGGCAACTCTAGCCTTGAAGAAGCTGTGAACTGGATCGTAGACCATGAGAATGATTCACAGTTTGACAAAATTCCTGTGGTATGTCTCCCATCTTCATCTCCTTTTTTCATTGATTCCATAGAATCATTGATCGAGGGGTGGTCTATTGCAGGTGGAGTTTAACATTGAGATTGAGTCTCCAAATCCACGTGACGTCACATGCAGAAACTGCGCAGGCTAGAGCAAATGAACTAAAGTTAGGTCACATATGCGTATTTTCTTAAGCTTCATCCTCCGCATGGGAACATGACTTGTTTATTTATGTATTCCTCAGGGAACGAGCTCGTAAGCTAAGAGAAGAAGAAGAAACTAAACGCGAAAGAGAAAGAGAAAAGGTACAAAGGATATTGATGAAAAGTACATAGAGTGTGAACACGAAGGATACTAACAGCTCTAGGTTACTTACTTGCAGGAAAGGATACGTGCTGGAAAAGAGATGATGGAGGCAAAGAGAATCGCCGAAGAAAACGAAAGGAAACGGTACTATATATGAGAGAGTGTGTTGATTCTCACATTCTCTTCCTTTTGGGATTAAATGAAACAGTGTTTATAACACTGTAAAACAGGAATATAATTATAGCTTTGAGGAAAGCTGAGAAAGATGAGGAGAAACAAGCAAGGGAGAAGATCATGCAGAAAGTTAATGCAGACAAGGTAAATCTTTCTTTTTTTTTTTTTTTGTTACATTCACATTCAAAACCACTGATCTCTATTGTGTGTTAAGGCTGAGAAGAAAGAGCAGGCTTGGATTGCAAACGGAAGCTGGATCTACTTCGACGTCAACTCTAGTTGCTCCACTTGACGCCGAATGTACATATAGCTTCATTCATCCTCCATGTTTGTTAAGTTGTTACCTTTAAACTATGAAGAATGTGATAATATTGTTTTCTCTGAAACTAATAACTACAGAGAATACTAATGCCGTCGCCAAGTCCAGCTTCAAAAGCAGAAGAGATGAGAGAATGCTTAAGATCACTAAGACGAAACCACAAAGTAAGAATAAAAGTTTTATTTATTTTTAAGACAATAAACTTGAAAGACAAGATCCATATAGGAAAAAAAGTGAAATCTTGTTGTTACAGGAAGAAGATCAAAGAACGATGAGGAGGGTATTTGAGACGCTTCTGATGATTGTGAGGAACGCAGCTAAGAATCCATATGATGAGAAATACAAGAGGATCCGTGTCACGAACCGGTTGTTCCAGGAGAGAGTTGGGAGGTTCAGAGAAGGTATGGAGTTCATGGAGCTTTGTGGATTCAAGAGAGAGGAAGGATCAGAGTTTTTGTCTCTGGCGAAACATGACGCAGACATGTCGCGGCTTAGAGACGCCGCGTTTCAGTTGCAGTCTGCGGTGACTAATCCTTTCTTTGGTCTTCTCTCCAAAGAAGCAGCTGAAGAGTGAAAGACTTGTGAACAATATGAACTTTGTCTTCCATGAATTGTTATGTACCTTAACAGATTATTAACTTAACTATCATCATCTCTTCCCGCTCTAAAAATGTTTGAAAAACATAATACTGTTAAGCTATATAGAGCTGGGAATTTGATTCATTATCCGCGGGCCCCGCCCCGTTTGATCCGCCGCGGGGCGGGTGCGGGTCGAGTGATTTGAAAAAAATTGTTCGCGGGTGCGGGTGCGGGTCGAGTGATTTTAACGCGGGGCGGGTGCGGGTCGACCGAATTTAAACTGCGGGTACCCGCCAACCCGCAAAATTAAAAAAAAAAAAATTTCTTTTTAAAATATGATTTTTTTTAGTAAAAATTATGTTTTTTATTATAAAAATAATAAAAAATACGAATATTTTTAAAAATTTAATTAAAATATATTATTTATATTATTTTTTAAAAAAATATTAATTAAAATAATTATTTTTATTATTTTTTATATTACCCGCGGGTCCCGCAGGTTACCCGCTAATTTATGCGGGGCGGGGCGGGTCTTACATTTTTTAGATGCAGGTCAAGCGGGTCGAATTTTTGAATCGAAAAAATGAGTCGATCCGCAGCGGGGCGGGGCGGGTCGGGGCGGGTCGACCCGCAAACCCAGCACTAAAGCTATACAAAGCGATGGTAGAAAATGGTTTAGACAGTGCCTAATCATCGTCTGCCTAAGCGGCAAATCAAAGATTAGATGAAACGATTATTAGAAAAAAGTCGGTTTAAATGTTCAAGAGATCAGTCTAGACCAGCCCAACCAGTGATTTTTACAAAGCTCTCCACCAATTTATCGAACATTGCAAATATGAAACAATTAATAACAAAATGATTTCCGGTTTGTTACATACCAAATTGACGGTATGGTAATCTTAACCAACCGTAAATACAGGCCTCTCAGGCCAGAGCCCAATAATTATAACACCATATCATTCACTTATCCGACCCACCCGGCCCATTCGATCCGGCTATATTCGATAGTACTGACGACGACACCATCTTTGAGCTGCCGCTTAACAGTCCGAGTCGAAATCGGAATCAGAAATATCGTTTTCGCTCGAGGCGTCACCTCTTCCTGTGATTACTGGATTAGAGATTAGGGCTCGCAGAGGTACTTAACTTGGAGACTGCTAATAAAGCTTGAGTTCTGCTCTTCTCCTTCTCACGCACTGTGATTTTTTCTCTTTTAGGTTTTTGACCAATTCGAGATGTATTCCGATCGTGTGGAGGCTGGGAATGTAAGCAAGAATACGGTGAAGAACCGTCTCAATGGCGGCTCTGGAGACTTGTCTTCGCGCGGGAGACAAGTCACGAGGAAGAGGTTCTTCTTCTTTCTCTCACTCTCTCAACTCTTCCCCCCCCCGCCTCGAGTTAGTGTTTAGGGTTTTACTTAATCAAAGTAATCAAAGCTGATTCTCTCGTAGCTCTATAAAGTGCTAGTCTCGTATAGGAAGACTAGCTGATTCTCTGCTTTGTTAAGTTCACGCAGCATTGCTACTTCTTTTCAATTTTCAAACAGTCTTCTTCGAGTTTCTACATGGATAGTTAGTTTCATCAAGGAGATGTTTAGCTCTCTATTCTATACTCACTTGGTTAGATGTTTTGATGATGTACAACTCTTTTATCCTTCTCTCATTCTGTAAATTGAATCCCATAACCACACATTGATTCATTGTGTGCTTTACCGTTTAAGAGCTTTGGAGAAAGTTTCTGATTAACGTATTAACTTGAATATTTTCAGAGGAAGGCAGGATGATGATAAGTGGGAGCATGATCTTTTCGATGATGACAACAAGCCTCGACTTTCAAGTATATTTTTTTTATTTTTTTTTAGCTTTGTGGCTTTTACCTTCCTCGCTTAAAATTTACAAAGTATATCTCTTTTGGTTGTTTGACTCTGGTGTTATTTTGACTAACCAAGATCGCAAGGTTGACCCTAGAGATCTCCGCTTGAAACTCCAGAAGAAACATCATGGCTTGCAGAGTCGACTAGGAGGAGCTAGTTTGGGGGAACGGGATCTGCGTGAGAAGCTATCTGGGACGAAGAATGCACCACTAAGGAACAGTAACTTACAAAAATCTACAAGGGAGGCTGCTAGACCAGCCGTTAAGAACGGTTCAGGTGAAACCAAATCTGAGACCAGAGCAGCTTTGAACGGAGCTACCAAGAAGAAACCACAGCAGGCAATATGATTCTCATTTTCTCCAACCATAGTTCTCTTACCAGTATCTTATGACGTATAGCATTCATGGCTGTTTTAGCTGTACTTCGTTCTCAGTTTGTTTATCTTTTTTGTTCAGGCTGGTACTTCAGTTGATAGCTTCCTGGAATCATTGGGTCTCGAGAAATATTCAACCTCGTTCCAAGTGGAAGAAGTATGTGACTGTATTTACTGTTAGATTGATTCCTACCTGTTCTCTTCTTACTGTTTTCTGTCTTTTTCCAGGTTGATATGGATGCTCTGATGCATATGACAGATGATGACCTCAAAGCTTTGCTCATACCAATGGTAAAAGTCCATAATAAGCTGCCATAGGATTTGTTTTTCACCATGCTTGAGTTTAGCTTGCATTACTAGTTGTGTATAATAGTCGCTAACTTCTGTTTAATCAATTCATACCACACCCATCATAATGCTTTTATATTAAAGATCTCTGTTTGATATGCATTTGCAGGGACCCAGGAAGAAGATACTTCTTGCTTTGGGATCTAAACGTTGATAGATTTGCTTCAAAGCTCTTAGGTGAATGATTCTCAGAAAGACCCTGAACTTTTCTTTTTCAATGTGTCCCTTTTTGGTTTCTCATATGTATCTCAAGAGACGAAAGTAGGTCGCGTTTTGAGATTAAAACTGTTGTAACAGAGAAAAAGTAAGTTGGAATGGGGAAAAAAGCGTTCTGAGCTTTGTTTTTTTTTATGAACCCTTTGGTAAATAAACCACCTTGAAAAATGACAAATGACTGAAGCTGGCTGGATACAGAATCCATAGCTTCAGCTTCAGGGCAGCTTCGGTTTTGTATAACTTCTAGTTGTAACTGCGTTTGTTCTTGCTTTCAATTGTCTCAGTTTAAGCAATTAGAAGTTGCAATAATTCTGTTTAGTAGTCTAATTAAGTCACCAAGCCGTCTTAGCTCAGTGGTAGAGCGCGTGACTTTTAATCCCGTGGCCGTGGGTTCGATACCCACAGACGGCGCTGCTTTATTTTTTTGGAAAGGACTCCTTTTAAGTAATTGTCTATGTTCCATTTCCTTCAGTTTTAATGACAAGTTTCAGAAGAAGACCAACATTCTTATACTTAAAAACAAATAATGATGCAGCACTCCTGCAACTGCGATCCTCCATTTAAGAAAAACTCTTCTCAACACCAATTCGTCAACAACATTTTTCTGAAAAAAAAAACACACTTGTTAAATGACAAAAATCAACAATCTAACATCAGGTCTTGGTTTGTCCCAAAATTTGGCTCTGTAGCTTTTGGTTGTCTTCTAGCAATCTATCATACTCCAGAAGCAGCTCAGCAGACTGTTTCTGGAGAGCCGTGACATGTGTTTCAGCGGTTTCAAGCTTCTTCTCTTTCTCTTTAGACTCGGTCTCTGCTTTCTTAAGCCTCTCTGAAACAGATGACAGTTTTTCTTGAAGCTGCTTGATCTCCTTGGATGCCTTGTCCTCTTTCTCCTTCAGTTCGGTTGTCTCTTTCTGGAGCTGTTCAAGTTCTTCTTTCGATGACCCAGCATTGCCTCTTAAGTTGATTAGCTTTCTGAGGTAGTGGTGCATCCTGTCAATTATGAAGCCTAGAAAAAGTACAACTCCTGCAAAGATCATTCAAAGGTTCTGTTGAGCTTTCATTATGTACACTTTGCAAAACTCTTTTAACACATTTCAGAACAAAAGAGTTTTATTTAAAAGCCAAGAAAGAAGATTTTAAACAACCAAAATAATACAGAAGCTAAAAAAAAAATATCAACTGGTGACGGACAAACCGAGGCAACAATCAACTGAACTATTCATTCAGCTTCTACAACACTAGGAAAGCCCCTATGGTTCTGCAGATTCATACAAAAGCCAAGCAAGAAAGAAGCAGAGAGAGAGAACACTGACCCATAAGAGAAGCTTCAAGCAAGTGAGTTCTCCAAAGGACCTGATCCATGGGAGACATTGTCCCAAGCTTTGCACCTTTGTTCTGGATCTTGACGATGCTCATGAGATTAGACAAGAGGATAACAGACATGGTTCCAGCTATGGTTTTCACAGTGGCGGGACCTTTCCCCATCTTCATCTGGTCAAGGCTTTTAATCACAAGCTCCCTCAATGGGCCAATCTTAATCAGGAGCAAGAACGCAATCGCACCCTCCACGAACAGAACCAGGAACAGTAGCTGAATCATGTCTGATTGATTTAAAGTTTGTTCCTTTATACCAGAATTTCAGGAAAGATGGTATTAAAAACCCTAAACACTCCACTAGTGAATCATAAAATGGAGAAGACTAAGAAGAAATGAAGTCAAGATTCAAGTAATCGAAGAAGGCTTGGAAGGAGAGAAGAAGACACTTAGAGAGAGAGAGAGAGAGTAGAGAGAGGACTTGAGTAGAGAGCATTAAAAAGTTGTTCACTAATCTAGAGAGAGAGATAGAAGATCAATGGGGGTGAATGATTAATGGTGTAATTATGCAAAACTCGAGATTTATGAGTGAACTCTACTCTCTTATGTCTAAAGTCTAAACTGCTCGATGCCTTTTCACTTGCTTTTACTTTTACTTTTGAGATAGATGACGAATTAGCAAAGTACTAAAGTTGTATCTATTTGCTTTAACAATATTCACATATTTTTTTTAAAAATGCATTTATATTTTTATTAATTACATATATTCAACAAATAGTGTTAAAATAAATAAAATTATTTATAAAATCAGTGTATTTGTAATCATTTAAAATATAAAGTTAGTATACATTAGATTAAAATTCTAAAATAATTTTGTTACACAACATAATTTTTTTTTAAAAATGCATTTATATTTTTATTAATTACATATATTCAACAAATAGTGTTTAAAATAAATAAATTATTTATAAAATCAGTGCATTTGTAATAATATTAAATTTAAAGTTAGTATACATTAGATTAAAATTCTAAAATAATTTTCTTCTGTATAACAAGAGGAAATATTACTTTTAGAGAAAATATTTAAGTCAGATATTACTTGTATTGAAATTATTTTAAGATAAACAAACTCATTGCTCTTGATTGTACGTAATTAAAATCATTTGTTTGTGCATAATTTTTAATCGAACACTATGTGCGCCCAAGTCTTCCAAGTATGTGAGCATCGACCGTTTGGGATGTTCGCGTAATGTGTGCAACATCGCATGTTATCTATTTATATAAAGTAGAGTTTGCTCTCTCCTGAGCTATGACACATAGGATGACAGGCTGGAAATTCAAGCTTTCTCGCGCTGACATGTGTCATCGATTAATGAAACTTCGCTCTGTTAATGATAGACCTGTTATCCTCATTAACGAGTTCATCCGTTGAAGTCTCATGGGCTCCTCGATCTCGAATGCTGCTTCTCACGCCATCTAGGACATGTCTTCATGCCGCTGCGTCTCTGTCTCCGTCACTGCGCCTCCGACTACTCCGCGTTGTGTCTCCTCCTTCGTGAGTGGCTCTATAGCTTCTCCTTTGCCCCATTATCCTATGCAACTCCTGATTTATTTTGCTTCTCTTTCTGTCGCCGAAAATAGTGGTTAAGCCTCTTGGATCTGATATGAGGTATTTTATCCAGATTTCCATCTTTTCGTTTTGTAATCGAGCGATTATAATTTTTATTTACTTCTCTGTCACTTTTTTGTTTGTTTAGATTGAATCTGATTATATTTGATTATCAATAGTGTGTTTAGGGATCTGTTAGATTCTGATTTGATTTAACTGATATTCTTATTAACATATCGTGTCTAATTGTCATTCCGTTTTTTGCTACTCTTGATTGTCCATATATTGTCTACGGAATCAGTAGGACTAACCGAAACAGTGTCATGGTAAATACCATTTCTTTCTTCTTTTGCAGGATGTGTACGGCGGAACAGTACCAATGGCTTCTCAACGGAGTAGAAACTTGATTACAACAACAATAATGGCTATTACGGTGGCTACTATCCTCAAGCGTATCAGTATTACCCCAGATATGGTTATGACATGATGAACTATGCTTCTGGAAAGACCACCAAAACCACTCTTCAGTATCCCTACCTGGTAAGTATCGGATCATCTTTCTCCATAATAACAACTTATATTTTTTTTAAAAAAATTGGGTTCATGATTTGGATTTTCTTATCTTATGGCATCAGGGACGATCTTGCAGTAGCATGTACTCAATGCATGGACCTTACATGACCGGCTATGGGTATTACGACACTTATACTCCAAACTGGTACGCGTTTAACAACGGGTACAAGACAAAGAGTTACGGCTTTTACGGGTACGGAAAAGAGAACGCTGAGTGGTTAAACGAGCGGAACAGAGGGCCAAGAGCCAAAGGCTTCAAGATTTGGCAGCCTGAAACTATCAAAGCAACTGAAGATGTTTCTCTTCTTCTTCCGGATTCAAAGGAATGCATCAAGAAAGAGTTTTTCTCTAATACCTACACCAACGAGAAGCTCTTCCTGATCAAATCGTACAGTGAAGATGATATTCACAAAACCATCAAATATAATGTGTGGTCAAGCACCCCTAATGGCAACAAGAAGCTTGACGCTGCGTATAACGAAGCAGCTGGAGACAAGTCCTCCTGCCCTGTTTTTCTCATCTTCTCTGTAAGTGAAATATGGCAAATGACTTTGGTTGTTTTGATTTAGTTTCAATGTGATTATAAATGAAATGATTTTTCTTTTCGTAACAGGTGAACACAAGTGGGCAGTTTGTTGGTTTAGCGGAGATGGTAGGACCAGTTGATCTCAACCAGACAGTGGAGTACTGGCAGCAGGACAAGTGGGTTTGTTGCTTCCCTGCTGTGGCACATCGTTATTTTTTTTTTTTGTGGCACATCGTTAAAGATATCCCGAATAGTTCCTTGAGGCATATTACTCTTGATAACAATGAGAACAAAGCCTGTTACTAATAGTCGTGATACACAGGAGGTCAGAGAGTCTTCTGGTTTACTTTCTTAGATTCTCCCTCTATCATGTGAAAAAAAATTAAATTTTAGTTCCTGTGGATTTTGAAATGTGCAGGTAGAGATAGAGCAAGGAGTCAAAGTAATCAAGATTTCAAGGAACATGTGAGCAAGACATGCATACTCGATGATTTTGTCTTCTATGAGAGCCGTGAAAAGATAATCAGGAGGGGGGGGGGAAGAAACACCAGCCGTATAGAACACAGGTAAAAAACAACAGAACTCATAGTGTGGTGCTCTTATCTAGATAAACATCTGATGGAGATTGTTTATCTTTCAGCAATCTTTTACTGCCAGTGACAAAAAGGGAACACCAAAAGACGAATTTAAGGAAACCAGTGTGATAGCAGAAGTGGCTGAAGAGATATCACAAAACGGTGTTGCAGAAGTTGCCAGCGCATGGTGAATCGCATGCTGAGTGCAGCAGCAAGCTGCTTACTTTATCTTGGGTGGTTTTTTTGTCCGTTTTCACCACCTAATTTGCTCACTCTTTCTTAGGAGTTTGGTTTTCTTTTGGTAGTTGGGTTTTGAAGATGTAGAAGATATATAAGTAAAAATGATTTTGAAGGCTATATATATATATATATATATATTCTTATAAATTCAATGCAAATATATCTTCTGTATGTTTTTTAATCATTTTTATTTTGTTATAAATATTTAAACTTCTTCAATCACAAAATTACAATCAGAATTTTAACAGTTTATTAGTTTATAATCATTTTTACAGTTCAAAACATAACATATAAGAATCATAAGGTGAGAAGGATATTTAGCAAGGCTGGCATAAGAAAATAAAAAATGAGCTTTATTATTTATCTCCGCAGAAAATGAGGTGGTTTTTGCGGTATCTATAGAATGTAAGAATTATTTTACGCGAGGAATTCTTTGTTGGTGGTAAGTTAGCGGTGAATGGGACTCTAATGGCTGAACTAGGGATAGATGCTTACCAACCTAATATCCTGGCCCAATTTTTTTTTTAATAAAAACCTCAAAAGAAAATTCTAACAATTTACTCCTACATCTCGATCACAACTTACACAATACTAATAACTTCTCATTTAAATATATAAATAATCAATTATAGTAAATATTAGATGCACCACATAAGTTATTATATGATAATAACATCTAATACAACAGCATAAATACTCATTAGATAGTAAATTATAAGCATATAATATATATAGTTTTAACCCAACAAAGCATTTGATTATTTGTCACTGATATATCAAATTTAATGTCGATATATGATACTTAAATGTTATTGTTTCTGGTTTACATGATTAATAATTACCCGTTCTAATAAGAAAATTACAAAAAATGATGTAATGCCACATCTAATTCTAATGTATAATTAGAGCATATATTATTTAACAAAAGAAAATTATCTTAAAACTTTTACAATGAAAAAATAACTAATTTTCAAGATAACATGGTTTATTTATTCTTCAAGTAAAATAACATGTACAAAATTTAACAAATATGTTTTTTAAATAATAAAAGATTTATATTAAATATTACTCTAGATTATTTAAATTGTTTTTTAATATTCATCCCGTCCGTAGGGCGGGCCGACCCTAGTGTATCATATAGTACAGTGCGTTTATTCCACAGGATTTGGTGCACATTCCTCTCAAACTATCAATGGTTTTAAAATCCAACCACCCACTTTTTCATCTTTTAACAATTCACTTCATCTTTTTATTTTCCATCAATTCAATACACATATGTGACATACAATAATTTTATTTAATAAATTTCAATATTCTATTTTACTAATCAATAATTTAATATTTAAATTAAATAAACTATCTATTTATATAAATTAAAAATAATAAATTTTGATATTGAAAATATACTAACGTGTTTAATTAATAATACAATAATTGATTTGAAATAATTAGGAAGATATGAAAAATATCAAAAATCTTTAAAATATAACATGTGGTATTGGTGGTTATCGGTTTCTTTCTTATTCAACAACATGTTGAATCTTTTCAACACCAAATAATTCACATCATCAAATTTCATTATTTAACATATTCATTGTAGTGATTTAACTGCTAAATATTTTATTCAACACTATTATTAATTGTAAAACTATCTACAATAGTTTTGAGATTCAACAATCTCATTTTTATTTTATTTTAACAATGCACATCATATTCATTTTTTAACCTCATCGTTCAACACACATTTAATTTTTATACACTTCAATGGTTTTTAAATATAAATCAACCCCTATTTTACTATTTAATATTTATTTTTATTTGGTTAAATTAAATAAACTTAACTTCTATTTACCAAGAATTTAAATATAATAAACTTTTGTATAAGAAACAAAATAAAAATTTTAGTCTATAATAAAATTATTGGTTTTAAATAGTTGGGAGGATATGAAAATGTCAAAATTCTATAGAAAATGACATGTGGTTTCTTATTATTCAGCATGTTGATTGTTTTAAAAACCAAATAACCACTTCATCAAAATTTCATTTTTCAACTGCCTAATTGTAATCGCCTAATTATAATGATTCGGTTGTTAAATATTTTATTCGACATTCCATTATAAAGAGTCTAGGGTCTAACTGGTGACCACCTCGGGAATAGTAGGAACAAAAAGGAAAAGAATTGATGGGAATAAAATTATGGGAATGATGAGGAACGGTTATTCCATATCAAATTTGGTGAGGAATAAATTTGTTCTTTAATTCTCTACAATAAAAGGAATGAGAAGGAATGAAAAGGAATGACTATTCCTAATGAATGGTAAAATTTGTTAGGAACATTAAGGAATGCATTATTTCTCTTCATTCCTTGGTCACCAGTTAGATCCTAATCTGATATTTTAAGATTCTTTTTTTAAGATAATAGTTATCACTATAATTATTATCATATATGTAGCATCCAAAGACCTGTAGATTAAATTCCTTTTACTTCAAAGAGAAAATCCACAAAGTCTATGGTCAATTCAAATTCCATTTATAGTCTTTTTTACTTTTTTTTTATAAATACGAGAGTTTTTTGTTCTTTTATCCACCAGACACAAACCTAGTGAATATTTGCAGAGATCCTGATCCAGCAGCTGCCAAACAACCCAAACCAGTTCTTCACATTTATCTGCCACCACCAGCCAGCCTCCGTGCACATCACCTTCGAATTTCGATCTTTCCTGCCTCTTTTGTCACTGTTCTTCAGATTTATTCGGTACACCTTTGATCTATTTCTTCTTCTTTGCACCCTCAACAATTTTCAGTGGATGTGACAGATATGAATCATATATAATCTCATTTCTCATTTTTTGTTGAGTGTAAAATGCAGATTTGTGGTTGTGCGATTCCATAGATTTTTTTTCTAGATCTGGATTTATGTTGTCGTGTAAGATAAATGTGAAGAACTGGTTGTGATTTCTTCTTATGTCATGCAGTCCTTCGAGAAGAAAGTCCTTTGTTAGTGTTGTCTAAGTATATTTTATGATGATGTCGAATTGATAAACTGTTAGATGTAGTTGTTGATTTGTGTTGATGATAGAAACCATCTAGACTATGTTAGGTTGTTAAAGGATAAACCGATCGTCTGAAATAAATGATTGTGATGATGAATTGTGTGATGGGAATGATTGATATAAAGACGTGTGTAGCGAGAATGTTAAGAATAGTGTTTTATGTGATGTTGAACACCGAGTCATTTGCTTTATTCGTGTTCTTAATTTGAGTTAAGTTACTATAAGACCACCTGTATAAGACTTTGGTTTAGAAATAAAAAAGTGTTAATTGGAATTTAAGTGTCATGATTGAAAGTAAAAAAAAATGGGATCATTAACAGAGCACGATAACTTACCTTGTGGCGTAGTCCACAAGTCTCTAACCTCATACTCCGGATTGTTGGGAAAGGCAGGTGTTACAATCTATTCATATATTCGTACCAATAATGCAATGGTTACATGAGAGAAATTGCCCCGAAACTATTTTGGTGCTTACTTCATTTTGTTAGTTTTGTTTGGCGGCATAAGTTCTATATGCGCGTCGTATGTTTGAAAATAAAATATTCAACAATCATTAGAATACATTGAAGATAAGTCAGCGTAGAAAGAGTCGTCGTCGTCGTTGAACGCAATCACAAGAAAGACTAGTCAACGCCTTCGTGTTTACACGTCTCCTATACTATATGTGTACTATATATCTCATCAGCTCTATTTCTCAAACTAATCTCTCTTTGTTTCAGACCCACTGAAGCATTTCTCCATTTCTAGCTTCTAGGAACCAAGAACATGGCAGCAGTAAGTCCTCTTTTGATTATATTTCTGTGTTTTAATTTCTGTAAATGGATACTTAATATCATTAAACATGTTTTCCTTTTGAAAAATAAACTATCCACAGTTTCAAAAAAAAAACTATCCAGCATATCTAGGTTATTATAGAGTTTTCTTCCTAAATCTGAAAACTATCACATGTTTACAAAATGAAGTTATATAGAGTCTACATGCATGAGTACGAGATTGTTCTGCTTGATTGTGATGAGATTTTGTTTCTGTATAAACATCAAGGTTCATATTTGTTTTTCTGTTATTTATATATGTTTAATAGCCTAATAGGATTATGATTAACATCCATGAAGATTAACTTATGTTTCTTCTTCAAAAGCAAATATTCAGATCTAAAACTGGGCACCGACTCTTTATATTTATATGGTCTTTATTTCAAAGCTGACTATTAAAAGAACAAATGTATTAGTGAATAGTCTATATATATAACAATAATACTATCATTTCATACGAGATTTCTAACCGTCTAAGAATGAATAGTCATGTCTCTTGCTTGCAATTTAAATGCCAGCTAACTAGTCTTCTAAGACATTTATTTTTCCTTGTGGCTACAGAATCGTCAAAGCGTTCCCAAATTCGGAGAATGGACAGAAGATGTTCCATTCACAGTAATGTTCGATAAAGCCAGTAGGTCGTCGAGGAAAAAAACAAACAAGTCTAATCCTAATCCCAACGAGTATCCAGAAACGAATCCAACCGCTGCCCAACCTCGAAATCAGAGACATGACCAACCACCAAACCACAATGTAAGAGCTAGACAAGAAAGATTCGGTAGCAAAGAAGAAATTGAATTCAGACCGTCTCCTGCATACAATGAAAGAAACAACCAAGTCGGAGCTCCTCCTCCAGCGGAAACGTATCGACGCGAATCATATGATCCTACACCGGTGAAACCTAGGCCCATAAGCAGTCTTAGAGGTCGGGGCAGTGAAAGGGTACGTACTACTCTTTTAGTTTAATCCAACATGTTTTTACTCTCGATCAACTCTTACAACTGTGGACCAATAATGAGCCACTCTCCCCTTTACATGATATCATTTTAACCTTTTTTTTAATTACAAAAATTTGTTATGATACTTATTTAAAAAATTGTTCATAGGTCGCAACCATTCCGCCGTTTCCTGGATCGGGTTCTGAGGATCAGAATTATACATTCATCTTTGAAAAAGTGAAGGAAAACAAGAGAAAAACTGAGACTGCGAGGTCTTACAATGAAACTGATCATAGCATTCCGACTCCACACATCAACGACGACCAACACCATCAACCGCCGCCACCTTCTAGTCCCAAGGTATACATGTGTGCTTATTTATTTTGTTTATATTGTCATAATAAATTATTTGAAAAAATATAAAAAATTAGTTAGGAAGTACAGTTATGCAAAGTTATAGACAAGTGGCCTTGACACTCGGTAACATGCTAATTTATTATTTCTTCTATTACAAATAAAATATAGTTCAACACTAATTCAAGACTACCCTAGTGTGTAGTAGTATTATACCTTCGTTTTGTCAACACGAAAAACATTCTTATTATTAGACTTCTACTGTGGTAGGAAAAAGATGTTGTGTTTCACATTTTGATTTCAGTACTAGATATATGAAAACATATTCATATACGTTTTCAGCAAAAATCCACATCATACGTACACATTATTTAGCTATAATATATACATACCTTGACGTTTTATTGTAAATTGTGATGTGTAGGGTTGCTGCTTTCCTAGATGGGGCCGAAAGTGAAGCTACTGAAGATATTTCGTTACCTTGTTTTCGTGTTTGTTGTTTGCTTCTGGTTATGGTTTGGCTCCTCGAGAATTGAATAGTATAAATACAAATATTATTTTGGTATGTTCTATATGTATGGGTGTTGTGGGAATATACTACAAACATAGTTGATCGGCATCGTTCGTCATCTGACTCGGAATCTATCTATGTTAATCTTGGTTTAGTAATGAAACTAACTAACTCGGAATCGGACCTACAAGGATGGAGAAGAAATCACATATTCAAAAAGCCATTTTTGTTGGACTGAGAGTAAAGCTAAATATATTTGAAGTCAGAGGTGTCATTTTAGCTATAGCTCATGAGTTGACTTAACTCAACTCAATTTTCCATGAATATGATCTCTATTTTTAGTTTCATTTAATAAATGAGTTTAATGATCGAGTTTAAATTAGATCACGAGTTATATAAGTGATCTTTAATGAACATGAATAAACTCATGAACTTGGTCGTATATATATAAATATATATGGATGACTTCTATTTTTTATGTAAGAAAATATCGTTTTTATATCAATCTTATTTATCTTCTAAAATTAAAAGGTAAAAATTAAAGTTATATATATATATATATAAAATATCTATATCAATCCTTATATCATTTATCTTTAGAATTAAAATGTAAAGCAAAACGATTTTGAAAATAAATCGTTCTGATTTATATCTTTCTGATTTGAATAGATAAAGATTTTGAAAATAAATCTCAAGACTCTTATGTAGAATAGATTTTTTGATTACTGATTTAACTTTGATTTTAATTACTATTGTGGATTACTTTTATTTAATATTTCAATATTAATGTTTTGAAATTTTAATATTTAATTTTAAAATATATTATGAAAATTATTCATTTTAACTTTATTTTATAATTATTTTTATTTTTATATATTTGATCGCAAATTAGTTCATTTTAACTTATGATCTAGAGAATTTGAGTACGAGTTTATATATTAAATCTCGTATAAAAAATGAGGTGAGTTTTGACATCCAATGATACTAATCTACCCACCTAATGGGCTATTTTCATATTCACTCGCTATTTCGCGGGAAGCAGCATGGTACTTACGATGAAAACACCACGAAGTGCAGATGTGAAAAAGGAAATTGAGTAAAAGGAAAAAGCCCTGCCGTTTCGTAATCAGAAGACCACACAACTTCGTCCGCGACACGTGTGTCGATCCTAGTTGACTCGACGCATTGACCGCGTTTATGAACTCAAATTAAATAATCTACCGTTTCTCTCCTGCCTCCTTCATCTCTCTCTCTCTGGAAAAAGGATCGTGCACCTTTCAAAAACCCTAGATTACACAAAAAGAGATTAGGTTCCCAATCCTCTCCGGCGATCATCCTCGATTGAAATTGGGATCACGGTGAGCATCTCAACCCTCGAATCGACTCGATCGAAGAGGTCATTCACTTACTTTCAATCCCACCTCTCTTGCTAATCCTTTATTGTTCGATTACTGATTGGTAAATTCTCAATCTTTACAATCGAAATAGTAAATCAAATCGCAGGTTACAAAGATTGGTCTACTCTGTGTTGAGAGATGAGCTCACAAGAGTCTAGAACAGCAAGCCGAGGGATTCGACGGAGGAAAGCTGTGATTGATCTGAACGAGGTACCCAGAGACCACGAAGGGACGACCTCCGCTTCAATGAGAGAAGCTGCTCCTACGGTGGTGCCTACTGTACCTTCTCAGCCTGTTCCTACGATGATTGATGTCGATGCTATTGAAGATGATGTTATCGAGTCATCCGCAAGTGCCTTTGCTGAAGTATGCTATCTCTGTTGTTATCTCTTAAAAGTTTCTCTCTTTTTTTAGCAGTGATGTGATGGATTAGGTTCTGTAAAGGGTTATTGATTTTTGTTTTTGGTGCCAGGCTAAGAGCAAATCAACAAGTGCACGTAGGAGGTCATTGATGGTTGATGTAGAGTCAGGTGAGCTTAATTATCTATTGTGATTTATGTAAATAGTTTTATATTTTTTGTGTTTGTTTCTTACTTGGATTGGGGTAAGTGCAGGTGGTTTGACGAGATTGTCTGCCAACAAACGCAGAAGGATTCCTCCTAACCAACCTGTCATCGACTGTGAGCATGTCTCTGTAGATGTGGTAGGATATACACTGATGAATTTCTGAAACTATGTATTATGGTTATCTAGTCTGAGGTTTTCACCTCTTTTGTTTTGTTTTACTTGTGCAGAGAGAGTCTAGCCCAAAGCCTCCACCACCACCACCAGAGGAGCCAAAGTTTTCTTGTCCGATTTGTATGTGCCCGTTCACCGAGGAGACGTCAACCAAATGTGGTCACATCTTCTGCAAGGGATGTATAAAGACGGCAATATCTCGCCAAGCCAAATGCCCTACTTGTAGGAAAAGGGTGACTGTTAAAGAGCTGATTCGCGTATTCCTTCCAACCACCAGATGATTTATACATCAACTGTCACCAGTCACCTTGTATGGCTTTACCAAATCATAGTTTTTTTTTTCACCTACGATTTGCACAAATTAGAAGATTTGATTTAGTTGACAGGACAATGGTTTTGTCACAGGTCTAACAGCTCTATCCTCGAATTCGCTTTGGAACATTTGGAGGGACTTCAGTGACTTGTGTTTTAGTTTGAATGTTTCACTTTATTGGAAGAGAAATATTCATTGTTTAAGAAGGCCCTATCATTTAATGGATATCATTGGTAATATTGGATTTGTTCTGTTTCCTAGTTGTTGTTTATGTAATTTAGGTACCTGCAAACATCTCAGACGATGCCTTACTCTCTGATAGATGAAAAATATATATATGGATGAAACAAAATTTGATACTGAATCTCAACTTTATTGTTGCTTTCTGATCTTATGTGTATGCCAGTTCTCTCATCTCAGATTTACTGATAAATGCGTCAAGTATCTCTTTATGGTCATACTGGGGATATATTAGCGTTCCATGCACTGGAGCTAGAGTACCATGATAGATTACAAAGGCCAATAGACAAGGGTTTCAATCATGTTATGGTTCTGACTTTTGTTCACTTTTCTTGAAGGATGCGTTGGGCTAGATGCATCATCATTCTTGGCAAAATCTGAGGAACACAATGGAACCACATTTCTTTTGTTGTGAACATCAATTGAAACCACATCCACCAAGAGTGTTTTTTAGTGCATGATAAGTGTTTTGGGGGAAGTTGCCTAGTCGTTGCTTTTCTCTTTTGCTTTGGAGTATCCTTTTATAACAACATAGTTTTCTTTTTCTCCCGTTCTCATGATCGTGCCGTCAGACCAACAGTGAAGTGTCTCTCGTGTTTTATCTTCCGACATAGCTTATCCAATTGTACCCCACGTCCAGAATCGAAAGATATAAAAGGATAAATCTTATATGACATTCATTAGTACTATTCATAACCAAAACACATAATCCCCCAACAGTTGGTCGAATTTTTTTTTTGAAAGAACAGTTGGTCGAATTTTAAAAGAAACAATAGTTATTTTCTCCCGTACTCATGCTCGCGAAGCACGTGCCGTCAGACGAAACAGAGAAATGTCTCGTGTTTTGTCTTCCAACATAGTTTGTTTGCACGACACGTTCAGAAACTAAGGAAATAGAAGGATAATGCTAATAGAACATTCATTCATAAGTCTATTTAGAACCGAACACATAATCCCCAATAGATGGTCGAATTATAAACTTTTCTTACACAAACCTTCCTGACAAATCATTTGTTTTCTTTTCCTTTTTGCCTCTTACTAATATTATAATACCTGAGAGACACAACTATCAGGCCAACGAGAGACGTGT
The DNA here is from genome assembly GCA_019706035.1 of Raphanus raphanistrum subsp. raphanistrum. Taxonomy (NCBI): domain Eukaryota; kingdom Viridiplantae; phylum Streptophyta; class Magnoliopsida; order Brassicales; family Brassicaceae; genus Raphanus; species Raphanus raphanistrum. The sequence goes on from CM033983.1 coordinate 22,016,293, forward strand.
GGTCTCCGTTGCAAAAATCGGTTATCATTAGATCATCCGGTTACCCCCACCACAAAAGCCCAATCCGGTTTAGTATGACTTGTTGCTGGCGACGTATTCATAGCCGCCTCTGCGATTAAAAGACCTTCCTCCTCCTCCTCTTCCCCTATAGTAATTGTTCCCATGTCCATAACGTCCTCCTCCTCCCCTTCCTCCCTCATACCTATTTCCGTACTCGTTTCCGCCACTTGCTCCCACATTTCTTGTTTCGTATTCATTTCCATCGTTTCCTCCCACAGTTCTATCATATCCCCTTCCCCTGTTACCTGTTACTCAAGCAAACATACAAAACAATCATCCTCCTCTTCTTCACATTATCATTAATCAGAGATTTTATTACACACTAACTCACCTCTTGCTGTAGATCGCTTCTCCTCTACAAAAGCTTTTTGTCCACCGATCGTCAGAGGTGAGGCCTGTATCATGGGAGATGTTAGAACCGATCTAAACGTTACATTTCTCCTCATTGCTCTATATTTTGTTAGAATGTGTAGTACCTCTATTGATTTCTGGGCGGCATCTGCATCTTTAAACTCGACAAAACCGTAAGGGAAGCCACAGCCCTACCAGTCATATACAGTAAACTATCAGTCTTTTAAGGATAATATAAAAAAAAGATCAGTGTTTCTTCATCCCTGGGCAAACGAACTCAAACTTCCGATGCTGAATTGTTAGTTAATCGGTTGATCTTACCCTTTGGCTTACAACTTGAATGCCACCATTGCCAATAGCTCCAAATTTCTTGAATTCAGCCTCAAGCATCTCAATGGTGGCATTTCCAGGAAGATGTCTCACATAGATAGATGTACCTTCAGCTACTGCTAATAAAAACAAAAAGAAGGTTAGTAACAACATGTCTTGAATGAATTAAAAGGAACCGAACCAACCATATGCCATTATTTTTCACAAATTTGAGGAACAGCCTTTTGAAGAAAGCCCTACCTTCAAACCCCTGATTGTGCTCATATTCAGTATCGTCCTCAGCCTCGAAAACCGCATCAGATTTTTCCACTGGAGAAAGATCTGAAGACACTTGATGGCCTTGATCTTTGACTTTCTGCTCTGTAGCAACATCTGAAGTCACTTGATTTTCCTGGTCTTTGGGTATCTGCTTTGGAGGCAGTGAAGAGCCAGCTAAAAATCCAGATTTATCCTTTGCAACCTTCAAGTATAATGAAATTTAATGACTATCAACAGAAAACTCTTGAAGCGATATGATCAAGACTATAATACAAAATGAAATAAGGTCGAGTGTTGATCCTCTCGAATTATACTTACCACAGAGGCATATGATTTCTTGGAAACATTTTCATGTCCATTATCTGGGCAGAAATTTTCTTGTAATCACCTGCAACTTTTTTGTAAGTTTTCTCAATATGCGGAACTTCTTCAGGTACCAGAATACTCTCCTTAGCAACTGAAGCATTGTTGTTACTCAAGGGCTTAGACACTTCCTTACAAACAGAATCCCCCGAAACAACACATGCGGCTTTCTCAGAACCCTGAATGCCTCCTGTAGGAGCTGAATGTGGAAAATGTGCGGAATATAAATGTGCGTTAGAGGCTAGATAAGTGATGAAGAATGAGTACTAAGTTTTACCTACCAGTAATAGGACAAGGGTTTTTCAGAGTCATCCCCATCAAGGGGCTCTGGATCATTGTCAAATTTTAGGATGTCATTCAGAACAAAGTACCCATTTTCTTGGGGAGCAAGAAAAAAGGTTTGTGTGAATTTCCTCTTAAGCGCATCTTTTAGAGTGAACAAGCCAGTGACCAAAACGATAAAACCCCCGTCGTGAGACTCTTGGGTATGATAACTGATTATCTTAGCCGATACGAAGTCTCCAAAAGACAGTGTGTCAAGCTCCTCACGTATACCCTGTGCTCAACATCAGACATAAATGAGACAACTTTTAGCAAGAGATTACTTAAAGTTGACTAATTGACTCTCCTACACAATGCCTTCACTCAATCAAATTACATCATAGACTCATTTTCAACCACACATACACACACCAGCCAAACTGTTTACAAGACTTACTTCCATGGTATAAAAGTCACGCATGACTCCGTCCCGTCCAACACGCCCAACCTTACTGATCTCATGATAGAAGCGGTGCAGATGCTGAGGATTGTTATGCAGAATCTCGTAGTACTGCATGACAAAAGCTCTCCCAACCTACATTCATCAACAACCAACCAAACAAAAAAAGCAAGTCTAATCACACAAAAACAAAAAAATCACAACACAAGTAATGAGAGAGAGGAGAATGAAACCCCCACGAATGAGAGAGACATACGTAGAGTGGGTCAACAACAGGAGCAGGTACTTGCGCAGCAGCAGCAGCAACCATGGTATAGCTATAACCTTCAGAGAAAGAAGCAAAACGCCTTGATTAGTAAAATTAAACAGTTTAGAAATATCTACTAACTCACAAAGATCCTTCAAAAAGGTTACATTTTTTTTGTCACATCACAATCAATTTCCTTTTGACCTAACTCATGAAACTACACTACACACATATATATATATATATATATAACCTCGAATTACACTCAATTACACTCAATTAGGCCACAAACGAACTAACAAACTCGAAAAATCCACTTCACATTTCGCATTTACAGAGGAAACCGTCACTGTAGATGACATTTGGCGAAAAAAAACAAAATCGTTCACTCGTGGACAAACGAGAGCGGAAAGAGTGGGGAAGACGAAGAGTCAACCTGAAATTAGAGAGGGAGAGAGTGAGAGCGAAGTTTTGGGAGCTCCGATTTGGTCCCCAAAGCCTCTCCTGGGAAGCAAATGTGCGGGTCCTATCTAGGGTTTTGATCGAGAGAGGGGGGGCCAAGTGCACTGAAAGTGAAAAGGCGAACGAGAGAGAGAGAATGGGCTTTAGTGTGTTTATATAGACGGGAGGACATTACGTTGACGCCTTTTTGGTTACATTACATCCTTCTAACATCTCACGTGCCAACGGGGTCCGTTCCGCTTCCTTCCCACTTCTTCTAGAAGGTTTTGTTTTTCTGACTCCCTCCACCAATCGTATTAAAGAAGATTTAATTGCATTGGGTAGATGATTGGTTTCTGTTGCACTAATCACAAAGTAAATTATGTACTGGTATCGTATAATCCCAAAAGAAACCAACATTCTCTTGCCGTATACACTTAAGTATCTTTCTTTATCGTATTAAAGAAGATTAATTTCGCCGTCAAAAAAAAAGAAAGATTAATTTCATTTTCTTTATCCAACCAAAATATTAGTATTACTTTTGCATCTTCGACCAGTAGTATATGTCTTCATTACGTGTAACTATATGACCGGTTCTGAGATTTTTAGAAGATTTGGTTCAGTTACACAAGTGACAAAACAAATCATGTTATTGTATCATCCAAAATAACCAACATTCTCTTGGGGGTGGGTATACACATGTCCTTCATTTTTCTATCCAGTAAGAAACGACTTTTTTATATGATTCTATCTTTAACTAATATTATATAGCATAAGCTTCTGGTCCTGCATAAAATATACTATAGCTTTTTGGCCAATTGTTTTCGCTTTCTCTAATAGGTCAGTTGGTTAAAACTTAAAACTTGTAAAAATCATGCTAAATGTATCAGGTCGACTCCTCTCAGCTTCAATTTGAACAATTCATTTTTTCACAAGCCTCCAAATGTTTTTTTGTGATTTCTCTGAACCGGATCCGACTGTATGTCTTTGCTATGTGTAACTACATGGCTGATGCTGAGATTTATAGGATCACAAAACTAAGTAAATTTATACGTGTAATTAGATGACCGGTTCTATGATTTATAAGGCCACAAGTATTGACAGTAAATTTGTATAAAGCTTGCTTACTATTTGAGGCTATATGTATATTAACCAACTCACTGCAATTAAGCATCAAGACAAGTGTTTTATTGGGCTTTGACGAGTACCTACCAGACCATGTGCAACATTTGGTGAACCATTCCTATTTGTCGGGAGTACTAGCTTTAGTAACAATGACACTAGAAAGAAAATGCTACGCATGTTGGGCCATTCCTGGGCCGAGTGTAGATCTCATTTCATATGGGCTGAGTATGGGCCTAATCTTAATTAGTGTTAGTAAACAAAAGCAAGGGCGATTTGATATTAGATCATCATGTGAGTCGACTCGGAGGAAAGATTTGACAGATAACAGAAAAAGGTTGAAACTGTGAAAGTTTGGTGGGAAGGAAAAGCTTCTCATATTATTGGTTAATTACCCTTCCCGGAGGAGATCGGAGATAATGGCTGCCAATTTCTGGGAATCGTCTCAATGGTAACATTCCTTTTGCCTTTTTCTTACCCACACCTTGATAACTACTACTACTACTACTTCTCGTGTTCAACTTTAATTTCAACTTGTTTGGGTTTGTGTTTGTGCGTGGGTGCAAGCAGCAAACGGCTTCTGGAACAAGAAGAAGTGGATGTAGTTCACCCTCTCGACAAAGAACGTGGAATTACAGTTGAGGATTTCAAGCTCATCAAGTTCCATATGTCTAATCGTACGTGTACCTCTGTGAAAGTTTGATACTTTTAGATTAGGATCTATCGAAAAGGAAGTGTTTTTGTTTGCTGTTGTTGAGTTGTTGATGATGCCCTGCCCTCTTTGTGTTTTCTTCTTTTATTGTTTGTCTCAGATATAACGAAATTGGCTCAGCACATTAAAGTCCGACAAAGGTTGGTTCTTTTGCTTTTTTTTTTTTAGGATCCAATTTGCTAATCAGACATTAGAACATCTATGTTTGGTCTCTATCTGTTTGGTCTCTCTATCTGTGTCACCTTTAAGATAATGTGAATTCTTGCATTTGTTTTCTCTACTTATGCAGGGTTGTGGCTACCGCAATTACGTATATGAGACGGGTTTATACCAAGTAAGCTATGTAAATTTCTCTATCATCTTAATTTCTTAACAAAGTGCATCTTGTGTGTTTGTGAGGAATGAAATGAGTAGAGACAAATGTATACCAAATTTTTTCAGCTTTAAGCCCTCTAATATATCTTTCTTTGATGATGTTATACTTGTCTCAGGAAGAGCATGGTGGAGTTTGATCCCCGTCTTGTTGCCATTACATGCTTGTACCTGGCTTCCAAAGCTGAAGAGAGCATCGTCCAGGCCAGGAATCTTGTTTTTTACATCAAAAGATTGTGTAATATCTTCTAACTGTGTTTTGACTTTTTTCACTCTGCTATAAAACTATATTCAGATGACCTTCAATATTTCATTTTTTTCTTAATACGTATCAACAATGGCTCTTATTTCATTGCAGATCCGGATGAGTACAAGTATGAACTAAAAGATCTATTAGGAATGGAGATGAAGGTCTTAGAAGCACTCAACTATTCGCTGGTTGTGTTTCACCCTTACCGCTCTTTATCTGAGTATGTGCTTACCTTTCTTTACTGCTTGTCAGAAGTATACAATATGAATATGTTTTTGTCTTACTTTAATGCGTTTTTTTTTAACAGAGAAGAGATGATTGCAAGTGTAAGTGATAATACATATAAAAACTTACAGTCTTGCCATTCTGATTTTCTCAGGTTTTTGCAAGATGCTGCATTGAACGATGTAAATATGAACCAGATGACATGGTAAAGTCATCCTGATTGAGAAGTTTTGCTTAAGAGTTAATTTTCTAGTTACATCACTACGATCTAAGATCTCTGACCTGTATATGAATATCATTTAGGGGAATTGTCAACGATACATATAAGATGGACCTGATTCTTGTACACCCGCCGTATCGCATAGCGCTAGCGTGCATATACATAGCAAGTGTCCACAGAGAGAAAGATATCACTGCATGGTTCCAAGATCTTAACGAGGACATGAACTTGGTCAGTTCATACTACTTCCAAAACACCTTACAAACATGATACTAATGTCCAGCTAAAAAAGCTGTTCTTTTGTGTGGGTTTAGTTACATTGAAACCTGACCTTACTGGATTAGTGTTAAACGTGGGAGGCAATTGGTTGCAGGTGAAGAACATTGCCATGGAGATTTTGGACTTCTACGAGAACTACAGAAGTATCACCGATGAAAAAGTGAGTTCTGCGTTCAACAAACTAACAATGAAGCCGTAGCAGCTGGGGATTCGCCTCTATCTCCATGATTTATCTGATGCTCTCATCTTACAGCTAGACTTTCTTCAGTTGCCCATGTTAGTTTTGTGGCAGACATGTATGTAACATTGTTGAATACTTGAATCTACCAAACATAAATCTTAAAGTGATAACTTCATCTATTCTTTTTTTGGTCAAAAAGTTGAAATTCTTATACGGGATAGGAGAAACAGAGTTATTCCTACATTATTGCATACACATGAAGCCATGTGAAGGTAGTTGTGCAGGACATGAGGAAAGCTTCATGTTCAGAGAGGAACATGTAATCTGATTATGATAACATGATTTCCATTTTAAAGTTATGATTACATAATTTCCATCTTAAAGTTAGTAAAGTTGTGGTGTGAGTAAGAGCAACGGTGGACTACAGGAACTCTTGGCTTACTCCAAGCTTCAATCAAACCTATTAGGATCAAAAGAGAAGGGTGCAAAACCACCCAGTGTCTAGTAAGAAAAAACAAAGGTCGTGTTAGTGTATAAAATAGCAGAAGTGGTGGTCTCGCACTCTCTGGCTAAGTTGATTTAGAGGAGAAAAAGAACATCTCATTTATTTTTCCCCAACAAATTAGACGGTATCGAGGTCTGCACACCACGTTGGGTATGCAGCTAATAAGAAGTTAAGGGTTTACATTAGCATGACACCATTCACATATGCAGTGCAGAACTATATGCCACACACATCCTTGTCCTTACGACACATCTTAAACAAATGTTCAACAACATATTTCAACTTCTCTATGGATCTACTCTACTTACATCTTCCCCCATTCATTTTCCCACTCAGTCAGAGCTTTATGGTTGTGCGTATTATATCCGTGTTAGGAACGTTTTTTTCATCCCAACTTATATACTTTGGGGAGCCATGGAGTGCTGTGTCGGTCTCCTTCATGTGCCCATCATTGATGCTGCTAACAGAACAGAAACTGCTGCAAAGTGGGAAATTTCTTCTCATAGGTTGTGGCGTGAGAACATCAGAAAAATACAGTCACAGCAGCTAAAATGGAACAACATACGGAAGAGCTAAAATGTCGGCAGATTCTATTTTGACAGCTTGGTTCCAGACCTGCAAGGATTCACCAGAATCAGGAGAATATGTTCTTGCCTTTTTTAACTTTTTGACACTCAACGGGCCATATAGCCATTCTTCGTCATTATCAACCTCCAGAAACAGCTCTCTTTTCGGTACACTGAGTATCTGATCCAAATACTTTAGGTCCGGATGAGGAGGCGGCTTTGCGGATGCTTCACCATTTTCTTTGACATTGACTTTCATTGTTGCAGCCAAAGAAGGACTCAGCGAGCCGTTAATTTTAACTTCCTTGGCTTCTGGCTTGCAAGCCGTTCCTTGCACCTCAGAAGCAGCAGGGATTGGAGGACTTCGGTGTGTACCTAAAGTTCTTCCATTTTCCACAGATGCTGAGTGTCTCTGTAACTTGTTTGGTTTGGTTCCATTCTCTGCACAAGAATTAAAGACTAGTGTTAAACGAATAGTATCCTCGGAAGAAAAATACAATGTCAACGTTAAAGAAAATACCAAAAAGATGATTTCCCCCAGATAACAACCACACTACTAAGAAACGGAAAAGAATAAATAAATATACTGAAGGTAAGAAAACATACCACGATTGTTATAAAACTATAATATGGCAACTACACACATATATCCTTCCTCATTCACCAGACAGGAAATTGGATCAGGTAATAACTCACCATACAAGACTCCATTTGTGTCAAGATCTATCCGCTTGCCAAGACTTCCCTCAGCAATAAAGTTCTTGACACTCGCCCGTGAGTTGTCAGGCGGTCTGCCATTCCTTATATCCAGAGAGTCCTTTTGCCTCTTCTCTGATTTGGGCCCTTCTATCAGTTTTGGCTTATTCTGATGACTCTTATTTATTGACTCTGCTTTCTTCTCTTTGTTTCTGTCTTTATCCTTTGCTTCGTGTTTCTTTACCACTTCTTTATCCCTTGGTTTATCACTCATGGCTGCACTTTCCTTGCGTTGACCTCTTTCAGGTGATTCCGTATGCCTTGCCTGGTCTCCGTTCTCCATTGATTTACCCATAGCCTCAGGTCTTTTCTGATCTGCACCAAATGATTCTCGAGCAACTGCATTTTCTTCAGAACTTTTTTCCACTGCAAAGTTCTTCTGAGTACTGATTCTCTTATCGTTTGTTTCCTGAATTGGGGAGAAGCTGCTATCTAGAAATGCTTTTCCTGGTATTCCTTTTCGGTTAGTAATCGTTTGTGCACTCCTCTGACTTCCTGTCGCTTCTTCTTCGTCATATCTGATCCTTCTGGCCAGTTCCTGTACATACTTTGACTCTCCATTACTATACTTCTGAACTGTATTATTGGTTACAAGTTTCTCTCTGTTCCCTGTGTTTGTCAGCACTTGGGCTTTCTGCTCCCCCAAAGGTTTGCATTTTTCTTTGTCCTTCTCCCTGTCTTTACGATCTTTATGTTTATCCTTTCTTTCCTTATGCTTATCTTTGCTTCTGTCTCTACTCTTTTTCTCTTTCTTCTCTTTGTCCTTATCGTTCTTGTGTTTCTTTTCCTTATAATTCTCCTGCAATCCCCATGATGGAAAACACATACATATAAGGAAGGATTTCATATAAACTGATGAGACAACAGTATATAGTTCCACATAAGACAGACTGTAGTAGTAGATAGGACTCCCACACTCCATATGAACTTATACAAGGTTACTTGGCAAAAACTGTAAGCAAATTGGATAGGCATTGGTCAAAGTTTATTTTTAATTTTTTTAATTTTTCCCATTCAAGGAAGATATACTCTAGTACCTAACTAGTATGATCACTCTGTTGTAAGCTAGCACCATTAAGTCCAAGCTCCTCACTACTCATCTGAATATCATTTACTAGGGCGTCTTTAGAAAGCTAACAGTATCAACTCGAACGAATACTCAGGACTTGACCACCTAGTAATGAACTTAATAAAGAGACTAATTCTTCGGATTCTATAATTCCCTTACTCAAAACGGCGATTAGTTTATGGTCGATTCTATGTGTACTAGGAAATAACGCAGACAATGCAAAGAGTTGTATGAACACCCATTAGACTTCAGTCTCATCATGCTATGCTATGCTATGCTTGAGTATACTCCCAAAACTTTGTTTCTAAGTTTCCAAGAGTCAACACCAAGAAACCTTTATAAGAGGGTCAGTTTCGTGAGTTGTAATCTTCTTGTCATATCCAGGTGGAGGAAATGGGAAGCAGCGAGACATGGCACTCTGTCTTTGCGAAATGTAAAATGGAACACTTTCACCACACTCCAACTGTTAATTGACCAGATCAGAGAATCCCTGAACCAGTACACCATTCCAGCTTGGAATTTGCACTTTCCAAACCCTGCCCGCAATAACCACCTTCCAAGATATCAATTTTCAAAGTCCACAACAACTCCTTATAACTTAAGCAAGTTATACACCTCACAACCCCTGATACTTGGGTTGAATAACCCCTAAAGATTGGTCTTTTAAGATTGATGCCTGCCACCAGAAATTGAGATCAGAAAGACTTTCACAAACATCCAATAACTCACAGTAACAAGGTTTTAAGAGATAAGTAGAGTCTTATGAGCATCTAAAAAGCACCTTTGTGTTATTATTATTATTTATTATTATTATTGGCTTTAATTGATCAAAATTAGCAACTTCCTGGCAGGACCCAACTAGTGGTCTCTCTAGCTCAGATTGAATGCTATCAATCCTCAGGCTTCACTGCGGATCTAATCAAAACCTGAAAAATTCAATTGAGAGCACAAATGTCAAATCAAAGATTTCAGTTTAAAGAAACAGAAGAAGTTAGCCTCTACAGGGTTTGATGAAAAAAAAAAATCAATCCAAAAAGAAAAAAGAAATCTCTCTTCTAATCTACATGTGTTGTATGTACCTTCTCTTTCTGTATATATACTGTAATGCTCTTCTTCTCTAATGGGGTTTTATTTTAAAAACTACGGGCGTAATTTTGATGGGTTGGCTTTTAGATGGGAAGAAGAAACTCTTTTCTCTCTCTCCTTTCTCTCTCTCTCTCTCAAAATGACAGCCAAGGAATGAGAAAAAATTGGGCAAAGAACGTCAAGTGTGAATTTATAAAGGGAGAAAAGAAGAAAGACACGTGTCATTTTCATACATAACTTGTGGAGTGTGTACATTCGCTTAGACTAAAAGGCTTTTTTGGGCTTAGCCTGGCTCATTGACTTTTAAGTTTTTTATGGTTGGAACGGTAACGTACCAATACAGTTCTAGTAATAACAAAAACCAGCTTAGTAAGTGTTACAAATGATGATGTTATAACATGATCATCGATAATGCTAATAAATCGCAAAAATTTACTTGTTTTAGCGAGTCAAAACAGTCGTGTATACCCCACATAAGTTAAACCGGTACATTCCACAAAGTAGATATTGAGTCTTAAGATTTATCTTTAACCAAGTGTTCGTAGCTTGGTGGTAAAGGAGGTACAGTTGTACTGCCCGCCACCTGGATTCGAGCCTTGGCCACATCCCTTTCGTTGGGGTGCTGGACCCTCTTTGGAGGATAGTTGGGAATATGGCTGCCCAGATACCAGAGTTATCAAAAAAAAAAAGATTTATCTTTGAGATAACAGGCCTTTCAGATCGTCAGGTCAAGTTTAAGCTAAACCGAAAAGAAGAGTAAGAGCATCTCCAATGTATTACTCTAAGTTTTACTCTAAAATGGTGCAACTCCAAAATGGAATGATGTTTTATTCTAATATATTACTCTATTTCTTATTCCAAAAATAGTTAATAATTGTTAATAATATTTTATACTTATAAAAATTTACTAATTAACCCCAACTATTTTATGTTTGCAAAAATACTTTAAAATAATTTATTTAAATTAAAACTTTATTATTAAAAGGTACAAAAAATCATAAAAATAGAATAAAATATAATGTATAAGTTGGTTCAATAATAAGCATTAGAATATTTTCCCACAAATGATCGATTAATGCATTTCATAATGAAAAAATGAGTTTCTTTATCTTTGATATTCCTAAATCGAGTAATTTTTTTCTTTTTAATCGGACATTTAAATCACTTATTTTATGTTATTTTTATTTTATATTATTTTAGCTATTTAATTATGTTATGCATTTTATGTCAAATTATTAAATAATGAAATAACTTATTTTTCATGTTGTTGTATCATTTTAAAATATTATTTAAGTTAAAAATAAGAACATTAAAGATTTAAAGGACTATTTCATAAATAAAAAAAAGTTCAACTACAAAATGGAGTAATGTGTAAGATTACTCTATAAATGGAGTAACCCTAGCCATTACTCCATTTTAGAGTTGGAAATAGAGTGGGGTCGAGGAAAGATTTTACTCTAAAATGATGTTTGGAATAGAAAATGGAGTAGGATTAGGAGATGGCCTAAGATTTCTGCAGATAACCTCCTTTCTTCTCTACTAGTCATGTGTTTTCTCCTAGCATTGGTCATTTCTGTGCGGTTTTTTATCCATTACCATTCGAAACGTTAGGCTTTGTATTTCACTGATAACCAACATATGATACGACATATAACAGCTAAAACGAAACCAAACTGTCTTCTCTATATAAACAACACACTATACATATAATCACGCAAACTATAGACAAAAAACAAATAGTTTTCATAGCCCTGTAGAAACCATTCATCGCTCCCTCTCTATATATATATGCAGTGTGCACACAAAAAAAGATACCAAACTGGTCTCATTTCAGACACTGCTATTCTCTTCTGCATTCTCATTCTCCTTGAGCTTAAACGCGCCGTCTACATACTCCTCCGTGTCCCACAGAAACGTACCAAACGCCACAGCCTCCAGAAGCAGCCTCTTCAAGCTCGAAAACGACGTCAACGATGACAGCTCTCTTCGTCCTTCCCCTCCTCAGGACCGAAAAGAGCTAAGCTCTGCTTCTCTATCAGGTTCTTCGCCTCACGCGACCTCGGCTTTGCGCATCTCTGCAGTATCTTGGGATCGAACCCGGAGATGTAATGTCTCAGCTGCTTCGTGATGCCTTCTGATAAGCGAGCATTCGAGCTGGTGCCTTAGGGAAGCGGACTTCAGAAAGTAACCGTACAAGATCGAAGCCGTGTACACTCTGCTGAGATGATGCTTATCGATCTCGGTCGTCTCCAGATCGTCGGTCAGAGTCGAATCCACTCTCAAACTGATGACTGCGTTGCTGTGTTCCTTGATGAGCTCGAGAACGTCGCAGGGTATGGATTGATTCGAGCTCCCAGTCTTTGGAAGGCCAGATCTCGAGTCTTCCGCTGTAGATGCAAGTGGAGAGCTTTGGGAGGAGAGGCACTCTGATCTCTGAGAATTTGTACAAGATCAACATGTACATTATGTCTTCAACCGCGGTTTGGCAGTTACTCTCCTTGAGTTGAGCTATCCTTCTGGTAAAACAGAGAGAAACAGAGTCCACAATATATCAGCGATAATATGAACTGAAACAGAGAAAAGACCGAAGCTTTAAAGTAGATTAAGCCATAATATGAACTGAAACATAGAAAAGACTGAAGCTTTAGGTCCATGGGGAAGGTGAAAAGGTTAAAGAAGGAACCTGTGAAGAGAAGCTTCATCGGATCCAGAACTGAGGAACATGCGAGATAAAGCAGCTTCCTTGTCTTGGGCGAGCTGCTTGAGCAAATCAGCGACGGCGAAGTGAAAAAGCGGCCGCTTTTTCGTCAAGACGCAGCTTAGGAACTTCCCCTGAGCGGAGCGGGGGACGAGAGGCGCGTCGAGGCTAGCTCCAGCTCCAGCTCCCGCGGACGCAGACGCAGCAACGACCACCATCGAATCGTACCGGAGCCTTACGACGCCCACGGGAGAAGAGCGCAGACGCCGCCGGTTCTTGGGAATAGCGGCGCGACGGAAGGAAAGGGAGGGATCCCTGGTGGTGGGAGAGAGAGGTGTCCATGACCATGAAAAGGCAAAGCAGAAGGAAGGAGATTGAATTGAAGAGTCAGTGGGAGGAGCAGAGAGATTGGATAAGGTTAAAGGGAATAAGAGTATTTATTTATTTTGTGTTTTGGTAAATAAGAAGAAAAAAAACTTTGATTCGATCCTGGCTTCTGATATTTGCTTTTTGTGTGGTTATTGCTGCCTCTCTGCAAGTTGATTGACTGGTAAAAGCGATGTTAGATTGTGATTTTTTTCCAACTTACACTCATGTGGGTATGAACACGATGGGCTTATATAACGAAACAAAATAGGCCCAGGACCATGCCAATGCCCATACCCAGGCCAATTTTGGATCCTTTAGATTGCCTCTGCTCTGAGTTTTAAGAAGAAGTAAAACAAGAGCAAGAGAGACACTGTGAAGGTGAATCGGAAAATCAAAAAGGAAACTAAAACGAGAGAGCAAAGATGTGTCTCCGTTACTCCCTTTGCTTGATCTTCTTCTCTCTCATTTCACTCCAAGGTTTTCATTTACATTATTTTTGTTCCAATCCTCTTCTGTATCAATTTGCGTCAATCTAATCTATTTATTCGCAATTGGATCTGTTTGTTTTTTCTCCTATGTATATATATAGGTTTTGCGAAGAAGACAGGAGATGTGTCGGAATTGCAGATCGGGGTTAAGGTACATTTTATTCTTTATTTGCAGATCTGTAGCTAACGGTTTTAGCTTATATTAGTGATGTTGGATCACCAACCCCATCATTGTATAGATCGAGTCTACATTGGGTTTGCTCGTATGATCTAAGCTACATTGGTTCTTCTGTTTGATGGTTTTGATTGTGTTGTGTTCTGCTAGGTAGATGATATACCTATAGATTTTTATTGTTTTTTTTTTATGTTTCAGAGAGATGATGAAAGAGAGTTTAATCCTTGATTCATATCATCTTCGCTTGTTTTTTTTTTTTCGCAGTTTAAGCCAACAACGTGTGAAGTGAAGGCTCACAAAGGTGATATGATCAAGGTCCACTACAGGGTAAGCTTGCTTGACCATGTCTCTCGAAAAAAATCGGATTCATCACCGTCCTTTAGTGGGAATGATGTTCTGTCACAGAGTATGGCGGTGTTGTTGTTGTTTAACTTAGTGTTGTTATCTGGCAGGGAAAACTTACCGATGGAACTGTATTTGATTCGAGCTTTGAAAGGGATGAACCGTTCGAGTTTGAGTTAGGAAGTGGCCAGGTTATCAAAGGTTGGTGATTTGCTTCTTTCTAAACTCTCTTTGGACTTTTGAATCTATCTCTCTCTCTTTTCGATCCATTCTCTTAGCAATTCCCTGGATGGTAATATTGTTGCAGGTTGGGATCAAGGTTTGCTAGGTGCATGTGTAGGAGAGAAGAGGAAGTTAAAGATACCTGCAAAACTTGGATATGGTGAACAAGGCTCTCCTCCAACTATCCCCGGTATAATTATACATACATTTCAGGCTATAACCTTTATTAAAGTATATTAGATGTTGTGAAGAACACTAGTTTTTGGTTTCTGAGTTCATAACTAAAAAAAACAATCTTGCAAACTTTCAGGTGGGGCAACACTGATATTTGACACAGAGCTTATTGCGGTAAATGAAAAACGAGGTGGTGGTGCAGCAGAAGGAGGAGGAGAAGAAGACGACGGAGAAGATGTGGACGACACATATGGAGCTCACGAGCTGTGATTCGATTTCCATTTTCCCACCGTTTAGCTTCAGAGTTTTCTACTAATAAGCAGCAGTCTATGGCCATTTGTCTTTTTAATTTTGGATACTTTAGTTTTTCTTCTAAAATTATGAACAACTTTTTTATTATGGGTTAGCCTTTTTTTCAAAAATGAAAAACTATATTTTTGGTTGGCTTTTGGAGTATTAAAGATAAATAAACAGGGAAACTGGGCGAAATGATTCAAATAAAAAAAAATGTCGTCAATATAAACTTCATTTCAGTGATAAACTAACTATTAAGAATAATCAGGCACCAATCAATCAATTTTTCATGAGCATTTTTTTTCTGGGTCGAAGAATTAAAAAGCGATTAGTGAAAAAAAAAAGTTGTTAACTATAAGAACAAGACCCGCTCAAAAGGAACTAAAAAAAATCACCAACTGTATCTGGAAACATCGGGAGCTTTCAACGGCTCTTGACTGTGAAGAAAAAAGAAAAAAAAAAACAGAATTCTCCAGAACCTCTACCACACACGCTATAAATCTCATCGCAATGTTAGCCAACAATCACCTCGTCAAGAAACTCTCAAAACGCTTTTGAACACACACTCTCTATTCTCTTTGTGATTTGAAATCTCGTTTCATCATCTTTCACTCTCTCATCAGAGATAAATGGCTGACGATTTCGACATGGAGATTCCGGCTGAGGAGGCGGAAGAGATGGATTTGGATCTCGCCGGATGATGCTGAATCGGATCCTTCCCTGAAAGTGGGCGAGGAGAAGGAGATCGGGAAGTCGGGATTGAAGAAGAAGCTCGTCAAGGAAGGTGAAAAGTGGGACACTCCTGAGACCGGAGACGAAGTTGAAGGTAATTTTTCTAAATCACTTCGTCCCTTCCTTTGGTGTCTGATCATGTGTGTGTACTCAGATTCTGATGCTCCCTCATGATGTTTGCGTGCAGTGCACTATACTGGAACTTTGTTAGATGGGACCAAGTTTGATTCAAGCCGTGACAGAGGAAGCTCCTTTCAAATTCACGCTTGGCCAAGGTATAATATTAAAGTCCCACATCGATCAATATAATGATTTTTGGGCTAGTTTTTGGGTGTGAGTTAGGTCCATCACTAATATAATAGGGCTTTCTCTATGCTCAGCTGTTAGATTGAGATCTTGTATCAAAAATTAGGAGTAGTAGGTAATGAACAACTTTTCTTTGTGTCGTGAATTTTTTGGTTTTGGGTTTGGTCAGGGCAAGTGATCAAAGGATGGGACATTGGGATCAAGACGATGAAGAAAGGCGAGAACGCCGTTTTCACTATTCCTCCCGAGCTGGCGTATGGTGAAACCGGTTCGCCGCCCACCATTCCTCCGAATGCTACTCTTCAGTTTGATGTGGAGCTGTTATCGTGGAGGAGTGTTAAGGATATCTGTGGTGATGGTGGTTTGTTCAAGAAGGTGATTGCGGAAGGAGATAAATGGGAGAAGCCGAAGGATCTTGATGAAGTGTACGGTGAGTCTTCTTGGGTTCAAATTATTATTGTTTTGGTACTTCGCCAGTGTAGTGTTCTACGGTTCAAATGATTATTGTTTTGGTACTTCGCCTCTGGTTTTGATTGTTATTGATTTTTACGGTTTTGATACCTTGGCAGTCAAGTATGAAGCTCGCCTTGAGGATGGCACCCTTGTTGGAAGATCTGATGGTGTGGAGTTCACTGTCAAGGATGGTTAGTTTCTTTACTGAGTATTATTTGTTGGTTATTATTGATCACGCATTTGGACTAAAGGGTACAATGCTTATACATGGAACAGGCTATTTCTGTCCTGCGATTGCCAAAACTGTCAAGACCATGAAGAGAGGGGAGAAGGTGCTCCTAACTGTCAAGCCTCAATGTGAGTTTTTTCTTTAGCTGGTGATTGTCCTTCTGTTAGAGGTGATGCGGTGAACTTAAATATGCCTGACTTGTGTATGCAATTTATATAGATGGCTTTGGGGAGACTGGAAGACCGGTATCCGATGGTCTGCAAGCTGCAATCCCACCAAATGCGACACTTCAGATCGACCTTGAGCTGGTTTCATGGAAGACCGTCGTGGAAGTAACTGATGATAAGAAGGTCATTAAGAAGATTTTGAAGGAAGGAGAAGGATACTGAGCGTCCGAATGAAGGAGCAGTTGTCAAATGTATGTTTCTAAGCGTCCGATATGAAGAGTTTAAAATTGATTTGTCTGCGAGCTTACGACTAAGTCTTGCTTATTTTATTGTCAGTGAAGCTGATTGGTAAGCTTCAAGATGGAACTGAGTTCTTGAAGAAAGGTTATGGAGAAGAGGAGGAGCCCTTCGAGTTTAAAACCGATGAAGGTATAAACAAGAGTCGTTTGCTGTTGCAAGTGTTACGATCATGTTATTGTACTGAGGTAAAGCATTGGTGTTTTTGTGCAGAACAAGTTATTGAAGGGCTTGAGAAAAGTGTGATGGGCATGAAGAAGGGTGAGGTGGCTCTCATCACCATCTCACCAGAGTATGCCTTCGGTTCATCTGAATCAAAACAGGAGCTCGCTGTGATCCCACCTGACTCCACGGTCTGCTACGAGGTCGAGTTGGTATCTTTTGTTAAGGTGAGACCATTCGCTTTTTGAGTGTTATCTCTATATCTATGAATATAGCTTATTAGTAAGCTAAAAAAAATATATTGTTGTCGCCTACAATGCTGCAGGAGAAGGAATCTTGGGACATGAACACACAGGAAAAGATAGAAGCTGCTGGCAAGAAGAAGGAAGAAGGGAACACGCTATTCAAGGCTGGTAAATATGCAAGAGCTTCGAAAAGATACGAGAGGGTTAGGACTGGAACCTGTTCCTTTTGCTATGTTTGTTTAAAAGATAATCATGTTTGGGTTTTTAGAATTTAACATTGTTTGTTTGCCAGGGTGTCAAGTACATAGAGTATGATTCAAGTTTCGATGAAGAGGATAAAAAGAAGGCTAAAGCTCTGAAGATTGCTTGTAACCTGAACAATGCAGCTTGCAAGCTGAAATTGAAAGATTACAAAGAGGCTGCAAAACTGTCCACAAAGGTAAAGTGAATGATTGCAAGTTTCAGTGGTTTTTCCACTTTGAGAACAGCAAGTAGTGAATGAAACGGATGTGAGCAGGTATTGGAGATGGACGGAAGCAACGTGAAAGCAATGTATAGGAGGGCACATGCGTACATGGAGACAGCTGATCTTGATTTAGCTGAACTCGATATCAAGAAAGCCCTTGAAATTGATCCTGACAACAAGTGAGTTTCGATTTCTTTATACGTCAGTTGTCTTTTCCTGGCTTGTATTGAGTTCTAACATCGTGTCTCTTACAGGGAGGTGAAGATAGAATACAAAAAACTGAAGGAGAAGGTGAAGGAGTACAACAAGAAAGACGCTAAGTTCTACAGCAACATGCTGGCGAAAATGCTTGAGCCACATGTAAGTAGTAGTTTTAAGGGAATAGTTAAGGGTGAAGACAAGAAAAGCCTTCGTTGAACTTTTACTTAATTCTTGTTCGTGTTTAATTGTGCAGAAAGAAGCTCGGAAGGACACACAAGCGATGAGTATTGACGCCAAGGCATGAGTCGAAACAC
Organism: Raphanus raphanistrum subsp. raphanistrum; assembly: GCA_019706035.1. Lineage (NCBI taxonomy): Eukaryota > Viridiplantae > Streptophyta > Magnoliopsida > Brassicales > Brassicaceae > Raphanus > Raphanus raphanistrum. The sequence goes on from CM033983.1 coordinate 22,034,741, forward strand.
GTGAGAGTCACCTTTGTGCCAGAAATGAATTATTAATTGTTGTTATCTGTTTGTAAACAATCTTGGTGTGTGCGACTGTTATGGATGATTTTGCTCTTATAATAAATCAGACTTTGGGTTCTTGAACAACTTTGTCTTGGACTTTAAAACAATCCACAAAGTTTAGCATCTATGTGTATGTATCACAGGCAATTCTGTTTTCTTTCTAAAACTTTGACTTGACTTCATTTACATTCAAGGTTTTGCATCAGTATGATTCTGCCTCCTGTTCAGAAAGCCTCAGCGAAATGCCGACAATGCCATCTCTATTGCTACCTAAGATAATGAACTTGGGGAACTTCTCCGGAGTACAAATAAGTCATCTTTCTGACAGTGATATTGTTGGCAGTTGTTATCATGTTTTCTCTGAATTGGAAGACCAGCAGGCTCTGGAAGTGACTGCCAAGCTTGCAGTGATTTGATCATGTGGTAAGCTCTCCAAAATTTTTAAAAGAAAGCTGTTGACTTGTTTCCTGCCACCACTATTGCTGGTGCTACTGCCAGCTTCGTTCTGTACAGTCGGCCCCTTATGTTGTTGCCTGCTTTCTCGTCCTTCCTAACTTGCTAAGCTCACTGTCCTGAATGTGAGGAAGAACTTTTGATGTTCCTATACTAGGACACAACCCAGCGAAACACATAGTGGAACATGTGCCTTAGCCAGCAGAAAGTTTGAAGCTTATACATGGACATAAACCTTCAAATTATTTTGAAGGTAAACTCATTAGAGTTCTTAGTAAATGTATAATTTTAAAATCTAGGATCCGGCTATGTTTATTGGACCAATCTCTGGCAAATGAAGGTAATGTATAAATGGGTTTTGGGAATTGTTGGTAGGTAACTTGTATTTTGGTGCTTAAAATAGACCTATAACGAGAAGCCCCAGAACGAAGGTAACTTGCATAGTTTTTCTTTATCACTTAAACATTTACATGTTATACGATTACTTCCATTATTTTCATCTTTTGTCAAAAGTTAGGTAAATATGTATGTGTACGTAACTCTTTAGTACAGTATACCAGTCTTATAAATAATCTTCAATGAAATTCAAACTTAAGTCGGTACGTAACAACCACATCTGAATCAATCAAATAAATTGTCTAGACTATAAATTTCGTCGTATACATGCAACATGTGTATCTGTAGATGCATGAACCTGAAAATAGAAATATACGTGTGTAAATGAAATGTCCACTGGTTTGATATTCATTTCTAGATAGCAATCAGGAAATGCCATGGCACAATATGTGGTTCCACTAAGTAACGTGTCCTTAGAAAAAACAAGTATTAAATTACATATCGCCCACCACAGTGCATTTTAAGAGGAACATACGTACTATCGGATATCTATCAATTTGATTATGAAACTCTTAAGATATTTATATAATCTTTCGTGATTAAAACACCTATGTGATAGTCTGACCTAGCTTTATGGTGATTGATTGACTATAAAGATTAGTGTACAAATCCAACCATCAAAAAAATACGTTTAGTTTCAAGATTGTTGAACAAAAAAAAAAGTTTTCAAGATCTTAATTAGAAATGGAGTACATTGTATTTGCAAAACTACCATGGAATGGTGTCAATCAATTGGAGTAACACTTTGGGTAAGCCAATTTTTACTGAGCATGGTCTCATATTTGATCAAACATATCCCTTTTTTTTCCAACAGTATCCTTTTCATGTGGTAATGTTTTATTCTTGGTCAAGTTCTTGTTTCTTCTCTATTTAGTTAGCTCGTATTATGTGTTTCATTGGGCTTCTTCTTCTCGTTCTCTCGTGTTGTTTTAGTTTTTGTTTCTTTCCCCTACTGGATATTGATATAATTTTTGTTAAAAATTGGTATAAAATGTAATATTTATACACAAAAAGAGGAATAGAACCAAAGTAGAATTGATCTAGTGGTTAAAGGGATGTGGTTGTAATAGCCGCTTGTTGGGTGCAATTTGCAATGGGATAAACTTTTTGTAATGTTTGAGTTTCCAGGTAAAAAAAAAAAGCGAAACCACGGTTTTAGACAAAAAGAAAGAGGAATGGACCAACCATAACCATAATAATGTATTTTGCCATTTGAGATATGTTCAAACAAAGAAAGAATAGGCCTTTGGTCGCGACATACCATAACACTAAGTAATTTGCCACTATGCAACATTCTAGGGATAAAAAAAAATGCATGTCACATGAAGATTGTCATTACTTCCGAACAAGTTTTTAATGTCGTTAAAGTTCCGAGTGAGATGCAACTACTCTTCAATAATACCAATACTATAGAATATATAGACCACCCACATTCAAAGCATCTTCTTCTTTTTTTTCTTTCTAGCTTTCAAAAATAATATAGTAAAGCATTTGTAAGTTAAACAAATTAATTCACCCTAACCTATTCCTATGTTCAATAATTCAATCCGTAATTTTTAATATGTAAGATTAAAGCTGCAACTGAAGACTAATAAAAGCAGAAAGGATTATCAACTTACTTTAGAGATTTTTATTAACAACTTCTCAATTATGAACATGAAAGTAGTTGGTGATTAGTTTAATCCATTATCATTATTCCTTGAGCTAATTCCACGAATCAGAGTCCATACATACCCATGTGATTGCTGATTTTTTAATTCCCTTTCACACTAAGAATTCATCAGTTAATCGTCGTATATCCAGACACGATTATACGTATAATTGATTTTTTATTACATCGTAGATGATTAATTGTTGGTTACTGAATGAATGTGTTTACCTATCCAGCTTTCACGCGTCAAACAATGTGAAGAAAACATACACTCTATAATACACTTGTGTGAAATTTTGTTTTTACTTTTACTCGTTTTGTGCTATTAAAAATATATTAAAGAGTTAATTTTCTTTTAAACCAACTACGTTTGGTTGAAATCACATCAACATACAAGGCTAAGATTGTGTAACACTCAAACTATCAACCACCATTTTCCTGAAAATGGAACATGTACGTCGTTGATCAATCGATAGAGATTAGATGTTTAGTCTTATTAGTACCTAACGCCTTCTGGAATATTGTTTATTTATCTGATAATGAATTTTAACAAAACCTAAATAATACTGAGCTACTACTAGAATAATTAAAGTAATTATTGATTAGAGAAGTATATTTAACTGATCGAATTCTATATTTTTTATTGGACTTCACCGGTGAAAGAAAACAATAGAGGAACAGAAGCTTCTGCGTTTTCTCAATAGACATACACCTAAAAATCACAATCGGTCCATTTAATTTCCAGAACTAACAACTAAACCCCATCTATAATTTTGTTTTTTCAAATCAATCCTCCACTTAAAAGACAGTTATCTCTGGAGATAAAGACATAACACCGCGCACACAGCTGGTTAACATTAGCAAATATCAAATCAACAAGAATCTAGGATGAAAGTGATGTCGACCAATTTACAGATAAAAAAAGTATGAAATTCAGGATAGGACAATAATCATCTTAATCAAGTTTATCAGATTATAGTCCATCATTACGAATTTGATTAATCATGCAAATATTACTTTTTGCTTCATGATATTTGTCGGAAAGTTCTTTTTCGTAAAGTGTATGATGTAAAAGAACTAGACTTGGACATAATCGCATACTATTTCTTGTAGACTTAATTTCAATCCACCAAAAAACTTATAATTATGTGGAATAGTTTTGCATAGGATCCAAGTTAGGGTTAGTATCGCCGTTCACTTACTCTAAAATATAAAAATGGTTGTTTGGTTTAGATTAATAATCTTGGATTGTAGTGGACGATTATGAACTTACAATGATATCACATCAGAAAAGCAAAAAGAATCCAAAGATAAACAATACAATTGAACCCTAATGATGAACAGAAATTACATAATTTGATTAAAAAGGGGTAAAGTAAGAAAATTTGAAAGAAAAAAAAGTAAAAATATGTTACTTTCATAAATGTGTATATATATATATATGATGAGTATATGAATAAATCACAGAGATTGAATTGGAATGGTTATGTACACCCATCAATTCTTTTTTCTTCTTATTATCTTCCTTGAGACCTTAAAAAAACTGGTTGATCAAAGCTCAATTTTCATGTTTTGTGATTCATGGTTGGGATTATGTGCCATTCCCATCCCTACAATGCTTTGTAAATCTTCTTCACTAAACAATTGGTACTGAAAACAAACACACGACAAAAGATACGTTAGAACAATCTTACTGTATTAAATTGGAACAAAAGAAGAAAAGTTAAAGAATAATTTAAAAACCTGAGAAATTGAGTCATTGAATTGGGTAAGTGTTGGTAAGTGGGTGAAGCCTCTGGGTAAGGTAGAGGGTTCCAGTGATTTCAGAGGAGGATGGAGCATCATGTTATTGGAAGAAACATTGGTATGTAATTGTGAATGATTATTATAATTATGCTGACTTAAAGACTCTAATTGGAGTCCTGATTCATGCACCCGGCTGCCGCTTGATGAAATCATCTGAAGAAATTCAAAATTTATAATTTATAAAAATATGAGATTGTATTATTTTTAATAAAAAAAATAGAAAAGGTCCTTTCTAAAAGAAATTTAAAAAGTTAAAGAAAAGTAATCAGGATTAATGCTAATGGACCGAATGAAAAAGGTATTGTTAACACAACAACAAAAAAGTACTACTAAAAATGATAACTATCAATTTCAAATGATAATTATTAATGGTTGTTAATTGATGTTAATGTTTAAGGTGACTTACAGCATCCTTTGACACAAGAGCGTCCACGTTAAATTCCAGCCTGGTGTCGTTCACTGATGATAACTTCATTGACAAGAACTGCCAATTATTAAAACAAGAAATATTAGAGAAATTAATTGCAAAATAGTTAATACTCGGTGATTAATGAAACAATTAATTAGATTTAGATGAAGCAAACAAAATAATAATACTACCTCAACTTGTCTTTGCAATGATTGTACGTAGTTTATAATTTCATCTAGCATCAGTGCCTTTCCAGTAACCTTTCATCGTATAAACAAAAGAAGAAGAAAATACATTAATCACCCTAATTATGCTAATCAAGAATTATATCCAAAATTAAAATTTCTTTAGTACCTTATTGCAGCCAGGCACGAGATCTTGAAGCAGCTTCATCCTTTCACCAATTTTCTCCCTCCGAACCTAAACCCACAGTAAAAACTAATCAAATCAAAATTCTAATCGCATACCAACCATAATTAGCTTAACTAATTTAATTTAAATCTTATTACTATTATTTTTGAGAAAGTAATTTAAATCTTAATTATTGAAAACAAAGCAAAATGGTCAGAGAGTAAAAGAGAATTACTCTTTCGGCGAGACTGTGACTGTCGGTGGCCTGGCCTCGCCGAGCACGAACGTGGATGTAATCTTTAGGAGGCTCAGGTGGCTTTGTGTCATTACCTTTGTTCCCTTCTTCTTCGTCTCCTTCCTCCTCTCTTCTCCTTTTCCCTCCCTTTTCTTCTTCATCTTTCCTTTCCGCCGTCTGTAAGTTTGAAAAAAATATATTCAAAAGTTAGTTACTTTATGTAAAAGGATAACTTTTAGAGGACTGAAAAAAAAACGTTAAAAGTACAAAACTTTGCGGGAAAAAAATCTTAAGAAAAATAGAAACTTTGCGTGGAAAATCGATTTTACCTTTGAGAAACTTGGCGACGGCGAAGCGGCGGCGGGAAGAGGGGTCTCCTTAGGCTTCCCTTTAGAAACAGATTTCCTCTTCCGGGAAAACTCTCCGGGGAGTTTCGGAGGCGAATCGCCGGCGGGGATCATCATCGGTCTGGAGAACTCCGGAGAAGCAAGGGCCTTGAGAGCAGGCGTGCTGGAGACACGTGTCAGCTTCCCGGAGCTCGCGATCTTGCCGCCGTTGTTGTTGTTAACGGGGAGGCCGGAGTTAGTCCTTCCGTTGAAACTCCGGCTGCCGAAGCAGGAGAACTTCGCCGCCCTCTCCGCGAACCCCGGATCCCCCGAGAATTCCGTCAGCGGCGTCGCTCTGCTCATCATCGGCGGCGGAGAGCTCATCGGAGTCGCGTAGCACGAGGCGGAGCGAGAGTTACTGTTCATCGGAGCTCCGTAGCTGCTCCCGATGTTACCAAGCTTCCCGATGAGTTCTCTGATGATGAAGCCGTCGCCGCCGGAGTAGTTTGAGTTCGACGGCGTCGGTGAGGAGACGAGCGAGCTCAGAGCAGAGTCGAAGATGCTCTGTTGTTGCTGTTGTTGTTCCGTTGACTTTTCCCACATAAAGCAATCCTGCGGCGGCGAATTACGAGCGAGATTCGGATCCATCAAGGCCCAGTTAAGCATCGCCGATGAAGAGGACGGTTGTTCAAAATGCACCGCCATCTCCGGCGCTGGAGGAAGCTCTGTGTTCATAAACAGCTCGTTGTCCATCGTCACAGTTTCTTATCAAAAAAACAAGAGATCTAAATTCTATTATAAGATGATACTAAGTTATGGAGAAAACAATAACAGATACTAAACCACGCAATTAATTAGACAAGACGTTCACATCAAGATTGAGGTTTGGAGTGTGCCGGAGGAGAAAGAAAGAGCGTAAATGGTAAGGGAAATGCTCAAGTGGTGTTAACGGGGTTTATATAGTTGTATATTGTATAGTGTACTAATATTAAAACAATTAATTATGTTTTATCATTATAATCATTTAATAGATATTAATTTAAAATTTAGTATATCAATATCAATTTGAGTGCTGCACCGCAACGTCCGGAGATTAGGAGTTGTTTGCCGGGCCTTTGACGTTGGAGCGATATTTGCTAATAAATATGTAAATTGTTTTACAATATCGACGTAGAATTCTACGTGAACGTCTAGAAAAAAACTACTGAAAATGTCAACCGAAGAAAGTCTACTATAAGGGGGTTTGAGAGGTGACTAGTTTTTTCGTATTCTTCACCGTTTTCTTTTTCTGTCGGTCCTTCCGACCAAAGGTGGGTCGTGTCGTTGATCTCTTCTGGTTCTGGTGAAGACTTTGATGGATCATGTAGCTCTCTCTCTCTTTATTCTTTTTCTTTTTTCATGTTTCAATATTGTTCACAAGGACGGTCTCATTCGTTTTCCTCTGAAGGAAGTCAGGAACAATACTACTTAAGCATCTATTCTTGATTAGATATTCTCAGAACCCAACTTATATATTGGGAGAAATATCCATCTATTGCTAATTCATTGGATATAAACTGACATAAGACTCTGGTAACAATCTCTGTTAGACTTGGTTGTAATTGATGCTTCGATGTGTTCTTTCACACCTTCTTTATGATTTCTCTCAAGCTCTCCTTGACCTTCTGGAATCTCTTCTTCAACTCATAAGGTATTAGTGTTCGCTTATTGTCTTATAAATCTTTTCGAGTATGGGTGTTTACATGACATAATTTCAATTTCATTTTCTCTTTTCAACATCACCTAACATCTCTTTTTTTCAATCATTCTTTTTTTTTTCTTTTCCTGGAAATGGCGAATCATTCATTTGTGCTTTGATACACTTTGTTTATGGTGGGTTTAGTTTATAATTTTCTATAGGAAACCAAGTGATTTAACATATACCAATCAAACAATCATTGGACTGACTCAACAAGTGGGGAGGGGAGGGGGGAGACAAAAAAATATATTGCGACGTAAGAAAATCAAGTTGAAGTAGCAGAGTTCAGGCCGCCGCTGGGTCAATAATCGCATTAAATTCCACAGCCTTGCCAGTTAAACTAGGATATGGTCGGGTTAAGTAATGAGACCGACCTTGTAGTATTTAACTGCTTATGGATTATTTTATAAATAAAAGACTAAAATACATTATCTCTCTTTGCTGCATCAATAACAATAAGATTGAGCAGAAATCTTGGACTCTATATGATAGAATATCGATGAGGTGACGTGAGCTTTGTCTCCAGTCTAGTGAATTCTTGAGTTCGACTCATGACTCTAAACATAGGTCCTTGTGTCACCTAGTTTTGTTTATATTTGGGCTTTGACAATATTAAGGCCCAATACAATAACCTTTGATAATAGTCTCTTATCCGCAGCTGTAAGAAACCACCGACCCTTTCAACGCGTAGACTTGATTTGTGCAGCCTGTGATGCTGGACGAATGCTGGTTACAGATAGCCGCTACATTTATAGCCTTATAGGTTATAAGTTAAGAAGAAGAACAAGTAAGATAAAAAAAAAATGGCTTTATTCTGTGGAAATTAATCGTGGTTGAGTTGGATATGCATGTACATGTATGAATGCAATTGGTTGACATCTAGGAAACACAATGATGGAACATTTGCCTAACGGACTCATGTTGATAAAGACTGAGAGAAGTAGGTTTGGTGAAGTACAGTTTGAAAATTGTATTGGATAAGGTTTTTGTACACACTCTTTATGATTGTTGTTTTCTACGACCTCTATACTTGAATCCTGATAAACTTAACCAAACAGACTGAAGAATGTATATATATAAAATGAAGATGAAGCTGAATATGAACTATACAGAATAGACTTTTTGTGTTGTGGCAGTGTAATTGTAAAGTTCACAACAACGTCTCTTGAAAAGGGGACTTATGAGGAGGGCTGAACCAATTGTTCTTCAGGAGGTCTGCACAATTGTTCTCGAACACGAGACGCCAGCTGAGATGCTTCCTTGTCCAGTTTCAGCGTGTGTCTATGCAAGCTCTGTTATCAAATAAACCGACCACCAAATCAGACAACTTTAATAAAGTTATCAACAATCTAGTGTGTTTGGATTGGATAATTCATTCCTGTTTTGTACCTCAGAAGTCCATAAACAGTCACGTTCCTTACGTGGGATAATGTGAATGTGTGTCTGCAAAATAGAAAGACAAGTGTTTAACAGAAACTTCCCTCCTCAAAGGATTAAGAGAAACAGAAATGAAAGCATGTTGCTTACGTGAAATATGACTTGCCCAGCTGCTGCTCCGTTGTTAACCAACAAGTTAAATGAATCTGATGAAACAGTTTTTTCAAAAAAAACAAACAAATTAGAATTGAGAATCTTGGTTCAGCGACGAATCTACCTTTAAAACGTTCAAAGATTCCAGAACAAATGGGCAAGAATACATAAGAGAGATGACAACAACTGGCTACTCTTACTTTATTTGCAAAACCAGATCAAAATGTCACAAAAATAAAAAAACTAATGATCCTAGTGCACAAGCAAGCTAAGGTGTGGTATCCTAGTAGTTGCGTAAACTAAAGATGATATTAGAACAGAACATACCACTGTCGGTAGCTTTGACGAGGGCATTACTGATAAGAGGAACTTTGGAACACATGGCAGCAACTACCTGCATGCTCCTTGGAGGAGACCTTTAATCAATATCTTATACTCTCATACTTTTCTAACCAAGCAGACATTTGCTCACATATACACAAGGAAGACCACAAAAGTAACTAGCAACGAAATTATGCGATTGATAGGATTCCAAAACAGGCAAAAAAACTTCAGCACTAAAAAAAGGGAAGAGGAACTTACTGAGGGAGGTGTTTCCTCTAAGGTAGGATAATGTAACTTGGGAATGATAAGAGAGTGCCTGAACACACCCACCAGATTAAAAAAAAAAGCTGATAGCTTTTGGAATTCCACTAAGCAAAAAAAACATGTTCATAATGCAATCCACTAATCAAAAAAAAAAAAAAAAATGGAGGCCTTAAGCATAGTCTTAGTACTAAATAGTCAAAACTAGAGAGTAGAATGAGAGTGTTTGATTACCCATGGATAAGTGGACTCGTGTCCAAAATGCACAAACACATATCATCCTCGTACAACTGCTTCCCCAAATAAAAGAGACTTTTTGTTAGTTCTGTTATGTGTCAAGGAAGGAAGTGGAAGAGAACGGAAAGTTTAGAGACCTTGAGACATGGAGACTCGCCACGGACAATCTTGCAGAAAACGCAGTCGTTTTGGAGATTGGATGATTCGACCTTGTCTTCGCCGGAGCTACAATCGGAAACCCTGAGAATCGAGTCTCTGGGTGGGTAAGGACCAGCTGGGTTGAGATGGGAACATAGGATCGCGAGTCTTCTAGCTTCCATGAAAAATATGACTTTTTAAAAGAAAATTGAAGAATACGATAACTTTCGATACAGAAGACAGTAAGTGATAGAACTGTGGGGATGAAGATTGGGGAGGAGAAGAGTGTGTGTGGGGTTGTGGGTCGTCGTGTATGGAGGGAGTTTATGTTTTGTTTTATCCACAACCTTCCATGTGATTGATGACTCTCTCTGTCTTCTTCTTCTTCTTCTGTTTTATTCCGTTGACAATCAGATAATCTCTAAATATAATTTGGGAGATTATTTATGGGTTTGTTTGTATATGACCCATGATGATGCTGGGCATCAAAGTCACTCCTCTGAACTCTCTCTAGGCCCAAATGTCCATATGTCTTCTCCTTTTTTTTTAACACATAAAAAAGTCCATATTTGGATAGCGACAAAAAGTGGAGGTGGTGGTGGTGTCTCTGTGTCCACTAATGACACTTTCTTCGCCTACGGGCTTCTATTTCCTGTGGTATACAGGTATCTATTTGGATGCATCGACTGCTCTCTATTCAGTTCTTGTTTCGACCTTCCTATCACACCTTGTAAAGTCATTCATTTACATCTTAGCTCTTTCTTTTCCATTTATTCTACAGCTCTTTGTGTGGGTGATGGTAGAATTGAGGTTCATGACTTTAGCCGGTGATATACCGATGGGCTTAGTTTCATTTGGTTCTACCTTTGCGATCTCTAGTATTTATCTCGCCTTAGAGCGATCTTCTACAGTATGCAGTTTTTTTACGGGTTCTATTTCGGGTGTTGGTGTTGTGTTCGTGTATCTCTCTTCTTGGTGGCAGGTAGAAGAGAAACTCTTCTTCATCTTTAGCCCGATGAATACGGATAAGACGGGTTATGATTTCCCGCTTGTCCCTCGTTTGAATCAGTCTTCTCTCCTAATATTTCCTCCTATATGGAGTAAATTGGATGAACAAGTTTCGTTGGTATTGCAAGGATCTTTCTCCCATTGAATGCTCTTCTCTGCGTATGGTGCAGTGTGTGGTCCTACGGGTTACACTAGATGCAATCTTTGAAGAAGCTTATGACGTTGTTGTTATACGATTTCAGATGGTTTTTTTTGTGATTTGTATCACCATTCTATCTTTTATGTTTTCGTTGTTGTTGTTTGTTTGGCTGTCAATAGCCTCTTTGTATCTTCCTTCAGTGGAGTGTAAACATATTTTATATTAATGCAAGTATGATTTGATCAAAAAAAAAGTCCATATGTCTAGAGGAACCTTTTTGGTTTTATAGCTTGACAGTAAGGCTTTAAAATGGCAAATAGTGATCCAAATATACTGATGGTGTGTGATAGTATATTTGGAAATGATTAAAATTTTGATTTGGTTATTTATGTTATTAATATACATTTATCTTTTTGATTATTTATCTGAAAGTATTTAGGTGTTAAACATATTTAATCTGGAAAAATAAAATAATAAGTATGTATCGAAAAATGATTCACGATATTATAACATGGAATAAAGTATAAGATGTTGATTAAAAGAATAGAGTATAACACTGATTTCCAAAAATAAGGAATTTAGTAGAAATGATTAAACCTATTGTATTGGAAACGATATGACCAAACCACACATAGCAGTTAGCAAACTTTAAGAACAAAAATTTCAGTTAATTTGGGGTCTCTGCAAACTTCTTGTCGAATAGAGTACATACTTCCTGTTTTATTACGTATTGTGCTCCTTGTGACACTTGTAATGAAGATGTACTATATATATTATAGTTATACAAATTCGAGTGATTAAAAAATCGGCTACTGAGTACAAAAGTTAGTCATTTACAAACTTAAGAGGACTAGAAAAAGAGAAGCTCTTAAAAATTTCGCTAAACATGAAAATCAAATTACCAAGAACCAAACAGTTTCAATTGGATCCAAGTGGACGTATAGAAGTATCGTTCCTCGTTCAGATTCATTACGTTTCCACGTTTACAGGTTCTCAATCCACACAGTAGCTCTCAACTGCATATCACTATAGAAAAGTTAGAGAATGGCCATTAATTAGTCCATGGTCCCTCAATGAGTAGGGATGTTTATTTATTAGGCGTGGAGACTTTTTTAAAAGAGACAAGTGGGCGACGTTGCTCCACTTTCTAGTTAACGTTGACGTTGAAGCAATAAGATTATCTATCATCCCCAGTCAACAATTTCTGCTCCATTCATATTGACCTTCACGTGATACCATCTAGAAATCTTCAGGGGTAGGGATGGATCCAGATCAAATACTACCATAATATTCAGTATTTAAGCTTTGTTTCGTATTTTATATATATCTAACTTTTTCGAATATCTAAATAATTTATAGATATTTACAATTTTTATGGATATTTTATCTATTTTATTCAACACAAATAATTTTAAAAACATACAAATTTACCTTCAAAATATCTTTAACATAATATAAAATATAAAGTAAAAATTAGTAAAACTATATATTTCATAAAAAAATTAAAATTAATTAAATGTTCTTATAAGGCATAAATTTTTTTTAGAAGAATTGTAGTTTTTATAACATTTATTTTCCTTTCTTAATTCAATAATTATATAAGTAATTTTATAAAAAAATTATAAAATTATAAAATAATAGTTAGATAAAATTATATAAATTTCTATATTTAGTTTTACATATACATATATTTGTATGAAGTTGGAGCGGAATAGATATCTAACTTTTAAATTTTTATTATTTGTAATTTGTTTTATTTTTAACGGATTGGTTGTTAATAATTATTTTATTTCAAATACTTATGGATATCTAGATTTTTGAGATCGAATTAAAATGAATCGAATAGTTAACTGATAAAATACCTAGTACTACTAATATTTACGTTTTATATACATTCTGACTAGGTGTTTTCCTGCACCACGTGCAGTAAAAAAATTTTAAAATACTTTTTAATAGATAAATATAAATTATATTTATTTTTTTATTAATATTATAAATTTTCTTTTTTTATCAATATTTTAATATAAATTTGATTTAACTGGACATTAAAATCAAGATAAAAACAATTTTGTTTGTCTTGAATTATATTTAAAAATGTGCATGTATATATTTAAAATTATAATCTTAGGTAGATTTTTATATCTCTTTTTTTAATTAAATGTATTAAATAAATATGTAAAAATGCATAATTGTCAAAAATTAAAATTAAACAATATTTATAAAATATGTAGATATATATAAGAAACTAATGATTTTACGATTTAATTTGATTTTATGATTTAATTTTTATAATTTTCTAAAAATATGTATATATTTTTGAAATATTTTTAATTTAAATGATATTTCGAAATTTAAAATGCCATAATTGAATATATTTATTTTAATGATGATTTATGAGTTATTACCATATTTTAAAAAGTCCAAAAATATAAATCAACAATAAATGTAATATATGAGTTATTACCATATTTTAAAAAGTTTACCAAAAATATAAATTAACATTAAATATAATTTTTCATGTCATATTAATCTATAAGACATATCATCAATTTTAGTAGCCATATCACAATTATTAATCTAGGTGTTTTCCTGCACCATGTGTAGTGATGAATTTTTTAAAAGTTCAATTTTATATTTTCAAATGTAATTTATTAATATTATATATTTTATTATTTTGACCAATAATTAATATAAATATCATTAATTAAGCATAAAATTAAGATAATTTTTTATTTAAATTATATTTAAGAATATATGTGTATATATATATATAAAGTTAAAATCTTGGATTAAAAAAATTATTTATTTCATTTGGTTAAATATATTAAATCAACTTGTGCAAAATTACTAAAAATCATATAAAATTGTATAGTTATCAAAAATTAAAACTAAATATTATTTATATAATTTGTAAATATATAAAAGAAACTAATGATATTACGATTTTTTTTTAAATTCAGAAAATTTAGAAAATTTTAGATAATAAAAATTTTATAATTATAAAAGTAAAATTATATAATATTTCGAAATTCAAAATTTCATATTTTAATATATTTATTTTAGTGATGATTTATGAGTTATTACCATATTCTACAAAGTTTACAAAAAATATAAATCAATATTAAATGTAATATATGAGTTATTGCCATATTCTAAAAAGATTTCCAAAAATATAATCAGCATTAAATGTAATTGTCCATGTCATATTTAACCATATGACATGTCATCAATCTTAATAGCCACGTCACAATTTTTTTGTGAAAACGATTGTAGAGAAGACATATGGCAAATCACTTCTCAAATATAGACTAGGAGATATATTTAGCCACTAGAAAAATAATAAAGTGCCAATTTCTGGTGAGGGCATAAGTTGACCAATTCATGTTTGATTGGTCACAAGTATTTGGCTGCTATATAGACTTGTCTGTTTATGATGTTTGTATTTTATTTTTATAAACAATAATTTTCCAACTTCCAACTTGCTGATGTGCGTTTTGACCGACTTTCTAAAGATATCACGTTCTAGAATAGATAACCTTTTGGTTTTCTTCAGCTCTTTTAGCTATAAAATCCAGACTCTCTTCCTAGTGAACAATTCAAAGATATACACACCTACAAAAAAAGTAGTTTATTAACCAAAAAATGAAGACATTCATTGCCAGATGTCTTCTTCTATTGGCCCTTGTATGCAGCTGCAGAGCAGCAGATTCAATATGGGACCTCTGCAACAAAAACTCAAACGTCTCAAGCAGCAGCCAAATCTCCAAGAACATCGATTCTATTCTCGCCACGCTCGTCTCAAAGACTCCTTCACAAGGTTTCGTAACAACAACTTCCTCAAGTTATAACAAGAAAGACAATGTCTACGGACTCGCTCAATGCAGAGGTGACATCAGCAACACCGATTGCACCACCTGCATCCAAGACGCTGCCAAGAAAATCCGTGAAGTCTGTCCGAACCAATCTGACGCAAGGATCTTGTACGACTTCTGCTTCTTACGATACAGCCAGGAGAATTTCATAGGGAAGCTCGACACGAGTTCTGGTCTCATATACTACAACGTCGCTAACGTAACCGAAACAGACCCCAAAACGTTCGATAATGAGCTCGGGACGCTATTTGATAAAATTAGGTCTGAAGCGGTTTTGCGTGAGAGTAAAGGTTTGGGTAAAGGTAAGACCAAGCTGACACCTTTTGTGACTCTAAACGGTTTGGTTCAGTGTACTAGGGACTTGAGCGCATTAGATTGTGCTCAGTGTTTTGCAACTGCGGTCCAGAGCTTCATGGGGGCTTGTCACAACAAGAAGGGATGTCGTGTCTTGTATAGTAGTTGCTATGTCCGGTACGAGTTTTATCCGTTTTACTTCCCTCTTGATCCGGCTAAGACCGGCACTAGTGTCGGTACTATTTCTTCCGTTAGGCTTTGATAAGGGCCAGCTAACACAGATGCGTGCAAGCCTTTTACAATAAAATGATAAATAAATCTCTTTCCTTGTGTTGCTTCTTTAAAGTCATGTAAGCAGATTACTGTATCAGTTGAAAAGCTATTTGTGTTCTGGGTTCGTATCATGCGTGCAATCATTGGATCATATACATTTGATTTTTCCAAAAGAACAAAATAGGATTATCACATTACTAAAATATATTTTAGGATAGCACTAAAAGAATTGTTATCAAAAAATAGTTTCAGGGGCTCAAAACTTAAGATATAAAATTTATAATTATAACATTTTCTAAAAGAATTTCGGATTTTGAAATAAAATTTCAAAAAATCAAAATGTTTGTTTAAAAAAAAAATTGAAAAAGAAGTTTCAAATACTGAATAATTTTTTTTCGAAAAAATTATTTTTAAGAAAACTTCTTTTAGTTATTTTCTTCTTCATGTATTCTTTGATCAAAAGAATATTTTAGATCTTTTGGGAGATTTTCTCAAAATATTAAATGTTTATTGTTATTAATATTATTATTATTATTTAATTGTATTACTTTTATAACATATAAGACAAATTTATCAAATAAGTTTGATGATGTAGATAACCTATTGTTTCAAAGGATAAAATTCTAAAATAGTGAACAAGAAAATGAACCTCAGTCAAATATTTTCTAGAAGAAATATACAATGAGCATAAATTAGAGTTTCAAAATTACAAAACTCGTAAGAATAGAGAAAATCCTGAAACTTTTATTAATAGAGGTCTTTTAGTGGGAATTAGATTTTTAATAATTGTTAGAATTTTTAGAATTTAGTGTTATTGATGTATAGATTTTTAAATTCTCATTAAAATCTAGTGTTATTGATTTTATATCATTTTATAATTTTATACAAAATATTTAGTTATTCAACTCTTTTTATATTTTAATAATTTTATAAATCTATTCAAAAAGGTGTTATGGACACTATATTCTTCACCATTTAACTTATAACACAAAATTTTGAAAATATAATATATATCTTTGAGACTTTCTTAATTATTATATCAATTTATTTTTATAATTTTTCACAATATACAAATTTGCTCCAATTTTTTCCAAATTTAACAATTCTTTTAATTTTTAAAATCAATAAATTTTATATCCATGATGGAAGATTATGGACAGAAATGAAATCAGTGATATGTTACCGAAAGTTTTTTTTTTTTTTTTTTTTTTTTGCTAAAAGGTAAATATCATATAAATGAAAAAAGATTTACAAGAAATGTAGATCTAAGTCTTGTTACACCTAGGCAAAAAAGTAAGAAAAAACTGGATGTAACAAAGATTAATATGAGACAAACTTAGTTCATCGCATCCATTTGACCATCTAAACTATTAAAAGTGAAGTACAAATATTAATTAACCCTTAGTTTTTCACAATAATTACAAAGGATTGTCATTAACCTTTAATATAGAGATTTTAGAATATTAATTAATCAGCTACATTTAATTATAGACTAAACGAATATCTTTAGCATATATACTGTTACCTAAAAATTGGGTTCCTCTTAACAATAAAAGGAATGTATAAAAAAATTATTAGAAAATGTATTTAGTTTTCTTCACGTTGAAATCACAACGAAAACATATATTGACATGTTGTTAATATTTTTTATTAAACCTATCCCACTCAGATCAAAAAATATATATATCACATACCTTTTTTTGGAACCACATCATTATTCACAAAACAACCTAAATATGTCTAATTTTGAGTCTATTAGATAAGCACACTAATTTACTTATAAATATTTTAACCATTTAATCTGGAAACTTATGTTAATTGGCTATTTCTAATTTATACTTTATTTCATTAATGATTCATTTATTCACTTACAAAATTGATCTTTTAATATTTTAATGCCTAAAACAACATTATAATCTAAATCGAAACGGAGGGAATATATATGTACATTTTATTTGTTTTTTTTATTTATATTCATGTTTATATATATATATATATATTTGTTGTTTTGATTTATATTCATGTTCTATATATATATATAATAAAATAACACTTACCTATTTTAAGTGATTTTTACAGATTTTCATTATTTTAATCAATTATAATCATTTCATTTATTATCTTTACTAAAAAATTGACATCATTTATTACAGAAGTACAAAACAAAATTTGTTTGTTTTCAATTTCTTTTTTAATTTTTACATTCATTTATCACCTATTTAACTATTTCATTAATTATTAATTATATTTACTATAATATATTGGCAGTATTTATTTTACATATTAACTATAATAATCAACATATTTAAAAGAAATTACTTTATTTGTGACAAGAATTCAAAATGGCTAACAAACTATCTTTTATTTGCGTTATGCTTACATAACTAGTTAGACATAACATTCTGTATCTATTCAACTATAAGTTATTTCTTTTGGGTATCCGTTTTTTTGAGTTTGGATTCATTCGGGCATTGCAAATTTTATGTGGGTTTTGAATCGGGTTTTCCTGAATCCAGATGAATTCGGTTATGATATATAGAAACCTACAAATATCCAAAAACTAATGTATTTGAAACCGGTTCGAAAATTTGTACCAAAAATAACAATATTAACCGATTCATTTTGGGTATTTTAAATTTAAACTAAACTTAACCTAA
The DNA here is from genome assembly GCA_019706035.1 of Raphanus raphanistrum subsp. raphanistrum. Lineage (NCBI taxonomy): Eukaryota > Viridiplantae > Streptophyta > Magnoliopsida > Brassicales > Brassicaceae > Raphanus > Raphanus raphanistrum. Next base: position 22,052,884 of record CM033983.1, read on the forward strand.
AAATAACAAAATAACTAAAAGTAACCATATTACCTATTTGATTCAGATTTGATTATGATGTATAGAATTCTAAAACTATTTAAATACTTATACAATTAACTATATTATAATACGTATAAATATATAATAATAATTATGAAAAACAATTATCAATTTACAAAAATGTGAAAATTAACACCCGCACGGGTGTGCGGGTTAAGTATCTAGTAAAGTTTTAAAGCTGTTTATTATGAAACTATATGGAATTGTTCACATATACAAAATATGATGTATTAGTCACTTGAAAAAATTGGTGATACTAAATATCTGAAATATAAAGGAATTCTTTTTCATTTATGACGTTTAACAGTGGAAGTGAGAGTAAATCCATAATAAAACAATGTTTTTTACCAGTAACCTAGGCAGTCGACCAACCAAAAAAATCCTCGGTCGACCAACAAACACTACTTGGTTCATTTTTGGCGTTGTTTTACTTTTACACTGTAGAGAGATTATTTCAGTTTGGTACTTTCAAACCAAACCGAATATATTGGTTCGGGTAATACGCGATACCGGTTTAATTCGTAAATCATAAACCCCCAAGTAGGTCGTCTCAGTTTTCTTCACTTCGCGACGGCTCTCACTTAAACCACTCTCCCAAGCTGCCGGAAAATTACAGCTATGCTCTCCGTCGCTAAACGCCTCGGTTCCGCCGTTCCGTCGCTCCGTAACGGTGCCCCCCTCCTCCAATTCTTCAGAACGGAGGCAGGTCAGCCGAGACGGCGAAACAAGTCCCACTCCCAGCCGCTCAAAAAGAAGGAAGAGAAGTCGGAGTGGTGGATCGTCGACGGAGAGATGCACGAGATCGGAGATCACGTACCTCTCCGCGAGCGTTTCGCTATCCCCAGAGACAACATCCCCAACAGGCGCCGCAAGCAGCTCCGCGAGCAGTTCATGCGCCGCACTCGCCTCGTCCTTAAAGAATCGGTCAGTCCCTTTTCACAATTTTAGGGTTTAGAACTGGTTGTGATTAGTATTCTGATGATTTGTAATGATAGGAGCACGAGCCGTGGTGCAAGAAGTACATGGAGCTGTACAACGAGCTTAGAGAAAACTGGGAGAGGCTTTATTGGGATGAAGGCTACTCTAAGAAAATTGCTAGGGATCATGCTAATTACGAGTCTGCTGAGGAAGATGATGAAGATTTTAATCCATACAGGTTTGCTTTTGAGACCGTTGCTTATTCGCCAGTTTAATGTTTGTGTATATTTGATGGATTATGTTTCCTTGGTCCTCCTTGCAGGAACAGGCGGCCATATAATGATCAAACAAAGGTAAAAAGTTCTGATTCTGTTTTGTTGGTTTCCTGTACTCTCTTGACATTTGATGATTCATCTGATAATCTGATATGATAGCAGGAGCAGGGGTTTACTAATAGAACAACACAACAAGGTGATGGTAACTGGGACAAAGTCAATCAAATCCGGGACAAGTTTGAGTATGACAGAGACAGGAGAATGAGAGAAAAAGGTGAGTTCTTTACATCGCCAAAGTATCTTTTCGTATTCCTGCATGAACAAATGTTGAGCTATATAGTGACAAAGTTCTTGTGAGTCGTTGATCCATTTAGTTGATCCATTTTGTTGTTGCATATATGTCTGATGTGGTAGTTTGTGCTAGAGTTTGCGTTGCGTAGTTATTCCAGTTGTTGATCTCTCTTTCGTATAGACCAGCTCTGATTTCTGTAGACAGAAATATATCATATGTATGTTTCTTTCATAACATTATTGTGCAAACTAAGTTAATTTACTTCCGCTTGTCTCAGTTGTGTTTGTGTAAACTCTCTCTAATGTTGCAGCCTTTGCACCAATGAACGCCGCACCGGACGCTAGAGACTCGAATTGGAATGCACAGAGAGAGCCATTTGATACTGAGAGATACACTCGGGATTGAATTTGATCATTTTCGCACCATCTGTTTCCAGTGTGTTACGGAAATGTTGATTTAGCAGATGGTGGAGTCATAATCTGTACACATTATCCACAGACGTAGTAGCTTCTCTGGTGGCTTTGCATATCTGACGGTCAACCACAATACTCTTGGAGTAACCGTACTGCACTCAAGTGTGTGATTATACTTCCCTAGACTTTGTTTTGGATCATTCCGAATAGTGTACTGCTCATGAGTTGTAATCCCCTTTTCCACCTTTAGTGTTATGATAAATTACTGTAGTTCATTTTTCAAAAGTATGAGTAAAATCTCAAGTAACCCAGGGAGAAGATAAGCAAACAGAAATGTTTGCTCATGAAACTTTTAGAAACAGTAGAATCAGGCAGTAAAAAGTAAATAAATCCATAGACATCTCATAAAATTAAAAAGTACAAAAGTAAGCGAACTAACATGAACCATCCTGACGAAGCAATCAACTACTAGATAAAAAAACCCGGTGTCGAAACGCTTTGTATACAAACATAGAATAAGTGAAATGGCAAACGAGAGATCACTTTTGTGTTTATATATACTTGTGGTGAGGACCTATGATGAGGCTTGGCGAGCACGAACAAGTGCATTGAGTTCCCTCACTTGGCTTCTCAATCGCTCAGGGTTGCAGAAAAAGTCCATGAATACCCGTCTTTGGAGTTCCACGTCCTTGGAGTGATGCTTCACGATCTGCAGCAATAAGTAGAGTATATTTCAAGAAGCCGAGTCTATTCAAAATTTCTGTTCAATACCATACAGGCGTCTTCGATAGTTCGTGAGAGAGAGGATTCAAAATGAGAAGAGTAAGACTCACCTCCCTTTTCTCACGGTGCTCTAGCGTTACCTCCTCCACTGCTGCAGAGAGTTTGGAGTTGATTTTTCCCATCTCATCAAGTTCTTTCATCAGCGGCTATTGTTACATTACATGGGAGAAACAACATGAGTTTAAACATTAGGACTTGGTTTTAGATTAAGACTAAAATTGGCAACATACGACTGAGAATTATTTTACCCATGGTGTCAATATGGGCTGCGCCGTAGTTGAAGATGCAAAGAGTAGTTGCTGCAGATTCTGGATAAGGGTACACCTGAGAAATCGGAGAGACGCAACAGTGATACATGATAATCGTTTGTTTCTATGGAAGAACTTGAGGAATGTTATGAGGATTTTTTTGGACTCACAGCTCGTTAATGCATCTATTTCTGTCATCTGGAAGGGAATTTTCGAGGTCAGACTGTAGAGATGATAGATCCGATTGAAGAGAAACTATCTGCTGAATGATGGCTGGAGCTGAGACATAAGTTGATAACCCGGCTTGGACATCTATAACATGAATAGACGAAAATCATCAGCCTAAATTAGGTTAGGAAATATCAGACAAAAGGGAACAATATTAAAATGATAATGTTGACTACTTGAGTGAATGCTCAAGAGATCTCTAACTCCATGTAAAAAGCTGTCACGGTCATCAACTGCTCCCTGTTCTTGGACATCAGATGCAGCTTGGATCAGTGACAAACACCGTCCCTGTATATATTGCAAAGACAAAATTAGTTTCATTATCTCATAATTGCAGGGAAGCATGGACTGTGACTATGTATATGACAATACCACACGGCTTCTTGTGGCGGAGAGGTAACCCTGGAGTTCGGATTCGATTACTTTTAGCAGAGAGAATGCTCCAAGCATGTTTTTCTTTTCTAGCTGACATGCTAATTTCAAGAACTGGTGTCTTGCAAGCTGATTAACCAGGTGATTGATGAACTGCGACAAAATATTCGGAATATCAACGACAGTGAAAAGTAGATCTTATGGCGACCACAAAGAAAACGTAAGGCCAACATACCATTTTCTGTTTACTAATATACAGTTCTTGACGCATGACCTTTAGATCGTAATCACCTACAAGGTTAAGGTGAGTAAAATCAAATGAAATCCCAAAATCATCCAAAAGCTAGGAGTAAAGAGAAAAGAGTAAAACTTAATACCTTGCAAAATATAGGTGTCCTGGAGTTGAGCAAGCTCCCAACATAGTTCAGGAATAGTCTAAAAGGAAGAACGGATTAAGCAAATATGTAGTTGCCATAAGAAGTGCCTACACCTTACAGCCTAGTAACACAAAACTTGAAACGTTAAGAACTGGGTACATGAACATACCTCTGATAAGAGTTTTTCTTCTTTCTGATAAAGGGTCGAGATTTCTTCGACTAGATCTGCATGTTTTCTCCTGCAAAGGTAAGAAAATGATCACATGAATGAAGTTAAGTATGACAAGTGAATGACTCAGTGATGATTTCGTCAATATCTTGCTATGATGTTTCAATGCTTTTCTACCTTAGAGAATGTAGATCAAAATGAATATGAGCTTCGACTGATGTTACTTGAGATTTCAGTGTCAAGAGTATAGCTTGTTGTTTAGCGTTCTCGACCTGGGCTTCAATCCATTGTCTCTCACTTGTTCCAAAGCTGTGAATAGCAGGAATATGTCTTTGAGGATGAGAAAGCTTGTATGCGTCAAAATTTCAAAAGAACAAAATTGTGCAATAAGTGGTCTCTCCAGTATATCTTATTATCTTTCGGCTGGCCACGTAACAAGAGAGACCCTTGCACGTATACATTTCTTCGGATAAATTACTATTTCAACACCAGAGTAAGAATTATACTGCAGGGGTACCACGCAATACATACATTGATCGAAGCCGCTGCAGTTCAGATACACGTTCATGCTGTGACTTTTCCAAATCTGCTGCATTGTAAATAGACGAGTTATAGATGCACAATAGCTTCAAACAAGTCAGAAATTCTACACCGTAACAAGACATGATTTCTATCACACAGGGGGAGTTACATTAACTGCACAAGGATATGAGCATTTTAGGCAAAAAATAAAGTTACCTCGCAACATGTTTGATGTATCATCGAGACTCACCCATGAGCATTTCGATTTACCTTCCTCTGCAACTAAGCGGTATGGCCCCTGACATGATAGTACATCAAACAGTGTACATAAACAGGTGCAAGATGAATAACACTTGATACTTTCTCCATTCTCAAAATTCTTCAAATAATAGCATTTCTCACTAAATAAGAATAAGATCTCAACTAGTTTGACTTTTTATATGATGGAGAGAAACTGAAATCATCAGCAAGCTATTCACTACTACTGCCATCCACTTACTGTGTCCAGCTGCTTAGTAAACCACTGGTTTAGCTCCTTTGTGCAGGCTGAATCTCCAGCCAAGTAGGCATGAAAATCAGAGTACGCTAAGTAGATTCCATCCTCTGCACATTTGAAACAGCCAATTAAGTTGGCTAAAGAGAGTTGCTGGCAGCTAACCATGATGCATATTCTTGAAAATAATCAGTGATGAACTTTTCTACTAACTTATATGTCAAAACCCAACTCTTTGCCTATCAACCAGAAGAAATGGCTAGATAAAAAACAACTCGCTGCCTCCGTGAAACTCTAAGCAAAAATAACAAATAGAATAGTTCCATTACTAATATCCTGGCTATAAATACAAACCCATTTTAACTAACTACTCTTTCAAATTAACTAAACACGACTATTTTATGCAGCTACAGTTCCACATGCTAATTTAAAAGTATAGTGCATTCAAGCCAATTACGATATCCAGCTTCAAAAGATAGAGAAGGGATGCCTACCTTCGCCGGAATGATAATGCGCCAGCTCTTGAGAAGTGGAAGCCAATCTTCCTAGAACTCCATTCATCTAAATCACAGGAAAATACCGAAAGGACACATCACAAAATTATCAAAGACCAAAAAAGTTGCAAATCTCTCAGACAATTGTATGAGGGCATGTATCAAACCTGCAAGTTTCTAGCAGATAAACTGTCTTCTATCGATGTTATCTGTCCAGTGACAGCAGAAGTAGCAGCAACTCGCGCACGTCTCCCTTGAATCAGAGATGAAGATTGGCCAGTTAGTAAATCATATTGAGTCTGTAACCGCCTTAGCTGCCTCTGCAGCTCCAAGGCTTCAGCCTTATGCGCCAAAGTTGCATCTCTGTCGATTAGAAAGAAACTGTTAACGGTGTTGATGTAATATTTAGCATACAGGACTAGGTAATCAAAATAACACCTCTGCTGACATAAAGAGATCTCACACAATAAGAATCTAAATGTAGACATACTTGAAAACCAGGTGACGTAAAAAAAATTCCACGGAAAATTCTCATTTCTCACAGGGAATAACAAAATACATTTATACAACACACCACAGGGTCAAAGAAACCTAAAGCACTCATGCAAACGCATGATGACATAAGGGGACAAGTGACATGAAATAAAATTTCTCAACGAAATTACGCCACTTCTCACAATGAAGTGATAAACAAAGAACATTTAACAATGCACCATCATATGTCAAGAAAACATAGCGTACACATTATATGATCACCTAAGGAGATCTCTCACACTAAGACACGGTTTAACATATTCCAAGTGACTGCAAACTAAGTCCTTTCAAAGCTTTCTAAAAAACTATAATAGTAAAAACTACCCTTAAAGCATGAACCAGAAAGTACAGAATCGCATGTGTGATATGAAGGTCTAACCTTACTTCTTTTATGCTTTCTTCCGCACCAAAAACTGCCTCCTGGTTGTTTCTCCTGGAAGAAAATGCTGATATGCTATCATAGGCCTGGTCTAGATCCTCGCCCTAAATCCATGAAAAAAAAAAGAAAAAAGAAAAAAGGAAGCGCACCATAAGAATCCAAGGAAATAACATCATAAGAAGACGAACACATTCAGGTTTGATGCACTCTCAAATCCGAAAAAAGAAAAAACAAACAAAATGGCACAAGAAGTTACCTCTAAGAGCTTCCCTTCTCTTTGAAACTGCTCATATCTAGATCCAGAAACAAGAGAAGAACCCATTAGCCACTGATATACGAACTAACTACATAGGACGAACTATCTTGCAGTATAACCTAAAGGCTTATACTAATAACGGCAATGCGAGGTTCGTCAGCAAATATACCTAAATTCACTAAAACCTAACACGAATTAAACCGAATCTGATTAAAAGGCAACATTAACATTTCGAGCTCTGGAATCGAGAAAGAGCATTACAGGGAGAGTTCGGGGAGGGAGAGGACATTGGAGGGGCGAAGAGAGGAGCAGATCCAGTCGAGGATAGGGCGTGCGTCGTCGTACTGGAACGGCCATTCGAAGCTGTCCGGGTCTAGCTTTCCGGCGCCTTCGTAACCTAGCTCCGCCACCAGAGAGCACAGTCTCGCACCGCTCATCTCCGATTTGCTTCTTCTTCCGCCGGTTAGATCGCAGCCTCTGAATTGAAATTTGAATTTCACTGTGTCATCTCTTTTGGTTCGGTTTTGAAAGTTCAGTGGAAAAATAATGCGTTTGGTTTAAAATCATTTTATTAATACGAAGTTTTCATTTATTTATAGTTACAAAAAAAAAGTTTTCATTTATTTCCCTCGTCTAGTGTTTTATTTATTTTCTGACAAAAATATTATTTATTTTTTAATTAGCCAAAAATAGCCCCATTACACAATCTTTATAAGATTTAAGACAGGTAAAACTGTACATCAAATCTTTACCGGCCTTGGCTAAGGAAAAATAGATAAAATGAACTAAGGTTGGACAATGGGGTTCTAACTGGGTATCGGTTTGGATTCAGAAAATTTTATCAACATTCAGATATTATAAAATTTGTGTCGGATTCAGTTTGAATTTAATTGGGTTTGAATTTAATTAGGTTTGGTTTTGATTTAGTTAAATTACATATTTTAGTTAATTATTAATGCAGTAAATAATTATCTTCGGTATTCGATAATATTTTAATTTATTTTGGATACATATTAAAGATTGAAATTTGAGAAGAGGTTTGATGCAAGTTTTTTTTTTTAAAAATGAATTTTCAGAAGTTTTGGATATTTATTAGGGTTTGGATAAAATTTATAGTTCGAAAAACTGTAAAATAAGATCCATTCAATATTTATGTGGATTTAAATCGGTTGAATTCATTTTTATATTGTTGAATATTTTCGGATTCGGTTAATTTGGTCAACCCTAAACCAAACGCGAGTAAGTACAAAAAAACATAACACGAGCCACCTCATGAAGAAGCGGACATAGATGTAAAAAACTATACATGTATGCAGAAATCACAACTGAACCTAGGAACTAAAACTGAAAAACCTATGAACCAAAACATTGTGGCGATCAAACCTATAGTCTATAGATCTTGTAAGCGTTTGAACTGAGTTAACCAACTTGCACCGCAAAAGAATCCCTTCCTCCACCCCCACCAAAAAAGGTTTGAACCACCCAAAGCGGGACCGTTGGCGTTGAGGAGTGTTTCAAGATGTACCTTCTCTACTTGGTTAGCTGTTCAATCTAGGCTTCCGATACGAGACTGGTTGAAGAATCACGGGCTGAATATATTATACCGTGCATTACATTTTCTACTTTAGTTTGCACTTTTGGAAGTTGCTTATGAATAAAACTGTAGTTATGAATATACTAAACATGATGCATGTATAATTATTTGTCTTGCTTCTGCATTTCTTTGTATACAAAAAAAATTGACCCATCTGAATAATAAATAATATGGTTAAACAAAAGCGAATCAAGAAAAAAAGAAAGAAGAAAGCTTGCAGACAGCTCCTCTCGACCTAAAAACAGATCTGGTAACGTTCCGGCGTCCGGACGGCGTGTGAGCGCGCGTGCCAGCATCGGAGGCATCCTTTACTCTCGTCTCGTCTCTGCTGAGTGCGGCCTCTATCTATGCTCTGCTACCGCTTTGTCTGTTTCTCTGGTCAGAGGTTTGTTGTTAGTATCGACACCTGCTCGGGAGAGTTTGTGGCTCCGTGGTGAATCTGCCTGTTTTCTGGAGATACGACGATGTAGAGGAGCAGTTAGGTGTGTCTTTGTCCATCAATAACTTTTCCCGTATTTAGGTTGGAGCTTGGCTTCAAAAGTTCTGGATCTCTAGATTGACGGTGTAGCTTAGCTACAATAGCTTTTGCTTGAAGCCCTTGTCTAGATCTGTTTTTGTGGATCTCCTTTGCTTCTGGCTTGGTCTTCTTTTGCAGGTGTTGTTTTGTCCTCTTTGAGTTTGTTGTGGCTTCCGTCTGATCCTCCTTTTTGCTGTGCACGGCTTATGTTGTACTCGGCCTGTTTTTGTATTCCGAATTAGATGGGCCTCGCTCCTAGTTGTTGGTTCAGATCTTGCGAAGATCTGTCGTGTTTGTTGCTTCATACCTAGGCGTCAATGGTTGCCGTTGTTCAAGCCGTTTCCGGGAGTGTTAGCAAGGTTCTTAACTTGCCGGATTATGAAGTTATGTTACTGGGTCCTTGAGGTGTTTCCTCAAAGTTCTAGGAAGAGGTGGTTTAGCGGTGGTCTGGTTGAGGCATTCCCACTAAGCATCTGCCATGAAGGCTCTATCGGACAGCCTTCTTGTTATTGTTAAACTTATGCTAGTAGTTTTGGAAGACTTGTCACTTGTGTTAAGGTTGTAATATTTTTTAATCTTGTATGTTACCCTGTTGTGGGTTCTAGTTCCTGGAGATATCTCTATGTTCAGCCGGTTTAATTAACCACGGAAGATCTTGTATCCATTGGTTTATATTGATTTGTATTGACTATAACTTTGGTTTCAATAAAATCGGTTAGACGGAAAAAAAAAAGAATAATAAATAATATTGTTTTTTTTTGGGGGGGGGGAATCTTTTGAAAAAATATCTATTGTAATTTAATTTCTGTGAAATAGATTGAAACAACATATCTGCGCAATAAAGTGGAAACGTATAAGCTAATTTAATCGAAGCTAGTGGCATGATGTTAACCTTGCTTTAGACTTCGGAGTGCCAGATTTTAACGCATTCTCTTTCCCTGATTTTTAAGCATGGGTCTATTTCTAGCTTTATTAATATTTGATTTGCCATAATTGAACCACTTTGTCTTCTCTTTTCTCCTTTTAAACATCCACTTTTCCCTTTATTTAACCGTGTATTTCTTTTGTTTTTCTAAAAGATAATGAAAATCCATAAGGAAATCAATAATTTTGTTTATCTTGTAACCTGAATTTTAATAGTTGTAACCTAAAGAAGAAAAGACATGAGCATGTCATAATTATTCTAGGGTCACGCCCAACATTTACGTGATAATAGTTTAACGTTATGTGAAGTCATTTGGTTATGCTGTCCAAAACAATAACATTTGCTTATACAAACTCATTATTTTCGGGAAAACTATCGTAAGAATATGGGACTGCTTTTACGAAAGGCACGCTATATAAAAGTTATTGAGAAATCCGGACGAAATGAAAAGGATAAATAAAAAGATGGAATTTTAGTTACAAAAGGCATTTTTCTCTGCAATGAAATGAATGAAACTTTGGTGCTATTAGCATAATATCTTCTACAACATTCATCCACATCATGAATTCGAAAAATGTACCACCCAGTAATGTAAGTATACCACAGTGAAAAGTGAAACGAAATGGAGGAGGTTTCGACAACGTTGTTTATGTGTTGCAAAAGTGTAGCAGTGAAAAAAACAAAAAGAGCGAGCGGGATCATCAATTTGGTATCCAAGTCATTCACATATATATGGTTTTGATAGAAAACTCTAAGTCTCAATAACCATTGCTTTATTTTATTTCTTTCTTTTGTTCTAGCACGCTAGTTAATTAATTTGTCAGTACACGTTTATCACTTCAAAATTTGATTTGTCTTAGTAACTCAAATATGATTTGAAGGATTTAATGAAAGTTATCTGCATGAATTCTATTAATTCATACTTCAATTATTCAGCCAATCTTAAATTTTCATTAGAATCTACTATAAATATTCTGCTAAATTCCATAAAATTTGTTGTCCTGCCAATCATTCAGATCCATTATTTGGCGTACGTTAACTATTTAATATGGTCCATTCCTTTTCAATACTAGAAAAGGCGAAGAGGTAGCATTACTACACAAGTCAAACTTTCTGTACAGAGGAAGAAGCTAAGCTATACCAATCAACAATTCCCTCCTTCCATTCCCATACCTAACCTCTCACCAAATCCAACAGTTACACAAACAAAAATCAGTACAAATTTAGACATACTTAGAAAAATATAAAGCTGCAAAACAAGTCACATTGTTTAATAGTTTACGTAATACAATATGGCTCGCTCTTCCCAAAGCTCTACTACTACATATCTTATCTTTTAGAATTCATCTCCATAACTCTCTATATATAACCCTACGCATAAATACACACATGGTTTAAAAATATAAAAATATTAAGACACAACCAAAGTGTTGTCTGACTCAGTCTCCCACGCGTTGTGGCTTCAAAGCACCCGTGTTGGCAAAAAACAACTTGGAATGCACCCAAACCCACCTCCTCTTTTCTGCATTTTGAATAACAACCATTTTTTAAAACACGATCTTTAACAATACTCTGAACACAATTAAATATTAAAATGATAAAAATGTAAAAGCAAAAAAAGACAAGAAAGATCTGCGTACCTTTGTGGATTTGACGGAGAGAAGTGTAGGTGAGATCCTGTACAAGTCTTCGTCCACGGGCTTCGTCCTCCGCTTCACCACAGGTGTTGGACAACTTATCGGTGCGTCAGACTCACGCGCCTCTGTCTTGAACTTGTGTTGCTCCTTGGAACTGGTCCTCTTTGGCTCCTGGCCCACCTTAGCCTGAGAACCCCCAAGAACACATAAGTAACGTCGTTAAGGAGGAGTGTTAGATATGGTAGGGAAGAGAAAGTAAGTACCCGGCGTCGAGGGACGAGGATCACGGCGGGAGCGACAAGGTGGTGGTTATCGTAAAGATCGCCGCCCGCGAGGTAAAGATCACGATCTTGAGGGTAAGGAGCGTAGTGGAGAAAAGAAGGTTGCTGATGATGAGAGTTGGTGGTTGCTGTCTCGAAGCACTGAGTGAATGGAACGGCGTCGTTCCAGTCCCAGCTTCCAAACGCCGGCACGTGTCCTCTCCTGCAGTACTCTCCTACTCCACCGTATTCCTGATTGAAAAACAAATAAGAAGTTAAAACATTGTATAACCATAATAAGAAGGAGAAAGAGAGAAAAGGAGCTTACGTAGTCCATGGCTGTTGTTGTGAATGAATTTGATGATGTTCGATCTCTGCTTTAAAGAGAGTGAGAGAGAGAGAGAGATTGGGGTTTATTAAATGACCCGATGGGTTTACTCAACACTCGGCCAAAGTTGTCTTAAAGTCTACTTGTAGGGGTGGTTAGTGAGAGAGAGTAGAGACACTGTGTCTGAGCAGAGAGAGAGAGTGAGAGAGTGTGTCTCTTGGAAATTATCAGTAGTAAGTGAAAAATATATTAAAAAAAAAGTTGGCTTTAGCCTTTAGCTAACTCTTCTTTTTTCTAGCAACAGCTAACTCTTCTTCTATTAGCTAACTCTTCTTTTTTTTTAGCAACAGCTAACTCTTCTCCTATTTTACCTTTTTTAACAAAATTCTACTGTAGTTTTTTGGTTTCTTTATCTCATTTTATACAGTTTTCTGTACTCTGTCTTTACTTTTGAGTTCTTAAATGTTTTATCCTTCTTTATAGAAAAAGGTTTTGTTGGCTGAAGACTTTGTTTTACATGGGGTTAAAAGGAAAATGAAAAAACGTTTACTTCCATGGTTGAGAATTAAAAAAAAAAGACTTAACGTTTACTTTATAGAACTTATTATACGGAAAGTTATTAGATTGACCAAGTTTTATGGCCTCTAAAGCTGACTTATGCATTTAATTTTATCGATTCTTTACTCTTTTCTTAACGTCCGATTCTTTACTAATTGCTATTCTGTACTGGGAAAAAAGAATACTCCTAAGAGAATACATTTAGTGGAGCAGATAATATTGATGATCTTTTATCAGAATATCCAATTTGAAAATGAAATTTTGTTGGAAAAAAGTGAAGATTTTAGAGACAGAGGAGTTAATAAAGGAGCTTTAGGAAGAAGGGGCCACATGCAACATTATATTTACCTCTGTTATGTAACTTTGTGCTATGTGCAGTGTGCAAACAACATTGCCACGGCTCCAAGCAATACCATTTATTATCTTTTGTCAATTTCTCCCCCCTTTTGCTTATAAAATTACATCTTTACAATGAATATGTCTCTAATTTTAAAATACATCATCTGTAGTTTTATTTGACAAAGGACATGTGGGGCTAAGTTAAAATTATTGAAGATGTACATAACATCATAATTCAATTTCAACTGCACATTGCAGCCTTTCAACTTGGGAAAGCAGTTAAAAACATATATCAACGGAATGACTTTCCATTGATGTAATAAATGTTTGGGTTAAGGTATGTTAGACCTTAAAAGCTGGTATACAAATCAATTAAATGGATTTTGACTCTTATAACTGATTAAGTAATTATAAATGTTTTTTTGTATACATATACTCTAAGAAGATTGAGAAGCAATTAACAAATTTCACTTACAATAATTTTTGTTAATGTTCTTACACCAGAGGTAATCTAATTGAAGTTTCTAATCCGGATCTCGAAAGTTGAATGGCACAAGAGATATGCTACACATTAAAAATATTCAGAAGATATTTGACGTGTTATTTTTTGCAAAGCAATATGCTACGTCGTGATACTATTAGAGCAACCCTATCAATGAACCGGTGAGAGGGGATCATAAAAATTTTTTTATTATTTTTTTATTATTTTTTTCGGTTTGATTTATTAAAAAAAAAAAAAAAGTAAACCAGTTGTGGGCCGCCACGTCGCGTGGGGCCCACAGAATAGTGATGAATCGAATTCATCGCGAAGACCTCCCGCGTCCTGAGTTCAATGCAAAGACATTATTATATTATTTTTTTTTCTTGGTTTTTGTGTGAATTTTTTGTAAAACTCCTCAATGGGGATGGTCTTAGAACCTATGGTTCACAAGTTTCAGTTCTGGTCAACACACCTATTGTGCTTCTCCATGCAGCCAAAACTCAATTTATAGTCTTTCAGACGAATCCTATATATATCAAGCCTATTACATCTATCAACCCATCAATCAGAGCAAGATGAGATGTCGGAATACATATAAGCTACTAACGATATATACAAATATATTAAAAGTCTAAAACCAGTGGAACCGTTGAAGAAAACGATGCCTAGAAGACTAAACCAAAGAATCGCGTGGATCACCTTTGAATCGGTGGACGAGTATGACTACAGGAACTGAAGTTCAAAAATAAAACATTTCGAATCCAGTAGAGAAAGAAATTGAGAATCTAGAAATATGGACTCTCAACACGCTCTCCAACTTTGAGAATGAAGGGAAAGGCTGCGTGCGTCTACGTGCCTCTAAAGAAAAATGGTCAAAGGCTATTTTTTTCTTCCTTTAATCTTTGTCTTCTTTTTAAACTTGTTATTTTATTTATTTTGTTACATTTGTGAGCAACTCTGAGGTGTGCAGTAACCTTTTTTACGCTTTCAAACGTCTGGAGTCGATGGAGAAAAAGACCGAGGAGAGAGCTAACATGTTATATATTCTGTTTCTTCGTTCCCATGTATTTGTCCTATTATATACTAACTGATATTCTTATTCGCTTTCTGGTTAAAGTAGCCAACTGTTGTTGTCGTTGTTGACGATACATAAAGAATGAAAGCAACAGGAAGCTGCTGTTTTGTTTTCTTGTTTATTGGTAATCTTCCGATTATTCACTGGATTATAAATTCTTAAAAAGGCCACGAAGGTTTGAGGTAAACCCCCTGACAAAAACATAACTTATAATAAGGCTCAAATCAGGCCCAATTACATTATGTAACTTTTTTTTTTCCATCTAATTTTTATTAAGGTTCAAAAACCCAAAGAACAACCCAAACATATAATACACATAAAACAAGAAGCCCACAAACAGAAGGACAAACTAAAGCCACATGGGCCATAACTCAAGAAACTGTAACCCTTAACAAGGAGGCGCCAACGAAGCCACGCGTCGAGCAGTAAACATGGCCGGTACACGTGTTGGAATCCTCAACTGCGAGGAAACACGCGTCACATGGCCCCCACATCTTAACCTAAGCGTAGGTCCATTCCAGAGACCTAATCGACGTTTCACCGGAAACAAAGCCGGAAACCAGAAACCGATCATAGATCTCTACCATCGATCATCCGTGAAGAGAAGCTTAGCACTATTCCTTTTCTCTTTCCATCTTCATCCGTTCTCCAACTCAACCTTCAATCGGCCAACGCCGAACACACCCCAAAGTAACAGAGCCACCAACCAAGCGGATGACTCCGGGAATTAACCGCCGTCAACACAAGGAACAGTGCGACGCGGAGATAGAAGCCGGATAGCTCCGCCGGAGAGAACGCGAACCATCGGAGGCAGTAGCCGGATATACTCGTCAAAGAGATCGCAGTATACCGGAGTCCATTCACCGAACGATAATCAGCGACATAATCAAAGTTTCATTCAATCTCATCCTTGTGAAAGATACGCGAGAGAGAATGAGGAGAGAGAGAGAAAATTTTTTTCACTATTTTCGTTCCATTACAAATGTAACTTAATGTTTCTTTTCAATAAGAGTATTTATTTTAAAATTTTACGATAATGTAGTGGGTACTGTGAATTTTTCTCTTCCATTTGCAGTAAATATTTTTTTTCTTCTTTTTTTGCTAAATGATAAATATCATTTCAGAAATGATCAAATTTACAATATGTGTATATTTTACGATAATGTAGTGGGTACTGTGAATTTTTCTCTTCCATTTGCAGTAAATATTTTTTTTCTTCTTTTTTTTGCTAAATGATAAATATCATTTCAGAAATGATCAAATTTACAATATGTGATAAAAACTATAAGACCTCTTAAACTTACTTCCATGGTAAAAATGTAAAAAAAACGTGGAAGCAGAATCAATAGAACTTAAAACTGTTTTATTTGATGCAAATTTGTAATAACTGAATGGAAGATTTAGCCGAGATAAATATGAAAGGAAAAATCCGAGAAATTAAAATATGATGTTAGTGAAAAATATATTCAACGGTTGTCTGCACAAATTGTTTTTCTCCGAGGAATAATAAAAGTCCCGCTCAAGACTGTCCTCTATGTATGGGTTGGGAAAGAACTAAACCCGGATCCAACAATAACAGGACAACACACACCACCACATGTGTTTAATAGCAGCACTCGCCCTCTAAGTTGGTACAGAAAAAAGGGCAGCATAACCACCTCTCGAGATCTCTTTCGGGTGTTTTTCGGAATTTTTTCCCATTAATAAGTGTTAGGAAATAAATAATCCAATTCCGTGATAATGTACTAATAATTCAATATGGTTCACATGTTTTTATATAAAACTTTAGTATGTATACATATACACCTTCTGATGCACTGATGCACATTAACTTTGACACCACGAACACAGTCAATTGTAAATGATTTGTTTGCGTGTTGGTGTCACCGTAAAATTTATGCCCAATGGCGTTTGTGAGTAACCGATGGTCAAGAACAAAATTGAAAACTTCACAAGGCCCAAACCCCATACAAGAATTGTGTTTTGACAGGACCACATAAGTGGCACAATCGAAAATAGAGCCAATAAGCCATACCCAAAAAGAAAGAGCACAATCCCAGATGCGTATGTTTTCACTACCCCCGACACAAGTTTTCAACATTACTGACACTAGCCAAACGATGATTAAATACTGATTAATATTTACCCAATCAAAAAATTTCTTCTGTTATCCTAAAACACCTTATCTCTAATCCAACCATTCATTCTAATTGAAAAAGGACGATTATAACCCCAATACGAAACCAGCAAAATGACAGAGAAATCAAATCTACGGAGAGACAAGTCATACGATAAGATTATGCAAAATAGATAAACATAATGAAGAAAAGCATTAAATATCCGAGATGATTTCCGTTTTATTTCACCAAGTCTTTATGTCAAAAGGGTGAAATCAAAACTCAACAAAAGTCATTAGTTTAACCGATCCGGTTTACTGATACCGGAGATTTCACAAAAGACAAACTACAGAAGCATTTTAAAAAAGAAAGGACAATAGATCAGAAACCGACGAACGACCAGATCCGACGGCGACAGTTAAACCTCTTTGTTTTCTTCCTCGTCACTCTTCTTCTCCGCCGGCGAAACGAAGATCCAGGTGAAACCGAACGGATCCGTCACTTTCCCCTTCACTCCACCGTCAGCTTCACCCTCGGAGACCTCCTCAACTTTCACAGCTCCGGCGGCCACGGCCTTCGCAACGGCAGCTTCCACGTCATCGGTCTCGAGGAGTGCAGACACAGTCCCCGTCTTCGCACTGTTCAAACGTAACACAATCAAGTCAAAATCCAAAACCCTAGAATCTAGCAAAAAAATGTTTGAAGCATAATAATAATAATCTTTAAGACACAATATATACTCATCCTATCACAAGTTAAAACCAGATCTGAAACGAAATCAAAACCCTAAGTAAGTGAAACCCTAAAAAAGCAGATCTAGTCGTGGCCAAGAGAGGGAGAGGGAAGAGCTTACTTAGAACCAGAGTGGACAGAGACGTCGGAGACAACGACGGTAGTGCCAGCGAGGTTGAGCTCAGCGGAGACAACGTGAGGGAGCTCTTGGTCAGCCTTACGCTTAGGGTAAAGAGAGTGTCCACCAGTCTCCGTCGCGTCGAACACCGCCTTGTAGAAAGCAACGGCGTCACCGACCTTCTGTGCCTCCACGATCAGCTGAGGCTTGTACGCCGTGAAGGTAACGGACTTCTCCACCGCCGTGGCACCGTTCGCAGCAGCAGCAACGTCTTCCTGAGCCATCGTTGTTGGTGAGAGAGAGACAAAGAAAGATTCGTTTGTTAGTGAGAGAGAGAGAGAGTAAATGCAAATAGCGTGTGAAGAAGGAACAAGCTAGAGGGTCGCTGAGGGGAGGATATTTATTTAGGAAGCGGAGAAGCGGAATCGTTTCGTAACGTGACGAGGATACTAAACTGGTGTATAACAATTGCTCTCACGTCCGGGGGGTTTTACCCTTACTTTATCACTTATTTACGAGCACGTACCCCTATTTTCCTATCCTACGTCCTATACGGGCTACGTGTCTCGCCTGCGTGTCTCCCCTCGTTTTGAATTTTTAAATTTAAAAATAATTAAATATTCGAATATTTGTAAGACGGTAAAGTTAGTTTGTTATCCACTTTCCCGTACCCAACTAGCTTAGCTAAATTATCAATAATGATTTCTTCTTTAAATAACACTAAAGTTTCTAGGTTTAATGGATGTGCATGTTCATGAATGTTGGGCCACAACATTTTGTAATATGAACCAACTCGATAACAGTTATTATTATATTAGTAAAAAACAACATTTTTTTTTTTCACACTGATTTATTATGATATTATAATTATGAAAAAGTTTACATAGACAATTTGACAACCGATAATACTACATGACTTATGAGAATCTACGTCTAACTGCATCATCCGAGCCGTCCTATGAAGATCTCCTGACCTGATTTACTTGCACCATGTTGAAGATTTCTTGTACGCCTTTCCTTTTTGTAGCCTTCCATTAATAAACCGCTATTTCCGGGATTTAAAACCTGGATTTCCTGTAATGTAATCTGCAAGAAATTGCATAGTTTGGGGTTCAAACCCCAGACCTCGGTATAGAAACCTTTAAACCTTAACCAGTAAGCTACGGTGCTTCCACAGTAAAAAACAGCATCTATGGACACAGTTAAGTTACAAAAAGAAAAAAACATCTATGGACACAGTTGTTATTATATTAGTGGAACAACATCTATGGATACAACCACAATTATAATATCAATACGCGATTTCTTCAAGAACTTAGAGCGTCTTTTGGTGTACCTAACCACAAGTGATAAATATAGATATAGAAGATCTATTGAGCGTGGAGAAAGTAGACTATGCACATATTTGGTGTATTTTTAAGGAACTCACCCATTCTAGATGTTGATACCAAAACATCAAACAAAATGGTCACTATTTTTGGACAAAGCAATGTTTAAACACACCTTTGTGACAGTCTCTAGTAACATTCCTACTCTTACTGGTAACGGTTTTCTTCCTGTAACGCTTCTCTGGGTCACATCAAGTAAGCCAAGTAAGACAGAAATAAAGGATCATCTTTGGTTCAGTGCAGTAAAAGAAACTTTTTGTTGAGAAAATGTGTTAGTTGATCATACTCACCCTTCCATTTAATCCACTTTGCCTTCTTCCTCCTTGGGTTGAAGAATCTTCTCCATTGCTAAGATCATCTGCACCTTCATATTTTCCTTGCATTACGTTCTGGATCATCTGCTGCACCGTCTTTCCTAGGTTTGAGAGCTACCAATTTGGTTAGGAAATTTAACTGTTTTAATGATAATGCAGCAAGTCAAATTGCAATGTTTGAAATTATAATTTTTAAACATGGTGTGATGGACATAATAGTAACCTCTGATTCAGGCAGATTGGAGAAACCACAGTCATTTCTCTCATCAAGTATACCTCCTCCCACCATGTTCCGTGCTTCCTCTCTGATCAAAACAAGCCTGGCTAGTAGTTTTCGGTTAGGAACAACTGGCCTTGTTTTCCATAGTCTACAAAAATTCCTAAGACTTGTTAAACTTTCCACACATGTCATCTCAACACACAAACATATATACCAAACTAACCCACAACACCTCTAGTAAGTCATCAGCTTGATTAGCTGTATAATTCAGATTTGCTCCGGGTAAATGAAAATTAGAACCGTTCTTACTTTCAAAAGCCCCACCACCTACAGCTACTCTACGCAGCAGCTATTGTCTACTTTCCTTTTTAGAGGTTCTACAGAGTAAACCAATCACTGGGACTTAAACAAACAGCAACGCATCAGTAAAATTAAATTATGAATGAAGCTAGTGGAAAGTCTTGAAAGTAGGAACAAACTATTTTAAATGTAACTCAAATGCGTTCCAAAAAAAAAATGTAACTCAAATGTGCGGGCAGTTTTTAGTGAGATGGGATAAGACAGTCTCTTTGAAAGTCTTGAATCATGCTCAAAACAAAGCAAAACATAACAACAGCCTTTGATACAATGTAAGAGATTGCTATGTTATATTGCAAAGCAATCTGAGTAACTAACTCAGGTCACTGGACTCACTCCTGGGTTACCTTATGATCTTGGTCTTTGTCAGCGAGTTGAATCATGTTATAAACCCTGACTGACTCTATTTCATCAATTCTTTGTGCCGCCAGTTCTACAGCAACGTTTTCAGATACTTCATTCATCCTCATATCTTGCAACTACACATAAGGGCACGTTTACATGTCAAGCCATCACAGCACCAAGCATTCCCATAGCTAGCAAGTAAAAAATCTATGCATCATACACGATTCTGTGAAGGGTTTCCTAATGCCTTGACATGTAGTAAAAAAACATCAACGCCGTCTGTGGGGATCGAACCCACGGCCACGGGATTAAAAGTCACGCGCTCTACCACTGAGCTAAGACGGCTTGACATTTGTTGATTGCAAATAAATTATAATAACTCACTCATAATAAATGATTGTTTATAAATAAATACATGTTTGATACACAAAATCAGGTTTCAATCATGGAAATCATCATGAGAGCTGATCAGCAAACATGTGGAAGAAGCATGAAGGGGTCCAAATGACGTAATGGTGTTTTAGCATTCTTTTTTTCTTTTGGTAAAAATGTTTTATCATTCTTATTAGTTATACAAGTTCATTGCCTACTTATAAAAGGTAGAGTGATCATATTTACTAATGCCATATAAATTTCCTCAACTGATATTTGATCAACTCACAAGACGGAAAGACATGTATTATTAATATGGGATATTTATAGTAGTTTAGGCCAGATGAGGATTCTGTGCTTTTCAAGCAGGACATTAGGAAGCTGTCCCTCTAATCATTTTCAGAAGTTTGATAGTGGTGTTATAGTAGCTGTAGAAGCTTGAAGATCACACATGCTGTTTTGTTATCTATGATGTAGAGATTACCGAGCACATCCATCATCAAGGCATCAACACATATGTTAATCCTGTAAAAGCTTGCAGCTTGACTAAGGTTTGAAAGTTAACTGTTCTACATATTAGCTAACAAGATTGGTGATTCTATTGCCAAAGATTTTGGTTAAAGACACCTCAAGAGCAGCAGACACGCAACCGCTTAGTCCGTTTACAAAACCTTATAAAAAATAACCAACCTCTGCATTGCGTTTGCCTAGCCGTTTTGACCACTGATCCGACGCCGTTTTTGTATTTTTTTGCAAGTTTCGATAAAAACCTCTAACGATGATACCGAACAAAGGCGTTGATTAAACACAACATCTAACATTCGAACCATGGTTTCCATCTACGTTCAATCACCAACCTTTCTGAACTCCCCATTTTCATCTCCCGCGTCCCGTAGGCTCCTCCCACGTCGTGGAGCATCTCCTCACTCCCTTCGCAGCTCCTCCTCCTCCTTCGATGTAGTCGTTGTTGGTGGCGGGATCATCGGGTTGACCATTGCCCGTCAGTTCCTCACCGGGTCGGATCTATCAGTCGCCGTTGTTGATAAGGCCGTCCCTTGCTCCGGAGCAACCGGTGCCGGTAAAAAAGTTTCACTCTTTTTTTTTTACTTATTTTCTGCAAAGTTCGAAGTCAAAAAAAAAAAAAAAGAGTTGACTTTTTTTTTTAACATGAAAGTTGTGGTCTTTATGGGTGGGGCCCAGGACAGGGATATATATGGATGACTCACAAGAAACCAGGTAGTGATGTATGGGACTTGGCCATGAGAAGCCATCAACTTTGGCATGAGCTTGCTGATAGCTTAACTGATCCTCAAGAGATGCTTGGTTGGAAAAAGACAGGTCCTTTCTCACTCACTCACCCACTCACTTCGGTCTGTTTAGATTTTGGTTGCTTTTTTTATAAATTTTGCTCCTACTCTAGCTATTTTCATCTTGTTATCTGCATTGTGTACCGTTCAGTATATTATTATTATTATTATTGTCATCTGCAGGAAGCTTGCTCGTTGGAAAGACTTCTCAGGAATGTGCTGCTCTGAAGCAGAAGGTTCATGAGCTGAGTGAAGGTGGGTTGAGAGCTGAGTATTTGTCTAGCGCTGATTTGTTTCTAAAGGAGCCTGCAATCCTTGTGGATGATGAGACTGGGGCTGCGTTTCTTCCTGATGATTCGCAGTTGGATGCTCATCGTGCGGTTGCTTATATCGAGAAGGTTGGTTGGTTTTTTCATGGGTATTTCTCTGCGGCTTTCTTAGCTTTTATTTTTCACTCTTTCAGGGTAACAGAGAGTTTGCAACAGAAGGAAGATATGCTGAGTTTTATCATGAACCAGTTACAGGTTTAATAAGGTTTGGTAATCTTGACTGTGCACACTACTAATTGTTTTTTTTCTGCTAACGTTTTAATTAGTATGCTAATTGTATCATCTATCCAGGTCTGATGGGGGTAGCAAGGAGGTTACAGGTGTTCAGACTTTGAAACGCGAGTTGTATGGTAAGAAGGCTACTATAGTAGCTGCTGGTTGCTGGAGTGGATCTCTGATGCATGAACTGCTTAAAGACTGCAACATTTCTGTTGACGTTCCTGTGAAGCCAAGAAAGGTTTTAACTTTCGTCTTATTGCTAAATTCTTTATTTGTGTATGACTCTTGAAATAGGACTGCTTGTATATTCTTTGCAGGGGCATCTGCTTGTGGTAGAGAATTTTGATTCGTTCCATTTAAATCATGGGATAATGGAGGCTGGTTATGCGGATCGTCAAAGTGCTTCAGCTCCTCCAGGATTGGGTGTCGAGGAACGTATGCTATCTATTTCCATGACAGCCACGATGGACACAACCGGAAACCTTGTTCTCGGTAACGTTTCCATCCACCTCTTAAACTCCTGAACCAGCCATGTATCTATCTTCTCCATTTAGCCACATCTTTAAGACCTTCAGGGAGCAGCCGTGAGTTCGTCGGGTTTGACACTGAAGCTGATGAGACTATCATCCGGTGCATATGGGAACGTGCAGCAGAGTTCTTCCCCAAGTTGACGAGATATTCCCATTGAAGATTTCATGCGTAACAGGAAAGTGAGAGTCGGGTTGCGCCCTTACAGTAAGCTTCTTGCTTCTAATTGCTCCATAGAATGCTTCAAAACCTTCCGTTGGAGTGTATCACAGAACCTGAACTTGTTGTTTAACTGATCATAGTGCCTGATGGAAAGCCAATGATAGGATCTGTGCCCGGATTACAAAATCTTTACTTTGGCAGCTGGACACGAAGGAGGTGGACTTTCCATGGTAAGTAATACTCATCCTAATGTTCTATCAACAATCAAGAAGCGGATGGTGATTCTTGGTTTCTTGAAATCTTTTTAGGCTCTAGGAACAGCGGAAATGGTATCGGACATCGTATTGGGGAAACCATCGAAGGTAGATGTTTCAGCGTTTCAGGTTAAAGGACGTTGTTGCTGAGAAGATAGAAGCAGCTCAGGTTTTGTTACTAAGGGACTGAATCAGCCCTTTTCGAGTCATGAGCATTGTTGTTGCTCTGTTTTGGATTCCCAAAAGGGAATGGTCTAAAACGTTTCAAAAAGTAATAATAGACAAACACAAAATGTTGAAATCATTATTATATGGATATCTTGTGTTAGTTTTTCTATTCTCCATCAGTTTCAAAACATTACAATTTTATCATTTTCACGCAGATTAATAAAACATAGTATTAAATTTAAATATTAAATGAACAATTTTTTGTGATTATCTATTTTCGATGATTTTAAACCAATCCAATTAGAATTCAGTAAATGCAATTAGTCTTTTTAAAAATTAAAGTTGTCATTATTAGTTGATAAAAGTTGTATTGAAAATATAAAAATGTATAATTTTGAGACAAAACTTTTTACTATAATATGTATCTTTTTGAAGATTAATTATTGACCAGGATTTTAAAAATCTTATGTATTAAGAAACATTCCAAAGACCAAATTACATTCCCTGGATACTGCATAGCAGTCAATAGTCTCATGTTTCTTTGGTATTTTTAGATTCTTACTAAAATTATCGAATAAATATCAGAAAGGATCTAACAGTTTTGGTATCTAGTTAAAAAATTATATTTATATTCATTGTATATCTGCATAACATAAATCTGTAGTCATCAATAGGTCCATGTCCTTTTATGATATAAAACTATAAGTTACAAATGTTGAGATTGAAGATGAACACACAAATATAATTGTAAATGTTTAACAAGACATATTTCAAACCTCTTTTGATTCTTCTTTATCTGCTTGTTAACCAAACTAATGGTTTACCTGTGGAAACAATCTTTACATTTCCAGGTCCTTTGCCTACTATACTTCCCGATGATCAGGGACATTTTGGCAAAGGGACCATAGACTTGGGAGGTCTTGAGGTTAGACAAGTCTCCATCTCCAACGCAACAGCACAGAGAGTATGGAGAACATATGAAGGAGGACGAGAGGACATGGGATTCAGCATCTTTGAACCTACAAATCTTCCTGTCAACTTCTTCAGGCTTGGTTTCTATGCACAACCTAACAACCAGAAGCTTTTTGGTTGGGTCCTTGTTGCAAGAGACGTGTCTGGAAGAAGCTTAAGACCACCAGTGGACTACATTGAAGTCTGGAACACTGCATCGCTGGATATCAAACAAGACGGGTTTGCATATTTTTGGCAGCCGGTATGTCTCAAAGGGTATCAAGCGGTTGGTATGTTTGTCACTACTTCCTCTCGAAAGCCTCCTCTGAAACAAGACTCTATAACTTGTGTCCGGTCTGAGTTGACAGAACAGAGTGAAGGTGATACATTGGTATGGGGGTTTCAAGGAACTAGTGTTGTTAAGTTGAGACCGGTCCACAGAGGAACACAAGCAACAGGTGTGTACACAGGAACATTCAGTTTTCAACAAGTAAACTCATCTCCTCTTCCTTCTTTATTCTGCCTAAAGAACACAAAACTCAATATGTCTAACATGCCAAGCGAAGCACAAACAAGAGCTTTGTTTGAAACGTACTCTCCTTTAATATATTTCCATCCAAAAGAACAGTTTCTACCTTCTTCGATCCATTGGTTCTTCACCAATGGTGCCTTGTTATACAAGAAAGGAAACGAATCAAACCCTATCCCAATACAACCAAACGGTACAAATCTTCCGCACGGCGGTTCAAACGATGACTTGTTCTGGTTAGACTATCCAGTCGATAAGACCACCAAAGAGAAGTTAAGGAGAGGAGATATAAGAAACACCAAAGTGTATCTACAAATCAAACCAATGTTCGGAGGCACATTCACCGACATTGCCGTATGGGTATTCTGTCCGTTCAACGGAAACGCCCACCTCAAGTTTCTATTCATCAAGAGCCTTTCTTTAGGAGAAATAGGCGAACATGTTGGAGACTGGGAGCACGTTACTTTACGGATCAGTAACTTCGACGGCAAGTTATGGAGAGTCTACTTCTCTCAGCACAGTGGAGGTACGTTGATGGACGCGTGTGATCTAGAGTACGTCGAAGGTGGAAACAAACCGGTTGTATACTCGTCGCTTCATGGTCACGCGATGTTTTCGAAACCTGGACTTGTGTTGCAAGGCAAGAGAAGGTACGGTCTAAGAAACGATATGGCGAGAAGTGACAAGTTGTTGGACTGCGGTGTGGGATATGAGGTGGTTGGTGGACCTTGGGGCGTGGTTGAGCCACCGTGGCCGAGCTATTTTAGGAAATGGGGACCAAGAAAACGTTACAAGATTGATAAGCCAATTAACTCATTTGTTAAGATTTTGCCCAAGTTTGTTAGGACATGGTTAAGAAAATTTATTGGTAGGATTCCTTATGAAATGCTTGGTGAAGATGGTCCCACTGGTCCTAAAGCTAAGTTGACTTGGACTAGTGATGATAAATATTCTTAAATCGATATTCCAAGTTTATTGACAGTAGTTGTTTTCAATGAAGTTAGGCAAAAGTCCAGGACCATATTTTTATGGGGTGGGTTAAACCAAGTTGTGTGTTTGTTGTACTTATATGTGTTATTGTAATAAGACACTACTCTCATAGGGAAATTGAAATGGGCCAATCAAATTCAGGCCCATAAATATAGGTCAGATATTACTAAGTCCATCGGAAGGGAATGAAGATGACAAAGTTGTTCGAATAATGAGGTCGGCTGCAGTTTAACATACTGTGCTAAAAGTATTACAGTCCAAAGTCAATTAGAGTATTGTATCCGTTTTTCAAAACTATCTTAATCTGGTCGCAGGACTACTCCGTTGGGTAGGCAGTAGAAGCGGTGGAGTAGGACACACAAAGTTTATCCAATTTTTTTTTCAAAGCTAAATTTATCTATTAATTTAGCCAGCTGATTAATGTATGTACTTTTAGTTTTAGATTAGGGCATTTAACAATCCATAGATCCGGCGCGGTCTGGTCGGTAAATAAGCTTCCTGGTCGATGATTTTTATAAAAATATTTCATGATATTTTCCTTGCTCGTGTGACTATAAATCCATTCCGCTGACATGTGTCGAAATTCAGCTAGCTGAATTTTTTCACGAGAATTTATTTTTAGTTATGGTATTAACTGAAAATAGTCGTATCAAAGTGTTTAAAAACAAATAAAAAAGTGGTATCAAAACAATTTTGTAATTGTAAGCCAACCAATGTGACCATGTAGGGATCACTGAAAAGAACCCGACGAGGAGTTAAATAGTTGGATAGTCAATTTAGCAAACGAAGAAATTGCACCAAAACATTAATGGTCTTGGGACAGAGTGCGTTTGCAGAAAACATACGAACAAACTAAAAGATAAAAAAAGAGAGATTTGGCAGTAGTTAAAGGGCCTGGATAATCATGAAATTTATCAGATCCAGGCGAGTGATACTGCCGATTTCTATTTCGCAAGGTTTATTATTAATAAATTGACTGGATCATTAAAGTTTTCAATCCAACCAAAGAAGCTGAACTTGCTTTTATTCAAACAGCAAAAAAAAATCTAGATAAAAACAGCGAAGGAGCTATGAAATAGGATAACAAAGAAACCATTTAAATAAATCTGCACAAGTTTGAATGATTTAGGAGCTAAAGGAGAGAGACGAGTGGCCGTTGTTGGAGAAGAGAAAGAGGAGAGAGTTTATATTGGGAATTAGAGAGAGGCGTACAGATTAGGGTTTAGTTTTTCTATATGGGCCCGTAGATTTGGTCCGCTAAGCCCAAAAGGAAGCCTAATTTTAAATTACATTGGACAACCCCCAAAACCATTTGGAAGACACTACCAAGTTGGTTGTCTAAACATCGTGTAATCAAAAGAATCAAGCAAGGTTGCTCAGTGAGGCTCTAGGTCAAGAGTCAGAGACTAACAACATCATGACAATTGTGTAAATATAGACTCGGAAACAACACAAGTTCAGGAGAATCCACTTCACTTGTATTATAAATGCTATGGTAATAAACTTTTCTTTTCTATGTTTGAATCAGTTTATAAATGCTATTGTTGCCATGTTTTTTTTATACATCTGTGTGCAGATCATATTTATATAGTAGCCAAAACCCAACGGATTAGGTGCGATGTAGCTGTAAAACTATGTAGACCGTTACTACGAGTTTAGCTAAATCCTGTCAGCTGCTTCAGAAGAAACTTTGGTCTGAAAACTAGCCAAGAAATCCTCCATACAAGCCCTGTAAGTATCCAAACCAGAAACCTTCTCAGCAATCTCCAAACCGATACTCAGCCATCTTTTAGCGGTCTCTAACTGTCCTAGCCTCACTGGCAATGCAGCTCGGTTCCAAGCTGTCATTGCAAGCCATTTCCCTTCATCAGTCGGGTACTCCCCTTCCTTTAACCCAACCATGATTCTGTATGCTTGTTTATACATCTTTTGGATTGCTTCTCCATCCTCTGTATCGCCTTTTGTGGACGCTGGCTAGGGAAATCAACTTCCGGATTATGAGAGCTATGGTTGGGTAATCTGGTGAAGCAGATGCGATCAGTGCGGACAGGCATTCGTTAAGAGCAAATGTTGACACGTCTGGGTTGGACCGTGGGCTTTGAGAGGCGAAAATCCCAAGTTGGAGAAGATAGTTGTAGTTACAAGACTTGGAACCAGCAAAGGTTTTTACCACAAGTAGCTGGAATGTTGAATTGTTGAGCCTTCCGTGTATGTCATAGGCAGTTAAAGTGTACATGAAGATGAGTTCTGGCTCCATGATACAGTCTTTGCCATCCGAGAGCAAAGAAGACATAATCTGCCATTTAAGAAAAAATAAATCAGTGAACTGAAAGATGAAACTCAGCAAGTGATGGTGCCATCATGTGACAAAGAAGAGGAATAAGACCTTTCCGGCTCTCACGAGCAGTTCGGCAGCGAGTTTGACTTGGGTTTCAGTCAGTGTGCTCTTGTTTTGCTTCTCCAAAGCAATGATAGCGGTAACACCTAATACTAGGGACCTTAAAATCATCACAGTGTTTTCTCCAGGCTCACCAGTATCCAAATAGCTGTAAAAGTCTGATGCCAGCCTACAGAATTCACCACAGAGCTCATACTTCTTTGCACTTCCCACACCTTGACCCAAGATTCCAGCAAGTCAGGGCAAACCACTTCTGTTCTACGTTTTCCAGTTTCTCCTGATCCGAAGAAACACTCTGTCCCAAGCTTAGATGCCCTGCTCTGAGCTTGCGACATAAAGTTAAGAGCTTCTGTTTCGCTGCCAGGGTCTTGAGTCAGTATACTGACTAAGGTACGGAAGACGACGACCTCTGTGGTTGGCATGGTTTTCCCTGAGATGTAGAAACTGAGGAACTTGGAAAGAGAAGCAACAGCAACTGGAAGCGCTTGGCAAGAGATAGCTTCATGCGCTGCAAGGGAGAGATAATGTGGAGAAAAATCAAGGCAGGACAACATTGCATCGATCTGACCGATGCAACAACTGTGCTCCTTCCTCTGCAGGTAGATCTTGAACTGCAGGAATCAAAAGGTAAAAGGAAGTTGCTTAAAAGGAATTGGTCAAACAATCTCCGAAACATTTTAGGGTAGAGCATAAGAATGGCATTATTTCAGTCACAAGGAAAAACAAGCATTCACCTTAAGAAAAGAGCAATGAATATTGGGCTCAAGCTGCAGAGACAAAAAATCTTGTTAGCAATCCAAAGTTGCTAAGAGAACCGCAGGACATAGAAGTTTCCCCTTATAATGTACCTTTTCAGCTTCTTCTATGTATTCATGAGCTCGATCTAGCTGAGAGAGCCCGAGGTAGCAAAGACACAAAACCCTGAAGCCTTTTGCCCTGAAAACTCTATTTTCTATATCATGTGGAATATAGAGCATCGATTTCTCAAACATCTCTGCGCTTGTCTCAAAATCTTTAGCACCGAAATGAGCTGAAGCACTGTAAACAGCAGGAGATACCCAATTAGATCCCCACGACATACACTCAGGAAAACAACAAAGGCAAACTATCAACAGCTGTGGCCAAGGTAAACTAGGATGCAGTACATACAAACAGAAACGCAAGTAGTGCAAACACATAAGTAACCAAAATGAGATGATGGTTACATTAATGGAGAAAACATACCTGTTCCACTAGAACAGAATGTATTGCCTTCCTTTCATTAGTCACTGCCTTCACCAGCAAAGAGAGCAACAACCCTCTCGTCTGAAACAAGCTGAGCCACAACATTAGCTCTAATCCTCGAACCACTATCCCCACCCCTACTCTCTCCAAGAACCCGATGGGCCACTCTAAGCGCCGCCTTTGCGCTGACATGACACCTTCCAAGCAGTCCCAAAGAACACACCTTTCGCAGTTTCTGCTCCAGCAGTCCCCACCACCTCGAAATAAGCCTCCACAGCAGATACCCACACAGACTCTGGAATATCCTTGTTCCCCACCATACCTCTCAAGCTCTTTCTCCGCCTCGCTATGCTTACCAAGCCCTAACCAAGCCTTCATCGCCAGCACAGGTAACGAAGCGTGTTGATCTGCTCCATCACCTACTGCCATTTCCTCCGTTCCTGAGAACTTTCACGCATTTGATCACACTCTCGAACTCTCCCTTTTGCAAGTGGACTGCTGATATGAAACGCAGAGTTTTGATTCTCATGCTCGTGAACTCCATGGTGTCTTCCCTAGTTTTCGCAGTACCCAGCCCTTTCTCACAGAGATCCAGCGACTCGTTCATGAGCCTGAGAGCATCGTTTAGACTGACATCGTCTTCCTCCTCTCTAGACAAGGCGATTTTACCAAACGCGAGGAACTGATTCGAGAGGGCCTTGTAGTGATCCGGCTGAGCCAAACAGCATATTCTTCGCCTCGATTGAGCAGCGTAACCGCCAGATTCCTATCGGAAACTTCCCAGGCGGTTCGAGATCGCGCTAGGTTCAGATCAAGAAACAGTCTCCTCTCACCTGCGTCGGTGATTTTCGCGGCATCGATCTTCGGATATGATCTCGGTAGCTCGCTCGAAGCAATCGGAGGCGAGATCGAACTTTTCGAGATCGTGCCACACGAGACCGGTCCGATAGTAGAAGAGGGAGGACTTGATCGTCGGAGACGGAACTCCGGTGACGTCCCTGGCGAGAAACAGCATATCGGCGGCGACATGTCTGAGACTCGCGACGCTCTCGGCGGAGGAGGACGAAGATGATGATGATGATGATTGGAGAGCGGCGGCGTTGGAGAGATCGACGCAGGCGTTCCAGAGGCGGAAGCTGAGCTTCCATATGGTGAGATTGAAGGAGTTTCCGGGGAAAGGAGCGAGTTGACTCAGCCGAGTTAGGGATTGTCTGAGGGAAGAAGGGAGAGTCTGTGGTAGCGGCTGATCTTTGGAAATGGATTCGGATTGCTGGATTAGGAGCTCGATCTCGGAGAGGAGGGGATGGTGAGTGTGGGACTCGGTTTCACGGTGAAGCTGGCGGTAGTCCGGCGTGGAGATCTCGGCGATTCGCATCTCTGACTCTTTTACTATTTGGCGGGAGATAGGGGAGAGAGAGAGAGAGATTAGGGGTCAAGGAATGAAGATATTTCGAAATTCAAAAAGTAAAACAAACTTTTCAATTTTTACACTAATAACAGGGTTACTATTGTAATTACGACTTCTCGATGGATTAGTTTGTTATTTCTTTTGGAGAGCAAGTAAGAAAACAATACAACATTGATTAAGAGAAATACTTAAAAGAGTAATTTTTGTTTTTGTTTTGAGTAGGGTTGATCCTTAAAAATACTAAAATCATCCGTACACAACAACAACACGAAAGGGAAACGACTAGTAGGAGAGTAGGTAGGGGTTAAAGAGCTGCCACAAGTTAACACCATAGAAGAGAGAGAGAGAGAGAGACACAGTCACATTCACCATCACCTTTTTTATCACTAGTGAAAGTAAGGAGGAGGAGGTGGAGCCTGGTATTGATAGCAGTTCCCGTAGAAGTTACCGTGAGCAGCAGCAGCGGGACCGAAAGTGTAAGTCTGAGGAGGTGGAGGAGCTTGTGCCGCCATGATTGGACCGTTAAGGAAAGGTCTGTTGTCATACACATACTGCGGATACCTCTCAGGGATGACTCTACCATATCCTGTCTTGTTGTTATTGTTGTTGTTGTAGTTGTTGTCAGGGACTCGGGGTTGAGCACCACGTGGTCGCTTTGTCTGAGGCTTTGTGGGTTCTGTTGCTCTCTTTTTCTCAGCTTTGGCCTTCTCCAGCTGGAGAATCCGTTTTTGAAGTGGCTCAACTGGGTACTGCCTCTTCCAGGTTATGCTCTTCCACACACTTGGCCACGGCTTTAAGCCCTGTAAGCTCCCTCTCATTGAACTCATCCTGCATTGGTACACATATAGTTATTATAATCTGAGCCTTAATCTTACGTTAGCAAGTAACGCATGGTTTTATAATACGCCCCTAAAGTAATTAATACCCAATGCATCGGTGTCAAGATTCAAAGGGTTTAGAACTCAGAAGTAAAAGATGACAGCTAACTGAACAAAGCACAGAGCCAGATGTTCAATAAAGAGCAGACCATTGTTATCAGTAATGTGCATTATATTTAACAAATCCCTTCTTTTTTCTCATACAAGCAAATGTATAATGCAGGTTATCAAGTAAGGGAACACTAGCCTGAGCAGCAGGAGATGCGTTGCCAGGTCTGCCTTCAGGGGAAGATCTCCTTGCCTCGGTCAAATAAGACTTAAGTAACTCCACAGGTGGGAACTGTTCTGTAAGTTCAAACGCAAATGCCAAGTTCACTGCGTCAATCTGTTTTCCACTGTTCAGGAGAACTTCAATCACACCTACAACAATAAGCAATAGTGTGAAGGTAGATAATTTGGATGTGTACTACAAATGCAAAAACGTATAAATCCATGTCATCAATTTTCAGATCATATGTTATATAACAATGTAAGAGAATAAGCCCATATCTTTCAAAATTTAGAGAAACAAACCAGGCATTTTTTCTGACAATCCAAGAGAGCGGCAAAGCTCAGCCTGCCTGACGGCGACGTGAAACCATGGGGATCAGCTTCAAGAGTTCATCCTCTTTAAAGTCGGAAACAATAGCAAAACTGGCCAGCAGTTGTAGGAACGCATGCGCCTCCAAAGAATTACCATTGCAAGCCTCCATGTCAAGATCTGCCCAGCATTGGATTCCATCCTTGCGCAATACTTTTCGCTCTCTGCTTAACACTTCTCTGAGAGAACAGCAGCAAGAGAGTTGGTGTCCAGACCAGACAACAGTACGCTAAGGCACTCCATCAACATGATACACTGTCCTGCGCATTCCCAAGAGGTTACCGTCTTTCTTTCCATCACCGTTTGGTGGTGCCTCCACGGGGTAAAACCCTTCCAAAGAGTCCAAAACCAAGCTCGCCGGGTTCGCTGCAGACATGAACGCCACAGGGATCTCCTCCTTTAGCGACGCAAGGTTCTTGCGGTTATCTGATACAAACTTATGGAGCCCTGTTGAGTCCATATCCCCGCACAGTTTCAGTAACTCCGGATAAGCCTTCACCTCGATAATTTCCAATCACAGGTGAGATCTCAGCCTCTTGCACGGTACCATCCGGATTCTCATCGGTCACCATCAGCAGCAACAAAGGCACTTGGGTGAATCCTCAGCAGAAGCGATACTGATGATGGAGGAGCATTGTTGTACTTAACCAAAGCGCTGTTTATAGCAAACACAGCTGCGTCTCTCTTCTTCTGAAGCCTTTCTAGAGATACCTTCTCCTTGGCCTCAACAGCTTCCTTCTTTTTCTCCAACAACTCTTGAGCTTTCCTTGTTTTGGTTTCATACTCTTTTTCTTGATCTTCAAGCTCGTGGAAACCGTCTCTTCAAGGACCTCTCGAGACCGTGAAAATGCTCCTCGAGCTCCTTCCACTTCAGATTGAGTGTTACCGGCGCGCTGGCTTTCGAGTTCAGGCAAAGGCTTTCTGAAGCTGCTGAATCTTGGATGATGTAGAGTCCATGAGGGAAGCAACTGACCTGGTATCCTCCATAGCTAAAATAGATGGAAATTTAAGTATGAGATTAAAAAATTATAGTCTTGAACAAATAAAAAAAACAAATAAGAAAAATAAAAAAATAAATCATGAATATAGTAAAAGAACAAATTAAGATTCCAACACTAGAGGCCAAAGAATCTCTCAATACCGGATAACAAACATATATGTCAGAATTACAAAATATTCACTTTAACATATTGAAAGAATAAAATATCGACGGGAATCATAAAGATTCAGACACAAAAAGATTACCAAATTTAGTAAGTCCGAACTTCAAGCTGCGAGTAGAGCTCCAAGATTATCCCAAACTCACAAACGACAAACAGCTACAAAACAAAATGATCAAGACACAGGGGAATAAAGATTCAGTCAAAAGTCAAAACTAGCAGAGGACTTCAGAGTCCCGTTACATCTTCTTTAGTTAGTTAAAAAAAGACAAAAACAGCAACCGTACAAATCATAGTAAGACGATTGTGTAAGAAAATGGGTTTTACTTAGACCGAAGCTTGCAAGGCGAGCAAAGACAAACGAAACAAGAACCCCCGTAAAATTCTACAGATTCAAGAAAATAAAAATCATAATTCTAGTCCAAGGATTCAGCCCAGCTGATCCAATGATTCTTATATACCCTCCACTCAATGATTCTGATATACCCTCCACTCAATGAGTCTGATATACCCTCCACTCACTCAATCCATCACAGAAGCGATCTTTCGAGAGCAAAATTCAAAGTCTTACCAGGAAATTTTGGCCGAAAAGAGCTACTATTTTTTTAAAAATCAACAAACCCTAGCTACAGTAGAAAGAAAAGGAGCACATAGAGATGATCCATCACAAGAGAGAGAGAGAGAGAAATAGCAAACAACTATACCGGGAGAATCAGATGATGTAAGAAGAGATCAGAAATGTTCAGGAAGCACCGGAAGATTGTGGATCCATCTTGAGCGATTGGGTTAGTGCGGGCGAGAGAGAGAAAGAGGAAAGTGAAATACCTAAAGGCTGCGAGGAAGGAAAGAGGAAAGCTGGAGGGAGGCAAAAGCAAAGTGATTTAATATTACAACTCACTCACTTTCTTCCTCTGTCTTTTTTCTTTTTTTTTTTGTTACTAATATTAAGTCGAGGCACGTGATAGGTTGAGACAAGAGTGGTGTGGGTGGCTCATTCTACACCATTCGGCTCGAGTCAAGAAATGGAGTGTGAGTCAGTGTCCTTTAAAGTTGTAAATAGCTTTGTCACGTGAGTTTGTCTGAAGCTGCCGGAAACTTCACTTGCTTGTAATTTACTCTTCGCCCTTTATTTTACTCTTCATATATGGCTTGGTATCTTCACTCTCTACGTGTCATTTTCTAAAACTAAACTAGGAAATCTGCATTATTACAAATGGTAAACAAAAGAGCTTAAAAACATGTACTAATAGCGTTGGGCCGACGTTAGGCCAAACTTTCGGAATTATTAAAAGCTCAAAAGAAATAACTCTGGTAAAATCAATTTTTATAAAAATTTTAATTTTTGTTTTAAAATTAATTTTTATATTTATGTTTTTTTATTATATTCGTATGTTTTTTTAAGTCATATTTGTGTGTAAATATTAATCAAAATATATTTTATTAAATAATGGCAGCTTAAAAATTGATCTGGTATATATTCGGTTAGGGATGGGTTGCGGGTCGAACCCGGCCGCTGACCCACCAACCCGCGGATTTAAATTTTGTTTTGGTCAAAAAATCTGACCCATACAACCCGTAAGCAAATAATTTTATACCCGTTCTGCTTAATTTTGCGGTTATCCGCAGGTTATATTTTTTTAAACCATAATTCTTTAATTTAATTATTATAAAATATATAAAAATATATTTATAATAAACCTTTTATATATTATCAAAATTCATATACAGTTATATATTTTGATTTGAATAAAACAATATTTAAAACTTAAATAAGATATATGGTTTGAAAGTTGAGGTCGGATCATAATTTTAAATATGATATATGATTAATTAGCGTTTGTTATGTAAATATGGTCGCTTTTCCAATTTCTTAAAAAGGACAACTCTTTTTATTCAAAGGTTGCAGTTAATTCAAATTCAATATATTGATATATTGAAAAAATCTAATTGGAAAATCATGTCTGACCTGGATCTGGTTCAATTCGAGTAACCGGTTTGGATAGATTGGTTCATTAATAACAGAACCGACTGCTTTATTGGTTTGGAATAAAAAAAAAGCGTGTGTGTGGTGGAGTGTGTTTAATTGTCTTTAAGTGATTTGGCAGTTATATTAATACAAAAGGTATATTAAAGATGTATTTAGTGGCAGTTATAAAAATTAAAAGGTGGACATAACTTACTATCAATTGGACATGTTGAAGAATTAATAGAATAATGTATATATGGTAAAATCAAATATTTTCTTATTTTATAAACAAAAATAGAAAAAAGAAAAAAAATCTAAAAAAGGAAATATTTGTAAATTAATATCTCTATAAATTAATAAAATTTTAAAGTCCCAACATTATTAATTTATAGAGGTTCTACTGTATATGTTTTTCTTTATTCAAAAAGGTTAATATATTTTCTGTTACTCCTATTTGTTACCTAATAATAAGACTCATATCTAATTTAAATTCTGAGTATTTATATAACAAACAAGAACATTTCAGGAATCAAATATATATATATATATATATAAACTCATTTAGTTTAATGGGTTTAAATAGTTTATTCGATTAAATTTTAGGGACCCACCACTCAAACATAATTCAAAAACATTTATTTAACCAAAAAAATCTGTTTTCAACGTATATAGTTCAAAAACTTAATTAAAAAAGCACCAAATTTGTAAATGCATAAATATATCTTATTTAATCAAACTAAAATCTATTATATTAAATTTGGAACATAATCAATTGATATATATTTACTCCAACTAATATTTTCTTTTATTTAAAGATAAATTAAGGGCCCTAAAATTAATTAGAATATATTTTTGATTAAGATTTATACATAAATATGATTATAAACAACAAACACAAATATGATTACAAAAAATAAAATGAAAATTAAATTTCTAAAAGATGTACAACACAAAATATGTTTTGTTTACAAAATATTAAATATTTCGGAATATATATACTAAAATTAAAACAGAAATATATATAAACTGATGGAAATATATTTCTTAAGTTTGTTTACTATAAAATGAAACTTTAATAAGTTAACTAATAAAGTTAACTAATATTAATTAGTGGTGGAAGCGGGTTATTAATAAAATTTAATTTTATGATTGATGGGGTTTAACGGGTTTAAGTGAACTTTTAATAGAGATAAATATTCATATGAACTCAATTAGTTTAACGGGTTTTAAATAGGTTATTCGATTAAAAAATATTTATTAAATGTGATTTTATTTAAAGTTAGTAAAATCATATTAACCCAACTATATATCTAACAGAATATGTTAAAAATTATTTCTTTAAAAAAATTTCAAAAAATTTGTTCGATTTTAGGTGCGGGTTGAGTTTGATATTAGTTTTCGAATATAAGACTTTAAAATCCGTTCGAGTATATAGATCATGTCTAATAGAGTACGAGACTTTTATTTTTGGGCCGATTGAGATATAAATATTTTTGGCTAAATTATGTTAGGTAACTGCTAAATAAATATAATATGTTGCAAACTTTAGAACTAAAATTAAAATTTTTAAAATGTTTTTGAAATACATATGGTACAAGTGTATAGTTATGTAACTTGATATTAAATATAGTCACCAAAAATATATTAAATTAAATTGATATTAACACTAATATAATTACGAAAAACACAAAAATTAAACTAAATTATTTGAAAAAACATAAAACAAAACATATACCCGCCCTTCGAAGGGCGGGTCAAAATCTAGTAACTCTGGTTTAAATCCCCAACTTTGCAAATATTCACGATTGGGATACGAAAATAAACCGAAGTCGAAAATCTAAACCAAACTCCATCCGATAAAAATAAATCTAAACCGATTTGAATTCGACATAAATATTGAATAGGTCTTTTATGATATTTCGGGTTATGAGTATTATCTGAACCAAATCCGAACCTAAATGGATATCCGATTGAACCGAAAACATTCAAAATCCTAAAAAGTTCTTGTATCAAACATAATCTCAATTCCTAATATATATCGAGAATACATTAAAATATATTAAAAATCTAAAATAATTATCAATTATATGAAAATTGGTGGTTCTATTATATAAAAATTGATGGTTGAAGGTGTAAGTTTTTAGATTTTGGTTTTGTTTTCATTGAACAATATTTCTCATTTATGAAAATTTGATTTTCGTTTTATACTTTCATTTATTTAGTTTTTTTTCATCAATAAATATGTTTACCTTTCGTTTAATTTTAAATGATCACGATTTTACTTATGTTTTGGTTACAAAATAAGTACAAATCAGATATTTTAAAACCGAAGAATCAGGTTTACTTATATTTTGATTACAAAATAAGTTTAAAATCCAAATCCGAAAATACATTGAATTGTATTAGTTCTTTGAAAATTTATTAACCCTGATTCAAATTCGATAGAACCCGAACGGCCGAACCCGAACCAATCCCGAACCAAACTTTCCTATAACCCGATTTCATATAACCCGATGATTGTATAATCGAATTAAAAAGCCGAGATAATTCGATTTTGTATAAAAAATTCTTGATGATAATATATGAGCCATAATGTCCAGGATTGTTTAATCGAATTAATAAGCCGAGATAGATATCGGGCCTGTTGTCTTTAGCTAGCTGGGCTCTTTTCCCCTTGGTATAATATATGGGAAAATTGTCTTTTAAATCACGAACTTTCAAATTTGGTTGAAAAAAGGCCTGAACTTTCTCTTGGACCATTTAAAGCATCAATTTAATTTGACTAGCCATTTTAAACATCAATTTAGTTTGACTAAACCAAATTAAGCACGACGTTAACTCGGATAACAGAATGATTAAACAGAGTTAAATGTCGTCTCTAATCTCCGTTAAGTCCAAAACGACGTCGTTTAAAAATCTTTTAAAAATATGCATTTGAGTGGAATCGAACCCGTGACAATAGACACACACATGTAAGGCTCAAACCACTAGACCACTTAAATATTTTTTAACATGATTGACTAGTAATAGTTAGTATTGTGAAACCTCCAAATCATCTTATTCAACCCTAAATCCCTAATTAATTTTATAAATATTAAAAATTGTAAATAAATTATTAACTATTCAAAAATTTGTGAACATTACTAAAAATATTAAACTTATAATAATTATTAACTTAACTATAATATTAAGTTTTATTTACAAGTATTATTAAAAATACTACTTATAATAAAAATCATTTTGTTTTATTAGTAATTAAAAATCATCTAGTAATTAAAATTATAATTAACAATCATTTGGTATACTATTAATTAAAAATTATAATTAATTATTATTATAAATCAGACAAGTTATTATTAACTATAATTGTTTATTATAATTTTTAATAATACTAAAAGATTATATTTTTAAAAATCATAATTTAAAATCATTTTGTATTATTATTAGTTAAAAAATATAATTAAAAATCATTTAGTTATTTATACTCACAAAATTTCAAATAACTAATAAGCTATTTACAAGTTTTAATATTTATAAAATCATTTAGGGATTTAGAGTGGAAGAAGATGATTTGGAGGTTTCACAATAATAGGTATTATTAGTCAATAAAGTTCAAAAAGTGCAAGTAGTCTAGTGGTTTGCGCGTTACATGTGTGTGTCTTTGGTAACAGGTTCGATCCACCCAGATGCGATTTTTTAAAAGATTTCTAAACGACGTCGTTTTGAACTTAACGGA
Source organism: Raphanus raphanistrum subsp. raphanistrum (assembly GCA_019706035.1). Lineage (NCBI taxonomy): Eukaryota > Viridiplantae > Streptophyta > Magnoliopsida > Brassicales > Brassicaceae > Raphanus > Raphanus raphanistrum. Next base: position 22,092,203 of record CM033983.1, read on the forward strand.
GATTAGAGACGGCATTTAACTCTGTTTAATCATTCTGTTATCCGAGTTAACGTCGTGCTTAATTTGGTTTAGTCAAACTAAATTAATGTTTAAAATGGCTAGTCAAATTAAATTGGTGCTTTAAATGGTCCAAGGGAAAGTTCAGGCTTTTATTCAACCAAATTTGAAAGTTCGTGATTTAAAAGACAATTTTCCCTATAATATATGCATTTCTTAATAATAGACCAAAAAAGAGATATACTGTTGTATGATGTTGAAAAGTCAAAAGAAATACTTAACGCGGAAAGACCGATTTGGTTTGCGTTCTCATCAGATGATTGATCTTGTTTTGCCCTATTCTCCAACGAAGTTTTTGATTCTTCCGCAAAAAACAATCCAAAGTCTGAGTCAACGACACACCAGACCGACGACTCCAACTCCTCTTTTTTTTTTCTTTTTTAAAATTAATGTCTTTTAATTATTAAAGAGAGAGAGAGTCATTTCATCGTTCACGCTTTTCCTCCTCCTTTCATTAAACAGACGCAGATGCGCGACTTTCTTCTTCTTCGTCTTCGTCACTCATGAAGAAGAGCAGCAAGACGAAGACCTAACCTCTCGTTTTCTTTCCCTCATCTTTATCCTTCGTAAGTTACTTTTCCACCAGAGAGATTTTTTTTTGTGAATTCTCATCACGTTTCCAAGTCAACTCATTTCAAGATCGCTTTTTTTTTTTCTTCTCTCTCTCTCTCTTAGTTGATTCGTTGCTATTTATAACTTTCTTTCTTCTTTTGTTCTCTAGTTCCTAGCGAATTTTGAAGTACGATGGTGATTAGGTTAGTTTTCACAGCTTTCCTCGGGACTACTCTCTGCTTGCTCCTCCTCTCCAGCTTCATCGATGCGGACGAGGCAAACTTAAACTGCTTGAGTAGCATAAAATCCCAACTCAAGGATCCAAATGGATACCTCTCGGGTTGGATCATCCGCAACGACACTCCAGGCTACATCTGCAAATTCAACGGCGTGACTTGCTGGCACGACGACGAGAACAGAGTCTTGAGCATCAAGCTCTCCGGCTACGGTCTCGTAGGAGAGTTCCCTGTTGGGATCAAGAACTGCTCCGATCTCACAGGTCTCGAGCTTTCGAGAAACAACTTCTCCGGACCTTTGCCGACCAACATCGCCTCCTTGATCCCATCCGTCACAACCCTCGACCTCTCCGACAACTCCTTCTCCGGCGAAATCCCTGTCGGAATCGCGAACATCACGTTTTTGAACGAGCTTATGATTAACGGTAACCAGTTCACGGGGACTCTCCCTCCTCAGCTGGGGCAACTCGGACGGCTCAAGAAGTTGTCCGTTGCTAACAACCGTCTCTCGGGTCCTATCCCGACTTTCAACGAAACCGTCTTGAAAGCTGGAGCTAGTGACTTTTCTGGTAACGCTGGTTTGTGTGGTAAGCCTCTGGATCAGTGTAAGGGTCCTGCTAGCTCTCGTGCTAAAGTTGTCGTTATAGCTGCGGTTGGTGGACTTGTCGCAGCGGCGTTAGTCGTTGGGGTTGTTCTGTTCTTCTACTTCCGTAGGTTGGCTGTTATAAGGAAGAAGTTGCAGGATGATCCTGAAGATAACAGATGGGCTAGGATCTTGAAAGAACAGAAAGGCGTTAAGGTAACAACAAAAAAACTGAATTGATCATATATTCTACCGGGTTGAAATATGATTAGGTGTATAGATAATGATGTTTTTCTTTAGAAAATATATAAAAATCATGTTTTCTTAATATGATTAGATGTATATAGGCAATGACGTTATTATTTAGAAAATATACAAAAAGTAAGTAATATTTTCTTAATATGTGTGCGTAAATTTAAAACGATGCTTAAAATGAAATGGAGGAGTATGATGTTATGTTCTGAAGTTGTGATATATGTTTGGTGTTTGTGTGTGTGTTTTCAGGTTTTCATGTTTAAGAAGTCAGTTTCGAAGATGAAGCTAAGCGATCTAATGAAGGCAACGGAGGAGTTCAAGAAAGATAACATGATCGGAAAAGGAAGAACAGGGACTATGTACAAAGGAGTGCTCGAAGACGGGACTCCTCTCATGGTGAAGAGGCTGCAGGATTCTCAACACTCTGAGAAAGAGCTTGACTCAGAGATGAAGACTTTGGGATCCGTAAAACACAGAAACTTGGTCCCTCTCTTGGGCTACTGTATCGCCAAGAAGGAGAGGCTTCTGATATACGAGTACATGCCCAAGGGTTACCTTTATGATCAGTTGCATCCCGGAGGCGGAGATGAAGAGTCTTCCTTCAAGCCTATGGACTGGCCTACGAGGCTGAAGATCGCGTTGGGGGCGGCGAAAGGACTAGCGTGGCTTCACCACAGCTGCAACCCGAGGATCATCCATCGCAACATAAGCTCGAAATGCATACTGTTGAACGCAGATTTCGAGGCTAAGATCTCGGATTTCGGTTTGGCTAGGCTGATGAATCCCATTGATACGCATTTGAGCACGTTTGTCAATGGGGAGTTTGGTGATTTTGGTTACGTTGCTCCGGAGTATTCGAGAACCATGGTGGCAACTCCAAAGGGAGATGTGTACAGCTTCGGGGTTGTGCTTCTAGAGCTTGTAACGGGTCAAAAAGCTACTAGTGTGACTACTACACTAGGATCCGAAGAAGCCGAGGAGGAAGAAGATAATAGCTTTAAGGGTAACCTTGTGGAGTGGGTTACTAAGCTATCGAGTGAGTCAAAACTGCAGGAAGCGATTGACAGGTCTTTACTTGGGAAGGGTGTGAATGATGAGATCTTCAAAGTGCTCAAAGTAGCATGCAACTGCGTTCTACCGGAAGTTGCAAAGCAGAGGCCTACCATGTTTGAGGTGTACCAGTTTCTGAGGGCCATTGGAGAGAGCTACAACTTCACCACGGAAGATGATATCTTAGTTCCGTCTGAGTCAGGAGAAGCCGACTTCGTTGAAGAGCTCATTGTTCGCTGATCAAAGAGGAAAGAGGTAAGTAAGACTTCTGAAACGAACGAATATCTTTAGTCCTAGCAGTCCCACGATATATATACATATATATAAGTAAGTATTGTATTTCTCGTTGATGGTGTGTGTGGTTGTAATATAAGAAACTGTTAGATGCACTCTCTGTTATTACTTCACTGAGCTTTGGGTGTTTTCAGACAGCCACTTGTTTGGTTTTGTCACTACATCTTTGTTATTCTTTCAAAATCTTTGCAGCACTTAATTCAATTTGCTTGGAAAGATTTACATTGTTAATTAGCATCATACTGTCTGACCCCTTCTAATGGATCCCTAAATAAAATGAACAAAAACTCCGAATCTAGGCTTATGTCTTGGGAGAAAAGGTTTTCAGGTTGAGAGAAATGACAAGACATGTCTTAAAATCCATACATCTAAATGCTTACTTCAAGCTGAGAAAGTACAAGAAATGTCTTAAAATCCATCCATCTAATGCCTACTTGAAGCTAAAACAGTGCAGGTTACAACAGATTGCAAGATACCCTTATTAGTTTAGAGGTATCTCATTTTAGAGATAACAGAAAACTGAAGGCTACTTCCTAATAAACTAGTTCGTTGATCATCTACTTCAACTACATTTTAAAAATCTTAAGATGAGAATCTATCTCCCATTTCGTTACATACTTCGTCTAGAGTAGACAGGAAGTCTCTCACAGCCATGAAAACTCTCAGTGTGTGAACTTCTTCTTTGACAGAACCTCCATGGAACAGCTCTGTGACCTCTTCCATTGCAGACAGCGTTGAGGTCTCTTGTGCTTTGATCTTCAGAATCTCCCCTGCAGCAGTTTCCAAGAACCGAGCCATCTTAGCCTCGAACTTCAGCCACTGCTCTCCACTACATCCACTCTCTTCGCTCAGCATCAGAAGCTCCTTGATGTTCTTGATTCCCTGACAAAGCTTCAAAACACCGCTTGTTAGAACACCATACTCAACGTCAGCCGATTTTTTCACCGTGTCCATCTCTGAGCTCAGGTTTCTAATGCGGTCCAAAACTTTCACAGAGCCTTCTGACTTTATCATCTCCTGGACAACGAAATGCAAGACAGTGCTTCTGCAAGACAGTGCTTCTCCCATCTAGCCCCTTGACCTCAGCGAGCTTGAGGAGAGTGTCAAATTTAAAAGCATGAGAGTTTGTTCCAACACTCATCTTGTTTCCTGTCTTGAGTATAGCTTCAAGAAGTCTAGAGAACATTTTATTTTTCCTTAGTTCTTCACAAGCAGCCTGCAGACAAATAAGACTTATGAGACATAATAAGTTTACAAGATGAGATGAATATATGAAAATTATACCTGCACAACACTGAATGATCGTCTGAGATATTCAATCTCGGAGTTGAAATTAGCCACAGAGAGCAAAGCATCAACCCGTTTGAACACGAACGGCACATGAAGCAATTCCTTAAGAAATCTCTCAGCTGGACCAAGCTTGATAATCGCTGAATCATCATCACTACAGCTCCTCAACTTCCTCTCTTCTTCTTTACTAGGTGCCAGTCTCGATAGACAGTCAAGAAGCTCAGCTCCAAGTGCATCAGAGTCACCTGAATCAATAAAGGTTAGAAAAATTGGTAATAGATCAAAAATAATGTTTAACCGGTGATTTACCTTCAAGAAGAGCGTTACAAACATCCTTTGTGGTTAAGTTAAGAAGTTGAAGGCGAGTAGCAATGTTGTGGTATAAAACTTCGCTTTGAGTGGGAAGATCATAGGTCAGACCTCTCTGGTTAACATTTGGACTTGACGAGTTTGAGATGAAGAGAGTCTCTACAATCTCTTTGTTCAATCTGCCACATAAACAAACTTTGTTAGACTCTTATCAGACGAAAATAAAGACAAAAAAAAGAAAGATAACTTTCACTTTCTCTTACTTGAATGAGCTCGTTTTAAGACAATCCCACGCTGTGTCCTGGAAAGAACCTTGACGGAGCTTGTCCGAAAAGGATGGTTTTTTCACATCATTCTGAACCACAAAAGACTGTGAAGGTGGGACAAGAGGAGGCGGTCTGGTCGGAGGAGGAGGAGCTGTTACTGCTGCTGCTGCTGCTTGGCCACCGATGTTGATAACAAAGTCCCTTCTCGACGAAACCGACTCCGAGGAGAGCAACACGGACTTCACATTCCGACTAAAGTCGTTCCAAACCGGCGGCGAGCTGTTTATAAACTTCCGGAACAACCCGTCGGGGGAGTTCGAAACCGACGAGTAGAGAGACGAGAGAGGCGTCCGCACGAAACCTCCTCTCTCCGGGGAGGTGGAAGCAGAGGAGATCCGAGGGAAGCTCAGGTTCTGATTAAAGAAGCTGAACATTCTCAGAGAAGACGACGACACGTGTCCGTTGGTGTTCCTCACTCTTAGCCTCTCCGGGGAAGGAGAGTGAAGGTTTCGATCGGAAGAGACGTCTGAGAGTCTACTGAACGAGCGCTGCTGTTGAACTGGAGACAGAGTCATGGTGAATGACCTTGCCGGAGAAACCCAGCCGGAGGTGGAGGAGGCGCAGGAGCTTTGCTCGAACCCGGAGCGAGATGGACTTGAGTTCGGGGAGCAAGATAAAGAAGCTAGAGGTGAGAAGAACTCTTCTTCTTCTTCTTCTTCTTCTTCGTCTTCTCCTCCGTTTCTATCAGCTTCGTAGCTAGGCTGGAAGCTACGAGGCAAGGGTGGGAGAGGACGTATCTCGGGAGACTCGGGAGGCTTGACGAAACTCGTTATAACACGGTCGGGTTCATCTCCTCCGAGGTATAGAACCTCAGAGGTTGGAGAAGAAGCGGAAACAGAGAAGTTGTTGGTGATGACGTGTCTCGTTTCTTCTTCTTCATCATACCCATGGCTCCTATGACTACTACTACCGCTACCACTACCAGTGGTAGTGTCTTTGAAATGACGGTTCTGCCCTCTCCACCGGCCGTAGAGGAACAAACCTACGCCGATAAGTGTGGCGACAACGAGGACGGCGGAGATAGCCGGGACGAGAAGAGCAGGGGAAGTGGAATGCGGTTTGGGAGAGCGGGGGAGTACTAAGGCGGAGATGTTGGCGGGAAAAGTCGGGAAGGCGGCGAAGGTGGGCGGAGACGGCGGAGGAGGAAGAGGAGGAGCGGAGGACTCGAGAGGGAAGAAAGGAGGACTTATGGGTGAAGCAGGAGTGAGTAGAGCTGCTGCGTCGTCGTTGTCGGAGAGGTGACGACGGCCGAGATTGAGGGCGGAGGAGGCGTAGGATAGAGGGTAAGGTGCGCATGATAGCAGGAGGAGGATGAAGAAGAGGGAGAAACAACAAAAGGTCTGCATTGCTTCTGGAGTTTCTGCAAAGTCACTGTTTCACATGAAAGAAGTTAAAGACTCTCTGTAATGGGGTCTCTCTCTGTCCTTGTGAGCTGTGACATATGAGCGTAATAATAACAAGACACTGCCACCATTTTTACTTTTACCAACCAAAGTAGCTTATTTATTTATTTCTACTAGCCACTAGGTCTTACTTACCCCGTGATGGGTTAAATTTAATACTTCAGTTCATAACTAAAAATGATAAAACATACTACCTTTGTTTTATAAAAGAAACATTGGATAGTTTATTTTTACCAAAGTAAGCAAAATTATAGCAAAATTATATTTCCTTATTTATATGTCTTCTAGATTTGATATACGAATCTATCTTATTAAAACAAAATTACACATATAAAATATCTCTTAATTTTCAGTGTTATTTACAATTGCATGCCACTGAGAATTAAATTGTATTTCTTATTTTAATGTTTGTCTTTTTCAGTTATATTAATGTGTTTTCTTTTCTTTCTTATTTTAATGCTTGTCTTTTAAGTTAGATTAATGTGTTTTTTTTTTCCTATTTTAATATTTGTCTTTTTAATTAGATTAATGTATTTTATTTTTTATTCTTCAACAATTAATGATATTTTAAAGTTGTTTTTTTTTGTCAATTTAAAGTTGTCTAAACTATTTGAAAATATAAAAAATAGTCAAAAGTAAACATATAAAATAGATAAACAATAATCAAACACCAAAAATATTTAAAATATATATTTATTCTCCATCCAAATATTGAAGTTCAACCTATTTTTTAATTTTTAGTTTAGGTATTTTGACTTAGACTACTCAAATTTATATGTTTTGAGAAATTTAAAGTATATATAAATTTTGAAAATTTTAAAATAATTCAAACGGGTTATCCGTATCTGAACCGAACCCGCAAATACCCGAATCAAAACGAAACCAAAATTTATAAATATCTGAATGTTGATGAAATTTTTAAATTCGGGAATCTCAAACTCAAATAGATTTTAGCTGAATCAGTGGGTATCCAAATACACATCTCTAACGTAGTCAATGTAAAACGATTAAATATTATAAATATATCATTTAGTATAAATAAATAAAAACTAAAACAGAAAATTAAAACCCGTGCGGTCGCACGAATCAGTATCTAGTTTTGTATTCAAATGTAAGTAGATTTAGTGAATCCAGGAAAAGACTGTATAAGATATGCAATAATTACTCGGGCTCTGAAGTGTTTACCCGTCTTTCAAAAGAATCTTCTTGACTTTTTTCTGCACCACACCACTCTCTCTCTTTACCCACTTCTTTCCTTTTCATGGGAAACATCAAACTATTGTACAGTACTTGGCATTTTAAACTTATTCAAAAGCCCATCTTTCCCCCACACACTCTTCTTATCTTCTTTCAGATTTTGGGTTTAACCATTTACCAATAAACCTGATGAATATCATGAAAATGCAACAACTAATTATGATTTGCTTTATTAGGTCATGCAAATGATTCGTCACATAGTTGGAGTTATATCTAATCCAGCAGCTAGAATTAAATGAACATGCGTTGCCTTAAAGAAAGTCACGAGATGAACACATGTGCGCAAAAGAATTGGTGACCAAATAAATAAGCCAAAAGTTACAATAGTCTTTAACTGAGATATCAATGATGCAGTTTTATAGTCTTGCCTCTTGAGCTATTTCCATTGCTTCAACATTTTCTAGTTTTAGACCCACCTTTGAGAGGATTTGCTACTGCCATTCACACTCTTTAATACCTTCTCATTCGTACCATTTTCAAAATCAAGCTCTGATGAGTGGCGACTTCTTAGTGAACATATCAGAGTGTAGCACTATTGGACCTATTGTAGGATCTGCATACAAGAAAACACCTTTGAAATCTCTTTTGTTGAGTACACGTAAAGCGCACTAGTTATTATGGTTGTAAGCAGTAACCTTACCATCTTGTCATCTTAGTTGTGAATCATTTCTTTTTTGTCTAGCTAGAAACCACTTCATCCATCTGGACAAACAAGTATCTCGCCTATGTGTTCCGGTAAATCCACCTGAAAAATCAACTCAAATAAGAAACACATCAATCATAATCATAAGGAAATAAGACAAAGAACAGGAAACTCACACTGGTCCATGTTGCAGAAAACCCATCGGTAGATAGCAACCAACTTCGACTTATTTGATTCAGACCTAAAAGCTCATCACCAACGAGAACATCATCCTCATCCTCCTCATCATCAATAGCTCTCTTCTTTTTCTTATCTCTTTTCTTCTTCTTCCCCTTCTTGTGCCTCTTTTTAGAAACACGGCTTCTACCATCAGACTCAGACTTCGCTTTCTTCAGAGAATGCGTTAAGACTTAGCAGCGAGTGATCACTCGACCTGCAGAACTCAATCCCATTTTCTCTAAACAGAGACTCCCACGAATCAAGGACTCTGACACTCCTCCGACAATCTGAACTGAACAGTCCAAGAAAGCATCCCCAGTAGTCTAATCACCTCCGTGTGTTTCATCTTCGAAAGCTCTCCCAGAACCAGAGCAATAAAGCCACCTACCGTTATCCAAACCTCTGTACTACATCCGCAATAGTTTCTTTCAACACCTCTCCCTCACCATCCACGCTCTCATCACGCACAAGCCGCACTAGCTGGCGACCCTTGGTTGATAACCGAATTCAACAGCAGCAGCTCATCGATAGACTCCGCATCACCGTATCTCGACACAACAACCCTTAGCCAGGAAGACGAATCCCCAACATCCCAAGATTCAACCCTCGTAATCAACAAAACAGTCTACCAAGCAACTCAAGAAACCGACACAAGTCACGCTCCTCGAGAGCGATAAGCAGATGCTGCGTCAAAGAAGAGAAAGACTCCTCGGCAATAAACTCCTCCACAGCGTCCCACACATCGTTCATGTCTTCCTTCGTACAATGAAACGGATAAACAAATCTAGAAAGAACTTGGTGTCGAGGAACAGAATCTGCCCGTCTTCTGAGCGACTCAGCGAACTCGCTGGACGACCAGAAGTCAGGAACGTTGTCTAAGAAATTCTCAACGGTTCTTCGGACGTCGAGATCAAGAAGGTAATGAGGCTTGGTAGCAACAACAGCGGGAGACTGACCGTGTTTGCCTCTCCACTCGAGCTCCTCCCAGCAGATATCTCGGTTTGCAAATGCAAACTGCGCCAAGGCCTTTGCTCCTCGTTTGTGATCAGAGCCACCATCAGAAGCGAAACTCAGAGAACCACTCTAGTATACGCTTCGGATCCCCTGCAACAAGCAAAATCTCAAGATCATGTAATAAAAAAAAACTGATCTTTAAATTAAAGACTTTGTTCACACCTTCAAAGAACTTCTCTAGTAGATAACTTCTTTTAGCTAGCACGGAACCAAGCTTCTTAGGCCTTTTTGTAAACATCAGTTGCAGGAGCTGAAAGACGAGCTGTTTCTTTCTTGGTTTTGATCTAAGCAACTTCATGAAAAGATTGATTTGTCCTTCTAGGGGAGATAGAGAGGGTGGAGAGGGCGCTGCAAAGCCAGAGTCTGGCTTCTGATCGAGCTCCACGGGTGACTAATGATTGGATGTGAGAGCTCAGTTTATTCAGCAGAGGCAGAATCACATCGGTGTTGTTGGTATTGTTGTGAGTATCAGCGTCCCGCTTGGTGGGTTCAGACAAGAACAAGTTCACCATCGTGGGACTAGTTGAGATTTTCACTTGATCCGACGAGAATCAGACGGAAGAAGAAACATCGATCAAAAACAAAAACGAAACTTTTAAAGCCCTAATCAATTCCAGGTACGAAGAGATTGACATCGAAAAATCTCTTTTAAAATAGGGTTTTAAATCGGAGAAAGAAGAGTACCGGTTTAGTTCGCCGTGGTGGCCGCGAGAAAACTGAAAGGAGAAAATTGGATCCAGTTAAAGCTGTATTTTTTTTTTTTTTTTACATAACCGAGTAGCTTCTAGTTCGCTATTTTTCCTCAAATCAGACGGTTCTGTTGGACCGGTTCGAGCCCAGTTAATTATTTTTAAAAAACTTTATTTTCGTAGTTTAGTTATTTTTTTAAAACCTTACGATCGTTTCAACTCACGTGCTTGTATGATGATAGCTGCTTGACTATTGTTCTTGATGATTGTGCTCGCTTATAATAGTGAGAAGAATCACAAGCAAACAAGATTGCTCTGAATAAATAAAAACTTTGTCGATACAAAAAAATTTCAATCATTTAGCGACAGTGTTTCTTCATAAGAGATAGAAACAAAACTATCACATTTACAGGGAACGGTTTTAGACCAATCTCACTGACACAGTTCTAAAGAACGCTTAGATTTTTTATTGAATTCGATTGAAAACAAAGGGTTTTCAAACCTCCACTCACTACACAATCCCGCCAAAAGACAAAACTTAACTGGTTCTTTTTAAACACTATATAAATATATAAAAAAAAACCATAGAGAGGATTATGGTCAAGTGATTATGGTAAGGAGACACCATGTTTACCCGTCATCTTCCTCCTCATCCCCACCAATAGCAGAGTTCAAAGCCTTCACTCGTTGGATCAGACTAGCCTTCCTCTCATCATAAGTCAGTTTCTTCGGGTTGTACCTATTATCATTATTATCCAAAACCCATAAATATTTAAGCCTTTCTGGTAAAAGTAAAGCACCACACAATGCTTAAGATTCTTCTGAATTTATTTGTCATGATTTTTCTCACCTCTTATGCTCCTTAGGAGCCTCTTTGTCAGATGTCTTGAATGATGGATCAGCTCTAATAGATGCGTGTACATTCTTATACATCCTCTTCCATGTTTTCGGGTGCAAGATCCTTCTTGAAGTAGTTGCTGAAATGACTCTGGTATTTCTCTGGCTCATCCTCCATCAACAGCTGCACATTGTAATCATACATTTGGAAATGGATACGGACAATTATGAAATCAAATTGTACCACCAGAAATGATGTTAATACCTTCATGTAATCAGCAACGTGACCACCATATATGTATTTACGGTGAATTTCAGCATCGAGGTTCTTTCCTTCCTTATTGAACCCAGCAAACCGCTTGTCACTGTGTGGGATGTCAAGTCCACCATCCAAAGCACCCTAGATGATAAGAAATCATAAACTCACACCTATTAATTCAATCCTCCAAAAAAACAAAACCCTTGGTTTATCTAAGATATCAGATTGCCTGTGAGCTGAATCTTTACACATTATCGATGGATAACAAGAAAAGGTTTATTTAAAGTACTTTGAGGGCACCAAACACACGGTTTCCAGTTGTGGTCATAACAAGTCCAACATCGAGAAGAGCACGGAATGGCCTCCTGGTGTCAGTCGGCTCAACAGAGTAGTCTTCTCCTGTGGCCTATTTACGAATAAAAAATGGTTCATCAGTTAATTCTAATCCAAACAGGGAAGAAGCAGAAACAAAAAAAATAGCTATATATATATTTGCATTCAGTAACTCGTACCTCAGCGTTACCCTCGTACTCAGCATCCATTTCAAGCATCTGAAGGACACGGCGAGCCAGAAGGAGACCAGTACAATAAGCTGAAATAGTGTAACAAGGAGATTCATAAGCATATTATAAAAAATAATGAGAGCTGAGGAACAAGCAGCAGGATGAGATTCATAAGCATATTATTAAAAAGGAGAGAGATTATAAGCAAGCAGCTAGAAAGGTTTAATTTCTTTACCAGCAGCATAGTTTGTAAGACCAGCTTTAAGGCCATAACGAGGAAGCTCATGCGCATAGGCAGATGCAAGAACAGTATCACCGGTGATAGTGGCAGACACTATTTGAGCAGTGATGTCCTTGTTGGTCTATCATCACATCACATGCAAAAGAACATCAACAGAAAATTAAGAATTGACATGAACAGAGAGAAGTCACTTACAAATCTGACGACATAGCGATACTTGGGTGTGTTATACTTATTCTTGTCCTGGTTGATAAGACGACGGATCCTTGCACGGTAATCAGTCTTTCCCTCTTAACAAATCAGATAAATCAAAAATTTTGATTTCTACGTAAGGATTATTAGAACAGAAACATACAAGATAGTTAAGGTATAACATACCACGCCTTCTCCTAAACTTGACTTGGTACCTCTTGAAGTAAGCCTGCTTCTTCTGGGGTTTCACCAACACCTAACATAATGCAGTGTACAACATTAACGATCAATTGGAAGCAAATGAGGCACTGTTGAATGGCTGAGAAATTACTAGTCCAGACTAACAATCCATGAACTAGCTCGAAACCAACATTATGTGAAAATAACTGCATTTTAATGATACAATCTATTGCTAAGACTCGTATACGTCGAGACAATAAGAACGGAACAAGAGAAACTCGAGAGCGGAGGATGCTTAACAGAGAGAAAATAAGAACTAACCATGATGGCTGGATGATCAGTGGCCGCTGAACAATCGTTACGAGGCTTGGCAATGGCAAGAAGAGATGAAAAGAGAAACCGATTTTAAGATACTAAAAACCCTTGTGTAACTTGTGATGAAAATCGACGGCCACGATTCGATTACGGTAGGATACTCTGTGAATAGACTAACGGCACGTTGATGTAGCAGAGATTTGAGGCCCAGCATGAGTTAAAAATAACTGTTGTTAATAAATATGTTTTCATCTAATATCTAGTTCACGAAAAGCCTATTTTTTCATAGGCATTAATAAGCCCAAATGTTATCTATGGGCTTTGGTAGAAAGAAAAACAAAATTAGTAGAGACTCTCTCTGTCTGATTAAACTCTTGTCTGATTAAAAAGAGTATCAAAAACACTGTTTATCCATGAAGCTCTAGAATGACCCTGATAAACAACAAGAAAAGAAATTAATAAATAAATCGGCAGCTCCCTTCCCCACTCGTCGTCTCCTTCAATTACACGAAAAGGAGAGGTCAAAACTAGCCGTTGCCAATTATTTCTTTAATCGAAACAGCCGCTCCTTCCTTCCCAATCCTCCCTTCATCTTTCCTCTTTCTTCACTCTCTCACAACCAGCTCCAACATTTCCGATCTCTGTCTCTGAGCTGCTCATGGCGACTTGTATCAGAAAACCCGAATCGCAGCTTCCAACATCCTCGCGCCAGATCTCCTCTCTCCGAGAATCTCTCTCCATCATCCACCACCTTCCCTCGATCTCCCTCTCTCCTTCATCTCTCCCCACACCTTATCTCCCTTGAAGCTCCGCTCCCCCCAGTTATCTACCTAAGCCTCGTAACTCCCGCTTCTCTTCATGCTGATGACAATGACGACGACGACGACGAGGACATGAGTATTTGTTCTTCGGTTTCTGACACCATAGGAGGGAGGAGGAGGAGGAGCTAACGACTTATCATTCTCCGATTACGATCTCGACGACTGATGACGAGGTTGTGAGGCGTTGTTACTACGACGAAGAAGAAGTGTTTGGGCCGAAGCCCAGCTCGAAACTGAACAGAGGAGTGTTGAAGGATATGAATCTGAGAATCCAAGTTCCGTTTGCTAACAGAAGAGTCACTGACGGCGAATCAATCCTCCGTAAACTCGCCTTGGCCAATTCAACTCCCGGTAGCAGCTATCTCCGTGATGAGAGACCCCAGCATACTCTGAGCTCCAAGGTACACATTTGTGATCTCATTGAGTAATTTTACAGATAATATTGCTAAATTAATGTTTTCTTCTTAGGGTTCGGTGTATTGGGACGCTACTGAAGATATCGGAACCCCAAGCGCACCACCTATAATGGATATTGGACCAGAAGATAACATGGTGGAGTTAGAAAAAGAAATTGAGCAGATTGAAGATGAGATTTGCAGAGAAGCAGGTGTTGAGAGTAATCATCGAGTAAACATTGGTGATACTGTTTCTCAATTGTATAAAGATGATGAATTTAGTGAAAGGTAAGCTTTCTATTTTTGTTTTGCGGATCAGTGTTTATGTGCTTTGCAATGTAACCATGGTTGTTTGGTGCAGTGTGAGGGAGACTCAAACTGAGGAAGCTGCGCAGACTGAGGATATTAACTCTGGTGAATTGAATTCCCATAGTATCAGGTTAGCTACTTTATTTTTTTCTTGACAGCTTGGAATGAAAGAGATTTGAAAAGAGGAACTAGTGCTTACAAAAATGTTTTGTCATTTTCTAATCTTACGTCAGCGGTCAATATGCTTGGCAAAGTCTTCTGGCATATGATGCTTGCGTAAGACTATGTTTGTATGCATGGTCAAGGGGTTCTTCTGAGGCACCTGAGTTTTTGCGTGATGAGTGTCGTCTTCTCCGAGGTGCATTTGGGTAAGACATGTGCTTCTTTATGGTTTTTGATATATGACTTGTTGTTGTATATTGAGCCATTTAAAATCACTCTTTGTATGTGTTGTTTTATAGGTTGCATAAGTTTCTCTTGCAACCTCGGGGTGTTCGATCAACTGAAGAAAGCAGAAATGTGAAAGTAGAGCAAAAGACACCTTTGAAGTCTAAGAACGTGGTCAGAAAGTTGAGGGTGGAAGGTAAAACTATTGTTCTTCTGATGATCAGGCTAAAAGTTGGATACAAAAATAAGTTTGTAGCTGCCTGACATAAATCATATATTTATTATACCTCTTCAATTTTTGTTTATAGTGAAGAGACTTCGATTAATACCACAACGCAAACTAAGAGGCATAGACTTCGCTGCGGAGTTTAATGAGCACCCCAATGGGGGCAGAGTATTGCCGGCAAGTTTCATCACTTGTTAAGACTGGGATGAGTTCTATCAAGACGGCTACACTTTCAGCAGTTTCAGAAGGTTTCCTTTTGTTACACGAAAAACTAATCATCTATTAAACCATTTGAATGATATTTGGTTGTTAATTTAAATTGTCTCGGCCAATTGATTTGCGTCTGATATTGGCCAAACTTATCATTGGTTGAACACAGCATACTAAATGGAAGATAATAACTCTATTGATATGAGATGGCATGACTAATCTTGTGATTCTTTCTGCAGAACAATTCTCCTGCTACCTTCAAATGAAGAGCGCATCAGAAGGAGGTCAAGTTGAACAAGGATCTTCTGTTTGTTTGCAATCAGGAACTGGAAGTTATCATGTCTTGTAAGCCCTTTTCTTTCTCTTGAAATCACTTTTTTCCAAGTATGGAATGTTTTACTCACAACTCTTCTTTCAGCTTTTCCCGAGCCTGAAGGCGACGCTCTTCTGATAGAAGTTCAAGATAAGAAGAAATCAGTTCAAGGAAAAGTAACAATCTCTGTGGCATCGCTAACTGACAATCCGGTACATATGCCTTTAGGTGTCTGCTCATCCCTGAGTTAAATCTTCTTCTATTCATGTGAGAATATGTTACTGAAGAAAATCTACATTTTTCCAGAATGAAAACGTTAGATGGTGGCCTAATATACCATGGTGAACAAGACTGTGTAGGCAAGATCCAGCTCTTCCTTGGTAGCACGACCTCATCTGATGAAGACTGTCACATAAAGGTATTGTAACAGTTCTCAGACTATCTGTGTTTTATTCTGCGAGATTATGCCATTGCTAATGTTATGCAAAAACACTTTGTTGCAGAGTGCACCTGTTGTGGAGACACTAGCATACGATTTGCTACTAGAAGCTGCCACACGTGCCCAAAGATTTCATGCTCAAAACTTAAGGCTGAATGGATCTTGGAAATGGTTGTTGAGCGAATTCGCAGAATACTATGGAGTTTCTGATTCATATACCAAGTTGAGGTAATCATAATTATATTTGGTAATACTGTCCTGTATCTATTAGCTCAAGATCTATTAACTCAAATATATTTCACCAAACATTGCAGATATCTCTCACATGTAATGAATGTGGCAACTCCTACAAAAACCTGCTTACAACTTGTGCATGAGTTACTAGTGCCCATCCTAAGCGCTCGAAGTGACAAGAGCTTGACCAGGCAGGAGGTAGTTCCCCTTTTCTTTTGCAAATTGAAAAGGCTGATGCTACTAGTTTTTGGAAAAATCACGAGTTGTCACATTTTAGTTTGAAATCTGCTTGTTTAATTATCTTTATGGCTACTAGTTATTGACAACTTGTTCTATTCTTGCAGAAAAGTATCTTAATGGATTGTGAAACTAGAGATAGAAAAACTCTTGGCAAAGGTTTTTGAGAACTACAAGTCCTTAGATGAAAACTGCCCTTCAGGGTTGGCAGACATATCTGGTCCAGTACAAGAGTCAGCTTCAACAGCTCTTGCTCCAGCTGTTCAGATTTTTTGCCTCCTTCATGATATACTGACTCCTGAAGGACAAGAAATTTTGAAGAATTACCTTAAGGTAAGCTCATACAGACCTTTCTGATTTTGTAAAATATCAATACTATGATGTTCACGGTTTTCTTGGTCTAATGAATAACTTACTGCAGACAGCAGCAAAGAAGAGGTGCCGGAAGCACATGGCTGAGACCGATGAGTATGTTTCCTCCAACTCTGAAGGTTTTCTTTTGGATTCCGTCACAATTTCTACAGCTTACCATAAAATGAAGAATCTCTGTCTAAACATAAGCAACGAAATAGAGACTGATATAATGATCACCAGTGAGCATGTACTCCCAAGGTAAATGAGCATGTCATCTGGTTTTCATCTTGAGATTTATTTGGTCTTATTTTTCTCATACTTTGTTATATCATTCAAGCTCAATCGACCTATCAAACATAGCCTCCTGCCGTGTACAGTACTCAGCTATGTAACCGGCTCAGAGCATTTCTCTCAGCAGTACCACCATCTTGTCCACAGCCTCATGTCAATGACCTTCTGGTAGCAGTTTCCGATTTTGAAAGGAGCCTTGATTCATGGGGGATCAGGTTTGAAATTAGCTTCTTGGGATCAAAATATGATGGCACGCTCATTCATTCTCCTTAACTTTATATTTTATTTTATTCAGTCCAGTACAGGGTGGTATAGACTCTAGGGGATTATTCCATAACTACATAATGGTTTGGATACATGATATGGAACTCAGGCTACTTGACCGATGCAAAGCAGAAAAGGTACTATCTCTGATCATTTTGTTTTGTTCCTTAAAATAGTAAAGCCTATCATCTGACTGTTATAAGGTATGATGGCTTGTTTTGGCAGGTTCCTTGGTCTGGTGTAATAACAAACCACTCAACATCACCGTTTGCTGAAGACATGTATGAGAGAATAAAAGATTCTCTTATGGAGTATGAAGTGGTGATTAGTAGATGGCCACAATACACATTGATTTTGGAAAACGTGAGCTATGAAGTTATATATACAAGTTATAAGTCTGCAGCTTACCTAACGGTTACAAAGACTAACTTGGCTTCATTTTTTTTTTCCATGTACTCTTAGACTGCCTCAATCGTAGAGAGAGCCTATTGTTAAATCTCTTGAGAAACAATACTAGTGATATATTGACTCCTTTGAAAGACAGCATTCCAAAGAGACTGAATATGCATGTTCAGAAGCTGACAAGAAGGCAATCAATCAGCTCTCTACTCTGTTCCGACTCAAGTAAGAGCCACCCTTTGAGCATGTTTGTTTTAAGTTTTGTTACCTTTCTGACTTGTATTGAACATCATTGTGCTACTCGACCTCTCGTTGAATGCAGCTGGGAACTTTTGTCAACACCATAAAGAGAATTCTTGATGTTCTACATCAGAGAGTTGAAGACATTTTGAGACAATGGGCTTCGTGTCTTCCTGTCGTTGAAGATAAGAAGTCACTCTTTGGGGAGCAGATGAATGTCATCACAGTCTTGCTCAGGACAAAATACAGAAACTACATGCAGGCTGCGGTTGATAAACTCGTCAGTAACGTAAGTTGCTTAACGCCTCAGCATAACCTTCTTTCATTTGAATCTATGTTTGATTTAACACCAGTGACTTACGTTGGGTTATCATGGACTATGATTGGCTCCTTTTATCTATACTGGGCCAATACTTCTTTCTTATACTTCCTTTTTTTTGTTCTTATACTTCCTTTTTTTTGTTCTTATACTTCCTTTTGATTCTATAAGTTCTTTGTGTGTGTGTTGGTCGATGTTGCAGACACAATCAAACAAAAGCACAAGGCTGAAGAAGATCTTAGAGGAGATAAGAGAAAACGAGAGAGAAGTCGAAGTGCGTGAACGTATGAAAATGTTATGCTCGCAAATCACAGACTCAATCTCAAACATGCACGATGTCTTCACAAGTCAGATATTTGTGGCGTCAGTGCCGTCTCTTCTGGGATAGAATGGCAGCAGGTGGTGTTGAAGTTTCTTGAGGGAAGAAAGGAGAATGAAGTTAGGCTACAAAGGCTCTTACTATGCTCTTGGGGTAAATAAACGAAAACTTTAGGCACTACTACTACACTGTTATAATAGACAAATCTTTTTTAGGTGTTGAGACTTGAGTTGTGATGAAAATGTGTGCAGATAGTAGAAGACACGTTCGCATCAGAGATGCAGAGGCTGCAAGGGAACTCGCTACAAGGAGAAGGATATGGAGGCTCCTCGCTCGGTGATCGAGGCACGTTCCATTCTTCTCCAGAGACACGACCAATCACTCTTCTTACTTCTATGTCTAGTCCATTGTCCATATATATATACACACAATCTCATTCTTTTTCCATTCATTTGTTTTGATATATCGTACATATTATATTGACAATGTATTGGATGCAAAACATATTATCCCAAGAAATGTTCATTGAATAATCTTCATGAACGATACATTAGATTTATAAACAAAACTACAAAGATATATATGACAACAGCATATAAATCAACATACTTTGTAAAAAAAAGTTGGTGTAAAACATAATTTGTAATTTAACATTATAAAATCAAAATTTGTCCTTTATATACCAGTATTTTAACCAAATCTTCGGTTGACTCTACCATAGAAACTTGTTCCTCCACCGTAAATCTTTACATTAACCCCAAAGTTTTGTTATCGCATATTTTTAAACGTAAGAGAAAGTTAATATTGTAGTTAGAACCCCAAAAGTTCGCTAAACTGTAGTTAAAACCCCAAAGTCACGGCACAGGAGTGAGAAAAAAAACCACCTTCCGCGCTACACTTGTCGTTTTCAATTCAACACTGAAATCGAAAAGAGGTTACACTCTTCACTTGACGATCTCAAAGTTCTCAGGCGAAGAGGAAGAGAGAACTGATGAGAGAACCGTAGAAGCAGAAGATCAAGATGAGATCCAAGTCGTTTGCCGTTAGGTCTCGGCCGCATAGAGCTCCGCGCAACTCCCTCGATCCCTATCCATCATCCCCTGCTTCTCTTCCGGTAACCCTAATTCTCCCTTCCTTCCTTCCTCCGTTTCGAATCGCAATTGGAGGCTATAATCAAAAGCTTGGTAGTTTCGTTATAATCGCAACTCTTGTTTTGTTGATCTCTCCTGCTAGCTCTCGTTAGTGAAATTGATGTATTCGTGTGGGTTGTAGAGATTGAATCCAGAATCTTTTATGTATTGTGCATCGTTTCCTCTTACACAGGGTGAAGCTAATGAAAGATTTGCCTCTGGAGTGAGACACTGTGATAGTGGTGAAGCTGCCGATGTTGAAACAGTTCCAGACTCTTTTGATGAAAGAGATGTGCCATCCAAGAAGCGTCATTGTCTTGAGGCAAGTGGGACCACTAGAGGAGGAAGAAAATTGAACTTGGAAGCTTGTATTGTA
Organism: Raphanus raphanistrum subsp. raphanistrum; assembly: GCA_019706035.1. Classification (NCBI taxonomy): domain Eukaryota; kingdom Viridiplantae; phylum Streptophyta; class Magnoliopsida; order Brassicales; family Brassicaceae; genus Raphanus; species Raphanus raphanistrum. Next base: position 22,112,170 of record CM033983.1, read on the forward strand.
TGTGACGTTTCAGACGAGTGGGTATCTCCTTGTTCTGGGACTGACTGTTTTATTTGGTTTCACGGGAAGTGTTTGAATCCAGAGCTGAGTAATAGCGAGGATCTTGCGAAGACCTACTGCCCTTATTGCTGGTTGAGAGTTCTAATGATGAAACACGAATCAGTGACTGTGAGGGAGAAGGCCGTTGGGGCGGAAAATGAAGAGAGGAAAAGCAAAGATCGTTCGGTGGATAGAACCGACGTTGTGAGGGATCAAGAGTTACGAGGAGAGAATGGTGTTTGTTCTTCTGAAAAGGAACAGTTGCAAATGGAGAAAGATTCTGATCAATCAAGAGAAGACAACATGCCGTTGACTGAAGAAACAGATGGTCAACCCCAAGAGGATATAGAAAAGTTTCAAAAAACAAGTGATCAAACTACAGGTGCAAGGGGACAGGGAGATGTTTCGGGAAAAGAGCAAGACCAGATCCAACAGAATGAGAGACCAAGAAGAAGAAGACAGTTAATATTGAGTGATAGTGAAATCTCATCGGATGAATCAACAAAAGAACGAAATGAGAAAATGTAGCCTCCCCGTCAGGGATGAAGAACCAACAGAGAAAACATAGCTCAACCACTAACGTGGTCAAGTCAAGGACAGTGAGGTTGTTCTTTTTTTTCTTTATTAACGTGAACATGGAGACTATCTCATCTCAATATAATGAGTTACCTCATGTATTTGCAGCGGACACTACGTATATCAACAGGGATCAGAGAAAGAGGCTATTTTGGACACCGGAAGAAGAAGAAATGCTCAAGGTATTATAATAAACACTAGCAGTACATTTTCTCGAATCTGTTGTTGATATGTGTTTGGCTCTCTCAGGTGGGAGTGAAGAAATTTTCAGCAGAAGCAAAGAACATGCCATGGAGGAAAATTCTGGAAATGGGAGAGAAGGTGTTCCATGAAACACGTACTCCTGCTGATCTCAAGGACAAATGGAGAAACATGATGGGTGGGAGGGGGAAAAAGACAAACTAGACTATGCATTTACTCTTTCACTGGTATGAATGCACAACTATAAGTGTCTCATGTAGGAGATGAAGTTAGGTTAGTGAAGAAAAAAGCTGTATGCACAAAAGTACCTTCGACTTATAGCCGATGTTCTTGTCACTCTTTTCAGATAGACGAAGATCGAACTTTACTTGTATAAATGCTTGTATACCAGATGTTGAATAAAGTTAAGACTTAGAGAACTTATTTGGATTCAAGTTATTTCATAGGCGTTTACATCCTCAGAGTCTTGTCTTTCCCTGTTTATAGAGATATGAAAAAAAGGGAGCATGTGTATGTGTTTAGATAAGAGTGCCCGTTTGGGATTAAGGCGTCCTTGATAACGGTAACGATTCCACTCTTTATGAAATATCCTTCAGTCTCTCTCGCTGCCTCTTGCACATTGTCGCTGTTTATGATCTGTGCACCAAGTTCAGACCAAAACCTTTTTAAGACCAGAGCAGGTGTGGAACAAAGATATGTGTATAATGAACTTGGAAAAGTGTGTTCCTAACCTTGACATTATCACCGATACGTGCGTTTTTGTCAATGATGGCTCTTTTGATGTGCGAGTTTTTCCCGATACCTATGGGTACACTCCCTTTCGCCGTTAGGAGGCTCTTTTCCGAAGCAGTCTAGGCAAAATATAATAGCCACCATGATCAAAAAGGCTGATGGTTATTACAATAGTTTATCAAGTGGCTTGCATTGCAATACAGAGGGGGACTGCTGCATTTACCTCGTAGTAGTCAGCTCCCATTAGTAACGAATCTTCAATAATAGCACCTTCTGATATAGCAGGAACGGAGTCCAACCACAGAGTGATGTATTTTGCAGTTCTACATCCAAAAGTTCAAAAGATTTTGGCGTGATGTTGTAAAGCATATCGAAGAGGAGCTATTTGACTTTTTACCTTGATAACGCAGCCCTCTCCGATGACACTGTCTGTGACATCAGCATCGAGCATCTTAGACGGTGGTAGGTAACGTGGCTGTGTGTATATAGGAGCAGAACGATCATAGAAACTGCATCAAGAGTTCAGAAAGCTAAGATATCAATCATCCCGAGTACAATAAGTGTATCGAATATTCCAAATGGTAAAATGTGGTTGATGTACCTAAAATCAGGAACCGGTTTTTTGGTGATTCCGAGATTTGCGTTGTAGAATGCCTCTATAGTACCGATAGTCTTCCCAGTAACCATCATAAAGGTAAGCTTGCACCTGCAAAAACATCATCACAGTTAGCATGTTTTGCTTCTGCATAGCATCATCAGCTATACAAAAAGCTGTTAGACTCCGACAGTAAAGAAAAGGGTAACAGACATAACATTTAGAATACAAACTACATGTTATACACATGAACTCAAAGCTAGACAAAGCACTAACCCTGAGTCCAAGGGAAGTGGCACCAGGGATGACTTCGCTTCCAAAGTCATTAGCTCCAGGAACTTGTTCCGTAGTAGCTCCAACATTACATCTTTGCTAACAACATAAATACCCATACTCGCAATAGTAAGGCATCTCCTTGGCTCTCTTATCATCAAGACCTAGAATCGTTGTATCAACCTAGTAAAAGCCATGAAATCAAAAGGTTTATCAACAAGGTGGTTGGTTTCAACAGAGGATTTAGCATAAGGTTTTAGTTTTCTAATAACCTTCATGGCCTTTAACTGCTCCCCCTTCGGTTTTTCGGCAAATTCAACAATACGTCCTTCCTCATCAATCTTCATCAACCCAAAAGCAGTTGCCCGTTCCTCGTCCATCGGTAACGCAGCCACGGTGATATCAGCATCAGTCTCCCTATGCGCTTGAATGAACTTCTCATAGTCCATTCGATACAAATGATCCCCAGCAAGAATCAGATACTCAAGAACATTATGCTCCTCAAACAACCACAAGTATTGCCTCACCGCATCAGCCGTCCCCTACACAAACCACCCCCACCACAAGTTACATTCACAAAAAGATCTCCCACAAGGGCACTGATGATGATTATTACCTGAAACCAGTTGGGGTTTTCAGGACTCTGTTGAGCGGCGAGGACTTCGACGAAGCCTTCGTTCTTGTAACCTCCCATGTTAGTGGCGTAGGCTCGCGATAGGTGGCGGTTTCAGAGAGGCGGAGTTGAACTGCGTGAGGACGTAGATCTTGTTGATGTTGCTGTTGAGACAGTTGCTGACGGGGATAGTCGATGAGTCCTGTAGTTGGCGCCGAGAGGAACGGCGGGTTTGGCTCTCTTCTTGGTGAGAGGATAGAGACGAGTTCCGGCCCCACCTCCTAAGATGATCCCCAACACACTCTGCGCCAATGTGAAACAAACAATATTAGCTGTGAATATTCAAGTGAGATCATTATTTTTGTAACTGACTTTTTTGTAACTGACACTCTGTATCGAATCTGCTAGTTGTAAAGATTCAAGTGTTCTTATATTATTTATACTCACCCTGCTCGCGTCAGGATCGAGACAAGGTCTGTGAATTCTGAGAATCGGAGACGGCCTTGGGAGACACGATCATCGGATTATTCCTCACTCGGCCACCACGAGAGAAAACGGATCGAGATACGGTGGCTCTGAGAGAAGCCTTCTCGTCGGATAAAGATACAGAGGAGGAGAAAGAAAGAGTCCTCCTCGTGGGAACCGCCTCAGGGTACCTTTAGAACTCCAGGTTGCAGCAGCTATAGTACGCCATTGTAGTCTCTTTCTCTCTTTCTCTGTCTCTCTTTGGCTATGAGAAAAGTTTTCTGAGAAATCAATAATTGAGATCAAATCTGGAAATGGCTGCTACAGGATCAAAAGGACTATAATAGCAGAATTTGGAGTGAGAGTCCGGACTCTCTCTGCTTTGTCTTGTTATTATTGTGGGAAAAAGTGAAAAAGTTAAATAAAATATTTATTTATGTTTCAGTTTTGCGATGGGGTCTCGGGAACTGTTGGCTTTTCGGCTATAATTCCTTAACTTGAAATTACGTTAATGTGCTTTACGTCTTTTCTTGGCGAGTCAATAAACAATTATATTTTATTGGTTTGAATTTTCCATGTAAATTCAATATTTTACGGGTCCTAACTTAATTTTATAATCTCGAATATACTGTTTATGTTTTTTTTTTTGTTTTCTATTAGATTACGTATCTGATTATATCAATTAGACCTGGGTATTAAAATCAAGAACCGAAAACCACTAGAACCGAACCCAAAAATTGAATTTGAAACTGAACCAAAATTCAAAAATAATCGAACGGTTCCTATATTTCTATAACCAAAAACAAAAATAGAACCGGAATCGAACCAAAAACCGAATGGTACCCAAATATCCAAAATATAATTTATATACCTAAAAATATTAATTATATTTAGTATTAAAATACAAAATATTCTAAACACACTATTTATACACCGAACTATCCAAAAATTGAAATACTCTAATACTTTTTTATCTATTGTATTTTAAATTATCCAAATTATCTTAAAGAACCGAATTACCTAAATATATTTTATCCAAAATATTAAAATTTATCCGAATTACCCGATTTATATCCAAAACCCCCCCCCCCAAAAAATCTATTTTTTATCCCAACCTATCCAAAATTAACTGAAAAACCGAACCGAATTAGAACCACAACTTTAACGAATATTAGTCGGTTCTTATAATTGTTACCCGAACCAACCCGAAACAGAAACTAAACCGGATTCAAACCAAATTTAATAGATAACTGAACGGTTCCTATATCTTTAGAACCAAAAAAACAAAAACCGAAAAAACCAAACCGAAACCGAACGCCCAGACCTAATATCAATGATTGATTGGAATCAGTTTACTACATATAACCATGACGTACCTACAGTGTATTAAAAAGATACTCATCTTAAGTCTCCGATTAATATCACTTTTTTAGAGCTCCAAATTCAAAACAATTGATGTTTTAGTGGTTTAGACTTGTTTTAAGGAAAACACTAGATCTTGATCTACGCAACTGCATGAATGTTTGTTTTCATTTATATTTATGTAGATATTTTGTTTTTACTTCAAGAATGGTATATAATATAATAATAACATATTTTCAAATGTGTATATGGCTTACGTAAAATCAAAAATGTTATAGTTTATTTGTTTCTAATCAAATTAATTGTTTCAAACAGTTTATCATATATTTTTTATATTCTTCTATATATTTTGTTGTTAGATTTGTGTTTGATTATTAAACTCAGTAAACTCTTGTAAAATTTGGTAAAATAGAAAATATTCATAAAATTATAAAGTTTAACAAAAGTTGAACTTATATCTTCTTAGATTAATATTATCAAGTAAATAATTAACAGTTAGTATTAGATTTTGTTATTTTTGAAAAAGTGAACTATCAAATATTTAACAAATAACATTGATATTTAAATATATTAATTTCTTAGGTATATTACTTAAAACATAAATTTATATGTAGTTTATTTTCAGCATTAAAATAAGTGGCTTTACATAAATATACAAATCCTGTCTAATAAAATATAGTATATATTTGTTTTAAAAATAGTTTATATTTTGTTTTAGAATATTTTATATCATATAAATTGAGACAATATACGACAATATATTATCTATCTATCAATCCAATGGTTCATTAGCAAACATATATAGTAGATATGAAGATTTCAAAGAAAAAATGAGGAAACTAAATAAAGTGGCAACAATAAATATGTGATCTTAAACTTATAGCTTTGATATGTACCCTTAGAATATCCGATTAGTAAATCCTCACGCAATACTAAGGGGAATTTATTGAATCTAAAATTTGAAGTTTGATTAGTTTCGTTATCTCATCCCATATCATCGTTCTTCATTACATTCAATATTTGTGTTACTGCTCTACATTTTTACTCTTGGACTATCTCCTTTTTCATATTTTATGCCTTCCCAACCATTTTATACCAAAAAATCAAATCGAACGAAATCCGGATTGAACACCTCTAAGTCATATTCTCCCCCTCCTCCCCCTCCCCCCCCAAAAGGTTAAAAATTTCTGTGAGTCTTAGAATTGAAGAAAAGAGAATAAGAAAAAGATAGTACAAAAAAGTCATTAGTCTTAGACAGAAACCATATCCTGATCATAAATTTTACACATATTTTTTTTTCTCAAAAAGCAAAACAAAGGTTAAAAATTTCTGTGAGTCTTAGAATTGAAGAAAAAAAAGAGAATAAGAAAGAAACAATTATTATTGGGGCTTGCATTTTGTTTTTTGCTATATTTTTTTCTGGATATAACCTTTTATTTATATGGAAAGTTGTCTCTTTTTTAGTTTTAACACTTATGTCTTTTCAACTCTATTTCTCATAAATTTTATTTCATACATCTTTTCATTTGTAGGTTTTATTTACATAATCTCAGTTGACAAAAAAAATTTACATAATCTCAAATTATAATTTGGAAGAACCATTTAATACTATAAAAATTATTTTAAAATAATGTAAAATTAAAACCAATTTAGATCAGATGAAAAAATCATTTGTTTACATGTATACTTTTTAATAAACAGTTTTGGAAATGTGTTCCAATATATTTTTTTAACCAAATCAATTCGGACTTCTATTTATCTTGTTTCACATTTGAATTGAATTGGTATTCAGTATATTTTGTCAACCAAATCAATTCAGGACTTCTATTTATCTTGTTTCACATTTGAATTGGTATTCAGAATTTGATATTTTATTAAAAAAATATTTTCGTTGTAAAATATTTTTTTTATCTGGTGGTTAAAGTTATACTTTTTATTTGGTTCAAAAGATTATCATGTGGCTTTTTTTAGATAACCATCATTTTCTTTCCTAATCCTATATTTTATCATTAGTTAATTAATACTTTTGAAGGTTCATCACTTTAGCATTAGTTTATATCTTTTACTTTTTGAAAAATAGTTTTATATCTTTTATTTATAATAAATTTCTAATAACTTCTTCTATCATCAATCATTTTTAAATATATCAGTTATATTTTTTGTAAAAATCATTTAAATATCATCCTTTTTAATCATTTAGTATACAATCATTTTTAAAAAATATTAAAATTTTAATGTTAATTAGTAAACCTAATACTTCTGAATGATTACATCACTTTGACATTAGTGTTTTTAATATCTTTATTTATAATACAATTCTAATAATATTATTTTTCATCTTCAATCCTTTCATTTTAGATTCAACCATTTTGGTTTTAAACATTTAATATATAATAATATTAAAAATCTAATAGTGATTATTAAACGTAATACTTTTGAACGGTTGCATCGTTTTGGCATTAGTATTTTCAATAAATTTATTTATAATAATGTTCTTTTTTGTAAAACCTTATAATAACGTTCTAATATCTTATTTTCATATCTAATGTTTCTATTTTGACTATTTCAGTTATATTTATGTTTTTTAAATAATTATATGTAATAATTTTAAATTAATATTAAAAACTTAATATTAACTTTTTTCCGTGAGGTCCACATCCTAATATATATAAAAAGAAAATCAAAAACCAATTTATCCAAGGTCCCATTGTTTCCTGAGCCGCCCTGCACAAACAATACCACTATGAGCAAGACAACTGCAACGCTCTTGTTTATAGTTTACCACCTGGTCTACTCAGATATGAAATAACTAAAAAATTACCCCACCATGCTCAGTGCTCACACTCATAGCATTAGCTGCCTATAAATCATCATAGTTTTCCATTAGAACGAGAAAACGGAAAACACAACACACTATGGATAAGACAAACACATTGCTCATTTCCTTGTTCGCTCTCCTCCTTACGACATCTTCATCCAAAGACCTATGTCACAAAGATGACAAAAACGCCCTCCTCAAGATCAAAAAAGCCATGAACGACCCATACGCCATGATCTCCTGGGACTCCAAGGACGACTGCTGCACTTGGGTCGCCGTTGAATGCGGCGACGCAACTCTTAACCACCGGGTCACTACTCTAGTCATACAAAACGATGGTGTCTCAGCTCAGATCCCTCCTGAAGTCGGCGACTTACCGTATTTACAAACCATCATATTCCACAAACTCCCTAACCTCACTGGTGAAATTCCACCCACCATCGTCAAGCTCAGGTATCTCCGTTATCTCTGGCTCAGCTGGAACAACCTGACCGGCCCGGTTCCTGAATTTCTGAGTCAGCTGAAGAATCTAGAGTACATAAACCTTTCCTTCAATAACCTCTCTGGCTCCATACCCGGTTCTCTCTCTTTGTTACCTAAACTAGGGTATCTTGAACTAAGCAGGAACAAGCTTACAGGTGATCACCCACTCTTTGTCATTACTAAGTCATCTATTAAAAAATTGTGATTCTAAAAACCTCATTATTTTAAACTCCAATTTAGGTAAGATACCAGAGTCATTTGGATCGTTTAAAGGAGTGGTACCTGACCTTTTCCTATCACACAACCAGCTATCCGGTTCAATACCAAAATCACTAGGCAACCTTGATTTTAACCGGATCGATTTATCCCGTAACAAGCTTGAAGGCGATGCATCGATGATGTTTGGAGCCAAAAAGACGGCATGGTCCATTGATTTATCGAGAAACAAGTTCCAGTTCGATATTTCCAAAGTCATAGTGGCTAACGACAGTTAATAACTTAGTCTTGAATCACAATGGGCTCACAGGGAGTATCCCGGTTCAGTGGACCCAACTTAGTCTTCAGACTTTCAATGTTAGCTACAACAGACTGTGTGGACGCATTCCCCAGGGAGGAGACCTTCAGAGATTTGATGCTTATGCCTATCTTCACAACAAGTGCTTGTGTGGTGCACCTCTTCGGAGTTGTAACAAGATAATTTAAGCAACCAATCTTTATCTCTAAAAGTTACCATCAAATAAAATAGCTTATAACAGTATAAGGGCATCTTTGTGTTCCATTTGGAATGATAAATAAAAAGATGAAATCAGTATTAAGTTTGAGTAGATTTTGACCCGCACGCCTGTGCGGGTGTATATTTCAAAAATATATTGCTATTTATTTTTCATGTTAATATCAAAGTTGGTTAAAAAAAATCAAATTTGAAGAATTGAACAAATCACGATCCGAAAGAGTAATACCAAACCCGAACCAAAATTGATTAAATATCCAAATTATTCAAAATTTTGTTATTTAGACAACTGAAACGATAACCAATTCGAACAGAAGTATTTTGGATATCAAAATGTATCCGAAAAAGATTTATATACTTATATACATATTAATTATTTTTTAGTTTTATTGTATATAAAAACATCTAGAATATATATGATACTTTTAGATTGGTTTAAATACTTGAAAATATATAAAAATAGTCAAATATAAATATCTAACATAGTGGAAGTACACTCAAAACACCAAAAATATTTAAAGTAATTATACCTGAAATCTTTGACCTCGGAAACCCAAAACCCAAACAGATCCGAAACGAACCCGAATGAATACCTGAACGCCCAGCCCTAGCCACTATTATGTATCATATATATGTCATCATATAATTAAGTGTATTGGTCCATCATATAAATAATCATATAATTAATAGTATTTTATATGTACCATTTTATAAATAATCACATATATTGTATTCTTAAAGTTTAATGTGAAATATAAAAACAGTAGTTTAAGTTGGTATATGAAATTAATTTTTATTGTATTTTTCTTATATATATATTGAAAACATTTTTTAATAATGGTTATTGGAAAATATTTTAGTAAAAATAAAATTTTGAATATATGCATATTTTAAATATATTTTGATATAAATCGACTTTAAATTATTATTTTGATTTGAAATATGTATATAAATTTAAATTTTATTTTATGATTATTTTAGCCAGAACAATGTTTTTAGGTAATTAGATTAGTCCATTTTGTATATTTTAAAACTGATATACTTTTATCCATGTTTCAAAATTTTAATTTTTTGCATTAGTTTTTTATGAATTATTATTAGTTTTATGATATTTTTTAAAAAAATTGAACTTTTGAAATTTTTATATTTAACTAGGGATGTTGTATTGGGTTATAAAAGTTAGGGTAGTACCAGCCCATCAAAAAATTTAAATACCCTAACCCATAAGCTTAAACTGTAAATTATATTGGGTCATTTAGGTTTGGGTTCAAAAATAATGGGTTTTAACAGGGTTGAGCCCTTTTCATTTTTGGAAAGAAAATCAGCATCGATACGGTGATCTAGCTTCAATGGCATCTGATTTACTCAGCATACCCATCACTACAGTAGCAGCTGAGTCAGCTTTCAGTGTTGGAGGAAGAGTTTTAACTCCTTTCAGAAATCGACTCCTGCCCAAAAATGTGCAAGCATTAATTGCTATTCGAAACTGGCTAAGAGGATTTGCAGATTTTGAAGGTAAAAGTTCCATTATTAACTTACAGAAATTGATTTTTTTATGCTGTTTAACTAACTTATACTCCCTCCGTTTCAAAATACATGATGTTTTAGAGAGTTTTTGATGTTTCAAAATAATTGATGTTTTGATATTTTTATATTATTCTTAGTTTATAGAAAACTGTGTGACCAATAATGTTTAGTACTTATTTTAAAGGATTGGCTAAATTAGTTTTGATTTATATTTTTAATGTTACTTTTTAGGAAAGAGTGTATACCTTAATTATTGTGCATACAACCAAAACATCAAATATATTGAAACAGAGGGAGTATTCATTAATTTACAGGAGATATTGAAGATTTTTTTGATGATGAAGATGATGATGCTGCAAAAAGTAACTCTGAAGTTGGAGATTCTAGCGCATGAAGGTAAATCTTTGCTACTTGGTTTCTGTTTTTCTGTATGAATTAGTTTGATGACTTGTTATGCGGTTCTTGTTAAGTTCATTACTGCTTATATAAGTCTTCTTAAGAGTGTCTTTAGTGTGTCATGTTCTTGAGTGTGATTCTGCATTGGAACTTATGTACTTGTGTGATTCTGCGTTGGAACTTGTGTGTGCTTGCTTCTAGTTTGTGGTGCCACAGAGCCGCTGACGCAGCAACAACCTCCACTCCTCACTGATCAACATAGACAGATGGTGTTATAGTTCACTCTTTTGATCCCTTCGTTTTCGATTTTCAGTCTACTGCTTGTGGCATTTTCTCTTTGTTAATTTGTGTAATCAATTATTCGTTGCTTTAGATTAGATATGAGTTAAAGGTTTAATGATCTTCTTGATGAGTTAGGCCTCTTTTTTTACAACCGTAAGTTACTTGTATGTGCTGTGTACTTGTGTGTGCTTGCTTCTGGTTTTGTGGTCCAGTGTGTGCTTGCTTCTGATTTTGTGATCTTGTGATGCATCTTGAAGTATCTGTCTAGTTCACAGACGTGCATGTATTAGTTTAATAGTCTCGGTCCGGTTAAGCATATATACAAGACGTGTATGTATTTGTAACTTGTCATATGCTCTGTTTGATATAGATTCTTTTTTGGCAAATACAGATCTTCAACGAACTGGTTGCTGGCATATAAACTTGTCTAGAGAGTAAAGCTGGTTGCTGCAGTCTTCAACGAGCAAAGAATATGTGAAAGACTTTGTTTATTTGAATATGAAATTTCTTGCTATTTATATGACTCAAAGCTTTTAAACTTATTTTGTGACAATCAATAATGTGAAACTTCTTACTATTTATATGACTCAAAGTTTTGATTTAACTTTATTTGATTTAATTTTCATATAATTTTGTAAGAAATTACAGAAAAAATGTGTTTACATAAAAAAAAATTAAAGGGCTCAAAATGGGTTAAAAAGGGTTTAGCCCTAATACAAATAATATGATGGGGTCTAAAAGGGTTAGGGCCACTTTGGGTTGGGCTTAAACTAAATAGGGTTGGGTTGGGTTGGGCAACCCAATACAACATCCCTATATTTAACTAAACTAAATAAGGTAATAATATTGTTTTGAAAAATTGTTTTATATAATATACTATTTATATTTCAGTTTGTGTTTTTATTTTCACCGTAAAGAATTATAAATAAAAAGAATTGTAAATATAGTGACAGAATTGTAAAAAGAAAGAATTATAGAAAAAATGTTGTTTAATTTATTGTAAAAACAATGACCAAAATGTTTAAATAAAAAGAAGTATTAAATATATTTTCATGTTTCTAAACAATTCTTATTTGTTATTAATTTATTAAAAATACAATGGTTAAAAGTATAAATAAAAAAAATACACATTTCTACTATCCATATTTCCAAACATATCCCATTTATTCTATTATCTATGTTTCCAAACATATCTTATTTATTTTATTATCTTTGTTTCCAAACAATTCAATTATGTACTTAAACTTTAATAATATAGATAAACAGGAAATGAATATTCCATGCATTAGTAAAGTACAAATTTACAGTATTTGAAAGGTTGATATCTTTAGGAGGTATTATGGAAAGATTAATATCATATTAGTTAATGTTAAAAGCTTAAAATTAGAGAGTTGTTATAGAAAATCATTGACTTAATATAATTCGTGACTTTATAGACTAAAATCAAACAAAACAGATCGTACGCTACAAAATTTAGAATTAGATTTTAGATATAAGACCGGTTTGATATGGTAGTATTTTACAGAAAACCATGATAAAATACCATCACTCTCACAAAAGCATGAAATATATTTCACAACTGATTTATTTTGTAGTTATGAAAACAGTATTTAAATGAATAAAATTTCCTTGATAGTGATGATCTTTATGTTTTAAAAATGTGATCGGTTTGTTATGTCACATTTGTCGTTTTATTCAATCAATTTAAGATGGTTTAGAGATGTTGTTAAATGAGAGAAAGCCCAATGGTTATATGTCCGTCTAATTTAAAACACAATAGTCTGGTTCAGTTTAATTTAGAAACAAAATTTTGTGTTTAATACCAATGGCATGAGAAAGTAATTATTGTGAAAATGTTAGGGTTAAGTATAAAATGTACTTCTCCTTTAATAGTTTAGATGAGAGAAAGCCCAATGGTTTTATGTCCGTCTAATTTAAAACACAATAGTCTGGTTCAGTTTAATTTTAAAACAAAATTTTGTGTTTAATACCAATGGCATGAGAAAGTAATTATTGTGAAAAAGTTAGGGTTAAATACAAAATGTACTTCTCCTTTAATAGTTTAGATGAATTCATGGCACGTTTTCAAAATGTATTATATTTGATCGATCGATTGGCGTAATGTGTAAATCCGTTATTGATTTCTAACGGAAAAGTCTCCGGGCCAGTAAATTTTTAAAACGAACTAGATTTTGACCCGCCCTTAAAAGAGCGGGTATATTTTTTGTTTTACATTTTCTTTAGAAATTTAATTTTTATATTTGTGTTTTTATTCATATTTTTGTTTTTCTTTGTATAATATTTGGCTTTTAAATGTTTAATAAGATGTTTTATACCCGTCCTTTAAAATGATGGGTTATAAACAGGAACATGACCTATTGATATATGTGTGGTCCAACTATTTTAATATAAATATTAAAAAATCACGTATTAATCATTAAAAATATATTATATAATGAACTACACGAATATGACTAAAAACACACAAATATAAAAATTATATTTTAAAACAAAATATAAAACAGAAAATATATTTACTCTTCTAAGGACGTGTCAAAATCTAATATTTGTATTAAAATAATTGGACAACGCCTATATCAATATGTCATGTTCTTCTTGTTTTAATAGAATAGATCCTTTACATTTATTTTAAAATCTAATAGAGTTATTTGTTTGCATCCTTAATAATTAATTGTCTCATATAAAGTCTTTTAGACTATTTAAAATTATTTATATTAGACCATATTAACCCATTTACATAAATATATTTACCTTTTAAATAGTATTTTAAAAAATATTTTAAAATTTGAAAATACAAAAACTTTATTTTAGAAAAGTTAAATATATTTATGTAAATGGATTAATATGGTATTCATTTAACTTTAAGTAAAATCATATTTAAAGTACGAAAATTTTAACGGAATAATACCGAATAGTATGTTTCAGATTCCAATCATAATTTCAGTATTTTAACAATTTGCATTTGGAATCAACCCAAAAGAAAAGAATAAATGTAATTATATATCGTATATATATATCAGATATGTACGATAACTTGCTGTAATTGATAATTCGTATATATATCATATATGTACTGTACATGCAAAAAAGTCAAATTAGAAAGAAGTGGACACCGAGAATTATATAGACAGAAGAAGTTACATTTTTTTCTTTACAGCAAATAAGAAGTTACAGGTTTTGCAGTTTAATTAAAACATGGAAATAATTAATTGTAATTAGTTGAACATAACTACTATCAATTGGACATGTCGAAGAATTAATATAATAGATACGATTCTTAATAAAGTAAGTAATGGGCCTTACGAGAGCCCGTGGGGGCAAATTGGTCGGGTTCTAAACCCACCCGCCAATCAGTTGGAGCTGACTACAACCATTGAACAACACTGAGCAAAGATAAACTTTTGATTTGAGGGGTTTCCGTTTGAAGCTCGTCACGTCGAACTGATCTCTTCCTTCACTTCGATACGGACAACAGTTTCTTGATGAAGTTGAACAACGAAACTGTATCAATCGAGCTCACGAACGGTACTGTTGTCCATGTCACTATCACTGGTACGCTTACGCTCTTAGCTCTCTCTCTCTCTCTCTCTCTCCATCGATTACTTGATTTTCTAGGTCTTGATACTGCAGAATCGATTCAATTTTGTCTCAATTCTTTGTTAGACTAAGTTAGTTACTTAGTTCCAAGTTTACATTTCACAGCTTAGCCATAGCTTGAACCTTGAGAGTTTACTTATGGAGAATACTCCTAAGGTTAAGCCCAATAAGGCTGCTGCTACTGCTAAGAATATACTCATCAGCTTTGGTCATCTTTCTTGTTCATGGTTTTGTAGAAGAACAAGAACCATTGCGTTTTTATTAACATAAGCATGTACCAGATTATGCAAGGAAGGAAACAGATTGTAAGCCAAAATGCCTACGATTGTGCACATACAAATATTTAATAGGCAATGCATAAAGAGTAGTATCATATAGCACAAGTTGATTTCGCTTTTAGAGTTTTATTCATGTGACTAAACATATTTGATTCTTTAGTTTTTTTTTTCATATTTGGTCACACAAGCTGTGATCTCTTTCTCCATTAATCTTCCTCCCATTTCACAGGATTGTGCAACCCGGTTCCTGATTGTAAACTGGTTCCCCTATGTAACTGTGTGGGTTGCACGGGTAGGGAAAGGCGGAAGGCACACCGTATCCTTGAGGAGATGGATAACAGGGAGGAGGAGGACATGGATTAGATGGGGGAGGACATGGTTTACACGGCGGCGGGCATGGTTTACAACAGGGCGGGGGCTTCTTCTCCTCTTCCTTCTTCTTGTCTCCATCTTTCTTATCGCCATCCTTTTTGTCACCATCTTTCTTGTCTCCATCTTTCTTATCACCATCTTTTTTGTCACCGTCCTTTTTGTCCCCATCCTTCTTCTCATCTGGTTTCTTTGGAGGTTCGACTTTGCTTACGCTTACAAGCTCTGCAAAGGCTACCTTCTTTCTCAGCCTTTTGGTGAGGCCGATCATATCAACTTCAGTACCGGTCACCTCTATCTGGTTCCTATGATCGCCTTTTATCTCCACCGGCTGACACACCTAGTAGAACCCATAGCGTTAGATCGAACATCTGTTTGCTTACTTTTGAGTGAGAGAAGGTCTTCTTCTTACCTTTAAACTGAACTGCTTTGGTCATAGCTTTTGCTCGGGTCTTGTCATCAGTCATAGTCACTCTAAACAAGATCTTTTGCTGCGTGTGAAAATCATAATCTTATAACGTCAATCAAAGAAGACGTATAAACACAAACATATATTATTTGTTGTTGAGTACATATATACACAATATATGTTGTTGAGTACATATATATACACTTACCTTCATCTTCTTGCTTGCTTGAAGAGGATTGACTACAAGTCTTGAGTTTTGGATCTTGTAGAATACTACAAGTCTGAAGAAATGTCTATTCTACATGATGTATTCTCTTCTGATATATGAAGTTGTTGACGATAGTTAAGATTTCGTTTTCAATTCGTTGTTATCAAAAGTATATTAAAACCAGCTAGTTGCTTATTCGTCCCAAGCTTATTCAGACTTCTTGTTAAAATAATGTATAAATCACAAATATTTTAGAAATGCCCTAGAAAGTTCTTATAATTCTTACCAACACATCTACTGTTTTCTAAAATCTCTAGTGAAAAATATTTAGTTTTTTTTAAGTGTCACAGCTTATCTATTCTATTAATTCTCCAGCATGATCAGTTGATATAAAGTTGCGTCCACTTTTTAAATTTTACTTTTTAATAACTAACTATCATTAATCACATATAAATATACTCCAATACCTACACGTAATTTTTCAGTTTATTAAAACTTCTCCTTCCTATATTTTAGGGAAATATTTTTGATCAATTTATAACCCACGTTTTTGAATAACAACTACCAGTATTTAGCATATAATTATCTATAACGAGACTTTGTATTTTATAATCTTTCCTATCTCTTACTTCCTGTAATTTCGATATCCAACTTTGAGTCGAAATAAACCACGTACACATTAACTATATATCTAAACAAAGAAAGAATATTTGATTCTTTGATTCCCCATGCCTCATACCATTTTGTATATATATTATCAATAACAATTGATAGCATCTATAATACTATGTTTACATATAAATAAATAATTATGCCAACTTTTGTTTTAAATTTATGGATAAAAATATTTGGGTAATTTGATTAATAAATAGTATTTTAGTATATTTAGTTATTTAGAAACTAAATATAATTAATATTTGTGGGTATATAATTTTATTTTAAAAATTTGGATGTATTTGGTTTGCGGTTTATTTCCGGTTCAAAAAGCGGGTATATTTGAAAAAATCGATTTGCGAATGCGGATTATGAATATTTTATTTGGAGTGGGTGCGGGATGATAGATTTCGGATTGTAGGTACCCGCCAACCCGAAAAGTATTTAAAAAAATAAAAAAGAAATGTATTTTTTTAAAAAAATATGGTAATTTGAAAAAGAATTTTAAAATTTAAAATATATAATTTTTATTATAATTTTTATTAAATATATTTTTATATTTTTATAATAATTAAATTAAATAATTTTTTAAAAAAAATTATAACCCGCCGATAACTGCCAAACTAAATGGACGGGTGCCAGTATAAATTATTTGTTTGCGGGTGTGCGGATCATATTTTTGACCAAAATAAAATTGAAATCCGCGGATTGGAGGTTCGACCGAAAACCCAGCTCTAAAAGAGCGTATGCCGGATCTGCCAAATTGAATGGGCGGGTGCCAATACAAATTATTTGTTTGCAGGTTGTGCGGGTCATATTTTTTGACCAAAACAAAAATTGAAACCACGGGTTAACGGGTTCTACCGACAACTCAACCCTAACATAACGTATGCCGGATCAATTTTTAAATTTCTATTATTTAATAAAATATATTTTGATTAATATTTATACACAAATATGATTACAAATAAAAAATAAAAATTTAATCAAAAAAACACAAATATGAAAATTAAATTAAAGGACGGATCAAAATCTAGTAAATTTGATAAAACACATGACAAAGATGTATCATTTGAGAAAATCAAAGAAAAAAAAATCTTCTGTAAACATTGAAAACATTATCTTCTGAAATAGATATGAAATAAATTGTATATTTGAGTAAAGTGTAGACAAAACTGTGGGGTTTTGCATCTTGTTGTTTAGAATTTGCAAGTCTACGTTTCCATATATATTAATAAATGAAAAGCGACAGAAAAATGATTATAGTAAGCTATTATTGGATGATCGTCTTGCATTGCGTAAGCTCTCAACCTTGGAACCAACTTTCTGACTTTTAAAGTTTTCCAAGTCTCGATTATACAACTATCGAACATGCCATATAACAAGTGACCTAGTTTAAACTGTCGCCATGTGATCGTTGCATATGGAAAGTAGAAGAAATTTCCTCGCAAATTTCTTGCAATCTATTATACTCTTATACACATCAGAAATCAAATTATGATGTTTTGTGAGCTCAAATTAGCGTACTTATATGTTTTGATTGGCAATACGACTTTCGAGGATGGTCAGATCTGGTGGGCGACGACTTACTCTTTATGGTTCAACAATATGTAATGTTACGACTTAATGTGCACATAATTGAGAGATGGAGATGTTATAGAAGTTGTGAATGATTAAAATTAATTTAAAAGATTTAAAAGAATACAAATTTTTATATCTAAAATATAATATTCTATAACAGTTTGATAAATTAGTTTGATTCAATATATATATATATATATATATATATATTAATTTTGGTATTTTATTTCTGATGAAATTTTGGTAATTATCACCTTTAGACATTTTTGTGTGTTTTCTTCTCATCAATCTACCATAGTGAAAATGTCTCTCAAGATCAAATCCCCTTATTATTAAAAGGGAAGAAAAAAAAGAGAGTAACCTTTAAAGTGTATTATATTTACAAGTATGTCATTTTGATGATGTGTCAGTCTAAGAGTTTTCCTCATATTTTTTTTACTTATACCCATCTATATCTAGAACAATTACTAAAAATGCCATTTGTATGTCTTATAAAAATATGCAACGATACAATATAAACCTCCCTGTTGTATTGTTTTATTTATACTATGTGAGCTCTTTCAAACGTGATTTTCACCTGCCACTGGGACCACTACTCTATTGATTTCTATCAATGAGCACATATAAATCGCTGAGCTGATCTTTTACAGTTGCTTAACATTTCCATTCCAGCACAAGCATATTATTGTAAGAGAAGGTAAAATATAGAACACTATCTTATTATATAAAAGCTTGGTTCTTCAAAGTTACTAATTAATACGATCGTGACATGTGTCAATTATATATTTAAGATTATGACATGTGTTTAAAATTATATAAATTTTTCTGATGATTATCTAAAATAAATGATTTCATAGTAATTTTCCTTTTTTTATATCTTAACAAAAAAATATGGTAATTTTTCTTTTTAAAAGAATCTGGTGATAATCATAATATTATAAATTATTTAATAACAAATACGATTTTTTGTTATTTATTGTTTGATAGTAGATTTCCTTTTACTATTGTGTAATGTGTTAAAATTTATAATGATAAAAATATAAATACTACAATATAAAACGAATTTTGAAATAAATTAAATTTGAATTTTTTAATAGTAAAAAAATTAAAAATTATTTAATAACATGTGTTAGAAAAAGATGTTGTGACATGTGTTAGAAAATCTCATAATTTAAATATATTTATTAATAAAATAGAAACGAATTTTGAAAAATAATTTTGGAAACTATTTAATAGTATAATTTAATTTTAAAAATTATTTAATAACAATTTCTAAACATAGAAAAAGATATTGTGACATGTGTTAGAAAATCTCATAATTTAAATATATTTATTAATAAAATAGAAACGAATTTTGAAAAATAATTTTGGAAACTATTTAATAGTATAATTTAATTTTAAAATTATTTAATAACAATTTTCTATAAATTTCCTTTTCTAAAATCCTAAAGAATTTTTTTTTGTAAAGTAACTTATTTAATACTAATTTTCCTTTTCTAAAATCCAAAAAGAGATAATTGTAAAAGATTATTTGGTATTATTTTTCCTTTTAAAATATTTACATGTGTTGAAATATCTCATGGTTAATAACATATATAACAAGATGATAAAAAATTGTTTAAAAGGTAATTTTAGAATTATTTAATGCTATTTTTCTCTAACTTTATTTTCAAAAAGATTTAAACAAAAAATAATTGTCAAACAATTTAATTAAAAAAAAAATTTGTTTTCTAAATTTCTAAAGAAAATATATTGTAAAATATTTGATAGTAATTATTTGATAGTGATTGTCATTTCCTAAAATCTTAAACATAAGGAAAAAAAATTGTGAGAGAGTGTTTAATAGTATTTGACGTTTTTTCAAATGCTAATCAAAAAAAATTGTAGAATAATTATTTCAAATATTTTTTATGAATAATTAATATTCCTACTTTAAAATCAGAAACCAAAAGGAATAATAATTATTCACATCTATGTATGTGATTAAACTCTCTAATTTTATTTTAAAAATCATAAACCAAAATGAATTATAAATATTCAAATCTCTATATATGTGATTAAGTTATCTCATATATTGTCAAGAGACACAAGAAAAATATCAGATGAGTTTTTTCTGCATGTTCTTTCACATCTTTGCATGTTATCATTTTCTTTGGGTGTCACATGTTGAGAAAATAAAATTGATGTTCAATTTTTTTAAAAATATAATTGTCATGCTGCTGTACGTTAGTTACTGTTACAGTTATACTTAGGAGTTTGTACATATAGATGTAGGGGAAGAAATAAATCGGATATCTAGGATTTCGAGATACTCTGATCTGATCCTTTTTGTCAGAATAATTAATTATTTAATGTGATTCGATCCTTAGCCACCCTGATATTCAGTGTTTTGGATATCCAGAAAATTTTAGAATTTTGATATGATATCTTATTTGATCCGTAAAAATAAATTAAATATTAAAAATAAATCAAAATCAAAAATTCCAAAAAGATAAAACAATAATAAAATTTTAATACAAAAATAAAATTTATTACTTTTTAAAATTCTAATAAATAACTTAATAACTTAGTAAATAAAAATACTATAAAACTTATACGCAATATAATATTTATATAACTTATATATATATTTCTTTAATACATGTATATATATGCATATAATGTATCAGATATCCATTCTTAAAAACATTAGTATTTATTATTTACAAAAATAAAATTTATTACTTTTTAAAATTCTAATAAATAACTTAATAACTTAGTAAATAAAAATACTATAAAACTTATACGCAATATAATATTTATATAACTTATATATATATTTCTTTAATACATGTATATATATGCATATAATGTATCAGATATCCATTCTTAAAAACATTAGTATTTATTATTTACTTCGTTTCTTTCAGATATTGCATATAAGTATTTGATTTGCTTCATAGAGTTATGGATATTCAGAATTTTGGTTCAAATTGAAATGGATAGCGAATCTAAACAAAATTTACAGATATTTTGTCCATCCTATATAGATGTTATGTTGTTGTGACTAAGTTAATGTGACTATTTGCTTATGTGTGATTATGCTTAAATGTTTTAATCTTATCGACGTGTAAAATTGTTTATGCTATTGTAGAGAGTACTATGGAATTTAAAACAAAGAGAACGACTTTGCAATTGAATGTAGGTCATGCTATTAAAGAATTTAAATCAAAGATAAAGACATTGCAATAAATAATGTTACTAATAATTTGCCTAAGCAACATGATTATTGAAACCGGATGTTATATGGAAAAACAGATTTTTATTCCTAAAATAAGTCTCATGCCAAAAGATGCAAGATGACTTTTCAAATTGAAAATACTTCAATTTCCTATAAGAATTTGCTATGCAATGACTATCAACAACAGTTAAGGTTAAAGTTTAAAAGGTTGGTCTATTTGCCAAGTTCAGTCTTACAATTATATGTTGCACTATCAAGAGTCACTACAACTCGAGAGCTTCAAATTTTTAAATCATAGCGACTATAGTGTTTTATAAAAATATTATATATAGAAAAAAAGATTAAAGTCGCACCATGAATGTTAAAGTAAACAAATTTGATGTTTTATCTACCAATATATTCGATATTTTGCTGACTATCAATAAAACATATTGATTGGTGTTGTGTAACATTGATATTTTGAATTTAATTGTTCTTAATTTGTCTTACATAATATAAACAATATAGATAGTTCACACTTCTATATGTTTCAATTAACTATAACTAATATATTATTTTGAAAAATGACTAAAAGTGAAGTATTTATTAAAAAAATAAAATATCAATATATATTATTTAAAATACCATAATTGTTGAAATAAAAATACCAATCAAATTTTAAGTAAGAAAAAATATTATTATTATTATTAAAATGGCACCAGTATATACGAAAAATCCAAGAACTAATGTGAAAAAATAATTTTCATCTTTTTAATGTGTTAGTGAAATTAAAACATTAAATAATATCCGTGCAACGCACGGATCCATATCTAGTCATTAATAAAGTATCGAACACTAACATTACGTTAAGGAAAACATTACGTTCAATGACTATTGCAAATTTTTTCAATTGTAACATTAGCAGACGATTTCAGAACAAGCTACATTATGAATTATGTTCACATGGTCATGATCATAGGTCAAGAAACTATGCACTATATATTTACATTCCTATAATTTTATTTTTTTCATTTTTCTACCCTATTTTCTTTTACAAGTTCCTGTCAATTCGAGTAGGATAGACCGGAGAATATTATTGCATTACTAAAGGTGATATTTTGATTTAAACCCCCCATAATAAATGTACTGTCTTATTTAACAATTCATTTTAGGAAGATTTTAAACAGTCATAATGACTATGCAATATTTTATGCATCACACAAGGTCACCACATAAATTGTGATCTCAGATGAGTCAATCAACCCACAAAATAAGGAAACATAGGATAATTTTCATTAAGATTTCATATTTTTTAAGTTTGGCTTTGTCAACACGTCAAAATTATAGTCAATGCTTAGAGATATCTTCCAGAGTTTAAATGACAAAAAATCTTAGAATAAGTATATTCATCGTCTACTGTAATTCCTAATAAAATAATATTTTAAATCGGTAATTGAGTAAATCATGCCAAAATCTGAGAAACGTATATCAGATTGATAAGAAGATCGTGATAAATACCTCGGTTTATGTGAATTAGAGCATCATCAACGGTGGTTGGTACAAAAGGGGTGCTTAAAAACTTTAATTTTTTTTCATCTTTTTTTTTGTGATTTAAAAAAAAAAATTAATAAAAAGACCAGTGGCGGGCCACTACGTGTCAGTAGAGCCCGCAAAAACACCAAACATCAACGCTTTCTTCTTCTTCTTCTGTTTCTTCTCTTTCCTTCTTTTTTTAATTAAAACTAGATCTTGACCCGCCCAACCGGGCGGGTATTTATTTTATGTTTTTATTTTTTTATTTATAAATGATATATTTGTAATATTTAAACATAAATTTAGATTAAAAATTAAAATTTGTAGCTATAATAAAAATTAAAAGTTTAAAAAATATTTTGATATAAATTTTAAATTCTTAATTAAAATAATATAGAGATGGGTCATAATTTTTTCCAATTCCAAAATCTTAGCATTATTAATAAAAATAAAATAATTTATAAATAAATAAAATATATAAACATATTTGAAATTAAAATAAAATTGTTAAAAAAAATGTAACGCCATTGTTGTTTATTTCTATAGTTTGACCCGTGGCCATATAAATATTTGCTTTCACTTCAATTTTTTTCTTTGTTCTAATGATAATATCTCTCTCTCTCTCTCTCTCTATATATATATATATATATATGTGTAAATTAATATGTATTACATAATTGTTAGTATAACATTTAAAAAAAAATTATTTATTACTTTAAATAATTATATTATGTAATTTTAATTGTCTATTATATCACAGTGTATCATATTAAAATCTAATATTTATAACTAATTGGACTTATATTATTAAAATGTTATACTAACAATTTATAAATAAAATATTTTATATTTTATTTATATGATATATAAATTGATTTTGATTTTGATGTGTGGTTTTTATTTTATTATTTTTATTAATAAATATTGAAAAATATTTAATGTTAACAAAAAATATATAAAGAAATTTATTTTGGTTAAGATTTATTCTATCAAAGAAATCTATTATTTAAATTAGAAAAAGACATTAAATACTTAAATCTATCATTTAAATAAGGAAAAGACAAAATTCTCTACTATCTTTGTTACCAAACAAATTTTTTTTTAAAGACTCCTATCCCTATTACCAAACAAAAGCTTAAAGTACTTCTACTTTAATAAGATAGACTAGGATAGGGTCCGCCCTACGGGCGGGTTAATAACTTAAAATTATATAATATATCATAAATTTTGTTGAATATTTCAAAATATATAGGTCAGTTTAAATTGTAAATAATTTTTAAATTGTGATATAAAAATTACAGTTAAACATCATTCTAAATTTTAATGTTACAATAATACATTTGTATATATTATATATTTTTGATAACTCTGATACTTTGGTTGAAATGTTGTGTATTATATTTTCATTGTGTTTTTTCATGTCTATGTTTTGAATATTCTTTTTGCTTTAAACCTGGAATGATGCTGATAAATAACCACACATTATAAGTTAGTTTTATTTTGCTTTCAGCGAGCCTAATGTTTATGGTTGTTGGTAGAGCAAATGCTGATGTGAGAAATCTAAAAGAAGCCAATGTTATAGGTCAGAGAAGGTGCATCTTTATATTGTTTATTTTTTCTTCTTAAAACCATAAAAATGTTAGGTTCACAATGTTTGTTTTAGTTACTTCAACTTTGTAGTGATGTGTTTTACTATGATTTATATTCTTATTTCTTCTCTTGAATCTCTGTTAGTGTTTTTTTTAAAAGAAAAAACTTTTTTATTAGGCTTACAGCTATGTATCTCTTTACTGCTGTGACTACAACATTTTTCGTTATTGATTTATATTTTAAGAGTAATTAAAAAATGTGAATAAATGTTATAATATGTTTGACGTAGTCTCGCTTCCAATTTATATTTATTTGACTAAAAAAAATTTTACTGCATCATTGTTCATTTTAGTGCTGTCCAAAAAAATCATTTTAATAATGCTTTCCACTTTTTCAATCATCTTTTCTGTTGTTATTGCTCAAAGTTGTTACAACATTTCTATTCCTTAAAATAACAATTTCATGTTGTTATGAAGATAGTGATCAAATGCAGATAAGATAAAATGATATTATCACTTTATTTTAGTGGGGAAAGAAGCCATCTTATTGATTTCACAGAGAGACCCTCTGGTTTATAAGTGTTCCTCTTCATCTTGATGCAACCTTTCTCTCCCCATGTTGGTAAAAAAAAATTCACAATGATCTGAACCTTGCTTGATTCATACCCAACTACAGCAACACCTTGGTTCGTGTTCACCCCGCGTCCCCCATCAAAAAACACCTTTCATATACCAAACACACAATATTTCAAACATCAAGAAGTTTAATCATTTTCCTGATCATGGGTCTAATAATGTACTTACACCACTATGAACTGGAACTCCCTAGCGACACTGAGAGGTTGATGAGCCAATGCTTTCAAGAGAATTATCATCATTTCTTGGTACATCTTGGTGCCCACTGATGGTCACCATTTCAGGATCATCCTGTTTAAAAACAAAGAGAATTAGTATGACCAATTAATCCCTTTTTCGCAGTAACATAAAAACCTTTCGCCTCTGGCAAGTTCCTTCTTCCATGGAGTAAGGATAATCCTCTTCCTTGTGAACACCTCTGTTCTTGAGATCTACTCAAAAGCATAATCCATGAGACCACCATTGCAACCATTGTTGTAAGTTGTGTCACAGACTGACCGTCTATGAGTTCATGTTCAGAGAATGTTTCCAAGTTTCCTGTCACAATCTTGTTTATACCTTCCACTGCAGTAACTATCGAAAAAGCCCAATAATTTCCAGAATAAATATTCAAAAAAAAAATCTAAAAAAAAAGTTAACACTGTAACACATGAGTCAAAGATTTTAGCTTACCGCAAGAGTTTCGGTTCTTGACATAGCGCACAGCTCCTTTCTTTCTCCAGTCAACAGATTTAGGCAAAGCTTCTACGTCAATGTCCTTATAAGTGAACTCTTGTTAGGATCTTTCATCATCGCCTCTTTCTATATCAGTCTTGAGCCCAAATACTTGTTCTTGAATTCTTCGTGGCTCAAATCTGCAAACTCGTTGAGACCAAGCCAGTATCTTTTCACTTTCTTGTTAGTTTCAATGCAACCAAGTCTGTTACTGGCGCTTGCTCACATCCTAAGCCAGACTCATATCTCTAAACCTCGAATTCGCTTCTCCAAAAGTCCTGAATCTCTCAAACATAGCTAATATGTAATCTTTATAACCAACATGAAATCCTAGGTAAATTACTTTATGACACTTGAGTATTTTCTTCAGGAAGCTTTAAAATTAATATTGATTTGGAACAAACCATGTTCATATACTGTTCATACAAATCTATTGCTGAAACAGTCCAAAACGGTTGAGAAAACTTACATGGAGCTCGTCGCTGTATAACCATTGATAATATCAACAACTTATTGTTCGGGAATGTACTGTCTTCTAGTGGTGTCAAGTTGAGGCACAGAATAATATTAAGATAAATATTGCTTCCCAGACCAACATCGTATCGTAAATCAGCTGCAGTATCCTCATCTCCAAGAAGTTCCACCACTTGTGCCACTGTGTTCTGATAGTTAAGAATTGTCCACTAAAGGTTATCCTTTGTCCCTTCATTCTCAAAAGCAGAAGACAGAAAAGTTATAGTTTTGTCTTATATGGAAACAGAGACTCATAGAGAGAACGATATAAAGATGGTTTGAATTAAAACATATTACCGGCTTAAAACCAATCTTCTGCAGCTCCTTCTCCATGTCAAATAAGTCGTTTGGGAGTGGATATGCCACAGAATAGATGCTTGAGCTTTTCATCAATATCACTGATATTTATTTGAAGTAGATATTAAGATAAGCTACATGTGAAACACCACAAGAGCTCAACTAATACTTTATGAGCAGGAAAAAAACGATACACACATTAATATGATAGCAATATAGCATTGAGAGAAAGTCTCGTTAGCATCATAAGACAACATCACCCACTAAGATTGTTTTTATGGATGAAAGTAACTGCTCATTATATATTTAAAATATCAATCTTTCCATTCTTCTTCACTTGTTATATCCCACACATAACACATTCCCACATCACAATTAAACCAATCAACCAGTTCAATCTTGGATTTATTGGAAAGAAGCTTGAAAGCTTTACCTTGAAGATAATGTTAGGAAGCAGATTGTCTAGCGTCTCTGAAGCTCTCATCACCTCTTTATGTGCATCTTGATTATTGTTTGTCCGATCCTTCGGGTGCAGAACCTGGTCTTCTCATTAATCAAACACTAAACTATTAAGCAAAGTCTGACTTAGATAGCCAACATGAAACAAAGTAGAGATCT
This sequence comes from Raphanus raphanistrum subsp. raphanistrum, assembly GCA_019706035.1. NCBI lineage: Eukaryota > Viridiplantae > Streptophyta > Magnoliopsida > Brassicales > Brassicaceae > Raphanus > Raphanus raphanistrum. The sequence goes on from CM033983.1 coordinate 22,139,478, forward strand.
TTTTTTGTGTGTGTGTATAAGATGGTGTTTGGAGATATGTGTACCTTCGTAAGCTATTAGACTGAAGGCTTGATGAAGACTCAGTTTCTGATCCTCCTCTTAAATTTCCGTTCATGGACTCTGTTTTGCTCTGTAAAAAAATGTTGATCACTGAAACCTGAGCAGAGCATGGACAAACAATTAAAGTTTTTACTAAAAAACATGATCGACACATATGCAGAGAACTCGGGAATAGTTTCTCAAATCTCTTAAAAAAATTTTAATCTCTAACTAAGACACTTGAGAACCCGCCTTGAGTTCGCCATTCTACTGAGAAAAAAAACTTCAACTGTTGTTTGGATTTGTGAAGATGATGTTTACGGTATGTAAGATTACCTTTTTATAGTTGGAGATGCACCGCCTTGAAGTGAGAAAGATACAATGAATGAGAAATCGTGGTTGCAGCGTGGGTCGAATTTAAGAACGGCTGTGAATAAGTTGGTCCTGTAACGGTTCCAGAGAGAAAAACGAAGATGAAACGACATGAAGAAAGCCCAATCCAGGGAATCCTCTCGCAAATACATTGTTGAATACACCATTGTCGCTTTGGTTAGCAACAGAACGAAGAACAGGATGAACCCTAGTTCCAATGGCCGCCATACGGGAAGGAAGAAGGTGAAAGATCCGCGATAAGGAAACTCTGGTTCTGTCTCGACATGGTATGGCGGAGACGAAAGCTAAGCGCAAAACCCTAATACGAAAACGACGCTGGGAATCGCGTTTACAACTGGATGAAGTAAAAACTATAAAGTAATAATAGGAAATCTCAAAGTGATTTGCCGAGAAATATCACCTGCGATATATATATGCACATTCCGAGTGATAGAGCAGGGAGTAAAAATCAATTACAGTTAACGTTTCCGTTGATAGAAGAGAGGGCAAAACATCGAATTGAAGATCTACAAAGCAAATCATCACGTGGATTGAAAATCTCAAAACTCCATAGCTAGTATCTGAGATCATCGAAGGAGAAGATAATGGGACGAAATTATAGAATCAAAAACTTCGCGTTTCAGGCAATGACTTACTCTGCGTTTCATTGGGCTTTATAAACCAAAACAATGACAACGAAATAAACAAAAGCCCAGACGTAACACAAACATAAGTAAATGGAACGGTGAGTTTTTACAAACTGGACAGGTGTTGCATTCTGGTTAATTGAATTAGTGACGTGGCACTCTCAAAGAAGAGAGTGCTTTTCTTTATAGTATTAGATATTCACAAGCAACCATTAAACCACTAGGATTAATGGTGCTCTTAAAAAATTTTCAGTTCAAGTTGTGTAGTGGAATCCTAATCCCCTTTTGTTATTTTTTTTCTTCAAAGATAAGGATGTATAAATCTTTATGTAAGTTTAGGAATTGTAATAATTTACTAAAAGGCTTGGCTTCTAGGCTAAATATAAACAAATGAGCCTTTATATAAACCCTGCCAAAATAATGAAAATGGGTTTCAAATATTGATTTCATAAACAATTATTAAAATTTTTTGATACTATAATTATTAAATAACCGTATTCGATATTTTTTCTTACAACTTTTATAAAAATGAGCATGTCCCTATCAAATGGAACAGTTAGTTTTGTAATTTATAATGCAGGTAAAATAAAATCAATTTTATTATTCGTAATGTATATAAATGTTAGTAACTATATATATAAGTTATTTTAACATTATAATTATAATTTCACCCCGCGCTTTTGCGCGGGTCTCATCCTAGTCTATTGTTACAAGAAAAACAAGTGAATCTCTCATCGCCATCCGTGGAGGTTCTGATGAGCTAAATAAAGGATTCATTTATTGGAAACATATCTATATATGGTATGCTTCTTACACACGTTTTCATTGAACTTCACAAAGCCATTTTTATCTACTCTGCCAATATTAACATGCCAAAAATAGACTCCATCATAGGTGTTCCATCGATCCAAATTATCCTCTCAAATCTTAATCTTCCTCTCTCTCTCTCTCTCTCTCTCTCTCTCTCTTTTTGCTCTTTCTTTTGCCAAAACTCAAAAAAATATGTCTATTCTCAGCTGAAACAAACAAACTGATTCGTTCGATCGGTAACTGAACAAACCATATAGGAAAAAAACATTAACAAATCATCGCCATTTTTGGCCAAACTCTGATTCAGTTTCTCAAGAATTTTGCTACTGCATGTTGAGCAAAGTCTGTGTGACATTCCTTTTTAGGATATTAGGTGTTGATTCTAACAGAGATGTTATCTTCTTTTCGAATCCCATCGATGGGAACCCAGCCGGCGGCATTCGCAGCTAAAATAACAGACACCACAAAGACCGTGGCGCAACTCAAGTCAGCTGCGACCCCTGCGCCTCACAGCACCGTCACGTGCGGTTACCAAGCTCACGTGGCGGGCTTCTTCCGCAACGTCACGGTTTTATGGTCCAAGAACCTCATGAACCATTCCCTCACCGTCATGGTCTCGAGTCTAGACAACGACATGAACTACTGCTGCAAGATCGACCTCGTGAAGCCGTGGCAGTTCTGGAGCAAAAGAGGATCGAAAATCGTTCGAGGTGGAAGGAAACTTCGTGGAGGTCTTCTGGGATCTGAGGTCGGCGAAGCTGTCGGGAAACGGTAGCCCCCAGCCGGTGTCAGAGTACTACGTGGCGATAGTTTCGGACGAAGAGGTTGTCTTGTTGTTGGGAGACTTGAAGCATAAAGCTTACAAGAGGACGAAGTCAAGACCCGCGTTGGTCGAAGGGTTTATGTATTTCAAGAAAGAGAGCATATTTGGGAAGAAAACGTTTTCGACGAGAGCGAGATTCGACGAGCAGAGGAAGGAACATGAAGTGGTGGTGGAGAGCTCGAACGATGAGAAAGATCCAGAGATGTGGATAAGCGTGGACGGGATCGTGGTGGTGCACGTGAAGAGTCTGCAGTGGAAGTTTAGAGGAAATGTGATGGTGCTGGTGGACAGAACTCCTGTGATGGTGTACTACGATGTGCATGATTGGTTGTTTGGGAGTTCGGAGTCCCCGGCGAGCTCAGGGCTGTTTTTGTTTAAGCCTGTGGCGGTTGGAACGATGGTGGAGGAGTGTTTTAGCGATGCGGAGGAAGGAGATAGCGGAGGAGGGAGTAGTCCTTTGAGTCGGTACAATTCAGCAGCATCTAGTGGTTATGGGCCATTGCATGACTTTTGTTTGTTTCTTTATGCTTGGAAACTTGAGTGATAAATGTTAATACACCATAGAAACTTTATAGTGTTTTATACTCTTTAATTCTTTTCTTATAATTTATTTGATCACCGGGAGAGATTTCTTGATGAAATCCAGACTAAATCACCATGCATGGTTAGTAAAAAAATTTGGATTATTAGCTAATCTATCTTTGGAGATTGGGAAACTAGATTTTTAGGATCTGAATGGTTACATGGAAACTAGAGATTTTTGTTACTATTAGTTGAGTTGCGGTCACTATTCAAGTCTTAATCACAAATTGAATCTTCTACAAAGATCAGTGGGCCACAGTGCTTTTGGTTAAGTTTGAAATATAAAGGAATGTGAAGTTCTTAGAACCATTCTTATCCAGTTTAGAGATGACAGTGTTCATATACGCACAGTTGGTGAAATCTCATATACACATATGATTTGGTAGTTGCATTCAACATGATTTAAGTTGAACTTTTCTTTGTCAAAGATGTAAGTTGAACTCAAATTTCGCAAATGTAGCCGCCTAGTCAAAACAAATTAAATCCTTCCATTGTCACAGTTGGAAATTTGGCACATAGTCTGTTTTTTTGTTTTCCAGATAACTTAATTGTGACAGCTAATTCAAGGCCCAAGCGGTAGATAGTTAGATAGCGACTGTTTTAGAACGGCATTGCAGCAATGGTAACATATATAGTTCCCATCGGCAATGGAGATACGTCACTAGATTGACCATTTGTAGAACCAATTGTTCCATAATCATTTTCATACCCCATCATTCTATATAATAATTTTAGATTGCCATGTCACTAATCTTATTGGTAAAAAGGGAAAGACTAGAGAAATCACTAAAAATACTGGCTGCGTGTCAGAGTAGCAGATTACATGATGAAATATATATATTTTTTTTTTTGTGAAGACAGACGTATCTAACTTGGCAGATATTTTGTTCTTCCTCTCCTTTTCACCTAGAAAACTAAAAATATCTCCTCTTTTAGCAGGCCAAAGATATTTTGTTCATGTGAGTGTGTGTGAAACGCACAAATAAAAAGAAAAAAAGACAGAAGAAAAGAGATATTTTAGGGAGAGTCAAAACCAATAATGTTGTAATAAAGGGCATAAAGTATATCTAAAAAGGGTAGGTTTTTAGGTACGCTCTGAGAATCCAGGATCGAGAAAGCGCAATAAAAAGGTTCACGTGTACACTTATCACAGCGAGTATAGCTCTTTGCTTAGACGTGAGCGCGTGAGAAGAACACTCCTAAAATATCTGTGGGGTCCTTTAAAAACGAGACTTTTTGCACTTTTTTCCCAAATTTTTTTTGTTAAGTTGTATCTTATGTCACATGACTACATGTCCCTTTGAAGACAACTCACCCATTTGTCTATCTATCCATCCCACCCCATCTCTCTCTTTACTCTTTCTCACACGCAGACCAAAACATCTCTTCTCTTCTCTTCTCTTGGGAAGCTTATTCGTTTTGAAAACATTGTTGTTTCTGTTTCTGAAGATACTATAGACGGTCTCTTATCATACGTGAGTTCCTTTTATCTCTAAACCCTTGTGTTCTTATTTGAGTGAGGGGGTTCTCGAAATGGATCTATGTTGCTCTTCTTTGTGCTTCTCTTTCTCTTTTGATGGGTTGCAAGTTGAGTATTTTTGTGTAATAATTAGTATATACCTTATTATTCCTAGCAAATCTATAACTCCGAGTTCACTGGCGTTGATCTGTAAATTTGAAAACATGAGCTAATCTTTATGTGATTGTATGTGCTTGCTCTGGTCGTTTATGGAAACTACAACCTTTTTTTATAAAGATATGTTCAAATTTTTTAATCTTTCTTCTATTTGTGGACTTGTTTTTTATACCAAGTTTCAACCTTTTCTCCTCTAATACCAAAAGACTTATCTAAGTCTAGATACTGTATTGTGGTAACTAACAGAAACAGTTTAATTTTTTTGATCAGTGAAAGGATCTTGCTTTCTCCACAGTGACGGTTGAGCCAAAAACAACAGATTGGTTCAGTTTTTTTTTTTTTTTACAAAAAATGGGTTACATGTGTGACTTCTGCGGTGAACAAAGATCAATGGTTCACTGCCGCTCTGACGCAGCGTGTCTGTGCCTTTCCTGTGACCGTAACGTTCATTCCGCTAATGCTTTATCAAAACGTCACTCGAGGACTTTGATATGCGAGCGTTGCAACGCACAGCCGGCCTCTGTTCGGTGCAGCGACGAGAGGGTTTCTCTCTGTCAGAACTGTGACTGGTTAGGCCACAACACGGGAGCTAATTCTCATCATAAGAAGCAAACCATCAACTGCTACTCTGGCTGCCCTTCTAGCGAGGAGCTTGCGTCGATATGGTCTTTCTGTTTGGATTTGGATTTCTCTGAAGGTGGTGGACGGTCTGCTTGTGAGCAAGGGATGGGTTTGATGACTATAGATGAATGCACAGGAGAGAAGAGAACAGGTGTACAAGATGGTAATGTTGATCAGCCTGGAACTAGCTCTGCTGCACAAGGTGTGGACCGCTCTAGTGTTCCGGAAAGTTCCACATTGGCTAAGGTAATGAATGTACTTGATTGTCTTCTTATTGTGGTAGCTTCTTGAAAAGAACTGGCATGTAATATGTTGTTTCTTGTTTTGGGTTGTGCAGGGTGTTGGAGTGTCTGAAGATGACTTTTGTGGGAATCTCATAATGGATGAAATGGACTTGGCTTTTGAGAAGTATGATGAGCTCTTTGGTACTGCTTACAACTCTTCAAAAGATCTCTTTGAACATGGTGGACTTGAAAGTCTTTTCGAGAAACATGAGGTGGTTCTTTCAACACTCTTCTTCTTCTATCAGTATCACTAACGTGAAGGATGTTTATATGGTTCTTACACTCTCTCTCTCTCTCTCTGCATTCTTTCTTAATCCAGGGAAAGATAATGCAGCAGCAGCCAGCAGAAAGCAATGCTGCATCTGGAGATTCGTTCATGACTTGTAGAACCGAGCCGATAATTTGTTTCTCATCGCAGCCAGCTCATTCGAATATATCCTTCTCTGGTGCCGCTGGAGAAGGTAATGATTTTCAAGATTGTGGAGTGTCATCATCGATGCAGCAGGTTTCGAGAGAGCCACCACCGTGGTGCCCTCCAACAGCACAGGAGATTAGTGCAACAACACGTAACAACGCTGTTATACGTTACAAAGAAAAGAAGAAGGCTCGCAAGTAAGTGTTCAAATGTGATTTCATTCATTCGTCATCGGTGAAAGGTTTTATCATTTGCTAATATTTTTTTTTTTTATAAATAGGTTTGACAAGCGAGTGAGGTATGTCTCTAGGAAAGAAAGAGCTGATGTGAGACGGCGTGTGAAGGGACGGTTCGTCAAGTCGGGTGAAGCTTATGATTACGACCCGTTGAGTCCAACAAGAAGCTACTGAGGTTGCCACAAACACCACAAAAGTGGAGATATTAGATAAAAGAGATGTAACTAGAGAGCAGTTTCAGGATTGGCTCATTCTTGCTTTGGAGGGAGGGCTCATGCGTCTGCCTGCCTCTTTTTGCATAAAGTTGTGTCATTGTTTCTTAAGCAAATATGACTAGACAATGAAGCTTCTCAACAGACTGAGGAGCAGGATCCTTAAAATTTTGTTCTATTTGTAGCCAAGGCAAGACCATGAATGAATGAATGTATATTTCTTTTTGTTTGTGTGTAAATCTGCCTTTGTTTTTCTTATCTGTATGCACTATTTTATCCATCATGTACGAGATTTAGAGTGTACCAGAGAGAGTCCATAGATGAGAGACAATGTTCTTGCTTTCAAGTTGCTTTTGCACTATCAAAATAATTGAATTCATTCATACTGATCAAACACAAGCGCTATGGTCGTACTACAAACTAATGGTAGCTCATCAGTCTTCATAACTTTCATCTCCTGACATTGCGGCAAAATCATCTCCTTCACTTGTTTCCTGCAGACGATTCAATTACAAGTCTCAGGGAAGGAGTGTATGCAAGAAAGGGGGTTCTAGAACTGATGGGGGTAAAAGAACGAATGGTACCTGTTTTTTGTCCCAGTCCTTAAGCTTTGGGTTTGCTAACATGTAATTATCATGTAGAGGAGCCCAAGCAGGAGCTTCGTCTTCATTAGAATTTGAAGCTTTTTGAGTCCTGTACCATCCCACAGAATCTCACATTAGTAAATTACCAAAAATAGACTTATAGCTAAACAGCTCTCACTAATGAAAGTTGATTCGTTCCTTAAGTATCTCTAATAGAAACAAGATCAAGACAGAACAATAACTTTCTTATACGTTCATCAAGATGAAGCATATTCAAAGAAAGAGTAAGAGATAATGTTAGATTATGGCAGACCTTGGAGTCTGTTCTCGTTTTTCCTAACTCAGAGAAGAATGCTTCTTTTCTTCTCTTCTTTAACACTGATAGATGTTACGACAGAACGGTAAAAAAAAATACAGATTAGAAGCCAAAACAAGAGAATGGACAGGGAAAGATTCATGCTAAAGATCAAATATCTAAAGCCTCTACCTTTAGAGTCTTTAGACCTTGAAGCATTCAATCCCTTCTGAGCATGTTGAGCCTTGTTTACCTGTTTGAAACAAAAGTCTTGAATCAGAGGAATCACTCTCTCAGAGACTAAACAAATGAAAAAAAAAGAAGTAGAAACAAACGTACAGCATTAAAAAGCTTCACCACTGGAGTTCATGGACGAAAACAAAGTCAGTACCGAACAATATGAAAGAGAGAGTTGACTGAACAATTCATCATTGAGGAAACCATACCTCCTTTGGTGGCAACACATGGGATTCCAAATGGTTTGCAGGTTTAACATGTCCTTTCTCAGCAACCTTTTAACGTATTGTTTCTGAACAATTCATCATTGAGGAAACCATACCTCCTTTAGTGGCAACACATGGGATTCCAAATGGTTTGCAGGTTTAACATGTCCTTTCTCAGCAACCTTTTAACGTATTGTTTCTGAACAATTCATCATTGAGGAAACCATACCTCCTTTAGTGGCAACACATGGGATTCCAAATGGTTTGCAGGTTTAACATGTCCTTTCTCAGCAACCTTTTAACGTATTGTTTCAGCGACTCATTCATCAAAACCTCAACACACACACACACAGAGTAAAAGAATAAATGCAACAAAAAACTCATACCAAATGTTTTCGCCTTTCTAGCTTAACCCTTAGCCTTCTTCTCAGCTTCCTCATCAGCTAGCTTCTGAGCTATAAGATTCTTATGCGCTGACAAAACAGGACCCTGTTTCACACACACAAACCCCAACAACACAGTTTCAATACTTGTCCTCCTGTCTGAATGAATCAAGAGTAAAAACTAGAATTGAGATAAGACTCTCTCACCAATGCATCGTCTCCTTTACTCCTCATAATAGATTTAAAAGCCATCTTGAACGCATTGCATCCATCCTCATCACCAAACCTGGTGATCCCAGACTGAATCTCCCCGTGATCCTCCCCAATCGGAACCCTCGTCCTCCTTGTCCTCCCCATCCTCTTCCTCTTCAACCTCGTCGTAGTTTGGACCCATGTTAGCATCAGTGAATATCTTTTCACGGATGGTTACCTCTGGCTGCTTCTTGGACTCATCATCTTCTTCTTCTTCGTCGGAGTTGTAGCCTCGCCTTCTCTTCTAGAAGAGCCTTTGGTCCTTCTTTGTAGGCTTGAACCTGTTAGAGGAGGAGGAAGGAGGAGGTAAAGTCTTGAACTTTTTCTTATTCTTCCCACCGTTCTTTGCGCCCACTCTCCTCTTTCTAGTTCCTCTCTCTATCTGAGCTTCCTCTCCCGTAGACATTCTTCCTCGAAAAGGTTTGTTTTTTTTTTCTTACGGCGGTTGCTGCGAAGTTTGTCAAGACAGAGGGGGTTTTGTAATGATTTGAGTTTTTAAAAAATCATTACCTTTGCAAGTAATTAAAGTTTCGGGTTAGTTTCGTAATTATTTGTAAAAGGAAGGGTTTAATGAAATAAATGCAATGTTTTGATTATTCTTTTTCCGGGTCAAAGTTTGTTTTTATGAAGGAAGAATTTAATGTAAAGAGATCACAATAGAGGTCGTGTTGCTTTGCTCTTCATCGTAGTTAACGTTTAGCTGCTCCTATTCATTCTACTTATCGTCGTCTTGCTCTTCATTCGCTATTCACCAACGAAGACACTCTGTTTCCTTCTATAGGAATCTCTATACATTGTAACAATCAAGTAAGCGATCCCTTAGATCTCTCTCTCTCTCTCTGTAATTTTCTCGTGAAAATCTTATCGAATCTATCTGAGTTGAGTATGGTGGTTCCCATGTTGAGTCTTTACCGGATTAAAAGCTTTAACCTTTCGACGCCGTTTTGTAGATTTCGGATGGAGGCTCATTCAGCAGATTCCGTCAATCCCAGAGGTACTTTATCCACACTCTTCCTCTGATTCATGTAGATGTGTGTAAGTAAGAATGGTCTTTTTAATTATCAACCAATCGCAGATGTTTGCATCGTGGGTGTGGCACGTACTCCAATGGGTGGCTTTCTCGGTTCTCTTTCGTCTTTGTCCGCGACAAAGCTTGGATCAGTAGCTATTGCAGGTTTGAGGATTGATTTTAAAAAACAGATTATCATTGTAGGCTTTATGTTATTGACTTTTGGTTTTTTAATGTTCTCAAGCTGCTTTGAAGAGGGCGAATGTTGACCCGTCTCTCGTCCAAGAAGTTGTGTTTGGCAATGTTCTTAGTGCCAATCTGGGCCAGGCTCCTGCTCGTCAGGCTGCTTTGGGTGCAGGGATCTCTAACTCTGTTATCTGTACCACTGTTAACAAGGTTTGTGCTTCAGGCATGAAAGGTGAGTGTACTTTGAGCTTTTGGGTCTCTGTTTTTTAAAGCTTTTTAAGATGAGGGAGACAATACAATTTTTCTGGGTGGTTTCAGCGGTAATGGTTGCTGCTCAGAGTATCCAGTTGGGGATCAATGATGTAGTCGTGGCGGGTGGCATGGAAAGCATGTCTAATACACCAAAATATCTGGCTGAAGCAAGGTAATTAATGATTTGGTTTATATTACTCTATGCATATCAATTTCATAATTACAATTTTTGGATGCAGGAGAGGATCTCGATTCGGTCATGATTCTCTAGTAGATGGAATGCTAAAGGATGGACTATGGGATGTCTACAATGACTGTGGGATGGGAAGCTGTGCAGAACTATGCGCTGAGAAATTTAATATAACGAGGGAGCAACAAGTATGTTGTTCTTTCATTTTTTCTTGAATTAACAATTTAATATTTGTCTCCCATTAACTTATTTTTGGTTAGATACTAGATAGACCTCTGTAAAATTTCACTTTTCTTTAGTTCTTGTTCTTGATGCCTTGATTATTAAGGTTGATAATCTACCTCTCACTGTCCTGAAACTGTGAAATATAAGAACTGTTTAGTAGGTTTCATTGTTTATGGGAACTGAATATGCAGGATGACTACGCCGTTCAGAGTTTTGAACGTGGTATTGCTGCCCAGGAAGCTGGCGCCTTCACATGGGAAATCGCCCCGGTTAGTATAGTTTTTTATACTGTGCTTTTTTTATATATTAACTGCCATATACATACTGAATACAGTAACGGGGAAACTGGTCATACAGGTTGAAGTTTCTGGAGGAAGGGGTAGGCCATCAACCATTGTTGACAAGGACGAAGGTCTTGGGAAGGTGATCCACTGATCTATGTTCCCTTATTGTCTATATCTGATTATGCATTAATCCCCTGATTATATGTTCTCTTCTTGTTACTCACCCGTTCCATGCTTTCTTTTTTCTCCATGTTCATGCATGCCAGTCATAACATTTTAGTGATATTGATATGTTTTATGTATGAGGCATTACACGTCAGAAAATATGATTGATGGTTAGATTACTCCAAGAATTGATGCCTAACTAGTGTAATTTTGCTACAAATATGGTGCCTTGATATCTCAGTTTGACGCTGCAAAGTTGAGGAAACTCCGTCCAAGTTTTAAGGAGAATGGAGGCACTGTTACAGCTGGGAATGCGTCTAGCATAAGGTTCTTTTCCTAGATGATTGTATATATATATATATATATATATATATATATATATCTTCTCATCTCTTCGAAAATCCATATACCCTTTTACATGGATCTTTTTTTTTTTTTGGTAAAATGTTAAATCTTTTACATGGATCTTGGTTAGACTTGCAACTTCTATTTTACTTAAATGAAGTTTGATTTTCCTTTGACAGCGATGGTGCAGCTGCACTTGTCCTAGTGAGTGGAGAGAAGGCGCTTCAGCTAGGACTTCATGTACTCGCAAAAGTTAAAGGTTACGGTGATGCAGCTCAGGTACATTACTTGTATATTGTTGCCTTCCCTTCTTAAAGACAGCATTTTATATGTCATTATTCCATTCACTAAGTGAAACCCAAACCTTGCAGGAACCGGAGTTTTTCACCACTGCTCCTGCTCTTGCAATACCGAAAGCTATTACACATGCTGGTTTGGAATCTTCTCAAGTCGATTACTATGAGATCAATGAAGCATTTGCAGTAAGAAAATTCGTCTTCTTCCCCTAAAGAATTAGACGAATATTTGCAAAACGCTAATTTTGACTGAGCTGACTTGTTCGCAGGTTGTAGCACTCGCAAATCAAAAGCTACTTGGGATTAGTCCGGTCAGTTTTTTCACATCATTGAGTCTTAGGCCATCATCTTCTCAATCAACTTACTGTGGTTTCATAAACATGGGTACTGTTTCTCTTTAACAGGAGAAGGTGAATGTAAATGGAGGAGCTGTCTCTTTAGGACACCCTCTAGGCTGCAGTGGGGCTCGTATTCTAATCACATTGCTTGGGATACTAAAGAATAGAAACGGCAAGTACGGTGTGGGAGGAGTGTGCAACGGAGGAGGAGGTGCTTCTGCTCTTGTTCTTGAACTTGTTTGATGCATTATGAATCCAGGTAACTTAACATTCTGATATTGCTAATAGATCGAAGGAATAGAATGCGGAAAAGGGAAACATGTAACTCATGATCTCTTCCCATGTGTGTGCTTACTCTTTTCAGGTTGGTGAATTTGACGACGTATCTCTTTCTAGTTCCAGGAGAGTGATTGCACTTCAAGTTTGCTACTAGTTGGTCTCTCAATAAAGGAGAGTGATCCTTGATGTTGTTAAGTTATATATGAACTCGGTTTCTGCTTTTTCAAGTTTGCCATTAGTTGGTCTCTCGTTACAGGAGAGTAATCCTTGATGTTGTTAAGTTATATATGAACTCGGTTTCTGCTTAGTGTTTGGTGGACCTCAGTTATGAATTATGAACCCATTTATCCTACTCTTTTTTTGGTGTGCACAAACCCATTTATCAGAACATGTTTCTGTAACGTATATGTATCAAAGGCAAAATAGTTGGATATTTCTGTATAGGCACAAGTCTCTGCACATTTGACGGCATTGAAAGAAAGAAGGGCTTAAATGGAGAAACAATGTAGTTTTTTTCTCTCTATACAAAAAGTTTCTCTACACAAAACTCATCCTGAGACATCTCTTCCAAAAAGTGAGCTGATAGCCTGCCCTGGATCACTTTGTTTAACAAGAGATTCACCCACTAGAACCTAACAACAGAAAAAAGGTAAACCATAAGGGAGCTGATCTGATGGAACAATATGCATTTTCAGCAATGTATCAGTGGATGGAAGGAAGCTTACTGCTTTGACACCGGCTTCTTGTACGAATGCAATGTCTTCTGGAGTGAATAACCCAGATTCTCCAACCACCTACCATGTTAAAAGACAAGTTGAGTGAGGTGTGTGTAAGACTGCAACTGCAAAAGGCATGAGTGTAACAGGTGATTGTAAGTATAGCTTACGAGGATGTCTTTCTGACGGATCAATTCACCACGCTCTCCTTCCAGGAGCCTCTTTGTGATGCCAATATCTACCTCAAATGTTTCTGCAAGAAAAGAGTGGTATAAAACACATCAAAGAAGGCTTGTACCTCTAATTTTAAAGGGATGACTCGTTCAAGATTTTACCAAGGTTACGGTTATTGATGCCAATGAGCTCGACTCCTTCAATTGCTAGAACGCGATCCATCTCCCTTTCGTCGTGAACCTAGACGCAAGTGATCAGAGACAACATTTAACTTGGATCAGGAAGAGGAAGAAGGCATTAGTTGAGGGCATGTATGAATGAATGGAGTTGAAAACCTCCACAAGAGTAGCCATTCCAAGTATTTTGCAAATCTTAATCATGTATTTGATGTCAAGGTCAGGTAACACAGAAGCGATCAGCAGAACAGCGTCTGCGCCTTTGCTTCTCCCATAGTATATCTGCCATGCTTCTACGATGAACTCTTTGCAAAGCAAAGGGCACTGCATTTTTTATAAGGAAGACAAATACATCAGAACTTAGCATGTCACAATTGTATAACGACGTATCTGAACAGGTACAGAGAAAGCCAGAAGAACCTTCACACCAGCGTCCCTTATAGCTTGCAGATTCTCAAAGCTTCCCTATTATCATCATATGGAAACAGAATCATGTCAAAGAAACGCGAAGCTGCTACACAATGCTCAAAGAACAACTTCTTGACAGGTGTTACCTTGAAGTATTTCTCATCAGTCAAAACACTAAGACATGCAGCTCCACCCTTCTCATAAGCTTGAGCGATTGCAACCTACGATGTCAAAGCCCTTATAAGTAAGTAATCCTTACAATCCTCAAAACTTACTCAAAACAGGTGAGTTCTTACAGGGTCAAAATCCTCTCTCAGAATTCCTCTGCTTGGAGAAGCTTTCTTGACCTCAGCTATTAAACCAGGGAGGCCGGTTCTTTGATGAGCAGATCTAAGAGCACCAATGAAGTCTCTAGGAGGAGGAACATTTTCGAGAGCCTTCTTCAGGGTATAGAGAGGTTTCTTGACCTCAGCTATTAAACCAGGGAGGCCGGTTCTTTGATGAGCAGATCTAAGAGCACCAATGAAGTCTCTAGGAGGAGGAACATTTTCGAGAGCCTTCTTCAGGGTATAGAGAGGCCTTTTATCCTTCATCTGTAAACGTAGTCACTAATCATCAGACCACAAACTCAATGCGTATAAACAAACAAAGACGAAAGAAAGAAAGAAAGAAGATACCAGAGTAACTTCTTTGTCCTTGTGCCATACGATCTCCTCCAAGATGTTGCGAGGAGTGTTACCTTCGTTCTGTAACCGGAACTCAAAAGGTCCAACGTAATGCAATGGAGGACCAGTAGGTGGTCTTCTCCTTATCCTAATACCTTGACTAGAAACTACTTCATCCTGATACAACATACCCACTTCTTGCTCACTCGCTTTACCCTCCAATGCCGAAGAAACACTTTCGGAACCTCCCGTGATTCCAGACTAACACAGATAGAAACAAAAAAAAAGCTGGTAACTTTATCAACAAGCAAACAAAACGCTTCAATGAGAGACAAAATTGGAAGCAAAAGGAAACCTGTTGAGCACGAAGAGGAGGAGCACAAGAGGAGGAGGGGAATCTGGTGGTGAGGTAAACCGTAGAGAGACGCCGTTGAATGACGGATGAGGGGAAGGGCTGAAAGGAAACAAGTCCTTCCATTTTTTTTTTTTTCTTTCTGAACTCTCTTCCGATTCTAATAGCCGGCGAATGTCTACTTTGCCTTTTTTGTATGTGGAGAGTGGAGGAGAGATATTTTTGTGCGGCGGATAATCACTTTGCCAAGACAAAAGGTGGGTCCCCACTAGGAGCTGAGTCAGCGCCTGATGATGTCATCGAGGGCAGTATAGTAATAAGTCCGCTGCTTGCTCTTGCATACATAAAGATATTTTTGTGTAGCAGGTAGGATAGAACAAAAAAATCCAAATCCTATCCAAGAAATTAGTAACAAATTCAAACCAAAATATTTAACATTTTTATCGGAAGTAAATTTATATACATAAGTATACTAAGTATTTCTAGATTTAATATATTAAAAGTATCTAAAATATATATGATATTTTAAAGTTGTTCCAAATATTTAAACAATACTCAAAACACCAAAAAAACTTGAAATATTTATTGGTTATCTATCCAAATATTCAAGTAAAATCAATTTATAAGTTATATTTAGGTTAATAGAATATGTTATTTAAATTTATACGTAATATAACACATTTATAATATATTAAAAACGTTACCAACCAAATCGAAAGGAGAAACTTAAGCTTTGGGATTAACTTGTTCATGTTTTTAAATTTCCATATAAATTGTTCTGTTTATATTTTTTCATTAATTAGGTGTTTGCCCGAATGTACAACTATAATAATTTTACAAAATATTTACAAATAGATATATTATTAATTCAAATATCATTAGAATAAGCTGTTGTTCATATATCAATATATTCAATAATAAATTAAATAACCAATTATTTCTATATACAATTTTTATCATAATACTGCTACTTTTGATTAATTAAATTAAACTTGAAAAATCATGCGTTTCAAATTTATTAATAAATTAAATATCAAATTCTTTACATATGACAAAAAATCCAGTCTATTAAAATTATTTATTAGTGCAAAAAATAAAATTGAAAATACTCATGTGCTTAAAATATTTAATAATGAATTAAATATTAAATTCTTTGTATACGAAAAAATAGTTTTTATTATAATAAAACTATTTTTATTGCGTAACATAAATTTGAAAACAATCAATGTACATAAAACTATATACAATATATATATAGAGAGAGAGTTTTAGCAAAAACAAATATAGAGAGAGAGATTCATCTTTCTCTTTTTTAAAAATTTTGTGATGTAAAAGATTTTTCTGATAGTAAATAAAATATTTTTGATAATGATAATTATCAAAATTTATTTTCAAAATTATGGTTAATTATATATTAAAGTCTAGTTATTTTATTAAGGATAGTTAAAACTTTAGCGCTCTAATTTCTAATGTAAGAGTTCGGAACATAAAAATCATTTTGATATACATGTTCGAATCAGGTTTTAAAAATTCAAATTTTAAAAACTAATATATTGTACCAAATCTCTATTATTAAAAGAGATGTACACTTAGGAAATGCCCCTGAGTTTTCAATGTTAATTACACTTACATGCCACTGATCCTATTAATAACATTCCTAAAAAAATGTTTGTCTTAACCAGTTTATTAAATGTGTCTTTATCACTTTCTTTATTTATAGATAGTCTCTATTTTAATGTTTGTCTTTTTCAGTTTAGTTAATGTGTTGTCCTAAAACAAAATTTAACTTCTCTTGTATTAAATAAATTTCGAAATTATTTATTTGTTATCAAAAAAAAAATCTAGGATATTAATTTCGAAATTATTTATTGTCGTAAAATAAAATTTAACTTCCATTCTCTATTAAAATAATTTCAAGATAAAATTGAATTTCTCTTTTCATCTAAACCAATGTTTATTCACCTCACATAGAGTTATGTCTCAATAAATCTAAAAAGTTATTGTATGAATAAATTATCTATGTTTTCTTCCCAGTAAAATCTGTTTAACTGAACTTGCAGAGTACTCAATATTAAATATAAGATTAAGTAAATAGTTAAGAATGAGTCAATTGCCTATATTCTTGCTAACTAAATTATTCTTAGGAAACAATTGATTTGCTTTATAAATGTTATGGACATTTATTAATTAACTAGGTGTAACTAGGCATGCAAACAATATACTTTGAAACAGAATGAAAAATAAACCAATTATTTCAAAAGAGATTTAATTACTCCATATCTTGATTCGTAAAGAAAAAACATCAGATTCACAAATATCAAACATTAGACCCTCGATTAATGAGTTTTGAAATCGTCATCGCCATGGGAGAACACCGAAAGTCGAGATATTTATTTTTTTTCATTCTTCACAATTTTTTTCTAAACACCGAACGGTTACAAAACAAAATTGTCGGTTAGGATAAGAGAGGGGAGTCATGAGCCACTAGACCAACTTAATTTGATCTAAAACACTATGGCCCTAACAAAAAATGTAATAACAATGAGCCGATTAAATTGATTTATATATGATTCAAAGTCAATTATTTCAATGTATTTTAAATCAACTAAATTGATTTATATATTTCATATATAATCTATCATTGTTCACTTTAAGCTTTCTTTATAATAAAAAGTATTTTTCACAGATTTGATTGTTTTTTTTTAAATTCAAAAAGAACTCAATGTATCCAATGGCGGACCCATCAATTTTTTTTACATGTGTCATGATATATAAAATTTTACAAATATGATAACAAAAGTATAATTTAGAGATGTGAACCCAGATTTAGGTGTGTCAATACATACACTAATACCATTTTAGCTGCTGATTCTTTTTAGCTTCCTATGCAAAACCAATTATTTCATAATTAAATATGTGTCAACTGAACCCCCTAATCCTATAGTAGGTACGCCTCTGAATGTATCACAAGTAACTATTAACAAATACATCATTTAGTGTAAATCAAAAATTAAAAAATTAAATAAACACCCGCCCGGTCGGGCGGGCCATGGTCTAGTCTCATATATATTAATCCTGGAACATTACAACATGTTTTGTAGCCACGTGTCATTACTAGGATGATTCTCAGAAATCCTTAGAAAAATATGTTGGTCCATATAAATATATATTATACTTTTTATTAAACTAATTATCATACTAATTAATAGTCTTAAATTATTTCCTTAAATAAAAGCTACGTAAGTTTATTTCCTTAAATAAAAGCTACGAAATTACCTAATATGATTAACGTATATATGATAATTAATGATTACAAATCAAAAATATTTGATAAAAAAATTTGTATCCTCTACATTTTATTTTAATTAATATTATCAAAAAAATCACTTAAACATATTTTAAAAAATAGATTTTTCATATATGTTATATTTTGAATTTTTTAAAACATCTATAAATTACCAAAAATTGTAAGATGTTATTAAGATGATATTTTTTAGAACAAAACATGATCCGAAACTAAATATTTCGGATATCGAATATATCGAAACCAGATTTATATACTTAAATATATTAATTTTTTTTAGAATTTAATATCTAAAAAAATATTAAAAATATATAAAATGTTATTAAGTTGTCCAAAATACTTGAAAATATTTACAAATAGTTAAAAATACATGATTAAAATAGTTAAATGATATTCAAAATACTAATACTTCAAATATCTATTGATTTCTTATCCGAATATTGAAGCTAACCAAATTTATGTTAAGTTTAAGTATTTTAGCTTGCATTATACACATTTATATGTTATAAATATTTTTTTTTATTTTTATATTTTGAGAAATTTAAAGTATATACGAATTTTATTTTTTTAAAAAATAAAATGAGTTATCTGAGTCCAAATCCAAACCGAACCCGCAGATCCGATCCGGATCGAACTCACAAAAAATCGAAATATAACTGAACCGAACCAAACTAAACTGAACCAAATAGTATCCGAATGTCCACCCCAAATCAAATGTAAAAAAAATCTTGATAACAAGATGCATTCTAATTGTAATGTTTCAATACAACATATTTTAAAAAACTCATTCCGCGCATGGCGCGGATTATAATCTAGTATACTATTAAGCCATCAACACTTTAGTAGTTTCAGTTAAGATTTAGGTTTATCCTAAAGATATTTATTATCATTTACTCATCCGTAAGATGTTTATATATATATGTATATATATGGATTGTTTCTATAATATGGAGAGATGTTTTTTTATTAAGCGAAACATAGCAAAGTTTGTTATCACATTAGTATGTATGGCCTTAGAACATGTAGACTGATAATAAGAAACCCCTTCCAAAGGAGTTTGGCACTAATGTTGTCGGGAACAGTGATCCCTTAGAGTCGGAGGGAAGAAGGGAGCGAAGACAAACACATGAGTGGCACATTCGGTACTGATACCCAAAAAGGCATGGCAGCAAGAATGTCCAATACTCCCGATTTGTCCACTTATTATCGATCTCAATATCTCTGGGATGCAGTCGGGAATATCTTCCAGCGATGACAAACAATCTGATGGGCCCTGTGTAGCTGGAGGTTGCGAAGGAACCGTTTGAGCTGTACTGAACACGGCCATGCACACAACTGGAAGAAGGAAGAAAAACTTGTTGATCCACATTTTGATAAGACAATTGAAAATGAGTCGTTGAGTTTGTCTATCTGAATATGAATCTTATAGTAGTTAGTGATCTGATTTATATACGGATGAATGTGAAATTTCATCACATTGCATTTTGTGAATGGGCTTCTTTGTGAATTAACGTAGGCACTCTTGGGATGATCCCCAAATAAAGGTTGGCAGTTTGTTTCTTTTCGTTGGTGGTTCCTATTATTTATTAATTCATTCTTCTTGATAATTTATTACTTCCTTCTCTTTTTATTCTACAAAGTATTTTGATATTTTCTTTTAAGTTCATAACACTGTTGCGAAATTGAAATTCTCTTCTAGTTATTGTCATATATATATTATCTGGATTGCTGTTTTGCTTTTTATTTATTTAAACTGTTTTTTATTCCAATAAATGTTATTTGGCAATATTCTCAAGCAAATAGGTGAACGCCTCACGACAACTATGCTCCAAGACTTGCGAATACCATCCGTTGTTTTCCTTACAATCAAGAAAAACTTAGTGATATCTTCTTTTTCCCCTTTGTTGATAACCAATGAATTGTTAATAAAAAAGTCATAATTTAGAATTGGTGTATAATATATAAAAATGATGATATTAGCTAAATACCTTAGACCAAAAGAAAAATGGGTGTACAGTGTCGAATTGTAGGTTATTTGTATGAGTCGAATTGTGGGGATGCATGGAAAAAATATATACACCTAAAATATGATAGAACTAGATGATAATCCGTGCTTTGCGCGGGGTAAATTTTTTTTTTAAATATGTTGTATCTAAATAAATAATACATTTTTTTGTTATCAATAATTTTTTTTACATTTGATTAGGGATGACATGTGGGTAGGTATCGTTTGGTTAGGTTTGGTTGGGATCTTTGCAAATTTGGTTCGAATCTTTATATGTTCGGTTTGGTTTTAGATTCAGATAACCCATTTAATTTTTTAAAAACTTAAAGTTCATATATACTTTAAATTTCTTAAAACATAAAAATAAAAATAATATGTTACATATAAATTTGAATAATGTATACCAAAATACTTAAATTTAACATAAAACTTGGTTTAACTTAAATATTTGGATAGAAAATGAATAGATATTTTCAGTATTTTGGTATTTTGAGTAATGTTTAGTTATTTTAAATTTATAATTTTTATTATTTTTATATATTTCTAAATATTTTGGACAATTTAAAAACATCTTAAGTATTTTGTATATTTCTTTGAGATATTAATTTTCTAAAATAATATATTTAAGTATATAAATTTGATTCGAATATACTCGGATACCCAAAATATTTTGGTCCGAATCGGGTTCGGTTCTGGTTTTTAGATACCAAAATTTTAAACATGTTCAGATATCTAACCAAATTGATTAAAGTTCTATACTATTTTGTAGATTGGATTTGGTCCGGTTATTTGGATTCAGATTTTTTTTCCAACCATATATTTTTTATTGTAACCAAATTTTAAATGAAAGTGACGATGGTTCATACTGATATTGGGTATGCAACAATTTTTAAACCAAAACACTTTCTTTTATGTACGTGATTTATTTAGTTAATCATTAAAAAATGTTCAAGACCCATTAAAAACGATAGGCTGAACTGAAAAAAAGTTACCATTGATCACAAAATTTTCAATGTGAGGCTTGTACCATTTTTAGTAATTTATAATCGTTTTAAAAAATTCGAAATACAACATATAAGAAAAAATCTAATTTTTTTTTATTATATGCTTAATGTGATTGTTTAATTTATTTTAACAAATAAAATTAAACGAAAAGTATAGAGGATAAAAAATTATTATCAAATCTTTATTATTCATAATCATTAATGGTGATATATATGTCAGTCATATTAGGAAGTTCCGTAGCTTTTATTTAAGGAAACAATAGAGAATATTCTTTTGTATATTAATAATTGATTTAATAGTTATTTAATAAAAACTATAATATATGTGTAGATGGACCAACTTATTTCTCTAACAATCTTCAGAATAATTCTCATAATGACACGTGGCTACCAAACAATGTTGCAATGTTCCAGGATTAATATATAGGGGATATTTGGTATAGGGAAGTGCAAATTCCCTTTTCATTTCCAAAATGTATGGTACTTTTTACAAATGATATTAAAATAAATCACGCTCAGAGGCAAGCTAGCTCAAACTAAGCAGTATATAACCATGGTAATTAAGAAGATAGTGTATTAATAAAAATGTGGACATTATGGAGGGATGCCACTATCAAAATTAAGGCAAACTCTAGTAACGCAAGATTATTATGGCTTTTTTGGGGTGTTGTTGCGAATACTGAACACTATCTAAATATTATTATGTCGTTTTCCCAACAATTTTAACATTTGTCTCGTATCATTTGTTATAACTGCAATATCTCCTATGAGAAACATTTGAAAAGATGTAACCTCAATTTTGTATTAATTAAAAAAACACCCCATCCTAGGTGTCAATCAACTAAGTACTCAATTAATCCTATGTGACAGCTTTAGATTCAATTGGAAAAATGGTAGGTCCAATTCAATTATTTAATTTTGCTAGAGACATTGACTATTAACTATAGGGGATATTAACCGATACAAGATCAACTTTATTGTATACATAATATAAACCGGTAAAAAGTCAGTAAACTTCCTTCTTAACTCTATGGAATGCAATAATCCGAGACAATATGATTCTTATTTGTTGATATGAAACCCAATAGAAACACTGTTCAGGAACTCGATCGTCACTTCGTATTACAAAACTTTTTTGGAGAGTTTTTCTCAAAACAAAATCGTGAAGAGTAACACTTCAACGTGTGTGCACCTGTTAGAAAAATGATAATACATCAGATGTAAAGATTTACATTTGCCTTAACGATGTATGACCATGATTATACTCCATTCTAAGATTTTTTTTTTCATTAAATCATGTCCATGATTAAATAATATTTATTTTCTAAGTGTTTTGTTTATGTACTTTTGATCAACATTTTAAAATTAATGTATCTTCCACCCACGACATTTTGTATATAGTGAAATCATGGACATTTTTGTATATAGTTTAATGTATGATTTTTCTTTTAAATGTATGTAGCTTCTCAACACCCATTTTGTATTTAGTGTAATCATGGACATGTAATGTACTTGATTATATACAATTCATGATCATGGATATCTGTAAACTATGGTGTATATAGTTTTCTTATTTATTTATAAGAGATTTATTCATAGTTCTTCACCATATATACACTGTCAATTCGTACGTGTATACTTAATCACATATCATTTTTGAATATAAACATAACTAAATATCGTTTAATCGTAAAGGAAATATAATATGTGATTGTTAGTATATGTTTTCTAATTTAATTATTAATTATGCTTTTTTTAAGCAGACTTTATATATGTGCGGACATTGCATATATTCTGATACACCTACAATCATATATATTGCTTGGGAAAGAATTCTATAGAGATTATTATCTCGCAAGATTATATTTATTATTGGAAATAAAATATATGAAATGATACTATGTATAAACAATAATAAATATAGATTTCTTGCTAAATGGTATTATACATGTCTTATAAATAAATAGATACTTTTTAATACGGTTTTGGAGCTTACCATAAATACAAACATGCCCATATATTCCATATGTTGTTGACATAAACGAGATTGGATGTCTCATTAATACGTCCACAATATTTTGGTGAATAGTTATTTTTTATTTTTAATTTTTCTTACAAAATAAATAATTGTTATTTTTATATGATATGTATAAACTATGCTTCAGTAACCGTGAACCCCTAAAGAGTAGACATAAATGACAATTATCTACCTCTTAAACATGATTTAGTTTTTGCAGAACATCCCCTATATATTAAAGGAGGAACATTTCGAAAATTAGATTCTCAAATTGTTAGTAATTAAAATAAGACTTATTCTTGGGTTCACTCCCTAGGGTGAACTTCTAGGTTCACCAACCAATAGGATTGTGTCATTTAAGATTCAATATCTTTTAAAAAAGGAAACAAAATATTATCGAATTATATTATACTTTTAAAATAAAAATTATATTAATCACAAAAAAAAACTTTTTAATCTAAAAAAATATTTTCAAAAAATATTTTTAACTCTCCCAACAAACATTAAATCTTAGACTTTTGGATAAATCTTAAATTTTAAGATTTATCCAAGAATTTCGGATTTACCCAAGGGTTTAGGGTTTAGGATTAGGATTTAGGGTATAGTTTTTTGTTGATTGTGTTATAAATAGTTTTTTTAAATCAAAGTTTTATAATTTATCCAAAGGTTTACTAAAGGATTTAGGGTTTAACATTTAGAGATTAATGTTTTTTGTGGTATTAATTTATTTTTTGAATATTTATTTTTTGCATTTTTAGTATTATTTTATTTATTTTTACTTTATTTTATTTATTTTTACTTCATTTTTTATTTTTAAAATATAATATAATTTGACAATATTTTGTTTCCTTTTTTAAATGATGTCAAGTTTGAAATAACTAAATCCTATTGGTTGGTGAACCTAGAGGTTCACCATAGGGGGTGAACCCAAGAATAACTCTTAAAATAAACCTCTTTCCTATGTGTCATTCAATTAGGATGCTAATTAATCATATGTGTCATGATTACATTGAAATTGAAAAAATGAGTGGTCTAATTTGATATATTTATTTTATTTTCTTAAATAAAACTTACGGAATTACCATAAATGACTTATATATATATATGACAATTAATGATTCTAATAATAAAGATTTGATAACAAATTATATATATTCCATCATTTTTTGTTTAAATTTAAATTATTAAAATAAATTAAACAATCAAATTAACTACAAATTTTAAATTTGGATTTTTTCGTATATGTTATATATTGAATTTAAAAATCGACAGTAAATGATTAAAATATTAAATGTATTATGTTAAAATTAATAAACAATGGTTTAACATTTTTGTCATAAAAAGATACACATGATTTTAAAATCATATGAGTAAAAATATTATTTAATAGTAAAACAAATATATATAGATTAAAATATATACCATATAATATTACAGAAATATTTTGATATTAATAATTTCAATGAATTTTCAAGAACATATATAAATTATAAACTTATTATATAAGCGCTGATCATAGAACCATATGATTATGAACTCACATTTAATAAAAACTATATAAAATATACTATTCTTAGGAAAAATAAGTTGGTCCATCTTAACTTATATTACACTTTTTATTAAACTAACTATCGAATTGATGAAATAATGTACAAAAAACAATCTCTCACTTTCTTTAAATAAAAGTTACAAAATTACCTAATATGATTAACATATATATGAAAACTAATTATTATGAATAATAAATATTTGATAAAAAAAATTGTATCTTAGTTTCTTTTTTATTTATTTATATTATTAAAGATATTAAAAAATCACATTAACTATATAATTATATATAAAAACATTTAGATTTTTTCTTATATGTTATATTTTAATTTTTGAAAACGTCTACAAATTATTAGAAATTTGAAGATCCCACTTTGAAATTTTTTTGATCAATAGCTTAATTTGTTTTTGTTATAATAAGATACAAATGATCATAAAATTGTATTAATATGTACTTTTATTAAATAAGTATTCAAATTAAATAATTTTCCTTAAATAAAAGCTACGAAATTACCTAATATGACTAACGTATATATGAAAATTAATGATTATGAATAATAAATATTTGATAACAATTTTTGTATCTTAGTTCTTTTTTTATTTATTTTACATTATTAAAGATATTAAACAATAACATTAACTATATAATAAAAACATTTTAAATTTTTTCTTATATGTTATATTTTGAATTTTTGAAAACGTCTATCAATTGTTAAAATTTGAAGATCCCACTTTGAAAATTTTGTGATCAATAGATTAATTACTTTTGTTATAATAAGATACAAATGATCATAAAATTGTATTAATATAATTTTTTTATTTAATAAATATTTGAATTAGATAATATATATATAAATACTAACGATTTAAAACAACAAGATTGGCTGCATCAATCTATTCGTCGAGTTGAAACCTTTCAAAACTATTAGTCTTTTAAGTCAAAGTAATTCGATTTTATAAATAATATGGTGCTGATTCTAAAATCATTAAAATGATTCTCAATGATGTGAAAGTTAAATATTAAAAACATTATAGAACCTGTTTTTGGAATAAAATTGACTCATTGACCACATTACAGTTTTTATAGATATAAACAGTGTGTAAAAAAAATTAAGCCCAAAACGATCAGAGTCATCATAAATTCAAAATAGATTTCGGTCCATAATTACAATTACAAATGTTCAGCTCAACATATCTATTATAAATTAAATCACTTGAATCACTTGACCTATAATTAAGTAACAATTTACTACAACTGAAGTTTCTTATTTTTTTAATTTTTTTTTGATATTTTTGCTTTATTTTAACAGTAACTAAGTTGAAGTAAATAATATAAATTTGATGGATAACAATTAGTTGAAATTCTTTACAACTTTTTCTTATCTTTAAACAAACAAAGTTGTGTTCAATTTAAGACATATTAATTTGATAAACACTAAATATGGAAGAATAATAAAAAAATTCTTTCATGCTTCTGTTTTTATTCTTACTTTTTAAATTTAAAGCTTTGATATTAATTTTAGATTTGATTATTTTATTAGATGATAGAAGCATTTTTTTGTTTTTTATTCTTTTATTTAAATATATAATATTTTTTAATAAATAACTTTTTGACAACATGACTCCAAAATTCGTATAATATATAATATGATCTCAAACTAAATAATTTTGTTTTTTGGTATAAAACCGAATAAAATGCAAACCGACGGTATATAAACCAAATCGGATTGAAGTAAATATGGATTTAGAAAATTAGTTACACTTTACAAACCGAAATACCAAAAAAAACAAACCTAACCGAAACCAATCCGATATTCGGATTGAACACCCCTAATCCAAATAAAACCGAACTATTATTTCATTCTTCAAAACATAATAAAAATAACAATTTCATCCCGCGCAAGGCGCGGATCTTATCCTAGTTTATATATATTCTTAAGTTCTGTATACAATGTTAGATTTATTTGCATAGTTACTTGGAACTTAGAAGATCATAAATACTTTTAAGTTAATTTTAATAAGTTTTTGGATAATTTACAAGTCATCTGATCTATGTATAAAAACTTTTTAGGGAAAGGAGGGGGGGTCAGTGGGAAGATAATTCATGCTGATTTTAAAAATTGATGGATTTGATTTTTCAAAAGACTCAATGGATTATAACAATATATCCTCAATATATCCTCAATATATCCTCAATATATTCTCCCATATTTATAGAATCCATAGATTTTGCTGTGTGGAATGTCGTGGATTTCTTTTTGGATTCATTTAATTTTTTTCTATCATTATTAGGTAACGTAATGATATAATAATATTTTTTATATATCTTTTTATAATATATATTCAAATAAGGTATGTTATATAATATATATTCATTCTCCAGAGTTTGCATAGGGAACACATGTCTCTCTTTTTCTCTTTATATGATCGTTTGCTCTGTTTTTAATCACAATTTTACATTATGCAAATAGAAGCAAATTTTTGATGTTTAGCTCTTTGTTAGGGATAAATATTTTTGTGCATGTTTTTACTAACAATAGTTAACTTTACATAAGATTGCAATGGGTGATAAATAAAAGAATTACTCAAGTAGAATCAAGTTTTTGGGTCTACTTTCTCCAGTGACATAAGATTTTTTTTTTTTTTGACAACAAAAACTAACTATGATCTATGCTCAGCTGATTCGGAGAACCAAATCGGAGGCATAGAATTGACATAAAACATAGTAGAAGGGGAACATCTGGCACCACGTGATAGCTTGTCCGCCACTAAGTTGTGCGCCCTTGGAATATGTCGAATCTTGAAGGAAGGGAAGAAAATCTTACTGCGCTCGAACTCCTCAAATGTGTAGCAAATGCCGGCCACTCTCCAGGTGATGACACCATCTTCACCAGTTGAGAACAGTCTGTAGCGAATACCACGTCTGAGAAATTAAGAGTCTTCATGCACTCCATCGCCCATATCAAAGCTTCGCATTCGGCATGCAAAGCAGATAAGCTTCTTCGGAGGTTCATTGCTCCCATCAACTTCTCAATTGATCTATTCTTTTTGTATAACCATCCCTGTCCTGAAAATTTGTCTTGTGCTCTCCATACTCCATCAATAAAGCAAATCCTCAAAGAACCCATCGACATCCACTCCAAGGATGAAGTATTGTTCGAAAGCTGAGTAGGGATCGTCAACTGGGCTTCCGTCCACACCGCTGCTTCTACCTTGGCTATTCGAAGAATTTCTGGTGGATCCATTACTTTGTTAGTATAAATTTATTGTTCCGATTCTTCTAAATATACCACATAATCTATGGAAAGAAACCGAAGTCATAATCTTTCGGTAATCTCCAAAAAAGATAATCCATATTAGAGAACAATGAAGCTCTCGGAAAGAGACCTGGGGCTGAAGGTATCAACGACAGAGCCCATGTTTATAGAGCTGGTGGACATTCAAAAATAACATGATTAATAGTTTCTTCCTCAGTGCCACATAAACTACATCTTTGATCTCCTACTATAACCAGTGACATAAGATAAAGTTAAAGATTTTGAGTTTTCTCTTCATTTTCTCTATAGAACGATTTATTTTGGACAATGGTGATAAGTCGGACGGAGCTCAGATTCTAATGTTACCGCACTTGTTCATGTGTTTTTGGAGACTGTGTCTTTTATCTTTGTTGTGATTTTTAATTAATCAACAATTCATCTTCGGTACACAACCAAGATGATAGATCGATCATGGGTACCTCGATGTTTTTTCGTTCAGCCTGCAGAACTATTTCATAGGAAAATATAATATTTATAGGTGTTGTTGTTGTAAGACTGTGCAATGACATATCATTTCACAAAAAAAAAGTTTGTTATCTCAATTTTGAGAATACAAAGGTTAACTATAATATTTTGAAAATTATGATTAATGAGTAAAATGCAAATAATCATTGTTCCAATAATGATATAGTTGGATAAAATTACAAAATCAGAAAATACTCAACTTTTCGAATAGCAAAAAAAATTAAAATAAGTTACAAAATTATCACATCAGTAACAAAAAATTTATATCGGAATTATAAAATTATTACATAAATAATACAATTTTTTTTAGGATTTTGAGAATCATATTACCAATAACGACAGAACTTTGAAATTCTTCAAATCTTTACAAATCAATCACCCGCTAACACCCCCTAAAATTAGAGGTAAAGACGGATGTTTTATCCAGTTTCACCCGGTTATGTCCGGTCAATACCTATTTGATCTACACCGCTAGTTTCCTCTCAAGTCATATGTCACCCTCTAAAGCTAGTATTAAAGAAAAAACAATCACATGATGTAATGAACAAGACTAGAAAAAAGGTTCGAGGAGAGGTAGCTGCTCGTTGGAGATACCAAACAAATAATGCCTTACGTATATGAAGATACTAGTAAGTAAAAGTGTGAAACCGGGAAAAAATGTGGCTCGAATGTAGCCTGGATTATTGACCAGATTCTAGCTAATATCGTCCACGTTCATCCCCTGACTCAGCCATTTTTTTTCTCTTTTTTTCTTTTACCTTTTACATTTTACCTTTCAGCTTTTCATCTATTTGTTTGTTTCCGGAAACATAGAAGTGGCATGTGGCCCTGACCGAAGTGGAGCCACGAAGATAGGCACGACATGTGAGCTACCGTCTGGATACATATCTTTTTCCATCTAATTACTCAGTGTGCATATATGTTAAGAATTCGTGAAGAAGCAAGAGATCATGAATATGGCATATACTTTATTATTGTTGAAAAAATGGTTTGGCCTTTCATCCAAATTTTTTCTTTTGTGATATCTTTGTAGGTTCTTATCCGGAACTATGATTATACATGATCAAGGAGGAAAAAGAAAAGAAACCATATGACTTTTTATGTCTATTATTATAATTTTTGGGTAATATATATGATAATGAAGCAATATAGAAAAAGTTGCTGTATTTTCAAATTTCTTAGCTTTTTTTTGAACAGTTGCTAAAAAAACTATATGAATTTTTTTTTGGGTAATATATATAATATATGATTAATGATTGGTTAATATATATGATAATGAATCAATAATTATTTTCAAATTTCTTAGCTAATAAGTCACAAAAGAACATACATTAGAATTGCTGTATTTAAATACCACTTATCAAAAAAAAAATTTTTTTGCTGTATTTCAACCAATCAAAATGCATTGCAGTATTGCACTTGCGTAATCAAATTTTCTTTTCCTTAAAAAAACGTTAACGCTTATAGAAGTAATCACAATTAAGAAAATGAAATAGTATTATAGATGGTAACGTATCTCTCTTATCTGTGGAACGTGTCTTAAGAAATCTCACTTTGAATTTTTAACTTGTGGTGATGTGATACCACGTTTGCCTATATAAACTACACGCAACACAAACATCAAAAAGTCAGCAACAATTCTTTCATCAACCAAACCAAACCAAAAAAAAAAGTTATCTTCTTTGCTGCGAATAATGAGTCCTGTGGCTGAGAACAAATGGGTTAAGGTAAAAAAATTCACCTTTTTTTTTTTAATTTAATCAAATTTGCTTGTTTAGATCTTCGAAAGTTTCAATCTTTGATTGTGTTTAAAACCACAGGTGGGTCAGAAAGGAGCAGGTCCAGGACCAAGAAGCTCACACGCAATCACCGTCGTGGGGAACAAAGTCTATTGCTTTGGCGGCGAGCTCAAACCCACGATCCACATCGACAACGACCTCTACGTTTTCGATCTCGAGACTCGAGAATGGTCCATAGCCCCCGCGACGGGGGAAGCTCCTTTCCCCTGTTTCGGAGTCTCCATGGTCCCCATCGGCACCACCATCTACGTCTACGGCGGCCGCGACGACACTCGCAGATACAACGGCTTGCATGCTTACGACACGGTGACCGAACAAGTGGGAGCTGCTGTCTCCCGTCGACGAAGGGCTTCCCGGTCGGAGCTACCACTCTATGGCCGGCGACGACCGGAAAGTTTACGTCTTTGGCGGTGTTACGGCCAACGGGCGTGTGAACACGCTGCATGCTTACGACGTGGTTGATCGGAAGTGGGTTGAGTATCCGGCGGCTGGGGAGGCTTGCAAGGGGAGGGGCGCGCCGGGGCTTGTGGTTGTGGACGGGAAAGTTTGGGTTTTGTTTGGTTTCGACGGTAATGAATTGGGTGATATCCATTGCTTTGATCTGGCTAGTGGTCGGTGGACCGCCGTGGAGACGACCGGGGATGTGCCTCCGGCGAGAAGCGTGTTTCCGGCGGTTTCTTCAGGGAAGTATATTGTGATATATGGTGGGGAGGAGGAGCCGCATGTGCTGATGCATATGGGAGCTGGGAAGTTGTCTGGAGATGTTTATAGGTTTGATACGGAGACGTTGGTGTGGGAGAAGGTTTTGGATGGTAGTACTGATGAGGGAGACAAGAAGCCGAGCCCGCGCGGGTGGTGTGCGTTTGCTGTTGCGGTGGTGAATGGTGAGAGAGGTTTGTTGGTTCACGGTGGGAATAGTCCGACCAACGAGAGGCTTGATGATATGGTGTTTTGGGGTTTCTAGTTTTGTCTTAATTGTCAGTTTATCATCAGTGAGTTGCTTTTGTGGCTTTGTCGTATGTAAACTGATTAGTGTTTGTTGTTTTAAGGAGTTTGGTGTTTTAATAATAAAGATCTTGTTGTTAGATGACTTGGCGATAATTAGCACACGAATTTTCACACCTATGAACTGGCAAAGAAACACTTGTTTATTGTCACATAACGATCACAGACGTATTCTACACACGTCCATTGGACTTTATACAGATGGCCTTGAAAAAGATAATGGCTGCATGCATGTCTACTGTAAACACAGGGCGATTTAGCTAACTTTGATTACGTGTGATTCATTCACGGATTGCCACAGAGTTTATCAGAGGCCTATATTTTCTTGTGGAGATGCTTTTAGAACTTTTGTTCTCGGAAATTCATATGCTTATCCCTATTTAATGTGTTTGTTTATAGCACTATCTTGCGTTCTTGACCACTTAAAACCATTGAGGGAAAAAAAACGCTTAAAACCATTCTTTAGGCTTTTGGCAAAGATTCCAACTCGGAATTCACATTCAATCAAGAAAAACAAATCTTGGAGCTTTCTTGATAGCAAAAAATGTGATTAAAGAAGACCTTTGGCAACCTTAGGCAACCTTACTTAGCTCTTCGGCTTAAGGATCTTTTTGTACTATTATCTCTGTGTATTAGTCTTTGATCTTGTTGTGGCTTTGTTGGTTGGTTTGCATTTTTCTTACAGATGGTTTTTGTTGCAAGGATGGATTAACTATTGGTTTAATGAAGTTTCTCAGAGGAAATAAAAAGGTTCTTAACCACTTGAGATCCAGGCCGCTGTTTACTCATCACTACTTAACGGGCCCTTGAGTGAATGGAAATGATGATTACGGTGGTCCAGATTTGGCTCATGGGCTTTATATATTGAGTGAGTGACAAGCATATATACACACGGTAGTTGTTGGTTTTCAACTACATGTGATTTTATGGAGGTGGCTTTTTGGAAATATTAGTAGTTATTCATATTACTCCGAACCCACCTCTCACGGCCCACCAGGTTTCTTGTTCCTACTAATATTTCCATCAACTATCTCATATCTCATATTTCTTGTTTATACGGTCGTTTTCTCTCCGAAAGTCACCAACTTGAAACGTTAAAGACATGCGAAGTAGGATTCTTGCTTATCTCTATGAAAGTCATTACCTTTGGAGATGCAAGTTCTTGTTAGATCTTTGAGGTCCAGTTTCTGATTAGGATCTCAAACCATAATTTTTTATTTTGGGATTTTGTATGGGTTTTAGCATTAGATGTTTAGGCCTTCATTCTGGCCTTTATTTCAAGTTTTATAAATTAAATTGTTCGATTATGGTCTCTGAATTTCATATTACCATTTTGATTCCATGATAGAACAAGAAGTTCATTACAACAACTCTGAATGTCACAGATTCAAACACCCATGGAGGAAGATGACACTCCATCACACTCCCATGTGGCCAGCTAATACGGCGCACAACATTACGTCACAACACT
This sequence comes from Raphanus raphanistrum subsp. raphanistrum, assembly GCA_019706035.1. Taxonomy (NCBI): domain Eukaryota; kingdom Viridiplantae; phylum Streptophyta; class Magnoliopsida; order Brassicales; family Brassicaceae; genus Raphanus; species Raphanus raphanistrum. The sequence continues at coordinate 22,172,107 of CM033983.1, forward strand.
ATTAACCTCCATTAACTCTAAATTTAATCTGTCACAAAGAAAAAGGAGTCTAGAGCTTCCTCGCATAAGAGAAGAAGCAATAAATTCACGTCTATGTTGTCATGCACTGCCCCAGCTTTAATTTAACACATCAACCATCGGATTAACAGTCCTCTTTTTCATTATGTGGCTGAAATGTAGCACAACAGTCATGACACTAGACATAATAAATACAAAAGAAGAAAAATGTGTCCAGTGATCTCGAACCTGTGTGTCGTGCCTCTCTTGAGAAGGATACGAAGATGCAGTGGTCGGCTTGACTTTGTTAAGTTGGCGTTGTTGCCCGCGTATCTCAAGTGATGACAAGTGATCGGTTGTTTCTGGTCCTTCGAGCCAAGATTCTTTTTCTTTCACTGTTTTTTTTTGTTTTTTTCTATGTTTTTGGCGATAAACCTAATCTATTTTTGGGTTCATGTTTCTCCAACGGCTAGCCGGAGGTTTTGTTTGGGTACGTCCTTCTTGGATAGTTCTTATAATTATAAAAAAAAAAAAAAAAACATGTCATGATTTTTCAGATATTTGACGGAGGAGTGTCATCTGTCTTTTCTTCGCGTTTTTTCTTTACTTGTTTTATCGTTAGGGTTGACCTAATCTTTGCCTTGTGTTCTGCGCTTACCCTCGATCTCAGTAACTTCTTATAATATTACAATAGACATATCAGAAAGCCTAGCTAGTTGATTCAGAACTCTAATTAGACATTGGATACCAGTTGCTAAAACTGACAGTATTTCCATATTGCTCTTTTTTAATTTTGTCAACTACTACTTTTTGTTTTTTCTTTTGTCAAATATTGCTTTTTTCTAGTTAATTTGTTTATATGAGATCGTAGTTTCTATTTATATATGTATTAACATGTTGTTGATCGTGTTCGTATACATGTGAATAGAAAGTTTAATAAATATTGTCTGAGGATATTAATACAGTAATCTTTATGGAAAAGTGATATCTTTTTCGAGTATTTCAATCATTTACGAGCTTCATGACAAAGTCCTAGCGGCTTCTATGCATATTCATTGGAGGGGTTCTCAGATGAGGCTGGCATATAAAGTCAGTCATCGAGAGATCTGAAAATTTTCATGAGTTAGGCACCTCCATGTCAAATGAACTTTATCTCCAACAACATCGAGTTGTTTGCATAATTTTGATGAAACAGCATAAAAATGGGATTTATCGTTTAGTATAGAAACAATATTTGTTTTGATGAATTTGTTGGGAGATCGGCCAGAATACGGGCGCAACCGAGAGAGACGTTAGTGTTTTTTTTTTGTTTTTTATAAAGCTATATAATAAAATGTTGATTGTATTCCTTTTTTCCAGGAAATTTTATGAATAAATCTGAGCAATACGATAATTATAAAAGGTTGACCAAGTAGATGATGCACATGTCAAACTTTTTACAAAGTACAAACACTAGTCGCTGAAAGAGTAATAAGTTAATATTTGAAAAAAAAACTAAATGAATGAACATCAAACGTCTCCATTATATGATATGCTATTTCATGATTATGTTTTTGTTATTTCCTGTATTCAACATTCCCATAATTAGGAAACAAAAGTTTGTGATAGTTAAGAAGATCAATATAATAGATAGTCAACAGACCAAATGATCGAGCTTAACAAACAAAGCCCCCTTACTTACTCACGAGTCACGGTTCCCCCCATAGGCGGTAACTTATGCCCACAAGACAATTAAACAAAATTCCACCGTGTTGAAGTGAATACATTTATACGTATATTCACATAGTAATGGTTATATCATACGTGAGGCTAGGACAGCTGAATAATAACGAATTTGGATATGCCATTTTTGGCGAAATTCCAACGCCAAAAAGAGATGATGTATGTTTGATAGATGCATATTGTAAAAAAGTTTTTTTGATTCGAATAGAGTTGCATTCATTAAAATAGAGTTGCATTCATTGTAAAAAGTTTTTTTGATTCGAATAAATTTAACATTGTTTCAAAAAAAAAAAGATAGATGCATATTAATTTTTTTTCCTTCATTTTTCATGGCATTCTGTTTTTATTTTCAGTTTGGGTGGCAGTCATTTCATTTAATTAGGTGATAGTGTATGGTTATCTATTTTATTAAAACAATATCATGACCTATTGATATTGGTATCATATAACTATTTTTATACAATTATTAATCTATTATTAATCATTTAAAAAATTATTATACACATAAAGATATAAATATAACTAAAAGCACCAATATAAAAATTAACTTTCTAAAAAAAATTAAAACAAAAAATATATCCACATTTTTAAGGACGGATCATAATCTAGTTTTTTTTTGAAACGTATACAAATATGCGTTTTAGAATTTGTTGGGTATATAATTTGTTTTTGTGAGACAAATTATGCATTTTAGAATTTCTAAAAACTTGCGGACATGAAGGTTTTGGGTATGTAACAAATATATAGGGGGCAAAAAACTCACAATGCAAATTAGAAACATTGATTCTGAAATTGAAATCTCTGTGCATCAGTAGGTACAAGGAAATTTAACTCGTGATCAAGATCGATATTTGAAGGTGTCGTATGTATATTATGATTAGGAAATATGCTTTTTGTAAGATTTTTAAAAAAATATTAAAAGAAAAGAAATATCAGATTTTGGGTGATATAAATATGAATTCAAAATATTGTAAATGATTCAATAATATAATCAAAGTATAAGCTTTAAAAATATATTTTCCTCAATTAATATTTTTTGCTCTTTATAATTTTTTTTATTTTCTTTGAAGTTAATTTGCATTTTTCACAAAAACAAACTTATTATAATAAAAGTCCGGGATATTTTAATAATCATTAGCAAAGAAGCTAAAAAATAGCGTATTATCTCACATACATATCAGATACAAAATGACAAAAGTGCTCAGAAATTTTTGGTAATCAAAACTTGGTTTATTTGATATGGATAGCTGACAAAAAAGACTAATGGAAAATCACTTCTAGTGACATAATCAAACCCAATAATTTCCTATAATGAAAGATATGAGAAATGACAACTGCTTGCACTTTTTACATAATTACCAAAATATGTTAATATTGAAATGTGTTGTTAATTACATATACGTAACATGCATTGATATACCTGTGTAAGATAATAGTACAACGGTCCTGAAACAAGAAAGACGAGAATGTGAAGAAGACATATGGAAGAACTCAAAAATAAAAAATACAAGTATAAAAACAACAAGAAGAACGAACAACAATGCCTCTTTTTACCTCGAGAAGATAAACTGTAACAAATATATACACTAAGACACCTTCTCGGTTCGGTGCTTTCAGTTCTTCAGTTCTAAAGATTTAAGATTTGTTTGGATATTTAAAAAAGTTTAGCTCTTTTGTTTCTGTTTTTTAGTTCAGTTAAAGTAACAAAATGGAGTATGAGTATCTTCTAATATCTGATGTAATTTTGGGTTTCATTCTGTGATGGTTCAGTTCTAGCTTTTTGGTTAATTCAGATTATAAAGTTAAAAAAAATTCAAGTTTTCGGATAAGAATCTAAATAATTCGAATAATATAAAATATTTTAGGGTATAATTATTATGGTTATTCATTTCTGAAATTTTGGTTTATGAATAATATTTTTAAATTATTTGGTTATTTTAAAAGTAGATATAGTTAATATTTATAAGTACATAAATTTATATAGAAATTCAATATCCATTCATTTCTTTTTCAATTCTGTTTTGGTTTTGTTTTTTTTTATTCTAAAAATATAAGATCTGCTCGGATAATTGATGGAATCTGAACTGAACTTTATTTTCCGGTTCGATTTGGTTCTTCAATTCTAAGACATGTATCAATGCCTAAATATGAATATGTATATGTGCATCTGTAAACTTTCAAATAAAAAAATTAAGGAACAGAAAACTGAGGAAGTTATGTATATGCGTGTCTTGGTGTATATATGTAATTTAAAAATGTACAAATAGGAGAAATATGAATATTATTTTGTTTTTGAAACTAGAGAAATATGAATATTTTAAAACGAAATAGGAAGAGCATTGGATTTGCAGTTCTCTCTCGTGGACTCTTGTCCTTGGACCCTCCTCATTTCAACTCGATTCCATTCATAAGTCACAAATCTTATTTCTCGATATAGATGTTCACATGCATACATTAGGGTATACATCTACAAATATCCTTAATACTCTCAATTCAACTTCTTCTTTTTTTTTTTGATTATTTCCTTATTCATATTAAACATCAATATCAAGTATAGATTGGTGTTTCACAAAAAAAGAAAGAAGTATAGACTAGCGTTAGACCTTTCACAAAAAAAAGAAGAAGAAGTATTGACTAGTGTTAATAAGAAGCTAGAATAAATGCGCGTGAACATTCTGCAGTATAAGTGAGATATAATCTCCAAACTAGAAGTGTTTCAAAAAAAAAAAATCTCTAAAATAGACTAACGCCATGGTTTGATTTTCGTAGGCATTATTGTTATAGGGGTGAAATATTTAGTTAGTAGTGATCACGAACGTAGTTGAATGCAATTTCCACGTAAGGGATTTTTTTTTTTTTGAGAAAATGTCAAAAGAAACAACTCTGGCTTGAATGGCAATATATAGTTTTCATGAATTATTTGCTTTTGGAATTTAGTTTTTGGTTTTTAGTTTTTAATTATTTGGGGTTTGTTGTAGGCTTTAGTTTCTTTTTTCTTTTTGTCAAAAAGATTTTAGTTTCTTCTTGAAAACAAGTTTGAATGGCAATTTGTCTAGTTTTTTTTTTGTAACTGGTTGTAATTTGTCTAGTTGTTTGTTATGCACAGTTTAAAAAAAAAATTCTAAGATGATTTTTTATGGATCTTCAGTATTTCTATACCTTTTAAAAAAACTAATAGCTATTTTTTATCAATAGATATAAGCCAAATAACAATAACATGCACCTCTGTTCATATATAGTAAACTCATATAATATTCGGATGTAAAACACCAAGATACTTGAAAATGCATATAGGTTTATCAATTTTTTCTTTACTAATGTAGATGCATAGATATAGTTTTTGCTGTTGTAATTCTTTTCTTACGCCAGAAACAAATATTCTCGTTTAAGCAAAAAAAAAAACAAATAAATATTCTCCTGGTAAAACTATTTTCATATTTTTCTTGTTGGTTTAATTGGTTGGTTAGAAATAGTCAGCGAGAGGTTTGACTAACATTACTGTTCAGAAAGCAAATGAGTCATACGCAAGATCTACTTTAAGCCCTTAACTTTCTACGTTACCCACTAGCCGCCAGTATCTTTTAAATCACAAGTAGTTTTATTTCCGCATATAGTCACGTTTGGCAATACTTCATGCATATTAATATACTTCAAAATTACACAGTATACCACACGATTAGTTACCAGTTCATCTTGATTAGGTTTGAAGTTTCAGGCCTCCCTCTAGCTCACTTTCAAATGACAAACACTGATCACTAATATGTTAACCAATTATATATTAGAAACTTTAGTCACTAAGAAAATAATATATATACACACATATATACAAGAAGTCTTGCATCAATTAATACTGTGAATTATACTATACATATATTGGTATTACTATCCAATTCTGTTCGATCAATTATTGGATAAACAAATGTAGTTTTGTATCGGTGTTAGGTAGTTCCATTGGTCATACTAGGATAGAAAGTTATGCAAGATTAGTGAAGCAAAGAAACAAATAGTTATATGTTTTACCAATATCTTTAAAAACAAAAAGACAAGTAATGGTATAGACTAGGGTTTTAAAAGCAACAAGAACCACCCAACCAACATTAAATTTTTATTATTTTACAGATCGAATATAAACATCACTCCCTCTCTGCTTCTCACTTGCACAGTATTTTTACACATAAATATTTATATGCGCCCGTGTGATTTCAACAGCTGTATCGACCTTCTCTCTTTGAAACACAAGTCTCTCTTTCTAGTTTTATGTCGGAGAAACGAACTAGAATGGTCGAGAAAGGTAACAACAAGAGACGCCGAGTGAAACTTGTTCCCGAGTTCTCCATCAACGACCATCAAGACGTGCTCGTAGAAATACTCCGACGACTAGACGGCCCTTCTCTCTGCTCAGCCGCTTGCGTGTGCCGTCTCTGGTCGGCCGTGGCTCGTAATGACTCAGTATGGGAAGAGCTCTGTTTCCGACAAGTGTCACCACGACCATCACTTCCTCTTCGCTCCATCGTGTCGGCTCTAGGTGGCTACAGACGGCTCTACTTCCTCTGCATCCGTCCGGTCCTCGCTCGACTCCCTAAGATCATATGGAGCCAAGACCAGCTTCAGCTCTCACTATCCCTTTACTGTGTCCACTACTACGAGCGCCTTTACGTCGGCGCGTGGCTTGGAGACGCGCCACCTTCTTCGCTCATGTTTCTCCGAGAACCCGTCAACGTCGTCTAATACGTTCCTGAACGACCATTAATAAATTATTATTACTTCCTAAGATTGTATTCTTTATCATATCATTATTTACTCCCATTTGTTACAGTTCACGAAATTTCATCATTTCATTACAAGACTATTATTAATAAACGTTGGAACTTTTTGTCACTCGGTTTCTTTTCTCCCTAGATATTGCCAAGTGCCAAGTTGCCAACGTGTAGCTGTGTTTGTCTCTTCTGCTTTATATGAGTATATTGTAAAAAAAATCTAAGCTCAGTTCATTCATTTCACTTTTTGGTTTGATGCGAAGATGCGCATTGTGCTATATATATAGTCGAACACTTGACATTCTAAAAGCAAATTAATTAATCTCAAATTAAAAGTATGTTGTAAATAAGATGTTGTAAATAAAATGAGCTAGCCAGAAAAAAATGACTCAAAAATGAGCTAGGCATTGGAAGATTTGGATATCTTTGTATGGACCTTTGGTGTAGTAGTATAGATTCGTTAGAAGGGGGTCCAAGTTAGATGGTGGACCACAGAAACATAGGCATACAACTTTCTTTGTTAATTCTTTTCAAAATATAATAAAGAGGCCCATTAAAAATAATAGTCTGCTTTGGATTTTGATATTCACGCATCTACATTGGCCCATATAAGTGTTCTTCTGTTAATTTTTCTGTGTTGCAGACCATACCATGATTAACCACGTCTATTAACTGAGACTCTTAACTTCGATTAAAAAACAGATTTTAGTTTTTTTTAGATTTTAACTGAAAAAACTAAGAACTGTCTCTTAAATAAGGATATAAAAACCATTTCTTAACCGAAAAATGTAAAAAAAAAGATGTCAAATCATGAGTTAAAAACTCCGGCTAAAAACATTTTTGACATTTTTTATAATTTGTGGTGTTCTTCTCACTTTATTGATATCAAGTTATTTTTATTGTTGTGTAGTTTCTTTGATTAGATAATTTATGATAAAAAATAGAAGAAAGTTGATTGTGCAAACAAAGTAGTCTTGGTAGAAGACCAAGAGGGACCTACGGTAACATAAGATTGGTTAGCAAATGTGTGGAATCTGAAGACTGCAGAAAAGATAAAAGTATTTATATGGAATTTCCTACATGAAGCTTTACCAGTAGGAGAACAATTCTCGTTCAGAAACATATATCTCTCTAATCGCTGTCTTCGCTGTAATGAGATGGAATCAGTGTTTCATCTCCTGTTTGCGTGTAACTATGCACAGGATGTGTGAACATTAGCTCCCTTTGCCTCAACCTTCAACCTGAATCGTATCTCATCTACTTGGGAAGGAATGGATCTTCTCCGACGGTTCCCCTCTCTCCCACTTACCGGACTAGGACCCAAAACTCTTTCAGCTTGGATCTACTGGAATCTTTGGATATCCAGAAACCAGTTGATCTTCCAAAAGCAAAGCTTCACGCCGGAAGAGACCCTTCTGAAAGCGATCAATGAAGCTCGAGAATGGACTATATCTCAAATCCTTCAACATATTACCCATCACCCTCCTCGCATCAACCATGATTGATATTGGAAGTTTTCAATGCTCCCAAGTCAAATGATAGTATATAAAGGTTGTCGAACCACAGAGAACTAGTGATCTATAGCACCAAGAATACACAAACTATCTTAATCTAAGCAAATATGAAGATGGATGATGGTAACAAGCTAAGATCCTAGAATATAAACAAAGGTGATCTCAAATCCTATCAAGAAATAAGTGCAAGAACTAAACTTTCAATCAAATGCTAAGGTAGAATCCATGGGACTAGGAACTTGACTTTGAGTGACTAAGATCCAAGCTAGAGTGGCAAGCTAACAATCAAACACTTCCTTAAGTCTAGAACACTAAGATAAACAAGCTCTATGGTCAAGAAGAATGCTCATTTGCTTTAATCAACTAGACACCAAAGGTCTTTGAGCCTAAAAGATCTAAGCAATCATTAGGGATGAGTCTATTAACTATCTAAACTCCCTTAACACAATGGTCTTTGTGTAAGGCAAGTTTAGAGCAAGCTCTACTTGGTTCAGACATTTCATCAAACACCTTGTGGGTGGGAAATGTCTAGAGCTCTAGATCAAAGAGGCCAACTTTAATCTAGCATTAAGGATAGTAGACAAGCAAGGAAACAATAGATCTAACACTAAACACCCTAAATCTTCACTTAATCACCCTAATCACCCTAGCCCATGAATTCAAAGTGCGTCTACTCTCTAATCTCCATGAGAAACCTTGAATCCATATGAAATTCAAGGCTAATCATGTTTATGAGAAGGAGAAACAAGATATAAGATGAAGAATTTCTTTAAAAATGATTAAAATGTTCAAGCTTTTACAAGATGAGGCAAAGTCTTGAGAGAAAATGAGATACAATAGGGTTTTGAGATCTAAATCTATTTATAAGAGAGTGAAAATCGACCTGGTTTAATTAAATTAAACCGAGTCAAACCGGAACAAACCAGTCAACATTTGAAAATCGCATCTTGTCTTCTTCTCCACAGCGGCTTTGAGTCCCGCTCCGTCAAGTCGCTGCCAAACTCGCTTTGTTCCCAGCGGTTACTCCTCCCCGCTACAATGGACCGCTTTGACTCGAGCTAGACTTCTTCTTCCTCGTGGTACATCTCAAGCTCGACTGCGCCATCGCCTGAAACGGCTCGACTTCTCCCCTGTTCGTGTTCCTCCACCGTAACCATCAATCACGACGAAGCTCCTCACCACGGCTTTCACTCGCGCATGTTCTTCTCCGCCACGGCTCTGCTCTCAAGCTTTCTCTGCGGCGTCTGTCTTCGCGGCGACATCAACAGACCAAGCTTCCACGGTGAGATCATCCTCGCCGAACAGACCTCCACCGCACTCCGCCATTCTGCTCCACCACGGATTCTCGTCCAGGCCATCTCAGCTCTCCGTTGCCGTGCTCTGTCGTCACCGAGGCAAGCCTCGTCGTCGGAATCAACGTCGCTTCAGTCGCAGAAGAAATCTCGTGAGAATCCAATGGCGACTTCTTCTTATTTTCAAAACAAGCCCTTGAACTTCTGGATCTTTACAAAACGGCCCCAAACTTCCAAAACGTGCAGTTTAACCCTTGAATTTCGCCCCAAACTTCCAAATGTGCATTCCAACCCCTGTTAAATGCAATTATGTATGTAATGCAATATAAATACCTAAATGCAACCTATAATGACCATAGTAATCTAAAATATGAATCTAAAAACTTATAAAAACATGAGATATCAACTACCCCACACTAGTTCTTTACTTGTCCTCAAGTAATTTTTTAAAAACAATCAAAGGGGAGAAGATTGAAAGTGGGAGTTCTTCACCAAAAGAAACTCTTCTTAGCCATCAACATGATATCCTTATATAATCATACCAAATAGCAAGAGCAAAAGCTTTTTTTTTCAACTCTAACTTCTCAAGGCCTATCCTACTCCTTTGATATCTACACTCATCATCAAGAATCCACATACACACCAATCAACCAACTCTCACATTCATTAAACAAAATCATAAGTGAATTCTTGCAAATGAGCAAATGGTCCAAATCATTTGGTTTGGTAAGAAAATGCTTTAGTGCAAAGTGAGACAAGAGGCTTAAAATTATCTTTCAAAGTGGCTTGCTCTCAAAAACAAAGTAACTTTGACATTACACATAATATATCTAAGAAAGGGATCAATTCATGCATACAATGCTCAATCTCCATTGTCCTACCCTTTTCCCAAATATAAAGTAAATTCTATCCTTATCTCCCAATGCCAAACTCTCTTCATTCACCCAAAGATTTCCCAAAACACTCAAGAACATATTTTTTTTTCACTTAGAACTCTTTCTTTCTTTTGATGTCTACTAGAGATTTTCACACTTTTAAGCACTTATTAGCTCATACTAACCTTTGCTAGCCCCCTTTCTTTATTTTTTTTTTCTTTTGTTTTTTTTTTCTCTTTTTTTTTTAATTTGGGGGCCAAGACTTTCTTTACAAATTTGAGCGATAACTTTTTTTACTTATCCCTAGTGACTTAATCTCTTTTGAGCTCTAAGAGTCTACCTTTTTTTTCATCACATTTCACACTCCCAAGATCAAACTTTACAACATTCCCATCCCATCCTAGAAACTAGACAACATGAGTCTAAAAGCTAGCCAATAATGGAGACCAAGCATTGTCGTTCCCAATACTCTCAACATTATGCACATGTAAAGCTTTCCAAAAAGACCTCACTCAACAATCAATGATGGCTTGAAAGGAGGGAAGGGTTTTAGGGAATGGACTACCACTTGAGTTTGTCAAAAAGATTGGCAAAATAGGTGGGACAACTCAAGTGTGTATAGCCATGATTTAGTACACAAAAGACCATAAGCAAGAAACATTAAGTTCATTCAAGTCAAATAAGATTGGAGTTGGCTTCATAGATGAGAAGTTTCAACAATCAATGAGTTTCAAGAGGAGTTTCAAGGCTTGAAGTCTACAAATTTTCAAAAGAGTGCTCAAGCTACTTGTCATGATTACAAAGGGTATCACATTGAGTACTAAGCATGAGCTCTTTACAAGGTTGGCTCCCAATGCATGAATGCAACCTATATGCTTCTAGACTCAATCCTAAAGATGCAAATGAAACATGATATGAATCTAAATGCTTGAATTTTTTTTTTTTTCAATGCAAATAAGTATATACAATGCAATGCAATGCATGAGACTCATGACAAGTAAACAAAACAGAAAACAATGTGAGATAGTAGACTCTCCCCCAAACTTACTTCACACAGTCCCTTGTGTGATAGTAAGCTCAAAGAAGAGATCTAAGAGAAAGAAATAAACATGATAACTAAATATGTACAAGGTTGGAGTGGCACATACTTGGAGTTATAGGCTGAATTGGGTGGTAGAGGACCCTTGGCCTCATGTTTGTTTCACCGGTAGACATGGGCTTAAGTGAAGGAATGATGATGGCTAGAGTTGCAAGGCATGGCCACCTTTCTTCTCTTATCTAGCATAGACCCAACCTGAACAACCTCAACCATACTTATTAAACAACTTAAAAAGAAAGAAAGATAAAGAAATATATACAATGGATAAACATGGGACTTCCTCCCAAGTGAGCTTGTTTTAAGTCTCTAGCTTGACTTTGTGTGCATGCTAATCATATGTATCAAAAGGCTGAGCCAATGCACCTTTGGTCCTTCTCCTACAAGAACAAGAAACCAAGTGCGCAAAGGAGCACACTACTGTCCATAGAAAATAGACAGATTTTTCATCAAAGAGCTTCACTAAAGATGTATCATGAAATATGAGATGCTCTTTAATGTTCAAATAGTCATGAGAATCAAATGCATTTGGTGGAAAGATAAAGTCAACTACTGGTTCAAACGAGGTTTTAACAAAGTAGTCAACTCTATCTCCATCAACTGAATAGAACACAATGTTCACATTCTCATGATTATTTTTGACAAGGGGGTTTTCTATCTCAAGCAAAAGCTTATCCACATCAAGTTCATCCCCTATATCAGCAAGAGAAAGAAGAGGTCTAGGTTCATTAAGAATAAAAAACTCAGATTCAAGATCAAATGAAGCACATAGGTAGCTCTTGTCAAAACAAACTTCAATATGATCTCTAGCAAGCTTTTCTATTCTCAACTCATCTAGCTTCCTAGTTTCACATATCATATCAAGACATTCATTGATGAGCACAAGAGAATCATGATCATGGGCAATGTTTTCACCACAAGGCAAGCATATTTTCTCAAATTGAAGTTCTAAAATGGAAATTTCTATACCTTCCAACTGGAGTGGTGGAGCCCAATCCATTACCTCTTTAAGGTCATATGCAACATTAAACTCATATTTTGTAACCTCCCTTCCTTCAAGCTCTGCTCGATCCTTAATAAGCTCCAACCGGATCCTTCGTGCTAGGGATGTCTTTGCCGAACCTGGGTACTCCTTCTGAAGCTCATATAACATCACAAGTTGTGCTGGTGTGAGTATACTTGCATCAAAGTCATCTTCAATGTGATATTCAAATGAGTCTTCCTCTTCTTGTGGCTTCTCATGGTAGCTTGAAGCCATCTCTACAAATAACAAAAGCTAGAAGAAGGAGTTAGTAACTATACAAAAGCAAAACAAGGACAAGAAAATAAAGCTTAGTCTCAAGAAAGATTGAAATCCTAATGATAAATCTACTAGTTCCCCGGCAACGGCGCCAATTTGATATTGGAAGTTTTCAATGCTCCCAAGTCAAATGATAGTATATAAAGGTTGTCGAACCACAGAGAACTAGTGATCTATAGCACCAAGAATACACAAACTATCTTAATCTAAGCAAATATGAAGATGGATGATGGTAACAAGCTAAGATCCTAGAATATAAACAAAGGTGATCTCAAATCCTATCAAGAAATAAGTGCAAGAACTAAACTTTCAATCAAATGCTAAGGTAGAATCCATGGGACTAGGAACTTGACTTTGAGTGACTAAGATCCAAGCTAGAGTGGCAAGCTAACAATCAAACACTTCCTTAAGTCTAGAACACTAAGATAAACAAGCTCTATGGTCAAGAAGAATGCTCATTTGCTTTAATCAACTAGACACCAAAGGTCTTTGAGCCTAAAAGATCTAAGCAATCATTAGGGATGAGTCTATTAACTATCTAAACTCCCTTAACACAATGGTCTTTGTGTAAGGCAAGTTTAGAGCAAGCTCTACTTGGTTCAGACATTTCATCAAACACCTTGTGGGTGGGAAATGTCTAGAGCTCTAGATCAAAGAGGCCAACTTTAATCTAGCATTAAGGATAGTAGACAAGCAAGGAAACAATAGATCTAACACTAAACACCCTAAATCTTCACTTAATCACCCTAATCACCCTAGCCCATGAATTCAAAGTGCGTCTACTCTCTAATCTCCATGAGAAACCTTGAATCCATATGAAATTCAAGGCTAATCATGTTTATGAGAAGGAGAAACAAGATATAAGATGAAGAATTTCTTTAAAATGATTAAAATGTTCAAGCTTTTACAAGATGAGGCAAAGTCTTGAGAGAAAATGAGATACAATAGGGTTTTGAGATCTAAATCTATTTATAAGAGAGTGAAAATCGACCTGGTTTAATTAAATTAAACCGAGTCAAACCGGAACAAACCAGTCAACATTTGAAAATCGCATCTTGTCTTCTTCTCCACAGCGGCTTTGAGTCCCGCTCCGTCAAGTCGCTGCCAAACTCGCTTTGTTCCCAGCGGTTACTCCTCCCCGCTACAATGGACCGCTTTGACTCGAGCTAGACTTCTTCTTCCTCGTGGTACATCTCAAGCTCGACTGCGCCATCGCCTGAAACGGCTCGACTTCTCCCCTGTTCGTGTTCCTCCACCGTAACCATCAATCACGACGAAGCTCCTCACCACGGCTTTCACTCGCGCATGTACTTCTCCGCCACGGCTCTGCTCTCAAGCTTTCTCTGCGGCGTCTGTCTTCGCGGCGACATCAACAGACCAAGCTTCCACGGTGAGATCATCCTCGCCGAACAGACCTCCACCGCACTCCGCCATTCTGCTCCACCACGGATTCTCGTCCAGGCCATCTCAGCTCTCCGTTGCCGTGCTCTGTCGTCACCGAGGCAAGCCTCGTCGTCGGAATCAACGTCGCTTCAGTCGCAGAAGAAATCTCGTGAGAATCCAATGGCGACTTCTTCTTATTTTCAAAACAAGCCCTTGAACTTCTGGATCTTTACAAAACGGCCCCGAACTTCCAAAACGTGCAGTTTAACCCTTGAATTTCGCCCCAAACTTCCAAATGTGCATTCCAACCCCTGTTAAATGCAATTATGTATGTAATGCAATATAAATACCTAAATGCAACCTATAATGACCATAGTAATCTAAAATATGAATCTAAAAACTTATAAAAACATGAGATATCAAGGATCCTCCTCCAAAACCAAATCGACCTTGCATGTATACAGATGCCACTTGGAATCCATTGACGAAGTGTGCAGGGCTTGCTTGGATCATCGATGATGCGGGATCATCTTCATCTCATTCGACGACCTCTTCCTTCGTGGCGTCGCCTCTCATTGCGGAAACTTTGGCGTTGCGAGACGCCATGATCTCTGCTCTTCAGCGTGGATGCAACGCTCTCTTGATCCTCTCGGATTCTCAGATTCTAATCAATTTTGTAAAAACTAAAGGAAAGCTTTTAGAGATTGCAGTTCTTCTTGCCGACATTCAACTTCTATCTACCAAATTTAATGTTAATGAGTTTAATTTTATTCATGTATAATGATAGAGCTGACCTTGCGGCTAAACATGCTCTTTCTCTGTTAAACCCGGTTTAATCCTCTTTAATGAAGTTAGTTTCACAAAAAAACAAAGTAGTCTTGAGTTTTATCTTATGTTTTTTTTTACGACTCTTATATTGAATTATCTAACTCTTATTATTGGAGAATTTTCTCTGATAAGAACCTGAAGAAGAAGAACTTGTTTATTGGTAAGTGTCTACGTAACCACCTAGCAGCGGTTGATTGTGGAGTCTTTAATTTCTACATTGCCTACACATTAATGTTTATTAGAGATTTTCGGGCAACAAATATTTATGTTTTCCTATCTTGACTTTGAAAATGAATGCCCATGTGTGTGCTTGTTAACATTTGTGTGAGCGTGTTCACAATTATGAACCATCATTTGTATTCGTACTGAAACGAAGAAACCAAAAGTGTGCATGTTCCCTCTTGGGTTTTGAACTAGGGGAACACCTTTCGTGTTAATTTACATGAATGCCTCGTTGAATCCGTTCCTTTTTATATTGTAGATGAAATAATATACTTTTGTGGCATATAAATGATCGAATCGTTAAAAATAGCGTGGATTTTATTTTTTAATCTCTGGATTAATTGCAAAGATGGAAATAAAGAGAAGAGTGCAGAACTTTTAAAAATCTATTTTTAGATTAAAAAAATATGAATCTTATATATAATGTGAAACAATAGAATTTTTTTTATTACATAATTTTTATTCGGAAATCTTTGAGATATTTTTTTTGTCAACTTTTGCTTTTATAAAGCTTAAAGGCCATAGGCCAGATTACAAGCAAATTGAACCCATTCCCATTACAAAACACTTAAATCCAAACGAAGCCCATCACCCCTTTTTACAATCCCAAATCGTAATAATAACCAAAACAAAACTCCGCATGTGGGACACGTATTAGATGATGTGACGCTCGTCTTTTCTGGAATCGAGAAGAGTGAAACCGACGGCACTGCCGGCTACATGTCGGTCCAAGAACTGTCAGCCCTCTTCATCGCTCAGTCCAATTTACTTGCTTGCTCCTCCATCTCTTGATCGCCGATTATCCATAGAGATTCTTCTTCATACCGCCAGAGGTGAATTCATGAGAAGCATCAAAAGAAGTAGCAACAGGACCTTGCCGAAACGCCTCCATAGAAGACTCCGACTAATCTAAATCCCCGCTAAATCTTTATCCCTCCATCAATCATCTCTTTTCTTTATTTTAAAGGATACTTCGCGTATACAGTAGCGAAGATTGATTCCTAATCCGATAAAGAAATAGAGCATGACCAGCTGATACAAAAAAAAGAATTTTCCAGGGTTGACCGGTATATCAATAAACACAGAGAAGAGAAGCAAAACAGATCCGGAGTAGCCGGATTTTTATTGAATCAAACCAAACCGGTAATGATGAAACATGAAAAACAAGTCTGATTTGATTTGAAACCACAACAGAAGATCGCCATAGCGAAAGGAAAGATCGCCAACGCGAAAAAAGGATTCGCCGAGCGAAATATATACAACAAAAAACAAAAAAGCTCTCCACTCATCTCAATCCCTCTGAAAGATTTGGTAAGTGTTAAGAGGGAAGTTGAGAGAGTTTTCTCTCTCTAAAAGAGGGAGAGAGAGCCCTGAAATCTTTGAGATATAAATACCTCTAATTCTCAAATTAGGGATATTCAAAGCAGTGGCAACAATAAAAACAATAAAAAGTTTGTAAAAACTTGTTACATAAAAAAATTTATTTTAAAATTTCAATGCAAATTATAATTAAATATTTCGTCTATTAGTTGAAAGATGTATTGATCTTATAAATAATTATTAGTAAAATATGTTTAAATTAATAAAAACATAAATCTATTCTAATTCTTTTTTAATCAGTATGAAAAATAAAGTGACACTCTCTAAAAGACAAAAAAAAAATTATTTTTGTGGAGCGTTATGGGCTGGTAGAGTTAACTAGTTGAACCAAGAAGAGAAAAATGAAAAAGAGTTAGCACTGTCTTTCATTGAGTTCACAAGTCCATGCACATACACTGATACACGTTTACAATGGTGTCCTTGGATCCTCTCTTCCCTTCAAGTAAAGCTTATAAACCACAAAAGAAAATAGATTTCATGCATGTGTCTTTTAAACATGTCCTCATTCAACATTTTGTTAATCGTTGTCTCTCCATATTATAATGGGTTGGTTGTTAAAAAGAGGAAGAAAAGAATAAAGAACGGCAAGGGGTCACACGATGACAAATCATTCACTAAAAATAATAAAAAGAAAGCTGATAGTTCTATTAAATTTCTGTATTATCTCTTAGTGCTTTGGGAAAATCTTCTTATTCAATACTTTCCCTATTTATAAATAAGTGTTGTTTTAACATTTTTCACGGAGATTAAAATTTTATATAATTAAATAGTATATTTCTTTCTAATGTATACTTAATTAAATAATAATAATTTTAAACAAAAAACTATTAATTATTCAAAAAGATAAAAATTAGGTTTAGTATACAAAATTATATTGAAATTATAAATAGTATTTATTTTAAAACAAAACTTAAAATTTAAAATAACATAAATGAAATAGAAGAAATATTTTCTTGGTGCTATCAAAATTGAACCTCCACCTAAATGAATCGAATTGTTCTTCAAAGAATTTTGGAGTGGATTAAATAACTTCATAGTTTTTGTGTATTAACTAATGAGCTTCAAAATCTACGGATAGTATATTTATTTCCAGGGTCGAGTATATAATCTATATTATAATAGGGGAGTATCATTCCTGTCTAGGAGACACGTGTACAGTATTGTGGGTCCCACATTTAATTTTTTTTCCGTCTGTCGAATGGGCTTGAATTCTTGAACACTGGAATAATTTTCAGTTCACGTTAAAATCGATAAGTCCCACGAACTCTCTGTCTCCCTTGCTTTACAATCAAAGGGTGATGGGTATGAAAACCGAAGAACACCTCTAACCCTATAAATCAGAGATGGCTGAGATTGGAATCGAGCTTCAACAAACACGTTCTATGAGTATTTCTTCACCGAAAACATAGATCCCTTCTTCGGAAATATCATCCTCTCTGATGCTACTGTTGCTCAATCATCCGCCAGCAACTCAACTATCCGACATGCGACTTCCCAATTCATTCGCTGTAAGTATATATAAAACGTCCGATTGTCCTCTCATGTTCCTCTACTTTAACCATTTGGATATCTCTCAAACTGTCACACAAGCTTTCTCCTAATGTCAAATTAACAGATTCACTTCTCCGACTTGAAGGCCGGCCGCAGCAAGGAGGTCGTTCCGACCAGACTCCTTAGGTAAGTTGATGGTCATGGTAGATTGCTTTCATAAGTTTAATTGAGCTTCAGATACGGCTTTAGATTTTAACTACTTGCAAATTGATCATAGTGGTAATTGCTACAAGTTGATCCTACAAGTTGATGGTCGTGGTAGATTTTAATTATGAGATCCAAGTTCATCTAATTTTAAGGTAATTGCTTCTCTAATTAAAGTAGCATATCCATCTCTTCTAAGATGTCTGTCCTTATTTATTCCCCAGGTCCTACGTCACTTTTGATTATCTTCGCCTTCATCCGTTTTCTTTGAATATTATTGTTTGTCTTCTCCGATTCGAGGATTCACGTAACATCAAGAAGAACGGTGTGAGGATATCACTCTCCTGCTTCTAGATGAGAAGGTAACAACATGATAACCCTCATACCAACTCTTATATTCATCACTGTATCGTCAACACTGAAACCTAATTGCTTATGTTCTTTAATTCTTTGTCTAAGCAGGATTCTGATTACCTTCCCTCTACTGATGTTTATAGTCATATACAGAATATCTATAAATTTATGACACACTTCCTAAAGTAATATTTAGGTGCAGCTTGAGAGTTGAAGAAATAGAGGTTTTCCCACGTGTTGAGACAATGGGAGTAATTCAGCAGAAATATCAGGTCTTAATTGCAGACCTTCAGACGTATCTCTCAAAGTCAAACTACCATGTTTCCATAACTCTATTATCCTATCATGTGAAAACTATTTACAAATTAAACTATTCCCAGCTAATGTTCTCTCCATTGTCTCCGTAAAGACTCATGCAGTTGCTTTTACATGTTGAATCATGTCATGATGGAGTAGATGTTGGATGGTCAAATTTATCGGATATGAACGTTCACGAGGGAAAGCTCCTTGGTTGCTCATATAATCCAAATTGTGTAGGCGTGTGGGTTGTAGACCTCTCGGTAAATCTCTCTTTCTCATGCATGCTTTGTTATATTTTGACCTGTTCCACAGTTTTTAAAAATCTTTAAGCCCTGTCAAAACTTTTATGGCACTCTCAGCGTACTGAGTCTATGAGTGGAGGTGCCACTCAGAACGGACCTAATCAGTGAGCAAGCAGTTGAATCCAGAGCAGAACGTGTCGTTATTGGAAGAACTATGCCATATTCGTTGCAGTCCAAGGCGGCTAATTCTCGGAGGCTGTCTAGCATCAGAAATGAGCCGGATCTACTAACTGATTCGCTTCTTGAAAGATCTCAGTCTCAGCCGACAGAACCAAGCAATTTAGAAGACGGAATTACATTTATAAGCTCTGATCGTCCGTGCGTTGCAACAGAATGGGTGGTCCTTCATTTCTTACACCGGTTGCAGCAGGAAGTTGAACAAATTGGGGCAACCAATGAGGTACGCGGATTTGTTGTATCATATGCAAGTTGTACCAAAATTTGAAGATAGGCCTCATAATACCCTTTCTTACAGGTACTGCAGGAAGAATCAGATGGAAACACACATCTACGGAAGATGTCAAATGCAGCAACAACTTTGAATTATGAGTTTCGTATCATTGGGGGATGGGCCATTACACTGTACTATTTTTACAGCCCAAACAATAAAAAGACCAAGAAGAAAGTCCACACACGAACAGCAAATTAAAAGTCAATTCCTACTTTCTCCAGAAAGAAAACAAAGAATAAATTCCTGGATATTGTATTTTGCAACGACCGTCTATCGTTGCAAACAAAAAAAAAATCTGAATTGATCCACTCTATGGCAAAAGCACAACAAAGTATTATTTTCGTGACTAATGACACCTCTTACATCTCTTACATCTCAATCACTGCATATGAAATTATGTAACCGAATAAGGCCATACGTAATAACCAACATTTCACACATTGTTATCTACTTAAGAAATAGTATAATTTCAGTAAAATAATAATTTAATTTTCGTATAAATTATTAAATTCAAAATTTATGAACAATATATTCTTTATGTTAGGGGAAAAAGTAGAATACACGTGCATCGATTATATATATGCCACCACAAAGAACACCAACCATTTTAACTGCTCATACTTGCACAGAACATCCACGACAACAAGACCGTAACACCCCAGAAACCGTACTAACCCCCCACCATATAGAAAATATCAAAAATTGAACAACCAAAATAAAAACAAATTCACAAACAAGATTTATCTTTCAGAGATAACTAAACAAGCAACGCCCATAACCCCGCGCTTGCGCGGGGTCTCCGCCCCTAGTATATATAAATCCTCAGATAATAAATTCCAATATACAATTAGGGCTGTTTATGTTTGACCACGTTTACACTAGTATTTTTTTGGTATCTTCCTTATGATCCAACATGTTTCCGACCATGGATGTATATCGGTTTTGACTGAACGCTTCGGTTTACTCATCAAAATATCATCCCAAACATTTTTCTGGGCAACAAATGTTATCCCAAACTACAAACTTTAAACTTCTTAGAAAGGCTTGAAAGTCATCAAAATCAACATAGCTGCGTTTTCTACGGTCGTGTGTGGCATGGAAAACACTGTAGTCTTTCTCTACCCGGTCAACTTTCTTTGACTTTGATTTTCTATGGTATTCTCGTCTTCATCTTTGCTTTTGTTTCTGTTTTGCTTGTTTGTCCATATATTAGTACTGTATTAAAACTATATAATTTTTTTTTAATGGAAACTAAATTTAATATCTTTTCACACCTTCTTCCTTATAATATGATTCGAGACACTGAGAGTTGAAAAACGGATCGAGACAAATATTGGACTAGGGACATGTATCTTCGACAATTAGAGGGTTAGTAATAATAAAAAACTAGATTTTGATCCGCGCTTTTGAAGCGCGGAATATTTTACGATGAAAAATTTTACTAATAATTTAACAAATATTTTGGTAATTTTTAAAGAGTGTGTATTTAAAATATTTTTGTATTTAAATCAGTATTTTTAAATTCAACCTGATTGTGATTATACTGGTTAATCCGGAGATCTGACAATCAATTTATGTTTTAAAATATTCATATTAAAAAATCACTAAAACCCAAGACTAACCGATTGAACTGATGGATGACCGATATGTAATCTAATTGGATTTAAATTGTAATAGTTTCATAATTTGTAATCTTATAATCGAAATTTTAAAGTTCACTATTTTGCAATTTATGAAATTATGACGTTTCTACAAAATTTTAAAGAGAAAATGATAAATATAAAATAACTAAGATTAATTATTGTATTATTTGGAAACATTGATAGTAGTATAAAAAATATATTGTTTGGAAACATTGATAGTAGTATAAAGAAATAAGTATATTGTTTGGAAACATTGATAGTATTATAAAGAAATAAGTATATTGTTTGGAAACATGGATAGTAGTATAAAGAAAAGAATATTAGTGATTTAATGTATGTTTAACTATAAAGTATAAAGATGTATTTAATTTAAAAACTTACAAAATAAATGTTAGGTCCAACAGAATGTTTCTGTTTTAATAAGATAGACTAGGATATGACCCGCACTTTGTGCGGGGTGAAAATGATTACATAAAAATATAGTCAACATTAATATTACAATGTGTAGTAGTCTTGCGATTTCGGTTTTCCAAAACCAAACCTAACCATTGGTTTTTGGTTAACCAAAATTTTGAAAAATTAATTTCAAAATTACCAAACTGAATTTCAGTTTAGTTTTCGGTTATTTTCGGTTTTCAATTTTATACCAGAAAATAACTGATATAATTGGTTTTCAGTCAATTTCGGAATAATTTTCTTTAAAATTCGGATATTTTTGGTTATTTTGGTTAAATTCGGATATTTTTGGTTTTTCGGTTAATTTCAGTTCGGTTTTCTGGTTATTTTAGGTCCTTATCGATTTTTCATTTTTTTGAAAATCAAAACCGAAAGAAAACCAAATTATTATTTGTTTAAATCCTACCAAACTGAACTGAATTGAAAACCGTAACTGAACTAAAATCATTCTTACTGTTCCATACAATATAATTATTATGACAGCGTAGTGGTTAGAAATATTGCGTGATTGATTGTGGTTTCTATTGTATATTTTTGGAAAGTACATTCTAGTTAGGATACTAATTAGCAATAATTATATACGATTATAATTCTATAATAGCGATTGCATAAAAACATAATTTTGGAAACCATGAATATTACGAAACAAAAACATTTTCATAGTTTGAATATATAAAAACAGCAATAATGAACATTATTTAACGTCTCACAAATTCAGCCAGTTCATAATTTTGTATATCATCTTCTCATGATTTAATAAAGAAATAAATATCACGGTCAAATACAATTAATAATAATACAAAATTATATGGTAAGTAATGGTTACAAAATTGGAATGACCATGATTTTTTGATTTTAGAAATAATATGTTGACATAATTTTGAAAACAATTGTGTTAACCTCCTAAATTTATTCAGTGATCGACCATTAACTCAGTTTCTGCCATATATGCATAATTTGGCTCGAAATTAGTTAATTACCTTCGCCCAGTGTCTGATTTATCTAAATAATATCAATCACCGTCAAATTTATATAAATTTTTTCCTAATTTTGTATACGATAATATATTCTAAAACATAGATAATACTGATTTGAAGGAAAATTATGAATATATGGCCAAAATGTTACAATTACTAATAGTTAAAACTATAAGAAAATAAAATTAAACGTACAATGTCATTGTTTGATGTATGTTTTATAAGCTATTATATATGTCGTTCTTGTAATATAAAAAAGAGTGTATAAGTCATGTATACATCTATGCCTCTCCGGTGATTTTTTGATATTTTACATACAATATTTTACATAGGATTATATACATCGTTAGTATAATATATAAAAAATAAATCGTTTTTATGCATGTCAAACATTGGCACATAATATGAACGTGGACAATGTATAAGAGCATAATATTAAAGGTTTATATAAATTTCTAAAACATACACTATATGCCAGTTGTGTATAAATATATTCATGTGTCTTCCCGGTTATTTATAGCATATCAAAGTCCATATCAAAGTCGATATCGAGATCACGTTGCTAAATGTGAAGACCTGCGCCTTGATTTTCGAAGTGTTCATAATAATAGTTTTGAATCTGCTAATATTTACCAAATATGAAACAATTAATGTGTTCGTGTGTACCTTACCTAACCAATCTTTCTATATGTAACGACTATTTTTTGAATTTTATAGATAGTGATTATAATATTTGACTGTTTTTATGTTGGTTATGAACTTATGATCATTTACGGTTCTTATGTTAAATTTTGAACCAAAACGCGGCAAAGTAAAACGTGAGTATAGTGTTTGAAAGTCAAATATTATAATCAATAATATAATAAAATTATAATATTTATATTTTAATGTACAATTAATTATAATACGAATTTATATGGTAAGTAATGGTTACGAAACGTGGGTACTTACTTCTATAAATAATATGTTGTCATAATACAAATAATCAATTTTTTCAAATCATCCTCCCAAATTTACTCACTGTTTGGCGATGGTATAGTGGATTTGATTCAAAGATTTGAACTGATCATGTGTATTTCCTCTTAAACCGTTACGCACCGAAGGTAACTAATTTCTATAATTTTGAGCTAAATAAGAACAATCACCGTCAAATTACTATAAATTTGGTTCATAATTTTATATGCTTTCTATATTCTAAAACATGCAATAATATTATATGTTTCCTATATTCGTGATGTTGAAAAAAAAGAATATGAAATATAAAAGAATATATAAGTAAAAGAATATATAAAAGAATGTATACATATTCACTGTTTTACATATTACATACTTCATATTGCATACATATATAAAAGAATGTATAAGTAAAAGAATATATAAAAAATGTATATGTAAATGTAAATGTATACATATATGCATTTCTTACATATAATATATAAAATAATATATAAAAGAATGAATGTATAAGTTATGTATACACGTTTTAAGCGGAGGAGAATTTCACTATACATTTATGTCGAATATAATCTCCTAACGTATTATGCATGTCGAACAGAAGCAATGCATATGTGTCATCTTACCCTAGTATAAATATAAAGAAGAGCATGTAACAAACATAATAGTACCAATGGCATTATATGTAATAACCCTAGTAAATCAAGGATAATTGTAAATGATGGCCGAGAAGGATTGTGAAGATGACACATATGCATAATGGCAACATTGAAATTAATTTACTCTTTAAAGGTTATTTTTTTAAAATGCTTCTTGATTAATAATAAGGGGATGTTGTGGTGGTGGTCGAGACATGTTCGAGTAGTACAATCATGTGTAACACGCCTGGTTGAGATTCTATTCTATTCTCTCTCTCTCTCTTACATAAGAGTAAAAAGAGTTACTTCTGTTATAAAGTCATTCGACCAAGTCCCATGTGCCTTGTCTCCGACAAGTCTCTTTCTCTCTCTTCTTGATCTTGGCTCTGGTTCACATGGTACTTTCCTAAAAATTTCGTAATTTTAAGGTTTTTCATCTCAGAAAAAGTCAGGTGGGTACTCACAATTCTGTTCGATCTTTAGCTCCAGTTTTCTAACTTAAATTATGATCCCTTATAAGTAACACATCAGGTTGTAAATCCTCTATCCATTTCTATTCATCCTGTCTGTTATACGTGTGTATTGTTCAATTAACCTAGTCACCGGGACTGAAAAGGTATGCTATTATTTGCTTCTCTGTTGAGTTCTTAATCTCTGTTTTCATAAGTGGCTGCATCTATTAGTAGAATTGGTTTGTTTATCAGATATTATGCAGTTGATTTTGCATATAATATAGGGATCTTGTTGAAACTGAGTTACAAAAACTATATGTTAGGCAATAAAAGTCTTCACCATGAGCTTAGAGCTTCTGTTGGATGAAGGTTTCAGATGACTCATGTCTGAATTTTTTTTTCTACTTGTAGTTTTGCAAATCATTTTAGGGCTTGCATACAAGTGACAAGAAATGTACAAGCATCCAAGACAAGAGATTGAGGCTTACTCTTTACCTCCTGTTGGGAATCTTAGGTACATACCGGTTCACAACTCCCTTAAACGGTATTGCATGCTCGAGCCATCATCATCATCATCATCATCATCATCACTTGTCTCTCCTGCTTACACTGTTCTGTCAAACGCTAAGGTTAACAGCTCTGCGTATGAGGATACGTCTGGCTCTTGTGTAACTGACGATTTTAACGACAAGATAAAGGAACTTGAGACAGTGATGATGGGGCCAGACTCCTTGGACTTGGTCTTCACTTACAACGACTCCTTTGATTCCACGTCGTGTCAAGAGACTAATAGCTGGAGATCAACTCTAGAGGCCATCTCGAGACATGATCTAAGGGCTGATCTTGTTTCATGCGCACAAGCTTTGTCTGAAAACGATCTTATGATGGCACATTCAATGATGGAGAAGCTACGACAAATGGTATCTGTTTCCGGTGAGCCTATCCAACGGTTAGGAGCTTACTTACTAGAAGGCCTAGTGGCTAAGCTAGCTTCATCGGGTAGTTCCATATACAAATCACTTAACAGGTTCCCTGAACCCGCAAGCACCGAGCTTCTCTCCTACATGAACATCCTCTATGAGGTGTGTCCTTACCTAAAGTTCGGTTACATGTCAGCAAATGGTGCCATTGCCGAAGCCATGAAGGAAGAAAACAGAGTTCATATTATTGATTTCCAAATATGTCAAGGGAGTCAGTGGGTTACTCTTATCCAGGCCTTTGCAGCTAGGCCCGGTGGGCCTCCTTGGATACGGATAACGGGTGTTGATGATACGACTTCAGCTTATGCTCGTGGTGGTGGGTTAAGTATTGTAGGGAACAGACTCGCTAAGCTTGCTAAACAGTTTAACGTTCCATTTGAGTTCAACTCGGTATCAGTGTCAGCGTCTGAGGTCGAACTTAAAGACCTTGGAGTCCGACCAGGGGAATCTCTAGCCGTCAACTTTGCTTTTGTGCTTCATCATATGCCTGACGAAAGCGTGAGCACCGAGAATCACCGGTACAATATATTATTACAAACATAAGATGGTTCTTGTGTGGTTTACTTTCTCTTGACTTGAGTATGTATTTTCTTTGCAGTGACCGGTTACTGAGAATGGTGAAGAGCTTATCTCCAAAAGTAGTGACTCTAGTGGAGCAAGAATCAAACACAAACACGGCCTCTTTCTTCCCGAGGTTCAAGGAGACGATGGATTACTATGACGCCATGTTCGAGTCTATTGATGTGACTCTCCCAAGGAATCATAAGCAGAGGATCAACGTGGAACAGCATTGTCTAGCGAGAGACCTTGTGAACATCATTGCATGTGAAGGACCTGATCGGGTGGAGCGGCATGAGCTACTAGGAAAATGGAAGGCGCGGTTTGAGATGGCGGGTTTCACTTCTTACCCGTTGAGTCCCCTTGTGAACTCCACCATTAAAAGTCTGCTCAGGAACTATTCGGACAAGTATAGGCTTGAAGAAAGAGATGGAGCCTTGTATCTTGGTTGGATGCAACGAGATTTGGTCGCTTCTTGTGCCTGGAGATGACACACTGAAAACATTTTACACTGTAATCACAATCAATATGTTTCTACTTGTATGCAAATTAGTTGCTCACGTGAATCTCTTGAAACCGTTAGAAAATATTTGATCTCAACCTTTGTTCTCCTATGTTGAATCCTACTCTACTCTCTTATTCCTCTGTGTTCTTACGGTCTTTACTTGTCTGTTACGGAACCGAATCCTGTAATAGACGTTATGCAAATTACGTACCTATTTTTTATAGTTGGCTTTCTGACGTAAGCACATGTTAAGAACACACACACACAGGTGAGCAAATCCCACAAACTTAATTTAGACCTTATCATGGCCAGATAGAAAAAGTCTTTGTTTTCTAAAAATGAATTCTCTATTTTCGGAAAACAATAGCATTAGTGTTTGCGTCAAACACAATCCTAAAATATTTCCAAAAATGTAGGTAACAAAAGCTAAAAGGAACGGTGGAGAAGAAAGCCAACGTACAAATCTCTCTCTCCTCCTGGTGACTATATAATGGCAACCAAACCAAGGAACAAATCATAAATAAGAAAAATATTTTTTCACACATATAATAATAAAACTAGTGGATTACAAAATATATAAAAAAATAAAAAATTGTAATCCCTAGTAAAAAAATCTCATAATGGGTGTGCATTTTGGAATATCTGTATTATTTGTTATTTGTTTGTTAGGTTTATCAGCAAACGCTAAAGATTTCACAGTCACTGCTCCTCCAGGTTCCTGATATCACCAACGTAAGTTTCTAACCATCATTTGACTGACGTTAGTTTTCATGTACTCGAAGATAGCTTAAAATCTTTGGGGATGATGCAGTTATTGTTGAAAACATTCAATGAGGCATGCCAGTTCCCAACCAAAAGCAGCGTTTTGATCCCTAAAGGTGAATACAAGCTTCGTCCAATAGAGATGATGGGTCCATGCAAAGCTCCCATAAGGATTACTCTTCAAGGCACTGTGAAAGCTGACGGAAACGTTAACGGGAACGACTACTGGGTCGCTTTCCGCAGGATTAATGGGTTTAAGTTGAACGGAGGTGGTATCTTTGACGGTGAAGGTAACGCTGCATGGAGGGCTAACAATTGCCACAAGATGGCATTGACTAAGTGCAAGAAACTCCCTATCGTATGTGTCTATCTATCTCTCTGTGTTATACATAATAACTCCGTTAAATAGCAAACTGTTTTGTTAATTCGTTTATGTTTTGTGTCATTGTTGAACAGAGCATACGTTTTGATTTCGTGACTGACGCTAAGATAAGAGGCATAACCTCGTTGGATTCAAAGAACTTCCACATTAACGTGCTCGGGGCAAGGAACATGACAATGGAAGAAATCACGATCATAGCCCCTGACGAGAGTCCCAACACCGATGGAATCCACATCGGAAGGAGTGACTGGAGTCCAGATCATCAACTCAATTATCAAAACGGGAGATGACTGCATCTCTATTGGAGACGGGACGAAAAACCTTCTCGTTGAAGGAGTTACATGCGGTCCGGGGCACGGAATCAGTATTGGAAGCCTTGGATTATACGGGAAGGAGGAAGACGTCACTGGCATCAGGGTCGTGAACTGCACCCTCATAAACACTGACAATGGTGTAAGGATCAAGACATGGCCGTCCTCAGCTTGCTCCACGACCGCCTCGGGTATCCATTTCGAGAATATTTTCCTCAGGAACGTTACTAACCCTATCCTCATCGACCAAGAGTACTGCCCCTGGAACCAATGCAACAAGAACGTGCGTACAAAAATATAATTTTCAAGAATATCTAAATAATCATAGTGGTCATCATTTTTCTATGAGATGTACTGATGATTCAAGACGTTTTTGTTTGTAGAAACCATCATCTATCAAGCTGGTGGACATAAGCTTCAAGAATATCAGAGGAACATCAGCGAACAAAGACGCAGTTAAGCTTTTGTGCAGCAAGGGATTCCCATGCAAGAACGTGGAGATCGGTGACATTAACATTAGGTACAACGGAGCCGACGGTCCAGCAACATTCCAATGCTCCAACCTATCTCCCAAACTGATGGGAATTCAGGTTCCTAGAGCCTGTAGCAGCCCAGTGACTAAGCTACCAGGCCAATAAGAAATCTCGATGTACGTGACAACCTATACGCAATCTAAAATGTACAACCCAATGTGTGTTATATTTTTTCACTTGATTTGTTTGTGAAATAACATATTTATTTTTGCAAAATGATAAGTTTGGAGGAAACCTCAGTAATGTAATAGTTTCTCCCATCTTATTAACTTAGCCAATAAACTTATTTATACAAATTACATAATTTGTTTGGCAAGTTCTTTACATAATAGAATATGAAATCTAACATATATATACATCAATGCTATAACTTTCTTAATAGTTACATGTAAATATATTTGATTGGTGATCTCGTATCACGAGATCTTCCAATACTCTTCCGCAAGCTCATATACGTGTTAACACGTATGAGATTGAACAATTATCAAATCATCTTCATGGTGTTTACACCCCCACCATAAGGCCATTATTAGCGTTTATACTTCGCCAAGGTCATCAATAGCGTTTATACCTCGCCAAGATCGGTTCGGTGAAAATACTGTAGTAGTTGTGTATCATCATCGTCTCATGCCACCATGTGAACTGAACGAACCCATCTGATTCATGCTCAAAGTCCACAACATCGTCAAATAATCACTCCCCTGGATTCGTATAATATACCCCCATTGGAGTCGTCATCTTCGTGACTACATCGAAGTTGTAGTTGACAAATAACCACATGAAGATCATGATAAAAAAAATATTACAGAAGTGAATATGAACGGATCCATCCATGGTTCATGCTCATAATCCGTAGTAATAATAATCAAACCGAACGTCGTCCTCTTTGTTGTATAAGACAACGTCTTTTCTTCTTTTTTTTCTTTTTTTTTAAATAGTAGCGAAACCAAAAAAAATATAAATCTAAGAAAGTAAACATAATTGTAATAATCAAAACGCAGCCACGAAAAATAAGTACTGTAGTAGATAAGAACTTCAAATTCTTAGAAAGCATTACTTAACTAGAATTTTTTTTTTTTTTGAAAAGCAAGAAAAGAATAAAACCATAACCCATAGTAAGGATCTATGGCTCTAATACCATGATAAGTTTGGAATAAACCTTAGTAATGTAATAGTTTATCTCGTCTTATTAACTTAGCCAATAAGCTTATTTATACAAATTACATAATTTGTTTGGCAAGTTCTTTACATAATAGAATAGGAAATCTAACATATACATTAATGCTAAATTTCCTAATAGTTACATGTAAATATATTTGATCGGTGATCTCGTATCCCGAGATCTTCCGATACAAAAATATGCGTTTTTGCTAGCTATCTTCTATAATATGAATCATTCTTGAGAGAAAATATAATATTGTTAACTAAGTATTAGTGTGAGTTACAAAATTATCTAATTGCTTCTATACGTATAAATACACTAATCAAACGAGTATATGGTCGTATTGACATACAAAAAGAATAAAATGGTTGGGCTAGTGGTTGAGATAAACTTGAACTAGTTTGGGGGTGCAAGTTACCTAATCCTAAAGTATTGTGGTTATCAATAAGGATTAGAAAATATCTAGTTTTTTTTTTAACGCTAGAAAATATCTAGTTATGTTAGTCTTAATGAGTTTAGGATAAATAAAGGGTTATATAAAGAGATGCAAAATTTGTTGCATAATTATGAGTTGTGAGAGTTGAAAGTTTTAGTTTTTGATTGAGTTTTCTAAAGCAATAAAGAATTTGAGTTTGTGTTCTTATTCTTCGATTTATATCTTTCGGTTTGATACAATATACAGTAATCCGCAATTCGATTCCCGTAGATTATCGGAGATTAAATAAGAATTTTAGTTCTAGACTATCCACTAATCATGCAATTATAGAATTTCAGAGTTACACCGCTATTAAACTTCAAAAGATACTAAAAAAATTGGGTATTATTGAGATACGCCTGATTTGAAGTTTTTCTTATTAATTGTAAGAATGAATAGTTTACAATTTTAAATAGGGCGGGACAAATAAACCGAACCCAAAAATCTGAACCAATCCTGATCCGATAAAATGAATCTGAACCAATCCGAACCCGACATAAATACTGAGTGGATCTTGTTTTGTGGTATTTCGGATTATGGATATTATCCGAACCGAATATGAATTAAATGGATATCCGATAGAACCCGAAACATTCAAAACCCCAAAAAGATACCAAACATGATCTCAATTCCTAATATGTATCCAAAATACACTAAGATATATTGAACATCTAAATTATTATCTATTACATAAAGGTTAGAAGTTCTATAAAATGAAAGTTGATGGTTGAAGGTGGCTGTTGAAGTTTGAATTTTTTATATTTTGGTTTTGTTTTCATTGAACAATGTTTTTCATTTCATGAAAAATTGATTTTTGTTTTATTTTTCATTTATTTGGTTTTATTCCTATCGATAAATATGTTTAATTTTTTGGTTGATTTTGAGTTATCAAGGTTGATGTTCATTTCTTATTTCTGAATCGATTTTACTTATGTTTTGGTTACAAAATATGTACAAATCAAGTATTTTAAAATCAAATAACTAATTTACTTATGTCTTGAAGATTGAAATTTGAAGTTCGTGGTTGAAGGTTGACAATGATGCTTACAGTTGAAGCTTGAAATTTTATTTCAGTTTTGGTTTTTGATTTCATTGAATAATATGTTTCTCATTTGGTTTTGATTTTGGTTTTGATTTTGGCTTTTAGTTTCTTTAAATTATCTCATTTGTTTTGTTTTATTTATACCAATAAAATGCTTGGCTTTCGTTTCAAATTTACGTCATTTCATAGTTGTTTTGACGAAATTAATGCTTTTACTTACTTATTTGTATTGTAGATTACCATTTATATAGATTTGTATTAGTTACATTTAGTACAAACGATATACTTAAGAACCGAAAGTCCATTTGAAACCTAACATAATAAGACAGGATTCGTGTATGAAACATCAATGATATAACATACCTTGCACATCCGTAGTTCTTATAGCCAAAATTAACTAATTCGAGAAAGACGTGGAGAGCTAGAGGAGGTCTATAAATTACACATATACTCCTCTACCTTCTCTGATTAACCATCTGCTAAAATTATTTCAAAAATGTCACATTCCTTTTTCAGTTTCTTCTCAATCTCTCTTTTCCTTTGCATCAATTGTATTGCGCATCGCTACACATTCAGGGTGAGTTTGTATCAATTAAGTCATGCGTACGTTAACTTTAAATTGATGAGAGTTAAAACTAATCAATCTCATAAATTAAGAGTTAATTAATGTCAGGTTAAGGAACATCCATACAACAAACTGTGTAGCACCAAGAAGATTCTGACCGTTAACGGTCAGTTTCCTGGACCAGTTTTAAAGGTCTACAAAGGAGACACCATTTCCATTAACGTTCGTAACCGAGCTGGTGAAAATATCAGATTCATAGCTAACAATCCTGGTATGTACAACCTTGCATAATCATATAATTAAACCTTATACACCTAGATCAACAGTTACACTAATGAGTTTGTAATTGCGTTTGTAGGGGTTTGGTTCATGCATTGTCACTTCGATAGACATCTCACGTGGGGTATGAATGTTGTCTTCATTGTCAAGAATGGAAGAGGACTAAACCAGCAGATTCTGCCTCCACCGCCTGACCTGCCGCCTTGTTACCAATTTGAGTACAATGCAAGTCATTACTAGGTTGTGTGTATGTAATAAACTCATTTTACCAAAGATATAATCCTAAAACTTTGGTTTCTTAGATTGAAGTTTTTCCAACGGTAGTAGTAACAAGGAAGAAGACTCCCAAGACAAGGGGTGATAATACTAAATCAAACCGTTGTCTCTTAAGGTCCCTTAGTGTTACCGATATGAATCCACGTGCTCATAATAAAGATTTGGATATTGGGGTGGTGATGTTTCCCTCTTTTACACCGATAATTTTAATCAAGAGGAGATATCTCCATGTCTTGTACCATACCATCATCTCGAGGAAGCTCTGCGTGATGGAGACCCACTGTGTAAGTTGAGTGATACATGTGTTTTATGTGACCCTGTTGAAGCGCTATAGCCTTGTGGTCCCAACCCCAGTCCTTTCGACTCCAAAGGTACAGAGGTGGAGGTATATTGTTCCACTGCTCTATCGTTTTGTTATGCACATCTATGGACCCGGGCAAGTAGAAAGACTAAAAAAAACAGAGCAAAAACATAGTGTTATCCAAAGCTACTGGTATAATAAACAGAGTTGGATTCATTTGTAGTACCTTTCCTGCAAGTAGATTAATGTCCTCCCAAATCAAATCATACTCAGCTATGACATCGACCCTGGTTGTAATAGATGAAGTCAGAGTTAAGAAAAGTTTGTTACTGAGACTCTGTTTTTTGCTGTTTACCTTTTTGTTTCACTTGGTACGATGAGGATCAGAATCTTTGGTTTAAACTCCAGTGCCTTCATGATGAAAGTGTTAGCAAGACTGGATTTGAAACCGAAAGGCGGGTTCAATCCCATTATCTGTTCTTATCCATAACATCAAAAGAAAGAAAGATCTTAGTGAGTGGGATTCAAGAAATGCATCTCAAGTTCAGGATGTTGTTTTGCTTTTTGTACCAGTCGAGAGCCGTCGGGTAACTCTTCTTTCTTCACACTCATCCAATCTCTCTTCTCAAAGTTGAAAGTATTCTGCCATGGGAACATCATGTTTTCAGAAACAACTTCTTACACAAAAATGTAAAAGAGCTGAGAGTCTTGTACCTTAGGTAGAATGAGATCAAAGTTCTTGAAGAAGCAAGATCTTCCCCGTCTTCTCAAGCTTTTCTTTCATTAAACAACTGAAGTCGTTAGAGCCACAGCAGAAGTCTACTATTGTATCTCCATTTTGCACGTAAGGGTGGAGCCTCTCTACTATCTGCATCATTAATTTCAAATAATGCAGTTTCAAATAAGTATCTCTAAACCGGGTAGACTTTAACAGATAACAACTAAAACGAAGGTTAACAAAAAAAAAAGAGAGATATATAGTTCACCTCTTTAAGCTTCCCTGGCTTTGTGAAGTGACGACCAAACGATGTGTAACGCATTACCATGGAGAAAAGGGGAAAGATAAATTTCAAGCTTCGTCTGCAGTTCAAAAGCACGACTGAGCAAACTCTTAGATGATACAAAGGATTGTGAAAACTAAATGTAATTAAAAACCTTATGCTTCATGAGCTGGACTAGGAGATCTGGATCAAATATAGCTCTGGCAGCTTCGCCGCGCCCTGCTTTAAACATCTTTAATGCAGCTCGAGCGGCCTGCAAAACAGACTTTAGGATTCAGTGGAGCCGACACTGCTAACTAAATAGCATACCTCCGTTTTAGATTGAAAAAACATACATTGGCATGAGTTTCAACTAGTCCTGTTGTGATGTTCTTGCCGATATCATTTCTTGAGTTGTAGCATTGTGCATGAGATTCCCCACGAGACTTGACAAACTCTTCAAAACTAAACGAAGACTCCACTTCATCAATTATAGATAGCACCCTGTGTAACCAGGAGAAAGTAAATATGACTACACCCTGTGTAATGAAACTATCAGTAAGGTAATATCTTGAGTGGAAAAAGAGTAACATCACCTTGATTCCTACATCCTCGTGGTCTACATCGTTAGGATCGGCAAAATCAGGAGGACCTTCTTCTTTGGACACTGTTTTCCCACTGCTCTCAATCCTCCGTTTATTAAGATAGTCATTGACACTAAAATTCATCCTTGGTTTCCTAGATTTATTGATGCCTTCATGATACTTAGAACCCGTCACCATGCTCGGAACATCCTCTTTCACAGGTTCAAGACCGTTCCTTAGTGTTCTTCTTGGGCCAGATACATCAGGAAAAACTAAGTGGTCTCTAGCTGGAGTAGCAAGATTACCTACTAGTTCATGGTTCCTGTTCAAAATAATATGAAAAGCTTATGTACCATTGCGCCAGATCATGACATAAAAAAACCTGCTTTAAAATGCACTCAGAATATTCAAAAACTTACAAACAGTATATCAGAATGCGATTGTATGGAAGCAGTTGTTCCCAGGTTCTCTGAGGTGTTATCCTCGTCACAGTTGAGTTCAGAAGTAATCTCTCTGAGTACAAAACAGTAAAAAATCTGAAGGTGATATACATGGCCATTAGAAGATAAAGGAAAAAGTAAAAAGAAAAATGGTTTACCTAGGTAAACATTTTCTGTGATAAGCAGTTGGACAACGTCTGCATACAGCAAAATGCAACGCAAATAGATTTTTGTTTTCACTTGTCTTACAGACTTTGCATATGTGTAGAGGACAGAAAAAAGGATCTTTAGCAGAAATCTTGGCTTGAAGTTCTTCCGTTTTGATTTGATCACCATCGTGGAGAAGCTTTGCAACACATGTTGGATGATAGAAATGACCGCAATTTGAGGCAGAACAAGGGAAGACCTTCACAGAAGTAAACAGTTAGAATCCAGACAGAAGATTTAAGTTATCTAAATAGCCTAGTATCCATAATGAAGAATGATATATATATACCTCTTGAGAGGAATTTTCATCAGATGATCCCAATTGGCCACAAGCAAAGCACTGGTGTTGTTTGTACAGACAGTTGTTACAGAAATATTCTCTAAGTGCCTGCATATCCAGCAATATTAACATTAGCATGAAGTCTCACCGTAATAGCATATCAAACAGAAGCTCTGAAGGGGATTCAAAGTACATGAACTTGAGTCCCTGATGGGAAGCCTAGTGATTCACACGATGTATCAACTCCATCAGCTATGGTTGGGTGGAAAGCTCTCAAGCAGCTTCCTTCACAACTGAGTTCAAAAAGAAAGAAATAAAAGTAGATAATTGCAGCTGGTGAGGAGCTCTAAAGATAAAAGCTTGACATACCACAGAATATAACCACCATTGTCGCAAATAGAGCAGACTGTATCAAACTGCAAGTTCGTCTCAAAACCATCATCGCTGCTGTTTTCCTCGTCTAGCATATCATCAACAAGGAAATTATGTTCCTTTGGTGACTGAGCATCTTCTTGATGTTGCGTTGGAAGTTCCTTAATAAGAGAAAACAATAAATAATCTCAGCAGAGAGAGAGCAAGTAAGCCACTTCTATGTTCTAAATAGGTCTCTCACCACTTCGGTAGGTGTTGTTTGTGAAGTCTTCTGGAGAAACCTACGCAAACACTACACACAAGAGAAAGTGTCAGAACGAAGAAGTAACTAAGTCAACCCAATATCAAATCCTTCCAACGAAGAAATTAAAGAAAAGACCAAAGAGAAAACAGACCTTCGATTTTGTTAAATCCTCATCCATTTTCATAGCTCGACACACCAAATTAACATGATCAGATAAGTCATGCTCTGAAGGTTGGATCCTGAGTAAACATCAAAGATTGGTTTAAAGATGATATAAAAGGAAAACACATCAAGATAATCAGAAGAGGAACATCTAACTAAGCATACCCATCCACTTTGTCCAAACTTCTCCACACAAGGTCGCTTGATGCCTCAGGATTCCTTTTAGCAAAGTGAAGACACTGAAGCGTCACCAGAACTGTTCTAACTAAACCCTCATAACTCTTTGCTGGTTTCCGTAGAGTGATCCAGCGCATCCCCTGTAGAAGCACTTGGATCTTGAGACGTTCATCCGACAAATCAAACTTCCACGCTTTGGCGAGCTTACAAACAGTCTCGTTTCCACAATCACTACTGCTGCCACGCAGATATACAGTCCATCTACTAGAGCTACCAGTGGGATCTTCGTCTTCCTCCTCGTCGTCGTCGTCCCATTTGGCCGGAAGAAGAGAAAAATTGACAGGGAGGTCGGTTTGATCAACGAAAGAGTAGTCACCAACGTAGTCAGGTAGAATCTGTCCCTCTTCGTCAGACGAATCCATTTAGATATCTGAAGGAAGAAAACATCAAAGCTTTAAACTTTTTTTTTATCTCCTTA
The DNA here is from genome assembly GCA_019706035.1 of Raphanus raphanistrum subsp. raphanistrum. Classification (NCBI taxonomy): domain Eukaryota; kingdom Viridiplantae; phylum Streptophyta; class Magnoliopsida; order Brassicales; family Brassicaceae; genus Raphanus; species Raphanus raphanistrum. Next base: position 22,208,750 of record CM033983.1, read on the forward strand.
TCACAACACTAAACGAACAATCCACACATAAACGCAACCAAACAAAATTTTAAAGAAAGCAAAATAAGGAACAAAAACGAATCTTAACCTAAGCTACTAAGCTACTTAATGTAGCGGGGAAGGGAAATGGTTGAAAACAGCTCAATGAATAAGTAAAAAAAACCAAATATTCGAAACCCTAACTTCCGATCTTCTTCCTGATTTTCCCTTATTTTTGTCAAAAAAAATGAGCAGAACACAAATACAGAGGAGGGAATCGTCAAAAGAGAAGGAGGTTACCGCGATCTTCGTTGTGCAGGAGATGCCGTACAGAAGCTTGCTCGCCGCTTAAAACCCTAAAGCCTTTAGAGTTCACTCAATTCAGAGAGAGAAGAAGAAACGTGGACTGTGAGAGAGAGAGAGGAGAGGTGTGTGTGTGTGTGTGTGTTTCTGTTAATAGTAAGAAGACGAAGAAGATGATTTGCTTTTCCCGTACGATTTTAAACAGTTTCGGGAAACTTATTTTTGTCTTTTAGTGGAAAATTACCAAAAAGCCCTCATCACATCTAAATCAATTATAGGGCTTTTTATCTGGCCCAAATAGACGAAAAGGAAACAAAAATTGCCCACCAAGAAGGACAACAATTTTGATGGCTTTAAACTTTTAGATCATTTTGGTTCACCAATCTCTCTGGTTAGGTTTGAAATGATTGATCATAGGGATGATCATATATTTACCATTCTCTGGTTCATGAACTTTAGTTCCTGGATGGAAGTGGCACCAGCTAGTCAAGATTTTGATCCTTTTTCCCAAATACCATTAAGAGTCTTCTGTGTCTTTAATAACTTGTAAAATCCATTGAACATTAATTGCACAGACATGTCTCAGTATCTTCTTAACAAACGTTCTTCAAATAGACCCAGTTTAAGGCATCATTCTGAAGATCTAAGTTTGAACAAGATCTTGGCAGGAAAGACAAGGAAGCTAGCTAGCTGCTCGAATGTTCTTCGAGACCCTGGTAATTAATACCCTCGTTCTTTTCATTGTCTGCATTGCCTCGGACTGAGTAGGTTGGTTTTTATATTACAGGTACTGAAAGTTTAGAGGACTTATTGATGTGCAACAGAACCAACCCTACATCGAAATCACTCTGACTTTGAAGCCTGCCCTTTTTCAAGGGGCTAGACAACTTGTCTAAGGCAAGGAAGTAGTCACATTCTTTTAATCCCTGGTTTGTTTACATATTTAAATGGCAGAACTTTACTCAGAGATAACATTAGTATTTAGTAAACATCTATAATGCATCATTTGTTATTATTAGTTACATCATTAAAAAAAACTGACAGTGTTGTTTAAAAAAAAATCTTTATGATTATTGAAACTTGGAAGAAAAAGTTGAAAGAAACATATTGTAACTGTAAAATATTGCTTAAGAAAGTGCTTAGGTTAAAGAAGACTGTCTAAGCGAGATGGCAATCTCTTGAAGAAGTTACTTGGCAAAGAAGGCAACTTGCTTCTAAACTTTGGGTGTCTTAGATAGTACAGCCCGCCAGCCAGTGTTATTGCTTTGAACGGCATAGCATAAAGAACCACCGATGCAGCCAAGCAGAACAAGATGAATAGGCTTGTAGCCCTAGGGTCTCGCCAGCTCAGAAGCGACTGAACTCTCTCTCCCTGAGCTGCTATATCCCCAACCACAGTCTGGATCCTACCCGCAACGCTTCTGAGCCGGTCATACCTCAGCCTGACCAAGTCCTGTGACCTAGACGTCGGGAACGTGTCAAACTCTTCATCAAGCTCATCAGGATTAACAGCCTCGGCCCAAGAGAGCTTCATATCCATGTGAGGAGGGTGTCTCGGCCTTGACTTGAAGTTCCACAATCCGATAAAGAACATGTAGAGAAACATTGTGGGCAAGATGAGTTCAGGGTACATGACCAAGATAAAGAACAGGACATGAACCAGAACAGAAGTAACCGGGTATCTCCAGTTGCAGATATCCTCAACCCATTTCCCAACCAAGAAATAGCCGGAGAGAAGCGACATGATGCGGAAAAAGTTGGCTTTGCTTCTTCTCATGCTCCACAGGTGAGAGTCCACGTCCAACATGTACTCAACAACCTCTTTCCTCAGCGGCGGCTCGGCTCGTCCCAGGCGGGTTGCAACGATGTTCATCGCTTGGTACCTTAACCCGTCTACTTGGTTAACCGTGAAAGGGGAAAGATAGTGCATCTTGGGGAGAAGCGGGTGGCCGTAGTTGTAGATGATGTTGGCCAAAGAAAGAGTTGTGAAACGAACTGATATCTGGAGGTCACCCGTTTTCTTGAGGCCGTGCGGTTGCAGAACAAGAAGTGGAAATGAATGCGTGTAGATCTTCTGAGCCTCTAGTGTAGACAGCCTGATTCTAACCTGTAACCAAGGAATCAAATATGTAAAATGGAATCAAAGAGAGAAAAAAGCTTTATAGAGAGAAAGAGATGATCACCTTTCCTATTCTTGCATCTCTAGTGGAGCCATTACCGGACTGAGCTGAACCCAAATGACAGTTATCAAAAACACCAAGAGTGACAACAGTACAAGGATCATAGACTTCCCATGTGTACTGCTCGTTCCATCTTGGACTCAACGAATCAAGAATGGTTCTCGTTCTCACCCATTTTTGCCCATACTTAGCCACACAGTAAGCATCAGTGCTTCCTCTACCGTCTTTCAACTTCATCGGCACCAACTCTTTTGCTCCAAGTATCCCAATCTCCAACATTCCAACCGGCTGCTTCCACAGCTGCCTAGCCGTTGGTCTTGTGTCACTAATATACATCGTCGACTCGTCCATCACGTGGTAGCCTCCTTCGAGACAGATCCTCAGGTGAATCCTGCTCGAGAACTTATGCTCTTTCCTCCTCGGATCTCCCTCAAGAACACCGTACTTGTCAAGATTGAACCAACGAGAGTGAACAGGACGGTGGTCTAACCGCTTCTCGAACACGTTCATCGGCAAGCTGATCTTACCGATCACTTCATCTCTAGACGTGTGTAACACGGTCTTCCACAGAGATCACCAGCTGCTCTTCGAACGGTTCAGCGACCACGAAGACAAGATCTTCGTTCCATAACGGATTCGTCGTCTTCACAGGACAAATCTTGGTCTTGAGAGTTTGCATTCCGACGTTAGCTTTGACAAAGACATCAGGAAGACGGTTTCTATCGCTTGGGATCATGTCTTGAGCTTCGATGACATTGACTCGCAAGTACCACAGCTTAGGAGAGACGTATACTTTCGACCTAACGTTGAACACGCCTTCTCCGTGAACAGAGGCAGAGTCTGCATGCCACGCTTCAGGGAAAGCTTCGTCGGCTTGAGTTCCCATCCAGACAGCGAGCATGATCTCTCCTCTTACTATCTTCCCTTCTCCTCTCCAGTCCTCTAAACGGTACCACTGTGGAGCTAAAGGACTGTTGGGTGGAACTCTCGTTGGGATCTCGTTGAGATCGAACACTACTTTCCCAAGAAAATCATCTCGACCTAGCGTCTCCTTGTCCTTGACAAAGACTTCAAGAACCGATGAGTGGATCCGTTCCTTAGTAAACGCGAAGACTTGGTTCCATTCGGGAAGTGTTGTCTTTCTGTCAAAGTGTTTTGTTCTTCCCTTGTAGTTCCCAAGCTTCACCTCCACGTAAGGATCACACCCTCCGGTGATTAGACCAGGTGGGAGGTCTTTGGCTCTGACGACTCGGACGTAGAGATAAAACATCTGTTCCACTAGGTCGTATGTGCCTGTGAATCTCTCTCCAGCGTTTGTGTTTGGCCATCTCTCTCCGAGTTCCAGGTTCATGTCTTTCACCTTGAAGTCATCTGGGTCAATGTGATCACCGTATGGTTGTAAGTGGTTGGCGTTGTAAGGGGGTTGAGGAGGTTGGTTAGCTCCACGTGGCTGCTGAGAGTGAAGCTGGTTAGCTCCACGCGGTTGCTGAGAGTGAAGCTGGTTAGCTCCACGAGAGTGTTGATTGTTGGCTTCTTGGGGGTTTTCACGAGACCGCAGGCGAATGGAATGCATTGGTGCAGGCCGAGGAAGAACTTCCTGTCTATGTAGTGTTTGAACAGCTTCTTCAAATTGTTCAGGTTTTGCTTCTTCTGATTCCTTCTTGCTTTCTACACGCTCACTGGCAGAATCAGCAAGATCTTCTTGCTCTTCTGCTGCTGATGCAAAGCTCTCTCGAGAATCTTCTGTTTCAGAATCAGTAATATCTTCTTCTATTGCAGAAGAAGAGGCTTGCGTTGGTGGGGTGGTGTAATGTTTAGAAGGAGAAGAGCGTTGGTCTTGTTCAGATGATGAGATATAGAACATGAGACCAATCTCACCTTTAACAGAAGCGAGAACTGACTTCTTCTCCAACGCGAAGCGCTGGTACACTTGTTCGCCTTCTTGAACAATGTTAGAGAAAGAGATCTTGACTCTACCGAGGAAGCTTCTACCGGGAAGAGGTCTTCTCTCGTGGTAAACAGAGACTTCAATGTGGTGGTTGTCTCTTCTGACTTTGTGGTCGTAATCAAAGTAGAGTTTCTGGTCCCAGACAGGGTTAAGACTTTTGGGTACGGTTCTGGTTTTGCTCAACTGGTTAAGGAAATCAACTTCTACAAAAGGACTTGCTGAGCCTTGGCCATCTCTGGGCATAAGGTTTTGAGCATCGACAACGTGTACTACTAGTTTGGTTGTGTTTCTCATGGTGAAGGTTTTCTTTGGTTTCTTGAGTGACAAGGGAGATTTAAAGAGGTAATGAGATCACTCAAGAGGGAAACCCAATTAGGGAAGAAAGGAATGTATTCTGATTAAACTATCAGAAATAAAGTTTGCTTGTGTGTTCAAGTAAAGAATGAGATGATGAAGAAGCTGCTTTTATTTTTGTCTGTGATTGAACTACAAGCTTTTGGATGATTCTCTCTAGGAAGATGAGTTTTGGAGGAAAAGTATAAAGCTTTTTTTTTCTCCAAGTGTAAAGTGTTTTTTGGTCTCTGCAAATGATTACAAGTCGTGCAAGTTCAGATATTGGACACATGATTATGTTTATTTTTCACACCGACTTGTGGCAAATTAACTTTGGATGATTCTGGAGACTTGAACATGAGATGTGAATCTTCTTAGCCCACAGAGATCAAAATGTGACTCCTGGGAAATCTCATTACTGAGGTTTCTTATAAGTTTAAATTTGTTATGATCGTTTCTATGCAAAGCTCAAAGCAAGCAGTCCATTTAATTGCGTAATTTATCTAATTTCATAAATATGTTTACACTAGAAATGTAATATAGTGTGACTTTGTTCTATATTGTGAGACAGAGTCAAATGACAAATATGGACTAACCTCACAATGAAAGATCCAACGTGTACCTCACACCAGCAACAGTAAAAGCAGCTTTGTGCTGTGTCTGTAGCGTTGTTCCATCCGGTGAGATTTAAGTGACCGGGATGAAATTAACAGGACAAAAGCAAGACCAGATTCGGTTGAAATGATTTAAATGTGTAGCCCCTAAAGCTTAGCTTAGATTGATACAGTCAGATGTAGAATGTGGTCTTCTTTCAATGTCCTGTTTGGTTTCACTGTAGCAAACGTTACAGCCCAACTTACTACAGCCACCTCTGTCTCTGACCTTCCGTTACCATATCATTGTCTTCAACTACAGGACAGTCAGAGTCATATCTGGATATCCGATACTTCTCTGACTCTTCCTCTTCCTCTTCTTCAGACCAATCCGGATAAACAATCTTGCCACCCTCCTTCCCCAAATCAGATTCAACAGATTTACGATACAGCCCTCTACTTCTATCAAGACGCCCTTCCTTCATCATGTTCGCAAACTTCTCCCTTACATCAACGAGAGGGTGCCTCTCAAGGAGCTGCCGCCTATCATAACCTTCTCTAAGGATCACCGTCTGCGTATCACACTTCATCGAAACGTAGAAAATCCCCGGGTGACGCTCAAACACTTTGGTGAACTTCTGCGGAAGCGCAAACGGTTTACGGAGATTGCTCACGTTTCTCCTCTCCATCTTCTTCCCAACGGTCAGATGGAGAAGCTCGTGAAACACTCCCACGTTCCTCTTCTCCGACAGATCAGTCCTCGGATCCAAACGAGACGCGTCGACGTAAGGCGACGTGTAAGGTAGTCTCTGCCATTCTCCGAGCCACTCCACGCTCTTCCTCTTCAACCCAAACCCCCTCGTAAACTTAACCGGGAAAGCCACACCATCACCTTTACGCTGCAGATGAGAAACCGCGAGGCGTTCGTCCCAATGTAACAGCTTCAAACCGACGAGATCACTAGACAGCTTAACCAAACCGAACAAATCCTGTCGGTTACGAACCAAGGAAGCTCTATAATCATAAGGCAAACCAAGATCCCATCTGAGATGATCAACGTCATGCAGAGGAAGCGTTCTCTCGCGTGTAAGCATAAGAAGCTTACACAACCTCGAACAAACATCCTCTTCGTTCACCCGCGAAACACTAACTTCTTCGCCGTAAAGATCCATCGCCTCGGGGGTTAAACCGAAGCAAGGGACTTTAGTGCCTGCGCCGTCGCGACGACAATGCTCGGGGAAGATATTTGGGTATCTCCTCAAGAAAGCCGCGAGCTTTAGGTCTCGAGGGAGACCGAGCTGGCCTCGGTGAGTGTTGAGGTGAAAGATCGGTGCTTTCGTGTCGTGAGAAGAGGAGATGATCGAGACGAGGTTGCAGACGGCTTTGAGATGCTTCTCGCGTGTTACTACGGCGTCGAGTTCCTTGTCTTTCACCCATTTTAGCTTCACGTTGACTAGACCGCGTGTCTGTGTGAAACCAAACGCTTGTTTGAGTTTGGAGAAAGGAGTAGAGGGACTAACCCTTCGCTGATGCAGCAACCACCGCATTGGTCAGGGAGAGATTAAACCCTAATTACGATCCTCAATTGAAATAAGATGATTTGAGAAGAATGGTATCAACTCTGCAGCATCGAAAGCATGTTTGATAAAATCATCAATCTTCCGATTGCAAATAACAGAGACGAGGAGGAGGAAGAAGAAGAATACTGTAGTACTAGTTCTTATTAGTTTTTCTGTATGGGCCCATTAAAAGAGTAATATGGGCGGGTCGGGTAAAGTTGAAATGGTCAAACATGATATTGTGTACTGTGTGTACTGTGTAGGGATGACCTGGACCGCGGGTCTAGCCCGTAAAGACTTGCTGCGAGGTGGGATTAGGCCTATATTTGATAAACTCGCAAAATTGCGGACCTCGCGGGACGGGCTCAAAGCGGGACGGGTTCAAAGCGGGATGGGCTCAAAGCGGGACGGGCCGAAAGCGGGATGGGTTAAACCGCGGGATTTTGAAACTTTCAGAGAGAGAGAGAGAGAAAGAGAGAGAGAGAAGGGATTAGACATTATGGAGCTCCGTTGATGGTGGTTTCAGGGTCGATGATGCTTCCGGTCTCCCAAACATCTCTGAGCTGCACTGGTGGAGTTTCTTCAAACCATCATAAATGATAATAAAAACATTTGTTTTGTATGCTTAATGTATTGATCTTGTAAGATTATGCTCGATCATGTATAAGTTCAATTATTGTCTATGTTTGTTTGTGCATGTAGAAACAAGCAATGTAATATTCAATGTCCCGCGGGACGGCTCGCGAAGGCCTACATATTTCGCGGTACGGGATTGGGCAGCTAGTTTGAGGACCGCATCTCGCGCGGGACAGACTCGCCGTGTACCACCAGAAACCGAATCCGCAGCGGTTCGGGACGGGATGGGACGGGAGAGCCCAATTGCCATACTGTGTACTGTGTAGCGAACAACAGAAGACTACTTGTTTTTTTCTTCTGATGGGCCGACGGGCCCATTTAAGGGTAGTAAAGGCGGGTCGGGTGGTGAAGTTGGTTAAAATGAAAAGGTCAAACCCGGTATTGTGTGGCGGAACAAAACAACAGAAACTGCGTCTACTTCTACACAGTTCCTCACAAGCATCATCATCATCACCAAACACAGGGGCTTTGCTAGGGTTTAAAGTTCTGTCTGATGATCTGGACTCTTATTACTCCCACTCTGTAAATCTCCATTGAATTCAGACAGAAGACATATCTATCGAGAGAGAGAAAAAAAATGCTCCCTACCAATGGCGCAAAGGCTATTCGTCTGTTAGCTCGTCGGTGTCTCTCCTCGTCGCGTGTACAAGATTTCGCCAATCAGGTTGGTTCGTCTCTCTCTTTCTCATTCTATCTCTTAATTTGAAGTTGTGTTCTATGGGAATCTGCAGAAACTCAGGGGAATAGCTGTTCGGAGTTATAGGAGATTGAACACAGGTAGTGGCGATCCTGCCAAAGTTCTTGGAGATCACGCTTCTAAATCTGGTAAGTTTTGTAATATAATTCGCTATACGAAAGTGTAATTCATGATTTAAATTTGAGTATTTGTCAGAGGGTTTAACATTTTATATGTTGATGTAATGTCAGGGCATGATCGGAAATGGATCAATTTAGGAGCTTTTAATTCTAATTTTGGTTCAACAAGGTCTATTCATGGAACAGGTAGCATATGACACAGTTTGTAGATTGTTTTTGTAATTGAATCTCTTAACATTGAAGTTTGCGTATTTTTTTTCTGTTACCAGGTTCTTCATCTATGTCAGCTAAGGACTACTATGAACTTCTTGGTGTGAACAAGAATGCCACAGATGGTGAAATCAAGAAGGCTTATTATGCGGTAGGGTTTATATGGTTTGAGTTTTTTTGCATCTTTTTGGCCTGCTGGTTCCTCTTTTGATTGATGCTATTGTTTTTCCAGCTTGCTAAGCAACTCCATCCTGATATGAATAAAGATGACCCAGAAGCTGAGAAGAAGTTCCAGGAGGTCTCAAAAGCATATGAAGTGAGTTTGTTTGACGAAATTGTTTGGTATGATATGATCTATACTGAAGGGTAATTGTGTTTTTTTTGTTGTTCGGATCAGATTTTGAAAGATAAGGAGAAGCGTGACCTTTATGACCAGGTACATAGGCCTCATAATATTTCTTGGATTTTGTTATTGCAAGGTCCTCCCTGGATCTACTTATTAGAGATGTGATCTAAGTTTGCTGTACTGTCTGCTGCAGGTTGGGCATCAAGCATTTGAGGCAAATGCTAGTGGTGGGTTTCCAAATGATGGAGGAGGAGGAGGCTTCGGTCAAGGGTTTAGCCCCTTTGATAACCCATTTGATATCTTCGATGTAAGGATACCCAACGTCATACTTCCTTTTGAATGCAAATGGTTAAGTTATCAACAACATCCATTGTTCTTTTAAAATTATCAGATCTTCAGTAGAAGCAAGCAAGATTTTGGAGGTCAAGATGTCAAGGTATCATGGTTTGCTTATTTTTCCTAAGATAAATTTTGTGCCCCAAGATTAATAATTTTTTTTCCTTCTATACTCTTGTAAGGTTTTGCTTGAACTTTCTTTCATGGAAGCTGTTCAAGGATGCTCCAAAACTGTAACTTTTCAAACCGACATGGCTTGTAATACTTGTGGTATGTATTTATATATTATTACATCAAAGTGCTCTCTCTATATGTTGGTATTGTATCAATCTTTAGTTAATGTTTGTTTTATTTTCTTCCTCTCGCCCTTTAGGTGGACAAGGTGTTCCTCCTGGTACCAAACGTGAAAAATGCAAAGCCTGTGATGGCTCTGGGATGGTCAGTATCATGTTACCAAGACTCTAGTTTTGACCACTGTAATTATGATTTTTTTTTAAAATGGTTTTAAGGTGAGACAGCTATGTTTTTTTTTCAGACAACAATGAGAAGGGGTATATTAAGCATCCAACGAACTTGCCAGCAGTGTGGTGGAGCTGGTGTAACGTTTTCAGTATGTCATATATTTAATTATTGCATTTTGTATATCATATACACAGTGATTATCTCTCTGTGTGTGTATGTCTATATATCTTAGGATAGACAACATCTAATGTTACTATTAGATTCATCACAAATGCTTGGTCTTTAAGTAGGTTTCTATAACGATTGGATTGCTCATAAATGTCTCTTCTTTTTTGGGTATTACTAGAGTCTTTGCAAATCATGTAGAGGGGCTAGAGTGGTTCGAGGACAGAAATCAGTGAAAGTCAATATCGATCCAGGTTATTTATTTTGTTTTATTTTATTTTTGCATATCTATAGGTAATTAATAAAAATTGTGTCGCCTAGATCCCTTCGAGCTCTTCTATTTTACACATTTAAAAAAAAAAAAAAAAATCTTTCAGGGGTTGACAATAGCGACACAATAAAGGTGGCAAGGGCGGGTGGGGCTGATCCTGAAGGTGACCAACCTGGAGATCTTTATGTTGTTTTCAAGGTGACTTTACTGAGAATCAACTTTCTAATGGAAAAATCATGTTAGTAAAGTGAGTCATTGTATTCTCAATAATAGTCAATATATCTCGGCTGTATTTTACTTTGTCAGGTTCGTGAAGATCCAGTGTTCCGCAGAGAGGGATCAGATATTCATGTGAATTCGGTTCTCAGTGTTACTCAGGTGAAATAACATGCTCTTGTCAATCCTGTCTCTTAAAGTTCGTAGATGCTTTTCTAAAAAATTCAGGATTTGTTTCTAACTAACTTCTAGTGCAGGATCTGTGAGCTCTTTTTACCATCTTTTTTTGTTTTGTTGCTGATAACCAAGTTTATTTTTCATCTTTTTATCAGGCCATTCTTGGAGGAACCATTCAAGTTCCAACACTTACCGGTGATGTTGTCGTGAAGGTCTCTAACTTCTTTTTACATGCTTTAAAATTTTGTCTGCTTAGCTAAATGAACAAATGTCTACAATATTAGATAGCATTGTGCCAGCTGGATGTCAAACTCCAGTGAACTTGTTTGCTAGTCAATTACAGTTTTTGGTTTCATTTCCCACTTGGTGTAGTTTAGGGATGGTCTAGGAACTTCTCCAGTAAATCTAACTTGGAAACTTTTTTGTGTCGCAGGTCCGTCCTGGAACCCAACCTGGTCAGAAAGTAGTGCTAAGGAATAAAGGTGTGCTTTCTTCTTTTGCTTGTGTAGATAAGTTCAGTTATAACATAAACTGAAAACATAAAAAGCAGTTTTTGAGTATGATCTTGAGCTAAAGACAGTTTCTCAAATCCATTTGGAAGTTGGGAGAGAGTGAGAAACCCAAGTGTTGTTGAGTATATTCTTGTGTGTTTACTTATAAATCCATTTGGAAGTTGGGAGAGAGTGAGAAACCAAGTGTTGTTGAGTATATATTCTTGTGTGTTTACTTATCAAACCTCATCCATTTTTGTTTACGATACGAACAGGTATTAGAGCAAGAAAGTCAACTAGATTTGGGGATCAATATGTGCATTTCAACGTCAGCATCCCTGCGTAAGTCCACCCCCATAAAAATCCCCAAGTAAATTGTGTACACCCATAGAAATAATCTCTTCTTATGTTTTGTTTATATGTGTGATGGCAGGAATATAACGCCGAGACAGCGTGAACTGCTTGAGGAATTCGTTAAAGAAGAACAAGGTGAATGTGAGAAGCGCACTGCTTCTGGATCTTCCCAGTGAAACAAAAAACTTTAAATGCTTATTATTAGCTGAAAACAGTTTTATAATGGCAGTATCATCAAACAGTTTTATATTTGGATTTCTTCCGTGTGGACATGTTTTTCTTTATCGTATTGCAGTGAACATCTTTTGTAAAGTGTTTTCTAACTTGACGAAAGAGAATTGTATTAACTTTGACATTGATTATATAACGTGGGATGTCACATAATCATCGTTATTATATGATCAACAAAGATTAAGCTGATTTAAAAAAGTAACTAGATTTTTGATCCGCGTAAAAAGCACGGATACTATTTTATTGTTTTTTCTTTATAAAAATTAATAATTTTTGTTTTAATTATATAAACTATGACATGATCAAGTTTCAATTATGCGAGTTTATTATAGTGTATATAATATGACGACAACCATTTTATGTTTCTAAAAAAGTTAAATAATGGTTATATCTGAAATTCGCATTTGGACAATCATTTATATTTTAAAATTATAAATTCCATAAAATTTTATAGTATAGTTGACTATAATGAAATTAGTTTCCACGACATCATAACTAATCGGTTCAAAAAATCGAAAGACCCATTAATAAAATTGTTATAGCTCCATTTAAATGTATTATAGGCCCAAAAACTGAAAGACAATAATGCTATTAGTGAAAATTTTAGTTAGTACTGAAATTTTTAAGCACGGGTATGTTTTTTGTTAAGTATTTTGATAAATATTTATAACTTTTTATTAGAAGACAAATATTTTTAAAATTATTTTATTATAATGTTTGAGTTTCAAATATTGTTTTCATATTAACACGGACTTGTAGATCCGCAACTCTAGTTTGGTTTTAATGAAAAAATTATTTAACTGAAAATCGAAAATCCTATTAAAACTCATAAACCCGCTACTAACCTACAATCCAATACTGGTTGATGATAACTCTAAAACAGTTGTAGATTGACGAACTGACGAACTGTATATAATCCAATTTAAATTTAATGAAACATTTGTTAATTAAAAATATGATAAAATCCGATAAAAATTCAAAAACCCAGTTTTAACCCGTGATCAGGAACTGGTTGATTTGATAAAACCTCAAAAACTTAAGTTTAAAAATATTTTTCGTTTTATCTTAATACTATTAGAACGCTCGTATAGTCCAAGTGATTTCTGTAAGTTTTGTGTCAATACTTGTGATTCTATGATGATATATGTAATTATACGAAGCTTTTAATTATATGTTCACTCGGATTTACATAAAAGTATTGCTAGCCACATAGGTTTTTTTTGTTGTGTATAGTCATAGTCAAAGTACACTCATATAATAGTAACACATTGTTAATGATATAATTTGATGAGCAACATACGACAACATAACTAGAGTATAACCTGTTTAAATTAATAGATTAATATCTCTATTAATTAATATAATTTCATAGTTTCAAATTGAGTTTTTGGTTTAATTATTATCTCGATAAATTAATAATTTCTATAAATTAATAAAAAAATTTATAGTTTTGGTTTAATCCCAACATTATTAATTTATAGAGATTTTACTGTAATTGGAAAAGTGACATTCATTGATATTATTATTAACTAATTGCAAGGCTTAAAAATAATAATTAGATGGGAGAATTAATCCATAAGCCCAATGTAATATATATACTTTGACTATCTTATATAAGCCCGAAATATAAGTTATATAAGCCCAAAAAGACAAATGAGAATTATGCAATTAATGAATGTTTAATCCTCTTTGAAATTGTAATGGTACTAGGTGTTTTCCTGCACTATGTGCAGTAAATAATTTTTAAATCTAACTTATATTTTTAAATAAAAATTATTAAATATTATAGTTTTTTACTATTTTCTTACTAATATTTAATATAAATTTGATATTTATTAAATTAATTTGTATAAAACTAATAAAATGATATAAAATTGTATAATTATCAAAAATTTAGCCTAAACAATATTTATAAAATTTGTAGATATATAAAAACTTATGATCTTACGATTAGATATTTAAATTTTTTATAAAATTGTAAAAAAAAATTGAAAGCTTTAGTAATACAAATTGTATGATTATACAAAAATAATAAGATTTCAAAATTTGAAATGTTATATATGAATATATTTATTTTATAGATGATGTATGAGTTATTATCATATTTAAAAATATTACCAAAAAAATATCAATATTAAATGTAATATATGAATTATTACAATATTCTAATAATTGCCAAAAATATAAATCAATATTAAATGAAACTATTCATGTCATATTTTCGGAAGCCATGTCATCAATTTCAGTAGTCATGTCATATATTTTTAGTGAAATTGATTATAGAGAGCACATGTGGTAAAATCACTTAGCAGATATAATGTAGGGGATTTTTAAAAAATTTTACATTTCATTAATGGTATAATTTGGAAATGATTCCCTTTTAGTGGTATTGATAGCGGCAAATTTTAATTTATAGAAGTATATATTAAACGATTTCGTCACTCTCTTAAAAAGTAGAAAAAAAATATTCTCTGGATACAATCATACAATGAATATGGAGCGTCAAATACAGACACCAAATCTACTACCATCTCCCGCCATATCACACAAACAATAAAGACACGTTTACTTCTCTCTCTCTCTCTCTCTCTCTCTCCTCTTCCTCGCTTTTGTCGGAACAGTCGTTATGGAGTTGCCGGTTGTAGATCTGTCTCGTTACCTACAATCATCCTCCAACGGCGAATCGGATCCTCATCTGGGAACCGATCTCCTCGACTCGTGCCGAGAGGTGAGTCGGATCCTGAAGGAAACCGGAGCTCTACTTGTCAAAGATCCGAGATGCAGCGCCCAAGACAACGACCGGTTCATCGACATGATGGAGACGTACTTCTCCAAGCCCGATGAGTTCAAGCGGTTGCAACAGAGACCTAATCTCCACTACCAGGTTCACCTCTAGATCGAAAAAAGAACTTTTTTTTTATTACAGCAAAAACCACAGTCACATGTTGTGATGTCTTGTCTGCACGAAAGCTAATTATTTTTATTTATTTTTCAAATCACGATTTGATTCAATCTTTGTTAAAAGTCTACACCTTTTTTTGATTTGGATAGGTTGGTGTGACACCGGAAGGAGTTGAGGTTCCAAGAAGCTTGGTTGATGAAGAGATGCAAGAGAAATTCAAGACGATGCCTGAAGAGTATAAACCACACATCCCCAAGGGACCAGATCACAAGTGGAGGTACATGTGGAGAGTAGGTCCTCGCCCTTCTAACACACGCTTTAAGGTATGTTTTAAGACTATATATTATATATGTTTGTATATATAATAATATTTGTAGGTGATTGATTACTTAGAAGTGGCCAATGTTTTAGGAGCTCAACTCTGAGCCTGTGATACCAGAAGGTTTTCCAGAGTGGAAAGAAGTAATGGACTCGTGGGGTTACAAGATGATTTCAGCTGTGGAGGTTTAGCCACCACTGCCTTCAGTGTTTTGTTTTTTGCATATGATGCTTGTTCAGTTTTTTTAACTGATCATGAGGTGATGTTTTAATTGTTCAGGTTGTTGCTGAAATGGCAGCAATCGGGTTTGGTTTGCCCAAGGATGCGTTTACATCCCTCATGAAGCAGGTCAGTTCTTAGCCCTTTTAATGTTAGCGTAATAATTTTTTTTTGATTTATGTTGACTTTGAAGAGTATCCTTCTTGTGTTGTGAATCTCAGGGTCCTCATCTTCTTGCTCCAACGGGAAGTGATCTTAGCTGTTACAACGAGGAAGGCACGATCTTTGCAGGATATCACTATGACCTTAATTTTTTAACGATCCATGGAAGAAGTAGGTTCCCTGGTCTATATATTTGGTTAAGGAATGGTGAAAAGGTTGCTGTTAAGGTTCCTGTAGGCTGCCTCTTGATTCAAACTGGAAAACAGGTATGGACTTGTTACCCACACGAAAGTAATAATCACATAATAATTACTTTTGACAGCCAATTAGCCTAAAATTTTGGCACTCATATGTGTGCAGATAGAGTGGTTGACTGCTGGAGAATGCATTGCCGGAATGCATGAAGTAGTTGTCACGAGCAAGACTAAGGATGCAATCAAATTAGCAAAAGAACAGAACCGAAGCCTATGGAGAGTTTCCTCCACTGTAAGTCTTCTCTTCCTAAAACCAATTTCCTGACCCTTTGGCTTATCTGGGAGACTTGTTTCTGCCTGTCTTCTTGCAGTTGTTTGCCCACATAGCCTCAGATGCGAAGCTGAAACCTTTGGGGCATTTCGCGGAATCATCACTGGCAAGTAACTATCCGGCGATACCCGCAGGAGAGTATGTTGAACAAGAGCTCTCTGTCATCAATCTAAAAGGGAAAGAGGCACTCTCATAACTTTACTGTTCCATCATGAACCAGTTTGCATTGTAAGGTCTGAAACTCTGCTTTTGTTGAAGCAGCTGATCTTAATAACTCAAAATTGGGTCGAATGTGGGACTTACATTTACTTAATCTAAACGTTTCAAGTGTTTTTATCTATTTGCTATGTCAGTTAGTATAATTTAGATTGATTTGAAACAATTTAAAAGCTTGAACCGATTTGAATCATATAAATCAGATTTAATATGATGCTTAAGCGGAGGCACTGCCTAGACCCTTTTTTATAACATTTCATCATGCCCTATCTATATGCCAATATAACAAGGTGTAGCTTCAACTTTCATAATCAAATAACTTGTATATGTTCAACTGAATCAACAGCTCAGTTGAGTATATATAATGTTCCAACTCTTTCAATGCTCATCATCAACAGCTTACATACAGAATAGACACATTATTCATGCAGTCAAAACAGAGGAGGCAATGAAATCACAAGAGAAAATGATTCTATGATGTTCCACAGCAGCTCTTTCCTTTAGCTTCAGCCTCTTCACCAGGAACAACAATCTTAGTTCCTTGCAGGAGTGAAGAGTCACCACCAGATTCTCCTTCCTCATTAGCAACAAGATTCTTTTTGCTCACTATCCTATAGATCTCAGTCAAAACCGTGAGGAAAGACGGCTCGACATTGATTGAATCAAGAGCTGATGTCTCCATGAAGAAGAGGCTTTCTCTTTGAGCAAACTCTTTGGCATCCTCGGTTGGTACAGCTCGAAGTGTGCCGAGATCAGTCTTGTTCCCTACAAGCATGATCACAATGTTCTTGTCTGCGTGTCCTCTCAGTTCTTCTAACCACCTCGCGACATGATCAAAAGACTGTCGTTTTGTTATGTCGTACACTAGCATTGCCCCTACTGCACCTCTGTAGTATGCACTCGTCACAGCTCGGTACCTGAAAAAAAAAAATTGGAAAACAAATGTTCATAGAAACCCTAAAAACTCTACATTATAGATTCTTTGACAAGTTACGAGTATCTATGATTCTTTACTTGCACGCAATGGATAAAAATCATGTCTTTATAATAAAAGGTAAAAGTGAAAGTACCGTTCTTGACCAGCAGTGTCCCATATCTGAGCTTTGACAGTTTTATTATCGATGGTAAGTGTTCTTGTCTGAAACTCGACACCGATCGTTGCTTTGGACTCGATGCTGAACTCGTTCCTAGAGAATCTAGCGAGAAGCTGAGATTTGCCAACGGCAGAGTCGCCAATCAAGACTACTTTGAACACATAATCTATCTTCTGGTTGAAATTGGTATGGAGATTTGACATCCTTCCTTGCCAAAAACTCAGAGGGCTTACGTAGAGCTCAAAGAGGCGATCAAATGAAAAAACTTGAGAGTCGATGATAATGAACAGAGAGTTGAGATCTGATTTGGATCTTTAGAGAGAAGGAACGACCGGGAAAAAGAGTAATTTATAAAGAAGAAAGTGGGGTTTGGAGCATCGGCAGACGTGAGAGGAAGAAACGAGGAGGGAACGTCAACCAAGTGGGTCCCCACTTGTGCCTTTATCGCTTTATTTTAAAATTTTACTTTATTATATAATCACGGAAATTTGGTAATTAAGGGGTGGACTGGCCACTGCCATTTTAGAAAAATAAATGTACCAATTCATTATTCAACAAGATTGATTTTTTTTTTGGAGAAATATAGTTGCCTCAAATAGAACAGAAAATTCAATTACTATTATTTTCTAACAAGTTGGATCGATCATATTGGTTTTGATAACAACAAATATTTGGATATTACCCGCGTTAGAACACAGAAATATGTTTTAATAAATTTGAGAAAACAATGATTTTAATTCAACATAGGTATTATTCTTTTTATAAAATCAAAAATTGATTATTTAAAATTTTAAAAATGGTAAACAATCTTATTGTAAATATTTTGACTTTAAATTTAAATTGAGTTGAATATAAATTTAGAGTTTTATTTTTTATTATCAGTTTTAAAGATTTTTTACTGACAATTATATACTATTTATATAAATAAATATTTTAAATTGCATTTTCAGATCTATTTTTATAATTGTGAGATATATTATTATTTTTGAAAGATTCTTAAAAAATTTTCACGATGTTCTTTGAAATTGGAACTATTTTAATATTTTAAAACCATTTGATACTCATATGATGTTTCCCACAAAAAATATTTATAGTGTAGAGATTACATTAGAACGTAGATTTTTTATATAACTAAATGATGAAAATTTTACTTGTAATCTTGTTGATACAAATTTACATAGTATATTTTATAAAAAATTAAATTGATAGTTTACAAAATTTGTGATAAAATATATTATAGATTTTATTTTTAAAATATACATTTTAAATTTTAATATTTTATGTAACAATACATAACAAAATATAATCATTAATTGCAGTTTTCAGTTTTGATTATAAGATATACATATTGTTAAGAAATCTGGTTTCTTTCTTATATAACTATAAATATATATATATATATATATATATATATATATATTATAAACATGGATATTGTTCTTTTTAGAAAATCAAAATTTGATTATTTAAATTTATAAAAATGGTAAACAATCTTTTATTTGACAGAATGGTAAACAATCTTACTTGTAAATATCTTGACTTTGAATTTTAATTGAGTTGAATATAAATTTACGTTTTTATATTTATTATCAGTTTTAAAGATTCTTACAAATAGTTATATATTATTTATATGAATAAATATTTTTAAGTTTCATTTCCAAATCTTTTTTAGACGTATACAATATATTATTCTTTATGAAAGACTCTTAAAAGGTTTCACGATTTTCTTTGAAATTGGAATCAATTTAGTATTTGAAGAGAATTTAATACATATGATGGTTTCCCACTAAAAATAAACAAATATTTATAGTTTACATTAAAATGTAGAATTTTATATAATTTAAATGATGAAAATTTTATTTGTTTTCTTGTTGATATGAACTTATATAGTTGTTGATTGTTTACAAAAGTTATGATAAAATATTATTATAGTAATTTTATTTTAAAATATACAATTTTAAAATTCAATATTGTATATAACAATACATAACAAAAGATAATTCTTAATTGCAATTTTCATTTTTGGTTATAAGATATAAATATTGTTAAGAAATCTGGTTTTTTTCTTACATAACTATTAAAATATATTATAAATAAATATACATTTTAATTAAATATATATTTCTAAAATACGATTTCTTGATACAGAGGTATTATCTTTCCACTTAAATAGAGAAACTTAGAATAGTTAAATATTTATTTTATTACAAGTACATTTGATATAGTTATAGAAAACCTGATTTTTGTTATAAATATTGATAATTATATAAGATATATAGATATTACGAATTTTAGAATATACATATTTAAAATCTTTTTTATTTTGATATCTAAATATTATTATTTTATTTTAGTCCAGAAAATATAGGATGGTTCAAAAAGAAAACAATCAAATATTAGTTTAAAACTTAAAATCTTTTGATTGATTATAATCTTATATTTTTAACTTATATAACTGAAGATAACTGAAGATGTCAGTTTTAATTGGATCATTATAACTATTTTAATAGTCCAAAAATTTGTCGATAAATAAAATTATATTTTAATAGAATAAATAACATTTTAGTTTGACCAAACAAAAATTATCAATAAGAAAAGTAAAAAAAAAACTATTATACTGGTTGCCAAGCACACTTCTGAGTACAACCTCTGATCTTTAGACAGTAAGGCCTTGTTTTCTTCACAGTTATTAATTTATTATTCTAGAGAAATGTAAAAATTATAAATATGTCTTTAGAAAACATTGTAAAAATAGTGTTTGATTTACTTTTATTTAAAAATAGAAAATAAAAATGATAAATAACTAAATGACTAGTTTTTAGATCAATTTTTCATAAGCATAATATTTGTATATTAAATGAAAATGTTATTTTAAAAAATTAGATTTCTTTTTGAACAATTCTCTTAAATAGCACTTTTTAAGTTTTGTCACAAAAATAGTATTCAAAAAAATAAAATGACTAAAATAGCACTTTTTGTTTTGAAATTTTAATATTTATTTTTTATTTTTAAAAATTTGAACACATTCCTAAAACTCCACCTCTTAACTCTAAACCCTAAGTTTTAGATTAATTAACACAATGGTTATAAATGCATATTTACCTTTAAATAAAACTTATTTTAGTCATTTTCTTCTTTGTGATGCTATTTTGTGACAAAAACTTGGTTTGGTGCTATTTTGAGTTTTTTATCTTTCTTTTTTGTCAATTTTTTTTGTTAAAAATAAGATTATCATTAGTTTTCAAGATATTATAAATTTAATTTAAATATTTTTAGTGTCTTTTATTGGACCTTAAATATATCTGACCTTGATTACAAGCATAGCACAGAAACACACCACATGCCACAGTCAGACCGGATCGAACCGATCATACAGAAAAAAAGAGTTACCGGTTCGTATTTCGATCTGGTTTTAACTTTTAAGAGCGAGCACTGGATAACAAACTAAAAACAAACCTAAGAACCGAACCCGACAATTGCGACCCTCTCTGTCTGTTTTTCTCCTCCACTCGTCCGCCGTATTCGTCGTTTCCACCACCGTGAGTCCCCTTTTTGATTCTTTCTCTGCTTTAGAAGCTACTCTTCTTCTTCTCTGTTCGTCTTTTTAAGATACTTATCGCCTCTCGTTATAACTACCGCTAAAATCTGAGCTTAATTCATGGTGAAACCTTATCTGTAATGTTAAGCATTAGAAAAAACTTATTTAGGTCTGAGATTGATGCTTTGTTAGCTTAGTTTCTACTTGTTGGAACAGTGGGATTATGTAATGTTATCTTGATTTATCTGATGTAATGATACATAATGCTCTCTGATCTGATCTGATCTAATCCATGATTAAGAACCTCATGTGAAAGTTCATAAATGTCGAAGAAGTAGCATATGACTTAGAGATTCATGGCAATTGTTGTTTGAGAATATCGTGTCTTACTGTTATGGTACCAAAAGGACACTCGTTCTGTTTTGCTTTGAAGCTAATGTATACATTCTTTGTATAGTTGATTATCAGGTGGTTGTAAGCCATGACGGTTTCAGATGCTTATCGTCCTCCTCTGTTCAGGTATGTGCCTGAGGGTTTTAGGTTTTTTTTTTTCTTCTCTTTTTTCTGATAATTATGTTTATCTGCAAGCGAATGGTCTTAAACTTCCTCTCTTTCTGTTATTCATGTTCAGTATTGCCCCGATGATGGGATGGACTGACAATCACTATAGAACCTTAGCACGTATGATATCAAAACACGCATGGCTCTACACGGAAATGTTAGCAGCTGAAACTATTGTCTATCAAGAAGACAACCTGGTACTCAATTTGATAAGGGTTTCTATATTTTTTTATTATTATTATTACATCTTGAGTTTATGACGCGTTTGATTTATGTGTTTACTCTTGTACTGCTCAGGACAGCTTTTTGGCGTATTCTCCAGACCAGCATCCCATCGTTCTTCAAATTGGTGGAAGAAACTTGGACAACTTGGCCAAAGCAACCAAGCTTGCTAATGCTTACGGCTATGATGAAATTAATTTCAAGTATGAGTGTCTGTTTCTATAAGAACTGGTGCCATTCCCATCTAACTGTTCTCCCCTTTACTGACATTCTAGTTTGTTATGTAGCTGTGGATGTCCAAGCCCAAAAGTAAGTGGACGAGGATGTTTTGGTGCTGTTCATATGCTTAACCCAAAGTTTGTTGGCGAGGCCTATGTACAGTCATTGCTGCAAATACCAATGCAATCTGTCACCTGTTAAATGTCGAATAGGTGTTGATGATCACGATTCATATAATGAGCTTTGTAAGTTTTTCCTTTACACCTATCTTTTCAAGTTATATGTTCTCGTGTTTATCTTAAGCAATGACATATAACAACTTTTGGAGAAGTTCACTTATGGATGTTATTGACTTACTTTACCTTTTCGATTTCATTATTTGTATTCAGGTGATTTCATTCATATAGTTTCTTCATTATCTCCTACTAAACACTTCGTCATACATTCGCGAAAGGCTTTACTGTCTGGACTTAGCCCGGCAGATAATCGTCGAATTCCTACCCTTAAAGTACTGTGCTGGCTCATGTATCTCTTATGGTTATCTATTACTCTAACATAGCTTGTTTCCAAAGAAGTATCTCACATTTTTTTCATCTGCACTTCTATTTCTCAAATGCAGATACGAGTATTTCTTTGCCCTATTGCGTGATTTCCCAGACTTGAAGTTCACAATAAATGGAGGCATAAACTCTGTGGTTGAGGTGAGGTTTCTAAAACGGATCTTTACTTTTCATTCCAAAGTTGAAACTCAAGTGTCAAGGCCAAATATTTACACTTCTTCCATTGACCTGTAGGCAGATGCAGCATTGAGGTCTGGAGCTCATGGCGTTATGCTTGGGCGTGCTGCATACTACAAGTATGTGAAAGACCTTTTCCTGTATCTTTTTTACATTTGTGTTCAACATCACATGAATTTTTGTTTCTGTTTTGGTGTAACAGTCCCTGGCACATTTTGGGACACGTCGATACGTTAATATACGGATCTCCAAGCAGTGGGATTACAAGGCGACAGGTATTGAGAAAGATTACTTATCTGAGATCAACGATTTTAATTGACATCTGATCTACAACATATGATGTGTTTTGTTGTCTGTAAATGATGTGTAGGTTCTTGAAAAGTATCAAGTCTATGGGGAGTCAGTTCTGGGAAATATGGAAAACGCGGACCAAATCTTCGTGATATAGTGAGGGTAATGGTGTTTCCAAGGCTCTCTATTTTTGAAGTTATTATTACCTATCCGATGACACAAGCGTTATATAACAGAAGCAAAAACTTTTTGTTGGCAGCCATTGATCAATTTGTTCCACTCAGAGATTGGAAATGGCCAGTGGAAACGTAGAACCGATGCTGCTCTCTTGCATTGCACCGTTAGTCACTTCTATGTTACTCTTTGCTCTACCAAGAACTTGTCACCTTGTTAACTCACTTACCTCTTGTGTTTTGCAGACAATGCAATCATTCTTGGACGAGGTGTTACCGTCAATACCAGACTTTGTCCTGGATTCATCTGTTGTCAGAGAGGTGACTGGGCGTGAAGATCTCTTTGCGGACGTACGTCGTTTGTTACCTCCACCTTACCAAAGAGAATCACCCAAAGAGCTGGCAGAACCTGTTATTGAGGAATGACAAATCTTTTTTGTTCGATATATTTGTACTTCTAATATGATGATTAAATCATTAGAAAGCTGCTCAATGTATAAGCCATACCTTTCATTACAAATGCTCTATCTACCTAATATCTTTTTTTTTTTCGATTGCTGCAAATACCAATGCATCTGTTACAATACAATGTCTTCAACTTATGTCTACCTAATGTCTTCAACTTATGAATCTGTTACAATACAATGTTACACACTGTCATCATTTGATGATATTTTCGATTGCTGCAAATACAAATGCATCTGTCACTGTTACAATACAATGTTACACACTGTCATCATTTGATGATATTTTCGGGTATTTGCTGGTTTTTAGTATAAATACCGAACCAATTGAATAGGCGAACCGATAATCTAAAACTGAATGAACCGGTTTAAATCCAAACCGAACCGAATGTTTAGGCATATGAACAGTGATGATGATCTCTTCAATTTGGATCCAAAATCTCCCTTCAACCCAAAACCTTCCCGATATCAGAGCGAGAAAATGGTGATGGATGCGACCAACCATGACGCCGTTATCAATTACACTACGAACTGGACTCTCGCAAGCGGTTCCCTCACAGACTCCGTCTCCTTCGAGTCATCCTTCTCGACTACCACCGCAAACCACGAATCCGACGACGGAAACGGAATCATCCCCGGGCCAAGTCACCGCTGCTTCTGCTCCCTCCGGTTCCTAACGGAGATCCTTGTGAAATCACCAGTACGGTGCTTGATCTCCGCTTTTTTGTACTTCACTTCTGATTATTTTGTTAATTCGTTATTCTCCATGATTTTGAATCCGGTTATAGATTAAAGTAGATCGGTAGTGTTATCGGTGTAGAGAATCTTATCTACTAGTAGTGGATGTCTCTAGCATTGTTGATGTTGTGATTTTGGTTGCAGTTACGTTTGCACAAGAATATGAACTAAGGCAAGTCTATATCCGAAGTACTGCACGCGTATACGAAGTGTATTACAACAAAAAGAAGCGAGATGATAGAGAATACCTCTGTACAGTTCGATGTGGCGTTGCAGTGAGAGAAGAAGAAGAAGATGAAGAAGAAGCTTCTAAGAATGGAATGGAACCGGCTAAGGATGATGATCCGATGGCGAAGAAGGTCAGAGATAATTTGAATGGACAGACCAAGGAAGATGAGTGGGTTGAAGTGAAATCAGTTCCACAATTAGGTCAGCAGGTAAGAGGTTTTTGAGGAACTTTGGCTTTAGTATCTCTCTATACTTACTTTTAATGTGATAATTGGTGTTAATGGGGAAATGATTTTCAGGATCTTTATGAAGCAACTGCAGAGATCGATGATGCAGAGCCTTGCGTTTCCATTACACTCCGTCTTCTCTCGCTTCAGGATAAAAGATGTGCGCTTGTTGATGAAGTTTATGTGTTTGCTGATCCTGTTGATCCAGGCGAGACAGAGAAGGAAGAAGCAAGTGGAACAGGGAACTCATCGAGTAGTGCGCTTACTATGTTTATGCCCGCTCTCTTACAGATGTCCCGAGGAAAAGATGTCAGAAAAGAGCATGGCAGACAAGTTTCCGGACAGTCCAACAGCAGGAATCCAGCTAGTTTAGGAGATTCGAGTGGATCAGATAAGACTGTGAATGAGATTCAGCATGAGCCAGATTTCGCTAGTGCTGATCAGAAAGGAGTGGACTTACCAGTTTTAGCCAATACTCTTGCAAAGCATGCTGATGCAACACGGGTACCTGAAGCAGAAATCAAACGTGATGTATCTTGCAGTAATGTGGAAACTATACTCCATCAGCTTGTGAACAAGGTAAGCAGGTTAGAAACTATCTTGACAAGTTTCGAAGATCGGATGTTGAAACCTATCTGTAGTATTGATGCAAGGCTTCAGCTAGTAGAGGAGAAACTTGAACAGCTAGGCAAGAAGTCATTTGAATCTGAATTGCCTGTTCAAACAAAAGTACTCGATCCAGGCTCTCAGGGCAGTGATACAGATAAAACTCCTGAAACCAATGAGTTGGATGGATTGAACACAAACACAGATGATCCACCATTGGCCCTTTGTGCTGAAACAGTTGTTCCTGACTCCGCTAGTATAGACAATGGTGAAGATTATGCTGTTGTACAGCCGAAGAACAGGCTGGGTGATATTCTTACAAAGTTCGTAGAACCGGGGAATGAAAATAACTCAATCTCAGGAGAGATGATTTCTGCTGAATCTGAGATCAGTAAAGAGGAGGTTAGTCATTCTCTTGGGGAAGGATCTTTGGAAGAGAATCCAAAACGTTCAGTGTCTATAAATGATGCTTTGGCATCTGCACTTGCTGGATTGTTGTCTTCAACTTCAATCACGGACGGAAAATACAGCCAAGCCCTCGTAGTAAGAGCCCCTGATTTTTCAGATGAAGATGACATGGAGACGGAAGAGAAACCTCAGACTGATCCCCATCCAGACAAAAGCCAAGTTGCAGCAGAGGAGTTGGGAAACACATCCTCTGCCTCGGAGAGCCCAACTTCTCCACGGAAAGATCCTGGAATTACTCTTTGTAATGAAGAAGGTTTTCAGGAAAAGATTAATGATGTTCCTGAAACACTGGGTGATACTGTGGGAGGTTATGCAGATGGTGAGACTGTGGTTGGCGTCAGTGACTATGGGTCAGATGGAGATGCAGTGACATCAAGCACAAAAGCTGATCATTATTCAGAGAGCGAGAAATTTAGTTATGAGCGCAGGAATCCCGATTCCTTGGATCACGAGCTCGCGAGTTCAAATGTAACTACTAAAGAATCTGAAGAAGAGCCTGAAACGGGTGATGTTTTGAAGAGTGTTCTCGGTTTTCAACCTAATACCTCTTCGGTCGACTTCCTAGCTCCTGTTCTGGATGTGAAGTTTAATTCAGAGAGAAAAGTCTCAGACAGCATGTGTCTCTTTGAGTCGCTCTTCACGGAAGGATCTAATACCGTTGTAGTAGACTGCGACAACGGAGGTTTTGGTGATGATAACTTGGTCTCAGTGGAAGATGGAGAAGAACTAAAAGGCCCACCAACAGATATCCCTTTCGTCTCTGGAGATGGATTACTATGAGACGAACGAGATGTATCTACAGTTGAATGCTGAGATATCAACAGCAAGTCTGATATGAAAGGAACATTTGAATTCGGCATCCAAGTCTTTATAAGTTTGCATCTATCACTCCGCAGAATCTACAAGTGTAGGTTGTGAATGTTGGAAAGAAACAGTCTTACTTTGGGATTTTGGAACTGGAAAGTAGAGAAACTTTTTTTTGTTTTGTAATCTTTGTAAAGATCTTAATGAAGCATAAGTAATGGAACTCATAATCTACACTTGGTTTTGTATTCCAAAGCTTCTTAATACGACGTTAAACCTCCATAACTTAAAAAAATTGAACCGAAATCAAATCAAGCTTAATTGAAATAAAAACTGGAAAAGTCGGAAGAAAGCCCAATTGGTACTAAAAACTTTAGCTCCACGCAATGTTTAAATGGGCACGCAATGTGTAAATGGGCTCGGTCTTATTTGGCCCAATGTTTTGTCACACACAGACATATATATAGTCCTTAAAACTTCCCTGCGCAGCCGCATCGTAGAGTGAACAACAAAGCTGCATCCTCCGTTTAGGGTTTTCACCAAGTCGTCTTCCTCGCATTTCCGGAAGCAATCATGGTGAAGTTTCCTGGCTTCGTTTCTCCTTTTATTACCCTTATGTTCCTCATGAATTTCTGAGTTTAGTTTGGATCTGTGGCTCTCTCTCTCTCTCTCACAGGTTCTCCAAAATGACATCGACCTCCTCAACCCTCCAGCTGAGCTGGAGAAGAGAAAGCACAAGCTCAAGCGTCTTGTGCAATCTCCCAACTCTTTCTTCATGGTACGTTTTTCTCCCTCCGTAATCCCCGTAAGACATGATTGGATGCGATGCCAATAAATCTGATTTTTCGTTTTATGTTTGTAGGACGTCAAGTGCCAGGGATGCTTCAACATGTGAGTTTTCTATATAATCTGTACATTGTTGTTGATTACTTGATTGTTTTCTATATAATCTGTACATTACTATTTTAGTATTAGGATTAATCTGTAAGTAGTATGTTTTTAATTAAACATGTTGATTTTTCAAACAGAGTTGGATGTTGTTTCTTGAGGTTTTTTTTTAATTGACAAGAGACTTTTGTAGTAAGTAGTAGTGATGTGAAGAGGTTACACTTTAGTGACGCATTGCTTTTGTATTCATTTGCAGAACAACTGTGTTCAGCCACTCTCAAACAGTTGTAGTATGTGGAAACTGTCAGACTGTTCTGTGCCAGCCCACCGGTGGTAAAGCAAGGCTCACTGAGGGTTGCTCTTTCAGGAAAAAGTGAAATCATCATCTTTTCAAAAATGTTGCTGTGATGTTCAGTTTGGTTTTTCTAGTTATTGTTATTGTCTTGTGACGTTTCTTATGTTTCTTATGAAAAGATTTTGAAGACATGAAAACTAGTTGAGTTGTTAATCCTTTGCTTTAGTTTAGTTTTAATCAATCTCAGGCTGCTTCACTTTTGTCTGGTTTCTTGTTCATTGTATTATTGCATGTTGGTTTTGTCATACGATTGAATAAATAGCCATTGATAAAAGTGAAAGGAAGTTTATTTCCTTGTATATGTACACTTTAATTGCTTGTGAAAAGCACTGTGAGTTTGCTAGAAGAAACTTGCACACTTGTCTTTGAAGAAGTTATAAGCTGTTTGAGTCTTGAACGCAACAGATTAGTATTTTTCTAATTTGATGCATGGCTCCCTTCTACCAAATGCTCTCTTGGGCCTATTTGGACCTTGTTGAACGCATCTAATGGGCCTGCTATTGGAACCTCAGATACATCAAATATTAGATGCCCTTTTTAAAAAAAAAATTGACAAGATTTATGTGCCTTTTCGACCGTAGTTCCTTTGAGCCGAAAGACTAGAACTAGTAAATTATATTACCTTCCCGACATCAGATTCAAACTGGTGATTAAAGCAAATACCTTAGCGATAGCTAAGAAAAAGCAAACATATCTAAACATCTAATTGAGTGTGAGGTGTGAATTTGGAATCACACTAACTAATGTCTGATAACGACAAGACAAAGTATAATGTCTAAAATAATATCTTAGAAATCTAAAGGATCAAAGTGTAGCTATAAAGTGTTAAGAGAATCTTATAAAGCTTTAAATATCATGAACAAATGAAATTCCGCGGCGTCTTGAAATGTGAGACCGAGTCAAGTAAGTGCGCAAACACTTCGCCACAATAATACGAAACCATCACATGCATTCAGTTTCCACCTTTCTTCTGTGTTTTCCTTCTCCAGTTTCATAGAGAAAGTACATAAAGAATTATCTTTCAAAAGAAAGAAAATAAAATATAAAAAAAGTAATTGTTAAAAGCGTTTTTAAGAGAAGCAGTAGTGAAGTACAATGAATTTACGTCACCGATCTCTTAAGTGGTCTGTAACTTTAACAAAACATCTTTCGTATTCTGATATCTCTTTTTTTACAAATTGGATGAAACTTCTTTCTTTTAGGGGGTAACAAATGACACTTTTTGCTAGTTTAGTTGTCAAGTTGCTGTCAAAGGTAAAGTTAATCACATTAATCAATTTTTAATTGAGAAGTGGATAATGGTTTTGGACTCCTTGAGGACTTTAATTGAATATCAATTTTGCTAAATGCACTAAATAGTCTAATTTGGCACTTATTAGCAAGTATGATGAGTTTGACAATTGTAAACATGTGGAGTATAAGTTAATTCTGCCGAATCATTTTGTTAAATAACATCATAATTTTCGAATAAGGCTTTGTATCCAATAATCCAAATCATCGCGAAAATTCACTTATTTATTGTTTTGACTTTGAATGTTCGGTTTTATAATTGTAGATACATATTTGTATTTGTTCATTGTTAATTATGTATGAAGGTTCTATACAAAAAAAAATTATGTGTGAAGGCTCAAGGCTGTATTGTATGCGGACTAAAAAACCAATTAATAAAATAAGATGCAAGTATGTTTTAAACACTGGCATGTTATATTTACATACGTTCTTACCAAATAAACCTCCTAGAAAGGTTTATTTACCTTAGTAACACTTCAAACTATTAGCATAATAGATTTCATTTCACCTTTGAAAATCTGTCCTCGTGAACTAGACAATCAGTTCGAGACAGCTTCATTTTACCATATTTTGTATTATTATGACGTAAAGTCTAAAGAATATGAATTATGATCGAAAGATAAAACATATTTTTATTTTCGTTTAAAATTTAATAGTAGGTCTGAAACTTCACGAGAAAGAACTCATCCGACTCATCGCCAAAAGTAACCCGTTAGGTTACATTTATAAAACCAGGTTAACATGAAACTAGCATCTTGAGATTCATTTAACAAATTAAAGACATTTCAAATGCATACGTTCTTCAAATGTAGGCACGATGCAATTGGATGAAGGAACGTGACATAAAGCCATAAAGGTTACACAGAAAAAGCAAGTGATCCACTGCATCAATGGTCTACCTCCACGTGTCGAATTTTGGGAAGATTGCTCCGCCATTAAGTAAACCATATATAATTAAACAAATACGACAAGACTCATAACACCATGACTCGTGACCGTACGTAACCTTTTGAGTGCACTCCTAATCCTATATAAACCCTTCAAGGCTCTCACCACCAATGTTCCTTTCCATTCTAAGTAATCATCATCATCTTTCACCGTAGAAGAAACACCATTAACAATCATTGATTTGAAGCTTATAGCTCTTACAAAGAGAAAAATGAAGAAAGCCAAGGCATGGATCAAACAGATCACGAGTGCCTTCAAAACAAGACTCCTCATGTTGTCCCTCGTGAAAGACAAGAAGCTCGGTTTCCGTTCTATTTCCAACAAGATCCACAACCTCCTAGGTCATGCAGATCAAGGCCAAGACACCGACCACGACCAAGACGAGAGCAAGGCTATAATCCTATACAATAATGGGGTATCCACAGTGGCTAACCATGAGAGTTACGACGTACAAGAGGAGGGAAACGAAAAGTATCCTGATATGACTCACAAGTTGTTCGAAGGAGAAGAGGATTTTGAGGAGTTGGATGAATGTCAAGGAAGTTCTGTGATAGATATGGTGAGGAGCTCGAAGGAAGAAGAAGGAGCGAGTTTCAAGCTAGAAGATGAGATCGACCATGTCGCAGATCTCTTCATTTCAAGATTTCATAAGCAGATGAAGCTTCAAAAACTCTTGTCATTCAAGAGGTATCAGGAAATGCTAGCCAGAGGCACTTAAAAATCATATCTATATGTACACACGTGCATGCTGTTGTCACACAGATATGAAGAATATATTCATACTACGGTCTTTGCTAACGTTCATATTGTGTGTTCTTGATCATAAATCCTTTGTGCCTCTTATTTGCTAGGATCAAATATTATGATCTATTAATGTTCTTTTCAGTTATCAAGTTGGGGTTGAAAGAACTATTCTTATTTTTCTATTTGGCTTCACATACCCAAGGTCATAAATATTATCCGTCCTTCGTTTCACTTACTCAACTCAACATACTTATATATCATGATTCATGATGTGTATGTTTGTTTTCTTGGTCTGCCTAAGTCGCTTTGAATTCGTATTTATGTTTATTAATTTAGCTTGTTTTTGGAACAAGTTTATATACATCATCTTTATGGTTTTTTGGGGTCAAGAAAGTTATTAAAACTAAAAAATATAATCAAGAAAATAACCTAATACTATATATTAGAAGTTGGACATTCCGGTCTTCTGGTCGGGTTATATACTAAAACATATAATCAGGAAATAACTTAATATAATCATGCATCAAAACTAAAACATTTAAATATACTTAATGTAATATTAGAAGTTTTGGCATATCGAATATCTGTCGGGTTTCAGATTCGGATCAGGTCGGGTTTAATCTGCGGGTCCTCCACAAGACCTAATAGAGTACAGTAATCAGTTTGGTTCTTTGGAACCGAAATTTTTTGGGACAGTTTTGGATTGGGTTTTGGGGTCCGAATAAAACGCCTAGGACTAATATTGTCGTAGAAACGAAACATTGGGGGTTAGTGAGTGCTTAATAAGTTATAACGATCCGTTTTAGAATAAGATTCTGGACGTGGCCTTCATGAAAGGTTAATCGCAAGTTAATGGGCCAACATAAATTAGTGTGGAAAATATGGCCCAGTGTTGATTAAGTTTTTTTTTAGTTTTGTTGTGGAGGTCAGTAATCGTCTCTGTGGATTTAAGAACCTGTGCCGAATCAAAAGTCGTTGGAGTTGGTGGATTTTGAGATTATCAACTGACATGAGAGGTCCCTGAGGATACGTATTCTTAAATGATATAATTGATAACTGTTTGAAGTTGGTTGTAGTATGAAGTGATTGTGATGGGTAAACTGTATCAATGTGACAAATTGAAAATGTAGGTACACTTCTATTACACTGAGAAAGAAATAGATTTGTATCATTCCGACATGCAAGAAATCGAACGCGGGTTTTGGTGGGTGTGGCCCCAGTAAACGGCGTTGAAACAAGAATTGTCTAAGTCCCGTGGGAGGCGTGGGTAGTGCTAGTTGACACGCTACTACTCATAGACAAAACAAGTGGCATTCTCCTTCTAGAACAAGTAACAACCACCACTCTTTGCCTTCTATCACGGCCAGATTATTATCTTTAAATAATATGTTATACATTTTTTATAAACATTATATATAACTTTCGGTTTTGATATAATGTTTATGGAAAATATTTTTGCAAAATAAACAAGAAGACCAAACGCAAGATGCACGAAAATGGCTAAACACTGGTTCTTAAATTACGCTAAAAACTTCACTTATAAAAACTTCCATTAATCATGCTCTAAAGAATCCAGATCATATTGTTATTTCCAGTAAGTGTGTTGTGAGGAGTAATGAGTGTCCAAAACCGAAATCAAAACTTTACTGGTTAAATATATGACTATTTGGTGTTTTCCTGCACCATGTACAGTGATTTAAAATTTTAAATTATGTTTAAAATTAAATTTATTAATATTGAATCTTTTATTATTTTGAACAATATTTAATATAAATTTGATTTAATTAAGCATAAAATTAAGGGAACATATTTTTTGTTTATTTTAAATTATACTTAAGAATATATATGTATATATTTAAAATTATACTCTTAGATAAATTTTATAGTTATCAAAGTTAAAACTTAAAATATTTATAAAATTTGTAGATATCTAAAAAAACTAATCATATTATGATTAAAATTATAATTTTTAAAAATTGTATAAAGTTTTGAAAATTTTAGTTGTATATATATAAAAAAATTGAAGACTATTTCGAAATATATAATGTTATATTCGAATATTTATTTTAGTGATGATTTATTAGTTATTAACATATTTTAAAAAGTTTACCTAAAATATAAATCAACATTAAATATAATGTATGAATTATTTCCATATTCTATAAAGTTTACCAAAAATATATATGTAATTATCCATGTCATATTAAATCATAAGCTATGTCATTAATTTTAGTAGTCATGTCATAACTTTTTTTTGTAAAATTGATTGTACGTAGAAAAACATGTGGCAAATCAATTCTAAAATATAGATTAGAGGATAAGCAGATAATAATGTTGAATTAACTCCATAATTACATGTTTACAATACTAATTCTAAAACTATATGCTTCTATTAATCTTATACTTAATTTGACAATGAACGAAGTTACATAATAAAGAAACAAAAATAAGCAGGAAACAAAAAAAAAAGAAACGAAAGAATACAGCTCATATGATGTTTTTATGAAAGGAAAAGAATTTTAAAATTTAATATCTATATGCAGTTTCTTGTCTTATTTTTCTACTTAATTGACCCCCAACTTATATAATTCAGATTAGAAGTTCTCTTTGTGGAAGTCAAACTTGGTGGTTGTCTTGCGAGAGAAATCCAAAGCCAGATTTTTTAGTTCCTTTGTCAATCCCGGTGCCCCACAATAGAAGACTCCTGCAATCAAATTCATTTTAGTATTTAATTATTTAAATTCACTAGCAATTAGTATAGTCACATAGTAACAAGATTAATCAAAGCGGTCAAGATTAGTTACTTACCGATTCGTTTGCCGGGATGCTGAACTGCGATCCTCTTGTAGACTTGTCTCCAGTTAGGTTTAGCGAAATGGGACTTGACACGTGTCCCGGAGACGACATCAACACCGTTCTTAGCGTGTTGCAACGACTGAAGCATGGCAATAAGAGCAACCCTAGCGTCACCATCCTCGTACACGCTCGTGCAATAATTATGGAGCTCGATGATACCTTCCTCGTCCAGCTCTGAAACCTCGTCCATTATTCCCTTAAACCACTCGAACGATCCTTGCTCTCTTGTAACCCAGTAGAAATAAGCTTTCCTCGTCCTAAACCCTTTACTATTCCCATTATTATTGTTGTTCTCGATGTCGCTGTCGCGGGCATCAGTTTTCATGTTGTTGATGATGTCCTTGACGATGCTGATCATAGGCGTGGCTCCGATGCCAAGACCTACTAGGAGTACCACGTCGTACTTC
This sequence comes from Raphanus raphanistrum subsp. raphanistrum, assembly GCA_019706035.1. NCBI lineage: Eukaryota > Viridiplantae > Streptophyta > Magnoliopsida > Brassicales > Brassicaceae > Raphanus > Raphanus raphanistrum. The sequence goes on from CM033983.1 coordinate 22,242,557, forward strand.
TTGTAGTCTTGTGCGGGAGCACCGTAGGGACCGTCGATAAGAACCTTTGGGAACGCCACGGAGTCTCCTCCTTCTGCTCTGAGCAGACCGCTTTTACCAGCGGTTGGAGGTTTGCATACTTCAGAGAAGACGGTTCTGAGCTTGCGAGTCCAGTCACCAAGAGTGCGGATGTGTACGCTTAGGTAGTCGTCTCCTGGAGCGGATGTGATGGAGAAAGGATGCCACTCGAAGGGAGATACGGCTCTACAGTTCACGAACATGTACTGTCCACTTTTGTATTTGAATCCTTGTGGCTTCGTCACGTGTAGTGACAACACGTTCCCCGGATAAACAGCCACCTGTTGATACATACATACAAATCTTTAGAAAATGATGAAAGGAAATTTTCCTATTTCTAAAATGGTTTAAAATTAAAGTATGAGTTGAACATATTTGTTTTTATGTTTTCAGTTAAAAATCAGATTTTTTTGTTTGTTTCTCTGAATTGTTAGCTAGAATCGCAAATATTTTTAACTCAGAGAATTATTTTTATTGGTTTTTCTATTCAAGTCGTATTTTTTATATTATTTCAAATTTGAGTTATGGAATGATATTTTGATGTCAAAATATATATATATATATATATATATATATATATATATATATATATATATATATATATATCTTACCTTGATAATCTTAACCGGTTTGATGCTTGATCTTAAAGCACGGAGGAGCCTCTCTGACGCATACAGAAGCATTGGTACAGCTAAGTACATCCATGTCTGAAGTAATTACACAAAAAATAAGTATTAACTAACCAGAGAAGAGAGATAACTGTAGAGAAGAAAACAGATGAATAATGGTTTGAAGAGCATACCGTTTTCTGATACCAAATCTTTGTGAGGTAGAGCTTGATACCATGGACAATGAGAAGAGCATAAACAATGATGAACAAATGGTGAGAGTACCAAAAGGCATTGAAACCGGTTAGCTTCTTGAGGAAGTTAGGTAAGTTAAGCTTGTTACGACGGAACCAAGGCGTAGCGAGTGTAAAGGCTATAGCCATTAGCACCACCATTATAATACCAGTCACACCTTCCACTCCCTTCACGAACCACCAATAGCTCTCCGGTTGCTCTCCAAAGTAAGGAATCATTGGCTCATAAGTATCCTCATCCGCGGCAAGTAAACGCGGGAAATCACAAGCTAAATGCGCAACTACATGGAGCAAACCCCCGACCACAATCCCGCTTGCTATAACCTTGTGGAAGTTGAGATTATCATCGAACGGCACGACAACACCTAGCTTAGTCTTGTTCCTTAGCCAAGTGATGGTGTTGCGACAAACAGGGAGCAATATGAGAGCCATGTTGAACTTGAGAGTCTCTGCGCCTCCTTTGGCGACACAAACACAATAACCCATCACGCCATAGGCCGCTTTGTTCCGGTATTGAATGAATTTGTAGGCGAATAGGCCGCCGCAGATGCCAAGCCATAGCATCATGATCCATAGTCTCTGCCAGTTGTCAAGTACGAAATACTTGATTTTCTCCGACCATCTCACCAGAGGGTTGCTCTCTTTAGCCGGTTTCAGCTTCTGGCTTATCATTTGACTTAGAATCCTACTATCTCCCATCCTTACCGACTGGTTTGGTGCTTGTAACAGCAGCATTTCCAAGTTTTCGATCTGTTACACCACATTTCAATTATTTAGCTATAATATTACAATACATAGAGGTTACAAAATCTAATTTTCAACAGTTCTCACAGGTTTTTCCAATATTTAAACAACACTCCGAGATTTAGTTGGCTCCCTAATATCTAGCGCTGACTAGTTCTTCGATGATTTATTCCTGGGTTCACTTTAGGTTTACCAACCAATAGAAACTTGTCATTTTAGATTCAGTATATTTTAATTAACTAAACAAATAATTTGTCAAATTATATTATTTTTCAAAATAAAATTTAAAAATAAATAAAAATAGTATATAAAAACAAATTAAAAAAAAATTAATGTCGTCAACAAAACACTAAACCCTAAACTCTAATACTAAACCTTAAACTTTAATACTAAACCCTAAACTCTAATCATAAACCTTAAACCCTCGGATAAACCATAAACCCATGGAAAAAACACTAAAATGTTGTCAACAAAACACTAAACCCTAAACTCTAATCCTAAACCCTAAACCCTTGGATAAACCCTAAACCCTTGGATAAACCCAAGCCCTTGGGTAAACCCTAACCCTTGGAAAAACACTAAACATTTGGATAAATTCTAAACTATAAATTTTAAACACTAAACTCCAAATCTTATAAATAAATATTTTTAAAATAATCTTTATTGAAAACTATTGTTATTTTTATTTATTTAATCTTTTTATTTATTTTAAAAGCATAATATAATTTGGCAAGTTATTTTTGTTTCCTTAATTAAAAGATACTAGATTTAAAATAACAACTTTCTATTGGTTGGAGGTTCACCCTAGTGGATGAACCCAAGAAAAAGTCTTCTTCAATTATTAATTTAGATTTTCCAAATATTCCGATTTCTAGTGTTTTAAGTAAAATATATCACGTAGACGCCAACAACATTGACCACTTTGATTTTTAGAACCTTGTTTTTTTTTCAGGTTGTATGTAGTAAATACTACTATTAAACATGGTGAGTTTACGATATATACCATTAGTGACTGAGTGGTTTTAGGTGGACCATACGTACCATGATGTAACCATTATTGTCCGGGTCCAGCTCTTCCATTATCAGCGCTGCATATTCTTTGGCCTGCTTTTGAATAGTCGACAGCTTGTTGGCTGAAGCACTAAGACTAATAATCTGCAATTAATTACCCAAAAGTGTATCTTAGAATGAATAACCTTAACAAAAGTAATAAACACTACTCTAATCTATATCTATGTCGTGTTCAAATGCAGTTAATGAGGTCTTTGATGTTAACAGTAAACGTCAGCAGATAAAGTCAGTGGGATTTGCGCGTGGACAGATTTGTCAAGATTTTTATTTTATTTTTGTCAACATTTGTCAAGATAATCAACTAAAGAATATATGTATATTATTTTTGTCACTACTAAGAATATTATGTATAATATAAAAACTTGCAAATATAAAATATGAGAAAAGATTGAATGGTGTGTGGTGTTCACCTCAGCGACCTCTTCTTCCGTTACTCGTCCATCTTCATCTTTGTCCACCCTGACCACATAGTGACATCATTTATTTAGTTACGAATGCACTAAACTTCACAAAACAATTAAAATTATTAAATTATAATATCGGTCCATAGCTCCTGATGACCGTTTAACTTTGAAAATACCAATAATTAAATATCGTTGCAATGATCCACTAATTCTAAGATATTAATAGGGTTAGGTAAAGATAAGTAAAGCTTACATGTCAAAGAAGACTTGGAGTTTGGCATCAAAGCTTTCATCTGAGATCTGTTCCCAGAAGACTCTGAGCTGATCCTTGGTGATTGCATCGCCAGAGATGTTATTACGGCGAGCTAGTGCCCGGAAGAGCTGGTCGGCGAAGTCTTTTGATTCCTTGTTCATTCCTAAAGAAAGTTCAAAATAATGAAAAATAGAAATATAACATAAAGTTATGGACATAATTTCCTAAGCTAGAATGAATTACGTACCTAAGCATTCCCAAAACTTGGAAGAGAGTAAGAGACCGTTGGAGTCGAGAGAGAGTTTATCGAACCGTTGTTCTACGGCTGGCCACGCCGCGGTCTTGGTAGCAATGAACTTTAGACCTTTAAGAGCGTGAACGGCGGCGGAGCTTGTGCGGTCAAACCGCCTCGGAGGAGGGGCAGACCGTCTTGAGAACACGCGGCGGAGCTCACGTGAAGCGTTCTTGATGCGCGAGGAAGTGCTACGGAAGAAGGAAAGCGAGGCGGAGTTGTTGAGGTTGCTTTCAAGCGTCTTCTTGGTGAGGAGTGTCAGCTCTGGATCCTCGTGAGCTCCTCCTCCGGGACTTGCTTGCTGGACGCTGTGGACGGCCACCGAGTCGTCCCTGATGTCTAGCGTGATCTCCACGTACTCATCGTCTTCACCACCACGGCCGCCGACACCGCCGTCGCTGAGGCTGGTGCTTCTCTTGGGAAGATCCGCAGCGAATCTTGCGTTTTTCTTGGACGCGCGTTTGGGACGGCCAAGAGGACCACTGAAGGCGGACCGGTCGCTGGCGATGCTTTCGTTGTCGGAGTTGGTGTCTGAGTGAGCTCCTCGTAGAATCCCAAGTTCATGGTCGGTTCCTGAATTCCCTCGTCTCATTTTGCTTCAATGAATATAAGAAAACAGATGATCACTTGATTTGGCTAAGAAAAAACTAGGATGATCTCGACCAAAGATAACAATACTTGTGGGGTTACTATATTAGTCGAGAAAGAAAACCTCTTCTCTTAAAAGGTGTTTGATTTTTTTGGTCTATGGAAGAAATTGATTTTTGCATAAAATATATATAGAGAGACTAATGAGGGAGAGATAACATGAATGGACATGCAATCTGCAAATTGCAATTTCATAATCCAGGAAGGTAGTGGGAAACTATGGACGGACCACTCCGGTCCGGTCAAACCCTTTACTGACCATTTATTTTGACTTTTTTCTCGTTTGTTTTTTAATTTTTCTTGTTTACATTTCTATTCTTCCTGTTTTCTATTTCCACCGAGTCACATTATACATTTCAAAACCGAGTCATTAATTGTTTTCCATTGACGTTCATTCATGCATATATATAACAACCCCGTGTGAATTTGTACAGAGGGCAAAAAGAGACTTCAATTTTTAGTAGCTGTTGAATTTACTTAGGTTTGTCTAAACTTGTAATATAATCCTCTTTGTTTGACAATTACACAAAACAAAGTAATAGCTATCATGGAACCATATAAATATGTTGCCTCCAACATTTGACTAATTGTAATCTGTTTTCAATACATACCTTAACTAGTGTTATAGCCTGGCTAATCTGATCATTGATGTACAACTCCATGTGAGATGCATCTATTTTGATAATTTGTTTATATACTAAAAGAGTCAATTAGCCATATACTGTAGATGTTAGAACTAATTCCCATCTATTCCGTTATCTATTTATCATCGCCAATCGTGGTGAAAAAGGTAGATATTTTTGGATCCGTGAGCTATGAAAAAACTAACAAGCCATATGCACATGATGTCATGATTGTTCATTCAGGCTGCAGGCATTACTCCTGACAATAACGTACGTAAGACATATATATTGACGTCTACTTAGCCGACGCGTGAACCTCACAAGGGACATGTAATAGGAAAGCTAGCTACATCATATATAATACAGACCACAAAAAATAAGTAAAATATCAAAAAAAAGAGCAGTCATGGCACAATATCCTTCGTTTGGATAGCAGGTAACTAAATCTGGCATTGATAATATCATTTTAAGAACCGGTTAAAAGGTAATATATTTTAAAGTTTGCTTTTGTCATCAGTATGTTTTTCTTTTTGCTTTAATATTGAAGTATGATACGTAAATTTACAAAAAAGGAATATATATATATATATTGCTGGACATAAAGATAAATGTAAGAGTGTTGCTTTGAAAATGGGAGGCAAATGAGTAGCAAACAGAGTACCGGCAGCCAACATGAACAGGGAAGATATCTGTTCATGAGCCATGCAGCTAGAGGCCGCCACGAGGAAAGTCAGTTTTAGAGACTCGTACAATTCTAGGAAAATCAAAAAAGAAAGGGAGAAAGAGAGCAATGAGAAATGATATAGCGACAAAACATATGGTATAACACTACAATAAAACAGACGCATACCGACGGATAAAAGCGTCGGAATGTCGTCGGAATAGAGCTATTCCGACGACATTCCGACGAAAGTGGTCGTCGGTTTTTAAAATGTCTAACGGCTATAAACGGGTATATTCTTTCTCGCCAACGGTCGAGAGCTTCCGTCGGAACGGCGTCGGTATATTCCGACGGAATTCTGACGACCGTAACGTTTATAATTTTTTGTCGGGCTTTCGTCGGAATATTCGTCGGAATATTCCGACGACCGCCCTTCGTCGGAAGTTTGTCGGACTATTCCGACGAAATACCGACGAATCCGTGTTTTTGGGTTTCGTCGGTATGTCGTCGGAATGTGGACGGAATAGTCCGACGATTTCGCTTTTCGTCGGAGTGGTCGTCAGAATTTCACTATTTTTCTTGTAGTGTAATTGAGCGCACATAGTATAAATGGTAGGTTTTGTTTATCCCTATATTAAAAAAATAGGACGATGAGAACGAAAGGTGGCCGAGGAGATATAAAATCGGTGTGGGTAATATTAGTGGACGAATCTTGGACTTATCTCATTTGCTATGCTCTTTGTATATATGTATGATAAGTTTTATGGACTCCCAATTTAATACTTATTAAAGGTAAGTATAGTAGTCCAAGTCTTTTATACATTATTCAAGTTTTTTATATATTCTCAGTGTAAAATCTTCTTTCCAACATATTTTTTGAGATAATAGTATGTATAATCGTTAATCTTGTGAAATCTAATATACTCTTTTAAGACAATACTTTATACCTAATAATTTCGGTGGAACTAAATCTTCCATGGAGCATCAGTTAATAGAATGATTGAGCCATTGTTCAGGCCGAATTAATGGATCATGATGTATCATGTATGAATTCGTTCTCGATACCATGATAAATTTCTTAAATTTCAAATTTAAAATAAAATAATCTAAATTCTTTATATATTACTCAGTATCCTTATATATTTCCAATATGGAATCTTTCCAATAATGTATATCAAAATTGTGGTAGGATAACAATGTTTTTGATATAACTACCAGTCATATACGTGAAGATTATACCTAACTGGCAAAATTAATGTACATCATCATTATTGATCCATAGAAATGTGAACCCTCCACTAATTAATTAACGACTCACTCTTAGCTAAACCTTCCGTTAACTCAGTGAACTTTCTGCACATGTGCGATTGAATATTTGTTCGAAGTTTTTTCATCACCACGCATATACGTTATATATTTTCAACAAGACCTACTTTTATACAGGCATGCATGAAGGTCGACTGTTCTTCTATACATTGACAATGTCATGCCGGAGGAATTTACATCCTAGCCGTGTTTTGTGGACTCTGTAAAATCAACACATATAGGAAATGTGGTCTTTCAATGGTTGCACCTTTTTCAGTGCTTGAGTTTTTTTTTTACTTTCTAGTGTTTAGTTTCTAAGAGAAAAAAATAAAAGATGAAAGATGAAATAGATGTAAATTAAAAGATGAAATAGATTCGTTTCATGTTAAATGGCTACATAAAATCTAAAAGGTGCTTAAAATACATTTAAATGTTTAAATTCTGAAACCAAAACAAAAACAACAGAATCTTTTTTGTAATTCCTCCGACCGCTCACGGCTAATAGGCCATCCACTTTCGTTTTCTCGATTCGTGAGCCTCATTCCATCTGACGAATGGTGCGCTAATTTCTCTAAGGTCCAAAAGTCTTGTTTACTAACCCTATAATCACCACCCGACATTTTTCTGTGTTTTGGCTTCATTTGTACGATAGCACGAATCACTTTCCGATAGATTATCCATCATTTTACTACTTCAACTCAAGAATGTTTAACTCTGTAAGTTTTAAACGGATGTGTACCAAAAAATATAATTTCACCTTAATAACATAAAAAGCAAAATCAATTTTCTTAAGTTTTTCCACGTATCACAACTCGCTATCGGTATGTTATATTTTTGTTAACATTTAAGTTGGTGACAATGCAAAAAATTCCCTATAACTTACTCTGAATCATGTTTTGAATATTTATTAGAAGTATATATGGTCTATATTTTTACCAAAAAAGAAATATATGGTCGATATATAGTTTCAGTTTTGAGCGAATTGTATATATATATCATATTGGTTGAAACCGAGGGAATATTTCAATTTAGAATAATAATAGATGAATGTTGAATAATGAAAAATAGGTGTAAGAGGTTGGTGTGGTCAATACAAAGTGGATTTAGATATTATTGTTATTAACGACTTTGGTCCTCCTTACTCAAAACATTAGTGCCTTTAGCTTCTAGAAACCTTTAAGCAAGACTTTTCATTTTTTTGGTGATCTTCCAATACTAATACAATAATGAAAACAATATTCTTGTTTTTCTAGTAGCTCTTTTGTATATATTCATACATACGATTGTTTTTCTAGTAGCTCTTTTGTATATATTCATAGATACGATGTATCTGTATTAGGTATAAGCTAGGTGGTTTAAAAAAAAGAAGATATAAGCTAGGTTTGATTGGTAAGTTGCATCTGTAACGCTTACCAGGGTCAAATAGAACCGTCGATCTTTACCGCATCCACTTGTGATTTAACAAGAATTCATCGTGTTCTAATAGAAACAATGTGGTTGACAAGACTATAATTAAAGATAAAGGCCGAAAAATGTGAAAAGACATGGTGAACGCTTTACAAAACTAGAATGGATTGGATTCTACAGGTGAATGAATGAATGTGGGAGGACAGTGGAATGAGAAGATGAAGATGGCTAATGACTATAGTTTCTTTCTGACAGAAACATTAAGTTTGTGGTTGATGAAGGGTAATGGTTTCACCTCCCTTCTCTTCTTCACTTTCCAATTCCAGTTAAATGAAGCTGAAAAACAAGAACATTTTGAGTTCCAACACAAGAGTTCGAACGATCATTATCATAAGAAGAAAAAAAGAGAAGTAAAACTTACGAGATTGTTAATGGGTTTCTTCCAGTAGAACCCATGAATGATTAGAAAGACAAGATTGCAGGCAATGAGAATGTAGATCGATAAGGCGTGTATTCCCATCCACTGTAACACAAGACTTGCTCGTTTGTATCCATAAACATCAACCTGGAGATAGAGATTGAGAGGTTTACATTTTACAATCTTACAAAATGTTGCTTCTATAAATAATAAGATTCAAGATATACAAAAAGAAAAACAAACCATTAGGTATATAGCGGAGAACAGAAATCCAGAAGCTCCTGCCGTGACACACACGTAACTTAATGTGTATAGAGGTTTGTTTAGATGCATTCCTGCAAGCAAACCGACAAATAAAAACATTACGAAAATTGTTTCTGATTATGATATTTCTATGCAAACTTGTGATTTAATAAGGTATTTTGATCTTGCAAAGAAGAGTCAAGGACAATACCAAAAAGGTCAAGTCCGAGGCCTAACATCAGAAGACAAAAAGAACATAAAATCCACTGGTTCAGACGCTTTTTGTGGTCCTGTAAACAAGTCAATTTATGGTAAGTTTCAGACAAGATAAGAACAAAAATGCTAATGAGACTGACACCCTTACTTTTTTTTTTTGGACAAACAGATATTTCATTTCTAGCCGGAGCCTATGCTCCCAAAACAGAGTTCAATACAAACGAGGAGAGAGCAGACTTTACCACAGCATCTGCCTCCGAACTGAAGTTGCGAGAAATAAAACTAAAGGAGATTACATCAAAGAAGTACAAGAAATGATAGATATCAAACATGATACCGAACAGTTCAGATTGATACCCTTACTTCAGTTCACTAAAACTAGAGGAAACCAGCACTACAATAATGATAATATCTACCTTGAAGTGGACGATAATATGGCCGTAATGCAAACCCACTAGGCATGTAACTGTGGCCATCAACGTACTACAATTAAAAAAAGTATTCGCAAGTTACTTTATGAGCAACGAGGATAGCTATTAACTCATATTCTTTTTGCTGCAGCAGAGAAACAAGAGACCTGAGAAGACCTTCGGGATCAAAAGGCGCTTGACACCAAGAAGGAGCATCTGGAGGTAATGGCCCACTGCGTGGTGAATATATACTGCATTGCTGATGAAGTGGTTATAAGAGATCAAATGAAAACGAACACATACCAGATATTGAGAAAAAAATTAAAACATATGGTTTCAAGTCTAAGAACCTTGGTCCGTGCATATACAGGTTTCTTGTACATATGATGTATCCCTAGTAACGTACGGTCAAGCATTCCAACTGCGTTACAGCTTGGTCCAGTGTTTCCTCTTACCCCACATTTCACCTTCAGATTCTTAAATAGTTTAGAGAATTATCGATATGATGAGAATGTGTTACAAAGTAGTGTAAGGTAAAGTATGTTCCAACCAAGAATGTTGTCGATGTTGTTGATCCTTGGTCTTGTGTTGAAATCTGATATTCCCAGTCTGGCACGTATAAGCCGTATAACAAGGACATATATGTTGTTGTAATAACAAATGCTACCGCCCTGTCAGATAAAAAGGATAATATCATCATCTGTATATAAAACACAAGATTAAGAGATGGGAAATTAAAATAAAAGACAGTTCACCACTGAAATTTGTATTTCTTGATCATAGATAGCTCTGAGGTGACACTATGGTTTCCTTTAAACCAAATCTCGCAGAGTGCAGCAACTAAGTATGCTATAGCTATTCTCTGAAAACCCAAATTCAAACGTTTAGAACGTTTAGAACGTTACATGTTTTAGGCAGAGACAGAAGGAAAAAGAAAAACTATATATATATATATATATATATGTACATACCTGTAATATGCCCATGAGTCTAATTTTCTCTACATCTATTCCATAAGTCAAGTTGTTGAGGCCATGAATGAATCCTCCTGCAAAAACGTTACAACCATGACATATAGCAAGCTCCTAGAGGACTTTCACTGCACAAGGATTAGAATGTAGGAACCAAACCTTGGAGAAAAAGACCAAGTAAGAGGAGTTTAAAGGATCGAAGGAAAGCCTTTCTCGTTGCAGTATACTTGCATGACAAGTTCTGTAACCAAAAACAGAGTAGCAAATATCAAGAACCAGAGTGAAGAGAAGTTGATCAAAAGAGTAGCAATGACAGTCACATACCTTATAAGCAAAGGCAAGAGAGACACCGACAATGAAAAGGAAAAAAGGCATGACGAAATCAGCAAGCGTTACACCGTCCCAAGGTGAATGATTAATAGCTGGGAATATCCCTCCAACATCATCCACAAGTATCATCAACTGTTTATTATTACCATTCAACACACATAGACAATAATTACTCTCTGAAACTGAAGTATACGTAAGAGATTGGAACTATTACCAAAGCGATGTAAACAAGGTTAGAGATAGAGATAAACTAACGGCGACGGTGAGGCCACGGAAGACGTCGAGAGAAACTAATCGTTCCTTGTCTGGAGGGAGAGAAGGACGGTGACAAGATATCTGGAGAGAGGAAGCGGACTCAATGTCTTTCTTCTCACGCCATTGATGAACACTATCGTCTGTGTTTTTGATTGGTTCGTACATTGCCAGTTTCGTCCGCATCAAAGATAAACCAAATCTATCTTCGTCATCAAACTGTTGTGTCTATATCTATGGATATATATATATATGGATAAAAAATATATATACCTTATGAGTGTTTAAGTTAACAACAACTAAATCTCTATCTTAACGACAACGGTTTGAGGATAGCCACTTGAGCCATTTGGTTCTTAAATCAGTTTATTTTTTATTAACTTGGTATTCGCACGTGCCGCTCTCCCTTGGGATTGGACCTTTAGTTTTTGCCGTCAGTTACGAGCTTGATTCGCTCTCAAAAGAAACTATGATGATTCGCTCTCAAAAGAAACTATGATGATTCTCTCTATGGTCCTTCAAGTAAGGGAAAGCTCACGAAAATTTACATGTAATGCAACTTTACAGTCTTATATTGATATTATATAGGAAAGGTATATGATTTTGGGCATGAAATTTGCATCATTATGGGGGAAAAATTGCTTATTTGATATTTAAGGATTTGACACTTCAGCTAGCAAAATCACTGAATAATAGAGATTTTAGTTAGAATTGAGAAATCAAGAGTGTTATATTGGGAAACACATCACAAACCACACACTAAATATGTTTTCAACAATCATACGGAAGGTTCATTTAATAACAAGTTCCAAGGATTACAAACAAAAACGAAAGGCGATACGACACCAACTAGTTGCAATTGCAAAGTAATAGAATAACAAGAACAGTCAGATCATATGAATGTGTTTCAAGTTTGTATCTTATTCGGGATCATCTAAGATTCTTTTTTTTAGAGAACAACCTTTTAGGCTTTTGTAGCTCCTCCGGCTTTGATAAGGTCTTCAAGAGACTTGAGAATCTGTGACTCGCTCATACCATCCAAGTTGACACACCTCTCCACACCCATATCTGCACAAGTTAACGGAGACAAACAACAAACAGATGATTAGACTAGTTGCCAAAGTAGAATACAAGAACAAAAAAACGTTGGCCCATTATGCAAAAGCATTACTTTCACCTCTAACCCTTTAACAGTCATGAAAAGCGGAGTCTTAAACAGACGCTAGTCACCACCATAGATATTTTTTTGTTAAAACTATTGTTGAATGATCCTCTCTCTGACCTCAAAGCTAACAACTTCCTCCATTTGCATGAGCATAGATCTCTATTACTTTCACACACGACGGATTCAAGAATGATTAAGTTCTCTTAACAGAAGATGGCCTGAATTATTTTAGCTGCTCAAGGCCTCTGATATTTTCTAATTGCTCGTAAAGTTCAAAACCAGAAGAAAAAAAAGGGAACAACAACAATATAATTTTGGCAAATACACATCAAAGTCAAACACAAGAACTACTAAAAACAAAAGAAGAAGTCGCATTCTATAGCTAGCAATGAGTATGACCAGAGTGCCCTAGAGGTTACCACACAGCAATCAATCCATGTAATTATCTAGGCAGCTAGGCACCACTATTCAGATGATGATCTTGAAAGCTCAACCGAATATGCATCATCGGTACACACAATACATTAGGTTTTTTTTTAAGGATAATACCATATCTGGCCCACATCTGAGGCTGGATCCCACTACATTCGCGGATCAGGAAAGGGAATTTAGGGTTCAGGGACTTCAAAGCTTTGTAATTCTTCTCTACGAACGTCCTGAATCGAATCAAAATGGTCAATTGAATCGCCGATCTCACAGATTTTGGTTTTGATTCAAAAATACGAAAGAATGAAGATGGTGAAAACCTGGTGGAAGCGCTAGCTGGGGAAGATTGACAGAGGAGAATCCTGAGCTCTTTCAGAGACTTCGCTATGTTTCCTCTCCACGCCATCCCTCTTCTTCTTCTTCTTCTTCCTCCCCCTTCTACAGTAGTACAAAATGACCGAAACTCTCTGTGTGGGATGGTGGTTCACGTGAAAAAAAGGAAGTGTTAAAGATATTGGGCTTAGGCCCATTGATAGAGTCCAGTAAGGTCGGTTAAAGGTGGTGGTGACTAGGTTACGTGATATTGGGCTTAGGCCCATTAAAAGAGTCCCGTAAGGTAGGTCGGTTAAAGGTGGGTGGTGTGACTAGGTTACGTCTCTGCATAAAACAGTATATAAAGACTCTTTCTATGCCACATTGATTGCTTTCAGACACACAAAAAAAAAAAAGCTCTCTCGAAGGAATCCTCAATCCCCTCTCCTTCGCGTAGCTTCTTCTTCTTCAGGTATCCTTCTCTCTTTTGTGGCTGTTCTCACGTTTGCTCATTGTTTGATTGATAATCGATCGTTTCGATCTATCAGATCGTGTGATCTGATTGTTTTTAGGTGTTCATCGTTATTTTTTTTTCTGGAATTTCTGATCTCTAACTTTAATTGTCTACCAGATTTTCTTGCAATTAGGTTTCACTAGTTGAATATTATTTTATCAGATTGTTTTTTTTTGTGGCAAACATATAATCACGGATCTACTTTTTATGTTATGTATATGTTTTCTGTTTTGATAATCTTGAATCGTATATTTTGGGTTCAATTATACCTTTTTCTCATGATTAGGTCAGATGTTATATTAGATGAGCTATTTTGTAAGAGTGTTTTGATTCTTTAAAGGGTAGATCCATGACTGCTTTGTTTTTTCCTATTTGTATAGTCTGTAAAAATTAATTTTCAATCCACCATGTAATTTCTCTACGATTATAAACGGTGAAAGCATTAGATAGAGTTGATCCTTTTCTGACTTATTATCTGGATAATCGCACAATATATGTTTTATATGATTATAATTACTGCATTTAGAACCAAATAGATGTTTTTTTTGGGTATTTTGATGAATTTGTTTGCTCTTTACGACCTATAAAAGTATCTGGTTAAATTTGCGCTTTATCCTCATTGGTGATTGATGAGTCTGTTTCTCAGTTTGAGATCTTTTTCCTGAGTTGATTTAGCATGTTTATCGGTTTTAACTATCTTTTTGTTTTTGCAGGTTAAAATGGGAGACAATCACGGTGACGACAAGAACATTGAGATATGGAAGATTAAGAAGCTCATCAAGTCCCTTGAAGCTGCGAGGGGCAATGGAACCAGCATGATCTCGCTCATCATGCCTCCACGTGATCAGGTCTCTCGTGTCACAAAGATGTTGGGCGATGAGTATGGAACTGCTTCCAACATCAAGAGCAGAGTCAACCGCCAGTCTGTTTTGGGGGCCATCACTTCTGCACAGCAAAGACTGAAACTTTACAACAGGGTCCCTCCCAATGGTCTTGTCCTCTACACTGGAACCATTGTCAACGACGAGGGCAAGGAGAAGAAGGTGACCATTGACTTTGAGCCTTTCAAGCCCATTAACAACACTCTCTACCTCTGCGACAACAAGTTTCACACCGAAGCTCTGAACTGAACTTGCTGGAGTCTGATGACAAGTTTGGTTTCATTGTGATGGACGGGAACGGGACTCTCTTTGGAACCCTGAGCGGTAACACACGTGAGGTGCTTCACAAGTTCTCTGTTGATCTTCCGAAGAAGCACGGGAGAGGAGGGCAGTCTGCGCTTCGGTTTGCACGTCTGCGTATGGAGAAGCGTCACAACTACGTGAGGAAAACTGCTGAGCTCGCCACGCAGTACTACATCAACCCCTGCGACTAGTCAGCCTAATGTGTCTGGTCTGATACTTCGCCGGTTCATGCTGATTTCAAGACTGAGCTGAGCCAGTCTGACATGTTTGATCCCCGGCTTGCTGCAAAGATACTTAACGTGGTGGACGTATCATACGGAGGAGAAAACGGTTTCAACCAGGCCATCGAGCTCTCGTCTGAGATCCTTGCGAACGTGAAGTTCATCCAGGAGAAGCGTTTGATAGGGAAGTACTTTGAGGAGATAAGCCAGGACACGGGGAAGTATGTGTTTGGGGTTGAGGATACTTTGAACGCTCTGGATTCAGGTGCTGTCGAGACGCTGATCGTTTGGGAGAACCTTGACATCAACAGATACGTGTTGAAGAACAGTGCGACGGGTGAAACTGTGATAAAGCACCTGAACAAGGAACAGGAAGCCAACACTGAGAACTTCAAAGCAGACAATAGCGACTTGGACGTGGAGGATAAGATGTCGCTGCTGGAGTGGCTGGCTAACGAGTACAAGCGTTTCGGGTGTGCGCTGGAGTTTGTGACCAACAAGTCGCAGGAAGGTTCTCAGTTTTGCAGAGGGTTTGGAGGAATAGGAGGGATACTTCGTTACCAGCTTGACATGACTGCTTTTGATGAGGATTTGGATGTTTATGATGATGATGAATCAGAATAGCAATCAATCCAATCACTAGCATCGCTGGTTCTTGGAGATGGTCCATCACCAAGCTCGAACCAGCTTGTGTGGGCTATCGGGGTCACGCAGAAGATAACTGGAAATTAAGTGAAGCATCTTTTTCGAAAGGTAGAAACGATATTTCTAAACCTAGATTTTGTTAAGAATGATTTTTGCTTAGTCTCCAAAATGGTGTTGTAACAGGTGGAGACTGAAGAAACTGGTGGAGAGTGAAGAAGTCTTGCTATGGTTTTACCTTTGTTATGTCTGAGACATCCATTATGGAGTTTTTTTTTCTTTTGGGTTGTTGTTTTTCTTTTCAGTGCTATAATACTCTTCGTCTGAGAGAGGAAACGCTTAGTGATTTGGTTTTTGGTATTTTCTCGATTGCATTGCATGGATGTTTTGTGACTTAATCTATCTACGCCTTTGTTTTGATTGAAGCTTTTCTCTTTTGCTCTTTTAATATTCAAGAATGTTTTATTAGCTGAAAACGAATGTTTTATTGGAACAAGACTAACTAACTCCACCGAGTTTTCAACTTGCCTAGCTTAACTTTGACATAAGATTTGTGGAAGAAAACATCATATTTCATAGCATTTAACATTTGTTTCTCAATCAGAAAACTGTGCTGAGATGTGTTCATTACCAATTTAACCATGATTATTGTAGTCATAATGTAAATAAAAAACTAAAGTCAAATAATTAACAAATATCTGCTTGTGAGAGCAAAATCTCAAACAAATGAATGCGTGATAGTTAATAAAAAAAATAAGTTAAAAGGGGGTTGGTTTGAGTTTCCCCACCTATCCCACCTTCACCTACTACGAGAGAAGAAAGCAAAGCACGTCAAGTATCAGACAAATCTCGTCCCATTCTTTTCCTGTTCTGTCTTAAATCAGAGTTTTTGCTCCCTTTCTCCATTCATCTCTTCACCACAAACAAGAAAATGGCTTTGCAAATACAGACCTCAACGACGATCTTCAAAACCCCCACGCCATCTACTGCCGCCGATGCGCTCACCGGAAAGTTCTTTCCAGGAACCGTCGCGGTTCGCCGGGAAATGTTAACGGTGTGGAGAGGAGTCAGATGCAGCAGCGGTGGAATTGGTGGAGACGCCGGGAAGAAAAAGACTGTTCCTAACTCGAACTATGTAGTGCCTTTGGACAAGTTCTCCTCCTCTTCTTCCATCACTCGTCCTCTGATTGAGATACTTCGAGATCTCAACAAGAAGATCCCTGATAACATCGTCAAGAGCCATGATCCTGGATCCAGTGCAGCTTCCTCTGGTTTCATCCCTTGGTACTTCGATTTTGATACCTTAACAAACTTTAATCGTTGTTGCTGCTTCTTCTCCATCTGAACTCTTGGACTTATATTTGTAGGTTTCATGCAAACCGGATGCTCAGCTTCTACGCACCTGGTCTGTACCGAACATTGCATCTTGTACTTCTTCTCTGCAGAGACTGATCTATTCTCTTTTGTCTTTCAGGTTGGTGTGGGGAGGTTCGTGACGTCATTTTCTCAGAGAATGGTAATGTCACTGTTGTTTATCGTCTTACCATTCGTGGCTCTGATGGTGAGGTAAGAAGCTCCTCCACATTCACTTCCTCTTCCTGTTCTTCTGTCTTATTGTCATGAAAGACCCTGATGGGTATCATTAGCTCATGTATCCATGTTTGTTTTGTCTTAGTCATGTATCCTAATGGTAGTTTTCACAGTACACTATTATGTTAAAATCATTAAGAACCGGTTTGTTTGTCTTGTATTGTGACTTGAGTTTCAATATAATGCAGGCACACCGAGAATCGACTGGGACATTAACAATCACTGATGATCACATCGAGGATCCGGTTGCTGCAGCTGAGGAAATAGCATTTTGCAGAGCTTGTGCTCGATTTGGTCTCGGCTTGTATCTCTATCACGAAGAGTAGGCCAAGTGTGCTTACCTTTTTTGGTTGAACAAGTCTCTATCAACTTGTTGAGAGACCCTTATGAGTTCTAGATTGCTAAATATATGTAATGATGTCTACAAACAAAATTATAATAATATATATAAGCAAATAATAATTCTATCAACTTTTATGTATACATTTGTACCTGTGTTATTAGATTATTTTGTGTACATGAGAGTGAGTAACAACATTATCATCTCAGAAGTTTTGGACCCATATTTGACGCCATCCAAGATGTGATTGCATCCACGAGCTGGGCAAGATCTTTGGACGTGTATGCACTAAGAATCTTCGAGTCCATTCCCAACGTACCTCCAACCTCTTTCGCCACGGACTCCCACGGTGTCCCAACAGCCATATTCGCCAAAAACTCACTTCCTCTGTTCACCGCATCAGCCATTGCTGGTGGAACATCTGGAAGAGCCTGACCAGACACCAATATAAATCGCTTTCAACATTGAGAGCAACAAAAAAAGTTTCTGCTTTTCGTGTTTTCAAAATGTATCTTCACTGCGTTAAAATTGAACTCAGTACCTGTTGCAGAGGAAGACCGTGATCCCCTGGAAGTGTACGGATAGACATGTCTAGCTTTGAGCTTATGGATGATTCCACGCCAAGCACCTGAGCTAGAATTGATGTTTCATCTATTGAATCATCCTCGAATTTTATCAAAAGATTCCTTGAGATTCCGTAGTAGGATCTTATCTGAACATTTTTAGCAAGAATCTCTTCGGTTAGTAATGCAGTGTGATAGATAGTTATTAGGACGTGATGGAACATAAATCCAATAACATTATGGGCTTCACATACAAGGCGTCTTGTTTCTTCTGGTTTTGGAATAAAATCTTCTCTTCCTTTGACCAAGTCCATGTACAGAGGAGGGAGCTGTTCCACTAGTGGTAGAATTTGCTTCATGATGGGAGGGCTGAGAGTTTCTAATTGCTTTCGGGTCATCTCTGCCTGCAAGTAGCTTTTGTTGTTAGTTATTTGCCAACGCCATCAACAAATAATGAAAGAGAGTAGACAAGGTAGAAAGCAGAGCGATCGACAAGAATCATCAAGGAGTTAGTGCAATGATGACGGAACTTATTAAGTTAGCAAACGATTAGATCAAAACAAAATCCCTGGAAGCAAAGGAATCAGAAGCTCACCCCAAGGCGGACTGTCGGGGATGTTGCTACCTGTGATAACAGTGGTCCAAGGCTTTGAGCCATCGGGACTAGAACTGGGGAGAACAAAGGAATAGCTAAGCTCGCTTCCTGCAAAATTAGAGGTTCCATAAAGATTTCACCTTTACAGGTTATGTGATTTCATAACAAGACTCGTATCTTCCAACTACAGAAAGTATTACTTAAGAGATGAAAAGCTAGTCTCGGAAGTCTTAAAACATAAATAAATCTAACTACCTTGTTGTTGAATGCCATAAACACATTCCCATTTCGCTGAACAGCATACCTTGATCCTGAATTACTAGTGAACCAACTCAATATAATAAAATAAAATAACAGCATACATTTGAATAGTACATTCACAATAGTTACCAATGAGAAGGTGAATGAGGGATCCCAATGAATGACCGATCCCAAAAGATGGAAGATCCTGCACCTGTTGAGAGAAAAGTAATATTACTATTCAAATCTTATGTCCCCATATACGGACACCAGTGTATGTTTCTTCCCAGGAGCAAAGAACAAAAGTTAGAACATGTTTCACTCACAGATTCATGTAGAGATCTGCAGCATCTATCAAACTTAAACTGTACTTCATCCGCAATAGCGAAGTGGTCAAAACCACTAGCATACGGTGTGGCAATAACCAAAACATCCCTGCTCGAGAGAGACCGTGTTAGATACCATGTACAAATATCTTCACAACATGAACATAAAACTCATATAACAACCTAGAGTCAGACCACTAGTTTACCACTACTTCCTATGAGTGATCAAAGTGTGACTCAAATAATAAAACACCACAAGAATCATATTTAAAAAGTAGCCTTACTTCTCAGCTAATCTCTCAAGAAACAATCGATAAGTAAGCTGAGGTGCGGCACCAACAAAGATCCCTCCAATGAAATGAGCAACCATCTTCGGATTCGAGTTTCTAGGTCTGAGCACCCAAGCTCCCTACAACACAGAGTTCAGTGAAATCAAACTTATTATGAAAATCAATCACACGCACACACACCTCTACTTCTGACCAGTCAGCGGATCCAGCGGAGCTACTTTGAGATTGCTTCACAGTCTCCGTTAGCAACCTGAAGATCGAATTGATTAACAGTGAAATCAATAATGAAAAGCTGGCACGAAGAGGAATCCTCCAAGTGGCGTTTTACCTCTCGATCTCGCCGTAGACTTGGATTCCGGAAGATTGAGGACGATGATCCCTATCGTTCTCCTGGTTGTTGTAGCTACAGGAGACTCTCCGCGGCGAGACGCGCTCTCTGTCGAATCTGATCACTGAGAAGGAAGGCCGGCGACTGGATGAGAAGTTACAGAGTCTCCGGCGGGGAGAAAAAGACGGCGGCGTCCAGAGGCCACACGTAGCCATAGTTTTGGTTTCTTGCGGTTTGATTTTTTGATTTGGGTGGTTTTGAAAATCGGAGTCGTGTACGTATCCGACTTCTATGACTGTAACACCCTCTTGTTTCTTCTTTCGCTGCCAACGCAAATATTGTGTCATCTTCCAAAACTATATATATATACAAGGAGTTCATTAGAAAATTATGTAAATATTTAATTATTCTAGATTTGCAAAAATGAGCAAATTATTGCAAATAAATGAGCTAATTCTCTCATTTAATATAAACTAATTATTGCAAATACTGTATTGGTTGTTATTTTATTAATGAATGAAAAGTTAGTTTAAAAAATAAAAATAAAATATCAACACTATACAGTAGTACAGTACTGTTTGGTGATGTTTTTTCTTTTTCTGAATTACATGTTCTTTTGTATGGCTTCTATAGGCATATATAGAGTTCAAGAAAGTAGATTAGACTCAACGGCGCCTACTAGCAGTATTAAATGCTCTTCCACCTTTTGATTTCGCTTGACATGTCTTCATCCTCCTCCATATCCTCACTCGTGTGTGTGTGGTGAGAAATGAGCAGTGAAAATATAATTTATAACCGGAAGAGCAACAGATCGCAGTTGTAGTATTAGTGATAGCAGGAACAGTCTCGTTAGTGGTTGAGCTGATGGAAGCGGTGATAACCATTGTAGCCTCTTTGGAGACTGGGTTATTTGAAAACATTTACATTATCAACATTTGGGATAATTGGTATTGTCTCAGTTGGCAGTGATAAATGCTGTAATACTAGAATCTGTTACATTGAGTTATTGTAGTTGAAGCAGCAGAGATGGTTGTTTGTAGAACACGCAAATGAACAACAACAATAGTTGTTTCAAGATCGGGCAACAGATCAACGACAGTGTCTTGTGCTGTTAAAGCGGTTTCCTTACGGATAAAACCATACCTCTAGTTGCATTTGTGACATTAACATGTTTCTGAAGACATCTTGATGCTTTTGTGATCTAGATTGTCCACATTTATCACATTACATTTTGTGCGCATCCAAGTATACTCCACATCAATCATGGATATCATGCCCTTTTTATCATCTAAAGCCTTCTTAAGTGTTTGACAAAAGGGTTTTATCCAACTCAACCCCCATCAAAGATTTTAGACTCAACCATGAGAGTAGGATCAATTCAAACACTTAAGTTTGAATTCTAATACAAGTTGGTAGGCAATAAGAGTAGCTGAAGAATGAATGTGAATATCTTATATCACCTTTGTCAAGATTAGTAAAAAGAAAATGCCATTCTATATGATTGCAACAAGAAAAACACAATGGAGTTATGTTCAGTAACTCTACAGAGTGTAAAGCAGAAGGTAGCATAATCTTGCGGATTGGGGTAGAAAGACAAACATCATCTTACTGGAGACAAACAGATCCTTTATTGCAATTCAGGAGGTATCAATCGAATGCGATAAATGCCATAAGGGATTATTTACCGCCGGTTAGATCTGTGCCAAGAATGATTCGACTTAAAAAGTGAACTTGGCAGTGTTCCCTTCTGTTGAAGCTTTGTTTAGACAGACAGAGCAGTATCGATCTGGTCAAAACACTTCCTCAGATCCGTACCAAGGATTCAACTTAAAAATGTGAACTTGGAGCTGTGTTCCTCTGTTGAAGCATTTCGGATAGAGCAGTATCAATTTGGGTAAACACTTCTTCCTTGGGACGGTTTCCTTTTATCTGGATGATAATCATAAACAAAGTACCATTTTGCCTCATGAGACTCTCGTCGATGAAGAGAAAGAGTAAAAACCGAAATGAATAGGGTGTGACTGAGATTTCATGCCTTTATAGTTATGTCGTCGTACATAGAAAGCACATCGCTCACATTTTGGTTATGAGTCTTCAGCCGCAGTTTTACCTAACATCAAAAGGAAAAAAAAAAATCAGAGACTGAATTGTACAAAGAGTGAGTTTTCATATCTAAGAAATAATGATTGAATGGAAGACTTTCGAAAAACATATATAAGAGTGTATAGACTTGTGCCTTGTCTTCGGTATCATCAAAACGTTGGGTGAGCCTAGCAGCGATCTCTTGTGTCTCTGGAGGAGAATACTCCAAGTGGTAGATCTTTCCCGTGAGAGGATCTAGTCTACGCCCAACGACTCTTTCAACTAGAATATCTTCAGGAACCTGTCCCAAAAAAGCATAGCAGGCGTAAATCAAATGATCCCCATCTCCATTCACTGGATAAAAGAATCAAAAAACCAATGTGATAGATCATAGAAATCATCTCAATCTATAGTTAAAACCATTTTTTTCACAAAACAAATATAGCTAATGAATCTAGTTCATTATCAATTTATCAGTAGCTATATTGCTCTAATCCAGCAAGTTGTAGAAGATGAGGGCTAAAGGAAAAAAAAAGGGCACATACTTCGAGGAGAATGAAAAGATCAGGGTGGAATCCGAATCCCTTAAGAGCTGTAGCCTGCGAGGAGCTTCTTGGATATCCATCTAAAAGCCATCCGTTTTGCTCAGAATCCGTCTGTGACAAACGATCTTTGACCATCATCCCAACTATTTCAACAGGGACTAACTTTCCATTCTCCATGTATTCTTTTGCCAGTCTTCCGTTTTCACTCCCAGAAACGATTTCAGCTCTCAGCAAATCTCCAGCAGAGACGTGCACCAAACCATACTGCAAAGAGGTAGTGGTAGTAGTAGTTTATGTAACAAAATTAACCATCAAGAAACAAGCATGAAGTCTTCCACGAAAACAGAACCTAAGAGGTAAAAAGAGAAGGGAAGAATACTATACAGAAACAGAACCTACGGAGTTTCTTTACCTATTTAACAACTTAAACTTGTAATAAAAAGTAAAACTGAAGATAAGATGTATTATTCTCAATGATAGAAGACATCGGTTTTATATACAATGAGTGTATAACTAAACAAGAAAAACAACATTTCTCACTATACAAAAAATGATTCCAAACCATATAATAAGAGCTTCAAGTTAAACTAAACAAAGTGATGCATTACCATCATGTTTACAATCCAAGAACAGTCAGACTGTAATGAAAATTCATATAGAAGAGAGGTGACAAAAAAAAATAATTGGAATCAATGAGATTGTATTATTAACCTAAATTTGAAATAAAGTAAAGGGAAACAAAGAGGGAAATAAGCTTACTTTCTGAGTGATGAGCTGGCATTGTGCACCTTTACCCGAAGCAGGAGCTCCTGATATCATTATTTTCAGAGGCGTCTGGTCCGCCGCCATAACCTGAAGAAATGAAGATTGATATCAAAAATTAACATCTCGCGTTCAAAACTGCAGCTCCCAAAAAACACACGATTACCTGAAGCCTCGACGGAGATCGTCGGAGGAATTTGGTTGGTTCCCGGAACAGAGAATCTCCGGAAAAGGAGAGGGATAGAGAGGCACGTGGCGAGCAGAGAGTCACGTGCGGAGACATATACAAGTTCACACACCCCGCCATCTCTCACCCTCTCTCTCTCACGAGGCTTTCGGAAGGAAGTAGCTTTGTTCTGGAGGGATAATAAACCGTAAAATTAAAACCGGTTAAACCAAACCAATAATCAAATTTGAAAACCGAACCATACTAATTAATGAGACAAGACAACCAACACCTCCTAGAATTCTCTGGCGTTTCGTTTTCATTCGTTCATCATCACTCACTCCTCTCTCTCTCTCTTCGATTCTCTCTCCAATTTTTTTTTCTCGCAGATGCATTACGCCATGAACGCTGATTCCGAGGCGGAGATGATGGACACCGACTCCGGTGAGACTTTCGTTCTCGACAAGCCCGCCAACGCCAGGGATGATTTCCTCTCCGCCGCTCGGAGGCTCGTCGATCAAGGCCAGCCATCTCAAGCTCTCCAAGCGGTAACTAGACTCTGCGTTTCCCCTCTTCCATTTTCGATTTTCAAAACATCTCTTCTTCGGATGTGTTGACGGTTTTTACAAGATTAAAGAGAAAGTTGTTTCGTTACGTAAAAAGCTTTGGACTTTGATTTAGGGTTTCGTTTGATTCTTACTCTGCTCAAGATCGAATTTGATTGCGAATTAACTTTACCGGTTTGAATCGCCTTCATCCGTTGGCTGTACCAAATTAACTAGTTTTAGAATTGTTGAGGAACAATCTCTTCTTTATTACAAAGATTGTGTGACTAGTCAGTAGACACATTGTTTTTGGACACACATATTGCTAGATATGCTTATGCGGTTCTGTTTTTGATCTTCTTCTAGACTTTCAAAATGGTAAAGTGTCATCCTTTCCTTGTTGAACTAGGGTTGGCTGTGAGTAGAAATCATGATTTGGTAAACGTGGCACTCTAGTTGTGAGACTTATACGTAATGGCAAGATCGTTGACTTTATGTATATGGTCTGCATTGACCTTCTTTTCTTTATATGTTCCCTTTCTACCTTGTTCTGAGCAGGTAGTGATGGCAATGAGAACACAAGGAGGAGATGAGGCGGTGCTTCAGATACTCAACCGCACCCGCGAACTTTACAAGCGCAGAATCCAAGAAACAGCTAGTGTGGATCAGCTGGCCTCTATTTTTGCAGAGTGCGCTATTACAGAAGCACAACCACTTGGGCGCGAGCCAGCGTCAGCAGACTTATTTGGCACCAGAGAAGGAGTTTCAGCGGATGCTCGTGGCATATCTATTTTGGAAAAAACCGGGAGGTCGCAGATCATGCTTGATGCCTTTGCTGACGGAAGCAGCTTTATTTGTTTGCAGTGCGGTGGTCTGGTGAGCACTCATAGGAGAGATGAACACTATGCGTACTGGTGTAGCAATATGTGAAACACGGATGCTGTTTTTTGTTTTGTTGGGCGTGACACGATAAAGCCACTGGTAATATTGCTTCTGGCTTGTAATATCTGGGTGTTAATTGTTGTTGTTGTTGTTGATCATCGTTGAAGTCAATGAGAGATGTATAACAGTTATAGACACATTAGCATCCTAGACTTGTAATGTTTCTGATGCTTATCAATAAAAGCTTCAAGAAAAGACGCTGAATAATGTCTCTAAAACTTGTAATAAAACTGAACACTAAATAGATATTTTTATCATTTACAACAAAACCAAAAACAAAACGAACTGGAAAATTCTTCATACAAATAGTATCTGCAACTTGAAGATGAAGTTTTATTTCCTTGATGAGCTCCTTTAGTGGATGTATAAGATGTCAATTCTATCAACATGACTCCTAAAAAGCCGTCTGCTATCTGTTACCTACCGCAAGCGATGGGGAGTATCTGCCCACTCGTCCTGGTGCTTCTCTTAATACGGTATCACGCCAACGTTGAGAGTTTTTCTCCCAAAATGATCACGGCAGCAAGTCCAGCCTCTGCTCCTTTCCATAGAAGTCCCATACTCACAGGTAGAGAAAGCTTTAACACTTTAAAAAGATTAAACGGCTAGTAACTTGGTCACAGGATCTTCTTAGTCAGAGCCTTATGTCGAGGTTTTGCCTTGAGAAGTGTATGGTCACTGTGCCTGATCCACTCGGAGAGCCTCCATGGCTTTTGCCACTTCCATTTGAATTGGACAATCCACTGGTGATGACTTCTCTTCCACCTCCAAAGTTTCCCACTCTGTTGTCCTATGGCTGATAGTTTCCTCATCGATACTTGTCCCATTGGTACCATCTGCACCAAACATAAAAGTACATAACACTCTTAGATACTAATACTGAAAGCCTGTATTTCATTGGTTCCATCATAAGAATAAAAAAGAAGTTCACCTTCTTGTTTGTATTAATAAATGCAGCTGAGTCCTTCACTTTTCCGTTAGCAATCCCCGGAGTGAATTTGAGCTGTTTCTGTGCTGGCACAGTCATTGGAGAAGGTGTGGTCATGTCCTCAGCTAAATGCTTCACTGAACTCGGTGGGGTTCCCTATATATCAACATGTTATTATTCTTTATGCATTATTCCACTAACCAAAACTAAAATATGGATAAAATAGGGAAGCTGGTGGTATAATCAATCATACAAGTGGAGAAGAAGGTATGGAAGTTGCATGTGCTTGCTCCCTTAGCTTAAGCTCCTTTTCAGCTTCTTTCCTTCTCATCTCACTCTGCCTCAGAAGGCCAACTATTTCTTTGAACTGATCTTTCATTTCTTTTATTTCTACATCTTTCTCCCATAACTGACACCTTGATTCCGCAAGAGAGTTGAACATATATTGAAGCAAGCTCTTTGCCTCTCCCATTGATCGTAGCTGGTTCCAACGGCCACGGCTTGTGAAAGCACGCTCACGTTCTTCTGCCTCAGAAAGCTGTGACGCCATTGCTGTGAGGGATTAAACTCACCTCCTGATTTTAGGTCAGGTTTATAGTTTAGAAAAGGATTAGGGAAAGATAATCGTGGGCTGAATCCCGTAAGAACTTGATGAATGAACTTCGATTTGTATTAATATGATTGAAATGAGACGGTTACAAAAGATGACCTTTGATGAATACAAAGATCACGAAAGAATTACAAGTAAGAATGCTTTTGAGAATATTGAGTAAGATGTGAGTAGGTCCAGATCGTTCTCTTAGTCTTCGACCTTCCCCTTTTATAGCTTTGGACTTCTTTAGGTTGGTTTGCAACTGATCTCCGAGATCCTCTCCGCTTGAGGTGGAATCTGCAACAGCTTCCCCTTGACCGGGTCTTGCGAAGCTTCTGGTTGTGACGTGAGCTTCCTCTTCGTCGTGACCTCCTTGGTTAGGATCCTTAGTTTTTAGCCTCCGGCTTTAGCTTAGCTCTTCTTAGATGTTGAATTCGTGATGGGCCAGCTGCGGCCTGTTTCCATCCTTAACCGTTCAGTAATCAGCTATCGGGCCATATTTGGGCCCAACAGTTGCCCCCAGCTCTCGAGATGAGGTTTCATTATTCTCGGGAGCTAGACCTAGCCGCCCAAGCTAGATTCTCTTGTTGAGATCATGATTACTAGCTATCTCAACCGCATTTATCCTTATCCGATCGGACGGCTGTAATCTATCTTTGGTTAAATCAACGGCTATAGATTAATGCGAGTTTGAATTTTAATTCCCGACTTTCGAGACGTGATGGGATATAAAGCTGAGGGAATTAACTGCTTGTCTCTCCACTTTCTCCACGCCTCTCGACGGTTTCCAAGGTAATTCACCCTCTCTCCTTTATTTTACCGTTTTTCTGTCATTTTTTTTTTTATCCGCCTCTCGATCAATCTAGTTCTTCATCTTGAATTTCTCTCTAAGATTCAACCTTAGATCGATTCTATTCTTTTACTTCCTATTTTCCCTTTCCTTCCCTATCATGAGTCGAAAGGAAGGTTCCGGCGAAGTTCAGATCTCAGCCTCCGGTGTTCGTATTATGAAGGTCAAACAGGAAGCTGGTGAGAAGATGGCGGAAGCCAAGAAGAAGAAGAGTAAAGACTCGATCGGAGCAAGAGTTAAGAGGATGAAGAAGAAAGGCGGCAAGAGCGCCTCCTCCGGTCCTCACTTCCCTTCCCTCTTGAAGGGTCAGGACGTTGTCAATCTTGCCGTTCAGGCTCATGGCAAGAGCGAGTTAGTTAGAGCTTGTACTGAGAACGAGAACCCCGAGACCGCTCCGGAGGGCTGGTTCTGCGTTCATGAAAAATATATCTCCAAGTGCCACCTTAGATTTCCTCTTCCCACCCTTTTGCTGGATCTCTTAGATCATTACCAGCTAGCTCTTCCTCAGCTTTGCCCGTCGGTCATCCGAGTGATAAACGGGTTCATCACAAGAGCCAAGGAGGAAGGAGTTATCGTTGGGCTACCTGAGCTAATGAGTCTCTTCTCGATAAAGGAGAGCACTTCCAAGGATGGCGGGAGCGGTACCTACTACCTCCCCTGTCGTCCAGGGCTAGGCATTTTCAAATTCTCGGCCAGTGATGATGACTGGCGCAGGAAGTATTTTTATGTCAGGATTGACCCTTCGACGGTTCCTGTAGGCCGTGAACTTAGGAACGCGTGGTCTGATATTTCTGGTTAGGATTTTAGGGATAATGCTAACATGTTTATTTTTGTTTGTCATGTTGTGTTAATTGCCTTTTGACTCCTTCTGCAGAAATCAAAGATCCTGTCAAGTTATCTAGCAAACTCACCAGAGCTCTCCACAGGAAGCTACAGCATAGCCCTAACACTTGGGTAGCTTTCACTACTTCGAGAGTTGGATCAGCTAGGTTCCCTGAACGGTACCAAGCGTCCTTCCCTGATTCAGTGACGGTTGCTGGTTTAGAAGGTATCTTTTTATTCATAATTCAAGATTTTTACTATCCGAATTTTGTCTTATGCGATTAATGAATCCTTTTCATGTCTTAGTTTCTGAAGGTGATTCCATTTTCGAAGTTTCCTCCGGAGCAAGTACTTCTTCGAAGACTCAATCTCAAAAGATGCCAATTCAACCTTCCTTCCGTTCCAGGGGTAAATCGACCAAGGCTGCCAGCTCCTCTAGAGGGAGTGATAAGAACCAAGGAGGATCCTTCCTTGACTCTGTGAAGGAGGTTCTTGATGAAGGAGGCTCTGCTCCTGCTAAAGGTGTCGGCTCTTCGGAGCCCAAGGTTCAGGAAGTTGGCCTTCCCTCCGAGGTCCCGATGACTGAAGCTGATCCTCAAGTAATGAGGGATCCTCCGGAGTCTGAGCCCCCGAGGAATAAGAGGTCCCGAACCGACCAAGTTGATAGGCCTTCAAGGTCTTCCTCCTCCTCCTCTAGAGGAGGAACCGTTGGCTGGAATTTTTCTCATTCAAAGCCTGGATCAGTTCTGGACGATCCGTGGGGTTTGGCTACTCTGATGAGGCATATGAAGAGTCCCGGGTGTCCCCTCCCCTCGATCTCCAATCTCACGCACAAGGACGAGTACGTCGATATCGCTCATCACATGGGTCAGGTATGGAGTTTATTTCATCTTTCGGTTTTTTCTTTGGAAAACTTTGCTAAATCGTTTTTTGTTTTCCGCAGCTGGCTGGAGCTATTAACAGAGCTCAGTTCAAGTTTGAGGACGTTGTGCACAATGCCCCTAGCGCTGAGGAATTAGCCCAGGTCACTGAGTTGGTCAAGGCCAACAAGACTGAGCTCAATCAGACTCGGGCTCTGATCTCGGATCTCCAAGCCGAGGTGCAGAGACTTGGCTCTAAATGTGATGCTCAGCAAGGGACGATCGAGAGCCAGCTGATTGACCTCCAGGTGAAGAATAGGAAGATTGGGGAGTTGGATGCTGCTCGGAAGATAGCCGAGTACCAAGTCAAGGAGCTGATCTCCACATCCCAGAACAGTCAGAAGAACAAGGAAGCCGAGGTCAGGCTAGCCGTCCGGAGAGGAAAGAAGGAGGTAGCTGAAGCCTACAACAAGATTCTGGTTATTGTCAAGGAGAAGTTCTCCAAGAAGAAAGATGAAGTCGATCTCCTGGTTCATGCCCAAGAGATTCAAGCCAACACCGAGCTCCTGAAGGACATACTGGATGGTGAGATTAAGAGTACTCAAGATGAGTATGATAACTTGGTGGCGCTAATGCCGGAAGCTGTTGCGGCGTACGAGAAAGCTCAGGTTTCGGACTTCTCGATCGGCAAGCTTCCTCTTCCCCAACTCTCTGAGAGTTCAGGTACTTTCGAGATTAATATGTTTAATCTCTCCTTTTCCGGAGAGTTTGGTTCTAATTTGGGATTGGTGGGTTCTTACTCAGCCCCAGTCGAGACCGCCTCTGGAGGTAACGACAAGGAGATGGAGGAGGTTCCTGAGGAGGAAGATCCAGCTAGCAAGGGAGCTGAGAAGAGCTCGGATGACAAGGAAGTTTAAGAGCTGAAGCTCTTTCGCGTTTTCTAGGATTTCTGCCCGATGGGCTTTGTTTTCCTTTGTTTCTCAAACTTATAGCCTGAGGAGGCTTTTAAACCTTTATCTGTTGGATTTTGAATCTTTGTTAGCCTGGGGAGGCTTTTAAACCCTTGTTTTAATTTTAAACTTGGTTTTCCTTTTATTTTGAGTTTTTAACTTTAGTCGTGAAATATGATAACTTGATCATAATCGGATCTTACGATAAGTCTGGAAGACTTTCAGTTGTTTTTAGTTCCTTAAGAGGAATTCTCGGAGTATCGGGACTAGCTTAGAGTTTTTAGGAACCTAAGCTTAATCTGGATATCTTAGGTGGGGGTTCTTGGGAACCTGATCTTGTTTGTAGGATTTTAAGACCTTTTGAAACTTGCTTAGGATTTCAAGACCTTTGTGATCTGATGAGGATTTTAAGACCTCGAAGATTTGATAAGGATTTTAAGACCTCGAAGATTTGATAAGGATTTTAAGACCTTAGGTCCAGGTTCGTCGATACCTGATACTGTCTGAAGGATTTTAAGACCTTAGGTTCAGGTTCGTCGAGACCTGATATTGTTTTGAAGGATTTTAAGACCTTTAGAATTGTTAAGGGTTTTAAGACCTTAGGTTCAGGTTCGTCGAGACCTGATATTGTTAACGAATTGAGATATGGAAAATGATTTCTTTATTGATAATTGGATACATGGTATCATAGTAATCATATAATTGCTGTATTATAATGATCATGCATTTGCTGCGTGGGCTATGTGATTTTAATCAGACATATGCCCCCTTTGATTGTAGTGAACGAAGTGTTGAAATGAGGTTGGGGCTGCACTCATGACGGAGTTGCCTACGTACCCAGTCAAGGGATCAAGCCTAACGTAGTTCAGGAATTTTAAGTACCTAATGATAATATCTCTTAAGATTCGTGGCGTTCCACGATCTGATTTCAGGTACCCCGGTTCGCACCTTTCTGAGCTTGTACACTCCCGGTCGTACTACATGGATGATCTGGTAGGGACCTTCCCAGTTAGTCCCTAGTTTCCCAGCATTTGGCTCTTTGGTTTTTTCGAAGACTCTCCTGAGTACTAGGTCACCTACAGCGAACCGTCGGAGCCTGACTTTGGAATTGTACTGTCGTGCCATTGCTTGCTGGTAGTTCTGAATGCGGATCAAAGCTCGGTCCCGTCTTTCCTCGATTAGATCGAGGTTGTCAGTTAGGAGCTGATCATTAGCTGCGGGATCGGATGTACAGAGTTCCCGGCGGAGGCTCCCAGCAATGGTTTCAGCTGGAACGACAGCTTCCATCCCGTATGCTAAGGAGAAAGGGGTTTCTTCTGTAGCTTTTCGTGGGGTGGTCCGACATGCCCAAAGTACTTCAAGTAACTTCTCTGACCAGAGTTCCTTCTGGGTTCCGAGGCGTTTCTTGAGGTTTGCTAACACTGATTTATTAGCAGCCTCCGCCTGTCCGTTACCTTGAGGTCGGCGAGGTGATGAGAAGGTCAGGCGGATATTCCACTTGTCACAAAATATTTTGAAATCGTGGGATATGAATTGTCCTCCATTATCAGTTACAATTTCGTACGGGACGCCGTGTCTACACACGATATCTTTCCATACAAATTGCTCGACCTCGAATCTGGTTACCTGCTGGAAAGCTTCGGCCTCTATCCATTTCGTGAAGTAGTCCGTTAAGACTAAGAGGAAGCGTAGCTTCTTCTTTCCACTTCCTGATGGTACTAGTGGTCCCACGATATCCATGGACCATCTCATAAATGGGTAAGGGGCGGATATGTTGGACAGCTTCTCCGCAGGTTGGTGTATAATCGGTGCATGCCTCTGGCATTTGTCGCATGAGGAAGAATAGGCCTCACAATCTGCAATAATGGTAGGCCAGAAATATCCTTGCCTTTTGATTCTGATGGCTAGAGCTCTCCCTCCCGAGTGGTTCCCGCAGGAACCGTCGTGCATTTCCTTCATGAGTCTCATAGCAACGGAGCCATGGACGCATTTTAGGTAAGGTCCGGAAATGCTTCGTTTGAGGAGGACAGATTCGGTTACGCAATATCTTGCGCTTAAAGCTTTGAGTTTTCGAGCCTCCCATTTATTGGGTGGAGTCTTTCCCTCCAGGATGTATTGCGTGATTGGAATTCTCCAATCCTCTCTTCCTACAACTTTGTTATGGAGAGCCGAGGGAGGTTCCTGCTCGGGACCTGGTGTCGTGGTGCCCCCGGAGGTATTGGTAGGATTGGGTTCCAGAGAGTCCGAATTTCGAGCAATACCTCCAGATGAATTTTTGAGAGCTGTACGGCTTCTGGTCTTAACTCTGCAGATGATTGGGTCTGAGTCGGTGCCCCCGGGGGTATTCTCGAGATTAGGCTCTAAAGAGTCTGAATTTCGAGGAATATCTTCCGTGATTTGGATCGTGTTCTCGGAGGTATGCTTTTTTGGTTTGCATATTCTGGTTTTAGGAAACCAAAAGGTTGTGAGAACCTGGGTAGCTACCGTTTCAGGGCAGGTACCTTCGAATTGCGTTGTAAGCTTGCTCTCTTTCTCAGCTTTAGTAGCTATGTCGATGCTTGGTTTCTCGATTCCTTCTACGGGTATAATTCGTTTTACGAGAGGGTCTGACGTGGAAGCTAAAGCAGCCAACGCGTCTGCTGAGGAGTTCTCTCCTCGTGGGATTCTCGTTAGCTTGAATTTGTCGAACTGCCTAGTGAGGTTCCGGACGACTTCGAGATATGCCCCCATTCTTTCGTCCCTCGTTTCATATTCTCCGTGAAACTGGCTAGCTACTAGCTGTGAATCACTATAGGCATTTAGCTCTCGGATTCCGAGGCTTAGGGCGAGCTTCAACCCTGCGATTAGTGCTTCATATTCAGCTTCGTTGTTCGAGGCGCTGAATCCGAGCCTATATGACTGTTCGATGGTTTCTCCTGCTGAAGAAGTTAGCCTTAGACCGATGCCGGAGCCCTGTTTTGACGAGGCTCCGTCGACATATAGGCTCCACTTCGGAGATTCCGTTTCGGAGTCTAACTGCTCGGATGCTAGCTCAATGATAAAGTCGGCAAGGACCTGAGCTTTTGCTGCTGCTCGAGGTCTGTACTCAATATCATATTCACTGAGCTCTATGGCCCATTTAGCCAATCGCCCTGACTGGCTGGGGCTGTGCAAGATCATTCGTAATGGTTGTGAGGTCATTACGACGATCGAATGCGATTGGAAGTAAGGTCGCAATTTTCTGGCAGCTGTTACGACTGCTAGAGCTAGTTTTTCCATCGCAGGGTACCTGGTTTCGGCATCTATCAAACTTTTACTGGTGTAATAGACAGGTCTTTGTTCGTTTTGTTCCTCTCGTACTAGAACGCCGCTGACTGCAGCAGTTGATACAGCGAGATACAGGTACAATGGCTCTCCTACTACTGGTTTAGATAGGATTGGAGGTTCGGAGAGGTAGGCTTTCAATTGCTTGAAGGCTTCCTCACATTTCTCATCCCATAAGAACTTCTTATTATTTCTTAGAAGCTTATAAAATGGGAGACATTTATCGGTGGATTTGGATATGAATCGATTCAATGCCGCGATTCGTCCAGTCAATCTCTGTACCTCCCTGGTTGTCTTAGGTGACGGCATTTCCAGGAAGGTCGCTATCTGCTGCGGGTTGGCTTCAATGCCTCTTTCTGTTACGAGATAGCCTAGGAACTCGCCTGAGGGTACCCCGAAAGTGCATTTAGTGGGATTGAGCTTCATATCGTACTTGTTCAGGATATCGAAGCATTCCCTTAAGTGGGAGATATGATCTTCCCCAGCTGAGGATTTGACTAGCATGTCGTCGATATAGACCTCCATGGTTTTTCCAAGTTGTCCAGCAAACATCTTATTTACTAGCCTCTGATAGGTGGCTCCCGCGTTTTTTAATCCGAAAGGCATAACCTTATAACAATAGGTTCCTCGTTCGGTTATGAACGCAGTTTTCTCCTGATCCTCAGGATCCATCATGATTTGGTTATATCCTGAGAAGGCATCCATGAAGGATAGGAGTCGATGGCCAGCTGTCGCTTCAACCAGGCGGTCGATGTGAGGTAACGGGAAGCTGTCTTTAGGACAAGCTTTGTTTAGGTCGGTGAAATCTACGCAGATTCTCCATTTCCCGTTCTTCTTTTTTACAACTACTGGATTAGCTAGCCAGTCTGGGTAATGTACCTCCCGAATGGATCCAGCTTTCGTAAGTCGGTCGACTTCGTCGTTAACGGCTTGAGCCTTTTCGAGACCTAGCTTACGACGCTTCTGCTTGATCGGTTTGAAAGTAGGGTCAACTTTTAGTTTATGGGTGGTGACGTTCGGATCTATTCCTTTCATGTCATTGGTGGACCATGCAAAGGTTTTGACATTGCTTTTCAAGAAATCGATGAGCTCCTTTTTTGTCTCAAGAGGTAGCTCGGATCCGATGCTCACCTGTTTTTCAGGATCTGAGTCGTCGATGCAAACTTTTTCGGTTAGGTTCCTGGGGGGACCTCGAATATTTTGTTGCATTTCGCGACCTTCCTGGATCTGTAATTGCTATTGGGGGGACTTTTTGAGGATTTCGAATCCTCCCAAATAGCAGATCCTAGATATCTTCTGGCTACCATGTATGGTAGCTATTCCTTCGGGTGTTGGAAATTTTACGCATTGATGGTACGTTGAGGCTACTGCCTTCATTTTATGGATCCAAGGTCTTCCCAAAATCGCGTGGAACGGGGAAGGTCTATCGATGACTACCAAGTTCGTCATTTTCATTATTCCGCCAGCTATGACTGGGAGCTTGATAGTTCCCAATGAGGTAGCTGTTTCTCCGGAGAAACCTACGAGATTAGCTTTTTGGCCAATAATTTCGTAGTCGTCTATTTCCATCCCTTTTAGGGTATTATAGAAAATGAGGTCGACAGAGCTTCCAGTGTCTATCATGAGTTTAGGAACCTCATATCCTGCGATGTTCAAGGTGACGATCAACGCATCATCGTGAGGTCTATCAAGACTTGAGGTCTCGCTCTCCCAGAAAGAAATCTTAGTGTTGGATTCGGGGTTAGGAGGCTTAGGTCCAGTACTGGATACAGCCTTCCGCACGTGATTCTTAATGGAATTGACGGAGTCTTGACATATGTCTGATCCTCCAAGGATACAGTCCACCCGCGAGTCGGGGCTCGACTGGGGGGACGGTTTGCTCAAGAGAGCTTCGACTTGTAAACTTTTTCCTTGGGGGAATTTCCCGAGAATCATTTCGACTCTTTTCTTGGGAGCTGGAGGTGGCGAATCGGTCTCCTTCTCAGGTGACCTTTCACGTTTAGGAGAGGTGTCTCTGGGACCTCTTTTCTGATAAGGTGGTGGCTTTTTAAGGTCCACGCCCTTTATTTCTCCAGCTGCGAATTTAGCTGCCAGCTGACGTTGGAGGTCCCAACACTCTTCGGTTGAGTGTCCTTCACGATCGTGATAAGAGCAACGTTTGCCTTTATCGAAGCCTTTTGACCAGGGAGTTTTGTTCGCTGCTGCAACAGGTTTCTCTTCCTTATCCTCCTCGATCGCGTAGGAATGTTCTCCCTGAGTCTGACTATTTCGAGGGTTGCCCCTCTTATGAGGTCCCCTAGTCTCAGAGGAGTCGCCTTTCGGATGATTCTGAGATCTCTTGTGGAGCTTATCCAGTGCAGCTGTCTCCTCCTCCAAGGTGATATATTTGGTGGCTCTATGAAGAGCGTCATCGATAGTTGGAGGAGCATTGAGTGTTAGTTCCGACCAGAATTTCGATTTATAGATCAGACCTCTCCTAAGGGCCTCGATGGCGATTTGGTCGTTAGGATTCGAGAGCTTGGTTCTTATTGCTCTGAATTTCTCAATGTAGACTCGTAGTGAGTCTCCCATTCCTTGACTGACCTTCCAAAGGTCGGCCTCGGAAGCTTGCTTCCGGATATGGGTTGAATATTGCTTCATAAAGGCGTTGGTTAATTGATCAAAATTGTCTATTGAGGCTGGCTCAAGACCGGAGAACCACTCGAGAGCTGTCCCAACCAAGTTTTCGGCGAATGTCCTACAGTAACCTGCTTCACATTCTTCTTGTGTGAAATGGGCTTTAACAATTGCCAATCGGAAAGCTCTTAGATAGGCTTTCGGGTCGGAGGTCCCGTCATACTCAGGAATTCGTATTTTCCGGGTATCTCTTATGTGATAGCTGGCAATTCTGTCTGTGAATGGAGTTCCACGGGTTTCCTCGAGTAAGCTATCGATTTCGGGAGCTGAACTCGTAGCTTTATGGACTTGAGCTCCCAATTTCTGGAGGGCTGCATGAGTTCGCTCCATATATCTACGGATAGCTTCAGGTCCTTCAAATGGAAGGACGTTTGGATCGTTCGCAGGCACCCGACGGGTAGGTTCCTGACGTGGTCGAGTTGGCTCACTCTCCCATGCGGTTGATGGGCTAAATCGCTCGGCATTTCTTGGGTTATCGGAATCTATCCTTTGATAGCCATCCCCATTCGGGATCGAGTTTCTAGTTTGGTAAACCGAAGCTGATGTTCTGCCCCCAGATGGGAGGGATATTCCTGCTCCGGACCTAAGATCAGGCGGCGGAGGAGGTAAGCGAGTACTCCTGTCAGCGACCTGACTGGGTGTGGAGCTAGTTGTCGCCATGTTACTTCCCATAACACTGGCGTTAGGTGGATTGAACACGGGAGCTGTTCCAGTATGAGGTGTCTGGAAAGCAGATTCGTGTCCTTCCGGGGAAAAGTTTAAACGTGCTCGGGGGAATGAGGGATCGGTTAATCGATCATGAAAAATGACCCCCGGAGCTTGACGTTGCGGTGGTTGGGTTGTTGCGTTTAGAGATCTGGTTATCTCTTCAAATCGTTGCTGACGTATAGTCAACTGATGTATCGTGCGCTCACTTTCCTGAGCTTTGTCCACTAATTGTATCATCATTTGGCGGATCTCAGAGAGCTGAGCCTCCGTTTGATTCGGAATGGCTTGCTGCTGAGGATTCTCCGATGATCTCGGGTTAATAACTCCGGTTGTAGTTTGGCTCGTTCGAGCATCAACCGGAAGCTGTTGGTGGTCGCCACGTTGAGGCTCAGTGATTACGAGGCTAGAGCCTCCGTTGTTCGGCGAGCCATCGCTCTGGTTCGGGGGATTAAGGTCAGACGGGGTTGTTGTCTGATCGGTAGGATTCATCCTCAAGTTAGAGTAAGGGATTCGATTGTTTCTTCCCCACAGACGGCGCCAATTGTGAGGGATTAAACTCACCTCCTGATTTTAGGTCAGGTTTATAGTTTAGAAAAGGATTAGGGAAAGATAATCGTGGGCTGAATCCCGTAAGAACTTGATGAATGAACTTCGATTTGTATTAATATGATTGAAATGAGACGGTTACAAAAGATGACCTTTGATGAATACAAAGATCACGAAAGAATTACAAGTAAGAATGCTTTTGAGAATATTGAGTAAGATGTGAGTAGGTCCAGATCGTTCTCTTAGTCTTCGACCTTCCCCTTTTATAGCTTTGGACTTCTTTAGGTTGGTTTGCAACTGATCTCCGAGATCCTCTCCGCTTGAGGTGGAATCTGCAACAGCTTCCCCTTGACCGGGTCTTGCGAAGCTTCTGGTTGTGACGTGAGCTTCCTCTTCGTCGTGACCTCCTTGGTTAGGATCCTTAGTTTTTAGCCTCCGGCTTTAGCTTAGCTCTTCTTAGATGTTGAATTCGTGATGGGCCAGCTGCGGCCTGTTTCCATCCTTAACCGTTCAGTAATCAGCTATCGGGCCATATTTGGGCCCAACAATTGCCACTAGAGAGTTAGAAGATATCCCTAGCATGTTCTCAAGTGAAGATATTCTGGCCATCCTTGCATTAGGTGACAACGATGATGCCCTGAAAACAAAAACCTGTAGTAAATAAAAGACCAAAGCAAATGAAAATTCATGTGAAGAAAAAAAAAGGTACCTAGCATAGCCATTCTTTCCTCTTGGAGGACTTGAGCCTTTCACTGCAAACTCATCCACTTGTCTTAACACAGCCAACTCTTCCGCTAGAGCAGCTCGTCTGAAATTATTATCATTATCACATATATAAATCAGTAAGTCAACGGTCTTAAATTATTGCAGAAGGTCAAATGCATTCGGGGGGACATACACATGGCTTTGTTTCTCGTACTCATGACGTACTTCATGCACATTCACCATGACTTCCAGCTCATGGTCTAGCCACCTCTGCAACGACTTCTCATTGGTCTAAAAGATTATGAACTGAATTAGATTTCTAAAGAATCACAATGATAAAAGAAAGAAGGAACTATGGTCAATCCGCACCTGACCATTTGTTCCAAAGCCATTTGTACCACCTGCGTAAATAGTGTTTTACTTTAGAATCTCAGCCAGCTAATTTACACAGTGGCATGGTTCCATTTAAAGTGTACAAGTAGCATACCATTGTTCAAATCACAGAACATCAACTATCAAAGTCATACCTGAGTGTTCACGAGGAGAAGATTTCCGAGCTTCCAACAACTCTTTTAACCTCTTGGTGGCCATTGCAGCCTCTTCTGTCTTCCTCTGTAAAACCTAAAAGTGCAAATTTTCCTTAACTTCACAGCTGAATTTTCTTTTTAAAGTTTTTTCTTTTAAATATATCTTTTCAGAGACCATTGGAATGTAACTCAAGGTAAATGATCTGGCATATACCATTTTCTGGCGCTGATTTAAAGCTTGCAGCTTGTGCCTTTCATACTCGCTCTTTCTCCCTTCTTTCCGTAACTGTGTTGGCCAGTGAAAAATTAGATATAAAAAGTACAGTTAGAGTAAAAAAAGATCATTTGATAGAACAATTCTTGTGGAACAAATGTTTCAAAGGACTTAAGTAAGGCAGAGGTACCTGCAAAAGTTCCTTCTCCCGGGAGGCTTTCCACTGCCGAAACTGTTCTGCTTCTTGTTTCATTCTGTGCTGCAGCTGAACCTATATATAAAACCAAGGAATAAAATCAAACCAAATGCATTTTTTCAAAAGAGAACATGTGACATTAGTATCTATGTCTTATTTATACCTTTTGTGCCTTGATAGACTGGATCTCGTCCTGTAACCTCTTAGCAGCGTCATCACTCTTTTGCTTCTGCTTCAGTAGCTGAACCTGGCTCTCCTGCTTTTTCTTAAGGTCTTGAATCTGCGCTTCAAGAGATTTAAGATTCTGAGCATGCACATCTTGCAACTTCTGAGCTTGGCCATCAGAAGAAGCAAGGTTCTCAATTTCAGCCATCAAACGGTTTCTCTCTTCCTGAAAAGAAAAGACAAAAACAAACAACAGTTCCACATCTCGTTCTATGTTTTTTTTTCAAAACAAAACATGAGAGCAACATATGCAAATTATTATTCCACCTGAACAGATCTCTTTTCATCCTCCACCTCCGCAATTTTCTTTCCAAAATGTTGCTTTAGCGCAGCCGGATCATCAAAAAGCTTCATTTCAGACTGTTTTCATACATTAGATAGTAGTTATGGACAAGAACAAATCTCAAACCCTCTTGGAAAATTAAAATAACAAGTAAAAAATGAGACCTCTTTTTCCTCTAGACGGCGGTTCAGTTCATGCAACTCTTTGTCCATACTATTTTGCAAGAGCTTGTGCTCCCACTCCTTTGCCTCTTCATCTATTTCCCTTGAATCACCTGTAGTGGCCTCAACCATGGGATAATTAGACGACTCTATGCTGTGCAAGCTCCTTTTCAGCCCATCAGGTCTGACATCCTGTCACCAAATAGTTCAACACTTCATAACAATAAACAGACATGGTATCTACATATATATTAGAACAATGTATCAGTTAGAAACTACTACAGCTTGTATGTCTTTAAAGTCTTTTTCAGAAGGCTCTACACCACCACCACATCTGCTTCGGTACTCATGAAGTTGGCGGCAAAGGTCTTCATTAGCAGTTTCAAGGGAAGCAATCCGTTCCTTAAGAACCTACATCATCATCATCATCACACTCACTCTTTTAACTTCTATGCTTGAACTCCTAACTAAACACCATACAGTAAAGGTCAAACATACCTGAAGTTCTGTACATGCGGATCCTCCATTTCGTAAGGAGAGCTCTGCCTGCAAGTATTCGAGCTGTTGGCGCATTTTTAGCATCTCACTGGACACAGGATCTCTGTTAACCTGTGTTTTTTTTTTAAATATCAAGAAAAATTAAGAGGTAATCTAATTTCAGTCAATAATTTAGTCTCTCTACATCGATTGACAATGGCTTACAACAGGTTTGTTCCGGATGTTTCGAGCACGGTTTGCATATTTAAGAGTGTTAAGTGTTTCCTCCGCATTAATATCTGCAGGACTGATGCAAGCTGTGTAACCCGAACAACAAGCATTAGAAGATATGAAAAAAAAAACGAGCACTTATCAAAACTATAAAGGGGGCTTAAAAGCAGATTCCTACCTATCATGACAGTTCTGCTGTTGCCTCCAAGGGAATCCTATAAAGTTAAAAAAAAAGTTTTGAGAAAGAAGCAAAACACTGAGTGAGCAATGTGATATTTTGAAAAGAAAAAAAAACAAATAAATACCTGCAAAAGCCGTGTAAGTTTACTGTCTCTATAAGGAACATGTGCACCGTCTTTACGCTTTTTCTCGTCTCCAAGCGCACTGATGACATTACCAAGCGCAAGGAGGCCTTTGTTTATGTGTACACCTGTGTGACAAAAAGAATCAAACTTCCATTACAGCAAAAGTGATCAAAAAGGCTTTTTTTTTTTAATTACAAATGCAACAATTAAAAAAACACTTTACCTTCTTTAAACCTCATACCGTCAGAGCCAGTTCGTTTGGCTCGCTCTGAACCAGCGAGGTCTACAAGGTGCAACTTCGCGCATAGATACTCTTCTTTCAAGCTCCCATTGTAAGCACCGTTTTCAGGACAATCTGTAGTGTTAATCTTGCGCATTTGCTCCACAGAGATAGTGAAAATTGCATGTGAACGACTGCATAAACGATTACAAGAAATGAAAACTTGTAATGATTTGCACATTATATAACAAACACACAAGATTTATATAAATTCAAACCTGGACTGATTGTTCATGTTAGTACTACCAGTAGCTCTGCTGACAGAGCCTTGCTCGAGACAAGCAGCCATCTCTTTGAGGCTACTCACGGTTACTTCCGTGGATCCTGCTAATGTGATAACACCGTTTGATGATTCTCTGATCTGTATCGGTGGCTTCCCAGGGACATGTGCTACCTTTCCATTACTAGTAGTGTCTGACTTGTTAATACTGGAACGATCCAGCAAATCTTGCACCTCTTCTTTATGAATCTATCAAATTTAAAATAAATAAAACATTAAGTGGAAACACTCAAATAAAGAAACAACCGTCCTTCTCTAGAACCAACCTCGATGAAAGAAACGTGTATCTGAAACTCGATATGATCCTTGAGCGTCTCGATCTTGGTGAAAAGAGCGTTCATGACTTGAGGTACGATTCCTGTTTGGCTGCTGCTGCTGTTGTTGTCTCCGCAGCCTGTGCCCATGGTGTATGTTTTACCGGAACCAGTCTGGCCATAAGCAAGAACCGTGGCGTTGTAGCCTTGGAATAAACCGTCAACGAGAGGTGCAGCACATTGTTCATACATTTCGGTAGATGGAGAACCCCTGCTTCCGTATACATGATCGAATGTAAAAGAATGTGATCCAATTTGTACCTGTATCAATCATCATAATTCACAAACACAAGAACCCACTTAATATTATGTATTACATTCAGAAAGACATGTACTTTTTTTTGTCTAATATCTCAAAAACCCAACAAGTAAATTGCTTAATTGTTTGGATTTGACAATTCATGTATTCAAGAAAATGAGAGCAAAAAACAATAAAGACAATCTTTTTTGAACTAAACTTAATTAAGGACATAAGTTAAGATTTAATCATTCTAATATTGTCCTTCAAAAAGACAGAGTTTGACAAAGTCAAACATGCATAAAGAAAGAGAAAGAAACTTCACTGATTCTCTAAACGCTCGCAAGATCTAGATCTCAGGGAGGGGACACAATTCCGATGAAAAAGCTAATCACTTTAGAAAAATAATTCTATAAAAAAGAAAGAAACTTTTTTTTTCGAAGAAGAAGTGATTAAGAACAGAGAGAGAAAGCTGTGACATTGTCCGAAGCTAGACAAAAGGAACAAGTAAGTACCTGTGGTTTACCGGAAACGACAGTGACACAATCTTTACAACCTTGAAGCCGTTCGTCGCCGATGAGCGGTCTGATGTGGACAGCAACTTTAACAGAACAATCATCTGATTCCATTTGATGTAAAAGTGATCTGAAAATCGAGAGAGAATGTGTGTTGTGAGAAGCAGAGAGAAGAAGAAGAAGAAGGAAGAATAAAGAGAGGTGAGAGTTTGAAGCAGACAAAAGTTAGTTTGATGATGTGTGTTTGGAGAGAGAGAGAGGGGGGTAAAAATGGAATTTAGAAAGATTGAAAAGAATTGGCGAGAGGAGAGCTTAACTGCAACGACAATAACCTTTTTAGGCTTCACTCCTTCTCCTTTGCTTACTGTCTCTCTCTCAAGACCAAAACGGACCGACGTGACTTTACATTCACTCCTTCCCGTTTTAACCCCTCTCCAGTGTCTTTCTTTCTTTGTGTAGAAGAGAGAATGAGTTTTTTCTGACAAAAAGTGGTGGAGGAATGAGATCAGAATGGTTTTGCTTTATTGCATGTGCTATATTAGCTTACCTCTTTATTAGTGGGTTGCTGTCTATTATTTACATACCAAATTATTCTAGCTATTTATGTGTCACAATAGCTTTAGGTTTTGCCTCTTCATTTAAAGTAAAAGATCATTCAGTAGCTAGTAATGATCATGTAGAAAAGTATAAGAGTATTGACATAACTATCTGAAAAAGAGATACTACCAGTGAGACTGCGCTATGATGGTTTTTTAGTGAGGGCACTATTATTTATTACAAAATAAGAAAATATTTTTAGTTTTAATCTAAATCACTTT
The DNA here is from genome assembly GCA_019706035.1 of Raphanus raphanistrum subsp. raphanistrum. NCBI lineage: Eukaryota > Viridiplantae > Streptophyta > Magnoliopsida > Brassicales > Brassicaceae > Raphanus > Raphanus raphanistrum. The sequence continues at coordinate 22,285,506 of CM033983.1, forward strand.
ATAGTTTATTATATTTTAAATATCCTTAAATCGTTTGAGTCCAAAAAAATCCTTAAATCGTTTGGATTATATTCTGTTTATGTATTTTCAAAGTACCAAAAAGCACATGCATACTCTTTAATAGTAGGAGGGTGTATGGATATAACTATCTATGCGGACAATTATTCATACTCAAGAGTGATTTGTTACATGAGTTATAGACATATAGTTTGGGGTTAGATTTTTTTTTCCGGCATAGAAGAAAGGCCAATGATGTTCTTACCTAAACTCCAACTACGTTCATCTTATTACTTTTTGCGGTAAGTATGGAGTAGTCCTTTAAGTAACAACCTTCTATGTATAGAATCATGATTAAGAAAATAAGTCTAAAGATTAGGTTAAAGGTTGACATCCAAATCTAAATTGTTTATGTTCAGATTGCTGTTAGATATTGTGGGATAAGAAAAACACACACCGCCACAAAGAAAAACAAGGGTTGGCGACGTTGACGTGATCCTGAAGCAAAGACGGCCATGATATTCTTTACATATATTGATGGGAAGATGAAAACATTATCAATACAAGTCTACAACGATATCAGTGACAACTACAAGTGATATTAAAAATGTTACAAGTAAACATATAGTTGATGCAAACCTTGACATTAAACTCAAGAAAAAATTAGTGGACACAGTCGTTGACAAAAGTGTCTTTTTTTTTTAAGTATAATACGCAGAATAATATAAGGGGGAAAAAGAAGCAAAGGAGGACTTTTAGGGAAGGGTCCACGAGGAGAGACAATGCGAGCTGGCGGTGGAATCGTGGTCACGTGGCTGTAGCAATGGGGTCCCAAAAGTATTAGGCAGCTTTATGGGTAAGTCACTGCCACCCCCAAGAGCCTTTTCTTATCCCCACTCCCCTTTCCCTTCAATAACATTTTTCATTGAATGTCATTTTCTATTGGAATGTTGAGGTTGTGAACTCTGTAATATACTAGTATACGACATGCATCGGTTTGTGTCAAGTGGAGGAGATGACGCATTGTTATTTGTTGTTAAAAATTAAGTTGAATCAACATTAGAAGAAACGTGAAATCAAGTGCCGTTCAGATAGTGGTAACTTAGTAGTGAGCATGTGGCGACTCTGAAAACTTGGGAACTATAGATGATTTGGTGAAGATTTATCTTTTCGTAACAAATTTAAGAACATATATCTATGTAAATTTCTTTAAAAATTTTGAGAGCTTGAAATGAAATGTTGCGTTTATCTTTGTCTACGACCGATATTGATTAGGGCTGGACATCATTATTCGTTACTCGCCTTAAACTCGCTATTCGACCTGTATTCGTCTTGAAAATTTAAGTACTCGGTGTTGTCAAGGCAAGTAACAAATCGACAAATTTCATTACTTACAAGGTCAAGTCAAGTATCAAGTATCATTATTATTTTTAATACTTGACTCGTTCATCCCGTTACTTACTCCATTACTTGCTATTTGTTACATGATCTATTAATTATTTTTTCGTATTTATATTTTCTTTTACTTGCATTTAGGATTGAATATAAATACTCATTATTCATCTTATACTTATTACTTATTTCTTATCCATTTTGGGTTTAAAATATTCTTCTGTCATCTAGTCAAATATTACATAATAATAAGTATTAAGACATTTAGTTATATGATTTGTTATTACTTGTTACTTATTTGGAGAATACATTTTTTATTTATCTTCTTTATGATATGAACAAATATTTCGTTTAAAGTAATTCATATGTTATTTTAAATAGAATATGCAAAACATACTTTCATAGCTATTAGATATCTATTTCTAATAGAGTATTGTTTAGTAAATAGTTTTTAAATATTTCAAAAAACTCGTAAATAGTACTTGTAAATAGTTTATAATTACTCGTAAATAGTAAGTAATAGAGTAAAATAAATAAATTGCAAGTAATTAATTTTTGATCAAATACTCGAAATAGCAAGTATTCGTTTCTAAAAAGTCAAGTACAAGTCGAAAATTTTATTATTCGTACAAGACAAATCAAATCGCAAGTACATGCAAAATTGCAAGTAATCGCCTTGCGCCGAATTCGGGGACACAGCGTAAATCTTTTTATCTAGAGTTTGATTTCAACCAAAAACAAAGTTATTAGCATTTACTCAATTTAATATTGCATTTCAACTCATATATAGTTTACATGATAGTCTATTAACAGACTATTTGATTACTTTTAATACTAATCTTAAGATATTCAACTTGGACGAGTTAATGTGATAATCAATTCACTTTGTAATACTAAGGTTTATTAAAAAAAGTATCCTAAATAAAGAAGAAACGTGAAACCAGTAAACGATTGAGTTTGTTCCTCGTGTGGATAGTCTGATCTGATCGACACAAGAAAATAGAAGAGATGCTCGTTTAGTGAACAAAGAAAAAGAAAAGATGCTCGTTCCAAATGGATAGGAGAGTAAATACGTAAGCCCAAAACGAAACTCATTTAAAAACAAAATTTATACAGTGGCCCAATCTAAAAGTTTTTCTCTGATAAAATGGCCTAACAACATAATAAAAAGAACCGGTTGAAAATATAAAGTTGGAGAGAGGAGAAGACAAACTGTAAATACAAGACACTAGGTATTTTAACCGTAGGTGTTTTAACCGCATATGTTTTAACCGCACGTGCGGATTTAATCATTTTACAAATATTTATTAGTTTATATTTTATTAATTTAAAAACCAACATGATAATTTATTATTTATATTTTAAAAAACATTAAATCAAACATCAAATTATATATATGAAAAAGTTCACTAATATATATATATATATTATTGTTTCTAATTTAAAAGAAAATATTCACATATTAGAAATATTTTAGAAAATATCTTTATATAACTTTTTTAATTGATAAGTATTTAATTAAAAATAGTTTATATGTTATTTTATAAGTTTTATAATTGAAAAAATATTTTTTTTATAAAATTATATATTATTAATAAAAGTTGTTTTTAATTATATATAAAATTCATTAAGGGTAACATTGAATTTAACCACTTAATTATTATATGTTTATATCTTATTTCTTAATTTTTATAATTGAAAAATATGTGTTACAATAACAACACAAAATATAAGAATTATCTTATTAAAATAATTATTAATAAAAATTCTTTTTGATTATATAATTAATTATGTATAAAATTTATTAAGGGTATCATCGACTTTGACCACTCTAACTTTTAACGTGAGAGCTCTGTTGCGAAAAATCACTTCGCAAATAATAGTATAATAAATTATGTATAAAATTCGTTAAGTGTATCATCGACTTTGACCACTCTAACTTTTAACGTGAGAGTTCCGTTGCGAAAAATCATTTCGCAAATAATAATATAGATTTTTTTTATAATTGAAAAGTATGTGTTAAGATAACAACACAAAATATAAGAATTATCTTATTAAAATAATTATTAATAAAAATTGTTTTTGATTATATAATTAATTATGTATAAAATTCATTAAGGGTATCATCGACTTTGACCACTTTAACTTTTACCGTAAGGGCTCCGTTGCAAAAAATCACTTCGCAAATAATAGTATACATGTCATGATCTCTATAAATCCTTGTTTATACTTTAGAGAATGAGCGATGTCTTACTTATGAAATTTTATATATTATTACAGTTCAAATAGATTTGGATTGTTTAGATTTGATGGACATGATCCAGTTGATTAGCAGGTTTTTGTTTTCGAATTAATTTCATTATGTCATTTACGAGATGTTTTTTGGGATTCAATTTTTCTCATAGTTTGAAGCCTAAAAATTTAGTGTGAACTTCTTGACCAAACTCAATATGAGTTTCCATGCCTGGTCTGTTAAGCTTTTATCTTTCTTGGGAAGACTGCAATTGCTCAAAACAGTCATATTTAGCACAGTTAACTTCTGGCTATCGGCTTTCATTCTGCCAAAAGGCTGCATTACAACCATCGAATCTCTTTGGTCTAGGTTTCTGTGATCTGATGATGTAGACAAGAGAAGCATAGCAAAGGTGGCTTGGACCATTGTCTGTCTTCCTAAGGAGGAAGGTGGACTCGGTCTAAGGAGCTTTCGTTGGCAGTCTATCATGTGAATCGCGAACTATGATAGACTGCCAACGAGAGCAAGACTAGTAGCCTGGGGCTTACCTATCACTCCACTCTGTCTGTTCTGTGCAAAGTTTGATGAAACCAGGGATCATCTTTTGCTCTCTTGCGAGTATAGCCATGAAGTTTGGCCGGAAGTGTTTATCAGATGCCAATCTCTAACAACAAGTATCACTGACTGGGCGGAGCTACTGTCTTGGATCAGAGTTGCATCTTTGGTACAATTAAGCTTCCTAAGAAAGGTAGCTGTCCAAACAGTGATTTACCACCTATGGAAATAAAGGAATAATTTGATTCACAATCAAATTTCCATCTCTTCGGCGACTGTATTCAAAAACATTGACAGGAAGTTAAGAAACATCATCTCAACAAGGAAATATAGAAAGCAATTTTGCTCGCTCATGGTTTTGTAGCTGAATTAGGTTAATCTGTTGTTAGTTTTAAATTGTGTTTCATCTTGTTTTTTTTTTTTTTTTGCCAAGATGGTTTAGTCCTGAGATCTTTTTTATAGTATCTTTTATTCATCTATGATATTTACAATTTAGAAAAAAAAAAAATCTCTTGTCAAGAAAGTAAAAAGGATGCAGTGATGTTCGATCAGATCAGATCAGATCAGAACGAGCATCTCTTCTTTTCCTTTGTTCACTAAAACGAGCATCTCTTCAAAAACTACCTGAACCCGACTACCACTCGATTTAAACAAATGGCTGCTAACAAAAAAAAAAAACTTTATAATATACAGCAGAAGATAAAATTAATAAAAACATAACGCAGTGAACAAAAAAAAAAAGAAAAGAAAAAAACATAACGCCCTTTCCTCAAAACCATTAACCGATCCAATTAGCAATCGATAACGTGATTCTCTGATCGACGGGGAACAAACTCCGCCGCAACATTCACCTCCGATCGACTCCTCCCTCCGCCGCAACAACGCAGTGGAAGATGACATCTACTACTAGCGGACCGAAGATCTCAATGTTCGGTGCCAAGTCTGGATTCGTAATCCCTAAAAACAAGTTATCCGGATCACTGATCCCCATTTTACAACGCGGCGGCAAGGATAACGGAACGGTCACGAAGCTAGGGAAGAGGAAGACTAAGTGGGGACCTGATTTGACGCAAGACGTTTCAGTCAAGAAGAGCAGAGTCTTGGCTTACCAGGTTAGAATCCAAGCTAATTCATCAATGTGCGATTGATTGTGTTTGAGTATCTTGAAATTGGTATGTTTTGAGCAGAAACGTTTGGATCAAATTACTCAGCAATTGGAATCGGGAACTCATGAAGCCGAAGCTAATAAAGAAACCAACGGTGATGTAAGTCATCTTTTCATCACTTCTTCTTATTGTGGTTTCGTTTCTTTAGCTGTGTAAGGATGAGTGTTTGCTCTTCATGTCATTTATGATGGATCAAGATTGCTGAACATCTGGAGTTTGAAAAACGTGAAGCAATTGGTATGTTGAAGTAGTTTCCCTCAATTCATTCTCTCTTCATGTTTGGCATTTCCCTTGAGTGTCATGACATGCAGCTTTTTTTTTTTTAATTATAGGGGAGATACTTGAGTTGAATCCGAGGTTTAAGGCTCCACCTGACTATAAGCCTGTGCTGAAAGAAGCTAGATTGCCGATTGATGTAAGTTCTTACTTGACTAGCGGGTTTAAAAGCTTTATCAAAATCTTGCATGTGTGTGTTATTGTCATGTTAAATCTTTGTATAATTGTTGAACCTTAGTACCTCACAGAGAGTCTTGTAGATTTGTTTTGGAGATGGCTCATGCAGTATTTTTGATAGAGCATTTAAAAAGCTATTCACTTTCACTGGCCTTTATTTTATTTTTTCTTGTCACTTGCGGGTTTGATGTATAATACTGCTTCAACCTGCATTACAATCTTTTGGATCTCTGTTTCTAGAGCCATGTAACAAATTCAGCTTTCTGGAAGCTGATATTGTATGGACTTGTTCTTTTTCAGGTCAAGGAACATTCTGATTTTAGCTTCTAAGTCTCATATTTGGTCCCCAAGGTGATACTCAGAAACAGCTCGAAAAAGTAAGTCACCATCAAGTGTCATCGCTGCTATTCGCAGCTACAGTTCCGTATCTGCCTCGTGTTAACAGCCTTCTGTCTATTTCTCACATTTCTTCCTTGCTTACTAACACAAATTTGATTACTGTTCAATCTGTATACGAGCTAACTAATTTCATTTTGGGAACACTACAGGAGACTGGAGCCAAAGTACAAGTTTTTGGTACTAAAACAGGAGGAGAGAAGGTAAAATTGGAATAAACCATCTTCGAGACAACCATATCAGACTCTCATTATCGCTGCTCTGCCTCTCCATGCTTGTCCTTGAAAATTCTCAGTATTCTCATTTCAAGGTTTCTTCATATATGCAGGTTGAACTTTCTCCATCAGATGAAAATGAGATCCAGACGTCCTGGCAAGAGTTATATTTTCAGATATCATCTGACACTTACGAAAAAGTAGATGCAGCTATTGCTGTAATCGAGCTGCTTATCTCTTCAGTGTCTGTGAGTCGCTATTACTTACTATAAGCTTATTAGAAGTATGATGTAGCATTTGTTATTTAACGTCTCAGACTATATCATTCTCCCTTGTAGGGAAATACAGGAGCTGAGGCTGCTCCTCCATCTTCTAATTCCGAAGACGTTTCAACCGTTCCAGGCAACATTAACGCGACTGCTGACCCAAACTCTGAACAGCCCACTGACAGCTCTGGCCAACCACCAGAAACCCAACTCGAAGAGCGTGGTTCCTCTTTTCCGTTGGCTTCAAATCAAGTTCCATTTCATCCACCTCTTAATCCCTCTGCTCCAAGTCTTGGTAATCGTATCCCGGATCAAGAACTGCCAACCAATCCTCTTTTTGCTCAGCAACCAATTCCAATTCATCATAACACATCATTACGTCTTGACTTTCAAGTCCCTCGTCCACCAGATTTGTTCTCTTTTAACCGTTCCAGCACACCAAGGCCCTACTCCGTGGTTCAACCGGGTTTTTCGACTGTGCCTCCATATTCTGGCAGTCAGGTACAACCAATGGGACCACGATCTACAATGAGGCCGTCAACCCTATCAACGTTCCAACCTGTACCTAGCAGTGGATTTAGACCAACGCTGTTGCCAGACATAATCTCAAGCAACATGTCCCAATCAGTACGGCCTCTGGCTCCGGTAGCTCATCAGCTAGGTACTGAACTACCATCAGTTCCCTTTCCCTCGAGTATCAATCTGAAACATCTAACAGAATATGCTTCTTCTGGTTCTCTGCGTCCCATGTCGGTGTCAGCACATATTGCTGGCAGGCCTGCTGGTCCTCTTCCTACTTATCCATCCACGAATACAGCTCCAAGGCCATTTCACGGGGATTTCGGTTTCCATCCACAAGCACATATATCTCCTAGACCCAACTCTCAAACAATTCATCTCCCTCCTCTGGTATTTCAAGCCCCATCCGTCAGTCCAGCCTCCCAACATTTCGGGCAAAGCTTCACAAGATCACAGCACTTTGGGAGGCAGATGGATCAACCCCTGAGCCACCTGCCTGGACCATTTCATAGTAACGTGAGATCTTCCAACTTGCAGACCTTTGGACCTCCGTTGCCTCAGGTGATACCTAGGAACTTCCCTGAAGCTCAGTTCCCGCAGCGTTCTGCTCTTTTCCCTCCAAGACCAGTGTTTCATAGTGATAACCTGAATCCAAATGGCCAACCACAGATTCGCCACCGGTTTAACGCAGGTGTGCATCAAGTATATGATCCTTTTTCACCTAGTGACGCATGATGACCCATTAGTGTTTGTTTTTTTCATTACTGAGGAAAAAGAGATAATATTGGATATAATTTTCCTAACAGAAGTTTCTAAAGCACTGGCTTTGTCTTTTTCCATGTATAAATGCTCGTCTTTTTTGTGATTTTAATGGTAAAATTGAAGATCGGCAGAAATTTCTATTGTGCTTTTGTTGTTGTGTTACTTGATGGCAGCTTTAGCATATTGACGATGGCCTGAGGAAATCATTAACTGTTTTCTACAATGCTCAAACACAAAACTCCTTGTGTCCATTTAATATAGAAATTCATCTGTAGCTTCATGACAATGATGCTTATAAACTAACAGTCTGATAGCGTCAAAAGATGGCAGAGTATGAACAGGTTTTGAATTTAGACACATAAGTAGAGTAGAACACTCTCTCCGAGTACCAGATGGGTTCAAATGGTGGGGGCAGAACCATATGAGGCTTTCTTCGTGGAACCAAAAATTCGTTGGAAAGTTGTTAACTTGGAAACAGGAAAGATTGACTTTTTAAGAAGTAAACCAGAGGAAGGACTGAAGAGAGTAGGAACCGTTGAGTGGGATCTCAAGTAGGACACTGAAGCTGCTTGGACCAGTGACAGTGGCATTGCTTGCTTCTTGCTTACGGACGCAAAGGGAGTAATTTTGCTAAGTGGATCAACTCAAAGCGACGACGTTTCGCTTCTAGTCAAGTCAAAAACTTGCTCTTTGCTTTCTGTATCTAAAGTATACAACTTTTCATTGAACCAAAAAGGAAAAGTATCCGTCTCCGGAGTGTGGTGATCTTACAATGACTGCAAACGTAGAATAAAGTATACTGAGTCTCTACATACATTATGGTAACTTTAGTAACGTTTGGCCAAGCAGATAGCTTAGTTAATCCAGGCTGAACTCTTCAAGCCATATGATAACTTCGTTCCTCTGCAAATGCAAGGCAGATTACAAGTATAACAGCTTAGAGCCAAAACACTGTATAAAGAGTAACATATGGTTTCCAACTAGACATCAAAGAATCACTAGAGGTTGGAATCATACCATTATGAAGTTCCATGTGCGTCCTGGATCATTGTAACGAGCAAGCATACAACCCGTCTTTGCTTTAAGACCATCTTTACTCAAACTCTTCCTCAGTTCGTTCTCTTTTGCACGGACAACATCCTCCGTTGGTTTCCCACTGAACTTCACTGCCGCAGCAAAACCTCCTTCCAGCTTCTTCAAGTTTATCTTTTCTTCATTAGGCATCGGTAAGCTATATAGGGATAAGCAGCCAAACAATCAACCTTTTTACTTACTACTCATCAGTTCCATCATATCTGTTATATATATATATATAAGCTTTACCTGCTGAGATCTTTTCCATGATGGAATGACAATTTGTAACTGACTACTGAAGAGAGGTCAGGCATCTGTTGCTTGGGTGAACACTGGTGTTGTCATTGGTATTTTCTCAGTCGTTCGCGTTTTTCCCAAATATGTACCTTCATAAGCCACATTTGGTGATCACAAAAAAAAATGCCAGAAGAGTTTACAAACTACAAAAGAAATTGCCTCAACTCTCTCTCACCCTGCCACGTTGTTGAAACCTGAAGAGCCAGAAAGCTTGTCACCATCTGTCTCCACTACTATGAAAGGTTCATACTTCCTCACCTGCCAAACAATTACAAATGTATTTTGAGTCCAAGCACTATTTACAGGTGGTGCATATTGGTACCGTAAGCTCTTAAACCACAAAGGAAGAAGTTATGTAACCTCATAGTTTGCTGTCCTCTTCAGTATTTGATACTTTGGAGTTTCCAAATCAGGCGTTTTATATATCCGTAACTGCCATTAAAAAATAAATAAAGAGAGTAAGCTTTTTTAACTCACTTGCAAGAGATTACTTCATGACGTGAAATAAAATGAGAACAAAGCCACCTGCTTAAACACATCAACAAGTACCTTCAAAAGAGAAGTAGTCATTGTTATTGATAGAGTCCCACAAGTCCTGCAATATTGAGCTGTTACTAAGCAGAAGACCACACACAACAAAATAAGATTTCACAAGATAAAAAAAAAAAGACATACCAGATGACTACAAAATCTCTTAGTTTCTGGATTAACAACCATGATTGATAACCCTGTGAACACAAGCTCTGGTTTCCACGGTAAAAGTGAGAACTTCATTACCATAGTCCATCTTGTTGTTATCTCGTATGGACCTGTCTATAAGCATATGCATCAGTCTCTATCAATTTATAACTTATGGTAGCAAAAGCATATAGTTTGTATTAACATGTGTAAGCAAGTAGGTTAGAGAGGTTACAGTGATTAACTTCATTTCCTCTGTTTTATAAACAACTTTTCTGTTTCTTATATACAATCAATGAGTGGCAATAAAGTGTTCAACTTTGCATCAGAAACAGAGCAAAGTTGAGAACTGTCTATAGCACATGCATCAGTATAGCATTTATAACTTATGGTAGCAAAAGCATATAGATTGTATTAAATGTGTAACTCTGTTTATTAACAACTCCTCTGTTTCTAATATATACCAAACAACCTAAAGTGTTCAACTTTGCATCAGAAACAGAGTAAAGTTGAGAACTTTAAGAAAAAGACCTGTTTAGCCCAGTGAAGTTGAAAATCAGGAGTGAACAGATTCTTCAAGAGAGAGATGTTGAAGAGATATCCAGCTATAGTGTCGTGCTTGGTGATGGGGTCTCTGAACTTCACGCGCTCGTCGTAAGCCTTCGGATCGATCCCTTGGTCGTCGAAAAGGTGAGGAAGATCCTCGTATAGGAACCCGACGAGCTGTTCCATGTCCACCGTCGATGTCGGAGTCGTTTCGTTGCCCACTTGAAGGCTCATACTCGGCCGCAGCCGAGACGCTAAGCTGCGCCGCCGCTGCGGGATGGCGAGGTAATGAGTGGTGGTTACATGCCGACGGCGATCACTTCCGGCGGCGGTGATGGTTGGCCGATGAAAGAGGCCGGAGAGCTGAGCAGCTGTTAAGAGGCCGGAGAGCTGAGCAGCTGTGGCCATAAGATGTTTTTGATAGAAATTTGTGTCTCTTTGTGTTCTCTTTTTATTACTGGTGCTTGTTGGCTATAGCTACGCCAATCGTTTTGCTTTATATTTTGTTTTCAAATAGTTTTTTTTTTATAAAGGGCTGAAAAAATAGTTTCTTGATAATTAATATTAATATTTTCTATTACAATGTTAAAATTATTTACAGACGATTTTATAATGAAAAAATCTATTTAAAAAATATATATATATATTGATGATAAATCGTGTTTTCTATGAATTGAAAATCAAAATATTTAATGTAAAAATATTAATGAACTCTTGATTAAAAGTGATATTTTTTGTTATATATTTGGAGGTTGTACAGTGATTGTTTATATAAGTTATCGGATATTATGACACATTTAGTATTTAATGTCATACTAAACACTACAGCATAACTTTATTTAGTCGATATCTTTTTTATTCGGTCCGGTTCTTGACCTTATTCTGAAGAAAGTTCCTCAAGATTTGAGATCATGAGCATGAAGAAGTCTTGAGAACTGGCCTCCCATGTTCTTCAAGCGGTCGTAGCTCCCTGTCTCCACTACGGCTCCATCTGCTATTACCGCAATGCGGTCCAATTTCTTCAGTGTGTTGAGGCGATGAGCCACAACCACAGTTGTCATCTTCCGGCTAGCCATGATCCTAGCTAGAGCTTCCTGAACAGCCTGCTCTGAGTCAGAGTCTAAGGAACTCGTAACCTCGTCAAGTAGAAGTATCACAGGATTTCTAAGAAAGGCTCTAGCGATAGCTAGCCTCTGCTTTTGACCACCTGAAAGTTGCACTCCTCTTTCTCCACACTCAGTTTCATATCCCTTCTCCATTGCCCTTTATCGCAAGAAAATACAAAAACAAAAAAATCACTAACAATAGGACTGAAGATGAGTTATCAAGTCTTTCAACAACTACGTTCCCTTATTCATAAGTTTTGGACATGAAGTTCTTTAATTTTGGGGTTATAAACAATTTATTTTTAAAAAAATTAACAATATTTTTTTGGGATCTATGTTTATGCATATAAACTCTTAAAAATTGTGGGGACATAAGCCAATCACTTGTTTATGTTCAGAACTGATTCTGGTTTTGGATATATATGCTTCATGAAAAACCCTAACCCTAAACTAATACCAACAAGAAATGTGGATGTAATTACTTGTCGACTCATTTCTATGACTTGTGTTTTAGTGCTAAAAGTAAGAGTATACTTACGAGATGAAATCATGAGCATTGGCGGCTTTAGCAGCCTCCAGTTACCTCATCCTCGGCTGCTTCAGGCCGTCCAAGCAAAATATTCTCGCGGATACTTCCGGAATAAACCACTGGCTCTTGGCTCACTAGTGCAGTATGTTTTCTATACCATTTTATATCTATTTCTCTCAAATCTACGCCATCTATTTTCACACATCCCTTTTCCACGTCATAGAAGCGTTGGATCAAAGCAATCACTGTTGATTTTCCACACCCTGATGTACCGACCAATCCAATGCTAGTCCCAGGCTTGATGTCTAAGGAAAACTGTTGGAGCACTGGTATACTAGGCCGGTTTGGATAAGAGAAATCAACCTTCTTTAGCTCTATTCTCCCGGTTATTGCCTCAATCTTTGCTCCATGGTTTGTATTGTCCTTCACGTATCCATGAAAAATAAACATTAGTTTATTGCACTATATAAACTAACAACATAAACTTGTTAGTCTATCATATATCTTGTACAATAAACTAATGTTGTTAGTTTATTGCATTATATAAAAAGTAAACATTAGTTTTCAATTTTAATTAGCGGTTTTGAACAATATTATGTTGTTAGTTTATCATATCTTGTACACATATAAAATAAATAAAAAGAAAACTGTATAATGTATAACTGTATAAGAAATAACGAAATGTTAATGGGTCGTAGTATCTTACTTGAGCTGAAGGACGGTCAAGGATTTTGAAGACGGAAGATATGGCAGGCTGAGCCCTTGGCAAGATCAGAAGTCATGCTTCCTGCTTCCGCAATAACCTTACCGGTGCTAACCAAAACAAAGAACGTCTTGAACACATCCCCAGCAGAGATCTCTCCCTTTTGAACCAACACTCCTCCATACCAAAAGTCTAACGCCCATGTCATGAAGGTCAGGCACTGAGCCGAACCCATCCCAAACCCTGCAAGCCATGCTGCCTTCTTACCCTTTCTTCTCGCCTCATCTTGAGCCTTATCAAATATTTCTATAATCTTTTTCGTGGACCCTAAGGATGTAACAATCTTGTGATTGTAAACAGCTTCTGATGCAATCTGAGAGCTACGGTTTTGCGCATAGGCGTAGTTACGTGAAATGCTGGTGAGTAAAACTTTTTTTGTGTAGAAGCAAAGGACAGAGAGAGGCTGGACAGCTATCATGACCAGCGCGAGTTTCCATGCAACTAGTAGACCGATGACCATGGCTATTAGGACACCTGAAATGGTCTGGACGAGCAAGGAGATTCTGTCTGATACTATGGACTTCACAGTGGATGCTTCATTGCTAAGCCTTGAACAAAGCTCACCGCTAGAGTTCTCTTCCACATCAAACCAGGCTGGTTCGAAGGTGAAAATCTTTTCGAGCATTCTCAAACGAAGTGTTTGCATTAGCCTTTCACCCATCTTGGCAAAGCTGTAATGCTGAATGAGATTAAGGGTCATGGAGATAAAGGTGAGGGAGATAAAGATTAAGGAGTAAATCCGAATCCTGTCCTGCATTTGCTGTGAGCTTTTGGCGAAAAAAGCAGAGATCATACCGCCTATGTTTAAGGCGTAAATCGGTTGGATTGCACCAAATGTTGCAGCCTGATATGCAACCGAGGAGAGATGACTTCCACTCGGGGGAGACCAATGGAAGAAGTCGAGTGAAAGAAGTAGAAGGGAGGTTATCGTCAGGTTCTTCTGCCTGAATGCTCTCAAAGGAGATGGGAGAAGCAATGAGATCAGGTGTAGACCTTATGCTTAGCCTGTTGAAACTGTTCTTGGCAGACCAGTATTGTCTTCCCTCAGGAGTTTTGACCCCTTCTTGAAGATCTTGTCGATGTTCATGGCTGCTAAATTGTCTTTGGATGTTTATGAGTTTTGCATAATGGTTGTCCTTGGTCATCAAATCTTCATGAGAACCCATTTCTTTAACCGAACCATTTTCTAACACAGCAATGAGATCCGCTCCTCTTACCGTTGAAAGCTTATGGGCCACCACCTGTTTTCACCAAAGATGCATTTTATTACAAAAGAAAATGCATGTGTAGACCATAACATGTAGTCTATAGAAAGTTGTTGTAATGTTGTTACTGTATCACCTTGTATTCAAATCTACATATTGCATGCTGTTGAGAAAAAAAACATATATTATTGATTCCCAAAATGAACTAAATCTAGATGCATTACTAAAATGCCACATCCATTAGGCCAGAAGAGAGTAAATGTTTATAAGTTATCCATTCTCACAATCAATATAGAAACTCTAAAACGAATATTTGATGCAATAGAGAGTTCACATTCTATTTTTTCTAAGTTTTATTCGTTAACAACACATAAAGACTTTCAGAGTGGTTTTACGTACCAGCGTGGTTCGTCCCGTGGCCACTTGATCAAGTGAAACTTGAATCAATGTTTCAGATTCTACATCTAGTGCACTTGTTGCTTCATCCAAAAGTAAAATCACTGGATTTCTAATAATGGCACGTGCAATTGCAATCCGTTGCTTTTGACCTCCAGATAAAAGTGCTCCACGATCACCTATCTGTTTTCATGTCAATTGTTATAATAACATACATAAGTTTATAATCAAGAACTGAAGCAAACACACACACCTGTGTCTCATAACCATCTGGGAGTTGTGTAATAAAGTCATCCGCATTTGCAGCCTTCGCAGCTGAGATTACTTCATCCATCGATGCATTATCTTTCCCAAACATAATATTTTCCTTGATGGAGGTCCCAAACAAAGCATGGTCTTGACTCACAACACCAATTTGTTCTCTCATCCATTTTAACTGAAGAGTCTTTATGTCAAACCCATCGATCCTCACAAACCCTTCTGTTGGATCATAGAACCGTTGCAGCAATGCGATAACTGTCGACTTACCACTTCCACTAGCTCCCATCAGAGCTACGGTTCTTCCAGCATCTGCTCTCAGAGTGAAGTCCCTGAGAATAATAGATTTTGGACGAGAAGGATATGTAAAGGTTACATGCTCAAACTCTACTCTTACCCTCGATCTTTGCATTTGGTATGAACCCTTTAGTCGTATCTTCACCATCTATCTCTGGAACCCTATCAATCCTTGAACATATTCTAGCTGCCGCAACTGAAGCCTCAGAGAAATATTTGATCTCAGTGAGTGCCGTCCCTAGAGAACTGCATCATTGTTTGACATATTTCAATGATAATTATTTAAAACAGAAAGATAAAGGTTGACCTCGGCCAGATCCCCATGGTTATAAAAAAAAAAAACAGAAAGATATACAAAGTCAAATCTGAAATTTAAGAGATTATAAATGCATTTGTAAGGTAATCTTAATAATTTTCTTTAGGATTTGGGGACTATGCAACTCATGTAAAATATTTTAAACTTGAATGCAAATGTTTCGTCCCGCTGTATCCAAATCCGGTCTAACTCTCATGCCAATATGAGAAATATGCAAATATTCACTTACTTACAGGCCACTCAAGATGAAAGAGATCCCGGCCGCGTAAATGCGTCCACCGGTTTCTTGTTTGTGCATCACCAATCTGCTTCCGTACCACGCAAGAAAAGCCCATATGGTGAAAGAGATCCCTGTGCTTCCCACGGCTAAACCTTTGGCCAGACCTTGCTTTAGCCCAAGCTTCTTGTGTCTTTCCAAGATATCTGAGTAGCTCTTGATGATTTGAGTCTCAGCCGTGAACGAAAGAATGGTCTTGATGGAGCTTAAAGCCTGTTCCACGATCGAGTTTGCTTTGGAATATTCCTTGTACGATTTCTTAGATAAATAAACAAGGTATTTGCCATAGATCAATCCTGGGATTAGAAGAAGAAGAAGTGATGGGAGGGCTACTAGGGTTAATCTCCATGAGAAGTAAGCCGCAAACACGAGGCCTGTAATGAAAACTGAGGTGTGCATCAAGAATATGGGCACCTGAGATTATAACAGCAGAATTATAATTTTCTTCAACATGAAATATATAATATTTAGAAATAAGAAAGAAAATGTTTTTAAAGAAATTTAAATAATAGACACAGGTCACTACAGTTAGTATACACTTTGTATGATGTGTGACAGTATTGACGATGTCAGCATTTATTTTTAAGTTAGGTCAAGTAAATTTGCCGGTTGGGTTAAAAATTGCAAGTTGTGTAACCAAGAAAAAGCACGCAAGTTTCTAGGCTTTTGCAATCTTGATAAGCAAAAATTGAAAAAGACATGAATATAATAAAATAAAGATAAGATAAAATAAAATGAAAAAGCTTTTATTTTTTATTATATATCTCTTAGTGGAATTACCTTTACTAAAAATTGATATACTATTTATATAGACATATAAATTAATAGACTTAAATATTCTCAACGTAAATTGTAGTTTGTATATTTTTACTAACCCTTCCTAAATGTTGGCCAGTGGCGTTTAATCTCCGAAAGCTTTTTTTTTTAAACACAATTTCGGAAAGCTTAAAAATGGTTCCTAA
The DNA here is from genome assembly GCA_019706035.1 of Raphanus raphanistrum subsp. raphanistrum. Lineage (NCBI taxonomy): Eukaryota > Viridiplantae > Streptophyta > Magnoliopsida > Brassicales > Brassicaceae > Raphanus > Raphanus raphanistrum. The sequence continues at coordinate 22,302,164 of CM033983.1, forward strand.
ATGCTAACTTTCCTAAATGTAATTGTGTGGTATTTTTAATTAATGATACTGAATGAAAAGTCTATACTTACACGAAGCTTGTTTCAAAAAAAAAAAACTTACACAAAGCTAATCAACCATCTAAGAATGGGTTTTCAATTAGTTTTGCAGTATTTCAGGATGTTTGTATTTTATGTTTTAAATCTTAAACGTAATTTTTTTAATCTTCTATACTTGTAGCACAACGCTGCTTAACCATCTAAGAAATACTTTGTCAGAATTTGATACCTTTTCACTAAGAAGTTGTTGGATGAGAGAAGTATCAGTGGAAATGGTGTGAATAATTTCAGAAACGGAAGCATCTTCTGATTCAAAGAAAGAAACTTCTTGTCGGAGAACAGCTTTAAGATATGTTCGACGAATCTTCTCCACTTGTCTCTCGCTTGTTTTGCTCCAACAATACCCCTCTGCACCAAAGAACACATTTTAACATATTTTCTTTGAAAACTTATTTGTAGAACAATTAAGAAACCATTTTGATAGTACCCATAAATGCCACTCCTAGGATAGCCAGTCCCAAGTATACGAAGTATAAGCTGCACTGTTCACACAAACTCATTAATTGTCGTGGTCCGAATGTTTTAGGAAATTTTCTCACAAGATTACATGGTATTTTTCTTTAACACGAAAACGCTAAACTAGAATGTAATTATATGTTGGATCATTGTGTCATCGAATTGAACTGCAAATCACTTCAGGCATAAGTAAATTTACTTATAAACAAGATTAAAGATCCATAAAAACGATTGAAAGAATTCATTTTTCATATTAGCTATATTTTCATTTTAAAGATTTTTCATAGAATAAAACATAAGAAATGTTGATCTTATAACAAAACCGATCCGATACCATCTGTTTTTCTTGGTCCGCATGTTACAAACCAAATCAGGTTTGCAAATCAGTCTTTTCTTGGAATTTATTATGAACTAAAAGATGACTAACCTTCTGAACCTCGTCCTTGAAAGTAGTGGAATGAGGGTTGTGTTGGCCGTAGCCCAAGCTATTCATAATTTTGCTTGCGAACACTAACGCCACGTTTGTGGACATGCCATCTCCAATGGCTCCCACCGTACCAAGTACCATTAGAATTATATCTATCCAATCTGCGAACCGAAATATTACATGCATGTTACAACTCGATTTAGATGATACTGACTCGGTTTTCTCTCGAGAAGCCATCTTATTTCTTTTCTCTTTTTTCTTGTAATTTCTCATACGACATCGACGAGGGGAGTTGTCTTATTTATAGGAAGAGTGAGGTTAGTGATTGTTAAAGTTTTATGCACCCAAAATGGACGTGCTACAGGAGCTTTTGCTTTACTTGTTTTAACAATTAAATATCAAATTACCTTTATTTGTGGGGCGTGTATATAGTTAGGTATTCTTTATTATGCCTTTCGCTTATGGTTGTTGATAATTTTATTTCATCACATGCATATTTCATTATGATATTTGTTTAGTACATACGGTTATAATATTTGATAAATTCTTTAGAGAAATCTGACAACTTAACACTGATCTGTATTTCTATTTGTTTTCTATCACTTATTTATATTTATTTTTGTTTAAATCACTTATTTATGTTTTGAAAACGTGTTTTGTATTTAATATTTTCTCAAAGATTAGCTATACTCTATCCCCTTCTTTGTACGACAGAATCACAGCGACAAACCACTAACGATATACCATACCACTAATTATGCAGCAGGCTACTAAATAAAATACTAAATAAAATACTTTTCATCTTTTCAAAAAATGAACTTTTTAAAAAATTTAATAACTCTATAAATTAATAAATTATCATAGTCCTATTATTATTAATTTATAGAAGTTTTACTATAGTTCTAAACTGCTACTTTGATATTACATTGAACAAAAGAAAAACATAAAGACAAACCTTGATTTCATTCGAGAAGATAGAAACATTGTTAAAACAACATTGATGTTGATGTTGTGTCAACCTCCTCAGACACCTTATATTACTTTTGAAATCTCTATCCTTTTGCCATCACAAAACTTGGAAGTTACTATACACATAATGTAACACAGGAACATCAATCCATTAATTTGTCTTTGATCCTAAGGAATGTGGGGGTTATGATTTGAAATGATTTGGAAGTGGGTTCATGTAAAACAATGAGGTTGCATCTTTGGAGTCGTTGGATTTATTAAAGTTTGTATCAGCTGCTGAGTCTATGCAATATGGAATCATGGGAACTTTATGTCCACCTCCGCTTAAGGAATCTTCTGAGAACGTCCTGTAAGAATTTAACAAAAGATGCAAGATAGTGAATGAATAATGGTTTAAAAAGCTGTGAAAAAATGAGGTGATAGAGATCATGGGAATCTATTGCTTGTTGAAGTGTCATATTTGGGATTTTTTCTGTCTTTATCATGTCAACCACGTATGTTAAATCCTTTTTTTCTCTAAACCTTGAAACATACTATATTTTTCTTTTTTACTGTAAGATACCATTTTTGAAAATAAATAAACATTACTTGAAACATACTATATGAATGTGAGTCATGTTAAATTCTGGATTTGAATAACCTTTATCCAAAAGAAACAAAAGCATTGATGGAAGTTACGAAGGTAAATCCCATTGACATATCCCTTTCGTGACTCCTAATCATGTTCAGAGCTCTAAATTGAGTATACAAATTTGAAAACAATCATTATTAGCTCAAAATAAAATGAGTACAATTTAGTATCTTCAGATTCAATTTTGTAAGCATATATAGTTTGTTCATGCTTTAAAATTGAACTCGAAGTTCTTAAAATAATTTTAAGAATTATATATATATATATATATGTATATATTTCAAAGTTCTAAAAATCGGTCTAGACGGCGCTTAGGCCGAAACTCGGTTCCATCTAAAATGATTTTTAAAAAAACCTATTTATGAGATTCAAATGTTTTAACTTGTTTTAAATTGATCTAAATTAGTCGAAATATGTTAAATTAAGAAATATTGATAGTATAAATCCACAAATTTATTTAATTTATTTTGTTTTCAATATATAATTTTGATAACTCATCACAATAATTTAATAAAAATTTAAAAATTAAAATATCTCATATAAATGTAAAACATATATAAAATAAATCAATAATTTGTTAACGTCTAGGCCTCGCCTAGATTCCGAATAATCCGCATAACTGCTAGCATCGCCTGAGGATTTTTTGAATATATATATTCTAGATTAACATGGGATAATCTATCAATATTTTGATATTTAAAATTGTAAGCGTTGACATAATACCTCTTGAAAAGAATTTTGGTGATGTGGATCGGGGTCTTGAACTAAAGTTACTAAACTATCTCCTAATCGTAAATGTTTCTGTTCAAAATATACTTAAGACTCAAACTAAAATGGAAAGTAACATACATACACTAAAGACGGAACACATACTAACGGTCTAATTGCCTTGCCTCCTATTTACTGCAATGGAACACCTTCTTCTTCTTCTTTTTGATAACTTAGTCTACTAAATACACTTGATAAAGCTTTCTTAGGCTGATTTATAAACATATAATATTAAACACTGGCTTAGACACAACATCATACCTATCTGTAGGTATATAAAATTGTCTAAGAACTTCGTTACAATTTGTTTGTACATTACTCTTTTCCGATATTGGTTAATAGGTTTTGTTTGCGTTCTACACGTTTGTTATGAGCCTTGCATATTTTTTTTCAGAATATTTGCAATCAATTTAATATTTTCTTCTCTATTTTTAAAAATATTTTTTTTATTCTTTCCTAATAGAACCTTCTAAAATCTTGTATTTCTATTGCAAATATAATTACTTTATGTTCTTATAGATCTTTTTGTTTGTTTTGTGTATTACTCAAAAAGTAATTTATTAGTTTCACTTTTAATTTTTGTAATAAATATTTTCTAATAATACTTTTCATAAATTTATGAAAATAATCTTTTTAAAATATATTTTCTTACTAAATGCTTATAGTGTTACCTAAGTATATCTATTAGGTTCATCCACCGTCCACGTATGATGTATCCCCTTGTCTCCACCCTTCATCCGTTGGTAGCGTATATGAGATGATTAAACACTTTAATAAGAAGTCTATACGTGTTAAAAAAACATTATTACGCGTTAAAGTAAATATAAGAGTAAGAAAAAATCCAAGGTTCGTTATTGCAATAGCCGTACTCACATATGCATGTATGCCTACTTTTTCTTCTTTCTCTAAATGCATGCCTGCATCTAGACAAGTGTTTGATTTTGGTGATGTAAAGAATATGTTGAAAATCTGGTAAATTCATTTATTTGATATTATCCAAACAAAGGAATAGACATAGATCACAATTCACAAGTGTCATCAGAATCCAGACCTGTTCAATTAGTTAGGTTTTATTAAAAAATCTGGTATTCAATGTTTGACCAAAAAAAAATCTGGTATTCAATGTGTCACCCTCAAAATAAGAACTTGTCATTTGAATATGTATGTATGCATGCATTTACAGCCAAATCAAAATAATCTACTGTCCCAAAATATTTCAGTAGTTCTGTAGGCTTCCAATATTACATCTAAGAAGAGAGTTAAGAGGAGAAAGAAAAGCTTGAGGAAGAGAAGAAGCAATGGCACATTACAGAGCCGGCTCAGAGGTAGAGAACGTATTAAACGATAGAAACACTAGTCGCCGGGAGAAGGAGGAAGATGAAGATGAAGCCATGAAATGGGCGGCTCTGGAGCGTCTTCCTACGTACGACCGGGTTAGGAAGGCCATGCTAAGAGGGATCACAGGAGGTTTCAAGGAGATTGACATTAAGGATCTTAGCCTCGTGGAGAGAAAGGAGCTATTTGATAGAGTGGTTGCAATGGACGACGATGATTGGCATGGATTCTATCTACGAAGGCTAAAGAGACGCACCGATAGGTAAATAACACCCCTGACCATATTGATTATAAAAAAGTACACTTGAAATTTTAATTTATAACTTGTCTTAAACAAAACAGAGTCTCTTTGAATCTCCCAACAATAGAAGTCAGATTTGAGAATGTGAACGTGACTACCGAAGCACTTGAAGGGAGCAGAGCTGTTCCCACAGTCATTAACTCATACGTTAGCATTGCAAAAGTAAACATATCGTTACCTCTTGAGGTTTCTTGGGCAACAAGAAACTGATCTGCAACGCCAGTTTCTACGATCCCTCACTGATCTCACCTACTCATTTAATTTTCATGTTAGGGTGTTGCAACTAAAATCGGAGTTCTTCGGAGTAAAAAAGCAACAGTCTCCATTCTAAAAGATGTTAGCGGAATCATCAAGCCTGGCAGGTCCATCAACTATTTCTAGCTATTTGTTCTTTCATTACGTTTTAGACTCTAAAGGATATTAATCTATACGACTATACCTTATAGCCATAGGCTTCCACCATTAACAAATTATTATTTCTTTTGATCTTCCTACAGGCTGACTCTACTTTTAGGACCACCGGGCTCTGGAAAGTCGACCCTACTCAAAGCATTGTCTGGAAAGACAGAAAGTGGACTAAAAGTAAATATATACATCAATCTTTGATAGGACATTAAAGAATGGCTTGATGTATTTGAAGCAATGAATGATAACCTTGTGCTGTTTGACTGGTTAGTGTACAGGGAAAGTGACATACAATGGGCATGAAATGCACGAGTTTGTACCTGAAAGAACTGCCTGCCTATATCAGCCAAGTACGATGTTCATCTGCCAAAGCTAACAGTTCGAGAAACACTAAAGTTTTCCGCAAAATGTCAAGGAGTCGGCACAGGCTACGGTATGAACCATTATCCTCTTTATTCTACAAGAATCTCTCCATTTTTTTCAATCAAACCAAGAACATCTCTCCCCAACTTGTTTTTTGACATGTATGGTTGAGTAACAGATATGCTTGAGGAGTTACTGAGACGGGAGAAAGAATTCAATATCAAGCCAGATCCTTACCTTAGATGCTCTAATGAAGGTACCATGAAAAATTATTAGCTAGAGAATTGCTAAAAAAAAATTTTTAATTGTCATCTGTTTATCATCAAGAGTGACATCTGAATTTTTTCGCTCATATTAAAAATCATTTAATTTTCTTTTTACCATCTATCAATAAACTAAATATTTTTCTCTCTTTAAATAATACATTCAAACTAGTATAGTTAAAATTAGACTTTTATTAAATTTTTATATTGAAAATATAAAACGACAGTCCTGAAACAAAATAAAATGCTAAAATACTCTTTTAAAAATTGTTGTGATCTTCTTAACAGGCTTCAGTTATAAAAGGACACAAGGAGAATGTGGTTACAGATTACGTTTTAAAGCTGCTAGGACTTGAGATGTGTGCTGATACTATTGTTGGGGACAGTATGGAAAGAGGCATCTCCTGGTGGGCAAAAGAAACGTGTAACTACCGGTACTAATGCGGAAACCTAATAGTATTTATGTCAGAACTGAAACGTACGTGTTCATGTTGTGACATAGTGTTTGTGTGTAGGCGAGATGTTGGTCGGACCTGTCGGAGCTTTCTTCATGGATAACATATCAGATGGTTTAGATAGCTCGACGACCGTTTCAGATTGTCAAATGCGTCAAGCAAATGATCCAAGTTTTCGATAAAACCGCTCTTGTCTCTCTTCTCCAGCCTCCTCCAGAGACATTCGAGCTCTTTGATGATGTTCATCATTCTTGGAGAAGGCCGTATATTTACCAAGGACCTAGAGAAGACGTCCTCGGCTTCTTTGAGTCTATGGGGTTTAAGTGTCCTGAAAGAAAAGGAGTTGCTGATTACTTGCAAGAAGTGAGTTCTTTTTATATTAAACCTAGTCTTTACTTAGTTACGTACTGATCAAGCTTTCACTTTTTTCAACTAGATTTTATCAAGAAAAGATCAAGAACAATACTGGGCTAATCCAGAACTACCTTATCGTTATGTATCGGCAAAAAAGTTCGAGGAAGGATTCAGAACGTACAATCTATGGAGCACAATCAGTTCTCAGCTAGCAACCCCATTTGATCGAGAGAAGAATCATAGAGCAGCCTTGACAAAGACTAGATATGGAGCTAGAAAGATGGAGCTACTAAAGGCCTTGCTTAGTTCGAGAACAGATTCTAATGAAAAGAAACATTAGAATCTTCGGCCTCAAGTCATTTCAGCTCATCTTCAATGCAATCATGATATCCATTGTGTTTTCGACACAAAGGGAACACCACAACACGATAGAGGATGGTATCATCTACATGGGAGCTATCTATTTAGAAATACAAATGATTGTCTTCTCTGGCTTCTTTGAGCTTCCTATGACGATTCGATAAGCTTCCCGTGTTCTACAAGCAACGTCGTTTCAGCTTCTATCCATCGTGGGCTTTCTCGTTACCCGCCTCAGGTCATCAACTTTCCTATATCATTCGTCGGAAGTCTTGATTGTGGTTCATTATAACTTATTACAGCATTGGATATGATCCAACCATCACATCGTAAGCTTATTATCTCAACATTACTTTGGTGTAGGGTAATCTATATTATGTTGTTTTAACTTTTCTTTTTATTACAGAGGTTTTAAAACATTACTTGATTCTAGCATTGTGTGGACAAACGTCGTATGGATTTTTTCGGTGTATCGCCGCAGTGACTAGGAACCATGTGGTTGCAAACACAATCGGATGTCTTGTTTTGATGTGGCTGATGACATTCAGTGGATATGTCTTGTCTCGACGTAAGTTTTGACGTTTTTGTTGTTATTCAGAATCATTTTATGCTTGTATGGTGGATACACTAACTAGTGATGAACTCTACTATAATGGTGCAGACCAAGTCCACAAATGGTTGACATGGGCGTATTGGACATCCCCGGTTATGTACATTCAAACAGCTGTTTCCGTTAACGAGTTCCGCAGCAAGTCATGGAAAGATGTAATTAAGTTCTTGGAAACCGTTTCTTGACTTGCAAGTTTCACATGAGACAAAAATAAAATTACTATGTAGTGAACAATTTGCAGGGTCTTGGAGTAGCGATTTTGAAGTCTCGAGGATTTTTTGTGGAGACTTACTGGTACTGGATTGGACTTTTGGCATTGGTCACAGCCACAATTCTCTCTAACATTGTTACATCTTTGTGTCTGGCTTTTCTTAAACGTGAGTGTGTCCTCACTTCATCTTTATGTATACATGGAAGTTAGATTAGTACCAGTTACATTCATGACATGCAAAAACGTTACTCGTGTAGAATATGGAGTATCCAAGTCTGAGGTTTTACGGGATGAATGTGAAGAAGATGCTAGCAGTGCATATTCAAGTAACGTCTCTCACTTTTCATATACTTACAAATTTTTTTTTATGATCTCAAATATATAGCTTGAATCTTATAGGTGTGGCGACAAAGAGAACTTCCAACGACAAGAAACTGCGTATACCCTTCAAGCCTTTATACATCACGTTCGAGAACATCATATATTCTGTTGATACTCCAAATGTAAGTGAATAGCATATTCAGTAAAGAGTATTTGGGAGAGAAACTAAAGAATAGAGAAAATTTTCTAGGAGATGAAAAAAAGAGGGATAAAAGATGATAAACTAGTGCTACTGAATGGACTAAGCGGTGCTTTTAGGCCCGGTCATCTCACTGCGCTAATGGGCATGAGTGGAGCAGGGAAAACTACTTTGATGGATGTTTTAGCCGGGCGCAAGAACACTGGTTACATTACAGGGGACATCAATATCTCTGGCTTTCCTAAAAAGCAGGACAGCTTTGCTCGTGTTTCAGGGTACTGTGAACAGTTTGACATACATTCCCCTCTACTAACTGTCTATGAGTCCCTTCTTTATTCTGCATGGTTGAGGTTACCTCCTAATATCGACGCAAGTACTCGAGAGGTTTGTTGCTTCTTAATCTATGATGATGATCAGTATCTTTTCAATAAACCATATAAACTAATGATAGAAATGTGCAGCTTTTCATTGAAGAGGTGATGGAGTTGATAGAGTTAGAACCATTGAAGGATATGTTAGTTGGTTATGTTGGAATCAGCGGTCTTTCCACTGAGCAAAGAAAGAGAATGACAATCGCTGTAGAGCTTGTAGCCAATCCATCTATTCTTTTCATGGATGAGCCAACATCTGGCTTGGATGCAAGAGCTGCTGCCATTGTTATGAGGACTGTTAGAAACACTGTTGACACTGGAAGAACTGTTGTGTGCACCATTCATCAACCTAGTATTGATATCTTTGAATCCTTTGATGAGGTAACTCTTACATACTTATTTCTCTTTATGTTATATCATTTACATTCTTCCTTTTACTTATGCATATAAGTTTTTTTTTGTTAGCTTTTCTTATTGGCTAGAGGTGGAGAAGAGATCTATGTTGGTCCAATAGGCCACAATTCCTCAAAACTAATTGAATACTTCGAGGTAAGAAAGAAGAAGTGAATCATCGTCTCATTTGATTCCTTACACTAACTAAATAAGATGTTTGTAGGGAATAAGAGGGGTAAGTAAGATCAAGGAAGGTTATAATCCAGCAACATGGGCACTAGAAGTAACAACAAGGGAGCAAGAAGATGTTCTTGGTGTTAGATTTGCTCAAGAATACAAAAACTCAAACCTCTACAAGTAAGTTGACTTATAACGTTCCCATTCATAGGTACACAAAGTAAACTCACTAATGTTTTTGTTGTGTGGGAACCAGGAGAAACAAAGATCTAATCAAGGAACTAAACAATGTTCCACCTCATGCACAAGACATCCATTTCTCAACAAAGTACTCACAATCCTACCTCACATCAGTTCCAAGCTTGCCTGTGGAAGCTACACAAGTCATATTGGAGAAACGTTCCTTACAACGCCGTGCGTCTTTGTTTCGCCGCCGTGGTTGGAATCTTGTATGGGATCATTTTCTGGAGCCTCGGTCAAAGAATGGGAACAAGAGAAGATATATACAACAGCGTAGGCGCTATGTCAATCGTTGTTGGCTTCTTAGGCTCACAAAGTGCAGGCCACGGTGCGTCCTGTGGCCATAGCTGAGCGTACTGTCTTTTACCGAGAGACCGTTCGCTGGAATGTACTCTGCTCTACCATATGCATTCTCACAGGTATGTACTATAATACATGCATTCACACTTATTTCATTTCTATGTATACCTAACAAACCTAAGTTTTGGTTTCTAAACAATTTTTGAAGATGATCATTGAGATCCCATATACAATGGCACAAGCATGGATCTATTCAATTTTTGTCTATGGGATGATTGGATATGAATGGACTGCTTCCAAGTTTTTGCTATACACATTCTTTACTTTCATTACCATCCTCTACTACATCTACACTGGCTTCATGCTCATTGCAGTAAGTCCTAATCAAGAAACAGCCGCGATACTCAATGGTGTCATCTCCACAACGTTGAACGTCTTCTCAGGATTCACCATTCCTCGTCCTGTAAGTAGCCAAGGACTAATCATGCAGACTCTTTCTAAAACTTCATAACCAAAATGCTTATAGTTAATATGATGTTTTTGCAGAGAATGCCAGTGTGGTTGAGATGGTTCCCGTACGCTAGTCCAGCGTGGTGGGGGTTGTATGGATTGACTATATCTCAGTATGGAGATGTAGGAGACGAGGCTTGATACTGGTGAGACGGTGAAAGAGTTCATGAAAAACTATTATGGTTATGAACATGACTTCTTGTGGGTTGTGTCACTTGTCATCATTGCTTTCTGTTTGCTCTTTGCCTTTAGTCTATGCTCCTCTCGGTTAAGACTCTCAACTTCCAAAAGAGGTGAGTGAGGCTTTGTTGTGAAACCTAAGTTCAACTTTCTTTCTCTACAAGTTATCTATGTATAAACTACACTGATCCGAGATATATATAGTTTAAAGATTTATGTATACAAGTGAGCAAACCATAAGACACATTGGTAAAAATGATTAGTAAAAAAGTTTTCACTGTAATCTTTTGATACTTTTATTACACTTCCAAACTCCAAATTCTCAAATAAAATTGCAAAAAAGTTTAGGAAACTCATACCTCAAGCTTAAGAAACTTAGTGATGACTCCCATCATTTCACCACCATGGAAACGACCAAGACACCCTCTCGCAGCTGCAATCTCACTCAACTCCGCAACTGAATCACCACCGATGGCTCGATGAGTCTCCTTCCTCCCACCTTCTCTTTCCGGTGACATATTCATCAGACTCCACCACCTTTGGAAGTGGAAAAGGCTCCAAAGACGTCTCTAACAGTGCTGATTCTCCTCCAACAGCACTCACAAACTCTCTTAACCTGCACATAGTGAATGGGACCGGCTCGAAGCTGTGGTCTCCATACTCAACCGGAGTAGAGTGATCACCGGTCACACACAAGAAATACTGGTAGTTACCTACAAGACTCAGCTTGCCACAGAAGCTTAGCTAGCTGACGTATCGCCTTATCAACAGCCTCCAAGCCTTTGACTTTGAACATCGTCGCCTTATCGTGACCAGCATCATCTATAGCCTTTATGTGAAGGAACCCGAAGTCATAACCCTCCGACCTTCCCTGTTTGTGCCCGTCCTCTCCCGGGACAAAGACATTGGGACAGGGGTTCAAAGGAGCTGAGAGGGCGTTGGCTATAGCAACTGCTTTGGACGTGAGAAGCGTCCTGTAATCTCCAGTGGCTCCTGGAGCTTCAAGAATGTCGATACCGAGAGACATACCGAGTCCTGCTATGATCTTCGTCGGTGCTACCATACAAGGCCACAAACCGTGCTTCTCTTCGAAAGGAGGAACCTCTATTCGAATGCCGCAGCCTCGTAGAAGGACGAGGTTAGCTATGCTCTTGCCTTGCGAGAGTCTCTTTGCGTTAACAGGGTGGGAAACAAGAATGCGTGATATCTCCTTGGATAGTTCGTTGACGACGTTGGCTGTGTGTTTGGCTTCTTCTGATTCATCCAGAGGTTTTGCTTCGGAGAAGCAAACGGTTATCCTTCAAAGGGTCTGTTCCTGAGATGTTCCCACTAAGCTTTGGCCCTTTTACAACCACTCCACATCTGTGTTCCGTTGCGTATCTGTTACATAAAAATATCTTTGCTTTAGCACACAAAACCCAAAACATCATAAAGAGAGTTAGTAACAGTACCTGACTCTCACTTCATACTCAGGGAAAGAAGGAAGCTTCATTCCATCAAGAGCTGCACAAAGTATAGGCCCTTCTTCTTCGAAATGCCGGTCGGCTCTTCGGCTAACAACAACGCCAGTTTCCTCATCCAACGTCGCAAAATTAGACTGCACCAATATCAAACTCAGTGTTCTTGAACATTGATCAAAACTATAAAAACTGTGACCAAAAGAATCTAAGACTCTAAGTCACACCTTGAAAGCTATAGTCACCTGGTGACATTGCTAACCCTGCACCCATTGACTCAAAGGCGCCGCGTCCTCTGTAGTACACTCTGGGGTCATAACCCATGAGAGAGAGGTGAGCAGTGTCGCTGCCGCATCCCAATCCGACTTCCACTGGATCCATCAGACCATTGATTCCAGCTGACGGCGATTGCGTCGAGATTAGGTATGGTTTGCTGCTTGAAGCGGAGTCTTGTAGCCTAACCTCGGTATTGATACATCTCCCAAACCATCGATCAGGACAAAAGCAACTCTCTTTTTGACTTCTCCATCACCCTGTTCCATCTCTGATCCAACTTCACCAAAAAAGACTCGATCTTTAGAATGGAACATCACAAAAAGACTCGATCTTTAGATTTGAACATTCATAAAGACTTGATTTTTTTTCTTTTAAATGTTAACAATCATCTCAAATCATCATGCAGATAATGAAACTAAGGTATAGCGAGACGGATACAGACAGAGACAGAGTGATTAACAAAACTGAGAAAACAGATTCTATAGAGAGTAGAGAGTAGAGAGTCATGCATGATCCGAAAGTTGCGTTACCTGACAAAAGAAAGAGAGGAACTGATCTTCAAAGAATGTAATTCTCTAGCATCATCATCAACTTTGTCTTTCAGATTGCTTTTTGGCTTCTTGTCTTAAGAATCGAATTTAAATTAACCCAAACCGGATCAGTATAAACCGAACCGGTTTAGATTGAAAAAGCGTTACAAAACTTGGTGACTAGGGTTTTTGATGATATGGACATAAGATGGGCCCCCAGTATAACAGCTCTAAGGTAGATTATTAATCAGATAACTTGTCTAGGCCCATCGATTTATTGGGTTGCCAGTATATAGAGTTCTGTATACATGGCCACATGTAATAATATATATATAATATATTTAATTACACCAACAAATAATGTATGATTATATACATAATAACATAAGTACATAACACACAGAAGAAAAATTACAAGCCGTATTTGGAATATTTAGTGAAAAGACGTAAAATGGGAAGCCAAGAATCAAATATAGACAAATGTAAACGTGATCCAAACAATAAAATTGATCCGTTAACAAGCATAGAAATTACATTGACATTTTGATCGATGAATTCATTTCTAAAGAGTTTGTATTGGTTAACTATATTATTTTGGCAGTTTCAAATAAAACTATATTATTTTGGTGGATGAACTTATTTTGTATATATCATCAATATTCATATTTAATCATACGCTATCGCTAGCATTTGTAGAATGCGAGGAAATAAATAATCAAGTCAAACTGACAAATCGAGATGACTTGGTTCATGCCAGTCTCGCTTTGCTTTGATTTACAATATCCTCATTGAGTCATTGTAGGAGAAAATTTGCAGATGGGCGTGAAGTGCTCAACTTGCACCACTCATTCTCCACTAAACAATAGTTGACCTATGACCTATACAAACATTTTTATATCTTTCAAAATAATTGGTCGGCATTTTTCTATGTTTACAAAGATATTTACTTTCAGGTTTGCTTGTTATAAGATAAGATGTTGTTGTGACATCTTCGCTTTTATTCAGTCGAACAAATAAGTTGCTAACATAAACGTGCAACTATTACAAAATAAACTTTACCTAACTAACACTTCCTTTGTCGGGAGTAACTTTTTCCACGAGATTGTTTGAATTCTGATGTTGAAATAGTTAGCTGAATCTCATGACCAAATAGTTTTACCAAAGTTTCTAGGTGAAAGACCGAATACCATTATTCTCCTTGGTGTTTCAAGTCATAGCCTCTCTGTAAACACATTTAGATATTTTATCATATTCATGATATCATTCATAATCATATAGTCAACTGATCATGCATTACTCATACTATTTTACGCGTCTAGATGAATATTTTTCTTATACACACAAGTGTATTCTAACTACTTCCATATAAAGTACATATACATTTGTGAAGTTGATACACGGTTCTAAATATATACATATAATAATGAAATGATATGATATGTGGACTATAATATATATGAAGATTAATAATTTGGGAAGTTTCCAACATTGTTGGCATCTACTCATTGTTGACTCATCACGATTAAATTAATTTGGCAGCTCGTGCGCTGTCTTTTTCATTACTCTAAAAACCTTCGGCATGTGGGTTTCGAAAGGCCTCAACTTGTTGCATTCACTATCCCCGTATTAAAGCAAAAAGTACTAACATACTATATATTCATACTAGGTCCCTAGTGACCACGAAAGATACTACTACACACACAAGAAACGTATTAAGATTAGAATTATAAAATAGTTAAACGATGGCTGTCCAAGAAAATTATGAATACCTAGCTGTTAAATGTATGCGCTCTCCGGTTTTTTATTGTTTTTGTAGTGAATATAGATTTGTGTTTAGCTTATATAGATATTAGCATATTATACATTTTATTTTTAATACAGTTTCCAACCCTCGATTGACTGACGGTGAAACAAACATGAAAGATAGTGATGATTCGCTGAACTTTTTCGTAGTGAATATGAATTTGTGTTTACCTATTTATATATATATTCACAGTATTTGTTATATAGTATACGTTTTGTTTCTAATGCCGTTTTCATCACTCAATTGACGGACTAGGTGAAGCATAGAGAAAAAATAGTGATGATTCGCTGAAAAAGACGCATAAAACGAAATTCGTGAACTTTATAGTACAATGAAACCGACAAATGCTCGAGGTCTTATCTTATGAGCATTTGCGCATATAAACATTTCGAGTTGATGGATATCAATAGTCTTTTTTTGGTAAAAAAGGATATCAATAATTTGATAAACGTATATAAATATTTTCATAAGTTCATTCGTTAAGAAGAATATAATTATATAATAATATTACCCCATATAGCATAATACTTTGGTATGGTTTCGATTTTAGTTTGTTGTAGATTAGGATTTATTATCCAATAATCTTTAGTTCAAATAATTTTTTTTTCTTAATAGTTTGGCTCATATTTTGGATATGACGTGTAGATATAAAAATTATACT
Source organism: Raphanus raphanistrum subsp. raphanistrum (assembly GCA_019706035.1). Taxonomy (NCBI): domain Eukaryota; kingdom Viridiplantae; phylum Streptophyta; class Magnoliopsida; order Brassicales; family Brassicaceae; genus Raphanus; species Raphanus raphanistrum. Next base: position 22,317,586 of record CM033983.1, read on the forward strand.
TGGGTACTGAAAAGCATTTATAACGATAATGTTTTAGCTACAATCAATTTTTTTTCAGTTTTACCCGGTTACTCTACAATTTACATATCCCAAGCCGGTTTCAAAGAGTAAGCCACCAAAACCATCGATTAACATCTGAATTATAGGGACATATTTTTTAAAAAAATATTATTAGTATTTTTTAAACAAATAAAATATGTAGAGATTTTAGCTAAATATTAATTTTTGGGGTTATTTAGCAATGTTTAAATGATTATTTTTATAGAATTAGAGTTAATACTGTATCAATTATAAAAATACTAAGTATAATATATAGAACATTCTAAAATACAACTGTTATAATTTCCATTAGAAGTAATATACTTTTTACTCTTGTATATGTGAAAATAATTTACATATTTTGTAAATTATTCAGAAACCTTTGTAAAAGATTTTTATAATTTTCTTAAATTTTATAATATAATTTTGTAAGTCAAAATAGATGACTTTATAAATCTTTGTTATGGTTTTATAAGTTTAATTATATGATTTTAAGATTTTTTATAAACTGTTTACGGATTGATATAGATTTACACATAACTGACGATGATTTATTTATAGAACTAAATATTTTTCAAAAATAAAGATCTGTGAAGTTCGAAAGCCTATTGGTGTGTTTAAGTTTTGAAAAGAAATCGAAATATTATTATCAAACACACATAAATTATTTATGCATATTATTAACCTTCTTGGAACTGAAATAAGTTTTCCAAAGTTAAAGCCGATAAAAAGTCTTGCATTCTACCATATCACAAAAGATGTTGGACTTATGTTCTCTATTGAAACAAATATGATTGAAATAATTAACTATATAAATAGTGGATGATTTTACAAGAAACAAATGTAAAAAAAAATATATTTCAACAATAAAAATTAACTGTTTATGAAAATTTGATTTTTTGTTGTTTAATATTATTTTGTGATCTTGATAAAATATGGACATAAATTTTAATTTTGATTTGGGGACATTATAAACTGTTAGACAGGCATTGATCCCTCAATCACACTTTCAACTTTTATATCAATTATTGATTTGATTTTATCTTATTTATCGAAGCTCATTAGTTATTTAAAATATCTCAAGGTAACAATAATGCATAATGCAGTCTGATTTACACATCAAACTAATTTTAATTTTTGAAATTAACACCGTCTAGGTCATTTACATACACATTATGAACAAAAGAATCCCTTTTAAGGACTACAAATTAACTTGTTTCTGGAAAACAAAAAATAAAGGAATATAGCATGGAAGGCTGGGCTGGACCAATGAAAATGGCGGCTACAGCTGGGCAACTCTCGTGTCCAATGCTCACCTAACCTCTTTACTTCCTCACGTGACCCTCTCACCTTCTCCCTTCCCTCAATCTAACGGCTTAAATTTACGCAGTATATTATAAGTTTTGAGCCGTAAACTTGGTAGCACTGCCATTTTGGGTGCCCGAAGTGGGTACCACTCTGTTGCTTTTTGTTTTTGTAAAGATCTGCTACTGTCAAAGATTCTCTATTCGTAAATTTTATAGTATTTGTATCTTATCGTTAGCTTTGGTTGGTTCGTCTTCACTATTGCGTCAAGTGGTTTGGGATGGAATTTAAAAAATATTAAGATATCATTTATAAAATAGCATACTTAAGTGCTACTTTACTACAAGCTTTTATTTGGTAAAATGTTTTTCATTAATTAAACTGGTTATCTCGAACTCATATAATGGAATGACTCTAACTAATCTAAAAACATCTCTAATTTCATTCTATTTTCACTATAAAATAGAGTTTACAGTAAAAATTCTCTAATAGTATTTTATTTTTCACTATAACAAAATAGATTTACTTTATATATAGAGTAACTTATTCTATTTTGTCATCTTTTTATTTTCATTGTTAAATAGAATACCATTAGATTAATAATCAATTCTATTATAAAGTTATTTTATTTTAAAGAAAAAATAAAATAAATTATTGGAGATGATTTAAAAAGAGATACATCTTCGTTAAGACATGTCCCTCAAAGAAGCAATACAAGGGGCTCGTGCCCATTTGGCTCGTTAAGACATATTCACTCACTAGTAGGGCTGGGCATTTTATCCGTTAAATTTGATTCGATTCGTTATCCGTTGATATTTGATCCGAAAATTCCGAATATCCGTAAGCTTTCGAAGCAAAGCAAATATTAAAACTCAATATCCGTTAAAATCGAAGCAAATCACAAATACTAAAATTTTGGGAAGTGAATATCCGATCCGATCCGTCAATATATAATATATGTATATTTTGATTATATTTAAAGTTTTAGATATATAAAATTATATAATTATTATTCTTAACATATGATTTGACAGATTCTATTCACATTATTACTTATATAAAAGTATTACATAAAAAGAAGAAAAAATATTTATGACAATTATAATATTTTTCTTAAGTTTTGTATTATTATAATTGTTAACTAAGTTTAAAAATTTACAAAATATGTAGATTCACTATATCTTTTAAGCAAAAAAATATTTTACAAAACAAATTTGTATTGAATTTTTAAGATTATTTGTAATAATCAAAACAAATGAGATATCCGTAAGTATCCGCAAATATCCGCAAATATCTATTTATTTTCCGGATATCCGTTTTTCCGAATATCCGTATTTTTCCGAAGCAAAGCAAATCGGAAAATTAGATATCCGTAACATTCGAAGCAAATCACAAATACCTTCAAAAACCCGGATATCCGATCCGCGCCCAGGCCTACTCACTAGTCTTGTAGTCATTATAAACCTTTATTCCACTCTGTTTTTATTCTTTTTTGCCGGAGTGTCATAGACCTAATTACCTAAATATTTGCTCTTGTAAATTTTTATCACCATTAACGTCTTACAGCTACAGCTTATGGATGAACCTTCTTCCAGGTATTAAAATATGTCTTAAATTTATAGACTTAACATGATTGTCTATTATAGGATGTATCTCTTTTAGACATTAGTATGAACTATTCCACAAACTCGTATCTTTATATTAATTTTTAAAAAATAATTGCTACACAAAATTATATAAATAAAAATATGTGTTCCTTAATTCAGAAAATAACATGATGTTATCATGTTATGCTATATAGTAGCATGCATTCAAACTTTTTTAATCAAAGGATTTTTCTGAATACTTGTTAAAATATATGATAAAAATATGTTAATTGAAAACTAGTATTCTTTATTTTTTTAAACAATGTCACTTTGATATTTTCACATAGATTAAAAAAATTAAAATACACTTATTTTCTTATTAATTACATCTATTTGACTAGTAATATTTGAACACCAACGCAGTTTATAATTAATATTAACTTGAAAAAAAAATTAATTTACATCAGAATTCTAAAATGATAATTTTGTGTAATAAAATAATAAAATAATATTTGATAAGAAACGTAGAGAATGTAATAAATAAAAAATTTGTTTCCAATTCTATCATTGGCCGTTTGTACAAACAAAATGACGTTTGTACAAACAAAACAGTAAGATTAACTCTCTATTTCATATTTCATATATATTAAATTATTAATTGTGATTTTTTTGAGAATTTTCCTCCTTAAAAATCTGATGTGTGGTCACCATATTAAATATCACAGAACACATTAAATTACATCTTTCATATAATTAATTACAATAAATTCCAAAAGTTATTATTCCAAAAATAATTCCTTTGTCTAAGGTAATATAAACATTGCTTACAGAATTTATAATTAAGTGTTCTTACCTTATATTTTTTTGTCAAATATCAAATAGTTACTGCATTCTATGATATTGGAAACAATATTAGTATTTAAAATCTTTATCTGTGGTCAATAGAATACATATACCCGAATAAAATTCAAAATCCTTTTTTTGTTTAAATGGCTGCCACTAACACATTTTGTGAGTTGAAATCCTCCAATTAATATACTTCAATTGGTGATTAGAAATCAAAATAGTTAAACATTTGAAAATGTAATATATATAACTTATAATATATGATCAGGGCCTTGCTATATAGTTAAACATTTGAAAATGTAATTTAAACATTTCTCTAATTATTTTACGTGAAAATAATGCAAACATGGGTGAACCAAAATCGAGACTGCGCTGCAGTCAACCATTTTTACTACAACTCTATTTTAACTATTTACTATTATTAATGATAGAAACTTTGTTGATTAATTCAAATTAGTGATCACTAAGATTCCAAAGATTCCAATTTAGAAAAGTCAAAGATTCAAAGGACAAGTCTAGGTCCTCATGTTGCATCCGATTCACCATCCACTCATCTTTCATATCTTCCTCCACCGTCTCTCCAGAAACAACTCATTTAATTTAGAAAACTCCTTTTTCAATTTAGAAATATTAAAGCTTATCACTATATATCAATTAAATATTATCCGATGACTCATCCTATAGTCAGGGGCTTGCTGTCTGTGCTGTCCGTAACTATTATTTCTGTAAGAAAAAGAGAAATATATGTTCACTCAGAAAATTACGGCGCAATCATCTTCCTCTCACCTTTTCCAAAAAATATTTGAAAAAACATATAATTTTTGTGGACCAAAATAAATAGCGTAGCTTTTAGATTTCAAATCGTATTTAAATTTAATTCTGGATTCCGTTCCTCATATACTCTTTTATGTATAGAAAACACTAATATACACTACTAGTAGTTGATAACTACATATAATAATAGTAACAATGTTATGATGTCAAAATTTTAAAGTCTAAGCAGAAAACGCTGTGCCTGTTTTTTTTTTTTTTTTTTTTTTTTAACTCATCGAAAACTTTCATTCACCAAACATTGTTTTGATACACTGATTTATCAGACCTAACTTGATATTTCAGCCACAATGACACAACAGAGTACAACTTAGGAGTACTAGACACAAAAGTGATTGACTCCTTTGCTACTCTATCTGCTGCCTTATTACCTCCTCTAGGATAAAACCTCACTTCATAGCTTCCAATCTGTAACAAATAATGGCGTATTACTTCGACTGTTGGCTGCAAAATTGGCCACACTTCTTCTGCACCAGTGATCATTCTGGTTAGAGATAATGAGTCAGTTTCAAAGATAATGTTCTTGTAGCCAAAACGAGCCAGAGTCTCAGCACCCCACATAAGAGCTTCTGCTTCCGCCATGATGGCTGATCCCGCCCTTGTTACAGCACGAGCTCCCACCCATCTAACTTCCCCACCTTCGTCCCTGCATACCCATCCCAAGCCGCTGGTTTCTCTGTCACTTCTCCACGCTGCATCACTATTGCACTTTATCCAGTCTTTAGGAGGGGGTTTCCATGTGTGTGTGTGGTGGGCAGTTGTGGTTCTTTGTGCCTCTGTTCTACTGGCCTCAGATATTTCTACCCGACTTCTCTCTCTCCACTCCTCAGCATCCTCAAACGCCTTCTTCACTATTGCTTCTGCCTCATATTCCTTGCCGTTGAAAATTAGTTCATTTCGATTTTTCCACAAACGCCACAACAGCCAAGGAGCTATTTCAGCATGGACATCATCATTTGGATAGCTCTTCTGGACACTCAGGACATGATGTATATTTGAGTAAAGAGAGTTCGCCATTACCCCATCAGGAGGAGCTGGAATAGGAGAGAGAGCCCACACTAACCGAGCTAGTGGGCACTGAAACAGCAGGTGATTTATCGATTCTTCCCCATCACTGCATCTATAGCATCCCGCGTCCTTGGAGATATGTCTTCTAGCCATGTTCCCAGCTACCGGCAGTGTATTACTGATACATTTCCACAGGAAATGATGGATTTTGGGGCTTGTTTCCGTTCTCCACGCTAGCTGATACAGAGAGTCCAAGCTCGGTTGATCTTCTACAATGAGAGATGTCTTTTGTAGTATATTAGTGAGAACCCAATACCCAGACTTTACTGTATATGCTCCAGTCCTGTTATAATCCCATACATAGATGTCTTTGCTGTCCTTTCCACGAGTTCTGACCTGCATAATTTTCCTTTTCTCGTCTTCTGGGAACAAACGGGACAGCAAGTCACCATTCCACTCTCTTCCATCGTTTTGGAGCAGATCACATACACGAAGGTTTGGAGGAGGTCGAAGGTTAGTGTTATCACTCCGCCATCTTATCACTTGTGCCTTTGCTGCTGGTTGTTGACCTATCCAAACATCCTGGAAGACTTTAGCAGAGACGCCATTGCCAATAATCATTCTCGCACCCTGTTTCAACAATTTTTGCGCCGCCTGAATACTTCTCCATGCATAGGAGGGCCTTGATCCCAAACCCGCGCTCAATGGCTCTGACTTGGCAAAGTATCTGCTTCTAAACACTCTAGCCAACAGGGAGTCTTTATACACCAAAATCCTCCACAGCTGTTTCCCAAGTAAGGCGAGGTTAAAAGCTTCTAGATCTTTAAAACCCAGACCTCCCTTACTCTTTGGTTTGCTCAGCTGTTCCCAACTTTTACAATGAATTCCCCTTGACTCTTTCTTGTTTCTCCACCAAAACTCAGACATTATTGAGACGATTTTCTTGCACACAGTCTTGGGAAGAAGAAAACAGGACATTGTGTAAGTGGGGAGGGCCATCGCAATTGCCTTTAGCATTACCTCTTTGCCAGCGGGGGATAAGAAGCGAGTTTGCCACCCTTGCACTCTTTCACTCAATCTCTCCTTTAGGAAGCTGAGAATAGAGACCTTTGAGCCGCCAAAACTCTCCGGGAGTCCTAAATATAAACCTTCGCCTCCTTCTTGGTCGATACCAAGCTTACTCTTAATATATTGTCTGCGCTCCTGAGGTATATTCTTCCCAAAATATATGCTGGACTTGAGGTAATTGATTCGTTGTCCGGAGGCAAGACTGTATTTGCTGAGAGTCTGAGTCAAACAATCAAGTTCCTGCGGCTCACCTCTACAGTAAAACAAGCTATCATCGGCATATAAGAGATGGGAGATCTTTGGTGCTCCTCTAGCCACTTTTAAGCCTGTAATCTGACCTCTTTGCTCAGCCCTTCCCATCATTCGTACCAACATCTCAGTGCAGATAACAAACAAATATGGGGAGATTGGGTCTCCTTGGCGCAGTCCTCGAGAGGGGATGATATCACCATGTGGAGTTCCATTTACTAGCACCTGGTATCTTGCCGAGGAAACGCAAGTCATAACCAGAGAGCTCCATTGATCTGAGAAACCGAGAGTCTTCATTGCCTTCCTCAGAAACGACCACGCTGTGCCTGTTTGTTTCATTGTTTGGCTAGAAAGCATTAGTAACACGAAATACATGATTAAATTTAAATTATGGTAGGATTTCTAGATTCTCCACAAAATCTGACTGTGATTGAAAAATAGCTATATAAGCATGTATTTAAATTTAAGAAATCAGCAAATTAATCAATACCTTATGCATAATACAGAAAAATTTACAAGGTCAAATGCTTTTGTGTGTCAAGATGAATAGATGACATATCATGTAGTATATGTACTACCATACCATAATGGTGCGATACCATACCATAATGGATTTATAAGATAATTAAAATTATGGTATTTATAATTTTCTCCTAAAAAAGATTCCTCCTAATACATGGTATAATATATTTTGAGTAGAAAATGAAAGTAAAACTTCAGATTAGTCATAAGGAAATTCTAAAAAAACTTCGACTTTCTTTATAAAGACACCATTGTAATTTTAGATGATTAATTTTATCCCAATCCAATTAAGAATTGTACACATCGGCATCTATATATATCAAACACCTAAAACGTGTATGGTTTTATGCTCTTCTATAAATATATGTTGCAGTAACAAAATAAAACACACAAACAAAGCGTTGAGAAAAAAATAAATAAGAGAGGAGAAAAAAAGCGATAAATCCGAAAAGCCTAAGAAACATCAAGAGAAGAAAACAATTTCTTTTTTTTGTTTCAAAAGGAAAATCTTTGAATTTTATGGCAACCCGTCTCCTCCGAACTAACTTTATCCGTCGTCCTTACCGTTTCTCCGCTTTGAAACCGGTGGGTCCTCCCACCGTAACGGCTTCAACAGCCGTCGTCCCGGATATTCTCTCCTTCGGACAACAAGAACCAGAACCACCTCTCCACCACCCTAAACCCAATGAAGCTCACCATGACATCGATCTCTCCGACCAAGCCCGTCTCTTCTCCTCTATGCCCACAATCCGATCTCCTACGCTCCACCGCCTGTGCTGCATGCCGCGGCGATAGGTCCTATGGTGGATGTTGGATCGTGGGTCATGAGCTCTAAACTCATGGACACCGCCTTGACACGTGGTATGGTCCTTGGCCTTGTGAAAAGTACGTTTTACGACCACTTCTGCGCCGGTGAAGACGCCGCCGCGGCCGCGGAACGCGTGAGGAGCGTTTACGAAGCTTCGGGTCTTAAAGGTATGCTTGTGTACGGCGTGGAACATGCCGATGACGCTGCCACTTGTGATGATAACATGCATCACTTCCTTCGAACCATCGAAGCTGCAAAATCCTTACCAACATCTCACGTAAGCAGATCTTAACTCCAATTACCTCATGTGTCTTAGTTCTCTGTTCCTATTCAGAATTCCTCTGTTTTTCCTTTTTCCAAAATTATTTTGCATTATTTAAATCGTATAACATACAAAACGAAAATCTACAAATACCATATCTTTAAATTTAATTATTTCATAACTATTTTTTATTAAACAATGGAGAGGTAATTATCAAATTAGGGCAACTTGGTTCGACAAACAAATCTCCGTACCCTGACAAAGAGCACTTGCGTAGATTATCATATACGTGCACATTAATATCTATTCATATAAGAAAATAATTAATATACCGATTATGTGACTCTTACGCGTTATTGAACCTTAATAAGTAGCAAGTACACAGCCAACTTGCTTTTTTTTCTCCTATGAAAACTGACTTGGCGTCTAATTATTTATTTCAAATTAGCTTTGATTTTTACTTTTGTTTAATTCAAAACAATAAGTCACTATCTGACTAGATTTATGACGAGGTCCTAGCTGGGAAGTCTGAGCTTGTAGGTGGACTAGATCTTTCCGAGACTTTATGAATATTCTCCTTTAACCAAAACACCGGTTTACTGGGGTTTATTATTATTATTGGTTAGGCATTAACCCGTTAATTTTCTCTCTTGACCAAACAGTTTAGCTCAGTGGTCGTGAAGATAACGGCCATTTGTCCCATCAGTCTCCTAAAACGAGTGAGCGATCTACTTCGATGGGAATACAAAAGTCAAAATTTTAAACTCTCGTGGAAGCTCAAGTCGTTCCCGGTTTTCTCCGATTCAAGTCCTCTCTACCACACAAACTCAGAACCGGAACCGTTAACCGCCGAAGAAGAACGGGAGCTCGAAGCAGCCCACGTAAGGATCCAAGAAATCTGTAGAAGATGCCAAGAGTCCAACGTACCTTTGCTGGTCGATGCTGAAGACACAATCCTCCAACCGGCGATCGATTACATGGCTTATTCATCAGCTATCATATTCAACACGGACAAAGACAGACCCATCATTTACAACACCATCCAGGCCTACTTGAGAGACGCTGGTGAGAGGTTGCACTTGGCCGTTCGAGAAGCCGAGAAAGAAGGTGTTCCTATGGGTTTTAAGTTGGTGAGAGGCGCTTATATGTCTAGCGAAGCTATATTAGCAGATTCCCTGGGACACAAGTCACCGGTCCACGACACAATTCAGAACACGCACGCTTGCTACAATGACTGCATGACCTTCCTAATGGAGAAAGCATCCAACGGATCGGGTTTTGGTGTCGTTCTTGCAACACACAACGCTGATTCAGGTAGGCCATTGAGTCAAAACTTAAATACCGGTTTATCGTTTTTTTTTAGTGAAGATAGATTTTTACTAATTGTAGAAATGTTCTAAATTTTAGGAAGACTTGCATCAAGGAAGGCGAGTGAGCTCAACATCAATAAAAAGGACGGGAAGATAGAGTTTGCGCAGCTATACGGTATGTCAGATGCATTGTCCTTCGGTTTAAAGAGAGCCGGTTTCAATGTAAGCAAATACATGCCATATGGACCGGTTGAAACCGCTATACCGTATCTCCTACGACGTGCTTATGAGAACCGCGGAATGATGGCTACGGGAGCCAATGACCGTCAACTCATGAGGTAAATTAGCTTCCATGTCAGAACATAGAGTCCCGGTTTAACATCGGTTTTGGATTTAGCTGAAAGATGTGGGTTTGGTTATTGCAGGATGGAACTTAAGAGGAGACTAATTGCCGGGATTGCGTGAAGAGAAGAGTCTATGTCCTTATGGATGGAGCCATTAAATGGAATTGGGAAATGTAGATGAATAAATTTCTTCTATATATGTAGATTATAAGAGAAAAAAAATATGTTAAAAAATGGAGTAGGGATGAACATTCATTTCATGTGGCTTTGTCGTAACCGGACTATATATATTTTACTTTTTGGGTCACATAATTATGTATTTAATTATTTCATTATTATTCACCAATGTACATTCACCCTTCCTTATCAATAATAATGGAATTTACCTTTTTATCTACTCTTTTGCTTCGGTCATTTCTTTTGCTTTGAAATATAAAGATGTTTAAGCTAATTAAAAAGGACACAACTTTAAAACACTCTTTACTTACGGTAGATTAGTACTGTAGTAGGCAACCTTATTCTGATGAGATCGTTACAGGAAACTTGTAGCGGAGAAGATGTTATTAATTTTAAAGGAATGGTACGAAGTCGCAAAAATTTAGAATGACGAACATTTGAGAGCCACAAAAGTGCAAAAGTATTAAATTCCACTGTGGTATAGACGTTTTCCTAACATCGCATTAACGAGAGATATAATTCACAAGCTATTCCGAATATGTTGGCAGAAATAAAGAGATATAGTTCATAAGCTATTCTGAATATATTGACCGAGCCGGTCCAAAACATAAAGATGCTCTATTCAAATGAAAATGCATATCTATTTTAATTAAATTTTAAAATTATTTTCCTAAATTTTTCTTTACCAATAACTTAAGTTTTATTCTTCTTAAAAAATCAGAATTTTTACATAACTTTTTTTTTTCTTTATCCTAGTTTAAATATTAAATTTATTCATATATAAATTATAAAACCTAAACTCTCTTTGATGTCTTACTGCTATTTTATTATATGCTTAACATTAATATAACTATTTACATATATATAATTTGAAAACTGTGTGCCCCACAAAATGGGGCCCATTCAAATGTTTCACTCTACTTCCCTCAAGTCTGGCTCTGTATACTGGATAAATAATTTTTCAAGATTAAACTCAATACATAAAACCATTAAAAAAACTTAAATTATGGAGTACTAATTAAAGTCCACCAAACAGTCGACTCTTACAAAATAGTGGCCGATTATTATTACAGAAGTTGAAATCTCTTTTACTTTTTGTTTGGCAAAAGAGAAAATATGTTAATGGCTAGGTTGAGACGACAGTAACATTGCCACATTTACAAGGATAAATGGAAGACAGTGTAGGAATCACCGGAACGGCCAAGCAAGTAGGTTGATCGTCTCCGGCCAAAATCACGACTATCTTAGGTAAGTATTCTCCCATGACAGTTTTAGCTTCGTTGTCTCCGGCGTCTTCTTCTTCCTCAACAGGATAGGTATTGTTAGAAGAAGAAGAACGAGATTTTCTGTGTATGCAGACCAGCGAGAATAATGCTAAAGCTATAAGCAAAAGAACCAAAGACAAACCACCAAAGAGATATGGTATTGGTGACTTCCAAATTTCTACTATTGGCGTCGCCCTCATTTCTTACTACTTTTTGATTTTCCCTTGTGTTGTAAGTGTATTTATGAAAGTTGAAGTTTGCGTAGTGGAGAATTTATAGAGGAAGATTTGTACGAAATTCCTCATTAGTTTATGTATTTGCTTACGGGGATGCATTTTATCACGCTACGAGGTTGCAGAGAAAATTGCTTATTCCCGTACGAACTAGTTGTTTCCGGCTTTTTCACACACAAACTTTTAAGCCATGTTAAAAACCACCCGAACAACGGAAATATTGCTTATTCCCTTATGAACTAATTATTTCCAGCTTTTTCACACACAAATCTTTAAACTTTGTCAAAAATCACATGAACTACGCTATATTTTGAATTGCATACACAAACTATCAATTTTAAACTAATTCTCCTAAAATCGTAAATTGTGTTATTCAAACATTAACTTAGTTTATGACAGATGTATAGCCGGTTTAATTTGGGTTGATAAAAAAAGATAATACATCATTTTGTTCTTTTTTTTCTTTTTGTCAACTTCTCTTTTTCTTCAAAAATCGTCTTACTCTTCATCATCAATTGAGAATAAAATTTATTATTTTGTAGAAGATTAAACGTTTTACATGATGCATAAAGAAAGACGAGCAGTAGAGAAAGAAGAGCAGTAACACAGCGGATTGGTAAACTAGTAGTTGCTACTCTTCTTTTTTTATGCATCATGTAAAACATTTAATCTTCTACAAAATAACAAATTTTATTCCCAATTGATGATGAAGTGTAAAACGATTTTTGAAGAAGAAGAGCAGTTGACAAAAAGAAAAAAAAAGAACAAAATGATGTATTATCCTTTTCTATCAATCCAAATTAAACTGGCTATACACCTGTAATAAAACTAAGTTAATGTTTGAATAACACAATTTATGATTTTAGGGAAATTAGTTTAAAATTGATAGATTGTGTATGTAATTCAAAAAATAGCGTAGTTTATGTGGTTTTTGGCAAAGTTTAAAGATTTGTGTGTGAAAAAAACTGGAAATAATTAGTTTATAAGGGAATAAACAATATTTATGTTGTTCGTGTGGTTTTTGGCATGACTTAAAAATCCGTGTGTGAAAAAGCCGGAAACAACTAGTTTGTAGGGAAATAAGCCATTTTCCTTGCGAGGTTGTTTTCTTTTTTCTTTTAAGTTCAAAATGGTGGAAGAAGATTCCTTGTGCGTTCAGATATTCCTTTTCTCTTTTGTTAATTATTACTGTAGTTTTTACTGTTCGAATGTCATGTCGATGTCGTCATCCCATTAACTATACTCAGATCACATTTATTTAACCAAAAGAAACTTAGTGTGATTGTATGGTTAAATTAGTAAAATTAATAGTGTATAAGAGTTTTATTCTTATTTACTCTATTATTCTACCAATCAGATTAAGAGTAAGAAAATAGTTATTCCATTTTACTTCATTTTTTTTTTGTCTTTAATGGTTTAAGATCACAATTTTTCATCCTCTTATTTGAAGTTGAACTCATAGTAAATCATATAAATAAATAAAATATTTTATATATGTTCTATTTACTCTCGTTTTTCATTTTTTTCTTTTCTTTTACTTTGTATGTTTTTACTTAATTACTCAGAGTAGTTAATATATAGAAAATGAGAGTAAAAATAATGGAGTGAAAAATTAATTAAAAAAATGAAAACCAGCTCAATACATGTTTTTTCTGCACAAAAAAAAAACAATTTTACTTTGTTTTAATAGTGATTAGCGAAAAAATAAATGAAAACCTTTTCACCTGATTGGTTTTTTTTTTACAACGAAAAGCTACACCTGATTGGTTAGGTACTAGTTCAAAGTAAATATAATTTCCAAACAGTCACAGCCTAAGTGTTTCTAATCACACTCGTAATTATAGGTGAAACATACGTTCTACTATTATAAGAATAAATATAAAGTAATGACGAGTACAATGTCACGTTGTCTACCACCAATGGAAGGGGAGGTGATATGTGCATGTCACTTTTTCTACTATTTAGGCCAATTAGAGTAGCTCCGCCACTTGTATCTAGGATTAATTATTGGGAGAGTGCGAGTGTCTGCAAACACTCACAAATTACATCTTCGCATCATCACGCATGAAGAAACCACGAAACACACAAACTAATTGTGCTGACTAATAATGCCCACATAGAGAGCGAAATTGGTATCTAACTGTCTTTGCCTCTTATTTTATGCCTCTTATATCAAAGGATAACTGAATGAAACTGATAAATGGTACAATTATTTTATTTCATGGATGGCTTCCTAATCTCAACCTTTATTTCATTGGTTTGGGATTCAATACATCAGACTTTTTTTTTTTTTTTTGAACAACCCATCATGAAGACTAATTCCCACATAAAGAGCGAAATTGGTATCTAACTGTCTTTGCCTCTTATATCAAAGGATAATTGAATGAAACTGATAAATGGTACAATTATTTTATTTCATGGATGGCTTCCTAATCTCTTACCTTTATTTCATTGGGTTGGGATTCAATACATCATGAAGTTCGTTTCATGTAAATTCTTTCCAACTATAAGAATTTGATCTTATCATGTATAGTTATGTTTTATGTTGAAATTTCTTAGTTAAAAAAATGGTATAATTATTTTATGTGTAACTTATTTTTTCTCAATTAAATGATAAGTGTTTTTTTTTTTGGTCAACGATTTTATTTTATAACTCTCAAAATAGAGTAATCAGAGAACATAGTTTGGATATAACATACATAATGAAAGCACCAGCTAAACAACCCAGTGTGCGTTGATTAAAACTACGAGATAGTGGAGTTAAAAGAGTGACAAGGTTCCTACAAGAAAAATCTGTAATCTTAATCAAATCCAGCCATGAACGCATGGCAGAGAAAGGGACAGTAGAGTCCAAAAGTAACTGAAGACTTGAGAGTCTATGCATCTTTGCTGATTGAAGAGCTTCAAGCATTGATAAATCTTCATCACCAAGGGGCGAGCCTGCGCACAAGCTAATAAAGGAGCTTTGGGAGACAGGGGCTTCACCCTTTCCACAGATAAACCACCCAAGACCTCCACTTTTTAAAGCTTCAAACCACGTTCCATTCACCGTAACAGTCGGCACGATCTTAACATGAAAGGTTGGGGACGTTACAACTACAAACTCAGAGGTAACAAAGCCCCACTTATGAAGTCTGTAAGCTGTGAAGAGCATCATCCTCGCCAAATGAGTAAACCTGAAACAATTAAAACCAATACCACCAAGACAAAGGTCCAAATAACCAATACCACCAAGGCAAAGGTCCAAATAACCTCACACTGAGGTAAAGAACTGGTACACAAAAATGTAATATCGTCATACCGAGGTAAATAAAGTTTCATAAAGAAACTCACAGAAACTGCAACATCCTCAAACTGAGGTAAAAAGAGCTTCAAAGAGAGCACAACATCCTCATTCCAGAGTAAAAGGAGACTCGAATTGAGATAATCAAAACCTAACAGAAGGCAAGGTTCTAAGATATGTGACTTACTCCAATAGACTGAGGAACCCAAACCTGAACGCTTGGTGCAAGGAGAGAAGGGCCCAGTAAAAGGTAACCATGAGTTCTCCCCGAGAATAGAACTGGACTGAGAACTGCACAAAGCAGTAGATATCTTCACTCCAGAAGACTCAAGAACTAAACCGTTATAGCCAGGACGAGATCTTCGAGGGCCAGGAGGGTCTGGAGGTTTTGGAGGTGGAGCTACAACAAGGAGATCTAAGAGGAAGGTGAAAGGCGGATCTGAATCTGGATCTGGGACCGGACCCGTCGAAGATGAAAACCGAGCAATCACCATCGAAGCCATGGCAGAAAAAAAGGAGGGAGTAAGAAGAAGGTTCTCGTCGGCGGACGTGAGGTCACACCGACGGCGGAGACACTAACGACGAAACCCTAATCGCCTTTACTGTCGCCTCTCTCTCTCTCTCTCTTTGATTCAATGCAACCTCCTTCAACTTTGCTATCACCTGCTAAGTGTTTTTCTTAAAGTAACATATAAACATAAATATCTGACTTTCTCCGCAATTCTGCGGGTATTCAAGTTTTATTAAACTTAATTACAATTTTTGTCAGTCATTTATTTTTAAAATGAGAGTTTATTAATTTTAGGTGATTAGCAAACGTTATGGAAGTAAATTAGTTAGTCACATGTCTCATGTTCGAAGATTGTGCTTAATCTAACATCTCGTACCATATTATTGTTGTGACGGATAGATGCATTCATGGGCCAGATGTTCTACTAGAGATGTTCTACTAGAGTTAGACCGGATGTTCGTACTGGAGGCCAGACCCTCGTTATCAGATGTCTAACCCCTCGCTTAGTATGATATTGTCCACTTTAAAACTAAGCTCTTACGGATTTGTTTTTGGTCGTTACTCCCAAAAGGTCTCATACTAAATGGAATTTGACCAGTTATATATATTAGATTTTATTGACTAATATCTGATGTGAGACTTGAATCGTTTTTATTTATTATAACAATCTTCTCTTCAAACCAAGGACACCATGAAACCTTGGTTCCGATACCAATCTGTTGTGACGAATCAGATGTGCATTCTTGGGCCAAATGCTCTATTAAAACCAGACCGGATGTCCGTACTGGGTAAGACGCTTAAGTAAATCCAGATGTATGTCACCAGATGTCCAACTCCTCGTTTAGTATGATATTGTCCACTTTGATCCTAAACTCTTCACGGATTTGTTCTTGGATCGTTACTCTTAAAAAGTTTCATATACTAAATGAGATTGGACCAGTTATATATATTAGACTTTATTTTGTTTAATATTCGATGTGGGACTTGGATTACTTTTTTATTTATTCCGAAAATTATTATATTTAGTTCATGCTTGTCTTAAGAAAACCGTTTGCTCAGTGTTCTCTTTTAATTGCTTTATGGTTTTGTGCGTTCCTTTTTGGGCTTAACCACTCGTTTACTACTTCTTGCTTTCGTCCTGCTATATTTCTTATTCGCACCTACTGTACTTTTTATTTTCTATAATTTTTACTAGTTTAATCCAATTACTGATGGGCTATCTTATAGTTTCTGGGCCTTATTGGTGTCACTTAGGGTTACTTGAGAGACATACAATCCCTACTTCTTCCGCTTATAGAACTTTAGATGGCCCAATATTCTAATTTTGAGAAACCCTTAATCTGTCTGATAAGAGGACTTCTTGAACTTGAAGCATCATTGTAGAATACTGTATAACTTTAGATAGATAGTCATGTATTCATGTTGGCCAAGGATCTAGTTTTACATTACCTACTATAACAGTGTTTGAAAAGAAGCGGTTTACTTTATTTATTTTTAAATTCATTGTAAAGATTACCCTATATCTAGCTTTCCTTTCTTCTCCTCAGGACAGGAGCCTCGTAATTTCGCTTCAGAAAACCCTTCCACCAGTTGAAGAATCACCTATATCATCTTCATCTTCATTTAAACTATTTAAAAGAACCAATGTCTCGAGATGAGCTAAGACATTTTCCTTAGGAGAGGTAGAGAATTGCAATAAGATTTTACATTTTAACTTTGCCACTTCAAGTCATCGAGTAGTCATGTTGAGAGTATCTGCTTCTTTCTTTTAGGCGTTCTAATTAAAACCCAAAAGAGATCCTTTCATCTCAGCGTGTAACGTCAAGAAGCTTCTGCGGTAGTTTCGGAGACCTCCGGTTTTGTACACCTCCCGTCCTATACACTCGCCATGTAGCATTCATTTTAAACCAACGGAAGAGAGTTGCTTAAATAATTTTCATAAACACAAAGAAACAACTTTAAGGATTGAATCATATGCGGTTCTTAAAATCAGCTTTGTATAAAGTCCAAAAAATTATGTATGATGAGCATTTTGTTCGTGGAATTAATTATCTCACTTATATTAGTTGAGAAGTACAGCTATAAATCTAACCTTGATTTAAGAAAAAAAACCAAAAACTAAGGGAAATCCAATTTAATCTAAAAGAAACTCTTTTTAACATTTTCCTTAATTATTATAAATAAAAATGTGTTTTTAATTAGTATCAAAACGATATTCAAATGACATATTTTCAACTTCTCACAACGTTTTTTTTAAAGATAAGAAAAGAAAACAAACATTTTTTTTAGTTTTTCTCTATGTATCCCGTCTTCCACTTATACGATTCAGAGCATATATGATACTGCCAAATAATGTAATATTAATTGAAAACTGTCTATAATTGGTTACGAATCTGACGGGAAAAAGAAGGGGATAGTGAAAAGGGGGCATGATCCTAACATGTTCTCTAACATGGCTTGATTTGAATCAAACATCCAATCTCCACAAAGATGCATGCGTGTTTGGTTTCGTTACAGAGAATTCTTAGTGTAAAGATACATTCCCCTCATGCCACAATGTGAACTTAAACCACTTTGCTCTATCTAACAGAGACCCATTACTTATATTAATTAGCATTTATTTATTCAACATGCTCATAATATTATGAGAAGACTAAGACTGTACATAAATGATAAATCATAACTTATAAAAAGACAAACCCTTTTTGATTTTTAAAAACAGCTATTCTTCTTCGAATCCTGTCGGATTAAACTTTATACGTTAGACATAAGCTGTCCTAAACACATTAAATTAATGCAAAAACATGGGTCTTCTTCCACGCACATGCAATTATATATTTATATATCAATATATGGTCCAGTACTACAAGCAAAACATTACGACTACACAGAACAAACAGTAGTTCTCTCTCCCCGCTACCTCTCCTCTCTCTCCTCTTATTCAAAACTAGGGTTCTTGAGTTGTCCATGGAGAGAGAAGAATGCAGCAGCAGCGAATCCGGTTGGACCACGTATATTTCTTCGCCTATGGAGGAAGACGAGGAGGAGGTAACTGATGAGGTATATTATGAAGGGCATATCATCGAAAAAGATCGAAGAAAATATGCCAACGAGTACGAAAGCAACAAAGACAGCGACGATTCTATGGCTTCCGATGCTTCTTCCGGGCCAAGTTATCACCAAACGAGCAACAGAGGGAGAAGGAGAGAAGGTCTCGTTTTAAGAAACGGGAAAAGTGAAAGTAATAGTAAAAGTAATGATGTTTATGATTATAAACATGATGATAAGAATAGTGGTAATCATAAATGTAGGACAAAAGAGAAGAAAAAGGGTGAAAACAAGACTAGATCTTCTAAAAAGAAGTAAACTTTCTTCTTCTTGAAGTTGTTTGTATGTAAATTGGGATTGGATTATTGATTTCCTTATTTTTGTGTTGGGGTTTTTTGATACCTCACGCAAAGGGTGTTTGATTATTTATATTTTTTTCAGTTGATATTTGTATTCTCGTATGCCACTCTTGTCTCTTGATTATTATTATTTTTTTTACTCCTAATACTAATGCAACATGAAGATTATTATTTCTCTCATGGTAAATCTAACATGCCCAAGATAGATCATTTACATATATCAGAGCATGTTTAGGTGGTTGTTGTTACATTATAACTAAGATTTAGTTTGATCAAATTCAAGCTTAAGTTTACATTAACACATGCATGTTTAGGTAACATTGAACGGCTGTTTCGACGCCACATGTTTTTTTTATGGCGAGGGTTTTAAGGAAAAAGAAGTATAAGATGAATATTTAAATGTATGGTTAGTCTTTGAAAATTTCGGTTATAAAGAGTACTATTGAGAAATGCTGTCATGAACCAAAGTGGTGTAAATGAAAATAGATATAGAAAGGCATGTGTGATGAAACGTGTCCATCGAGACAACTTCTCTATTATTGATCACATTGTGGCTTTCTATGCGTGTTTGATCAAATTGTCTTAAATATATATGATGAAAATGTTTTGTTCGTTTGTTTGGCTTGGCTGTAAAGAGGGAAATGGATCCACCGCAGACACATGACAGCAACATGGGAACTACTCCACAGAAAAATAATTAGTCTTTCTGAATGTTCACAATTTTTTGGGCATATAAACTAGAGAAAAAGTAAATTAGTCACCCCCAAATTCTGGAAAAACTATTTACATTTTTTCGATTGAGATTTAGAGGAAATTTAACAAAAAGTAGAAATTTAAATAAGAAAAATCCAAAGCGTAATATTTGAAAAAAAGTAATGTTTGATGAAGTTGTTGATAAAACAATAACCGGAGTATAGGTTGGGAATCCATGGTGAACTATGTCATGTCAAAACCATTTGCCGAGGAAGTTCTTATGGGCCTAGATCTTAAAGAAAGAAGTCAAAACTAAACCAAAAGTCTAAAACGTATACAAACCAAAGTTTTGAATATTAGCCCATGGGCCTTCGATAATAATAATTTTCTTTTTGACGTTTATTATCCTCAATTAACTAACGATTCTTTTTTAAAATCAATGTTAAATTGATTCCAAATATCTAATCTATTAAAATTGAAGTACACTTTGGAAATAAACCTCATTTCATGTTTAACTAAGTATTTTCCTACACCATGTGCAACAATAAGATTTTTTTAATTTAAATTATATTTAAAAGTTAAATTTTGTTAATGTTTTAGATTTTATTATTTTAAACAAATATTTTTAGAATAAATACTAATTTAGTTAAACAGAAAATTAAGATAAAATAAATAATTTTATAATTATATTAAGACATATTAATTAAATTGTATAAGATAAAATAAATTTGATATAATTTTTATAATTATCAAAATATAGAACTACATAATTTCTAAATTTGTAGAAAATAAAAAAGAAATAATGGATATTACGGTTAAAGTTTCAGTTTTTTTAAAAAAATATTGTATAAAATTTTGAAAGTCTTATTTAAAAATAAAAATTAATTCATAATCCTATATAATGTTCCAAAAAAAGAAAATTCATAATCCTATTAGGTAATACATCTAGATAACTCCTAAACATATCAGTATCCCTAATTTCCATATCTCAATAGGATTAACTCTTTATCTTGTATCTAGAATTTACTTTTCTTTCAATCTTAATCCAACGTACAGAAACAGAAAAGTGTGGATTCTAGGCATGTGATTATTCACCAGTAATCGCTGTAGATTTGTCCAGTCGTATGCAACTTGGTTGCCATATACTAACGATTCTTTGGTAACCTTACGATTTGGAGTTAGCGTTAAAATATCAAAAGGATTCTTCTACCTATAATCGAATTTACTGTTCCAGAGTACCCATTAACATTCACATGTTATGACGAAAAACAAGACTTTATTGTAAAAGTCTTTTATAAAAAAAATCTGTAGAAGGAAAAACCAATTGTCGTACACGAAACGAAAAATAAAGAAAGGAATGGTTTCAGATACACTCGTACTTTGGACACACACATTTATAGAAACACAGAGACAAAGATTGAGATGATTCTTGAAACAATACGTAAAGTGAAAGATATAACAATCAAAAGCGAGAAAAGAAACTCCACTGTTGTTGGAAGATGAAAAGGAACCAAAAGATTCTCGATATTTTAGGAGTCCAAGTGGCAAGTGCTGTTAATTATGACTTAACCCGTTAAAAAAAACTAATCATATGTCTTTGTTCAGTTTTCAGTAATAAACCGTACGTAGTTAATACCGAGATTAAGAATATCTCCAATAGCATACTATTTTTTTCTTATATAATTTACACTAAAATAAAATTACCCTATTATAGAATAATTTTTGTTTCAATGGTATACTATATAATAGAATAATTATATTACAAAGTGAAATATAGAGTAATGTCATTTTTCCACTCCAAATATAAAATTAAAAAGGGACATTCTTTTATATCTCATTCTATAATAGAGTAATTCTATTATATAGTAAACCATTGGAGCAAAATTAATCTATTATAGAGTTATTCTATTTTAGTGTTAATTATTAAAAAAATAATAATGTGCAATCGGAGATGTTCTAAGTTTCGTTTCACACTTACTGAGGACAATGACCTGCAGAATGATTAGTGATATATTTTGTTCATTTTTCTATTAGCTAGCGACCAGCAAAATCGATAAAATGTTTTTGTTTCTTAATGACTGGATCAACGACAGGTTTTTGTAACAAAATTAACTAACCACGTGTACGAAGAATTTAAACGGACATGATTTAATTGCTGGTTTATGTCGTCACTAACTATTAGATGAACATGAATTATAAGCTTTATGTATCTTTTCTTTATTTATCTTTCCAACTTTGTTGGGTGATTTCCGTTTAGAAAAGTTGCCCTTCTCTAGGGGTTAGCTTCGTATCTGGAATTGTTTATTTGTGTGGATTCCGAGTAGACTACTACGCGGAAGGACGACTGAGGTTTTGCTTGGTTTAAATACTTCGGTATTACTAAAGATTGGTTTCGATCAAGAGAGTATATGAACATAACATACATACCTGTGTATGATGAAAATAAAGAAAAAGAAGTTAAAAGTGACTGTATTTCTTTTTCTTGTCTCTTTGAGTATTCCACTGACATTGCCGTTCTGCGTAATGATAGGGGAAAAAAGTTGAAAGAGTGATTGAATTTTTCTAAATGAAATTTTTCTTGTAAATGAAATTTATATATTAACTATAAGGTGGTGTTAGAGTGGTATGCGAATTCTGAGTTGTTAAATAATCCAGATTCCATTTATTTATGATTTATCTTGTGGTCACGTAGATACGAAACTAAAATTAGATCTCATTTGAATATATGGAAAAAGAGTTCATATGTGGATTTCACCTCCACTTGAGGTTTAGTCGGAACTTTTCTATAGGCCGAAAATGTCATAGATTAGTGAAAAATTTAAATGTTAAAGGAAGTGTTTAATGCGATTGTAAGTTTCTTGGCTATTTTATCATCAAAAAAGAAAAAAATAGTTTCTTGGCTAGTAAGGTTATGGCAAGGAATCTCATGACACGAAAAAATAAAAGCTTGCTTGTTTTGTTGACCACATTTCGTAAGAGGATTTCGTACGTAAGATTGTTTCTTTGTCTATCTGTCTGTGTCAAAAAAGATAGCATGATAGGTTTGGGTTTACTTTGTAGTTTGTACCATATGAAAATGGTTTTAGGCTCTTGACCAATCTTTTAAATCCTTTTTTTAACAACTAGTTTTATTTATATAAATTGTAACATTACATATAAAATAACATACATACAACCAACTGCAAATAAAATTAACAGAAATATTGCAACATATAAAATAAAATATGAAGAAACTGTCTTGATGCCATCTTTTTGTTTGGATATCGACCATGCGATAAAACTCCAAATTCTCGAGTTTGGATCTAAAGATGTCCATCGGTAAAGAACCCAGTATAATGATTCTTTCAAATGAAATAGGAACTCGAACCGCCAACTTTCAACGATTATAAAAACATCGCCATACAACCAAGAAAATGATTCCCCAGTTTTTATTATTGCATCCATGACTCTAACACAATCTTTTAAATCCTTTGTATTGCCGTTTTTTGTAGATTTTGATGTATAAGTAACAGGTTTATATGTTACAAAGAAAAGAGTAACAGGTTTATATCAAACGGGTACATTTGATGAAAATGTACGTGAATGATATATGGTGTTTTTCACATCATTGTATATATGTTTTCTTTTGTTTGAAGTCACTAATTCGTGTCAGTCTAGTCCTTTTTGACCTTTTACAGGTCTGGAGTTAGCAGAAGAAAGAAGAGAAGGTGCCTGATGAAAAGAAGTCCTTTTGGAGCATTCCTGCGGAGAACACTCAAGAGAACAATCCCGAGACTGTTCTCTCTCAAGCGGAACAAGCAGACGGAGTGATCCGGCGATTGTTCCAGACGAATATGGAAACTCCTATTTCGGGATTTTAAGCCCTGTTGCCCTAATCTCTTTTCTTCTGATTGGCGCCTCCATATAAAACGCCATCTATCTATTTTCTATTTTCTTCTTACGCTAGTTTTACAAGAGAACACTGAGTATTTTGCGATCTGCAACTTGTAAGGGAGAAGAATCCATCCTCTCATAGAGAAGATCATCTGAACCCTATTGTTTCTTACTCTGTTCTTATGCAATTTTATTCAGGATTTATGTCTTTGTCTATGTGCATCATGATCGAGTAGTGACCTTGCTCGCCTAGGGTTTTTAGGGTGTTGAGACATGAGCTAAACATAGATAAGCGATCCATAACTGTTCTTCATTCATATTGTTCTTACTGCTTTCATTAAACTGATCACTTGATGTTAGATCACTAGTTCATCGCCTAGTTAACCGCTTAGGATGATAACTTGACATGTATTGAATGAGCTTAGTATCCCTAATCAGCGAAAGTAGATATTAGGGTGGTAAGTGAACTGATCGGACTTGTTCTCTAAAGCTTGCAATCGATCCTCATCCCAACGACAGTTAGGTGGTGAGATCGATCTGCAAAGCGATCACTACCACGACAGTGGAGTGTTCCAGCTGAGTGATCCGAGTTCTAGAAAGCACTTCATCGCGCTTGAATAATTGTTTGGCTCCAATTCAACACCCAATGAAATACCCTAGGCTAGCTCTTGTTTAATTGAATCAATCTCGTGTTTATTTTGCTTGTTTACTATCGCCACTAAAATCAAATCATATCTTCTTCTTAGCTTGATTTTGAACTTATAGAACTAGAGTGTAGACTGGTCCTCTGGATTTGAATCTCAAATACTACAATTGCAACTGTTAACTTGGCAGTAGCAAGGATTCATTTTTAGTGTATCAAGTTTTGGCGCCGTTGCGACGGGGACCAGATTTTTTACCTCTAATTTTCGGTTTCATATCTAGTCTAAGATATCTAACTCGTGTTATTTTCTTTGTTTCAGCTGATGATCCAGGTGCATGACCAGTAGACATACTAGGAGCAACGCACAAAGGCCATTACATCAGCTTTCTAACGAGGAACTAGCGAGATTGGAACGACAGAACCGTCAACAGCCGAGATCAACGAACACCAACATGGGTGATCATCCAGATGATCTCACTGCTGCTCTTGCACTCATGCAACAGCAGATGCAGCAGATGCAGCAGACGATCCAAGCGCAGCAAGCTGCTGCCGAGCAAGCTGCTCTGAATGCTGCAAATCAACAGGAGGAAGTGGTCCAGATCGGCCAGAGAAACTTACTGCGTAATCTGCCTGCTACGCGATCTGCCATAACCCCTCCACCGTGCACTAGGCAAGACTTCGAGATCAAGCCAGCCTTGATAAGTCTAGTGCAAAGGAAGATCTTCAATGGACTTCCTGCTGAGATACCGATGGACCACATCGAGCACTTCGAGAAAATGTGTGGTTTCACTAAGGCGAATGGAGTACCACCCGATTACATCAAGTGTACTCTGTTCCCTTTCTCTCTTGATGGGAAGGCTGCTCGCTGGCTTGATTCACTGCCCACCGGATCACTCACCACCTGGGAACAAGTCCGAGAAGCCTTCTTAAGCCACTTCTACACGAAATCGAAGACGGCAACTCTGAGACAGAAGATCGTGACCTTCAAACAGTTGGTGGACGAGCCGTTCTGCGATGCTTGGGAGCGATTCAATGTCTACCGCAGAGAGTGCCCACATCACGGTTTTGAAGAAGACTATCTGCTGGGAGTGTTCTACGATGGAGTAGGCTGGGAATACAGGAACGCCTTGAACTCAGCCAGTAAGGGAGACTTCATGACTCAGTCCACTCAAGGTGCATTCGAGTTGATTGAGAACATGGCCTCAAGCTCAGCTGACAATAACCGCGAGACTGATCGCTCCCAGAAGGTGAAGAGCATCGACAACAGCAAGATTGATGAGCTCTCTGTCAAGGTCGATCAGCTGATTAAGAGTAACCAGAACCAGGTCTTCATCATGGAAGAATCTCCACAGGATAAAGCTACCGCGGATGGCGCATCAGAGGCAGATCAGTCTGCTGCGGATCAGCATGAAGTGAGCTACCTGAATGGGCAAGGATGGCAGTTCAAGAACTATCACCCGAACCCTAACGTGAGGAACAACCCCCACCTGTTCAACGCCCCTAAACCAGACGATAAGGCTCAAGGGAACCAGAGTCAGAACAGTGGATACCAAAGGCCTTATGGCAATCAGGGAAGAACCTTTGTCCTTAACCCAGCTCAGAACGCCCAGTTCCACAGCCAGAAACAGCCGGTTAATCAGCAAGCTGCACAACCGAATCAGACTGCTACGCATGATGACATGAAGAGCCTCGCCAATATGATGAGCCAGTTGCTCCAAGGACAGCAAATCCAAGGGAAAGCACTGAACCAGGTCACTAACGACATTAACACCAGGATGAATCATATGTTCAATGACCTGAGTGTGAAGTATGACAATGTCTCAAGCCATATGAGACAGATGGATATTCAGATTGCTCAGACTGCTGAGAACGTGAAGAGACAGCAAGGAACTCTCCCTGGAAAAACAGACAAGAACCCCAAAGAGTGCAATGCAGTAGGTTTGAGGAGTGGAAAGCAACTGCCTGATCTGGACCCCAGGAGATTCACATCGGCTGAGAAAGGGAAGCAGAAGGAGTCGGATCAGCCACCTGAGGCTGTACGCACAGATGAGGACGACGCAGAACAACCTACTGAGACTGTTCCGCCTGAAGTAGAGCGACCCGCTGGGGTTGTTCCACCGACTGCAGCACCCTCTTCTGCTCGCCCATATGTACCGAAAGTGCCCTATCCTGTTCCAGCTAAAGCTACACGCAAGGATAAGGAAGAGATGAAGTGCAGGAAGATGCTGGAAGACCTAACTATCAAGCTCCCTCTGATGAGTGCGATCCAGATGATACCATCCATGCGTAGTTTCGTCAAGGGATTGATCTCTGGGAAGATATCTGATGACAGTGAGTTCATGATTGTCTCTAAGGAGTGCAGTGCGGTGCTCCAGAACAGAAGGATCAAGAAGCTGGGTGATCCGGGAAAATTCGTTCTCTCGGTTCAGATTGGCAGAACACTCTTCTCATGCTCACTGGTTGATCTAGGCTCAAGCATAAATCTCATGCCATATACTGTGGCTAAGCGCCTTGGATACACGGACTTCAAGCCTACCAGGATGTCATTAGTGTTTGTTGATCGATCTGTGAAGTCTCCAGTTGGAATCCTCGAAGATCTTCAAGTTCTGGTTGGAAACACGATTGTTCCTGCCGATTTCGTTGTTCTGGAAGTCGAGGAAGACTCCAATGATCCCCTGATCCTAGGCAGACCATTCCTTTGCACTGTTGGAGCTATCATTGATGTCCGACAAGGGAAGATTGATCTCCACCTTGGAGATATTGTGATGAAGTTCGAGATGGATCAGATGCTCAAGAAGCCGATGCTGGATGGACAAACTTTCACTGTCCAAGAAGATGGTGATCCGTTAGAGCCGCATGAAGGAATGATCGAGGAGATTCTCACCGAGGATCCACTTGAACTCGCCTTAGTCAGAGCTGAAGCCGAGCAGAGCTTAGAGAATGTTGATGCTGATGCCTATGCCAAGTTCCTGGATTCAGCCAGGACTATGGAGAGGATGGTGGCGAATCTAAGTCTAAGGGAGAACAGTGACTCCAGCACAGCGACTGGAACAACCGCACCTCAGAACTCGTCTGTTCCGGCAGCTCAGACTGATGACTCATGGAGCGAGCTGAAAGCTCCAAAGGTAGAGCTCAAATCCCTTCCCAAGGGACTCATGTATGCATTTCTTGGACCCAACTCCACATATCCTGTCATTATAAATGCTGACCTGAACAATGCAGAGACTGCTCTGCTTTTGTGTGAGCTGAGAAAGTATCGTAAGGCTTTGGGTTACTCTCTAGCTGACATACCTGGCATTTCACCTGATTTGTGCATGCATAGAATACACCTGGAAGATGAATCGATGACTTCTGTAGAACATCAGAGGAGGTTAAACCCGAATCTAAAAGATGTTGTAAAGAAAGAGATAATGAAACTTCTAGAAGCAGGTGTGATCTATGCGATCTCTGACAGTAAGTGGGTTAGTCCTGTGCATGTAGTTCCTAAGAAAGGGGGGATCACTGTGATAACAAATGAAAAGAATGAATTGATCCCCACTAGAACAATTACTGGTCATCGCATGTGCATTGATTTTCGTAAGTTGAATGCTGCGACTCGTAAGGATCACTTCCCACTTCCTTTTATTGATCAAATGCTTGAGAGATTGGCTAACCACCCTTACTATTGCTTTTTAGATGGTTATTCAGGTTTCTTTCAGATTCCCATCCATCCAGATGATCAGGAGAAGACGACGTTCACATGCCCTTATGGAACATATGCATACAGGAGGATGCCATTCGGCTTGTGCAATGCCCCAGCGACCTTCCAGCGATGCATGATGTCGATTTTTACTGATCTGATCGAAGACATAATGGAGGTTTTCATGGACGATTTCAGCGTCTATGGAAGCTCCTTTCATGTCTGTTTGTCAAATTTGTGCAGGGTACTGAAGCGATGCGAGGAGAAGCATCTGGTGCTGAACTGGGAGAAGTGCCACTTCATGGTGAGAGATGGGATTGTTCTGGGACACAAGATATCCGAGAAGGGCATTGAGGTGGACAAGGCAAAGATCGAGGTCATGATGAGTCTGCAACCACCAACTTCAGTGAAGGGAATCAGGAGTTTCTTGGGACACGCTGGTTTCTACAGGAGGTTCATCCAAGACTTCTCTAAGATCGCGAGACCACTCACTCGGTTGCTCTGCAAGGAAGCTCAGTTTGCCTTTGACAGTGACTACTTAGCCGCATTCCATACGATCAAGGGAGCTCTAGTCAGTGCACCAGTTGTTCAACCTCCAGACTGGGATCTCCCTTTTGAGATCATGACAGATGCAAGTGATTTTGCAGTGGGAGCAGTCCTTGGACAGCGTAAAGACAAGAAGCTTCACGTGATCTACTATGCAAGCAGAACTTTAGATGAAGCTCAATGCCGATACGCAACTACAGAGAAGGAGCTCCTTGCCATCGTGTTCGCTTTTGAGAAGTTCAGATCCTATCTGGTTGGATCAAAGGTGATTGTGCACACAGACCACGCGGCTCTCAAGTACCTGCTCACGAAGGAGGATGCTAAACCGCGCCTCTTAAGATGGATCCTCTTGCTCCAAGAGTTTGATCTAGAGATAAGAGACAAGAAGGGAGTTGATAATGGAGTGGCAGATCATCTCTCCAGGATGAAAGTGTCAGATGAGACAGTTCTTGATGTGGAACAACCGATGGAGTACGTCAATGCGATTGGTCTGCGCAACATGGAGCAGTCATCACCTGCCATTAAGGACTGTTCCCGCGTAGAAGGAGCATTCGTTGCAGTGATCCAGAAGGAGTACCCGAATCTCCCATGGTTTGCTGAGATTGCCAACTTCTTGGCAGCTGAGAAAGAGCCTTTGAGGTTCACTGGGAATGAGAAGAGGAAATTTTTGAGGGAGGCAAGGCACTACTTCTGGGATGAGCCGTATCTCTATCGGCAAGGCAAGGATGGGATCTTCAGAAGATGTGTTCCAGAGGCTGATATTCCAGGGATCCTTCACCACTGCCATGGTTCCTCTTATGCTGGTCACTTCGCCACCTTCAAGACTGTTTCCAAGATCCTCCAGGCCGGTTTCTGGTGGCCTACTATGTTCAGGGATGCTCACGCCTTCATATCTCGATGCAATTCATGCCAAAGGATGAGGAGTATAAGCAAGAGAAACGAGATGGCTCAGAACTACATCTTGGAAGTTGAAGTGTTCGATTGCTGGGGGATCGATTTCATGGGACCTTTCCCAGTCTCTCACAAGAATGAATACATCCTAGTTGCTGTGGACTATGTCTCCAAGTGGGTGGAAGCGATAGCTAGTCCAACTAATGATGCGCGAGTTATAACCAAGATGTTCACCTCCATTATCTTTCCAAGATTTGGAGTACCTAGAGTGGTTATAAGCGATGGTGGAACTCATTTTATCAACAAAGTGTTCCAAGGATTGCTGAGTAAGAATGGTGTGAAACACAAGGTTGCAACCGCCTATCATCCTCAAACAAGTGGTCAAGTGGAAGTTCCAACAGAGAGATCAAGAACATCCTCCAGAAGACTGTCAACGCCACCCGCAAGGATTGGTCCCTTAAGCTTGACGATGCTCTCTGGGCGTACAGAACAGCCTACAAGACCCCTCTAGGGACCACTCCCTATCACCTGGTCTATGGCAAGGCGTGCCACCTACCTGTTGAGCTAGAGTACAAGGCGGCTTGGGCTGTCAAACTACTCAATTTCGACATCAAACCTGCCAAGGAGAGGCGAACCATTCAGATCCACGAGTTGGAGGAGATCAGGCATCTGGCCTATGAGAGTTCGAAGATCTACAAGGAAAAGACCAAGGTGTTGCATGACAAGCGGATCATCAGCAGAAGCTTTGCTCCGATCATCAGGAAAAGACCAATGGAAGAGGAACCGATTTGTTGCTTGTGATTATTGGCCTTTGCGATTTATACTGTTAAGATTGAGGCTTGTATAGGTTGTCTAGTAATCGATGGACTTGAGTAGAACAAGAAGATTGGATTGTTCCATCGTTTCTAGAACAACCGATGAACTGTGCTGATATTGGGTTTTGTTTTGTCTTGTAGATGCCTCCAAAGATGCGGAACGCTAGAGTCACCAAGAGCACGGCTTCTCCAGCCACGAGTGCTCCACCAGGGTACCCGTGGCCGAACAAGACTGAGGGAGCGCCCATCGACCTAAATGATCAGATGCTCCTTGACTTCAACGTCGAGGGATGGGACAAAGAGTCGGCGGCGGTTTACAACAAACTCCTCCTCGCAGAGATCTTGCCCACGCGATTCGTGAACCAGCAAACACTAGGCGATCTAGGCCTTGACACTGAGGTGTTCGACACAATGCAGGCTATGGGAATCATGCCTCTCTGCTACCAGGCTCAGGTTCTCTACCCCGACTTGGTCAGGCAAGTGCTCGCGACGTGCAAGATCACTTACCAGAACCCCAATGCGCCTTCGTATGAGAACTGCTTCTTCTCCTTCATGGCTGATGGCAAATTTTGTTCCATCTCTCTCGACGACCTGAACTCTCTATTCGAGATTGCAGACACGCCGAAGGGGATTTCAGTGGAAAGAAAGTTCAAACCGGCAGACACCTTTTGGGACCTCATCGCAGCCGGCAAGTTCACCTCTCGCAAGGCCTATCAGTCGCAGATCCGGAACCCCGCTATCTGGATCATCGCCAAGATTGTGTCCAACGTCTTGTTCGCAAAGGAGTACACCTCCAAGATCACGAATGGAGAGCTCCAAGTTCTCTACACGGGACTTGAGGACGAGATGCGCAGAGAGAACATCACCCCGATCCAGGAAGTCAAGACCAACCCAGGGTATCATCTCATCTCCATGTTCGCTGAGCGCAGAGACACACTGGTTCGAACTGATGATAAGAAGGATCGTTGCGGCAGTCTGCTCACTCCCTTGTTCCAGCATTTCAACATCAACCTCAGCTCTTACACGGTCGTCTCTGCGATTGAGTACATCGATACTCCTTACCTGATCGCATGTCACATCCTGCGCGACGAGACCACCTACAAGTTCCAGGACAAAGAAGGGAACCCTCTGTACTGCAAGCTCCCTATGCCTGGGTTCACAGACTTCTTATCCTTGGAGAACATTGTGTTCTCACCGGCTGAAGAGCACCTCTGCGATGATCCTAAGGCACCGGTTCAGCACGATGATGAAGACATGGATGATGTGGAGCATGTGACTCCACCGGCTGATGGTGAGTACGACCTGGAGGACTTCACCGACGTGACTGATGATCACGCCTACAGACGCTGGATGGTTGATTCCCAGAAGAAGAACAACAGCCTCATGAAGAGGATACTCAGGGCGATCACAGGCGGCTGCATTGGAGCACAGGAGGAGCGTACACCGCAGAGAACAAGGCGCCCAGGCAAGGAACAAGCAGGCACATCGACTGGAGGAGTGAGACTGCCAAGGAACAGGAGGACAGCTGGTCACTCCGGTAGCGGCGATTCAGACTGAGTCCGAAAGGACTATTTCTATCCCTTGTCTTATCCATCTGAACTATTTATTTTTCATGTTATTTGCTTCTGTTTGGTTTGTTTCAGCTTCCTCTGATTTATTTTCACAACCAGGGATGGTGTGAACTAAGTCTGGGGGAGCAATGTACTTGTGTGCTCTTTGAGTCAGTCCTTGTGTCATTTTTATGTTTTTATCGAGTCAGTTTTTAGGATCGAGTCAGTCAAAACCTTATTTGTGATGCTCTTTAACCACCTCGTGCTTTAACCTTCTTATTCAGTGACCTTAGCAGTGATGAAAGACCCACACATGGACCTGGAACACCCTGACTTATCTCATTTGACACTCCAGAAGTTCTATACCGATCAGGTTACACTGGGCAGACTTAACTACACTTTATCTGAACCTAATCTGGACTTTAATTCTTCTTGTCATGGGCACTAGATCAGGGTAGAATGAGAACTGCACTCAGGACTTCTTATCCGATTTTATCCCTCTTGCTGTTCCTGAGTGGCTAGCTCATCTTTAGCTAGTTCCCACCTTGAACCATAACCTTTAATTCCATCCTCATGCATTTGCTTTTCTAGTACTTTATGTGCAGATATGTGCAAAAAGGTCGGAGAGGAAAGGATCGACGCAGTTCTTACTCATCAATGCTCACACAATGGAAGCAGGCAGAACAACCGGAGTGCTTGTTCCGATACTATGGAGAACAACGAAGAAGTAAGTGGCTAGATCAGACCAGAACGAATCACCAGTGGCATCATGTACATCACTTGTTACCTCCTTGCTCGTCACCCCAGCATTTTGTAATTCAGTATATATATATATATAAAAAAAAAAAAAAAAAAAAAGAATTTGTTTTGTTTTGCTTTGATTTACTGGTGACGAGAAGGGGAAGAATCTATGATGCATGCCACTGGGGAAGTTGAGAAAGTAATGGTGTTTTCAGTGAAGTGTTCTGAAGGGGAAGTTGAATCGCGCAGAGCAGTCCTATGATCGATCTATCGGAGAGCAGTCCGATTGGCAGAGATGAGTAAGGACTGTGGACCTCAATGGAGCCGTCCTCTCACGACCATTTTGTGCGATATACTGCATCCGCTCTTGGTAAACCCTAAACACTCTTGAACTCCACCATAAAAGTTAGCCTGTTCTATACCTAGCCCGTTCTCTCTGAGTAGAGCCTGTGACAAGAAGCTCACGCTGATCTTAATTGAACATAAGGAGTTTTGTCTCGAAAGTGTTGCCTTTTCAGGTTAAGATATAGAGTAAGGAGCGGATCTTCGAACAGCGATCAGGGGGTTCTCAGTAAGTGTGTGTCGTCCTATTCTACAGCTTGTATGGTTCAGAGATTTGTGGTAAGAGTATGGTTGCTGAGAATAAGCGAGTTCCCACGCTTTCAAACCTTTCTCCTTGTTCTTGGTACTTGCCTTGTTCGAGGACAAACAAGGATCTAAGTCTGGGGGAATTGATATATGGTGTTTTTCACATCATTGTATATATGTTTTCTTTTGTTTGAAGTCACTAATTCGTGTCAGTCTAGTCCTTTTTGACCTTTTACAGGTCTGGAGTTAGCAGAAGAAAGAAGAGAAGGTGCCTGATGAAAAGAAGTCCTTTTGGAGCATTCCTGCGGAGAACACTCAAGAGAACAATCCCGAGACTGTTCTCTCTCAAGCGGAACAAGCAGACGGAGTGATCCGGCGATTGTTCCAGACGAATATGGAAACTCCTATTTCGGGATTTTAAGCCCTGTTGCCCTAATCTCTTTTCTTCTGATTGGCGCCTCCATATAAAACGCCATCTATCTATTTTCTATTTTCTTCTTACGCTAGTTTTACAAGAGAACACTGAGTATTTTGCGATCTGCAACTTGTAAGGGAGAAGAATCCATCCTCTCATAGAGAAGATCATCTGAACCCTATTGTTTCTTACTCTGTTCTTATGCAATTTTATTCAGGATTTATGTCTTTGTCTATGTGCATCATGATCGAGTAGTGACCTTGCTCGCCTAGGGTTTTTAGGGTGTTGAGACATGAGCTAAACATAGATAAGCGATCCATAACTGTTCTTCATTCATATTGTTCTTACTGCTTTCATTAAACTGATCACTTGATGTTAGATCACTAGTTCATCGCCTAGTTAACCGCTTAGGATGATAACTTGACATGTATTGAATGAGCTTAGTATCCCTAATCAGCGAAAGTAGATATTAGGGTGGTAAGTGAACTGATCGGACTTGTTCTCTAAAGCTTGCAATCGATCCTCATCCCAACGACAGTTAGGTGGTGAGATCGATCTGCAAAGCGATCACTACCACGACAGTGGAGTGTTCCAGCTGAGTGATCCGAGTTCTAGAAAGCACTTCATCGCGCTTGAATAATTGTTTGGCTCCAATTCAACACCCAATGAAATACCCTAGGCTAGCTCTTGTTTAATTGAATCAATCTCGTGTTTATTTTGCTTGTTTACTATCGCCACTAAAATCAAATCATATCTTCTTCTTAGCTTGATTTTGAACTTATAGAACTAGAGTGAAGACTGGTCCTCTGGATTTGAATCTCAAATACTACAATTGCAACTGTTAACTTGGCAGTAGCAAGGATTCATTTTTAGTGTATCAGTGAACAGTATTTTCATAAAATTAAGATAAAGGTCTCACTGATTTCAACAAGATGTAATTTCCAATTTGGATATAGCATCTCTGTATAAAAATGACGTACGTCATGTACCAATAGACAATGTTAACCCCCAAAACTATAGCATCACTTAAACATCGAAGCTGTTAAGTTAGATTACAGTCACCCACAGGCCATCAAATACAATTTGTAGAGCAATCCTGATGGGGGTTCTTGTTATACATACACATGAATCTATTTTCTATTTTATTAAAATAGAAGTACATATATAGAATATCTCTTTAACTTGTACAATATTTACAATCTAATGCCATTGAGAATTTAATTAATTTAATATAAAAATATCTATTTTTTCAAGTATTAAATGTTTTCCTAAAATAATCCAAACTAACTATAATGAATGAAAAAAATAACTACAAATGGCTATTCTTTTCTTTTCCAGTAGAGAATATTTTTCTTTATCATCGTATATCGACACCGACAAAGAATGTTAATTCATATAATATATAAATATATTAAATATTTTCATATAAATAATATTCTAATGTAAATTCAGTATCATATATTTAAAATATTATAAACAACATTTTTTTATAAATTATCATCAAATTTTTATCCATAAAAATAAAAAATACATTTGTGCAAATATACTGGTCATATTCTACAAAGTATGGATGATAAAATTGATGGTTTAGAAGACAAAATAAAATTAATCAATATAAACTATAAAATTATTATGTTTATAAATGTCATATTAAAAATTATTTAAACGGATAAATTTTAAAATATACATTATCAATTATACAAATAAATGCATATTACAAAAGATCACATTCTTAACTATTTTAGTTAACTAAAATCTTCAAAAAGTATCCATATTTTTTTTTGAAAATCTTACTAACCAAGTTTAAATCCAAATATTCAATATCTTCATAATCTTTAGTATATAAATAATATTTAGAATGTTAACAAGAATCAATTAAAATTAAACATTATACTCATAAATCAATTAAATTGATATGTACAATCGGCCAAAGCAATTATAATCCTTCCTAACATGATTTATAAAATATTTTCACAATACATTCATCTTCTCTATTTGAAAACTATGGATACAACTATACAAAGCGGATATTCTTTTCCTACAATCTTTTTATTTTTTTACAAATGTTATAACTAATATATCAATTTTTAATATCACACTAACTCATATTTGTCTATTTTTCCTACATTTTAATTCATAAAATTGATTTTCTAGATAGTATATACATAAATCTAATTATACAAGTGTTAGATTTGTTTATATGATATCCAATAAATATCGGTCATATAATTTTTATAGAATGCAAAAAAAATATTCGATGTATTTAAACGCATTATTATTTTTTAAAATGTTATATTAGTACACATTGTAAATCATGTATAACATTTATACAAAAAAACAAAGATAAAAACAAAATTGACATTCCCGTTCGGTTGAACGGATTCAAAGTCTAGTGTATCTTATAAAACTTAAGAAACAAGAACTCCAATTGAAAGTAGCTCTTAGTATAATAAATATTTTCATAAAATTTTAAATATTTTTAAGTCAATGCACCACCTTAGATATGTACTTGGTGGGCCTAAAGACTAACTGTTACAGATAAGCTTGTTCGCGGTCTTTGCCTAATATAATCAAATTTAGAAAGTTTCACAAAAGAAATCATCATGAATCCACAAACCATCCTCTGTTAATTTTTTGGTTTGTCCTAAAGATAATATGTACTTGATGTTAGAAGTAAATATAATATATGTTAACATATAAGTGTTTGTATGTGTTGGTTAGTAGTTGGAAACTTGGAAATTATTGTAATAAAAAACAAAACCCACACCACCTTACAATGTCCTCATCACCAATATGACCCATGATTTGAACAACACCACTTATATTTGTTCTTCATTAACACTAATCTTTGGACCTAATTAACCTTCTCTCATCCCCGGCATGAGGATTAAGACCCGGAATTTTTGGTAAACAAAAAAGATCTCCAGATATACACACATAATACATATATGAACCGTGGTACATGGGGTAAAAATGCCCTATTCAATGGGGATTATATCATCTCTGAAGCAAGAGAAAGGGCTTTGAATTTGCATATCACTGATGACTTGCTTAAGCTCAGATGTTTCCTCTTTAAGCTGAGCATTCTCTTGAAGAACTTTCTCGTGAGATTCAGAGAGATTGTTAAGCTTATCAAGCAACTGATGATTCTCGATCCTCAACCACATCACCTGAGACCAAAGCTCGTCAAGGTGTCGCTGCTTCCTCATACGCGATCTCCTTGCAGATTCTCTATTTGATATCATCCTTCTTTGCTTCCTCTCGTTGATTATGTTCTTGTCGGTCTGCTGCTCTTCGGCTTCATCTGATGTGGAGTTGTTGCTGCTTAAGCTCATGGATTGTGGATTATTTGTAGCACTTTGGAATCCGTAGATGGAGTTAGGGTTTTGACCGTTGATTGGAAATGGCGATGATATCTGGAAATGGGAAGGATATGGAGATGGGATGGAAGAGTTTAGGTAGTTCTGGAGGCTGAAGACGTCGGGTTGAGGCTGCATTTTGGAGTTGACTTGGGCAGTAAGTTAGGGTCTACTTCTTGTGAAGAGAGGTAGGTGAAATAGAAAAAATGATTGTGGAATTTTGATGGAGTTTTTGGTGTCTGAAGAGAGGAGATGTTTTATAGAGTAAATGAGAGCAAAGGTTGGGGCGTGGAGCCCATTTTCTGCAATTGGGTGAAGCAATAATCAAAGTTTCTAACATAAAAGTTTAGTAAATATGCACCTAGATCATGTCACATTAATCTATATATGCATATTACATAAACTCATTTCTTATATCCATAATTGTATTGATTAAGGTAAAACATATCAAGCACTGATAACCTTCCAACCAATTGCTTAAAATATATGACAAACTTGGGGTTGCAAATTTGTTGAACCGATGCATTATTATCTGATTTCTAAAAAGTTATATTGTGATAATATGATGTAGAAAGTTAGTTAATACTGTTGACCAAATTTGTTTTCTCTTTTTTCCAGGTCAAGAAAATTCTCCACACCGTCGTCACACGGGAGAGACATGGGGCATTAAGGAAAAAAGACATAAAGTTTTTCATACATTTTTCTTTTCAGTTTTCCCAAATTAAATTATGAACATTAATCCCTTTGATTCAGTGGTATAAGATGCATTTCTAACAGAATTGCAGAGCTAACAATAGTGATACTTGTGATTAGTAGTTATTTGAGTGTGCCAACTGCCAAGACTAGTAGTTAATTTTTTTTTGAACAAATAATAAAAACATATATAGGACATACTATTTATAAGTAATATTTAAATCTCATTCATTATCTCATTTCGCAATCAAACTCAAGGAGAAAAAATTCACCAAAAAACAGATTTATATTTTAACCTCCAACAATATGGGCTAAATAGTTATCTAGCATCTAAAAGACGCGGAATGAAGTTAACTCAAAACACAGTAAACTTTGTCTAGGAGACTAGAAAACGTGCCGTTTAAATGGCTCTTGAACCATTGTATATATTTAGGGTCTCTCTAGAAAATCATATACATTGGTGCCTTGCTCTGGGTGTGTGTCATATATCTCTTATAATATACATATCTTTTGCTTAGAAATGAGTTTATAGATTGTATATTCGACCACTTTGTTTACCCACACTAGATAAAGCAAAGGTATCCGAGGCATCTCAGCCGCAATCTTTGGCCTATCATGGATATGTTTATGTTTGTAGGACTTTGTATCATCAAGTATCACTCCATAAATTTTATATATACACATATATGTAAGAATGTGCATGGGGGAGTAGTGGATAATCATAATTTATATGAATTGCTTTTTTTCTTATTACATCAGCGAGAGGAAGATATTTGCGTTATTTTTTTTTCTTTTGATAAAGTCATTATCTTTTGTTTAACATATAAAAGTATACGAAATATCAGACCGTTGAGTGGTGCTGATGTGCGGAGACATTCTTCTTTCGGAGCCGATTGTGCTTTACGTCAATTAAGAAACATGTATTTTCTACGCATTGAAAATAATAATTAATTATTATTAATGTAATTTTACCTTTTACACAAAAAATTTAAAATTGACGTTAAGCAAAAAATAAATAAATAATAATTGCATTTATGGGCTTAATAAGTACAACTATTTAACTAATAGAATTTGAGATTAATAAAATTATTTACAAAAAAACAATGTATTTTATAATTAATATTAAATTTAAAATAAGTATAAAGTATATTAAAATTATAAAATTATAATTTATATATATAAATTTTAAAATATCATTTTTTATAAAACAGAAGAAATATTAATCTACTTTTGTCACAAAGACTACCGATTTTAATTGTAAAATGATAATGCAATAGCATGTAATGTTTTTATTTTGGTTTAAGAGAAACAAAGCTATTTTCTTTATTCTTGTTGTATCAAATATATGATACTATATTTTTATTAAAAAAAATTGGACAGTTATAATTTTAGGTTAGTCTAGTATTTAATCTACACATGCTTCTACTTACAAGTATTTAAACAATTAGACTAAAGATAGACAAAAAGGTAGATTAAGACTACAATATATATAGTTGTGACTGTAAAATAAGATTACTATAAATCATTTCAGTCTTAATTAAATTACGTGTTGTACTGTCTACCATGGTGGATACTAGAGATAAATGCTGATGTACATACAAGAACTTTGAAAACGCAATATACACCCGTATAAGAGATAATAACAAAATCAAATCATTATATTACTTTTTTTTGTAACTGGAAATCATTATATTACGAACAATCCAAATCTTGTTCAGTTCAGAAAAGCAATCCAAATCTTGAATACGTAATGTATTCTCTTGATAAATTTAATTTCAGAAGGAGCCTTGAGTCCTTGACGTCTCTCTTCGCTGAGTGGATTAAATGGTCAAAAATATCATGAGAGAAGGAGAGACTCTTATTTCATTTCTTTAAAAGTTTTTTAAAAAGGTCTGCATATTTTAAATTTTTTTTTGGTTATTTACACAATTGTTGCAAAGTATATATTTATATAGATATATATGATATAATGATTTATTATTTATTAAAGGTGTATTTAAGAGTGTTTACACAAAAATGCATAAGTGTGTAGGGAACCATGAACAGTTAAATACCTAGTAATGGGGATTTTTGTCTTAATGTACTTTTCTTGGATCTCTCTATACACATACATGTGCATAACACAAGCTTTGACCCTACTTTATTTATTGTTTGTTTTTAATAAATTTACAATATTTTCAATATTTTAACAACAGATAGGGATTAAGGTCCATCAGGGAATCAGTATTAAGTAGATATGAGCGAAGTAATGATAGTTTTCTTCCAGTTACATGCTCGTATGAAAACATAAAGCCCGTTTTTCCTCTTCATTTGGTGTTTAAGTTTAGTTTCCTATACAGTTTTAGGAATAATTTTTTTTTTTGGATTATACAGAATTATCTTGATTCCTATAGAAATTGATCTAAACTAGTCATATGTTTGTAGTCTACGTTTTCAACTCACGTGTCGGTCTAGGTCTATAATCTGTATTAACATAGTGGTAAATGTATTGTTATCAAGTTGTTTATATTTTACCATGAGCTGGATGCGTATCTTCCGGTTTACTCTCGAGATCGTTCCTACAAATCTTAGGCTCGTGAAATCACAATCGCCTCATATGGTATGGTGTATTCATCTCACCGACAGTGAGACTACATATGAGCTTGTTATCTGCCTGTTAGGAAATTTTTCTACCTGATATTGGATTTTCATGTATGATATATAAATATTGCCTCTTTGTTGTCGTCTCTTTCTTTTGGAGGAAGGAATTCGAAATGAAAAGCAATGATTAAACTGAAACGATCAAGTAAATATTTACATGAAATACTCCAATACTACCCTTGAATGTGTAAACAGTTTTTTCAGTGCACCATATCTCCCAAACGCAAAAGGTAAGGGCAACTTAGAAACATTAACTTGGCGACAAAGAACACACTCCTAAAATAGCGGCTCTGGTTTTTGCACGGAAAGAGTACTTCGATTTAACTTGTCTTCCAATAACAAATATAGCACTAAGAAACCAACCAAAGGAATCTTTAATACATATTATTTTAGCTTTCCTAAATATTAAAGAAATTATTGTATATATGATATGAAAGTAAGAGATGATATTAACACTGCAGATAACTACTATCTTGTTAATAAATATATTTATTCTGAACAAATTTTTGAGATCCACTAGACGGTTTTTTGTCTTTCTAAAATCCACTAGACGGTTAAATTTGTGGAAGAATGTTCGTAAGAAAGCAATACGTATTGCTTGCTCGTGTTGAACTAGTGCTGTGATCTTTTTTTTTTTACTCTTTTTACGAGGAATTCTAGTACTTGGTAATATGTATTGAGAATCAGTTGGAAAAAGATCAATAATATAGTAGTTTGATTTTTAATTTCTACAGATATTCCGTCGGCAAAATCTGGTGAATGGTTGTTTTAAGTCCTAGTTTTTAACAGACCTTTTGTTGGTATAACTTATTATATTGACATTTTTCTTGTTGGGTATTCCTATAGTTTTCAACAATAAAATTGATAAATTGCTGATAATTATTTTTCATTAAATATATAGTAGCACTGAAATTTACATCCTAAAATATATTAATGAATTATTGACCATGTTGTATTATCAATGTTTGTTTGCCAATAAATCTAACTTGCGTCCCAAATTGAAATTACTGACGCAACATTGGTGCTAACTGAACTTCACCATCCATAATCATATTTTTACCTTGTACTAATAAGACTCAATCTTCGTATTCACCAAAGTACCAATGATGATATCTTTGTATTATTTTGTAGAATTGTAATGAGGATAAAAATTTGTGAATTGATCAACTATACATTGTCAAATCTCTACAATATTATTTGAAAAGTCAGTTTCTTATGTGTTGCGCTCACGTTGATTTTCACAAAAATCAATTACATGAATATTCTAAATAAATTAATTTTAGTTATATCTAATTAACATTATTAAAAATTTCTTAATTTCCTTTTTATTAATAAATTTTTAATTATCTTTTTAATTTTCATTTATTTATGTTATTAAACCATATATAATAAAAAGGAAATATCTATAATGTATATATATTTTGTATAGAAAACGAATTTATTTTTTCTTACTTTATATTTTCCTAAAAACATAAATAAAAGAGAATATCTATAAATTTTCAAAATATATAGGTGTATATAATAAAAAATTAATAATTTAGATATTTTTAAGAAAAAATATTTGTAATGATTATATGTTTGATCAAATGATTTAAAGAAATTTAATTTCAAACAATGTAAAGTGATCATCTAATATCATATTTTTTAAATCGCATGCTAAATTAAGAAAAATACAAATAAAAATTAAAAATCTACCTAATTTTCATAGATAAAATTATAAAATTTATTCACAATTCTAAACAACTGATGATTTACAAATTATTAGGATTTATTTATTTTATAAATATTCATATATGTACATGAATTTTCAAATATTAAATATGTTTATGAATACAACTACAACAATTTTTGTGTGTTTATATGTTTTAAAAAAATAAACTTATCAGATTTTCTATGATTTATAAAATATGTTTAGAAATATAAAAGGATGAACTGAACTAAATGAAGCTAAAAATAGTAATCTAATTTTAATCTTATTAAATTAAAAAATTAATTGTCTTTCAATTTGAAATAATAGATGCAAAAACATAAATGAAGCTGAATAAATGATGAACTGAACTAAATGAAGCTAAAAAAAAGATGAACTGAACTAAATGAAACTAAAGATAGTAATCTAATTTTAATCTTATTAAATTAAAAAATAACTGTTTTTCAATTTGAAATAATAGATGCAAAAACATACCCAAAAATTAACAATTGAACTGTCCAAAATATCACGTTAAAATAAAATATTTAATTAAGATGAAAATATACGTATAAATAAAATCTTTTGAAATTCTGGGTGTAATTACCTTATGAATTCATAATTAATCAATGAAGTACTGAAATATTTTGGAATTGGCTTGCTTATTTAACTCTCAGTATCTTAGCACTTTAATTTATTTTATATAGTTTTATCCAAAATAACATACATTCAAAAACAGGTTGAGATTCTACTTTGGAAAGAATGCGAACTAATGAACTCAATGTTTATATCCTAATTATGAAATCATGCGATTACAATGTGTCCAAACTAAATCAACGAATTCATAAGTAACTTGTCAACAGCATCATCAGATTTAGACACGTGGTATTGTTTGATAAATTGCCTTTACGGTTGTCATAGTTTACTCGTGTTGAATAACTAGTGGTTGGATTATACTGATTTCCACGACAAGTATATATACAACAATGTTAGGGCTGAGCAAAATATAGAAAACTTTCGTATGCATTTTGATTCGATTCCAAAAATTATGTTAAGCGTAAGTTTATGTAGTAAATAAAGCTTCGCCGATAAATGTTTTCTGTACAAAACGAAGTCTGAGGATACATGTTTATCAGTGTTAAGAACGTGTACGCTCGACGTGGTGGTCTCCTGCTTTACCCTGTAGTCTTCATCGCGCAAAGTCCATTATTAGCTACAAACGAGGCCTACATCCTCAAAAATAAGACATAGCTGTTTGGTTCAATATAAAGTGACAGCGGATTTTCTGCATTGTGCACATTCTACCAATAAAATATGATAATCATATCAGAATTGATATGAAACCAATAGTTGAATAACAAGAGAGGAAACTAACGTATTTATTTTCCAAATATTTGAAGTTCTAAAAATCCAAGACACAAAAAGCTTGGATTGGATTGAAATGTATATGAAAGTTACATCCTAAATCTGAGTCAATATGACATAAAACAATGTTATAATTAAAGATAATATATGCTCTTAGATCTTGTACCCTCAAGAATAGACACTCTCTTAACCTCTTGTCGTTTTATACTATTTATCTCGCTTAGCCAATGTCTCTTTTTCATTTGATCACACGTTCTTTCTCTCTATATCTATATATTCCCACCTTGTTTTTATAAGAAATAGAAAAGTACACAAAAATTTAACTGAAACTCTTAACGGGATTTATGTATACATATGCTTATAAGTGAAAATAATAATAATAGTAATTATTCATGGTGATTTTAGAATTTGGTAACAACAACAAAACGTGAGAAAATGTGGCTGGAAAATTGAGATTCATTATGAAAAAATTAGAAAAAGATGGGGCTTATTAGAAACATTTTAGACAAAAATCGTTTGTAGAAATTAGATACAAAAACCATACACACACAGAAGAACAGAAAAAAAAAAATTAAAGGAATTGGGTTAAATACATCATGTGAAGGGGGCAACATCATTCATAGGTATGATTTTGGGCGGATAAGGCCAAACTATATAGGGTGGGTGGCTAGGGAGGCACAT
This sequence comes from Raphanus raphanistrum subsp. raphanistrum, assembly GCA_019706035.1. Taxonomy (NCBI): domain Eukaryota; kingdom Viridiplantae; phylum Streptophyta; class Magnoliopsida; order Brassicales; family Brassicaceae; genus Raphanus; species Raphanus raphanistrum. Next base: position 22,361,496 of record CM033983.1, read on the forward strand.
CCACAACCCCACACCCACAAAAAAAAGCTAATGCAATTAATATTATTATTATTATTATTATTATATTGAAATTACAAAGCTTCCGCATCAATTTTAATTAGATTATCTTTTCTTTTAACTTAATTTTACATGGTTTTTAGTTCAGTAATTGTGTTATAGGTAATATATTGTATATATCCAATAAACTCTGAAATAATGTCCGGACCCAATCCTTGATAATATCATGTTTAAGGCATAATATCGCCATTCACATGTAATTGAACTAGCTAGTGAACTTGGGAAATCTCAAATACCACTCAACCACCACCTAAGGGTCAGATTTGAACAAAATGAGGCAACGCATTTACCCAGAGAGGTCATATATATAACCCATGCTGTTATACCTTTATACTTTACATCATTTTCTCATACATTTTTTAGAGTTAAACAAAATGAGCCAAAACATTTACGCAAAGGTCACATAATATAACCCATGATATCACTTAATTTTATATGTACTTACATAACTTTCTCATACTCTTTTTATGTTTCTAATGAAATTTGTTGCTTTCCTCAGCATTAGTCCTGACCCATAAATCACATCCGTTTCGGATTGTAGTGCTTGAATGAAAGTTTCACCTTCCTTGTAGACATCAAAGTTAAATGAGTATCATATCTTAAAATAAACTAATGGATCATGAGCTTGCTGTAATAAAAACAAATCAATGGATCACTTGCAGTCCATATGGAAAACAATTAGAAGAACAATTTTAGCAAAGCCCAAATAATGTACCACTCTGACCAATGAAAAGAGGTATTCATTCATCATTTGCTATTTTCTACAAGTTTGGCAGAATTGATGTAAACAAAAAAAAAAATGGTTGACTCAATGGGGCTGACTAAAATGTTAGGATAATAAAAATAAAGAGAGGATCGATGGGTGTTCAAAAAAAAAAGGATCGATCTAAAATATTTTCGTTTCTTCTGTTCTAAAATGTTATTGTAGCGATATTCATAATACTAGATATCCTACCAACCATTTGGTTTGTAGTTTGTACCATTAACAAGGTGGTTCCTGATCGCATAATCTTGCTTCCCGGTCGCTTGGTGTGGAAAAACAACGTCTAGATATGTGGCAAAGGTTTCGTGGAAGCAGGCCTGCCTTTCGAGAGTTGAGGGCGGTTTGAGGTTTGACACTTTGGTCAGTGGAACCTAACTCTCTGCCTTAAATTCATATGCGGTATTACATGATAAAACAAAGTGATTTCACGTGATATACAAAAATAAAAATTCACGTGATGTAGACTCAAAAGTCTGTAAAGTATGACGGAAGATCCACATTACGAAAAAAAAAGTTTACAGAAAATAGATACATCATTGTCCGATAATAACAGAAAACAAAAGATCTAGACTAACATAGTTTTATCTTTTTGTTATCTTTGTTTTTACACCATAAGTAAACAAGCTTTCGAAGTTAATTAGTCTAAACAAATCCTTTTGGATAGAAAGGATAGCTAGTTCACTCGATTTTTCTTGGGACATATTCAAGGTACAGAAAAGATTTGATCAACTTCAACCAAAAGAGAGATTCAAGAAAACCCAACCTAACTAGCTAGTTTCTAACATTGTGACGGCAAAGAGGGCAAGTGTTCCGATTAGTCAACCAGTTCGAGATACAGTCTTTGTGGTAACAATGGCTACAAGGAAGCTCAGAGAGTATCTCATTAGCAGCGAGCTCCTCTCTACATATGGCGCAAACCATCAAACCTCTCTCCATCAGTTCCTCAGCCGTCAACTCCACCACCGGAAGTTCCTCCGTCACTTCCTGCCGCCGTGTAGAAGATGAATTCCCCAACACACGACCGAAGATTTCATCGTAAGACCCAAACGTGTCATGTCCATGGTTGCTCCGTGAAGCCATGTAATTGAGGTAGTTGAGGTACTCCTCGTCGATGAAAGCAGCGTTTTCTTCGGCTTGAAGTGTCTCTGCTTCATTCTCCGAAGGAAGATGAAACTCTGCCATTGATTTTGTGAGGTTTTCGAAAATGTCGGTGTGTGAATGTAGTACGAGGATGTGTGAACATCACTGAGACTAACAAGATTAGGTTTCGAATGTTCCGTTGGGAGCCTGACACGACGCGTATTTGGGGTGGTTTCATGTGATCCATATGGACAAAATCTGCAACACATGTCTTGCTACTGAAATGGATCTGCGGCCACGTCGTATAACTATAACACCGACTTATCGATAACAGAAAGTTTCTAGAAACAGTGATTATAAAATTAGTAGCCATCGAGCCTTAATACGGGGATATTTACCAAAAGTCATCTGAACAGAGGGAAATATTTACCAATACGCGTTTGCAGTTTGTTTTCTAAAACAATCTTTGTATACAGGGTCGGCTTGAGATTTAATGGGCTGTAAAGGATATTTTAAAAAATTTAGCTAAAATTGTTTTTGATAAATTTGGAGGTCTAAAAAAGTTTTTTAGAGGCTTTTGTCTATAAAATTTGTTTATATAGATATATAGATAATTTGGTTTAAAAAAATGTGTTTCAAAAGTTTTGGGACTTAAAACCAATATTTTATTAGGTTTGACTAACTGACGCGGTTTGTATATAGTAAAAAGATCAACGAGTGACTTCGACTTGAAAATCTATAATTTTTATGTTATTTAAAGGTTTTTTCTTCTGTCTGCTTTCTTACCTGAAATTTCCATCATGGTTTTTCAAGTTAACCATAAGTAAATTAATAATTACCTCTCTGGTCAACTGTGTGGATGAGCGATCACTCTTTCTAATATGTTATTGAAAAGCGAAGTGCATACATTAAGACCAGGCTATCCACTTTTAAAAGCATGTACCAAAATATACTTAGGTAGTAATATTTGTATTTATCTTTGAGTATGCGGTATGGCATAACAAGGAACATAGTCTTTGGATGTATGTACGTTATGAAAATGAAAGAGTATGTTTGAAACATTCGACATTTCAGTTATAATCAAATTTTCAGTAAACACTAATATTCAATCATATTAAATATGAGGAGTGTGTTGAAAAAGTAGATCTATATATAGTCTGTACTACAATGAAACGACACCCATTAAAAGTTGATCATCGACTATAATGAACAAAAGAGGAGTACAAAGAAAAACCATTCTATTTTACATGTCTGCTTTTGGCTAAAGATAACATGTCCTTACTAATTACAGTCACTCTAATTCATTTCATGTTATTGCGTTTGCGATATGACTCGAATTGCTATTTGAATTTAAGATATTTTTCGTCCTGTTATGAATGATCATTTCGTGCAAAAAAGGAAAGAAAAACTCATTTGAGAATCGGTTTGTTAAAAATACTTTTGAATATTCGAATGGACTGGACGCGGAAACCCGTGTTGTTATTTATGAAACATGAATTTCATAATGTGCAACCGAAGACGTGAACCTTAATACTTTCTTAATATATTAATATCTGGCTCTGATTTGCCTGAACTGTCTCTGTTTATCTGACTGGGTAACGATTAGATAATGGGCATGACGATGACTTTTGATGATTAATCGACACTTTCACTCTTTGATTACAAATAAAGCCGAAACTTGGTGGTAATATTATTATTTAGTGATTATAAAAGTATATTAGATGCTTAATTATCATCCTGGTCTCGGTTAGTTAAATAATTATAAGAGGTGCGAGGCAATAGTTAATTAGGAGTCCTATCATTCTATCAGTCTTTCCTGTCCACATATTTTTCCAAGTAAAATAATGAATTGAGTAGTACGTCTATTTATAATTTTATATTTTAGTATGAAATTTTATTAATTAATATTACTGTAATATTTTTATTTGTAAACTCTAATCAGGTAAACCCTTAAATCCAAATATAAATCATTAAACTCAAATAGAATGTATCAAAATAAATAAAATAGTATATATTAATAACATTATGAAATACATTGTGATTGCGTGGAAAAATATAATCATGACCTCAACTATATCTCCTCACCTTTCTAAATACTAAACCCTAACTCTAGTCACTAAATCCTAACCCAAATATAAACCTTTAAATCTAAATATCAAAATCTAAAAGATACATAATATTATGTAATTTTAAATTATATTATGTAATATTAAACTATACAATATAGATCATAGTACAATGTTTATAGTTTTAAAAACATGTAATGTTAGTTAGAAATTAAGAAAATTACAAACTATATATCTAAACAAAATATAGCACTTTTAGTAATCGTCTAATAGAATGGAACATAATAAAATAATATAGTAACAAAATATGTCGTATAACAAATATGAAAAAATACACATTATTTTAAATTTCTATTCTATATGCATATGATAAAATAGAACACAATAATAAAAACTGTTCATCTTCTTCCACACACAACATAGATTTCCTTCAAATTCAGATATGTAAATGGCATCTTTGCAGCTGTTGCTTTTGGAATCCTGAGAAGCCGATTGGACTGTCGAACTCTTCTCACAAAAAAATTCACAAGCGAGACAATTTCCCCTTTGCAACACACTTTCGAAAAGGCGAAGAAACCGAGAGCAAATCAGTGGATTGAAAGAGGTGGAAAAAACCGTCGACAAAGACCTTTCGTTTTCTCAAAAATCAGTAAAGACAAGTTAAAATAGATGATGTGATTAAAAAAGCCACAAGTTACTTTGCATAATTAATAATTAAGAATTTTTAAATTTCTTTTTTAGCAGGTTGCACCGGTTAGGTTTTGAAGATAAAACAATATTATTACATAAAATGTAATGTATATAGGGCATTTGGTTACTTACCATATTATGCTTTTTTTCCCTATCATATAGCTTAATCCTCTATATATTATTTACAAAGTGATTTGTAGATTTGTCATCACTACAATTCACTTTAAGAAAAAAATGATGATATAACTAACAAAATATATGACATTGCTTCTTTCGTAATTATAACATAGCATAACATTAATTACGACATAATTCAGTTATAGAAATAAAAAATATAAGGATAATAAGTATATAATCATTACCTTAGTTATAAAACATAAAAATAATTAAAATATTAGATGTGATTTATTATAAACTTACAAAACAAAAAATTAATAACAAAAAACGAAAATATTTATTTGTTTAAATATTTCAAATGAGAATTGTAAATAAAAAATTAATAACATAAAAACGAAAAATATTATTTTGTATATCGTCCATGTTTATGATTTTATTTAATATAATATATATTTGGTATTATAATTCACGTTAAAATATAAAATAATAAAATATAGATAAACATATGTAAATAGTTTTTATAGTATTTTTAATTCTGCAAATAAAATTCTATGTAAACTACTGATGTTTAATATCTAGAAAGTTTTATCTACTTTTACAAAAATATTTTATAAAATATATACTATTGTTTTAAATAATTATATCATTCATCTTAAATAATATAATATATATTTTTACCTGTTGATCGGTTTAAGTCTATAGTCGTATAAAAAGAAAACGATGACATAAATTATCAAATAAAATGTAATATATCTATTGATCATATAATATAACAATAAAAAATGCATTAAAAATTATTTCAAAAAAAAATTATTTATTTAAACTATATGCGGGTATAGATTAAATAATAAATTAAATATAATCTTAATATAAATGATTAATTTATATTTTTAAATTGAATAAAACTAATTAAATAAAAATTAATGTAATAAATATTTTTCAAAAATTATTATGTTCTGCGTGTTTTGTACGAAAAACACCTAGTTTTCCTACAAAATACTTGTCCAAATAACAACATAGCTGTAAAAAAATCAATATAAATTTAAAATTGGATAGTTGTTTCGTGCCCTATTACTTGCCTAAAAGCCAGTAAATTAACGTAAAATAGGAAAAAAACGTAAAACTTGACATCATTTATCCATTGGCAACAACTATACTACCAAATATACCACATTCCAGTCTTTTTGGCCACTAAATAATAAAGCTTTTACATACTTGACTCTACGTTAAACCAATTACAACTTGTGATATTCTTCAAATCTCTCAATAGCTCTTCATCCGATTCACACTGATCTTAAAACGCTGCGTTGAATCTATCTGAAATTCAATCCACACCACCTTAAAAGGTCAAGCAAGTTGTCATCAAAAATGTACAGTAAATCTGATAATTCAGTTTCATAATTTTGCTAATCACGTCACAAGCTATCCAATATCAGACAAAAATCTCCTCTGTTTTAATTTCTTTTAAAAGGTTAAAGATCTTCTTACAAATCAATCTTCTTACAAATCATACATAATTATTGCATCGTCAGCATCAGCTAGACAAAATCCTGAGGCTATTAATCTCCTTCACATCTCTTCCTTCTTCTTCCTCCTCAACAAAAATAAATAAATCTTTCTTCTTTGCGAGAAATCTCCACTCCTTCAAAAAAAGGTTTCAACTTTGTACATCTCCTCTGTATTTAACCTTCTGGGTAACACCAATTCTCGATCAAAATCAACTGGATTTCGATAAAATTTAGTTTTTATTTATTTTTAAATAGTTCCCTACTCGTTCGTCTCTGCTCACTATTCTCGTCAAAGTTCTCTCCTTTAAGGTTCGTTACTCCTTCACGCGTTCAAAGATGTTGACTTTATACAATATCTAACTACTTTTGTTTCTATAAATCAATTATCGACAGCTCGAGACCATCATCAATCACGAAGGATGACGATTGAAGATGTTACTCCGATTCAGAAGAGAACCTCTTCTTCTTCTGCTTCTTCCTCCTCAGACGACGTTGCTGCTCCTTTGCTACCTAAATCTCAAGGAGACGAAGTAGCTAGCTTACGATGAGTTCAACGGAGCTTCGTTTAGTGGCGCGGTTTTCAACCTCGCCACGACTATAATCGGTGCTGGCATCATGGCCTTGCCCGCTACGATGAAGATCTTAGGGCTCGTGCTCGGGATCGCTATGATTGTTGTCATGGCGTTCTTGACCGATGCTTCGATCGAGTTCTTGCTTAGGTTTAGTAAGATTAAGAGGAAGCAGGTCTTATGGTGGGCTGATGGGTGATTCTTTTGGGAGGCCTGGGAGGGTTTTGCTTCAGGTTGCTGTGTTGGTTAACAACATTGGTGTTTTGATTGTTTACATGATCATCATTGGTAATTGTTTAATCAATTCATCTGATAAATAATAATCTGGTTCTGCTTTTGTTGAATCTTGATTTTTTGTCTTGGTGTTGTTGTTGAAGGTGATGTGTTGGCTGGGAAGACAGAAGGATGGGACTCACCATTATGGTGTTCTTGAAGGTTGGTTCGGTCACCATTGGTGGAACGGGAGAGCTGCTATTCTCCTCATTACAACTCTTGGTGTCTTTGCTCCTTTGGCTTGCTTCAAGCGAATCGGTTAGTGTTCTTGGGGATTCTAACATGAGCCTTGCTTGATCTTTTAAGTTTAGTTGCTTATGACATATGTTTTCTTTGCAGATTCTTTGAGATTTACATCTGCCTTATCAGTGGCTCTTGCGGTGGTGTTTCTCGTCATCACAGCGGGTATTTCCATCATGAAGTTGATCAGTGGTGGCGTGGCGATGCCGAGGTTGCTACCAGATGTTACTGACCTAACATCCTTCTGGAACCTCTTCACTGTTGTACCTGTTCTCGTCACCGCGTTCATTTGCCATTACAATGGTATGATTACCCTCTGTTCTTAACTGGAAGAAGAATAAAACAAAACTCATTTTCATTGGTTTGTTTCAGTTCACAGCATACAGAACGAGCTTGACGACCCTGCTCAGATAAGACCTGTAGTCCGATCAGCTCTTATGCTCTGCTCATCAGTGTACATAATGACAAGCATCTTCGGGTTCCTCTTGTTTGGAGACGATACTCTCGATGATGTCCTTGCAAACTTTGACACAGACCTCGGCATCCCTTTAGGCTCTGTCCTTAACGACGCGGTTAGAGTCAGCTACGCGCTTCATCTTATGCTGGTGTTCCCCATTGTTTTCTACCCGTTGAGGATCAACATCGACGGCCTCTTGTTCCCTTCTGCTCCATCGTTGACTTCCTCGAATGTAAGGTTCGGTTGCCTCACCGCAGGTCTCATCTCTGTAGTCTTCTTGGGTGCAAACTTCATCCCAAGCATCTGGGATGCTTTCCAGTTCACTGGAGCAACTGCTGCGGTTTGTCTCGGCTTCATCTTCCCAGCTTCTATCATACTAAAGTAAGTTGATTCAGAAGATTAATGTTTATATCTCTCTCTTAGTTAAGCAGATTTTTGGTAGCTTATTCTATGTTTTCTTGCAGGGATCGTCATAGCAGAGCAACGAGCAGAGACACGAGTTTAGCTGTTTTCATGATTGTTCTTGCGGTGTTGTCCAATGCGATCGCTATTTACAGCGATGCTTATGCGTTGTTCAAGAAGAACGCACCTCGTGAGTGAATGTGCAGTTGGGTGCGTTCTTGGATGAAGGAAACAAACCGTTTTTTTCCATCTTCACTGCTTATGTAAAATATAGTAATAAATCAAGAAGACGAGACTCATCTTCTATATATGTGGTATGCTGTACCATTGTTGTTGTTTTAAAGAGGACTTTTGCTTGCTTACGGTTTTGTCCCAGCACGAGTGTTGCTTGTATATGTATACAAATGCAAATGTAATGAAGATCATATTCTGTTCTACTTTATCATTGTTTACAATAGTAACAAGATCAAAGCTATTTGAATCCAGTAGATCCATCAATCATTAACATGTGACTTGTTTAATTCCAAAACACTAAGGGTTAAAAGAAAACAAAGCAAATATCAGACAATTAAAATTACATGTTTTGGATGCATGTGTATGTTCATGTTCACTTAGCTGTTGCTGTTGGCTTGAAACAATCTATGTTGCACAACCCTACTGATCTTATCATCCCCCCAAACCTGTCATTACCATCATCCATCATTATCATTATCATTATCAATGATCATCACTACATTACAAATGGTAAGACTTTGTGTTTCTTACCTGTCAATGCTCTTCCTCCCTTTCTCTGTTTGTATTTGCTGTTCTTTGGCATTACTCGGTTTCTCAGACCCATCAACACTTTTTCTTGTTCTTTCTCTCTTATCAACGCTCCCTCTCGCTTTATCCTTACTCTCTGTACTCAGCTTAGGCATCTCTCTTTGATCCATACTCGTCCTTGACTTCTCTCTTTGATCTGTGCTTGGCCTTGAAGGTTCTCTAACAACATCTGTACTGCTCCTCGCCTTGTCTGTTTCTGGCACAGTTCCACTTCTAAGATGAGGAGACTTCTCAACCGCTGATACAAACTTCTTTAGATGCTTTATGTACTGAGGGTATAGCTCTAAGTCGCAGTGGTTTCCTCCTTTGATCCAATAGCGGTTCATACTTTTTCTTTACAAAGATCAAAAAGTTGCTTACCATGAGACCAATTCACAACATCATCTGATGTTCCCTGCACACATACCAAAATGTTAAGAGAAAACAAGAACAAAACGGACACACAGAGATGATGAGACTCACGTGAACCACCAGAACCGGACATTTGACAAGAGATATCTTATCAATGTTCTGCAATAACAAAGACATATCAGAATTTAATATAATGATCAAGAACGTAACGTTTGATGGAAGTTTCTAAGGGGACCTTGTAAATGTCAAACCAGTAAGTTCGCTTTACAGGGTACATGACTCTAAGACCGGAAGCAATAGCACTGTGGAGAACAACAGCTCTGAGGTTTGGTAACCGAGAAGCTAACTCTAAAGTCGGTCCGCTTCCTACGGATTGTCCATATAAGATGACATCTTGTTCCTTGACACCATACTTCTCTTCCAAACATCTATACACTGCTTCTATATCGTGGTATGTGTTCTGCTCACTAGGCTGTTGCAGAAACCAAAGTGAAATAAAAAACAAAACATCCACAAAGGTAAACTGTAATAAACACACAAATGTGATCATACCTTCCCTGAAGACCTTCCATAACCTGAATAGTCATACCTGTATAAGAAGTAACAAGGAACAACACAATCAAACCAAATGTTCTAAAAATCGGTTTAGACTGCAAAAAAAAAGTTGTTTCTCTTATGAATAATTTGTCTAATAGCTGCAAACTAGTCATAAGCAGGAGAGAAACAATTATTCTAAATCGGAAACTTTTTTAACGTCTGATTAATTATGCTATTACAAAGCTGAGAAATATTACATAGACGATTCTACCATAAAAAATCGTAATTAGTTTTTTTTTAATATTGATCAAAATATAAACAAATTAAGATTTTTATAAAATGGATCTCACTTTCTATATATGGTGTATGAACTCAGAGATCTGTTAACAACATTTTCATTCTCAATTACTAAATAACTCTCTATCAACAGACACTAACCGAGCAAAACAGAGAACTTGTCCTAAACCCGTGAGAGCAGCTAAAAAACACATGTCCTAATTGCAACGAAAGAGTTTTGATGATTACCCAATTAAGTTAACACGGAGATGAAGGCTGAGCTCGGAGAAGAGCTCGAACATCTGGCCGAGATCGGCGGCGTTGCCGTGGGAATACAGAAGCGTGAGGGAGGCTTTATGGTTCTTAATATACGCAGCAACCACCTGGTTCCCTCTCTTTGTCTTGAGCTTCAACACTTCCACGTTCTCCTTCACGTTCTCCACACCCGTCAGCCTCAGCTTCCCCGCCTCCTCTTCTGCTACCTCCTCGACACCGTACGAGGGCGGGTTTGGCGGGAAAAACGCAAACTTTGCAGCCACTGATGACGTCACTGCCCCCATGATAATCTTTGGAGCTAGATGGAGAGTAAAAGAAACGAAATTTCCAGTAAAAATAAAATAAAATTCAGAGATGTCCTCCTCTGTTTTGAATTCGGTTTATATTGATCATGGAGAAACAGAGCAAAAGGGTAACAGAGAAGAAGAATCGCAATTATGTTTCTTTAAGAAACAAAGTTTGAAACTTTGATGTAGAATTGGTTGACTTGATGGAGGATTTTAGAGTGAGAGGGAGAGAGCTAAGGGGGTTTTGGGAATCTGAAGAAGGAAAAGGAAGATTGATAAAATGCAATTTTTCACGGGAGAGAAAGAGGAAGACCCGGCGATGCGGAGGAGGAGGAGGAGAAGCAGTAGCAGCACGTGTTTTACTAATTCTTTTTCTCTGTAGATTTAATTTAATTTATTTGAAAGTTTCTAACTCCTCGGTTCATCGTTTAACTCTTCATTCTCATTTTATATAGACTTTTTTTTTTTTTGTAACACGTCATTTTATATAGACTTGGCCCTCATAATTATACTATAAATTCCACTCTTATTAATTTTAGTTTGTTTCCGGGATTTTTATTTATGTGGATTTGTAAAGAAATGTATAAGGAAAATATAATTAGAATATCCAGAGGGTTTTTTATCTTTGCAAAATTTTGTAAGCTATATATGGAACTAAAAATGTGAAAATTTCTGATTTTAATAACACTAGGATTTGATATAGTTACAAAATCAATAATAACTTACTTTTTTATAAAATGATCTTTTGAATTGAAACTATGCCAGTATTATAGTATAATCTGAATTTCATAATCAAACTATCAAAAATCTTCCCTTAAATTAAATATAGACTATCCAAATTCTAATTTATAATTTGTTTTTAGTTCAAATATCATAGAAGTAAATATGCATAGCAGCATTGAATAGATAGTTATATATTTCTTTGTTAATCTTGATATAAATGGAAATTATATGCAAAATAGTTATAGTTTACAAAAATTTCATAAAAATATTTCAACTACATTTCGTTAAGTTTTTACCATCTTAACTTTTTTGATATCCGGTTTAATACTCAAACTAATTACTTTATTCATTTTAATACATTTACTTAAATTATACTCATTTTAGTATCCAACATATATTTATTTTAATAATATTTCAAATAAAATTTAGAAAATTTCTAAAATTCAAAAAACAGAATTTAAATTTTTAAAATTTTATTTAATTTTGTTTAAAATAAAAGTAACTAAATTTTGGATAATCTTAAATCTTTTATAATGTTAGATTTTGTTTTAATTCCAAATTTAATTTATTTTCTTTAGTTAAAAAAATAATTTCTTTATTTATAAAAAATAATTTCTTTATTTATAAAAAATATTTACCTTGTTCACAATTATTTTTTATTAAATTTAAAGTATTATCAAAATTTTAGTTACTTTTATTTTAAAACTTTTAATAATTTTGAATTTTAGAGATTTTAAAGTTTTATTTTAAATATTTTTATTACAATTAACATAGTTTAAGTGTTAAAATGGACATATTTTTAGAAAGATAAATTTATTAAAATATGAAAATAGTTAGTTTTATGTTAAATTGGATAACAAATTTTTTTGATATTAAAAAATTTAACGAAATATAGTTACGGATGTCTTATAGAATTTCCCCTCGTTGTTTTTTTTTTTAACATAGTTGGCAGCTAGTTATATAGAAGTATGAGATCTACATTAAATAAGATACAAATGAAAATAATTTTCATGCTAAAAAAAAGTTATTAGGTTTTGCTGTTTGGGATGTGACTTATTGAAGATGATGTATCCGCAAGCTAAGATGAGATTAGGTACGACAACGAAGTGAAATTAGGACGTGTCACTTTAGGAGATGCTCTATCTTAGATCTTTGCAATCAGAAGAATGATAACTGTAAGACTAAAAAAAAATATATTTTGTCTGTCTTTTTTCTTTGTTGATCATATAAATAAGAAATAAGACGACACAATATTTGGTGATTTGGTCTTCCTTCGTTTAGATAATGCGTATTTTTATTTATTAAATGTCTTTCTTTTTGGCTGTCCCAATCAAAAATAATATTAAAATCAGAACCCAATAATGATGCAAGGATGATTAAAGGAAATCAAAAGAAAAATAATTATTACTTCATTATTATTATGGTGAAGCAGGATATCATTATACAAATTATAAATACTAACTTTATAACTGTATTAAATTTACTAATATTATACTCCCTCTGTATCATTATAATAGGTGTTTAAGGTTTTTGCACAAATATTAAGAAAATTCAAAATTTATACAGTTTTTCTTGATTAGATAAAATTATCATTAAATGAAATAAGTTTAACCAATAAAAAAAAGATGTAGTATTTTGTAATTGGTCACATATTTTAGATGATATTAAATTTTATCTTGATTAATGAGAACATCACTTATTATGAAACAAAATAAAAATCTTTAAACAAAATAAATATGATACTGAGGGAGTAACATTATTTTCTAATGTTTTTGATTAGTGGTACGCACGGGAGCGGGGGAATAACTTTTCGCAAAGGGTGGAATTAAATTTGAGTCAAACCCCACGGTAAAGTATAGATATCCGCTAAGATCGCAGGAAAATATAGATATTTGGGCTTATCTGAAAACTTTGGGCATCGATTTATAAAAGCATGAAAAATGTGCTTGAGAGCATAGTGGGCTCAAGATGGGGCCCAAATCTAAGGCCTTAACATATAATTAAAATATCAATGAGCTGCTTAATACGTAGCTCACATCGTGTTGCCGTGTTGGGCCTCGATTGGTACAACATATGAAGAAGTAGTAGCAGTATGCTGTAGAAGCAGTATGCTGCAGAAGCTATATGCTTTTATTATAACTTTTAATAAGATGATTGGTAGAGTAGTAGCAGTATACAATTTAATTTTTCTATAAAAGTTATAAATAAAATATAAATTTATTTTTGGATATATATTAATATATAAAAGAGATATAATTAATTTATTTTATTTACTAATTTCAAAAATTATGTTTATATCAAAAATTTTGTTTAAAAAATAAAATTTACAATAAAAATATCTATTTTAAAAAATATATTTCACATTTAAAATATAATATAATTATAAATTATATTATATTTTAAATGTGAAATACTATTTAAAAAATTATATTGTGAATTTAGTTTAGAAATGAAACTTCATTTTCTGGATATAAAAATTATTTTATAATATTATTAAATCAAATAAATAAATTAATTATATTTATTTCATAAATATATAAATTATAAATGCAAATGCTCTTCCAAAAGCTTCATATGAGAGCATTTGTTAGAGAGCATTTGGAGAGCATTAGCATTTAGTAAATGCTTTTCTAAATGCTTTTGTAACAAATGTTGATTGGATAGTGTAGAGCATAATGTTAATACTAATGCTCTACCAATCGAGTCAAGTGCTCAGGTACTCTTAATGAGGCAAAAAGTGATCTACCATACTCTCACGTGATCTGGCGTACTCTTATGTGTTTTGATACTCTTCCTTTCAATGGTCAATGTCTAAATTATCCTTTGTGTCTAAACCAATCAAAATCATTCTCTCTCTTACTCTATCTTCTTCCTTTCTCTCTCCACTGTAAATCTCAAACCCAGATTTAATTATTCCATTCAAATTCTATTCAATTTGGCATTCATCTTCTCCATTAATTCATTCTTGAAGAGGTTTAATTTCAAATTCGTATTCACAATTAATTGATTAAGAACAATGAGTCTCGATCTATTTGAATATTCAAAATACTGATATAATTATAAATATGAGTTTGTTTTTGTATGACAAAAATATAAAAAAATGTATCAAATTATTATTTTGATAAAAAATTAGAAAACGTAGTAAAACTTGGTATACCTATAACTGTACAACTTGGTAAAATCATAATGTACAACTAAGTAAAATTGTGTAACTAAGTAAAATGATACTAACTAAATTGTATAATTTAATATAACTATAATGGTAAAACTATATAACTTGGTAACATTTTATGGTTAAACCGTGCAAGTTCATCTAACTTGTTGTTAATCATTTTGATTTTTACATGAGACGACGAGTTCTTTCACAAACATACACTTTGATTATTAAAAGTACTATTATAAAGCCGGAGATGGTCATGAATGAAATCCAAACGAAGGTAAAGATAGTTTGTATGCTAGTGGACAAAATATGCAGAAAATGACCATAAATCCATATACAAATAGGTAAAAAATGAGTTATATGGTAATAAAATCTTTGATACCATTGAGAAAACATAACAACATCTTAAGGTGACTGAGCCAGTGGAAGATGTTGTTATTCGAGATAGAGATAATATAGGTATTGATTTGGATAACGTGGAGAGCATGTAAAAGATTTAGTTGATTGAGCATCACATCATAACTGTTTTGAAATTACTATTTTGAACTGTGAGCTCCGAATATTAAGAACTCTAATTTGTTTCAATTAAAAAAGTGCATACTTGTTCTCGTAAATATTTAAATTCGGGAACCTAGAAGAAAATACACACCACGATTAGTTGTATTTATTATTCAAAATGATTGTTCAATACGATAAAAAAAACTAAATAAAACTTAGTAAAACTGATAAAATATAAAAATTTGAAGAAACAATTTTTAATTTGTTTGGTTGCTTATAAGTATTATGATTATTATTTGTTAGTATTTTATGATTTAAATTTACAATAATTATAGTTAATTTTTTTATCACATAGTTGTGTACTACATAATAGAGGAAATACATTGTTCTTTTATGCTATTTATCTTAGTGTTGTCCTTGTGACATCAAAAAATTTATATATGCAACAAAATTAATTATGTCACAACATGATTTGATGGAATTTGATTGTAGGAAACTAAATAAAAGTGGTATAACTATAATATAAATCTTTTGAGTACAGTAAAACTAAAAAAAATGCAAAAAATAGAAAAGTAAAACTTTGAAGCTTTTTGTAAAACTACAAACTTGGTAAAACATCGACCCAAAAATGCTGTAAAAAAATTTCCCGCTCAAATTTCAGAATTTTCCCTCCAAAAATTTTCTTTTTTTCCAGACCCCAAAAACGAAGTTGACAACTATAATTGCTTTAATTTTTAGGGTTTTCTCATTTCTATCATCTTTTCAATCCTCTCACCTCATTTTCTCTCATCTCATTTCTTCTTTTTCATCTTTCTTCACATAATCTGCAATTTTTAGATTTTTTCCAGAAAATAGTGATTAATCAAGAGACAAAACTCTGAAGCTACATGGGCGGGTGTATCATCCAGAAGTTCTCCAAATCTGATTCAAACCCTACAAACCTACTTATTTGCAATACTATTGATGTCTCCTTGTGGTTTCTCAAATGACCATGTGGATTAAAGACCCAATAATGGAAGACAAATATTGATAGTTGTATGTTGTCTTATTGTTACTGTCATGATATTTCTGAGATTTTGGTTGTACAATTAATCATAAATTCTATCAAACTAGTTCAGTGATGAGTTTTTTAAGTTTTGAAATTTGACAAATGAAAAATAAAAATTCTGACAAAGTTTACCGAAATGTACAAACAAAAAAAATATTAAGTTATACAAAGTTTGACGTACGAAAATGAAAATTTTTGAAATTTTTATTACTTAGTTTCACTTAGTTTCACTTACTTATACATAGTAATAAATCTTAATAAATTAAAGTTATACAAAGTTCCAAATTCAAGAGATGCGACTGTTGCAATGAGAAGGCGTGTGAGAGAAGTCGTGCTTCCTCAGGGAGTCAATCAAATTACCCTTAAATGGACATGCCACTGCTTGAATCATTAATTACATGATTTTTCTCAAACTAAATATTATCATTTTCATTTATTATCTCCAATACTGCTGGTTGCTGTCGTTAAATATATACATTACGTTTTGGATACTAATCATTTCTTGCAAAATACAACAATAGACTATATAAATTTCGTTAAGTTTTACATAGTTTTAAATATTTATACAATCTTAATTGTTACGTTTTTCTTAGTTTCATAAATTTAGACAATCTAAATCACTTAATTTTACTTACTTATACATAGTTATATATCTTAATAAGTTAAATCCAAGAGATGCGACAGTCGAGGAGTCTATCAAATCACCTATAAATGGACACGTTTCTGCTTAAATTTGGGTGAGTGGTTCATTAAATTTCAAGGGTTTATCACTTATACAAGTAACAAATAATTTACGAAAATTCTCTCACACAATAACCATTTTATTTTATCAAAGTTAGACGAACTTGACTTCTCTCCCTCCTTCAATGATTCATAAGATTCTCTACAACGTAGCAACGACCAGTATCCAAGACTTTGGTTGTGCACGGATTGTTTTTTTCGGGTTAAACAAAATTGGAAGATATGATTACTTCTACAGATCGGCAAGTCTCATTTACATGAATGACTGGCTAGACAAGGTCAATGATGTTCAAATGTTCAGAATTAGTTGCTACCGTGTGGGTAATCCAGAGGCCATATACTTGAGAGGTATGTATGAGTTCTTCATCCTCCATTTAGTTGGTAAGAAAAAAAAATATCTTGCTGCTGAGAAAGGATGCTTGTTGGCCCTATTTGTATATGGTATGATGAACTTAGTCTTTAGTGTTGATGATGGAGGATTGGTTCACAACTACCATGCTTTTACTCGTCAACATGTTGATCAGATGTTTCAAATCATCAATAGTTGGGAACTCACACGCCATTGAGATTATGAAAAACCTACCATGTTTCTATCTATGGCTGAAATGATAGATCCTAATGTGACATATGATTGCTGGTGCTCGAGAATCATAAAATTAGTGTTTGTAGTCTCCCTAAATGGATCAAAATCACGGTGGAAATACGATCTTTGTTTCTGGAATTGTGCAGCTTGTGATATACACTTGACTGCTCGTACATTGCCAATTGAAAATTAATTTTATCTACTTTTAATAAATTTCTGTAAATGACTCTTCACATTTTGTAATTTTTCTAGTTATATCTATAAACTAATGATTTTTTAAAAAAATCAATAAATATATCAATAACATCAACTGTGTCCAAAAATTAATATAATAAAACATTACAATATAAAAGTATGCATTAGTTCAATTTAAATAACTTGTATTAGATACAATGTATATTCATACAATAATATAAGTAGGAATTAATTTCTGTACAGTTGCACCAAGTTTACAATTACACTAGGTTTTACAAAGTTTTCGGAAGTTATGGAGAAAGAGATCCGAATTTTGTGGATCGGGTCTGGATAGTCCGCGAAATAGCTCTGGTTGGGTTGTAATTATGCAAGTTTCTGTTGGTTTCATGGTCTTTTAATAATTTTTCTGATTTAAATAAAGATATATTTAATTTCAAATCCGGTCAGTTTCGGGCAGGAGTATCTCAGCTCTTTTTTTTTCGGGCAGGAGTACCTGAGCGTTTGATTCCTACCAATCAAGGCCTTGGTAGATGCAGTGCGAGTATTTAAGATAAGTATTGGTCAGTGTTCACCTTTATAGTTGTGATGCGTGAAAAACTTAAGATATTTATATCGAAACAGAAGTAGTTGTTGCTTGAAGTTGAACGGTGCTGACAAAACAGACAATCATATTTTGTTAAAAGTTCACAAATTTGTCATAAATCTCGATGGTAACATCAAAGACTTTAGGGATTGGTTCTGATTGGTCGGTTAAAAGAAAAGTAGTACTCCCTTAGTTCATGTTTCCGAAAAATATGAACTAACGGAGTACTAAAACGAGGCTTCCACGGAGAAACTAACAGGTAAGAAGAGAGACCAGCTCGGGCAACACGCCGTTAGTTCATGTTTCCGAAAAATATAAATTAAGAATCCTAAGCTCTTTAGTTGATTAATTATTGATTACTTAGCTTAGGGTATAGTCTCCGTAATATCTTTTTTAGTAAATCCATGTAAAGACACATTTACATGTTCCCAACTCCGGCACTTCATTTGATGCACTTCCTCGTGCCTTCTTCTTTTAATTTGTAGCATCGTTACTTTTTAAAAAAAATCATTGCGTCTCTAACATGTTGTTTCATTAATTCACATTAACATATTCTAATAACATGTTAGCATATAACTCATGAGACAAATAACCACTGGTTCATTAAAAAGATGACAACAAAAAAAATTCAGGGAAAACCTTTCAATTATTAGCACACGCCACGATAAGGTGGTTTCTTTATATCTTCGAGAGGCCACACAACACAAGATATATATAAATTCTGATTAGTATAATATAGATGCACCTAGAAGAACTAAGATTCATTTTGTTATTACTAGACGACAGAAACCATGCCCTTTTGACACGGGTCGTCTTTACTTCAACAAAAAGTATTCAAAACTGTATATTATTTTATTGAAGCATTACTTCCCTATATGTGTATCTTCTTCACAAAAGAAGAAAGAAGGTTGAGAGAGACATATATAGATCATTGGAAGAATCTATCTTCAATAATCATGGCGAGATTCACAATCACAATACTATCCTTCCTTATAATCATTCAAGCCCTAGAAGAGGACCGTATCCTAGTCTATGCTTATGAAGGTGCCTTTACATAAAGATCCCTAATTTTAACTTTTTAGCTACCTTACTCGGTCTCGCATAATTTTTGTCTTCTTTTCTCTTCTTTTACGGAAGATCAGCCTAATAAAATAGCTAATAATAGCTTCTTTTACATTACATATTTCGATTTGTTTTGATAGGCGGAGATGCTGGTCATAAGAGTCTTGACTATCTTGGAGATAAAGATACATCGATACTACATCCTAAAGTATGCGTTTGTTTTCATAAAATAATTCTCACATAAATTGTACGTACAAAATGGAATCAATCCATTATATCAATCTCCACCATAACAGGAATCGTATGACTTCACCAACATTGCTGCACCGAGGAAACTAAGGTTCGGGAGAACAATGAGAGCTACAGTGGCTAGAACCAAAAAGGAGCAAGTGAAGGTGACCAATAATGATGAATGGATTTTGAAGATTTCAGGTGCATCAAAACATTTGATAGTGGAGAGAAAATTAGGGTTTCATAAAAGAAGTAAAAGTTCTTCATTTACATGGAAACCCAAGAAGAAGAAATCTTCTGGTCAATTTGTAGCTTTCTATGATGACTATCGTGGACCAGCAAGTCATCCTCCTAGACATAACCTATAATCACAACAGCCAAGATATATAGTTTGTAATCTTTGTAGCATCTATATTTTCTTTAATTAGTTATAAGTTTAAGCTTCGGTAATCATTTGAAGTTTTGTATAAAGAACACTTTGTTTCTCCATATATTAGAAAACTCGAACTTTACTGTTATTCTAGAGTTTTGGTAAAAAGTAGTGTGCATGTCTTCATTCTAGATATTTTGCCTTTACTGCAGAAGAGCACAAGACGACCAATATATTGGCAGAGCTGGACACCACAAAGGTTTGTTGTGAAAGCACCATATAATTTATTGGGTGATACACATTTTATTTACCTTAATTTTTTAATCATAAGTACTTTTTATTTTAAATAATTGTTAAAATATATGTCTTTTATTTTGATAACTGAATTAACCGACTATCAAACAAATAACTGAATTTATAAAGTTATATTAAGGAACTGAATATATGATCGGATCTGAACCAAAATAAAAAGAATTTTGGTTTGTTTGATTTTGTCAAAATATAATTGTCCAACTTTTCATATTTTAGTCTTTAAACATATAAGTTATTGGAAGCAACAAAGCTCGTGTCTATCAAAACCGACCAAGCCATGATTAAAAATTTTAAAAGTCAAAAAAAATCATAAGATTTCAAAGTATATTTTTGGTTTAACATTATGAATAAAATTTAGATAATAAATATTTTATGTATGTGTAAATGATTTACCAATATTTATTTTATAGTTTCAAGAATATTGTAAATAATTTTTGTTCAATTTTTTTACTGATTAGTTTCACAAAAAATGTTTTTCAAATGCATTACATAGCTATACCTAATTATTTTGTTTAGTTTTATTATGATACATTAATAATATTTATGTTTTACAAAAAAATCTATATTTACTTTGGATTTATTAATAATAATAAATTAATTAAACTGAACAAATTTAAATTGGAAAAACGAAAGTGGGCTTCACAGCGAAGAACTAAAAGCTAACCAAAAAGGAAGACTAAGAGCATCATTATTGGTGTATCTTAGCTCTTGGGTCCTTAGTAAATATATATATATGTGTATGTATATATTGTATAAGCGTATATAATTGTGGGTTAAGGATTTTACGGAAACCGAAACCGAAAGTTTCTTATTTAAGGATTTTTCAGTTTCGATTTCCGTAAAGTCCTTAACCCACAATTATATACGCTTATACAATATATATATACACATATATATGTATTAAGGACCCAAAAGCTAAGATACACCAATAATGATGCTCTAAACATTTCATCTAAAACTATTGTACAATAAACAACCAAACTCTGAATTAACTAAATATTTAATCTAAAATTATTATACAATACAGTAAAACATTAACATGTAAAGATTACAGTGATTCTAAAAACTATAACGAAATTGGACTTCTACATGTACCATGTACTTTTACGTCCTGTATAAAACAAAAACAAAATATCAGAGATGAAAAAAATTAGGGAGCCATGCCGAAAATTACAAGAGTTGATTACACTTAGATGCATTTTTTGATTTTTAGTTATACTCAGAGTCAATTCCTACATTTGACACACTTTCTTGTGGGTCAGCAATAGATTATAGACACTTTTGCTCTTAACCCATACGTGGACGGATGATGTGTGGACGGATGACATGTGGACGGGATGAGTATAAAAATTCTTAAAATTTTATGTCGTAAATTCTAAAATTGAGATTAAAACTTTATTAGTTAATGAGATAAAAAAAACGTAGAGTTTAATACTTTTGTTCAAAGTGGGTGAAACAACACATATGAACAAGAAAATCTATGTAGATAGAAACTAATTTGAGAGTAAAATGTCTGTCAAAATTGATTAGATTGAAGTTTTAACATCAAATATCACATAACTCGTCTGGATTAGTCGTACTTGTCCAACTTAGATTCGTGAACGGATGATTCATGGATGAGTGATGTGCAGAAGAGTGATATGTGGATAGTGATGTGTGGACAGGCAATATGTGAATGAGTGACAAAATCTCTACAACAAAGATTGTTACTTTCTTAATTTAGCAATTTTGCTCAAAATTTTGTTAACATGAATCTATGCTCAAAATCTTTTTTTTTTGTGTGAGTTTTAGTTATATGAATCAGTATCCACATTGTGTAGTGTCTAAACAGAGAAGTTTATCCACATTTTGATATCCACATTCACATTTTTATGTTCAAGTATTTTTGTATAATTGTTAAAATATATAAAATACATACAAGAAAGTGGATGTTAAAATAAAAAAAATTTATAATTTCTTGTATCAATTGTGTTTATTTTATATATATGAAAATGAGAAAATCCAATAAAAACAATTATGTATAGTTAGTTTAGTCTAAGGGTATAAGAGACAAATCACATGGAATACATGTATCACATGTGAAATGTGTTTTTATGTGTAAATAGAACTGAAAATATGTCTGTGGATGTAAAAAATTCAAATTACAATAAACATGTCTTACATTTTTATCTGCGAGAATGATCTCTATAAACCAGATGTCCATATTGAGCACTAAACTGATTCTAGGTATGAATGATTTTTGTTTGAATCCACCAACCTATTTTCAAAGGTTTGATCTCACTTAAGCTAATGATTTTCTTAGGAGGCGCCATCTCGTCGGTAAATGATTGTTACAAAAGTGATATACTGGTGAGTATTATAGTCATTGTCGATAGGGTTATCTTTAATATTGATGACCTTGTGCACAAGTTAATTAATTTACATGATATCTATAAAACCTAAAATAAATGGTAACAGTCGGGTTTAACAAATATTGTTATTGTGAACATATATTAACATAATAAGATAGAAACATATTAAAAAATTTAGGAGGATACTTTTTAGATTCACGAACTCGGAATTATGAACAGTTATACAACCAATTACAAATTAGATATTCTGTTAGTTGAGATTTGCATACCAAATTATACCATAATACTCATTTACCTGACTTATTTATTTTATTTTTTATATACAGTTTGGATAATATTTGTTTAGTATATGGAATCTGAATTATGTATTGTAAATCAAACATAGTATATGAATGGTTTACATAACTAAATTGATAATATCATAGTTGTTATTTAGAATAGCTTTGATTATTATTATTTTGACAGCACTGAGGTTTAAATTTAATAGCCGAGAACTATGACTGATCATTTCTTGAATCAATAATTTGGTTGATTTAAGTATATCTTAGGATTATTATGAAATTAGGTTGTATATGTGGTTTGGATGATTTGGTAGCTTATCTTTCAAGAATGTTGTGAAGAGGTCGAGGTGTTTTAGCTAATCATTAATGTGTGCTTTGGTAGAATTGATATATGAATTTGTAGAGCTAGAGAACTTTGGAATGAATATATATATATATATATATATATATATATATATATATATATATATCTATTACTATAAAACATGTTGTATCCCTCCTGTTGTGACAGTTAGGATGTCATGTCATAAACTCGGTTTCCGACAGGTTGACACGTGTCCATATAATCAAAACGCGTCGTTCCATTTATTCTCTGCGTCATGGCCTTCTTCATGTTTCTGTGGGTTTTGGGCTGATAATTTTGAATATGTGTCCGGCCCATCCGAAAAGATTCGCCCTACCCCTAATACGACCACACAAAAGAGACGAAAGTTTTTTCTCCTCTTACTGTGATGGCTACCCGATGCCGTTTGAGTTTCTTCTCACCATCTGAAACGGTCCGAGTAAAAATTCCGTGTTTAATATCATTGATTCACTCTCCACGATGTGTCTTCAAAGCGTCGTTTAGATTTGAGAGACGGTGTGGGTTCCGTATAAATATACATGATATATGAGATGGAGATTCCGCCGGTAAATCAAGTTAACGCTCTTGATCGAGGTCCGAGTCCAAGTCGGGGTCGTCTGAAACCAAACGGCAGCGATTCATATTCGGAGTTGGAAGACGAGAGGAGGTGAAGAACATCGTACATGTGGCTGTTCCAGTTAACGAGCGCCGTCGAAAAAGAGAACGTGACGACCAACAATTTCCAGGTCCATTGATGATTTTGATTTTGATTTTGATTTTGATACTTCTTCAAAAGAGGTATCTTTACTAAATCATGTCGTTTCATGGAATTTTTGATTGCAGTTTGTCTTTTGTATATCATTACTGAATAGTGATTATTCTCTTTTTTCTTATTTTGAAAAATTAACATTTCTGTATGTTAGAATTGCAAGGAAGATGATGATTCCAATAATAAAACAAGTTTGTTAAGGAGAAAGAAGAGGAGGAGCATGAGTTAGAAAAGAAAGTTAGAAGAGAGGAGACAGATATCTGCTAATTCTGGTAAGTCTGGAAAAAGTAACTCACTCAGGTTTCTGCTGACATTGTTTGATCTAATCCTTTTCATGTCGAAAACAGAGCGTATTGAAGGTTTAGACGTGTGCAAGAGCTCAAAGAAGGTTTTGGTGTTGTTTAATGTTTTGCATCTGTTTCATGATTTCATCAAAGACTGATGGAGTGATGGGTAACGTGGCTTTTTTGCTTCTTCATGATGATAACAAGATGCTTTGCGAGTAAACAATACAACATTCATGTTTCCGGTAAAAATATTATACCTCCACTTAAAAGCTTCACAGAGCTGTCGTCGAGGTGCGTGGAATCAGATGTTATCAAACTTCAGAGTATGAACCAAGGACAAGCCTATGGAGCATTCAGCGATGAAACACATATCATACTTGCTGAGACAAATAGGTAAGAAGATCACAAACAAAGAACTGGTTTTAGGTGTGAGAGAGTTTCTTGAGTATGAATGCTATGCTCAACAACCTTGGCTGTATCAGAGAGATAGTAATACGGGTGCTCCTCCATTCAGATGCTGAAATGATTTTTCAGATTTAGTTGCTTTGAAGTATTCTGAAGTTGTTGAATCAGTTTGTTTTCATTTGAAATAAATAAATACATGTGTACTTTAATTTAACTGTTTCATTCACACACATAGCTTTGAGATCAATACCCAAATCTAACCAGCTTAACCCAAACCAATATATTGAAATTTATTTTATTTTACTATAAAATGTTTTCATTTCTAATTCTGTTTTACATTTCAATATTTTGTGTTATTTTAATTAATTACATATACAATTTTTGTATTCTATCATCTAAATTTAACTCATACAAAGTATATCAAATATTCCTACTAACAATATCTGAAATTAAAATTTATAAAATTGAACTAATATAGTATACTAATATTTTAAAAATATTAATTTCTCAGTACACTTACAAACAAACTTCAATTCTAACACACCTGCATATGGAATTTCAAAGCTGCTAGATTCAGTTCGAGAGCTTAAACCGATAAATATCATCACTGGTGCCGTTTCTATGTCTTTGTACGCGAGGTCATCTGATTAATATGTAGAAAGAATCCGAGTCAGTTAACTAATGTTGGATAAATATATAAAGACACTAAACAAAACAAGTGTTAGCAGTTGGTAGAATCCCATCTAGACATTAGTATAAATGAAACAATTATATGGGTGAAACAAAATAAACCATTACATAAAGGAAACAATAAATATAAGAAAAAAATTATAAGTTTGTTTTTATGATATATAAAAAATATCATCAACCAAAACAAATAGATCATCAACTCTATATATCAAAACTAAAATAGAACAATTTTAACTATAATCTACTGTAAAAACTAAATTTAGTTAAAACATAAGATAATCCACTAAGGTATATAAAATTAAACAAAAATATGTGAATTTATTTACAAGTTTGATTCTTTTCTACTAACAAAAATTAAAAAAAAAAAGAATCTCACAGGGTTTTTTTATGGTCATCCAACTCCAGAAAATTAGAAGAAATGATGTACTACCACATCTAACTCTTAATATATAATTAAAATATAGATTACTTAACAAAATAAAATCATCTTAAACCTTTTAACAAGAAATAAAAAATCATAATTTAAAAAATAACAAGTAAAATTGATTTTAAAAAATCATTACTAATTTTCAGATAACTTGATTTATTTAGTATTCAAATACAATAACATGTACATAATCTACCTAATATATATATATATATTTTGAAACAATAACAATGTATAACTATTTAAATTTTTTGTTATGTTTCATCCCGCCCGTAGGGCGGACCAACCCTAGTATATATATATATATGGTTAATATTTGATTTCTCGATGGTTATGTCTTAGTTAATGTATGAATATATCTGTCATTCTTAAACATTGGTACTGAACATATCTAAATGTTATATTTATTTTACATGTTACAAAGAGGATTGTTCATAGCAAGGAGAATGGAAACAATATAACCAAAGAAAAACATGGGAAGAACTACATATATTCATACGAAATTTGTGGAGGTGGAATGTATGAGAATATATATTTATATATTTTATATAGTAATTAAGTGACATTCTTATCTGTTAAGTCACATATTAGTTGGAGTTAAAATGTTTTTTTTAAATAGAATATAAATATATATTCATTTAAGTTAAATAACAATATTTGATTGGTACTTAATACTAATTTCCATATATTTAAATTAAAAAGGTAATGACATGCCATTGTAAATAATTTCAAGTAATGGAAGAATCCTATGAAGAATTTTGTTTTAAAAATATAGACTATGTGTTTATCCGCGTTTTCAAAGCACGGGATTTTTTCAATTTGAAAATCTAATTAAAATTTTCTAAATAACCTATTGGTTTAAATATTATAAGTTTATGTTTTATATTTTTCTTATATATATTGGCTAATTATTGTTTAGCTTTTTGGTTTTACAATAAATTATTTTAATTAAATTTCCAAACCGATTAGCTAATTAATTGAATGATGGTAAGAAACAAAACTGTTTTGTGAATATTTCATATATACATATATGCGCTTATTACCTTGTAGCTATTTATCATCATTTAATTTATATCTAATATTGTTTGTACTATTTTTTTATGCCTATAGCAGTATAATTTTTTAAAAGGTTTTATAACAATATAGTGTATGTTTCTCTTCCTTTTTAATCAAATGTTTTACAATGATGTGTTGTTACTGTATAAATTCTTAAACCTGAAATTTAAGATTTATAAAGTTAGATTCATATCAATTGGGATTTGCTCCATTTAAATCTGAGATAATTCGAACTTTTTAATTTTTAAATTCAATAAAGTTGCTCATTCAAACCTGTAAAGTTATTTTATTAGCATTTAAAATGTTTTCAGTAAAATTCATAATTTTTTTTCAGTTTTGAAATTAAATTGGAAGTATATTTTTATTAAAAATATTTAACTTATTTATTTTTAGTTAAAAATTTATTAATTTACGAATATGTTATAACATATCATTTTGATTGGTTTTATGTTCAATGCCATATGAGCAACCAACAAATTACAGTCGATTAAAAACTGTTGATCTATCATTAATGTTATATATGATACATCGAACAACAATCATAGAGATATATATTTGTGCAATCATTACATTTTTATATTGTAAAAAAATTCACATGTTTATTATTAAACTAAATATTTGTGCGGATGCACGCATCAAGCTATAGTTTGAGCTATAACAAAAACTATGAGGATTAATTAAGTTAGATATGTACTTAAGAGCATTTAGAACCCTATTCTATTTTCATTATTATAAAATATATATCAAAATAAAAATACTCAAACCTATTTTATTTTTTATTTTACAATAGAGTTAAAATGAGTTTATTCTACAATAGTGTTAAAATGAGTTTATTCTATAAATAGAATAATTCATTTATTTTTAAGATCACTTTATTTATCATTTTAAAATAGAATAATATTGGAGTAGAACTCAACTCCATTATAGAATTACTATATTTTTAAAAATAAAGTGATTCATTAGAGATGGTCTAGTTACTTGGTCCAGTTTTTTTGATGCGTAATAGGAGAGTGTTTTTTTTTTAATATATACCTTATTGGCAGTGTTTTCAAACCCGGACCGAACCGGCGGTCGGACCGGATTCAACTGTGAACCGGACACCAAGCCGAGTTGGGTTAATGCCAAAACCCAATCAAAGTTGAACCGGTTAAAAATCCATATTGAACCGTTAAAAACCCAGGAACCAGTGACCCAATAAACCGGTTAAACCCTGGTTCGTATAGAAAACAAAATTTTTGTTAATAAAATAATTAGTTTTCTTCAAAATAAAAAATAGGGTTTGTGACAAACTACAACTCAAGGTATTTTTGTCTTTGACATCTTTTTTTTTAAAAAAATCTGTGATATTTTACAAGGTATTTTATATTTTTCAAGGTATTATTTTTATGGGTAAAATTAATAATTGAAATTTACTTTTGTGTCTTTGATATTCTTTGCAAAAAATTTGCAGTGTACTAAGCAATGGAAGAGAATGATCAAGAAGTTCCACTTCCATCAAATTCAAATATAGAAAATCAACAACCGCCACAATGTATATATAATTTTTTTTAAAGATGATAACGATTTATAGTGATAAAAACCTGGAAAATAAACTTTAAATGTATTTTTTTCTATTGATATAGATTTCAACGATTAGATTGTTTTATTACTTTTATTACATTTTAGTTTGCTATTTTCTAAATTTATTTGTTAAAATATGCATATTATATACAAAACATTATAAAATTCAGTTTAGTACATCAAACCCGGTCGAACCAATCGAACCAGGTCGAACCACATTGACCCGTGATCCAAAATATTTCCGGTTCGCTCACCGGTGCGGTTTTAAAAACACTGCTTATCGGCTGATCTAATCGATGAAAATACATTAATGATTTAGAGTGGACTAGTTGCACATTGCCTGATAATTTAGTTTTCATCAGAAATCAAAATTTGGATCAACGTAAATACACACAACCAAATGCGTCTCGTATTGCGTAATAAAGTTAAAGAAGCTGACTTCTGTTGTGTAATAAAGTAATAGAAGCTCATAATATTGAGAGCTCTCTTTTGTTTCTTGGCTTTTTAATTGTTCTAATTGTTCTTAGCAGCTACTTATTATATATATAGACCTTGTTCTCAAATTAATTTGTGTACTTTAGGCTTTTTAATTTCGAAGTTTTTACAGGGAGAAAGAGAAAGTAAAGTACTATAATTACTCAATGGAAAAAACGAAAGTCGAAGGATATACGATAGGCTCTTAAACTAACCAGTTAGATATTTTCTGTAAACTGCTCGAGTATTTTCATTTCCTAATATAACAGAAGGTCCAGAACGGTACAAAAAATTAACTCGCCCACCGTGGGGCTCGAACCCACGACCACTGAGCTAGACGGGCATTTGATTAAACTTCTTTGTTAGTAAATCTATTCTTATACGTTTTATATAACTTCTTTTCGGGAACTCGAAATCTGAACATGTACTTTTATTTTTGTATAACATCCTAGTGTTACATTTTTGATAATATGATCTTTTTATTATACATTTACTTGACTCTTAGAGTTCATTAATAATTAAATATATATTGAAGTAACTATTTTCCAGACACTGGATGGGCAGTAGTATTAGATTCCTTTGGAGCAGTTCCACAACCTTCAATATCGAGATTTTGTAGTGATTGTTTGGCTATCGGTGCAGTACTTTCCTTGCTTTTGCCCCATAAAAGTATATAAAGTCCCACGATGATGACCATTGATCCTATCACACTTTTTGTCATACCACATATAAATTTCATTTGTCAGAATTAGTAACAAAATTAAAGAAGAACCTTTTCCTTTTGTCAACAAACAAGAACCATTTAACATACCATCAGGCGAAAAAGCCAGTAAAATTTGTTATCTCTTGGGTAAATAACTTTAGATTCATATTAAATATCAACCTCCTCATTGAGTAAAGGTATGTTACTCAATATGATAAGTTTTGATTGATATTCTACAAAGTTGTTTAATTTTAAAATTTTGTTATTCAGTAATCAGTATGATGCATG
Organism: Raphanus raphanistrum subsp. raphanistrum; assembly: GCA_019706035.1. Classification (NCBI taxonomy): domain Eukaryota; kingdom Viridiplantae; phylum Streptophyta; class Magnoliopsida; order Brassicales; family Brassicaceae; genus Raphanus; species Raphanus raphanistrum. The sequence continues at coordinate 22,391,407 of CM033983.1, forward strand.
CATCAATTTGGTTTAATTCCAACCGCTTAAAAGATACGCCACGCAGATGAAAGGGTCTTTAAAACTTCTTTATAGGCATATTCTATATACTAGTCAATGAATACTTAATTATGTAGTGTACAACATTGAAATATGATGCGTTTGACCAAATGCAAATTAAAAATCGTTTGTTTGTACATATGTTGAAACTATTAGATATATAAAACATATATTGACATAAAGATATATAGATATATAGATAAGTAGAAAGGATGCCAAAAAAAAAAATATAGATAAGTAGAAAGAAAATGTCAAAGAAAATAGTAGGTTACCTTCCGCAGTAAATTTGTTCATGAAGAAAAGAACAGCTGAAAATGGCAGCAAAGACTTGAATCAAAGGGATGAAGCTAGACGTGAAGACCGGACCTCTTTGTTCAAGACACCACGATATTCCCACGTAACACAATCCCGATCCCACAATACCCTAGACAAACATCGGCCATATATAGTTCTTATAATATTCAATTTAATGATAATACAAGCATGTATTCAATTTAGAACGACTCCATGAAATCACAATGTTTAGTTTTTCAATACTGTTCTTGTTATTGTTGTAAATTGTAAAACCAAATGCCAAATGCAAACGAAAATATTTGTCTTTCTGTTTCGTCTGCACCTTGTAAAACATTTGAGTACTTGTAAACGAAATAATAAGTTCCGTATATTTCAGAAGAAGCTTAAAATGTTTGAAAGAATATATTGGGAGGCGAAGTAAATACTTAGTAAATTTGATAACTTACCGAGTAAAGTAAAGCTAAAACTTGAAATTTCTCTTTAACGACCCACATGGATATGCTCCTCTCCGAGATCAAACTCAGCAAAGCAGATTGGATCACACCAAAAAAAGAGAGGATAGTGGTGCTCGTGTATTGGCACGGATATATCCGGCATATCTTAGCTTGAACGATGAACCATAATGAACATACTAAGATTGATATGAACAGCATGGCCGAACCCATTGCCCATTTTTGCGTTACCGCAGTGGTTGAACCATTTGATGTTTGTGTTTGCATTTGAGCGTTTTGGTGAGTTAATGCGATTCCTTTATAAAGCGTAAGCACCAAAGCTCCACAGATGCATATCATTGTGCCTAACACTTTGGCTCGTCCAACGTTGTTCTTAATGTTCAACGTCTCTTGCCTTATCATTCATTGTATAATATAGTTAATAAAAATAAGCTCATTAGAACAAAAAAGAAGCTAGAAATGTATTTTGATCGATTTTTATTACCTAAAGACGAGAGCCAAAGCAAAAGTAAGTGAGGGAACCATGTTGCTAAACGCTAAGGCGAAAGTGGAAGACGTGCTTTGTAGTCCTATGAGAAAGAAGTATTGCACCAAACTTAACCTGCAAATTTGTAAGTGATAAAAATTTAGACAATTTCTCAACATTACTTATTGTTGAATATCGAAAGAAGCTTACCCCAATAGAGCGCTAAAGAAAAGCGAACACAAGATCCTAGCCGTGAGTTTTGGCCTGTTATGTCTACAAAATGTAAACAAAATATTTTTTTTTAGTGGAATACAAATATATCTTCTTTCTTTTTGGTAAATACTGTAATACGAACATATATTTTTCCTCAAAAATATGTACAATTAATTTTGTCGACTATATGCAAAAGAGAAACAAACTCAACAAGACAGCCATGCACTTAACTATATACTGTTATATGGCTCAACTCTCTCTGACTAAGCTACTCTACTGAAGTCTCTGATCCTGGCTGCTCAAGCTCCGACAATGTCAACCATGCTGTTCGTTTTCGAGTCAAATTCACCTATGATATCTGAGAAGAAAATAGCTTCAACTGCTTCACCGTCTTGTTTACTGATCGTTTTGATCTCTGGATCACTTGAGTTTCATCTAGTCTCCCGGATCAATATAGTTAGTTTTAGAGCTGATCTCTTTGCTTGACGGATCCTTTAACCTCAACCAGCTTCTCATCTCTTTTCCAAACCCATTACTAGGTATTCTAACGTCGTTTTAGACTATCTAAAGCTTTTTCAAACTGTGGTTTCAAAGATTAATCAAATGAAGATTATCCGCAGATCTCTATATTTTGAGCAAATCTCTTCTTGTAACACTTCTATCATGTGCTTTATTGTTTCAGTGTTGTTGTTGTTCATCTTACCGTTGAACTTACCTCCGGTTGTACTCGTCGTAGTGTTTTAGACTTTAATAATTAATGAAATTTGTGCAAAAACAAAAGAACAAAAAACTTCGAAGATCTTAACTAAATAACAAAATAAGAAAATTTTGGATGAATTAATTGAACTTTTACGACGAAGAAGACATGCGACTCTAGACTCTAGCGAAGCCGTAAGTCAGTATGTATCGAAATATGCGAGTAGATATACTATATAGACATATAAACACACACATACCTTTCCAAGAAAATGGCAAACGGTGTCAAGAACAGAGTTCCTGCGGCAAGTCGGTAAGTGTTGGCGACCATACGGTTAATTCCTTCATTAAGCATCTTCTTGAGCATAACGTTCACAACGCTTAACATAATGTTGATGATCGACATCAGAAACACAGTTTTCCATAGTTTCGCATCAAACTTCATAATAATCAATTATATATGTATTGGTATATCATATATGTGTGAGTCTATATATATATAGATATATGTAGACACTTGTCTTTATCTAGTTTAAGTTGTAGAAGTTTTTTTTATAAGATTAATTTTTGAAGTTGCAATGAAATAACGGTTTAATGAGGCTGTGACTATATATCGTGACTCAAGTAATGAGCAGAATCGTATTCGCATATATCTTTTAACAAATCTCATTGTGCTTTGAACTTGGCATTTGGCATTCTTCGTTCAAGACTTAAAGTTTCAACTACTCTACTCATATGACCTTTTACCAAAAAACTATTCATGACCAGACGAAGAGAGAGAGAGAGAGAGAGATAGTTATTTAATGGAAACTCCCGTAGATTCCATCTTCACGCGTGACGCCAGGCACCAATTATAATATTATATGTTTAATTCACTTGGTTAAGAGCATAAAGGTTAATAGTGGTTTTGCTAGGTGATCCCTTCACTTTCCGTCTTGACTCTTGCGTAGTGAGGTCAGTTGATAAAATATCTTTAAATTTTAATTCAATTCGTTATTCCTCGCAAAATATTAGGATAACCATAAGCCAAACAATTTTTTTTTGAAGAGTCTAAACAAAATTAGAAAAATCTTATAAAAAAATTACTAAAGAGGTATGGAATTTTTTTTTTACTCTTTAACTATGTATTACTCTTATATTTCCTTCTTCACTTTTGATATTCTGCAATCACTTATTGCTCAAATTGATTTTAAGTGATAAAATGATTTTAAAGCATATATTTCTATTAAATTATTTTATAAATTACAGAAATTAGTAACATCAATTAAATATTACATATGTTTTTCCTCATTGATAATATTTAGTACTACATAAAATTGTGATAAGCCAATTCAATTAAAAGTTTTGAAAATAAGTTGTTTGATACTATATCTTCTGATAAGTTATAAAAGTTTTGAAAATAAGTTGTCTTTATTATTGGAAAATCGCATAAAAAATCTTGAAAGTGTCATTTACTGCCACTTTAAAATTTAAAGTTTTTTCACTAACACTTTTAACTTTCAAAATGATATTTATATCATGAAAAATCTTCAAAGTAAAAAGTTGACATGTTCAACAAGTAAAAAAATGATGTGTAAGTTTTTTTTCCAAAAGTAAATATTTAGTTAATAAAATAAATAAAAATAAGAAATTAAAGAAAAATTAAAATTTTAATAAAACTCATCAATTAAATAAAAATTCTGAAAATTGAAAAATCTAAAAATTAATAAAAAATAAAAAAAATTCAAAATTCAAAAGTAAATGAGATCAAATTAAAATACAGAAAAAAGAAAAAAATCATAAATTTCAAAAAAATTGAAAATTCAAAAGTTTATTTAATTTTTGTTTTTGCTATTTTCAATAATGATGTTGGAAACTATCATTGGAAATATGCCAAAATATCGTCATTGTTAATGGTTATGTGAAAAACCATCATCGTTACTATCCCTGTTCAAAAACGTGGCCGCCTAGGCGGCCGCCTGGGCGCTATTCGGTGGGTGACCGCGGCGAGTTGGGCCAAATCGGTGAATCCAGGCGTTGACCCGCGTTTGACCGTCTAATTCCCGCGTTGACCGCCTAATTCCCGCCTAATCCCGGGTTGACCGCCTAAGTTTTTTTATTTTTTTATTTTTAAGGCTGAAATACGATTGATTATTTTTACTCATTATTGACAGATTTGTTTAATTATTGATTACTAAATAGTTACAATTAGTTATCTAACCCAAAACAAACACATATATACTACATTAGGGATTTTCTCGTATCAAACATGCCCAGATCTAAATGTTCGATAAATTGAAAGGAGATCGTTTCAAAAAATTATCTAGAAAAGTTATAATTATGTATAAGAACTTGTGTCATCATGTTTAAAATTAACTAAACATATTACAAATATATTAAATTGTATTTAAAAGTAAGCCCCGCGTAATCTCCGAGTACTCCCCGATTTTTCGGTAACTCGTTAGGCCCGGAATCGCCGCCCGACTAGCGCCTAGCATAGTTTCGAACAGGGGTTGCTATTGATATATTTGAAAATTTTATTGTCCACGATGATATGATATATCTTTTAAAAAAAAATCTTATCACCTAAAAAAATATTTTGAATTTTTGAATGTTCTAAATTTTATGAATTTGTATTTAGTTCTTCTGCATTTTAATTTAGTCTTATTTTATTATTAAGTTTTTCTGTTATTTTTAAATATTTATTTAATTTTCTGAAATTTTAGTTTACTTTAATGATTTTTGTTTTGATTTTTATGAGTTTAATAAATTTTTCGATTTTTACTTACTTTTTGAATTTCTTTTTTGTGATACAAATGTCACTTTAAAAATTAAAATATTAGCGAAAAAACTTTAAAGTTTAAAGTGTTAGTAAATAACACTTTTAAAGGTTTCTATGCCATTTTCCCTTTTATTATTTTTAGAGTGGCTTATTTACTATGTAAAGAAAAATAACAGTATAATTGTTGCAAGAATCCCAAAAAATAAAGACAGAGATCTAATCAGACAATAAATAGCATCTATACGATCGAACAACAAGCACTTTCAATTTAATTAGTTTTAGTTTTGACCCAAAAAAGATTATAATTTTAGTTTTACTTTCTGTAGAGGCCATAGTTGAATGCCGTAGTTGGAATAAATATTTATTTAGTTTATGGAATAAGTATGCTATTTTGCACTAATAATTTTATTTGTTGTTAGTAACATATATCCTACTTATTTAAATTCGATTAGTTAGGACTTGATAATTTTTTCACCGGTTCTTAGCATTTTATAAAAACATCACAAAATGATATAAACCACTTTGCACCGCTCCAAACTTCTCAAAATAAAAAAAAATTAGTTCCAGTTAGTGTTTGCGATTGAACCAGTTGACGAAAATTAAATAAAAATATTTTTTTAAAGAAAAACTGTATAAATATATAAAACAAAATTAATTAACTTTTTGTTTGAGATAATATAAATACTAATATATATATATATAATTTATATTATAAAACTTAGAAACAAACATATTTGCTATAATGTTTTAGACATTAATATATATACATATATATAAACCCAAAACAAATTTCTAAAAATTAATACTACAATTTTATAAATATAATTTTAATATAATTATAGTAATATGATTTTTACTATTTATATAACTATATAAAGTGTAATATTGTTAATTTATTATTAAACCGTTGTTATATTTTGTAGTCGGTTTCATAATTATCTCGTAAATACATCAATTCATAATCATTTAACAATAAATCGCAACCTCCCACATCCATAAACTCTTACAGAGCAACCTCAACAATTGCGTTTATACCAGTCATGCCTTAAGTAATACAAGAACAACGCTAATACAAATAAGCAACAATGTTATAAAAGCTACTCTTATTATTCTCATTCAAAGTTTGGAAAATTTTCACTCAAATCTGCACACATTTGTAACAAAAATGATAAACTACATATATGAGTACAAAACCTAATTAATATTGTTTAAGGAAATTAGTTATATATAAGATATCAACTCAAGTCAATAAAACATCTTATCACAGTTATCCACAATTTAAGTTGGGTTGAAGTTGGCCTGTTTGGCATAAAAGGAAAAATAAACATAGTTGTTCCAAGATTCTGAATAGAAAGTAGAGATCTGATCAAGACAATAAGAAGCATACATACTTTTTAATTTGAGAAATATATATAATTCATATTTGAAATAAATAAATATTTGACAACCGTTTTCAAAATGTTAATGGAGATAGGAACAATGAGTCAAATCATGTCTCACAATGTGATGCTTTGCTAAGTATCTTCCATTTGTTTATTTCAATTCGGTTCCTTTACGTTTATGGACATCTGAAGCTTTTAATATACGAATTATTTTGTTAGAAAATATTTGAATTATTTAGCGTGGTGACAACGGCCATCTCGAATAATTTATGGATATTAAAAAATATTAATAATATATTTAACAATATAATCGATTAGCTTTAGTTATAATGTTATTTTGAAATTTTAAATTTAGCATTATATCTAAAAATTTAGAGTTTTCTATCATAATTTATATATTTAATTCAAAAGAAAATTTTCAGACCATGTTCAACCACTCTATTTACACGTGTTATTAGACGGTCCTCGACTTTACATATTGATAGCAACCCCTTGCTTGAAAAAAATACATTCAACACAAATAAGAAAATAGTACATCTCAGTGGTAGAACACTCCACAGATAAAACACACATATGACTCATGACTTAATTTGCAGCACACTAAAACATTTGCATTCACAAATTGCACCGAGTTTCCATTCCGAAGTTGGAATCCACAATTTAGTGGTAAACTATTAAACTAAGGTTCTAACTGTGATCAAAAAATATGTGGGAATAATTAATTCCACTTCATTCCTTAAATTTTAACACTATTTATAAAAAATGAGAATAATTAATCATTTTCCATTTTTTAGATTTGATATCATTTATGAAGAATATTTTTTCCAATATTCTTTCTCATTTCTCTTAATTTAAATAATTATAGAACAAAACTATTCCTTATAAATTCCTAGAATGAACAATAGGGAATAAATATTTCTACTATTTTATTCCTCTTCATTTTCCCATTATTTTTTTGGTGGTCACCAGTTAAATCTAATATTTTTTACACTAGCTAGACCAATAATATTTTATACAAGTATGCATTTTCTATTCTCAAACACATTAAATAAGTTATCTTTAGAAATAGTTGACACCAACAATTATTTTTGATGTAGCATTGTAAATAAATTGAGTATTTAATCAATAAATTTCTGTATAATACAAGAACTCGATTTGCTAATCACTATTTTTTAAACTAGATATTACGCTATTACGAACTATAAAAAAATATTACTGCTTTAGATTTCTAGTAAATCTTTTCTCCATTAATCTGTATAACTTTGTTTTTCTGAGATTCGAAACATTACTTTTGGCGTAGAAACTTTAATAAACTCTTAATCAAACCCTTGGACCAAACGAACTTTCACATCTAGCTAATTATTATTTCAACTATCTTGTGAGAATTTTGACGGTTTTAAGCTTAAAACAATTTTAAAAATTAATTACAAATGATATAAGATAATAACAAAAAGGGGAATTATTTAAGCTGGAATATGTATAATTGATAATAAATATTTAAATGCTAAACACTGTTGGTAAATAAAATAACATATTAACTTTAAAAAAACCAAAACCTATTTAAACTAAACAAACACTTTTAAAAAATCACAAAATTGTAAACTATGTATTTCAGTTTTAAAATTAGTAAAAATTTACCTTAAAATACAAAGATAAAAAAATCATATCTCCTAAATATTACATAATCAAATGTAAACTTTTAATAAAATACTGTAGAATATCGAATGCTCATCAAATATCCAAGGAGTTCACAATTAGTAAATTATTTTGAAAGCAGATATATAATATATGTTATATTTTTAAAAAGAAAATTATATGTTATTTTAAACTATAGATAAATACCTTATTCAACATCTAGTTATATGTTTTAGGTCTTAATTTGAGTCTATAATGTTGATAAAAAAAATGTCGATGACAAAAAAAGTTATATGTTTTAGCAGTCTATTTTTTGGAAAAAAAATTAGCAGTCTGTTTAAATGATATTTTCATCTTTCAACCAATCCAATCTACCAATCAAACCTAAAATGTGAAGTCTTTGGTCCAGAAAAAGACGAAAATATAGGTTTGGCTCATAACTTTTTGAATTAGAAAAGTTGTTTTAAAACATATCATATTTTTGAAATATAGGTTCGGCTCATAATTTTTTCTCATTTAAAAAAAACGGTAAACCGTTCTGCGGCGAGAGAATGTTAAATCACCGATGACTACATGTTAGGAATATCTAAGTGTAGTTGGATTTGAACTCAGCTTGCTTAGCAACGTTGAAACGCTTTAGCAAATGGCTTTTCCTTATTTTAGAACGTGATATATTATATATTAGCTAACCATCATTTCATAAGTTGAGTTCTGTCCAAATGCATATCTACAAAAAAGTTTAAGAGTAAAAAACCGTTGTTACGGCTCTAAAATCGAATAAACCAGTAAAATCTTTTTTTTAATTCGAATATCGACCACCTCTAAAAGCTGCTTGGACAGTCAAGTTGAATAACCTGACGTTTGTTTACAAGTGGTGGCAAAATCTTTAATTAATAGAGGAACATTGTATTGCGCATATTTGAAATTAATAGCATAAATTTCACGCAAATTCCAAATAATTTGGAGTACTATTTTACTGTATTTGATAACACATTAATTTACACTAGATCATGACCCGCTCGACCGAGCGGGAGTCAATTTTTTTTTATCTTTGTTTTTACTAAATGTTATACATGATCGCAATGTGTATTAATATAAAATTTTGATAAATAACAATGTGTACTAATGTGTTTAAATAAGCAATGTGTTTAATTAATAAATTTATTTTCTAAATTTTATGATAACGTAAAGTAGATTTTTTCTATATTATTTAAAATATATAGTGCTATATATTTTGTATTTTCAACATTTATCATACAAAACTTACATTGGGATATTATTTATATGAAAATATGTGTAACATAATATATTTATATATTATATAAACATATGCACACCCGCACGGGTTTTATTTTTAAAATGTATTCTATATTGTTTAGTTTTATGTATTATCGAGTTTGTATAATTCAAATTTTGTGTTTAAAGAACAATATCAAAACTGTCTTTCGTATGTAAAAATAACACTTTGCAAGCGCGAGTTGTGTCTTTTTATTGTAACACAAAATTTTATATAAAACTTATGTTTTTTTGTACATTACGAAATTTAATTTTTTAAAATAATTATTACGTAATTTCAAAGTGAATTTTATCTCTGAAGTCTAATATATTTTGTGTGTAATGGTTCAAAGCATTTTCGATATATATTATATTTCAGTTTGGTCTGTTTTTAGTATTATTGTATAAGTATAATACTATACAATATTACTATATTCTATACAATATATGAAGCTATGTGTTATTTGTTTTAGAAAGTAGATTAGGCCCAACGTAGTTATAAGAATAGTCATATCTTTATGTATGTGTCTATGACTTATCTACCTAATGTTATTCGTACTAATAAAATTAATATGGTCAATGAAAATATACTGATCAATTTAAAATGAATTGTATAGGGTAATTATAGAACGATTAATATTTTTAGTATTCTTAGTATATATCTTATTTAAATCGACATGTAATAAATGTAAAAATTATATATGGAATATAGACAAAAATAAGAACTGTATTTAAGGAAATACATCAATACAAAGTTAGACTATGGTACATATTATATATAAAGAATGAGACATTTAATTTAAATATATGAGGTCCATCTTTAAAAATCTACCTAGAAGAAGTTGTAATGTTCCTGTTTTAATAAGATAGATGTTATGGTTTGTTAATAATATACGCAAAATCGTACTCAACTTTATTACGATTTACCATCACTCTCAATTTCGAAAATAAAAACCCACCATAGGTTTGATAGAAAATTCACCCTAAAATGAACATTAACTATGATACAGAAAGTGTTTACGCTACTATAAGATTCAATCTTTATAATATAGAGTTAGTTTGATAAAAAGGAAATGTATAACCAAACGCTTTTATAAGGTTGATGTCAAAAGGGGTGCAACTACTTCATTCTGTTATGATTCGTGGTCCTCAAAGATACATTTATATGGGAATAAGAGAGCATGCAACAGTAAAAGAAGTAATTAAACATAACCAGAGGGGAAGGCATAATAACCAACTGTTAGAAAAGATAGAAGAAGAGATTGCTGAGTTTAAAAGAAACACTCATGAAGTAGATATAACTTTGTGGAGAAGGACTCTGAAGACAAGTTTAAGAAGAAGTTCTCTTCCAAGCGTATATGGATGCAAATTCGTCATGCGCAACCGCAATGCTCCTGGAGTAGAGGAGTATGGTTCACACATTCAACACTAAAGTTTTTTTTTCATAACTTGGTTAGCAATCCAGTGTTGAAGTGGAACCCCACAGTTAATTCTGACTGCATTCTCTGTTCAGTTCAATTGGAAACAAAGGAGCACATTTTCTTTACTTATCTTAACCCAAATAAGATTTGGGATGCTCTAGTGAAAGGAATTCTAGGGAATAATTTCACTTCTAATTAGAATGATATTGTGCTGTTAAAAGCGGAACCAAAGTTGGATAGGATGAAAAACTTTGTTCTAGGATACATCTTTCAGGCCACATTGTGCGAGAGAGAAACAATAGACGTCATGGTGAACCACACTCACCTGAGGTAAAGCTCATCAAAATGCTCGACAAAATAATGAGAAACAGGATGTCATTTATCCGGCTGATAGGTGATAGTAACTATGAAGAGGGTTTACAGTCAGGAGCGGACGTACGTCAACGGAAACAGGGTAAACTATATCCCCGACTTGTGATTTTTGGTGTTGTAACAGTAAAAAAAGTAATTAAACATAACTATATCCCCGACATAAAAAATGGAAATATATAATTTTTTTTAAAAAACAGGGCACAGGGCGAAAAAATTAAGTTTAGCATCTTATTTTATTTGTTATATTTCAAAAGATGTGCTCATTTGATATCATACGCAAAACTCCCAAGTATTTGTCAAACCAAAAAATTGAAATACAAATTGTCACAGACGAGAAAACATAATTTGCCACCACATCTCCCTCCATCAACTCGTTTTCCACACCAAAGTGGACGATATCACAAGAGAAGACAATCACCCATCCATAGATATTATGTTTTACAAATCATGACGTTTATCGTTTATCGCTTTAACACAATGCTTGATGTAAACCAACTCCACTAATCAAAAAAAAAAACTTGTCTTTTAGCAGAATAAATTCCCACCCATTTTGAATTTTTTTTGGTATATATATATATATATATATTGGTCAGAAGTTGAATCACCCACTAGCTCCAAACGCAAATTTTGTAATAATATTATAGAACCGGACTAAGCTTTCCGGTTTAAGAAAGAAAAAAAACATCCTCGGTTTAAATAAGCGAGAAGCACGCGCGAAATAAGCGCGCGTTGGGGAAAACATAAAGAAAATAAAAAAGTAAAAAGATTCAATGTAAGAAGACTTTTCAGAGAGAGACCAAACAACCCATTGTCCGATCAACACCGATCTACTTCACCAGACATGTGCTCACACGTGTCTCTTTCAACTCCGATTCGAACTTTTCTTCGACTCCAGTAGTCTCTCTCTGTTATGTTCACTAGAAGAACTTAGTTTTAATCGAGTGTAAGTAAGTAAGCGAGAGATGAAGGGAGAAGGTAAAGTGTTCTTCTTGAAGTCTCGCATGAAATGGATTGGTCTCGTCGGTCTCGTCTTGTCTGCTCTCTCTCTCCTCGTCCACTTTCTTCTCGCCGGATTTCACTGACGACTCCATCTCCGATTACTCCATCCCTGTCACTCTCTTCTCCTGGAGACCCGTCTTCGATAATCCTAGATTCAACCGACATGTATTCCTCTCACAACACTCTGTTTCTTTTGATCTGTTTTTTCTCAAGTGTGGATCTCCATTGTTGATTTAAAGAGAGAATCTTTATTAATTTTTCTCAAGTGGGGCCATTCTTCATTTTTTTCACTGGAAACTCAAACATCTTCTTTCCAAAGATAATATAGAAATCGTTTTTATGTTTTTGCTTTCCTTAAAAAAGTTGCAACCTTTGTGTTTGTAGCAATAATAATAACTCTCTCTTGCCTTTCTTGGTTTTTGAATGTTTTTTTTTTTGTTTAGACATTGGACAAAGATTAGGTTATTTATGTAGTACTAGGTACTCTTGTGTGTTTAGCTTTTTGATCTTGGAACTTCCTTTTTCATGTATGTTGCTTGCAGACTCCACTGTACAGAAGACTCTGGGGTCCAACGAGGCATGTGGAGTCATTACTTCCCTATCCTATTCCAAGAGGTTACCATTCAGGTTTGCTTCTTTTTTTTTTTAGCTAAATCCATGTTTCTCTTCCTACATTGTCTGATCTGGAACTGAATCTTCCTACATTATCTCATTGTGTTTAATTTGGTGGTAACAGATCCACCGGCAAGGACAAACGGTTTTGTTTTCGTTAGAATACAAGGTGGTTTCCATGAGATTAGAAACTCGGTAAGAACAAGAAGATTCATGACGTTTCATCATCTTGACACTTCTCATGGCTTTTAAACTTTTTGGTCATGTTTACTGTAGATTCCTGACGTTGTAGCTGTTTCACGGCTTCTTAATGCTACTCTGGTTATCCCTGAGATCCAATCAACAACCAGCAGCAAAGGCATCAGGTTCGGACTTGAAATCACTATGATTTGATGATGTTTGATTTAGTTCTTTGCTCTAGTTTTTGATACATTGTTGTTTAACGAGCAGCTCACAGTTTAAGAGCTTTGCATATCTATACAATGAAGAGCACTTCATGGCTTCTCTTGCAAAAGACGTTAGAGTTGTTAAAACTCTCCCCAAGAATCTCAAATGGGCTAGAAGAAAGAAACAGATCCCTTCCTTTAAAGTCTCTTACGGATCTTCGCCTTATTACTACTTACACCATGTTCTGCCTGTTCTCATTAAACACTCTGTCGTTGAACTAGTTGTCCCTAACGGTGGATGCTTACAAGTAATGAATCTAAATCTCATCTTGTTAACAATCACTTCTCTACAGTAGTAATCATTGACTATGTCCTGATTGATTTATTTATTTACTTATTTAGGCTATACTTCCAAGTGATCTTGAAGAGTATCAGAGGCTAGCGGTGTAGAGTTGCTTTCAACGCCTTGCAGTTTAGGAAAGAGGTTCAAGAACTCTCCACCAAAGTATTAGCAAAGACTGAGACCTCTTGGGAAGACCTTTCAGTCGCCTATGATCCAGGGATGACAAGAGAAGCTTTGGCTTATCATGGCTGTGCTGAACTCTTCCAGGTACTTTGATGTTTTTTTATGTACAGTTTGGGCTCTTCATAGTATGTTGCAACTTACATGTCTAATTGCATTTTGGAGCTACGTAAAGGATGTTCATACTGAGTTGATTCAACATAAACGAGCTTGGATGATTAAACGTGGGATCGTCAAAGGGAAACTCTCTGTAGACTCAGCTGAGCAACGCCTCCAAGGCTTATGTCCTTTGATGCCAGAAGAAGTAAGCAAGAAGAGTATTAAGTTATTTGGATCCAAAAAGTATTTAAGTATTCTCCTACGAGCTTATGGACCTCTCTCTTTCACTCTCTCAGGTTGGTATTCTCCTACGAGCTTATGGATACTCATGGGACACAATCATATACGTAGCCGGAGGAGAGGTCTTTGGCGGGCAGAGAACGTTGATTCCAGTTACACGGCATGTTTGAGAATGTAGTTGACAGGACTTCTCTTAGTACTGGATGGGAGCTAGCTAAAATGTATGGACGTGAGTCGAAACATAAAGACATCAGACCAAAAGCACCTCCTTCGGTTGAGGAAGAAACCAAACATGACTCGTCGAAGAGCGTAAGACAAAGGCCTCAGCCTCTTCCTCCTCCACCAGCTAGACCAAAGTACTACAACATTGAAGGTTGGTGGGGTTGGGTGGCTGAGAGTGACAACGAGCCTGAGAACACGGTTATTGAGCTGAGAACCAATGCTCACAAGCTCTTGTGGGAAGCGATTGATTACGTTGTGAGCGTTGAAGCTGATGTGTTCATCCCTGGTTTTGATCGTGATGGGAAAGGACATCCGAGTTTTGCTAGTTTGGTGATGGGTCATAGGCTTTATCAGTCTGCTTCTGCTAAGACATTTAGACCAGACAGGTGATGTAATGAATGTTATCATAACTTATAGATTATGTTTTAGTGATTTTGACGTTTTGATTATATTATGCTTGCAGGAAACAAACTGCAATGCTTTTGGAAGAGATAAGAGACCATATGTATGAGGCGAATCAGACTTGGATAACATCTGTTAGGAAGCTTCTCAAGAGAAGTATACTTGAGGGTCTAGTGGAATCTTCTAAAAGATCAAAAGCCTTTAGTTTTCTTTCGCATCCTGTACCTGAATGTTCTTGCATTAAGCGGGAACATAGAGTTATAAACGTCTCACTGGTTGAAGCGGAATCTTGGGGTGACACACCGTTGTCCGCAAGGGATGGATGGTGTTGTTAAAAGATCAAAGGATAATAAGAATGCAGAGAGAGAAGAGGATCTTGATGAAGAGGACTTGTCTTCTTCAGGGTTGTTCTTTGGTCACAATGGGAAGTGGAGGGAGCAGTAATAGTAACAATGAGACTGTAAATTCTGAAGCTAACAACAAGGAGGAAGGGCAGCTTGAAGATCAAGAAGAGCTTGAGGGAGGTGAAAGATAGAAGCTCGAGAACTTGAACTGGTTTTTTGATTGAAAATGCAATAGCTTTATTAGACAAACGAGCAAGTCCTAGGTACACCACCAAGTAGATCTAACTAGGAAAGCTCACTTCTTGGGTTGCAGTATTTTCATCTTTTCTCAAAATTAGTTTGTAGCCACTGGTTATTAGGTTGGTGTATTAGAAGAGACATCTTTTTGGTGATCAATTTTTACTACAGTTCAGTGTGTGTTTAAGCGACTTCTATGAACATAGTTCTATTGTTAACATGATCTCAGAGGCAAAGTTGGATGGTTCAACTCTATATACCATTTGTCATCACTGTGGAATAATGCAAGTGTGTACATGAGTAACAGAGAGCTGAATCTGTCATTAAAAACTCAATTCTTGTAAGATCTCATGAAATTCTGATACAAATACAAAACGAGTATGCGTAAAAACAATAACCAAACCGCAAAATACAAAGCGAGGCCCTTTGCAAAACCAATAACCATAATCATAACCAAAAAAAAAATGCTAGAAACAGAAAGCAAAGACTAATCATACAGTGGATCGTTTTTATGGAGGAGGGTACCTGTTTTATATACACATTGTACCTTGGTGAATCTTTGTAAAGTCTGGGAACGAATGTTTCCCAGAGACTTCTGCTAAATACCCTCTCGTTTTTTTTGTCTTCCACGAGCAACCGCAAACTTCAAATTCGACTCTCATAGATATTTCTTCATCCTTAACGTAAAAGGCAATAGGATGATTTCACATGGTTATGCCAGGCCGCAACGTTTTGCCCGTCTACCGTGACCCAGTCCACAACAGTTGCAGCAGGTTGTTCGTACCATTCGTCCAGCTGCATTCAAATACCAACATAATGCTGTTTATTACCCCCATTCATTCCTTAGTGTGTTTAAACTATATTTATTTTGTAGTAACCATGTCCAAATCACTTAGGAACCACCCAGCACCTTATGTCATACGATCAAGAATGGCTTAATCGATGGGGGTAAGAGAATAGTATCATAATGAATAATAACAGTGAGCTTAATATAGTGAAAGGAGTAGTTGCCTACCAAACCCCACACGTGTTTGCAGTGCTCCAAGGAAGCTTGAGCATCCAAGACCGCAGTCTTGAGCTCAGGCAACCATTTCTCTGTTATTGTATTATCTTGTTCCGTGGCAAGATCTAAGCAATGCTTAGTTGTCCTGCACGTTGTATTCTCGCATAAAGAATGGATCAAGTAGAAACGTAATATGACATAACTGAGGTGATAACGGTGCATCATCCACACGATAGTAGAGAGAAGCACGACTTACCTTTCATATTCTTGTTGGGCATGGTAAGCATGACTTAATAGAGCACGACCACTTTCAACTAAATCTTGACGTATATCCACCAAGTTTATAGCCTTTGCTAAATCTTCCAACACACATGCCTCAGAGCCACGGAGCCTCAAGCAGAACTCAAGAGACTCTAATACTGATGCCAAACTTGCGTCTGAACCCTCCACACCTTTTATATATGGCAAGAAAATTGGTTACAGAAAGCTCTACAGTAAAGCCGCAACATGCATGTCCTACAGATGCTTCAGTTTTCATGCAATATTTAACATTATTGCACTACATCTCGTTAAATCCAGAACACGAGAACAATGCAGGTAAAGGGATAAGATACAGCCACTTAAGTAGGTAGTGAATAACAATAGTTTTAACACCTTGAATTTTGGCCATCAAAATCATTTTTGCAAGGGATTCCCTATTCAGTGTCTGCAATAGGGGAAAAAAAGAGACTCACCCGCAGGATACTGAAGGGCAGCGGAAATGCGGCATATAGAAGGAATTGCCGATGGATCTCTTGCACCAGCTCTTGCAGTCAACAAAGCAGCATTCTTTTCAGCTGAGGCAACAGCTTCAGGTCCTGTTGACCCATTAGCTCCCATAGACTCCAGAAGGGCCTGATTAAGAAACAGAGAAATAGATATGAACTTGATATGGTAGCAGTAACATTCACGTTTGCTAAAACAAAACAGCATGAAACCTAGTTATAACCATTCCGCAACAGCAATGAAACAAACAAAAACCATGAATTGATCAATTTACACTATGCTTCATTAATATAAAAATCGCAGTTGCAAAGAATCCTTGTATAACAAACCACAATTTTCAGTTTTTAACTTTCAGTACAATCCAAATAATATCTCGCTAGTTCTGTGTAATAGACTGTTATCAGACAGATAGGGAGAGAAAATGCAGACCTGCGGAGTAGCTGGAAGCATATAGAGGGTGTTATCAGGACTTTGGAAGAAAGCAGACACTTCTTTCTCAATGAAATCTTTAGCATTCTTCGAAACGTCTGCAACCACCTCACTAGCTGGAATTATGGTGGCCATTGCGTATTCCCTTGCAGCTAGTGGCTGCTGACTCCAGAATGCAGCAGCATCCTGAGCAAAAAATCGGATCATCAGAAGGTGTTAAGCCAATCGCAATTAATGCGTTTACAGTCCAATAACAATATTAACTTGAATATTACCATGTTGGCCTTGAGAAGAGTAGTATATATTGTTTCAAGTTCGGATCTGCGAGCATCGAATTCTTCAATTTTCTTCCACTTCTGTTTTAAGGAATGTTCAGCTTCTTTTCTTTCAGCGGATAATTTATTCAGTCGTTGTATTTCAGATATCAATGTATTTAAGCTAGCCCTCAATCCAGCAGCTTCTCGTTCCTTGCCCCATACATCCAACTGCCAAGAATATATAATTAACTCCGGTGTTGCTAAACATAAGAGTATCAGTTGCACAACCATTAATGACAAAGGTAAGGTGGAGAGAAACGTCTCTTAGAGAACTGGAAGAAGATGTATAAATTGATTAACTCAAATCACAGGAAGTTGGAAACCAAGGAGTATCTGGCATTTACCTCCAATTGCCTAAGATTTTTAACATTCTGTGACGTTCCTCCACCAAGTGAATGTGAAGAAACTGCGTCAGCATTTCCATGCAAACGGTTTTTAAGTTTCTGACATAAAACCCGAGCTTCAGCGGCCTTGTTTAGTGCATCTTCAGTTCCCAAAAATTGTTGCACATGTGCTTTCTGAATACAAGAATGATTGCAAGATGAGATAAATGGATTCTACAGTGTAACAATTTTTAAATGCATCGGCTGGCCAAAAACCAACCCAATAGCCATTGCTGAACAGTAAGCTAGAAAGAAACAAAAAGGAATCAGATAGCAACCTGCCGTTCAAGAAGCTGGTTGTTTGATCCTTTGGAGTTATTATCTGTGGGTATCTTCCCATTACCATTAAACTGATAACTTAATGGCGAGCTTACATCAGAAGAAGAAATCTCCATTACCCTGTTGTTTTCGTACTTATACCTGCAGATAGGTTGATATCAAATAGCTTTCATCAGGTAATCAATACACTGGAACAACGACTAATTATCACTGATCAAACAAGCGTAAAAGCAAGCCCAGGAACAGCCTATATCGACCAGCTAAGACACATGTGAATCAACGACTAACACTAAGCAACTATCACTTTGCATAATAAGTTGCTCCATCTCCTCTGCATTTTAAAGAAATCAGTAGATATAGCATTGAAGGTGCGCATTCAAGTGAATCAAAACCCTGCTAAAACAAGATTGCACACTTAGAGAAGAGGCATAGTAAGGAAAAAAAGAAAGGCACCTCAATGTTTCAGCATCAGCTCTGATATCAACCTTCTCAATCTCCTTGGATATAAGGGTCTTAAGGCGCAAAGTGTGTGCAGCAATAGCCTGAAGGAGTAGAGGAGGACTACTCAGGCAGTTCACTATAACACCTCTCATCTCATCAGATATCTCTCCATCATATTCAAAACTCAGCTTGGCAGTTTCCACCTCGGGATGCGAATGGATCCCGTTTCCTTCGTAAGCAGGGAAAGAGCTACATATTCTGTCAACCATGTACGACGCAAGCGACTCGCAAGCTCTCCTGATACTCCGCTCCCGCGTTGTTTCAACGAGAATGACATCATCCGCCGACTTACTACTCCCTCTCACGGAGGAATAAACAGCTTCCCTCTCCCCGTTACCGCTGAGCTTACTCGACAAATCACTCGCGGAATCCAAACTAGACCTCTGCGCATTCCTCGCTTGATTAACATAAACTTGCAGCCTTTTGTGATACTCCGCAAATATCCTCGCTGCTTCGTCACATTGCTGATCATAACCTTCCAGCATCACTTGCTTATGCCTAACCAAAAAAAAAAAAAAAAAAAAAACCAAACATGAATAATAATACTTCAGACAATGGATATGACCATTGAGACGGACTGCTCGGATTTAGTGGATATGACCACAAATCCAATGGATTGGCCAATGTTCGCGACAGAGATCGAGATCTTCCCGAGACTTTAAGAGGATTTCGGGGATGTGAGGCTGTCTCATATTCCTCGAACCCGGAATACCCGAGCTGATGCCTTAGCAAAGGACGCAAGGACTCGAGGCCATATTTTTTTCCACATAGATCAGACCCGGACAGACGGAGATACTCGACCGATTGACCAACACTTGATCTAGACTAGAAGGGTAGCTGACAAAAAAAAAAGAATAATAATAACTTCAGACAAAAAAACAGAACCTGTAATTAGCTCTCTCATCAAGCATCCTCTTCCTCTCAGCTTCCTCCCTCGAAACCTCAAGCATCCGAGCTTTAACCTCCTTCCTCTGCCTCCTCACAACGTTCCTCAACCTCTCCACCTCCTTCGCAGCCACCTCTCTCTCACGCAACGCAGCCTCTCTGCTCTCACTCTCACTCTCACCACCAAAGCCCTTCTCTTTCCTCCTCCCTTTAGCTGGATTAGCAACACCTCCACCGCCGTGGACCGTGATGTTACGCCTAATGCTCTCGACAGTCTTCTCGGACTTGGCTCGGTTCATCAGAAAACTCCAAACGGGGATCATGTTCCCTCTGCAAATCTTCCTGATTGCGTCGACGGACGGCACGTGGGACTTGCTCCGGTAACCCATTTCCTTCTGGAGCCATTCTAATATGGCTTCTGGCGTTGGAGCTGAGCTCGATGCGCTCTGCATTTTTTTTTTTTTTTGATTGTGTTAAAGGAGAAGACTTTTTAGGTTTCGACGAGTGTTGGCATTTGGAAGGGAGTGCGATGTTAGGGTTTTTTTTAAATCGTCGGCGATTGATTTGAGATAGAGAGAGAGGGGGACGAATAGATCTGGGAACGTAGAAGAACGATAGAGAGAGAGATTTCGAAAAATGGTATCTCTCACTCTGTGTTCTCCAGATTTGAATTGAAAACGAGTCCGGGGCCGATTCCGGGTCCAGGTTCGGGTCGAACCGCTAATCGATTGATATGTTGATAGCGCGAAACAAAATCATGGGGTCAAGGTTAAATTTCGAAATAAATGCAGGGTTTTACTGAGAAACTCTATTTCAAGCGGAAGCGGATTTAACTGCGGTGCGATTCTAACCGTTATAAAAATGTATAGATATATGGTATATATGTAGAAATTTTTGTTACTGTTAACTGCTGTGTGAAAGGCTTATGATTAACAACATGAATTCTTAAGTTAAGAATCAGACTACTAGAATATCTATGTACAAAAAGTTTTTGGAAACTTTCACAATTTTCAAAATACTGAACAAAATTTCGGCAATTTTCATAAGAGTATTGCACAATTATTGTTTGTAACACATATAATATATATACTGTATTGTTTCGATATGTTTTTCTTTTGAAACAAAACCTAACTTGTTTCATATGTTTGCTGAAACTATTGACAAGTTTTTGGAAAAATTTCTCAAAATTCTTGGAATTTTACATGTTTATCAAAAATTTCATATATAAACTTTAAATTGTAAAAACTGAATCTAACCTCGTCATCTTATATTCTAATTGCTATTCTAATTGCTATTTTATTTTTTTTCAAAACTTGAAAAAAATAATAATAAATAAATAAATAATTTTTTTTTTTAAACTTGTAAACTTCTATCCAAAAAATTTACATTCTAACCACACGGGATGATTTAGTGGTAAGGGAAACATGGAAAGATCCGCATTCGAATTAAGCCCATGATACTAAATCTATATGGCCACCTAGATATGAAGATATGAGATCATGTTTTAAGCCTTATTTGAAAATCTGAATTGAGCACCACCCTTTAAAAATTATTTTAGACTTCTCTATGAGTTTAGATATCCAAGCTTTTTTTAAAAAATATATACTTTCTGAATCTTAACATACGTCTTTCTCTTTTGGTTCTTGTTTATATTTTAATATTTTCTTTGTTTTTTTTGAAAATGCATTTCAACATTTTTTAACACAAAGAATGTCAAATAGAATTTTAATGTAAATTATTTACTTTTAATTTAATATTAATTGAAAATTTTATTAAGTCTGATAAATAATTTTATTTATCTCAAATACTAGATAATATTAATAAAAGCATAAAGGGTATATAGTATAATCCACTGATTTTTTTACAAAATTTTGACAAAGATATGACATAATGGTTTTTGTATCGTCATTTTGTTCACGAACCCCAACTCGCAAATTAATATAGCATGTTAATCACACAAATAAATTTACAAAATGTAAGCTACAATCATTAAATAAAATATACAAAATCACATTCGAGATACAATTTTAATAAATTCGTTTCGAAGTTTCAAACTTTAGGACATCTTACTTATGCTGGTTATTACAATGCCAGAACCGAAAATATTTCCTGATAGGTTTGGTTCTATTAATTAAACAGAGAAATTATAATTCCTTACTAGATATTAAGTACTGAAAATAACAAACCAAGATGGCCTTTCGACCTCTATTCTCCAGTGAGCCGGGGCATCCAGTGCGGCAATGTTGTATTCGTTGGTCGAATTATTAGAGTTCCACCATCTACTTCTCCAACTTCATTCCTTTGCGAGATGTTCCTACAAGTGACAGTAATTCATTCCATATTAGTATTCAATATCAACACATTCCAATGGTAATTTCATATATGTGTACGTAGCCAAGTAAAATCAATATATATAAATCTGAAAATTTTAAGTACCTAAGAGGTAAAGGAGGATTTGGAGATATAGGTCCGGGCAACGGGTGCGGTGGCTCACATGGTGGCGTTGCCAATGGGGCTAACCCTTGGCTGAGGTTTTGAGTCTCAATGTCTTCTCTTTGATCAACCTGCCAAGTTCGACACTAGTTATAGTAATTTCGTTTTGTATTTTTTTTAGCATTCCAACATAAAATTCACATTAGATATATAGAATGGAAACCACTTATATATGTAATAAAAGATTATGACATCCGTTTCACCTTCTTTGTTAGCTGTTTCTTCAGTTCTTTGAGTTCCTTCTCCTATGCCAGCAAAAGAATATCGCACAGAGTTATATGAATTAAATTCGTTGGAGCTCAAGTAATCTAGATCTTAAATCTGGATTTGTGTTTCTTATATACAGTCCAAGCATTATGATTTGTTCAAACCAAATAGCCAAGAAAATACCGACAGGTACTCAAAGATGATTGCAAGGTACAAACCGATCGATAACAAAGACTAATTGTCTGTAAACCAGTATGTTACCTTTTTCTGGAGCTGCGCTATGGACTCTACCATGAGCTGGTTCTGTGCTCCCAAACCAAAACAAAGCTACATAATTAGAAATAGTATATCTATATTTCTGTGTATCTAAATGCATTCACATGTACACCGAACATTATTAGACGCACTTTTGTACAAATGATCCGTGCATACAAAATGAAAGATAATGTTTTTATGGATATACATAAATAACCTTTCTTGAGCGAGTTCTCTTGAGGGAAGTATCAAGTTGCACTTCCAGACCCTGGAGCTCTCTGATACTTAGAGCATCTACCTCTTCTCCTTTTAAGTGCCTTGTTATGTGAAGTAAACAAATTAATAAATGAAGATACACTTTTATTATATTGTATAATATTAGAAACATGTGTAATTGATCTATGGATGAACCTTAGGTAAATTAAAAAAAAAAATCTAACCTTAAGCTTCTTTGCATAGCATCAATCATCCTCAAGAGCTTCGAACATTCTGTTGAGCACTCACCCTACAAACAACAACAATAATTAGACAAAAATAGTTACCCAAATTTGGAATGAACAGTTGTTCATCATTCATATATGCAATACTTATCTAACAAAAAAAATGTAGTATATGTTGATGTGCTTAAACCTGTGAATCCAAACTTGGTGTAGGAATATTTTGACTGGCGAATG
This sequence comes from Raphanus raphanistrum subsp. raphanistrum, assembly GCA_019706035.1. Classification (NCBI taxonomy): domain Eukaryota; kingdom Viridiplantae; phylum Streptophyta; class Magnoliopsida; order Brassicales; family Brassicaceae; genus Raphanus; species Raphanus raphanistrum. The sequence continues at coordinate 22,414,668 of CM033983.1, forward strand.
AACATCTCTCATATCGATCAAGAATGCTTTCCATGCTAACATCGTTTAATTAAACTTGAATGAATACAGCATACTGAACATAATGAATAATTATTTTTTTACTTTAGTGTGTATATATAGACATTTCTATCACGCATATAATGTTTAGTGCTATATATTGAGAACATTCATATCTTCATTTCCATACATTTTAAATACTATATATTTATAGATTTAGCACATGATATTTATATTCGTCGAAGCGCCCTACTAATTTGAAAAGAGCACATGACCTTCAGTAAATGATTTCTCACAAACCTACTGTGGGTGAAGACTCAAAACCTAGGCATAAGTGACTAAGTAGCCTACACGCAGAGTTTAATCAAAGTGAAATCAAACGAGTTTAGTATGTCATTTCTTATACTCAATACAACTGTACCACACACGGGATTTTATCACTATTTTACAGTATTCCTTAGACTAAAACAATAACTAAATTAAACTTCAAAAAATTTCTTACAACATTTTTGCAAGAATACTTATTTTTGGACATACTACTTAATGCTTAGAAGCTAGAAAAGTAACATCATCGGGGTATATACATTTTCATCATGTGAAGATCGAGGTTAGTCCTAGGTTGAACCAAGAAAAAGACAAAGCAAGGCACAAAGCTCCATGACAAAGGCTTGTCATGCTTCCAACAACATTTCACTGTATATCTTAAAGGTTTATCATATAACACAGTACCACATAATGAAATCTACTTTCATGTTTACTATTAGTACAATCATGACTGAAGCACACGCTATATATAGTAGATTTGGTTTCTCTATTTAGTAATTTTGGTGTACATTTAGATACTTTCAGTAAGAAATTCATCCCTATTGCACCAAATTTTATAAATATGTTCTTCCTATATTTAGTAGGATTACTTCTTTTTCTGGCAGTTAATTTACACTAATGAATGATAGCGTTTATCAAAAGATGAGATCTATTATAATTTACATGAACCTAGGACATTGGGATAATTTGAAAGGTGTCATCATAATACGTCTCTTCGTATTTTATTTTATTCTATTTTCGTGTTCGCTTGGACTACCATTCTAATTTGAGCTTAGCTAGATTATGCCAGATTGCCAGATTGATTCAAAAAAAGACTTGCAATTTTACAATTCTGTTCATTTTTATATTGAATTTCTGATAAAATAACGACAACAAATTTAAATTTTATTATGTTGTTAATTAGTGCCAAATGTTAAGTTAAAAGTTCAAACCCTTTTGTATTCATTACTGAAAAAAAAAAACATCAACCTAACGCAGGAAACCAAAAACTTCAATATAACGCACAAAACCCAGTAAAAAACTTCAATCTGACATGATCCTAATAGCCAAAGTAATCTACCTTTAAACATTGGATCTTCTCATTGGTCCAAATTAACCCTACAGGTGTGAACTAAAAAAACTATTTTTAGATTTTAAATCAAATTTGCTCTTCAGCCTTATTTTTCCTATAAAATCTAATTTTCCGTAAGGTTGAAGAACAAAAACTCACACGTGAATTAATAGAAGTAAACTTATTTTTGTTTAAAGTTAGCACATAGAAGTAAACTTATTTTTTCCTATAAAATCTAATTTTCTGTAAGGTTGAAGAACTCCATGTTCTCAAACTTATGGTTTAATCACAAAAGCAAAATTATCTACTCACTTCTGTTATTATATAGGATACATAATATCTCACTTTTATATGTTCTTACCTAACTAAGAGATGCAAAAACTAATTAAGCAGATATAAACTCATCTATTTCAAGTTATCTCAGCCAAAGTTCAAATCAATCTCCACTAGCTAGAACCTACCACTTGCCTCAGTCTGTCAAAACATGACATATAAGCTGATATATATGTACATAGATAAGAATATATATGCGGTCTTAAAAAGTAACCAGATAGTAAAATAAGGTTCGAAGTAAATTAATTAGTTGAGGAAGAAATTCGAACCTGGAACCAGCAGAGTACTCAAAGAGCTTGCCTTTTGGGGAGAAGACAATCAAAGCAACATCAGCATCACATAACACTGAGATCTCTTGAACTTTCTTCACCAAACCCGTTCTTCGCTTTGAAAATGTCACTTGTCTCCTTATCTTATTCTCGATCCGCCTTAACTGAACCCTTCCCCTTCCCATTTCTTCAAAAACTTCCTCAAGAAACCAAAAAAGTTAAAAGAAATAAGAAGGCCAAAAACCCTAGATTCTCTCTTATAAAGAAGAAAAGTAGAGATAGATAAAAAAAGTTACGCAAGGGGTTTATGTAAGTTTACATAAACATGGTGTATCAAAGGCATCTGAAGGAGAAAAAAAAAAGAGAAAGTATCAAATGATACAATTAGGGAAAGTGGAAGCACAAAAATTTTCTATATGTTGTGGCCGTCCGAAATAGTCTTCGCTATTATTATTAGTTAATGGAATAATTCTTTAACTAAAATTTCTGGTTTTAATCGTACGGAGTTTGGCTAGTTCTAATTCAATATAAAACCTATAATTATCAAGATCAAAGTTCTATCAACAAATGCTGCGAATTCATTGGATCTTTTGACCATATGGTATAAAATATATGAATGGTGGATAAGAAGATACAAATTAAAAATATTAATAAATAACTTGACCTATCGCAATGTTAACCTCCACATGACAAAGAATCATTTGCGTTAACGACAAAATTTACAGTCCCTTAAATGGAATAAAAAGAGAAGATTTAATACATATATGAGAAGATCAACTAACAACTTACAAATATTTTGTTCAGAATGGTTTGCGTTAATTTACACATTTATATTTCATAATATAATATAGAAGTTTGTGAATGACAAAGACAATCTCCAGTCCACCTCTGTGTTCATTTTTATATTTTCTAAAAAATAGCAAACATATTATAAAAGTGGATTTTTTCTAATGCATGTATCTATAATAGAAGTTTTTTATTTAAAAAAGAAGTAAAAGTATCATTACTCTATATTTTTCTATTCAAATAAAGAAAATATATTATAAAAACGTACATTAGAAGTGTTCTAAGAACATTTTCTTTTAGTTCAGTTGCACAACTACACTTCTTTAAAATAGGATAGCCTAAATTTGTCGTGAAATTAACTGCAAGAAACATATCCAAATTAAATCAAACATAAAAACCAAAAACTAATTTGGTAGATCATTTATATATAATAGAAAAATCGCAGGTTTGATATTCTTTTGGGACATGTCTATTCTTCTAATGAGAATTAATTTAAATGTACGGATTTCTGGATCAATAATTTTTAGTCATTAAAATAAATAAGGTAAAAATGTTCTATAACGATGCAATATACTAACCATACAAATAAATATGCTAGCATATATATAGCAAAGTTGCATGTATGTATACATGCCTAAAATGGTAAAACCTAGAAGAATTATGTGAAGTAAATAAGTCTAAGACTATCTATTGAATCTTATTAACCAAAAAAATTAACCTGTCGAGTTCTTTTTCTTCTAAGTTTACTAGATTTTTATTGACTCAAATGTTATTATTAACAACAACAAAAATTCTCAGCATAACCAGTTACAATAACTAATCATTACCTAAAAAAACGGTTTTCTCCAAGGCAACACAAAAACTCTATTTTATTGTGATTTCAGATTAAAAAATTTCTAATCCAACAGTAAAAATCCCACTATTTTAATGGAACATTATAATAGTATACCGAATTATGGTTGTACTATTCACCACATTAAACACTATTTACGTATTTTTAATAAAATATATAATTAAGTAAATGAAAATAAGAAAATAAATACATATGAAATAGTAAATTAAGTATTTATGATAAAATATTATATATATTTAAATAATTTATTAATTATTATTATATATGTTAATATTAAATAATTTATTTTTAAAAAATTCTTATTGTAGTGTATTTTTATGGAATATAATTATATAGTAATAATGATGTATATTTTAACACTAAATAACAAAAAAACTTGTAATTTAATAATACAATAGTATAAAATAGTGTTTAGTATGAAGTTTGGTGTTGTGATTGGAGAAGAGTATTATTTTAACATTGAAATTACACAAATATAGTGTGAATTTATACTAAAATAGTATTATGTGCTTGAGATGTCCCGAGTAAATCATGTAGATATATGGATATATTTGAAGGTAACTATTTGTGTGTTATTTCTAGAGGTTTACTTTATGAATGGACGCTAGTTTAAGTAATGGGTACAAATAAAAATTTAAACTCTAACCTGATTTAATAAATTAAATACATTCAAAAATATTTCCTGTATTTCATAATATAATAAGACGTTTTAGAATTTTATGATCTTTCAAAATATAAAATGTTTTCATATTTAATACAAATTTTTTAAGTATATGATGTTTTACTACTGATTATATTATACCAAATTGGGCTGATGTTGTTATCAGGGGTGGATGCATGTATGGCGCTACAGGGCCACGTACTGATTTTTATGTTTTCTTTAGAAATTTAAGTTAATTTATCAAATATCATTAGTTTAGTGAAGAAAACTGTAAAAATATCCCCATCAACAATTGTTTTTCTGTAGTTTTTAGATCCTCCTCTGGTTACAATCTTCGAAAATAACTTTGAACAGAAAATCTAAGAAGATTGATCGTCGCATAGAAGGCCAAACGATGGTAATTGACATACCAAAATGTATATTTAGGCACGTACTTTTACATAGATGTATATGAATGCATGGGACAATATATACATGTACATGTAGCCAACCCCTTAGGAGTACATATGTTGTTGTTAAATATATAAATAAATGCGATTGCCTATGTCTATGTGTATATATTCTGAACGTTGATCCATTCCAAATTAATAATATGTTAGTTTGGGTTAATGCGATTTAGTACTAGATTAGTAATAAAAACTTGAACGCGATAGACCTTTCATGGGTCACATTCAGTTGTGGTCCATTGCACTAAAATATAATAACATTTACTCACTTTTTTCTTTTGAAAATTCATATATTAAGCGATGAATGTGTACCATTACCAATTGCCGAAAGATGGTGTACTATTACCAACTTATATATCAAAGATTATGGGGACCATGACGCATGAATTAGGCTTCCAAATTGTACTAAACCCTAATATTCAAATCTCACGCTGAGCTATCAAAGGTTGGGGACCATCCGATTTCGCGGTCCGAGTAGTAAACAATTTTAAAGATAACTTATTTTTCTTGTCAGACAAAGAAAAGTAGAAAAATTTCTATCATAAAATACGAAATAGATGTGTTTTCATTAGTGGGATTATAAGACATGGTTACTAGGATGATGGATGACATGCTTCTCGGGAACAACTAGTGTATATATAATATACATATATATTTGAAGAATCAAGTAGATGTGGTACCACAAATGTAGGCCAAAGGGGAACTCTTACACGATGTTGCAATTTCGAAGACAAGTAGTTTGTATATTGCAAATTGACCCTTTGATGAGATTTAGGGACATAGCTTTTTTTATTCCCAATGTTCTTTAGTTCTTACATATAAGTTTTTTCATGATAAGTTTTTTTTTGTCAACTTTTTTCATGATAAGTTAATGTGCCCTAAATTTTTTTTTTTGTAATGGAGTTCCTACCACAAGTATATAAATCTCTACTCTACTCTCACTAATCTACATATATTTGTAAAATGGGAGTTTAAATTAGCTATAAAGATCCAAGAACGAATTGTATTGTGCAATCTGAACCATAGTCCCACAACGTTGATTAATAACAATAAAATTTTGAGATTAATCTTATTTTTTATCTTATTATATGAAATAGTAGTTGGATAAAAACCTAGCCATCTATGTAAGAAAATAAATAGGAAACTTAGCAGGACTGAAAATATGTACTTAAACTCGTCAAACTGAAAGTGTTGAGAAAATACGAAACTGAACTTGAAAAAAATAGAACTTAAAATTCAATTGAAATAAATAAATGCATTTAAGGTTTGTTTAGTAATTATGTGAATAAATAAATTATAATTTTTAAAATTCATATTTAAATTTTTCGAACTTTAATTTTTATTTTCTAAACAAAAGTTATTTTTTTCCTAGTACAAGGAGATTTACACCAGGAAAAATCGACATAACTACGGTATTGCCACGAAAAAATTTGTAAGTACATAAAAGTTATATTTTTTACCTAATCATCCACATTTAAAAAAACACGATAACAGAAAACCCATGGTTGAAATGTGGTTAAGATAGTCATGATCTAGTTTGGACATAAAACTTAGCTACACTGGACACAATCTAGCCACAAAATAACAATTGCTATATCTAGCCACAAAATTTTCGCATTAATTCTACGGCTACAATTTAAAAGCCACACTTTTGCCACAAAATTTTGTGGCTATATTAGTTTTTTATATACCCTCGATCCTAAACTTTAAATTTTAGTTATATATCCTAAATACTAAATCCAGTTTCCAAATATAATATTTTCGAACTTTAAATCAAAATATTATTTCTATAAATTTCATTCTAAATCTTAAATCTAAACGCTAAACTACGTACCTCAAATTCTATATCCTAAATACAAACTCCAACTATGATATTTTTATACTTTCTCCAGTCTTAAACATATGATTCTAAACTTAATCTTTTATGAACTTAATCTGAAATCACATACTTAGTCTTAAATATAAACCTTAACCCACATTCTTTAAACCATATATCATAAACTTTAATCCTTAATTTTTAAATAAAATATATTTCATATAATTAATATATATATATATATATATATCTCAAACTATATACAACACTTCAAATTTTAAATGAACCACTTCAAAAACAAAATTAAACCACACATCATATATAAACCCCACACCTAATTTTCCAAACAAAAAATCATAAACCTTAAATATTATATTTTAAACTTATAATTATCAAAATTAAATCATAAACTACAAAACCATAACTATAATCCTAAATTATGAAAGCTAATTATTAATCTTAAATGTAAACCCCAGACATTATACTCCAAATCCTAAAGCATAAAAATTATACATCAATTATTTACAAATAAAATCTTAACCTAAATCTAATATCCACTAGTCATAAGAAGTTATAATTTTAAAAAAAAATCATAAACCCTAAATCTTAACCTTATTTTCAAACATTTAAAATCATTTATACATGTTTTTTTGCTTTCAAAAATAGAGAGTTTGTTTCTTATTAATTCATTTACAAGGGTGTAGTTTGGTATTCAAATTTATCCTTGAACTACTCTGCAATTTCAAAATGTGATGTAGTATTTAAAGATCGAATCTATAGAGACTCGATTCGAACAATAGATTTCAGTATTCTAATTAAGCTAGAAAAGCAAATAGAAAGCAGTAAACATCAGTAAACTAAATGGTTCGTGAGATATGGAGAAAGGCACTAGACGTAGAGAAATTCACAAGAAATTAAAATTGTAGATCAAACAATTATCAGAGTTTATGAAGAACAATTTTAGAACTCAAATCAAATCAATCAACTTTTGTTGCAGAGATTACCTACGCCTAATTCCTAGCATCTCAAATCTCAAATATCTTTGCATATTAAATCAGGTCAGATAAGTTCACTAAATTCATAAATAGATCTCTTTGCATATAGGTTTTTTTGGCTCATCATTGATAAATTCAGGAAATCAATATGCTTTCGCATTTACGAATTATCCTAAAGTCTAGATTTCAGGTTGTTAATCCATATCTTGCATTAAAAACAATCAAGATGAAGAATAAAGATAAACCTAACAATTCATTTTAGCAATTCACCAGTCCTTTAAAAACCCTAAATATAACTGGTGGTTTACTCAGATATGATCAATGAAATACATATTAAAATAAATTGCATTAAGATAAGAGTAAGAAATACTGAATCAAATTTTGAAGAAGTTCTGACTTATCTCTCCAAAACATTGTAAAAGTAAAATAAAGCATAGTCTAAATAATGCCTTAAAAATGTTTATACAGATCTAAACACATTTGAGATTCTTTTGCAATAGTGAAGATTTTTGGTCTTTTGTAATTATTTGAAACTTCATTAAAACATGTCGGTTTATTTGGTCAGTGTGAGTGTCTACCGACACAGTTTATGGTGTCGATCAATACCAACCGAAAATACATTCCGATTTGATATTTCCAGCATCACTTCTTTTCATTATTTAAAGTTCTTTAAAATCTCTAAAATGCTTTAAAACGTATATAAATCTGCAAAAGCTCTAAATTGACTCGAAATATAAAATACAAACTCTAAAATAGAACTTATATCATGGTCAAAACCATAAAAACAATGATATATCATGGTTCGCCATTTTTAATCTTAAGTGTTGATAAGATTTTATCCAACATATCAGATTGATTTGGTTTTATTTTATGTTGTTTTTCATTCTTACCTCACCTCTCACGAACTCTATCTTTCTTATTCTCTGCTCTTCTTGTCCTAAGTTTTTCAAGCCATGATTGTGGTCATATCTCTTTCCCTTGATTTTAAAATAACTTAACATATTCTTTTCAACAAAAAATCCTGGTTATTTACACAGACACAATTTTTGATGGGACAATTTGAAAATACCCTATTCATGATTTAAATTTTGAAAAATACTTTTAGCTTTTTCAATTTTTTTAAACTACACTTTCTCGTTTGTAGTAAGACATTTTTGTCCTAATTTTATTAGCAATTACAAATTCTTATAATTAATTTATTACATTGATTATTATTTTATATGATTATTCTTTTGTAAGGGTTTTATGTGATTTTTGTTGTTATGTCTTGATGAAGTTGTTATCATTTGGTGTTTTGTGGCAGAAAAAAATTTGGTTAAATCTTTTCATTTTAGCAGTTCATCATTTTCACATCATAAAAACAGATAATTCAAACATTTTAAGAATGGTAAGATACATAAAATTATTTGCAAGAGTTCTTATGTGTTCCATACAAACACACAGAGATTTTGTTTTAGAAGAATTTATCAGTAAGGAAAAAAATTGTAAGAAAGAGAGGAGAAATACATAAACACACTGTTTGATTCTAAAGAAATTTGTTTGGATTATTTCATGTATATATATGTATATAAAAACAAGAAAAAAGTCACAAGATTAGAGTAAAAGATGTTTAGTGATTCAGTTAAGTGTTCAACAATTTTTGTTTTTAAAAATGTTATTTTCTAAGAATAAGGATCTGGTTGATCATCAAGTAGTTAGTGGAGTTATTTTTCTATTTTATGTTAAGAGTATTAAAAATAATGATTGTTGATAAATTTGTTTTAATTTTAATATGTATTTTCTGATTTAAATTAAATATCAAGTTAGATATTGGATAATATAAATATAAAATTTGGAAAATATAGTCATTTCATTTATGAGTAAGTGTAGTTTAAATTTTTTTTTTTAAAGTGTAGTTTTCAAAATATAATTTCATCTAAGTGCACTTTTCCAAATTTTCCCATTTTTGATTCTATGGCTGTGATTTTTCCATGGTTATACAGAACATTTTTATTAGTGTAAGTTATTTTAAAATCAAGGGAAAGAGATAAAAGTAATAGAACATCTTTAATAATACAATTGTTCTAGAAATCAAGAAGAGTCCACTAATATTAGTTAAAGCGTGAGAAGATTCTTAAACATATTAAAGAATGATAGTTGAGGATTAGAGAAGATGCTGCATATAATTGGCACCATTCTTGCATGCTCCAGTTTGCACCATCAACCTTTCTTTTCTTTCTTTCTTTTCCTTTTGAGCATCCATCACAATAATTATTAATCGAACCCTCTTTTGGAAAATGGGCACAAATGCATCAACATCCATGTGGGTAGACCACAGATTAAAAATAAACTATTGAAACGATTGGAAACTTACAAATGCATCAACATCCATACATTAATTTACATACTATGGGAATTGTAAGAACTAACTTCTTGAGACTTAGTATGTTCATTTTTCGTAACACTGAGAGTTAGTATGTTCATATAACACTTTTTAATGGAAAACTATTAGATTCGGGTTAATTATGAGTTTCCAACTTAAAATCAATTGGTAATTAGTGGATTTGCCATAACCCTTTTAATATTACTTAATTATTTTTCCAACTACCGATGTGGGGCTTTATTCATCAACACTTCCCCTCACGTACATTCGTGGACAACTGTGGGAATATCATCGACGGAGTGGTCCAACATCGGGTGGCTCTTTTTAATTTAACTTTGATCCACAAGGATCGACCGTTCTGATATCATATTAGATTCAGGTTAATTATGGGCTTCTAACTTAAAACCAATTGGCAATTAGTAGATTTGTCCTAACCCTTTATAATATTACTTAATTATTTCTCCAACTACCGATGTGAGGCTTTATTCATCAACAAAAACCCTCTACTATTTCCATATTTTATTTAAAAAAGCAAGTTTTATAGATTTCTATTTAAAGGTTAATTGTCAATAAATAGATGGATTAGTCCATACTTTTATATATATCTTTTATTTATTTTTTTGCTTTTTTGATGAGATATCATTTCTCATGATTGAAATGATTTGATTTTCGAACTATTTATTTTGATTTTTAGATCAGAATCTGATATCATTTTAAGTTTTATGTATGTTTGACTAAAAATAAACCAACCGATCATGTTTTTGATATTTCTTAATGTCCTTGTTTATTTATGATATAAATATTAATTTCTGCAGAAAATATAGGTAATTTTTAGGTATAACAAGATTATTTATTATTTTTCTCGAAAATGTTGTAAAATCTATTGTAAAAAAAATGGATCATAGAGAAATTTGGTCTCTTAGTGAACGAATCTCTTGATGTTTATGATAAAAGTATAATTTAATAAGAAACAAATTATTATAACTATCCATATAAAAGAGGCATCTTCTTTATAAAAGTCTAAATATATTGATGATTAGTTTGTAAATATAGATTTCTTATAAAAATATAAGGACAAGATTATAATAATACAAATAGTGTGAAGAATGATTCTAAGGGAGCGCACTCGCTGATTTTAACGAAAAATAGCTCAACGTATTATGTGCATTATCTTGCTCATACATAATTTGGTTGGTGATTGTGACTAAAACAAACATTTTCATATTGATGTTTTGTTTGATATAAAATTTAAATTGTGTGTTCAAAAAAAAAAAAAAAAAAAAAATTTAAATTGTTAATTCCATACAATAAAGGATGGTTAAGATCACGTCAACAATCTAGAGAATTACTGAGACTAATCACAAACTCGATTTCAGTTTTAATTACAGTCACAACTTCATCCAATTTGGTTTAACATGTAACTAGCGCATATACGAGGATATACGGTAAGAACATCTTCAACCAATATTCTGATTTTTATTCAAAAATAGAGTTTAAATAGAAATATTTTTTAATTCCATTTTATTTTTCACTTCATAACAAAATAAAACAATTTTATTATATAAATATAATAATACATTTAATTTTTTGTTCGTTACTTTATTTTCCACATCAAAACGAATTAAAATTAGCATAAAACTAAAATTGTATAATTACTCAATTTAAAAAATTATAATAGAGTACAATTAAAGTGAAATTTATTTCTATAATAGAATTATTTTATTTTTAAGAAATAAGTGAAAATTTGCAGTGGAAATGCTCTAATAATTTTTTTTATATTGCCAATAATGCTGTGGTATAATGAAGTTTGTTCGTCTGTCTATATTGATAATTTTAGTCCTTCCATCAACTTAAATCCCTTCTTGTATTATATTAGATGCTTATGGTAGCATTATAATTTGTGTTAACTTTTCTTATGTTCGGCCTTTCTAAAGGATTTGGATTTGTTATTTCCTATTATGATGGATCTGCTTCTGGCTATTTTATCCCTTAGCATTGGGTTGACAATGTCTTAAAAATATAATAATACAATCATTATAAATGAATTTATTATTGTAACTATGTTTTTAGTTCCTTATAAGTTAATTTGATGGTTTTTAATTTAATTTTATTTTATGTACTTATTGATGTATTAATAAATTTCAAAACACCTATAGAAATCCAAAAGTTAACTATTTTCAATATTTTAAATTATCTTCAAAAACAGGAAAAAACTTAATTTCAAAAGCACAAATCATATCAATACAATTAAAACAGCAGCCTTTATTTTGACATCCCCTTGATGTTTCAAGGAATTAACAAGAATGTCATTCTTATTTTTAAGGTTAATTATTTTAATTATTTTTAAATTATTCATTAAACTCCATATATTGTAATATATTTTCAAAACTGATTTCTCATTAACTTCTTATCTAAAAATGTGGGTGTAAAAGTTTGAAATATATATATATATATATATATATATATATATATATATATATATATATATCAATACAATTAAAACAGCAGTCCTTTTTTTGACATTCCCATAATTTTCTAAAGTATTTACAACAGTGCCATTCTTAAATTAATGGTAAACATATTATTATTTATCACCTAACTAAAATCGGGCCACTGAATTATTTTAGAGATTTTGTTCCTAATTATTAGGAAATTAAATTTCTTCATAAATGCTTTAGTAGTTTAGTTATTAAAAAAAATATTTGTTTCTGTTCCATTATATTGCAACACATGATAATAGGCTTTAGGCAAAAAAAAATAGACGATAAAAGGCTCTAACTAAATCAGATGAGTACATTCTTCTCTTCTAATTCAAAGACATTTTAAATCAAAAAGAGTTTATTGACCAAAAAAAATGAAAAAGAGTCTAGAGAGGTAGTTCAAAGAGTCATGGATTATCGAAACACAATCTAATTTGCTAACATTTGTATGGTCTTCTTCTTTCTTTTTTTCTTCCACTGTATTTGTAACTTCATGATATCATTCATTTATTTGTTTACTCTTACTTCACATTTTTTTGATAAACCAATCACAACCACCGTAAATCCAATACCACTATACAACACCAATAGATAATATAATTTTGAATTGATAACACGTACGCAAATGATATATGCAATTTTAGTTTTTTTCGATAAATTCACCATCAATTAATCTAAACTAAACCGACAATAACTACTTTAAGTTTAAATTAAACCACTAATATCAAAAACCAAAAACCAAAACAAAAAGCATTCGAGATATCAAGAGCCGAAAACCAAACTGAATCAGAACGAAGAAAAAACGAAACCAGACAAAAAAAGTCAAACTAAAAACTGTATCACAAATTTCTCAATTGTTCATATATCTCTGAAACAAAAAAAAAAACTCAAAAGCAAATTAGAATCAAATCGATAACCGAATGGATACTCAAAGATCCAAAATACAGCTAATATACCTCAAAATATTAGTTATATTTAGTTTTATTTTATCAAATATTCTAAAATCCTAATTATAGACAAAAATTTCCAAAAACCGAGATTATCCTATTAATTTTATCCAAATATTTAAATTTATTAATTTTTCGACAGAACCGAATCATCTGAGTGTTTTTTTCTTATATTGAAATTGATCTCAGTTATCTGATATTTTATCCTAAAATGTGATTTTTATCCAAACTATTTGAGACTATCCAAAAACGAGAATCTAACCAGAACATAATCAAACTCAAAATTTATCGGGTTCTTAACATTGTTATCCGAACCAAACCGGAAACCATAATAATCAAACCAAAATCAAACTCAATTCATGAATAACCGAATGGCTTCCATATATCATGACCCAAAAATAAACAGAAATCTCAAATCTACTACATCACAGAACCGAAAAAAAAATGTGGAACCGGAACTGAAACCGAACCCAAGACTAAACATATTAGTGAACAAACAAACGGGTTGATAAATTTGTCAACAAAAACTTATCCCGAGCTTTCGAAGCGCGGATCAAAATCTAGTCAATAGTATTAAAACAGGAACATAACCTATTGATATAGATGTGGTCTAATTATTTTAATATAATTATTAAAATCTTATTTGATTGGAAGGATTTGATGGACTCATGGGAGCAAGGAATACACGAGCGGCTAGTTCCGCTTTACATTCAGAGATTGAAGCGCTCATTTGGGGAATGGAATGTATGAGGAATTTAAGACAGTTTTCGGTTACGTTTGCAACGGATTGTTCTCAGTTGGTGAAGATGGTTTCGGAACCAGAAGAGTGGCCAGCCTTTGCAAGTTATCTAGAAGACATCATCATCCTGAAGAGAAGTTTCAACAGTTCAGAGCTCGTTCATATACCAAGAACACAAAATACCAAGGCGGACAGTTTAGCACGCGGTGCAAGGCAACAATCGTCTTTTGTCGTTCATATGGATGCGGAGCTACCAGATTGGATAACAGAGTCTATATGAGTTTGTGTTTGCTGACAAAAAAAAATAATTATTAAAATATTTTATTAATCATTAAAATATTATAAAAATAAAAACACAAATATAATTAAAAAATAAATATAAAAATTAAAATTTTAGAATAAATATAAAAAATAAATATGCCCGTCCTTTAAAGGGCGGATCAAAATCTAGTTCTATAATTAAAACTACTAAAATGAGAAAATGGTCATGTAAGTACCAAACTGACACACTTTCATTAAAAAAAACATAAACTCTTCATTAATATTTAAATATAAATTTATACTTGACCAAATCAAATTAAATACAAATTTAATCAATTTTGATTTTCATTTAACCGACATTTAATTTTTAACGGAAATCAAAACATCGTTGTTTTGAAAAAAAATAAAAATAAAAATAAATTCTACTGTAAAATAATGAACTTACAAAATTTGGCCAAAAAAGCATGAACATTTTATTGATCCAAAAAGATATAAAAAAATTTGGTTGAGACATGAACATGATCATGAACATTTCATCTCATTGGTAAGCCCACGGACTGGCGCATGAAACCTTTGGATTTAAGACGACGGAGTGGATATAAATATATGGACCGCGGTCCTAACAGGCCGGCTCATTGCGATTAAGAAATAAAAACTATACCATGAGATGGGTTATAATAAACACGAACCAGCCCGTTTGGCATCAAAATATAAGGGATTGATTCCATCTGTTTCATTGATTCATTAACCTTACCGAAAACATTTATATGAAAACTGAACCGTGTCTTTAGTATAGTTTTAACAGATTCACCGTCTTTATATCTAAGAGAAACTGAATCCTAATTTATAGATATCCGAAAAAACTGATTAATACCTACATTTATTTGAGTGTTAAGGTTATTTCAGTTCCATAGACCTGTCACCGCGCTCTACACTCAACCCCCCCTTAAGTAAGCTAGACTCCGAAGCTTACTCGCTAAAAGATAAGCTAAAAGAGAAATATACGAAACGAAAAATCAGGAGACTTGATTCCATAAAGCGTTTACAAAAGGAAAAAAAGTAGATTTATCAAGACAAATATAATATATTCCGAACCATTTTATTAACCTCACTAGTCCGGTCTATCTAGTAAGGCACTACAAAGGTTAGAAATATACAAATCGAGATCTTTCTTTCTTCTAGTCCGTACGAAGACGCAGCTTTCCCTGTTCATATCTCCGTACATACTACTAATTATAATTATAGCCTCCAGTGTTAAATCCATCATAACTATAATCCCATGACCCACAGAAAGGAGCATTAATTCCGCAGCCGTTAAACTTCTCAGCAATGTTAGTAGCAGTTCTCTGTTCCGAGCCACCACCAAAATGGTGTGGATCATGGTCGTCTAGACTCCACAAGCTGTCCCACAAGTTACGTTCGTCCATCATGGAGTGGTCGCTTGAGGTTGCTGCAACAACTTGGGGCATAAGAAATTGGTCACTGAAGACACCAGTCTGGTAAGAGAAAGTGTTTTGCTCGTTGTCGAGATTCATGTGGTCTTTAGACACAAGCTGAGAAGATTGTGTCTGCTGTTGCGGTTGTGGTTTCAGATCTAGCTGTTTCCGGGATCTTTTGACTTTTTCTTGCTTCGAAAAAGATCTTTCCTTTTTCTTGTAATGGGTTCTCCAATAATTCTTGATTTCATTATCTGTTCGTCCTGGTAAATATCTTGCGATTGTTGACCACCTATATATATTTTGCGAAAACTATATGTAAATGCATGCCCATGAAGTATCTGAATATGTACAGAAAGTGAGCGCTGGTATATATACACCTACAAATGTTGTCACTCATGCATACTATTAGTAAAATAAATCTAAAATGTATATCACTCATGTTGTCAGATAACTAGTAAGTACTACTAGCTATATAAGTTTGCATTTAGCTTCTCGAATTTAATTAGCATTTTGAAAGAAGAAAGGAGCTTACTTGTTACCCCAAAGGGAATGAAGCTCTAGGATGATTCCTTCTTCTTGAGGTGTGATTTGTCCTCTCTTAAGCCCTGGCCTTAAGTAGTTCACCCACCTTAGTCTACAGCTTTTGCCACTTCTATTCAACCCTAATTTACAATTCCATGACGAACAAAAATATTAAAAAGAGCACTAAGAATGGGTTTGACAAAACATGAACATGTCCAATTTAATGCAACTTGATGATCTTTATCTATATTATAAGATAAAATGTGAATGTTTCCTATTTTAACAGTATCTCGACCAACATGTACCCAGAATAATCGAAGTCAACTCCATAAAACAAGGAATCATAAGATCATCATCTTTTTTTATTTTCTAAGAAAATAAACCCTAAAAGTTTATTCCACCATGACATTGTCTTATTGCTAACCATGAAAAGCATACATTAGAAATGACAAAATAAACATCAAACATGTATTATCATCAAGAGCTTCATTAAGTCAACTATACCCCATATATATGATCTCCCCACTTGTCTTTTATTTATGGTCATACGAGCTTTTGATATAGCAACAATGAAGATTAGTTGAGTAACATGTACATAAAAAGAAAAAATATATGTAGCCATGGTAAAATCAAAATAAGTTTACCTGCACACTTAGCAACAGAGCTCCATCTTCCTTCCCCATTTGAAGTAACATACTCAGCAAGAAGTTTATCTTCTTCAGGTGTCCATGGTCCCTTTCTACATCCTTGTTGTTGATAAAGATCATGGTTTTGGTGATGAACTTGATCAACTCCCCAGTCAAGCATATCTCTTCAATTCTCAGACACTCTTTCACACACAAACCAATACTAAAACTTATGTGTATATTTGTGCACGTAACAGGGCGCTTAATTTTCTCAACTATGTTTGATGGTTGTGGGCTGAACATGTGTATATATATATTATGTGTATCTATATATGCTTAAGAACAGTCACTTCTTACTTTTTATAGGAGTTTATTCTATATATTTTATTTCATTTACTTTAGTTTAAGACCCTATAGTTAATTATGTAGCATATGTGAATGTATGGTCTATCATTAGCCTTCTTAATTATATAAATTTTAACTTGAGTTCCTCAATCACGGAAACAATCTTGGAAAACCTCTATTCTTCGAACAAGTGTTGACACATAATGAGAACCAGCTCATTATTTTTCTTACCCAATTAAGATTTTACAAGTACCCTATTACCAAATCCATACATAGATCCGTACCATATATTTATTCGTCATCACTAAAAAATTATTCTTGTACAACAATGTTTTGTCTTTGGACACTTAAAAGACATCATCATAGAAGCATAACTTTGTTCTCGATTCAGTTCTTGTGGGAAATATATATTAGAAAAGACTAGTGGGTTGTCTTTATTTCTGGAAAATAACTTCTGAGCCAGTAAAACCTCAACACCTGCTAAATAAAATAATGAAAAGACATGCTTTAACAGTAATTCTTGATTAGTTTATTGATAAATTAGAAAATATGCTCGAAATAATGGGCATAATGAAGTGTATACTAATTCGGGCAATAGGAAAATCAGAAAATTCCCATCATACAATAAAGTATCGATGACTCACCTTGTATCCATGTGGCCTTTCGGCCATACATATCAACATTTATGGCAATGCTAGGGTTTTCTTGAATTGGTTAAAAGTTAAAACCGAATTCAACCTCGTTTTCTTTAGATTTGAACTAAAAATGGTGGGATTAAGCTTGAGATAACTAGAGAAACTAATTATTTATTTTCTACCGAGTTATAGGATTAGGAAATAAAAAAATACTATGTTTAGAAGTTATCTAAACACGAAATGTCTAATGGTTTTAGGATTTATATTTCACTATATAAAGAGATGCAAAGTTATTGCATAACTTAAGTTTTAGAGATTGTGTGATTAAAAGCTTAAGATTTTGAGTTAGTTTCTTTAAAAGACTAATAAATAGAGGTATTTTTTATTTGCATACAATCTTTAAAACAATAGAAATCTATATTATTAAAATAGAAGTACACATATATACTAACTCTTAGTTTTCCTAACTTATTTACAATGATATGCCACTGAAGTATTAAATGAACTCATCTTTAACTAATTATTGTCTTTTTCCTATTTATTAAACATTTTCTAAATCAAATTCAGCTTAATTTTCGTGTTTAATATATTTCCTAAAACAAATTAGCTAATTTTTAGGAATCTCCAAATTTAAAATCGATTTTAACAATATTAAATTTGGATAATGTTACCATTAATTATTTTTAAAAAATTCGATATTAAAAAAATATTATGGATATTCGTAAAATATATGTTTAACTCACTATTAATTATTTTGAACGATAAAATCTACATATGCTAAGATTTAAATATCTTTAAACTACTTATAGAAAATATGAATATTTCTAACTGAATATCATTTTTAATATAATTAATTCTCGCCTAAGATTATATATATTTATAAAATTTATAAAATATATGTTTAAGCATTTTTCGGTTACGATTAAGTACTGTGAGGATTTGTCAAAATTAATAGGTCAATATTAATTTGTCAAAATTTTAGTAGCGGATACATATCACTGTTTTTTTACTGCACATAAACTATTTGACTGTGTGTTTATAAGAAAATATTAAAATATGATAAATAGTTAAAATATAAACCAACAAATATTTAAATATTATTTATTTATATCAAAAATAAAAATAAATATCCGCACGGGTGCACAGATCAAGATCTAGTAACACTTAAAGTTCTATATATATTTTTGGAGATTGCAACTTTCCTTGATAGCAAAACTTAAAGATCGTTTCATTACAAGTTAAATTATCAGAATTTGACTTGTATTAATATGATAAATAGACTATTATTCAAACATGTATTTTTCAAACATTTTAAAAATTCAGTGTTATTAAATTTGTCATTTCATAAAATATTTTTAAAATATTGTTCTTGAACAAAATTTGAGTTGGAGATTTTAGAGTGATTTAAGTATTTCTAGAATATTCGAAAGAAGTTTTTTAGTTATAAAATAAAAATCCAAATTTCAACGTTTTAAATAAAATTCTAGAATTGTTTTATAAAATCATATCAAATTCTTCGATTTTCCTACAATCATTTAGAAATTAATTAGAAATCAAATCACTTTAAATTTCAGATTTAATACACCCTCTTGGTTGTGGTTTTAGTTTTCATATGATAAATTATAATTAGGATGCTTTTCATTCCGCTTTCGCTTTAAATTTCGAAGTAGAATTTAGGCCGATGGTGTTATGTTAGATAAGCATCAAAGACAAAATCTTCAATGACGTAAGAAACTAGGATCATTTTTGCAATAAAAAAAATATTTATAAAACTATTCTGACAAGGACTGAAGTCTGAACACGTATCGGCACCAATAAATTTCACCAAGTATAATCCAGAAAAAAATAATCACTCCAGTTTATATATATATATATATATATATATATATATATTTTTTTTTTTTTTTTATTTTTTTTTTTTCATCGGAAAAATTGGATCAATCGGTGCGAATCTAGAAGATCTAGCATATCGAGTGTCAAAAAGCAAAGATGTCTTTTTCAGAAAAAAAAAAAAAGATTTCTGCGACATGATCCAACACGAAAAAAGTTTTTGAACTATCTCTCTTGAGAAAAAATACTTCTTCATAGTTAAAAAAACAAATACTAGTCAGATCTTACGTAATACAACAACAACACTAATACCAATTAAGCCACAATAATATAAAAGCTACTCTCATTATTCTCATTCAAAGTTTGTAAATCTGTTTCGTAACAAGTTTACCAACAAAAAGGAAATTAAAAATCGTTTTAAGATTTAAAAAGCTTCTAGAAAAATCATCATGGTACATAGTTATGGACTCACATCATGTATATTTTTACTTAGATTGCTCACGACTATAACACTATCAATGTTCAAAGAGAAAATGATGTCCTTGGCTACCAATAGCAACTTGTTCTTTTATATTTAAAGTTATTTTTTCGATGGTAATATGATAAAGATTTGGTTTAGACAATAATTTCTGCATCACCAAACCTTTATTAAGACCTGACGACCTTGGCTAGCCCACCTAGTTTTCGATCTTGGAATTTAGTCTATATATGGTTCTTTTGTGCTATGCATCGATGATAAAATGTTATTTAATGTTTTAATATTAAATAAAGTAATAAAAATTCATTTCTTGATTAAAATTTATCACTGGTATTTAAATAGAATTTAGGTTCGGTTGAAGTCTTTTATTTTTATTTTGTTGAAGACCTTTTTGTTTATAAAACGGTAGTAATTAAAATCAAACACAGTCTACTACAGATGACATGTTATGGATATGCTAAATTTGTGTTAAACTTAGTATAAAGGGGGTATTGGCAAGTGGATTTTTAAGGAATTGTAAAATTTTGAAATTCTATTGTTATTGGTGTATGAATTTCTAAACTTTTAGTAAAATCTAATGTTATTGGTTTGAGGATTTATTAATTCTATTCAAAATCTTTTGTTACTGAGAAAAAATTTACTTATCATTGATTTTACAATTCTATTAAATCATATCTTTATTGGGAAGCAGATTCTCGATATTTTTATTCATAAGAATCAAGTATATTCCTAAGATTTTTAAATTATGTGTAACGAAATCACACACAAAAGCATTTCATTTCTTTATAGTTTTTAAGAACATAATCTAGAAGCAAAACTTAAGTAGTTCTAGCAATCTAATGGGTATTCTTATCATTCTAACATCATGAAAAAGGTTCACAAAAATATATATGTACTCAAAGAATAAGAGTAAAGTCGATGAACATAAACAATACAATGAATTATTTTGAGAAGACAACATTTCTTAACGTTAGAACTGCTCATGGAACTAGAAAATTGCGAAGAGGTACTATTATTCCAAACTCAACTTCATTCTAATGAAATCTATATGTCTGCATATCGATTTTGACAAATCAAACATACTTTTAAAAAATTGTATATAACACAAAACGAGATATAATCAATTATGTATCAATTACGTGATGATACATATGCTTTGTATATTAGAAGGAAATTCTTTTTGAAAAAAGTATATAGCGAAACCATAACAATTAACAATCAATGAAAATCATTATAAAGTATCTGATAGAAGTTCATAAAATACTTGCTTAACCTACTTAACTTTTTGAAGTCACTCAACTTTTGAAATAATCAAATTCTATACAAATTTTGGTTTGAATAACCATCCCCCCCCCCTTAAACGTTTATATTTTTGATTATATATATATATATATATATATATATATATATATATATATATATATATGTGTATCAGTTTAATTAATACTAGATCATGACCCGCTCGACCGAGCGGGAATCAATTTTTTTTTTAATCTTTATTTGTACTAAATGTTATACATGATTGCAATGTGTATTAATATAAAATTTTGTTAAATAACAATGTGTACTAATGTGTTTAAATAAGCAATGTGTTTAGTTACTAAATTTGATTTTTAAATTTTATGATAACGTAAAGTAGATTTTTTATATATTTTGTATTTTCAACATTTATCATACAAAACTTACATTGGGATATTATTTATATGAAAATATGTGTAACATAATATATTTATATATTATATAAACATATCTACGATTTTCGTAAAGACCATGTGCACCCGCATGAGTTTTATTTTTAAAATGTATTCTATATTTTTTAGCTTTATCTAGTATCGAGTTTGTATAATTCAATTTTGTGTTTAAAGAACAATATCAAAACTGTCTTTCCATATGTAAAAATAACATTTTGCAAGCACGAATTGTGTCTTTTTATTGTAACACAAAATTTAATATACAACTTATGTTTTTTTGTATGTTACGAAGTTTATTTTTTTAAATAATTATTACATAATTTCAATGTGTTTTATCTCTGAGGTCTAATATATTTTGTGTGTAATGGTTCAAAGCATTTTTGATATATATTATATTTCAGTTTGGTTTGTTTATAGTATTATTGTATATGTATAAAACTATACAATATTACTATATTCTATACATATATAAAGCTATGTGTTATTTGTTTTAGAAAGTAGATTAGGCCCAACGTAGTTAAAGAGTAGTCATATCTTTATGTATGTGTCTATGACTTATCTACTTAATGTTACTCGTACTAATAAAATCAATATGGCCAATGAAAATATACTGATCAATTTAAAATGAATTGTATAGGGTAATTCTAGTACTATTAATATTTTTAGTATTCTTAGTATCTATCTTATTTAAATCGACATGTAATAAATGTGAAAACCATATATGGAATATGGACAAACAGAGATATTGTATTTAAGGAAATACATTAATGCAAAATTAGACTATGGTATATATTATATATAAGGAATAAAACATTTAATTTCAATATATGCGGTCCACCTTTAAAATCCACCTAGAAGAAGTTGTAATATTTCTGATTTAATAAGATAGATAAGTTAAACGTCCCAAAGTTGGCGTTGATACTTACATTCCTTTTTATCTCATCAGCAATCTATATTATTAAAAATTATAACAAATCTACGTAAATAAGGTTGCTGCAATCTTTTGATTAGACTTAACTATTTTTTAGTCTTGCATTATATTTCTCTAACAAAAATAATAACGTGACATTGACATACATATCAAATCTTTTGGTTTAGTCAATCCTATTATTTAATATACATTGGTAAACAAAAACATTATACCATATACTTTACTTTATAATTCTCTAATAATACCTTAGCCAATATATAATCTTATTTATTATACAAAATAATTTTGTTTAAGACAACATTATACCAAAACTATATCATTCATTTGAGCCACCTTATTTTTAAAGGCAATCTAAATTTAAAACAAATAAAAATTGAACATTCTTATATTTTCAACTTATTTTTAAAAACCAAGATATATCATATATTGTCACAAAATATTTTAAACAAAAAGATATACTGTAGAAATCTATTATAATATTTTATACTATTAAATTAGCTAGAATCTAACAAGTAAATTTTAAGTCTCAAGAGTTCAACAAATGTTACTCTTATAAAATGTACACAAAATATAACGTGAGAGAGTAGGTCTGGAAATCGGGTCTTCTAGTCGGATACAAAACGGTTCTTTTCAGGTTTAGGTTTTTCGGATCCTAAACATTTGGACATAACTAGATATTTAAAATTTCTGGTTCAGATTTTGGGTCAATTCATTTGGGATCCGGGTCCATGATTCAAATACCTATAAAATACTTATAATTTTTCGGTAAGTAAAACATCCAAATTGGTTTGGAAATTTTTAGGACTCAAAAATGATTTGAAAGACGCAAAAAAAAATACAGAAACGCAAAAATACCCGAAAACACAAAAAATACCTGGAAAAATATTCAAAATTTCAAAAAAAAAAAACCAAAAGTTTACCACAAATCTGATCTGGAAGTACTTAAAAAAATTTCCTAATACCCAAAATATATATTTTTGACGAAACTCGAAACTTGAAACGAAAACGTAGATCTTAAACTTTAAAAGTATGTACAATACCAAAAAACATTTGAAATGCCGAATACATATTTGAAGTATCTGAATATACCTATACATAAAATATTTCAGGTACTTTGGATACCCGAAAAAAAATGTACTGTGCCTTAGATCCAGAACCAAACCAAATCTATATTCCGGGATCGATTTTGGTTTGATTTTTCGGGTCCGATAAAATATCCAGACCTTAAAAAAAGCTATATAAAAGTATATATATAAATATATAATTTTATATAATGACTTTGTGCATAATAATGTACACTAGTACCAAAATATTAATTCATAATCTTTGTTTACTATCCAAAGAAATTTTTTTCGTTTTCTGAAACACGGATCAAAATTTAGTATTATTTATTATCAAACATAATCTTATATAGGTTATTTGTTTTTCTCTTGTTTCAACTATAGATGTTTGTTATGGTTTTAGTTCGACTATGTTCAATATTAATAATATTACCACTGTAATATTCAATATATTAACAAGGAATTCTATAAAGGAAATAAAACATCTTAAGATTAAGACGTATATCATTTTGAAAAAAAAATTATCAGTATTATTTGAGTTTATATTAACAAGTAAAATTTTCATTTATGTTTGCTAAATCATCGAGCAAATTACGTAAAATACCCAGAAAATATTTAAAAGCTAGCGGTATTGGTATAATCAAGAAAAATAAACATCATCAAATTATGAATGTTATATAATAATAAGCCTCAAATCATTTTTGTGACATCATAAGATTGGAGAGCTGGTTGACACCTCATACATTTAAATAAGAAGATTTTTGATCATTTTCCTCCCACATGAAGGATAAGGACCACAACATAACTAAATGCAGCAATTTATAAAACAAACGAAAAGTAGATATTTTACTAAATTAAACTAATAGAAATTATGGTGAATGAGGTGTACGATCCATTGAAAGAAGTTTGAAATTTTGTTGCTAACGTGTGAAGTCTAAGAGAAGTTTTATTAATTATTGGGTCTAATGTCTCAATTATTAAAGTATAAGAACGATTAAACAAAGTTGAAAACAAGAGAATTACACATATACAGTTAGATTAGTGTGAAGTTGTGAATAATTTAGGCATGAAGACCCACGGGAATTCTTTTTGACTGCAAATCTTTGTAGGATGACGTGTCTTCGACTCCTCATCTATGTTATTAATGTTTTGTAGATCATTTGGTTGTATTCTTTTTCTTTTAATATTTTGGGGGTGTTGGGTGGAAACCCAATCAAATAATTCTTTAGAAACATGTCTACTGGTATCTAAAAACCTGGTTGCTTACAATAGAAATTAGATATTTATATCGTCTAATCATACAAATGGGTAAATCTAAGTTTGATAGGTTTTGAATCGAGGGGGCTTAGCATTTTTATAAACTCAATGTACTGTTGGGCCCAAATATGGCCCGATAGCTGATTACTGAACGGTTAAGGATGGAAACAGGCCGCAGCTGGCCCATCACGAATTCAACATCTAAGAAGAGCTAAGCTAAAGCCGGAGGCTAAAAACTAAGGATCCTAACTAAGGAGGTCACGACGAAGAGGAAGCTCACGTCACAACCAGAAGCTTCGCAAGACCCGGTCAAGGGGAAGCTGTTGCAGATTCCACCTCAAGTGGAGAAGATCTCGGAGATCAGTTGCAGATAACCTAAAGGAGTCCAAGGCTATAAAAAGAGAAGGTCGAAGACCAAGGGGAGGATCCGAGCCTGCTCATATTTTACTCTACATTTCATTCAAACAACATTATTTGTAACTCTTCCGTGATCTTTGTATTCATCAAAGATCACCTTTTGTAACCATCTCATTTCTATTATATCAATACAAAACGAAGTTCATTCATCAAGTTCTTACGGGATTCAGCCCGCGATAATCTTTCCCTAACCTTTTCTAAACATAAAACCTGATCTAAAATCTAGGTGTGAGTTTTACTCCTCACAATTGGCGCCGTCTGTGGGGAAGAAACAATCGAATCCCTTACTCTAACTTGAGGATGAATCCTACCGATCAGACAACAACCCCGTCTGACCTTAATCCCCCGATCCAGAGCGATGGCTCACCGAACGACGGAGGCTCTAGCCTCGTAATCACAGAGCCTCAACGTGGCAACCACCAACAGCTTCCGGTTGATGCTCGAACGAGCCAAACTACAACCGGAGTTATTAACCCGAGATCATCGGAGAATCCTCAGCAGCAAGCCATTCCGAATCAAACGGAGGCTCAGCTCTCTGAGATCCGCCAAATGATGATACAATTAGTGGACAAAGCTCAGGAAAGTGAGCGCACGATACATCAGTTGACTATACGTCAACAACGATTTGAAGAGATAACCAGATCTCTAAACGCAACAACCCAACCACCACAACGTCAAGCTCCGGGGGTCATTTTTCATGATCGATTAACCGATCCCTCATTCCCCCGAGCACGTTTAAACTTTTCCCCGGATAGCACTACCCCGGAAGGACACGAATCTGCTTTCCAGACACCTCATACTGGGACAGCACCCGTGTTCAATCCACCTAACACCAGTGTTATGGGAAGTAACATGGCGACAACTAGCTCCACACCCAGTCAGGTCGCTGACAGGGGTACTCGCTTACCTCCTCCGCCGCCTGATCTTAGGTCCGGAGCAGGAATATCCCTCCCATCTGGGGGCAGAACGTCAGCTTCGGTTTACCAGACTAGAAACTCGATCCCGAATGGGGATGGTTATCAAAGGATAGATTCCGATAACCCAAGAAATGCCGAGCGATTTAGCCCATCAACCGTATGGGAGAGTGAGCCAACTCGACCACGTCAGGAACCTACCCGTCGGATGCCTGCGAACGACCCAAACGTCCTTCCATTTGAAGGACCTGAAGCTATCCGTAGGTATATGGAGCGAACTCACGCAGCCCTCCAGAAATTGGGAGCTCAAGTCCATAAAGCTACGAGTTCAGCTCCCGAAATCGATAGCTTACTCGAGGAAACCCGTGGAACTCCATTCACAGACAGAATTGCCAGCTATCACATAAGAGATACCCGGAAAATACGAATTCCTGAGTATGACGGGACCTCCGACCCGAAAGCCTATCTAAGAGCTTTCCGATTGGCAATTGTTAAAGCCCATTTCACACAAGAAGAATGTGAAGCAGGTTACTGTAGGACATTCGCCGAAAACTTGGTTGGGACAGCTCTCGAGTGGTTCTCCGGTCTTGAGCCAGCCTCAATAGACAATTTTGATCAATTAACCAACGCCTTTATGAAGCAATATTCAACCCATATCCGGAAGCAAGCCTCCGAGGCCGACCTTTGGAAGGTCAGTCAAGGAATGGGAGACTCACTACGAGTCTACATTGAGAAATTCAGAGCGATAAGAACCAAGCTCTCGAATCCTAACGACCAAATCGCCATCGAGGCCCTTAGGAGAGGTCTCATCTATAAATCGAAATTCTGGTCGGAACTAACACTCAATGCTCCTCCAACCATCGATGACGCTCTTCATAGAGCCACCAAATATATTACCTTGGAGGAGGAGACGGCTGCACTGGATAAGCTCCACAAGAAATCTCAGAATCATCCGAAAGGCGACTCCTCTGAGACTAGGGGACCTCATAAGAGGGGCAACCCTCGAAATAGTCAGACTCAGGGAGAACATTCCTACGCGATCGAGGAGGATAAGGAAGAGAAACCTGTCGCAGCAGCGAACAAAACTCCCTGGTCAAAAGGCTTCGATAAAGGCAAACGTTGCTCTTATCACGATCGTGAAGGACACTCAACCGAAGAGTGTTGGGACCTCCAACGTCAGCTGGCAGCTAAATTCGCAGCTGGAGAAATAAAGGGCGTGGACCTTAAAAAGCCACCACCCTATCAGAAAAGAGGTCCCAGAGACACCTCCCCTAAGCGTGAGAGGTCACCTGAGAAGGAGACCGATTCACCACCTCCAGCTCCCAAGAAAAGAGTCGAAATGATTCTCGGGAAATTCCCCCAAGGAAAAAGTTTACAAGTCGAAGCTCTCTTGAGCAAACCGTCCCCTCAATCGAGCCCCGACTCGCGGGTGGACTGTATCCTTGGAGGATCAGACATATGTCAAGACTCCGTCAATTCCATTAGGAATCACGTGCGGAAGGCTGTATCCAATACTGGACCTAAGCCTCCTAACCCTGAATCCAACACTAAGATTTCTTTCTGGGAGAGCGAGACCTCAAGTCTTGACAGACCTCACGATGATGCGCTGATCGTCACCTTGAACATCGCAGGATATGAGGTTCCTAAACTCATGATAGACACTGGAAGCTCTGTCGACCTCATTTTCTATAATACCCTAAAAGGGATGGAAATAGACGACTACGAAATTATTGGCCAAAAAGCTAATCTCGTAGGTTTCTCCGGAGAAACAGCTACCTCATTGGGAACTATCAAGCTCCCAGTCATAGCTGGCGGAATAATGAAAATGACGAACTTAGTAGTCATCGATAGACCATCCCCGTTCCACGCGATTTTGGGAAGACCTTGGATCCATAAAATGAAGGCAGTAGCCTCAACGTACCATCAATGCGTAAAATTTCCAACACCCGAAGGAATAGCCACCATACATGGTAGCCAGAAGATATCCAGGATCTGCTATTTGGGAGGATTCGAAATCCTCAAAAAGTCCCCCCAATAGCAATTACAGATCCAGGAGGGTCGCGAAATGCAACAAAATACTCGAGGTCCCCCCAGGAACCTAACCGAAAAAGTTTGCATCGACGACTCAGATCCTGAAAAACAGGTGAGCATCGGATCCGAGCTACCTCTTGAGACAAAAAAGGAGCTCATCGATTTCTTGAAAAGCAATGTCAAAACCTTTGCATGGTCCACCAATGACATGAAAGGAATAGATCCGAACGTCACTACCCATAAACTAAAGGTTGACCCTACTTTCAAACCGATCAAGCAGAAGCGTCGTAAGCTAGGTCTCGAAAAGGCTCAAGCCGTTAACGACGAAGTCGACCGACTTACGAAAGCTGGATCCATTCGGGAGGTACATTACCCAGACTGGCTAGCTAATCCAGTAGTCGTAAAAAAGAAGAACGGGAAATGGAGAATCTGCGTAGATTTCACCGACCTAAACAAAGCTTGTCCTAAAGACAGCTTCCCGTTACCTCACATCGACCGCCTGGTTGAAGCGACAGCTGGCCATCGACTCCTATCCTTCATGGATGCCTTCTCAGGATATAACCAAATCATGATGGATCCTGAGGATCAGGAGAAAACTGCGTTCATAACCGAACGAGGAACCTATTGTTATAAGGTTATGCCTTTCGGATTAAAAAATGCAGGAGCCACCTATCAGAGGCTAGTAAATAAGATGTTTGCTGGACAACTTGGAAAAACCATGGAGGTCTATATCGACGACATGCTAGTCAAATCCTCAGCTGGGGAAGATCATATCTCCCACTTAAGGGAATGCTTCGATATCCTGAATAAGTACGATATGAAGCTCAATCCCACTAAATGCACTTTCGGGGTACCCTCAGGCGAGTTCCTAGGCTATCTCGTAACAGAAAGAGGCATTGAAGCCAACCCGCAGCAGATAGCGACCTTCCTGGAAATGCCGTCACCTAAGACAACCAGGGAGGTACAGAGATTGACTGGACGAATCGCGGCATTGAATCGATTCATATCCAAATCCACCGATAAATGTCTCCCATTTTATAAGCTTCTAAGAAATAATAAGAAGTTCTTATGGGATGAGAAATGTGAGGAAGCCTTCAAGCAATTGAAAGCTTACCTCTCCGAACCTCCGATCCTATCTAAACCAGTAGTAGGAGAGCCATTGTACCTGTATCTCGCTGTATCAACTGCTGCAGTCAGCGGCGTTCTAGTACGAGAGGAACAAAACGAACAAAGACCTGTCTATTACACCAGTAAAAGTTTGATAGATGCCGAAACCAGGTACCCTGCGATGGAAAAACTAGCTCTAGCAGTCGTAACAGCTGCCAGAAAATTGCGACCTTACTTCCAATCGCACTCGATCGTCGTAATGACCTCACAACCATTACGAATGATCTTGCACAGCCCCAGCCAGTCAGGGCGATTGGCTAAATGGGCCATAGAGCTCAGTGAATACGATATTGAGTACAGACCTCGAGCAGCAGCAAAAGCTCAGGTCCTTGCCGACTTTATCATTGAGCTAGCATCCGAGCAGTTAGACTCCGAAATGGAATCTCCGAAGTGGAGCCTATATGTCGACGGAGCCTCGTCAAAACAGGGCTCCGGCATCGGTCTAAGGCTAACTTCTTCAGCAGGAGAAACCATTGAACAGTCATATAGGCTCGGATTCAGCGCCTCAAACAACGAAGCTGAATACGAAGCACTAATCGCAGGGTTGAAGCTCGCCCTGAGCCTCGGAATCAGAGAGCTAAACGCTTATAGTGATTCACAGCTAGTAGCTAGCCAATTTCACGGAGAATATGAAACGAGGGACGAAAGAATGGGGGCATATCTCGAAGTCGTTCAGAACCTCACTAGGCAGTTCGACAAATTCGAGCTAACGAGAATCCCACGAGGAGAGAACTCCTCAGCTGATGCGTTGGCAGCTTTAGCTTCCACGTCAGACCCTCTCGTAAAACGAATCATACCCGTAGAAGGAATCGAGAAACCAAGCATCGACATAGCTACTAAAGCTGAGAAAGAAAGCAAAGTAGCGGCACAACTCGAAGGTACCTGCCCTGAAACGGTAGCTACCCAGGTTCTCACAACATTTTGGTTCCCAAAAACCAGAATATGCAGTGCAAAAAAGCATACCTCCGGGAACACGATCCAAATCACGGAAGATATTCCTCGAAATTCAGACTCCTTGGAGCCTGATCTCGAGAATACCCCCGGGGGCACCAACTCAGACCCAATCATCTGTAGAATTCAGACCAGAAGCCGTACAGCTCTCAAAAATTCATCTGGAGGTATTCCTCGGAATTCGGACCCTCTGGAGCCCAATCCTACCAATACCTCCGGGGGCACCACGACACCAGGTCCCGAACAGGAACCTCCCTCGTCTCTCCATAACAAAGTGGTAGGAAGAGAGGATTGGAGAATTCCAATCACGCAATACATCCTGGAGGGAAAGACTCCACCCAACAAATGGGAGGCCCGAAAGCTCAAAGCATTAAGCGCAAGATATTGCGTTACCGAATCTGTTCTCCTCAAACGAAGCATTTCCGGACCTTACCTAAAATGCGTCCATGGCCTCGTTGCTATGAGACTCATGAAGGAAATGCACGACGGTTCCTGCGGGAACCACTCTGGAGGAAGAGCTCTAGCCATCAGAATCAAAAGGCAAGGATATTTCTGGCCTACCATTATTGCAGATTGCGAGGCCTACTCCTCTTCATGCGACAAATGCCAGAGGCATGCACCGATTATACACCAACCTGCGGAAAAGCTGTCTAACATATCTGCCCCTTATCCGTTTATGAGGTGGTCCATGGATATCGTGGGACCACTAATACCATCAGGAAGTGGAAAGAAGAAGCTACGCTACCTACTAGTCTTAACGGACTACTTCACAAAATGGATAGAGGCTGAAGCTTTCCAGCAAGTAACCAGGGTCGAGGTCGAGCAATTCGTATGGAAAGATATCGTGTGTAGACACGGCGTCCCATACGAAATCGTAACCGACAATGGAGGACAATTCATATCCCACGATTTCAAAATATTTTGTGACAAGTGGAATATCCGCCTGACCTTCTCGTCACCTCGCCGACCTCAAGGTAACGGACAGGCGGAGGCTGCTAATAAATCAGTATTGGCAAACCTCAAGAAACGCCTCGGAACCCAGAAGGAATTCTGGTCAGAAAAGTTACTTGAAGTACTTTGGGCATGTCGAACCACCCCACGAAAAGCTACAGAAGAAACTCCTTTCTCCTTAGCATATGGGATGGAAGCTGTCGTCCCAGCTGAAACCATTGCTAGTAGCCTCCGCCGGGAACTCTGCACGTCCAATCCCGCAGCTAATGATCAGCTCCTAACCGACAACCTCGATCTAATCGAGGAAAGACGAGACCGAGCTTTGATTCGCATTCAGAATTATCAGCAAGCAATGGCACGACAGTACAATTCCAAAGTCAGGCTCCGGCAGTTCGCTGTAGGTGACCTAGTACTTAGGAAAGTTTTCGAAGGAACCAAAGAACCAAATGCTGGGAAGTTAGGAACTAACTGGGAAGGTCCCTATGAGATCATCCATGTAGTACGACCTGGCGTTTACAAGATCCGAAAGGTGCGAACCGGGGTACCTGAAATCAGATCGTGGAATGCCACGAATCTTAAGAGATATTATCATTAGGTACCTAAAACTCCTGAACTACGTTAGGCTTGATCCCTTGACTGGGTACGTAGGCAACTCCGTCATGAGTGCAGCCCCAACCTCATTTCAACACTTCGTTCACTACAATCAAAGGGGGCATATGTCTGATTAAAATCACATAGCCCACGCAGCAAATGCATGATCATTATAATACAGCAATTGTATGATTACTATGATACCATGTATCCAATTATCAATAAAGAAATCATTTTCCATATCTCAATTCTCTAACAAAACAGGTCTCGACAAACCTGAACCTAAGGTCTTAAAATCCTTAACAATCCTAAAGGTCTTAAAATCCTTCAAAACAATATCAGGTCTCGACGAACCTGAACCTAAGGTCTTAAAATCCTTCAGACAGTATCAGGTATCGACGAACCTGGACCTAAGGTCTTAAAATCCTTACCAAATCCCCAAGGTCTTAAAATCCTTATCAAATCTTCGAGGTCTTAAAATCCTTATCAAATCTTCGAGGTCTTAAAATCCTTATCAAATCTTCGAGGTCTTAAAATCCTCATCAGATCACAAAGGTCTTAAAATCCTAAGCAAGTCTCGACGGGTCTTAAAATCCTACAAACAAGATCAGGTTCCCAAGAACCCCCACCTAAGATGTCCAGATTAAACTCAGGTTCCTAAAAACTCTAAGCTAATCCCGATACTCTAAGAATTCCTCTTAAGGAACTAAAAACGACTGAAGTTTTCCAGACTTATCATAAGATTCGATTATGATCAAGTTGTCGTATTTTACGACTAAAGTTTAAAAACTCAAAATGAAAGGAAAACCAAGTTTAAAATTAAAACAAGGGTTTAAAAGCCTCCCCAGGCTAACAAAGATTCAAAGTTTGAACAAAGGTTTAAAAGCCTCCTCAGGCTATAAATCCTGAAAGCAAAAGAAGCCCATTGGGCAGAAGTTTTAAACATAGAGAGCATCGGCTCTTAACCTTCCTTGGATCCGGGATCAGCTCCACCATCCTTATCCTCCTCGATAGGATCATCCTCTTGGGCAGGAACCTCTTCTTCAACATCCTGGTCATCACCTCCCGGGGTCGCCTCAACGGGGACTAAGTCAGGAGAGACCGAACCCAAATTAGAACCATATTCTCCAGAAAACGTCGGATTAAACATATTAATCTCGAAAGTACCTGAGCTCTCGGAGAATTGGGGAATGGGGAGCTTGCTGACTGAGAAATCAGAAACTTGAGCCTTCTCGTACGCAGCACCAGCATCCGGGATCAAAACCATCAAGCGATGATACTCATCCTCAGCACTTTCAATCTCCTTAGATAATAACTCTTTCAGAAGCTCGGTATTTGCCTGAAGCTCCTGAGCGTAAATCAGAGCATCAGTCTCTTCCTTTTTCTTCACAAACTTCTCCTTCACAGAAGTCAGGATCTTGTTGTAGGCTTCGGCCACCTCCTTCTTACCCTTCCTGACAGCTAGCTTAACTTCGGCCTCTTTGTTCTGTTGACTAACCCGAGACGAAGCGATCAACTCTTGGACCTGGTGCTCAGCTATCCTGCGAGCAGCGTCTAACTCATTGATTTTCCTATTCTTCACCTGAATATCGATGGCCTGACTCTCGATCTTCCCTTGTTGAGTGTCAGCCTTCAAACCAAGCCTCCCGACCTCAGCCTCAAGCTCAGAAACTCGAGCACGAGCCAGGTCAAGCTCCATCTTGGTAGTCTTGAACAACTCAGTGGCCTGGGCTAAGTCTCTAGCGCTAGGAGCATCATGCACGGTCTCTTCAAACCTCAGCTGAGCCCTGTTAATGGCTCCGGCCAGCTAAAAACAAAAGAAAATATATATGTTCAGATGAAACATTAGATTAACAGTGAGCCAAAATAAAAATAAGGTTACGTACTTGACCCATGTGGTGAGCTATCTCAATGTACTCCTCCTTGTTGGATAGACCATTGATTGAAGGCATGGAGCATCCCACCGTCTTCATATGCCTCATGATGGTTGCCAAACCCCAAGGATCATCCAATATCGATCCCGGCTTAGAATGGGAGAAGTTCCAACCCACGGTCCCTCCTCGAGAAGACGAGGAGGAAGACCTGGTGGGCCTATCTCCCAAATCAGTCCGAGACCTCTTGTTTCTCGGAGGCTCGACCTCGAGAGGATCTCTAGCAGCCTGAGGGTTAGCTTCAACCGTTGGAACCTCAGGACGGGGAACGACATCTTGAGTTCTGGGCTCAATTGGGTTAACGTCCTTAGCAGGGACAGAGGTCCCGTCATCAAGGACCTCCTTCAATGAGCTGAGAAAGGCTCCTCCTTGGGTCTTATCGCTACCTCGCGAAGCACTGGCAGCTGCAGCAGGTTTGTTCCTAGAACGGAAAGAAGGCCTCATCTTGGGAGCTTGAGTCTTTTCAGTTTCGGAAGTACTAGCTCCGGTCGAAAGATCAACCACGAAAGGACCTTCAGAAACTAAACAATGGAAAGCTTGTCAAGCAAATCTAGAAATAAAAAAAATAATAACAAGCAGAATCCGAAAATTACCTTCTAAATCTTCAGCAGGAATCGGGTCAGGGAACCTGGCGTTATACCGATCCGGGAACCTAGCTGATTCAACGCGAGAAGAGGCAAAAGATGCCCAGGTATTGGAGCTTTGAATTAGCTTCCGGAAAAGAGCCCTAGACAGCTTCTCAGTAAGCTTAGGAGGATCCTCAATATCTGCACATAAAATTGAAGTTTCAGCAAATAATATTAATTAGAAACAAGGACAGAACGATCCTAAAAAGTCCTAACCAGATATATCGGACCAAACAACAGAGAGAGCACGACCCACGGGAACTGTCGTGGGGTCGATCTTGACATAAAAATATTTCTTCCTCCAATCATCATCACTACCGGAAGACTTGAAAAGGCCAAGCCTAGGACGACAAGGAAGATAGTAGGTACCGCTACCACCATCTTTGCTAGAGCTCTCCTTGATCGTGTAAAGGCTCATTAGCTCGGTTAGTCCAACAACGACTCCCTCCTCCTTAGCCCTGGTGATGAAACCATTTATCACTCGGATGGCCGAGGGACAAAGCTGAGAAAGGGCTAGTTGGTAATGATCAAGAAGATCTAATAGGAGATCTGGAAGTGGGAACCGGAGGTGGCATTTCGAGATATATTTCTCGTGAATGCAGAACCAACCTTCCGGGGCGGTTTCAGGGGTTTCGTCGGAGGAACAAGCCCTGACTATCTCCTTTTGACCGTAAGCTTGAACCGCGAGGTTAACGACCTCTTGAATCTTCAACGAAGAAGGCGAGTGAGGGCCTAGAGAGGTGCTCCCGCCAGAGGCCTCCTTCTTCTTCACCCGCTTGGATACCCTCCCCGCGATTGAGTCCTTGGCTTCCTTCTTGTCCCTTTTCATTTTCTCACCGATCTCCTGCTTAACCTTCATTAAGCGCTTCCCAGAGGCGGAGATTCCGGTCTCACCGGAACCTTCTTTCGGAGGATCCATTAAAGAAAGAGGTAAGGAGAATCGAAAGGATTGGAAAGGGAAAGGATGAAATAAGCTAATCTTCTAGGAACTAAGGGTTCTAAGAAATTCGCAGAGGATCAATGGTGAATCGAAGGATAAAAAAAAAAATGTAAAGAAAGCGTAATAAAATAAAGAAGTGGAGGAGAAGTTACCTTGGAAACCGAGTGGAGGCGTGGAGAATATGGACAGTAGCAGTTAATGCTAGCTGCTTTATATCTTGTCACATCTCGAGACTCGGAAACTATTTTTCAAACTCTTATTAATCCAAACCGTCGATATAATTAAAGAAAATTCGCAGCCGTTCGATCGGATGAAAATAAATGTGGTTGAGATAGCTAGTAATCATGATCTCAACAAGAGAATCTAGCTTGGGCGGCTAGGTTTAGCTCCCGAGGATAACGAAGCTTTATCTCGAGAGCTGGGGGCAACTGTTGGGCCCAAATATGGCCCGATAGCTGATTACTGAACGGTTAAGGATGGAAACAGGCCGCAGCTGGCCCATCACGAATTCAACATCTAAGAAGAGCTAAGCTAAAGCCGGAGGCTAAAAACTAAGGATCCTAACTAAGGAGGTCACGACGAAGAGGAAGCTCAAGTCACAACCAGAAGCTTCGCAAGACCCGGTCAAGGGGAAGCTGTTGCAGATTCCACCTCAAGTGGAGAAGATCTCGGAGATCAGTTGCAGATAACCTAAAGGAGTCCAAGGCTATAAAAAGAGAAGGTCGAAGACCAAGGGGAGGATCCGAGCCTGCTCATATTTTACTCTACATTTCATTCAAACAACATTATTTGTAACTCTTCCGTGATCTTTGTATTCATCAAAGATCACCTTTTGTAACCATCTCATTTCTATTATATCAATACAAAACGAAGTTCATTCATCAAGTTCTTACGGGATTCAGCCCGCGATAATCTTTCCCTAACCTTTTCTAAACATAAAACCTGATCTAAAATCTAGGTGTGAGTTTTACTCCTCACATGTACCACTCGATCATGATTGTGTGATTTCATGAGCTTGTATTTTCTGTTAATATTTTATGAATATCTAATTTAGTTACTTATTTCAGTTAAAAAGAAGAATTTATTTAACTATAGTTATTTTCATTTCCATTTGTAGTCTTATGTACTATTTCTATACAATGAATATGAGTCGTTCGTGATGAAGTGCTTATAAAATCAATATGCTCCAGCTGATTCTAGGTGCTATATACCATTAACTAGTTACGTACATATACACTAGAATCATTAGTGGGCGGAGCCAGTCCTATTATCTGTAAGACCATCCACAACGGTGGATTCTAACACAATTTTAAAAATAAAAATAAATAGAAAAATATAAAAGAGAAGGGATATAGTATGTTGCGGAAGAAACTGAACAATAATTTCTAAGATACTTAATCAGTAGTTGTCCATCATTTATTGGTTCAACATTTACTACAAAATCAAAAATAAAATAAAAATCAATATTTTATTATTTTACTTGTTTAAGAAACTTACCTGGTATCAGTCGTAATTGATGCTCTAAAACTAGAAGCAAACAAATCTTCAAACCTCATGGGTTGATTTGTGTGTTGATTTTAAGGTGGTTCATAAACCTAATAAAACGATGAAAACTATTCAATCATTGCAGGAATGATTGTATGCATAAACATTTCCACTTGCACGGAATCATTGGGTTGAGAAGGCATCGTGAAAAATGTAGAATGTATCTAAGGAATATAGAAAGCAGCAACAACTCAATGCCGAGGGGAATTGGAACCTCTGAGAATTCACGTTATTTCACAGTGAAAATTGGAGCCTCTGAGAAAGGAGGTATCAGACCTGAAGAATTTCAACAGTGACTGACAAAATCTTGGAGTAGAATTAGTGCAAGAAGAGGTTAGTGTGAAACTTAAATAGGCTGACTTCAAATCGTTAGTAGTGCCATCTTATGGGCTTTTCACTGGATAAAAATTCTCATGTTGTGGGCTATGATGGGCTCACACAAGTGCATAAAATTACTAGCCAGTCCGATTTACATAATTATAAATGTTAATCCCCCTGAACATTTTCTTCTTCTTTTTTGAACATACCCCCTTACATTTTCCTTAGATCATCATATTCTTATAAATATTAAGTTATTATATGTTTAGTTGTCATTGTCAAAAGACTCAAAACCTTTCGAGGTCCTAATTATGTACCCTTGATGCTTTTTCGTCAACAATGTATCTCTGTTACTTTTACAGTTTATGAATCATACCTATATTTCATCATCTTATTCCAACTTCCAAGAACAAGTGACATACAGATTTTGAAAACACTAGTTAAACATCAGAAAAAGTAAAGCAAATATTGTTATTAGAAAAAAAATATACATATATATATTGTTATTAGAACTGGTCATGATTCAGTGATTCAGACTGTAGTTATGAAATATTAAAATTTGTAATTCAGACTAGTGTTATAATATGTAAAAGCTTTTACAAGATTAGAGACTGAGCTCTAAACATTTTGAAAATATATTATTTTCTATTAATTTCTATATTCCATTTTTCTCCATTTCTCTCTCTGTACATAGTCCATCTCTTCTAAGATCTTGAGAGGTAAAAATAGGTTAACTAACCCTAACAAAAAGACCCTTAACTGATTATATGTACATGACTTGAATATTAGGTCAAATAAAAGTCAGTAAGGGGAGACCCTAAGATGGTATCCTTTTGGTGCAGAGACTCTGGGAAATACCACTAGGTTCTCTCCTCCTTTCTCCTCCCATCTGCACAAGGAAAATCAAAACATTAAGATCTTAAATAATAAATCACAACAACAACAAACAGATCAGATCTTTGCACATTAAAGAGACATGGATTAAGAACATACTTGTATCTCGTAACAAAGTAGTGAATGAAGCTCGAGACTTCAGAAATTCCTAGTTCCTTTCCAGGGCACTGTCTTACTCCACCTCCAAAGAGTAAGAAATAGCTCATTGATTCCATTTTCTTTTCCTGCATATTTAAATACCCCAAAGAAACCATCTGTGTGAGCCTCAAGATTCTAAATTACAAAACACGAGTACCAAAAAAGAAACAGAGTATTGCAAAGACTAACCATCCATCTCCATGGGTTAAAGATCATTGGATCTTCATACAGAGTTGTATCATAATTAATCTCTCTTGTGTAGACGTAAATTCTCCAACCTTTTGGGATTAAATAACCTGTAAATATATTTAAATGACACCTATTAGGTATTAATACAGATAACAATTTTTCATCAAGATTGCAAAATTAAAGGTTGATGATCTTCTCCTCTGTCAAAATAATTGAACTAAAACCATTGGGGGGTCACGGGGAGATGATTGCTTTGCTGGACTGGTTGGTTTATATTTGTAAATAATTGATGTAATGTAAGGTCCACATGCGCACATTTCTCTCTCTCACACACACGTAAAGAAATCTAATAATGATAAAAAATTCTTCAGTTTCGATCAAATTATAAATACTAGTTTCTTACCGTTGAGTTCCAAGTCGTGAGTAGTTTTTCTGAGGACACCATTAACAACCGTTGCTAATCTTGAAGTCTCAAAGATGACCTATTAAAAAATGGTCCAAAGGATAGATAAATCACAATGTCAAAATCAAGAACAGTAAATATTAATAGTTCAATTCGTGTACGGAAAAAAATACTCACAGCTCGTGTGAATTTCATGGACTTAATATCGTCGAGATTAAGCGGTTCGTCAGGTCGTTTTCTGTCTCTTATAGCCAAATGTTCCCTCTGTAATCAAAAACCAGTGATCAATAACCCAACCTGATTAAACCGTCAGAAGCCCGAAAAATCCAGTTGTGTTTCTTAGGAACATACTCTGAGTTCTTCAAGAGCTTTAGGGTGATCATGGAGATACTTAAGAGCCATCATGGAAGTTACAGAGACAGTCTCATAACCCGAATACAAGATCGTTAATACTTGATCTCTTATCTCCTTATCTGTTAACAAGTATCGGTTATCTTCCTTCTTCATCAAGTAACCCAGCATATCTGCATAAGTTTCTCCTGACTCTCTTCTTTCTTGTATCAGCTTTGTCAATAACTTATCGATGTTGTTTCTTGCCTGAGAAGTAACCAAAAAGGTCAGTATATTTTCACTATTTTTTTTATCTTTTTGTTATCAAGATTCTGAGTATTTTACTTGGATTCCAGAACGGTATTGCGTTCCTGGGAGATCGATTGGGACTGAAAGAGTTCCCTCAACAAGCTTGAAGAACTCAGTTCTATACTCTTCAACCTCTGGTTTTTTCAAAGTCTCTGCTATTTGTGACAACGATGATAAAAATGTCATCTGCACAAAACAGAAACATACGAATTTATTAAAATTATTTCTTATAATACGTGTGAAAAAATTAAACCAAAAATATTTATTAGAGAGGGAAGGGTAATTATTTAATGTCTCTTATCACAAAAAATATTTACCTTATATAAAATAAATTTATTAACATTTTAATAAATATAATTTTATTAATCTTTTAAAAACTAAATTTATTAATACTTCAATAAAATATTTATAAAGAAATAATTATTAATTTATTTTCAAAAGTAAATAAATTTCTGACATATTAAAAACATTAAATCTCTAATAAAGGAAGAGAAGAGGCCAGAGATTCAGATTCATGTCTAAAACAAAGAAAGAGAAAGAAAGGCAAGAACGTACATGTTTGGTCTTTTCTTGGATATCAACGGTTTCGAACTCATCCCAACCAGAAAGATAACTTCTCATGAATGCATCAATCTTAGGCAAGAGATGTTCTTTCATCATAGCCGGGTTTGTTAGAGAGAGCAATGAGCCTCTCATGAGCCGGTGGTTTGGTCCGTGAACCGCCGCGATGTTGCTTGTCCCGAGGATATCAAGCATAGATTGTGGGTAGCCAGCGACTAGTCCTTTTGACTCGTTCATTAGAATGTATCTGTTGAGTTCTGCGTCCATTGAGACTATTGTAGGGCAACCAAGAATGTGAGATTTGAAGAAACTCCCGTATCTGGTAAGAAATAATGTTTTTTTTAGTTTCTCACAAACCTAAACGATCAGAGTGGCCCACAAGCAGAGATTTAACAAAACTTGTTGTACCTGAGTCTCTGGTTCTTCATGAAATTTGGTCCTTGTTTGAGAAACTCAGTGGTTTCACCAAAAATTGGCCAGCCCATGGTACCAGGAGGAAGACCTTTCTTGGAATATCGCTTCTGGTTCCATCGGAGAAGAGCGGAGCAGATGCAGGCAATGATCAGAAGAAGACCAAACAACATCATCATTATTCCCATCTTCTCTTCCTTTTGTTTCCTCTTTTCTTTTTTTTTTTGTTTATTCTTGTGTGCTCTGTTTTCGAACAGAAGCAGTAATAGCTAGAGAGAAAGAGAGAGATGGTTAAGGGTATCTGGTTTGGGACTAAATGGCTGTGTGTGGCCTTATTTATATAGGCATCTAAAGGAAACGAGAGAGAGAGAGAGAGAGAGAGAGAGAGAGATAGAGTTACTATATCGAGAGAGAGAGAGAGAGAGAGAGAGAGAGAGAGAGAGAGAGAGAGAGAGAGAGAGAGAGAGAGAGAGAGAGAGAGAGAGAGAGAGAGAGAGAGAGATGTTGTTGGATTTTTAACCAACTCTGTAAATTTCTTAGTTCAAAATGTTGGTTCAAGATTTATAAAGTTTATATATGTAAATTCCTTTTATTGGAAAAAGTTAAATCTGCTTACTCTTTGTTATTTAGTCGAGATTAATTTCTTTCTCTAAAATTATTTAAGCACTTATTGACTAATAAATCCACACTTTAATAGTAAAATATTTTTTTACAAAGAAATTATAAGATTTGTATATATATATATATTAAATATAGCAAATATTTCTATTTTATGACTGAAATATCTCTATCACTTTAGAACTTTTTTTAATTAAAACTATAAGTTTAATATGAATAAAAGATAAATTGAATAATATTTAAGTAGTATCTGTGAATAACTACCAATTTGTGGATGATAAAGAGTAGTATAACAATAATAACAATGATGATAGTACTTATATACCAAAATAATAAATAATTATTTTTCTTTTTTATTAGAAGTAGTTAAATATGGTTACTCTTTGTTAGTTAATCTTAACTTATCCTTTTTAACATTCTTTCTTTTGTGAAATGCATCTTGTATACTAAGGATACTAAATGTTTGCCATAATTAAGCCAATACCCTAAATTTCACATCATGAAACTTTTTTTCATATACACCAAATTTGTCTCATCATAGGTAGTTTGTTAATTTCATCATTCTTTTTTAGTTTTAAATCAATTCACTCTTTTTTTTTAGGCTTTTATTGACTATTACATCCAAACTTTTTTTGTCAACAACTATTACATCCAAATTTTAATTCCATCAAATAGAAATTCTCGTAAAAGCTTAACAAACGAAAATATCCAAGTGGCTCTCTCGGAAGAAATAGAACCAAACAAAACTCAAGCAGAGATACTTCACACCACCATCTTACCGCCGATCATCAAATATTCATGACCCAAAAGAATTATCATTTGGGATAGTAGGAAGATATTTTTTCGGGCTAAGGAGGATGCTACCAATAGTAAATATATAAAATTTTAACTCAACGCCATCAGATCTTGGTCTTACTGCTATCACATGCATAACATTTGATGCACCAAATTTTAGCAAAAAAATAAAGAAAAAAAAATTTCATGAAAGAAGATCCAATTTAATTTCTTTTTTGTTCCAATTTTCCTCTTTTTATAATCGTATAGATCCTAAATATTTTTTACGCTCAAAACTAATTTTACGAGGCCTTACATCCGAATACGCAACTAATCCATTAGTAATGGCATCTCAAACTCAATTTCATTTTTTCTCTAAAATAGAGTAAAAATAAATATGGAATAACAAATGCTCCAACTCAACTTCATATCTCATTTCATTTTGAAATTTACTTTGTAAATGGAGTAATCTATTTTTTTGTTCATGACTCTATTATAGAATAAAAAATGAAATAGGGTTTGAGAACTTTTACTCCATATTCATTTTTACTTTATTTTAAAGAGAAAAAATAGAATTTTATATTAGAAATGATCTAAATAAAACACGGTTAGATGGTCAAAAGGAATCGAATCCAGAGTAAAAGCTCTAATCGAACCATTTACTACTAGATCAAAACCTCTTGGTTAACATAGAATTTCCAATTTTCTTTAGAAAGTAGAAACAAGAATAACATACAATTTCTCGCTCTTAAATAAGTGTCATTATACTCTGCACCAGTTCTATTTTTAATTCTGTTTTCAGATACGACATTAGATTTAAAAGAGGCCATCCGGAGTAAGGATTAAGAGCCTATTAGCTGAATATCAAAAGGTGATCATTAAAAAATTGTCTAGATTAGGAAAAAGGGTTGTAGACAGAGTAGAATTTAAACCACCAACTCATTCTTCAAGATCTCAGACATGAATGCTTGTTTGCTAGTGGGTGAGGGAAGATTCTTCTTCACAGGTAAATTATAGTTTATTACTTTAAAAAAAAACTAACTATAGTTTAGTACTTTGTTGTTTTCTAATTTTTACTTTATTGTTGCATCTTTATGGGTTTTATTATAAACAAAAACGTTAATGATTTCAATATAATTTGGATGAAAAGGTATAGGTACCTTCCGTTCACATACCATCGTAAATTTAAATATTAACCTTAAGGTGCATAATTTAAGTAGACACTTGAACTAATGAGGGTAATAATTTACACTAATAATTTACTCAAATTCTTTTTATCTCCACACTTTAAAGATTTTGGTATAACATTCTGGATTAAATTTATAGGTATGTTT
Organism: Raphanus raphanistrum subsp. raphanistrum; assembly: GCA_019706035.1. Taxonomy (NCBI): domain Eukaryota; kingdom Viridiplantae; phylum Streptophyta; class Magnoliopsida; order Brassicales; family Brassicaceae; genus Raphanus; species Raphanus raphanistrum. The sequence continues at coordinate 22,458,146 of CM033983.1, forward strand.
ATTATACGACATTGTTGTAGGGTTGAGTAAAATGATGGTAGAAAAAAGTAATATTTATTAATAAATTTTGAGAAACAAAATTATCCCTGTTTTGGTCAATTATCCCTTAAAACTATTATTCGTTGCTAAAAGAAAGGAAGAACTGAATGAAGGGTACTTGGGGGAGATGAGGATGGGCACATGGGCACCACCCAAAATTAAAGTACATTTACACCAAAAGCACTACAATAAAAAAATACCTAAAACAATTTTATTCCATTTATTACTTAAAAGGAACTTACAAGAAGTTCACGTGTATGTTCTTATGTTTTGGTATGGAAGTTTACATTAACTCGCTCTGAGACACATTTCAACTGTCATTCCTCCATGTGATGAAAAAGAGTATACAAAATAAATTAAAGAGTTTTGAGAACACCTATACATGGAAATGTGATGGATGATATTTAACCAATCGCTTGTAATTAATTGATCGTACCTATATAAGTATATAACACAACTACACACGCATACTGAGTTATCTCCCCGTACAGAATCTGGAATGAAGTGTGATGTAGAATGAAGTACTGATACAAGAATTGTTAACAAACAAAATAAAGTATCAGTACAAGAAAAAAAGATTGAAGCGACATTTTCTTAACTAGTTAAATAATTTTACTACGTAAAAGACATAAACTTCATAAATTATTAGTCATATAATAACAATTGTGTAAAAAATATTATTGTATTTGACGTATATCATTGTTTTAGATAAAAATATTGTTGTTTTTTGAAACTGATATCTCAATAAAAAAAAAGAAACTGATATCTCGTTTGCTAATGGGTTACTCTTACTGTTTAAAATTTATATCTATGACAAAATATAAATTAATAATTAATACATCAAAACTGTGATTATCATTACGAAATGGATTTATGATAAACAAATATATAAAGTAATACTATCACAATTAACTAAATCATAAATTTAGTTTACTTCAAAATGAAATAGTCTAAATCAAAATTTTAGTTTAAATAAAATAGCATCAATTTATCAAGCTATTAATTTAATGAACTTTTTAATATTTATACTGTATATATATCTTCGGATAAAAGTTATGTGGAGAAGAAAATAGTTTGAATAGGTATTTTAAAGTTTTGAATCTTTACAAATCGTACCGCATTGCAATTAACAATAACAGAAGTCTATACATAGATCAATGTATTTATATGTTTTATTAATATTATGATTGTAATACATTTGTTCTTGATGTTGCCATTTGGACCATAAATATATTGTAAATGTTTTCTTCTGGACACTAGTCACTCTAAATATTACATATATGTGTGTGAAACAGCAAGGAAGGAGAGCATTGTTTTTTTTTGTGAGCAACGGAGAGCATTGGTTTTACTTACAACATTCCTGCTACTGTTCTAACTGCAGGTTTGAATTTTGGTCCACCTTGAAATCATGAAGATGTAAATATACATATATATTTAAATAGAGTACTGTATATAGAGGCATGTGTCTACGGACGTCATCGTCCATCCATGACGTTTGATTAATATGGGAATCTTTAATTTCACAATGAAGGAATCTACGGTTAAAATATATAATGTACGAGAAATTTTTGGGTTCACCCCTAGAGTGAACCTTTAGGTTCATCTAGCCAATAGGATTTCGTTATTTCATATTCAGTATTTTTTAAAAAAGGAAACAAAATATTGTCAAGTTTTATTATATTTTTAAAATAAAAATAAAAATAAATAAAAAAATAATATTAATTGCAAACAAAAACACGTTTAAAATATATATATTTTTAATACCGTCAACAACACTAAACCCTAAATCATAAATTCTAAACCCTTAGGTAAACCCTAAACCCTTGGTAAATCCAAAACACTTGGATAAATTCTAAATCCTAGAGTTTAGGATTTATCCAAGGATTTATGGTTTACCCAAGGGTTTAGGGTTTATTATTTAGGGTTTAGGGTCTAGTATTTAGGGTTTAGTGTTTTGTTGATTGTGTTAAAAGTATATTTTTTTAAAAAATCAAAAGATTTAGGATTTATCCAAGAATTTACCATGGGTTTAGGGTTTATGATTTATGGTTTAGGGTTTAGTGTTTTGTTGACGGTATTTTAAATATAAAATCTTTTTTGTTACTACTATTATTTTCTATTTATTTTTATATTTTAAAAACATAATAAAACTTGACAATATTTTGTTTCATTTTTTAAAAGATATTGAAGATGAAATAACGAAATCCTATTGGTTGGGTGAACCTAAAGGTTCACTCTAGGGGTGAACCCAAGTATTTTTCTTCGGACGCATCAGAATAGACCGATTACAACCTTTTTTTCCTTTTGAAAGATAGACTGAAAAGAATTTAGAAGAGCGATTAAGGTTTTCGTCGCTGTTTCCACATGTAGTGGTTTTAAAAATCTGCCGCCGGATTTTCGTTAGAAAACCACCAAACCGTTTGATAGGACCATATTATATAAACTACGGAAAACTAAATATTGTAAAGAAATAAATTAATAAGAACATACCAAAGATTAGAAAAAGATGATACGAGATATTATCTCTTTTCTTTATTCAAAATAAGTCTCGTAGTACGACGGTTCGATAACATAATGAATCCCATGATATAACTGCAAACAATCTTCTGAATTTGCCTCACACTATCAAAAACTTGGCGAAACAGTTTTGTGCGTGCTCTCAAACTAAAAAAAAATAATAGTATAACTATTCTAAGTGGAAGAATTCTTTTTGATGTTAATCATCTCAAATCTATATTGCCATGAAGCGTTATATAGAAAATAATGAAAAAATATAAGTTTTGTTTTTCAACATAAAATGAAATCACCCATAATGAACTGATAGTCTTTATTTCTTACCATGTGTAAATTTGTCTGTCATTGTAGTTTGTACCTTTAGAATATGTTTGATTATTATCATTACGTTTCAATAACTAAAAGGAGTTTACACTATGGTTTAGTATATGATTGGTAAGTATGTTTGCCTCTCTAATTTTTATAATTAATTTAATCACCGATTTACTTTAATAAAAATCAAAGCTACAGTCTAAAAATTTCATAATAAATATTTTGTCTCTATAAATCAAAATTTTCTACAAAATTATATTTAATGCTTTAAAATTTTGTAATATTTAAACAGTAATAAAATCTACAGTTATAGTTATAAAACTTAAAGCTTAATTCTAAAGTAAAAAAAATCTAAAACTATTATTTCTACCAATCAAATCTAATCATAACTTCCTAAGCAACCAAATACTTTATAACATAATGTAACACATTTGTTTTTGATTAACCATAGTTTTTGGTCCCCATATAGTGGGGCTGACTAATTTGTAGGATTCCAGCGTGTCGATCATGTAAATCTCTTATGGCCAAGCGGAATTGAACTGCGGATACCATATTGATTTTTTTCTTTTTACCATATTGATTTTTCTCTTTCAAGTATCTCTAAACCAACTTCCCTTGGTTGTGCAACACATATTTTCTAATGGAAATAGAACTAAAGAAATAACATACTCAGCTATTTATGTTAAACCACTATCCCATTGCACATTTGATAATATCGTTTATTGTTAATTCCAAAATTAAGAAAATTATGTTTTAAGAAAAAAATATGACTTAAATCCGCAATAAAAGTATCTTCCTCTTTTAAATATTTTTGAAATATCTAAACTAAAATAGTTTTATTTAGATAATTAGCTTTGAACCAAAAATTAAAATCTATGAAATACAAATGTCTCATGTAATTCTCTTGAACTTTGAAGATACTTAATTTGAAAACGACTCTGCTTTATTTATTTTTATTATGAGATAGTTTTTGAAATGTCCTTCCCAATGGAATAACACCATATAAGACGACTCTAAGTTTATAAACGAGACCACGATGTAATTTGGCTATTTCACAAAAGCAATATCAGATAAATTATTCAGGAATTTGTTTCATCTTCTATCGGAACATAATGACTGTCTTCTCTTTTGAATAATCTTTTATACTATTACTAGTGCAAAACTTAAATCTAGGCAGTAGCTTTTAAAACCAAATACAAAACTACTACTAACTTTGTACTGGATTCTTCTATTGAATTTTCGTTCTAAAAGAATAGGTTAGTGGTTGGGAACAAAATATAGCATATGCCTTTTTAACATTAATATAGCACATACTTCATGTACTTCTGTAAGAAAAATAATTTTCTCCATCTCATAAAAATGCGGAGTCTCGGACCGATGCATGATTTTAACAAAAGAAATAAAGAACTGATGTGGAGGTGCATCGAGGTGTGCGCATAACGGATAGCGGTCATTAGCAGTAGGGTTTGGCACTGGAATATTTGATAGAAAGTAATTAATTACTCGCTCCGTTTTAGAAAATTTCGATGTTTTTATTTTTGTAACTAACTTGTCAGCATTAACATTTTACCAAGAAAAACAAAAGTTAGCATTTCTTTAATCAGGTAAAATGAGATTTTGTTTATATTCCAATTCTTTTTCAAAAAAAAACGGAGGTAGTTTTCAAAAAACAAATGGAGTTGATTTAAAGAAAAATGAGTTAATTTAAAGAAAAATAATGTGGTTGGATCCTGTAATGGTTGAAATCATGTACTATTCTTCTATTAATGAAAATTTAAAGTTGAACCAAAAGAAAAAAAAAAGACTAAATGTAGTTTAAGTTACTCGTCTGGCTAATAGTTTTTTTTTCTCTTTCTTGTTTTTCTCTTTGTTTTCTTTCTAGAAGTTTCAGTCGCGGCAATTTCATTTTCCGGCCGGCGGTTCCGGTTTTTTAGCCGCCGTCGGTCCGGCTTCCTTGTTTAGATTTCTTTCTTAGTTTTTTCTTTGTCTTTTCTTAACTTACGGCTATGCACCTTCATCTCCGGTGGTGGTTCGTTGTAGGTCTCCCGGGACACGGTGGTTCTTTCTCCGTTAGTCGCCGGCGTTTGTCTCTGGGACCGTACCGTTTCTGGTTTCGGTATTGGTCGTCGGCTTCTATCTCCCATGGATGCGTTCGGGCTGAGAGTAGAGTGTATTGTTATGGAGTTTGGTGGCTGATTTCGGAGGAGTTCTCGGTGGGGCCGGTAGAAGCTCTCTGAAGATCGAGCCGATGTTGCATGTCGACGAATCCTATACCTCTAATATTTGTCGTTGGAGGTGGTTTCGGCGACCGTTTGATCTTGTCCCGGTGATTCTGGTGGATCTGGTTCCGTTTGATTCAGCGTCGGCCTCTGTTTAGGATGAAGTTGGTGACTTGCTATTCCGGCGAAGATACGGCTGCGGCCCCGACGGCGAGCTCTAACCGTTCGAGACGACAACGCTCCAGTTTCTGCCACGCGTCTCCTCGAGATTGTGGAGTCAACACGTGGAGGTTGGGTTGGGTTGAAGCGGTGATGTTGTTGGGTTCGGGTTTTCTTTGGGCTAGAACGTTTATGCTTGTTTTAATGGGCTTTTTCGTTTTTTGCTTTATGGGTCTTGTTTGGACCTTTTGTAAAATACCTTTTACTATTAATAATATTCAGATGGCAAAAAAAAAAAAAAAAAAGTTACTCGTCGGCTTCAATCTCTTGAAATATAAATATTTAAAATCCTGGTCAGACGCCCACAATTAAAGAAAACTACAAATCAAAATTAATTTAACTAGATTCTTCTTTCTTTGTTTATATCTTAGTTTGGACACGTACGGTCCATAAAATTATACTATATGAAAAGAGTATTTTAGAAAATATAATAAAAGTAGCCAGATAGGTCTCATGAGCGGGGTCCGTACACATTACCAGTGAACATCAGTTCTGTTATGATAAATGATACGTCTTGTGAGAAAAAAAAAAATGATACGTCTAATCACCGTATCTGTATTCTATATAAAAGTCTTTATTGACTCAAATCCTTTACCAAGCGTGTATCTAAGTTAGATCCTTAGACAACGACATGACCCTCGCATACCTTTACCGATTTGCATGTACGTATACTTCTAATCTTACCCACATAATTAATAGAAAATGTGCGTCTCTTGGAGTGTTAACTTACATGTCTCTAGTTCGTCTAGATTGTTTTTTTTTTGACAAAAGGGCTTTTAGTTCGTCTAGATTGTTGACAAAGAAATAGTCTGTTTAGATTTGTATAACAATAATTTTTATCTTATATGTGATGATGATTTTAAAAACGATTTAAATTTCTCATGGTATGCCTTTTAAAATTAAAAATGTATATTTAGTAAAATAAATATATTTTCTTTTTTTAATTGAATTTTAAAACTATTATAAATATAATCTAAAAGACTATAAATATCATTCACATAATTAATATATAAATGATAAATGAAATACGACTCAATTGTGTTTTGTTATCTTAAGTTTCTTTGATCGTTAATTCGCTTTACAGCATGTTGATTATGTGCTCATTATTTAAAAATCCAGGTGTAATTTTTAGAGTCCCTCCAGGTTTTGCAACGAACAAAATACGTAATTTTACTGAAAATATATACCACTACAAATTTGGGGTTTCAAATAAACACAACGAGCCAAGTTTAAATCATAAATGTCGGTTGACAAAAAAAAAATCATAAATGTCATCCTTCCCATTTATTTAGAATACTATTGGGCTGTTTGCTTGTGTTTCTATTGTTTTTAATTGTCTGTGTTATTAACTGATTGCTGTTATTTTTCTCAAAAAAAAATGATTGCTGTTATTTTTGTATAAACTAGAATAATACGTGATGGTGTTTGATATGAACAAAGATATGTCGGTTGATTTGGTAGTTTTCAAAATATTTTTGACGTGAGGAAATGAAATTATTGCACAAGAGCCAACAAATGTGAGAGAGTTCAAAACACGTACGTACCATTTTAAAAGAGATGTGGCAACTTGATGAGCACCTTTCCGTCTTTTTCTTTTGGTCATTCATCGAAATAAATCGTTATATCGACATAAGTTATATTCAAATAAGTTTTTTTCATGGTTTCTGTATAAAGAACTTACTCAAATTTTAATCTTTGCCGATCAATGTACGAAGGAGGATTTATTTATACACTGAAAGATTATATTCATAACTAAACCATTTTTACACGAGAAAAAAAACAAACAGAACATCACTAAAGCCAACGTTTAAATTCTCGGAGTCGGTCAGTGATACGCTTTCAGACTGGTCGACTCTGTAGCACTAAATGTGTTTTTTCCAAGGTCGACCGGATCAGTCGATAGGGTTTACAAACAAAAAAAAGCTCTTGAAGTCCTACGCCAATGATAAAAAAATATGAGACATAATACATGACGACTGAGAGATAAAGCCCAAATTGACAAAAAAAAAACTAGCAAACATAGATGAACACAATAACGAGATCTCCAAAGCAATAAGACATCAAGATTCCTCTTTGATAATAAGAATTCGAAACATATACTTTCTATAATAAATAGCACAAACAGATTAAGCAAAGTCCAAAATTTCAATGCCCAGAAAACAAAACAAATAGTTCCATAAAACCACATGGAACTGACAAAGTCGAAATGAAATTAAACATGCAACAAGAGAACAATAATGAGAGTAAGTTTCAAATTGGTAAAACCAATCCTCGATCATACGTTTAGGTAAAATACATAGGGTGAATCTCCTTATACCAGCCAAAATCAGTTTTTAAAAACAAGACGAAACAAGAATTGAGATAGATCAAAGCTAAAGAAAGTAAGAAAGATCTAAAACTAGTTGAAAAACTAAAATTAATATATATATTTATTTATTTATATGTGCATATATATATATATATCTAATTTTAGATGATCTAAGCTAAATATAATTTTAGTAAAATAGTAAACTTTAATATTAACTAATACGTGGATTTTAAAAATGAAAGAAAATAACACATTTTCAAATCATACATATTTAAATTTTATAAATTTATGAATCATTTTGTGTAAAACTGAATTTTTGTCAAATATTTTATGACAAAAAATATTTTAAAACCAAAACTAGCCGAAATTACATACTATATGCTTGAATGGAGAGCATATAAAAAGTGGAGGAGACACCCGAGTGGGCGGACTGCACCTTAACTAGCCATTCAACATTTTATGTTTTACCGTAAGCTGATCCAATTTATTTTAGAATGGACTGCAAGTGGTACAAATTTGTGAACAAAAAGCACGAACCACTACCTACAGTTGATACACTCCAATTTTGGAGTGTTCTTAGCAGTTCTTCTTTTCTATTTTTATTTAAAATAAATTATTGTTATTTAAATAATATACAATATATACTAATTTTCATTTTAAATCTCAAACTATTATACCATTTAAATACTTTGTGATAAATTATAAAATTAATGTGTTAGTTAATATTAAAACTCAAACTATTATACTATTTTACCAAAAATATAATTATTTATTTTTAAATCATCAAAATTTAGTTTTAATTTAATTTTAAAGCTCAATATCTACATTTATGTATGCTAAAAATTATTTAATAAAAATATTTATTACATTTATAAATTATTTTACAAAATAAATACTTTAATTATATAATTAAATAATAATGTATTTATAACTATTTTCTGTTTTCTAAATAACAATATATACTTATTAGATTTATTACTTAATTTATATAAAAATAATTAATTTTGTTATGTTTATATAAAAATAATAATATAAAAATGTATACAGTATTTTGGACTGTCTTTTATCCACTTTTACCATTCAAACATATGTTTTGAACCGTTAGATTTACTTGATCCACACTTGTTCCACTCGATCCGCTAGATCCACTCTTGTTCCACTTAAATCTGCTTGATCTGCAACACTTAATCTGCTTTCTTTATTCAGAGCCATAATGGTTCCGCATTTTCTTTCATATGTTTGAACCACAAGTGGTTCATAAATATTATATTATTCTTAAAAATGTACCATCCGACAACTAAAATAAAATACTGAATGACAAATGAACATGTGTATATAATTACGGAGTTCTAAATTTTACAGGAAATATAACTCAAAATATCTGATTTTAGATACTTTAATTTATGTATTCCATTTTTTCGTAAAGCTTAAAAATCCGCAATTACAATACACATATAATATATAAATATATAGGTATACTTTTAGATACTCTTGGTTAGATATTCTAACAAAGATGCTCTAAGAAATAGAGTTTCTAGTAAATAAAAGATTTTAAAGAAATGAAAAAGTAGGAAAAATGTCAACAGTCGACCCTTAAACATATACTGCAAGAACTTCTCGGAAACTTTTATGTATATGTGTGATTATATGAATGGTTTATCTTTCTAAAAGTAAATAAATTTTAATGTAAATCTAAACTATATTAAAATAATAATGATTCAGTGGTAAAAACTCAGAAAGTAGAAACTAATAGTTAAGGCTGCTCTAACAACATAACAGAGGGTCGCTGACGTTCAAAAGAAGAAAAAAAACAGAGGGTGACTATACAAGCCAATAAGAGAGAAGGCAATTGAATGCAAATGACTGTCGACAATGATAAAACCGATGTATACCTGTGATGAACAATGGAAGCTGAATTAGTAGTATTATATACAAGTAGTAAATAGTTATATGAACGTGTGCATTGATGGAGACCAGAGGAGGAATGTCCACACACACGCGCACCTTAAATACTGGAGTATATGCTTTTATCTGCACATCACTGAAAATCGAAGTAGGAGAATTAATGGCTTATTTATAAATATGCTGTTCAGCAAAAAATATTCTTATTTTTAAGAAGGGAAAATTCTATAAAAATACCCGAACTAAATTTTGTTAAGTTTTTTAATATCCAAACTTTTTCACTATCCAGGATAATACCCCAACTAATTATTTTGCTCATTTTAATACCCAAACTTTTAACACTGTACCCGCTTTAATACCCAAACTTTATTTATTTAAATAAAAATACAAATAATTTTCAAACAAAACTTAATAAAATCTCAAAAATCTAAGAAAAAAATATGAAAAATTCTAATTTTATTTTAAGATTTAGAAAAGAAGGTAGATAAACCATGGAAGTTTTTTTAAAAAAATAAATGAATTGGAATGATAAAAATAAATTTCGTTTTTTTATTTCAGAAAACAAACTAAATACAATATTTAAAACTTAGAAATTTTATTACAAAATTTAATATTTTACACTACTTAGTTATTTTTATTTCTCAAACACCAAAAAATTTAGAATTTTCTGAATTTATTTTGTAAATTTTAGAGATTTTTAAAAATTTTATTTGAAACTTATTAGTATTTTCATTAAAATAAATAAAGTTCGGATTTTAAAGTGGGCAGAGTTTGAAAAGTTTGGATATTAAAATGAGTAAAATAATTAGTTGGGGTATTAAATTGGGTAGTGAAAAAGTTTGGATATTAAAAAGTTTAACAAAATTTAGTTCGGTATTTCTATGGAATTTTCCCTTTTAAGAACTCGAAAATTATTTTATGGAGTCACTAAATCAAAAGTGCGATGAATATAGTACATTGAAAATCTACATCATCCGGTTGCACGAGGGCCTAATTTTTGTCTCCTTATGCTCCATCCCTTTCTCTCTCTCAAATTATTTCTCAAAGTATATATGTTCGTATATTATTATTATAAGTACATAATAAGATTTCACTAAAATGCCAACTTCAAATAATTATTTATATGCATATTCCCCATACGTATAGTGCATCCAAAGTATGTTGTTGATTGGTTGGTTCTTTTGACTGGGTTCATGCTGTTCATATCATACATCTGTGTGGATTTAAAATAGTGTACAAGTCTCTGTTTTTCTTTTCTCAAAAAAAAAACAAGTCTCCTGTTTTCAATTATAAATCAGTACTTAGAATTTATAAATCCTACGAAATAAGTAATATCTAATTCGGCTAGATAAATTATTTTTGGTTGGTACGGTACCGAACATCATGTGAAGTAATCAGATAGATTCAAGTAGACGACAGTTTATGGCTTAATATTCTTACCAGTAATTTCTTTTTATTTGGTAAAATGTTACAGAAATTCAAGTTGACAACAGTTTACGGCTTACACAGTAATTTTTGCTTTGAGAACTGGCATAATATGCATAAAACTAATTGAATCAAATTAGTTTTAAATTAATTTGATAAAGTCCAATTTTCCTAAAGCAGTGAAAAAAAAAACTTAGCCCGGTCTTATTCATTAGCAGAGTAGCCAGTGGAGAGATTCGAAAGAGAGAAAAAAGTCCGTGAAGGATAAGAAAGAGAGCGAGGAGACAAAGAGGTCAACTTCAGTGAGTAAAGACATGGGTACGTGGACACCAGTAGCACACGTGCGCTCAATCATAACACTTATAATATGTTTTTCGATATGAATATTAAATACAATTAAAACATTTCTTCTCACCGGAAGGCGACGAGTACTGACGGACAAACCAACTAACACACTTAATTTAGTTATTGTAGGTCCACTTCTCCTTCCATTTCCTTTATTCAACTCTTTTCTCTATAACCAAATGAGCATTTACTATTTAATTTAGAGATTTATAATAAAATTGGTGGATTTGATAAAAAAATAATATAATAATAATATGTCGACGCGAATTAGTTTTACATTCGGAAGTAAAAACATTACTGGCGAAGGAGAATATGTTTCAGCATTCGACATACCAAAACTTTGAGACAGATTTTAAGGAACTGATTGCAATGATAAAGGAACCTCAAACATAGCCAAGTTTTGCGACAGAATTGGAAAGGATATAGACACTACATATAAGCTTCCTGGGACTTCAGCATCACTCATGTTCCAAGAGTGCGAAATCAAATTTCAGATTTTTTATCTAAGACTGCTAGATTCTTCCATATGAAATTACATTTTGTTGGTCGTTTTATTCATGTTTGGTTATCCAGATCACTTCAACAACCAAAAAAAAAAAAGAAAACCCATCAAGTAAAGAAAAGAAGAAAGATAACAAGTTTTCACCATTTTGTTCTATTAAGCTCAAAGAGCCATAATCTCGGGGTGGCGTATTAGGGACAAATGTCCCACATTGGATATTAAAAGAGATCTTTAGTAATATAAATAAGATAGATAAGCCACTCCAATAAACACCAATTAGTTTTAGGTTGAAAACTCATTTAGCTTAACATGGTATCATAACCCCATCAACGCAGTCCAACTCAATCCATTATCGATCAAACCCAAAGTCGGCCCATCGATCCTTACCCAAACATTCAGATATTGATGCTTAAAAAACCGTTATCTCGAGGGAGCGTATTAGGGACAAAGGTTCCACATCAGGTATTGGAAGGGATCCTTGGTAATATATAAGATAGACAATAACCAACGTTTATTATCACATCCGACCAATTTTTAGTTTGTACACACTGAATTGAGATAATTTTGAATGTCTTTCTTAGATAGAAAAAATTGTTGAATACTTTTCACGAAGGAGTTGTAACCATTTTTAAAAAAACGATATTGAAATTTGTAAATGTAAAGATGCAACCACAATAGTATTGTAGAAGATAAATTAAAAGACAATCAAGTACATAAACATTTATGTTTTATTAGAAATTGTTTTCAAACAATTTATTACAAGATCTTATTTATTTAATTTTACACAATACGCGATACTGAAAGATTTCTAATTTATTTAAACTTGTTTCTTTCTCGCCTGATTCGTCAGTAACTATTTTAGAGTGATCAACAAGTCTTTCAAGAGCTTTTTTCTCTCTATAAAATCTGTATATGTGTTTCTATTTCGATGCAGATGTCTCCATAGCTATTTTATAATTATTCTCTATGTTTTTAAAAATCTTTGTCCAAGATAACAACTATTATATAATTATTCTTTACGTCACATGCGGCATGCGGCATCGACTACATCAATGTCTACACGACTTATTCAAAATAGATTATTGACATCTATAAGCTCATAACTGCATCTTCAAAATTTACATCTTGAACACTAAAATACAATTTGATGGATCTCTCGTATCTCATTAGATTTATGAACTTAAAATTATGCTCTAACCATAAGTAGCCTTACATCAACTGATGAGCCTTTTAACATTTTCAAAAGCTATATCGGATGGGTGGTTTTACCTTAGCCGGGCTCCGTTGCACTAAAGACAAAGCAATATCTTAGACAAGAAAAAAAGCTGCACTCTATTATTTGGTAGGTTGGAAGTCGAAATTGCGAGTCTCAAGAGACTGCAATTTTAGAAAAATATTTGATCTGTTTTTTGTACCTATTATTTTAGCTGAAAATACAGTTGTTGTCTTTTTAATTTATGAACGAGAATCGAAAGATTGACAAAAAAAAAGATTTATACCATTATCTGATTTTATAATATACAACTAAATTTGATCTGCGCTTCAAAAGTATGAGTAATTAAAGTAAATCTCCTAAATTGTTAATACAAATAGTAGATTAAATCCTGAAAAATTGAGTGTTCATAAAAAAATCAAAAATAATAACGAACTAATTTCTAAAGAATGATCGATGATTTTTTTTGTTATCGATAAAAAAGAATGTGGTTAGTGATTTAATTAAAATAGAATAATTCTAATAATTTCAGTTTTTTAAGTAGGTCCAGTGACTCAAAGAAGTAATATTCCAACGTATATTGTGGGCAAAAAAATAATGTTGATCTTGTTTTAATAATATTGATACTGAATAAAAGATTTATATTAAAGATTTACATATGTAGATCAAGTAGAACAAATGCATATCATGCATAACAAGTATAACAAATGCAAATTTGTATAATTTAATAAATTATTATATTTAAAATAAATGTTAAAAAATAATGAAAATTAAATATCTAAAAATACAACGTTTTATAAATAAATAATAAATATCATGTTGACAAAAATAACAAACAATATCATCATCTCATTGTGAAATTTAAAATTTTATAAAAATTCATCACAACTATAGAACAAATATTGTCGATTTTTGATATATGTTATTGTATTAACAAATATTCATTTAACATAATGTGTATGATATGTTTTACATAAAATTTATATGAATCTTTGAATATCTAAATTAAGTATATATGTGTTTATGGAATTGTATAAAATTTAATATATATATATATATATATATATAGGTAAAGAATACATCTTTCATATATTTTTATAAGAAAATATCTTAAAATTCTATATAAAATGAAAAAGATACTTACTTTTAAAGAGGATTTTTGGTTGTAACAAAAAAATCGACCAATTAAAATCTAGTAAAACCAAACCAATTAAAATCAAACCAACCCAAAATAGAGAAAGTTGTTTGAATTTGATAATATTGAATAAACCAATTATATGTAAATTTTTATAAACGCAGTATGTGAATATGATTTCGGTATATAAACAGATCCAACCGAATAAACCAAAGAAGTCGAATAGTTGTAATATTTTTTTGTATACTTATATGCAAATTTCTAATATAATTAATAATGTTTACTTATTTATTTTACTAATATGATATTCATAATTAAAACATAGGTTTTATAGTTTTCATTTTTAATTTTGAAAGGTTATTTTTATATTATATTCATCAAATCAAATAAAATGTAATTTTATTGGAAAATATTTGTGCTAAAATATATTTATTTAATCATTTTTGATATTACTATTTTCTTATTTTTATTTTAGTAGTAAAACAAAACAGAAAATATTATAGTCAAAAGTTAGAATGATAAATATATGTTTGTAAATAAATCTGATTTATAATTATATAAACTAAAATGTTATAAAAGATAAATAGAATTGAACATGCCTAAACAAGACTATGCAAAACAAATGTAAATTTATTTGATAAATAAATTTACTAAATTATCATATTTTTGAAAATGTAGAAAAATAAAAAAATTTAAGTGATATATCTAGACTGAAAATAAAAGTTCTTAAATACATATAATAAATTTCAAATTACCAAATACCATATATGAATTTGTTAAACGAAGTTATATAAAATATTAGAAAATAAAAATTTATTAACAAGTATTAGTTATTTTAATTATATACTTATTATCAAGAGTAAAAATAAAATGAACAATAGTATCTAAAAGAAAATAGATGTACAAAAATAGACTGTTTATTAATAAATAAATAAAATTATATTTTCATCCATTGATCCTCTGTATAATTTCCAGCATTTTTATGATTTTTGCAGATCATTAATTTATTTTATATATTATTCTGCATGCAGATTGGACTACAAATTAAATAATATTTATTTAAATGTTGAATGGAAGATAAATACAGTTTAATCTGCATTTTAATTAATCTTTGTTTCCCCTGCATTTTAAGTTTTTAACTGCATTGCATTCAAAATCAAAACCATAGTTTTTAATTCCTTTTTGAACAACATATTTGTTTAAATACTGTGTTTGCCTCATTATATGGGCGATCATATATTATACTCCCTCCGTTTCGAATTATATGTCGTTTTGGAGCAAAATTTTCGTTTCAAAATAAGTGTCGTTTTATGATTTCAATGCAAAATTTATTGATTTTTTAGTGTAATCTATTTTTCTATTGGTTGAAATCTAATTAGGTGTATTGGTAATGATGTTTTTATCTAGTAAATATACAAAATTAAATGTTTTATTAATCTGTGTGCCGAAGTCTAAAACGACAAATAAATTGAAATGGAGAGAGTAATATCATTAACTAAATACTCAGAAAAAGTAATCAGTAGTTAATCTGAATCATAACGTCAAACTTAAATGCGATGTTCAATAAATGCAATGTTTAGCTATTTTTGAACTAAATGTCAAAAAGTCAAAAAGAGAAAGGGTACTCAATTCATATCTGCTGCTCGATTGTGTTTTACCTTCTTCCATTCTTCGGTATACTACCACACTAGTTAGTAGTATAGCCCATTGACTATTTTAAGTAATACTATATCCAATGTATTTTCCTATTTCTATCACTGAAATAGAGAATTTCTAAAATAGAGATGTATTTCTCTTCAATGTATTCCTTTATTTTTACCTTTAAAAAGAAATATTCTCAAAAGATTCTATTTTTATTTTACAACAAATATTTTTTATTTTTAAAAATTACAAATCAATCCTATTCAATTTTACTTTTATAAGATTTTCATACATTTTTAACTTTGTTTAAACAAAAGTTTTACTAAAAAGATTGTTAGGTAAATCAAAAATGTTATTTTATATTTATAGAAACTGTATTTTCTTATAAAAATAATTGTTTTAGATATAATTATAAAAATTTAAAAATTAAAAGACTATTTTGAAATAAAAAAATATGTTTATATAATAGAGGTGGATATAGCAATTGGTTGGAGTACTTTTTACTCTATTATAGCATTTGGAAGTGAATATAACAATGGGTTGGAGATGCTCTAAACCTAGATCCACGTTTTCCCATGTGAATTTCAATTGAATTGTGTATAGATTTTTTTCAATAAAAATACTATCTCGTCTCATCAAAACCTACAAGGAATAACTTATAATGTTCAATTAATTTCGCCAGTTTCTTGTGTTTTCGTAATAATTAATTTAGAGCATTTCTAACAAATATCATTATTTCATTTTGAAAGGGCATTATCCTTAAAACGAGGGATTAATTGTGTATTGCTCCAATAGTTACCTTCGGTCGAATATAATATTTTTTAAATATAATATATTTTGAGTTATCAATATTAATAATTAATAATAATCGCTAAAATTTCATTGAAATATTATTTGACAAATGCTAAAATAAAATATTTTGAAAATATATAACAATAAGTACTGAAGTGTACTCTTTTGGATAACAAGTACTGAAATGTAACTATAATAATAAAAAGTGTTAATAAAAAAAAGAAAAAAAAAATAAATATATATATATATATATATATATATATATATATATTTGAAATGTAAAGTAAGTACTAAAATGTGATATTAAAAATATCAATGATTGTTAAATATATATATAATCTTAGGGACTAAAAAATAAGTAGTATTGTAAGAGATTAAATATCTGTTTAAAATGAAAGGATAAATAAATTTTCGAAATGCTCGTATACATATTATATATATATATATATATATATATATATAAGTTCCTTTTTCTAAAAGACACCACATTTGATAAAAAAATGAACTATACAAAAAAATCATTTCAATTTTTCTTTTAAAAAAGATGAGAACTTATTTTCGTTTTTGATATGCCAGTTTTTTGTTGCCACGTTTACATTATTACATAAGTAGCTACAAAGCCTATAAACTATTTTATAAATTTGTTATTAGAATATCTTTTATTTATTTTGTTGGAAAGCATATATTTTAACTCGGGAACGTGAACATCAGCATGTTGTTGTGACATATTCGTCATGGAAATTATGTTTAAAAATTGGCTTACATGTGAAATTTTGGTGTTATATAGTCAATCTTGGACTGAAAAATCACAAGGCTCGAGATAGTTTTAAATCAGGATGTATAGCACATCAAATCTGTCAGGGTGCAATGGGGGTTAGAGTTTAAACGAATGGGATCAGCATAACCATATACGATTTACTTGATTAGTATGAATGTATATATCATATTAGATTAAACGGCGAAGAGCAATCTAAATCAAAACTTTATTAAATTAAGATGCAATATATAATAGTTAGTTTTCTTAACATTTAGACCAAAAAAAAAAATATATAATAGTTATTAATTTAGTTCCTTTATAAGGAGTCGTGCATTTATAGTATGGTTTGATGCAAGACTATTTGGCTTAATAACTTCTTTGGTATTTTCATTTAATATTTGTCTTTTTAATTCTCATGATAGATTTTATCGAACTAATCATTAAATAATACATAGAAATCTCAAGATCTTTAACTCCACCTCAAAATAATACTTCATCTGTTTTTTTGTATGATGTTTTAAAGAATATTTTTGTTTTAATTTTATGATGTTTTGAAACTTTCTATATAAAACTATTATAACAATTTATTAAAATATTAAAAGTTAATGTATATAACTTTTGTCTTATTTGTTCAAAATAGCTATAATTTATTACTTTTGATTATTTTTTATAGTAATCAAATGATTTTAATAAAAGTATTTTTTTTAATTTGTGTGTGTTTATCCTAAACATCATAACAAAACCAGCTTTCAAAAAAAAACATCATAACAAAAAGAAACAAAAGGAGTAATAAGAAGCCTTTTCGAAGGAAACAAAAGGCAAAGTTAAAGACTAAATTGGCACAACATTTCGTTGTAAGTTAAAAGTCCAAGCCTAGTGGAATGGTTAGCATTATCCTACAGATATAATATAATATATAATCTCTGTATCACAATTTAAATATATAGTTTTTCCAAAATAATAATAATTATAAGATACGTTCTATTAAAGGAAACCAAAATATATGGTGGCAATAGCCATCCGTGTGGTGGCTGCGTTGCATGGACAATAATGGGCCATAATGAATATCTGGGCTTCAACTACAATTATTAGTTTATCAATTAAATTTGATTGTTTTTATACATATCTATCTTATTAAAACAGAAACATTACAACTTCTTCTACGTAGATTTTAAAGTTGGACCTTATGTAATTAATGCTATATTAATCTATTTATTATTAGATATATCTTTTTATAAATAATTAATATCAACCATTACCATAGTTTTTCACTTCTTACCTTATTATTATATCCACTACGCATGTTTCCTTATATTGCATATATATACATCCACTGGCATATTATACTATAAGATAGATTATTAATAATACATCTACTAACATATAATACTATACGACAGATTACTAATAATACAATATATTATCTGTATTCATTAACTTGCATCTATCAATATTAACAATACTATGAAGACAACTAACTCTATACTTTGAACCTATAAACCATGATATACTAATTTATAACAAAAATGATATTACTGTTACAAATTAATTTTTATAAAAATTATTTATAGCAGCAATTTGTTATATAAAATAAATTTAATCAAGACTCAAATCTTTTTTTTCATGTTCAAAAAAAAAAACCTACGAATATATACCATTAAGTTAGCAAAAAATCTTCCGAATAAATAGTAAATCTCCCCAACCCAAAAAATGAATTAAAATATAACAAAAGATATTATGTTTGAAATTTAGCTCGCTGGGTCGGGTATAAATCTATTCATTTTAGGTATGAGTTCTTCGAGTTCTCAACATTTGGATCTAAGTAGGTATTTGATTTTTTTTTGTCCGGGTAAATTTTTTTTTGTTCCAAATCATTCTAACTTTTTTATATTATAAATCTTAAATAATATACAACATATATATAAAATATGTGAATCAAAAGATAAATCCGCGCAAACGCGCGGGTCATGATCTAGTTTGCTGTATAACAAGTTGGCAACAATGAAACTGTAATGGAATTTTCGAACGATAACGATTATATAGCATATATTATTATTATAGTATAAGTAAGGATAAGCTCATAAGCGTACTTTTTTTGGTTAGGAAGCGTTGGTATATTTTTATTTTTTGGTCAAACCTTCGTTTCCATTATAACTCAAACAGAAGCATTGTACTCAATCTCAAAGAGATTGTTTGAGAACTGAAATAGAGAGTTTTACCGCCAGTTCATTACAGACTCGAGAAACAAAACAAAAGGGGACAGAATTGAGGGATTGACTCAACACGCCTAAATCATGGAATATCCTTCGAAGAGTCACCACATATTTGTTTCACGAGACTATGTTTGGTCTGGGCATATAATTCGGAATCCAAAAAAATGATCCGTTATCTGATTCAAAATATAAAAATACGTATTTTTTGTAAAGTATCACAAAAAATATCTGAACCCGAACGGATAACCGAAAAATCTGAAATTAATAGTTAATATAAATATTTTGAAATATATATAAATATTTCAATTATTAAATTCAATATTTTGCAATAGTAATAAATATTTTTTTCAAAAATGCTAAATAAACAATTAATTATAAATAAGTATTTTATAATTTTCTCACTGAAATAACAAATCTACTCTCTATTAGGTAATGTATATTATTTACAAATGATGTTTATTTTTATGTTTGATTTAACATTTTATTGTTATTTATCAGTAATAAATTAATTTTTATTTAGTTTAGGTGTTTTTGTTGATGTTTTGTTTTAAGTCTTTGTTTTTCTACTTCAGTTATATTAGAACTGAACCGATATAACACGAATGCGGATGATATATGATTACTTTATGGGTTTTAGGATGCAATATAATTTTGAACCAAAACCGAAGTGTTATTATCCGAACGCAACCTGTATTAATAAAATTTTAGTATGGGACCTAGGAGCGTAAACCCGAAAATCCAAAAATCTGAAAAACCCGATCAGAACGCCAACGGATACCCGAACACAAGACTTTTAGAATCTAAAACACAGATCACATCTTTGATGACAAAAGAGACAGCCTTCCAAAGGCCTGCCTTTACCGCCAATGCTTTTGCAACTAAGGTTGAAGTTATATAACATCGGTTATCGTTCTTTGAAAATGGTGTGTGCCTATTGAGTCTGTGAAACTAGTTTAAGCCACCTACGAGATTAGAGCAATTCCAAGAAGTATCCGAGTAAATAATGATTACATTTTTGGGAACTTGGAATAGTATGTTCGGGGTTTGACAGTCTTTAGATGAAACAGAGTTTTGTTTACGTGGTGGTAGAAATGTCTGCCACTCCTTAGCCCCCTTAATCAGTACCGGTCCTAAGATATTTCAGGTCTAATACGAAATCAAAAATATAGGCTTTAAATAATAAATTAATTTTTTGTCAACAAATAATAAATTTTAAATTTAAATTCTTAAAACTGTAATTGACAATTAAGAATTACAATATCCTTAAAACTTATAAAAGTATCAGTTCTGCAAATTATCTTTCTATTTCATTTTATATAAGAGAAAGAAAAAAAGATATTTGAACATTTATCATGTTATACGTTCAAAATCATGTTATATGTTCAAAACACTGTCTTAGAATTTATGTTTCCTTTCACATACGAACAACAAAAACAGAAAATAGAAATAAAAAAAAACTATACAAATTGTAGGCCCAATGCAAATGTTTCTTCTGTATCTGCTCAGGTCCGGGCCTCGCCTTAATAGCTTTAACTAATACCTCTGTTTCTGAGAAAGACTTATCTTCGAACTTCAACTGATTTCTGCTTGATTCCAACAAGAAATATATAGTTTCTTTGTAATATGTAGTATTGGAGAAACACTTTTTAAATGTTTGGTTAATTATATTATTACAACGATTTGAGAAATATTATATAAACGATTTTACATGCAACAATTCTACTATTTTAAGAGAATATGTGCCATTCTAAACAGTCATATGTGATCAATGTTCAATAGTACGCCATGCGCCATGCGTCATGCTGAAAATGTCTTGTAGCCATTTTTCTATAATATACATAATTTGTATTTTCTAACTTTAAATCTTAGATCTCACGATGTAAACCATTAATGAATCCTTAGTTTAACCACTTGATTAATAAGATTTCAACATTGGAGAAACATTAGAACATTCATATGTTATTTTGATAATATTAGGCAGCTACTACAATATTGGTTGTTATCTCCTACGCAGAAAAGATGATTAATTAATAACACTTTTGATTCTTATTTCTATGTGTAGGGCTACATATAAATAAACATGGATTTGATGGATGCACCAAATGATATGGTCGAAATTCAACCAAAGTAACATGCATTACTCATGCAGCACAATGTTTTTTTTTTTGAGCAATCATGCAGCACAATGTTTTGCAACTACCCAAACTTTTTGTCGGTTAAAAACTGCTAACCAAACTTAATCCTGAGCCATACCTTACTAGTATTCGATCCATGAAACAACCAGAAAATGGCTGATGCATTACAACAGTAACTGAAAAAGTATATATTCTTTTCCAAGGGAAAAATGATTAAAACGAAAGATTATCGATGTTGAAATATAAGAAGAATAAAAGGTAGAGAAGATGGTTGCAACCAACATATTGCTAGAAAAGATTCTTAAGATGAGCTTTGGTGTTGGCTCCACTATATACTTCTCTTTCTAACACCCATGTGTGAAGGTCCCCATTACAATTTTCTTTTGTTTTTATTTTTTTTCATATCCAAGTGCTTGTCTTGGCTGTTGTATGCTTCTCTATCATCTTCCCCTTTGCTTCAGTTTCAAATACAGAATATTAATAGATATGTGTGTACAGTTATTATTAGAAAGGATACGAATACATTATATCCTCTCATCTCTTAGCTCTCATCCATATCAATAATGGTTCTATCAAATGAGGAAAATAATTATCTGAATGATGAGTCAATTAGTTCCATTACCTCTTTTTCTTTTAGGCTCACATTCATATTAACCTTCGGTTTCTATCACATATGGAAAATCTATACGGATATGACAAGTCATGTTCATGGATTTGGATAGATACATAACAATATAGGGTTGCTAACTTTATATTATGGATGTCGTCTGCTAGTTTGGTTAAGTCACAATTCTTAACTAGTAAATTTCACAGTTTTCGGATTTAGTTTGAATTAGCATGAATGATTATAGGATTACTGTTTTTGTTCCAGAAAAGGAAGGAGCCGACATTGTTAATTCTCACTCGAACTGGTTAGATATTAAGTAGCATGAATGGTGGATTAATTGCTATATTTTCGATTGTTAATTCCCACTAGAACTGGTTGTTTCAAGACGCATACTAAGTCTAAAAGTCTGGTTTTACAAGTCCAAAAACACATTCGAGGTTTTATTTGTCAAGTAAACTTAGTTACATCGTCTTTACAATGCTATCACTTTCTTTTTTTATATATGAATTCGAATATATTCAAACTGAACAACCGCATATACTAAGACAACCTCTTCATGCACACCAATGGACTACCATGTGGTGTGCTTTTCGCCTCCCCACTTAGATAATCATGTGGGGTTTACATTTTAATGCAACTTACTAAAGATGTAAGAAAATTCTCAAGATTTAATTATGTTTGCTCGTGATCATATGTAGTTAGGTAACATAATTGTTGCGTGACTGGAGATGGTTTCATTTATAACAGAAACTAGATTTTGATCCGCGCTTTGGAAGCGCGGAATATTTTACGATGAAAAAATTCATTAATAACTTAACAAATATTTTGGTAATTTTTAAAGAGTATGTATTTAAAATATTTTTTGCATTTAAAGCAGTGTTTTTAAATTCAACCCGATTGTGATTATACCGGTTAATCCGAAGATCTGACAATTCAATTTAGGCTTTTAAAATATTCATATTAAAAAAAATCACTAAAACCCGAGATTAACCGATTGAACTGATGGATGACCGATATGTAATCTAATTGGATTTAAATTGTAATAGTTTCATAATTTGTAATCTTATAATCCAAATTTTAAAGTTCATTATTTTGCAATTTATGAAATTATAACGTTTCTACAAAATTTTAAAAAGAAAATGATATATATAAAATAACTAAGATTAATTATTGTATTGTTTGGAAACATTGATAGTAGTATAAAAATATATTGTTTGGAAACATTGATAGTAGTATAAAGAAATAAGTATATTGTTTGGAAACATGAATAGTAGTATAAAGAAAAGAACATTAGTGATTTAATGTAGCTTTAACTATAAAGTATAAAGATGTATTTAATTTTAGAACTTACAAAATAAATGTTAGGTCCAACAAAATGTTTCTGTTTTAATAAGATAGATGATCTAATAGTAGCGATAGGTTTATTACTATATGATTATTAAATTTTGTTATAGTTAAGGAGTTACATTCGACTGTAACATAACAGAAGTATTAAAAATGATTCATATATAATTATCCAGAATCAATCACAGAAATTTATGTTGTTCATGATCATTTGTAGTTGGATAACATGAGTTATAGCATGTGGGTGATTGTTAATCAATTGCAAGAATAATGAAATAATATAAATTAGTTATAAGATTTTGTTTCTTAACAATGAAATCCTGAGTCTAGCTAGACTAAAATTTTTCCTCAAATCATTTTAGTTCTCTTTCCGTTCTGGTATTCGAATTCGAGATCTTCCTAACTTTTCTCTTCCAAATAGTTAGGTGATATGCTGATTAAATTGTTGAACTGAGTGCTAACGATTGTAATGTTTTGATTTTTGACCTAAGATATATTTCAGATTATTCAACCATTTCGAAAATGATGTTCAAACAAATATTAATTGTTTAGGTATAGTATATATAATATATAATATAATATTTGATCATGCATGTATTTTCCAAGCATGTGTGTATGGAATGGACAGGTATTATAATGAATGATAAAGAGAACAAAAGAGGAAAAAGGTGAATGTTAGCCCCAAATCACGTTGCCCCCTCGTGGCCTTAAGGATTCCAAATCAATTCTGTGTCCTTATGGTACGATCTGTGGGCTGATAGCAATATCCTTGATGTGATCACTAGCCGGCCTTTTTCCATCGTCTCCATTATGTCTTCCTTGAGATTTTCTCTTTCACACATAAAATTCTATAATAAAAAATCTACAATAAAACAACTATAATTTTGAATCACAAATGTTCAACTTCAAATTGATATATAGCCAACTGTTTGTTTTTGTTGCATACGGTTTTCAGTCGACTAGAGAACAAAAGTACAAACTTTAATTAGATGTCAAAAGAGTACAGTAGGGAAAAAAATCTTACAAAACTGATTATAAGGACTTTAGAGAAGTAAAGATAATATATAATGAATAGGATTACCAAATTGAAAAAAAACAATAGTGGATATTACTGGCTATGGTTTAGTGTATTGCGTAAGGTTTAGACTGATTAGGTGGAGGAGAAAACGAGAAGCTCTTTAAATATTAGCTAACTTCATTTTCAGTTTCGAAAACAAAATTAAAGATCAAAAGATGTGTAGAAGACTTATCAATTATCGTAAGAGTTAGAGTGACAATATAAAGCTGATATGTTAATTCTAGGAGTAATTAAGCCTAGTTTTAAAATTAATTAAATCATAACTATTATATCCACGTAATAACTTATTTGGGCTTCTTATAAAACTATGTGTGCTGCTCTATTAGTTAATCATCTGATTTAATGTTCCACTATATAAAGTTATATGGGCTTCTATATTAAATTCAAACCCATTGAACTGTATTTTCTTTCTCTGTACATCAATAGAGCTATATAGTGATCGGCCCACATTATACCAATTTTTTTTTGTATAAACCTAAGACTGTTCTTTAATATCACAAGACTGCATTACACTGCAACTAGTATATAGTTGAAGCTAAATGAAAAGAATCAATCCTTAGGTTGTTGATCTTTGAATCACGATTATACCATTGACATTGAGAATGCAGAGAATTTTAGTGTTGCTTTAGAGGAGACAATCAACAAAACTCAATCGCACATACTATAGGCAGTATTTTTAAGGCCGGAGCAAAAAAGAAAACTGAATCGAATAACTATTAAGATCATAACTCAATATTTTAAACTGGATCAAACCTGGTTATCAGATTATATATATATTTATAAACTTGAAAATATTTATTATAAATATGATAAATAATTAGAATCAAACAAGTATTAAAAGGGGAATATGAAGCTCTCTCAGCTATGCCACGTTGGATTAAAAATTCTGCCAATGAGAGAGTTTGATTTTGCCACATCACTATCGCTGACTCAGAGTGGGCATTTCGTGCGGGCTATGTAAATTATAATTCGGCTCATCTCAGCCCAAAACCATATTCGTGTAAAGCTTCGCATTTTCTTGCGCCTGACTTTTCCACTTCCTCTTCTCTGATCTCTGAGTTCTGGCATTGTCTTAAACAATCAATGATGATCTTTAACATTTTCTTAAATGTTTCGTTTCACCTCCTCTTACTCCTCCTGTATAAAGGCTTATTTCTAAACTTAAATCCACCAAAAATGATAAAACTTATTCTGAATAAGCTACATTCACGGCTATAAAATCCACCACAAAATCTTGGCTCTCCACCGTAAACGGCCGTTGATTACAACAAATCTCACCAGGACCAGGTCACTCAGATCAATCATGCATGTGAGTAAGATCTTATCTACAGTCTTAATTCTTCTGTTTATTCAAGGAAGCTGATGTATTTTATTTTCAAATAATTTTCTCTGTTATATATATATTTTTTTTTGAACTTATTTTCTCTGTTATATTGGTATGGTTTTAATTGGTTTTAAGCTCTGTTTTTCATGTTGTAATTCTCTGTATTCTCAAAAACGTTGAAAAAGAAGAAGTAATGTTTTTTAGCTGCCAGAGCTTCAAGAACAGAGAATCGAGATGATATTAATGCTGCTATGGTTGGAATACTTGCTAAGTCCAAAGAGTCGAGAGTTGGTCTTAGAGAGAGATTCACTTCTTTGATCAAAAAAAAAAAAAAAGAGATTCACTTCTTAGGATTCAGTCCCATCAACATATAACAATGGTAATGGAGACTGGCACCAAGTAAGAAAGGGGATTCAGTACCTACAAACTGATTTTGTTTAAATTTTAGAACAGTTTTCCTCTTCAATGATTTAACATGTAAAACCTTTTTTTTTTCCTTTTGATGATATTCAGATTCTTAATCTTTGCAACAGAAGAGCTGATCTGAGGAAGAGAGACCACTTGGCAATCGATAAGTATGCTCGGTCATTAACTGTTCCAAGACGGATACCTAAGAAAAAAAAAACTCTGGTGGTCCATGGGAATTTGTTGTGGTTGCCTTTGTTTGATCCTCCACGACATGATAGTGCAGCACCATTAGAAGAGCTTCAGACCTCTGTGTCAACATCAATGATCACTGGTTAATATCTATCTATACACTTTTATCTTTGACTTTAATCTTCCTTATATTGTTCTGGTTTTATTAAAGGTAATCATTTTGCTATTGCCAAAGAGACTTGACGTAAGCTCGGTATCGGATCAAACATGTATTATGTATCCGTATCATCACCTTCTCTACTTGGATAAGAAAGCCATCCGAGGGAGTTTAGGCAATCAAGTGACGTTTTTATAATCTCTTGATTCCAAGTAAGTTTGTAAGTAGTTCTACAAATTCTCGAAATCAAAAACCATCTGAGAAAGTTATCCTAATCTTTTAAAAAAATTCACTGCAGACTCTGAAATATAACATTAAGCAGAATGCAGAGAAGTCTTAGAGATGCGTTGTTTTCAATAGGGATCTGGTCTAACGACTCAACTATTCCGAGTAATGATTTAATTCTGATATATACTATTTGACATTTTTGGGTGTTCTACTTCTTGACAATGGTAGTTACTGGTCAACAAGCAGATGAAAGGCAAGGACTTAAAACTCTGCTTTTCTCAGTTTAAGTCTATAAATGTGCAATGTGGTATTAGTATCAGGTCCATGATGATAGTAGTGGGTACATGATGATCCTTTCCTGTGTGCAGACGGTGAGCATACTTTTCAGAAAGCAATCATGGAGCAAGGAAGAGGGCAGGTTGTTATTTAGGTTTCGGCAAGAGCGTGACTACATCTGCATCAAAACAATTGTTACGTGTATCTCCAGTTGGGTTTTTCCTGCCTCTGCGCATGCAGATAATGAATTTTGGATACTGTGGCTGAGATTCGGGAACGGCATGGCGCTTTGAGAGGTTAGAGAAGAAACTCTTCCACATTGTAGGTTATAATAAAAATAATGAACCTGAGGGTGTCAAAAAGACGCTGAATTGATGAATGCTTCTGAAATCTGAAGAGGTTCTTCTCCCATTCCACTTTTTATTCTGGGGCACAAATTTGTTTTGGTAATTAAAGCTTTGTTATCTGTGTTCAGTCCAGGTGCTACGACGGGAAGAGGTAGAAGAGTTTCAAAGCCAGATGAAAGGTAACTTTGTCTATATGTGTTCTTAGAAACTTTGAACCGTTTGCATGGAATGAAATTGTTCATTGAACATTAGTATCTAAAGAGTTTTTGGCGCATCTATATATTAAAGGGAATTCGTCCAAAAAATTCCTGAACTTTTCAGCAGTTGCCAAAAGAAACCTGTACACTTGTCTAGCCAATAAAAATCCGAACTTTTGTTGACTTATTTAAATTATTAAAAAATTTACCATTGACTGACCAGATTAGCACACCGTTAAACAAGAGTTAAAACAACGTTAACGGTTGACGTTAAGTAAAACTACGTCGTTTCGTTTTACACGATTTGAAAATAAAAATAGGTAGACACGGGTTTCGAAGCCAGGTTGTTTGGATCAAATGGCAATGACACATTCAACGTATGTACAAACACATTTACTTTTATTTGGTAATGATTTTGAATATAAAAATTGTCTAAAAATTTAAAAAGTCCTTAAAATTCTAAAAATCAATTTTGAAACTAAAATTAAGAATAAAATTTTATTTTTCCTTTAAAAATCAAAAATCTTCCAAAATTTTCATTTTAAAAAAAAAACTCCAAAAAATAATATTTTCATTTTTCGGAATAAAATAAAAAGTCGAAAAATAAAAAAAATCGAAAAATATGAAAAAAGTTTATAAAAAATTCAAATCTGAAAATAATCAGAATCTATTAAAAATATTTTTTTTATAAAAATGCCAAAAAAGAAAAATTGAAAAAAATTCGAAAAAAAAATTTCAAAAAAAGGGATAAAAGATTTCAAATCTGAAAACATATAATCAGAAACTATAAAAAAAATATTATTTTTTATTTATTTTTATAATTTCTGATTATATGTTTTTAGATTCTAAATATTTTATAACTTTTTTTGGCATATTTTTCGATTTTTTTTTATTTTTAAAAAATTATAATCCAGAAAATGAAAATTTTCTTTTTTTCGAATTATTTTTCAATTTTTAGAAATTTTAAAGATCTTTTTAAGTTTTTAGATAATTCTTTCATATTCAATTAGTACTAAATAAAATTAAATGTGTGAGTAAATCTATCGATTGAGCCACTAGCCCAGTGATAAAGTATTATGCCATTTGATCCAAATAACCTGGGTTCGAACCTAGTAGTCTACTTGATTTTATTTTCAAATCAAGTAAAACGACGTCGTTTCATCTCATTTCAAAACGACGTCGTTTCACTTAACACCAACATTTAACGATGTTATTTTTTCTGTTAAATTTTTTGACGGCATGCTAAATTGGCAAGTCAACCAAAACATTGTTAATTAATTCTAAAGTCAATGAAAAGTTTATATTTTTTTTGGTCAGCCCCAAAGTTCATGTTTCTTTTGGCAATTCCTGAAAAGTTCATGATTTTGTTGGCCGAATTCCCATATATTAAATGTCTCCACGAACTAACATATTACTGTATATCAAGTCAATCTCTTGCCAAAGGAATTGTCTATTAACTTCTGGGTCTGGGGCGAGAAGGCAAATGTCATGAACGCGTTTCACCGGAATTCACAAGTACTGCTACACTGAGCCCTTTACCTTTTAATTTAAGGGTAAATGTATCTGAAATAACTAGCCCGCCAAACGGACTAAAGGATAGTCGCAAGATTAATCACGATAGGAATATTTGTTAAAACGTCCACCTTTAGCTGCCATGAGTTTGATGAGAAAGTCCATATGTTTAGGACAAACATTAACGTTGTGAAATATATTCCTTATTTAATTATTTGTTTACCTGGTAGAGCAGCAGTGCAACCACAACATATGGTGGCGTTGAAAATATGTAGGTATGAGTGTATGACCCCAGCAGGAATAACGAGACAACCTTTTCGACCTTAAAATTTACAAGTGCAGAAATTGGAACCATTGAATTATCTATGCCATTGAGCTTAATATATAGTAAGCTTGATGTAAAACTACTTGGAGATTGTCAATGAATCTTTATTAGCAAGTCTGTATAAAGATTCAACATGTTTTAATATCCTGATTGGTCATAAATTTATATATATTATATCGTTTGACTTTAATGTTATATAATTGTTAGTGTTACGTTTCTTTGTTTATGGTTGCAGAAAGACTATTGGTGAGAGTTGAAACGATATGTCCCATAATGAAAAATATAAATGAATAATTTTTTTGACATCATATAAATGAATAATTATGTTAACTATTTTCAAATCATATAATCAAAGTCTTCCAGTGTCTTAATTTATTTGTCATGGTTTGTATGTCCATTTTCTTGCATATTCAATGATTAATCACAAATTTAGGCTGCTTTTACACAAATACATGAAAAACACAATATTTACACTGCAAAGCAATCGCCTCAGTTGCCCTTTTAAAATATTTATAATTTTAATGTAATTGTTTACCAATTTTTAATAGTCCATGTTGATTTATTAATTTATACTTTAATATGTAATTTGTTTAGGGCCAACACAGTTTCTAGATCCGCCACGACTTATGAGAAAATCAAGCAGCCATGTTCAGAGAGATACAAAGCATATATAATCAGAAATATAAATTTATTATGATGACTAGCATTATTTGCAAAATTTATAAAGGTAAAAAAAATAAACTTAAGTATGTAATATGTACATATTAATTACAATTATTTATAAAAAACGTTATTACTTATTTTATCACCGGCCATACAGTTTTACTTTTGACACAAAAATAAGCATCATCAAATACTTCAAAAGAAGGTACGATTCAAGTTCAATGTAAGAGTTTAAAGAAAAACTTTCAACAACAAATAAGCAAAATTTTCATCAAGAAAACACAACTGAAAAGAAATTATCATCCTCTTCCAACTTATATATGTATTCTGAAGTCAATCTTGCTATTTTGCCAAACTAATATAAAAAAATTATCACAAAACAATGTGAGCAGATAAAACTACATACAACATTCAAAAAACATAAATCATAGCATATATCTCTTCTAATACTATATTATGCACTCTTAACAATTTTATAAAATATAAATATTCTATAATATTTTATATTCACACAACGAAATTAACAATATGTTTAACGCAATTTTCCGCGCGTAGCGCGGACAATAGATCTAGTATGTATAACAATGCGGAGCGGATAAACACCATCATTTTAGTAATAATTAAAAAGCCTTGTGCCTATTTATACATCATTAATCTCCCCTGCATTATAAATATATGGCGAAGCCCATTGAGATGATTTACAAGTTTTATGTGGCCCGACATAATAATATCATATATTACAACGAAAATCATATGTAATATTTAGACAATGTACAAATCGGTAGATTACCTATCATATTGAACCAGATAAAAAAAAAATATATATATATATATATATATATATATATATATTAATTCACATATATTATGATATTGATGCAATTCTATATGTATTACTACTAATATGATTTTCCTAAAACATACTCAACGAAATTAAATTAAATAGATGTGGTTCGATTTCCAGCTCAACAGTAAAATACTATTTTATTGTGATTTTTACACCAAAACATTTCCAGTCCACCTGCATAAATCATATTATTTTAATATAATATTAAAATTTTTACACCAAATTTGGTGTAACATTATTCACCATACTAAAATACTATTTATACCAATAAAATACTATTTATTTATTTTACTCCAACTATGACACCAAATTTGATATTGAAACTACACCATATTTGGTATTTTAGTGTCAAACTTTTTTTCTCATCTTCAACCATGACACCAAATGTTACACCAAAAATAATATTATATATTATTTAATATTTTCTGTTTTAATAATTTTTATATTTTTGTTATTTGAAATTGATAAATAATTATCTTATCACACTTTGATATTATATTTATCAAATTTTCGTAATTATATTTTTATAAAATTTATTTACATTTATAAACAATATAATACATGTATTTATTTTATATAAAATATATATGAAAAAGTACAAAACATTAATTATGAAAAACACATAATAAAACAATATATATTCAAATAAATTTTGTATTAGTTTGTAATACATGTTTAACTATGTTATAAAATAAAAAATATTTTAAAGTTTGGTGAATTTAATAGTATTAAATATAACTTAAATAAAAATTATAATCAATATTTTAAAATAAAATAAATGATAATAACATTTAGTGATTTTTATTTCGAAAAAAAAAAAAAATAAAAATTCTATGATATTTTATTTTTTATAACATAAAAATGATAATAATAACTTAGTGTTTTTTTACTTGAAAATAAAATAAAAATATTTTAATTATGTAAAAATAATTTAAAAATATAAATAATACAGTATATTTATGTTTAGTTGCAAATTTGAACTGATTAATAGTAACTGAACTATGAAACATAATAAAATATGTATGTAAAATATTTGGTGTGATGAATAGTGTTACACCAAATTTGGTGTAACACTATTTACTCCACACTAAATTTGGTGGGATGGTGTCATTTTTAGTGTCATATTAGAGATGAAATTATATCAAATTTAGTATTTTGGTGTTCCATTAGAATTGACCTTAATGAACTTATAATTAAATAAATAATAAAGAAGAAACTTAATACATATAATATTATAAAATAGTTATAGTGTGAATTTTAGCCCTTGATTGATATAACATTAGCATTAGCATTATGCCACATTATCCAATCAACATTTGTTAGAAAAACATTTAGAAAAACATTTACTAAATGCTAATGCTCCTCAAATGCTCTCTGACAAATGTTCTCACATGAAGTCTTTGGAAAAGCATTTGCATTTACAATTTATAAGTTTAAGAAAAATATATAATTAGTTCATTTATTTGATTTAATAATATTATAAAACTATTTTTATATCCAGAAAATGAAATTTGAATTTCTAAAATAAATTTACAATATAAATATTTTTGAGTAGTATTTCACATTTAAAATATAATTTACTTATATAAATTATATTATATTTTAAATGTGAAATATTATTTTTTTAAAATAGATATTTTAATATATATATATATATATATATAAAATGACAATTTATTTATTTTATTTAATAATAATTATTTTATATCCAAAAATAAATTTTATTTTCTTTTATTTATTTAATAATGTTTTAAATTATTTTATATCCAAAAATAAATTTTTATTTTAAATAAATTTTACATTATTTTTTAAATAATAATATTTATAACTATTTATTTTATTTACTAATTTCAAAATTATGTTTATATCGAAAAATAAATTTTATTTTATTTTATTTTAGTAATATTCAAAATTATTTTATATCCAAAAGTAATAATCTTTTAAATAAAAATGTACATTATTTTTAAATAATAATATTTCACATTTAAAATTTAATTTATGTTATTAATTAAGATTCATTATTTTTAATAACAAATATATTATTAATATATATATATTATAATTTAATATATATTATTTTAAAATAAATATATTATATACTAACTTTTATAAAAATATTAAAATTGTATACTGCTACTGCTTTAACAATCATCTTATTAAAAGTTTTAATGAGAGCATATAACTTATGCAGTATACTGTTTCTACGATATACTGTTACTGTTTTTTCATCAGCTTTACCAATCGAGGCCTTAGTGTTGCGATCGGAGAGAAACTTGTTTTAATACTGAAATTACATTAAAATAATGTGGTTTTGATATTAAAATAGTGTCTAAAGCAAAAAAAAATTCGGATACTTGGCCACTGCACCAACAATGATTATTGTCAAAATGCCCCCTAAATTGATCATAACTATATTGGGCCCAAGTCCCTGCTTGACTAGCTTCTATTGTTTGTTCTTAGTAGGTTTTCTGCTACGTTTTATTTGGAAAAAGCTTTCTTCTTATCCCCTTGTAACATTAATTAACTCTCTTATGCATCACATGTTTTCCTTAACTCTGCACTCTCGACAAGCTTTTCTATTGTTCTTGGTGGGTTTTCTGCTGCGTTTTATTTGGAATAAGCTTTCTTCTTATCAACACATTCCATGTCTAATGTGTGGCTGTGGCCTGGCTTTATCAAAACATGTCATGTGCAAGGCATTAACAATTTTAGTACATAATTCATTTCTGTTGAATCCGAGTTTAGTTCAATCTAAGATTATCTGATGTGACGCATATCATGACATGTATCGTAAACTTCTATAATGTCTATCATAACTATTGATTTATTTGATCAATAACTATAATAATTATTTATTTCCTAAATATATAAGGTATTAATAATAATGATGTGGTAAATTGTGATTGGCTTATTGTTTGCTTACTTGTCGAAATCTAAAACCCAAATCTAATGACATGATAAAAGCGTACAGATTCATTACTAAAAGGGGCCAAGTAATCTGACACCTGTCGTACTTCACAGATTTGATTAATAATTATAAAATCAGAGACTATATATCCCTTCCTACGTGTAGTCAGTCTTTTCTTCAACCAATCTCTATGCTCTTTTCATCTGTTGCGTTTAACTTAGGTTTTGCCTTCTTCTTATATCAATCCCTCTCTAAATATCATTGAAACTTTCTCAATCTATTCGTTGATTCCTTCTTCCTCAATCTATTCTCCTTCTGCGATCACTCCGACGGTCTCGTGGGTTTCTTCTACTCTTCTTCTTGTTTTCTTCTGTTTACAAGTTTAGGGTTTTGCTTTAATTAATAATCTCAGTTCTGTTTTGTGAAACCAAACATGGTTTTTGTCTTGTTCCTATAAAATTTTGAAGTTTATTTGTTCTGTTTTCTAATCGAGAGTGTCCAAAGCCGAAACAGAGTTTTGTTTTTGTGGATTGTCATCTAATTATTATGGTACTCTGTTTTATTATTTGATGGTCTTAAGTTGATCATATCATGTTTTACGTAACTGTGACCAAATCAAATCTGTTTCGCTTTTGGTGTTTAGTTCTCTAGGTCTAATGTTGAAACACCACACACACACTGCAAGTTGTTTGATTGTAATGCCAATTCGAAATTGATGCTTTAACAAAATATGATTTTGGTTCTATGAGGCATGGTTTCTCGTTTAGGTTAATCGCCTGATTAGCAAGATAAGCTTTTCGCATTGTGAAGGTTAAACATAACTAGCAAATTACAGTATCAGCAAACCGCAATACGAATCTGTTTAAACGTTATATATAAATGATTTCTTGATACTAATAACAAGTTGATGCTTCATTGTGTGTTTATTTTTCTAGTTGAGGGAATGTCTCTGATCACTTCTTGTTGATAGGCTAGACTTGACTTGATGGAGGGAAATTCTAACTGGAAGCCTAACCAACAAGGCGGAGACTCGCTTGCGACTAACAATGCTAATGATTGGAAATCACAGCTTGAGCCTGATTTGAGGAAGAAAGTTATTGTAGCAATGTAAGCTTTAGCCTCTCTACCAGAGTAATATAAATACCGATTATGTGAATGCATTGTTACTGATTCTTGTTGAAAGAGAGAACGCTTTTGAAAAAAAAAAAAAAAAGAGAGTCATGTCTTTGCTGTGATCTTCTATGTAAGCTTGCACATGATAACGATTCCTACCTTACACCAATAAACATTGCAACAGTTAAAGCATAGGAGTTGTGCATAAAAAGGTTATTATAATTTTCATTATTGAAGTGACAAAACCTAACTTCAACCTTGCTAGCTTTCACTCTGTCTAAACTATCATGTCATCATCCCTCTGTCTAGACTATCAGTTTTGTAACAAAATTTTATATATAAACATATATACTTGATGTGTCAATGATAATTGTTCTCATGTATCTGTAGAGTGGAAAAGCTGAAGACATATTATCCTACACGCCACCCAAATGAACTTAAAAATACTGCTTTGTCATTTGAGGGAAAGATCTATGGCGTGGCTACAGATAAGGTACTCAAATGCATGCAGTTTGTTTTCTTTTCTATTATTTACCTTCAGAATCTGAATCTTGAATAGGATAATAAACCTCAGCCCTTGTGAATATACTTTTGCTGATGTTGTAGGATGATTACATGCGGAAAATTAAGGGAAACATAATGAGTTTCGACAGAAAATTCAGAACCTTGCAATCTAGTAATGTGCAGTCTGGTTCTTCAGTCAATGGAACTAATCCTCCTGATCCAGGTAACGTTGTTTTGGCTTCATTATCTGAAACACATCATGATGTAACAGAACTCACATTCTGTGTCTAGAACTGTTTTCAAATCATTATGTTCTGTTTTTTTTTTTCACAATCTTTTTAGCTTATTAGTTTTTGTTTTGATGTTTTTTAATATGTACAGGAGCTCAAGCTCTGAATCAAGGTCAAACAGTTTCCACCTCGTTGACATATACACAGACTCCAACAAGCCAACAATGGTTACCTCAAACCAACATCCAGAGCAATCTCAACATTCTTGAGCCTTCTGGTTTGCCGATTCAGGTCTCTACAACAGTTTCCGTGTCTCAGAACCTAAACATTCCAATGGGTGAAGAAGGAGTTCATTCAAATCTTCTTCCCGGTTCTCAAAGACAGATTCAGGCAAGGGAACAGCAACAGCCTCAGCAGAAGCCACAGAGTTCCAACTACTTCCAGAATCAAATATTGGATCAACAGCTTTTGAAAGATAACATGCATCATGGAAACTCACGTCCTCCCTACATTCAACAACAGGCTCAGTGGCAGCAGCCGAGTCTGTTAAAACAACCTATCCAGCAGCAATTGCCTCATCAGACATCATTGTCTAGTATTCAGCAGTCCTTTCCTCAACCTTCCGCTCTTCCTAGTCCATCATCAGGCCAACAAAACTCTCAGTTGTTGTCAAGACATAATCAGTTTCCGGCACAGCGGCTCCATTCTAGTCATCATCAACAGCAGATGTCAGTGCCGTCTCAGGAACAGAAACGACAAGAACGCGAGCAACTCATTAGCCACCTGATGAATGATCAAGACACGCAGCAGAATCAGCCGACATCTCTACAAAACAGTGGAGAGCTACAAGCAGCTTTTAGAGTATCTTCATCCCAGCAGAACAACAACAATATTGCTAGCTTTCAAGAACGGCCACTTCAGAATAATAACATCCAACAACGCCTTAACTCTCACAGTAACAATGCTTCAGCCTTACCCTCACAACAGCAGCAATATAATTTTCGTGAATCAAGTTATTTGGGTGCTCAAGGCCAAGAGGGGGGACTATCTCAACCAATGATACAACAACAATACCAACCGCAACATCACATGCATCAGCAGCAGCAGCAGCAGCAGCCTCAAAACAGAATCCTACAGCAACCATTGGATGATACACAAAGGTTTCAAGCATCAAGCTCTTTGCTCCAAACCCAACAGAGTCAGCCATATCATTTACAAAGAACCTCTCCAGCAAATCCATCTAGTATGGTTTTCCTTTCTTTACCAACTTGGGTGATATATGTTTTCTTATATTAATTTTGCATCTAATGATTACACCAATACTGTTTTGTAGCATCTCAAGATTCTACAGGTAAGACGGTAAATGCTAGTGGTGGTGGTGACTGGCAGGAGGAAACTTATCAAAAGGTATCTTTACAAACATGAAACTATAACTTACCCTTATGAAACCTATCCATTGTTTATTAATAGTTCAAAAACTTTTCATTATTTTCCTGCAGATTAAAGCCCTCAAGGAGAAGTATATGCTTGATCTTAGTACATTGTACCAAAGGTTATCTAATAAATTGCGAGAGGTACTTACATTCATAACCTCTTTTATTATTTCGTTTCAATTCTACAATAACCTAACGAAACTTTTGTTTGCCAGATTGATGCTCTTCCTCAACAAAAGATCCAACATGGCCCTATTGAAAAAGTAAGGGCGGGCAAAGCAATACTGAAACAAGTTCTTGTGTTCTTAAATGTCCCTAGGAGCGGTATAACAGAGATTCACAGAGATAGGTTTAGTCAGTATGAGGAACAGTTATTGAAGTTCGTCAAGCCTAACCATAGGCTATTGCAGCATCAGCAGCAACAAGTGCATCTCCCTCCTTCTCAGACACATCAAACACCATTACAATCCCAAAGTGGCCTTACCACCTCACATTCACATACAGCAATGCCTCATCCGTTGCAGACAAGGCCTAAGATGGAACCAAAAGAGGAGAGCAACATTATGATCTCCTCAGGACATGCCGTGTTATCTTCTCTTAAACAGACTCCTGCTAGTCATCCCCAGCCTAGTATGTTTCAGCAGAAGCAGTTTCATCATCTTCCTATGCAGAGGCATCAGCAACAACCACAAACGAACCATCAGCAGCAGCAGCTTCAAGTGCCTAAAAATGAGATGATGAGGCAAGAGGTCAACACCAAAGCTGGTTTGCTTCAGCAACATATCTCACCGAATCAGCGCCACCTTGCAAAGCCAATGGCTTCTCTGAACTACTCTTCTCCTCATCAGTTGGTAGACCAGCAGATTCTTCCCACAACATTCAACAAAACTGGAACCTCATCACAGTCTGATGGCTTTCCTTTTGTTGCACCTTCTCCTATGACTTCCTTTGCTCCATCTCCAAATCTTGGTGATCCTGAAAATCCTATATCCGTTGAGTCACCTGCCTCACATGAGCATTTTACTCTTCCTCCTGAGACAAAGGCAGAGCGGCCTATTGATCGTCTGATAAAAGCTGTGAGTGAAGAAGTCATATACAAGTTTTAATATCTCCCATCATATTATTAATCCTAATGTTAATGTGTATCTATGTGGCTTTGCTAGTTTCAATCATCATCACCGGAATCCTTGGCACAGTCGATTAGTGGGATGAGCTCTGTCATCAGTTTAACTGACAGGCTTGCTGGTTCTGTCCAGTCCATTGGAGGATATAGAGCTCGTGTAGCTGAGGATTTGAGTGGGAGGACAAGGTTGCGTCTGCAACAAGGAAAAACCAATCCTACTAATAAGAGATTCAAGCGCTCAATCACCACTCAGCCTATAGATATCACATCAGAAACTGAAAGCTACAAACAGTTCAGTAGCCTTGAATCTGAAGTTGATTCCACTGCATCATCTGGCTCCAAAGTTGTTAACAAGATTGAGGTAAGATCTGGAGCTTGTAAACTCATTTATCAAGAATATGCAATAAAACTAAAGCCATTTCTTGATATTGCAGCCTGGCTTGGCCCTCTTGCAAGAGATCACTGAAGTAAATGGGAGACTTGTGGAGACAGTGGTAAGCGTATGCAATGAAGATGTTGGTCCATGTGAAGTTACTACAGGAACAATAGTCACATGTTCTTATGCCCCTGTGGCTCTCTGTGACACATTCCAAGCTCTTTACAAGTCAGGACAAGTAGTAAGTATCTCTAAAACTTTTCTTTTCACTAGTTTTCCGTCAGCTTGTTTATGTCTCTCTTATGTTTTGATGCAGTCACAGATTCAGCCGTTACGCTTACTAGTTCCTGAGAACTACCCACATTCACCAATACTTATTGAAAACATCCCCTTTGACGCCAGGTACATGATGAAACTTTAGTAGAAATTTGACCACAAGTTGGAACTAAACATATTATTATTATGTGTTTTAGTGTAAACAAACCTGAGGATTTGTCCGCTAGAACCAGATCGAGATTCGGTTTGTCTATGAAGGAGTTTTCAGAACCGATGTCTCTAACAGAAATAGCTCAAGCTTGGGATGCTTGTGCGAGAGCGACGATGGCTGAGTACGCTGAGCGGCATGGTGGAGGTACTTTTAGTTCTAAGTATGGTCATTGGGAGCCTGTTTGAGAGCTTCATGAGCAGTCTCTCACCAAAAGGTCTGGGACTATGCACATAGATGAAAACTTTAGGTTATCGTATTTGACTTGTGGTAGAAGAAACATCAATATGTATGTTTTTGTAAGTACATCATGTCGTCGTCATAGACAAAATGTATAGACTATTTATGGAGATGTTAACCTAGCGTGGATGGTTCCAAACTCCATGCAATATTCTTCTAATATATTTATAAAGTTGAGCAAAAAACGAGAGAGTTGAATTGAGATTATTCAACTATCTACTTCTAATTCTATGTGCGTATCATATCTAATAAATATAAACAACAGTACTTTTACAACATGAAATCAATTTAGATTTGTTCCTTCCATTAAAAATATAGAAGACTTTGTTGGATAATCTAACCGAGTAAAAGATCATCAGCCAATTTGTAGAACGTTCATGATTAGCATGCACAAGATTGAAGGTTCCGTTTGTGAGCGATTTTGGGAGATGTAGGCAATTTAGTAAAAAAAATAAAAAATATTAATATAGATTTATGGGCTTATATTTACGTAATTTTCTTTAAATATTTTGGCTCTGCCAATTACGGGTCCTGCTCACCGGACAATATATGGTTTTAAGAACTAGGATGGTAATGCGACATGTCTCAACCTTTTATTGTATATATATTAAACAAGCGATGATCTGAAACTAGCTATTACAATACACATTAAGCATTTCCAAACTAGATTCAATTTGTATAATCAGTATTTAAGTAACTTTTATGATAAGGTGAAACGGTTTAATTGTCCTCCTGAGAGAAGAAACGATTGAGAGAAGGCATAACTTGAGGCGGACGGGTCCTCAAATACTTGCGAAGATTGTGTTGTGCATATTTTTCTCCTTCATCTTCATTTTCCAGAATTCCCATTTTTCTATTCTCTTTACTTATCCTATAGTTTTTTATATAAACAAAGAAAATCATTAGCATAGTATATAATTTAAAGAGTATACTATTTTATAAAATACTAAACGAATCAAGTATTAAAAAATATTAACCCGCATTATTTATGCTTTAACTGTATAAACCCACATTAGTGGAGTCCTAAAGTAAAGAAAGACAAACTAAATAACGCATATTACATGACTAAGACCGGTCTAGTCACGTTGGTTGTCCGAATCAGTTTAGAATTTTCAAAATCATATTTTCTACTCGTCTGATCATTACACTAGAGAAAATATTCATTATATTATATACACTGTGTGCATGTCCTTAAGTTTTATTCCTTTCAAACAGTGGAAAAAAAACTATTAGAATAGACTAGATGGAGACCAACCTGCAGTCAGGGTTTAATAATGCATTCCTTGTGAGTTGAAACACAACCATAGATGTTACAAATCCCATTGCTCCAAGAAGAGGGTACACCTAATTATTTTTGTTTAGTTAAGGTTAATTTAGACCAAAATAATGTACTTTTTATTTACCTGATAATCCTCAAATTAAATTTTCAAAAACATCCAAAAGTATATTTATTTAATTATATAATTTTTTTGATACTGATATGATAGACATGAATCTTTTCAAATTTCGGAAACAAACACTTAAAATCATGTCTACAATATTACTAGGTTTTCTTACCTCAGGTCTCACCCAGCGCCCCATTTCAGTTGGTCCTTTTTCTCTCTTTTTGAGGACAGTGATCAAAAGCGAACTTGTACCCTACTATCAACTTTTTGTATATTTTCTTTTTTTTTTGTTTGATTATGTTGTGTGAGAAATGGGAGAATCAATACGTATATATAGCGGGGTGACATAGTAATACAGAAGTCCATTCTCTTAAAATTGAAATTTAAAATCCACGGACTGTATTCCTGTGGGCTGACTGTATTGATAAAGTTCAACTTGAAATACTTATAATTAGTTTGAAGTATTTACCATTTAAGATACTTTTCGTAAAATAAAACTATGTTTTCTATTTCTTCTTAGGTTGAGCTGCTTAATACAGTAAGAAATCTAATAAAAACAAATAACATGTATTATGTATATAGCAACATAAATCATATGGTAAATAATGTATTTATTTTGTTGATA
The DNA here is from genome assembly GCA_019706035.1 of Raphanus raphanistrum subsp. raphanistrum. Classification (NCBI taxonomy): domain Eukaryota; kingdom Viridiplantae; phylum Streptophyta; class Magnoliopsida; order Brassicales; family Brassicaceae; genus Raphanus; species Raphanus raphanistrum. The sequence continues at coordinate 22,499,740 of CM033983.1, forward strand.
AATACAATAACTAGTGAAATTATGAAACATTTCTGGTGATGGAGCCTTATTTCTAATTAGACATTGTAAAGGTCTTAAAGCTACTTGCCCCAGATAAATAGAAAATCTTGAACCTACGTTTATCAAGTAACTTGGTTAAAGAAACATATTTTATCTAAATCTATGGGCAGTTTTCTTTATTTTTCTTTCTATCTTTCTTGACTTTTCATCTTTTGAAAAAAAAATTGACGAGGTCAAGTAATTTAAAACTTGACTAGGTGATTTTCCCGTGCTCATGCACGGATATAAATATTTATAAAATAAATATATTATAATAATTAATTGTTATTCACTTTTAATTTAAAATTAACTTATAATTTGTATGCATAAGTTATTTTAATAATGTTATTTTACTTTAATTAGACATATTATTTTAGATATGTTATATCTAATCGATTTTATTGTTTTTACACTCGATTTAGTTATCATTTGGGTATATTGGATTGCATCTATTTCTCTGAATTAAATTATAATATTTTATATTGAATATATTAAAATTATGACTATTTTCTTATTTACATTTACGTTGATTATTGTCTTGGATGTAAATATATTTGAGGAAGATTATGTATAACTTAAGATATATTGTTCTTATAATAAAATAAAAAATAAACTAAAATGTCTTATTCCAAATTACACAATTAATAGTTTAGAAATCATATTATATAAATAAGATATAATTTATAAAAAACATTTTTGCTGTAGTTTAAAGATATTATAGTCAAATAAATATGTGAAAAATAAATAAAAAATTCAATAATACTAATTAATTATAAACTATTTTGTGTCAATCAAACACATATTAGTTTGGGTTACTTAAATTATTTTATGGAATCATCTAAGCAAATAGTTATGTATATAATAATTATATCTTTTACTCTAAAAAATATTTTTGTATCGTTTAAAATTATGTTTTAAAAGAAATAATATTTCTTTTTCTAATATCAAAATTATCTGTGTGAATTTTGTTTTATGAAATCACATTATATACAAATATATATATTTTTATTTAAGAAAATAGAGATATAAAGAAATATTTTATTACTTCAAAAATATATTTTATGTTATTGAAAAATATTTTTAAATGGAATATTTCTATTTTGTGAACTTTCCTTTTTGAATTTTCGTTTTTTAATTTTATAAATTTTTCCTTTTTATTATATATGTTATTTGGAAAATTATAAAAAGGAAACTAAATAAAAATTCAATAATAGTATTTAAATGTAATATTTTAAATTCATTAAGAGTATCAATGTAATCAACCATCGTGAGAATTAACATGAGCGCGACACATAGTAAACTGACTTCTCAAATAATATTATAGAGATTATAGTGTCAAAATCTGCATAAACAAAAGAATAAATCTCAAACAGCACTTAAATATATTAATAATATATTTTGAATTGTGAAAACAAATCAAATGAATCATGTGAAACAAATATAAATAAATTCTAGCACATAATTTAAAATATATATTTATTGATGAAAATATATAATTAACGATTAAACGGTGTCAGAAGAATATCTAAATTGTAAAAGATGAAAATGGTTTAAAACATAGTTTTAGATAAATATTTCCAGAATAATATACACATTATTATTATTATTATTATTTTATTATTTAGATTCAAATTAGAACTATTTTGTTTTTATAGAGCACCGATTTAATGTAGCGTGAACAAAATAATAATATAAAACGTCAATAAATATAACAATTAAGTATTTTATTTATACTTCTAATATTTTCTAGTTTCTAATTATTCAAACAGGTAGAGAGATACATATCGAGACCCGTTGGAATGTGTTAAACTGTTTCAAACGTATAATGATTGTAACAGGTACCAATATGAAATGAAAATCTGGGTGGAATATTGGTAGAGTGGGAAAGTCATATTCATTGTTATTATGGCCTTGGAATATAAATCTTAGTTTGAGCTTCTCAAGTTTGAGATATTAACCATTGATAACATTGTATTAAATTTGAAGCAAATTGGTTTTCCATTACGTGTGGAAATGCGAAAAGTAATATTAATACCACATCTTGATGCATATGAACCTTATTTTGGATGCATATGAACTTATGCCATGAATAGAGTGCCGCATGCCATTTTTATATATTAGCCAATGAGGATCCAGTCTGATCCCAAAAGTATGAATCGGGTCAAAAGCACAATTTTTCAACGTGATCACTTTACATAAGAATCAAAACAGAGAAGAAATTAATGATAAGTATGATGAGTGACGAAGTTGCAAGGTTTGAAGCAGCGTTAGGAAGCCATGGATACGAGTCTGGAGGTGGCATAACGCAGTTATCTCCGTTGAAGTAAATGCGTCTTGGAAACGCCCATCCTTTCTCGAGCGTGAACGATGACGGGTCCTTTCGGAAGAGAAGTTCTGACTGTACGTTGCCTACTGGACCGGCCTGGCTCAAAAAATCGTTATAGAACTTGAGCCCCCACAGCATGGCCGTGTCATCTGCAATGTATAATTAATAACACATTAATTTCATTACCTACAAAAAGCCTCAATGTCACAATCTAATATAGTCTTAGTTAGAACCTAATAACAAGCCTACTAAGAGTTATGCACATAGCTGGAGTTAACAATATATTTTTAAATTAAGATTAACCTATCAGCTATGGTCTCTTAATTCTCAGATCAACAACTCTGGTTATGTATAGGAACAAGAGAAAGATAGTGCGAATAATAAACAAGGAATGAGCAACTATGGACTTACTTATGCCAGCGTAAGGACTGAGAGGTTTGTAGTTAAAGCTGAAAAGCTGAGTGATATTGTCGAAGTTGGGATGCTGAACAACCAAATTCCACTGCGAGTAATTCATATTGTAGTTGAAGTTTGTGATTGTGACCTTCACGCGCCAGTACTCTTTGTAGTTAGTTTTCACATGCCAATGAACTCTGATGGGACACATATGCTGCGTACATTGCAAGAGTGGCTGGAGGTTGTTCTTCCCTGAGACAGCTGATACCACCGAAGCTATTTTCGGGTTGCTACAAGAAAAAAAAATGATTCAGAAGATTAAATAAAATTAAACAAAAACTAAGATGGAGTTCCTAAGAGAATAGGGAACTTACTCGACACATGTACCGTTTTGACATCCACACGAACATGTTGGGCATGGTACGATAGTCTTATTGTAGAAAGCCGAGAGTGAGACACAACAAGTGGGAGTTCTCTCAGCTAGAAACTGTGAATACGTGCACGTCATGTTCCATGTCACTAATTAAACAACAAGAAAATGTGAAATTAGAAACCAAGAAAAAAAGAAACATCAAAACCTTAATAGACTAAAACTTACACATAGCCTGAGTCTTTCTTCGTTTATCATCAGAAATAAAGTTTGTAGGCGGAACGACTTTAGCAGGCCCGCAAGTGTAACCAGGCCCTGGTGCCTTCAAAGTAACGTTCCTAGGCGCTCTAACGGTCGTATTAGTGGTACCAGACTGGCCAACACTAATTTGAAACGAAGAAACAGCGGTTGAGGGGTCTTGTGCCCAGGAGCTAATCACACCGCCTCGACAACAGTTTGATATCTGAAGGTTGTAGGGAGTTCCCGGTAACAAGTCAACGACGGTGGGGGTTTTCTTGCAGCAATGAGGAATGTTACCTTTGAACTTAGAACAATCTCCTTGCTCTGTGGCTTGCGCACCAACCATACTCCATATCACTTCTTTCTTATACCAAGTCCATCCTAATTGCCAACCCGGGGCCTGGATGTGACGGTATTGTTGGAAATTGAAGATTGATACACGAGCCTGACGATTAAAAAAAAATGTTATGAGTTGGTTGGTATGGTAACCAAAAATGTTATGAGTTATAAATGTTTCTTACCACATAGCCATCACCAGTCCAGCTCAAGATATCCCATTTTATGGTGATGTTTCCAGTTGGATCAAGTGCATCATAAGCTTCTGTGTATAAAAAGATACAAAATAGGTGAGGTCATAAACAAGAACAGAGCCAAATCTATAAAGAAACAAAAAACAAAAAACAAAAAGATTTTTCTTATTAATTGGTTAAGTGAACAGAACAGATCAAAGCTTATGCATGCAACAAGTTGACCAACATCATCCATATGGATGTTCTAAACGTCAGATTCCTATATCTGTTTCTTTACATTTCAATTGTCTAAATTTTATTTTAAGGGTTTTATTCGAATCAAACACTAATTGTCACAGAACGCAAAGGAGCCTAAAGGTCATAAGAAAAAAAAACAGAGCACTGAGCCAAACCTGTTGTGGTGAAGCTGGTCCAAGAAAAGAGAAACAGAAACAAAACCGAGATTATGGGGAAGCGAATGCCCATTTCTCTGATCTTTGACAAACAGTTTTTTGATCTCCCGCCGGCGGAAACTTCTCGAAGATGAGAGAGAATGACAGAGGATAGAGCTTTTAGTTTAACTTACTTAAAACCAAAAGTTTCTAATTTTAATTGGTCTTTTACTTGCTTAAGTTTTCTATACATTTATATATATACAATAATAATATAAACTGGAAACACCCAGTGGCGGACGTACTTTACGACCAACCGGGTCAGGTGCCCCTACTAAATTTTGATTTAAGCATTTGTGTTAGAAGTTAGAACTACCTCAATCTCTATAACAGTGCCCCCGACTAACTCAAACATTATTTTGGTGCTCCCAACTAATACCTGTCCTAGATCCACCCCTGGAAAAACCTATAAACCTTGACAGAGAAAAGGAAGAGATAATTATAATTAACAAAGCATCACAACTTCACAAGAAATGTACTACGATTTTAATATTCTGAAAAACATCACAGTTATCTTGGAAATAAAATATTTTTACAGTAAGTCTTTGAAGTTTCGCAAATTATACAATCCAGAAATATGTATGTGTTTTGGTAATATGGTTGTTAATTACAGGAACATCGAAAAACAAACTCTTGCTCGAGAAACTAGCGTAAGCCCTAGCCGTCCTTCGTATCGTGCGGCCCACGGTTCCGGCTCCGGTGATCGGAGGTATGGGGTCACCACCTCCACCAACCGATCCTGATCTCCCCTCATCTCCGTCCAAATCCCCGTCAAAGTCCTACCCTCAAGCCGTAGCTACATCCGACAAAGTTTTCGCCAATGAATCCCAAACTGTCACTCGATATTCTCCGGTAGCTGATCTAGAAGGAGGTGTTGCTTCTGTTGATCTACCAGAGGCGCTGCTGTCAGACTCTCAACCGCTGTGGTCCGCCTATATTGTTGGGCATTTCATGGGGGATGCACCTCATATTGGAAAAGTTCATGCTATTGTCAACAGGATCTGGTCTTTCCCGGATAAATCAGCCAAGATTGATGCGCAGTTCATCAGTCCTAAGACAGTTCTGTTCCGGATTGATCATCCTCAACTTAAGGAGAGAGTTCTGAAGAAGACTTTTTGGCACATCGCCGATATACCTATTGTCGTTCGTGAATGGAGTCCAAGTAACGCTTCTGCTCAACCTGATCTCACTGCCGTTCCGCTGTGGGTTGATTTCGTGGGGGTTCCAGACCATCTATTCTCTCATAATGGGCTCACATTCTTTGGTGACACTATCGGACGAACTGTAAAGTTGCATCCGAACACCGAGCGCTGTGTCCGTCTCGACGTCGCTCGTCTGCTGGTCGTTATGAATCTAGAGGAGCCTCTCCCGACGACCATTGCGATACGTGGCTCAGGTGAAGTTCTTGCAGTGAGCTACCCGTGGCTGCCTCCTCGCTGTCTCGGATGCCAGCAGTGGGGACACACAGATAAGAGTTGTCCTAAAAATAAGAAAAATAAGGAAAAGTTAGAAGAGAAGGAGCAGACACTGGATACTACAGGTGAAACCGATAAGGATGCCATCACTCAGAAGGCAGCTACTGAGTCTGCAACAGAGAACACAAAGGTTATCGACATCGAGAAGCCTGTGCTCGAGGTGGCAAATCTGGCGGCAGGTGGAGACACCGCGCAACACTCTGCAACTCAGAGTAGTGAAGATGACGATGACGTGCCAATTACGGCAATAAACACCACTGAACCTGTCAACAATGAAGCTTGGCTGACGGTTCCCCAGGGCAAATCACCCACTGGTCGACGAAACAAAGAAAAGTTGGGAAGAGGAAAGGAGCAGGAGCTTCCTACAGCTAGCTCGCCATCGAGATTCCATTTGCTCAGCGATGATCTGGAAGAAGGTGAGTTGGACGGCGACAGCTCGGATGAGGAGAGCTCCGCAGAATCCCAAGCAGAGCTGGAGAGAAAGAAACAACTTGAGCAACAAAAAGTGGGGAAGAACAAGAAATCACAGAAGAGTCATCCTAACGTCAATGCTGCAGGAAAGAAAGATCAGACAAAAGGTGCCAAGAACAACAAAGCTAATAATGCCTCCTCACGGAGGCACTAAATCGATGATATCGTTATTTGCGTGGAACACAAGGGGCTTCAACAAAATGCGCAAACATACGGCTCTTCGCTCTTGGATTACTTCTGCAAAACCTTCGTTTGGTTGTCTCGTTGAAACTCGTGTTCGAGAGGACAACAATGTATCTATTCTAAACTCTGCTCTTCCTCACTGGAACTTTCTCACTAACTATGATCAGCATCGCCTTGGGAAAATCTGGGTTTGCTGGTCCGGAAATGTCAATGTCTCTCCTATCTATAAAAGTACTCAGTCTATTACAGTTTGGGTTACTTCGGATACTGGAGAACAGTTCCTCTGCTCCTGTGTCTACGCCTCCAACTTTCTTGCCGAGCGTCAACAGCTTTGGCAGGAACTGACTTACATTAAACATCATCACGCTCTGCAAAGCGTCCCATGGATCGTGATGGGTGACTTTAATGAAACTTTGGCTTCATCTGAACACTCTAGAGGTGCCTTATCAAGCGCCAATCTCCGAGGTATGCAAGCGTTTCAATCAGCTGTTGCTACATGTAACCTTACTGATCTTGTCTCCCTTGGACCTACTTTCACCTGGACAAACAAGCAGCGGGCCAACCCCATTGCAAAAAAGCTTGATCGGGTTCTTGTCAATGAGAATTGGCTGGATCATTTCCCTCAGTCCTATGCTAGCACTGAGCCTTCTGGTGTTTCTGATCATACGCGTTGTTGGGTTCGTCTTGAGACCCCTACTCCTGGAAATAAAAGGCCGTTCAAATTTTTTAACTTCCTTGTGGATCACCCGGACTTCTTGGATACCGTCACCACAGTATGGGAGTCAACTGAAATCCTCTTCCACTCCACCTCTGCGTTGTACAGATTTCATAAAAAAATTGAAGCTTCTCAAACCGGTCCTGCGGCATTTAAACAAGAATAAATTTGGTAATATCCCTCAGCGTACTCGGGAGGCTTTCACTGCTCTGTGTGACAAGCAAAAGGAAGCGCTTCAGAACCCAACTGAGACTACTTTTGAGGATGCGACAGAAGCTATGACTACGTGGAACCATTGGGCATTCATTGAAGAAAGCTTCTTGCGACAGAAATCCCGTATAACATGGCTGCAGCAGGGAGATCAGAACACTCTGTTCTTCTTCAAAATTGTACAGAGCAGAGCCTCTTTTAATATGATCCGACGTCTGGTCTTGCCATCTGGAACCACGATCACCGATCCTCAACAGATTAAAGCTACTGCTGTTGCTCATTTTGAAGCGTTTCTCCAGCTGAGCCCCGTCCTGACTGACGCGCCTACTGCTCTTGATCTCTCTGAGCTTCTGGATTACCGGTGTCCTGCTCACACTGCTCAGTTACTTACTTACCCAATCTCAGAGGCGGAAATTCGAAATGTGCTCTTCTCAATGCCATCTAATAAAGCTCCAGGACCGGACGGGTTTCCAGCAGAGTTCTATCGGGCGTCGTGGGATATCATCAAGCAGGACTTCATTGTCGCAGTGCAGTCGTTTTTTATGTATGGGTTTATGCCTCGGGGAGTTAATGCGACAATCCTTACACTCATTCCCAAACATGACGATGCTAAGGAGATAAAGGACTATCGTCCTATCAGTTGCTGTAACATCTTGTATAAAGTGGTCTCCAAGGTTCTCGCCAATAGGCTCAAGGTGCTTCTACCGGAGTTAATCGAGCCAAACCAATGTGCTTTCGTCAAAGGGCGGTTGCTTCTTGAGAATGTTCTCCTCGCTATGGAACTCGTAAAGGATTACCATAAGCAAACGATCAATCCCAGGAGCGTTTTAAAACTGGATATTTCGAAGGCTTTTGATTCGGTAAGCTGGTCGTTCATCACGGATGCTTTACGGGCTATGGACATTCCAGATATGTTCATTCATTGGATCCACACCTGTATCTCCACTGCCGCCTTCTCTGTTTCAATCAATGGTGAATTGGAAGGATTCTTCGGGAGTGAACGCGGCCTGCGGCAAGGATGCGCTCTATCCCCCTACCTGTTTGTCATCGCAATCAATGTGCTATCGAAAATGATCAACAAAGATGCACAATCAGGGAGTATCGGTTTTCACCCCTCTTGTAGCAAAGTAAATCTAACTCATCTGAGCTTTGCTGATGATTTAATGATTTTTACAGACGGTGCAGCTGCGTCTTTGAAAGGAATCTTTGAGGTCCTTTCAGATTTTGCAGGTATCTCCGGCTTGAGTATAAATCCAGCTAAGTCCTCGATTTTCATGGCCGGTCGGATAAATCAAGAGTTCAAGGACGAGGTTCAACGTCTCGGTATACCTACAGAGTCCCTCCCCGTGAGATATCTGGGTCTCCCACTCACCACCAAGTCAATGACGCGCACAGACTATGAACCGCTGGTAGATCAAATTCGCACCCGCCTCCTCTCCTGGTCTAGTCGCTCTCTCTCGTACGCGGGTCGCCTGCAACTCATAAAGACAATCATCGGTAGTATAACTAATTACTGGTGTTCAGTTTTTCGTCTTCCTAAGAGCTGTCTTACTACTATTGAAGGAATGTGTGCTGCTTTTTTATGGTCAGGTTCACCAAATACGGATACGAAGGCGAAGGTCGCTTGGGACGACGTGTGCCGACCTAAGCAGGAGGGAGGATTAGGCATTCGACGACTCTCAGATACCTCGCGTGTCTTTGCACTGAGTCTGATCTGGCGTTTGCTCACGAACTCCGGGTCACTTTGGGTTGCTTGGACTAAGAGTTATCTGCTGCACTCGTGTAGCTTCTGGGACGTTAGCGATAAATATGCAGGCTCCTGGATATGGAGGAAGCTTCTGAAGCTTCGGGACCAAGCTGCATCTTTTTTAAAATCAGAGATTGGTGATGGAAAGAGCACTCTCTTCTGGTTTGATAATTGGCTCAGTGTGGGTAGACTTTTAAACATTACAGGCGATCTTGGAACACAAGTGCTAGGAATTCCCCGATACGCGACGGTCTCAGCAGCGGCTTTTGGGGGACAATGGAACATTCGACGATGTCGTGGCCATCACCTACGGGCGATGATGGCCTGCATCTATTCTGTTCCAGCTCCGGCGGAAGACGCGGCGGGGGATCGTCGCCTATGGCATCACGGGGAAGGAAACTACAGGCCTTGCTTCTCTAGCAAGGAAACTTGGGAGCAACTCCGATCTCATCATCCTCGGCTCAACTGGACCCGAGTGGTCTGGTTTCAACAGGGCGTTCCTCGTTTTTCTTTCATCACATGGCTGGCTTTTCTTGACAGACTGGCGACAGGAGCAAGAAGCAAAGCATGGGGATGCATTCAACCATGTATTCTCTGCGGTGAACCGGATGAGACTCGCGACCATCTGTTCTTTGCTTGTCCATACTCCTTTACGGTGTGGATTGATCTAACAGGCTTTCTGCTAGGATCTCGTGTGAGTCCGGACTGGACTCTCACTGTTACTTCGCTCCTCTCTTCGTGCAGGAAGGAGATAGATACTTGCCTCCTCAAGCTTGTGTTCCAAGCTACGATTCATAGCATTTGGCGCGAGAGGAACAACAGGCGCCACCAGGGGGATCTTCTCAGTCCATCTCAGGTGGTTCGCTACATCGATAAGACCATCAGAAATAGGATATCTTCGCTTCGTCACCGAAAACCAGCCTTCTATGGCGAAATGATACAGAGATGGCTCTCAAGGCCAACTCCATCATAAGTGTCAGCTCTGATTTTTCTTTTTAATTGTTCATCTCTCAAATCATAAACCTTAGTGGCCTGTATTTTTTTCTTTGTTGATAATCAATTTAAAATTTCAACAAAAAAAAAAAAAATTACAGGAACATCTTTCGATTATAATTCTGATTAACGGTGTTAAAATAAAGAAATATTAAAATATTATCATGTGAAAGTGTTGGTTTAAGAACATCCATTGGCATGAAACCCAAATAAACGAGTGGTCGAAATTTCAAGAACTAGAGTATAAACTATATGATGAAGTTTTAATGTCAACTTATACATTTATAAACAAAGCCTAATTTTCAAGGGACCAAATAATTCGAATTATATAAAGCGGAAACAAAGACATAGTAACTTACAAGAAAATATTTCATTCTTTTATTTTCAACCAAACAAATATTTAAATACATTTATTCAACTGGTAAAACACGTAAGAGGCTTTTCATCTACAGCTACTAATTTATTTGCAAAGTACAGTTGTTTCCAGATAATGACGGCATGTATTAAAATTCCTTGGGTCCATCCGAATCTAGAAGGACCCAAATTTCTCTAGCTTTTTATTCGTTTGTCACGGAGGTATGCGTCACCGCCTCTCGTTATAGAACAGCCCAGTCAACAAGCCGCGTAATTTTTGTCGGTTTATGTTTTTTTCTATTATCCTCTGTTGGATACTGAGAAATGAATATGTTTTAACGAAAATTGTTCAACTCAATCTAATATGGGCTTTCTAAACATGAATCAGGCCAAGCCCAGCTCATGTATCTTTTGTTCTGGACCCGATAGTTTTTGCTCAAGTTCCAAGGACCCCCAAGCCTGTGCGTTGGAGCGTTCACGGATTTGCAATCAGACTACAACTGAGCTCTCTATTGACGATAAAGACAGTATCTATGATTTTGAGAAAATTTATGAGGTAAGAATTTTGCAAATTTTGTTTCCTTTGGTTCTGTGACTGTTCCTTGTAGCAAGTAATGCTCTTTGGACAACTGGATTTATTCCTGACTGGGGTCATGCTAATGCAATTATCTCATTGTAGAATGATGAGGATCAAATTAAAGCTTTAAGTTAGGACAAAGGGAAAGATGGAGGATACTTTTATGTTGATGAGAACTTTGTAGAAAATGTTAGAGACAAGGAAGTCAAGCTGTAGATCAAACATTGGTTTAACGTTTCAGGAACGTGAGCAAAATCAAATGCAAAACTTGAAAGAGAGTCAGTTATTGCAAGTGTGGAAATGTGTACACAGCTTCAAGACTCTATCCGTAAATGAAATCTTATCAGATAATATATTTGTCTATACAAACACAAAGATGGCGAAGCTTGAAGGAAAAATATTTTCTTAATAATCAGAAAGAAATTTTTTTTTGGTTAATCTAAATTTTGGTGGTCAAAGAAAGAAAACAATTGCAGAATTCATTATTTTTTGCATTAATGTTGATGTGAGTTTGAAGAAACATAAAAACAACAAAATATATAAACTAACATGTTATATTATAAATATTAAACAGTAACAATTAATATCATATTTTAATGCTACTTGCCTATTTTACCTCAAAAAGATAACAAATTGACTTTTTCAAATTGCTTAAATTATAAAATTTAAGAAGAAATGTATTAAAAATCCATCAAATTCAATAAAAGCAAATATTGTGAATAAAGTAAAATAGTTGTATTTTAAATGAATTGTTTTAGTATAGTAACAAACATAATCTCTATAAAAAGAAATAGTAAAATTTGTAGTAAAAATAGTCAAAAATTATAATCAAAATAAACTAAAAATTTCATCAATGTATTATATAAGCAATGTTTTTTGCATTAAATTCGATCAACATTTATTCCAACCGACAGACGTTCTTATTGTTACATTTTGATTCTTTAAAAGATAAACAAAAGAAGGGATCTCAAACACACACATAATCAAGAGAGAAAATAAACGAAATATAAGTTCAAAAAAAATAAACGAAATATTAGCCAGTGGCACGTTTGCATCTTTCGTAGGAAGTGCAAGGTGCGTTTTTCTGATTAACTATTCCGATGCAATTAGCAATGATCTTACAGTTCGAAGCTCGCCTCTGCTTCTGTAGAACTCGGTAGCCTAAATACCCCTTCTGTTGCTGCAGAACCCGCCGCACCACAGCCTCAACTCCATCCTCCTCAATCTCCGCCGTTATGCATTCTCTAACAGTGTCTCCGGGAGCACATCCGCCATATCTCAACCCACTTGTGGCGTTCCCTGCAGCTGCAGTTGTCGAAGCCGCTGCAAGAAGAAACATAAGAGAGACGGCTAAGAAGAAAAAGAAAAGTGAGTTAGCCATGTCTAAAAAGAAATAAACTAGGAGATGTCAGATGTGGAATGAGTAGAAGAAGAAGATAGATGGACAATACCATCTCATCTCATCTCATCTTATCTTTATTCACACTTCGATTTACTTTATTATTTTTTTATTTCTAAATTCCAATGAATTATTTGGCATGTTCACTTTTGTATTTATTTCTGTCGGCAAGTCACTCTTGCTGGTCTAATAACTGCGGTTGGTCACTGATTTTAGTTAGGTACATATACTATTCAATATAGCAGCAAATGATTGTATTTTAACGTTGATCTTTCTGGTACACACCATAGCATTACTATTATACACTCGTAGCCTCGTACCGGTGTGAGTATGGTTAGGGAATCCAGGAATCTGGTTCTCGTTTTCTCGTAACCGATCCATACCCAAAAAGATAGCCACACCCTAAATAGCATCAAAGTTTCATCGGACATCAATTTCCTGTTTCAAAAACTTTATCATATGTCAACCTCCGGTTTAGGTAGCACCGAAGCTTTGGCCTTTTTTAATCGAGACGATGCATGTTGTTGGTTTGGATACAATTACATCAACATCTAGATCCAAATTTTGTAATAGGTAAAATATTTGAGATACAAAAAATGTAGAATTTAGATGTTACATTTTTATTTCAAAATCTAAAAGATTTGATTTGAATATCTTCAATATAGCTATATAAATCAATTCATTTAGTTATTGTAATTTTATATAATAATTTAATCAAAAATTGTGTTTTCCACCAAAATTAAAATATCTTATTTTTCGGTCAAAATAAAAAAAATTATGATTTTCCAACAAAATCATAAATTATGTTTTCTCACCAAAACTATAATCACATTTTCTCGCCGAAACATAAAATACGTTTTTTGCCTGTAAATCACGTTTTTTCGTTAAAACCGAAAAACTAATTTTTTTGTCAACAATGTAAAATTACGTTTTAATTAAAATAAAAAAAATCGCATTTTATCGCAAAAACCGAAAGTCATTTTTCATTTAAAAATGGAAAATTATAATTTTTGTCAAAACCAGAAAATTATGTCTTCTTGTCAAAGGCAGAAATCAAGTTGTTCCGTAAAAATCTGAAAATCACAATTTTTCGTCAAAACCAGAAATTATATTTTCGTAAAACGTAAAATCGCATTTTCCCATCAAAACTGTAAAATTATATTTTTCTTTAAAAACTATAAATTGAGATTTTTGTCAAAACCGTAAACTCGTGTTTTCCTATCAAAATCCTAAGTGTTTTCTTTTAAACAACTGTATAATTATGTTTTCATCAAAACCGAAAATCATACTTTTTTCCTAAAATCACTAATTGTATTTTCTGTTAAAATCGAAAAAAATAATTTTTTTCATCAAAACCTACAAAGTTAATTTTTAGATATATTTATTTGATTATTATAATCAGTTCATTATTAAAATAGAAAACCATGTCTTTTGGTTTTTTAATTACTAGTATTTAAATGCTATTAGAAAATAAAAAACTAATAACTTAACTTCTAAATATTCTCTCTGAATACAAATACTAACCAAAACAAATAATATTTAGATGCAATATCTAAATATTGCATTTAGATCGATGTTATATGTTGTATCAAATACAAAAACAAACATGACCTTTGTTGATATCATCCAAAATGGGTCATCACAATTCGCAAACACATTTTCTATAAACATTTTTATTTCTCGTAAAAACAAAACAAGAAGAAAAACACATAGATAACCTCAAAAAACAAGAAAAAAAAACACACAAAAAAAAGCAAAAACAAAAAAAAATACAAAGGAAGAGAGATTAATGAGCCCCTTTAAAACACCAGTTAGTGAATATAGTGATGAAGACACCTGTAAGAAAAAAGGGTTTAAGTAGGTCTAATCCTGGCGATCTCAAGCAGAAGTTTATGCAAAGCTTGTGGCTTGGAGAAGAAAGGAGCATGGTCAGCGCCTTTTAACCTGTAAACTTTTTCAGGTGGACTACTATTGATCATGTTTTCTTGGAGAGTCACTGGTATGGCATTGTCTTCTAGCGTCTCTATGTAGTACCGTCTCACCGATCCGTAGTTACCATCTGAGAGAGAGAGTTTCTCAAGGACCGGCGCGAATGGAATTGACCTCATTGACACAGAAGCCAATGCAACATCCTTGGATGGGCTTTGATTGAACAAAAGGTCTCTGACAAGAGATTTGTCTAAGTCAATGGCCGTTGGAGGGTGTTCATTACCACTGTTGTAGATGAAAATCTGAGCTTTTCTCATTAAATCGTTCTGACCTGCCTGAAAAAATGTGTCATAGTTGTCATTAATCTATATAACACGAAACAAGCTTGAAACACAAGGAAAGATCAGCGAGATAGCAAACCTGCAAAGAGAACATATCGAGTGTACTGTGTCCATTAGTCAACATAGCTGCAGCGAGGAAAACAGCTTTTGAAATCTTGGAAGGAAACAGTTCCATAGCATAAGACATACATGCACCACCAAAATCATGACCGACCAAGATCACCTGCAAATATTTTACATAATAATTACATTTTCTAGTATTTTTCCAAGACTAGAATCAAATGAAACGGAGTAGAACAGAGACAGAACCTTTTCTCCTATGGGAAGCTTTTCAAGAAGATCAGTAAGTGGCTTCACGTATTGTGACAAACTTGCAATGCCATTTATATCAAAAGAGTTGATACCGCAACCAGCTAAGTCTATGGCGGTGACTTTGAAACCATCTTCTTCCAGGAGCGCAATGGTTTTGTACCAACACCATGCACCGAAACCTCCTCCATGGATGAGCACAAAATGGTTTGTTTCCAACTCATCTAGCTTTATACCCTGAATTGCAAAATATTGAACCAAGGTTCATCATTAAATGCCAAATCACATTAGTAAAATAATGCTACACATTTGAGTTCTGTTCCTAAGAATGTCACTGTTCAAAAATAGCATTGAGCTAATTACACAATTTCAAAGTCAAAGAACCTGGTTACGGAAATGATGAGGCTGTAAGAGAGGATCCGTGGAGGATCTTGACCTAGAGCTGGAGCTCCGAGGCAACTGTTGACTCTTCTTCGAGCCAGAAACGGGATGACGTTGCGAGGCTGACCGTTCGAACGGCAGTGATCCGGACAAAATGGCAGCAGCGGCAAGAGCTTGCTCCTGGGTCACGGCATCATCGAACTTGTTGTCTCTCCTAGAGGAAGACGACCTGAACCGGTTCAAGCGGTTGGTGTTAGGACCAGAACTCGACCCGGATAAGGATGGTTGTCGTTTCTTGATGGGTCGTCTCTTCTTCACGGGCTTCGGTGGAGCGAACAGAGAACAGAGGTTTCCCATGAAGAGAATGAAAAAGGCTCAGAGCTTGTGAGGAGAGAGAGAGGAGGGAGTAAGAAAGGTATGGGCTTTATGGAGTTTGAGAGAGAGAATGTGACGTAAGGTTCAGGAGAAAGTGGTGGAGAGAAAGTGGAATGGAGAAGCTGGCAACTTTCTAATGGCTTCTCAACGTCTCTACTGTAAACGGTAACCGTGAGGCCAGAGAGGGACCAGTGCTAAAGGGGAAAGTTTCTAAATCTTTATAAATTCACTTTCATAGTTTTTCATTTAAAAAAAAAATTAGTATACGTTCAAATTTATTATTTTCATTATTGGGAAATTTGTAATTGATTAACACGTTTGGGTTAAGCTGCACCAATTGAAAGACGCAAATTACCGTTCTGTTAATAGAGTTGTTATCTTACTATGGAATGGACACCTCACTTTGTTAATAAATTGGCAATTTTCTGTAAAACTAAAAAAAAAAATATTATACTGCAGTGTAACTTTCTCGTGGCTATCCACTTACAAAACAAAGCACTCCTTCACATTGAGCTTTGCTTTCATTAAGATATAGAAAAGGACTAATAAATCACACTTTTACTCAAAATGTGATCATCACAGTATCAAAATTTTGTTTGGACCACCACTACATAACATATTAAAGTATTTTGAAGTTATGAGAACCAGATCCCCAGTAAAATACATGGCAAAAGATATGTAGATGCTAAGCTATCATCATAACATTGCATGTGAATTCGCTCGTGGTGCAATATGTACGCAATCATATATATGATAAGTAGAAGTGTTTCAAAATTTAGTAGAAAATATTGACCATTGCCACTTTTGTCTCTCCTTCGCTGGAGAAATAACTTCGGCGTAACATCTCGATATATTTGTGATATATGAAAAACTTAAAACAATTGATACCTAGGTCATCAAATTCATTTATCTTTTTGGTTATACATTCAAAAAAAATTCTAAAGTTAAGATACCAAAGATAGATGACATATTGAGAATTGATTTGCGATATCGTGCAAGTGAAACTAAAGCACGTGAAATGTCATGTGGCGATTATAAAATTAGTAAAACAAGACAAATGAGCTTCCGAAAATATTGATGCACTGCCTGTCGCACACGAGCCTAGTGAGCGGATGTGAGAGGCTCATTAGCTATGGGCGATCGAGGAGTTGCAAGTGGTATCAGAACTAGTTAGTTATCTCGGTTCTGATACAAAAGATGTTTTCTGACTTCTCGTGGTGCGCAATGAAATGATGGAACCTATCGAGAGTGATTTGCGATACCGTGTGAGTATGAGTGAGAGGTCTGAAACCCGGAAAAAGATCATGTGGTAATTACAGAATCAATAAATAAAATTTTAGAATCTTGAAAAAATTAACACACTATTGTCGCACGAAAATGAATCCACTGACCAAAAAAGCGTGGAAAGCTCATTAACCATAGACAGTCGGGATGTTACATTAACTTTTCGTTCATGTACCACGACCATCTTCAGTTGCCACAATGAGGCACGTACTATATTTAAAATGATCAGACGTATATAGCCAAAATGTGTTGAAAAGACAATATATAAAGCAAACATGATAATTTTCTAACACATTTAGTTATATACTTTTGATTTGTTAGTTTAGGTAAAGATCTAAATCTATGTAAAGATAATATCAATTGGTCACTGTATTACTAGTTGTAGATGCGTCACCTCGTGCACAACATCCCAGACAAGTGTAAGTAGCGAGACATGCGATGGGTAGAATCGACACATGCTCTCTTTGTTTTGATATTCTGTCACAGATTCCTTTAACTTTGCTCTTTCATAAGATCCAGCAAGTACGTACTAGCTTAATTTACTCAATTACCAGTATGTATTTTACCAGGAAGAACACGAGTTATTAATCATAAGTGAATACATCTAACATATGTAGATTGTCCTAGGATGAATATAACAATGAAGTTGTACCCAATAAAGATGCCGGGGAGTTTCAAACTCTTCCACCTCCATATGGTCAATTGTATTTAGGTAAAGTTTGAAACTCCAATATTTTATTTATCAAACTATTATTAGTCAAACTTCTAGAATAAACAAAATGTGGTTAAAAGCATGGTCTGAGACAAATTGCCTTAAGATAGCAAACCATATTGTTGCTTATAAATTTGATATGCATACGGTGATAGAATCCAAAATTAAGAAAGTCAAAATGGTTGATAGTGGAGCTAGTGCTTTAGAATTTCGTCATGAGGATATGGTCTTGTCACATAAGGAACGACAAATACCGACCCCGTAGGTGTTTTATTTTTCCTTTTTTGTTTCTCTTAGGGATCGTCAGTTATGTTCATGCCTTAATTTGCATAACTTTGTTCTCCGAGCTCGAGTGTTTAAACTTTACAGACAAGTATTGAAGATACTAGAGTTCCTCCTGATAAGCTGTTTTGTAGTAGTAATTTGATGCTAGAGTTCCTCTGGAACAATATTTATGCTTGAGAATCCCACTCGTTTTGTGATAAGCTGTTTTGTAGTAGTAATTTGATGAAAATTCTTAGATGATATAGTAAGCTTGGTTGTTAATCTGTCTTCAAGCTATAGGGGAACTAAAAGAAAAGAACAGTGAGTGCAATGACAAGCAAAAGATCCGGTATCTGATTAGTGAAGGATTAGAGAGGATTAAGCAACTTGATGAGATATTGACATGCATGGCCATTAATTCTGCTTTGTCCTTGTAATATATTTGTCTCCTGAACCCTGAGTCTCGATAGCATGTGAGATCAACAATTTGTCTGATTATGACAAAAGTGAAGTACAAGGAACCAAAATTCTTCTTAAAGACGTTTGTTTGACGCTTGGACAGTTTTGATATCTTAATGTACAACATAAGTCTAGGGATAATGAATCCTCAATTCTAACAAAAAAAGTAAATTATAATTTTGAATACCGAGTACAGATATTCAGTTTCTTCCATAAGGAATAAACATTACTGCAGTTACAGTTTTTATTCAAATACTTTTCTTTAAAGAAAAAAACTTAATATCTTGGTTTTTAATTTTGTAAACCATCGTTGAAAATGGAAAGGACGATGTCCATCTCAGTCTTTTTCAAACACATTCCAATCTCCACGCCACCTGATTGGTCACGTCTCTCCGCCATCCCGATCGCTTCCGCCTGGTCAATAGAAACAATTAGGGATGTTGTATAGGGTAACCCAACCCAACCCAACCCTATTTAGCTTAAACCCAACCCTAAGTGACCCTAACCCTTTTAAACCCATGAAAACTATGTAAAATAGGGCTGAACCCTTTAAACCCTTTAAACCCTTTATATTTTTTTTTCTTATGTAAACACATAGTTTCTGATTGAAATAAACAAGTTGCTCTCTACCTTCATATCAAAGTATAGTTTCTTATTGAAATAAACAAGTACAAAAGATCAACGAGTTAAAAATGTCAAGCAAAGTATACTTTTATTACAGTCAAACCGCAAAATAAACAAGATGGTCTTTCACATATCATGATATCAAGACAGCAACCAGTGTTGCTCTCCTTCTGTGAACCGGGTTTTGGAACCCATGACAAACTGTGGAGGTCGTCGAATAACCAACACTTCCTTCTGTGGAAGCTAATCTCCTGAAATTCACAATAACAAATTCAACTTAAAACCCACCAAAAGTTACAAGACAGAACAAATTAAAACTTCAATGAACTGAAGACACAACAAAACTATAACTTTCCTGAAAATTGAACCTAAGAACTATGAAACAGAGCAGACTAATCCACAATCAAGTGAAGTCTTAACAAACGAAAACATCAACAAACTGAGGCTAGAACCCAGATAAAATGACGAGACAGAGAATATTAAAACATCAATGAAGACATGACTAAGTTACTGACTTAACAGAGCAGCAGATTAGTCCACAATCAAGTAAAGCCTCAACAAACTAAACCATCAACAAAGACACCAAGAAAGATTAAAACTTTACTGAAGATATGAACAAAGCTATTGTCTTTCGGTTTCATCATAAGCGACTAAGGAATTCTAAAAATAGTCAAAAACGAATATCTTTTAAAACAATAGTCAAGACTTGAGCTCATAAGATTTACCTTCATGCGCTAGAATCTCCAACTTCAGAGTTACTTTTTGCAGCATCATCATCATCTTCATCATCAAAAAAATCTTCAATATCTCCTGCAAGTTAAGGAATATAAGTTAGTTAAACCACATAAAAAAATCAGTTTCTGTAAGTTAATAATGGAACTTTTACCTTCAAAATCAGTGAATCCTCTTAGCCAGTTTCGAGTAGCAATTAGTGCTTGCACATTTTTGGGCAGGAGTCTGTTTCTGAAAGGAGTTAAAACTCTTCCTCCAACACTGAAAGCTGACTCAGCTGCTACTGTAGTGATGGGTATGCTGAGTAAATCAGATGCCATTGAAGCTAGATCACCATATCGATGCTGATTTTCTTTCCAAAAGCTTAGAACTTCTATGTCTTCAAAAGTCTTCATCTCTAGTCTTGGTTCAACATCCAAATAGGTTTCCAGATTTGACTTGGCATTTCTTGAACTAGATTTGAGGCTATTTTCAAGCTCAAAGAGATCCTGTTACACAAACCAGTAAACCACTAAGAAGTTTATATTTTTTTACAGAGAACTAATGAGAGGAGTTTAAGAACTTACATCATCCATATCATCTTCGAGGGGTGACTCCGTGAGAAGCTCATGAGGAGTTAATGATGCAGAAACCCTTGAAGGATTTGCTGATTTATGATATTCTTCATAGAGTAAAACCAGATTGTCCCTAACAACTTGAACCTTTGTCTCAGAAGTCCTTGGATCAATGCTTTCATAAGCTGATCGAACTATATCCAGTTTCAACCTAGGATCTAAAGCACCCGCCATAGCTAGAACCACACTGTACTGATTCCAATATTTTGCAAACTTCTTTCGCATCGCCCTAACCATTGTACTCAGGTCAACATCATCACAATCAGAATACTTCATCAACACCTTTTCGATCTTCCACACCTGAATGAAGTAGACACTGGCGGTTGGATATTTTACTCCTGAAAAGTAAGTAGTGATGGTATTAAAGGGCTTCAGCAAGTTACATATCTTGACTCCACGTTCCCACTCAGCTTCTGAAGGCAGCCATTTGTAACCTCTTTCATACAGATTCAGAATAGCAAATGCCTTTCTGAATTTTAAAGCTCTAACTAACATTTCATATGTTGAATTCCACCTGGTAGAGACATCTAAAGACAAACCCGCAGAACTTGTGACCCGAGCACTCTCAACGCAGATAGCAAACGAGTCTTTCCTTGACTCGGATGCTTTGATAAACTTTACAGTCTCTCTTATGTTCTCTATTAGACTTGTGGCTAATTCTAATCCTGCTTTCACAATCAGATTCAGAATATGGGCAGAGCATCTAACATGCATGAACTTTCCTTTACACAACAGCCCGTTGCTACCCCCATTGCTACTTAGAAGACGATGCTTAAGAATATTTAGCATACTATCATTAGCTTTAGCATTATCTAGTGTGATAGTAAATACTTTCCTCTCCAGTCCCCATTCCTTTAAGCAATCATAAACTGCCCTAGCAATCACTTCACCAGTATGAGGAGGTTTAATACTACAAAATGCTAAGATCTTATTATTCAACCTCCAATTCTCATCTATGTAATGCGCAGTAATACATATATACCCCATCACTACACTTCGGGCTGTCCACAAATCTGCTGTAAAACACACTCGACCCTTGTGTTTCACTAAAACATCTATCAACTTAGCTTTTTCTATCTCATATCTCTTGTAGACATCTGATGCAGCAGTTTGTCTACTGATAGGCTGAACATCAGGGTTAAGAAATTTATCTCTCTCTCTCACTTTTTCATATTCAACATACTTAAAAGGTAAGTCATGATATATAATAACCTCAGACATCTTCTCTCTATCAGCCATGTGATCATATTTAGGAACATCAGACCTAAGCTTATCAGGGCATCTATCTGCATGGCGGGATAGTGATGATGTTCCATTTTTTCTTTCTGCTACCATCTTCAAACCACAATGATTACACCTAGCCCTTTCTTTCCCATCAGCCTCTAGTCCTACATGTGTAAAATCTTCCCAGCATTTAGCCCGTTTTTTACGTACCGGTTGAAGTGGCTGAGTGACGCTTAGTGTTGGCGCATGAGGTTCTTCTTCACCAACAGCATCCATAGCATCCACAGCCTCTATGTACTCATTCCCAGCATCCATAGCAGCATCCAGAGCAGCAATTGTTTCAAGTGACTGGAAATCCATAGTATCAGTAGCTGAAAGTCAATACAAAAACAAATAAGCTCATCAGGAATCACAAGAAGCTTCTAAGAGAATCACATTAGCTCATCAGGAAAATACATAAACTGTGTCGCCTAGCTAGGATCATTAACAAATCAGTGAAGCATAGAAAACAACAGAAAACATCAGGAAAATACATAAACTGTTTCAAAAACTGTGATCACAATTCACAAAACAATAGTCAATTCACACTAACTCCCAAAAATCTTTTTAAAACTAGACAAAGCTCAGAATCGTAAAAGAGGATCCAAAACAAATAAGCTCATAAGGATCCAAAACCCACAAACCCAGTATCATGAAGCAATGCAGGGCACATCATTATGTTCTAAAGGTACTAAACGCAGGAACACTTTAGATAGCCACTCAGGAGCTAAACAATTATATAAACTCCAATGGAATATCAAAATAGGAGAAGAGTAAACAAACCTTAAAAGCCTTTAAGAATCCATTCTCCTCTTCATCATCCACTGCGACCTGCAGAACAGAAAATGAAGAAAAATATAGATCATGTTTCTGTTTCACAAAACAATAGTCAAGACTTGAGCTCCCAAATTCAATACCAAAAATCTTTTTAAAACTAGTCAAAGCTAATCCAAAACCCATTCTCAAAGATGTAAAGATGAACCCAAAACCCATTCTAAAAATCAAACACACATGATTGTTACCTCAATCAGAGAAGAGAGCTTTGAGATGCTATGGAGAAGCCTGAGAGATCACACAAACACACAAACAAATCAATCATTACCTACGACGAGTTCATGTACAAACCGTTCTCGAACATATCGTTTCTAAGAATCAAAAGAAACATATGTTTGTGGAGGAGATAAGAATCAAATCGAACCTGAGATGGTGTCAAGCGTCGAGATCGGGGAGAGATCGGAGAGAGAGATCGGAGAGAGATGATGAAACCCAGAAGGGAGAGAGAGATCGGAGATGAGATGTTATGACGTCGAGAAGAACGAAACCCAAATCGGACAGAGGGCTCACGCCGGAGATGAGAGATTGAAACCCATCGACTGACGACGAGATGTTGACGACGAGAAGACGAGATGTTGACGACGAGAGTCTGAGATGTTGACGATGAGAACGAAGAAGAAAGCTACAAGTCAAGAGCCAAACGTCGTAGTTTAGTATAAAAAAAATTATAATGACTAATAGGGCCAACCCTTTCAAAACCCTTTATTTTTTAATCCAAACCCAAATAAACCCAATATGATTTACAGTTACAACTTTTGGGTTAGGGCTTTTAAAAATTTGGATGGGCTGGTACTACCCTAATTATAAGAACCCAATACAACATCCCTAGAAACAATATCAACCTTAACGGGTCTCCCCCACCCGAAATCCGACTCGTAAACTTTCAACCGGGCCGACCCGGCTACAGTCCCGAACTGCGTGCTCCCTTTCTCGAAACTGAACGCTTCCGCGTACGCCTCCGCGGCCGTTTCGATCTTCCGCGAACTCAGTCCCTTCACCAGACCGCTTAGGATCTCAACCGCAGTTACGAACCTCGACATCTCCGCCGCCTCGTGGCCGTAACTACCCGCCGGAAACACGCAGTTCCCGAAGTACGTCGCCGGTAGCGGCGGATCCAGCCGATGCCTGAAATCTCCGACGGCGAGGAGGCTCACCGATCTCTCCTCGCTTCCTCCGCGCGCCTTCACGAGGCAGGTCCACGCGTACGCGTAGGAGACGACGAAAGTCGACAGGTGGAGATGGAGATGACTCGCCGTCGTCGACGACTCGCGCTCGGCTCGCTCCTTGAGTTTCTCGATGTCTTCCTGAGAGAGCACCGCCGTCGCGAGAACGACGTCGTCTCCGAGTTTTTTGGGCGGGAACGGAGTTAGGCTTCTGGTGCTGTTTGTTGCGTCTCCTTTGAGAGATCTCAGCATCTCGATCATCTTTTCGTCGACTCCGATCACGCCGTTGATCAGCGATCGATCGTAAGAGGGAGTTAGATTCTCCGGTAGAGAAGAAGAGATTCCGTTGCTCTCGAGTTGTTTGCAGATGTGAGCCCAAGCTTTGATGAAAGTGCTTGACGTTTTCCCGTCTAAAACGGCATGGTGTGTTACGACCCCGATGGAGAATCCCTGGTTCGGGAACAACGTGATTTGAAGGGATAGAACGGTGGCTGAGTCATCGGAGACCGGTAACTCGGGGAGTAAGTTGTATAACTCGAAAACGGGACGTTGTTCGTAGCCGGAGAGGAGAGAAAAATCAGCTACGGTCTCGGCTACTGTTACTGAAACGGCGTCGTTCTGAGAGACGACGATGCTGGGCTTGGGCTCGTTTTGGGCCCATGTTATGCGGCCGGCGAGAGGGAGATAGTTGCGGAGGACGAGGGACAAGGAGAGCTTGAGTTTAGGGAGGATGAAGGAGTTGAAATGCTCACGTGTCGACTCGGTGTGTCTATAGAAGAAGACTCTCTTCACTGGGCTGAACAGTAGCCACGGCAGGTCGAAGAACGTCAAGGGAATCTTGAGCGAGTGGGGGACCGAGTCTGAGTCGGTGGCAGGGGTGACTCGGGCAACCTCGATGATGTGTGTAGTCATTGGTGACGACGAGTATGTAGGATGTTTCAATAATAAACCAATACTAGTAACTATATATAACAGAACTGCAGAAGAGTCTGAGATCTATTCTACTTTAACGACCAAAACAACTTCTTTCTGTGAGGAGGATGACTCGGGGAATCTCATCTATAAGTAGCGTCATTGGTGACGACTGGTCGGATCGCGAATATTTAGAAGTTTCATTGAGAAAATAGTAAAACACCAATGATTCTAGAATCTTTTGATCTCTGTACATTTACGACCAAATTACCCATCTGTCACGTGTTATGAAATAACTGACATCTCAAAGGTTCACATGGTGGTATTCAACTCAATTTGTTATATATATACACATTGATTATATTTGGATAAGTAACTCAAAATGAGTTTGATGGTTTCTCTCATTTCCCCTTAAAATCATATTTCAAATATAGATTATGGATCAAATTTTTAAATTGCTATTATTTTAAACTAGGAAACAACCCCGCGCGTAAACGCGCGCGAAGAGTGGTTTTTTATTTTTTTATTTTTTTGTATTTTAATGTTTAATCTTTTTTAAATATATTTTAAATAAATAAAATTTTATGGATTAAATAATTGAATTAATATATGTATACAACAAATGTGTGGAAAGATGCAATGTGTAAGTAAACAACAAATATTAGTAATGTATTTAAAATTTTAATTGTTCTTTGATAACATAATAATACTAAGTTACATAATCATTTTCTATTATTTTTTTCTTTTTTCTTTGTGGCCGTTTTACTTATTCTGTTCTTCTTCTTATTGAATTTATTACGAGAAGATGCATTTAAAACGAAATGAATAGACACAACTCTAAAATTTTTAAATTACAATTATTAAGATATTTTATCTACTTTTTGAACTATTTAAAAAGACAGGACCTTTCATAATTGCAAAAATCTAGATAAAGTAATAATAAAATGATATGGAGAAAGTAAAAAAATACAAAAATTTTCATCCCATAAACTAATAACTATAATTTTTTAAAATGAAACAAAAGTTTCTAAAATAAAAAGAAAAGAATAAAAAATGAATTTCTTTTATTTTCTTTGAAAGAAAAAATAAGTATATATCACAATCTATATAATTGTGATCACTAAAAACTCAAGGAACAATAATTTCACATTTTATTAATAGAAAAGAAAAATTGAGTTTATTATTTTTCATCACAATAACAAGAGTTTAAATAAAAAACGAAACAGTACAAGTGAACAATTGCATTTCTTCATTGCACCCTTTCAATGCATCTCTTCAATGAAGAGTTGTATTATTACAAATGAAGAGTTGTGTTTTTTTTTCTTTAGAACTCTTAAACAAAACTACTTAACGAAAAGACACAACCCTTAACACATGTACCCTTTCACTAAACTTAATTACAATTAACAACAACTTAGAATTTTTCATGTTAAAAATATTTAAGAGATGCAAATTTTCAACTAAGTATTAAGGGTTACAATGGTTGATAGTTAATTATTGCAATGGTTGGCTAAGAGATGCAATAGTTAACACCAAAATTTATAATGGTTTATCACTAAAATTAAATAACAGATTTAAGTAATTTTTATGAAAACACACGATTTTTATAAAGAAAAAATATAATTATTAAAACAAATATTTTTTGGTTTTTATTAAAAGACACAACCTTTCAATATTAAATAGAATTGATATTATTAGTAAGGAAATTTTTAGGACCATTAGATGAAAAAAAAATTAACTGTCAGATTCTAACACTTCAAAATATATTTTTAACAAAATACATAAGTTATGAAAATGTATGTCTCCTACTATTTAAGAGATATGTCATTTCAAATAAATAACTACTCAAAACAGAAAGTTTTTAATGATGAAAAATATATGATTGTGTCTATTTAAAAGATGTCTTGTTCAAAATAAAATTTTAAAAATAAAAATGTATGATTGTGTCTATTTAAAAGATGTGTTGTTTAAAATAGATGACTGTAAAAAAAAAGAGTTGCCAAAAACTTTGATGACCTCATCATACAGAGCAAGTTGTTTATATCCATAAGATATATTTAACTATTTATATCAATAAGTAAATGAAATAAAGTAGTTTGTTTAAAAAAATATTTAACTATTTAATATATTTAACTATTTAAGCTACCTTTTTAATTTGTTTGTTTTTCATTTTTAGGTAATTTTTTTTTTTTTTAATTCTATTCAGTATTCATTATGATTTATGATAACTGTATTTTTATGACTTGAACCAAAAAAAAATTAGAAATAGTTACTAAAGGTCTCTAACTCTTTCGGTATGCTGTAATTTTGGTATATCATTGGATTTTTATATATGGAATTCTTTGTTTAACTATTTAAGCTATCTTTTTAATTTGTTTGTTTTACATTTTTAGATAATTTTGGAAATTTTTTTGGCTTTCCAAATCTACTCAGTATTCATTATGATTTATGATAACTGTATTTTTATGATTTGAACCAAAAAAAACTTAGAAATGGTTAATAAAGGTCTTTAACTCTTTTGGTATGCTGTTATTTTGGTATATTATTGAATTTGCGTGGGCATATAAATTTTTTACTAAAAATGAGTTATTCTAACAATATTAATCAAATGTACACACCTAATATTTTTAACTGAAATTCATTTTTATTTTATTTCATTTATTTTATACATTAATCAAGTCATTTTGTCATAGCCAAAATTTGTGAGATATATTATACATACATATTATGTGATAGAAAGATAATATCAAATAGGTTAAAAATTACAAGATAAAAAATGTTTTAAGATAGATATGTTATCTCTCTCGTCTCCATTTTATTCCTTTCCAGAATACACTTTCTCAAGTGGATTGTTTAGAGTAAACTAAAAGAATGAATTATTCAAAAATTATAAAAAATATGAAATGGTGCGTCGTTCAGAACATAAAAAGATATGTGTAAATGTGTATTGTTTAAGAGACGGAAAAATTCTTTAAAAATATTTGAACTAAATTTTGTTAAGATTTTAATATTTTAAACCAAAATTACATTGAAATATTAAAACTAATTATATTTTGAAACAAAATATTTTTGCTAAAACTAATTAAAATAGGAAACGGAAGGAGAAGTTGTAAAAAAATATAACAAAGAATACGTAGCACAATACCGTTTCAATAAAAGTGTTGGTGTCAATAAAAGATCCTATTAGGAGGCACAAAAGGTTTAGGAAACATTTAAGATCAGTTTTTCAGTTAATAGTTAATCTGTTGACGCTGGTTTGATTTGAGAATAGTCAGTAAGTGGACTCACGGAATAGTTGCTACTTTTACGTAATTTAATTTCTATAAAAAAATTTGGATACAACACTATAAGAAAACTAAGATAGTGTTTTGCTTAAGATTACATAAAGCATACAAGTACAGTATGTTATGCATGTAGAGTCACATCTTTTTAATTTATTAATAGTTATTTTAAAATGATAATTTTACAACATATTTTGAATAGACACATTAGTTCAAAAAACATTTTTATTTTAGAAAGACACATTAACTGTTTTTTCCAAAGATATATATGAATAGTCGGATTTCTTTTTTCCAATTTTATAAGTAGTTATTTTACAATGGAAATATATAATTCTTTACTAACTAATATATAACTCTTGAAATAGATAATTGTAGAAAAATACTTTTTGGGATATTTAACAATTTTTGAAAACTAATACAGATAACTTGTCAATTCCAACAAACGTAATATCAAAAACTTGATAAATACACACACCCATATATATATATATATATATATATATACCCTTACGAAAAAGGACAAATTTTTTGTTTGTTTTTTTTTGTTTGTTACTTTCTCATACAGAAATACCAACATCATGTTTCCTTTTTAACTAAATATTTTTCTTTGAAAAACAATTAGGTAAATACCCGGACCTCGTAGTCCAGTGGTACACCCCAGGCTACGGCCACTGAGGGACAACCCGAGTTCGACTCGCGGGGAGGGGAGGCGTGTCCAGGGCCTTAAACGGTACAGACACAGGCTGGCGCCGGGTCTAGGTGGAGGGGTCCCGAAAGGGTCAACCACCTGGTTAATCAAAAAAAAAAAAAAAAAAAAAAAAAAACAAATTAGGTAAATACTACCTGCGCTGACTACCCGGATTGATATCCATTTTGTCTATTGAGTTGCAGACCCTTTTTGGACCAGTTTTTATCTGTAGCTTGACAAAGTTGATTTTCAAACAAAGTGTTAGATATATCTATAGATGAATGAAACCGTTAATAAAGAAATAATTTTGGTGTAAAAACACGTCCCTTTAAAAAATAACTATTCATTTGAAACAGTTAACTTAAATAAAAGATGTAAAACTACTTACAAGTTTTATAGGGACGCATTAGATTCATATTATGTTTATGTATAGTACTTTACTGGTTTGTTCATTTATTGTTCCAGAATGAAACAATTGTTGGATCTATTATACCCTCTTTTGATTTGTTTTTTTCTACGACACAATATTTATGTGACTTAACTTTATATATTTTGGGATTCTAATATTTTTACCATTAACGTGTTATCGTTTATCAACTGTGGAAGTTATAAAAAAAAAACTGTGGAAGTTATATATTTACAATGATCCACGTGTTACTTAATAGTAGTTACCTAAAATGAGAAGGGCTTGTTTTCCGTAACAATCTAAACTCGAAAGAGCGCGAGATCATGCGTTCCGTTGATCATCTGTGTCTATGACATGAAGCTTTTTAAATACGCTTACTTACATGTTCGAACGATTGGTCAAAAATATTAAATTTAATTTATTGTTCTAACGTTCTAGAGGGAACAACAGCAAAGTCGTTTGCGATAGTTTGCCATGTATAAACTTATGAAACGTACGATGGTTGGAAAAATATACAATCACAGAGGTTACAAATCAAATTGAAAAGGTTTTAAGTCCATACAGAATGACTTCGTCCCCAATCAATTTCAATTACATAAAATCAGATAAGATCAGAAACTTAACCAGAGAAAATATACAATCACAGAGGTTACAAATCAAATTGAAAAGGTTTTAAGTCCATACAGAATGACTTCGTCCCTAATCAATTTCAATTACATAAAATCAGATAAGATCAGAAACTTAACCAGAGAAAACAGATATTTACAAACTTCGAAGTTGAGTTGTGAGAAAAGAGATGAAAGCTTTAAGACCAAAAAATTGTTAGAACAAAGCAACGGTAGGGAGAGAGTGAAAAAACAATTGATAGAGGTAGAAAGAAAATAAAACGGGTACTATCAAATCCCCTTTTATTTCTTGTGGTATTTTTTTTACCAAAACGCTTTTATGAAAACATTCCGGCTGTAAAAATTTCTATATATATAGATTATGAAAAGGTACATCAAAAGGGTATGTGTTGTTTACAAAGAAAATTAAGCACCATTTTCGTTGGATTGTAAATAATGAGAAGGTATGTGTCCCAATGATGAAAAGGTATGTGTTTTAAAGGATGCGTTAAACGAAGAGTTATCAATAAAGAGTTGCCAAACATAGGTTTTCTGATGACATCATCAGAAGTATTTTATGTCCGTTAGATCAAATAAAACAGAAAATTATGACCATTGGATTAAACTTTTTTTTTCCTATAAAAAAATGATGACATCATAAGAGAGCAAAACAGGTTTGCTATTATATATAGATTAGATTTTGATTAAAATTTATACACAAATATGATTACAAAGAAAAACACAAATAATTACAAAGAAAAATATAAATACAAAAATTAGATTTCTAAAAAGAAAATTAAAACAAAAATTTCTAAAAAAAATTAAAACAAAAATATATCCGCCCATAAAAGGCGGATCAGAAACTAGTATCAATTAAACATTTAGAGGCTGCATTTGCATTTGATTTGATGAAAGTAATCAAGATACTTAAAAAAAAAAGTAATCTTGATACTTCAAAAAAAAGTAATCAAGATCTTCCGAGCCAGCCCCCTCAACTGATTCGTCCCGCCAATTGTTGGTTAAAAATTTGCATGTACAATTCAATTTAGTTACCCATTAATTAGTTTCAAGTTGAAAATTTATGATAAAATCAAATTTAACAAGATATCATAATCTAAATACTGTACACATTGTCCACCCAAACCAAAATTTAATAATGTTCGAAAGAGGCCTAACCAATCTTGAACCAGTCCTACTTGGTAGATTTACATAAACCAATTTCATATTGGAGTATTGTTGAGAATAATGGTCAAAGAACTATTATCCCGAGAGAGATATGAAAATATAAAGTTCCAAAATTAATTTGTTGAAACAGAATTAATATATAAGTAATTTTTTATAGTCTAGTTAGCTCTATTGGTATTGAACTTAACGGTTACCTTCTTCCTCGAGTCTTTAGGGTTTCAACTTAGTTACAATGGGATGTGACGAGATTACTATTTGCAGTTAATCAAGTATGCGTTAACTGGGCCGCAGGGGTGTTAATGGGGGTGGGGTGATTAATTGGAGCTAAAAATTTCAGATTTCTATCTTTGTTCCATGGGCTATTTTCGGTTGGGTTTTAAGTTTCTTTCTTGTTTAAATCTAAGGCTGGTGATAACACCAACTTTGTTTCATTTAAATATATGCAACTGGAAAGTTAGGTTAGAATCTAGATTGATACTAACGCATCGCTAAGAAATTTATAAATTAACCACAAAACTTAAAAAAACTAGCTCTTACCGAACATATCCACATGTAATAGGACAGCCGGTTTTAATCCAAAGTCAGAATTATGTATACTCCCACTAGTAAAAGACAATGAAAATATTGTAATTATTTGAATTGTAAATGAATTATTTCGGGAAACACTAGTCTCGCGTTATATTATAATAGGACCTATGTTATATGTGAAAGGTCCATCCGCAGAGAAAAGAAAACTCTTCTTTTCTTCATCAATGGAGCTAAAGGTAACCAAGATCTCTCAGGTCAACCCCGCAACAAACACGTCTCATGGCTCGCTGGTTCTCCCACTCACCTTCTTCGACTTAAGGTGGATAAAGTTCCATCCCACCGAGAGAGTCCTCTTCTACAAACTCGATAAAGACAACTCATCTCCCGAGTCCTTCCACTCTCTAATCCTCCCCAAGCCTCGAGCTCTCTCTCTCCGCCGTCCTCAGCCACTACTTCCCGCTCGCAGGTCGCCTCAGATGGGACCCACAAGATCCCAAGCCACACATCCTCGTCCTCCCAAACGACTCTGTCACGTTGATCAGTTGCGGAGAGTACCGACGCTGACTTCTCCATTTATATCCGGTAAAGGGCCTACGTCCCGAGACGGAGATACGTTCTTTGGTCCCCGAGTCTCCTGTTGCTTGTGACTCGCCCTCTGTTCTTGCTCTGCAAGTTACACTGTTCCCGAACCAAGGGCTTTGCATCGGTGTAGCAGCTCATCATTCGGTTATGGACGGTAAAACAGTGGTTAAGTTCATCAAATCATGGGCTCACATATGTAAACACGAAACCATGGCTTTACCGGAGAACTTAACTCCGTTTCTAGATCGTACAGGTCATCAACGTGCCCGCTAGTCTCGAAGCCAAAATCTTGGACTTCTTGCCGTATTTCTCAGAGGAGGAAGACGAATTGAGATCGCTGAAGCTGCCTCCTATGGAGAAGATCAGCCCCGACTTAGTGAGGATCACGCTGGAGTTGACTCCGGAGAACATCGAGAAGCTTAGAGAGCGAGCCAAGAGAGAGTCAGCTCGCTCTCATCTTGACCTTCATTTGTCAACGTTTGTTGTCGCCAACGCCTATCTATGGACATGCTTGGTGAAGGCGCGTGGTGGCGAGGTTGATAGACCTGTACGTTTCATGTACGCAGCTGATTTCAGGAACCGGTTGGATAAACCGGTTCCTGAAACTTATTTCGGGAACTGCGTGTTCCCGATGGGTTGCTTCGGATACAAAGCAAAGGTGTTTTTGGGAGGAAGGTGGGTTTGTGAACAGCGTCGAGATTTTAAGTGATTCGGTTGAAGGTATTGCGTTACATAATATTGAAGCATTTTGTGAGTTGTACATAGATGGGACGAAGAGTGTGAAGCCGGGTACGCAGACTGGGTCCATTTCCGGGTCGAACCGGTTTGGGCTATACACGTCGGATTTTGGGTGGGGAAAACCGGTTAATAGTGAGATTGTGTC
The DNA here is from genome assembly GCA_019706035.1 of Raphanus raphanistrum subsp. raphanistrum. Taxonomy (NCBI): domain Eukaryota; kingdom Viridiplantae; phylum Streptophyta; class Magnoliopsida; order Brassicales; family Brassicaceae; genus Raphanus; species Raphanus raphanistrum. The sequence goes on from CM033983.1 coordinate 22,532,550, forward strand.
CATTGACCGGAACGAGGCGTTCTCAATGTCTGAGAGGAGGGATGGACCAGGTGGCGTGGAGATTGGTCTGTGTCTGAAGAAATGTGAAATGGATATGTTTTTTTCTCTGTTTCGAAATGGTTTGCAAAATTAAATCACTTCTATATTTGGTGTGGAGATTGGTCTTTGAGGACATGAGGGTTTGTTTAGAGCATCTCCAACAAGCCCCTTCATTTTTTGTAGGGTCCACCTTCAAAATAAAGGGTTGATGGGGTGATTCTCCAATGGTGACCTTCAATTTTTTTTTCTTGAAAGCTTATATTTTACACTTTAGTCCTCAATTTCAGTAATAGTTCATTATAGTCATTACAATTTTATAAATTAACAGTAAACACATATTAATATTTATTATTGACATAATTAGTAAAAATATTTAATTATAACATCAAATTACTTATAATAAAAAATAAAAAACATAAAAACATAAAATTACATATAATAATAAACATAAAAAATTCAAATTACAATATATATATATATATATATATATATATATATATATATATTAAAAATACAAAACTAATCAATACGATTATTTCCGTAATGCTCCCAAATATGTTCAATCAAAGCTTTTTATTAATATATTATTATTATCTAAAAATAATTATATAAGACCAAAATCATAATATTTAAGTGTCAATATCTATCTTATTAAAACAGAAACATTCTGTTGGACCTAACATTTATTTTGTAAGTTTTTAAATTAAATACATCTTTATAGTTAAACATACATTAAATCACTAATGTTCCTTTCTTTATACTACTATCTATGTTTCCAAACAATATAACTATTTCTTTATACTACTATCAATGTTTCAAAACAATATACTTATTTCTTTATACTACTATCAATATTTTCAAACAATATATTTTATACTACTATCAATGTTTTCAAATAATACAATAATTAATCTTAGTTATTTTATATCTATCGTTTTCTCTTTAAAATTTTGTAGAAACGTCATAATTTCATAAATTGCAAAATAGTGAACTTTAAAATTTCGATTATAAGATTACAAATTATGAAACTGTTACAATTTAAATCCAATTAGATTACATATCGGTCATCCATCAGTTCAATCGGTTAGTCTCGGGTTATAATATTTTTTAATATGAATATTTTAAAAACATAAATTGAATTGTCAGATTTCCGGATTAACACAATCGGGTTGAATTTAAAAACACTGATTTAAATGCAAAAATATTTTAAATACACACTCTTTAAAAATTACCAAAATATTTGTTAAATTATTAGTGAAATTTTTCATCGTAAAATATCCCGCGCTTCAAAAGCGCGGGTCAAAATCTAGTAATTATAATAGTAGAATGCCAAATAAGAAACAATAAGTACACAATCATTAAACATATATAAATAAAAGGACTAAAGTGAAAAGTAAACAGTGTTTTAAAGGTCTGTACAGTGCCCCTTCATATTTGGAGGTGTACTGTTCACCCCTTTAAAATTTGAAGGGATAAAGGGCTGTTGGAGTGCAAAAGCCTTTAAAAAATGAAGGGATGAAGGGCTGTTGGAGATGCTCTTATTTCTCTATTTCGACCATACTAATTTTCATAGTGGTTTCAGTATCTTGGTTAAAATTTAGATATCATATGGAAATTGACTTTTGAACATAAAGATCTTTATATAATTAACAACACGTTAGAGCAACCACAATAATAGTTGGCTTCATTTTGAAGATCAAAATGAAAAATAAAAGTAAAGCAATATTTAATAGTTTGCTTCATTTTTTTCCAAATATATTTCATTTCCATTCAAATATATTTTATCTTCAATTTATCATAAATTATTAATATTATAATATTACTTTATAATTTTTCAAGTTTACTATTTTTACCTAACTATTTTGTTTTAAAAATAATCTAACATAACTATTATTTAATATAAATTAAACATTATCATATAATGAGATTAGTACACAAACATAAAAAAATGAAAAAGAACATTAAATTTTACCAGAAACAACAATTTTTTTTTTGTACAAGTGATCAACCAAAGTGTTCCAAAAAAAATACTTATTTATTTTACATTCTTCTAAATTATGTTAAAAGCTTTTTAAAGTGAACATTTTCATGTTCGCGGATATCGATATCTAATTAAATGAAAATAATAATAGAAACTTTAAAATCAATTAGGTATTATTAACATATATAATTTATTTTATTAGAAAATGAGAATAAATAAAAGTTAAGACTAAAAGTTCATCTTAAAAAATGAATATATCAACAACATATCTTCAAATTTGAAACAATATTGTTTATTGTTTCATTTTGAATTAAAAAAGTATCATTAGAGTAAAAATTTCTTTAGAATATAATATTTATGTGGAATTTGAAATGAGTATACTTGAGTATATCTTCAATCTGAATCATGCAAAAAGAATTAGTTATTATTAAAATGAGAAGAAAAAATGAATCTGAATTTGCCCTTTTTCAAAAAAAAAAAAAGAATCTGAATAAATGCAAGCTCAAATATGTTGAAGAAGAAGAAACGATAGGAAATAAAAAAGAGATAAAGTTAGTTGTTTGTAAGTTATATAAAAAGCTCAAACTGATTGAAATCGTGACATTACCGAAAGGAAGTAATAGATGACATGATTCATCTTTAATGAAATGTGATATGAGAGACTTTAGGGATTTAGGATTTTGTCATTTTGATCATTTAAAAAAAATTATATTAATATTTCAAAATGTGTTGACAAATTTTATTTTTTTTTTTCAAAATTTACATAACTATGTGTCAATTTTTTTATTGGCCAAGTTACTTGTGTTTTTATTATATAAAAAATTGTCAAATCGGAAAACATAAAAATAAAAAAAATAGCCATGTTTCCTTATGAATCATTATCGATGTGTGATGTTCTTCAATTTATGACATGACTGGTTGAAAGACAACGGCTGCGGCCAGGAAATTTGCAGATGCGAATTATTGCGGTTTTAAGTGTTATCTATAGATTTGTACGACGGGTACATAACCTAAAAATTAGTGCGTTTGCGGAAATTTTATAACTGATTAACTACTAAATACAACATCTGTTAAATAATAAATTAAAAATATTTACATTTTATATAATTATAAATGTATTATAAAATAATTATATTATAATAAATATAAACATTATATTTACAAAATAATACTATTAAAATTTTTAAAACTATAGAAAATATTTTTGTTTTAAACCTTAATAATATAAATTAAAATATAATATGTATACATTTTATAATTTCTATTATTTCAGTTTTAATTTTTATTGAATATTTTTAGTTTTTTTTTTTGAAAAATCATCTTCCCGTAATCGTTTGTAACCGCAAACGCCAGCTGAAATTAGTTTTTGATTGTAAAAGGTTTGAAGCAGTTTAAAATGATTTATATTGTTTTTGTAATTGTTTCAAAATACCAAAAACCATTAGGAGATTTTGGAGTGTATTAATTTTTGTGAGTTTTGAAGTGATTTGAGTGATTTTACTAAAATGTTTAAAATAACAATAAAATTTATAGGTGATTTGGTAAGATATTTTCCGAAAATTTCAGAATTGTTTAGGTGATTTGAAATGATAATATTTAACTAATAATATTTTCTCTTGTGTTAAGCAAAACAATCCTCAAATACGAAAAAGCTCATAAGTACATATAGTTTCAGCCAATGATTCTTGTAATGATAATTAGCCTTTGGCTGTGGTTTCCAATCAAGTGAACACATGAATACATTTCAAAGTTTCACTTTTTTTTCTTTTGCACTAATGAAGATATGTTTTGTTTTGATACTCAAAGCATACGGTTAAGAACACCAAGAACACCAATACACTGCTAAAACTAGACTAGCCCAACACAGGCCAACCTTCAATGCTAGCATAACAATTAAACCAGTCACTTCTAGGGAAAAGAGAGAAGAAACTTGTGCAGCTCCAGTCAGGCTCAACTCTTTCAGTCCAAAATCACAACAAGATCATGCTGACCGTGATCATGCCAGAGCCTACAATCTTCAATAAAAATATGGAACAAGTCACCTTGAAGGCAAGAACATAAAGCTCCATATTTTGTAGCAGAAAGGGACAAACCATAGCTCACACAAAGGCAGCGACCTAGGGCCTAATGCAATCTAGCTAAGCAGCAAATGGGAACCTTAACCAACAACAGCGAGATCAGACTAGAACAAAAATCTACGTAACTTAAAAAACCAAAGCTTTAATCTCAGAGAGATCAACACCGTAGCCCCCAAAAAGGCAGGAAGCTTCAAGCCTAAAGCCACGAGAAACAAAACCAAGATAGATTGATATCATCGAACACAAAAAAGAACATGAACGATCCAATAACTGAGTAGAACCACCACCACAAAGAACTGCCAAAGAATCTGAATAACCGCACACGACCATTCCTTCGATCAAGCATAAACCGGACAAAGCGAGACTGGAATCCAAGAATCAAGCACATACAGCCATAATTCCATTGAAACGACACCGGTGAAGCTACTTCAAAGAGGAGGTCATGTGATTCCGGAACTAGATCCGCAACAGTAACTAAGCTCGGGGTCAAACAACATATTAAAGTTTTAATCTTTACTCTAAATCAAAAGCTATAGATGATTTCGACGGTGGCACCGATGTCGCAACCACCACCGCAAACGTTTGAGAGTTTTCAGAGACCTATGATGAAAGAAGCGAGATATTGAGATGTTATGCATAATATATTAATTAATTTGTTTTCAAGTATCTTCAAATAATATATGTGGAGATGTTATTCTTCGAGAACTATTTTTAGCTAAAATTGAACACGAAGTCTCCTAAAATCCATATCACAAACTTTTCTTACAAAATGTTGTTTTCAATTGAATAACAAGAGATTTGATATACTTTTTATAAATGTTTAATTGAATTACAGGGGATTGTAAGTGAATTTCTGTGATTTTGCATAAATCACATATTGAATAACACTTGATTTTGAAAGAGTTCTTGAAATCACTGATTGAATAACATGAGATTTTAACAAAACTCCAAAATCTCCTAAAACTCTTGATTCAATACACTCCAAAAACTGCATTTCCGAGTTATAGAGAAACTAGTCATGCCATGGTACATAGTTGTACTTCAGAGTTCAAAATTATAAGAGACTTGAAGTAGAATTAGCCCACACTGATCTATTTAAGATAATATCAAATGGAAGCCCATTACAAAATTCAACCACAGAAAAGAGTTTACAATTCCGGTGGACTAAAAATAAATGAAGTCAATTCTCTTACTCTTATCTCTTGGATTAAATTAATCGGTAATTCGACTATTAATCTCCATTCTACCGTTATAATGTGACCTTAAAATTATATTTAAAAATGATTAGTTGAGAGCATCTCCAACTGACTCTTATCCCCCTCATTTTTTGAAGGCTTTTGTACTCTAACAGACCCTTACCCCTTTAAATTATAAGGGAATGAACAGTAGACCCTCAAATTTGAGGGGACACTGTTGAGACTTGAGATCCTTAAAACACTATTTACTTTTCACTTCAGTCCCTACAATTATATATATTTGACAATAGCATGAATAATTTTTTATATATCATATTTTAGTACTTATCATTATATTTTCTTAAAACTATCTTGATTAAAATTATTTTATTAACATTTTTATACTACTTATAGTTATATTTAATTATATATTTATATTTTTTCTCAAAAATATTTTATTTTAATATGATTCAAATAGTATGTTATTTTTATTTTTGAAAGTTTAATGATTATTGTTAATTATTAATAGTATTTAGGACTAAAGTGTAAATTGTGAATTTTTCTAAAAGTAAATTTGAGAGTGATTGTTGGAGAACCATTCTTTTATCTATTTATTTTAAGGATATATCCTATTAAAAATGAGGAGGTTTATTGGAGATGCTGAATACCTATTTCATTAATTAAATTGCTTTCCAGTTCTTTTTCCCTCTAGACTTTATAACTTGGTTTTGATTGGTTTGCTTAGCTGTTGTGATGCAGTGAGAGAAAGACAGGTGTGTGATTGTAATGAGTGTAAAACGTGTCGGATGCCTAGATGAATGACATCGAGATAGATTTTGCAAGTTGGGTTAAAAAGTGTAAATGGAAGGGGGTCCACCACCATATATGATCTCTTCGTCGATCTCTTGCGTGTTCTCTTGAGATTCTCTTGCTCGATGAATTCACAAGTGTATTTATTTATTGTTGTTTTTCCCCTTTTCTTTATTCGAAACTAACCCTAAAAGAAGTGTAGCCTGTAGATATACTTTTTTAAGTATTCAAAAAATTTGAAAACAAAGGTTCAATCATAGTATCTTTTTCTGCGAAGTTTCTTATCTATGTGAACATTTTCTCATTATGGCATAATTGGATTCTTTGCTACCCCGCAAATACAGATTTAGATTTTGTGATTAGTATTGATTGTTGGCATTTTGTAACAGAAAATGATGAAATTTTTTTGGAAATTGATGAAAGGAGCTGTGGAGGGATACTCTCCTAACAATGGTGGCCTGCCATTTTTCTCGAAAATTTAATAATTTAAATTTCATATAAAAATATTTGACATTTATAATATATATAACTTTTTTCTTCTGCGCAAAACGTGAATCTTAATTGATTAGTGTTTTATTCATTCACTCAAAATAATTCAATATAGGTACACAACATAAAATTCAAAGTTAATTGATCTTCTTGGTCAAAATGACTTTCTTCTTTATAAGTTTGGAAGGTGATTTGCATAGATGGAAAGCAATTAGTAGTCAAATATCAGGAAGTTCATTTCATACTAATAAGTCATTTTGGTCCGTGTCTATTACTTATGTATGAATTTTTATATAGAGCCAAATATTACCTAAGTTTTTTTAAAAAAAAGACGAAAAAGCGACAGATTGGAACAACCCATTCCAACGTGTCAACTTATCTCCAAGAGAGAAGAGTTAGGGTCTAGTAGGACACGTGGCGAAGCTAAAGAGAATGTGACTAGAATAAAAAACCCGACACGTGACGACCTGACGCTGCAGCATCCCATCTTGCAACGTAACTCCCACTAAAAATACGACACGTGTACGGTTTCTGCAACGAGTCTTGTTTTTGTTTCTCGATGCTTGATTTTGAGGAAAACCACGTTGGTGCTCTAAAAGTCCTGGGGAGCAGAGTCTTACATTACTCCACGTGGCTACAATGCATAATAAAGGGTACTTTCGGTATTACGCAATATTCAGACAGCTTTTTCTGACTGATTTTCTCACCTTTCTCTTTTTAATTCTCTCTCCGTATCATCTTATCTCTCTCTCTCTCTCAATTCTCTCAGGCTCTTATTTCTTTTGGATTTGTTTACTTTACATAACTCATAAGTGTTCGTTCGAGATTTGTCGGAGAAAATTTCGGTAATAATGTCGAGATTTGTGGGAATTTTTTAAATAAAAAGAGAGGTTGTAGTATTTTTTTTATTTTGATATTTGAAGAAACAGAATCTTCAAAATAATTGATATGTGCTCTTTTCTTGGGATTTGAGTTATCAAGAGAATCTGTTGAATTTTCTCATAATCTTTCCTTGTAATTTCCATTATGTCGGAATCTGAGAAAAAGGAGGACGGAGAGATCTACCGGAATATTCCCCGACCAATCTCTAGAGATCTGTTGCAGAGTTTCATGTCCAAGAAAAACAAGAACCCGTCGGTTGAAGACGGAGAGGTAGAGGTTGAGCTAGACTTAGGGCTTTCTCTCAACGGCAGGTTCGGTGTTGACCCACTAGCGAAGACCAGGCTGCTCACGCGGTCTTCTTCGATTCCTGATGTCGTGGTCAACGATCATAGATCGGAGCTGAGTAGGACTTGCTCGCTGCCGGTTGAGACGGAGGAGTGGAGGAAGAGGAAAGAGTTGCAGAGCTTGAGGAGGCTCGAGGCCAAGAGAAAGAGGTCTGAGAAACAGAGAAACGTGAGAGTGCTTAGGGAGAAACATAAATCTGGAGGAGGAGAAGAGAAGATTGTTGAAGAAGGATCTATAGGATCTTCTGGAAGTGGTTCCTCTGGTTTGTCCGAACTTGACACCGCTCCTCCTCTTGTTCAAGGTACGACACTATTCAATTATATGTTCTCTAGGGTTGAGTTTTGGTTAGGTTTGTTTAGTTATTTGATTAGGGTAGCCAAATCTTAAAGCTTCATCATTCTTTTGATAGGTTCTTTTTCTTTTATGGATCAATTGTTTAGCACCTAAATGCAACTTAGGCATTACTACATTATTGACAAAAAACATACATTATTGAGTATCATATGATGAGCCAAACTAGTATATCTTCTAGGCTTTGCGACCTATTATGTTTTGTGGGTTTATCTTTAAATTTAGAGTGTTTTGTTGAGATAATTTGTTTGTGCTTGAAGCAATAACAAACAAGACGATAGACACAAGCCCACCAAGTGCTGGTCCGGCGGCCAGAAACATCATAGAAGACATGCCGTGCGTGTCGACGACAGGAGATGGACCGAACGGGAAAAAGATCGATGGGTTTCTGTATCGGTACAGGAAAGGCCAGGAGGTTAGGATCGTGTGCGTGTGCCACGGAAGCTTCCTCTCGCCTGCCGAATTCATTAAGCATGCCGGTGGCGGTGACGTGGCGCATCCCTTGAAGCACATCGTTGTAAATCCATCTCCCTTCTTGTGACCATTATTATGGTCCAGTTTCTGTTTACTAAATTGTTGTGTATCCATTCGGATTACAAGTTCTCATATCTCGAGGTGTATAAACATTTCAAGTTTGTTTTTAACGTAAAGATATCATCTAACTTCGTTCTTGCTTAGTTGGTAGAAGTTCTAATGGTCGTAGAGTCCAGATTTGTGTTCGGACATGTTAACGTACCGATAGGTTCAATGGATAAGTCCAACCTAAGAAAAAGAGATTGAACCAACGGTCAATTGGGATCAGACATGTGCCCCAACCGAACATTAGAACTAAGAGTTTCATTAGATCATCTTCAATCCACTTTTATATTTTTATTCTAAAAAAGGAGTATTATAAAAGTGTTTTTGTTCCAATGTAACAGTATAGAGAAAGACTATTTTTGATTTATTTGAATGTTTGTATCCATTCTTTGAGTGTTCAAGTTGAGAGATACTGCTATTGAAAATGTCCCACTTTAGTTGAGAACTAGGTGATATCTGCACCTTACGCGGAGTGAACGAACTAAATAAAAGATTAGGATTTTTAATCTATAAATATTAGAATGTTAAATGTTTTAGTCACAAATATTACATACATGTTATATAATGAAAGATTGAAGGACATTGTGCATATTATAGAAAGTAAGCTTCGTTTTTTTTTTACTTGTGTAATTGGTAAGGTGTAACTGAAGTAAATTTTAGAAAAGTAAACCTATAAGAGTAATTTACAACTTGTGTAATTGGTTAGATTTTTGTTTAACTATTTAAAAACTTATTTAATAATGTTTTTCAATTAAATCCCCAAAATTTTATGTGTGATTTTTAATTACTTATGAAAATTTAAATAAATTTATAGTAACTTTTTTTATAGTATCTGAAACCAAAATGCGTTATGTGATTGCATATATCAGTTTTCTATTTTTCAATATTGCATAAATTACGGTCAAATTTAAATTTCCTTAATATCTATCTTTTCTTAGAATAATGTTATTTAAATTTGCATATAAAACTTAAATTTAATATTTAATCGAATTTGGTTAAATTACGGTCATAACCTATCTTTTTGATTCATATGCAAATTGATAAATAATAACATTTCTAATCTTTTAACATTTATTGAGATTTTTTAATCTGAAGGTCTTGTTGCTTAAGTTAAAACATTTCAATTTATTATAAATTTTCATTTTGAATTTTATGTACTTCGTAATATCAATTCATAATATTAAGAATATTAATGACATGATTGACATTGTGATTCGCCAAAACACATAAAATTGAATTAGTATAAACACAATTAATGACATGATTATAACTTATAGGGATGATGGTTATTATCATAATGACATGACATGATTATGATTTGTAATGTATTATAAGAAATAATAGGCATTTTTATTTCGGTCAAAAATATAGAATTGCATACCAAGTTTAGTGAGAAAGCGATTGAAATAGAGTTAAAAACACGTAGAACATGTAATATATATGTCACTAACTTTTTATGATAATATATAGATTAATATTCACATTTTTAATATTTTTCCAAAAAATGTAACTAATACTTTAGTTAAGTATTATTTCCTTATCGACTATTATTTCTTTAGTAAAGTATTAGTTGGTTCTAAATTTTTTTATTTTATTTTAAATCTAAATTAAAATAAATAAATTTAAAAATTATCGACTAAGTAAATTATTATTTTCAATATAATTTAGAATATTTGGAAAATAATATTAATTGGTTATAGATTTATTTTTTATTTCCTTAGTAAACATTAACTCAAGAACAGATTAGTAACTGACATGCTTAATTTCACCTCGATTTGAAAGAAAACGAATATTATATCGCCAAATTTTTAATCCGAATAATACCTAACTTTTAGTTTATAATTTCAATTTATTAAAAAGTATTATAACTACAAATCAATAAATATGAAACAATATTAACTATGAGATTTGACCATATTAAAGAATCTAATAATTTATATGGTCAAAATTATTTGTCTATTACTCCCTCTGTTTCAAATTGTAAGTAGTTCTAAGAAAAAATGTTTATTTCATAATATAAGTAGTTTACGTATTTCAATAAAATAATGTTAGGTTTTATATAATTGGTTGAATTAATTGATTAAATGATAAATTTTTTAAAATAACAACTTTCTAAATATCCGCGCTTTTAACTAAAATTACTTACAATTAGAAACGGAGGGAGTAGCATTTATGTTGATTGCTTAATTAAAGCATTTTGGGCTTAAATTAAAGGATTTTCTATATATATATATATATATATATATATATATATTAAAAATATAGTATTCCCTTATTTAGTTTAGTCGAATATAAAAATTTGAGATTTTAATTTTGAATTAAATAAAATATCATAAAATTAATAATAACTTATAGAAAACTAATACAAGAAAACTAGTATATTTTTTTCATTTTAAAATAAATTTACAAAAAACAACATGCTATTATATGAATAATACAATTACATCAAATTGCACCAAGTTATATAGATTTTTAATGTTTTCTGCAAATAAAAAATATTATTGTCAAACATCTATATTATAAAATAATATATTCTATTGTATATGTAAATTATAAAACATAAAAATATACATGAGATTGCAAATAACAAATTAGAATAATACGTAACCATATATGTTCATTTTGAATAAAAAATTAGAACAACATGTAACCATCTATATTCATTTTGAATAAAAAATTAGACCAATATGTGATGTGATACATATATATGTGATGTCATATAAATGATTATAACTTTATAGATGTGATACGTATATATGTGATAGGAATGTTTACAAAGCTAAGTTAATTTCAGGAACTATACAAATGTTTAGTTAAATAATAATGTTTTGATCAATGGTATTTTGTGTAGTTATTCTAGTTAACTAAGGTTTTTAAATAGAATATGTGAGAAGACTTGTGGAGTTGTCATATAGAAAATGGAACATTTGTAATAAACACATTAACTAAAGGTTTCTTTTGAAATGGTCTTCCCAAATAATAGAAAAGAGATATTTAGTCATGTTTATCTTGAGCCTACAATGGCCCATAAGAGCTTATTAAGATACCAATTGTCTTCGTGATTATATATGCAAAATATGGTGGTGCATACATCTTACTTGTCCACATTCCACAAGAACCTCATGAGTCAAAGACCATCGGTGATGATATCGCTATTAGAACAAGTAGAGAAATAGACCATTGTGTCGTTATGACCAATTGAATAAATCATTGCAAACAGACAAAATTCATGTGGTTGATGTGTGTAAATACAGAAGTATGAATACATACGTATTTATTCACATTAAGTTCTATTCGGACTCGAATTATTGTTTCCCTTTGGTTTTGTAATTTAAACTTCAAAGGGACTTTCTTTCTTTCAACCAAAATTTCAACAAAATTAACATTTTATACTTTAGACTAAAATACTTTAAATTTACATTGCGTGGGTAATAAACTGAACTGAAGTTTCAATAGACATTTTTTCTCCTCGCATTATTCAACATATATACCAAGCCAACCTTATCACATACTGGACACATAATATAATATACTCTATATAAATTAAAACATTATACCAAACTAATCTTATCACACACCAAATATAATCATACACGTAAATAAAGAACACAATAATTTCTTTACATTTCATCAGCTTTCTATTCTATTTTTTTAAAAACCATATAATAAAAATTATCTTCAAGGTTTTAGTTTATTTATATGGTTCGAACTTCAAAATTTATTTTCTGGATTTGGATTTATGATGCTAGGTTTAAGTTTAATTTTGGTGATTTGATTTAAAATTGATCTAAACAAGATTATAATAAATAGTGAAATGTAATATTTTATTGAGTTAATTATTTCTGCACAGCATAAAAATATACTAGTATATAAAAGTAACAAAATATGATGAGGACTATTTCAACAATGAAATAGTTATCTGCTAAAATTCATGTGGCTATCTTCTTAATTCACAGTTTCACACACAGAGACGTCCACAAGTTGCATATTTTCATTAAATTTGTATAAATGCTTGCAACACTAGTGTTGCACTTTCCACAGTGGAATATACTAAAAATGATTACTTTCTAATAAACCGCATAGAAAACACCCCTCATCTTAAGATTGCCTGCCTCTATATTTCGTTTAGATTAATAATTCTAAACAAGCCGAGTGTGTGTTAGCTTAGCAGGTAAATTTAAAATTTAACAATCCAATACTCTTTTAGCAAAAAAAAAAAAAAAAAAAAACAATCCAAAATTCTGTTAATTAACTGACTGTGGATTTAAAAAAAAAAATAGAAATAAACAAAAACAAAATAGAGCGGTCGACATTTCTTCCGTTGAATCGTCCTTCTTCTTCCTGTGTTGTGGAAGGTCGTCGAGGACCAAAACTAATCAGTCACAAGAAAGAAATCATTGCCAGACAGAAAGAGATATTTTTTTTCGCTCCCCCAAGAAAATCTATGTTAGGCAGCGAGCGAGCGATCTCTCAACATTGTTTCTGTTATCACCTAATCCTCCGTCCCTTTCTTCCTTCTCCCTGTTTTTTTTTCTTTTTTTGAATTAGGGTTTCTGAGAATTAGGGTTTTAGAGCTGCTTCTTTGTGATTTTTTCTTTAGTGGAAAATGGGAGAGTTTGAGGTAGATGGAGAAGAGAAACTGATTGTTGCTGCAGAGTATCTCGTGAAGGAGCTTAGATCCGGCAAGAGCCTCACCACAAACGCTAACAAGGCATTAGGGAGTCTCTTGTCAGAGCTTTCTCGTGTTGCGGTGATAATAATCTCAGATGGAAGAGATGAGACTGAGCAGAGGCTTAATCTCGTTTGCGACAAGATCATGACACGGGAACTCGACGAAACCATGATCTGGGACTTGGGTTCAGATGCTGCAGGCAACGAGTTTTTAAACGCTGTGAATGAGTTGAGAGTTTTGATTGATCGTTTAGACAACGGAACAGAGGAAGAGGTGAAAGCTCGTGACGTGCTTCAAACGGCAATGGCGAGGCTTGAGGATGAGTTTAAGCATCTTCTTGTTGAAAACAGGTTGCCTTTCGAGCTTGAACACGCTTCCTCTTTTCCGTCTAGTGAAGTAGGTTACATGGCTTCTGCTTCCACTGAGGATTTGATTCTTGGAAGCAGCAACAGCAGGAGAAACTGACTTCAGCCAGACTCTTGACTCGCTTCTCATGGAGGAGGAGGATGCAGAGGATCTCACGATACCTCCTTCACCACCGGATGTTGTTGTTATCAACCCTTTGGAAGAAGAGTCTAACTACTCTTCACCGGAGAAGTTTCTGGCGATGAAACGTCATTTCTACTCTATAGCTTCGGTTCTTGAAGCCAACCTTCGAGGTGAAATCGAAGCTGTACAGAGACGTCTCTCTGAGACACATCTTTCTCCTCAACAACCTACACTACATGACCAGGAAAGTGCTCAACTCCTAGCTGAGACATATCTTTGGCGATAGATGGAACAGAAAACACACGTGGAAGTTTCAGCAGCAAGCGAACGGAGTACGAACGCGCCACCTGGCTCCATGTCCTGTCCTTCCTCAAAGAAGACGGTTCAGGCTCTGGCTCTGGTTCGGGTTCAAGAAGCTTGCGTCCTAGGGAGCGGTTTCAAGGGTTCAACTCTGCGTTTGAGGAAGTGTACAAGGCGCAGACAGGGTGGTTGATATCGGACGAGAGGCTGAGAGAAGACGTTAGGACTAAGGCGTCGATGTGGGTGATTCAAGCGTACTGGACCTTTTACAGTAGACACAAGAACGGTGTGAGTGAGAGGTATATTAAGTACAGCACTGATGATCTTGAGAAGCTCTTGTTGGATCTCTTTGCTGGTTCTCCTAAATCCTTGAGCAATTCTTACAGAAGGTGAGTAACTGTCTACTAGTATAGGCATATATGTTTGTATTGAATTTATTTTGACCTTTGTAATCCTTATACAGTATTCATCATTTCATGAATATGTTTAATGCAATAAAAGTTTTGTTGTTGTTTGGTTTTAGAAGTGTTGTTTAGTGAAGTGAAAGTTTGAGAAGTGTGTTTGTTGTTGTTGGTCGGTCAAGAAAATAAATAAAAGAGATAATGGAGTTTGGTGAGTTCTTGACTTGACCATGTCGCAGTTTGCAGAGGTCTCTATGGTCAACTCCACGACGGTTCATGGAATCACACCATACAAGATGATCATATTTTAACCAATACATCGTTGTCAAAATGTAAATTTCAGTTTGAAACTTTATTGCTTAGTTTAGAACTTTAAATTGGTCAGGTTCAGATTCTTTTGTTTTCCTTATATAGCCAACTGTAATAATACTATTTCGAAATCTATAATAGGAAACTTAGTCACATTTGGATAATGAGTTTGACCAATTTGTATATAACAATAATATACAAGAATGCAAATTTTTTTCTATTCACAAGACGTTATTATTTTTGGAAATAGCTAAGCAATGACATCAAAATTTTGACATTTCGATTCATCTCATTATCTTATGTTATGCTCAATTCTCTGAAGAGATTTCTTTGATCTCCAGTCGTCTAAGTTCAAAGACCTATAGTGATCAAAATCGACGGATCATCAAAGCTTTCTTGGAGAAAACGCAGAAGCTTGAGAGTGACTTCTAAACTATCACAACTAATGAGGTCATAAAGTTTCGCAACTGCATAAATGTGTTCACACTATATATTATTCTACGTTTTTTTCAATAAAAATTCACATGTACATTTCTGTGGGTTATACAAAATTCTACCTAGAAATACAATTTACAAAAAGAAAATCACTATTTTCTAGACTTATTTTATTTGTACTTAATTTATTTTAGCAGAATTTATCAATAATGTGTTATTTTGAACAAAAATGTCATTTAGTGTTAACTACATTATCTTTATATATTTATCAACCACACATATATATATATATATATATATATTTTACATATACATACATGTAAGAGTTCGCACGAATTGGATATCCAAGGTTTCCGAGGTATTCGTGATCCAATTTATTTCTTCCGAATAATCAATTATCAATTTCGATTCGTAGCCATCCGGATATACGGTATCCTGGATATCCAGAAAAAATTAGATTTTTAACCGGCTTCGACTGATAAAATAAATAAATTAATTTAAAATAAATAAATAAAATCTAAAATAATAAAATTTTATTACAAAAATAAATAAAAAATTATTTTTTGAATACTAATACCTAATTTAATAAATTTAGTAAAACTTATATAGAATATATTATTTATAAAACTTATATATATATAATTAACTAAATATATATATAAGCATATAGGCATATAGGATCAGATAGAATATCCGTTTTTAATAATATTAGTATTTTTGATTTGCTTCATTTTTACGTATATTACATATTAGTATTTGCTTTTCTTCGTAGAATTACAGATATCTAGATTTTTTTTTGAATCGAAAAAGATAACGAATCAAATCAAAATTTATACATATAGGGATAACAAAATGGATCAAAGTTAATGGATCAATCCAAACCATGGATTTTAATGGATAGAGAAATTAGATACAAATGGATTTACCTCACCTTACCATATAGTGTATTGGCCAGAATAAATAGAGATCATGAAAAAGTAAAAACTAAATTGCGAGATAAATCAATTCTCCGGACACGAAAGAGCACACAATCGAAAAACTAAAGCAAAAAACTAAGAAAGTGGGTCAAAGGAAGGATAATCACTAGAAGGTCATTGTCAATCATGAAGCATGAAGACACATGCCTAAAGCACCGGAAGCACAACCATTAGTTAAGAAGTAGAGTCACCTTACAAACTAAATAAGCACAAAGCACCCATGCCAGCGAAGAATCCACAAAGTTTTGGATAGAAGGGACTAAAATTCTAAAAAACTAATTCTGCACACATATACTGAGGAAAAAGCAGAGAAAGAAAGAAAAAACAGAGATAGAGAATATTGAAGCCACCGAAAAACTGTAGTTCAAACTCGAGACCAGAAATAATTTTCAAACCCACGAAATATATACGGAGGAAAATACTACACAAACATAAAGTGGTAAACCTGGTGAAAGGGAGAACCACAAAAGGTGGAGAACCCTAGCGGAGCAATCTTAAATGCGAGAAACAATGAAATCTGTAACGAGATTAAAGAATAAAGAAGGAAGGGCAGACGAAACAAAATCAACAAATTGTGGAGATGTACTCGAAATATGAAAGAGAATATAGAAGTCAGATCACAAAAATTTAGATCTTGAAAACCAAGACGACATGGACTATCGACAACAAGCCAACGACGAAAAAGACAACATCAAAAACGACTTAACTCTAACTCAACCCAAGGAGATGCAGTCCCTAATATTGGTTGAAATCTTAAGGAGAAAAGGAACAGCCAACAATAACGATGAGAAACACCACACACAGAAAAGTAAACGGAATATATAAATGGTGGCGACCCATGTCAATATATTAAGAGAATGCAAAAAAATATCTTAAAAATATTAAAAATGGTTAAAAACAAAATACAATTTGGCACTGAAACCTTTAATCTTCTAATCAAAACATACTTTAATGCAAAATTATTGAAATTTAATATGATTTACACTAGATGTTAACTTTCACCACTAACAAATACTATTATACAAACAATAACACATTATTAGAAAATAAACACATAATATATTAACATATCACCTATTACTACATTATACAATAAAAATATCAAATAATACTTTTATCAAATAAAACGACCAAATAACTACATCATATAGAAATTCTATCTAACAACAATGAAACAATTCCGCGCAAAGCGCGGACACGCTTTTAGTATTTTATATTTATGAACAAATCTATTTTATAGATGCATAATAAATAAAGAGATCTGTTTGCAAATAAATACCAATAAACAATTATTATATATGTATTGTTTGGAATAGTGGCCATTAAAAATAGAGAATACTAAAAGAAAAAAGGAAATTATCTTCTCCTAACTGTAAACCTGTAAAAGCATAAAAATCATCTTGGACAAAGAAATTTACGTACCTTTACTACTTTCTCCTATCAGTGCTCTATAAAAAAAACCAAAGTCATCCTCAAAGTTACATCCAACAACAACAACAACAACATAATCATATACAAAGAAGAACCAAAAAAAAAAACTAAAATTTGAGAATGGAGACTTGCTTTGAGTGCAAGAAACCTACTGAAACGGTGATTGACAAATGCACCGGCGATACAATTTGCACAGAGTGTAGCCTCGTCATTTCCCATCACTACATAGACGACAGCCAGGAATGGAGAACATTCGTCAACGACGATAACAGTGACAGAGACCCTAATCGTGTCGGTGGTCCGACCAATCTTCTTCTCAAATCCGGAGGTATCGGCACCAGCATCGATAAAGGCAGAGGAAACACTTCCTCCGTCTCCAAGAACAACTTATACGAACTCTTCCGGGCACAGAATCTCGTCAGGAACTCTGAAGACTGAACTGATCGAGAAAGCGTGCAAAGAAATCAAAATGATATCAGAAGGTCTAGGTCTAATAAGCGGTGTCGAATTTAGGGCTTGCGAGATCGTGTCGAAACTCGATGGTGAAAACAGCAAGAGGTTACGCAGAGAGAAACACATGAACGCTCTCTGTGCGGCAGCTGTTTCAACGGCTTGTCGTGAGCTGAAACTCTCGAGGACGTTGAAAGAGATCTCCGTGGTGGCTGGTGGTGTGGACTTGAAGGATATAAACAAAGCGAGTAGGACGATAAGGCGTCTTGTTGGTTCAGATCAAGACGATGTGGATACTTCTACTGCTGGTCCTCAGGTGATTATCAAGACAGGAGAACTTGTTAGCCGGTTCTGTTCCAAACTCGACATAAGTGTAAGAGAGACAAAGGCTATTCGAGAAGCGGTTGAAAACGCTGACAATTTCGATATCCGGAGAAACCCTAAGTCGATTCTTGCTGCTGTTATCCTCATGGTTTGTCAGCTATCACAGACCAAAGGGAGATCTATTCGAGGTGATTAATTAAATAATTGTTTACTTCAAATAAAAATTGATTAATTAATTAGGTGACTTCCACTGCAAGGTAAAACAATCGATTTTGCATGTCTTTTAGTTGTTAAATATCTAACCTAACTCATTGTGTTGGTTTTTGTAGAAATTGCGGTTGCTGCTGAAGTGGCGGAGAATACCATCAAGAACGCCGTTAATGATATATACCCTTACGCCTCGAAGATTATACCACCGTGGTATGCTTCTGAAGAAGACATCATCGAGAGGTTTGGAGGTACCATAGGTTCTTGGGATGCCTCAAAACTTACCGCATAGGCGAAACCTCTACTTGCGCAAGAAGTCTTTGGGATTTATGTTGAAGAACAAGGTTGTTAAACTATGTTCTAACTAATAAATATGGGTATCTTTTCTGCTTTATATAACAAAATGTAATAAATCTATGTTGACATAAATGGTTGAATAAAAAAAAGATGTTGTAACGTCGTCCCGACAAAAAAAAAAAAAACGTCGTCCCGACCACTCACGTCAGTGAACTCCCACGCTTTCTAGAATAAAAAAAATGTAAAAGCCTTAAAACAAATGGTTTTGTATTGCAACGACTGTCTCGTCAGTGGAGCTTCACACATGCTCACTAGGCATGTGGGATTTAAATAGGTCTTGGCACGGATTGGATATCCGGATTTTTTGAAGTTATTTATGATTTGCTTCGAATGTTATGGATATCTAATTTTTCGATTTGCTTTGCTTCGAAAAATACGGATATTCGGAAAAATGGATATCCGAAAAATAAATAGATATTTGCGAATATTTACAGATATCTCATTTGTTTTTATTTATACAAATAATCTTAAAATTTTGATACAAAATTTTTTGTAAAATTTTTTTTGCATGATTAAAAGATAAAAAAATTAAAAGAAATAGCGAATATACATATTTTGTAAATTTTTAAACTTAGTGAACAATTGTAATAATACAAAACATAAGAAAAAATCTATAACTATCATAAATGTTTTCTCTTCCTTTTATATAATACTTTTATATAAGTAATAATGTGAATATAATCTGTCAAATCATATGTTAGAGTAATAATTATATAGTTTTATACATTTAAAACTTTAAATATAATAAAAATATATGTATTTATATATTAACGGATCGAATCGGATATTCGCTTCCCAAAATTTTAATATTTGTGATTTGTTTCCATTTTAACGGATACTAGGTCTTGATCCGCGTTTCGGAAGCGCGGAATACTGTACGATGAAGAATTTCATTAATAATTTAAGAAATATTTTGGTAATTTTTAAGAGTGTGTATTTAAAATATTTTTGCATTTAAATCAGTGATTTTAAATCCAACCCGATTGTGATTATACCGGTTAATCCGGAGATCTAACAATTCAATTTAGATTTTTAAAATATTCATATTAAAAAAATCACTAAAACCTGAGATTAACCAATTGAACTGTTGGATGACCGATATGTAATCTAATTTGATTTAAATTGTAAGAGTTTCAAAATTTTAATCTTATAATCCAAACTTTAAAGTTCATTATTTTGCAATTTATGAAACTATGACGTTTTTACAAAATTTTAAAAAGAAAATGATAGATATAAAATAACCAAGATTAATTATTGTATTGTTTGGAAACATTTATAGTAGTATAAAAAATATATTGTTTGGAAACATTGATAGTAGTATAAAGAAATAAGTATATTGTTTGGAAACATGGATAATAGTATAAAGAAATGAACATTAGTGATTTAATGTAGGTTTAACTATAAAGTATAAAAATGTATTTAATTTTAAAAATTTACAAAATAAATGTTAGGTCCAACAGAATGTTTCTGTTTTAATAAGATAGATTGAATCTTACTATTTGCTTTGTTTCGAAAGCTTACGGATATCCTGAATTTTCGGATCGAATAGCAACATATAGCGAACTGAATCAAATTTAATGGATAAAATGTCCAATCCTAGGATTTAACGTCTGACCAAATTTGGTTCATTCGCGCAATATCGTAAATTAATTTTTGATTGTTTATTCATTCTTCCATTATTTAATGGGCTTATTTAATTTCAAACATATTTAGTTTTAAGGTTTTTCTGGATAAATGATAAAAATAATTGTATTTTAATGGCATAAGTTACTAAATTATTGTTTTTATAAATCATGGGGTTTAAATATACTATCACATATCATAAACCAAAAGGTTACAGTTTTCATTTAACGATGAATAGCAGCCTCCAATCTAAAAACTCTAGAAACTAATGAAAGTTTGATTTTGCTTCAAAAGTTTGACCGAACCCCCAATTCTCGGATGCCACATCAACGAACGTCATGCTCATACCATCACTGGTATGGACCAAAAACGAGAGTCTTTGTCCCACCAAACGTACACTAGTATCCCAGTTTTGTCCCCAGTTCCTCTGCATAGGGATCCATTGACCATTATTCCCTCTAATAGTCACACTAGTTACATCTCCAGCACCTCCAACGTTATACACCAAAACCATGATGAAATAAGGATTCCCCTTGATCTCAAACCTCACGCCACCTGTCTTGTGACACTTCACTCGCCGGAACTTCACAGGAACTATCCCTCCGCTGTACTCCGCGATGGAAAGGAACATTTTCATCGTTAGATCGAAGTGCTTGTTTGGAGGGTTGCACCAACGTGTATTAACCGGTGGGGAGTAATTGGGTGGGCAGAAATTAGTTGCTGTCACTGTGATTGAACCGGCGTTTGGTTTGCACCATTTTGAGTTCGTACATACGAGCTCGAAACAAGCGCCGCATGTCTGCCCGTTGTTGAAGAGCGCCGTGCTTAGCGCGGTCGTCTGTAACCCATAACCTTCTTTGAATAGATCTCCGTAACCACATGCTCCTTCTGTCACACCAAATATTAAAAATGAAATATATTAGATAGTTTTCATTAAAAACCCAATTGATTTACAACATTCGATTATGAATGCAAATGATTGCATATTTTTGTCAACATGTATTAATAAATTGATAACCATCTATTCTACCAAAAGAAAAAGATAACCATCTAACTTTCCATGGAAACTTTCATATATCACCATATATACACAAAGTTTATGCTTCATACTATTTCTCTATCGGATAAAGGTTATAAACTAATTAATTAAGACACAAATTGTAAATTTCAATATATATACACACATCATATTTTATAATCAAATTAAACGAGGATGTTTTTTTTTTTAATCATAAATCTTATGTAATCACTAATCAGGGGATGAATAGATCTAAACGTGTTTTAGGAGAAGAAGAATATGCTTAGACATGTCACATTCGATACCGCATAAACAATTTACCAGTAGTACTAATTCAACACCTGTTTAATCTGAACACAAAAAAAATATAAACTCATTGGAAACTATATAAAATACTAACGCATGGTATCTTTGCCGTTAATGTCCCCGTAAAACGTAGCGTGGGCGTCGTCCCACACAGCGTCAGCCACCGACACGAGAATCGCGAGTAACACCACAAAGGTCAATGCTAGATTCATGTTTTTGTTTGTTTGTTTTCTCCGACTTAATTTACAATTCTACTGAAAAAGAAGAATGGTTATATTTATAAACGAATATGAAACGTTGGTCTTGAAAATTTAAGGGAAATATAAGAATCCGCGCGCGATATTATTGCCTTATTAGCCTTGGGATTGATTCCATGCATTAGTTATCACATTGAGGTCTGCATAGTTGAGGTATTTAGATATTTACATCCTATATTGGGTATGCATCTTTTCCAAATGTCAACTCTAGATATTGCTAGATAAGATACAAAAAAAATATTTGCTAGATGTGAAAGTTGTTGACTTAAGCTTCAGTCATAAGTCAAGTCTAATCTTACCTAATTAGGTAGATTAGGATTAGATAAAATATTTAGGATTTGTCTAAATAATGAGTATGAAATTATCTAGACATATATACAAAAATGTCAAAATTGTGATATAACTTCAAGGTTTAAGAAATTAAGAAAAGTTTTAGTTTTGAATTATTTTCTATCGTTAATAAAAAAAGAGATATTATTTACTAATCTAGATAGCACGAAAGCTTGTCGGACGTCTGATTTCCGTTTTGAAGTTAAGCTTAAGGAAGACTCGAAGCTTTAGAAATTAAGCTTGTAGAAACTTTCAGCTTATACAACAATTTTACGCTTCCTTTTTGTAGTCACGATTCCTTTAATAAAAACACAATGTTATAAATAATTGAAAATATAAAATATGTTTTTGTGTAATATAAATCTAAAAGTTGATAGAATTAAAATATAAAATAAAATATATAAATATTAAAATTAATAGGGTCAAACTAATATTATAAATTATCCATCAGTGTTTTTGTCAAAACAGTTGAAGCTATTGAAAAGATTCTGAATGATCTCCAAAGATATTAGTCATCCGTTAATTTATCAAATGACATCATTTTGGATAAATTTTGTAAAATTAATTATTTTTTTTGGAAGGCTCGAACTCTCATACTAATGGACAACTGGACAACTAGAAATTTGTCAACATTAACTGATATTTAACTCTTGTTGTTAATCAAATAAATGTTACAAGGAATAGTATTTTTAAAATTAAAAGTACAATTTATGTACTTCTGACGGTCAATATATATATATATATATATATGTAAATTTTGTAAAATTAAAAGTACCATTTATGTACTTCTAACGGTCAATATGTTACGAGGAATAGTACTTTTCAAATTAAAAGTACCATTTAAATTTTTAAATTTGAAATTTTACAGAATTTATAAACGTAACATCGTTTGGCTTTGATCTAAAAGGAAAAAAACACAAAAGTCTTAATTTTTACAATATATTTCAATTTTTAGTAATACTATAAATTAAATATTTAAATCAATAATAATTTGTTTAAATTTGTAAAATAATGATTTTTAAAGTTAATTTAAAATAAAAAATTATATATTTATTTCATAATACTAAAATGATAAAAATTTGATAACATTATTAATTAACAATAAGACTTAAATATCAGTTAATGTCGACAAATTTATATAAAAAATACTTTAGTCTAGCAGTTAATATGCTCTTAGTTGCCCATCAGTATGAGAGTTAAAACCTTCCAAAAAATAATTATTAATTTTACAAAAATTATCCAAAATGATGTCATTTGATAAATTAACGGATTAATATCTATGACGGTCAATATATATATAAATATGATTTTGAGAGTTTATGAAATATTTTTAAATTTTTAAAAAATTATCAAAAGCAAATTTATTTGATAAATTAATGTTTAAATAACACATTTGACGGTCAATATATATAAGCATATTTTGAAAGTTTATGTAGTATTTTTGAATTTATGCTTAGTTCAATATGAAATATGCAATACTATAAAGTTCGAGAAGAAATATGCACAACGCTTAAAGTTTATGTAGTGTTTTTGAGTTTTTATATAATTCGATATGGAATACGCACTAATACAAAGTTGAAGAAGGAATAAGCATGACAGGTAAAGTACATGTTGAAATAGGTACTTTACTCATATTCTAACTCATATGACTATGTACAATGGTTTCAGCATCCATTTTATTTTCAACATCTTTTTTCTTAACATTCACATCATCTTCTTTTTCTTTCACCTAATTTATTTAACACACACTTTAACTTTAAATTCTACAATGGTTTGTTTTAATATATTTATCTTTTACAATATGATAATTACATATCAATAATTTGATTGTAGTTAACTTAAAAGCTAAAATAACATAACTTTTTAATAGTTTTTATTTAATTTATATACCTATCTTATTTTAAAAAAATAATATTAAATTAATATTATTAAAACAATTAAAATAGTTGATTATAATGAAAATGAGTTTTTTTGTATCTAAATAAAATGAGAGTAGTCTATATTAATAGATCATAACAAATAATGAATTTTGATATAATTTTTATTTTATTTATAAAAATTCTATTATAGAATAAATTAGTTTAAATTATTAGATGAAAATAAAAATTAAAAAACCGGTCTAACAATTTGTTCCAATTTAATTGCATCAGCTGGCCCACAAAAAAAGTTTCAACTGCTAAACGTTTACAACTAAGTTGATACCAAATAGATTTGTTTCAAAACTTCAACACCCAAAAGTTCAATAGTTGAATCCAAGATTTAACACCCTATTGTGGGTGGTCTAAAAAAGAATTTTAAAATTCTTTCGAACAATGAGTTATTTGCGGAAGGAACTGCTAGTAAAGACCTTTTTAACCCTGACCGTATTCTCATTAGAGGAAGGGAAACACCTGAAAGGTTTAAAAGCAGTTCAGGCTCTTAAGGATGTCTATGCACATTGGGTTCCTAGAGAACAAATTATAACTACTAATCTCTGATCTGCTGAGCTTTCAAAACTTGCGGAAAACGCTTTCTTGGCTTAAAAGATTTCATTTGTTACTGCTATGTCGGCTCTGTGTGAAGCCACTGGCGCAGATGTCACGCGAGTGTCTTACGCCGTTGGTACTGACTCAAGAATCGGTTCCAAGTTCTTGAACTCGAGTGTTGGATTTTGTGGTTCTTGTTTCCAGAAGGATATTTTAAATCTTGCGTATATTTGCGAGTGCAATGGACTACCTGAAGTAGCTGAGTAATGGAAGCAAGTTATCAATATTAATGACTATCACAAGAGCCGGCTTATGAACATGATTGTTCCTTCCATGTTCAACCCGTGTCCAACAAGAAGATTGTTGTTCTACGTTTTACATTTAAGAAAGACACTGGAACACTAAGGAGACTTTAGAGATCGATGTATACAAGGGTCTTTTAGGAGAGAAAGCGAGGTTAAGTATATACAATCCTCAGGTGACAGAGAATCAGATCCAGAGGAATTTGTCGATGAACAAGTTTGAATGGGACTATCCGCTTCATTTGTAGCCTGTCGACTGTGAAGCAAGTGAGTGTGAGTTGGAACGCATATGAAGCAACCAAGGACATGCATGGTATATGTATCTTGACCGAGTGATATGAGTTTAAGAACTTGGATTACAAGAAGATAATTGATAACATGCATAAACCGGCTTTTTGTTTGATGGAAGAAATATCATGAATCTTAAGAATCTAAGGGAGATTGGTCTTATTGTGTACTCTATTGATTACCGAGTTTCCGGCCTTGAACAAGTACGTCTCGGATGAGAATCGTCTCCCACAACTTCCGTGATTAATCAAAGGGTTTACACAAATGTTTTAAGCGCTCAATAGGAAGACACAACAAAGAATAAGAAAAATCAAAGAAACTTTATCTCGAAGCGAAATGACTTAAATAGTGTCCTTCCCTAAGTTTTTTCTCCACATGATCTCTCTCTCTGGTCTTGTGTTTCGGATGATCTTTGAAAGTCAGGTCCTTGCCCTATTTATAATCCTTTTTTTTTTGCTAAACCCTATGTCTAATCCTCTTCACCGCCTTACTAATTCTATTAGGTCCTTTAGGGGGATGTATTCAATTTAACATTTGATGTGATTTGATTTTTAATGGAGTTTTAGATGATTTTAATAAGTTGTAGAAATTTAGGTGATTTTTGTTAAACTACTCTAGAATATCACCTAAAACAATAGGATTTGAGTTTTGTTTTTTTTTAACTAAGAAACTCCACCCAAACACCCTAAAATCACCTCAAAACTTTAAAACTCCACAACTTAAAATATTTTCAATAACAGTGGATTTCAGAGTATTTTACGAAATGTCAAGTTCAATAACAGTGGATTTTAAATGAGTTTTTAAAATTCATGTTTGAATAACAATGGATTTATTATTTTAATACAAATCACCTGAAACTCTCGGTTGAATACACCCCCCTTAGTTTCCTTGTTTGTAATAAACGAACATAACCGACATTGCTTTTTGTGTAGGCCGAAACAAAGATCATATGTGTTGGGATGCTGGTTTATAATATTAGGCCAAGCAATGTGTTGTAAAATGTGCGCTTTAATTAAATACTAATAGAGTTGTTCCTGTTAAAGTTGACAATGTCTACCAGCTTGGAGATTCTGAGTATCGGATTTGACAACTAACAGTTTGCACGTTTTGAAAGCTACACGTAAAAGATTATATGCTTCATGTCTTTGATTTCATTCCCAATCATTGGTCCTCAACTCTCTCAAATTTGTCTTTTTGACAACCATTGTTTTTGGTTAACTTTCCATGTAAATAGGTAATCAACTTATACAAAAGAACTTTTTTTTTGCCAAATTATACAAAAGAACTTGACTATATGTTTTAGTAAAATTTTTTAAAAAACATATATAGAAGAAACGTAAAAGATTATATGCTTCATGTCTCTGATTGTATTCCCAATCATTGCTCCTCAATTGTCTTTTTGACAACCATTGTTTTTGGTTAATTTTCCAATTTCCATGTAAATAGTTAATCAACTTATACAAAAGAACCTGACTATATGTTTTCATTAGTAAAATTAAAATAAAAACATATACAGAAGAACTTTCATGTAAACGTCCAATCAAATTGTGATTTAATGCCGAACCACAATTAGTTTTTGTAAAAGAATTTTCTCCGTTCTGCTAAAACAGATGTTTTTTTTAAGAAAAAAAATTGTTTTTTGTGTGTGTTTTATGAAGAAATTGTAAATTTCAAAAAGTTAATTAATTTTATTGAACTATTATTGGTTAAGAATTATTAAAAATGATAATTTATTTATTATATTAATTTAATATTTTTAATAGTGTGAAAATACTAAAAAAAAAATTATAAAAGAGCTAGTATTTGTTTTCTTTTATTTTTCATTTTAAAATAAAGCTAAAAGGAGCGTTATATAATTGGTGAAAAGACAAAAGAGGATTGATTGTCTGTCTTGGGATTGGGCTATTTGCAGAAAATCAAAGTCAAAATCAGTCCAAAAAGAAACCAACGACGAACTCCATTCTTCTTTCTTCTTTCTCTCTCGATCTCCTACTCTTTGCTTCACTCTCTCTGTGACCCCATGGACGCTCTTGTTGCTCAGCTACAGATGCAATATCGTAACTACACCGTTTCTCTCTACCAACAGGTTAGTTTTAATTGTTTCATCATTTGAGCAGAGTTGGATATCTATATATCATCTCATGATACCTGAATCTATGGAAAGCCTCAATCTTTGATGATTTTGTGTGGAATTCGAATTATCAACGTAGTTTTCAAGGCTCTTAATGAAAAAAAAAGTCTGTAACTTTGATGGGGATTGTTTGTTAGATCATAGCTTTGTTTTGTTTTGTTTTGTGTGTGTTTGGTTTGTGAAGGGCTTTCTGGATGATCAGTTTACTGAGTTAAAAAAGCTTCAAGATGATGCTAGTCCTGATTTTGTGGCCGAGGTTCTCTCCCTTTTCTTTGAAGATTGTGTTAAGCTTATCGGCAACATGGCTAGAGCTTTGTAAGTCCTTTTTTTCCTTTCTATCAAAATTCACAAGTATCCCACTTTTCATCATATAACTCTGAGGCCTGTCTTTCTCTTACACGACTCGAAAACCGTATCTATTTCAGGGACCAGACAGGAACTGTAGATTTTAGTCAGGTTGGTGCGAGTGTGCATCAACTGAAGGGTAGTAGCTCAAGGTAGCTCTTTTTTGTCCAAATCTTTAGCAGCAGAGAGTAAAATCTTGTGTGTAGTGTAGTGGATTGATGAAAGCTCTGTCTTTGTGTATAATATGCAGTGTTGGTGCCAAGAGGGTGAAAGGCTTGTGTGTTACCTTCAAGGAATACTGTGAGACTAATAACTACGAAGGGTGAGGCTTTTAATTATGGGTTTCTTTGTGAAACTTATTTGTTGCGATTGGTGAAATAATAATAATAAAAATCTCTGATGGTAACGTAACTTACAGGTGTGTTAGATGTCTGCAGCAGGTTGATATCGAGTACAAGGCCTTAAAGACAAAGCTTCAAGATATGTTTAACGTGAGTGATGATTGTGAATTTGTGAATACTGTTCAGATATCATTATGACGAGCAGTGATTGAAACCTCTTTCATGACATTGTGTGTTGTTGCAGCTTGAGAAACAAATCGTTCAAGCTGGTGGTAAAGTTCCTCAAGTGGATAATTAACTAAAAGACTAGTCCAGAAGAAGAACAAGATGATGTTGATGATGACTCAGATTTGCATTCTTCAATTTCTCATTTTTAATTTATTTTGTTTGCTCAGAAGAAACTCAACAGAATGTGTGGGGAAAAAAAAAGAAGAGAGATGATTTTCTTGTTGATAATAATCTTTAGTACATTTCTGAAACAATCCATGGTGTGTATGATGATAACTGGTTTGCTCCTGGTTCCTTTTTTAAAACCGGTTCGGTTCTGTGTAAGATGTTGTAAAGAGACTACGAAGTTAACTGTAGACGCGAGTGTAGGAGATAACTACCTTCTCTGCAAAAGCCTTATTACCTTCCATAACAAGTAACTTTCTTCACCGTCTCTGTGAGTAAGCTTGATCGTCAGCGAGACTGATCCAAGCTCCCCGAAAGTTGTTTAGGGTTCTAAGCTCAGAGATTCAGTACAAAAAAAAGACGAGGACTTTGCTCTCTGGTAAGCTGATCAAGTCAACTCCTTTTTAGGGTTCTTCCTCATTTCCGATAATGTAAAGAGTTAATTTTTTTCGTGGGTTTGATGAAACAGGTTTACAAAGCAGAGAAAGTTTCATCCTTTCCGTCTTTTTAAGCAACGAAAGGTTTAAGCTTTGTAGTGTCAACTGTCAAGAGGAAGCGGGACATGTCTCAGAGCCGCCTCCATGTTTGCAAAATTTGCGGAAAATGGTTCGCAACTGCACAAGGTGTGTATGGTCACCAGAGGGTTCATTCTGAGTTGAAACGGGTTTGGGGTCGTCTCAAGAAGAAGCCTAGGGTTTGCTCTGTTTCAACCTCCATCGAATCTAAACCCCTTGATGCTGAGTCTTCTTCTTTTATGAGTGAGATTGAGAGACATGAGATGGATGATGCTGCGATGAGCTTGGTTATGTTCTCCCAAGGAGTTTCTGTTGTCACAAACTTGCCTCCGGGTGATGTTGCCGTACGTTGTGTTGATCAGTCGGTAGAAGAGTTTAGTGAAGTGTCTGCTGCTACTTGCAGTGATGTTGTTGCTGCTCAGGCATTACCTTCTCCTCTGAGAAGTAAGTCGCTGGAGAAACGAGATAGTAACTTTAGCTATAGATTCAAAATATGCGGCAAGAGTTTTGAGCGTTCTCTAGGTAGTCACCAAAGCTCATCAAATAGAGAGCGAATAGCGTGTAAAAAGGAGGAATCTGAAGTTAGTAATTCACTTTTTGATGTGTTGGCTGACTCAGGAGCTAAGAAGATTGTTCCACAACTATCATGCTTAGAAGTGTCTCAGGAGGAGTTGGTTGAACGTAGAGATAAAGAACATAGTTACAGTGATGTTGTTGCTCAAGAAGCGTTGCTTATTCCTTTGGGAAGTAGGTTGCAGGAAAAATCTCAGAGTGACTCCAGCTATAAATGCAAAGTATGTGGCAAGAGTTTTGGGTGTTTTCAAGCTCTAGGTGGCCACCAAAACCTTCACAGACCGATTAGTGTGATATTGGGGCGTAAAAGAAAGAGATTTGAAGATGATAATTCACCGTCTGGCTCATCATCAGAAGCTAAGAAGATTGTTCTGCAACCATCAAGATTTGAGGTGTCTCAGGAGGAGTTGACTGAATGTAGAGATACTAATGTGAAGGAACATTGTGTTGAGTTGAAACAAGATTATGAAACGTTTAACACTTGCAGTGATGTTCTTGCTCAAGCATTACCTTCTCCTCTGGGATGTAATATGCAGAAAGGATTACAGAGTAACTCCAGCTATGAGAGGGTATTGAAGATGTTGTAGTTCACCATATGACCTCATCAAAGCTAAAAAGGTTGTTCCACAACCATCGGTCTTTTTGAAGGAGTTGATTGAACATAGAGATACTAATGAGAAGGAAAGAACATTTAAGTCCTGGGTTTGTCTTTAGTGTTTCCAAGTCTGGCCAAAGCTTTTGAGTTTCATATACACAGAATCTTCGGATCATTTGAACAGAAAGAGATGTGTTAGAAATAACTGGGGATTGAGACATTTGTTACTCTTTTTTTTCCTCTTCTTTTTAAGGTGTGTGCAGATGTATAGTTGCCATTTTCTACTGTTTGCTACTGTTACAGTTTACAGCCATGATACAGAAGAAGAGAGTAAGTAACCAGCTTGTTTGTCTGAATCTTATTTCGTACATTCATTGTCTCACATGATCTCCTTATTTTACCTGGACACACTTTTAACTTGGGGAAGTAGAAGAGACATTCAAAAAAGTTCTTAAATGGTAAAAGGCTCATGGAAGTTCAACTTGCTTAATATTCCATATGTCTTTGGCATATTCGTGGATGGTCCGGTCACTGCTAAACTTGAATGAACCTGCTGTGTTCAAGATTGACATTCTCGTCCATTTCTGTAATTATCAAATGGTAAATTTCAGGGTTCGATATTGAGGAAGTTTCATACAGAGAGTCAACATGGTAATAAAGCTTTGATGATGGAAGAAGAAGGAAGCATCACAACTTACTTTCTGGTCTCGGTATGCCTCGTCAACTTTTTCTTGGCATTCAACGTAACTAGGAAAGTCTTTGCCAACGAGGAAGTAATCAGCTCGTCCAAATCCCTCATTTCCTTCTAAAGAGCCAATTAGTTCATCATAGTTTGAGCCAAAGACACCGCTTCTAACGTATCGTTTGACTTCTTCAAAAATAGGTTCCGGAACAAACTGGAAAGTGAAGATGAAACATGTGAAAAGGACTGAGAAGAAGTAAGAATAGCAAGGTTTTATTACTCTTTTAAATCATATATACCTTTCCCTCTGCTCTCTCTTTCCTAAGGTTCACTATCTCATCAGCTTTGGCACCGAAGAGGAAGAAGTTTTCTTCGCCAACTTCTTCTCTAATCTCGACAGTTAGCCCCATCCAAGGTTCCTATCAAAATGCAACCGTTCATAGAAAACTTCATGTTGCTTGTCCCACTCGCTTCCATCCCAGCGGTACTGCAGAGACAATACAACTCTTATTCTTCAGAAAATGGCAGAGTGCCTATTATTGATTATAACTTATCTTAATTGTTCCTCATGTCAGGATTTGTTGCTAAGGTTCTCGTAATAAACATATAAAGCTAGTCCAGTTCCTAGTTTACTAAGTTTCTCAATTTCAGTGTCTCAGCCTCATGGAGTTGTTACCAAAAACTAGAAGATGACTTAGCCAAAGAAGTTATGACAAGAACATAGAAGGCGACTTAGCCAAAGAAGTTGATACCTGATGTGCTGAGAAAGCTCACTAGCTGGAATGAGCAATTCAGCAACACTGACATTGTAATCAGGAACAAAGATAACCTACAAGGTAGAAAACAATCTGATAAGCTGTTATATATAATATAGGTACCAATTTCCAAAAGACACTTAAACCAGACTTGATGGAGGGTTTTGCAGGTTGCCTGCTCAGAGTATGATTAACAAGCACGTAAAAGTATATTTAATAACCGATCAATTACCTTGAGCAGGTCGCCTATTTCTGGATCATTGTTAATAGTAGACCCAACATCTGTGATGAACTTCACAATCCTCTTGGCTTGCACATATGTGGCAAATGCTTTTCCCCCAAAAATACAAACTCTTGGAACAAATGCCTTCTCCCTCTCACTTGCATTCATTTCCTTCATCTTTTTGTAGCGGTAAACAATCCCCAATATATTAAGCAGTTGTCGCTTGTACTCATGGATACGCTTTATCTGCAATAGTGTTTTCAAAACATAAAGCAATAACATCTCCTACTTGATGAGTATGATAAGAAGAAAGCTTCTAAGATTTGCTATTTTACAGGACTCATTGGGTTAAAGCCTAGATGTTGTTGAATGGTCTTCTCAAACCGAAAACAACTCACTCATCTGAAAGTAAACAAGATCCACTGGAACGCACCTGAATGTCGAACATTGCATCCGGGTTGACAGTATACCCGGTTCTTTCCTTGATTAGTGATACCACCTTTAACTTGTTCTTCTTCTTTGCTGCCCTCCACTCGGATTGTAGATCTTCATCATCTGCAAACTGGAGAAACACCGCACAAAGGTAATCTGTGTCTTACTATAAAGATAAACAGCATGTGAAACAACATTGAATCTCATAACGCACATACCTTTCTTAGTTCCGCAAGCTTCTCAGTATTTAAGACCCAGTCATCTGTGCCTATCCATTTAGTTATAATATCACTTAGATACGGGTTGCAAAAACTAATCCATCGCCTTGGTGTTACTCCGTTGGTTTTATTCTGGAATTTGTCTGGCCACAACTGCAACAAATATAAGAATATTAAACAACGAGGCTCCTGTTCTTCTTCCATGCAGCACATTAAAAAAAAAGCATTGTGCTTAACTGGTTAGGATGTTTTACCTTGACGAATTCATTAAACACATCCTTTTAACTATTTCACTGTGTATCTCTGCAACTCCATTTACAGCATGACCACCCACAACAGCGAGGTTGGCCATACGGACCATCTTTGGTGGTTTAACCTTTGGTTCTGGGATAACTTCCGCTTTCTTTCCAGCGGTTTCTTCCTCTTCTTCTTGTTCCTTTTTCACCACAGTTTGAGCATCTTCTTCTGTGTTTATTGCAGCAACTGGTTTGTTCTTTGGCTTCACAATCACATCTGCAAAAGCAGAAGGCAACTCGACGTTTTCTAAGATCCTCATTGCCTTCAGTTTCTCCTTGAGCAAGTCAGGATCCTCGGTCCCATACTCGGAAACAATTGTGCTGACTAGCTGCAATACATGAAAGTGAAAATTAGACCAGATATGGAAGAAAAAGAGACATTTGATGTTGTTGGAGGATGACCTCCTCATCAATCATTTCAATAATCTCCACATTACGAGGTAGCAATTTCCCCATAAGGTCTAAACTCCACTTCTCCAGTGCCTCAGGCAAGACTGTGTGGTTTGTGTATGCCACAGTCCTATAAACATTATTTATTAACTATTCAGAAAAACACGTTGCACGTTTAAAAACTATATCAAGGGAGAACTAGAGTAGTAGATATGGGAACAACAAATGACCTCTGTGTGATTTTCCAAGCGTCCTCCCAGCTTAGTCCTTTCAAATCCATTAGAATCCTCATCAGCTCAGGAATGCATAAGGTAGGGTGAGTGTCATTCATCTGCACTGCAACCTTCTCTGGAAATTCCTCCCAGTTGATGCTGCTTCCTCCAGACCTTGTCTCAAAGCGTGCTACGATATCTTGAAGCGAGGCTGAGCACAGAGTGTACTGCTGCTTCAGACGAAGAGCCTTTCCTTCATTTGACTCGTCTCCGGGATAAAGCACGTAGCAAATCTAATTCCATTACGTAGCAAATTTTCAGCGTTGATGTTAGTGCAGGGCTAGGAGAAGAGTAGAGACAGACAGACCTTTTCAGCGTTAAACAGAGCTTCTGCTGCCTCAGTATGCCTCCCGGAGTTATATGAAGACAAATCAAAATCTGCTGAAGGGGCTTTTGTTGACCAGAGACGTAGATTGATAGTAGTCTTAGTTTTATATCCAGGTATTGGAACATCATAAGCAACTGCCACGATGTCTTCCCCACCAATCCATTGTTTCTTACCATCTGATCCAGAAACCACTTTTCCATAGAACTTTACAGGATATGAGACATCATTTCTGACTATTTCCCAAGGATTGCTCAGCTGAAAGAAACAGGTAAGTACCAATGTTCAGCATTACTTTGAGGAGATACAAATTAGGATAAGTACCTCAAGCCAATCTTCTGCAGCTTCCTCCTGTCCATCTTTTGTGATTCTCTGTTTGAACAAGCCGTACTTATATCTAAGTCCATAACCCCAAGCCGGATAATTCAAAGTTGCCATGGAATCCAAAAAGCACGAGGCAAGTCTTCCGAGGCCACCATTCCCAAGTGCAGGATCTGGCTCCTACATATTACAAGTAGTGGAGAGAGACTTTAGCATCTCAGCACATATAAAGAAAGATAAAGTCTCCGTAATAGCAAACAACGAGCTCACCTGACCAGCTACGCTTTCCAAATCAAATCCTAGACTCTTCAAAGCGTCAGCATAAGCGCCAGTAAGCCCAAGATTACCCACTGCATTCGATAAGGCTCTACCCTATACACAATGGGGAGAAGAAGATGTTCAGATAACAAAACCAAGTAAAAAAGATTTGCTAAGATGAGGAGTCAAAAGCAAAAACCTGCAGAAACTCCATTGACAAATAGTAAGCCTGTTTGGGATTCACCCTGTTGTAATACTCATAAGTAGCGTTCCAGTTAACGATAAGAGCGTCCCTAACACTTTGCGCAGTAGCAAAGAAAGCCTTAGGCAACTCAAACTTCTCCGGAGAAAACAGAGGCGTGAACTCTGCGTGGTACTTAATACTCGATGCCACAGAAGCAGCATCTGGACCAAACGGGCTCAACGACCTAAAGCCTTCTTCTGTTATTCAAAATCACAAGAATTTCGTTCAGCAACACAAGAAATGGTTTAACTTCACATACCCAACACACTATAAACCCTAAAGTTACATACTTTAGTTCCAACATTCACTATAAACCCTAAAGTTACATACTTTAATTCCAACATTCACTATAAACACTAAAGTTACATACTTTTAATTCCACCCTAAAGTTACATACTTTATTCTTGTAACAAGAACCTTATACGCTTAAAGAAAGCAACTTTTTGAATGAGAAACGAAAAAAGATGAACTTGGACCTTGTTCGGAATCGATAACAACATCGGCGACCTTCTCCTTTGGCTCGCTAGAGACAGCTTTCACGGTCGGGAAGAGTCTTTTCTTCGGTGATAGTGGCCAGGTTCTGCTCCTCGCAGGAAACATCCTCGTTCTTCTCCATCTTCCATTGTCGCAACGACGACCCACAAGGCTCGATAAGGCATTGTATTGCATCAAACTCTCCATCTTCTTTGATCGCTGACTGGAGAGAGTACAGTGGAGTGTGGGTCAATCTTATCAGTCTCAGTGATCACTTATGAGTGATCTGAGATTGACCACGACACGTTGTGAGGATATCTACGTGTTAGTGTTTTATTGGATGTTGGAACTGTACTTACCCCGTGACAGGTCATGTTTTTTTCAGTGTGTCTGCTGGAGCTGAGCAGATATTTGTGGGAGGAAGCGACAACACAAAAAAAAAACTAAAATAGGTAAGAAGCAATGTGCACCGTCCACGTGTAAGGTTTCTTGACCGTCAATTTAGTGAATACTTTTGTCAAAAGATTCCAAAGAACAAGTGATTAATGGCATTAGTGTTGCATTGCATAAATGTTACTATTGACTACACTGTTGTCAAATCCAAAGAACTTTCCTCAGTGTTACTTAGTCATGTCTGTTTGGTAACAGAGCCAAATCAACCAATTGATATTGATAGTGCTTATTGAGTAATGCAACAAACAGAACCTTCTTATTGAGTTCAGAAAACAAGATTACACTCCAGTTGATCTTAACTAAGCAAGATGATCTCCACAGGCCAAAGCCAACTGAGGAAACCAGCACCCAAAGAATAAGATATATCCATGAAATACAAAAAAAGAGATAAACAGAATGTGCAAACCAAGAAGAAAAGAAATTCTCACAGATATTCACAGAGGAAACTGAAACCTAATATAAACCATACGGTTATGTTTATAGTTTCTATGTTATCTTAGCGAACACGCTGCATTTGCAGTTTTAGGAATTATAATTGTCATAGCCAAAGAGCTTACTGACTTTCGGTTATTTCAGATATATAAATCTAAAAAGCATTTGAATATTTGAGGGTTTCAATCTGGTTCCAGTTAGATTTCGATTCTTTGGTTAGTTATCACATTACAAATTACATCATTTTACAATGATCCATGTTTAATAGTTCTATTTGCATGATGCTAAAAAGAAGATTTATGTTAATCCAATTACATATTTATAATTTTTTTTCGATTCAGAATTCAGACTTCTTGAAATAAAAAAAAAATTAATAAGCTTGTAAACAAATCACTGGACTTATATGTTCTGCAAACCATATTTCAGCCTTTCACGCATTAGTCACTAAACCATATAGAGAATCACTAACACCCATCAATAAAAAGAAGCTAATGTGCAATGTACAGAACCAAGGAGTCAGTAAAAGAAACAGTTGAATCACTCAATTCAATTTTGACTTGTCTCCTTGGTTTTCTTCTTTTTGGGTTCAACAAAGAGCTTTGCATTAATCAAAAGATCTGAATACAACTCAACATATAGTATTGTTTTACCAAGATTGTCACCATAGAATAAAGCTTAAAATAAGATAAAGTTGACAGCTTTATCTTGCTTTTGAGTTATCATTAAAGAAAAAAAAGGAACTGTTTTTTTTTTTTGGTTTGGGGTCTTTCAGAACACAGAAAACGACACAAGAAGGAAACTCTGGTAAAAAAACAAGCGTGGGTTTGGCCGCTTGGGTCATCGAGCCATAATGTCCAAAACAGAGCATACACATTCCAAGACAGTCCAAAATTTTAATTAAAATAAAAAAAAAGAAAGAAAGAAAACATGAATCATGGATTAATTAACTAATTAAACACACTACCACGACGGAGAAGTATACGACGGCGAACCAGACGACGTAGACAACCCACCGTCCTTGTCCTTCTCGTTGTTGTTGGACTCACTAGCAGAACTTTCCAACGACCTAGCATTGTCTTGCAGCGAAACAGAGCATGCCTTTTCAGGAAGATCCTTCATCGGAGTCAACGTAGGCGTTACATCGTTTATCTTCCTCGCCGGAAGAAGAAGAAGAAGACGAGTCTACCGGTCTCGAGCCTGGACGGTGAAGACTCAGGAGTCTCGAAAGGCGTGGTTGGTTTACTCGTAGCGGCGTCGTTGGAGTACATCGGGTTCGAAATGTAGATGAAGTTATCTACAGGGGAAGCTGGTACAGGATGAAGACTGGCAAGGATGGTGACTGCAAGATAGGTTTTGTTGGTTGCGAGAAAAGGTTTTGGAGTTTGAAGGACGCCTGTGGTTAGCGGATTGGTTGAGAGACCGGTGTTTGATGATGGTGAAGGGTGGTCGTTGGTGGTTGAAATGGCATGAGCGAGGCTTGTAGTGGTGGTGGTTGCAGCGGGGGTGATTGTGGTGGTGGGGAGTGTGAGGGAGTGGTTACGGCTACGGCGGCGGCGGAGTAAGAGAGAGCAGTAGAGTTCGGCTAGTAGTACTAATACTAAGCTTAGAACCATTACTAAGCTCACTACCATAACCATAGTGGCCGCCATTATCACCTTTGACGAGCTATTCATAATTTCTCTCTCTCTTTCTCTCTTCTCTTCTCTTTTGTGGGGCTGAGTGTATACAGAACATAGAGGAGGTGAAGAGAGGTGAGTTGTAAGAAGCAGGCTTTGTTTTTTGGCGGGAAAGACTGCTTTTTTTTCAGTGTGTGTGGGCCTGTCTGTAAGCAGAGAGAGAGAAAGAGAGAGGGATGGAGGATTGGGTACGAGGAACACGAGGCTCTCTGTTTTACGAGCTTCATAACATTTAACTTTTGCTTGCACATCGAGGGCTGAGGGTATTACTGTAACTTCACACTCAGGCACCATGTGAATTGCAGAAGATGAGAGAAAAGGACAAGTTGAGTTAAAAGAAATCTCAAAAGCTTGTAAGTTGTAATAAATGAGTTTTTTGATCATTCACGATGAAAGTTAGGGTTTTTTTGGGAGATTGTGTAACTTGCTTTAGACGAAATTAATCATCTGTTCTTCTAGGAACATGAGTAGGGACAAGTATCTTTGTCTTTGGCTTATGGTCATTACATGAACAAGTATGAGTAGACCCAAAAAAACATAATATCACCTTAAACTTTTTAATGGTCTATTCAAGTTCTGTAGCAATCATAGCTCGAGTTTACCATCCGGTTCTAGACCCATCTCTCTCATCTCTCCACATACAGCTCATTTGCTAACTTCGAACTCACGTCTTAAACACATTCCTTGTATAGCTGCGTTGCGTTGTAAAGCGACACATCAGGTTCCACCTTCTGTTCAAAAAAAAAAAAAAACAAACAAAACATTAAAATCAAAATCTCTTTTTTTTCTATTTGAAAAATCAAAATCTCTTCTAACAACACGCACGTTTGAGTCACAAAACTTATACCTTCAAGATATCTTTTACTTCTCCCCACAGGGAACCCAAATGCAACTATGTTATGAGATAGCTTTATTGCCATGTGGTTCCATTTCATTTTATTGTTAACAATTAACTTTATCAAACTCAAGACTTTAATCATGTACTAGTTTGATACTAGGATTGGTTTGAACATGATACAAATTGCCTTGGCATCTTCATACTATTGCACGTTTCTGCGTTATGTTTGTACGACTGATGTCTTCTTTCTATTTCATTATTTGCAAAGAACTGGCTTGTGAGACTGAGTGCAGCCGCGTGTGAGGATTACAGCTCACCATCATTGACTACCATGTATGAGTTTTTATCACTACTTCTAACCCTTAAATTTTTTTTTAAAAACTGTTAATTATTGAGATTGTTTCTGATCTGCTTCCTTCCTGTTATATATTTCATGAAATGGAGAGTAAAAAAAAGGAACAAACAGTTGTAGTGAAGTGCAAAGGTTACGATGCTGCTCGAATCAATGATGTACCCAGCATGCTCATGCATTAACACATTGCAAATCTCAGGGCTTGATTTTGCTGCAGTGGAAGAGGAACACGCAAACTAAGACTAAGACAGAACACAACACAACACAACTAGATTTTGATAGTGCAATGCAGTCAAGGATCTATAGTCTACATTTTCAGAGTGAAAAAAAAAAGAAAAAAAAACAAAGCTTTAGACAATCTTCTCATCTTATGCTACCAGAGCTTATTTTAAAATTATTTCAACACATACAGAGCGGTTACAGTCTATCTTTTACTTACTTAAATAGGTCGATCCATAGATCTATATGATTGGCCTATACCAACCTTGGTTTTATTTCAACCCAACAGAAAAAAAATCTCTAAATTATTTTAGCTAGCCTTGAATAATAATATTATATATGTGTAGTGGCAAAATGAATGTAATAGTAGATAAGCAGCCTCTGAGATAGAGAGAGCTCAAGGTAGCTTGACTTTGTCTACACCAACTGTAGTATTTGAAGCAGCCTCGGTCTGGATAGCAGTCTCCACGAACTGAGTTCGTCACTGTTTCCCATCTGGTGATTCGTTTGTTTGATCTCTGTTTTTTGCTTCTGCTGTCACTGCCACTGACCCCTCTACCTTGCCTTGGTTTGCTTCAATGATTTTCTTGTGGATGGCTTCTAACTCCTTGCAGTGCCTTGGCCACCTCTTGTTGGTAGGTCTCCATGGATTTTTTAACCTATCAACATACCACAAGAACATCTCAGTGAAGAAGATGATTGATAGGCTTTGGATATACATGAAAGAGTTTTGTTTACTACCTCTGCTGACTTGCCAGTAAATTTTGAACCAATGAAAGACACCGCATCAGATATTTTTCCAGCTGCAGCAGAGAAGAAACCTTTCTTCTTTTCGGTAGTAACCTTTGTGGAGGCCACCATTGTACTCTTTAGTTTCTCGAAGAAAGACTTGTATTCCTCCTTTGGTGGACACTTCTTCTCCAGCTTCATTATGAATTCCATGACTTCTTTGGATGTCTCAGTCTCGAGTTGTGCCACTGTTGTGGTTGAGCTAGAGCTGGCGGTGGTGGCACTTGATACATGTTCCATAAAGGTCACTGATGCGAGGAGAAAGGTGAAACATAATAATAACTGAACTCTTGCCATTATTTTTATGTTATTTTATCTTTTGTATTTTTTTTGTTTTGTTTTGTTTTGGTTTAAAAATGAAGGACTAGGAATGAATGAATTGA
The DNA here is from genome assembly GCA_019706035.1 of Raphanus raphanistrum subsp. raphanistrum. NCBI lineage: Eukaryota > Viridiplantae > Streptophyta > Magnoliopsida > Brassicales > Brassicaceae > Raphanus > Raphanus raphanistrum. Next base: position 22,573,145 of record CM033983.1, read on the forward strand.
TAATAACAGAGTTCTTTGTCTGTGTTTTATAGTTATGTTTAGTGTTCTATTTTTAGAATCATTTGTCCAATGACCATTGAGAGTTTAGTGGATCAAGCTCTAAATAATAGTAAACAGTTTCGTGGCTCTTACGTTTCTCACTAATAATGGACCTCTGAGAAGTGAGAACTTTTCAAACCTTCTTATGTATGTTTGATTGACTAATAAAGATTTCATAACATAGTTGCATAGACAAGTAATTAAGTAAAGGCTTCACTTTAGTGAGAAAGGAGCTGCCTCAGGTAACAATGTTGATGTGATGAAAGAGATTTTGGAAAGTCTTGAGAAGAAAGTTACTATATACATACTCTGTGTTCTTGGTCTCTTTGTGAACTATGCTTGGCGTTTGGTTTATTTGATATGTGTTTGTGTACTTAGTACTCATTGGCTTCTTGCTCTCGTCTTATGATTAAGTCGTAGTTTTGGAAGCTCGTGTAATATGACTAGAGCATTTTATAGACATCAAATCTTATTGAGACAAACCTCAAGCAATCAGAAAGGCAGATCCTCAAATATTACAAATACTATTAAACTCCTACAAAGAACAGCCCTTACAAACACATGGACATGTCCTTTCTCCAAACTCCCATAGAGCAACAATGCAAACCAAAAGAAAACTACATTCTACATATATAGATAAGGAAGACTTGGTAATTACCAAATCATCATACTTACATATAGGAAGAAGAGTCGTCGAATAAATAGAGAAACACCACTTTAAGTGACAATCTCCCTGACGAGCCAGTCGAGACAAGGATAAGCGAAGTATAGGATGAGAAACGACGGTAGCGCCAGCAAGAGAGTGACTAGAATGTACATTAGCCAATATGGCCTGCACTGGTCGGTATCGCATAGAGTATTATCAGCAGAAATATAACAACCAACGGGAACTTTCGCTGTCAACTGAACAAAGAAGACCAGAGACTTCCTCAGCGAAGTTTGTATGTTTGTCCCTTCGAACTCGTTGATCATTACCATCACCTGATGGTGGCTCAGGTTGAGGAGCGCGATGGTGGAGACACGGCTGCTCCCTGTTTCCATCGGTTTGATCTGTCCCATGGAGAACTGCGTCTCTCCCCATTCATCCTCTCAACCATCCAAAGCACAAAGTAGTTCTTACGAGGGAACCTAAGAGCATCCTCTGAAGACGAGACGGAAGGAGAGGAGGTTGCACCAGGGGCAGGAGATGAAGAGAGGGAGCTGAACAGGGTGAGTAGGTAGTTTGACGATAGCCCACTGGAGTCCGAGGATGCAGTTTTTGCACATGGTGTGGCCGCACCATAGGACGTAAGGAACGTTTTCGACGATGTTGAATGATTCCCAGCAGATAGGACACTCGAGACCTTCTTCTTTGCTGCTGCCTAGAGATGAAGCATCGTCGTCGTCGTCTGAACAACAGTCTACATGAGGATGATTGACTGGTGGTGGCCTTCTTGGTTCGTTTCTTGGTCCGGTGAGGTAACTCGAGGCTAGATTCCACATTGTCTAGTATCAGGGGTGGATAACAGATTCTACTTATAAATACTCAACTCCTCCTCCGACCTTCATGACTCCAAAAATGCATCCTGAAAACAATATTAAATGCATAAAACATTTGTGTACAAAAAAAGCAAAAGATTCAATCTTTATGGTTAGAGTCGATAGTATTGTTTGTATTAGATCTCAAAGCTCGATCCTTTCGTCATTTTTGAGCTATGAAACATTCAATAGGCAAGAACCCAATATTAAAGAAACGATTGATACGGTCTTCGATCAGTAGCTAAACGTAGGAATCGAACAAGGAGAGGACTCGAAAATCGCAAAGATAATATAACTGAAAAGGAGATTAAAGATCGTACCGATTCTCTTCCAGGAGATTCTGGGCCGCGAAAGATCCAAGCTTTCTCTCTCTCTTTCTCTCTCGGATTTTTGGCAAAGTGAGCTTTTTGTTTCGCACGTTGAAGAAGAAGATGCTTTTCTGGAAAACGACACCGTTCCCATCATCCAAAGATATTTTTGATAATATTCATTCATCTAGCTAGAACACCTCCAATAAGAACTCTAAACAGTTTCTTAAACAAAAAAATATTAATATTCTAATAAATTATAATTATATAATTAAAGTTAATTACAAAATAAAAATTTGATCAGTCTATTGTTTATACTCTTGTTTATAAGTGTCATATTAAATTTTAATGGGGGGGGGGGGTTTAAAAAATCTGAACATTAGAACTTTTCTCTTTTTCTAAGAAATTATCTTAAAACATTTTTAAAACTCTTTGTTGGAAATGCTCTAATGGTATAAAATTTTATTAATCAAAGACTACTCAACAACATTAGATTGCCAAATCTTTGAGTGTAAACCAAAGGCAACAACAATGTCTATGAATTTGTTAAGAAAATTGTTTTTTTTATTAGATATGATATATTAAATAAAGACTTGGAACAATGAATAGAAAGAGTGATTATATTACTTTTCTAAGCTAAACAAATGGTTCCACACTTCACTCTTCCCCTTTTTTTATAACTTGTGCTTATGGTAAGTTTGGAACAATTTGAGCACAGTTGTCTTTAACAAGAGGTGGGAAGAACGGGTTCAGTGGGAACATGTGAGGCCAGCAGTTAGCATCTATGGTCGAAAACGCCTTGCAGCACGCGGTTCCAACGTCTCCAAACTTTCCTGAAAAAACCGACTGGAAGAGTTCGAGTACACATCCATCGACATTAAAGAGAGATGACCAGCATTTCTCTAAGTTGATAGGAGATTCTGATTCGTGGTGGTTGGTCATGAGCCGCTCCGGGAGTGATCATAACCGCAACACATACAACTACAACTAAGACTAATGCTCTTGATGTGTGTTCCATCTCTCTGAAGTCTGTATCTTTCTTTCTTCCTTTTGTTTTTTTTTTTAAGATTCTTGAATGGTTTGTGTATATGATGTGATAACAAGGTTAGAATATATATAGGCTGAGACAAGAGTAACAACAACAAAGTATTAACCAACGGAAGAAAAACAATTAAGCTGTTCCAAAGTAACTTATGCTTTGTATTAAAGTCATTCTCTATTCTATTTAAGTTTCTCAAAAGTAACTCATGCTATGGAAAGTAGAAACATTCATACTCATTAAATTAGTGATGAATCCTGAATACATACATACATAATAAAATATTAACTTTTTCTTACAACAAAAACTATTCGTCAAAAAAAATCACCTATTCAGATGGTTAAACCGAAAGTAGAATCAACATATAAATATCGAAAGTAGAATTCCTCACATCACGTGTAAGTTTTCTATCATTACATTGTGTGTCTTTGAAATATATCTAATTTTAAAGTTATGGAAAAAAATCTTACTACGATAAAATTCTTTCATATGTAAATATTAATATTCTAATAAATTATAATTATATAACTAAAAGTTAATTATAAAACAAAACATTAATCAATCTATTGTTTAAAGTGTCATATTAAGTTTTAATGGGATTCTAAAATATCTAAACATTAGAATTCTTTTTTACTTTCTTTTCTTTTTTTCTACGAAACTCATTTTAAAGTTTAAAACATTTTTAAAATCCTTTGTTGGAGGTGCTCTAATATAAAATTTTATTAATCAAAGACTACTCAACAATATTAGATTGCCAAATCTTTGTGTGAAAGGCAACAACAATGTCTATGAATTTGGTAAAAAATTCATTTTCTTATTAGATATGATATTAAATAAGACTTGGAACAAATGAATAGAAGAGTGATTATATTACTTTTCTAAGCTAAACAAATTGTCCACACTTCACTCTTCCCTTTTTCTTTTAACTTATGCTTATGGTAAGTTTGGAACAATTTGAGCACAGTTGTCTTTAACAAGAGGTGGGAAGAACGGGTTCAATGGGAACATGTGAGGCCAACAGTTCGCATCTATTGTCGAAAACGCCTTGCAGCATGCTGTTCCAACGTGTCCAAACTTGCCTGAGAAAACCGACTGAAAAAGTTCGAGGACACATCCATGGACATTAAAGAGAGATGACCAGCATTTCTCTAAGTTGATAGGAGATTCTGATTGTGGTGGTTGCTCATGAGCCGCTCCTGGAGTGATCATAACCGCAACACATAGAACTAAAGCTAAAACTAATGCTCTTGATGTGTGTTCCATCTCTCTTAAGTCTGTATCTTCCTTTCTTCTTTTGCTCTTTTAAGATTCTTGAATGGTTTGTATATGATGTGATCACAAGGTTAGAATATATAGGCATGAGAGACATGAGTAACAACAACAAAGTATTAACCAACGGAAGAAAAACAATTAAGCTGTTCCAAAGTAACTCATGCTTTGTATTAAAGTCATTCTCTATTTAAGTTTTTCAATAAGTAACTCATGCTATGGAAAGTTGAAACATTCATACTCATTAAATTAGTGATGAATCCTTAATACATACATACATCAATAAAACATACACAATAGTCATGACTCACTGATACAAACCATTAGTGAAAACACAAGCCATTACAGAAACTAGATTTTAGATAACAGAGCCAGTTTGAGGACCAATAAGTCCAAGAACCTCATCCCAAAGACCATGACTCTGAACAGCAGAACCAAGCTCAAAAACACTCGAGCTACAAGCAGCCACAGTCCAGTACCCTCCCAAGATCTCTGCTTTCAACTGCTCCTTTTCCCAACCGCAATACCCATCAAAGAATCTTAGCTCACTTCTTCCCACCAGCTTCCTCTTCACCATCTCTGCAGCCAATCCCACACTCTCTCTCGTCCCATAGTACAATCCTTTCATCACTTGTCTGAACACTCCGCTCTTCGCAACCTCGTTGTCCCCGCCACTCCTCGGACTCACCAGGAACAACCCTTCTTCCAAAGGCCCACCAAAGAAGAGCCTCTTGTCAGGAAACGTTCCCGCCACGTCTAAGACCGTTGATTTAGTCTCCTTGATAGACATAAGCGATGGACGGTTGAGTATGACTCCTATAGGACCTGAAGGTCCAACAGAGAGGATGAGGATCACTGTCTTCTCGAAGATGTGGACTCCATCTAGCTTCTCTGTAGCGATTAGGAGACACCCTGGCTCTGGCTCGTGTATCTTGTGTGCCCATTTGTTTCCAACTGTGATCAGTGTGGACGATGATGACGGATAGTCAACCACCATGTCAGGGTTAGACCACGAGGACGAGTCCTTCTCAGAGGTTGCAGCTTGCTCTCCAGCCACCAGCCTTGCCCTGAACTCTCTCCAGTCAGCATCTGATGTTGAATTGTTGACACAATCATCGTCCAGTGGCTTCCATGAATCCGAAAGAGAACCTATTCAACCAAAATGCTCTCGTCAGGCTTGAAACAGCTACAACTTTTTTACTTCTCAGACAGGTATGTGATATACTGGGAATAAATACAATCCTATGACCATGAAAAGTATATTATTACTTACAATTTACAGAGAACGGAGAAGCAAACTTCCTGGTGAGGAACTGGCAGGAACTTCTCTTGGGGCAAGAAAAGATTCTAGGTTTGATGAACGGGACAAGCTCTTTGACACCAGAGATTGATCTTGAGGTAAGAAAACAAGCATCCATGTTACTACTCTCTTTCTCTTTTCTCTTTTTCTCTATCTCAATTCACTTTAGACAGAGCATAAAGTAACATCTACAATATATAAGACAGTGAACAGATGAGAGCCAAAGCTGAAGTGTTTGGTTCTGAAAATCCTAGTCAGAGGTATGGGCAATGGATATGCTTTAACCTCATAAGGTGTTGCCTGTATTTAAAGGTCTACATTTGCATATGCCTTTGGATATTGGATAACAAACAAAATCTCTTATCAACTTTTTAAAAAAATATTATGTGTAGGGCTAGCTGGCCACTCATCATTGCAGTTACTTACCCACTCCTGTGGAAAAGATAAAAAAGACATAAATTACTACTATATGCAAACCTACTCAAGATTAATTAAAACTCTAATCCATAATCTCTTTCTTTCTCTACTTGTCCATTACTAATCAAACACCTAGAAAAGTTCTTTTTTGATATGGATGGATCAATCATAAGATGTGTTTGCAGAAGTGAAAAGTAATAATCTTATGAGTCTATAGACTTTTGTTTGCACGTTCAAAGTCAAGCTACAACCACATAAACAATAGCGGATATAAGTACAGAACAATAAAGGCCACTATCAGTGGTCCTGTTTTCTCCATTATTGTATTTACTAGTTTCAATGTAAAATCAGATCAAGATCAACTCAAAAAATCATTTAGACATTGATTGTTGTAATAAAATAAACCTAACGGGTTTGTTCCAATTTGACTATTTAAACATCAATTTCCAACAACTAAATAGCTTGCTTAGAGCTAGGATAACAACATCATGGGCGATACGTCACCGTATGAACGTATACAATACGATGGTCAGTTTGAACTGTCATTAGCTGTTGCCTGTTCAAGAACTAGGGAACCACCTAACCATAAGTTTTGTTTAATCTTATTTTTCAGAAAGTTTCAAAGGATCAACTACTTAGTTGCGTGCAAAGGTAATAACATCACCAAAATAAGTCATCGTTACTGACGTCCATCTAATCAAGTCATTATCAATGGAATTGTCATTAGCTGTTACCTGTTCAGAACTAGGGAACCACCTAACCATAAGTATTGTTTAATCTTTTTTTCAGAAAGCTTCAAAGGATCAACTACTTAGTTGCGTGCAAAGGTTAAAACATCACCAAAATACGTCATCGTTACTGACGTCCATCTAATCAAGTCATTATCAATGGAATTGTCATTAGCCTTTTACAATTCAAGTTCTACGCAGCACCTAACCATAAGTTTTGTTCAACCTTTTTTCACCAAGTTACTATTGTTAATAATACTCACAGTGAGGTTCCATGGGAGTTGAACGTCTACTGTTTGATCTTCTCTTGTTATAGCCATCTTCCTGGCTAATCACAAGAACCTGTTGTGGGACTAAGATGCAGAACCTACATCTCTGGAGTTAAAGAGTTAGTATTGCATAATCAAACCCATGTCAAGATTATTAATAATGCTGTATATACATTAACCAAACTCATCTAATTTTGTGAACTACAAGGATTAAACCATCTTTGTGTTCCTTTGGAAAATGAACTACAAATATATGGCCTTAAGAACGATCTTGACAATGAAGCTTTGACCAAATTCTTGTATAGCAAACAATAAACTAAGTACAGATTTATCCAGCAGCAACCAGCTCACCGGTATCTGGAGGTTCGATTAGACTACCAAGCACCTCGTATATTTGATCAGAATCTGGGTGTGATTTGTCAAACACTGTGAATTCGTGTATCCCATCTTCCAAATGAATCAAGCTAGCTCCAGATGGTTTCTCTACTCCCATACTCTTCATCTTTGACCTTATGTTAGCAACCCCTTTCCAATCTTCTGCTGCTGCGTAAATATTTGACAGCAAACGAGTAGTTCCCCGGGTCAGAAGGGTCTAATCTAACCAGGTGATCCAGGACTTCTTTAGCAATGTCCACCTCGTTATGCATCCTGCACGCTCCAAGAAGAGCACCGAAAATCACAACATTTGGTTCCATAGGCATTGTTTGGACAACCTTGATCGCTTCCTTTAACCTCCCACCTCGACCTAATAGGTCAACAAGACAGCCATAGTGTTCAATTTCTGGAACAAGTCCATACACTTTCTCCATTGAGTAGAAGTAATCTATGCCTTCATCGACGAGACCAGCGTGATTACAGGAACACAAAACAGCAATGAGCGTGACTTTATCAGGCCGGATCCCTTCCTTTCTCATCCTCAAAAAAAGCTCAAGCGCTTCCTTTCCGTGGCCATGAACGCCTAGACCCTGAAGCATAGTGTTCCAAGAGACAAGGTCCTTCTTCGGCATGTTGTTAAACACATCAAACGCTTTTTCTATGCTCCCACATTTTGCATACATATCAAGTAGCGCATTCAACACATGAGCATCAGAACCTAAGCTACACCTTTTAATCATGGAGTGAACCCTCATCCCTAAACTGAACAAACCAGACTCAGAGCAAGCAGCCAAGATACTAATCGCAGCAGCAGCATCAAATCTCAGTCCTGCACTCACCATCTCATCCACCAACTCATCAGCCTCCTTCACAAGCCCCTTCTCCGCATACCCAGCAATGATAATAGTCCACGTGACCACATTCTTAACCGGCATCTTATCAAACATAACCCTAGCCATCTCCATATCCCCAGCTTTGCTATACCCCATCACCAACGTCGACCAAGACACAGTACTCCTCTCAGGCATCACCTTAAACAGCTCAAACGCTTCACTCATCTCTCTACACCTAGCGTAACCATCCAACATCGTGTTCCAGCTAATCAAATCCCTCTGAGGCATTTCATCGAACAGCTTTCCGCGCATCCCTCAACTCCCCCGCCTTCACAAGCCCGCTCAGCATCGAGTTCCAAGTCACAGTATCCCTCTCACCCATCTTCACAAACACCTTCATCGCCGCTTTAACACCCGAACCACCGCACCTCGAGTAGCAATCGATAAGCGCGTTGGGCACATAGATATCAGACCAAAGCCCTAATTTTTCGATGTGGGTGTGTATCATCTCCACCACAGGGAGCCAAGACTGGCCCGAACAGGCTTTGAGGAGAAAAGGGTATGTGAAATTATCAGCGTAGAGTCCGAATCTCTGCATTTCGAAGAAAAAGGAGAAAGCTTGGTGAGGGTGAGAGTTCAGCGCGTGAGCTCTGATCATCGAATTGCAGAGATGGGTGTTGGGTCGCTGGACTTGGTTGAAAACCCTGAACGGCTAGAGTCAGCTTGGCGGCAGAGAGTGAGGGCGGAGATTAGCTTCGGCGCGACTGGTTAGGTCTTGGTGGAGGTTTCGCCGGATGATCTGGGCGTGGAGCTGCTTCACGTGGGTTAGATTGGCGCACCTGGGGAGTTCGTGGAGTTTCTCCTCGAAGATTCTCCGGGAAGAGACCAGTGATGGTGCTCGGACGGGGAGCGACGTCATGGATATCGGCTGCAGCTAGCGGCCGTGGAGGAGATGGTGATCTGATTGTGTGTAGAGGCGCAATGGTGGCTTTTTGAAGATGATTCTTACAGGAACTGGATATGCTCCTTTGTCTCGAACAGTTTATCTGTAATAGGTGTGTATGTATATGACAGTGTGTATAGGTATGGATGAACCGTTAGGTTCTGAATAAAAATATTATCTTTGTATTTTGTATAATCTTTAGTTTTTTTTTATACTCTATTCTATTAAAACAACAACATGAGCTATCGATATATACAGTATGTGTGAATCAACTATTTTAATATAATTATTAAAACTTTTTATTAGTTATTTAAAAAAAAATATTATACAAAAAAATACAAATATGACTAAAGAAAGACAAATATAAAACTTAATTTTCTAAAAAAATCTAAAACAAAAAAAATAAAAAGATAGATCTGAATCTAGTATTTATTTTAATTATCAAAAGGTGACAGTGGAAGTGTTTTAAAAATCGGTTTGGTCTAAACGTTCGACATATCGACTTAGACATCCGTCTAAATAATAATCTTCTATGAAACGGTTAATCATTGGAAGTGTTTTAAAAATCGATACGTCTAGGTAATAAATCAGATATTAACGAAATGATCATTTTAAATCGATTTATTAAAATTCGGTCTAAAATTTAACAAATCGAACCTAGATATCCGTCTAAATAATAATCTTCTATAAAGCATTTAATCATCGCCTAGTAATTTTTAGAACATTGACTATAGTCTTGCGAGAGACCTTTGGGAATTGGTTCTTCTTCATCGCTAAGCATCAGTGGCAAACCCACTTGTTGATTCATGGAGTTAGTTGACGCCACAAATAATAACAAAGATAATAATTTGTAAGCTACTTGTATCGATAATTTGTGGTGTAGTTGATTACATGATGTAGGAATGAACCCATAAAAGTCGGATTGAGTCTCCTCAACGACATCTTCGAGCCACCATCGAATGAATTTGCTCAAAATACTAAAAGAAGTTGGATATTAGAGATTTGTCTAACACAATAAACTTTGAGGAAAAAATTGATGATGGAGTGAACAAAATTGTAGGGAAAATTGTATTTAGGATAAATCACTAAATATGATAAAATATGTAGGTATGGAGTGCAAATATTCTTGAATAAATATTCTAGTTGTAAGTTGTAACTTACATGAAAAATGTAATATAACGTGTTCAAGTATTTTTAGCAAGCTAGTTTGCATAAACATTAAAAAGCAAAAAATAAAATGTACCTAAAATTTTCAAAAAAAAATGTCTAAAATTAAATTATATATGTTCTATTTTAAAAAGATACATATTTTAAAGTTTTCACACATACTAAAAACATGTTAAAAGGTTGATTGTTTGCAGTTTTTCCATCAGTTATCTTTTTTTTTCCAAAATCTACCTTTTAACCAATCAAGATTTCTAAAAAATGATTCTTTATAAATTAGGGAAACTAATTTTCAAAATTACTATCCTTTTTAAAAACAAAACCCAAAATCTAAAATTTTCTAATTTTTCATTGTTGCTTCACGCTGGTTATTTTTCTTTTCTATTACAAATATTATTATTTAATAGATATGAGCCTTGTAGTTTACTAGTATTGTTACAGTTACTTATGTATCTACAATTCACTGGATGTCCAGATAAAATAAATTTGAAATTTTATTACTTTAAAATAAATAATACATATGTTTTTATTAGATAGTATTACATACGTAAGCATCAGTGTCATATCAATGTTAATCAAAACTTAGATTAAATCTAATAAAAAGTTAACAATATTGCTGTTGGTAAATTTTGGTATTTGTTAGGAAATTAGTTTTCATCATTTTACTATTTCATGCCTATAATAAGACCTAACCAAGTATTATACTTTTGTTTTTACCTTTTTCAAAGTAATGATTTTATTATCAAGATTTTATTAGTTACAAAACCAAAATTTAAAATAACCATCCAATCGATGTTTTAAAAAAATGGATTAATTTAATATATACAATAAGGTTAATGATTTGTTCAACATATATAATATGAAAATGTTATTTAAGATTTTTTTAAAAAAACTTGTCAATAAAATAAAAATTATTATTTAAAATTATTTTATGTAAAATTTACATATTTGTTAAGAGATCTATGAGTATTATTTACTAAAAGTGTTATTTACTTTAGTAATTTTAAATTTGTTTAAAATAAATTAACTTATAAGTGAAGTTCTTACAATAATAAATAATTTTAAAATTAAATTAATTACTAATCAAACTTTAGAGAAAATATAATATACAGAATTTTTTTTAAAGGAGAAACCAAAAACTAAAATCTAGAATCTCCATTCAATTTTTTTGAAAAACTAAAATCTACAGCAAAATCAAAAACCAAAAAAACTAAAAAACAAAAGCCAAAAACCAAAAACTAAAATCTAACAAAACAGTCATCATCTAAAATTTGATTATAAATCTATTATTTTGTAATTGACCATTTCTCACAATTTTTAACCAATAAAATTTCAATAAACACAACTATTGTTCCTGAAGTTTACAATTTAGCAATAAATAATATATTGAAAATATTAAAAATATAATTTTTGAAACAAGTTTTGTTTCTAAACATATACATTTTTTTAAAAAAACGGAAGGTGTATCATCTAATTCTGAACTTAAAGGAAGTCAAACGAAAAGGATCGTCATTTTGAGCAATTCTGAACATTTTGTCTCAAATTGAATCGATGTAACCCGCATATTGCATAGGCAAAACATAGCTCAAATGAGTTTTACATCTCTACACGAAGTGCTGAGAGACTTCATCTACACGGCCTTTGCTCCAGTGGGATCTTGTCTATAAGGACTATTTAATGGAATTTTCGAGAGTTCATGAAACTCTTCAAAACCCATTTCAGTTTTCTTTTGACTTGTGTAGCATACCATTGTAGCCATCTTCTAAGCATACGAGTATGTTGTTTTGTTTTACTACAAGGAAACCGATGATTAAACTATATGCATATATAGCCTGGTAACCATTTGAGTTAACACACGTGATGAAGTTCCACAAGAGCTTGTTGGCCAAATTGCTAGGATAGACTTAGGTGAGTGTCTGGCTAGTTTTCAATGAGGCATTTAAGAGGTATTTCACAATTCTCTTTATAGATTCATTAATGTTTTTAGCTTCTTCACGATTAACCCGCCTTGCAAACATTTCTAGACACGTCTACAACCTCCCTGCTTGTACAAAAATAAAAGTTAAAAAATAAAGCTCCGAAAAATAGGACACCGACATTTGAAACTTTTTAGATATCCACTTGTAAAGTTTTGTCAACTAAGTTAAAGTTTACCCAGACAATATGCAACCATGCACATTACTTGGTGTGTATGAAACCAAACGAAGGAGAGAGTTTTAGCCGGCAAAACTTGCTGTTGTTGATGGATATTCATGGAAGGATAAGGTTTTAAATAAAGGTACATCGATCAAGTTGTTCCTCCTCCGCCTGAATGCGCTCGCTCTTCCGCAAGAAGTTACTAGTTTCTACATAGAAAATGCCAATGTGAGATCACTTTATGAATTATTATTATTATTTATCATTTTATAAATTTATTGTCAATAGTTTGGTTGAACAAAAAAAGTCAGTAGTTTGGTTTATGTGAACATACATTAAAGTTCTGAGTCTATTTTAGATAATAAAAGTTGAATATCGTAAAATAAACTAACTTATACTCAATTAATATGAATATTTGTCAAATATACACATACAATATAATTGCTTTATGGTCACTTTTTCAAAATTTCTAAAGTTTATAGGTTCCTTTAATTTGAAATTTGTGATAATGTTTGTACTATATAATAAGTTATATTTAACATTATATATTCTTTTTCTTCAGCAAATAGATAATATATAATATATAAAAAAAATTCCTGATTAACCTCCAACTAATTTTTATTTATTTATTGGGTAGCTACTAGCTAACAAATAATCATATAAATTAAATTCAGTTGACCATTGATTAAAATTTTTTCAACTTGTGATTTGAAATAAATAATTCTTATTTCCAAGAATTTTTTAATTTTTTTTGTCAACAAGAAAATTTAAACTATACCATAAAAAGTGGGGGAACATAAAATAAAATAATAATGAAATTAAATGGATAACACAGAGAAAAAGGTAATGAGAGCACTTTTGTGTGTTGGCTGGCTAATATCCTGTGGGCTTAAAGACGTGCACGAAGTCGCAAGAAGAGAAGCCCTACCTTCCTCCTCCACCTTCTTCTCTTCCTTCACAAGTGTCTCTCTCCTTTACCCACCACACACCTAACCCCAAATGCCTTACGCTCTTTAAACACATCTCTCTTTCTCTCTCTCACATCATCTGCAGATTATTCTCTGTCTCTTTTAGATCCTCTGTTTTCTCCGCCTCCTCTGTTTTTTCTCTTTTTTTCTTCTCACATCAATGGAGGCGTCATTGTCGATGATGAAATCGTCCGTCTCTTCCCCCGCGACTGTGTTCCTCAGCCACCATAGACGCACCTCTACACCTATTTCTCCCACGTTACACAAAGCTTCCTTCTCTGTTCGCTGCTCTCTCCCTCCCTCGAAGCCTCCACAACGCTCCGGAGCCAGCTCTGTTCACGCCGTTATGACACTCGCTGGGTACGAACCTCAAAAACTACGGCAAAAGGCTCTTTCTTTTGATGAAACTAACGAACGAACACCCATTGTTCGACTTAAGCTTAAAGTAGAAACCTTTATGTGTTTTTGTTTGAGACAGATCGTTGATAGGGAAGAAACGAGTGGATGAGAGCGAGAGTTTGACTCTGGAAGGTATCCGGAACTCTTTGATCAGACAAGAGGACAGCATTATATTTGGTCTGTTGGAGAGAGCCAAGTACTGTTACAATGCAGATACTTATGATCCTACTGCCTTCGACATGGATGGTTTCAACGGCTCTTTGGTTGAGTACATGCTCCAAGGCACCGAGAAACTTCACGCTAAGGTTTAAAAACATAAATATAATAATAACTTATTGGTGGATTGTTGTTGAATAGAAAGATTGAAACTTGATGATTTAGGTTGGTAGGTTCAAGAGCCCTGATGAACATCCTTTCTTCCCTCAAGATTTACCTGAGCCTATGTTGCCTCCTCTTCAGTACCCAAAGGTTTACTTAAAGACAAAGACTCTTTAGTGTTTTAGCTTTCTTTACAACGTGCTAAGAGCTGTAAGTATCTTTCTTTCTTATGAAATAGGTATTGCATTTTGCTGCTGATTCGATCAACATAAACAACAAGATATGGAACATGTACTTCAGAGACCTTGTCCCAAGACTAGTGAAGAAAGGCGATGATGGTAACTACGGATCAACAGCTGTGTGTGACGCTATCTGCCTTCAGGTTCGTTTTCTGTTCAGAAACAAAAGGTTCAATTTTAGCAAAAAAAAAAAAAAAAAAAGACAAAAGTTTTAATCTTTATAAATGTTCTTGCCTCTTGTGTTAAGTAAATACTCATGTAGTTTTGGTGGATGTTCTTCATTGCAGTCTCTTTCAAAGAGGATCCATTACGGCAAATTTGTTGCAGAGGCCAAGTTCCAAGCCTCACCCGAGGCATATGAGTCCGCCATCAGAGCACAAGTATGTACATATATATATCCACTTCTCCAATGTTTATTGAACTCCTTTTGTGCAGATCTCACATTTTAAATCCGCATGTGTTGCGTTGTGCAGGATAAGGATGCATTGATGAATATGCTGACATTCCTGGCGGTGGAGGATGCGGTGAAGAAGAGAGTTGAGATGAAGACACGAACATACGGGCAAGAAGTGAAAGTAGGGGTTAAGGAGAAAGAAGAAGAAGAAGAAGAAGAGGTGAATAATGAATCTCAAGTTTACAAGATCAGTCCGATCTTGGTTGGCCACTTGTATGGTGATTGGATCATGCCCTTGACAAAAGAGGTTCAAGTGGAGTACTTGCTCAGACGACTAGACTGAACGAAAGATAAATGGCTTTGGTAGTAAACTCTAGTATAGTTTTCTTTATTTGGAATGTTGTTTGGTTTTTTTTTTTAACTTCACAAATCCCTCAACGTTAACTCACACTCTACACTATAGTTCCATGTTTTGGTTTTCGAGGTTACTTGCAAAAGAAAACTGTGTGGTTTATGTACATTCTCTCAATTGCGAAATCAAAGGGATGACAATGTTGTGTATGTACTATGTAGTGCCACGTTTACAATCATGAGTGGAAATTAAGGTTTACCTGTCGCATTCCTCTCAACTTCTACCAAATACATAGGAGACATTAGGCTGCAACGTCTTGGTGAGGCTATGGGAAAAAGGATTAGCTCTACAAACAAACACCATGCTGTATCTATTCAGCGTAACATAACTACACGCTGTCTTTAAAATCTAAAAAACGCCACGCAGTGTAATTGTTGATGCTACGAAAAAGATTAGCTCCATAATCAAACACCACACTGTCTAAAATCTAACGTGATAGTACTACACGCTGTCTTTAGAGATTAGAAACGTCACGCAGTGTGATTTATTGATAAGATAACATCACTCTCTCACGATCCTCTGTTTCTCCTCTGTTTTGTTTTTCCAATGGCTACTGCTTGGGTCACTTGCTCACTTCTCCTCTCTCCACTAAACAAACAACCCACACGATTAAAACTCCCGAACCCAAACACCCTTCCTCTGCGCTCTCCATATGGAACCAGAAGCCTTTCCATCAAGTCCATGGCGGTCCAAGAAGACGACAAAAGAACGAGCGAGGAGTCAATGAGCATTGACAACTTACGCGGATTCGTCGACCTTAACGTCGGAAAATGGACCGGCTCCTTCCACGTATGATATAAAAAAACCCTAACTTTGATTCGTTTGCTAGTTTTATGTGACAAAGCTCCTTCCTTTTTGTGTTGGGCAGCAATTTGATGGAGATGGGAATCTCTTGCATAAGATTGACACTCGTCTCTCTGCTAGTTCGTATGGAGAAGATGAGCTCATTAGCCTTAATCAATCGTATGTGCTAAGATAAAAGACAAATCTTTGTTATTGCATTGATGAGAACTAAGTAAAGTTGTGAACTTTAAATGATGTGTAGGTTATATATAAAGCAGGCAACATCAGCCACTTCAGTTACTGGAGAGGAAGAAGAGGAAGCTGAGTGGGTTGAATACAAAATCAAAGAGACCAATATGTTCACTGTCGACAAGTATCAGCAGGTGAGAGTGTTATTCTGAACTGTTATCTCAATTATAATGCTGAAAGTTTTGAGTTTGTTGACTCTTTCTCATCATCAGTAGTCTGCAGATTGGATTCTTCCCCAAGGAGAGAGCATTTTCACTGAGGTATCAGACCGCTGGAATGTTGGATACCACGTTAAGGCAAGGCGTTCTTGGAGAAGATGACACTGGAGAAGAATCACCCAGGTTTTGGTTTGTATATTCTTTATGAAAAACATGCATGAGTGAGTAGTAGACTGTAACGATTGTTTTTTTCAGGAATCTTAAGCTTCCATCTCGGCGTCCTGCTTTAGTATGTGAGAACTGCTTGTATTCTAATCAGACGGATAGAAGAGCTAGAGCCTTTCACATCATGGATCCCAAAGGTGTTCTTGAAATGCTTATTGTGTTCCTCGAGGAACGAGGGCTGGAGAATCTCCTTCATCCAGTCCTCGATGATTCTCAGGTTATTTCTTGTCTCACAGTCACAACAAGCATCAATAGTGTCCTTATATGATTGTATTATATTCAAATTTTGTTACAGGATGATGGAGGAAGAATCACACCGTTTCTTGGTACTTGGAAAGGTCGTTCAATAACAAAACGAAGTGGTGTCTATGGATCAACACTATCCGAAGCCGATACTGTTGCTGTTCTTGACATTAATGACCAAGGTCAAGTAGTCCAGGTATACAATTATTCAACATAGAAGATTGAAACCTTAATAATGTATTCTGACCTTGTAAGGTTTTGATGTCGATCAGGATATTTCCTCGACGTCCGATGTGAAAAACGTGACGACAAATGTGCACTGGGAGGGTGAAATGTCGAAGAACTTGGTTACATTCGCGGAAGGTTACCAGATGACGCTGTTACCAGGTGGTATGTACATGGGATGTCCCTGCGACGTGGCGAAGAGCGTTGCTGAGTTGAAGTCATTCCATTTAGAGTTCTGCTGGCTTGAATCTTCAGGGTCAAGACAGAGACTCGTACGCACATATGACCATGAAGGTTTGGCTGTCTCATCAACTTATTTTTCTGAGACCAGAGTGTGAGTTTCTTCTATGTTACTATGATCATGTATGTTCTTGTACTGTCGTTTTATAGTATCTTACACTCTGTATAATCATCAGAAGTGATAATAATGATTATACATTGTCAAATCAACTCTTAAAAGTTCAAAGTTAGAGAAGTGTAACACAGATAATATCATAATAATACCATTGAGGTAACAGAGTACAAAGTTACAACAGAAAGGCCAAACTCCAGAAGATGAACTTCTAAGAGTTTTGCATTATGAACGTTTTTACATATATAAGTTATAGCATAAATAAATAAAATAGAAATACAGAGAAGTCCACATAATTTGGAAATATACAGTATTTTGATGAATTAACACACTTTTATTATTTGGTTTTCTTCATCCAAAGGAGTTGTTGAGTAATACAAGATGATAGCAATGCTTACACCAGAGTTTCCCCTTCATCAGGGATTAGTAGCATTGGTATTTGACCACGGTCAACGAAGTCAATCTGGCTCAGCCTCAGACAACACAAGACTTGTTCCGGCAGCTCTTCTGGTTTTTGAGCCTGTTTTTCATGATAGAAAACAAATATTTGAATCATGTTATTATAACAAAGAACAAATGATCCTCTAGTACATATACACTGTATGAAGCTTTTGATCATTACCTGGATGGCTAAACCGAGATCAAGAATTCCATTCTTCAGTCGATCTCTGAATGCTTCAAGTCCTTTCCTTGATATGTAGCTGAACCGATGGACATCCAAATCAATCTCAAAGTAGTTTGGACCCTGTGAAGAGATTAAGAAAAGCAAATCTTAATTAGCTGTCAAAAGACTGGCTTCTTCTTCTTCTGTGGTGTGTTTAAGAGGTTAGTGTGGTGCTAAAACCTTAAAGAAGTTGTGTTGAGGACGAGAAAGGACAGGCTTTTCATTGTAAGCCTGTACAAGCTTCTTTTCAGTCGAGCCTAGAGCTAGATCTTCGGGGTTAACAAGTCCAGCCACGATCTTAAGCCTTTCACGGAAAGCAACAGTGCTGTCTTTCGCAAACCCTTTCACCTTCTCCGTCTCATCATCCACAAGTTTCTGTTTTGATTCAGAGACAATAAAACAAAACAAAACAAACAAAACCCTGGTAAGAGATCAATCACAGAGATGTGAGAGTTATTATTATAATAAAGGGATTCTTTCAACGCTACCTTGATGCTGTCCTGATACTGCTGAGAGGTTTCTTTTTCGAAATTTTCTTGTAATTTAAAGTAAAGTACAATGCTCATGCCTTCCCCATCACTATCTCCAAGGAACATTGCAGCAGGATAGGTTGGTAACTGCCATTAAACACAAAGTTCAGGATCATTTTACAAATAAAACGGCTTATTCACATGCTTCAAAGCAACATGATACAAGCAAAACTTTGTGACCAACCAAAGAGGAAGAAGCCACTGATATCTCAGTGGTGGTTGGTTACCTGAATGTTGACAACGAGAAGAGCAGGGAGCTTTGCCTCGGTTTTGATGTTTGGAAGCTCGATGTGTTGGGCGATATGATCAATCTTCTTAGGACAGACAAACAAATCAACGCCAATAGGAGTGTAAGCACATTGATTCGGAGCTGGGGATTTCTTTTTGTCTCTGCAAACATCATTATCCAACAGTTACAGACAAAACATTTTCTAAAGAAAATAAACATGTGAACAGAGTGGTGAAAGGTGTACTTGAAATAGGTTTCTCCACGGAGTTTAAAAGTTGAAGGTGGTATCTCACACCAGCTTCCACTGGACTGCTTCTCTCTGGCAGAGCAAGGAATGGTGAATCCTGCTTTAGGACGGTACAGCAACTTACGCTGCTCCGTAACTTCCTCACCATCGCATGATCTCCTCTTGAAAGAAAGCCGGTAAACCGCAGACTTTCGCTTCTGAGATGAGGGCGAGTTCAGAGTCTTGTCGTTGAAACTAACCGTTGGCATCAACCTGCTCAGGCTGGATTTCAGGGTTTTCTCCTGAGAGCTCCGTTTCTGATCCTTCAAGCCTTTGAAGCTTGCATGGTTCAATAGGTTCTTCTTGTTGTTTCCAGCGATAACAGAGAGACCACCACTAGGATCCTTGTACACGCCTTTGCCCACGAACTTCTCGGGTTTACTCTTGTCTATCTTCAAGTAACTCTCATGGTACTCTTCGTACTTCCCTTTCCCATCCACAATGCAGGAAGAAGATTCAAACTGAACTACTTGACCATTTGGGATGTTACCGGTCGCACCTCTCGGTGATGATACGTTATCTGCTGTGAGAGAGAGAGAGAGAGATGTCAAAAAGATTTAGATACATATCAAGATTAGCAAAACTGGTTATCTATCTTATGTAGATTGACATTTTCACCTTCGGGTAGGCTGACGAAGTCCTCGTCCTCATCAGAATCAAGAACACTGACAGAGTCAAACCATGCATCATCTTGCGAGGTAGCTGCTGCAACACAATGAGTATTCAGATGATCTAACAGCCATAACAAGATTTAAGTTTGCAGATAAACCGAAAGACTCTTACCAAAGGAAACTCGGCTGCCAACGTCGCTGAGCCTTCTAACATTTGCATGAGGAACAATGTCAGATACTTTAGAAAAGTGTTTGGAAGACCTGCGACGGCCTTTACGGCGAGGCCGCCTAATCCCTCTTGAATGGGTTGACACACATCCACCCATTGTTTTATATTATTTTCTTTAGATCCTGCTTCAAGAAAGAAAGAAAAGAAAATGTAAATGGGTGGAGGATTAGAAAGGAAAAAAAAAACCCTCATGAAAAGGCCAACGCTTCTAACATATCTGCATCATTTAAAAACAAAACACAGGTTGATAGCTAATAAGCAGATACATCCCTCACATACAGAAACTAGTTGTCACTTTCTGTCTTTATTAACAACATTGGGACCAAGCAAGTTAGAAAAAATATCAATTACCAAGTCAATACAAAATCTCTAAACTAATAAAATATTAGTAGCCAGCTCAAAAAAGTGTTACATGATTTATTTAAAACAATTATAAGAGGAAGTGGGGAACAACATCATGTATGCAACAAATCTCATTATTGGATTATACTAATAGAGAAAAATCTCCATAAAAAACATAAAAGTTAAAACTTGTTTTTTTGGTCATGGATTCACCAGGGTAGGTTGTTTCGGAGCAAACCACATGATTATTACATTGTAAAAGAATCAAAACTGTCATGTTAAAAAGCTCTATAGACAGAGAAGATATTAATTCAATCACTAAGAACAATGTTTTCGCCGAGAGTTAGAAACAGACAAAACATATGATAATAAACGTCACCATCGATCAGGATGAAATAGAATTGTTGGTAAATATTCAAAAAAAAAAAAAACAATTTTTACTCTCCTGAAGAACAAAACGCATGCAAAAGTTACCAAGGAAGAAAAACAAAAAGTACTGAATCTGTAAAGATCATGATCGATCTGTAGTTCTTACATAAGAACAGATCCAAAAGAGAATAATGTACGATAAAAGGTTAAATGGCTGAGATTATACCTGAAAAAAGGAAACATGATAAAGGGGGGATCTCCTTTTGTTGTTGTTTTTTTTTAATCTGAGGATAAAAAGGGGAAGAATCTTCAGTTGCAGAGATTCTAATAATCTCAGAAGAAGAAGAACCCAGGAAGGGAAGGGAAAGGAAGATAAGCCGAATTAGATTTAAAACCCGAAGATATCGGATCCGGGCACGGGCACCAATGACACACACAAAAGAAAAAAAGAACAAAAAATCTTCCCTTTTGGACTTCCCTTGTCCTCTCTCAACACTACTTTCTCTCTAAAGGAAGAGAGAGGACTGAGACAGGAAAGAGAGATTGCTTTTGGGCTTAAATTGCAATTATTGATTGTTAAAATCTATTTAAGGTGCTCACACAGATCTCTCAGTTAATTATAAAATTTCCCGCCCGCAGTAAATAAGATTAAAACGAAATAAAGTTAGGGGTTAAACACGTATATTTCGCAGAAGATAAGGGATTAAATAATGTAAATATTTAAAAATATGACTCGCAAAACGCGTCGTCGCACGATAGAGTAGAGAGTAGAGAGTAGAGAGTAGAGACGGAGAACATATGCGACGCGTCAAAAGTAGATCCGGATCCCTCCTTACTTCCATCTCAATCTTCCCATCGGCACGCCGTTCTCTTCACAATAGTAGTTATCAGGTTTTTTGAGCCGGTTAAGCTTCTCAATCTCGGATCCGGTTTTGTGTTAACCGGTATATTTCGCGTGTAGGTTTCGTTCTAGATCTGCCTTACGTAATAATGATTCAGCTTGTTTAGACTTTGTTTAGGGTTGTTTTGTGCGTACTCTAATGGAATGTTGATCCATCGTTGCTTAAAAGCAATCGTTATAAGCTAATATACACCTTTTTTTTTTGTAAATGGTAATCTTGAATGCTCAATGTGTAGTGATAGTGAAGGGCTTATTATTATATACTGACTAGGAATGGCGTCAAGGAGAAGTGTACGGTACGCTCAGCTTCCAGGAGATGATGATGATGGTGGAAGGAGAGATTTCGATCCTCGTTTTGATTATACACCCAAAGCTTTTGATAGAGTGCCATGGAGATCAATAGCATTAGCTGTGTTTCTTCTCTTCCTTGGCTGCTTGCTTCTTCTTTTGGCGGTTTTCATCTTCACCGGTCACATGGAAGGAGATGGCAGCTCTCAGGGTTATGCTCTTCTTCTCCTTGGCTTCCTTACTTTCCTCCCTGGTAAGAGAGTTTGAATGGTCTTCTTTTTTTAATTGCCAAATGATGGTTTTGATTTGACAGACAGAGTTGGATCAACATGAGACAGATTGTGTTGTAAATGTTTAATTATGTCATTGTTGTTGTTCTGAGTCAGTCAGTGCATGATGCTTCGATTTTAAAAAAAAAACTTGTGGAAATTGAGTGAGTTGAATTAAGTAGACATAGCTTGTGTCTTTTTCTGTCTACTGAAATGATATTTTTCTCTTTGTTTGTTCCCTTTATCCATTTTTGTAAAATGCTATATGAGTTAAGAGTGGATGTGGCAGTGACTTGTATTCATGGCTTTGACACTTATTCACAACCGTGTGGTTATCTATCATACAGGGTTCTACGAGACAAGGATTGCGTACTATTCATGGAGAGGAGCTGAAGGGTACCGTTTCGCAGCCATTCCCTCCTACTGACTCTTCCAAGTAGCTGCAATCCATATATATATATCTGTGCATAGAAAAGTTGTAGTTTTTTTCTTTCTTTATTTATTTCTGAGCAAGTCGTATTAGAGAAGTGTAATCCAAAAGAAGGACCCAATAGGCTTTTTAGCTGTTACATTAAAAGCTTGGATTGTTGTTGATCCAGTTTGTAACCAGCTTTGGTTTTTTTTGGACAAAGACGTTAACTTTGATAAGATAGACATGTGAAGGTGGTTTGATATCTAGATACAAAGTTTACACAAGACATCAAGGTAAAATTAGAAAAAATAGAATGACATTTATTAAAAAGGTAAAAAGTAAATCATGCATGAAAATTACATTGAAAATATAAAATGACATTTATTTTTAGATTAGAAAAATAGAATGACATTTATTAAAAACAAGAAAAAAAGTAAATAGTAAATGGAGCAAAAGAGAAAATGGACTAAAATTGATCCAAGAATATGAAGTAAATGGAGATTGCCCTAATTAAATTGATTGGTAAAACTAGTAAAGTAATTTTAGAAAGAAGTATAAGAGAATTTGATTCGGTAATCCTCCATTAAATGGTGATTAGTAGTAAAGAGATTAACATGTACTGTAGACTAAAACAGGACTGACTCAGTGAGCATCATTATTAGTGGGCAGGGAAAAAGCCCTTAGCTTCTTTTCTTTTTTTTTTTTTTTTTTTTGTGTCATGAAATGAATAAGGGCAGCCCTTATATAGGGGCTTTTCTTCCATTTTCTTCTTGATCCTCTCCCCTTTTCCCTTAAGGGCTGGCCTAAGGCCCTCCCAATATTGATGGTCTTAGCGTCAGAGTTGGAATCTGAGTCCCCAAGAGGATCTTTTAAAAAGATTACAACCGTAACAGAGAAGAGTTACTTTCTCTCTTTATTGTCAATTTAAAATCTCCACGTTTCTTCTTCTCGCTCGCTCGCTCTCTATCGTCCAGATTCTCTCTGTAGAGTTATCACTCTCCTCTTTGTTTTGAATCATTTCTACTTCGATTCGATCTGCGATCTGCTCGGAAACAAGGTTTAATTTTGACTCTTTTTTGTTTGTTTGTTTGTAAAAAGTTCATAACTTTCTTCTTCTTCTTCTAATACCAAATCGATCAGTTTGTGGTTATTACAACCAAGTGGTTTTGTCTGGTCTCTTGCAAGTTCATGTTTGTTTTTTTTAGGTTTTAAGTCTTTGTTGAGCTTTTTGCTAATTGACTTTCTATTTTTTTGCCATTTGGGATTAGGAGGAAAAAATGGATCAATCATCAAATAGATTTGGGAGTGGTGGTGGAGGTGGAGGAGGAGTGGAATCAATTCTACCAAACTACAAGCTTGGCAAAACACTTGGCATTGGATCTTTCGGCAAGGTCAAAATCGCTGAGCATCTTCTCACTGGCCACAAGGTTGCTATCAAAATCCTCAATCGCCGCAAGATCAAGAACATGCAAATGGAAGACAAAGGTTACAAAAAAAATAAACTTGCCTTTTTGATCATTATTTTTTTTTTATCTTTCATTATATATATTCAATGTATGGTTCCTTTCTTCCTTATAGTGAGGAGGGAGATTAAGATTCTCAGGTTGTTTATGCATCCTCATATCATTCGTCCAGTATGAAGTCATAGAGACTCCTAAGTGACATTTACGTTGTGATGGAGTATGTCAAGTCCGGAGAGCTCTTTGATTATATTGTTGAGAAAGGCAGATTACAAGAGGACGAGGGTCGTAACTTTTTCCAGCAGGTTTTTTCGTCTTTTTTCTCTTATCCTTCTCTGAGTTTTTGAGTATTGCTAACTGTTTTTGACTCACTAGATAATATCTGGTGTGGAGTATTGCCACCGCAATATGGTAGTCCACAGAGATTTGAAGCCTGAGAATTTGCTTTTGGACTCGAGGTCCAATATTAAGATTGTTGACTTCGGCCTCAGTAATGTCATGCGTGACGGTCACTTTCTTAAGACCAGCTGTGGTAGCCCCAACTACGCTGCTCCCGAGGTATTAATTAGTTTCAATATTCTTATTTACTTATATGTCTCCTTTTTCATTGGATTATGATTATCTATCTGAATCATCTTGTTCCTACTTGTTATAAGGTTATATCAGGAAAATTATATGCTGGACCTGAAGTAGATGTATGGAGTTGCGGAGTTATATTGTATGCTCTTCTCTGTGGCACTCTTCCCTTTGATGATGAAAACATTCCCAACCTTTTCAAGAAAATTAAGGTACTATTCTGATTTTGAAGTCATGTTTATGTCAAGTAAGTAAACCTCGGTGTTTATATTTTCTCTCTCTCTCTCTAGGGTGGGATTTACACTCTTCCAAGCCATTTATCGGCTGATGCTAGAGACCTGATCCCAAGGATGCTCGTAGTTGACCCGGTGAAACGAATCACCATTCCTGAGATCCGTCAACACCGTTGGTTCCACACTCATCTCCCTCGTTATCTTGCTGTTTCTCCACCAGATACAGCTGAGCAAGCCAAAAAGGTTTGGTTTTCCACCACCATTTTTGGAAAAATCAAAAGAATCACGAGTAACAACTCTCTTTATGTTGTGCAGATCAATGAGGAGATAGTTCAACAAGTGGTTACCATGGGATTTGACAGAAACCAGGTTATGGAATCTCTTCGCAACAGAGTACAAAACGATGTACGTAGTTTCTGTCTCTACTGTACTGTACTGCTTTTTAAATACTAAAAAGTTTCCCCAATAGGTACTTAACTTGCTCCTTTGTTTCAGGCTACTGTTACGTACTACCTGTTATTGGACAACCGGTTCCGTGTTACAAGTGGCTATCTTGAATCTGAGTTTCAAGAGACAATAGTATGCGTTCTTTTCTTTTCTCCTACCTAGTAGATAGCTTTCCAACATCTAAAAGCATAGTTTCTTTTTTGACATGATATCAATCCCAATGTGTCTGTCTCGTAGGACAATGGTTCCAATCCTATGCGCCCAGCTGAAGCGGCTGCTGCTTCACCTGTCGGCCACTGGGTTCCTACACATATGGATCAGTACGGACTGGGAGCAAGATCACAAGTCCCAGTTGAACGAAAATGGGCTCTTGGACTTCAGGTTTGTTCCCTGATTCTTGAATCTTTTTTTTTTCTCACCCTAAATCTGTCTGAATGCAAACACACAGAGTCTAGATATCAATTTATAATTTGTTTTCTTGTTTCTGAGTGAGTACTCTCGTTCTGAAACTTGTATAACCAATCTGTTACTGTGGTATTTTGAAACAGTCCCATGCGCATCCTCGTGATATCATGAATGAAGTATTGAAAGCTCTTCAAGAGCTCAATGTGTGTTGGAAGAAGATTGGTCACTACAACATGAAATGCCGATGGGTTCCTGGTTTTTCTGATGGTCAGAATACTATGGACAACGATCAGAGCATCATTGAGGATGACTGTGCCATGACCTCACTCACCGTCATCAAATTTGAGCTTCAGGTAACTGCAAACTCACTAATCTTAGGAAATTATTAGTTCAACAAGACACACCCCAGTTTGGTTTGGCAAGGATAGAAACTGATCAATGGTTAGGACAGAGGCCAGGCCAGTTCATAAGATCTGCTCTTGTTATATTCCAATAGTAGTTAGGTTTTTTTTAGTTATCCAAAACTAAACCGTGCACTTGTGCAAAACTTGAATCAACTGTTGTACAACAACAATGTTTACACACACTTGCAACATTTTTTTCTGAATAGAACTTTTGATTTTGAAACAGCTATACAAAGCACGCGAAGAGAAGTACTTGCTGGATATACAGAGAGTTAACGGTCCTCAGTTTCTCTTCTTGGATCTATGCGCCGCTTTTCTTACCGAGCTCCGTGTCATCTGAAGCTTTTAACCATTTGTTAAGACATTATCAATCCATGTTTCACGGTTTGTAATAGTAGAGAAGACAATATAGTATGTGGGGGTGCAGTGTCTTTTTATTTTTGCCGGGTTACTTTTATATATATTACCTGGATTCCAAGTTAAACTCTCTCTACTGTAATAGTTACTATCGTTTCCCCCTTCCTTTTTGATGGTTTATAATGTTTGATCATGTGTACATAAAGCTTGGCTGTTTCCAGGATACACTTGAGTTTCTTTAATCTTGGGGGTTACAAACTCAGTTTATCTCTTTGATCACCATGTCTTGGTGTTATTTTCTAAGAGAGGTTTAGTCTTATTTTGCTAAATCTGGTTGGTTTTATTGTTATATTAATCTACCCATATCTTCTTAGTCTTAACCAACATCATATAATCTCTCACACTCAGATAGTGCATGTTAGGATGTTACAGTAAGACGAGCATTGTACTCTGTCGATGTCGTCTTAACTTGTGTTCTTTAGAACTTCCGTGATGCCGTAAAATACAAACTTGTTGGTTGTCACATGTCAATACTTTGATCGGCCTATTCCTAAAAGTTGAAATCTATTTCCAACATCTTAAGTTTATAAAACAAATCGCACGATACAACTACTATATAAATACCAAGGTACCATACTAACTCTTGTCATCAATCAAATTTTTTTTTTTTAAAAAGAATCTCAATATTCGGAGATGAAGTTAACAGCAATAGGACTCGTTGTGATGGTGGCAATAGTGATGCAATTGTCTCCGACAATGGCGTGCGATGAGATAGATTTGCTCCCGTGCTTGCTACCGATAATCAATCCTCCACAGCCTCCGACTACAGGCTGTTGCCAAACATTGAGAGATCAGGCGCCTTGTATGTGTTATTTCCTCACAAAGTCCTGGCTTCAGTGGACTATGATATCTCCAAAGGGTCACAAACTTTTCGCAGATTGTAATATTCCCTTTCCTAGTTGTTGAAACTGAACCCCCTCAATAATAAAATATATTTACAAATAAATTACTATTTGTATAACTAAAAGTTTGGATCCATTGTACTTTGTTCATTTCAATGTTGTTGTGATCTGCTATCGCAAATTGCATGTCACAAAATCTTAGCATTTGTTAACACAGAAAGTTTTATTAATTTTGTTAGCTAAAATTATATCAATTACTGAAGGATCAGTTGCACAACAAAAAAAAAAAGTTGTTTGGAACTGAACCCTTCATTCATAAAACATGTTTACAAATAAATTATTGTTTGTATAATTAAAAAAGTTTGGATTTGTTGTACTTTTTTCATTTCAATGTCGTTGTGATCTGCTATCGCAAATTGTAATAGTAGAGAAGATGTAATAGTAGAGAAGACAATACAGTATGTGAGGGATGCAGTGCTTTTTTTATTTTGCCGGGTTACTTTTATATATTACCTGGATTCCAAGTTAAACTCTCTACTGTAATAGTAACTATCTTTCCCCCTTTTTTGATGGTTTCTAATGTTTGATCATGTGTACATAAAACTTGAATGTTTCCATGATACACTAAGTTTCTTCAATATTGGTTACAAACTCGGTTTATCTATTTGATCATCATGTCTTGTAGCTACCCATATCTTCTTACCCAACATCATATAATCTCTCAACTTTTGCATTTTTGCATTTTCTACACACTCAAAGTGTGCATGTTCGGATGTTAGAGTAAGACAAGCATTATAATTTATACTCTCTCGATGTCGTCTTAACTTGTATTCTTTAAAACTTGCATGATGCTACTAGTAAAATACAAATTGTTCGTTGTCACATGTCAATACTTTGATCGGCCTATTCCTAAAAGTTGAAATCCATCCTCAACATATTAGTTTTTTTAAAAGATTGGATGTTAAAATATAATATGATCGAAACGTTATAACAAATATTTTTTTATATAAGATTAAAATTTCTTTATTTAATTAAATTTTGTTAATTTTACTAAAGAATTCTTTTTAATAAATATTCACATTTTCTAAAAATATATATTTTTGTAGAACAACTATTTCAATTTATTTTATTTTTATAAAAAATATTACACATGTGACATTTTTGTTAGTAAAATTAACTGACATATCATTCCTTTAACTAAATTAAATAATATGATAGCTGATGTGATAACTGGAGTATATTTTCACCAAAAAAAAACAAATTTATATCATATTTTAGTAATATAGTTTTTTTTACATGGTTATATAAGCTGTGTATGAATTGAGCATATACCGCAGCAATAAGTTGAACATGAAATCGTCGTTTTCCCTGAAAGAAACAACAACAACAAAAACATGACAAAGAAAATGTTGCTTGTAAGTGGATTTTGAACCGGAAATGTGAATTATCTGAACCGAGTCGATTCGAACCGAATAGATTTCGAGGCGAGGTCGGATAAACCGAATCAAATCTCTAGCAGAAAACAAAATCTCGCACTTTCTTCCTTACTTGCTTCGATCGCTGAGAGAGAGAGAGAGAAATAACAAGGTGAGATTCGAATTCGTTTGGTCTGTGCTCAATTGTAACCATTGGTCTACATTGTTTTCTTAATCAGGTGATTCGATTTTAGATATCAATCGTTTAATCTTAATTGAAAGAAGTTGTCGATCGTTTTGGTTGCTAGGGGGACTTTGAATCTGTGCTTGTTTTTTTTATTTGAAAAACTCGGAGAGGATGGAAGAACCAATAAGAGAAGCTTCAGAACAAGTATCTGAAGAGTTCAAAACTCTTGTTAATGCACAAGATCTCAATTCTCTCAGACACTTGCAGCACCTCATGTATGTAATCTAGTTTTTTTTTTTTTGAAAACAGAATCATCTTTAGATAATGTTGATTGATGATGATTATTTGATTGGGTAAAGATTGGGGAGGCTACAGGATAGCAATGCAGTTCTGTCCCACTACAACGAGTTTGCAGAGAATTGCTTCGCTGATGTATCATTGGACTTCTCTAGAAACACTCGTCTTTTGAAATCCATGAAAGCTGACCTCGATTACATCTTCTTGAAACTAAGGTTGTATGATGATTGACTCAACCAAGGACTTGTTTTCTTTATTTCGCGCTCACCGGTCTTTCCTATTATGTTTCAGGAGCATAAAAAGTAAGATTCTGGCTACGTATCCAGACGCATTTCCAGATGAGTCAACCAGTGATGCTTTTGATCGAAGACCCGATCTCGAGCTGCCTCTCACTAACTAAGCACTCAGATGTGTTGTATGCTTCTTCTGGGAATCTCAACAAGCTTTTTTCTTCTCTTGGTTGCTTCTTCACAGAGATAACTCGTTTTTCTATTTATCCTTGATAGGTTTCATCATGTAGAAAAGTACCGGATGTGTTCCTTCGATACTAACGAATTCAAAACTGGCCTTGTTAATTTTTTGTCAAGTATATTAACTCTTGTGTATTTCTCACTGCTTATTTTCTCTTCAGACTCTGCTAATCCCAGTTACTCTGGTCAATGGTATTATATTATAGTCGAGATTTTGTTGACGAAGCTCGTGTTAACCCTTTTGCTTCCTGTTTTCCACTAATTCATTAGAATCCAGAAATGTAATTTAAGAATCTGAATCACAGTGAGTAAGAGTAAGACAGTCTGTAACAAAAAGTTGATTTGTCAGAACAAAACTTTTAAAACATTTTTTTTTAAAAAAGGAATTGGGGCGTTCCGAGAATTGAACTCGGGACCTCTCGCACCCTAAGCGAGAATCATACCACTAGACCAAACGCCCACTTTGCTATTTGACAATGACCCATATTTACTTCTACTCAAACTCATGTCTCGTTATTCAATAACAATCTGTTGCTATTGCACACGCAGCGAAGCTTAACGAGAAGAAATAATTGAGTACAATATTGGCATCTTATTCACTAGGACAAAGATAATTCCAAGTTAAAAGTAATTGGTTTACAGCCAGGTGGTTCTCCATAATCCTTTTGTTATTCAACCAACGCCTCAGTGACAAAACACAAACCATTTTTTCCAAGTACACTCTACGCAGAATATGGTGTCTTCACTCCCATTCTCAGACACAACCAAGGCCGGTCCTGATTTGGATCCACAAAACTATGATGCAGAAAGTGTCCAGCTTCTTCATCCATCAGTTCTCTCGACCATGTAACACGTCCTGACGAGCAGCTACCCGGACCAAAGCACCTGAGTATCAATCAAATAATCATCAAATCCCTTTGTTTCCTTGATTAACAAGTAAAGAGATATCAGATGAAGTACCTGTACTCATAAAAGCAAGCACTTCTCTCATTCTCTGCGTTTCCCCAGTTATGCCAACCAACGTTTCTAACACATGCATCCATGTAAGTGTATGCAAGGACCACTCTCCCAAACGGTCCCCATGGCCTTCCTAGATACATATACCCACTCTGACCATTCCCCGTTATCACACATCTGCAACAAAGTATGATGTGGAAGCTGAGTGAGTTACATTGGAAGAAAGGAGATAATAAGATTTAAAAAAAGCAGCAGACCGACCTTAGGAATACGTAACCAGTAGATTCCTGAGAGGTTTTGCGGCTCTGTGCTGTAATGAAACCCTGAGATTTGCAGTGGATATGGCAGTGTTCCAAAAGCGCAGTGCTGTTTCCAAATATGAAATCCACGCTTCCTTCCACGTAGCAGTCTTTCAAGTATTGCTTTCCATGATGCAAATACAATGTATCCTGCATTTCATTCACGGTTTGCAATAAGGTAAAAGAGCATTGGATAAACATACTTGCAATTCAATCTATCTAAACTATACACGAATAACACTATTCCAGTATAAAATTATATTTACAGGACAACAAATACATTGAAGCTAAAGAACTATGCACAAACAAACACGAAGCTTTATATAGTAAAATATAAATCATACTTAACAAAATATATATATATATAAATCATTTGAAGTTATCTGAAAAAAAAAAGAGAGCTAAAAGCGAACCTGCCAGCCGAGAAAGCGACAGTTATAAAAGGCACAACGGTCTGCAGTGACTCTTATCGCCACAGCTTGCCCTGATCCCTATATATATAAAGTACAAGGGTTAGATAACATTAACTAGTATAACTTGATATTACACAATAAGCATTAGTAAAACATTCTCCAAAATCGAGTTGAGTAAAATACAGTCCTACAAGAAGTGATGAAACAACAAGTTGCGAACTTTGTCTAAACCTGAGAAATTGATTGATTGATTCTCTTAGTTATAAAATGTGAAAAAAGTAACAGACTTTTTACCTCAGGAGAAGAGTTTTCAAAAGTAACGTTCTCAGCAATAAAATCTTCACCTTCAACAATAACACTCCCGCACCCAAACGTTCCCGTCCCTATCACTCTAGACGCCTGACAAACAAAGTGATTAACGTGCTGCTAATAATAGCAAGGTTTTCCTAAAGAAGAAAGTTCCCCAAAACCTGGTGATGCTCAATCTTGGAAGCGGTGTTGTTCCATGTCAAAACGGTGATTTCGGGGAGATTCCGGCGAAAGTGATGAAGTTTTTCCTCTTGGGCACGTACACAGGCTGCCTGTAGATCCCCGGAGTGATACGGATGACAGTACGACAAGTGTTTCCGAGAGGAACCGAGTCAATTGCGTCTTGAACGGAGCGGTAATCTCCGGTACCATCCTGCGCAACCATCACCACTCTACTCGTCGCCATTCTCACACCCTTAAGTTCAATCTCACTTCCCTTCTCTCTACCTAGTAACGGTGTCGTAATAAAATAATGTTGGTTCGCGTCGATTTGCGGCAGAATCTTGGTGGGTATTTTTTTGTTGGATTGATGAAAAGGCAGATGCTTTAAACTCGGGTTATAGGTGTCGTTTTGTTAGGATCACACCATCTCTTTGTTTTTTTTTTCCTCCTCTTGTGATCAGATTACTTATTTTTATTTCTAAACCATCCCTATACTTTTCAGTTATTTGTAATTTCACTCCTGAGTTCTTGAAGGAGAATCTTTAACCCAGTCTGAGCTATAACCAAAAGAATTGTCAAATGTCGATCATCTAATCTGAAGTATTAAGTTACACTTAATGGTTGATTCAAAACTTTTCATTAGACGCCAAATCGATAGTTATATGTTTTCTAAAAAAGTAAGGTTATTGTGATAAGCGAATCAAGATTTTGTCGGTAAGAGTTTGTTTATACAATATGGTTTGTGGTAAGACCGGTCCTGCCTGCCACGTGTGCAGCATTGACTTTTCCCGCGCGTAGTGGTCGCCAAGTAAACAGGGGGATAACAAACTGAGAGAGAGCTCTTTCTTACAAGTTAGTTAGGTTTTCGTGTAATAGATCTCTAGAGAGAGAGAGAGATCCCAAAAGAATCAAATCTGAGAGGATGCCGTACTACACCAACAACGAGGACGACTGTGGACGACTTCAACGACTACGATCCGACGCCGTACAGCGGAGGCTATGACATCACCGTCACCGTACGGCCGCTCATCTCCCTCCTTCCGACGAGACTTGCTACCCTCTCTCCTCTCGCTCCGGCGACGCCTTCGAGTACCAGCGACCCGTGTTTTCTTCCACCCACGACGAGCCCGCTGCTTACGGCGACCAGGCTGTCAGCACCGAGTACAGTAGCTACGCCCGGCCCAAGACCCGACCCGAAGGCGGGAAGAGACCTGAGTACGGTACTGGATCTGGATCTGAGTTTGGCCGGAAACCTGATTCCGGGCATGGAGGAAGGACGGAGGTTGAGTATGGCCGGAAACCTGAAACGGAGCACGGATCTGGCTATGGCCGTCGCAAGGATGAGGATGATGATAAGAAAGAGAGCCACGACCACAAAAAATATGTAAGTTTGGTCAATTTATTTATTAAAGTGGTTTCACTGTTTGAAAATTTTGAGTGTTCATGGAATCTAGAATCTTTTTAGTGAAATTTCTTGTTTCATTTATTAGATCTTAGTAAAAAAAAGAACATCCTTTGAAAGTTTCTGTCTCTGGATTGGCTTTACTTTGATTTCAACAACCGTATTGAATTATGGTTGGTAACTAATGTTTTAAGTTTTAACAAACTTTGGCTCCAATCGTTATTTATATGTTGCAGAGTGGCAAGGACTCTGATGATGAGATGCCCAAGATGAAGGAGAAGGAGAAGAAGAAGGATAAGGATAAGAAGAAAGATGGGTATAACTCTGGCGATGATGAGAAGAAGAAGAACAAGAACAAGGACCATCATGATGATTATGACGAGAAAAAGAAGAACAAAAACAAGGACCATGACTATGATGAGAAAAAGAAGAAGAAGGACTATCATCATGGTAGTGATGATGACAAGAAGAAGAATAAGAAGGATCATTATGGTAGTGGTGAGGACAAGAAGAAGAATAAGAAGGATCATCATGGTAGTGATGAGGATAAGAAGAAGAATAAGAAGGATAAGCATCACAAGGGACACCGTGAATACGATGACTAGAAACCCCCTTCTTCCTACATAAGGCATTGTGCATCGCAACTGCCAAGCTTTTAGTCACTAATTCAGTAACCCACCGCTCACTTTTCTCTAAGCTTTATGTCAATTGTTGTTTTGCTTTCCCATTTGTGTTATCTTCTATAAGACATTAACATATGCAGTATGAGCTTTCTAGTGATGTATTTTGGTTTAAAATTTAACCAGTCTGTTTGTTACATTCCCACCACCAATGGCCTACAAAAAATATCGTTTTTCTATTACGTTCTTGGCGGGTTTTACCCTCAATATTCTCTTTTCAATTATATAAAACTAAAAATAAATTGATTAATATTTAGTTATGTATTTTTCTATTAAAAATAATTTTAAGATAACAATACAAATATATAGGAATTATTTTTTTATTTTAATATATTTTTAGGTTTTGGATAATTCTGATTATTATTTTAATTATTCATCTAATCAAACAATTTAAATTTGTTTTTGTTATATAAATTTTATTCATTAAAGATATAAACGATATTAACCGCTCGATTGTGAAAAAATTACTTCACAAATAATAATATAGATTTTTATTGCTAGTAAAAATATTATTTTAAAATTAAATTTTATTATTTAGTAAGGAGAAAAAAAAATTAAACAAAATCAAAACATTTGTTATTAGGATTAGATAAGAATAGTCCAATACAATACGTAAGAAGCCCAAACTCTCTGGCGAAGGCCCAAAAATACACAAACGTAAGTAGGGTTTTACAATGGGTTTATATATAATCTTGGATATAGGAACTGTTTGAGAAAGCAGAAACATTTTGAAAATAAAATTTTCTGCGAAACCCTAATCCTTAGTGTCTTCCGCCGTTTCTTGCTTCCCTTACGCGGTTGCTGTTCTTATTTTTGTCTGTTTGATTTTCGATTAATTAGGGCTTTACTATGTATGTGATTGCACAAGTACTGGGACATCCCCAAAAAAAATTGGGGAATCTGTCTAATTAATTTTATGTGCATAAATTAAAATTAGGGATCCGCTTTGCAGCTTATGACCCGACCTGATTTTGTTCTGGTTCTCTTGTCTCTGCTGCCAGTATTCTCCTGAAATTCTCCTCTCTCAAAGAAAGCCTTCCTGTTTCTTCTTTTCAAAATTAAAATCAAAATCTTTTTTTTGATCAGTTTTACTCTTTTGAACTTCTTTGTTGATTATAGAGACATGAGGTTGGTTGTTGAAACATGGGCAAGCTGTTATTGGCTGAGTTTGGAATTTCTTTAGAGTTTAGTAGATATTGAATCTGGAAAAGCCAATTAAAACAGAGAGGAACTGGTTCGAAAATTGAAACACAACTAAAATAGACTCTTTGGCCGTTATTGTCCATCTAACTAGTTGGAAATATTGATAATGGTAACTTCTAAAGAATCCATGATTGTGGTCTAATAAAGTAAGCCTGCTACAAGTTATGAACCACAAACGGGAGAACAATAAAACAGAGTGAAAATAGAAGACTGAAGAGCATAAAACGTAATAACAATAGTACATACTTGAACAAAAAATCACATATCCATGTTCTTTGCCAATGACTCGGTCAAAGTATCACCGGCTCTAGTGTTTCTTGTGGTGTAAGTTTCTCCCAAAATACCCCAAAGCAACGAACATGTCCCTGCAGCAATACACAATCTTACCAGACGTTCTGTTCCACTTTGCTCGTTCCGTTTTGGTTAAATGTTCTAACGATTGCTTACAGAAGGAAAATATGCATCGAACATCTCTTACTGCAGCTGTAAGTAATCAATTACAGCCGCGATGAGTTGAAAAGATTTCACACTTGGTAGATTTACAACATAATGTAATTTTGGTTGGTGGCCTAAGAGGCTAACACACATGAAATGACATGCCTGTAAACTTCGGCCGCTGAGAGAAACATTGAACAAAATTTTGGTTTCTAACTAATCTCATCTATTTTTATAAAAATTAACTTTATGTTATCAATCGATGATTGTTTGCTTTTAGTGCCTAATTTTGGATCATCTGAACTGATACAATGCAAACCAAGGATATTGAAATTGTCTTTTGTTATCTAAAAGTTTCAAACAAAAGATAAAAACTGAACCAGGACAAACTAAACAGAAACTAATCTTACGGTAAAAGAATTTTCAGATTTGAGGTATATTCACAGATTATTATCATGACAATTATAAATGAACTAGATCATGACCCGCCCGGTCGGGTGGGTTTTTATTATTTTGTAAGTGCGGATTGAATAGGAACCTCTAAATTGAAAATTGTGTTTGATCAGTTTGAGATGAAAAATTTACTAAACATGATGATAACCGAGATGAACTTGTGATATGAACCGATGTTCAAAAATGATTTTTTTAACAAAATATTATTATGGCATCTATTCAAATAAATTTTAAATGTTAAATCAATTCTATTAAAAATATTAGATATTAGTTGGTTCGTTGATTTTTATACCTTACGTATGTGTCTAATTAATCTATATAATATTATTATATATGTCTAGTTAATATTATTATTCAGACCCGTGCATATACACATAATTTTCAAATTTTATTAATATCTCTAAACTAAGATAAAATAAGTAATCAAACATTTGTTAAACTTTTGGGTTTTTATAGAATGAACATTTAGGTTGACAAAAAAATATGATGAATATTTATAATTAACTACTATATAATTGAAAACTTATATCAGAGCACTTTCTTATATTTTATATTATATTAACAAATATACCTTCTCAAAATGTATATGTATTTTTAAGGTTCTGTATTAAATTCAATTTTGATAAAATTAGACATTATGTAAAATACAGTTAAATATAATCTACACAAATATTTGTACATTATATACATTGTGTACAATCCGAGGAAACTTTTAGAATTGTAGTAGTCGTATGCAGCTATGCAGCAATTTAATAATGAAAAGATGGAGTTACTAATCTTATGCACATGAATATATTTCAAATCTTTTAATTACCGTTTTGACCATTTATTTCCTAAACCAATCAAAATATAAGGAAGGGATTATTAATGAATGCATATAAATATATAAAAAATATATTTAATTTAAAATCTTACAAAACAGTAGTTAGGTCCAACAAAATGTTTCTGTTTTAATAAGATAGATTACAAATTGTATGATAATCGATTTTCACAAGTTGATCATTTTTTACAAAATTTTACAAATGTTCAAATATCTTTGTAAATCCTATAGTCCTAGAGTCTAGAATCTAGAGCAACACACATAACACTTTTAAACCATAAAATACCTCCTAATTGTTTGCTGTCCCCATATATACCCCAATTTTCCATTAGTTCCGGTTTCCACATTCAGAAATTCCAATAGCAATCGACCTCCACCGAACCGGCCGAACCAGCCAGACCGTCACAGTCCCAAGAACTTGTGGTCAATGCGTTTTCAACAGTACCGAAATCCTGGATACTCTTCTTAAACTTGGTTTCTTCACCGTCAAGCAACATCTTCACTATTGAAGAATTATCTTGCATGAACAGAGGATCAGAGTATAGCAGAGAACCAATGTTCGGTATTAAACGAGTCGATGATGAACCGAGCATGGTAAGGTTACATTCGTCTTTCGGCTCCGAGATGTGGCTCTTGTCCTCAACGGTTGTTTGGTCGGAGAAGCAGGTCACGTTAGACAACGATCCAGCGAAAGAGTCCATCAGCGGAGGTAAACCAGCCGGTTCGACTTGGTTAATCCCTGAACTGATCCCCTGGTAGAGATGCATCTTCTTACCGTCTGCACCTTTCTGAAAAACCCTACTAATAACCCACTCGTTCTGGCATTCAACAAACAACACCAAACTCAAAAAACCAAAATAAAAAAAGCTGAGAACTCTTTCAGACACAAGTACTTAAGTTATGTTTAAATAATATTTTACCTTAGCGGTTTTAGGAAGATTGTCGGTTGAATATATGCCTTCTAAGCGATACTCGTGCATGACCCAGTTAGTTTTTGCTCCTTTAGGAGCTCTTCCTTCGTAGAAAACCAAAGTTTTCTTCATACCAACAAGAGCTTTTTCTTTGAAGATCTCTTTGTCTTTCCCTGTAGCTTTCCAATAACCGGCCTTAGTAGCCCGGTTCGTCCTTAAACCGGTTGGGTATTTCCGATCTCTCACGCAGAAGAAGTACCACTCTTTTTCGCCAATCTTAGCCTTCCCTGTTTCCACCAAAAGAAAGAAAAAAAAACAGAGTGAGTTAGAGATATAATACAGAGAAAAAAAACAGAGAGGTTTAACTTTAAAGAAAATAACTTTTTAACTTACATGGCAAGTCCCAAGGCTCAACCTTGTTGAGATCGACTTCACCAATGGCTATAGCGGAGAAGAGGGTGTTTAGAACCTTCGGTCTCAGGTAGTGGCTTATGAGTTCTTCATCTGTTGGGTGAAATCTGAATCCAGGTAGCAAATCAATCTGCTCTGAATCTTCCACGATCTCACAAATTCTTGATGCCTCGTAATCCATGGGTGTTGAAGATGAAGAGAGGGGAGATACAGAAAGAGTTTTTTGTTTATGTCAAAGAGAAACAAGAAAGTTGTTTTTTTTTTGTAGGAGAGAAGAGAAGTTGGTTTAAGCAGCCAAACTCTTATACAAGTTTGAATAATACGAAGAACAATAAATTATTCTTTCAAAAAAAAAGAACAATAAACTATTATCATAGTTTTATCCACCAATTATTGGTCAGTGTTTGGTATCAAATTATATTTTTTCTATAATTATTTTATTATGATTATCCAGAGTTGGGAGAATTATTATTGTTTGTATATAGACCAATAATATCTCAGTTATACATTAATAAATATATTTTTATCATTATTCAAGTCGATGTAGTAGACCCGATCGACCCAACCATAAACATAGTTCCAATAAAATCTATTAAATTTTATTTTGGTTATATGCTATATTTAGCTCTTAAAAGAATCTTTTAAATCTGATTTGGATTTTATGCTATATTTAGTTCTTGACAGTAAGATAAAGGAGAAAGATGCGTAGAGCGATAGGAAACTTAAGATGTTAATTTTAAAAGATATTTTTGAAGTATTAATAAATAATTAAATCTCTCTATTTCAGAAACTTTTTTTTTGACCAAATATTTGAGAAACTTTAACATCTCAAAGCTTCAATTTGACCGGGAACACCTTACCGGTGGCTACCCATACAGTTCTGTTGATGCGATGCGATGCGATAAGAACAATTTTATCACATCACTGATGACGCTTTTCCATTCTTTAAAATAACTAGGGTTTGGTCCGCCCTACGGGCGGGTAAAATTACATTAATACTTTTTTATATTAAAATATATTAAAATATTTGAAAATTTTACTTTAAACTGAGATAATAAATATTTTTTTTAATTCTACGTTTATATTATAAATTTCATTAAATTTTGTTGGTTTGAGTTGGAAAGACCACTAACATTTTTTTTGTTAAAGAACACAAATTTATTAAGTCCGAAAATTAAAGAAAATATTGTGATTTATATTTTCTATTTGATTTCTATTTCAGTTTGATATAGTTGAAGAAAATCTAAAGTAAGAATGACTAATATCTTTCTATTCTATGAGTATCAGATTTGTATATTATTACAATAACTAATTTCTCACCATAATAAATTTATACATCCACCTCCGAGTTAGATAAACTGAAAATCAAAATGTATGTGATAAAATTATAAAAATATATATTTAAAGTAATGTGTAAATAGTTTTAATAGTGTCTTAGTATATATTATGTAACAACAAAAGATGTCTTTATAATATATGCTTGTTTCAGTTTATATTAGCTTTTCAATTTATAATGGAATTCTCTTTAATTTTTAGTGTTTTACTAATTATGTTTTGTAAATTATTTTAGCATTTTTGAACTGTTTTGTAAAAAAAAATATGTGTTGTAAATTTAGCTCATGCTATTTGATTTTTTTTTATAGATTAATACTTTTATAAATTATTACATTTATAGCAGAATTTTACTTGAGTTTCATACCTTATCATATTAAATAAATTACTTGGACTAAGTTAGAATGAACCAAACGAAATCTAACCAAAAGAAGAGAAATATGAGAGATTTTATAATATTAGAATATATGTCCTAATGTGTCAATTCTGGTGTAGATCAAACAATATTTCCAGCCAATCGAACTAACTATATTTAAGCACAAATGAATCTACTTTTTCGGAATATATATAGCAAATAATTATATAAAGAAGTCACTCTCGACTTAGCATTTCTAAACTTCTTGTCCATATTTAAGTTCATGCACGGAATTTCTCGGTATCCTATAAATATTAATCTATTTAAAAAAAACTGAAAGTTTTTATAGAAAAAGGAAGTGAAATTTTATAGTGTAGAACAACAATATATATTTCGGTTTTCTATTAAAATTTTTGTTCTGTGT
This sequence comes from Raphanus raphanistrum subsp. raphanistrum, assembly GCA_019706035.1. Taxonomy (NCBI): domain Eukaryota; kingdom Viridiplantae; phylum Streptophyta; class Magnoliopsida; order Brassicales; family Brassicaceae; genus Raphanus; species Raphanus raphanistrum. The sequence continues at coordinate 22,613,297 of CM033983.1, forward strand.
CAACTTAGTTCTTTTATAAAATTTTATTAGTTGAGATATTTTATCTTTTCATATTTTTTACTCGGTCCAAACTGATCTTAGACCTATAATGTTTTCCTATCTTTCTTTTAGTAATGTTATGTGTCCAACATCATATATTCTTGGAATCTAAAAGCAAAGCCAAAACTCACCCTTTGTGACGAAAACATCAAGTTATTTATGACATTGCAGCATTACAGATCATTAAGTAAATAAATTATAGCTTGGAACTGAGAGAAATGGCTTGAAAACCATAGCTTGAGAATCACAATCTCTTTCCTAGGTGATGATGTTATGCAGCTGAATTCTAGGGTATATCACCCAGCAGAGTAGGGACAAACCACGCTACATATATCTGGTAGTACTGATTCGTAAGCGGTGTTAGGGAACTGGGACCAACAAATTTGTAATCTAGAAAAATCATTATGTGTACCTTATTAGATCCGCTGTAAAACAAAGCAAAGTAAAACCCAAAGCACGTCAAACTAACCGATGGGCAGACATGGGACTCCAACTGTTTCAACCAAAAAGATTGGCTCGTGCTATATGTTTGTAAATTATGGTTCATAAGTGATATAAAGATTGATACATTGCTTGTTTCTGAGTTAATACCTGACCAGCCATGACTTCTCCATTGATCCACACTGGTGTTAATTCCGGCATACAAACATTCCTTGTAGTGAGAAACAACAATGTCCCTTCCAAACGATTTGTCAGCTCCCACATTGCAGTAGTATGGTCCCTGAGATATATGGTTTTGTATAAACATAAAAAAAAAAGAATCTAAGAAGAATGAAATATAAACCCCTGTAAAGGGAAATGAACCTGAGAGGTTGCAGGAGCCACCAATGTCGGAACCATCTATTTGGAGTTTTGATGGTAGGTTGCAGGTACAGGGAGAGCGTAACGGTAAATCAAACATAGATCAGTAAGCTTTCTCAGTCTGATTCTATTTACAGGAAATTTGCTAACTTTCTCATCAGAGCAAGTGTAAATAAAATAAAACGATTACCCTGGCTGTGCTTCTCATGTCCATACCAGAACCACCTACACTGTTTTGAAAAATCGAAGAAATCCCAAATTAAAAGGTAAAAAATAAACAGAAGACATAACTCTTTCTTTGTTTTTCAAGATGCAATTATCAAGCTACAAACCAGTGAGAATGACAAAAGCATTGTCTTTTATATCTAGATCTATTTATATCCACACTGCAGAAAGAGAGATGAGGAAGAAAAAGTTACTGATATTTTGATGAAGGGATAGTTACCTCTCGTTCGAAAGATTGTAAATTGGTCAACTAATAGTTGGAAGAAACCTTCACAAAACCAGTTTGAGTACAAAAGCTAAGAATCGCAATCCTAATTCATGAGAAGAGCACATTGTATTGGAAAAAAATCACACAGAAATATTACCATAAGAATTTTTTCATTGGAGGAGCTTTAGCGCAGATCTTAGTTTGGCAGACTTTGTTTCCCTGACAAAGAATAATAGATTTTGGTTAAGAACATGTTCAAAAAAGTTGCGATGAAACAAATAGCCATAAGAGTGTAGGAGTCTGCCAAGCTTCTATGATGACTTTGAGCTAGGATTCTCCCGTGAACTGTTAGCCACTAAGCTTCTCAAGCTGGCGGAAATTGAGAATTTAGTCAAACATAGATAACAAAGTATGAGAAAACAGCCACAACTATATTCATTTCAAGGATGAAGACTATAGTCTATAACTCACTAAAAAATTAAGAGATTCAGAAAATCAATAAAGTTCTAAACAACATAACATTTCTTACATTATGCGTCTGCAATTGCTCCAGATGCATCATAGCCTTTTGCCTTGATTGCCAAATCACACAAACAAAAAAAAAGCAATCAATAAGAGACAGTAGACAGGTTGAGAGAGAAAATAAAATAGACAATTCCTTACCCGAACCCACGACATCAAGGTATATTGATCACAAAATAAGTATCTAAGAAAGGGAAATAACCTTGGGATGCTCTCCACGGCCTCTGAAAAGCCCAGGTGGCTCAACTAAGAAATTACCAACCTGAAAGATAAACAGAAGTTTGAGTGAGGTACTCTGACTTGGGAACAATGACAACGCTAAGGGAAAATTTACCTTCTCTTTGACACCGTCAACAACAGCCCACATATATTTCTCCTCTAGCTTCAGTTTTTCTTCTTTCAAAGCTTTTTTCTCCTGTAAAGTTTAAAAAAAAAGAATCAAGAATAAGAAGAGTAGATCTGCGACACCAATGCAATACGATTGTGGACTAAAGATTGAGCTATTTATGACAGAACCAAGGGAAAGCCACGGAAAGACAAAAAATCTTCTCTTTCTCCCTCAAATGCCACACATACATGGGAGTGAAATCACAATCATCTAACTTCTGTATCACATGCAATCAGCGTGTAAGTTGATGATGAATATAAACAATGGAATGAAAGTTGGGGATTAGAACTCACCAAAAATGGATTACCCGGAACCGAAGCCGTGATCAGATCGTCCTTGTGATATGTCGCTGAAATACATAGCTGACACTTCGTGGTGGATTTCATAGCCATGGATGTAGTTTATGCAGAGGATGTTTTTTGATCTAGGATGGATTTAGGTTTAGAGAGATAGATCTTTCTATAGGAGGAGAATCAAAGGGAGATGGAGCAAAACTTTTAAGAATTGCTTTAACATCGACAGTGAATGAGAAGGTAACGGAAAAAAAACAGAGAATGGAGAAGATGAAGTGGAAGAGTAGGGGGAGAGTCGCCAGAAGCCCAGAGACCGAGTTAGGTTCAAACCCATCAGAGGAAAAGAAGTTTAGACGTGGATGTATGCTGAGCTCTCATTGGTTGGAATTAAATGAGTGACGTGGACACTGTATCTATGAAGCTTATTTACCTTTTAGTATAGTATTGATAATTACTATTAAGAATAACGAAAGCTAGCCATGTTTTTAGTTTCTATTTCTGGCAAGAGATCAGGATTTCGAGCAGTAACCGTGCCTCACAACTTCAGAAAAATGCTTTAACTAGAGCAACACATTGTGGCGTGGCTTGTATCATTGGTCCATATAATGAAATTTATATTTGTATATATGTCCAGAAATCAAACTCTAAAACTATGTATTTGACTAACGTGCCAGATAATCATAATATTAATAAAGCAGTTAAATTATCAAACAACGAGAACATGTAACTTGAATATAATTTTTGCAAAATAGTTTATTATTTAACTTGGATATAATTTTTACAAAATAGTTATAGACGTTACAAGTTTAATAAATTAATAATCTATGTTCGTGTGAGGGTTGTCATAACTTTTTCTGGCTATTTTAGCAAGTCCAGTATATCAAAATTTTATTTAATGTTAGACTTTATAATTTCAATGAACATAAAAGTTAGAATATATGATGTGGAGAGGTTTCAAAAAAAAAAAAATATATGATGTGGAGTATAAATTCGTTTCCTACATAATTTTAATCAATAGAACCCAAAGATGCATAAGCCCTTAGTGAAGCCTTTTGTCAACGTGACATTCAACGTATTGTATGTTCATATTATATCTATGGAGGTATCGAGGAACTAGTTTTATTGTATGTGAAAGGTGAAGAGAAATAACATGCTTACATGCACTAACTAGATGTAATAACGGTCTATGATGTGGTGTATACATTAGTGCATGTATCTTTTGGTTATTTTGATTCAAAGGCCAAAGCAAATACTGCAAACTCATTTCCTTTTCATAATTATAAAGGGGGGGGGTAACAATTGTATTGAGCACTGAGCAGTATCCCTCAAAACCACGTGGAGGTTTTGTCTCTATAGACGGCAAGAGTTTCAAACGTAGTAATCATCTTCTTAACGAATGCAGATTTGGTATTTACTGTAAACGGTCAACGTCATAGCTAGAAGATGAAAGCCAGAGAAGACACGTGGTTAGATGTCAACGGTCTTCAAAATGCAAGCACTAAGCTTTGTTCTTAATTATTCTAATTAACTAATTAAAGTGGGTTTTGACCAGCTTCCTTGCGCGAAACATCAGTAAACGATTCGGAGCAATACGCGTGTCTATCTGCTAATGGATTACTATGTCATCTAAAGACATGGTCCTATTGTGTTAGGCAACCCACTTTGTGGATATGTTAAAGTAATGAACTGATGATCAGCTTAATGTTTTATTTTTATAACGGCTCAATAATATTCAAGGGATACAAAAGAAACTACTGATATACTCTACAACGTTTGAAGCTCTAGTATCATATGTACGGATCATGTTTATTCTCTTTACATAATCTTGATCTTTGAGTTATTTGTACCAACTACCAACGGTGGATCAACATATTGGTCTATTTTGTCCAGTTGATCATTGGATTAACGATTATGATTTGATTTAATTATGGAGAAGTGTAACTAGCCATGCTTAAAATCGTAAATAAATATACAATACACAAGAAAATACTTCAAAATATGCTTAACCAACTAAGGATAGTTTTTTGTTGTGATCCTGGCTTTATTTGCCTTTCATTGAGTTGTCACTTTTGTGACCAGTCTAGGTTAACTGAATCAGCAAGGATATTTTTAATTGACGAGGACACTTAAAAAATTTTAAATCAAGATTTGGCTTAACTGGTACAAAGGTTTCAACCTTTATCCATTAGTGTGTTGAATTATTGATATTTTTCAAATGTCAGATTAATTTTTATTTGAATGTTTACTCACAAAATTATAAAATGGAGTTGGGTTCATGTGGAGATATTGCAACTACTCATTAGGGTCAAATATGGATTCACCACAGATGATCCATACTTAATGGGCCTTGACTTTTTGAGATGCAAATCCATGTAATACTAATACAACAAATCACAAGTCACAAGTCACTAAGGAAAATTTAGAAAGAGAGCCACTTTTGTTTTGATTTGCATATAAGAAAAAGTTCCATGACTCACCAAGACAATAGATTATATACTGTTTTTGAATACTACTATGAGTGAAATTTGAAACTATCTTTTGTACGAAAGTAAAATCCATATATGAAAACAAGACACTAAAAAAAATTTAACGGTTGTAACAAGGGTTAATATCAGACAGGCCGACAAATTTGCGATTTGGCCATTTTGCCAATTTTTTCTTAATTGTTCGGTGTCCATATAAAATTGTACTTATACACTATACTATTACTATATTATATAGGTGAACGTTCAGCTATCACCAGCCAGTAGCTGTTTTATAACGATGGTAACTAATCAAAGAATCTCTTCGATTAAAGAGTTGACTTTTATGTTGATCAAAAGGCCTCAAAGCAATCCCCAAAAGACCACATTTTAAAGTTATAATTACAAATCGCAACACACAATCAAACCCACATCATAAAATCAAAATCAGATTCTCACCATCTCATCAGAGAATCCTAAAAATGGTGAGACAGAGAAGAAAGACAGAGAAAGAAGAGGAGAAGCGAGAACAAGAAGTTGGAGAACATGAAGGTCAGGAGGTGCAGCCGAGGCAAAGAAGCGTGAGCAAAAGAAACATGCAATCTCTGGTGATCGGACTCGTTGGAGGCGCGTTGACTCTGGGTGCTTATTTTCAGACGTTTGTTTCTCCTGGGAAATCTATCGGCGCCGGTCTGTTCGTCCTCTTCTTTGGCTTGCTTGTCAGCGAAGGTTTCATCTCTCTTTAAGAAAAAGAAGACTGTATAAGCAAATTAAACCTACGGTTTTATTTTATGAAGTTTACTTGAATAGACATCAATATGAGTATCTTGTTTCATTTTTATTTCATTTCAAAAATAGTTGGACTATCAGCTTATTGTGATCCAACCCCTAATGTTTTTACGGATTGTTATAACTTGTATACAGAGTACAGCAAAAATACGTATTGTACTAAAGATAAGTTTTGATCTATAGATCTTCTTATATACTAATACATAGTCTTGTAAAATTAATTAATTTGAGCAGCAAATGATGCAGCAAAAACCATTTGACATTTTGTCAAAAAGAAAAAAAACAACTTGACATGTTGAGCTAAAGTTGACTTACTTGGTACCTATTCTTGTAAGTTGTACACGACAAAACAGCAGCGATCGTGAAGAAAAATGTTCAGAGACCATATACCAATAGGCGTTAGATTCGTTATTGGGCCACATAAATACGAAATAGTTTTCATATGAACCTATGTTGCTTTTAAACTTCCATCTGCCCTTGTCCCCAAAAATATAATATATCATATATGTCCTTATAGTCTTATAGCAGCAGGACTTTGGACACACAACTTTCATAAGCTGTCTTTGAACTTCAACCCATGATTGACGCCACCATATATGTTGTACTTGTAGTTGATAAAAGTACCTAACTATTTACATGTTTTAACTTTTAGGGATCAATCTGGATTGATACATAATGTAATCCAATCAAAATGGTGTTGACTAATTTTTAAGATACAAGACCATTTTCTTAGAAGCTTTTTTTTTTTTTCTGAACAACCGACCATTTTCTTAGAAGCTAAATCAAATTAATTTGACCAAAAAGAAGCTAAATCTAAATAAGGTATGATGATAAATTGAGCCATTTTTTTTTTGTCACCGACATGATTGTAGAACTTGCATCATGTCAAAGTCAATATATTTTCAACCACCATTCATCCATGTGAGTTCGGGTACTAGTGTTCTACCAAATTTGAGTATAGATGAAGACTTCAGTCGCATTAGGGTACAACGTGCAAAAGTATTTGCGTTTCGGATATTACGTATTTACATGCTACTATTTACATTATTTCACTTTATTTTTTAAAAAAAGAATCTGAGTATTAGTCATATAATTTTATTTACCAATTTTTAGTTATACATATATGGTGTAATATGCTTTAGATTTATCACAGTTCTCCTGCTAATAGCAATTTATACAAACAAACATTCAGATTTTCACACGACTACTAAAATATTAATCTTATAAATGAAAAATCTGACATGCATAAAGCCAGTCCATGTCCATCCATTTTTCTTACACCTTAATTTTCATAAGTCATTGTAGACGTATATATCTTGATCATTTGTTATCATTGTCAATACGTTTATGAATAGGCATAATTTCTTATTATTGGAAAAATCATTCGGTCTACTGCACATGAAATATTCTAAAGAGTAACTTGTTCGCTAATTCATTCTCATGTTGCTATGAGTTACTTTAAGTCTAAGATTCGTTTAACATCAAATATGCTTGCAGTTATTCAAAGTGATTGATATAGATTATTACTTGATGTATTTCTCTGTGATAATTTGTTAAACAAATACTTGAAATTAACAGGTTTATTGAAAAAAAGTTTATTATTTAAGCGCCAAATTAAAATAATAGCATCGATTTGATCAAACAAATAATAATAACAGCATCGATTTTTATGCCAACTATATTTGTAATCAAATTATAGCTAGGGAGTGTGATACATATCTAGATTCTATTACATTTTTCTAAATGATCACCTCTAGATTTTATATCTTAAAGTTTTTCATAAATCATAACATTACCGGGAAATATTGTAATTATATAACTCTTTCAACCAATTTCTTCTCCCGCTATAACTCCACCGATCAAATATATTAAACTTCTTCCTACAAAAGTCATTAATAAACCAAACGAGATGCTCAAGACCACATCTTCTTAATTGCATGGGTCCAAAATTGACCATTTATCATCTTTTACCCGTTATACACTAAACAGGTTTATATTAACTTTGAGGTGGTCTCACTATATTAGAGAAACAAGTAACGATTTTCGTCGATGGCCGGTCCACACGCAGAATAATTCAGAAATTTTTTTAAGCAATATCCAAAGTGTTATATTTTCATCCGTTGTATATTTTAATACTTCTTCGATATGCACATGTTTGATATCGGACGTCTTTGCCCGATTTGGATCGTTCGTCGAAATGGAAATGATCAATATTTATTGGTTTGTAATTTCTACTTGCATTCTTAAAGAATTTTAAAGTTATTCATACTGTTAATTAAAAGAGTTTTGTGCTACTAATATTAGTTCAACATATTCTAGACTATTCGTGACTGGAGTTAATTGCTTCACCGACTATATAAACCTTTTCTTTTAACTTTAACTACTAGTTGATAATCCACATCCATGTGCGCAGAATAATTTTTTTTTAATAATGTTTGTTTAGAAAATTTGTGTTATATATTACATTTTGTATAGAATAATAGATTTTGGATATAAGGTTTGCTAACTAAAAGACCATGTTGAAATTATAATTTTAAAGTTTATTATATTTTACTATCGGACTTAAATTACAAATTATTAAAATTCACACAAGAAAAAAACACAATATATTATTGTCTTGTTAAAAATCAATTTTGCTTTAAAGACATCCGTATATATAGATTTCTTTTTTGTCATCAAACACATGTTGACTCTATACACCAAACTGGTAGTTCGGCATCCATGTGAATAACAAAAGACAATTGTTGTCTGGCACTGCGTGCTAAACGATCCGCCCTTGAATTTACCGTCTTTGATACATGAATGAGATGTGAACTATAGAAACTACTTTGTAAGCTCCTGATATCCTCCAGATAACTTGCGAACGCCGGCCACTCTTGTGGTTCCGAAACCATCTTCACCAAGTGAGAACAATCCATTGCAAATGTAACCTGAAACTGGCGTAAAATTCCTCATACATTCCATTACCCAAATCAATGCTTCCACCTCCGAGTGAAGGCGAGACATACTTGCCCGAACATTTCGTGCCCCCATTAATCCCTCATAACCTTCCAGAGTACTGAACCATCCTTGTCCCGAAAAAGAGTCATTATCCTTCCACGAACCATCTGTGAAGCACCATTTCCCTGGAATTGAGGGAGGCTGATATGCTTACGGTGGTATGGAATGTCGGATAGTCAACTCTTGGGCCGCAGTCCATATAGTAGATTCCGTTGCAGCCAGCTTTAGTGTATCCTTGGCATCAACATCCAGGTTACTAAAAATCTTGTTGTTTCTTGCTTTCTAAATATATCATAGGATCCATGCAAACTGATGATCAGTTATCTTGGATAAAACTCTCCAGAATAAATGATCCATGTTAGTATACAATGATTCCGAGGGAAAAACATTTGGATTTGTTGGTATAGTTGATAATGCCCATATTTGCCGCGTTGGAGGACATTCATAGAATACATGATTCAAAGACTCCTCTGCACTCCCACATCTGTCACAAATAGTTTCCCCTTGCATTCCTCGGGCTTTTAAATTCTTTTTGACTGCAATACACTCTTGTACAATCTGCCAAAGAAAGTGCTTTATCTTTGGTGGACACTTAACCTGCCAACAAAAAGCTTTTAAAGGATCTACCGTCGGTCCATAGAAAACTGGTTGTTTTTCTTTGTCGGGGTAAACCATTTCCACCTCATATCCTGATTTAACCGTATATTTTCCATTTTTGGTAAAATGCCAGCCATCCTTGTCTTCTATACAAAACTTACTGAGAGGTATACTCTCAATAATCTTTGCATCCAATGGATCCACCAAAGCCCGAATGGCTTGTGAGTTCTAAGTCCTAGAACCTGGAGTAATAAGAGATTCAACCGTAAGTTCCGAAAATAAATTGTGATGGTTTTTGTTTGCAGATCTCGGGCGAGTGGTTGGGAGCCAAGAGTCATTCAATACTGAAATAGATGAACATGTTCTCATCCTTTTAATTAGTCATTTGCTAACCAGAGATCGAACAGATACGATACTCCTCCATCCATGTATATAGATTGCATTCATATATTGTATTTCTATGTTAACTATAAATTATGTCATATTAAATTTGATCGACTTTTTCCCAAATAATATTGATCCTTCATATAAGGAACTTATAGATTCTTTGTATAATAATATTAATCGAAAGTAAACACATATTTAAAATTTCTCTTACCAAAAAATAATCACCAAAATTAACACCAGAAAAAAATCAAATATTATATCATCTTGTTGTATAATGATATACTTAGAATATCTTATGAAAAATGTTCAAAGTTAAAATATTCAGATCTCAGTATATTTTCAATATAAATTTTGAAATTAACGTGTTTATATATTTTTATATGCCATATATTTTAATTTAATGATATTAAAATTAATATATATATATATATATACAATCTAAATATCCATTAAATAATACTTCATATTCATATGATTTTATGATCATTTGTATCTTTTTATAACATAAAAAGTTAAAACAATATTCAAAAAAATTTCGTTGTTAGACTTTTAACAATAAGATATTTTAGTAATTTTACTACCACCAGTCGGTACCTCCTCTAATCTTTTTACTTGGATTTGTTGGAGTCTGTGGTTAAGCAGGAACCAATTCACTTTCAAAGGGAAAACAACGCCTCCACAGGAGATAATCTCCAGAGCGATCACCCTTCTGAAGGAATGGGAACAGGCGCAACCTCCACCGTCGCCACCGATGTGTAATCCTCCGCAGCAAATCCCGATCCAGATCGCATCGCAAGAAAGTATCATCCTCTACACAGACGCCGCTTGGAACAAGGAGACAAGAGAGGCAGGATTGGCCTGGATCTTCACCAACAGAGCAGGAGACGAAGTGAATCGAGGCTATCAACACCAGATGCATGTCTCCTCAGCTTTCATGGCGGAATCGTTAGCGGTAAGAGCAGCTCTCCTCCATGCGGTTTCCTTCAATTACATCATTATCTGGCTCAGATAAGATTGTAAGGGGCTTATTCAAGCCATCACCTCGAATCAACGATCGGCAGAGCTCTTTGGAGTTCTCTCTGACATTGAATCGGCTATCGTTTCATCTTTCATCGCTTTCTACTCTTCTTTCATTCCTAGGATCCTTAATGGGTCAGTTGATCTCCTGGATAAGGCCTCTTTATGTAATAGAATTTCAGTGTTGGGCTCTATCCCACACTAAACTATGTTTGCTTTAATCAATTATCAGTTGCTCAAAAAAAAAATAGTCGTTTCAAAATATTCAAAATATAACAAATAAGAAAAAATCTAAAATTATTATTATATAATTAATGTGATTGTTTTAAAATTTAAATAATATAAATTAAACAAAAAGGATTGAAGATGGAAAAAATATTACCAAATCTTTATTACTTAAAATCATTAATTGTCATATATATATGAATCATATTAGATAATTCCAGTAACTTTTATTTAAAAAAGAATATATAATATTTTTAATGAATTACTAATCAATTTGATAATTAATATAATAAAAATATAATATATATTTAGATGGACCAATCTGTTTTCGTAAAAAAATTTGAAAATCATTTTTATAATATTACACTCTAAAGTTGTCATCCTTATCAATTAATATACAAGGGATTTAAATCCTTTGACCTTTCCGTCTTTTAGGTTTAGCATTTTCAAACTAGGTTTGAATGCAAGAGTTGTGAATTTCTCTTTTGGTGGTCAAGAAACAATTGTGCATTTTATCGAAGTTAGAAATTTCTAAGCTCTTATTTCCTGTTTTCTATATATATTGATAAATCCTGATAATCTTATTTGGTGTAGACTACATAGAAACAACCACAATGAGTTGAGTGGTTCATAGTAAAAGCATAATATATTGGATATATATGTAAATATAGATAGTTATAGTCCTTCTTGTAATTATTTTAGACCTAGTACTCTCTTCTATTGTGTATAAGTATCGTACATATCTCTTAATAAGAATTATCAGTTTCCATAATCTAAATGGTATCAGAGCTCACGTTCCTAAACCTAGCAAAAATTTTCTTCTAAGCCGCCACCATGAGTTCTTCTTCAAACACCAACACCAATGAAGTGATCTCCATTAACAACAACAACAACACCCTTCTCCATATCAACATGTCGAATGTGACTAAGCTCACAAACACCAACTATCTCATGTGGAGCTTGCAAGTTCGTGCTTTGTTGGATGGATATGCTCTTGGGCATCATCTTGACAACTCCGGCGTTATTCCCCCGCCCACACTCACCGCTGACAACGTTGTCTCTGAGAATCCAGACTTTATACGCTGGACTCGTCAAGACAAGCTGATTTACAGCGCCCTCCTTGGTGCCATAACCACTCCGATCCAGCCCACCATGTCACGCACGTCAACTGCTGCGCAGATCTGGGAGAAGCTTGCATCGATCTATGCTAAGCCTAGCCGTGGCCATATCAAGCAACTCAAAGATCAGCTCAAGCACTACAACAAAGGTAACAAATCCATTGATGAGTACCTTCAAGAAGTCATGACCAAGCTGGATCAACTTGCGATTCTCGGCAAGCCCTTTGACCATGAAGATCAAGTTGAAACGATTCTCGGGGGATTACCAGACGAGTATAAGACTGTTGTTGATCAGATCGAAGGCAAAGATACTCCTCTGAGTATCACGGAGATCCATGAACGCTTGCTCAACCACGAGGCCAAACTCCTTGCAGGTCGTGATGCTCCCTCTGCTGTGATCCCTACGACGGTGAATGCCGTGCAGCACAGACAACAGCACACCTATGCAAACAGTCGCAACAACAATGGCAAGCGAAACAACTACCCTCCTCCCAGTGGCGATAACAACTACCAGTACTCTCAGTCTCACCCGCGCCCTGAGCAACGCCAGTTCAAACCCTATCTGGGTAAGTGTCAGTTCTGCAACACTCAAGGTCACAGTGCCAGACGCTGTCCTCAGTTCCAGCAGCAGCTTCAGCCTTCGGTACCAGCGAACCAACAGGCGAACCTCTTTAGGCCTTGGCAGCCACGAGCTAACCTTGCGGTCAACGCTCTATACACTGCAGCGAATTGGCTTCTGGACTCTGGTGCTACACACCACATCACCTCTGACCTGAACAACCTCTCTCTCCATCAGCCATATCACGGTGGAGATGATGTTCTCATTGCGGATGGCTCTGGCTTACCGATATCACACACTGGTTCTTCTACTCTCTCAACTCCAACTCGCAACATGTCTTTGCAAAATATTTTATATGTTCCTAATATTGATAAGAACTTGATATCGGTATATCGACTCTGCAATACTAATGGTGTTTCGGTTGAATTTTTCCCTGCCTCCTTTCAGGTGAAGGATCTCAGCACAGGGGTCCCATTGCTCCAAGGAAAGACTAAAAATGAGCTCTATCAGTGGCCTCTTCTTCACTCAAATCCTACGGCCCTGCTTACCTCATCAAACCCAAAAACATCTATCTCTTCGTGGCATTCTCGGCTCGGCCACCCTTCTCTTTCAATTTTAAACACTATAGTTTCTCAGTTTTCTCTTCCTACTACTGCTTGTTCTCCAAAACATTTATCTTGTTCTGATTGTTTGATTAATAAGAGCCACAAATTACCTTTCACAAACTCTTCTATTGTTTCCTATCGCCCACTTGAGTACATCTTCAGTGATGTTTGGTCATCTCCCATTACATCAATTGATAACTTCAAGTATTATGTTGTCTTCATCGATCACTACTCACGATATACTTGGCTTTATCCACTCAAAAAGAAATCTCAAGTGAAAGATGTATTCATTGCATATAAAGCACTCGTTGAAAAGAAGTTTCAAACTCCCATCGGAACTCTCTTCTCGGATAATGGTGGCGAGTATATTGCTTTGAGAGGCTTCCTGACAGAACATGGCATTACTCACCTGACGTCTCCTCCTCATACACCACAGCATAATGGTGTCTCTGAAAGAAAACATCGTCACATCGTTGAGACTGGACTTACCTTGCTCTCCACGGCATCTATACCCAAAGAATATTGGACTTATGCCTTCTCTGCTGCTGTGTATTTGATCAACCGCCTACTCTCACCAACGACCTCTATGCAGTCACCATATCATATCTTGTTTGGCGAGCATCCAAACTATGAGAAGTTAAGGGTGTTTGGCTGCTTGTGCTTTCCTTGGTTGAGGCCCTATAATGATCACAAGCTACAAGACAAATCGCAGAGGTGTGTCTTCTTAGGCTACTCTCCCTCACAAAGTGCCTACTTCTGTCTTGAACCAAATACACAGCGCCTCTATACCTCGAGACATGTTCACTTCGTGGAGTCTGAGTTCCCATTCCCCTCCATGAAACAACGATCTCGCCAAGAAACAGAGACCACCCCTGCCTCTGCCTCCACAACGCCAGTTACTGTGATACCTGAACGAGTAATGGGACCCTTGCGCGAGACCCTTCACCAGCCAACTCCGCCACAGCCAACTCAGCCCCAGCCAACTCCTCAGGTATTACCTTCTAACTCTGCAACTCAATCTCCTCTCCCTCCATTAGAGCCCACTGCTCCTTCTCAAAATGAATCACCACCTTTGATTCAGCCTACCCTTTCTTCCCATGAGCCCACTGCTCAAGTTCAAAATGAGTTGCAACCCACAACTCAGACCACAAACACAGAAAATACTTCCCATACCCCACCAGCCGTGTCTATACAACCTACTGAACCAGCAAATCCAGTTCCAGAACAACCACAAAATATCCACAAAATGAGAACTCGAGCCAAAAATAATATCTCCAAACCTGTTCAGAAACTTACTCTTTCAGTTACAGGAAACACATGAATCTCTCATGAACCAACAACCATAACTCAAGCCATGAAACAGGACGACTGGCGGGAAGCAGCGATCTCAGAGTTTGATGCTCACATCGTCAACCACACGTGGGATCTTGAACCGCCTAGCCCAGATCAAAATGTCATAGGCTGCAAGTGGCTCTTCACGACAAAATATTTCCCCAACGGTCAAAAGCGTTGTCGCAAAGGACGTTTAGTGGCCAAAGGCTACACTCAAAGATATGGCGTCGACTACTCAGAGACATTCAGCCCTGTTATCAAGTCTACCACCATTCGGTTAGTGATTGAAGTGGCAGTTACAAAGTCCTGGCCTATCAAACAGTTGGACGTCAACAACGCTTTCCTTCAAGGTGATCTCACAGAAGTTGTGTATATGATGCAACCTCCTGGCTTTGTTGATAAAGATAAGCCAACACATGTCTGTCGTCTGCGGAAACCGATCTACGGACTAAAACAAGCGCCTCGCTCTTGGTATCTTTCACTGCGACAACACCTACTCGCAACAGGCTTCATCAACTCGACGGCTGATGCTTCTCTCTTTGTTCTCCGATATGGACGCACGATCACCTATGTTCTCGTCTACGTAGACGACATCCTTGTCACCGGAAATGACACGACAATTGTGGATCAGGTGCTACAATCCTTTGCTGACAGGTTCTCAATTAAAGACCCCGTTGACCTCCACTACTTCCTTGGTATAGAAGCCATACGTTCTCCGCAGGGTCTTCACCTAATGCAGCAGAAATATGTCAACGACCTGCTCACCAAACAGAACATGAGTGACGCCAAACCAGTAACTACCCCCTTACCTACCTCACCGAAACTATCTCTGAATGGTGGCACCCCTCTTCTCGATGTTGCGCCCTATCGTTCTCTGGTTGGGAGTCTCCAATACTTGGCATTTACTAGACCAGATATCTCCTACGCTGTGGCGCGTCTCTCCCAGTTTATGCATAAACCAACTATGGAGCATTGGCAAGCGGCTAAGAGAGTTCTCCGATACCTCGCTGGAACTCGCAACCATGGAATCTTCTTCCACAAGAACACGCCTCTAACCTTACATGCCTACTCTGACGCAGATTGGGCCGGTGACATGGATGATTACATCTCTACCAATGCCTATATCATTTATCTTGGACGAAATCCTATATCCTGGTCTTCTAAGAAGCAACAAGGAGTTGCACGTTCTTCTACCGAGGCCGAGTACCGTGCAGTTGCAAATACAGCCTCTGAAGTCACCTGGCTCTGCTCATTACTCTCTGAACTTCACATTGATCTCCTCCAAGCTCCGGTAATCTACTGTGACAATGTTGGCGCCACTTATCTATGTGCGAACCCGGTGTTCCACTCTCGTATGAAACATATAGCATTGGATTACCACTTCACGAGGAACATGATACAAGCTGGTCAGCTGCGTGTCTCTCATGTCTCTACACGAGACCAACTTGCAGATGCTCTGACTAAACCACTCCCGCGGAACCATTTCCATCAAGCTTGCAATAAGATTGGAGTGTACAGAGCCCCTCCATCTTGAGAGGGCGTATTGGATATATATGTAAATATATATAGTTATAGTCCTTCTTGTAATTACTTTAGACCTAGTACTCTCTTCTATTGTGTATAAGTATCGTACATATCTCTTAATAAGAATTATCAGTTTCCATAATCTATACAATATACTTATTGATATAGATCACTCACTTTCGGAGATAGTTATAGCTCTGCTCTGAGAAAACCAGATTTTTTTTTTCTGAGAAATGGCTTACAAAACCAGATTTTATTTTTGTAACTGAACAAAACCAGATTTACCAACTGAAACTTTGGTGATAGGAGAGAAATTGCATGCATGTGACTCTCTTGGACGTGAATTTAGCACTATTTACTTGTTTTGTTGATGGTTCATGGAAAGGTGATGAAAAAAATAGTGGTATCAATTAATTTTAGAACTTGAGAATGAATCATACACCTTTTATGGATGTAGGGGTAGTTGTCGAGACATATCTTCCTTCCACATGAAATTGCATAGCCGTTTAGAGGTTATGGCTATTTTGAAAAGGAAATATTGTTTTATTTACTGTTTACAACATATTCTTACCATTTGATTCTTAAGTATTATATCCCATGCATGGTTCAGAGTCTATATTAAACCCAGATGAAACATCTTAATTATATTAAAACGATATTACTTATCATTTAAAATGTATATAACTGATAAATATAGTTGAAATTTCCCAGCCCAAGCCAATGACTTCAATACTTGGACTTAAAATTGTCTAGACAAAATGTCATCACTAATTTATTACAATATTACGCGCCTGTCAGTCTCATTTTTTCGTTTTCCTTTCGTTTTATTGTGGTTTTATTTGAACGTAGGCCTACCAAATTAACAGTGATTATATCTCTACCAAAAAAAATTACCAGGGATTATATCTTTGATGCGCATCAAAGCTAACCAACAAATATTACCATGAAAATGTATTTATATGATGAGCATAATATATTACACTGACATAAAAGTTAATGATTTATGTCATCTCGGATTTAAATTTCTCTATCTTAGCCATGATTATATAACTCAGCTGAATCGATCTTAGTCTGGAATCTGGATTATATCTTAGTCCTATTACACTAACATGGTTAAGTACTATACTGGCTAGACTTGACAAAGGGTACTATACGAGACATTATGTTTTATGACAATTTTTACCATAGAAACTGATATAGATTTGTAATAATTGTACTATTTTTACAATTGTACTACTTCAAATGTATCTACCATTTTCCAAGTAATATAAGCTTATGAATTCTCTCCAGGTGTATGAAGTCCCTATTTATTATAATTGTTTATATTTCTAAAATATGTTGTCGGTTAGAGTACAGATCCACTGATCACATGCATGCATGGCCAAATTTCTCAGCCTTAAAAAGCTTCAGAATCGAGAGACTAGTGTCACACGCCACTGAATTACAATGTCGCACACCAGTTTAGTTATTTTACAAATGGAGATACTTCACATGGAGTACTATTTAAATCAATAATGTTCTAATTACGAATTAAACTACCATGTTTATCCGCATAACGGTAAGAATAAAATCAAAGTGAAACAATTGAAATCGGATACATTGCTCTCTTTTCTTAACTGGAATCAGACAGTTCTCATTAAAAACCTTTTAATGATACAAACAATTATGTCAGTTATATTGAATACCATTAAATAAAAATTTGTTTGTCAAAAGATGAATTCACCTGATACTTCTATACGTTTTATTATATCTACCGTTTTCACAATTTTCGTGAATTAAGAAATATTTTAAAATGTATATTATATTTTTGAAAGCTAATTAACTTTTGGACTTACGCCTTATTTTACAATTAAATTAATTTTAGATAAAACGCTAGTATACTTTTTTCTATTAAAAGTATGAAACAAAAGCAATAGCTTTGACTATCGCCAATTTTGCGTTTTGTATAAATATTTATAAATTTTTAAATGTTGGGTTTCTGTGTGCTTTCCTTTTTGTGAGTTTTGTTTTCTTCTCAAACCAGCTGTAACCATTTTTATCCAATGAAGTATCTACAGTTTCATAAAAAGTCCCAACCGTTCTTTATCACCTCTGCTACCAATCCAATGAATCTCCGGTTTTCAACAACAAATTTAGACAAGTAATAACACCCAAGCATACAATACAACAAAAATTAATAAATAGATTACAGTGAAACGTGGACCAGAAAAAACTTGCACTTTAAATTCTCAATTTATACCTGGATAATCTTATTTATTGAGCTCTATATTGTCTGCCTCAAACACTCAAACCCGCATATTTATGAATTTAATTGCTATTTAAATCGTGTCTCCCTATGATTACTTTTCCACCTTTATAATAGATCAGCACTTCTATACTTTATAAGAAAAATGAAATATCTATAATGTTGCAGTATCACAATCACATCTATTAATCTCTGATACGCATTTATTTCAAATCTTGAGTGACCTTTACGATAGATTCCAACTCATTTTGACAAAAAAAAACTTTATTTACCTCTTAAACTAACATTCACATCACCTTTTATAACTTTTCCACGGACATTTAACACATAAAATGAAATAAAATTAATTAATTGAGTATATTGAAGACCAAGAAGCAGTTGCATGGACCCGGATTGATTCATTACAGCTAGAACTTTGTCCGAGTCCTTCTTTCTATTTATACCAAACTTTCTTCTTCCTGATATCATCGCACCAAACCTTCCTACTTGTCCACATTGACATAGATACCCGTTTGCTTCTCTTAGCTTCATTTTTTATCCCTTCTTCATCATGGGGGTTTTAGTAATATCTGCTCTCCTCCTGCATGTCCTAGCGTTTTCCACCTGTGTTCAGGGCTTCTACCGTCGTGGCGGCCACCATCCTGGCGGCCACGGGGGACCGTGGATCAACGCTCATGCCACTTTCTACGGCGGTGGTGATGCTTCCGGCACTATGGGTACCTTATTTATCTCCGATAAATTTTATTTCTCATTTTCACTTGCATCACTCTAAGTTTTAACTGACAAAAGTGTAGTGTTAGACGTAGTCATCTCACGACTTTAGAGCTAGCCAGTTCGCTCGCAAGTCGTAATCGAAACATGCAAACAGTTGCAACGGCTAATCTTGATTTTTTTTTTTAAGAATATACTACTATATTACACAAAAGAAATGATGAAATCGACTCACTGACGTCATATGTTTCTTTTTGGTCTAATTGACGTCATATGTTTTTAAAAACTAGTTGTCTCAAACGGCATTTTAGCATTTTCTTTATATATATGTCATAATTTATTTTCATTAAACTAATTTTCCTAACCCAAGATTTTTCACCTTTCATATGCTACAAAACACAAACGCAAACGCCGGAAGTAAACAAAAGAAAAACCTTATATATGTTTGGCGACTTGACGTTTAGGTTTACAATTAATAAAATTGTTTTATCTCAAAGATAAAGATTGTGAGGTTTCCTTCTTTTTTTTTCAAAAACAATAGACACTAGATAGATATAAACGCAAAGACAGAAAGGAAAAACCTACAGCCTAGTTTTTTTTGTTGGTGGATTATAATCATTTTCCTAATAAACAAAATTAGGTGGAGCATGCGGGTACGGGAATCTGTACAGCCAAGGTTACGGAACAGAGACGGCGGCGTTGAGCACGGCGTTATTCGATAACGGACTTAGCTGTGGTGCCTGTTTCGAGCTGAAGTGTGTCAACGATCCTCAGTGGTGCATACAAGGCCGGTCCATTGTGGTCACTGCCACTAACTTTTGTCCTCCTGGTGGCGCCTGCGATCCTCCCAACCACCATTTTGATCTTTCCCAGCCCATCTACGAGCATATCGCTCTCTACAAGTCCGGTATCATTCCGGTTATGTACAGAAGGTACTAATTTATTAGCCCTGTTTATAGACCCTCCCATTGAATGTCTAGAAGTTGCATAGTACTGAACTATTATAAGTGTAGTTTGTGAAATATTTTGCTCGTATTATTAATTTTATTAATATACGACTAGGAAATTTTACTACCGCTCTCAGGTCAAAAGATAAATTTTCTCTAAAAGTATCAAATAACTAAGTAAGAAAACAAGATTAAAATTGTAATTATTTAGAAACAGATGCATGAACTAACATATATATGATGAAAGCCCAAGTTACAAAAAAAAAAAAAAAAAAACTAACATATATATGTGTATGGCTTTTAAGTGTTAGCTGATTATTTCTCGTCTGGAGATTTCAAAATATAAATTTGTCTTTTATATTTGAACAAAAAGTATTTTTTTTTCTTATAGACCGACGAGTAGGAAAAGTAAGAGCCATGGAACCCATATATTGAACAAGTTTGTAAACATTAAAAAAATCAGTTAGAACTTAGAACCATTATGTACAACAAACATATGTTGAAAACACAAAAGACACGTATCTACGTGATTCATCTTATACTACACCACTTAATGGAATTTAAACCTACTAATACGCATTCACTACTTTTGGACCAGTTGATAAATGTCGAAGAAATTGGTTACTCAATTATTCAATATACTGAAAACTGTATACCGTTCGTTATCAATTAAATCAACATCAAACTTGTGGTACCTTTTCTGGAGAGTTATTTAACTTTGATAATAGTAGTAATTTAATGTAATCATTTCTTCATGAATATAGGGTACGGTGCAACTAGAAGAGGCGGGATAAGGTTCACGATCAACGGTCACTCGTACTTTAACTTGGTGCTGGTCACAAACGTGGGTGGAGCCGGGGACGTACACTCTGTGTCGATGAGAGGGTCAAGGTCAAAATGGCAGTTAATGTCAAGAAATTGGGGGCAAAATTGGCAAAGCAACTCTTATCTCAATGGCCAAAGTCTGTCGTTTGTTGTCACCACAAGTGATCGCCGAAGTGTCGTGTCGTACAATGTTGCTCCTCCCAGTTGGTCCTTTGGCCAGACCTACACCGGAGGGCAGTTTCGGTACTAACTAGTTCTATAATAATTAAGTGATATATATTGTTAGTACCGGTTTGGTTTGCTTCGGTTATTGTAATTGCTTCTTTTTTTTTGTAATTTCCGGTTTCCAAGTTGGGGACCTTTTTTTGGGTAACCAATTGAAATTTGGACTAGTAGATGTTCGTGAACGAGTGAAAGAAAGAGATAATCCTCGTTTCTATAATAAGAAAAATAAAAGTGATATTGTTATTAAAAAAATTGTAAAGGACATACTAAAGGGGGTGTATTCAACCGAGAGTTTCAGGTGATTTGTATTAAAATGATAAAGTCACTGTTATTGAACTTGACATTTCGTAAAGTACTCTGAAATCCACTGTTATTGAAAATATTTTAAGTTGTGGAGTTTTAAAGTTTTGAGGTGATTTTAGAATGTTTGGGTGGAGTTTCTTAGTTAAAAAAAATAAAACTCAAATTTCATTGTTTTAGGTGATATTCTAGAGTATTTTAACAAAAATCACTCAAATCTCTGCAATTTATTAAAATCATCTATAACTCTATTAAAAATCAAATCACATCAAATGTTAAATTGAATACATCCCCCTAAAGTGTTTATTGGCTTCTAAGTTTTAAAAGGGCAAATCTCCAAAATAACACTTTTTAAGTTTTTATTACAAAAATAGCACTCGAAAATAAAATGACTAAAATAACACATTTTTAAAAAAAATTTAATATTTATTTTTTATTTTTAAAGATTTGAACATATTCCTAAAACCCAATCCCTTAACTCTAAACCCTAAGTCTTAGATTAATTAACCTAAGGCTTATAAATACATATTTACCATTCAATAAAATTTCTTTTGGTCATTTTCTTTTTTGTGATGCTATTTTTGTGATAAAAATTTGGTTTGGTGCTATTTTGTCTTTTTCTCTTCTTAGAACGTTGGAAAACACTTGGACGTCCTTGAAAATGTTAGTTTTTTTAATAGAATAGATACAACGAAAATTGTAGGATTACGAGTATATAAAAATGGTTCAAGATGTATTATATATACTATATGATACATTTTTTTTTCTGAAACTTTTTATGATCCATGTACGGTTCTCAACATGCTTAGTTGAAATAGGTTATATATAATATTAATATTCATATCCATGTTGTCTCTGCAATTTTGGGGATTAGTTTGCAGTTAAGCGCCAAACACAAAGCAAAACTACAACGTTAGGTGGGTTTAAGCTTGGCTTGATTTTAGTGGGACTTAATAATACCTTGAAGGATATGATTTTTGTTCTTATTGAATGTGCACGTTTTGCCACTATGAGAGTACTACTTCTTTGGACTTTGGTTATTCCTTGAATAATGCGTAGAACATGCATATGCAACCGTACGATACATTATCTATGACTTGCATCTAAAAATGGATATGGATATGCATAACATCACATGATTTATCTGTCTATATTATGTCTCTCTGTGTATATACGAGACATGGTTATAGCCTTATAGGAGAGAGGCCAAGAGAAGGGCTAGATGGATGTCTCCTGTTTAAACAGGAATAATCTTTTAAATCTCCGTTTCAGAGGAGCAGTTAAGGGGTTTGTAGAAAACAATGCAGTGGGGTTCTCTAATAAAGAAGAACGCTAAAAGAGAGTGATGAATCAAAGAAGAAGAAGCATATAGGTTTTAGGGTCTGTACTAGAGGACATTGGAGAATCTCTGAGGATTCTCACCTCATGGAACTTGTTGCTGTTTACGGTCCTCAAAGCTGGAATCACATTGCTGAGAAGATGCAATGAAGAACAGGTAAAAAGAAAAACAAGCATTTTAATTTGAAAATCTTTCCTCTGCTACTTTCAGGAGAAAAGTGAAATTAACAATGTGTGTGTTTCATAAGGCAAGAGTTGCAGATTGAGGTGGTTTAACCAGTTAGATCCTAGGATCAACAAGAGAGCTTTCAATCTTGAGGGAAGAAGAGAGGCTACTTTGCAGCTCACAGAGGATTTGGAAACAATGGGCTATGATTGCTAAGCTTTTTAATGGAAGAACAGACTATGCCTTAAAAGAACCACATGCATGTTCTCATGGCAAGAAAGTTGAAGCAGCTATCAACTTCTTACATGAGGAGATTCAATGGGTCTGCCCATAAACCTACTGCAGATCACAAAAGCTTCAATCTTTCTCCGGGTTTTGTGTCTGTCTAGTGCTATACATCCAGTGAGCTTCCACTATCTTTTGCCAACATTTAAAGAACAGAAAAAAAAGTCTGGGAGCTAATCAAGAACTTGAGTACTCCTGCTATTATTACCAAAGTCCCTGTTTCTGATAGCTATTAACATGACAAGCTAAGAAATCAAGTATCTTTATTTCTCTTTCTCCATGTTATCAATTGAAGTTCTGAACCAAAATTTGAAAACAGATTACAAAATAAAACAACTCATATTCCTCACGAATTCGGAGTTAAGACCATGAATTGAATTCTAAGAATGGTCTACAAAGAGACAAAGAATCAAAGGACCTCAGCAAACTTCAGCAGTTTTGCATTCCATAACTGCTCATGCACTCTGAGTTGTGCCTGACATTGCTTCTTGGAGTTCCTCCATTGTAAGGAGCCTCGTGCTCTTCACATGTTCTCCTTTTGCGTAGGAATCAATATCCTCAACGTTCACTTCCTTCATTG
The DNA here is from genome assembly GCA_019706035.1 of Raphanus raphanistrum subsp. raphanistrum. Lineage (NCBI taxonomy): Eukaryota > Viridiplantae > Streptophyta > Magnoliopsida > Brassicales > Brassicaceae > Raphanus > Raphanus raphanistrum. The sequence continues at coordinate 22,637,010 of CM033983.1, forward strand.
CAAACTGGTTTCCCACAGCCTTGACTGTCTTCTCAACAAAATCTAACCTTTCAATGTAATCCTTCATTCTACAAACGAAATCTGTGTGATCTCTTTCCTGCAATGTACCAAAGGTCCAAAACACTTGCATACTGAGTTCCAAATCAATTTGAAGACAATTAAGATAGAGATGAAAATAAGGATCATACCAACCGGTACTGTGGGACTTTGGAAGGCAGCTTAAGGTAAGCCATGTTTCTAACATTGTAGTCCCATAGAATGACGTATGGTGTATCCATCTATTCCTAATTATTGACTGAGCATTCCCACCAAATTTACGGTCACCGAAAACATAATCTGAAACATTAAACCATTTTTCATTGTGGATGAATAAAGAAGGCAGAGTACCTAAACAGAGAACATCAAAAAAAAAAAGAGTTTTCACACACCAGTTCTCACGTAGTTGGAAACCATTAACACCTTCAAACACTTGACCAGTACAAGGAACCACTCCATGCCATGACAGAACGAGGATAAGGCTGGACACTTGGAACATCATCCTTGTTGCAAATCAAACTCACAAAGAGTGTGCTCTTGTCCACAATCACCGTCCCACCTCCGGTGAATCTTTTGATCACCGGGATTCGATCTTTTATAACAGGTCCAAGCTCAAGAAGTTGAGAAGGCTTCCTGTAAAACAGAGAGAAAACACACATACATGCTCAAAGTCAAGTTTCATCAGAAAGGCAGAAAGTCAAGGTCTTTTTTACCCGGACAATGCCCATGACAATGGTAGGGAGATTGGTTCCATCATTAAGAATACACCAGTTATGAGTTGATGCTCTAAGAAGCCTCTCTTCTAAGATGAAGTTGTTCCAAAATCGGTGTTCCTTTAAGTCTAATGAGATTCATCACGTGGAAGTCTCAAATCCTTGGCTCCTCTACTTATACTCATCTTAAGCTTTTGCCTGAGAAGAAGCTTCAAGTAAAGATAAGTTCCTCAAAAACCCAGAAGGTAAAAAACATGGAGAAGGTCGAGAAACAGACAAAGCTAGAAACTTTAGATCGATTTTGGATTCCAATATCGACAAAAAGGCATATGATTCCACCGATCATATGGAATCAAATCTCAATTACAATAAGAAGGAATCTTACCTTAAATCGAAACTCCGACGAGGATCGTTGCTCGGCGATCTCGGAGGTGAAGCTGGAAGTCTCTGATAGGTAGTTAGAAGCTTCTAGGGTTTAAATAATTAATCATGCCCATATAATATGCTTTAACACTTCCAAGCAACGCTTCGTCAACGCTTATACAGCTTCTATTGTATACCTAAAGACAGCTTTTTGACGGTACCCATTGTTCGATTTGTCCCGGCGGTAAGTCGGAATCAGTTCCTGCCTTATTTACCGAGCGTTAACCAGAGAGGGAATAGATTTAAGTTATGTGCGCGGAATGGTGTTCGATCTAATGCCGCACAGAGATTATCTTTGTTGTGTGTTTAAGCTGAAAGTTACGAAATTACTAAAAAGTCCTCGGATTATCATGAAAGTCTGATTAGTAAATGAAAAGTGACAACGATCATGGTTGAAGTGTTTTAACATAACACAATCTCATCCTAAGAAGCAGAAGTAATAAGAATTAAGAAGCAAAGATTGTGTTAAACGAACAAAATAATACATTTGGTGAAAAGAATAATAATCATAGGATTTTATTTTTCTAGCAGAAGCTACTCTCCATGAATTTAACAAATTGGTTGAAGTCAATTCTTCGTCTTTGTTTCCATCTAATGATCTGATCATAACCGAGCAGTTCTCTAGGTGAGATCCTTCTTTAAAACCTAAGATTGTTAAAACTCTCTGCAACTCTGTAGCGTCGATGAAGCCATCTCTGTTTTCATCGAACACATCGAAAGCTTGCTTCACTTCCTCTAAACTCGCTTCTTTCTCTTCGAATAACCTTGACATCTCCTTGGAACTGTACCGTTCTTGAAGCTCCGTCGCTTTCTTGGTCGGGAGAAAGACCTAAGCTTCTCATAACCATCTCTGCGTCTTCTCTAGAGAGATAATCATCTTCGTCTTCTTCTTCTTGCTCTTCTATGTTTGTGATCACACTCTGATCTTGGTTCCTCACACGTTGAAGAAGAGGCAAGAAACTGGACAAAAAGATGCGAGCAGAAGAAACCCATCTCCCAAACCTGATGAGGAACAAGTTGAAGAGAGCAAAGAAAGTGAGAGAAGAAGATTGTTTGCACTCCGACAATAAACTCATCTCCATGGTTATGTAGTGTTTTGATATGAATGAAAAGAACTAAGTAATGTGTGGAAGAGGAGATATTGAAGATATAGAATTTGTGTGTTTAGATGAAGTATATATATATACTGTACATGATAGTGTTTTATTAAAAAGGCAACGGAGTAGGAAGGTGCTAGGGCAGGTAGAGACAAGACAAAGTCCGTGTTTGATAAGAAATGGAAAGAGGAAGTTTCTTTTCTTTTTTTTTGATCAAAGAGGAAGTTTCTTTTCATTTCCTGGAAAATTGTTGGAATCGTTTGGAGTTTTTTGGTCTTATTTGGAGTAAAGTTAGGCCGGCTTGACTTGATTTTCTATTTTAATAATTTTGTGCGTGTATAATTTTCTTCGTTCTGTTACTGAAGAATTCAAACTTGATTATACTAAGGATATTTGTATGTTTTCATTGGTCTGGTAACTCTGGTTGGATATATTTTCTGTTAAAATATCTAGACTTTGTGTACACTTACGAATTCAACTATCCTTTCTATAATAACAGTCAAAATTCGAGTAACCAAGACTTTGAATCTAGAGTTACGCAAGACTTGTTCTTTCTTTTTTTTCTTTTTAACGTAGTGATATTTCCATCCTAACTTGACTCGGCAACTGAATTCAATTAACTGCTTAAACACAAACAAAACACAAAAAGTATATTGGTTTACTATCTTAATCTTTCCAATGTTCCTTTAACAATCTAGGAGGATAATTCACTTGCTAGTTAAAAATTCAAGTGAAACAGTACGTAGTCTTTTTAATCGTATCAGTTTAGATGTTTAGAAATTATAACAATATAATAAATATGTAACTTTTTACATTAAATATTATTATTCACAAATGATAAAAATTTACATCATATTACTTTCATAAATTCTATATTGTAATATATTAATTATTGTAATGCATGAATAATAAATGATATATTATTTATCTTATAATATTATAATTCTCTATCCGATTAAAAAATAATCGCCACACTTTTTTTTATGATCATCTTAAATAGCCATAGTTTTATAAAGCTTAGACGGTTTCTTAGAATACTGATCTTTTGAAAATGTTAAACTACTATTCTCGTTCATGGTTTAGTGTATGTCTAAGTGATTCATACTGTCTAGGGAGGTAACTAAATAGATTACATGCGTAGTCTGATCTTCTTCTTTTCTATTCATATTCGCATTCAGACCTGCCATAACTGAAACCAACTTGAGAAAACACATCAAGATTTTCATCCATCTTAAGGCAATTAAAACGTTGTCTTGGTGATGGGTTTGTTATGTTTGGTAATGGATTGGTTTATAGTTTCTCTTTTTTTTTAATAGAAAAACTGTCAACATACGTTCTTTTTATAGCATAGTAGTTGATCACTAAAACATGATATTAATCTGTTCGTCACCCACCTACGCCTATGTTCTTTCTGGATTAGGTAAAGACTCGGTTTCTCTAGAGTGATAAGAGGCAGCGCCCCCGTTACAAGGAATTTGTCATTTAATAATGGGCCTAAAGTGTGGACCTGATTGAAGCCCATATAAGAATGTTCCAAAGATTTTCAAAATTACAATAACTTTCCATTTTGCGTATTCTGTAAAATGTCAAGTATTTGCTGCTTTTGGGATTGTTCCTTCCTTCCTTCATAGCTCTTCATCGATGATTTCTGGTTGTGCTGTGGTTGAGTTTTCTGGGCTTTCGAGTTTCGATCGCCCTCTCTCTCCCCAACAGAGAAAGAAAGCTTCGAGCTCGAGAGAGAGAGAATCCATGGATTCCTCGCCGGTTCAGAGTCGATTCGATATATTCGAAATATATCGCAGATTTTGTGGTAAAGTCTCTTCCTTCTTCTTCTTCGATCTGTTCGTTATTTGCTTCTTTTTTTTGTTTTTCTTTTAATCTTACACATATAGTATGTGTTCTAAGTTGTAGCTCGATTGCTTGGAGATCTCTCTGTTCTATCTTTGAATCCTGAGTTGCTCTGTTTCCATTCCTCTGATAAAAAAAAAAAGTATTTTCTTTTTTATGCTCAATGCAGTTTCTATTGATGGAAGAGATGATTCTTTTGTTATTTTTCGATATAAAGTTTCCTGCTTTTGGTTTATTGACATTGAGAAATTGTGTAAAAGTGTATAGCTTTGCTTAATGAAGTTGAGAAATTGTGTAAAAGTTTGATAGCTTTGCTTATTGAATTTGATATACTCCTTTGCAGAGACTCGATCAAGTCAAGCTTTATGTACTATTTATAAACAAGACGAGGAATCACACAGAAGTAATAATTATTCTAAAGAAGCTTTAACTCACCTCTTTAGTCTAGTCGAGACCAAGTTTCAGGCAAGGTGACTGCTTTACTGTTCTCTTTTCTCTTTTGAGTGCACCACTTCATTATATTCATGCCTATCAATACTTACTGCTTTTGCAATCCCAATGACAGAAACTCCATTTTTGATGAATTGTTCAAGTTGATGTCACGTCTGGACTTAATGGCGAGCTTTTCTTCTCTTACAATTGGTTCCTTGACTCATTTCTTGACCAGCTGCACTGTGATCTAACCTTTTTTTATTTCTTCTTTCTTTTTGTAGGTGGACTTCTCCGAGTTTACCCGCTTTTATGATTTTGTTTTCTTTATGTGCCGTGAGAATGGGCAGAAGAGTATAAGTAATAAGACCTTCTGCTCTTTTTCGAACCCCCATCGTTTTGGTTTACCCCAACAATGATAGATATTTACTGACACTCCGTTTGAATTATTATGTTTGCAGCTGTAGCTAAAGCTAGTTACCGCATGGAAACTTGTTTTGGTTGGGAGATTTAGATTACTTAACCGCTGGTGTGACTTCATCGAGGTACACTATCTCTTTTCTTGTTTTTCATTCAGTGTATTGTTCGTCTTTTTATTAGTGTATTGTTTTTCATTAGATTATGTTTTTAAACTTGTAGAAAAATCCAACGGCACAATATTTCAGAAGATACCTGGCAGCAAGTCTTGGCGTTTAGTCGTTGTGTTCATGAGAATCTCGAAGGATATGACTCTGAAGGTATACAATTTCTTATAGATTTCTCACGAAAGCAAGTGTTTGTGTTTTGATTTCATCATTCTTGTTTTTGTGCTTCACTCAGGTGCGTGGCCTGTCCTCATCGATGAGTTTGTTGAGCATATGTACAGGTTTTGGAACCAACAACACTCAACACATTATAACACTACACAGTAAAAGAATGAAAGCCTAATAATTTTTGCTGTTCAATCAACAGTGTTCTAGGACCGAGTAAGAACAACACTAGCTTGTCCTGTAACTGTGGGGACACAGACTCTGAATCATGCCTTTACGAAGATCCTCTTTCAGGTATGTTTGGTTATAATTATAAAACTGACAGATTTTGTAGCTTGTCCTTGACATTTTATGAAGTCTTAATCATTATGATCTTCTTCTGCTTATGTTCATAGATAAGCATCATAAAGATGATCGGCCGCTACCACACGGGTTTAAGAAGTGTTCCAGGCTTAAAGAGAAAAACATCCAAAGACTACGATGAAGAAGAAGATGATGATGATGAAGAAGTATCTAAAAGTCGATACTCTTTTTCTTCACCATACTTGAAACGAATGAGGATCCGAGGACAGTCCAAGATGTTCATCAAACTCGCATTGTATGATTGAGCGAAGTCTCTCACAAGGATTTGCAAGTCTTTTATCGACTGGAGATAAGCCGTGAAACTCAAGAAACCAGTCACACATAAGCAAAATAGATTATATACTACAAAACAAAAAGAGGTCTCGCGTTAACGGTGAGTTCTTATTTGTTGTGAGCTATATAATATTTGTTTCCCAATCTATTTATACACTTGTTTCCATTACATTTTCGAGTTTCAGAGCAAAAAAAGAAGATTGTATTATGTTCGTTGTGTTATTCAATGTTGAGTTTTCTTGATAAAGGCCATACGAAGCCTTTTTTTTACTGCACTGCACTGCACTTTTCTTCCCTGAAGAGCATAACATCAAAGGGAATTTTTTCTTTGTAGTTTACTAAAAAGACAAGATGTACTTTGGGTTAAAGATTAGTCAGAGGTTTAAACGTGTGTAATTTAGAATGTGGTTTAGATATTCAGATAGATAATGTGCATGGGTAAATTATCAACTCGAATAAATATTACTATAAAGTATATTATGACTCATCCGGAGAAAAAAATGTTGAAAAAGTCTAGGCTTGTATTAAAGATATACTACTTCATAGGCTAGCGGTTTAAACGTATAGAATTTAGAATGTATTTTAGATTTCAGCAAAAATTGCTAAAATCTAATTCGTTGGCATTGAATGCCTATCCTGTACGACTATAAAACCTAAACACCTAAACAAGTTTCCTCTTACATTCACATGTGTAAGACTCCACTCATTATTTTTCCGTGATCTCAACGCTTCGATGTGAATACTTGATTTCGTTTTATTGTTCAGGCTCGGAGATTTTTTTCTCGAGATTAAGCCCTTAGATCACAGAAAGTCTAATTTCCCATTTATTCTTCAGGTAAGTTTTAGGGTTTTTGAATGGTTTATGTGATCTCTCATTATTTATGTACGGGTGTGAAAATCTTCCTTGAAATTTTGAGATTATGATTATATATAGCCGCAAACTATCTTCTTTGAATATATGGTAACAACAAATTGTTTTGAAGTAATTGATTGTTTTTTCCTTCTTTTTTGAGCAAAAAGTAATTGATTGTTTTATACTAGTGCATTCACAGTCAGAAATCACGTTGCCTTTAGCTTTAGATGATCACAGTACCCCCAAATTGAATAATTTCATTGTTTCGTGAAAGATCTTCAATTATTTTCACGAAAAGATATAATCACTATTTCTAATAGTAATGCTTTCTAAACGAAGTTCAAATTGTACAAGTTGAAGACAAAGTTAACATATATATACAATGCATCATTTGTACTTGGTTGCATAAGTTTGCAAAAATAAAATCACATTCAATTACTTTTCTATCAGAAGTTATAAGCAATGGAAGAAGATAACCACCAAAAACAACTTGACGATGCCGGATCTTCCTGTCTCTTTAAGACTTGCTTCAACGCACTCAATGCTCTTTCAGGTTAGTTTCTTTAGTTTGGTTCCATCACTCCATGCATTTACTTACTTATGTTCATCTTTGTATAACGTAGTAATTAGTATTGCTAATGATGATAGTTTGAATTGTATTAGGAATTGGAATACTATCAGTACCATATTCACTAGCTCGTGGAGGATGGTTGAGTCTTTCACTTCTGTTACTCCTAGCCGCAACCGCCTTTTATACATCTTTACTCATTACAAAATGTATGAACGCGGACCGCACCATCAAAACGTATCCAGACATTGGAGAACGCGCGTTTGGTAGACCTGGAAGAATCATTGTGTCAGTCTTCATGCACCTAGAACTATATCTAGTCACCACAGGTTTCTTGATCCTTGAAGGCGATAATCTTCACAATCTTTTCCCGGGGTTTAACATCAAACTGATGGGTTTGAGGTTGAACGGGAAACAATCGTTCATGGCGTCAGTGGCACTCGTCATCATGCCAACTCTGTGGTGGGACAGTCTAAGCGTCTTGTCTTATGTTTCCATGAGTGGAGTTTTAGCTACGGCAGTGACTCTTGGATCAATATCTTGGGTTGGAGCATTTGATGGAATCGGGTTTCATCAAAGTGGAAAGTTAATCAACTGGAGTGGGATCCCTACTGCTTTGAGCTTGTATGCTTTTTGCTATGGTGCGCATCCAGTGTTGCCGACTTTGTATTCTTCTATGAAAAGCAAACATCAGTTCAACAATGTAAGTCACTTACATAAGTGTAACGTTCTTTTTATATTTTCTTTTGTATGGTTTAAAAATGTAATAACAACAATATGCTAATATCACCTTTTTTGGCAGGTCCTACTAATATCTTTTATACTATGCACCATAGGTTACACATCAATGGCGGTTTTGGGCTACTTAATGTATGGATCTAACACTTTATCGCAGATAACGTTGAATCTTCCAGTTCATAAGACGAGTTCAAAGGTGGCTATATACACAACCCTTGTGAACCCCATAGCCAAATATGCATTGATGATCACACCAACGGTGAACACCATAAAAGATTGGTTTCCTAAGCAGTACGCCAGGAAATCATACTTGCATCTCTTGATAAGTACAATGTTCATAACAAGTAGTGTGGTCATCGCCGAGACACTTCCTTTCTTCGGCTATATGATGTCTCTGGTTGGTGCATTACTGAGCGTGACGGTTTCTATTCTTCTCCCTTGCCTATGTTACTTGAAGATCTCTGGAAATTTCAAGAAACTTGGTTTCGAGACTGTAATGTTGTTTGGTATGGTGGCGATGAGTGTTCCCCTTGGTGTTTTAGGAACTTACATCGCAATTCGAGAAATGGTTGGTAGTGTTTGAAAGTTTAAATACAGTATTTATGTTTCTATCATCATGTCATATAGTGACATACTTTAATACTTTTTATACATTAGTGATGTTGGTTAAATACAATAAGACAAGAACCACGATAAGGTTATTTTGAAGGACACATCAAAACTTTAAATCCGATTTAATTTCAATTCTAATAAAACACCAAAAATAACATTATTTTATTAAATTTGATGTTTTGTGAATAGTATTAAGACACTTCTCAAATTTTTTTTTAAATTTTTTAGTTTCTGTCGCTAAAGAATTCTTAAAAAAAGTCAAAAAAATTTCATTAACGAGATAAAAGACATTTCTGCCATCATTCTTTCATTTATAAATATAAATAAATATTTTTTAAAAATTATAGTTTCGAGTTATATGTTTTCAAATTCAATATTTTATTTTTTTTTCAAAATCTTTGTTTTATTTTATTTAATAAATTTTATTTTCAAAATTCAAAAATAAAATTTAAAACTATGTTCCACTTTTTAATATTTACTAATTTATTTTTTAAAAAATATTTAAATTATAAGTCAAGATTAATTAACCCTAAAGATATAAATCTATATTTACCATCTAATAAAATTTCTTCTAGTCATTTCTGAAACTCTTGTAATGAATGAAAAATAAATGTGGCTATCATAAACTAAATATATTAAATATTTTAAAAATATATTTCATTATGCTTATTTAATAATATAAGGGAGTTAAATAAGTCTTAATAATTAATTTATATTTGTAATTAAATTATACCATATCATTTTATATTTTTCATTTATTTTACGAAAATAAAATAAAAACAATATTTTATTTCACAGTTAATAATATGGTATCATTAATACTATATTGTAACAAAAGAAAGTACTCTACATACTTTTTCTACTTTTATTTTAAATAGTATAAAATTTGAACTGTGACTAATTTTTTTTATAGAAAGATAAAATTACAAAATTGTAACAAACAAATATATAATTTAAATGTAATTAAAATAATTATTTAATTATTACAAATAGTTAAAGTCTTAAAATAAAAATTTAAGTAATATAAAATATTATTTTAGAATAAATTTATATCGTGGTTGGAGATAAAATAAATAAAATATGACACTAAAAATATCAGACTTGGTTTAATTTAAACACTAAATTTAATGTCATAGTTGGAAGGGAAATAGCCATTCACATGGTTGGGTCAGCTGACCCCACCATACTTACAAAATTGTTTTGTATTTATTCAAATATCATGAATTGGCTCCACTAAATTTTATATTATGAATCTTTTTGTTTTCTGTTTAAGTCCCTAATCCTTTTATTTTCTTTCTTCTCCACCTTCATTTTTCAGTTTTCTAATACATATGACCCCAATAAAGATAAATTTTGTGGCTCAGCTATTGATAGTGGGACTTCCCCGTTTAAAAGTGGAGTAGTGGACAATAGACAATAGACAACAGACAATAATGAGTTTTCTTTTTCTTTTGACATCACCACCGAGATCAATACCATTAAAACATGATCATTCCTAAATTATACCCTTAATGAATGTTTTAAGTTTTTCAAAAATACCCTTATTTTTACAAAGAATTAATAAAATTCATTAATGGCATTTGAGTCTTTTAGTTTTGGGCCTGCAGAAATATATTTAATGGATCAACAAATAATGGGCTTACACATATTTATAAAATATGTTACTTTTATTTAATATAAATATTTTATGTTCAAATATTAGATATATATATTTTGAAACTAAATGAATAAAAAACATAATAACACTATAATGTTATTTTCTTAAATCTATGTATCATAAATTTAATTTTAAATCTAAAATAAAAAATAGAAAAATACAAACTTATAATAGATCATTAATAACAAAAATAAACTAATATTATCATATTAATAAATTTTTATATTATCTTTTTTATTTGGATGACATAATAAAAATATCATCAAAGTTTAAAGACCACAAATTTATGTATTATTAAAAAGTATATGATTAATTTAATAAAAAAAACAAAATACTATAAGATATTTTATGTTTTATTTGATCATTGGTATTAGATCACATGTTAATAATGAATTTTTGGGTTTTACCGGGTTTTATCGGATTTTTAATTAACGATTTTTTCATTAAATCCGAACTAGATTATATACATGGTACGGGTCTTCCAGTTCAACAGATCTAGGTCGAATATGAAAACACTTCTTAAAACTCAACATTATTTTCAAAAAAAACTTTTAAATTATATGTTCTTTAATAAAAAATTATAAATTCATTCGAATCACTCTTGACCAAATATTTGTTTTATTTATTTTTATTTTGAAGAGAAAAAACAAATAATAAAAATATAAAAATTCAATTGTTATGATTTGAAACAAAAATAATAGTAATTTGTAAATTAATTTTCGGTTAATAAGTGAAAACAACCCGCGCTTTTTAGCAATATTTTATATAATTATAAATCTTTAAAATTATATAATAGTCCAAGTAAGAATTTCGGATAAAACATTGTTTAACTTATTACAAACACAAAACAGTTGTATGATGCATTTTAAATTTCGCCATACTGTACACACTATTACAAACCCGCATAATTGAAATTTGATCATGTTACGGTTTATATAATTAAAACGAATAATAGTTAATCTTTATACTGAAAAAACAACAAAAAAAAACCGTCCTTTTAAGGGCGGGTCAAAATCTATTACTAATGATTAAAGTTCGATCATCGACTAATACATTATTGTCACTTTTATCTAATCAAATCAAAACAGAGGAAGAAGATGAGTAGCTCTGATGCTCTGTCTCATAACGTCTTCGTTTACGGCAGCATTCTTGAACCAGCCGTCGCCGCCGTGATCCTTGACCGACCTGCTGATACAATTCCCGCCCTTCTCCACGGCTAGTACGTTCTCTTTCTTCCTCTCCGACTAGTTTTGTTCTGATAGGTGGTTAACTCTGATATGCTTTGTTTTGTAGTCACAGGTATAAACTCAAAGGACGTCAGTATCCATGTATTGTCCCCTTTGAGTCTGGAAAAGTCAACGGCAAGGTTTGATTCGGTCTCTATGTTCTGTTTTGATCTGTATTTTGTATTTGAATATTTTTTTTTTTGATGTGAAGGTAATAACGGGAGTATCCGATGCTGAGCTAAACAAATTCGATGTGATTGAAGGTAATGAGTATGAGAGAATAACAGTTGAAGTTGTAAGGATGGTAAGTGTTTGGGAATTGGGACAAGATCTTTGCAAATTTTGGTGTGTTAGTTTGTTCTGAGATTTGGAAGGATGTGATGATACAGGACAATTCGGAGAAAATGAAAGTGGAAACTTATGTTTGGGTTAACAAAGATGATCCTAGTATGTATGGAGAATGGGATTACGAGGTTAGGTTTTTTTTTGCTAAGGGATGATGAAATGTATTTTTCCAAAAATATTTTTGGGCAGATACTTATTAATGTTGGGATTGTGTGTGTGTGTGTGTATAGGAATGGAGAGTGAATCATGCGGATAAATTCGTGGAAATGTTTAGGAAAGTGTTGGAATGGAACAAGAATCCAAACGGGAAGAAAAGAGAGGATATTGTGAAATCACTGTCTGATGATTGATGATTCTTGAACAATGAACTTAGACATAAGTTGTTGTTTCTTGGCTGCTTATCTTTCTTTTTTAAAAATAAACGCTTGGCTGCTAATCTTTGGCAGGACGAAGAGTGAGTAAAGAGTGTTTTTCTAATATAAAATATGTATGTGTTTTGTGTGTTGCTAGAACTTGAAACTGGTCTTCTTTATTATTTTGTTTGTGTTACTATGGAATCTTGTCAGCCACATTCTGATTTCTAGGATCTTGAGTTTAGGTTAAAGAGTTTGACATATAAGTCAAATGATATGTAACACTACAGTTAAGAGTTGATTGCTCTGCAATGTTTATCTCGTCACCAGTGATATTTGCAATTATTTTGTTAAGAACTCCCAAGAGTTAATCAAAATGATAGGTATACCTAAAGACTGACCAAGTAATTCAGTTGAACTTTATGAGTTTAAAATTTTATGGCCTTCCACCAAAATGGACAAGTAGTCTATAAGGACAGATCTAGTAACACCCAAATAAACTTCCTGGCAACACATACTCGAACAAGAAAGCATGTTTCTCATATGTTAACATGTGTCGCAATTAAATTTTTGCTGATTCGTACTAATATTTTTTTTTTTTTCCACAAATTGATATATTCAAAAAGCCCACAGGCCAAACATTACACTAATACAACCCAAACACCAAAGCTAGCTAGCCCAAAAACCGAACACGGCCCAGCAATAAAACACAAACCACAAAAAGGCCCGAAGCCCATTAGATCGAACCCCAAATCCTACCACCGACGTCTCTCCACGTCTCTCCACGTGTTGCAATCTTCACGCCCACAGAGCCATGCGTCAAACCCACACTGAATCGACCGACACCGTTCTGCAACTCCGACGGCAGACACGGCCGGACCTTCGATTCGTTGGAGCCGCATAGACTTAAGAGCCAGAACACGGCGGAAACTGCAACAACCATCTCGAGATCTTCGCATGGCTCTAGAAGTGGAAGTCTCATCGGTTTTCACCCGAGAGCTTCATCCACCGCCATCGAAATCAACCGTTTCTTCCTTTTAACCACCGCTCCCTTCCAACCAGAGCTTCAAACGGGGACCGAGAACTCATCTCGAAGCCAACCCCCAACCACTGAACGGACAACGAAAGGAACAACACCAAACTAGAATATTTATACCCTAACAGAGCCGCCGTCGACTTTGGAACTTAGACGACGCGGAAGCTACAACCGAACGTCCACCTTTGACGGAAAGATGCGACGCCGGCGACCAGAGCCGAACGCCCACCACGCGGAGGGTGCGATGCCGGAAGCGGATGGATCTTCTTCTTCAAAACAAGCATGGAAACAGAGGAAGGCGAAACACTACAAGAACCGGACCGACGGTGGCTATGAAAGCCACGCCGTCGGCCGGAACAGAGGAAACCACCGGATCTTCTTTCTTTCTCTCTCTCTTGGTGTTTCGATCTACGATTCGTACTAATATATATCTTGAAAAAAAAAAGTTACGAGTTTATTGCTAGATTGTGTGCATGAGTTGTGTAGATATGTTTTTTTATCGTGTGTAGATATGTTAAGAAATTTATTTTAAAAGATATTTCATTATTTATTGAAATATTTAATAGACACTTTTTAATACACTAAACCCAATAGGGTTACAATTGATTTTCGTTTAAAATTTGACACTGAAAATATTAACCATACTTTTTATTTTAAAAAAACTTTAAAACTATATATTTTTGAAATGAAAAGAGTATCTATTGTTTCTTTAGAGATTCTGAACATTTGATAGTCAGTATTTATAAATGAAAGGGAAAATTCCATAAAAATACCCGAACTAAATTTTGCTAAGTTTTTTAATACCCAAACTTTTTCACTACCCAGTTTAATACCCCAACTAATTATTTTGCTCATTTTAATACCCAAACTTTTAATATTGTACCCACTTTAATACCCAAACTTTATTTATTTAAATAAAAATACTAATATATTTCAAACAAAACTTAATAAAATCTCAAAAAATCTAAGAAAAAAATATTAAAAATTCTAATTTTATTTTAAGATTTAGAAAAGAAGGTAGATAAACCATGGAAATTTTATTTTTTTCAAAAAATAAATGAATTTGAATGATAAAAATAAATTTCGTTTTTATTTCAGAAAATAAACTAAATACAATATTTAAAACTTAGAAAATTTATTACAAAATTTAATATTTTACACTATTTAGTTATTTTTATTTCTCAAACACCAAAAAAAATTAGAATTCTCTGAGTTTATTTGTAAATTTTAGAGATTTTTTAAACTTTTTGAAACTTATTATTATTTTTATTAAAATAAATAAAGTTCGGGTATTAAAGTGGGCACAGTTTTAAAAGTTTGGATATTAAATTGAGTAAAATAATTAGTTGGGGTATTAAACTGGGTAGTGAAAAAAGTTTGAGTATTAAAAAGCTTAACAAAATTTAGTTCGGGTATTTTTATGGAATTTTCCCTAAATGAAAATGGACCAAACTCGGCAAAATAGATACGTACCACAATTCCCTAAACTATATTAGAGAAGTGATTTTGCCACATGTCTTCTCTATAATCATTCTCACAAAATAATATGACATGGCTACTAAAATTGATGACATGTCTTATAGATTAATATGATATGGACAATTATATTTAATGTTAATTTATATTTTGGGTAAATTTTTTAAAATATGGTAATAACTCATATATTATATTTATTTTCGATTTATATTTTTGAACTTTTTAAAAATATGGTAATAACCCATAAATCATCATTAAAATAAATATATTCAATTATGGCATTTCAAATTTCGAAATATCATTTAAATTAAAAATATTTCAAAAATATATACATGTTTTTAGAAAAATAATTAGATCATAAAATCAAATTAAATCGTAAAATCATTAGTTTCTTATATATATCTCCAGATTTTATAAATATTTTTAAATTTTAATTTTTGACAATTATGAAATTTTCATCCACTAGACTATATTTGAGAAGTGATTTTGCCGTCTATCTTCTCTAAAGTTATTTTTCACAAAAATAATATGACATAATTACTAAAATTGATGACATGTATTATAGATTAATATGACATGGAAAATTATATTTACTATTAATTTATATTTTTGGTAAACTTTTTAAAATATGGTAATAACTAATATATTACATTTATTGTAAATTTATATTTTTGGATGTTTTAAAAATATGGTAATAACTCATAAATCATCATTAAAATAGATATATTCAATTATGGCATTTCAAATTTCGAAATATCATTTAAGTTAAAAATATTTCAAAAATATATACATATTTTTTGAAAATTATAAAAAATAAATAATAAAATCAAATTAAATAGTAAAATCATTAGTTTCTTATATATATCTACAGATTTTATAAATATTGTTTAATTCTAATTTTGACAATTATGCAATTTTATATATTTATTTAATATATTTAATTAAAATAAATATATAGAAAAATCTACCTAAGATTATAATTTTAAATATATACACGACATTCTTAAATATAATCAAAATAAATAAAATTATTTTTATCTTAATTTTAATGTTCAGTTAAATCAAGTTTATATTAAAATATTGATAAAAATAAAATTTATAATATTAATAAAAATTAAATATAATTTATATTTATCTATTAAAAATATTTTAAATTTTTTTTACTGCACATGTTGCAGGAAAACACCTAGTAATCTACAATCATACACCACGGGGGATTTATTTTTTTTTTTTGCATGAGTTTATTGCAAAAGAAGAAGAAAAGTTGACAGCCGATATTTGTAATATTTAAGGTGTGACGGCAATGATAACAATTAATATCTAGTCTTTTTTGCTTCGCTACCTTATCTTATGTACTTGTTTACGATGATAAAACAAAAAAAATGACGACTATTGACGAGATAAAATATATAGTATCAGTAAAGAAAGGGTCAACTATCATTATTAAATTACAATCAAACAAGGAAGGAAAATTCAAAGAAAGTAGGCGAACGATACGAGGTTATAAAACAGAGCACTAGTTAAACTCATCTCTCACATTTTCAAACTATAACTATCAGAGGAAGAAGAAAATATGGGTAGTTCTGATCAATCCTCGTCGCACAACGTCTTCGTCTACGGCAGTTTCCAAGAACCAGCCGTCGTGGGTTTGATCCTCGAATGCACTCCGGTCATTGTCTCCGCTCAACTCCACGGCTTGTACGTCTTATACTTCCCATCTTCCTTTTGGTTAGATTTTTTGGGAGATAAGCTAAAGACGATTTTTCTTGGGTATTTTGCAGTCACAGGTATAGACTCAAAGGGCGTTTGCATCCTTGTATTGCTCCTCTTGAGACCGGAGTCATCAACGGCAAGGTACGTTTTTGTTATATATATTTTAATTTGTATTTTTTCTTCTTTTGATCTCAAAAATCAGAAAAAATGGTTTGATGGTTTTCAGGTACTAACTGGATTAACAGATGCTCAGCTAGAGAATTTAGATATGATTGAAGGAGATGAGTATGTGAGGAAGACTGTTGAGGTTGTATTGACTGTAAGTTTCACTTCCATCATCTCTATTGATCATGAGATATTAAGCTTAAAGCTTTTATTAATTACTCACCATTTTATTACAGGACACATCCGAGAAGATGCAAGTGGAAGCCTTTATATGGGCTAACAAAGATGATCCTGACATGTATGGAGAATGGGATTTCGAGGTTTGAAACTCATTCTCTCACAAGTTTCCTAATCATGATCAAAAACTTATAACTCTCTCTGAACTTTATGTTGCTTAATGTCTTTGGCGCAAACACTTTGTGTTGATATTTATTTTGATGTGTTAGGAATGGAAGAAGCTTCACATGGAAAAGTTCATAGAGGCGTCAGCGAAGTTCATCGAATGGAAGAAGAATCCAAATGGGAGATCAAGGGAAGAGTTTGCCAAATTTGTAGAAGAAGATCCGCCCGTGGCTTGAAGAATGCGTCTCCCTTTATCTTCTTTAATTCCAAATAAATCAGTGTCACCAATAAATGATTTGTGAGTTAGAAACACAAATAAGATCTCATATTGTATCTTATATTGTATCTCATATTGTATTATCTATACTATTAAAAGCACATTTGGATTTTTACTCTGTTTACCCCTATTAAAGAAGCTTTCTTTTGTATTTATTAATGACATTTTGGACATTTTGCATTGGTTTCTTTTTAAATTGTTTTTGGTTTGTCATTAACCACCGGTTTCCTAATTCAATTTTGGTATGTGATTATTCCGTGTTTGATACTGCATCATTTTAATATTTTTCCAACCGGACATGTTTGAAACTGCATCGTTTTTTTCTTAAACTATTTAATGGTTTGGTTTTAAACCGCTTTTTCCTAAATATAATCTCAACTATCTAACAAAAATTATTTATAAAAAATAAAAATTGTTTATTGGTTCAACCAGTGGTTCAACCGGTAACTGGATTTCGAGTTTAGTAGTTTTTATTGGATTTTTAAATTTTTTTTTTCAAACCCGAACTGAATTTATCTTTGATCAACCGGTAATCCGTTCAACCGCAGGTCTCAATCGAATTTCAAAACACCGATCAAAACTATAAAACTGTTATATTGATTTATATTTAAAATATCTAATTCAAAATTAAAAACCTAAAAATACATGTATAATATAGTTTTACCGAACATAAATCTGGATATAAAATACATATATGAGACGGATTATATAAATACATATACAAGACGGATTATATAAATGTGATTATATAAAATATTCACCAAACATAAACCCGCGCTTTGAAAGCGCGGATCAAAATCTAGTCTACTCTATTAAAACAAAAGTACAAAAAACTTATTGCCTTTTTTGAACTGTTTTCTAAAAGTTTCTAATTTCCTTTCTTATACTTTGTATAATTAATATAGAGTAGAGTTCAATAACTACTGTCCAAAATAAGGTAATTCTAATTAATAACTACATTATCTGTTACGTTTAGAAACTAAACCGATCAGTTGGTTTCAAAACTCTACAGAAACCACAACTGTATGTATTAAAACAAACCAACTATAATAATTTTGGATTTCAAAATTAAACTATGTTCGAGTACTAAAAAATTCTGGACAGTGTTCGGTTTGATTTTTTCGGATCTGAATAAATTTGTATGAACCTAAAAATATATAAATAACCTATATATTTAAAAATGTCACTAAACAATTTATAAATATCAAAACCAAATCCGCACGGACGTGCGGGTCAGGCTCTAGTATTCATTTATGAAACAAGAGATATGATCATTTCTAATGTATCCGAGAATAAAGTGTTACACGTGTTTGTAGTCTCGTGTCTTATCAGTTGTGTCTAGGACTAGACATTTTATCCGTTAAATTTGATTTGATTCGTTATTTATTCCTATTCGATCCGAAAATCAAAAAAAATTTGTAAATTTCTAAAACAAAGCAAATATTAAAAATTAATATCCATTAAAAACATATAAAATTACAAATACTAAAAAAAATAGAGGCGGATCTGATCCGGTCCGACTTATATACATATAGATATATATCTATAACTAAATCTATAACTTAATATAGAGTCTTAAATGTATATATTTTATATAATTATTATTGTAACATATAATTTTATAAATTTTATTTAAAAAACTACTTATAAATTATAAAATTGAGAAAAAATATAATTTTAAAAATTCTTAAAACACATAGTTTCATTAATTTTTACTTTATTTATATATATTATGTAATTGTTTTTAAATAAAACAAGTATGTATAATTTTTTTGTAGATTTATTTGTATTGAACAAAATGGATAAAGTATCTGTAATATTTGCAAATATCTATAAATTTTTCGGATACTATAAAAATCAGATATTCATATTTCGAAGCAAAACAAATATAAAAATTAGATTTTCATGAAATATGAAGCAAATAACAAATACTCCAATAAAATGTACGAGTACTATTAGATCCGTGTCACTTGACAAAAAAAAATTAGATCCGTGTCCACCCCTACTTGCGTCTACATTCAGACAAATCTAATCTGAACCAAAAAGTCATATTGGGTTGGAAAAATAATAGAAAGTGCGAATGGTTTGACTTTGACTGATAGAGACTGGCTTAAAATATTATTAAAAATATGAAGAGCTGATAGAGAGTAGAGTACTAACTCAACTTGACTACAAACTGAAACAAAACAACTTGAGAGGAAAGAAGATGGCTACTTCTGAACAATTTCCATCGTACAACGTTTTCGTCTACGGCAGTTTCCAGGAGCCAGCCGTTGTGAGTTTGATCCTAGAGTGCAGTCCGGTCATCGTCTCCGCCCAACTCCATGGCTTGTACCTTTCTTCTTTTTACATCTTTTTTTTTGCTTGGACTTAATGGAGACTCGTCAGATTCGTTTTCTTGTTTCTTTGCAGTCATCTTTATCGACTCAAAGGACGTTTGCATCCTTGTATTTCTCCTTCTGAGTCCGGACTAGTCAACGGCAAGGTCTTGATTTCACCTCTTTCTATCTTCTTTTCTTTTTTCTTTTTTTTTCTTTATATCTTCTTGTTTTTCTTGATACCAAAATTCTTGTGCTCAGAATCTCCAGTGGTTCATTAGAGTTTGATCTTCTTCGATATTGAGATATTATGGTTTCAATAATTGAATTGTTTTATTGGAGTTTTATATTTAATTTCTGAACTAAGTAACATTGTTACTTGTTTATCTCCGGTTTAATATACACTTAACTAATTTGATCTCTTTTGAGATTTTCAGGTACTAACTGGCTTAACAGAAGCTCAGTTAAAGAATTTAGATATGATTCAAGGAGCTGAATACGTGAGGAAGACTGTTGAGGTTGTTTTAACTGTAAGTGTCTCTAAGCAACATTACTATGATCATTAATGACCCTGAGATTGCTTAAACCTTGAATAAGTTTCCACTGATACAGGAGACATCCGAGAAAATGCAAGTGGAAGCTCTAATATGGGCCAACAAGGATGATCCAGACATGTATGGAGAATGGGATTTCGAGGTTTGAAACCATATTAGGCATTATTAGCTCTCTCACAAGTTTCCAATAATCATTTAAAACTTATACTCTAGTGTTGCCAACAAGGATGATCACTTTTGTGACTTTTGATTTGGTTAGGAGTGGAAACGGCTTCACATGGATAAATTCATAGAGGCGTCAAAGAAATTCATCGAATGGAAGAAGAATCCAGATGGTAAAACAAGGGATGAGTTTGAGAAATTTGTACACGAGGATCGTCCTCCTGTGGTGTGAAGAATATGTCTGCCTTTTCTTGATATCTTAATCGTTTACCACAAAATAGAAAGGTCTCTCACTTCAACTTCAAGTGCAATATAAGATTATAAGTTCTAGTACATGATCATTGAGTCGTGGATCAGTTCGTTACACAAGGTGATCAATGTTGTCGTATCTACTTCATGAACATTGAGTTGCATTGCATGTTATTGTTTTTATCGTTTCTAATCATTATGTCATCAATCGACCTGGTCTGGTAAATACGCTTAAACGTATCTAAAATTGTACTTGTTGATAGAAAAAAAAAGGTGTTCAAGAAAAAAAAATTGTACTGGAAAGGAGAAAGAAAATCTAGTTTTAAATGGAATAAAGTAAGAATGTTTTCACTTTTATCATTTATCTTCCCACACCTCTTCTTTTTTTTCTATCTTTTACTTTTACCAGGGACACGTACTATTCGGACCAGATATGGTCCCAATCCAAAAGAAAAAGTCATATACTGAACTCGAGAAAATGATTTTACGTGGCCAATGGAAACTCAACAAGCAGGCCCACATTCTTACTGAACACAAAAAAAGTAAAGACTCTCTATGAGACAATCTCTATCTGTAATTATTTGATTCATTTTTTTGGGTCAAATTTTATTTCATTCATCTATCTACCTTTATTACTAGAGATACAACGAACAGAGCAGATAGAAGCAGAAAAAGGGTTCATTTCACAAACTTGACTATAATCTTCTTACTCATGCCAGAAAAAAAAAGACTATTCTTCTTACCGTGTTACGTTTTGTACTAGTGACATCACTGACATGTTACATTAGTAATTAATTACAATGCATAATTCGCCACCGACAGGAAATTTCACCGGACTCCACACCATTGTTAAGAAGCAAAAAAGTCTACCTTACTACAATTAAAGCAGATAACTGCCAGCCAAACACCTGTTTATTATTATAATCGGATATAAACAACGCTACGCTACTACGTAACGTGATTATGATGGTGATAGTGAGAGGGAATAAATAAAGAAACATAGCACCAACTCTCTCTCTCGCTCTCTCTCACATAGCTTTCATTCAAGAACGATGACTAGTTCTGATCAATCTCCGTCGCACAATGTCTTTGTCTACGGCAGTTTCCAAGAACCATCCGTCGTCAACTTGATTCTCGAATGTAATCCAGTCACCGTCTCTGCTCAACTCCACGGCTAGTAAGTCTTACTTCACATCTCCTACCTTCTTTTCTTTGCTTGGAGATTTGATTAAATCTTTATTTTTTATTTTTGGCAGTCATCTAAATAGGCTCAAAGGGCGTTTGCATCCATGTATTTCTCCTTCTGAGAACGGACTTATCAATGGAAAGGTTTTGATTTTCATCTCTCTGTCTCTTCTGTTTCTTGTAAGAAAACTATCTCAAAAGCTGAAGAGAATGGGGTTGATGTTTTGTGTGCAGATACTAACTGGACTAACAGATGCTCAGCTAGAGAATTTAGATATGATTGAAGGAGATGACTATGTGAGGAAGACTGTTGAAGTTATATTGACTGTAAGTATGATCTTTGATGACAATCATGAGATTTCTTAGAGATTGAAGCTTTAATACTCCATTTTTCTAATGACAGGAAACATCCGAGAAGATGCAAGTAGAAACCTTTGTATGGGCTAACAAAGATGATCCTGATATGTATGGAGAATGGGATTTCGAGGTTCATTTTATTGTTTTTTTTATAACTTCTTGTGATTTAGTATTTTCTGAGTTTTTTTTTTTTTTTTGGACATCATATTTTCTGAGTTTTTATGTGTTGCATAATGGTTTTGGCGCAAACATTTTCTGTGGATATTTTGACTTGGTAGGAATGGAAGAAACTTCACATGGAAAAGTTCATAAAGGCGTCAGAGAAGTTCATCGAATGGAAGAAGAATCCAGATGGGAGATCAAGGGAAGAGTTTGCCAAATTTGTAGAAGAAGATCTTACCGCGGCCTGAAGACTCTCTCTGTACTTTTGTTTTGTTTCCAAATCAAGATTCACTATCTTTGATCTATCTGTAGCTGCAAAATAAAATAAAAATATCTGTGAGTTTGGGAATATGTTGTAGTTGTACTGTTTGTTGACATTATTGAGTTGTGTGCAAGTGTGTCGTTATCATCTTAATTCAGCTTGTATCATTTTTACTATGCAGGGGTTTTAAAGAAGTTCAAATAATATTATTTAGTTGACAACAAAAACATTCAATCATTCGAAGCCCTTCTTAGAAAATTGAGGTGAACATGACAGATTCAACTCAACCTTTGATTATTTTAGTTTTAAAGATTTTTCGAAAAACATTGATAACCATAAAACCGAAATTTTCAGTGATATCGCAACTCCGAATCTTTTTTGTTGTCATGTTTATTTGAAAAGTCTTGCCATCTGTTCAAAGAAACAGAAGCAAACCACAGCATAATAAATTCAGCAACAAAGCAAAATAATGAAATAGAAGCATTCTTCTATGCCCAAGGAAGTCTACAATCTTTAATTTGATAATGCTGATTTTAAATGGTTTTGGGAGTAGGCCTGACATACAACATACTTTAGGTTATATAACTTGAGATACGGATATTGTCAATTCCATCATTTAGAAAATGATGCAAGCAAATGTAACTAACAGTAGAAAAACACCACACAAAGAAACCATTACAATACAATGATTTTGTTAATACATGCAGACACCAAAAAGAAAAAGTGGTTCATGTAGAGATGTTGTTCATTTGGCAGACTTAAGCAGACGTTTTCTGAGAAACCGCAAAGCTTCCAGGGTTGATAGTAATGCTCTTTGTGCAGTTATCTGTTTTGTATATTCCCACCAATCTATCTGCTAGCTCAAACATGTTGTTCCTCAGACTGCACCATGTTTCACATATTAGATCTCAAAACATCTTTTACATCAGGTTCCAGAGTGTGAAAAAACTGATTTATCCATGTCAGTTGGAATAAAGTAGGACACTGGACTGACCTGATGATAATGAACTGAGCATCTTTGGTACGGTCCTTCACATAGTGTCCAACGATTGATACGTTCTTGAAATCTAGTGAGAGAAAGAAAAAAAGGAGTTAAAACTTTCTTTCACGAGTTAACTGAGTTTGCAGATAATATTACAATGGAGGAATGGAAGTGTTACCGAGAGCGGCGTCGATTTCGTCCATGACGTATAGTGGTGTAGGCTTGTAGTGATGGAGTGCAAAGACTAGTGCGAGCGAGCTAAGTGTCTGCAAGTAAGAGATAGAGAAGTCAGTTGAAAACAGATTGGTGAGCTGAAGTGTAAACATATGAATTGCTGTTTTCTAAAAAGACCTTTTCACCACCGGACAAGTTTGCAATGTTCTTCCAGCTCTTCTTGGGAGGTCTCACACTGAAAACCACACCTTCCGAGAAAGGGTCCAGCGAGTCTACAAGCTCGAGCTCTGCATCACCTCCTAGAGTGATCATCTGCAGCATCATATTTGTAAAATTAATCAGAGAAAAAGATAAGATGTATAAGATTTAAGCTCAAGCTGCAAGCTTTGTCAAAGAAAGTCAGAATACATAAAAAGACATCATATCATAACTCATGTCCTTGTAAGTTTGCCAATCATTTCTGGATATCTCCTTAGACACCATATTGTTATTTGCTAAGCTTATAGAGTTGTAAACAATGTTCAAAAGGAAGCTAACCTGATACATTTCTTTCAGTTTTAACGATATTGTGTTAAATCCTGCCATAAACTCATCCAACCTGAAATCAATTCATAGTCATCCAAGTTAGCTTCATGAGACCAATAACAAAAAGGGAAAAAGATTTAAATATGCAGAATAATTAGAAGTGTGGAATACCTTCTCTTTCTCAGTTCATCATGCTGCTTCCTTATGTCATCACGTTCTTGGGTTACAGAGTTAAGTTCATCTACCCGCCCATTGTAAAGTTCCACTTTGCTCCGATACCTTTGAAGTAATTGGACCAAACCATCAATAAAGCTAGTGAAACATGCGTCGATTGGATTATACAATATGAAACAAACAAAATTCTTACTCCGCGATTGAGTCAAGATTTGGATTCAACTCTTTAAGCTGCGCCTCCAGTAAGGCAGCCATTTCAAGAGCCCTTTTTAGATCACAAGCTTCGTTCAAATTATTATCCATCAATGTTGCTTGAAGCTTATCCGGATCAACAAGATCTTTCTGAATTCTGCAATGGAGAAATGACAAATTTGAGATCCAAATGAGCTAGGTATCATGGATGGGGGGTTCACCATACGTACTGTTCCATATGCTTTGTAAGTGCAATCTGCAAGTCGTTGAGTTTCTTCTTGTAGCCCTTCTCTTTCAATTCTAACTCATTGTATTTCTTTTTCATATCTTGAACTTTGAATTCTGCATCGACCTGTGTAAACTTACGTATTAAATGATGAAAAGCACCCAAGTGACTGACACAGCTGCAACCAGCAAGAAAGAAAAGGATTCGGTTGTTTGTTACCCTAGATGCCTTCAACTCATCTACAGACTTTTTCAGCTTCTCATAATTGGATTTTGCTTCAGTCAGCACTTCTTTATGTTCATCAATCAACTGCACAACAAAAAGAAAAGACTGCTCTATGACTCTTATCCAAATAGTGTGTAGATAAAAAGCGATAAGGACAGTTAAAACCTTCTGTGTTTCTTTATACGTCTCTTGGATCGCAAATGCTTTCTGTTCTATAGATTTGAAAACCGTCAGCAATTTTTCCTTCTCACCCTCTAGCCTTTCCTTCTCTCGAGTACCGTCTTCAATCCCCTTTGTTACCTTCTTTATCATTTTCTGGTGTGTTTCTATTTGAACATTACATCGATTGATCTCTGTATTACTCTTGTCAATGTCCTAAACATGTGCAAGATAAGTTAGGAACACTCATCGGTGAGCTCAGCAACAGCATGCTAAGAGCAGAAAACTTACACTCTGAATCTTCTCAACCTTTGCCTTTTGTCCTTTCAGTTTTTCCCCACCAGCGTTCTCTATGTTGGTTTGCAGCTCCAAAGCCTAAAACAAGAAACACAAATCAGGTCTAGATACAGGATAAAAATAATAATACAAAGGAATAAATCCATAGATCATGCATTTGACTGATCTAAGTCCCCGGGGGAAACGCATTCAAGATTTTCTAGCTAGTTAGCCATGAAAAGAGAGGAACACGGAGGATTTGCCACATTTTAAAACATAAAAAAGAATAGATAATGCTACGCACTTTATCCTTCAGCTGTTTAGAGCCCTTCTCAAGTTTTTCAATCTCTTTTTCTTCTTTGGAGATGATTTTCTTGAGATCTTTAAGCCTGTCTATCTCATCTGTCTTTGGCTGAGATGCAGCTTCCAGGGAAGCTAGTTGTTTCTCCAAGTAATTATGCTCTGAGTTGAGACTTTCGATCTATTAGATGGAAGAAAGAAACGTTTTATTGCAGTTAAGGCAATTTGTTCATATATTTCAACGGAGGGCTACACTGATAAAATCACAGGAGACAGTACCTCCCTTTGGCTTTTCGCCAGCTCCATCTCGAGGCGAGAGACTTCGTTTTCTGCAGTTCGATATTGTCTCACGGCATTGCCAATCTTTTCACGGATATGGCTTAACATGTCAACAATTTTGAAGAGCTCTTTTTCTGCATCCGCAACAACTTCGCCAGACACACCAGTGGCTCGAATAGAGGTTCCCATTCTTCCTCCACGTGGCTTGCCTCCCCCTCCACTCATGGTACCAGATTTTTCAAAGAGAGCACCGTCAAGAGTCACAACTCTTTGAAATTCTCTGTTCCCACCATACGCAATACGGGTTGCCTGATAACCGAAACAAATGTATCTAATCAGCTGTTGGTCCATAGAAACTTTGTATTCTCAGAGGTTAGACATCTTCTTTTCATTAGATTAGCTAAGCATAGCTGAATCCATCCGTATAAGGCTAGTAAATGAATGTTGTTGCTGAGCCAGTCTTAATGAGCAAACATAATATACCTGATCAAGATCTTTTGCCACAACAGTGTTTCCCAAGGCTGCGTAGAATGCAAGTTTCATCCTCTCATCCTTAACTCTAATCAGATCAAAGAGGCGTGGAACATCCTCGGGTGTCTTCACTTTCTCCTTTAATCTTGGTAAATGATTGGTTTGTTTTTCCTGCACAAAACGAATATTTTACAAAGAATATTCATTATTTATTTGCAAGGGTAGTAACTAGGCGAAAGAATATGAAGCTTTGGATCCCCTTAAGAACTTACTCAGAGAACTAAATATTGCATTTGATATGCCCACCATAACACACTTGTAACGTCCTCGCTAAATGTAATAATTTAATAAGATCAACTAATATCACACATCTAAAGATCCCTCTTAACGATACTTCTGGTGTAAGTTAGCATTTAAAGTAAAATTCACCAGTTGGGTAAGATTGAAAGCATATACAGGAACTAGAACGCAATACCAATATCATAAACGTTGCAACGCCAAGATTTCCCTTCCGCAGCAGCTCGACACATGCCTGAGCGGCAGACGTTGTTTCTACAACAATGTAATCAAGCCCACCGCAAGCAGTTGAAACGGCAACATCGTATTTCGCTGCAAGGACAACCAATGTCAGTGATCAAATCATTCGTTGTATTACATTTAATATCATTCAGACATGGAACTGTGAATTAACATCTAAAAAAGCATTTAACATGGAAGAAAATTCAACTAAAAATCCACATCTCATACTACAGGGAGAAAATAGCAATCTCAAATACCAAATGACAGCGGAATGTTATACTAGAAGATAGACCAATATACTTACCATCAATGGCACCTAAGTCCCCCATCCTTCCATATATTCCTTCAATTTGATTGTTCTCCTTGGCTCGTAAAACCGCCTTCAAAACATCACCTTGACTCTTCTCAGAATTCATAGCTGACTTTAGTTCAGCAACTTTTTCTCTGGCTGCCTGCTCTTGTGGAATAAGAGTTTCTTGTTCTCTATGTGATTCCTGTTGAAGTCAAGAAGCAAAATCTCAATTCAAAACCCAAGCTGCATAATACAATCCTAACGAAAGTACATACCTCTTCAACTTTCCGAGCTTCCATTGCTTCAAGTTTCTTCTTTTCTATATCAGCTTTAATAGAAGTAGTTGCTGCAGTTTTTTCTTCTTTCCTCCCTGATATATCAGAGAGCTGTTTCTGAGCATCTGTGAAGACCTTCAGAGCAGCTTCGTGCTACAATAACAAAGTAGTAATGTTCAAAGGATGCAAAAATTAGTAGCCAACAACTTTTGAAATCTTCAGAAAGAGAGTAGATCCAGCAAGCATAGAAAGATCTAAATATGGTAAAAATATTCTTTAACGCTGATGGAGTTAACTAATTTCTTTTAGAAAAAAAAACAGTAAATTCTTTTGAAGATGAGCCAACTTAAGTAGAAAAGAAAAAGTTCTTCACTCGAAGCAGATGTTATTACTTAATTGTACCTTATTGCTCAAGAGCTCACTCTCGGATGATGCAACATCCAGCTTTCCCTTGTGGACAATTAAATCTTTTTCCCAAGGTTCTAATTCAGCACGAACTTTTGTAAGCTCAGACCGGTAACCTTCAGTTTCAACTGTAACAAAATTGACAGAAATATTCAGCAGAACTAGCTAATCATTATAATAGGTACTAGTTTGTTTAGCAGGTTGCCAATTCCAAGTCCTTTTAACTGCAATGTTGTTAAAGAAGCTGCCAGAGTTAGGTAAAAAGGTCACACCTTTAGCTTTCTCTTTGATTTCCTCCAGTGCCTTCTCCTCATTTACCAGGACCTCCTGCAGCTTTGGTATATTTTCCTGAAGTTCAGGTATAAGATTTCTCGAGTCCTCGCACTCCTTTGTCAAATCATTGATTTTGGATGAATCCTGCATAAAAATACAGTTAAGGTATGTGCCCACATAAACAAGTAAATCCTTTTATTACCCACCTTTTGAAGTTTGTCCTCTAATTTCTTGATTTTTTGCTTCATATGCTTCAAATCCTCCCTGTGCTTTACGTCCTGCCTTTCAAACTCTTTGAACTTCTCCTTACAATCTCGAAGCTCATTATCAAGACCCTAATCATTGCAGCGGAAGAGAAAAAAAAATGATTTTAGAGACGTCAGTCATAAGCATGAGAGCATAACTCATCCGGATTTCAGACAAACCTCTTGTCTCTTCTTATGTTTTTCATGCACGGACTCTAGTTCCTTCAATTCCTTATTACTCTCATCCATTTTCTCTCTGAAACAGCAATGATACGATGTGTCACAAATGACTTCATCAACTCTTTTTGCTATTACAAAGAAAATTTACTAGCACTTACCGATCATTCTTTAGACTGTTTTCCAAATTCTGCAAGCTCTCTTTCTGTTCGGTAATTTTAGCTAAAGTATCTTCATGTGCCATTTTTGTAGCCTTTTCTTGCCATTTAAGATAAGACAGCTCTTTCAGCATGTAAGTCTCTGCTTCATCCTTCACACCCTGTTCCAGAAAAAAAACACTTTAACAACCAGTACAGCAAAAACCAGGTGACATATAAAAAGAGGAGACGTCTACGAACCTCTAAATTGTCCCTTTCTTTCTCTGCTAGTTTCACCATTTGTACAACTCCAGACCGCTTTTCATTGAGGGTTTCAAGCCTAGATTTCAGAGAGGCAATTGCAATAAAAATAACATTCAACAAGTCAGGTACCACTTATATCTAAATCTGCCTAGTGAATTGTGAATAGCAAATATTCATAGTCCACAAGAAGAAAGCAGGAAAGTTTGCAATTGGGCAATTCTTGGGCACAGATCATTTGGTAATTTAAAAGAAATTGTAGAAAGCATGGATCACTTACTCCGTATTTAATTCATCGATCTTCTCCACGTATTTATTCGTTCCAATAATATCCTCGAGATATTCAAGAAAACCTTCATCATGGGGACCTTGTGCTTTCGGCTTCATGAGTGATATCTGTTCTACCTCCCCCTGTCAACATTCAAGAAACTATATTAGTAGAGGACACATGTAAATGTAACAATATATAGGCAGTTTCTCAAAAGTGATAACCTGAAGAATCAGAAAACGGTTGTTGTCGAGATCTACTCCTTTCCCCTTCAACTTTTTGGTAACTTCAGTGAAATTGCTGGTCCTTTCATTGATATAATACTTGGAAGAATTATCACGGAATGCAACCCGGGTAATCATGAAATCACTTCCAGGAACAGTTTCGTAGGAGCCATCTTCCTGTTTTTTTAACACACAGTGCAGCCTTTAAGTAAAAAGTTTTGACAGCCGGAATAGCTCATAACAAGGTCTCCAATGAGAGGAAAGGCAGTGAACAAGTTTACCTTATCAATAATCTCTTCAAACTGTACAGAAACTCCAGCACTATCCAAGTTCTGGTGATTGGTTGAGTTGTGAATTAGTTCAGACACTTTGTTGAGCCGCATCTGATAGAAAAATAAACATAAGTTTACTCATGTAAAAAAAAAAAAGAGAAATGATCAGCGAAAGCAAGCACTAGCCCACAAAAAAAAAAAAAAAAGCAATTGAGTAACGCACCTGCTTAGCTCGTTTCCCAAATACAAACAGCATTGCATCTATCACATTGCTCTTTCCACTCCCATTAGGTCCAACCACCGCAGAAAAACTCTGAATTTTACGACAGCCCAAGATTAATGAGAGATTCACTAACCCTAATTCATGTAATTCGCAACTGCAATCAAAAGTACCCAAAAGGCAGATGTACGTTCACGAGGAGACTAGACTCAAATTCAAGGAAACCCAACCCTAATCAGCTTCCAATTCGATCTACTCGTAACCCTAAATCCTTAATTTTTTCACGCGATTTTGAAAATGAATAGAGAGGAAGAGAAAAAAACCTTGTGGAAAGGACCGACGCGTTGCTCGCCAGCGTACGATTTGAAGTTCCTCATCACAAGCTCTTTGATGTAAAGCCTCGGAGTTCCAGATTTCCTCTGCTCTGGCTCAGACTCGCCGCCAAACTCACCCATTGGCTCCTCCTCTTCCATCTCCACCACTCACTACCGGGTCTCGCTTCTTCTAGTCTGTCAGCTTCCAGTGACTTCGCTCGAATCGTTGGAGAGAGAGAGAGAGAGAGAGAGAGACGAAGAAATTGAAAGAGCGAAATCAAATTAAATAATTTGATTGTTTTTTTTTGTTGTTGTTGTTTTCAAGGCTTTATCAGGGATTTGGAGAAGGGTTATACAAATTTTGGGCGGGAAAACTAAATAATTCGAATAAACAATAAAAAGGAAAAGTTAATGGGCCCGTATTGGGCCAGATAGGCTCTCTTAAATTATTTAAACTACCAACTAAAACACACTACGAGGAGCGGTGCACCGTCGCGTTTATGGAAATTACATACACGTCCTTGCGGGAAAGCTACTTTTAATATATTCAGTGGGATTTTTGGAAAATATATATGGACGAATAATTGAGAGAAAGGTTTGTGTATAAAATCCGAATTAACTATAAATATTAAACGCAAAGAAAAAGGAACTATATGGCCCTAATTTCTAACATAAGATGGTACAGAAAATGAATAAGCAATTGAGCTAACTCATAATTGTTCGGTTGATCAGATTAAAATGAGGATTTGAGTCCTTTCGAAATGATTAGTAGGATAGTCTTTAATGGAATTAAGACCCAATGTTCTATATCATCTTAGATTTACTTTGGATTCCGATTTGGGATCATCCAACATAGGAAATGTAAACTGAATCATATAACTTTGGACTAGTAGGATTTTAATATGGCGGCGCATTGGTTTGAGCAAGATCTAGTCTAGATATTCACATAAAGTGAGATATCTAATCCTTGTAGATTCATCATTGACAATCTGACTTGCTGATTTTCAAGATCTAGTCATTAAAATATTCGGACCCATTGAGATTTATAGTGTCCTAAGTCTAAGAACAACGTCTAATTAAGATCATCAAATGACATATTGAATTAATCTTGTGCGCTATTATTAATCACACTCAGGCCTCAGCGCAGTTCACATTTGCATTTGCATTTGAATCATGGGGGAGTAAATATTAGGTTAGGACATCGTTATTGTGGATCAAGTTGTCTATGGGAAGAGTTTAGATTACACCTAATAGAGGACACGATGTGCCCTACAAAACAGACCATTATTAGAAGTGGTTTTAAAGCCCCAAACAACTCATGCATGTGTTCTTCCCAACAACTCATCAGATCCCACCCCTTGACTTTATCATATTTCATGTTTTACCCATTTGCCAACTTAAAATTATTAATCAGACCCCTAAATTAATTATATGCTCATGACACAAGAATACTGGCTCTTGACATTTGTCCATTTATTTTCTTTACCGATTTGAAAAGCTATTTTCAGCTAAAGCTCAATTCGAGTGAATGAATGAACACGTTTTAAGTAGTATTATCGATACTTGGTGTGTTTATTTAATTATACCGAAATGTTATGTGATGTGATTAGAGATTCGCTGAAGAGCAATTGTCAAAGAGAAGCAAAAAAACTAAGGATTTGTACGGTTTCTTTCCAAACATTGCGATCTGGGTTACAGTAATCATATTTTGACTCTCTTTCTTTTATATACAGGCGTGAAAAAAAAAACATTTTTCGAATAAACTTGAGAAAAGAATAGTATGCAAGTAATTCCTCCAGTTAATAAGATATAATCAGTAACAGCCGACAGTAGATATGAAATTGTAATCAGTAAACAGACTGACAGTAGATATGAAATTTGTGGTGAACAATTATTGGACCCACTAAAGATTTTGTAATCCAGTTTGGGCGATAGGTTTGTTCTTACAAAGTTGCCACATATGATCCCATTAAAAATTTGTACTAATCTCTTAGATTTTTCACAATTTACCTTTCCCCCCCTCCCCTCCCCCGGTCCAACTTGAATCTCCTATATATTAATCCTGGAATATTGCAACATTGTTTGGTAGCCACGTGTCATCATGAGAATTATTCTGAGGATGGTTAGAGAAATAAGTTGGTCCATCTACACATATATTATAGTTTTTATTAAATAACTATTAAATCAATTATTAATATACAAAAGAATATTCTCTATTGTTTCCTTAAATAAAAGCTACGGAACTTCCTAATATGATTGATATATATATCACAATTAATGATTATGAATAATAAAGATTTGATAATATTTTTTTATCCTCTTTACTTTTCGTTTAATTTTATTTGTTAAAATAAATTAAACAATCACATTAAGCATATAATAAAAAAATTTATATTTTTTCTTATATGTTGTATTTCGAATTTTTTAAAACGATTATAAATTACTAAAAATGGTACAAGCCTCACATTGAAAATTTTGTGATCAATAGTAACTTTTTTCAGTTCAGCCTATCGTTTTTAATGGGTCTTGAACATTTTTAATGATTAACTAAATAAATCACGTACATAAAAGAAAGTGTTTTGGTTTAAAAATTGTTGCATACCCAAAATCAGTATGAACCATCGTCACTTTCATTTAAAATTTGGTTACAATAAAAAATATATGGTTGGGAAAAAAATCCGAATCCAAATAACCGAACCAAATCCAATCTATAAAATAGTATAGAACTTTAATCAATTTGGTTAGATATCTGAACATGTTTAAAATTTTGGTATCTAAAAACCAGAACCGAACCCGATTCGGACCAAAATATTTTGGGTATCCGAGTATATTCGAATCAAATTTATATACTTAAATATATTATTTAAAAAAATTAATATCTCAAAGAAATATACAAAATACTTAAGATGTTTTTAAATTGTCCAAAATATTTAGAAATATATAAAATAGTAAAAATTATATATTTAAAATAACTAAACATTACTCAAAATACCAAAATACTGAAAACATCTATTCATTTTCTATCCAAATATTTAAGTTAAACCAATTTTTATGTTAAATTTAAGTATTTTGGTATACATTATTCAAATTTATATGTAACATATTATTTTTATTTTTATGTTTTGAGAAATTTAAAGTATATATGAACTTTAAGTTTTTAAAAAATTAAATGGGTTATCTGAATCTAAAACCAAACCGAACATATAAAGATTCAAACCAAATTTGCAAAGATCCAAACCGAACCTAACCAAACCAAATGATACCTACCCACATGTCATCCCTAATCAAATGTAAAAAAAATTATTGATAACCAAAAAATGTATTATTTATTTAGATACAACATATTTTTAAAAAAAGTTCACTCCGCGCAAGGCGCGGGTTATCATCTAGTGATCATATTAAATGAGATGTTTAATTAGCCATATCAGGAAAAATAGAACATAAAATGTATGAACGGATCTTAGCACTATGAACTAACAATCGACTTAAATGGAATGTATGTCTGTGTTTGGTTTATAATATTATTTTAAGAGTTTCAATGAATGATTTTATTCGATTTAAAGAAGAAAGGGATTATGCAGAACAACATTAGTTAGCGTAAGAATACAACCAACACGTCTACAGTAGAGCTAGTTAGGGTTTTCCTTTTCCTATTAGACCATTGATTATAAGTTCTTGCGTTTTTAGGACCACATGGTTAAAAAGCCAGCAAAACTTTATCTTTATTATGGACCAACCATGCAATATTCATGATTCTGTGCCCAAGAAAATAAAAGAGGATACTAGTTTTCATGCTCCGTCTTTATCATCTATCCAACATAAAAATTTAAACTAAACATTTTTCTGATAAATTAAAATACATCAGTTGGTCAACTTGTTAGCTGTAATAGCATTAATTGGTTGCTTATCAGCCAGGTTTTATTTATATTTTTCTGCGAAAGAAAGATTATGGAATTTGTTATATTTCCTTAAAAGATTATTGAAAAGATATTAACTTTTGGAGTCTTTGCTAAAAATGTTGAATAACTAGAAGAAATTTCGAGGCTGACTATTCGAAAGATGATTCTCCCAAGAGCATTTAACTTAACGTGGCGAGCTTCTAAATTTCTAAACTATGCTAGTGAGGCAATAAGATGACATCTGGAGTTTTCAACTACGTGTCAGCCTTAATTCTTTGCTTGTTAACTATCATTACGTAGTTTGTTGAAAAGCTTTTAAAAATAAGAAAGCCATATTTAACCATATTTATTGTCATTAATAATCATCATTTTAATCCCAAAAATAACTTTGGTCGTGTCTGGTGGATTAGTGACAAGAAGCGCACAGAAGGTTAAAGCCTACCAAGTACCAACACGGTTTCTTGAGCTGATCGTAAATATTCTGATCCCTTGAGGGTAGATTAGTCAAGAAATAAGAACCCTCGTGGAAATCAAGGTACGATTTCGGAAAGTTGCTTCGTTAAGACCGGAACAAGTGTCGTTTAGTTGTAATAATAGGACGTGAATATTGTGTCGTAAATGTAATTTATGTTAAAACACGAATGCCCTAATCAGCTCGTTAATCAGTAGATAACTAAATCGATACAAGTTGAATCAGGATATCTTATACAGCCATACGGGAGTAAAAAAATCGATGCAAGTTGAATCAGGATATCTTATGCAGCCATACAGGTGTCTAGATATCGAGTTATCTTCATACCATTATCGAACTCTTATGAATCAATCAGTCGTAGAACCCCCGGCATCATATCATAAACTTATACATATAAAATATTATAATGTTAGCTGGTTAATTGACATACATACATACATGGAAACACAAACACATTATAAATCACGAAATGCAGTCTGCGTTTTCTTTTGACGTCAGAAGATGTTCCAAGTATGTAAACAATAAGTAATCTCTGTTATGTTTTTCCTTATTTTTGGATTAAATGACAAATCAAAAGCAGTATAGGTCAATTACCAGAGTTTTTCTTTTCCTTATTTAACCTTTTTATTTCTGCTATTATTTTATGCAAATACTAGAATATAAATTTAAAAAGTCTATCCAAAGGGTTAAATGCATATTTTACCCTTTGATAAAAAAATTAGTCATTTTCCCTTTTCAAACTATTTTATGAAAATAAACTAAAAAGAGTTATCCAAGAATTTTTTTAAAATATGTATTACTATTTATTTTTTGTATATTACGGATTTCAATACCTCCTAGGCTACAATAAATAATACGCAGTCCCTTAAGACCCCAACAATGACATATATCTCATTCTCCTGCAAGGCTGCAAAATGTTAGATAATAAACGTATTTTATGCAACCGTATACACACACAGATAGATGTTTAGTTATTATTATTTTGACAAAAGAGATAGAGAAGATACTATCGGACATGATGTATGGTTTAGTGTCACACGCACCATTTTATCAATTTGATGCTCGGTGAGCGAGCTATCTCGAGGCAGAATAGGAAGAGAGATCCGATATTCTCCGTTTGATTACCAGTAGGTTGGGTTTCTTACTCCAGTGATGCAGCCATTCGTTGGAAACAATTTACGATTTCATAATCCAACCCCATATATATAATATATGTAAATCCATAAACTGTTGGTCATAAATTTGTTCCAGTATCAACATAAGCCTTTCAATGAACCAAAAAAACGCTAAACAACTAAAAATCTCCGTAAACTATCATTTTTGTACGATTAAAACTTTCCAACGAGGTTGGTAATATTGTGACAATCAAATATCCATTTTTTTTTGTCATCAATCAAATATCCATATGAAATGGTTAAAAACAGGTTTCTGCAGAAGGAAAAAATTATTAAGAAAAAAATCGACAAATTAAACAAGAAGTGTCAAAATGAACATGAAATGGTTAAAAACAGGTTTCTGCAGAAGGAAAAAATTATTAAGAAAAAAATCGACAAATTAAACAAGAAGTGTCAAAATGCATGAGAAAATTTAATAACTGGACTGTCTTTAGGTTTAAGACATTTATTACTCATATATTTCCCCCACTCTCTATTCTGGGTCCCAGTTCATCATTAACCATACTCAACTAACCATAGTTAAATCATCAATCTTGAACCCCCTCTGTCCTTTGAATTTTTATTTTAAATACACATACTTATTTATTGTTCATATTTATTATTCCCTCCGTTTCAATTTATTTGTCATTCTAGACTTCGACACACAGATTAATAAAACATTTAATTTTGTATATTTACTAGATAAAAACATCATTACCAATACATCTAATTAGATTTCAACCAATAGAAAAATAGATTAGATTAAAAAGTCAATAAATTTTGCATTGAAATCATAAAACGACACTTATTTTGAAACAAAAATTTTGCTCCAAAACGACATATAATTTGAAACGGAGGGAGTAATTTTCATTTCTCCTATTAATTATTTTATTCCGTCTTACCAGATTCACCATCATCTTATAACATCTTCCTCTTCCTCCAAGAGTTATTTTTCTTAAACATATTAAAATAAAAAAGCCATCAAATGATCTCCACAAGCTGATTAGCTCTCTCTTTATCCATCTCTTCTTCGTTTCCGAATATCAAAATTTTGTTTTGAGGCTTTAACCTAAACCCTAATTTCTGTTCAAGATTATCTCGAAAAGAAGCAAAGCCGTAGATGCTTGAAGTAGGAGGAGCAATGGATATGACTCCTAAATCTCCTGAACCCGAATCCGAAACACCAACCCGGATCCAACCAGCTAAACCAATCTCCTTCAGCAACGGCATCATCAAACGCCACCACCACATCCACCACAACCACAACCACACAATCACCACCGTCACCTACAAAGAATGCCTCAAGAACCACGCTGCTGCGATTGGAGGTCACGCGCTCGACGGCTGCGGCGAGTTCATGCCATCTCCTTCCTCCACGCCTACCGATCCAACCTCCCTCAAGTGCGCCGCCTGCGGTTGCCACCGAAACTTCCACCGCCGTGACCCCGACGACTCCTCCCTCACTTCCCCCGTGCCTCCACCGTCTCTCCCTCCGTCTTCCGCCACCGCCGCAATAGAGTACCAGCCTCACCACCGTCACCACCCACCCCCGCCTGCTCCTCCTCTCCCTCGCAGCCCTACTTCCTCCTCTCCGCCGCCTATCTCCTCTTCTTACATGCTCCTCGCTCTCTCCGGTAACAATAAGCCCGGCGGAAACAGCTTACCGTTCTCAGATCTCAACTTCGCCGCCGCCAACAACCTCTCCACTCACCACCACCAACAGCACCATACTCCCGGCTCCAGGAAGCGGTTCAGGACGAAGTTCAGCCAACATCAGAAAGACAAGATGCACGAGTTCGCCGACCGGATCGGGTGGAAGATCCAGAAGCGCGACGAGGACGAGGTGCGCGAGTTCTGCCGCGACGTCGGAGTTGATAAAGGCGTGCTCAAGGTCTGGATGCACAATAACAAAAACACCTTCAGCACCACCCGCCGCGACCAGCCGTTCTCCGGCGACACCACCGTCCAGAAGATCGACAACGGCGTCGCTGTTTCTGGCGGCGACAATATTGTTATTAACAATAATAGTAACAACAACGCCGACGATGTTGGCGTTAACGGTGGAAACGGTTTAGAACACGAGATACACCGCGGCGGTGGTGATGGGAGGTTTGAGAGTGATAGCGGCGGAGCTGCGGCTAACGGCTCGTCGTCTACGTCGTGAAGATGTGAGAGAGAAACTGTTGTTGTTTTGCAGGGAAAAGAGTAATAAAGAAGCTTAAGCTTTTGTTTAGCTTAGATCATAGAGTAAGCACTGCTATTATCATCGTTAATACGTTTATTAATATTAATTAAACTCCTTTTTAAGCTCTTTTTTTTCTTCTTCTTTTTGTTTTTCTTAATATTAGTTTGTTTTCCGACATTACCATGAGCTTGTCTCAAGGAGGTGATAATATAACACGTTCATGAGTTCATTTGATCTTCCCATGCAAGTTAAAGTTTATATTAACTAATCACCCGTTTCAGTAACTATACCATAAATCGATTCTTGGCAAAACACGAACCCTAATTAATAATTGAAATGCCAAATAAATTTTATTTAATAAGTATTATTGCTTGGCTTCTTATCTTGAAAGTACTTTGTCGCTTAATTTAATATGCGATCGAACTAAGATCTAGGTGTCCTTTTCGTAAATCTGTCTTTATTCTTTGAGAAAAGAGACAGTTTTTAATTAATTTTTATTAAATATTAATTATTATGTATTATTGTAGTTTCCAATGATTAGGCATCTTTTGTTTATTGAAACCCAAGATTCATTGGATAATCTAAGTTTAATTTCCTCATTAATCCATTGTTCTCTCATCGCTTACATTCCCCACTATCCGTTTTTGGTATATACCCTCAAGTTTTCGTTATTCTTAAAGTACAAGATAAACAAATCATGTAATAAAATATATAACTGGGATCTAACTATTATTATCAAAGTTCTATATATGGGTTTAGGGCGTGGAGGTAATCATTAACTTTACGAATAATTTAAATAACTTTACATTTGGGAAACGTAGAGATGCAGTCGTGATTATGCGATGGACTTAAGACAAATTAGATACTAGTCGTGATTAGCACATGTCGGCTTACCAAACAAAACAAGCATAACCGTGTGATTAGAATATAATAGTGGGTTATCTCCGAAGGGTGTTTGTTGATATTAATAGTGAATCAATAAAAAATACTTTGCCATTATTTTACTCAATTCGTGAAGTCACGAATCTCTTTTTCGTGGTAGGGACATGACTTTTAACACAGGCTGAGGTTATGGCCCTAACTGCCATGTACCATGTGCACAGTACACCACTTCTAATTTGAATTTTTCTGACGTAACTAATACTAATAAAATGGTACCTTTTCATATTTGATTTTATCATACAAGTTTTTTTGGAAAATTTCGCTGTCTGGTGTATATATATGGTATACATGATAATAATAACCTAGGTCGACCTAATTTCTAGAATTAAATCTTAGTGGGATATAGACTTTGATTGGAAAGGGCCAACCATGCTGCTATGCAATAAGGTAAATAGTTTACACGTTTTATCAATTTGATGAAACGCGATTTACATTCAACAATTATTATCTTATAACATCACAATGGGAGAGCTTCTTATAAATGTAACTAGAAGTTTTCCTGCGCCATGCGCAGATATAAAAATTTTAAAAATAATTTTATATAAATAAATTTTCAATTTTTAGTGTTTTAATTTTAATTTTAATTTTATTAGTTAAAAGTAAAACAATAATGTAATTTTTCTAGTTTGATTTATTCAATTTTACTTTAACTTTTTAGTTTTATTTTATTTAAATTGTAATAGTAATAATTGAAATTTTATAAAGTTACTTTATTCATATTATACTTTATTTAGTTACTTTTATTTTAAATATGTGTAATTGTAAATATATAAATTAGTTCTAATATATATATACATTAATATAAATAACATATATAAGTTGATAAATATAACATATATAAGTTGTTAAATATATAATTATAACTACACTTATTTTGATAATAAAAATATGATTCACAAATTGATGAAAAAAATAAATTCGTAACTATTATTTATATATATACTTATATTATTTTAATAGATATAGAAAAGTTATTAAGTATTACTATATTTCTAAAATCTTACCAAAATGTATATTTGTGGAAAATAATATTTTTGTAAAATTTATTAGTTATTACTATATTATGAAATTTTTCCAAAGATATGAATCCGTATATAAAAAATAGTTATTACCATTATTTAAGAAATCTTACCAAAAACATAAATTTTAATATAGAAAATTTTACATGTCACAATTAAATCGATGCCATGTCATATTTCTTTTGAGCCATGTCATCATTTTTTTATGAGACTGATTTTCGTGATGACATGTGTCAAAATCACTTCGAAAATAATGTCTAGGATAGTAATACTCTTTATATAAATTTTTATTAATTTATAAAATGTACAAATAATAAAAGCGAGTATATAATGGTATGATTAACTCTGATCTCTTAACCGAAACTAAAAATTTCAGTTAAGAGGTTAGAGTTAATCATGGTCAAAAACACTGATTAAGTCTCTCGTATAAGAATCAACTTCTCTTTGGGTAAAAAAACAATGTCTTGTCCATTTATTATAAACATTCAACAATTCTCTCATCTATATAAGTTTTTTTTATCTCACGAGAATTCTAAATTATTGATCTTTTTCTTAATGAATCCATCCACTACATTTTTCGTTTTATCAAAATTTATAATGTTTTTTAGCAAAAAAAATTTATAATGTTATCAGTCATAAGTGCTAGGTGTGACGATGTTTTAACAGTTTTGGCATGGTGGTAGATTTGAAATTAATGTGCAGCTGTGATCAACTTCATTTAGCATCATCATCCATTCTCATAAGTTATTTTTTACAAATAACAATGCTACACATATTCTTTTGATGTTCTTCTCCTCGCATTTTGAACATGCGAAATCTTCTCTAACCAAAATTAAATTTCACTTAAGTCTTGAAAACGGGAGTTTTAAGTTTTAGATGCAGAAAAAAGAAGCACGAAGTGGGATAGCATAAACTGGCAAAATGCTTATTCGGAGAAAGTTGAGATTTCTGGAATCAAAGACCAAATCGTTTGTATCTTTTCCCACTCCTTTATATTATAAATAAATTATTAGTGTATGAAAAAAATACAACGGAACCTATGAACATTATCTAGATAACATCCTCTAAGTTGAAAATCATCAAGTAAGGACCACATAATTACGCAAAAATAAAACAACCTATTAAATAGAAAAGTCATTTGAAGTGTACTTAGCCTTTTCGTTTATCAGAAAATTGCACTTAACCTTTTCTAGGAGTTATAAAAACAACGAGACTTATTTATCAGTCCATTTGAGACGATAATTATATATATATATATATATATATATATATATATATATATATATATATATATATATATATATATATATATATATATATGTTGACATTAACAGAAATAATATTATTTATAAGAGTATTAAATGAGGATATATTTAGTTATTTTGTTTTTTCTTTTTGGAAATTCTTTGGGAATAAAGATTATTTCACTTTTATGTGGTCCTTTTTCTCAAACCATTTATACCTTATTTTTGTGCTGTCAAGATTTGTCTCCAATGCGCTTCATTTCTTTTAAACTTTAATCCACCACACGATAATTAAACACATTTTATGTTAGTTGAAAATAAATATACATATCTTTATAATCGGGAGAATTGCCATCAGTGTATTATGTATATATGATACAATTGAGAAAGGCATATTAGAAGTAAAAGCATCGAAAACAATCATAGCGGCTGAAACACTTTTAATTGTTTTTATTTGTTTATAGATTGTGAAGACTCCATATCTATAAGCATCTGTTTCATCTTTCACATTTCCATATCTATAAGATTAGATTTTCTTTATTATTGCTTGTCATATTAAACGATTATAGTGGCTAAAAGGTAATTCAACATTCATATTATATTTTGGATATAAAGATTATAAATAAGCTAGAAATGAGGGGGAAAACCTGATTTCTGATATGAAATCGTTTTAAAAAATCTTTCGCCGTTCAGTTATATATTTAATGTTTATACTACTTTGAAATAACATTTAATTATCTGTCTTCTCTTACATGCTTCTACCAAAAGAACATCGAAGGCGAATCTCTATCCGTATATGTAGTGAATAATAATGAGAATTTAGTTACCATTCAGGTCTAACAGGACAATTAAAAAAAGAAACAAACAGAACAAAATAAATTCTGGATTTTAGACAATTTTATGTTTGTTTTCTTTTGGGTTAGAAGACGGTATTGTGTTTTTCATGGATTCTTTTCGACTGCAGTGAACGATTATCGGAAAAGCTTTCTTTTATCCTTTGGATTAAAATCAATACTATTAAAACAAGAAGATTAGCTGTTGATATAAGTGTAATTTAATTATTTTAAAATAATTATTAAGACCTCTTATAAATTATTTAAGAAAAATATTATACAAATAAAAACATAAATATAATCAAAAACATATTTTTTTTTAAATATAAAACAAAAAAATATATCCACCTTTATAAAAGCGGATCATAATCTAATTATAGAGATAAAATACAAAATGACAAAGTAGATGCAGTGATTTCAACGAATATATACGTTTGCTTCGGATCGCAGGCTATCAAATTTAGTTAGCCTATAGATGTTTATGAATGGGTTTAATCAGTATTTGGACCTTTATTTAAAAATTTAAGTCGGGTCACTATTTCATATTTAAATCACTGAATTTTTGATCCGTGTGTTTTAAAGGTGTTGAGATTACTTTTCATTTACATATTTATTAAATTGTTCACTAATATATTTAGATATATAGACGTTTGGTTTTTATTTTGTTGCAATTTGTTTTTTTTTTCAGTTTGATTCCGATTTGGTTTTGGTTTTAGTTTTAGAACCTTTCAATTATATATGATTTTGGATTTGATTTTAGTTTGATCAATTTGAATTTGCTTTTTGGTTTGGTTTGGATAACAATGTTAATATTTCAAGTTCAATTCGAATCTGATCCATTTTTTCTTTGGATAACTTTGAATAATTGGAGTGAAAATGAATATCTATATTTTTAACATATAAATATTTGATTATGATAATTTTCATTTACATATATATTTTATATTAAATTTACATAGCTAATAGTATTTTTATGGTTTTGTGATCATATTGTTATATAAACTTATTGGAATAGAGTACTTTAAATTTGATAATTTAGGATAGGTAATTTATTATATTAAGATTAAAAATGTCAGATATTAGTATTTTTAACAGAATAATTTATAAATTCGGCACCTAATTTTTGAAATATCGACTCTAATAAATATTTTCTATATTGATTAATATTTTCAATATTTGTATAAAGTTTTGTTACCAAAATTAACTTATTTATTTATGTTTTCAAACCGTAAACATGATTCGAATACATTGAATTTTATAATTTAAAATGGTTGTTATCAAATAATTCATTTAAAGTGAGTTATGGCGTTGGAGTTTTATTGTGTTGATATACCGGATTAACAATTTTTTTGGTTTTAGTATTTCTGTTAGATATTAATTTAGTTGAGATACTGGATTTGCTATTTTGAATAATTTTGTATAACTATGAATATATTCAGCATATTTTAGAAATATAGACTTTACTTTGCTTTATATAGCATATTTTATACAAAAATATAGGCTTGTACACATTACTACAGGTGAACATAAAATAGTAAATATTTTCATATGATATGTATTATTTGATTATCATATGAAACTTGTCATATCTTATAAAACATATTTTATAGTATTCTATAATCTTACTGTCAAATGATATAAAACATATTTATATGTATAAATTTTATTATATGATGTATTTTATATAGTATAAGCCCGTTTATATGCAAAAGTGATTTAATTTCTGAACGTATGATCTATAAACGACTTAACTGCT
Organism: Raphanus raphanistrum subsp. raphanistrum; assembly: GCA_019706035.1. NCBI lineage: Eukaryota > Viridiplantae > Streptophyta > Magnoliopsida > Brassicales > Brassicaceae > Raphanus > Raphanus raphanistrum. The sequence goes on from CM033983.1 coordinate 22,680,920, forward strand.
GTTTGAATAATACTCTTTCTGTATCATTTTAAATGGTTTTAAAGTTTTTGCACATCGATTAAGAAAATAAAAAATTCTATACAATTTATCTTACTTACATAAAAATATCATTAATGAAACTAATTCAACCAATAAAAAAAATTCAGTATTTTGTAATTGGACACACAATTGAAATGATATTAAATTTTATCTAGAACATCAATTATTTTAAAAATAATTTTTTTTCTCTAGACATCACTCAAAATAATATGGATGAATTGTATTTTTGGGTGGATTACATCGTTATATGCTTTATAAATGAGATATTAATGTTTTTTGTCACATTTGGGATATTAATGTCTAGAAATGAGATACATGTTTGATTATTTTTTGAATGGTGATATATCTTTAATAAAATGTTTAAAAATAATTAAAAGACAGTGACAGACCTGTAAATATTTTGAAAAACCCTAAAGAAGTGTAAAAAAATTGTTTTTAATTGTATTTGTAACATACCATATAATTTTTTTTTCAAATAAGACTTTAATAAACTTATACACCAATTAATATTATTAAAACATGATCATAACTATTTTTTGCCCCTGCTATACCCTAGAATATTATTTGTTATGCTACTAGATCTATATCTACTTTAATATTGATACTAACCACGTCCTCTATACAAAAGCCGTTTCCACGTTCTCTGTATATACAAAGGTCAAATGGTTTTTTTGTCCGAATATGATTAGAAACTGGGCCTTGGGCCTCGATTTTTCTTTTATATCTAATAATTTGTTACATTTGGTTTGATTATTATGGGTCTAATAAATTGCTATTGTTTTTTAAAATACATTTTAATTAAGATTGATTGATTGGCTAATCGACCTTTAATTATATATGATTAATCTACATTTTTGAAATAATGAAAACTGGGACTATAATTTGATATTTTGTTTTCTAAAAATAAAAAAATGTTTTGTAATATAACGTTAGCAATAATAATAGTTTTTATTAGTCAATATTAAGAAAATATATGTATTATGAAATTTAGGAATAAAAATTATAATAATATGTGAAATGGTTATAGCATACATATATAGTTATGCAAATTTATCAAAAATATAAAAATTTAAATTTTTCAAAAAAAAGTTATCTAACAAGAAATATATCCGGATCAGAATCTAGTAACTCTATTAAAATAAGAACTATAAAATTCCCCGAATTTGAAGTATTTGTTCGTAGATTGTGCTAACGCTGGGATCAACTCGCTTATAGCCGCTCTCCGATTAGTTTCCAATTATACAAAACTCTCGATGATCTTTGGTACGGTTCACCTAAACTGTATTGAGTTTTGAAGAAACTAAAAGTAAACTGATTATTTAGAGTTTTAAGTATATGATTTGACATAGTTGTGAAATTGAAGACATACACATAAGAGATGTTGTTTTGTTTAGCGATGTAAGAGTAGCTTGGTAACACCCGGTTTAATCGTATTACATCAGTTCCCTCTTCTATCTAATTATTTATGGTCCAGGTACGAGTCATGGGGACCAACTAATTCATAATTCAAAATCTGGAGAGAAAGTATGAGTACATTATCGAACCAAAGATATGAAATGGAGTTGAGAATAGTTCTAAGATATCCAGAATATCAGAACTGGAATATGATTAGTAAGTGATAGCACTGTATTTTGTCATAGTCTAGTTCATTGTTTACGATGGAATGGTATGTGATTAATCGGTGGCAAGTGAATGGTTGAGTGTCACTACAAGAAAAATGAGTTTTTATAGCAGACCGGAATAGCGTTTTTTTCAATTGTGCTATGGTTGATATACACGTATTTTTAAGATAGCGTTTGTATATTTCTAAACGCTATGTTATAGTTGTGAACTGAAAAAAAAAATTAAACGTATCGTTAAAGAAGAAATACAAGTGTTTAATAGCAATAAATGATTAAAAGTGTTATGGTTTAGTTTCGCGGTTATGCCCGCGACACTTAGTAAAATTTTGGCTCCTAAACAAAATTAGTTTCGGAAAAAAAAACCCAAATTACTAGGGTTACGATCTTCCCTCTCTCTCGTATCGCCTTTTTCTTTTTTGTGCTCGAAAGAATCAACCTCAATCTCTTTCACTTCTAATTTCATTTTCAATTCCTAAGCTCTTACTTTTTCTCATCCCGAATCCACTTTGATTGAAATCTCCTCTGGTTGTAATCCATTCCCAATCCATCGAAGGTGAGCTCACTTTTAGTAACCCGTCAGATTCTATTACGATTTTCTTTTTCTTATATATCTTCTACTGTTATTGCATTGTCAATTGATGCGTTTCTGTATACTATTTTGCAGGAAGATATCGTTTGTAGATCTTCGGATTAAGGTTCATCTTCTTCTTAAAATCTGGGTTTCTATTTTACTTTGTTTATATCTTTCTATTTTAACACAATTGTCTTCTTTTGTAGCTGACTCGAAGTAAAATTGAAGATATTTCATAGAAAGGTAAAAACAAGTCACACTATCATCTATCATTTACAAATCTCGTTGTGTTTTGGTTTTCTGGGTTGATAAATTGAGCGTCTTGTATGTACAATTGGTCGGAGCTGTAATATGGAAAAATCGTGGGTCTGGTTACCAAGGTATTAACTTCACTTCACTATATTATACAAATTGTTTTGTGTTTATCTCATTTCTTTGTTAGTCTGAATGTTGTATTCTCATTTGTTCTAACACGACAGGAATAGTGTTGAGTATGAGAAAGGAGCTAGTGACTTCGTGTCTTCTTCATCAAGACGTTTAGGTGATCCAGCTGAAATGTTCTGCCCTTGTGTTGATTGTCGTAATGTCTGCCATCAAGCTTGTGAGAAAGTTTTAGAGCACCTGGTGATTAGAGGAATGGATCAGAAGTACAAGAGTTGTGTGTTTTGGACAAAACACGGGGAGGCAAGAGCAGATAAGTCAGATAATGTGTACTCATCTGAAAATGAGGCTTACGAGTTGTTCAGAACGACCTTCTTGGCAAGTGAACGCAATGCGACTGCTGAAGAAGATAATGCAGGAGCGTTTGAGGGGCCTGACAGTCCAGAAGAAGCTGAGTTCAGAAAGAAGTTAGAGGATGCAGAGACCCCGTTATACCCGAAGTGTGAGAAATTTACAAAGGTTGCTGCAATCATGGGTCTTTACAGGATAAAGGTGAAGAGTGGGATGTCTGAGAACTATTTTGATCAGCTACTGTCCTTAGTTCATGACTTGCTTCCCGGGGATAATGTGCTACCTAAGTCTACTGATGAGATGAAGAGGTTTCTGAAACAATTTGGTTTTGGATACGACTCTATCCACGCCTGCAAGAATGACTGTATTTTATATAGAAAACAATATGAGGATGCGGTCAGCTGTCCAAGATGTAGTGAGTCAAGATGGGAGAAGGATAAGCAGTCTGGCGAGGAGAAGAAAGGGGTTCCTGCTAAGGTGCTTAGGTATTTCCCGATCAAAGACAGGTTCAGGAGAATGTTTAGATCAAAGCGGTTGGCTGAGGACTTGTGTTGGCACTCCACTAATGCTTCTGAAGATGGAACTATGCGACATCCAGTGGATTCATTGACTTGGGTGCAGATAAACAACAAATGGCCGGAGTTCGCAGCTGAAGCAAGAAATCTAAGACTAGGTATTTCAACAGATGGCATGAATCCATTCTCCATCCAGAACACCAACCACAGCACATGGCCTGTTCTGTTGGTAAACTACAATATGTCTCCTACGCAGTGTATGAGGTCTGAGAACATCATGTTGACCATGCTAATTCCTGACCATGTTAGCAAAAAAACGGATATGATTCCACTTCTGAGAGAAGCGATGTGAGCAAGGGAGGAGGAATAAGGTGCCAGATACTGGATTGGGTTTCGAATGATGATTTGGTTGTTGCTGAAGGAGAATTCTACTCTAGTGAGCCCACATATAAGATTGGTCGCATTCCAGTGGGTCCTAATGCGGCTGCTGTTGTAGTGAAGTCTGTATCAGTCGTAACAGCACCTATATGGAGACCTACTCCAACTTGTGTATCGCTTAGTCAGGCAGTAGGAGTGAAAATTGCATGGCCATCTGAGAAACTCATCTTGGACGATGGCATTGACATCTCAAACAATGGCAACATCGACGAGTCCGAGGTAAAAAATACATTCTGTCCTCCAACGTTTGTTAATCATTAATGAATTTACTTCTGAAATTTGTGAATATATTTTGCATGATTCAGGATCTAGCTGCATCTTTAGGAAATGTTAAAATATTTGATTACTGGAAACTAGAAGAGGAGTTGATTGCTGAGGGTGTCTTGTTGACAACCGATCCTTCTCACCTTGTCAACCAAATTCCCCTTGGACCGAATGCTGCAGTTCTTAGAGTCCAACTGGTTTTTAAACCTGATGCATTTATCTGGAGACCTACACCTGAAATGACAAAGATGGGTGATGCAGTACATGGGACAATAGCGTGGCCTCTAGATAAGATAAGACTACCTGATCAACATTCACCTACTGATCAACATTCACCTACTGAATCAAACAAGATATCCAATCAGGTAAGTTTGTAAAATCTGAGAATGTGAGTAGATATTGAATTGTTAGGTTGCCGGTGTTGATATTGTGGTGAATGTGTTTGTCTTTCTTGTTTTCAGAGTGGTGGTAACAGCACTAGTAGTAGCAATAAAGGTGGTAAACAGAGATGTGCTCTGTTGGACTGTCAAAGATTAGGACAGAGAGTTGCTATAGGTCGTGTGTTGTCAACTGATCCAGCAGAGAAAGTGCATTTCGTTCCTTTAGGTCCCAATGCTACGAAGGTTATGGTAGAGGTTTCCGAGTTCGATGGGGCTCGAGTGTGGAGGCCAAACTCTGAAATCGAATTCATAGGTGATGCAGTAGGAAGCACCGTGGCTTGGCCAAATGATAAGGTTGTGTATCTCTAAGGATGACAATGTTGCTTTAGTGTGAACTTGCAATGTATGATGTCTAAACAACTTATGTAATGCGTTTATGTTGGATCTATGAAAAATTTGTTTATTAATATAATTTGATCTTTTGTTTCAAAATTCCGAAATCGAATATGTGGAAATATAAATATATAAAAAATTACAATTTAAAATATATAAATATATTAATATATAAATATATAAACATAATATATACAGCACTAATCAAACTGCTATAGTAGTTCATATATACGTAGCACTTTCGTAACTGCTATAGTAGTATATACTAAAACAAAGAGAAAACGCTATTAATAATATTAGTAATAGCATTAAAACAACGCTATTAAATATTATTTAATTGCAGAAATAAAAGCGCTATCGTAGCGGAAGAAAAGATAGCACAACGAAATACCGCTATTTAATGCCCTTGACCTATTATGACGGGCGATGATACAGCGCTTGTTAAAGCGCTATCGTATTGTTATATAGCGTTATTCGTCCGCTGTAAAAACGCATTTTTCTTGTAGTGTGTGAAAGCTTAGGAATATAACTAGGTTCATGAGAATGTGAGTATCGTAAAACTTTTTTAATCAATCTATCACATGTATTGTAAATTCTTACAAAATAGAATGTTTATATGTAAATATATTAAACATATGATAATGTAGAGATATAAATTCATCATTGGCCTGACCAAGTTCGGTACAATGTTGCTAACAAACATATGCAGCAGGAGTTTTTTCTCCATACCCAAATACCTAACAATGTATGTTCACGATGATACATCTCACATGTCATTTCAAAGATATCTAACTTTTTCGAATGATAACACCTAATTCCTCAGGTCATTACTGTAGTATACCGCAGTAACAACAGCTCAAAACCCTATTAATTGACGATTGTAACAGTGTCTTTCCTTTTTTCTGTTGTTTTGGCATTCTTTTATTTTATTTAACTATTTCTGTACTTTTTGTGAGTATTCAGTTAGATTAGTTTTTCTACCTTTTTAAACCTGTTTCTGATTTTATGGAAAACTAATCATCAGAAATCACAAGCCATTCTCATGAATGATAATTAGTTTCAACGGTTCTTTAATAAATCAATTTAAAACTATTCTTTTTCATCATAGCAAGTTAGCAACCAAAATCGGTGGTGGTGGTCTAGTGGTACTTGAGGGATTTAAAAACCCCAATAAAGCAAATCCGGGTTCAAACCCCATAAAAAAAAAAAAGTTAGCAACCAACAAATATTAGATCTGTGGGCCTCTGGCTTTCCTTTTAATTCGAAGTTATTTTTTATATTTTCTAGTCATGTTATATAACTTCAAAAATCTATCTTTTTAAAAAAATATTAAAATAAGTAAAAGAGTATTTTAATACTGGAAACATGCATGGATGTTTCTAATTAGAAACATGTACTTTGAAAAATAACCTTAATATATGTAATAGTGGTTTAAAAGCTAACCACCACAATTTCCATATTTTTTCAAAAAACAAAAGGAGTCGTCTCAGAACCAAATTTTTAGTAAAAAAAAAAAAACTACAGTTAACCCTTTTCCCTTCTCTCCCGAAGATTTAGATAAAATATATATCATTTGTTAAAAAAAAAGATAAAAATATATACAACAATTAAGAAATGAGAGAACCAATAATTCTATTTCTATTTTTATTTAACTTATTACAAGAGAGGAACCTTCCATATATGCTAAGGAACAATCAATCTCATTCATTCATCAAGAAATACCCATATATAATATGTTTTAAGAATACAAGATTAAATTTGTTACAAATTTATTTCACAATACAGTTAATAGTTGTCTTAAGGTGACATTGATTTGAAACGATTTATGCTTTGAACACATAACCAAAATATATACATTAATTTGACCAAAACAGACAGCAAATCAAACTTTATAAAACATTACATAAAAACAACAATAATCTTCATATTTTCTTTTTGAAACTTATCATCTTTATATTTCATAGATCTCTTCTGAGACATGCTTAAAGCATCCAGTTATTATAGACTATAGATCTTCCATAACCTCCAAACTATAACTCTCTGAAGTTTCCTGCTTAGCTTCTCAACGAGACACAAACCCTTGACACTAAGAAGGTATTGAAACAATATAATATATATTTTCAAAGTTTTTTTTTTGAAACTTCATATTTTCAAAGTTTCAGCCGTGTATATTTATATATAATATATAGCACACAAAGAAACAACCAACTCTTACCTAGGTCTAGTTTCCAGTCGAAAGAGGTGAGTTACAGTCGCAAACAACCTCGGTTTCGATTTCTCTCCGGTGGAAACTGCGGTGGCAGCCACAGGCGGCGCACGTTAGCGCTGCTACCGAACCTTCCTCTCCGTTGCTTGCCATGAACTCACGGCAGCCATCTACGGCGTAGCCGCCTACCGCCGCGGCATGGTTCTTCTGACACTCTCCGTATCTCACACCTCTCGCCGTCAGAGACGAAGCCGTCGACGAGCTCCTACAAGGTTCCTCCGGCGAGGCTCTCCTCAACACCACTTGACGCTTTCTCATATGATGCTTCTTCTTCTTCTCAACTCCGTTGTAAAATCTAAACTTGTAATAATGTATTATTGTGATGTATATTTAAGAAGATGATATATATATAGTAATTTTTATTACTTTAAATTTCTACGGTGGGAGATAGAGAGAGAGAGAGAGAGAGAGAGAGAGAGTGAAAGATCGAGACAATTACAAGAGTTGTTAACCCTAACCCTAGATGTTATATTTATAGCATTCCTGATAGCAATCGACAACCAACCTTAGATATTTTTTCATGTATGTCAGTATAGATGTACATGATCATGGTATATGTTAATGCATATCCACAGATTCAGATTCACATCCGATAATCAAATTATCAAATATTTACATATATTTAGATGGATACATATGTAAATATAGTTTTTCTTAATTTAAGTTTATTTTGGCGTCCACAACTATGCATTCACATGTGTATGCATGTTATTGAATGGGTACATCTTCTTTTTGGGTTATGAACCTAAATGTGGTGGAAGTTTCCTTGGCTTGTTATTTAAAATTCATTTTACTCAATCACTAAGTTTTATTTTTTTGAAAAGACATTCATAAATCACTAATTAAGTTTCTTCATCCAGTTGGAAGTGATTAAGTAATTATGCTGAATCAGAATTTGAAACTTGGCTAGGTTTAGCTAGAAAAGAAATATTTTCCTTTTTGTTGTGTAGCATGTTCAAAAATATCCGTAACTCCGGAGATACCAAGAAAAAAAACATTCACATGCAATTATAAGCCACGAGACATGGAGCCACACCACTTTGTGAGTTAGGCACCCGTCTCTAGTTGGTAGTATTATCTTCCTTGAACGTAGTATGTATTCGGATCCTCTAAAACTGCTGCTATATGCAACTTTCAGGAAAAAAACATTTATTATATTCCAACATGTATATATATTTTGACTGAAAACATTTATTATATTCCAACATGTATATATTGCGCGCTAGCTTATAATCTTTTTTATTGTTTTAACTAACTTATCAATAATCATATAACAATAAGCAATAGAATAATGTAATACATAAACAAGTGGGTGCTGATACAAACTGTAACAATAAATATATCATGATGAAAGCAAAATCAAATTATGTTTGCAAGTGCGAGAATAAAACTTTTGTTCAATTCTGCTAGAAAACCCTAAAATGATGAGAAAGCTTTTCTTTAAGACCAAACAAAGTGATTGGTTTTAAAAGGAAGAAAACAGCTAAGCTTGTCTTTTAAGACCTAATATGTACTGTGGTGGCCCCTTAACTCTCATCCCTTTTAATCCAATATTTTTTTCTACGATATTCTAACTCATTTTGTTTATTATAACTGAGACACGTATGGTTAAGAAATTCATCTATACATATCGAAGGAAATATGAACTAGTATCGAGTTTGAGTATAATACTATGCATAGACAAAAAGATCTGTTTCTGTTTATGTCGGATACGTGATATTTTGATCCAATTGTTTCTACCCGATCAAATGTACGGACTTAAACTCTAGATTTCAACTTTTGTTGTAATCTAACTAACAATCAGTATGTTTAGATTGTGTGATGAAAATGCATGAGCTAAGATAGAAGTGTGTGTATAAATGTATATACATTTGGACCTAAAAACGTGGGACTGATAAGTTGGGCTACCAAACTTACTATGCACATCAAGAGGACAACGCAATCCTTCACGATCTTTTGCTACTTTGCAATTACGTCTTTATATTTTCAATTACACGTGCATACATTCATTCGTCTTTCGGTTAGACATCAAATGGTCTTATTCATGTGTTCCATCAATATCGGATAATTAGATAAGAAATATTTTGATATTTTCTTCTTCGAGATTAGATATAAATATATCAACCTTTGAGTTCGACGCAAGTCATGGGATGTTATACGAATATCACCATACTGAGATGACATCATCTACATGTATCATTCATCTAAGTAAAAAGATACATGTAGTGTGTGTGTGTCTTCGATTGATTGCGAGTTAAAAATGTCAAATAGTACTGATCATAGTTTCCTTGTTTCAACTTTTATCTTACTGTTGGTGGATGATTGATTAAGAATAGACGCTCTCAATACAATGCTCACTTCACATCTACAAGTTCCGAGTTTCATCGTTCTATCATATTTTTATAATTTTATACTAAGACATATATATATGCATGGGTGTAGATAAATGTATAAAGCACTTGCAGACAATGTACAACCAAATTTATTTTGATTTGATAAGATTGTTTCTGTCTAAACGACAATTAGAAGTCGTACCAGACATAAATGCGCCAGAAGTTAGTAATATAATTATAGGCCAACAGACCCTGTTTGTAGTTTTATTTAATAGTTTATACACGAATAACTAAAAGTTCATGGCAACAGTATGGTTCCTATTTACTATGTTTGGTGTGGATTAAGATTTAAACAATATACAGATGTTCTTAAAGTCGGGTCTCCTACTTCAGATGAAAGAGTTGAGAAATTATTCATTGGCAAAAAAAAAGAGTTGAGAAATTAATAACCAAAGTTAAAAACCATTTCCCGATTTGGAAATTAATATGTCCATACAAGTCAGAAAAAACTAAAACTTTTTTTTTTGCTAAAAATAAACTAAAAACTTTCATGATCAAAAAGTATTCAAATGTCTTACTAACCGTGCATTGTGTTAGTAGTTTAGCACAAGGTTGGTTCTGTTGTACTCCTATTTTCGGTTTCCGTTGAAAAATACTCCCTCTGTTTCATATTAGATGATGTTTTACATCAATGCACACATATTAAGAAATCTATTTGTTTCCTTAAAATAATATTAAAATATAAGTTTATTTAATTATAAAAGTAAATATTAAAAATATAATTGGCTACACTGTTTTTGATAAAGATAAAGTTACCTAGATATATGAAAACATCATCTATTGTGAAACAACAAACTACATCTAAAACATCATGTAAATTAAAACAGAGGGAGTATATTTTACGCTATGCCATCAAATAATAGCAAAGGCTGGCCTTGGATCTAAAAAAGAGATTATGATCCGATCATCCGACTCGAACTCCTAGTTGTCAAAACTTTTTTTAAGGAGGGTTAGTGGAGGCTGAATTTATATACGTAAAGTAACATTACAACATTACAATATATTAATGACAAAGACAAAAGTGGTTAGTGGAGTAATGATGGTTATGATTTATTGATTTATGATAAGGAGAGTGGATAGAGATTTAAAGCAACGAGAGATTATGTTTCTCAACAACCCAACTCTCATTCCCCAGCTTCCACTATAGTGATGTGTAATCTTTGACTATTCAACCTTCAATCTTATTTGTCTATTTAGGAGGCAACTGACCTCCCATGGTCAACTTGTATATGAAGCAGTCGGAACCAGAAATATTTTTTATTAGCGGACAAAATTAATTAAATTATTTATTAATAATTAAAATTTAAATAAATTATAAATAAATATTTATTTATTATATTAAATGATAATAACTGGTATTTAAAACAAAATATTTTAGAATAATTGCACTCTCTACCCACCAAACTCACCCTATTTGCATTCCACACACTAAATCCCCAAATTTTCTTCCCCTATCACTACCATTTCCCCCCCTCTTATGGCAAATTCCTAATATCCAACTTTTTTTAGGATTTTGAGCAAATTCACTATACTTTATTACTATATAGTTTAATATATCATTTTAATATTTTAAATAGTATTTATTAGCTGACAAAATTTAATTAAATTATTTATGAATAATGAATATTTAAATAAATTATATATAAATATTTATTTATTATATAAAGTGATAACTGCTGGTATTCAAAGCAAAATATTTTATTATTATATAGTTTAACATATAATTTAAATATTTTATAAAAAAAATATAAATAGTATTTATTTGTTAGTCACCAAACTAAGCAAATATGGAGAAATAATTTTTAAAAACTAGTTAGAGCATCAAACTAGTTGATCAACTGAAAATGTATAAAGGGAGTTAATAAATATTGAAAGTTACCGGGGGCAGCTGCCCCCCTCTCCTATGCTGTAGCTCCGCCACTGTATGAAGCAAGTTAGAAAACTGACTGCAGCATCAGAATATTGTTCGATAACTTTTTGACTTGAGCGTCCGAATATCCTTATATGGCATATACTTTGCCTCTAGTATCCCGAGCCGAGCCAATATTCAAAAAAAAAAAAAGTATCCCGAGCCATCATGGATGTTTTCTCAGTGCATGAACAACATGTTGTATATTTTGTCATAATGGTACTGCGAGCATTTTACTTATTAAATATTAGTTTGATAGTTTTTGTTTCTGAAATATTTCATTTACATGATGCAAGATCCTCAAATATTTTGTTCTGTTGTTCATGTTTTTTTAATCTATTTAGAAATTGAAGGATATACAGAGATTGCCAGAAGCTTTTGAACAATCATTTTCAGCATACTATCTCTATATTATCTCTATATGTTTGTATTAACTAATAGCCACATCTGTGAATTATGTCCTCTTGGTGGTTTCATTTACGTTATTTAATTAATAAAGCAATTTTTCTATCATAGGTTCTTGGAATTTAGATTTGATCATGATTCATGAGAACGATGGAATAGAAGAAAGAACAAATAAGCTAGACAGAGTCAGGAGTCATGGATACGAAGAGTTCAATCAAATTTGGAAAAATTCCAAAAACATTTGGAAGTTTTTTGTTTATTTTTTTTTCGATTTGACGTAGCTTGGAAATAATAAGGACTGAGAATCTAAATAATTTAACTTATTAAGGAATGCTTTCATTTGGAGGAAAAGCGAGAAAGAAAGGCTTTCATTTAAAACATGTCACCCTCTCCTCCTCTGCATATTGTATAATTAAGGTTTTGGACCACACACGGCCACGAGTAAGAATCAATATTCAGAACGATGTTCGTTTTTTTTGTCAGCCGGAATGACGTTCATTATACCACAATACTCACAAATATGCTGATGATGATGAATGTCATATTTGTTTTTCTCCATCAAGCTATAACACCTATTAAGAACTAAAATTAACCAGTTAGAAAAGAAAATCACACATGTTGTTGTGGACTTGTGGTCAATGGTCATGTTGTAGAGACTTTAGCTTTTGGTCAAAGTTAGAACATATCAGTCTCTCGGTGATTTCAATCATGGTTTTAAATTACGAAACCATCTTGTAGGAAAACTTCCACCCATATATTAATACATTATAATTAATAAATTTCAAAACTTAGATTAAAATTAGAAATAATCTACTTACTAATAAATTTACAGAATTGATTTAGAATAGATTAAGTAAAATCAACATTATTTTTTATTTCAAAGTTTTTTATATTTATGCAAAAAAATAAATAAGACTACAAATATATATTATTAAATATTTATATATAGGGCCACATTTAAATGAAATGTTTTAAGCCACCAAAATATTAGAGACGTTTCTGTTTATACCTATGAACAAAAAATTCCATTCTAAGATACATTATAAATGTTGTTCAAACCACTAATGAACATTATAGTGTCCATTGTAACAAAACAAAACTCAATGTTTAGACTTATCCAAAACAGGTCGGAATGGGTCGTGGGATCATCCAACACTCCCCTGCCTCTCACTAAAAACATCAAAAACTTACCTTTTCACTATGTTTAGATTTCAAGTCTTAAACGCGTCTTGGTTAATTTTATTTTCGTGCCTCTTGTTGTTGCTTCACTAGAGTTTCGTCATTAACTTGACTTCTTGTATCCACTTATGCTTCTAATATATACATGATGTCCTTTTGTTTGTTCAAAATATACATGATGTCCATCTTAAAAAGGATGTACAAAAGCATTCTAATGTTTCTATTCTTAATCAGATTAATATCACTAGTTGGCCAATCTGAACTTATACTTCGGTCCAAGTAGTTTACATGGTATATCGTAACAGATGATTGGTCAATTTTCTGACATTAGTCGGAAGATATTTTAAACTCGGGTCAAACAATATGATATGCTTTCGGGGTAATCTACTGTGTAGTATTAAATGTGTTTCTTTTGGGACCAACCAGATCAACCAGTAGGCTTTATCAAAAAAAAAAAAAAAACCGGTGCCAGGAGTTTAACCACCGTCTACTTTCTCAAGAGTGGGGATGTACATCTCCACTCTTTGCCTCTTGATTAGTCGGTTATGGATTTGCCTTGTTTTTGTGATGGCTAGGGCCAGGACGCCTAACCGCCTCAGCCTGTTACTTGATCAAATATATCCTCTGAGATTATTTCCATTGCTCGATTTTCCTTAACTATTTGTCTTGGAAGTTCATGAATTAGCTCAGTTGGTCATATTAGTTGCTAAGTGTTAACAGCTTATCTACTCCTTTAGCTTATTAGTCTTAGTTCTTGGATTGATATTAGACTTAATTATTGCATTTTAAGAATATTTTTATCTTTTTGGGGGATTTTCAGACAGTCCTTATGTAGAATATCTTAATTCAAGTTTACTTGTATTTTCCATTTTTATGAAATGAATTTATATTATGACAAAAATGTTAGTAACCTAAATTCAGGAGTGTTCAATCCAGAAATTGGTTCGGTTTCGATTTGTTTTTTTTTTGATTTTTGGGTATTTCAGATTATAGAAAATAGGTACCATATTAAAATCATATTTACTTTGGTTTGGTTCGGTTTATATACTGTCTGTTTTTGGTTTATTCGATTTTATACCAAAAACTATAAATTTATTTATCTTTTAAAACATTTTATGGATTTTACTTTATATGATTAGATATCGGGTTTTATATAACATGGAGATATTTCGGGTTTTAGTAGCCTATTCTTTCTTTTTATTTTAGGATTTGAAATAATTAGTCAACATAGTAAGTTAATAACTATAATAGTTTTATAGAATAAAAATAATAAAAATTAGTAGTCCACTATATTTAAAAAAACTAAATATTAGCACAATATTTGTTAACAAAAATATAAAATTTATGTTTTATTTAATTTAATAAAAATGAATCATTACTTTTAACTTAAAATAAAATATAAATTATTAAAATTATCATTTTAAATATGAAGAGTATATAAATAAAATAAATTATGTATATTCTTAGTTATCTTATATAATTTACATATAATTATATTACAATATATTAAATGATCGGTTTATTTGGTTTCATCGGTTTATATACCAAACCATATCTATATACTGCGATTTATTAAAAATGACATCCATTCAATATATTTGCCTATTTGGTATTACTAAATCTAAACCACTTTCTCTATTTTAGTTTGGTTCGACTTTAATTGATTCGGTTTTAAAACATAGGATTGAACACCCTTAAACCTAATAGTTGTACAAGGTGATTAGTCTTTTTTGTGGCCAGAGTTCGAATCACATTTAATATGGGAAAACACTTTTCAAATCAGAATATTTAAAAGCTGACTTTACAACTAAGAGAAATTATGGATCTTATATCTTTTAAATTGGAATATTTAAAATTTAACTTTGAATATGTATGGCGTAAAGTCCAGAACTTCAATATAAATGTTAAAAACAAAAGTGAGAAAATTTGCAAAAAATAGAACATTAATTCAAAATGTTTGTCTTTTTATATAAAACCAACTTAGCCCTTGATTTATTAAATTTTTATACTAAAATTTGTTTTAAAAACCAATTATTAAAAAAAACAAATAAAAACTCTCAATTCCTTTTATCCTAACCCTAATTCCCAATTCCTTTTACCCTAAACCTTGTTCATGATCTTGATTAAGTTTACTATAATGATTAGTTTTTACTTAACACTGACACTAATTTTGTAAGTTTCAGACCATTGTGTGCCTCTCAAAATCTTTGCCTTGAGTTCGTTATTTCCATTTTGTTGTTTCAGTTCTAAGTTTATGTTCTGTGGTATTGTGTTTATAACTAGCACCTGAAAATGTACAATGTTATATTGGTGGGAAGCTAAAGCTAAAATGGAAGGATTAGTTGTATGCTATTACTTATTCCAAATACGCAGGAATTGAAGTGGAATTCAACGATGCTTTAGGCATATCATTCTCAAGGAAGATGATTTTGTTAGCCTTCTTGAGACATATGATACATCAAAGATCCCAAGCCCATGAATGACCGAGTCTTCATCAAGAACAGTGGTAAGCTATCTTTTTTGATATTTATGAGTTTAGGTTGCGGAAGCATATGAGAAACAGCTGGAGGTTGTTACTAACCGAGACTACCAAAGAGAAGTCTTCTATTGGCACGGTAAGCACAAATTTGATTTCATGTCTATCCCAAACTATCTTACTAGCTTAATGTGTTCCTCAGCTCCTACGCAAGTGCCAAGTATCAATAGTCTCCTCTGATTTTTCGGCAGGTTATAGCGGTTGGACCAGGTTTTCTAGACGAGGAAGGTTAGCGCCAGCCACTCTACCAATATCGACTGGAAGTACAGTTCTTTACTTCAAGTATGCAGACAATAACTTCAAGGGTAAATATGGTTCCAACTACATCGCCCTAAGAACTTCAGATGTTATGGCTATATATTCTTTTTTTAGTTTACGTATTTTTAACCTGCAACTTGTATCCCTTTGTGGAATTTTTTCCGTCAACGGAAGGAGCTTAATCAGAAAGACTCGAATTTAAAAACATGATTGTTATTTGATTGCTGATCTGTTTGCTTAACTTCTCTTACCATTTAACATGCATGCCAATTTGGTACGTCTGTAACGGCTGACGTCTACGCTCATGCCTAAGGTCATGGTTGACGTCTGTACCGATTCCAAACATGCGCGCTAGATCAGGCCTAAGCTCATCGTAACCTCTATAACCGTTGACGTATATTGATCTCTCCCCACTGAACCTCGGTTTTGCACATGTCACGCAAATGTACAATTTTGTCAATTGTGAAATCTTATTCCATTTTCCACATTAGTTGATTCCTCGATCCTCACTGTAACCAAGATTACCCTTCTCTTCATCAGTACTTGACTCGATTTTTTTACAAAAAATTCACATAAACATAGTTTTAGAAAAGCAAAAGCAGATTCTACCGTATGCAAACTTTTTTGAGTTTCTTTATAATTTTTTATTCATAGAACTTTAGAACTAAATATAAAAGTAAAAGATGCATTCATAAAAAAATTAGTTACCTTTAATAAGTATAGACTTTGCATTCTTCATATTTAGATTTTCTATTTAAAAGTAGATTATCGATTCTATCGGAATAGAAGAACTTGCTTAACCTGGAATTCAATTTCCACCATGTCATTTTCTTTTTATAAAAGATGACATCTTCTTTTTGTAGAACATAATTATAAATTTTAATTTAACAAATTTTATAATCTAAAAATACCAAGTATGTATATATGAGTATTTCATCAATTGATTCTATATTTTATAATTTTAAATATTTAGATTTTCTATTTAAAAGTAGATTATCGATTCTATCGGAATAGAAGAACTTGCTTAACCTGGAATTCAATTTCCACCATGTCATTTTCTTTTTATAAAAGATGACATCTTCTTTTTGTAGAACATAATTATAAATTTTAATTTAACAAATTTTATAATCTAAAAATACCACGTATGTATATATGAGTATTTCATCAATTGATTCTATATTTTATAATTTTTTATTCATGAAATTATTTATTTCATTAAGTTTGATAAATAGAAAAGGTAAATAAGGTAAAAATAGAACAAAAAGTTGTTTTATTTGGGTAAATTTCCCCAGGAAAATTGTATCACTTGTGTAGATTGAATTAAGTTAACTGTGTGATATGCACTTTTCCAATGATCCATACGATATTTGGAACTAAACTCTCTTATCAAACATATGGAGTTGGCAAATAACAATATAACATAATGTACAACTTATATTATGGGATGTACTTAATTAACCTTAGGTAGCCAATCAACATTTTAGTGTTTAGTTTAATTTAGTAACTCTGATACTAAATAATTAATGTCTCAGTCATAAATAATTTAGGAACTCTTCCCTGCTTCTCTTTTATTTATCCTGTATAAGTCCTCCTTGGGATTCTTTCTCTATTTTTGAGTTGGGTTGTTGTCTGTTTCTTATGTCTTTGTAATAAGTTGTTTAAACAACATTGTAAACTCTTAAAAAAATGGTAAGCTTAACAATTTACCAAAAAAAAAAGAAAACATGTGAGAAAGCTAGAAATATCGTTGCAATAAATAGAAGCAAGAAGCAAGATTTTTTTTCAAAAAAAAATAAATAAATAGAAGCAAGAGGTTGGACTTTGGAGACCTCATGCATGAACCGCGGGAAATCGGCCAATTCATACGTTAACAGAGGCTTGCGGTCCCGATCAGTACATACACTGATGACCTGTGCTAAAACATACATCAATTGAGATCTATTTTAAATTTCATACACGAACTAATAAAAATAAGATAAATATACTGACCCTAAACCATTGTGACAAACCGATTCATTGTTTATATTCTTTGTGATTTAATATATATCTCTAAATATCCAATTCTAATATTTCTTCTTGTTTCTTTCTTCTCCAATTTGTATCTACCATAAAAATTCATAATGAATTCATATCAAAAATTATATATATTTGATTATTTACATTATCTATTAATTATATAATATTTCTAAAAAGTCAATAAATATGAATATATTAATAACAAATTAATTTAATTGTAAATTTTAAATTTACTTTTAATAATATCAAAATCTGTTTTAAAAAATCTAGCAAAATTTTACTAAAATTTTAAATATGTTTTAAATTAATTAATTTAGTAACTAATAATATAATATATTATTATAAATTAATTTAAAACTTTTATCATAAAAATAAAAAAATTAAAATACTATTATATTTTATAAAATTTTAAGTATAGTATATATTTTATCAAAATAGAAGTATAAATTATATATGAAAATGTATTTAAATTATAATAGCCTTAACAACATCTTGCATAAACTTCCATTGCTAAAACTAGTGATTGGGTGAGTTTATGCAAGATGTTGTTAGGGCTATTAATCTTTAAATTAATTTAAAATAATATGTTATATTACTAATTATGAAATAAATCAAAGAGTTAATTTTTAAAAAATTACCAACATTTTGTTAGATGTTTCTTAATGGATTTTGTTATAATTAAAAGTAAATTTAAATTTACAGTTAAATTGATTTATTATTAATATCTTCATATTTATTAAATTATTTTAGAAATATTATATAATTAATAGATAATGTAAATAATCAAATATATATAATTTTTGATATGAATTCACTATGAATTTTTATGGTAGACAAAAATTGGAGAAGATGAAAAAAAAAAAAAATATCAGAATCGAATATGTACCAGAGATATATATTAAACCAGAGTGAATATAAACAATGAATTGGTTTGACACAATGGTTTAGTGTCAGTGTATATATCAGGGACAACCTGGGTTCGAATCCCCCCTGCAACAGATTTGAAATAAATATTTTTTTAAATAATTATTATTTTAAATCGTAAAAAGACAGTTCAGCGACACATCAGATTCCGTTAATGACATGTCATCATCTATAAACGTTTGACTAACAGAAAAACGGTCAATGTATGATTTAGCCTATTTTTATTAGTTCGTGTATGAAATTTAAAATAAATCTCAATTGATGTATGTTTTAGCACATGTCATCAGTGTATGTACTGATCGGGACCGCAAGCCTCTGTTGACGTATGAATCGGCCGATTTCCCCATGAACCGCACATGATTCTTCAGTTCTTTTTTAACACCTTTTCTTCCTATTGGGCTTAAAGTCTTACACGGGCCTAGACAAGCTCACAAACTATAAACTTTTTTTATGTTTGAAATTTTATTTGTAGATGTAGTATTTGAACCGTTTGCAAGAACTAAACTACTTGATAGAAAAAAATACATTCCGCAGTCTATACTGGAATCTAATTGTGTATCTTAAGAATGCAAATTATTCATCTTAGATATGAGTTGTTATGTCCTCGAAAAGATTTGTAAAATTTTTTATTCGAAGTGACTGAATGCAACCAAAAACTCGTTTGCGAAATCCTGACCATCATACTTTCGCTTAATGGCAAAATAAGCATAAACATCTCAGATTACGCAGTGGAACGCCGTTCCAGACCCAACGGACGTGTACATATATACCTATTTTCTTATTATCTCTTCCAAGTATTTTTTTTTCTCCTTCAAAGTTATTTATTAAAAAGTCTAATCCCACCAGACCAAAGTCCAAAGAGAACAGCCCAAGACAACCATAAAACATTTTTAAATAGGCAATAACCCGAAAAATCCAACATGAACAAAAACCCTAAACCCGAAAATTCTACTTCGAAACACGCGTCTATATCCTCAACCGTCGCAGGACCCGTGTTGCACTCTCAACGCCGCAGGACACGTGTCGCACTTCCAAGTATCTACTATCTGTTTGTTTTCTAACCATATATATTGAGCAGCATATTGAACTGATCAGCAAAGAATCCTCGAAAATGTGACACTAGTGTTCCAATTTTTCTTTTATACATGTTTGCTAACTACTCAAAAATTTTACCACACGTACCTTGAATTTGAACCGGATGCGAGCTATATTTTCGTTACAATCAATCATATATGCACAAACTATTATAGTGTAAAATTTAGGAAAAAAATTTCTCAGCTACACCAAGTATGGTATAATATGGTGCAAAACATCTGAAGTATCAAAATATGTCAATAACATCACCGACTATATGATAATACATACCACATGTACGAACTAAATAATTATATGGTGTAAACTACATGAATGGTTTCAATTGATTTTGTGACTTATTAATGGGGTCAATCGGTAATTAACAAAAACTCAATTAAAAACCTAAAAACACACCCAGACTAAGTCTACAACCCGACCAAACATAAAGAACATGGCTTAACCCGAAAATGAGAGGACTGACAATTTTAGAGTCTGTAAAAGACAATCGCTTTGGGGATTTTGTAACACAGAGGGAGAGAAAGAGACGGAGAGAACAAGAGAAAAAGATCGACAGAGATTACGAACTCTAATAACATCATTTCGTTTTCTTGTTAGTAGAGACAAAGAAACAAGAAGACAGAACATACATTTGCTTGAAACAAAGTTTTGAAACATCATTAACATAAGAAGCATACGAAAAAGAGTCTTAAAAATTTCTAAGGTCGTTGCCATTCTATTACATTTGTTGTTTTAAATGTTTCTTTCTTTCTTTAGAATAATAAAAAAAAATCTTGGAACAAAAGAGTGTTTGTTTGTCTCTCTCTCGTCTCCATTGAAAAACAGAGGTGATGTTTCTAAAACCAAAAAGAAACCTTAACTCACTTCACTTCCTTGATTCTTTAATACTCGGTGTACTCAAATTCTTTTTTTTTAATCATTGGTAAATAGCTCAGGTAAATAGTCACTATGTTATGGTGAGGCCATGTGTTCTCTGTTTCCTAACCGAACCAGACGTGTTGAACTAAGCAAATGACTTCAAAGAGTTGAATATATGTTTAGTAGTAATGTTGTTATTGGAAGATAGAAAATATTTTTACACTTGTGAAGTTAAGGAAAGTGTTGTGATTGTTTCTTCTAAGATGTTAGAGGCTATATCTTCGGTTATGCTTCCTTTCATATTTTCGAGCTTTGAAGCTTTTCTGTAAACCAAGTTTGACTCTTCAAGCTCGGATACAGTGAGTCTGCATCTCTTGGTAGTCATGAACTCCGATTTGTGACTCTCTTGGTCTGTTCCTTGTTGCAGTGTGATCTTGAATTGTCTCTTGAAGTGTTCTCTGTTACAAGGGAACAAAATATACTTTTAACACAAGAAAAGAACCCAAAAAGCTGAAACGATAGCTCAATTTTGAGTATGAAGAGTTACCAACCTGGTTCTGGATTTACTCGAACATAATCAACAACTGAAACAGCGCTCGAGTCATTGGAGCTTCTACACTCTTCTTACCCTTCATTGATTTCACTTCATAGGTGGCTAAATCTCCATCTCTGGATCAATTACCATTGTTCTTGATGTTCTCTGTGATATTTTGTCTCAACTTAATTTATCTTCTTTTTCTCATGTTCTTAAGTTTCTCCTTTCTACGCTGCTTCAGTTTGCTAGTCTCGGATCTCTTGCGTCCTGGTGAAACGTTCATAATCTCTTTCTCTCGGTTTCTCTGTCTCTACGAACAAGAAAATGAAATGATGTTGTTAGGGTTCGTAATCTTTGTCGATTTCTTTCTCCTGGTCTCCTTGTCCCTTTCTCTGCCTCTGTTTGGTCGGGTTCGTAGACTTTTAGTTTGGGTCGGGTTTTTAGGTTTTTAATAGAGTTTTTGTTAATTACCGATTGACCCCATTAATAAGTCATTAAATCAATTGAAACTATTCATGTAGTTTACACCGTATTATTATTTAGTTCATATATGCAGGGGCGAAGCCAGTCAGTAAGGAGGGGGTGCACAGGCACCCATACTTTTTTGAAAATTTAATATAATTGTTAAGGAATTTTAAAGGTGCACCCACTATAATTTGAGATTATGCACCCATTAAAATTTACGTCAATCCCAAATGAAAAAAAAAAAACAATTTAGCTCATCAAAAATTAAAACTAGTTGTAAAGCCCAATTATACGCTCTATTTCTTTTTTGTTAAGACTCTAACAATTCGTTCAGTTTGAATGCAAGTAGTTATTGATCATATTTACAAAGTTTTCTTATCTTGTTTTTTTTTTTTTTTTGCTAAAATTTGGTGCAAGTTTTCTTATCTTGTTTACCATACAAAACTGGTAAATAATTTAATATTATTTATATTAATGCTTTGAGCTGTCCTAAACAAATGTTTACGATCTTTTTCGAGAAAAAACCAATGTTTACGATTAGTAGTTAGTTAAATAGCATTCGAGATTTTGTTTCAGTCGTAAAAGTCATAGTGATAGTGGCTTTACTCTTGACTACAGTTGATGGTTTCCAGGTTTTGCAATTTATTTACGTTTCATAAATCATGGTTTTGGTAGATTGCACTTGCACATTTGACTAAGGTTATGTTTACAGTTTCGATTTGTTTTGTATCGGAGATTAAAAAAATAGTTTTTTTTGGTGGAAGATTTTAAGATGTAAAATAGTTTGTTTCTTCATTAAATTTTATTTTTGGTTTATTGGTTTTTGAAATTGATATTGATTTTTCACTTACAACTGCAAGTATCTAAAAATATTTCTCGGCAATACTTGTCGTCAAAATAGTTCTACAAATCGAAAGGAAAATTATAAATGATAATCTCATTTTTTGGAAAGAAATTTGTTTGACGATGTCATAAATGAAAAAAATGATGATCAAATTTTAAACAAAGAGTAAAAGAAAAATTCTTTTATAAAATGTTGTTTTTAATATTTATTTTTAATATATATATCTAAATATATTTCTTTAGATGACAAAAAATATATAAATATTTATTCAACAATTTTAAAATTTATTTAACATTTATTTGTTATTAGTGCACCTATAACAAAACTTTTCTGGCTTCGCCCCTGCATATATGTGGTATGTATTATCATATAGTTGGTGAAGTTATTGACATATTTTGATACTTACAGATGTTTTGCACCATATTACACCATACTTGGTGTAGCTGAGAAACTTTTTTCCTAAAATTTATATTTGATGCACAAGCAAAAAACAGATGACCCAGGCAAAAAACTGTTTTAGTTTTTAAATCAATAAAAGTTATAAAATGAAACGGCTGATGAGAATTAAATCAAAAGCCAAGAAGTTGCATACGATTCTTGCCGTACATAAGCTTTACAGCAAAAGAGCTGCTAGCTGCTTATTTTGCCTCTTTATTTGATTTTCACTATTTCTTGTTTGGATTAAAAATTTCATGATAAATGTTTTCTATACGAGATTTAGTGGGACAAATACACTGTATAAACTTAAAAATTATAATGTATAAACTTGTGTCATATTATTTCATTGGAAATAGTCGATTAAACCGATATATCTATAATATTATTTTATAAATGATTTTGTTTATTTGTTGTTTTTCATAATTTTAGATAATGTTTCGTGTTCTTAATATTTGAGTGATGAGTGATCAGTTTATATTTATACTAATCAGTTTATATTTATACTATTTGAAAATTTATTAAATTAAATAAGTAAAGATAAGTTTAGAATTCTAAATATTTTGTTCAATACAATTTTTAAAATCATGTTTGTTATAGAATATATAGCATAATATACATTAATTAAGTTGTAAAATATTTTAATTAGTGGAAATTCTATCATATGTAAATATTATATGCTATGTGTTCATAATTTTATTATTGTTCTTTAGTCTTTCTCAAAGAAAATTATAGATACATAATGAGTTGGATATCACTGTACTAACTAAAATTTTAAGATCTTTTGTAAGTATAACATGTATTGTATAAATAATTAAATAAGAGGATATACGAGTTAAAATATAATTTTAAGAATATATCTTCAAAATAATTATATATTATATTATATTAAATATTCTGCTTTAGGTAATCTTTAAAATATTTTTTTACAAAATATATGTCTTAATGTTTTAATATGTATTATTTTATTTACAATAGCTAATTTATAGTTTATTATAATAAAATAATATTATATTTTATTGCAGTTTACATGATTTTCATTTTCACAAGAATATAAATCTGTAGTTATAAGACAAACAAAATTATCTATATCCCAAAAAATTTCAAATTATCTGAATTCATAGATACATATGTGATTAGAATCTCAATTTTACTAACTAATATATTATATTTAATATAAAAGCAAAAAAACATACCAATGTCTTGAGAATTTATAGTGAGATCTTTATATTATATTTCAGAATATCTTGAAATTAATCTAATACTATTGATTAATTGTGTACACAACTAAAATATACTTAATAATTAATATTGATTAAAATTTCAAAATAAATTTATATTATATATCCAGGTATTACAATAGAATCTTTTCAAACTAAAATATGAAATATATATTGCAACTCATATATGGTAGTGAGTTTCAAAAACAAAAACTTGTATTGTAGTTTCTCTTTATAATTTTTACTTTTTCATGATTATGAGATATGATTAAAATAATAAAATAAATTTAATATTATTTATACATTATTAACCAATCAGAATTTCTCTATCTATTTTTATCAACAAATTTAGTTTATTAAAATTATTATAAATTTAAATATATGTAAAACTTATTTACCGTAAATGTATTTAAACGATAATATATTTAGTTGAACCATAATCCAACAAACAATAACCTATGTAGCATGGAATCGCTAGTCAAGCCTCGATTCCCGACTCCGAACCGGGAGCGGAAACGGAAGCGGTGGGAATCGCTTGGAATCGCAACAGAAACGCGTTTCCTAAAAAGTGATGTTTGGAAACGTAGAAGAAACGTAAGATTCTGATTTGGAAGCGGTTGATTGTTAGTCGGAAACGTAACCTGTAATTTCCATGGCCGATGGTTTATCAAACAAACAAAGAAGACAGACTTCATTTCTTATGTTCATCTAGGTCCAACTTTGATTTTATCTCTCTCCCACTATTAGAATTAAATATTGTAAATTATATTATCACAACATCATAAAAAATATATTTAGTGTTGTACAACATTGATTATATATTAAATAACTTTGATTGACTAACAGTAAATTTTTTATTAGGAAGATCTTAGTAATAAAGAACTATGCTTACAAATATAGTTTTGTTTTTGCAAATATAGTTTAAAGTACATTAGAGGTTATATACTGAATTATTATATTAGACTAGGTATTGTAAACTTAGGTTTTAAGAAAAAGATATTTAGTTATAAATATCATTGATGGAGTTGGTAAATATAAGCATTAAGATAAAAAAATTAAAATTGATTTTAAAGATAATTAATTCAGGTTTTATTAAGTTAATCAATATATAATATTTACATGATTTTAAAACTATATATATATATATTTATTTATACGCTTCCAAAACGTATCCGCTTCCTAATTTTTTTAAAAATCACGTTTCTACGCTTCCAAACGTTTCCGCTTCCACGTACCCGCTTCCGATTCCATGCAACATAAACAATAACACTAGCTCAATTTAATCTCCGGTTTAGTTTTTTAAAACACTATTCCACTGTTATTTTTGTAAAAAGCAGTTTTCTTTTCTTTAAAAGAAAAAAATAAACATGATTCCACTGTTTTTTTACCGTCGAACGACCACGACGTAATTATCTCAAAACCAAGGGAGATGGTAAATTAATGGTGACATTGACTTCTGTAGAACTTAGTAACTATGTGGTGTAGGTAAGCCACAACACACAACTCACAAGCTCACACGAGATTGAAAGTCAAACTTTCATTCTTCATCACTTTCAAAATTAATAATACCAATCCATTCCGTTTTTAAAATACTTCTATAACTTGTCGGCCCCATTTATTTTGCAATAAATATTTCGTTTAATTTCTTTACTAGTACTATTTTCTTTATCAATAGGTCTATCAAATTCACCAATAGTAAGCCTGTCTTTAAATCTACGTTTTTCTTTTGATGAGCGGCGGCATTTGATGCTCTAAACTAAATGTAGTGTACTTTTCTGCTTATAAAAGGACAAGTTGGAACTTGCAAGTATACACTAGTAATCGTTTTATTATTCTATAGCAATAGTTCTTATCTAGTACACACTACATATAGAGCACATCTTATACTGAATTAGCCTAACTAATCCCGATATTAGACGATCTCCAATATATTTTGCTATTTTTCTTCTATAATAGAGATGTGATTGCTCTAATATATTTCTCTAAAATAGAGATCTCCAAATATAGAGAAGTACTATTTATTTCTCTATAAATAGAGGAAAATATAGCAATATCTATTTCAAAAGAAGAAAATAGAGTAAAATTGAAGTAGTTTTAGTTCTAAATGCTATTATATAGACAAATATAAAAGAATGTTGGAGATGCTCTTAGTAAACAAAAAAAATTATGATATTAGTAAACAACTTAACAAGTTTTGCTAAGTTCCATTTTTCTTCTGTCATTTCAGTTTTGGTATGTATATATGTCTATATTTACTTTGTTGTATATATATTCTTTAATGTGGATATTAGCTACCCATCTTAAACTAGATTAAGTGTTAGGTTAGAGGAGCCGATCCTTCGAAGAGCACTTTTATCTGTCTGTGTCTGATCTATATGAGAGAAAATATATCCTATAATATTTGTTTCTTTTGTTAATGAATCTGTCCGACAATTCATATTCTAGAAATATGAAAGAGAGAGTCGCATACTCGAATTCCTCATGTAGTCTTTTGAACAACCTCAATCTCCATCACATCTCGATGTGAAGATCTCAAAAATTCAAAATATAACATAGTACAACACTTATTCAAAATAACATATAGTAAACTGGAAAAATAAAGAGATGGGATTTTACACCAATACCAATACTTCTAAATCAATCAAATATATAAACCAATAACAAACATGTGAACAATATTTCAGACCCCCTTGGAATTCATAAGGCCATTGTAAAACAATCCCCCGTAATTAATTGTAATTACCAAGGGAAATTATTAAATTATTAATATTTAGCTCAGGATATCTAAAGAGTTAATTAGGAAAGCCAAAAATAAATAAACTATAAAAGGAAAAAGAGATGATGATCCTAAAATTAGAACCATCTGATTAGGCAAATTCTTCAGAAGAAATTGGGGTTTTCATCCAACACAATATCACCAATCGGTCCACCAGAATCCTCAAACAGCCACTTTTCAAACAAAGACCATTGACTTTGGTTACTGCATCCAGTTATGTCTGGTTTGGTCTCATGATCAGGTGATACGCCAGCCTGATGATATGATGAGTCACAGCCTTTCAAATGATCAAACCCCAAAAATGACTGAAATGCCCCTGCACAGTCCTTATCGACATCACTCTTGATCACTTCTTTTGTCTCATAATCTGGAGAAACCCTTAGATCGGCAGAGTTCTGAGTCTTTGGAGGGTTCTTCACCCACCCTTTGAGCAGTTTTGCTATATTCTCGGTGCTCGAGGCATAAGCAGTAGATGTTTCTTGCATCCTAAGAAACCTGCAAGCTGAGGAAGTAGAACGTCTTGATTCAGCAGAAGAAGATGTTGTGGCTGTAGTGGCAAATGTAGAGGTAATGATTGGTTCTACGACAGGAGACAAAGCCTCAGAGAGAGCCTTCTTCGCCAAATGAATATCAGTTTGAAGCCTTCTTTCCCATTGGCCTCTTGAGATGTTTGAGTTTGAATTAGCAGAAGAAGATGATGGAGAAGAAGAGAGCGAGGAACGGTCTCTTGATTGATCAAGTTCTTGAAGAGAATCTTGATTGGCTTTGTTGAGTTTCTTCTTCAAATGAGTGTTCCAATAGTTCTTAATGTCGTTGTCTGTTCTTTGTGGAAGATATGACGCAATTGCAGCCCATCTATACCAAATAATAAATGTCCTCTATTAATATTTTTTATTTCTTCTCATTTCAAAAATTTGGGAAAAACAAAATTAGAGAAATCATCTTTTGGTTAGGACTTAGGAGTGAACAATTAAATTTACCTATTCCCCAAGAGAGCTTGGAGATGGACAATCATCTTTTCTTCATGTTCTGTAAAGTTGCCTCTCTTGATTCCTGGCCTTAAATAGTTTGTCCATCTAAGCCTACAACTCTTGCTGCATCTAAGTAACCCTGAATTTTCAAGAAAAAATGATGATAAAGGTAAGAAAAATGTTTAAAATAGATAAGTAGAGACTTAAATTTTACATACATAAAAAAACAAAAAACAAGATCTCATGCATTAGATCTCGATCCTAAATTCATTATCAAAACCCCTAGCTAATTTATTTCAAATATGGTTTTGATTACGCTTATTCCACATTCAAACTCATTTGGAAAACAGTGTTTATACTAGCTAACCAATTAATCCGTACCACTTTGGTTCCTTGTCTACCTTTCAACCTCGTAACCCTAGTAATGTCTACGTATATTCATACAAACCATGAGAGATGATGTAATATTTGTAAATAATGAGAGAGCTGACGATTGAAGATTAGCATACCAGTATTGGTCGGAACGGCTCTCCAATTACCAGGACCATGTTCTTGGATGTAAGTTACTAGAATGATATCTTCTTCAGGAGTCCATGGCCCTTTCTTCACTCCTCCTTTGTCACAACAAGGAGGTCTCACCATTATCTTGAGCTCTCTTTATCAATCAATTAATTTAAAATCACTCACTTTTTCTGTTTTTTTCTTGGCCGCTCTTAATTTCCCACTACAAGAACTCTTTGCCAAGACAATAGAAGAAAACTGGAACAAATTTAGTTGTTTATAAGTCACAGTACTCTTAAGCTCACTAATTAGTACTCTTGACTTTGGATGGATCTAAATGGTCTAAGCTTGGCGACAAAGGTCTATGTCCACCTTCTTCTTCCA
Organism: Raphanus raphanistrum subsp. raphanistrum; assembly: GCA_019706035.1. NCBI lineage: Eukaryota > Viridiplantae > Streptophyta > Magnoliopsida > Brassicales > Brassicaceae > Raphanus > Raphanus raphanistrum. Next base: position 22,709,841 of record CM033983.1, read on the forward strand.
TATATATAAAAGATAGAAAGAGAAGTTGCTGACCCCTCTTGGTCTCTCAAAATTGAGTATTTAATTTAATAAATGTAAATAAATTAAAATAAAATGGGTAAAGCATTAACTACAAAAGTGGAGGTAAAGCCTCCAAAGTCAGCCACGAAAGTAAAAGTCTCTACCCTCCACACAAAACCGCGTGGCATTCAATGTGGGTTTGCTCCTTTCAAAAACCCTAATATGAAAAAAATAATGAATGAGTATGAGGTTATGTTATTTAAAATTGAGAATAACGGGAACATGCATGATAACATGACAATGATATGTGAGATGATATCTCCCTCTCTAGCTATTGATTTATTGCTATGATAATTTTAAGAATTGAATAGTGGCTATTGCATTTATGTGTAATGCATAGGCTTTGTTAATAATAGTAATTGATGAAAGGGTCTTTTGACGAACGAGATTTTCTCTGCGTCATGGTTTTTTGCTGTTTTGGTGTTCCATGAAAACGAATTTATATATTTTTTAATTAGAAAAAAGGAAAAATATTGCTGTTTCGGATTTAACCAGTGGGTCTTTGGCGTTTGTCAAATTACATGGTCTACGTCATTCATGGTGTTAGGAATTTTTTTTTTTTGACTGAATGGTGTTAGGAACTTCTCTATATTTTGTTCAAAAGAAAAAGGAACTTCTTCTGGTCAAAAAGAAAAAAAAGGAACTTCTATATATATATATATAATATGTTTGTATATGCATCTATATGCATATATCATTATATGATTTGGTATGTTTTTATTCGGGTATGGTTAGCTATTTGAATTGATGCACCACATCTGGATTTTTGGTAAACATAGTTTTAAATGAAATTAAGAGATATATATATATATTTTTTTGATCAAATAAATTAAGAGATATTTTTATGAGAATTTGGCATAAGATAATGGAGATTTCTGGATTTGATAGACACAAGTCATACAACCATATCTATTTATGTCAACGTGTGTATGTATGTATATATCAACAAATTAATTAAAAAGATGATATCAATTTGATTTTCACGAGGCCGGAAGAAAAGGAAGAAGAAGAGACACGGGACTCCTTTGATTTCTTCTCTTTTGTCGATGTTGTGCTATATGCGATATCTATTTATTTCTATATTTTATATTTATATGTATTTATGCAGGTAGGTTTTCTTTTCGTTGATTTGTATAAGTGTGGAATTTTATTTTGTCGAAAGTTTACCGATTATGTACGATTATAAAAATGTGTTAACTGGCTGTTTATCAATCATTTGGATTCAGATTGCATTTTATCAACTCAAACACGTCAATACGTCATGCTTTAATACCAAACTAAAAAAACAACTCATCAGTTACGAATCCAACTCTCTTTTAAAGTAATTCGAATTTCCGACGGCCACAGAAATGGGAGTTATGTACTTTATAATAGTATGATATATTGTAGATATGGTATTTTACACTAATATATATCACATAACGCATTAACATGTAGGGATGAATCATATGGAGGCATACTATTCTTGTAAATTATACATATATGATTTGCTATTCTTAAATGGCGACTCAAGAACATGGAATGCATGTGTGGTGTATGGATGGTGCTTGTGATGTAGGGACGGGCAAAGCACATTTTCCAGCCTAAATACCTATTTTAATTATTAGCTAGATAAAAGAAATAAAAAGAGAGAAAACTCTTTATTAACTTTTTTTATAACAATATGCTACTCTAACGTGATTCCACCGGTTTAGAAAGTTAAATCGAAAGTATCGAATCGACATATAACATAGTTGAAAGTGAATTTTTTGTCCCATATGCAAGCTTTTCCGTCATTATGTTCTGCGCCTTTGGAATATATGTCGGATAATGAAATTGGGGAAAACTCTTTATTAGCATAAAAAAAATAAATACTATTAGGTATTGAATACTATTTGCCAATAATAAAAGGAGAAAACTAAAATATTATTTGTCATGAAGAGAAATAAAAGCACTGCAAGCGCACATGCAGTTAATACATAAGAACAAATGCAAAGTTCAGTCCCTATTTATTATCAGCAAGTGCCAGTGCATGCGATCGGTACCATTTTCCTTAACCAAAACGAATTGATAACCGCACTTAACCGGTTGTTAGGTTTGGTTATTAAGTTGTTTAAATATCGAGTTAAGGCCTATTTAAGGCTATTGAATGTTTGGGCCTGGTGATTAAACAACGGGCCATACTTTCTAAACTGGGACCCATTAGTTGAAGTCATCTTCTCAGATATTCCGGCCCGGCCATCTGATCAAGTTTGTTTGTTGGTATCAAGAAGACAAGCAGTTGGCAAGTCAATGTATATGTTAAGTTAGATGAGATTCCAGTTTAAAAGTAAACAGTGATTAATAGAGTGGTCCATCTATTTTATATATTATTAAGGATTTCTTTTAGTGTTTAATGAGAGATTTTTGTCCCTAATACATTCTCTCGAGATGATGACTCTTTGAGTGTCAATCTCGAAATGTTTGGACAAGGATCGATGAGTAGACTTTGAGTTGGATCGATAATGGATCGGGTTGGATTGTTTGGATTGTTTGGATTGGGCGTTGATACCATGTTAAGTTAGATGGATTTCCAACTTAAAACCAATTGGTGATTAGTATGGAATATTCCATCTATCGTATATATTATTAAGAATTTCTTCCAATACCCGATGTTGGACCTTTATCTCTAATAGTATATACCCTTCTCTTTAATTACAATGCCACTTTAAATTATTTTTATACTCCGATCAAATAAGTTAACAGTATATGTAAAAAAGTAATAATATAATTTAGGGAAATTGTCTAAGCTGCCATTTTTAGTATCACTTTTAATTTTTATTAATCATATTTATCTTTAATTTTTATAACAAAAATATTATTATACTCCTAATTAATTAAATTTATATCTAATATATTCTCTCCGACCTTTTAAATTTCAAATTCAACGCTCTGATGGACAAGTTCTCTGATGAACCCGATGAGCAATCTGTCAAACTCTCCAACGAGATCTCCGACGAACCTGAAAAAACTCGACAAGTTTCAACGAACCGAACGAGATCTCTGACAAACGCATAAGAACGTTACATTTGATGGTGGTTTTTGTTCTATTTCTTTAATTTTAACTTGATTTCTCATCATCATTCTGATTATGGGAATGGAAACAAAGTTTTTTGATGAATTTTTACATTCTCAAATTTATAAACAAAGAGCATGACACAATTTTGGTTTTTGGATTTTAAAAAAATTTCCACGTGTCAGGATTTAATCAATTTAGTATATATTTTTTTTTTGCTAACTGCAATTTAGTATATAAGGGAGTACACTTGAAAAAAAGCAAATTATCGAATACATAGATGGCTGTTTTTTTGGGACATAGAAGCATCATCATAAGCATTATGTACTGTTACAGTCAGCAATGCAGTCAAAGGGAGTATTGAACCACCCAGGCATACGCATGTGCCACAACGTGTAATGTCTTTTCAGCAACTAGTCTCACAACCGTCACAAGTCGTGTATACAAGAAAGGTCCACAATTCTTACACATGGCAAGCTTGAAATGCAAAAGTCTCTTATGTTTTACACAACAAGGTCAGCATTCCCTAACATTTTGTAAAAATCACACAATGTTGAATAATTATTTGTCCAAGGACGTACTCTTACGTTTTAGAACAATAGTGGTATCCCATAGTCTATATTTGAGAAGTGATTTTGACATATGTCATCACCATATTAATTTTGAAAGAAAAATTATGACATGGCACACTAACATTGATGACATGTCTTGAAATAAATTATGACATGGATATTTACATTTAGTATTGATTTATATTTAAGATAATTTTTTAAAAATATGGTAATAACTTATAGATCATTATTATATATTTACATTTAATATTGATTTATATTTAAGGTAAAATTTTAAAATATGGTAATAACTTATATATCATAATTAATATAACAATAAATAATAAATTAAATAGAAATATAATAAAAAAATTCGAAATATTATTTAGCTATATTTTATAAGTATATAATTTTTATTACAAAAACAATTCTTCAAAATACTATGCATTTTGAAAAAAAAAAAATTCTTTAAATAATGACATGGACATTTACATTTATTGTTGATTTGTATTTTTAGTAAGTTTTTAAAATATGGTAATAACTCATAGATCATATTAATATAGCAATAAATAATATAATGTTATAAATAAATATATAATATTATTTTGGAATTTTTCAAAATTTAATTCTATTTTATAATTATTATTAGTAAAACAATTCTTCAAAATTATACAGTTTTTAAATGTAACTAGATTAGGACCCGCCCTAAAGGGCGGAAATTGATTTGTCAAATTTCAATTAATAATATATGGTATATATAATATGTGTATATAATATTATATATATTTTGTGTAACATTTATATATATATATATACATATTAGACATATATATAATATTTTAGTAAATATATATAGAATTTAATAGTGTTATAATTTTTGTTGTATTTGTTATTAGTTTGTATTTAATCTTCTTTCATTTTTAGTATAATAATTTGCCTTGTCACACCTTTTACCTTTTAACTTATACACATAGTTATGCATTTTTTCAAAAAAAAACTTATACACATAGTCTCGTAAAATTTAATATATAAAAAACATATTTAAAAAATCTACTGACCATATGCCACCATTATTTGGTTGTTTGAACAAAAAAAATAATGTTCTTGCATAACTGTGTATGTTGTGATATGATGTAGGTGAAGAGTAAATATATGGAAGTAAAGTTAGTATTACGAACATGAGTCTATGTTGGTGTATGCCACAATTATTTGGTTTTTGGAAGATCAATGAGCATAAGCATACACGGTCTTTGTATGCTTACATTGTAAATGAGTCGGATATTTTTTCTCATATGTTTGGAATGATATGGAACTCGTTGATTTAAGAGTGGTTCAGTTTTATATCTATCTTATTAAAGTAGAAGTACTTTAAGCTTCTTTTTGGTAATAGGGATAGGAATCTTTAAAAAAAAAAATTTTGTTTGGTAACAAAGATAGTAGAGAATTTTGTCTTTTCTTTATTTAAATGATAGATTTAAGTATTTAATGTCTTTTCCTAATTTAAATAATAGATTTGTTTAATAGAATAAATCTTAACCAAAATAAATTTCCTTATAGATTTTTTGTTAACATTTAATATTTTTTATTAATAAAAATAATTAAATAAAAATCGCACATCAAAATCAATTTATATATCATATAAATAAAATATAAAATATTTTATTTATAAATTGTTAGTATAACACTTTTATAATATAAGTCCAATTAGTTATAAATATTAGATTTTTATATGATACACTCTGATATAATAGACGATTAAATTCACATAATATAATTATTTAAAGTAATAAATAAAATTTTTGTTTTAAAATGTTATGCTAACAATTTTGTTTTAAAATGTTATATATATATATATGTAATATCATTAGAACAAAGAAAAAATTGAAGTGAAAGCAAATATTTATACGGCCACGGGTTAAACTATAGAAATAAATAACAATGGCGTAAGATATTTTTTTAACAAATTTATTTTAATTTCAAATATGTTTATATCTTTTATGTATTTATAAATTATTTTATTTGATATTAATAATGCTAAGATTTTGGAATTGGAAAAAATTATGACCCATTTCTATATTATTTTAATTAGGAATTTAAAATTTATACCAAAATATTTTTTTAAACTTTTAATTTTTATTATAACTACAACTGTTAATTTTCAATCTGAATTTATGTTTAAATATTATAAATATATCATTTATAAATAAAAAACTAAAAACATAAAATAAATACCCGCCCACATCATTTATAAATAAAAAAAATAAAAACATAAAATAAATACCCGCCCGGTTGGGCGGGTCAAGATCTAGTGATCTAATTATATTAAGAGGTTAACCAAAAATATTATAAAAGTGTTACTGGTTACGTTTAACTAATCTATGTTGGTTAAGATTTGGTTTAATTTAAGTTGGTAGGTTGCATTGTATAGGAGGCATGATATATTCTAGCAACAACTATGAAAGAGTCCAAAATTTAAATGAGAACTTCAAATAGTAGATAATCCCTAAATTAATAGATTAGATTTTCTAATCCAATACTATTAGTTTATTTTTAATATCCATAAATTTTAGAGAATTATTTAGTTTTATGTTTTGATAATTATACACTTAACAAAATTTTCTCTTGCATTTACAAAATTTGATTTAATATATTTTAACAAAAAGATATAAATTAAAGAATATTTCAAAATTGTAATTTTAAATATATAAATACATATTGCTAAATATACATTGAATAATTTTTTTTTTAATCTTAAAGTTTTTTTTGACATCTTAATATTAAAATTTTACATATGATTAAATTAAGATTCTATATTGTAAGCAAATAATAAAATCAAAAATTAACAAAATCAAAAATTAACAAAATTTGTATTTTAAAATAAATTTAAATTTTAAAACTTTTAGTTCTGCACATGGTGCAGGAACACTAACCTAGCAAAAAAAAAAAAAATCAAAACCGTAGATTTTCAAATGATAGACCAACCGTTTGCGTTTCAGAAAATGTTTTGATATACCACCACAAAACTATTGTTACAACAACAAACCATAGTGTGAGAAGACAGACGAAAACATTCATTATCATCCTATCTGAGAAGAAAATACGGAACAAAACCTTCCCAAATCTCTCCAGCAAGAACACTAGACATATCCACCAAAGAATCATCCACCGTCTTCTCATGTAATCCGACAACTACTCTGAACATGTTAGACACCAGAGGGTTCCTCAGAAACGGTTTCAAAGCTTCCCCGAGCTCAACCATATCAGCAAACATAGCTTTCTTGTCGTTGCTATCAGTTGAGAATCTGAGAATACAGTTTGAGAAGACGTAGAGACCTAGGAGACTACCATAGAGTGGCAAAAACACATTCTTGTGGTTCCCTACACCGCCTACCCAGCTCTCTCTTTGTTTCCCCACATGGTCTTTAGCGAAGCCAAGCAGCTTACTCTGGAATTTACTCCTCCATTCCAGTAGCTGCCCTTGGGGCAAGTCTCTGTTCGCTAGCTTCTGTTCGAGTTCAACGAAACCAGTTCTTAAATGTCGGAGTAGAACTTGGGACAGCACTGAGATAAACTAGATTGGGTCAAAGAAGAAGTGAACGAGGTTGGGAACACGATGGCGCTGTATGTGTAACGGTGGCGATGCTGGAGAGCTCGCCACTTTGCAGACATTTTTCTATAAGCTGAGAGTAAAGAGGAGAAGAAAAAAAGTTAAAAAACTTTTATTTTTCTAAAAGCAAAATAAAAATTAAAATTAGAACTTTGTTGTACCTTTTGTAGCAGAGGAACAGAAGACGAGGTTTGGATGGAGGTCCCTTCAATGGCGGCTCGGTAGTAAGAGCAAGTTTTGATTTTTGAGAGCAGTCGGATCTAGAAAATAAACTGAGTGGGGGCATAAATTAATTATTAGTAAATATTTTATTTAATAATATTAAATATATTAAATTTTTTGTTTTTCAATAAGAAAAAATCTAGAAGAAAAATAACATGACTAAAACTGAATGAAGAATCAAAACAATTTACTAATAAAATGGAAAAATTGGAATTCAGAATATTTTAAAACAAAAAAAAAATGAAATGAAAAATAAAATAGAACATGAGGAAAATAACTAAAACATAACACATGGTCATGAAAAAAAATCAGAAAAGTAAAGGAAACATAAGAAAAAAGCTACAACGAACTAAACTAAGAAAAGATATCACTGACATAATTAAAAAATTACTTGTTGGGGTCGAAATAGGACAAAGCAAAGTTGGCTTCCAAAATTTCCGTTTAAAAATTATTTACTTAAGAATTTTTTTACGGTTTTTCGGAAAAGAAAAACCTATACGAAAAATTTGCGGAAAAATCTTGTTTTAAGACAATGATTCTTTAAAATGACGATTTCCTAATCAACGATCTAGAAAAACAACGTTTTCTTAATCAACGACTTAAGAAATCAATGATTTCTTAATCAACGACTTGAGAAATCAACGATTTAAGAAAGTAACGATTTCTTAAAATCAAACAGAACTTTGTTATCAAAGGACCAAACCTCCGCAAACAAGCATCCTAAGAGAATCGTAGCTTTGCGATAGGATCAAACACTTGGATAATGGACCTCAGACCACGGCATAAACCCGATCGCGATGGCTATCGGGTCACGAACAAGGGCTCGGTTGCTATAGCGAGCGGGTCACGACATCACGCTCGGTCGCTATAGCGACCAAGCTCCAAACAGAGCTCTGTCGCTATAGCGAGCAAGACAATCGGGTCACGAACCGAGCTCGGTCGCTATAGCGACCGAGCTCCGAACAGTTTCTTGATCTTTCGATCAAATGGAATCGTCCGTTTGGTTTACGATAAAACCGCGAAAACTTAACCTTTTCGGAGAAAACGTAAAAACGTCTCGAATCAAAAATACGGCCCAAATAGGTCCTAAACTTGATTCGAGGCCCACTTACGATTTTTTAAAAACCCATAAACCTTATGACGGTTTATGCTTTGGAGGATAAGCATCAGTTTCTGCGGAAAAAATGGAAACTTTCCGCAGATAATCATGAAGATCGGAAAAAATGGAATATTCCCATTTTTTTGACTATGACGGCTTAAGGGCAAAAGGGGGAAGCGTAAACCGACCTTGGAGGGAGTATATAAGAAGTTCAAGGCGAGAGGCATAGAGGCATCACTTTTCCAGAGCAACTTAGCACTTAGAGCAATTTAGGCAATTTTCCGTTTTTGTTTTCGAGCTGCGACTCAATTAGGTTTAAGCCACTTTCGGGTATTAGAACTAGGGATCTCGCCGACAGCTCTCGTAGCCGAAGCACGTTACCTTGCTGTTGTAACGTTCATACGCAGATTCGGAATAAAATCCTTCTTGCTCTCTTTTTACGATTTATATTTTATTTTTCCGTTGTTATCGTGTTCTGATTGCTTGACGTGTGGTTTCTCAGAAATTCGGGACCTTCCGGGAAATTAAGGTTTTCTAGTTTCTTTATTTATACGAAATATTGACGGTGCGAATTTCGGTTCCCACAATACTATGGCTGTAACTAGTGAATTTGAAACGGAATTGATGGAATAGAATAAGAGGAATGAAATGCAGTAGAAATATGAAATAGATTCATTCCATTTATTCCTTAACAAAATTATTATAAAATGATTTGCTATGTATTTTGTATATTATATTTTGGAATTGATGGAATGAGTATTTCATTTCATTTATATTAATTGGTAAATTTTTTGTGGAATTAATGGAATTGATCGTTCCAAAGCATTTCATTCCAAAAAATAAGTAATCCAGTTGCAGCCTACGATTCTAGTTACAAAAAAACTAGAATTCTAAATAAAAGTTTTTGGATGAAAAGAAATGAGGAACAAAAGAAAAATAACATGAGGAAAATAACGAAACATCATAATACGTGGCCAAAAAATATCAGAAAAGTAAAGAAAAACAAATGGTGCAAGGGGGCAGATGGAGATCGAACGTTGGTTCCCTGGGGGCAGAGTGAAGGATTACACCAACTAAGCTTCAGAATACTTGGTATACTAGTGTATTTAAAATTATTTATAGATTTTTCTGGGGCAGCTGCCTCCTTGCTGAGCAAGGTAGGTTCGCCCATGTTTGAGAGGCAAAATCGAAAGACGGAGGTTTTAGAGTAAAACCTGAGTTAAGAGATTCACTGTGAGGAGTATTTTGAGAAGACGATAAAATAGGCCCAATATATGTTATGGGCCTAAGGCCTTAAACCCGTTAAGGTTTTCTCCGGTCTTTTTGATGTTTAAGACTTATCTTTGAAGGTTCTTCATGAACCAATATGAACTTTTTAGATGAAAGACAGAATGAGCTCTGTTCGAACCCTATACATGACATGTTTCTATAACCTGGCTTTACGCAATCCAAGTTCATAGTAGCGTGTGAATTGTGTCATTGTATGTATGATCATTTGGGTGTGTGTGTGAAGAGCATATTTTGTTCCTCGATTACTATCTCTCTTTGTTTCTGTTGGTGTTTAGAATGAAAAAAAAAATGAGCAAAAGATATCTGAAAGTGCGTACTTTATTCCTTGAATGAAACAGAGCTTAAATAAGACTTGCAACAACAGCTACCGAAACAAACGTAGACTCAACTAACTCACGTAAAAACTCAACTCTATCCCCTACAAACCAGGAGACTTATTTAACAGAGAAAGACTTATTCAAATAAAATTCAAACTAAAACTTGCTTGAGACACGAAACACAAGACTTGAGCTTTCAGTTTCATGGATACTGGACTGCTTATTAATATTTATTTTTTTGAGCAACACTAGCTAAAAATATAAGATTTGTTTTTTTTGTGTAAGACATTTCGTTGTTTGATTTTTGTCTAAACTGGGTCTAAGACAACAACGATTTGATCTCGAGATTGAGACTCTTTGAACCTTGTTCTTACTAACGTGTATTAGCTACATCTTTTTAGAAATATGTATATATATATATGTATATATATATATACTATTATATTTTGGCTCAAAATCGGAAAGGTTTATTGAGAAGGAAAAAAAGATTTGGGTGTGCGTTAACTTTAGGGCAGTGTCAATGAGGATGAGGAAGTTTAGTGTAAAGAGACCAAAGCAGTAGCGACAATAACAGTTTAACAGATTAACAGGTTTAAGGGGATGCATGTTCTAAAGGCCTTCTCCCTTTCTTGGCCAATGATGTTTTCTTGGCCATTGTATCATCATTATACCTTTAATTTGGGTATCATTATTTCCTGTAAATTGTTTATTATTGTGCCTATATGATATTTTCGTGGATTTTCAATATTCTGCACTGTTATCTAATGCGATATGTTTTTTATTATGTGCGAATGAAGATAAAAACGAGAACAAAAAAACTAATGGTGAATTGGTCACCTATCTTCAAGAACAATCGATACGTTTTGCAACCTTTCGAAAATAGTAAACTCGTCGCAGAAATATGGGACTTATGTGATCAAAGCACTGCTGATTTGTATTTAATTTGCATTTGATCAAGTCTTACAAAATACAAATTACCATAAATGTGTTGCGTAGGCTTATGATTAAGCGCATGGGTTCGTTGCTTCTATTTTGAGCTCTAGTGAAAAAATGTTACAAGTAGCTTGTATCCGGTATTTACTTAAGAAGAGATCAAAGTCTATGACCCAACTTTTCCTGGTTAAGAAAAAAAGAACTCTCACATTTCTTTCTTTTTTGAGTTACCAGGAGGTTGCGGCCAAAACTATAATCCGAATTCCGAATGCTCAGACTACATCATGTAATATTAGTTTGGTCTCAGCCGTCTATATTGCATGATAGCGGCGATGAAAATTCCAAGTTTGGTATTATCCTTGATCATCATTAGTCGAAATGTCTATTTATCCGACACCAAGAAACGAAGAAGACAAAACTGATGTCAATGGTTATATGGCACTTATTTGAAAACGGCAATTGTAAATTTTATAATACTTGAGCAATCAGAGAAAAAGTAGTAGTCGGTTTTATTTTAATCTTTAACTGTAAGTTGACCCGTCCAACCGGGCGGATATTTATTTTCTATTTTATTTTTTTTTATTTATATTAAATGATGAATTTGTAATATCTACACACAAATCTAGATTGAAAATTATCTTTTTCAGTTATAATAAAAATTAAAATTAAAATATTAATAAAATATTCTGATAAAATTTAAATTTCTTAATTAAAATAATATAGAAAAAATCACAATTTTTTCTAATTCCAAAATCTTAGCCTCCCAAATAAAATAAATTTATAAATACATAAACTACATAAACATATTTGAAACTATAATTTCTACTAAATTAAATTTGTTATAAAAAAATTTATCGCTGTTGATATTTATTTCTAGAGCTTGATCCGTAACCGTATAATTATTTTCTTTCATTTAAAAATTTTCTTTGTACTAATGGTATAATATATATGCACATATATATATATATATATATGGGATTAGTACACGATTGTTATATTAGTATGCGGGTCAAAAGCGAAATGTTATATTAGTACACGATTGCAAATCATGTATAATATTTATAGCATGTAGTTGCATGATCATACGTAATTGATGACATCATAATTTTCCTACTATACCATATGTAATTTTTTATTATCATTAAATATGGTAAATTTAGAATTATGAAATGTATTTATTAAACTGAAAAGACAACATTAATAAAAACTATAGATAATTTTGAAATTGATTTAATAAAAAAAGAAAGTTAAATTTTTATATTAGGACAACACATTAATTCAACTAAAAAGACAAATATTAAAATAGGTAATTTTGGGATTTAGGGTTTGAAGGGATTGGAGTTAAGTTATAGGGTTTAGGGTTTTGTTTTTTTAAATACAAAATACAAATAAATAAAAAATAATTTTATAAATCAAAAAGCATTTTATGAACAAGAGATCATTTCACTTGTGTTTTGTTATTTTTAATTGCAAAAAAAAAAAACAGTTTATGAAACAAGAGATCATTTCACTTGCGTGAAACAAAAGTATAATCACTTTTCATTTTCATATGTTTAGATGGAACTAAACCATTTTGCAAGAAACTCGATCATGTAAGATATTATTTTACAAATGGGACATAAGAAATGATATGTTTTATGAACGTTTGCACCAGAATAAGAATTGAATAAAACCCAAAACTAACAAACAATGTTACTAAGAAACTACACATATATTTGGCTATGGTTTCGTTTGGAGCACACAATAATTCCTCAGAAAAGAGTTGCTCCTCATCTTCATCATCTGAACAAGTACCAGTATTCCAGTCATCTTCATTGTGGATTCAGTGGTGAGTGGGTACTTAGCAAGTTCTTCTTCATCATCTGAACAATTAGAGAAACAAATCAGAAAACAGGGGCTAAGGGTGTCTATGTTTTGGTCAGTCTAGCAAACTAAAGCTTCAGTAATCAAAGTAAATTCTGAAATAACAACTAAACCTCTTCCAAATTTTTGAAAAACAAAAAGATACACCTTGGAATCCAAAAGAACTTTGCTGAATAAGAACTTTGCTGCCTTAACATTAGTCAGTACAAAGAGTATTCAGTCACCTGCGATTCTTGAACATGCTTTCAGAATTGGAAACTCCATATTCTTCTTGAAAGAAACATTAGCACCAAGCAAATTAAGTAACAGTTTTTGATGAAAACAACAGAAATGAAGAGGAGCAAGAAACCTTTGGTGTCCAGCAAAGACTCAGCTGATAACAATTTTCCAACGTGCGACTCAGTTGGACAGTCCACAAGGAGAACAATGGGACCAGGTACTGAAGATCCCATCACATCACTCGGATAAACCTTAAGATCAAAGCATGAACACACTATTATAAGACAAAGCCATAAGTCAAAAGCAAGAACAAACTTGGAAGTCCACCTGGAGTCTCTGAGCAGACACGAGACAAAAACACATGATATATATTTCTAATAATTAAGATAACCATCAAAATTCAAACTAATCACAACACAAACATAGAGAAACAGAGGAGTCTTAGCGATACATACCTTTGATAGTTAAATCTTATGTTTTGATCACAGAAAGTTGCAAGCCCTGCATAATACAACAAATTGACCAGTAAGTGATCAACTAAGAGACAATAAGTGATCAAGAATCATACAGTACTATACAGTAACTGATTTTAGTACTAAGATCATACAATAAAAAGAGTGGAACTTTTTACCTATCCATTAAAGATGAATCATTGTTTATCAAAGAAGAGTAATACAGAAGACAAAGTATCTTGTGTATCCATTCCTGTTCCAAGGACCTTCAAAAAAGATCAAAATTTTCAAATTTTACACAACAAAATAAGATTTTTTTTTTGTTTTGAGGATTCTGTAATGTTAACCTGAGCGTAAGCAGTGGTGTTGGGATTGAGCTTGCGTTTTTTTCTTTCGAGATTCTTCTTGTTCTTACAAGTTTCGTCAAAAACATCAGCTCTACTCTTGTTGAACTCGAAAGTACGAAAAGGAAACGGAGACAATGGCAAAGAGAGAGATTACGACTGGGTATACCCAGGAGATATAACTCGGCTGGCTGTGAACGACGAAGATTGGAGGTTTGTCTGGTGGAAGCCATGAAGAAACTGACCGGCAAACACGACAGAGGAGAGATGGAGACCAAGAGACAATGAGTTCAAGAGAGAAAGAGAAAGAGAAAGAGAAAGAGACTCCACTTTACGATTCTGAGAAGCAATACAAAGCTATCTCACATGTTTTGGTGGCAATTTTTTTTCATTCTAAGTGTTGGAGCCTAAACTTAGCAAATTAACCCGCCTTTAAAAAATTATTTTCCCGCGTTAGTAAATATAGCGTTTTAAATTGACAAACACTATGAAAATAGCAAGCATTAATATACAATAGCAGAACTGTCATAAACGCTATAATTCGATGCTATTAATACCTACATTTCATGTAGTGTTGGTCTCGGGTTTAAATGGGAGTAGTTGTAGTTAATTCTTAGCTAATAACCATTACATACTTCCATCAAATCAGACACTTATTACATTCATTAGAGTGTTTTAGGCCATTACCATCAGGGGTTCAAAGCCCAAACTCTTAACTTTTAACAAAAAAAAATATATTAAAATAATTGTAGGGTCCACACAAAACATAAACCAGTCTCGCAAAACTCCTTCTTGATGAACCTGTCTGTTCCGCGGGCTCCATGCCACGTGGCGGCCTGCGATTGGTTCGTTTTTTTTTTTGTTTTTTTTAGAAAAAAATCAAACAAAAAAAAAATTATTTTTTTGTCTTGGAATTCGCGCTCACTATGTATCACTAATTGAGATGCTCTTATAGCATTTACAATATCAGTAAAGTCAAAGTTTTGTTGCTAAGCTTTCATATCAATTTATAATTTGAGAACTAAACTATGAAACTAGGAAAAAAAAAGTAAACTAGTAGTTAACTAAAACCAAACTGTTACACAAGAAAATGAAAGACGAAAACAAACATCACTGATATTTGAGAACTAAACCGAACTAAACCAATAGTGACTAACCAAAATACACTACTCAACTAAACACAACAACCACTCAATTCAGCAAACAAAACTATCAAGTACTATTTTATTTCTTGCATTGGCTATAAAAAAAACAAATGACTAGGATAAAGGCTTGTTTGTTGTTGCTTATCCGGTTGAACTCTCAGCCTGGTTATCCTCAACTTCAATCCTCAGAAACAAAGAAAAAGAGAAAGTTAAGGTTCATCAATGTATGTATTGATTTCACATAGAGCATACACAATTCTTATATACTAATGGCAGTGTAATCAAAGAGCAAAGCAAGGGTTTTCAGATTAATTTATACAGAAGGCTTATTGTAATCAATACAATGAATTGACAGAGAAATCAAATTGAACCAAAACTTATTAAAACAATGGATATCATCACGATTGGATAACATATTTTCCTTCTGCCAGAAATCAGTAAACAGAACACAAAGAAACCAAGCTATATACTACATCGACTTTCTATCCTATTTTCTTAAGAACCTAAACCTAAGAATCGACTTCCTATTTTCTTAAGAACCTAAACCTAAACAATGGATATCATCGACTTTATAGTTAAACCCATACC
The DNA here is from genome assembly GCA_019706035.1 of Raphanus raphanistrum subsp. raphanistrum. Taxonomy (NCBI): domain Eukaryota; kingdom Viridiplantae; phylum Streptophyta; class Magnoliopsida; order Brassicales; family Brassicaceae; genus Raphanus; species Raphanus raphanistrum. The sequence goes on from CM033983.1 coordinate 22,725,565, forward strand.
TACGAACCTACATCGATGAGAACTATACACAAAGGAGATGAGGAAAACAAAAGATCGGTGATACCTTGTTGTGTTTGCCGGAGATCTGAATCGATTTAGTGTGTGCTTTGGTCGGAAATCGAACAGAACTCGGTGATGGCTTTGGTCGCCGTTCGTGGAGTCGCGAGAGAGAAGAAGAAGAAGAAAACCATATGATTTGGGATTTTTCCAAAAATGATATTCTTTTATGATTTTCATCCAATCAGGAGGTGCCACGTCCTGATCAATTGGACTTAGCACATATCTTGTTCAAACCCTTTCAAACTGATCTTAACCCATTTTTCATTTTATCCTATTATTTAAAGCCCAAGCACATGCAAAATGATCCTCCATTAAGGATGGCCTTACTAAGAAAGTAGAATTAGCACATTGCCATCTCAACAAATTGATCATTGATTGTCTCGCATTTTAATTTTAACTAGATTTTGATCCGCGCTTAAAAGCGCAGATTTATTTTTAAAATTAAATAAACTATTTTAAATAAATTTATGTATAACTGAAATACACGAAACCAAAATTGAAATGAATTTCATAAATCATATCCTATCTCAGAACCCAGAAAACGGAAACCAAACATGTACTTGAATTTTTTAAAACAAGTATATACCTAAAATAATTATATTTAGTTTCTAAATAACCAAATATTCTAAAACTACTATTTATAAACCCGAGAAGTTGAATTATTAGAACAAACCAAATTATCCGATGTTTAAACAGAAAACCACAAATTATCCAATATTCTTTATCTATAAATCTGAAATTACCTAGAACCAGAATCAAATCTGAAATTATCTGAAAAACCAGAATCGAAGCAGAAAAGAATTGGACCTAAATTTTCTGGGATATTGCAGGTTCCCAAACCGAACCGAACCAACACATAAATAACCCAACTGGAACCAAACCAAATTTTGTAAATACATAAACAGTTCTTATATTTTAGAACAAAACACTAAAAACCAAAATAACCGAACTGAAACCAGATGTTGGGGACCGGTAGTGCATCCACATTTAATGGTGCGAAGAGAGCATTTTGTTTTACCAAATTATTTAACTCCTTTTATTGGGGGTACATATGTTATTAACAAACAAATTAAGATTTATCGAATATTTTTATATCCGATTCAGATCCGTGGTTAAACCGGTAAACCTACAACGTATATAATATGGGCTTACTTATGTTTTTATTTAGCATTGTATTAGAGATTCTGCCAACTGATATGTATCCAGAAAATTTAAATTTAATGAAAATCTATTAAGTAAAAATCGGATAAAATGAAAGTAAAACCATAATTAACATGTGAACCGACACCGGTAGCCTTCCGGTAAACCCCATAAAAACCTGATAACACTTTTAAAAAATAATTAAATTTCTCATATTCTTTTATAATACATAAAACTAAATAAATTATTTGACTTGTTCTAGTAAAACCTGGAAATAGCTGATAATATTTTTTCAAAAAATTGATTAAATTTCTAAAGTTTTTTTAATATTACATAAAACTAAATAAACTATGTGATTTGTCATATAAAGTAAATGTATATATACATGAAATGAAGGTATAATTTAGAAATATATGAAATACGGTTTAGGATATATGGTTTATAGTTTATGGGAATATGGTTTAGGATATAGGGTTTGATTTATGGGGAATTGCCACTAATACCACTTTTATGATACCACTTTTCAAAAATACACTAATCAACTTTACCACTAAAAACTAAATAAGAAAATGACTGTTATACCCCTTGGTTTATTCTCTTCCACAGCTCTCCAAATCCAATCAAACGAGACTGAATACGAGACTGAATACGAACCTGACGAGCTCTCCGATGATCTCTCCGACGATCTCTCCGAGCATTCCGACGACGAGCTCTCCGATGAGATCTGGCGACTTCCCGGCAAGCGAGATCTGGCGACTTCCCGGCGAGCGAGATCTGGTGACTTCCCGGCGAGTTTCGACGATTCTGACACTTTCGCCGACAAGATTCAACGATTCCGACGAGATTTGACGAAGCAGATGTCCGACGAGCTCAAACGAACAAAACAAGAGGATTTCTCACCTTGAACGCATAACAAAGGTGAAAGGGTAATAGATGGTGATTTTCGTCTCCTTTTGTAATTTTAGCTTGATTTCTCAAAATCGATCAATTTCTGGGAAGGGAGACAAAGTTTTTCGCATGAAGTTTTCAAATCTCAAATTTATAAGACCTTATAAATTTATCGATAAAGAACATAGTGCTAACATTTTTGTTTATAAGAGTTTTCAGTTATTTTACAAGGTAGTATGTAGTACTCATGATTTGCTTATTGTTGGAAGTAGTAATTCCTTAGATTTTACATCTATAAGACCTTAATTATAAAACAATTGTGTATATGGAGGATCATTATCACATATAATTTTATCCCACAATATAGCTGTGTATATAAAGATTGACTATCACCATTATGCTTTTTTATGTTTCAGAAAAAAATACAAATATGACAATTGATTGTGTCAAACAAGATTCATTAAAGTAACCACATATCTGATCAAACTTCAAGAGAACGGAGGATGTCCTCACCTATGTGTAATCATATGCTTAAACAGTTGATGGATTCTTTGAAACAAGAATTTGCTTGTTTGTTATTTTCAAAGACTGTTGTTACTGATGCTTCTGTTAAAAGTGATATGTGATTGGTCAGAAGAAGAAACTTGGAGGTGCTCGTAATGCTCTCAATGACATCACAAAAAGTCTGGGTCATTCTAAAGTTTCTTCCAAGAACAAGCAAATCATTTTTTCTGGTTCTGCAAAATGCGAAACCAACATAGCTGGGGAAATGTTCTTGTGAACTTGTGCTTAAAGCTTGTTATTTTGCAGATTCTTCCAATTGAAGTTAAGTATTTCTCTGTGTTTATACAGCATGCCTGCCTTTGATCAGATCCTCCTTGATTTGGAAGCACAACAAAAGGGTGGTGACATGGCTCTTTCACCAAATATGCTAGAAAGAAGCAAAGCGATGAAACATATGTTCACTTTTACCTTGAGATCAACTAGAAAGGGTATTGTTACAGGAAATCATTTTTTGGCCGATGAAGCTACATCAATCGCTATCTGGTGTATGCTGCAATTTATAAATATTTATAAACTCTTATTAATGGATACATTTAATAAGAGTTTATAAATAATACACAAAAGAGGTTCTTTGTTATATAAGAGGTTCTTCCAGTTTTTATTATGAATGATCTCCAAGTGGCTTCCTTTATGAGCAAACATAAAGAAAGTGGAGGACTTCTTCATTTTTGTGTAACAATTTTTGAGGTTAATTCTTTGGTCATGCTTTATTTATAAGGCTTTGTTATTTACTTTGACACGGTCACTAGTTTTGTGTTTTTATATTGCAAAAATATATGTACCCATTCTCTTTAATTGTGCGAAACAATGTTGTCTATAACAGTGCCCTTTAGGTATTTAGAACCCCTTTTACATTTTCATAAGGACATAAAAAATATTGTATAGAGATTATTGATTTCATTTTTTAATGGTACAAATGGAAATGCATAGATTACAATTAGTTATGTCAAGTTCATAAAACTTTGATACAAAAGATTAAATTCATAAAATTAAAGAACACGTGCAGGCTTTGTAAGGAGATGATGATATGTGGCAGATTCTGAGGCACATGCGGATAACAAGCAAGTTTTCACCACTTCAGATATTTTACATACCCTTATAAATTGTTTTATAATCCTTTATAATGGTGTATAAACTTTACAAATTATTTTTATAAACCCTTCTAAATTATTTACATACCCTTATAAACCTTTATAAATTATTATACAAACCATTATAAATTGTTTTATAAAGATTTCTAAATGGTTATAAAATCTTTTAGTTGATTTATAAACCTATACAACTAATTTATTAAGGTTTCTAAGTTAATGTATAAAAACCTTATAAATTGATTCATAAGGGTTTATAAAATGAGGATCGTTATAACTTTTATTCCAATAGGTTTTTAGTAAGAAAAAAAAAGAGTTTATAAGGTTTTATAAAACATTTTCTAACTTAAAAAATCATTTATAAATTTTTGTATAAATATTTTACGTGAAAAATCTAAAAAATTATAAATTTTTCTATAAGAGGTTATACATTAATTATAAATATTAATCAGTTAGTTATAAGAACATCTTAAAGCTTATGATTTTATCTATCCACTCATGATAATAAACAATTATAAATTATTTATAAACAATTATAATGCTTCTGCCAATCTCCCTCCATCTCTTTTTGCTGTATATGTATTGTGTAACTAACTATAAACGAATTTGATTTCAAGTAAACAATAGCTTGAAACTGCACATATGATCTCTTGGGTAATTAAAATTTAAAAGAAACAAATAAATGATTTATAAAACCTTATAAGTCATTTATCCGGATTCATAAACCAATTTCTAATAGTTTATAACTTATTTTATAAAGATTTATAAATTAGCTATATAAATTATAAAGATTTATAAATTATTGAAACAACTATCATCCATGTGAAGTTTCAGAGACTCTATTACAACACCACGTGGAGCGTTTGCTTCTTTGCTATCCCCAAGGCATGGGTTCCAGCTATCAAATCTGGTTTTGGATGAAGGTGAAGCCTGAATACAAGAACTGGTTCTTGCTCTGCCGGAGAGTGTGATATACATTGAAGATATGCATCTCAAGATTTCTTCAGAGAACCTACTCGGGTTTTCCATGTCATCTACGATATGAGATAAGCCTAGAAGATCTCCAAGGGTAGTATGATGAGCATAAACATATCTTTTATTCTTCTGCAAACATCAAATCAGTTAAACAAATATGCTAAATGTTGAAGACCAATGTGTTCTACTTACTTTTATAGAAAAGACTTTTAAGTTAGCTTGGAAACTCCAAGGACATGAACGTTCAGACACAGGAGAAGGTTGATAATTGTAGCTGAGCACACGAGTAATGTCTGATTGTGAGACGAAGCTTGTTTCATCATGTGGAGAGAATGAAGTAACTTGTTCATCAAAAGATGTCATGTAAAGAGAGAGAAGATATAATATTCTATACGTCATTTGTTTAAGCCATTTTTCACATTTTTAAGCCATTTTTCACATACCCAGCAATCATCGAAGTCCAGAAAACCACATTCCTAAGGCCAATACCGTCAAACACTCTACAACAAATCTCGATCTCTCCACACTTAGCATACATATCTACAAGACCTGTCAACACAATATTATCAAAGCCTGGCGCCTTAACGATGTCACAGTGTATCTTCTTCCCGTTATCTAAGTCATGCATCTCAGTACATGCTTTCAAAGCTATGGAGAAAACAATGTCATTGTAATATCATTAAGCATTAATTTGTACTATCGACAATATCATAAAACCAAGATTTATAAGAGGTTATAATTCTTTGAAATGAAATGTTCACTATCCAAAAATCTTTCTCCTAACCATAACTATTCAAACGACAAGTCTAAATCAAATCAACTTTATTTGTCTTTTTGGATAACAGAGGAACGAAAATTCTAATATTACTTGAACCCAGATTTATAAAGGTTTATAATTTTTCGAAAGCTCAATGTTTACTATTGAAACTCTTTCCCTTAGATCGACATGTTCTAAAGCAACCATATTTGAGATTTTAATCATGATTCTCGTAATCTCTTGTCGTCGGCTGAGAGAGAGAGAGTGATGATGGATCTCGAAGGAGACGACGGATTACGGAGATGATGGATCTCGACGGAGCCAACGGATGACGGAGACGGCGGATCTCAACAGAAACGACGATGGATCTCTGTAACTCTTCTGTCACCGACTGCTTGAGAGAGACGACTTCATCGGAGAGAGGCGACGGAGAAGAGATGATGGATCTCCACGGGGAGAAAGAGATAAGGTATGGTTAATTTTGTCTTTTACACATTAATGAAAAATGTATTTGTGAAAATGTCTTTCTATTGATGGTATTGTTGAATTGTGGTACTACACAAAGTGTAGTTATGAAATTTCCCCTTGATTTATACTGAAAATATGATGAAGTTTCTAAATAAATATGTAAATACATAGACTGAAGAAAATACATGAAAATAGTGAAAGTCAAATAAGTATATAATATATGGTTTATGGTATAGGGATTTGTTTTGTATTGGAAATATACATAATACCCTTCAACATATTTTGTAAGTTCATACATTGATTCTTTAAAAAAATTAAATGAATAATATACCCACTAATTTAACCACGACCAGTAGCCATTTGATTTTTTTATGTTTGGTTATTTATATAAGGTAGAAAATATGTGCATTGCATATTTTTAATTTGTTTTGACTTTTTTCCTACTTAACGAAGTGAATAGTAATACATTCAAAATATCAAGATGTGTAAAAGGCTATTTTAGATGCAAAGATATTGGTGATATCTTTTGGGTTGGTCTCTTTTGATAGTATTGATAATTTTGATTAATTAAGGTAAGTATAAATAATACATATTAAGTTTCTATTGAATAGGTCCAACAACTTTTTTAAGTAGATTTTTTTGAGAATGCTTCCTTTTTAATAGTATAGATTTAAAGTACAAAACTCTAGTTAGAAAAATAGGTTAGGGTCGTCGGTCCCAATATCGCGGAAGGTGTCCAATAAAATAAAGCATAAGATAAGAGATCCTTCTCTGCATACTGGAAAAAATATTAGATTGAATTTCTTTAAAAATGAGATATATTACAAAGACAAAGAGTGTGATTCAAAGGTGACAATGGCATCAAGACAAACTAATTAATTATAATTGTATCAAAGGAAAAGTGATTAATGTTGGCCCCTACAATAACCATATAAAGGCAAACAATAATAATTCCCAAACATGTTCTCTCTGAGTTGGTTGAATCAACTTATATGAATAATTCGCGTACTCACTCCATTATAATCAGATTTATTTATGGAATGTGGTAACTCTCTAAAGAGGGGGTGTATAAGCATTGTATATAGTCGAATCTTTTTGCTGAGTTTTAAGTACCTTTAACAACTAATAAAGTTGTGCCTATAGTAAAGTGAAATCTCAAAAAGGTCATCAAACCAGCAAAAAGTTCATTAGGTTCGGCAAACAAAGAAGAAATCCATTAAGTTTAAACTTTAAACTTTAAATATAGCCTATAGATATTATACAAGCCTTTTGCTCAAAAAAAAGATATGATACAAGCCTATATCACTCAATTCTTTTTTATTCTTATTTTGTAAAAAAAAATTGAAAATATCTTAGACCAAATTCCAACTTTCCAAAAGACAATACCGATTAGGACTGGACCAATGTTTTGAAAACCGATCCGGACACTGAACCGGACTATTTACCGGATCATTGGGTCATTGGGTGAACCGCAGGTGAACCGCGGGTTAAAAAATAAATTAATTTTATTATATAATAATATATTAGTCATGGAAATAGAAATATAGAAATTAAAGTTAATGTTTTCTGAATGTTTGGATATGTATATATTTTAAGTTTAAAAAAATATTTAGAAAATACTTAACTTTACTTTTTTATATTTTCATTTTCATTTAATATACAAACTATCAAAAATAGCTTAGACTATTGAAATTAGAAACATGTAAAACAAAAAAAAATTCATTTGTTAATCGGTAAAGAATAGAGTTGTAAAACTTAGAACTTAGAATAGATTTACTACAGATTTATAATAAACAAAATAATCAAAAAGAAAAAAAAGAAAAAAGAAACAGAAGATACAAAGTCAGTAGAGGCTAGCAGAAGACGAAGAACGATGAAAAAAAAGAAAACCGAAAGAAACCTAATTTTTAATTGGAAATTTAGAATATAAAATAAAATATAAAAAATAATTAAATGTTTTATAAAATGTAAAATTTATCTATTGGTTCAACTGGTACCGGGTTTCGGGGTTTAGTGGGTTTTTGCGAGTTTTTGTGGGTTTTTAAATTTTGGGTCTTTCACAAAACCCGAACCGGATTTATTTCGGATCACCGGGTTTACCGGTTCAACCGCAGGTCCGGGTCGGGTTTCAAAACACTGGACTGGACGTGAGATAAGTATTTGCTAATTTTCTATAAAATTACTTGGACAAACCAAGTCACGTAGCAAGCAGTAATTTACTTGGAGAGTCGAATTAATAATGCATAAGATATGCCTCCATCTTAGTCTGACCAAACAATAGTAATTTAATTTTTTCCAGGATCCGAACTTAAAATTGACGAATTTACGTTTTACCTCGAGCCTTTCTTTTTTACCACCAAGCTATCGCTTCTTGGTTTATCTCTCGGTTATTGTCGATGAGTTTTAAATTTTAATACGTCATATGCATATATGTGCTCACTGTAACAAAATATGTTGAACATGATCTTTGTTTATTCAATGATCAGACGAACCAATCAACCTTCAGAAACAATGTAAATATCTAGTGACAATCAACCTTTAATTTTTTTAGTGAAGCTTGTTTGAGTAGTGTTTGTTGTTACTGTATATCGTGTCGTGTCCCCTACCAAACATCGATGCTTCCTCAAAAAGTAAAAGGCACTTCGTTGAAATATACCACGATATCTTCATCATGTTGGATCATAAGCTTTATAAAAGCATTATACGAAACATTCCATCAATGGATTAACTAGTTAGGAATAATTATAGTTGTAATAAACCGTAGACCACAGCTTTTTCAACACATCACATGCCCCGATTTTGGCCACAACCGAATCTTTAATCGTCTGTTAGACAATAATCATAGGAATATTATATGATATGTTATGGTATAAGCGAGATGCTTTGCTCGATAAAAGGGGTGCAGAAACACTCCAGAAACAACCAAACCCACTTATTTATTATTTGTTCATTTATTTAGTATTTACTATTGTCGTTGGCCACCTGGCCTTTCGATATATGTATTCTCTCGTGCCACATACGATAGGTTAAAATTATTCAACACCCTACTTAATATTAAGTCTGGATATTCCGGATTTCAATCGGATTTTTGTTTTAATCAATGATGTTTCAGTTTTTCGTGTTTAGTAAAATCAGTCTCGTTTAGGTTATACTAATGTGAGAGTTTGGTTTGAGATCGGTCCACATACGATAGGTTAGAATTATTCAACACCCTACTTAATATTAAGTCTGGATATTCCGGATTTCAATCGGATTTTTGTTTTAATCAATGATGTTTCAGTTTTTCGTGTTTAGTAAAATCAGTCTCGTTTAGGTTATACTAATGTGAGAGTTTGGTTTGAGATCGGTTTAGGGTTGGAGTTAATAAATCTATCTGATTTATACCAACTTTGTAACCAAAATACAAGTAAAATGAATTATTCGGTTTTAAAATATCTGTTACATATTTTGTAACCAATACACAAGTAAAATTAATTCAAAAATATGAGAGGAACATCAGTCGTGATCATTCAAAATCAAATGAAAGGTAAACATATTTATTGATAAAAAAAACTAAATAAATGAAAGTATAAAATAAAAACCAAGTTCTCATGAAATGAGAAATATTGTTCAGTGAAAATAAACCAAAATCTAAAAACTTCATGTTTCAACCACCAACATTCATGTAATAGATAATTATTTTAAATGTTCAATATATCTTAGTGTATTTTAGACACATATTAGGAATTAGAATCATATTTGGTACAAAATATTTTTGGGATCTTGAATGTTTTAGGTTCTATCGAACATCCATTTAGGATCATGTTCGGTTCGAATGATACACACAACCCTAAATACATAAAACAAGATCCATTCAGTATTGATGTTGGGTTCAGACCGGATCGGCTCAGATTCATTTTTATCAAATTAGATTTGGTTTAGATTTTCAGATTCAGTTTATTTGCCCAGTCCTACTTAACACTTTTAAGTTTATAATCTTTCATATCACTTTTTATTTCTACCTACTATCCAATATTTATCCAATTTTTACACCAATAATCATTTTATTAAACAAAATTCAATATCTTACTCAATTATTTTAACTCATATTTTTATATATGTATTTTTTAAAAGATATTATTATTTTAAAAAAATCAAAATAACTATAACTTATAAAACAAAAACATTTTGTATCCAAATCAAATAAACCAAGTTTATATTTATAAACACACAAAATATGAATATTGGTATAATTTTTTTTAAAAAATATAATAATTTAACACAAAATAATTGATCTTAAATAGATGAGATAAATCTTAAAAGTCCACCACTTATACCAATAATTTATTTTCCTTTTTTCTTTTTTAAAAAGTCACCTTCAGTTTTTTTTTTTACAATCGTGAAGTATATAAGAGCTTAAGATATATTGGGTTTCATTTGGTTTGAACAAAAAAAAAATATTGGGTTTCATTTGGTTTTGTTTCAACTATTGAATAAAAATTCAACAGAAAAAACTGCACATCATTTTTAAAAGTTTCAACACCTTCGTTACATCCGTAAAGTGATGAAAATTTATTAAACAACTTCGTTATACACACCTTAGCTTCGGCCTTTCAGTACTTTTTTTTTGTAACTTGCTTCAGACCTTTCAGTACTTGTGTTATGATATTATGTGAATAACTCTTATTCATAATAAAGAAAACTTATAATTCTTTTTACAATAATATTTACATCACACAAAGTAATTATCAATCTTTGGGACTGAAATAAAAATTTGAAACAAATAAAATAATTTGAAAAAAATCATGAAACTGCATAAAATTGTGAACAAAAACTTTTAAATGGATCTAGATCTTGTGGTCAAGTGGTAAGTAGAGAGGCTTGAAACGATAACACATTTCAGATTCGTTTTATTTATTATGCAAAACTAAATTACTAACATAGATATGAGTTTATGCTTACGGTATATTTATATATCTGGATCTACGTGATTTGCACTTCACTTTATGGATTAGTTTGATCTCTTCTATAAGTTTGAGATATCCAGATTAATAAAAAAAAAATTGTATCTATGGATAATTTTACCAAATAAGAAACGTGAATTTGAAACAAATAAAATAATTTGAAGAAAAATCATGAAACTGAATAAAATTTGTGGAATAATTTTTTTGAATGGGACAAATATTTATTTTCCGAGAATCATTTTTCAGTATGTTGGGTCGTAGAATACTTGTAGCTTTTGTTAAACTTAATTTATCAAAAAAGTAGCGATAGAGTGAGAGAATTATTTTGCAGTTTTCAGGATTTTTATGCAATACAGTTTGTTCTGGACTACTGGGCCGAGTTTGAGGTGTCAATTGGACCCAAACACTCTAAGGCTCATTGCAAAATAGTCGCATTGCATAATTATTTCATACATCCATCATGTAAATTAAAATTATATCCACACCAAAGAAATGCATATTCAATTCTTTTTTTATAAACCCTATTATTGACTGATTTGGTTGACCCGAAAAGAACTTACGAGGTGGAGTATACCAAAAACGTACCATATAGTCCATCCAAATTTGAAATATTTTTCGATTAATACCAACAGATAGATAGATCGATTATCTATTACGGGCTATTATGTAAATCAGTTGAGCCAAAATTCAAGTCTATATCAGGTAGGGAGCATATTTAATTACATCCATATATTTATAAAATTCACACCGAAGCAACTAAATAACAAATTGATCGGGAAAAACCATCGGAGAAAGTGACTGATGATGGAGTGGAATATATTACATGGATGGTAATAGACAACTCATATATACAGGTCCGAAACGTCCTAAATATACTCATGTTCATTCATATATAAAGGTTTATCAACACAACAATTTAACATTGGCGATCATTTGAATTTACAAATCAAACATATATTAATATCAAGAGAAAAACAAAACAACATAAATCAAAATTTGATCTTGCATCCATACCAACAACTAACATGGCAGATTTAGTAACAAGTAGCTCATTACACGTTAAATCATGATTCCATTAACTAGTCGTATATACACAAACATATATACCCTCATCATGCTAAAATTGAATATTTTACAATATCGCAAGCACATGTGTGGACAATTATTGTTTTTTTCTTAACAAACAAAATGTGTGGACAATTATTTCCACTTTATATAATGTATTTATATATGTGGTTTTCATAGATATAAATTTATAAACTCAAATGGGTATTTTTAAAACATTAAAGTTCGTATCAAAGTATTGTCATCAGTTCATCATAATAATATCGGGCTGATCGCCTAATGAAACATTTTAAAATTTGTAGTTCTGGTGGTTGGAAAATTGCTAAGCGTTTCGACAATGGAGAGTATTAGTTATTAGAATTCAAATCTCAAACATTTTATATGTCTGTGGACAATGGATACACCACTATTGAAAGGCAATTTAATGTCCAACATCTTAGTAAATACATAATAAAACCTCTACGATCAATACCATTGACTGAATACGATCAATACCATACTTCTGACGATTATTTAATCACATCGTCGTACACAATTATTACAAGACCGTTCTATCTATATTCATATATGCATATTATTATTATTTCAGGGTTGGTTGCATCTATCTATCTATATTCATACAGCAATATCTCTAGATTTTGCTGTATATATAAAATAGAAAAATGGGATAAACGAAACATCGTTGAAGCCGTGAAGTGCCATTGGTCTACACCAAAGCAACACAAGAAGACAACCACTTCACATGGTCTGCTCTTACATTCATAATCGAATCTTAAGTCACTTTTAGTTGGTTGTAAATCTGGAATTACTATGCTATCCAGCGACTCTTTTTCTTTTTCCATTTAGTTATAGTTCCAACAGCCAAATCCGTCGGAAAACGGTCAGAACAATCTGTTTTTGACGGGTTTCTTTGGCCGTCAGAAATTTCTCATTTTCTTGTAGTGCTACTCCTACTTTGTTGCCATTTTAGCACTTTTATAATGAGGATAATAAATATGCAATTAGTCAGTAGTATATGTGAACAGCTTTAAAAAGTTGATAAAACTTAAGAAGTATCTGACTGAACGAAGTGGTAATTCAAATTTGGATATGAATGTTTGAATCGAAGTCACTCGTTAAGTGCTTGAGGATTTGTAATATTAATACATCATCTCTTCTAAGACCTTTTTAAATTCCTAAAATATACTAATAACAAATGTAATATTATAAGCTAGTACATAGCAGTTCACGTGAACAGATTTAAATAGTTGTTCTAATTCAAGAAGCACTTGAAACCCTTGAAATCGTGAATAATATCATTTAGGTTCTATCCGGTGAATAATAAGAATAAAAATGATTTTTTTTTGAAAAAGAATAAAATAATCAGAATATTTTTTTTATTGTTCTGTGTTGGATTTATAACAAATAGTTTAATTTGATTCTTTAAATTAAAAAGAGTGAGAATAACATTAGGAAAATCTTGACAAAAAAAAAACATTAGGAAAATATATTCTTTATAAATAGGTTTAACTTTTAACCACCACGCGAACACTGAGGTCAATTCTAATAAGATACCAAAACACCAAATTTAGTGTAATTTTATTTCTAGTAAGACATCAAAAAATAAAACCATCCCAAAAAATTTGGTGTAGAATGAAATTTTCACCAAATTTGGTGTAACAATATTCATCTCATCAAATATATATATATATATATATATATATATATTTAGTTATGTTTCATTGAATAGTATAATTCAATTTATTATTAATCAGTTCAAATTTGTCTCAATTATTATTAGTCAGCTCAAATTTGTCTCAATTGTTATTATTAATCAGTTTAAATTTGTAACTTAGCATAAATATAATGTATTATTTATATTTTGAATTATTTTTACATAATTATAAAAGTTTTTATTTTATTTTCAAGTAAGAAATCACTAAGTTATTATTATCATTTTTATGTTGTAAAAAATAAAATATCATAGAACTTTTATATTTTATTTTATTTTGAAATAAGAAATCACTAAATGATTATTATCATTTTTTATTTTCAAACATTGATTATAATTTTTATTCAAGTTATATTTAATATTATTAAATTCACCAAATTTTTAAAAATATTTTATTTTATAATATAGTTAAGCATGTATTACTAACCAATACAAATTTTATTAAAATAAATATATTGCTGTGTTATGTGCTTTTCATAATTATTTTTTTTGTAATTTTTAATATAGTATTTTATATAAAATAAATACATATATAATATTGTTAAACTAAAAATATAAATGTAAATAAATTTTATAAACATATAATTACGAAAATTTAATAAAAATAATATCAAAATATAATAAGAATTATTTATCAATTTCAAATAATAAAAATAGAAAAATAGGAAACATTAAATAATATATAATATTACTTTTGGTGTAATATTTGGTGTTATGGTTGGAGATGAAAAAAAATTAACACTAAAACATCAAATTTGGTGTCATGGTTGGAGTTGCTCTAAGAACGAATAAAAGAATAACAGATGTGATTATCATTTCTACATTTTTATTTCTAAGATGATAATGAATTAGACCATAAAGAATGAAAAAGAAGAGAAATAAAAAAAAAACTATTTCCTATAAATGATAAATCTGTATCAAAAACACATTGTTCTTTATTTTTGGGTCACCATTCATAGATGATATCAAATTTAAAGAAAGAAGAGGAAATGGCTATATTCATTTGGTCACCATTTTTTTTAAACGTCTGAATCGATTATTATCGAATAATTATGCTATTACAACGATGAGAATATTACAAAGACGATTTTACAGCCGACAATTCTACCACCATGTGAGAATACACGCCTGACTACACCACTCTGAGCCGTAAAAAAGGATGTGTGATGATAATGATACATTATCAAGTGGTATAAAATGGTCTATCACATAAAAATGTATTTAGAGTAAATGAGTAATGTTGATGAAATTGCTGCTAGCCATTTATCTGCACTTTTTGAGACTTTCAAGCTTCAAATATGGACTATATGTTATGGATACTCTTTCCAATATTTTGAAAACATAATTCATATAGATATTAGAATATACATAAAAGAGTAGAAAGGATAAACTTTTTATTATTATTGATGTAGACTCATAGACATTATTAAACTTGTGGAAATATAGTTTTTCTTTTTCACATGGGAAGAAACTTAGTTAAGGGATTAATGGTCCACCACAAGTTGTCAAGTTCATCCGCTTGTAGACTATGGCAAAGTTTATAATTTAGTTTAAAATAGTTGCTGATGTTATATAAATGGTCTATTAGAAAGGAAAGAAGCTGATGAAGTCTCATAAGAGAGATGGTAGACCAGCCAAAAGGAAATATACGGTTGAATGGGACAATGGCATTTTTGTTAAAAACTATCTTAACTTTGTATTTAAAAACAACTAATTGAATTAAACCAAACTTGAATTTGTTTTCAAAACTATTAGTTGAATATGTAATTATTTTAAGGAAGCTACAAACTATAATATATACAAAATGTATCAATTAATTAAAATCTTAGTAACTAATAATATCAACTGGCCTTATTTTCACTAATTTTTCTGCTTACTAGCTTTAGATCTCCACACTAATTACCAGCTAGGATACCGTCCCCAGTCCACGAGCACACACATAGAGAGAGTACATACGAATCTCTCTTATCTCATTTCTCAATGCTCTCGTAGTCTTTGACCACTGGTCTTCTTCAACAGTTGTGCTCTCTCTCTCTCTCTCACATCTTCTTCTCTATATATACACATAACACCTTCCTCTCCACACTCTCATTCTCTCTCCATCTTTTTAATTTCATCACTCCCAAACAAGAATCCAGTGCAGAGTTCTCGAACTCACAAAACTATTGTCAGTTTTCTTCTTTCGAGACATTTTTATTCAAAACATTATTTATCTCAGCTCTGGATCTCTCCTCCATTTTTACCAAATGACCTCGTTTTCTCTCTGAGCCAACTCGTCTCTTGACTCGCTCTAACTCAGTACCTTCCTTCCCTCTCCTCACTCCCCAACTTCTGATCCACAAAAATGTCGGAAACAACAACGGATGCAAAGCCGGTTCCACCAGCGGAAGCCGAGAAGAAGAAAGAAGAGAGCTTACCGTTCTTCAAACTCTTCTCCTTCGCAGATAAATTCGATTACCTCTTGATGATCACCGGCACTCTCGGCGCCATCGTCCATGGCTCATCCATGCCTGTCTTCTTCTTGCTCTTCGGTGAAATGGTTAACGGATTCGGCAAAAACCAGATGGATTTACACCAAATGACACACGAAGTCTCCAGAGTAAAAAACCTTGTCCCTCTTTTTAACTTATTTAATAATTTTTTTTTAAGAAAACAGATCTAAGATCTGATCTGTTATTATGTTCTGTCTTAAAAAATAACTGCAGTATGCTCTGTACTTCGTCTACTTGGGTTTGGTCGTTTGCTTCTCTTCATACGCAGGTAACAAAAATTCAAACTTTCTTCTTCTTCTTCTTTACACTTCAATCAATAAACTTAGATAGGATCAAAAAATTCAATCTTTAATTAAGAAAAAAAAAGAAGAAGAGAGGATAAACGGAGTCCACGTGATTCATTCATGGACTCTTACTTGTCCGTTTCCGTTAAGCCGTCATCAAATCGCCATCTCTCTCTCACATTTATTACGCTTCGGAAAAGGAAATATTCTGTTTTTTTTTATTTTTTTTTTATTAATTATGGAATGAATACAGAGATTGCATGTTGGATGTACTCTGGAGAAAGACAAGTAGCTGCGTTGAGGAAGAAGTATCTCGAAGCTGTTCTGAAACAAGACGTTGGTTTCTTCGACACCGATGCAAGAACCGGTGACATTGTCTTCAGCGTCTCTACCGATACTCTTCTTGTTCAAGACGCCATTAGCGAGAAGGTAAACCTTTTTTTTGCTTTCTTTTTATTAGGGTTTTGTAACTTGATGATTAAGAAGGAAGCCATTCCGTAACTGTACGAGACATGTTCTTGTGTTATTACCCGCGGGTCCCATTTTTATCCCCGAACAATCTCAATCAGAATTACTGTCCGGTTTACGTTAGCAAACCGGAATGGGTGCACGTTAGCGACGGCAAGTTAACGTGCGCGTTTAATTTTTTTTTTTTCAGGTTGGGAACTTTATACATTACCTGTCAACGTTTTTGGCGGGGCTAGTGGTTGGGTTTGTGTCAGCATGGAGATTAGCTTTGTTGAGTGTGGCGGTGATTCCCGGAATCGCTTTCGCCGGCGGTTTATACGCTTATACTCTCACCGGTATCACTTCCAAGAGCCGCGAATCTTATGCTAACGCTGGCGTTATTGCTGAGCAGGTAAATAAAAAAAGATCTTTAACTTTTTCATTTTTTTAAAAATGATTTTTAATGACCACCACCTGTTCGACGTAATGCTTTGCACTGTTCTTAGGCTTGCTCTTTGTACTTGATCCCTCTATAATCATTATGTTTCTCTTCCTTCTCTTTCAATCCATCAAGGACTTAAAACAGTGATGTTAACTAGTAATAATTAACCTTTGAATTTTCACTTTTCTTTGGTCTAATCTTAAGTCAAATCATTATTATTATTATTATTTTCTGATTAAAATAGATTTTTAACTTTTTAATTGGGTTGAATATTACAGGCAATTGCTCAAGTTCGAACTGTTTACTCTTATGTTGGAGAGAGCAAGGCCCTGAGCTCGTATTCTGATGCCATTCAGTACACGCTTAAGCTTGGTTACAAAGCTGGGATGGCTAAAGGATTGGGTTTAGGATGTACTTATGGGATAGCTTGTATGTCATGGGCTCTTGTGTTTTGGTACGCTGGCGTTTTCATCCGGAGTGGAACAACCGATGGAGGAAAAGCATTCACTGCTATCTTCTCTGCCATTGTTGGTGGAATGTAAGAAAACGGAACATGAAACTGTTGTTTTTTTTTCTGCTTTCTAAAGGTGTTTTTTTTTGTTAATCTTTGTTTTGTTTTTTTGTTGTTTTAGGAGCTTGGGACAGTCTTTCTCCAATCTTGGGGCGTTTAGTAAAGGTAAAGCTGCTGGTTTTAAGTTGATGGAGATTATAAACCAGAGACCAACGATAATTCAAGACCCGTTGGATGGGAAATGCTTGGACCAAGTTCGTGGAGACATTGAGTTCAAAGATGTGACCTTTAGCTATCCTTCACGTCCTGATGTTATCATCTTCAGAAACTTCTCTATTTTCTTCCCTTCTGGGAAAACTGTGGCTGTGGTTGGTGGTAGTGGCTCTGGGAAGAGTACTGTTGTTTCCCTCATAGAAAGATTCTACGATCCAAACAACGGTAACTTGAACATAAAACTATCTCTTTCTATCAACGTATTTGGCTAGTTACTGGATCATAGTAACTTTGTTTTGTTTTTTCTGATGAGCAGGGCAGATTCTGTTGGATGGTGTTGAGATAAAGACGCTTCAGTTGAAGTTTTTGCGTGAACAAATCGGGCTTGTGAATCAGGAACCTGCGCTCTTCGCCACAACCATACTAGAGAACATACTCTATGGAAAGCCAGATGCAACGATGGTTGAAGTTGAAGCAGCTGCTTCTGCTGCTAACGCGCATAGCTTCATTACGTTGCTTCCTAAAGGCTACGAAACACAGGTATCATCACTGTTGACTGATGATCTGTCTAATAATATGTCATGACCTTCTGTTTTTCTTGTTAATGTCTATACAATTAGGTTGGAGAAAGAGGTGTTCAACTCTCAGGTGGGCAGAAGCAGAGAATAGCAATTGCTAGGGCGATGTTGAAAGATCCAAAGATTCTTTTACTAGATGAAGCTACAAGCGCTCTTGATGCTAGCTCTGAGAGCATTGTTCAGGAAGCTTTAGACAGAGTCATGGTGGGGAGGACCACCGTGGTTGTTGCTCATCGTCTCTGCACCATAAGAAACGTTGACTCCATTGCTGTGATACAGCAAGGCCAAGTTGTTGAAACCGGAACACACGAAGAACTCATTGCCAAAGCCGGTGCTTACGCATCCCTCATCAGGTTTCAAGAGATGGTTGGCACTCGAGACTTCTCAAACCCGTCTACACGTCGCACTCGTTCCACCCGTTTGAGCCACTCCCTGTCGACGAAATCACTCAGCTTGAGATCAGGAAGTTTGAGGAACCTGAGCTACTCGTACAGCACTGGAGCGGATGGTCGGATAGAGATGATCTCAAACGCAGAGACGGATAGAAAGACTCGAGCTCCTCAAAACTACTTCTACAGGCTTCTCAAGCTTAATGCACCGGAATGGCCTTACTCAATCATGGGAGCAGTTGGCTCGGTTCTTTCTGGTTTCATTGGTCCTACATTTGCTATTGTCATGAGTAATATGATCGAAGTCTTCTACTACACAGACTATGATTCGATGGAGAGGAAAACAAAAGAGTATGTGTTCATCTACATAGGTGCTGGTATCTATGCAGTGATCGCCTATTTGATCCAACATTACTTCTTTAGCATCATGGGAGAAAACCTCACGACAAGAGTAAGAAGAATGATGCTCTCAGGTATATATCACAGTCTGAACTTATACTACTGAATATATCGGTTCCATTTTCTAATTGTTTTGGTTTCTTGATTGTTCTTTATCAGCTATCTTGAGGAATGAGGTTGGTTGGTTCGACGAGGATGAACACAACTCGAGCCTGATAGCTGCACGGTTAGCCACTGATGCAGCAGATGTTAAATCTGCCATAGCTGAGAGAATCTCAGTGATACTGCAAAACATGACTTCACTTCTCACATCCTTCATTGTTGCCTTCATAGTAGAATGGAGAGTTTCTCTTCTCATCTTAGCCACGTTCCCACTTCTAGTTCTTGCCAACTTTGCTCAGGTAAACAAATATTATCTTTCAGTCTTAAATTTTTATTTTACAATTATATGCATCAAATCATAAAACTTAAATTAAGTAAATATTTTATAAATTTTGTGAGTTTTGTTGGATCAATGGGAATCTTGCATTCACCATTATGATCTCCATAAAAAACGACAAAAGGCCAGTTTTTTCTATTTTATTTTATCTCTCTTTTTTTGCAAAAGTTCAAAACTTTATAGAACATGGCAACACATCCACTGCCTCTGCACGTGCTTCATCACTGAGTGCATTTATTTTTACAATAATAATCATAAAAGAATTATTAAGTTTCTTTTTCTCTCCTTTTTGAGAATAGTGTGAGGGTCAAGATCATGGAGCCCTCACATCAATGAATGTGGAAAATAGTAGACTTGTATTTAATCTCTGGGCATCTGTGAAGAATATTTATTATATACTGGTAGTACGGCCCATACATAGATAACAGTGTTCACGAAAATAGCTAAGATTCCTCTGTCTTTTATATCTCTCTCTTCTTGCTTTACTTTTGCTAAATCTTTCCTACTTTAAGCTTTCACACTTACTCATCTCTGAACTCTGTTCCCACTCTTTATTATTCAATTCTTTTGCCCATAAACTCCCATTTTTCCATAAATCACACTAAAATCCAAAAAACCTGCAACTTTTATTTCATCCGAGAACCAATTATTTACAGACATTGTGTAAGAAGAGACCCTTTTTTCTCTTTTTCTTGCTGTTGTTTTCTCCATTGGTCAAAGTTCTTGTCTCAGCTTTTTATTTACTTATCCCAGTTGTGTATGTAAGTGTCAGAGTGTCAGTATTTAACAGTCAGCCAATGGTCAATGTTTCTTGTTTGGTAGTTTAGGTTCTGATTTTTTTCTCTTTTTGGATTTTACTAACTGGCAAGCTTCAGAACTTTGCTTAGATATCACCAACATGATTTCAAATCTCCATAAGATTTTTCACCCGTGATGTAATTATTAGTTGAAAATTACACAGAAGGACAGATGTACAATGTATTTGCACTATAGTTGATGGGATTGACGTCTTGCATATGTGATTAACTGGATGGTTCTGCAATATTGTTTTACCAGGGACTTAACAAATGATAAAGAAAGTGAAAAAAAACAGGACATAAGATTTTGACTTTCTTTTAGTAGAAATTTTACTGTTATTTACCATCTATATATGTTCTGATGCATAAGTGTGTGTAATTGCAGCAACTATCTCTGAAGGGTTTTGCGGGAGATACAGCCAAGGCTCATGCAAAGACTTCAATGATTGCTGGTGAAGGAGTCAGCAACATTAGAACCGTAGCAGCCTTCAATGCACAAAGCAAGATCCTCTCTCTGTTCTGTCACGAACTCCGTGTCCCTCAGAAAAGAAGCTTCTACAGAAGTCAAACCTCGGGTTTCCTCTTTGGCCTCTCTCAGCTTGCTCTCTATGGATCCGAGGCTCTAATCCTCTGGTACGGTGCCCACCTTGTGAGTGAAGGCAAGTCAACATTCTCCAGAGTGATTAAAGTCTTTGTGGTTTTGGTCATTACGGCAAACTCTGTTGCTGAAACCGTCAGTCTTGCTCCTGAAATCATCCGTGGAGGTGAAGCTGTTGGTTCTGTTTTCTCGGTCTTGGATAGGCAAACCAGGATTGACCCGGACGACGCAGATGCTGACCCGGTGGAGACAATCCGTGGAGACATTGATTTTAGGCATGTGGACTTTGCTTACCCTTCAAGACCGGACGTCATGGTGTTCAGAGATTTTAACCTCAGAATCAGAGCTGGACATAGCCAAGCCCTTGTCGGGGCCAGTGGCTCGGGGAAAAGTTCTGTGATAGCAATGATCGAGCGGTTTTATGATCCCCTTTCCGGAAAAGTCATGATTGACGGCAAAGACATCCGCAGGCTAAACCTAAAATCTCTGAGGCTCAAAATAGGTCTTGTTCAGCAAGAGCCAGCTCTTTTCGCAGCAACCATCTTCGACAACATTGCATATGGGAAAGATGGTGCGACTGAATCCGAGGTTATTGAGGCTGCTCGAGCAGCAAACGCTCATGGTTTCATCAGTGGTTTGCCGGAAGGTTACCAAACTCCAGTGGGTGAAAGAGGAGTGCAGTTATCAGGTGGACAGAAACAGAGGATTGCAATAGCGAGAGCAGTGCTCAAGAACCCTACTGTGTTGCTTCTTGATGAAGCAACAAGCGCACTAGATGCGGAATCGGAATGCGTGCTGCAGGAAGCTTTGGAGAGGCTCATGAGAGGCCGGACCACCGTGGTAGTTGCTCACCGTTTGTCGACCATAAGAGGGGTTGATTCCATTGGTGTGATTCAAGACGGGAGGATTGTGGAGCAAGGAAGCCATTCCGAGCTCGTTAGCCGACCAGAGGGAGCTTATTCAAGGCTGTTACAGCTTCAAACACATAGGATTTGAGCTTACTTAAGGCTGTTACAGCTTCGAACGCTTATGATTTGATGAATGATGGATTTACGAACAAAAGTTGGCTTGTGTAACTTTTATCAAAACTTTAATATGGGAGGTTTCTATGGACTATAATGATAATATGAATAGGTGTAGATATTGAAGCTTTTGAGTGTTATGAACTTCTTTAAGGTTTCTCTTTTAATTTGAATTTTGCCAGAAGCTATATATGTTTATGAGCCCTTTCTGGGAGATGGGGCTAATCTATGTTTCGGTATGTTGTTAACTTGTGCCTCAAGGAAATATCTTGTCCAATATTCCGGTTCATCAATATTTGGCAGAAACGTTTGGACCGTGAGTAGACGTGGTCGGAGATGTTGTGAGATCAGGCATGGTCTGATCCGGTCAAGTGGTCATAGAGTGATGAGTCCATGATTAACCATCAAAAATATAAAAGAAAAGAATGAAACTTCTTAGGCTCAAAAGGCTTTGTCACATGTCTCAGAAATGTTCACGACATAACAATTCATATCTTTCAGTGATAACTTGGCTGCAAATTGTTTGACGGTAAATCTGGTGTTTCACGAGTATACCATATGTTACATTCTTGAGACATGATAAGTTAGCTAGTATTTTCACTAAAGTTTTCGGTTTGGGCAAGCACATTTTTTTATTGGATGTATGCAATTTGTACGTGTGCCTAAATGAAAAGCCTCAATAATTATATGTGTAGCATGTAGATATACAAGTGTTTTGCAGTTTTGGTGCAACTTATCAGTGTGACAGTGTTTGAGAGCGCTCAAGAACACACAAGATTTTTAGAGCTCAGCAGTAACCCAAGGCTTAATTTGTCTCAAATATATGATATTGTAGATACTAGATATATCTTCTTAATTGTTGGGGTCATGAAAAAGAAATGATGTACTTGATTCATTCTTTTTTCTCGTTATATCTTTTGCTGGTGTGTGACACAATGTTCAATAATTACATGAAAAGAAAAAGAAACCAACTGTAAAGCGTTTCAATCCTATTATTTTATAATTGTGGATCTCTTTGCTTTTATTTGCTCGGCATGTGGTTTTCTAAATCTCCTTTTAAGATAAAGACCATTTCTTATTGTAAATTTTTTAATTTCTATTCAACACATACGTTAAAGATAAAAAAACACTTTTTTTTTGAAAAAAGAAGGGCTAATACAAGATAATGAATGTAGCGACTTGTTCGAGGCCACGATCAATATGATAGAGGTTGATAGCCACGATCAAGATAAAAAACTTGCGTAGTTATTTTCATATTGGAATTGAAATTAATTAGAACACTGAACCAAGCCACGTAGAATAAAAAGCATATCACGCGAAAGTAATGAACATTTCAGGAAAAGCTGAATCCAGTTATGAATTTTATGAAAAGTGTTAATGTGTTAGTGTTATCATTACAACTTTTAAATAAAGAAATAAATCAAACATGAAAAGCAGCATTGGAAAGGCGTAGCATGTCCCCACTGACTGACACACCTCAAGTATGTTCACTTTACAGTAGTATGTGTATGTGCGTATTTTATATATTTCATACAGGTATAGCTGTAGAGAAACGTGAAGAAAACTAGTTGTGGAACTTATTATGATCGTATTATGTATTCAATGAGCAAGCTAGTCAGCAAACAATGAACTTTGTATTTAAAAAAAAAAAAGAAAAGGAAAAGGAAAAGAGGCAAGAAGAATGAACAAGTTATTTTAACATTCACCCTTGCGTCATCATTAAAGTTCGGGTAAACGACATATTTCTACACAAGAAGTATCATATAGTAATATTTACACACCATTTTCCAACCTCGTGTTAGTTGCACACATTATAAATATTCAAACCTATTACCCCCAATCAGAAAGTTCGAAATCCAAATCCACACAAACGAAAGTTTAGTTTGGTTTTGATGGTTTAGAACCTAAAACGATATCAGAACCGAATTTCAAAGCCAACCTAACGTGAGATGCAACTCTAAACCCGGCCCAATTTTTTAGTAAAGCTTAAAAATCCCAAATCAAATTAATTTCCAACAAAGCCTAAAATAAAATAAAAAATCCAAGACTATCTCATTCCCTTTATGAAACTGCAGATTGAGCTAAGTCTTGTCTAATGATTGAATGTGTTTGAAACTAGTTCTAATCGTACATGGAGAATAAGAAAGTTGTGTAGAAAACTTGTAGTGTTCACAAACGAAGACATTTGTTTTATTATCAAAACAATCTCTTGAAATCATAGATTCTTACTTCTTTTTTTGTCACAAAGATTCTTACATTATAATACCGAAAGTACACAGTGAAGTCAACATTTACACATTGAAAACACACACAAAAGACCAAAATTTCTTCAGCTTCAGCTTCAAGAAGCTTCTTGTTTAGTGGCTTTCTTTGTAGTTTGAATTTTCTGTCAAGGAAAATGTACCAGTGACCGTCCCAAGTGATGAATAACTTAGTGTCTTCATGATACTTGACTCTATGAACGTCACCAACCAAGCAGTGAATAGGTAATCACTGTCAACGCGTAGAGTTACAAATTTTACAGATTTGGGGCTATAGGGATTTAGATTTTTAGGTTAAATCAGTTGGGTCTTGGTCGGGTTACAAGATCAAGTTGTTAGTTTGACACGCAATCTCCATCGGCCTTGAGGATCTCAGAATCTTCTCGGACAACCAGACGCTCATCAAAGCCCTTAATAGCAAGCTCGCACACAAGAAGATCTATGGTATTGTAGCCGATATCAAAGATTTTGCATCTTCGTTACATTCTATATGTTTCAATTTCATCTCTCGATCGCAAAACTCTGATGCCGATCGTTTGTGTAAGGCGGTCCTTCGCGACTTTTCCTCTGCTTTAGATTTCTTTATAGGCCTCCTTTTACCTATTGATTTGAGATTTGTTATGGGGCTAAACTCTCGGACTTTTAATTTCTCTTAATGATAATTTCGGTTGATAAAAAAAAACTTACTTGTATTGTATTCTCCAATCTGATTGAGCTACATGCTAATATTTTACTGTTATGATTCCGGTCTGTAGTTGATTTCAATATTACATTGTTCTGATTTGATCCTTCATGCTAAAGGCTACCGACAATTCATTGCGTTCAAGTTTGTTTGAAACTTAAACTGTAGTTGATTTCAATATTACACTGATGGATGCGTAGGGAAAACTATTTGGAGATGTAGTTATTTTTATTTACTGATGGATGCGTAGGGAAAAAAATGTGAAGATTTTTTGGTTTTTAACTTTTTATGCATAACTGTATGAGGAGAAGGCAGACATGTGCCTCACAATCTCCCATTATCAACAATGTCATTCGTTGTATTATTCATACTTTAGCAAACAGTCCATTCGTGTATATCTCTCTATCAGTCATCTCAAAACATCATATCAATCAATTTTAGGACATTGCCACATGTCTTTTTATGTTATGAGTTACATATATAATATAATTATAATACTTGACTAGTTTTCGATAATACCTATTAAAATGTAAAATTTATAATTCATAATTTCGAATTTAAAAAAACAAAGATTCAATTTTATTCCAAAGAAAGTCATGCTATTATCACATGTATATATATTACTTGTTAGTGAGTACGATGTATATCTAATTATATATATTATTTGTGTTACTTGTTAGTGAGTACGATGTATATATATATATATATACTATTATCACATGTTAAGAAAATTTTTTAGCAAAATCGTTTCCTGTCTTAAAACAATAATTTTCGAACACTAAGAAATAAATTAAAAATTCAAAAGACTCAGTTCCAACTTCCAACAAAGTTTAACCAAAAGAGAAAAAATCAACAAAGCGGAACCTAAACCCTAAAATACTCATGATCCTCTTTTTCAAAAAAAAAAAACAAACTCATGATCATATATCTATACTATTATTTATGAAATAATTTTACTGATTTGTCATATTCTTCATATTTTAGCTAATTTTGCTTATTTGTCATATTCTTATTAGTTTTTATATTAAATCATCAATTTATTAATTTAGATGATAGAAATATTTCGAAATCGAATTAATTTATTAATTTAAGTAGTATAAATATTTCAAAATTTCTAATTGGAATTGTAATTATGATTATTTTAACTTTCACAAGATTTTTATTAGTTTTTCGCTTAAATCATTAATTGTAAATAATATAACTATTTAAAACTTCTGATTAGAATTATAATTATAATTATTTTAAACAAGTTATGACCAACCATTATTTCCATATGATGTAAGATGTTTTAAACTATATAGTTTCATTTTTTTTTCATTCATTCCAAGTTGACTCGATTATAGTTTTTGACATCTATATTTATGTACTTTTGATATTTATTTTCTTTTTGTTGTAGTTCTATGTTTTTCTTATTTCTTTGATTTTGAAAAACTATGAACAAATCGTTTTATTACATGGAGTTTGAAATTATGAATTAGAGATTGTGAATTATTTCGGTAGTTGTTTCACGTGTATGTTTTACTATTATTTAATCTATAAAAAAATGTGCTTTGATATTAAGTTTAAAGAGTTGTCTATGTAATCATGTTATGAACATGCGTTTACTGTTTTAGTTTTCAAATGGCTAAAATAAATATATTTTTAAGGAATAATTAGATTTATCATTATATAATTAACCATAAATTAACTTCAGTAATAAAACTATAATTATCTATTTTTTCTTTTATTTAAAGTAAACTTATGAAATATTAATATAAATCAATTTATGTATTGATCAAGTAAACCAATGAAATATTGTCATTATCTCAATTCGTTTAAAAAAAAAAATTTCTTCTAAATTATCATCGAACTTTAGTTTTTGTTTACTTTTTTTCTTACTTGGATTTTATGTGTTTTAGTGTTTTGTTTTGATAATTTAATACATGTTTCTGAGTGAAAATACAAAGTAGATTAAGAAAAACCTACACATTCTTACTTTATTTTATTGTGTAGAATATTTTATATGTAATTATGCTCTCATGGTTTTATAGATATCATTTGTGTTTAGGAGACGTAGACCAAAATAAAAATTGAAAAAAACTAAAATGATAAGAATATAAAAAATAAGTTATCATGATGTTCAAATCATAATACATACTAGATCTTGACCCGCGCAACCGCACAGATGTTTGTTTTCAGTTATATATATATATATATATATATATATATTGGATCTTTAGTAGTATATATTTTTAACATTAATCATATACTTAATTGCTTATATAACTTTTTAAAATACAATAACTTTATAATTTACATGTTATATTTAATCACTTGTTTAATACCATCACATGTATTTATCAATTTTTATTATATATTTATCTTATTATATTTGCATTGAGTTATTAAACAAATTTATATATACATGAAGAAATATATTTAAAAATTATTTTGTATTAAATTTTGTGCTAAATTCTGATCCACCTTCAAAACTGTATTTATATTTACCAATATTTTTATGCTTATACATTTTAGATAATATATTATTATATATAAAAAATCTAAGATATGTTAATGTTTAGATATGTATTATATAGTTTTCCTATTATGATTACAAAGTAGATAAAAATATGATATAATTTTAATTTTTCATTTTATAAACAATAAATTAGTATATTAATGTATAATAATATTTCAAATTTCGAAATTAATGAAAATATTTAGATATAATACAAAATTAATTAGTTAAATAAATATTAATAGGAAAGAAGTTAGCATTACCTAAATTCTAGGAATAATTTAAAATTTAATGTCAACTTATGTAATATACAAATGGCAAAATTTATGGTTAGGATATTATAAAGTAATAACAAAAATATATTTAATAAACATTTAAAAGAATGATCTAACTTAAAAAAATCACACAAAAATGAGTTGAGACTTCTGTTTTAATATATAAGATGTTAATAACTATTAGTAAAACGATTATGTCCGCATGTGCGGACAAAACATCTAGTAATATAATAAAACAAGTTAATACATTTATAATAAAAACCATTTTAATCAAGTATATCTAAATTTTTAAATTTATAAGGAAGACCGAAAACCAACCCACTTTTTACCACGTAAAAGTTTAATGTCGGAGTTAGAATTTTTCAGCTGCGAATTCATTCCAAGATCAATATGGACTTCTTCAGCTTATAAGAAACTTAATCGTAATATTATTGAGCATAATGCATTTTCTTTACCAGAAACAATTCATTTTACATAATTCGATGATTATCTCAAGTCATCATGCAATCAAATCCAATTAACAAAAGAACAAGATGTAACATGTAAGCTTCAAAAAAAGAAAGATGAAACATGTTTGATGTGATAGATCAACAAGTAAAAAGAAAAAGGTTCCAAAGAGTGAAATGGCTATAAAGCTAAACGTTTCAAACGTAACTTTTATATATAATACTAGGGGTTTAACCCGGGCTACGCCCGGGACAATTTTGATTTTTTCAAATATTTTGTATACAGTTATTTCGTTGGATGTTGTATTCTAAACTATATATTTTGTGAATTTATGAATATTTTATATTTATAGTATACATAATAAAGAATTTGAATATTTTTTGATTTTGAAACTATTTTATTTTACATTGATGTAAATATTTTTGTGATAGTTTAATTTTTTTGTTTGTATTTTTGTGATAGTTTAACTTTTGAAAGTTATGTATATATTTGAACTCTTATTTCTAATTTTTATGGTATCTAATAAATATTTTCCAATAGAACTTTATATTATATAATCAGAACATTTGATATTATATAGGTTTTTTCTTTTGATTAAAAATATTTTTTTCTTATTATTTTGTTTTTGTTTTTGAAAATTGGCTTTCAAATTAACCAAATCAAATGTCAATTAAAAACCAAAAACATAAACCGGATCTCAATCTCCTATCCACATTAACCTAACCAAATCAAGTGTCAATAACCAAAAACATAAACCGGATCCTAATCTCATTTCCACGTTGACGGAACGAATCGTGCCCGTAAATTAATTTTATATTTTTATCACGTCAAGTTTGTCTATTATTTTACAAATCAAATTACAAATCAAAAATAGAATCATGTTTTTAAAATTTGTTCTAATTTAGTTTCTAACATTATGTCATTTTAATTATTTTTAACAAAGAAACATATAACTAATAGTTGTATCCTTAATATAAATCTAATTTAGTTTTTCGAATTTCTTTTTCACTTTTATACACAATCACATGCAAAAAGTAAAATAATATTATCATAGACTAAGATTGCCATCATTTGCATTTGTCATGGAAAGTCACCCTCTGTCGATGACTTGAAAAACCGTTTTTTATAACAGATCCTTTTCTCTTCTCTTATGTGTTTGCTTCTTGAAATTTTCCGCGAAAAAATCACCAATTTCATACAGTCAAATTTTGAATTGTGAGACTGAGATGTGTCAAAAAAAGTCTCTCTGATTGAATTAGAGACTTAAGGGTAAGGAAATATTGGTGTAGAGAATCGGTTTCAGCGCATAGTTTGCTCTTCTCCTTCACCCTTCTTCTCACTCTCAAGCTTGTTCATGTTCTTTTTCAATCCTGGTGATCAGTTTCTTTCTTTCTTTTTCGTAATTGCTGCATTGACTTCTCTTTTGTATAGCTAAAGATAGGATAATTATATGAATTAGTTGAATCAGCGGCTGTGTTTATGGATGGTGTGTTTGTTTATGATAGATGGTTGTGTCCCTCACTCCTTGTGTTGCAATGTTTATGATGAAAGATTTGGTTGTGTCTTACCATTGCTTGTGTGTGTTTATGGCTGGTGTGTTTGCTTATGACAGATCTGGACTTGGTTTCTTAGTTATTGTTCAATAATACTTTCAATCATTCCAGAAAGTTGTAACTCGTTATATTTTCTTTTCTTTTTGTTCTTAGGAAATAATGATTCTTGCTCATTTGTGTGATGAGCTGAAAGGAGAAAACTGAAAACAATCATGTGCATGGTAAAAAATCCATAATTTTCACTCGCCATTTTCTCCATCTTACTTGTTTGGAAACAATATATTTTTATTTTTAAAATGCAGTCTCTACTCTATATTTCCTTTGCAAACGCTATAACTATAAAATTGAATGATGAGTATATTTTTTTTTTTGCATATTTATATTTTTCTGGAGAATGTGCAAGACACTTATGCCTAGAGATGAAGAAACTATGAGTGATGAAGTTATTTGAGAAATATTTCATGTAAGTTGATTTTTCACTATTTGCATGTGAACTTATTTGTTTCTTTTGTAACACAAGTGTGAACTTATCCAAACATATTTTTTTTATATAGAAGAGGTTTTTACTATATTTTATGTAATATATCTATTTCTCTTTACGATAGAAGTTTAGTGTAAATTTTTAATTTTGTATATTTACTTATTTACTTATTTTTTATTTTTTTCTTATATTGTATATTTACTTATTCTAATTTTTTGCTTTTATATCAAATGATAATATTATGATATATGTTTAATGTAGTATTTCTAAATCTTATATTATATGCTTGTTTTTCTTATAATGTTTATTTACTTATAAAAATATTTGGAAATAATAAAAGTGTACAAATCTACATTTTCAGATAGATGTTAATATAGTTTTTCCATTTCTTATATTTTTTATTTAGTTATTATTTATTTTTCTTATATTGTGTATTTACTTATTCTAATTGTTTGGCATTTTATATCAAATCGTAATATTCTATTTACGATAGATGTTTAATGTAATATTTCTATTCCTTAATTGTATACTAATTTACTTATTTTTTATTTTTCTTATATTGTATATTTACTTATTCTAATTTTCTTGATTTATATTGTATGCTTATTTTTCTTATATTGTATATTTACTTATAAAAATATTTGGAAATAATAAAAATGTAAAACCGAATTTTTTTAAGATAGGTGTGTAATGTAGTTTTTACATTTTTTATTGTATATTTACTTATTTTTACTTTTTCTTATATTGTATATTTACTTATTCTAGTTGTTTTGCTTTTATATCAAATTTTAATATTACGATAGATGGTTAATGTATTATGTTTATTTCTTATATTTCATATTTAATTATTATTTATTTTACTACATATTTTCAGATATATTTTTGATGTAGTTTTTCTATTTCTTATATTGAAATTTTACTTATTTTACTTATTTTTTTATCTTGTATATGTAATTATTTTAATTTTATTTTTTATATCAAATTTTAATATTACGATAGAAGTTTATGTAATATTTATATTTCTTATATTGTATATTTAATTATTATTCATTTATTTCATATTTACTTATTATTATTTTTTTAATAATGTCAGGTGGCATCTTTTGGAAAATATTACATTTAGTTTTTTTGGAAATAATAAAAATGTAAACTAAATATAAAAAATGTAATACTACCATTTCTTATATTGTATATATTTTTATTCTAATTTTCTAATTTATTTATTCAACTTTTAAATATAAAATGGTAATAATACATTATGGACATTTTAATGTAATATTTCTTATATTATATATTCTTTAAAAAAAAAAATAGTATACTTTTGTTAGCTTTCCTCATTTGATATTGATTTCTATTTTATTTTGAAACAAACAAAATTTTGGAATATTGACATTAAACTAAAATAATAATTTCTAATATTATGATTAGTTGTTTTAAAATCATATGTGTCTTCAATAATATTATTGAATATTTTCAATAGCATATAACCTAAACTTTAAAAATTATGCGTTCTAAATTTATATATTTATTATTGTTTAAATATCTTGTATTTTTAAGTTAGTCATTATATTTGTAAGATATTTTATGTTAATGTCAAAAATATATTATATATTAAGTTAAATTATATATAATTCTTTGACTTTTGTAAGTTTACCATATTTAATGAAATCAGCACATAAATATGTTAATATTACGATAAATATTTAATATATTATTTATATTTTTATATTGTATATTTACTTGTTATTTAGTTTTCCTTATATTTTATATTTATTTTATATTTGTTTTTATTTTTTGTAATAGCGACACGTGTCTGTCGAGAGAATTTTTGAATTTTTAAAATATATTTATTTGTTTTATATGTGTAATATTTATTAATAGGTAAATTTTATTTTGTTTTTTTTCAGTTTTTGAGTTTTTCAAATACATATAAAGTGAATGATAAGCTCTGTTTAACTTTTTGATTGTTCTTATGTCACTCATCTCATTCATGACGTCAGGCGCCTGTCTTACCACCAATTTCAGTGCTTCTTTGTCAAAAGTCACAAAGGTTCCTTCATTGCCACTGTCATCGCGAACTTTAACCTCGAACCGGTATCTATATGTTCTGTATATTTTTCTAAATGAAACTAACCTGATGAGCCCGACAGTGTTTGGTTTCTTGCACTTGGAGTTAGGGCAAATGAAAGATGTCTCTGACCTTTCCAGTTGCCACTTGCAGGCGGTGCAGGAGATGAAGTACCAACCATATTCTTCCATGACTTCCGTTATTGTTGCAGTGCAGATGAAGCTAGCGACCTGAATGTTTAGATGGGTGTAAATACTAAGAATAAAAACAGAAAAAATGTAAATTTATGTGAGGAAGGCTAGACCTGTGGTGACTCATTTTCTAAGAATTTGTGAATCTCGTTCAGTGTCACTGTCTCCACTTTAGTAACTGCAGCGGTGGAGCTGTTGACAGTTGGTGGGGTTTTTCCATCAGCTTCAAACCTATGTGGAACATGTTTGAATATGAGACATGATAGCATTGCAGTAAGAGAGGGATTGGTTCACAACTACCTTGATAATAATTTTTCTGTCTCAATGATGTCCGAGTCAAAGACGTGTGGAGGCTGTGGAGCTTAAGGTTACAACACCTGAGAAGTGGACAGTAATTGATATTGGTAGTGATACACAAGGTTACAACACCTGAGAAGTGGACAGTAATTGATATTGGTAGTGATACACACCGAAAATAAAATTAATATACACACAAAAAGATGAAAATAGACAAACCTCTAAGTGTTTTTGAATTGAGAGTGGTGATCAAGATTACTGACGGTTTTGTCTTGCTATCATTCCACCTACTTCGGAAAGTAGCAGCAATGTTGTCCCACAGATAAACACGAGCTGTCTCACCGCTGTTAAATTAAATATTAAATATTAGTAAGGTACTTAAACACCAAATCTCTTAGACGCTCAAATAAATATGTTCGATATTAGTTTGGTCTTACTCCTCAAGTTGGACATGCAAGAAGACCATATTCTTTGATTTTTCACCATTAGGCGTTGGGGCAGTAGCCATGGGTGTCTGACTGTCTAAGTTGTCCCCATTGATGACTCGCAAAAAGCCAATAATATCTGTCAGGGAATAAAAGTGTAAAAAGTGCTGAGAATCAATCTGACCTACAGCCGAAGATTTATAATGTTTAGAGAGTTACAAATACACACCGAAAAGATCTGTGTGCCTGTCGACAATGTCGGTGAACACTTGGAGATCTCGTATACGAAAGTGCTGAGAATCAATCTGGTAGTCCCCTTCATAAAACTATATATTTTCCTTTTATTGTTTAAAGTAGTATTTCTTTTTTAAAAAATGTATATTTGCCTTTTTAATCTTTTTACATTTTAACATAGATGTTTAATGTAGTATTTACATTTGTTTATCTGTATACTTATTTTTAAAACTAAAAATTTTCCTTTTATTGTTTAAAGTAGTATTTCTTTCTTTTTTTTAAATGCATATTTGCCTTTTTAATTTATTTTACATTTTAACATAGATGTTTAATGTGGTATTTGCATTTTTTATTTGTATACTTACTTTTTTTTAAAAAAGAATTTCCTATATTGTATATATTTATTTCTTATCTCGATTGACAGATAAGTTATGTTTACTAATTAATAAACATGCCACGTGTCCTAAAAATGAGCTATTATTAAACGATGAGGTGGACGCTCCCTGGTGCCTCAAAATTGTACTTTTAATAATATAGATAATGTTTAGAGAGTTACAAATACACACCGAAAAGATCCGTGTGCCTGTCGACAATGTCGGTGAACACTTGGAGATTTCGTATACGAAAGTGCTGAGAATCAATCTGGTAGTCCCCTTCATAAAAGTATATATTTTCCTTTTATTGTTTAAAGTAATATTTCTTTTTAAAAAAAATGTATATTTGCCTTTTTAATCTTTTTACATTTTAACATAGATGTTTAATGTAGTATTTACATTTGTTTATCTGTATACTTATTTTTAAAACTAAAAATTTTCCTTTTATTGTTTAAAGTAGTATTTCTTTTCTTTTAAATGCATATTTGCCTTTTTAATTTATTTTACATTTTAACATAGATGTTTAATGTGGTATTTGCATTTTTATTTGTATACTTACTTTTTTTTTAAAAAGAATTTCCTATATTGTATATATTTATTTCTTATCTCGATATAAGTTATGTTTACTAATTAATAAACATGCCACGTGTCTTACAAAGAAGCTATTATTAAACAATGAGGTGGACACTCCCTGGTGCCTCAAAACTGTACTTTTAATAGTATAGATTTCGTAAAAGACATATTATTTTATAAATAATTTCAAGGTAATATTTTTTAAGGTAAAAAGAAATGATTTTACCTTTTTCCTAGGAACTCAAACAATACAAATAGTTAGTAAATAGTCGATTCCGAGAAGAATTGAATCCGGGTAGTAAATTGCCTACTATACACTCCTTTACAAGACCAACAGTCCGTTGGTTAGTGTAACATATTGCCATCTTGCAGTTATAAATTTCGAAATTAATCTCATCATGAAATCAGGACAACAATTATTAGACGAAGGTTTTCAGTGCATGTACTGGTGCAGAGAGGGTTGCACGAAAAGTGGTTTGATAATGATAAAATGCATTGCTTCTGCTTCACGAGAGGGTCCCTTGTCTGTCATTTGTGCGTCAACTCTTCCTGCCCTTTATCTCTTACAACTTTTTATCATGTTCAGTTGCTCACCTTTGTTTCTAAGCAAATGGTTTAATTTTCAAATTGAAATCGAGACATCCGAACTTGTTTTCTTCTATAGTTCTCCACTTTCTTTGACATGGATCTCCTTTCGAGGTAGAGAAAGAGTTGCATTCTCTTCTTATAACTCATAAGTATAAGCCCAATTAAATGTTTTTTTTTGCTAAAGTAAGCCCATTAAATGTTATAAAATCATTATGTGTGCTCATCCTCGCGGTCGCTGAATAGATATGTAATTTAAACATGATCCGACATTGGCCTGCACCAAGAAAAGAATGAAAAGAATAAGATTCGGGCCTACATTCCTACATACCCCTTAAGAAAACTGATATGTTCCGATATTTTAGTAAGGTCTTAATAGGGGGCCTTATTTGGGTTTTTCTTTCTAGGAAAGCTAAACAGTGCGGCTCAAGGGAAGCAAATATCCATAATAGATATTAGGTTTCTAACCAAACCAAAGTTTAAGGAAGGTATATCCATAATAGTTATGCTTCAAAAAACAATTTCCATAGTGTAAATTGTTTAAAAAGAAAATATTAAAATTATCTTCAATAGTAGCATTTAATATATAAATTATATATGATTTGTCTAATTATAAAAATATACTAAATTTAACTTGTCACACACTATTCTTTTTTTTTTGAGCAAACCAAAGATTTCATTAGCTAAAGAGGAATGCGTTCAAGGTACATACAAAGCTGATTTCGCAAGAGCATCAGCCTCAAGGTTTTTAAGACCCGGAACATAATTAAAGGAGAAAGATAGTAGGGATTTACACATAACAAAAAGGTCGTGTGAAATTCCTTAGATACTGATGAGCTTATCTTGTGAAGAAAGCGCAGAGACGAGCGTTTTTGAGTCAGACCAGAAGGTGATCGAGGTAAGCCATATAGATACTGAATATGAGAGTGCAGCTTTAACCACAAGAGCTTCTGTAACGAGCGCAAAGCCGAAATGGCTTCGGTATGAAGACTTGGAGAGTGTAGCTCCTGATATGGGATCCTTGAAAATTCAACAAAAGCCTCCCTTATTTGTTGCCGAGACCCAGGCTGCATCAACATAACAATGTGTCTGATTGAGCAAAGGTGTGGACAGGGACAACTTACTAGCAGGGAGTTTAGTCGGAGATGGGTGCTTGCTACGTTGTGCAGATTACCAGGCGATGGCTTCCTTGACAGCCAAGGTAACAATGTCCTTCTCCGTGAGACGAAAGTTATCAAAGGTTAGTTGGTTTCTAGCTGACCAG
The DNA here is from genome assembly GCA_019706035.1 of Raphanus raphanistrum subsp. raphanistrum. Taxonomy (NCBI): domain Eukaryota; kingdom Viridiplantae; phylum Streptophyta; class Magnoliopsida; order Brassicales; family Brassicaceae; genus Raphanus; species Raphanus raphanistrum. The sequence goes on from CM033983.1 coordinate 22,762,042, forward strand.
AGATACCAAAGAATCCAAGGATCCAACGCCACTTCAGAGACTGTGGGAGGAAGGGCGATCATCCTTGCGTTGTGTTGGAGCAGGCCGTTAATGGAGGTGATGATCTCTGGGTTCGGAGTGTGGAGGGCCGGTACCAACTCCCAAACGTTACGTGCAAATGGACATTGTAGGAAGAGGTGGAGCTCAGATTCCGGTTGGCCACAATGTTTATACACAAAGTTTCCACTCATGCCTCTGGCTTCCAAAATCGATCCAACAGGGAGAGCTCTGCTGTTGATTTTCCAGAGGAGATGTTTTAGTTTGGGCGATGTTTTGACGTTTCATACACATGCCTTTCCAGTTAAAGCTCTGGTCCAGCGCCTCTGTATTCACTTTGATGTGTGCATACCATGATTTAGAGGAGTAGATGTCAGATTTGATCCCTAGCCAAACAAGTTCGTCTTTCATCTTCAGGGAGCTTGGGATAATTAATCTGATTAGATCCTCGTACTGAGGTAGGTGTTGGCGCACTGCATCAATATCCCACTCCTGAGTCCTCTGGTTCAAAGGTCATACACTTTCAGGTTCTGATTTTCAAGCGTGGGGGGGGGGGTCTTATGGGACGAGTCGGTGCACTCAACGATAACCAAGGTTTTGACCAGATGTTTATGGAGTCTCAAGTGCCCACAATCCAACCTATTTGGGAGCGAAGGACTTCCCGTCCAGCTAGTAAACCTCTCCAGCCGTGGGAGATTGAGTTTGAAGCTTCCACTGTCAAGAAAGATGAGGAATGACAGTACTTTCCGAGGAGGATTCTGCCCAGCAAGTGAGCAAGGAGTCAGGCGATTTTAGGTCTCTCCAGGCTGCTTTGGCCAGTAAAGCGTCATTGAACTTTCCTATCTCTCGAAATCCCAATTTTCCTGCCGATTTAGGGTGAGTTAAATTGTCCCAAGACACCCTTGTCACACACTATTCAACTAGATGTTTTGTCTGCATATGCATGTATAATGGTATAATTTCTTACAAATATTTATTAGTTTGTCTTAGTAATTCAAAATCAGCATAATAGATTATTATTTTTATTTTTATTTTTAAAATTTTAAATCAAACATCAAAATTATTTATACATGAAAATCTTTTCATCAAAATATATACTTATTATTGTGCTGAAATTTCAAAAATACTCACATATTCTAATTATTAAACAAATATTTTTTATTGATTAATGTTTAACTATAAATTGTTTACATATTAAATTTAACTCTTATAATAGAAAATATTATTGTTAGATAACAACACAATATATATAAGAAGTGTCTATCTAAATATGTATATTTTGATTTTTTATTAAATTAATTTATAATCAATTAGTACAACATACACATCTAATATTATTAACAAAAAACATTTTAATTATCTAAATAAATTATAAAAATGTAAGAAAGTATATGTCAGTTGGATTATTTCTCTCCACTTTTTGAATAATAAAAAGCCCATCAAATATATATTATGAGATAGTGCAATATGGCCTAAGCTTCTAAAGCTTACATAGTAAGAATACAAAATTATTAAATACTTTAAATTGATCATTTGGTGCAAAATTTAAATAAAAAACCATGTCAAATTTAAAAATTGCTGTATTCATATTATATTAGACATGTTTTCTTTTTCTTGAACTCTATCAACATTAAATCAATTGCAATCTACATGATTTTTATCTTCACCAAGTCTGAATTTGTAGCAAAGAAAAAACAGAAGACATCATCTATATAGACATCTTACAATTAAAATCCTATTTTTGAGTAATATCTATACTATTGTTTAGATGCTCTGAAAATGTTTACGGAATCTCTAATGTTTTTAATATTTATTTTTTTCTTTGCAATTTTTTTAATGTTTCTCATTTAACATGTAATCGAGTACTGGTTTAGTATCGGTAGAACATAAACGTGAGCTTTTGTAGTAACACTTATAAAAAATTACAATTGTTAGAAAACATAATTCTTTTTCACTAAATACTAATAAACTATATATACTATCAATAAGCTTATATTAGAAAAATCCAAAAATATATATAACCCTTTCACAATGTATAAGTGAATAGTTTTTATATAATATTAATAAGATAATTTATACATTATTTGAGAAGTGAATTTCCTTACTTGTCATCTTCTCTATGATTTTAGATTGTTTTGTTTATTTGTCATGTTTTTAATAAGTTATTTTGCTTATATATCATGTCCTCTATAATTTTATGTTATTTTTTATTCATAGTTTCCTTATTTTCCATGTTCTTAATAATTTTAGTTGATAATTTTGCTTATTTGGAATATTCTAAATTAAATTTAGTTGGTAATTACAAATCATTAATATAAATGTATGAGAATAAGATATCTGTTAAAACAAAAAAAGTATATACTATATTCATGAATTGTTTAGTATAAATATTCTTGAAACCATAAATGTTACGGACTATATAATAATTGACACTAAGGCTACCACAATGAAAACAAAATACATTAAGGACTTTATATTAATATATACCGACTATATATTTAAAATATTTAACCGACTCAATTTTGCTATATATTTTTCAGGTTTCCTTTACATCACCTCATATCAAAAATACACATATCATAATTAAGTTTATCGTATATTTAAATTTATAATTTTAATCAGTTAGTTATTTATTGGAAATATTAATCCACATACATATTACAAATTAAAGTTAATATTAAAGTCAAAGTATTTTTTAAAATATATGTAATAAAATGTAAATTGTATAATTATTCTAAATATTAAACAATCATATTTCTAACTATTAAATAATTAACTCTTATTTATACACGACGAACATCAAATTATTTTTGATTCCTAAAATCATAAATATTATAAAAAATACACTTAAAACCAAAATAATAAATAAATAAAATATTAGAAGTATATGAAGACATGAAAACTAGGATAAAACATTAAATAACATCAAATAAATTAATTAATAATAACATGCTATAAGTATAATCTAAGAGACTACATAGGTAATGTTTTGTATTTTTTGTATTTTTGTTTTGTGTTACAGTTTTTAAAATCTAAATTCAGGATAATATGTGATATTTATTGTTTATTTTTTGACGTTTTATGAGTTGTGACAGTGTATAATGCTTTCAGTGTTACTATATATCTTTTCAATCTACACATACAATAAGTGTTTACTTTGAAATCTAAGTTTCACATGATAACTTGATAATACTATATTATATCCCATAACTAAAAATATGAAATTCAAAAAGAAGTAAATACATGGATGGCCAACATAAATATTGAAGTTAGAGAAATTATAAAATTAATTTAAATTTATATCTAATAATTTATTTAAATAAAAATAAACACTAGAATTAAAATTTATTGGATATACTCCCACAGTTTCACACAAGATAATAGTTTTATATCTAATAATTTATTTTCCCGTATTAATTAAAATAACTATTACCTAAAATATTTTTTATTTCTAAATTATATATTAAACTAGAGCTTTTTGGTATTATAAATTCATTTTTAAAATATGTAAAAGAATCTAAATTACAATATTCTTGTATAGAGAGAATATGTATTAATCCGCACAAAGAGCAGGCTACCATCTAGTATCAAATATTTGTGTACACAATAATGATCATATTTTTCTTAAAACTTGTTATTATCTAATGTATAAATATGGTTAAATTTATTTACTAAAACCATCGACTCACTTAAAAGCATGGACAAACTCTTTTTTTTTATAATAATGAATAAGATAATACTAAATATTTGTGAAGATGAAATATTGTAATTATCATATTTTCAAAACTGTTTATTATTAAAATATATAAATATTATTAACAATATGTATGAAAACTATTGATTAGTATAAAATTATGTAGAACATAACAAAGCAGCAAATTTGATTTTCAAATAATAATATAGATAGCAATAAAATTGTATAAAAATATAGAATAAATAATATTTTTAAACAGAACTACATTTACAATTTATATGACGAAACATAAGGAATACTAGAACTTGATCCGCACCCCCGTGCGGGTATTTGATTTAATTTATCTTCAACATAAATTTTTAAACCGTCTTATAAAAAAATCACATATATGTTTTTATGTTTTGTAATTTGTCAAATTTAGTTAATCCCATTAAAAAGTTATCTTCTTTTAATACATGCGATTTAGTTAATATTCGTACAATGTTAATAATAGTCAATATATAAATATTGATCTGGTTATATAAACTTTGAAAATGTAATTTATTTATTTAAATTGATTATAAATACAGTTGCCGAATCTGTAAATAAAAAGAAATATAAAAAGAAAGTACATAATTTATTGTAAATGAAATAGCTAATTTGTAAATAAAAGAAAGTACCAAAAATACTGTTAACCAAGTTACCAAACAATCCTACTCATGTAAACTGTTATCTAGATTTCTAAACAGTAAATACCAAAAAATACTTTAATTTTAATAATATAGATTAGTACGAAATCAACCGGTTGATCAAAACAAAGGGTTCAGTTGTCGGCAAACCAGAAAACTTAAACCCTAAAATAAAAATTTCTGTATATTCTCCTTCTGATTTTCTTTGTGACCATGTCAAGCCACCGTCATTTTTCTCTAAGACCTGTTACAAATTCAACGTTTGTAAGAAGAAGTCGGTGTAAGGATTTATAGCAATTATTAATTGGTAAATTGACCAATCGGTTTATGAGTAAAGCTATATGTAGCCATGTAGGTGAAGTGTGCTTAAACATCATTAAGTATTCTGTCGGACCTTAAAATCATTTCTTGGTTATGCAGTATACTATTTATAAGTTATAACCTATAATAAAGTCAAGACGTATAGAGGACGACTCTTCGAAATGACTATTATGGCATGCTGTTTATTATAATTACGCAGTTATATTTAGCAAGATCATAAGCTTTAGCTACGACGTAAAGAAAAGAAAAACTAAAACTGCGACGTTGGTTTCGCAGCGTGAACAGCTAAACGAAACTCCAACTATTCAAATTACATTATACTATTAATAGTTGCATCGGACAAGTCAAGTTTTACATATTGGTACTTTTCTCATATTTATTAATTAACTTAAGGCCGAGAAATCTTATTTCGTTACATTATTAAGGAATGAACCAAAATTGATAGGAAAAGTCAAAAGAGCCGTTGGACATAAAAACACCGTGGAGCCTAACAGGCCTAACATTTAGTACGTGAAACCCACATGGACTAACATGTTGCATCTCCCTTTGCAATTAATTAGAAAATAGAAATTTATACATATGTATTTATTTGTTATCTTTTAATTTCTGTATTTTTTAAAAAAAAATATGTATCATCTAAAGTCCATATATATACTTTTTTAAGAAGTCCAAAGATAAAATTTTGAAACTAGAATTGTTAATAAGTACTCTACCAAACTTCTCCCAAATTTTAATTTTGTACTCCTTCCATTTCAATATAGATGATGTTTTAGAAAGATTATTTTGTTTCAAATTACATGAAGTTTTGAGATTTTAAGATTACTTTTAACTTTATTGGAAACTGTTCAACCAATTAAATTTTATTCTTTTATTATTGGTTAACTAATTTTAATATTATATTTTTAAAATATTTTTTTAGAAAAATATAATTTTCTTACTTTTTTGTGCATTAAGATAAAACATCAAGTAATATAAAATGGAGGGACTAATAATTTTGATCAGTATGTTGCCTTTGTTGGAATGTGAATCCCAACACAATTGAGCTTGGAGAAGAAAATATAGTTCAGTTGATTTGATGTATTTTCTCCTAATTTGTTGACACTTAATTATGTACGTTACGTAAACAATGATGCACACACAAAGGACGTAATTAAAGTACCTTGTGTCCCCGAGGTAATCATAATTAAGAATCTAAGCAGGCATAATCCGAGATCTTAAGCAACCACATGAGACATGTATGCTGTTCAGCATCAAGTGTACCCAAGCTTCCAAAACATAGGAGTTTTTTGGGTAATCAATTGCAAGGCCGAAGCAAGTCCACGCTTGATTCTATTTTTGATGTAATGCTTCAGCAATTGGATTCAGCGGATTTTTTTTTAAATAAACACAACGTATACACAGATTTACGAGCGCACCATGGAGATCTTTTTTATCTATTAAGTAATATTAATTTTTATAATTCAGAGTTTCATAGATTATAATCTTGAATGGAATAAATTTTCATTTTTTAGCAAAAAAGAAAAAGAAAAAAATTTCATTTTTTTAATTTGAAGATGATCAACTATGAACTTTCTACATCCGTACTAGTTCTAGTTCTTAATACTTAAAGAAAGTGGGATAAATTATAAAAGTAATGAAAATGAAAAATAGAAGGCCAATGTCGTCACATGGTATTGCCTTTAAGTGACATGCACATAAAGGGCCACATTGTTAGCTCAACATGGAACAATTCTCTTAAATCCCACTTCAACTTCAACACCAGTTTGGGAACACACAGTTTTTAATCCTTTATTTATAATCCATAAACCTTCCTCTATTATTCAACATGTAATTTTTTTGTCAACATGTAATTATCTTGTAAGTATACAATTGATGAAGAGCGGAAGCTTTATTAACAAGAAATCAAACTAGTTCCTGTGAAGAACTCGTGAGATCGATAGATTCAGGACAAGTTGATACTCTCAACTGATCAAGAAGGTCTTTCGATGTTGACGATACTCTCGGCAAGATCGAAATTGGGTTAGAGTACTCCTCTAAGTGCTTTTGCAAGCTCTGTAAACTGAAGTTTTAATGAAATCAAAATATATCGTATGTATTAACACAAACAAAGCTTGCTATATATAATAGCCTAACTAATCCTAAACTTATCCCATAAAGGATGTTTATCTAAATTAAAGAAGAATAGGAAAATAAAAGACTTTAAACACAAGTAAAGTAAAGAAACACAAAGCCCATGACAAAGTCGGTTTGTAGTAGTCATCATGCGCTGCATCAGGTTCCCCCGGGGGACGGAGGGTTCGTCCACGAATCCAGCTGGGTGTTATCTCCATGAAAATGTGAAAGATGCTTGACGTTAAAGACGTCTGAAGTTCGCATACCATCCGGAAGCTTGACCCTATATGCATTAGGATTAATACACTGAACCACCTCAACAGGACCAATCTTTTTTGACTTAAGTTTGTTGTAATCTCGCAAGGGAAGGCGTTCCTTAGTTAAATAAACCCACACCAAATCACCAGGACTGAAAATAACTTCGCGTCTCTTTACATCTGCAGCTGCTTTATACTTTGCCGATGATGCCTCTAAGTGTAGCTGAGCAGACTCGTGTATAGCCTGGAGATCACTAACGAAATCAATAGCCTCCCCATGATGTCGTGTTCTATCTGGAGCCGTCATCAAGTCCAACGGACAGCGTGGAATGATGCCGTAGACGACTTTAAAAGGGCAATAACCAAGGCTTCGGTTAAAGGCGTGGTTGTGAGCGAATTCCGCCTGACAGAGCTTGGTGTCCCATGACTTGATATTATCACCAACAAGACACCTCAACAAATTCCCCAAAGATCTATTGGTGACCTCTGTTTGGCCGTCAGTTTGGGGATGGTACGCGGTACTCATATCGAGTGAAGTACCTAATAATTTCCACAATGATCTCCAAAAGTGGCTGAGAAAACGTGTATCCCTATCCGACACTATCGATGATGGTAATCCATGAAGTCGGTATATTTCACGAAAGAAAAGAGCAGCAACAGTCACCGCATCAGTTGTCTTTTTGCAGGCCACAAAGTGAGCCATTTTTGAAAAGCGATCCACCACAACCAGGATGGAATCATGGCCTCTCTGCGTGCGCGGTAACCCCAAAACGAAGTCCAAGCTCACATCCGTCCATGGCTGAGTTGGAATCGGTAAAGGAAGATAGAGGCCTGCGTTAGAAGCTCGTCCTTTAGCTTGTTGACAAGTGCGGCACCGCTCGACAAAACGCTCCACATCTCGCCGTAACGTTGGCCAAAAATAAGAAGAAGAAACCAACTGAAGCGTTCTATCCCTGCCTACGTGACCCTCGTTATGCAACTCGCTAATAATCTGCAAGCGCAAACTACTCTCTGGCACACACAAGCTCGTCCCTTTGAACAAGAAACCCTCATGAACCGTATAATCGCCAGTAGTACCACGCTCTGCTTCTCCAAAAATACGAGCAAAGAAAGGATCTGATGCGTAAAGATCAGCGAAGGTTGCAAAACCTAACACGCGGGTATGCATAGTCGTCAGTAGCGTATGCCGTCGACTCAGAGCGTCGGCGACCCTGTTTGTCTTCCCAGATTGATGACGTATAGAGAACGTGAACTGCTGGAGATAGGAAATCCAGCCGGCATGTCTGGCAGAAACTTTAGCCTGGCTATCGAGATGGCGCAACGCATCATGATCGGTAAACAAGATGAACTCGCGATGTACCAGATAATGACGCCAGTGCTTGATAGCCTGAACGATAGCATGAAATTCAACGTCATAAGTGCTATAACGGCTACGGGCGCCTGCCAACTTTTCGCTATAGAAGGCCACCGGCCGTCCGTTTTGACTCAACACCGCTCCAATACCTAGTTTTGAAGCATCACAGTGGAGTTCAAAAGTAGATTCGAAATCTGGTAATACTAATATGGGAGCAGAAGTCAATTTTTCCTTAATGAGCTCAAAAGCTTGCGTCGCCTCCACTGTCCAAGAAAACTTGCCGTCACGCATACATGAGGTGATTGGTGCCATTATTGAGCTGAAGTGGTGAACGAAGCGTCTGTAGAAAGAAGCCAAACCGTGAAAGCTTCGAACCTCTGAGACAGTAGTTGGAACTGGCCAAGAACGCACTGCCTCAATCTTGGACATGTCAACCGAGAGACCCTTGTCCGAGACTATATAACCAAGAAATAAAACCGAAGACACACCAAATTCACACTTTTGTTTCGCGGCGAAGAGTTGCTCTGCCCGCAAAACTTGGAGGACCTGTCGTAAGTGTTCTTTATGATCGGCGAGTGTCTTACTAAAGATGAGGATATCGTCAAAATAGACGACCACAAACTTGCCGATGAAAGCTCGTAATGCCTGATTCATGATCCGCATAAAAGTACTTGGAGCATTAGATAACCCAAACGGCATTACTAACCACTCAAAAAGTCCCTCACGCGTTTTAAATGCGGTCTTCCATTCATCTCCGGGACGAATTCGAATCTGATGATAACCGCTCTTGAGATCTATTTTAGAAAAAAATTTTTGCTGCGCCAATTTGATCTAAGAGATCATCAAGTCGTGGAATCGGGAACCTGTAACGGATGGTTATCTTGTTGATAGCCCGACTGTCCACACACATACGCCAGGTACCGTCTTTCTTAGGTATTAAGAGAGCTGGAACGGCGCATGGACTCAAACTTTCCTTAATATGTCCCTTCTGTAACAGGTCTTCAACTTGGCGCCTTAATTCTTCATGCTCCTTGGGACTCATACGGTAGTGAGGTCGGTTCGGGAGGGTGGCGCCAGGTACGAGATCTATCTGATGCTGAATGTCACGAAGTGGTGGCAACCCTTCTGGGAGATTATCTGGAAAAATATCATCAAACTCCCGCAACACAGATGCTAACACCGGATTCGAAGATGCCGTGAGAGTTGTATGCGAGGTTGCTGGCAGAAGAGCAAATACACGCCTTTCAGACTGCATCTCTGCAACAAAAGCAGAATAAGAACAAAGCATCGTGGTGGGGCGTTGCAGTGGTGGAGTGAGTGACGGTGGTTTTGCCGGAGAGGCCTGGTGTGGAGAGGCAGAGTCTGGTCGTGACGGAAGTAAGATAATATGATGATAATCCCACGTAAAGCTATAAGTATTCTTTGCTCCATCATGAATGACCCTACGATCAAACTCCCACGGACGCCCGAGGATGAGATGACTGATATCCATTGGCGCGACGTCAAAGTACAAACGATCCTTGTAATGTTGTCCTACCGAAAACGAAACCAAAGCTCGTTTAGTGATACGCAAATTGACACCCTCGGAAAGCCATCCTAAAGCGTATGGTGAAGGGTGAGGCTCGGTCGGAATGTCCAGTTTGCGGACTGCTTCCTCTGAGATGACATTACGGCAGCTTCCTGAGTCTACAATAAAGCTGCAGATACGGTCCTTTATAGTACATGTGGATCGAAAAATATTTGTGCGCAACCACTTGTCATCTTGTTGTTGTTGTGGTGCCAGACAAGAACGATGAAGAAGTAAGAGGTGACCGCTATCTCCTGCTGTTTGGTGAACGTCAGTAATGTCTGCGCTGTCCTCGTCGTCCTGTGAATCATATACCTCCTGGTCATCGACTGAATCCTTAAGCACCAGTCCCCGACGTGTGGCGTGAGGACACGCTGTCGATCTGTGGCCTGGTTCCCCACAAGAATAGCAACGCAAAGCATTCGGACGCGTGGACCGTCGCAGTTGTTGCTCATCTGGAGTTGCAGGTTTAGTGGCCGAGGTTGAAGTATCTCCCACTTCTTTGGAGGTTGATGCTGGAGTAGTACCCGACGTCTGATCCTGAGCTCGTGGACGTGTGGAAGAAGAGCTCCAGTTAGAAGATCGGGACTGTTGTTCAAAAGAGGTAGCACGACGTTGGGCTTCTCCGATCGTTGATGGATCAAATTGAGCCATTGCTGTCTGTAGCTGAGGTCGGAGACCGCCAATAAACCGAGAGACCAATTGAATTTGACTATCATTAATCTCATTACGAGTTAACAATAAAGCAAACTCCTCTGCATATTCATCTACGGTACGCGAGCCTTGACGCAGATTCTGTAGTCTAGTATACATGGTTCGTTCATAATTGTGAGGTAAGAAGGTTTGACGTAGGTGCTTGGTCAACTTATCCCACGATTGGATAGGAGCTTTTCCTGTTCGGGAACGAGTGGTTTTGAGTTGTTTCCACCATGTCGCGGCATGTCCGCGAAAACGCATTGCAACGAGTGAGACTCGCCGGCCAGGCGGGACTTGTTTAAAGTCAAGGATTTCTTCAACAGAAATTAACCAGTCAATGAGATCATCACCTTTGAGACCTCCATGAAATTCTGGTATGTCGACTTTAAAACTATTTTCCCAGCGAGTGTTAATAACATCTCGTTGCCGTAGGTCCTCACGATAAACTCGCCTATGATCTTCTTCTTCTTCCTCAAACAGGTCACGATCACGAACATCCCCAGGCGGGTATTGATTGTGAAATCGTTGTTGTTGCTGTCGATAAGGAGGCTGGATGGGTGGTGGTAGATGATGAGGCTGGAGTTGATGCGGCGGAGGAAGATTCTGTGCGGGCTGTCGTGGAATAGCAGCAGCCGGTTGGCCTAGAGGTTCCATGCGGGCCGTTAAGGTGGTCAGTAAGGTGTCTAGACGCTCTGTAACCGCCGCTAAAGATGTAGTTAACGATGTAGTTAATGACTCTGTTTGTTGTTGGATAGATGATTGTGTAGCAGCCTGCATCTCTAGGAGAAGGGTTCGAAACTCTGTCATGTCCATAGAAGTTCCTTCTGCCGTTTTCTTTGTCATGATAACGAGAGAAGAATATCCAGAAACGTACTGAATCTGATACCAACTGATGAAGAGCGGAAGCTTTATTAACAAGAAATCAAACTAGTTCCTGTGAAGAACTCGTGAGATCGATAGATTCAGGACAAGTTGATACTCTCAACTGATCAAGAAGGTCTTTCGATGTTGACGATACTCTCGGCAAGATCGAAATTGGGTTAGAGTACTCCTCTAAGTGCTTTTGCAAGCTCTGTAAACTGAAGTTTTAATGAAATCAAAATATATCGTATGTATTAACACAAACAAAGCTTGCTATATATAATAGCCTAACTAATCCTAAACTTATCCCATAAAGGATGTTTATCTAAATTAAAGAAGAATAGGAAAATAAAAGACTTTAAACACAAGTAAAGTAAAGAAACACAAAGCCCATGACAAAGTCGGTTTGTAGTAGTCATCATGCGCTGCATCAACAATACTTCTAATCAGCGATATTTTATTAGTTTTCTAAATATTGTTACAAACCAGTTATATATATTAATTGATTGCGACTGTCCATTAACAATGACTGTAACTTAGTTACGATTTTCTGTCAGTGATAATTAAACATGCTGCAAACCGGGAGAAGGTACACTTAATTTCCGATGTTAATTACAGTCAACATTTGGTTAGAAATAAAATGTCACAATTATACGACTATACGTGTTGTAAGTGTTGTAGTGTTTTAAAAAGTGTTGTAGTGTAAATCCCAACTAACTTATAAATATACACTTTGCAAAAGTAAGTAAAAATGATTACTAATCTTGACTAACAGAACATAAGCATTTAATATTACATATCCATTTCTTAGCCTCTAGCTAGGCGACTATATATAAACGTAATAAAAAGGTTTACATAAATAATTCAACGACTTCGGTTAGAGGTTATCAAATCTCTTTCTCTTCCAATTACATCATTGTCTAGGTTAATTGCTCTCTTCTCTCCATCTTCTGTGGTCCTTACCTATTTAAAGTCCCTCTTATCACTTTCTCGATTTCTTTATATCTCTAAGTTTCTCTGGACTTCAGTTTTCTTCTCGCTGCTCTTTCTATCCTCACACCCTTGAGAAAATATAAAATTTGTGGGATAAACATAATCCCTCTATTTCTACTGGCTTAATAGCCTCTCTCATTTTCACTAATTTAACTCCTTGTTAATTATTACAACATTTTCTATCTCTCCCTATTCCTCTCCGTCTCTCTCTATTGTTCAATCTAGAGGTCGAGATAAAGTACACAGCTTAAGGGTCATTTTCTTGCGACATTGTAGTGTTACACCTAAGGAACAATCGAAGTCTTACAAGAAAATGTCTAACAGAAGATCAAGACAATCATCAAGTTCTACGAGGATCTCTAGATGACCAGATGATCGACCTCGTTAGTAAGCTCCGTCAGTTTTTGCCGGAGATTCGTGAACGGCGCCGTTCTGATAAGGTATATTACATAATATCAGTTTCATTTAACATTTTTCATATATATCTTTTTTATCTTTTAACAAGGAAAAAAAAAACACACTTCTTCGTTAAAAGAAGATGGGACACAAATCAAACAAAAAGTCCAAACTTTTGAATTCTGACAACATATTTGTTTTCTATTTTGACCAAATGAAAACGTGGAAAAGGTCATGGTTGTGTGATGTCCGTACATATATGTTGTCTTATTGAATGATGATGTTTGGGCATAATATTTAAATTAGGTGTCAGCGTCGAAGGTACTGCAAGAGACATGCAACTACATAAGAAAGCTGCATAGAGAAGTTGACAATCTCAGCGACCGTTTGTCGCTGCTCCTCGACTCCGTTGATGAAGATAGCCAAGAAGCTGCCGTCATTAGAAACCTACTCATGTAACTTTCCAATATATTGATTTACTATATAACTTATAATATATATTTGTAATGTAATGTTGATCGTCCTTAATTATGAAGCGACGTGTTTTTCTCTTATGAGCTTCCGAGCTATGGTCCAGCAATTACATTAACGTCTACTCTGTAGTCTCCGGAAGATGTGTTAATATGTTATTTATTACTCAAATAATGAGAGGAGAGGACTTTGAAGGAGAAAAGTTATGACTATCTTCTCTCCTTGCAAAATATTGGACATTGGGTGTCTGAACTCGATTGTGTCAGTTAAAAGATCGATGTTATCGATTGATAATTTTATGTTTCTTTTCAAAATACTGGAAACGTTCAAAATTCTTTTCTTAAACAAAAGTATATAGTAATACTTTATCCAGTTAATATAAATATGTAACTATTTATTGGGTAAGCACCGGCTAAATATTAGACGACTAAATGGGCATGATCAGTGTTAGGCTAATCAGTGTAGTATTTAAACGTCCGACAATCTTTTTTGGAAAAACTTTGGTTGTGTGCAGGCTGCCACGTAACTACTTTGATACTATGAGAGAAATGTCATATGAAGAATCATTACTTTGACGTGAGATCCATTACTTTTCAAAGTTAATACTGTAATACGGTTATGCATCTGAGAAGTCAGTTAATTTTTAATGGCGTATCCAGATGCAAAAATTATGAAATTAGTTTTTGAGTTTAGAAAATCTTACTATTCTCACAGTTATAAAAAATATATCAACAATAATAATAATATGATTCATTACTATTTTGATTTTATATTAAATTAAATAATTATACAATTTGTCACAACTTGTTTCTTAGATGGACGTTTAGTTTATCTAATATTTTAAAAAGTTAAACAGCAGATTAGGTAGAATAGGATCCATGTTAGTTATTCTACACGATACAAAATTTTGTCGATTGTATGTTGGATTTAAATCTCCTGAAATTGTAATCATGTATCACATATGACTAATGATTAGTTGATGTTGAGTTAATAAAAAAACGTAAATTAAAAAAACCATACCCATTTAATAGTATGGAAAGATTACCGGTCTTTTATCAAAAAAAAAAAAGATAACCAGTCTTGAAGTAGATAAATGAAAGCTAAACATAATATTTTGTCCATTACTACGGAATGCAATTATTATATATGACAAGCTATGATGAGTGAGAATCATGCGTTTGCTTACTCTTACAAAATTGTAAAGTTCATATGGTTTTCCAAGTTTTAGTTGAGAACAAATAGATTGGTTGTTGTCTTTTATATTTTATTTGAGTCTTGTTTGAGTTTCTAATGTAAAACACATTCCCTAAAAGTGTTAACTTTGCAGTTCTAACTTAAACACATTCCCTAAGATCATCGCCAATAGTTTACTATATTTATTTTCAAAATAGAGTAAAGATCTGACGTCTGGTTCAAACGCAGCAGTTTCAAACGTTATTAAGTGTTTTGTATGACTAACACAATGTTTGAAAATTATTGCATTTACAGGATATTTTGACTATTTGATTATAAGATATTGCAACGGTTTAATAATAAATTATCAATATTAACATATTATAACATTATTAAAATATAAAAACATACTGATGAAATATAATAATTATTAATATAATATGATTAATAATAATATTTGTTCATTTATTTAATTTTTAGTTTGTTGAAAGTTATAATTTGAATATTTTTTGAAGATTTATATTAGAACTTTTAAAATAATATTTTCTTTCATTTTATATATTTGTATATCTTTTTGTATATTTATGTATATAAATTTTAAAATATTCTAATGAATAGTTAGTTTAAAGTTTTTATAAAACAAATTATGATATTGTTTGTGAAATTAAAGTAATATATAAAATGTGTTTATATTTTTATTTATAATATTTTCATTTTAATTTTTTAAATAAAAATTTTAAAAAATATTATAAAAATTAAAATTTATATTTATTTATCCACCCGCAACTGCACCAAACCGCAGACGCTAACTGGAATCAGTTTTTCTTTTAAGAGGATCAGAATAGTTTAAATCGATTTGTAAAGATTTGTATAAATTTTTTAAAATGTTGTCCAACCGCTAACAACCGCAAAAAATGCGTTTGCGGATGATATCGGGAAAACCAGTTAGGCTTTTACTTTAAAGTATACTTAGATTTTTTTTCAATATTACTATATTTTAAAGTGAAAACAGAATGATGAATGATATTTTTTACTCTATTATAAAGTAAAAAAACAGAGTATTATATATATATATATATATATATATATATATATATATATATATATATATTGGTCTTTCATGTGAAAAAAACAGAGTATTATTGAAATATTTTTACTTTAAACTATATTTTGAGTAAAAAATATAGTGAAATTGGAAATGTTCTAAGGTAATTTTCAATCCAACTGCAAAAATATCCTTTTAATGTAATTTTTACACAAAAATTCCAACTCAACTCTAAAAACTATACTGTTTTAATATAAAACTACATTACCACATCAAATTTGTATGCTATTATTCACAGCCCTAAGCACTATAAAATCGAAAATATATATTTTAATATAAAACTACAATACCGCATCAAATTAAGTAATATTAAAATTTCTAACTTTTCTGTCTTTCATTTATTAAAATTTCTAACTTAACAACATAAAAATAAAAATATAGTGTTGGAGAAGAATTTTCTTATTAATAAAATTATATTAAAATAGTGTGATTTTCACACTAACCTAATGTTATGGATTAAAAATGCCCTTATATTATATTTAAACCACTTACGGGCTAATACCAATAAATTAAACATGATAAACATAATACCAATAAATTAACCCAATTGAAAATATAATTAAGTTATCTCCTAATGATAAATTTTCACAAAGTTTTAACCAACACTTATGATGAGTGTAATGTAATACCCATTTACGGAATGATAAATTCTTTTAAAATAGAACTAGATCATGACCCGCGCGCCTGCGCGGATTTATCTTTTGATTCACATATTTTATATACATGTTGTATATTATTTAAAATTTATAATATAAAAAATTTAGAATAATCCGGAACCAAAAAAATTCGACCCGGACAAAAAAAATCAAATACTTTACTTAGATCCAAATGTTGAAAACTCGAAAAACTCATACATGAAATGAACAGATTTATACCCGATCCAGTGAGCTAAATTTCAAATATAATATCTTTTGTTATATCTTTGATTCATTCTTTTGGGTTGGCGAGATTTACTATTTGTTCGTAAGATTTTTGGTTAACTTAATGGTATAGGGTTTTTTTCTGAACAGGAAAAAAAAAGATTTGGGTCTTGATTAAATTTATCTTATATAACAAATTACTGCTATAAATATTTTTTATAAAAACTAATTTGTAACAGTAATATCATTTTTGTTATAAATTAGTATATCATGGTTTATAGGTTCAAAGTATAGAATTAGTCGTCTTCATAGTATTGCTAATATTGATAGATGCAAATTAATGAATACATATAATATATTGTATTATTAGTAATATGTTGTATAATATTATATGTTAGTAGATGTATTATTAATAATCTATCTTATAGTATAATATGCTAGTGGATGTATCTAGCTTATAGTAAAATATATGCAATATAAGGAAACATGCGTAGTGGATATAATAATAAGGTAAGAAGTGAAAAACTATGGTAATAGTTGATATTAAAAAGACATGTCTAATAATAAGTAGATTAATATAGCATTAATTACATAAGGTCTAACTTTAAAATCCACCTAGAATAAGTCGTAATGTTTCTGTTTTAATAAGATAGATAGATGATTTTGTATAGGATTCCTTTGTGTAACTGGAAGGAGAATTTAGAAACGGCGAACGATTACTTACAAAAGCCCAAAAGATAGAGTCAAGGAAAAAGCAACCCAGAACAGTCTAAGAAGGCTCCGAGGCTTCAACGGATAAAAAAGTATCTAACACAAACCATTAACATACATGTTTAGTCTTAAATTCAAAAAAATGATACTCTCCCAGTTTCATAATACTTTGATGCTTTGCATTAATGCACAAAGATTAAAAAAATTACATTTCTCTGAAAAACATTTTAGAGATATAATTTTAAACAATTAACCAGTTATAAAAATTCGTGAAATCTTAATTTGTTGAACAGTTTCTAATAAAATTAAAAATAATCTTAAAATTTCAAAATTTTATAATAAATTGAAACAAAATAATATTTCTAAAACATCATTTATTTTAAAACGAAGAGAATATTTGAGAGTACTCTTTACACCAAATTGTTGGTCTATTCTAGGTGTTGCCAGTTGAATGCTATCTCTTGTTATCTTTCTCTATATCTTCTTTTGTAATAATTTTCTCTATAAATTTATTTAATTTAGTATTTTTTAGATTCAGATATCTAGATCTCTTGATATAAAAATATTAAAGAAGTTTTATTTAAACCTAACTAAAAAACTTCCACAATTTTAATGTTATTTATCAATGGGTAACTTTAGCGTATTCTCGAAGAAAAAATGAAAGATATATATATATATATATATATATATTGAACATATTTATATACTAAAGTATATTGATAAGAAAATAAAATAGCATGTTAAAGTTTTGTAAATACCAAAATCATACATATATAAAAAGTAGATTGACAAAAAAAAAAAAAAACATTAAATTGGAAATGGACAAAAAAGTTACTGTACATAATAAAATTAGATAGTAATAAATCACATTATTACCTTATACTCAAATCTGATATTTTCAATTCCCAAATTCCATCTACCCTAAGCAGACATACCTATTTTATATTCCTTCCAACTATGCCTTTATGACTACTACTAGGGTTAAACCCCGTCTTACATGCGTGTACACAAATATATAAATAATTTAAATATAAATTTAAAATGTTTAATTTTTTAGATAAAAAGTAAATTAATTTTTATACGTTCATCACGTCAAATTTGTCTATTTATTTTACAAATCATAAACTTAGTTAAATAAAATCTAATTATCTTACAAATCATATGATATATATTTTTTTTAAAAAAACAATTCTAATTTAGCTTCTAACAATATGTTACTTCAATTTTTTTTAATAAATAAACATCTAACTAATAGTTATAAGCCTTAATCTAAATCTAATTTTTTTAAAATTCAAATTTTCCCTTCATTTTTGTACACAATCACACACCAATAGAAAATAGTATTACCGTAAACTAAGCTTGTCATCATATGCCTTTGTTGCTGAAACTCATCTTCTATTGGCTCGGAAAACCATTTTTTTCTTAAGACCAAATCCTTTTCTCTTCTCTTATGTGTTTACCTCTTCAAATTTTTCTTCAATATCATAAATAGAAATATTAATAAAAGCACGATCTATCAAATTGTAATAGTACGATAGATGATAGATGTTTAATGTAATATTTCTATTTCTTATATGTTATATTTACGTATTATTTATTTATAATACAATTTTCAGATAGATGTTTAGTGTATTTTTTCTGTTTCTTATATTGTATGTTTACTGATTTTTTTCTTTTTAATTTATTACTTATTCTAACATTATAATATATATTTAGTGTAATACTTCTATTTCTTATATTGTATATTTACTTATTATGTGTTTTAATATTATTTATTTTATCATACATTTTCAGATATATTTTTAATATAGTTTTTTCATTTTATATATTGTATATTTACTTATTTTTTATTTTTCTTATCTCGTATATTTACTTATTCTAAACAATTAGTAAATATATAATATAAGAAATACTAAAAAAATGAGTAAATATATAATATAAGAAATAAAAATATTACATTTACTATATTGTTTATAATATTACCATAAAATTTAATATAATATTTATATTTCTTATATTGTATATTTACTTATTATTTATATCAAATGATAATATTACTGTTAAATATTTAATGTAATATTTCTATTTCTTCTATTGTATATTTACTTATTATTTATTTACTATACGTTTTCAATTAAATATTTAATTTAGATTTTTATTTCTTAATTGTTTTTTTATTTATTATAATTTTCTTGTTTTTGTATGAACTGATAATATTATGATAGATTTAAATGTAATATACTAGTATTTATATTTTTATATTATATATTTACTTATTCTGTTATTACGATAAATATTTAATATAATATTATATATATTGTATATTTACTTATTATTTATTTTAATATACATTTTAGATAGATTTTTAATTTATTTTTTCATTTCTTAATTTTATATTTACTTATTTCTTATTTTTATATTGTATATTTAGTTATTATTATTATTTTGATATCAAATGATAATATTACGATTGATGTTTAATTTAATATTTTTATTTTTTATATTATATATTTACTTATTTTTTTCTGATATCGTGTATTTATTTATTTATTATTTTTTATTTTCTTAGTAGTAATATCACATAACATCTTTCGAAAGAAGTTTTTTCGCTTATATGGACGGTCATGAAACCTCAGATAGTCCATTTTATTAGTATAGATTCAAGATCCCATAAAAAGTTTGATATAGTGACAAAAGGTTAAGCATAGTGTTTGACATATTCTCATATTTCTCCAGGACATATTTTGGCAGCTGACTTTTTAATTCGAACTCCTACTTGCCTTTTCAAATATATGAGTCCCCAACAACATGTAAACCATGAACGGAATGTCCAAGAACTGACAACAAAGGTCCACATCCTATTTCAATTTTACATTTTGAAATATAGCCTTCTTCACTATCACAAACATCTTTATGTACACAGCAAAACCTCTAGAGGGAATAAAACACTCCAGCACTCAAAACCTCAATGTAGTAAAACAAACAAAAACAAGAATAAAGTTTTCTCTCTGTGTATATTCTACAAGCTAATCACAACAAATAGGACATCTGATGAGTCCATTCTCGTTACACTCGAGACATTTTTGAAACCCATACTCTCTTTCTTCCTTTACACTTCCATCATCATCATCTTCATGTTCATAGTACACTTTGCAGCTCCCTGAACATGTCTCGCAAGGCACAAACCTTACATCTCCACAAGCCTCACATTCTTGTCCATTACTGTTTTTGTTTTCTTCCACCCTCTCGCAGCCTTGTAGAAGCTTCTCAAGCTTCCCTTCTTCATTCAACTTCCGAATCTCCTCTGCTCCTCCGAGTAACTTCTTCCCCAAGAAAACTCTAGGTAAGGTGATCCCAACACCATTTTTGAATTTACCCCCAAGCAGCTCCTTTAGCTCGTCTTTGAAACCCGAATGCATCGACACATCTCGCTCATCCACTCTAACTCCGCTACTTTTTAGTATACTTCTGACGTCACAGCTATCTTCATATGTCTTCCTTATACCTCTAAGGCTTGTGAAGTAGAGTATCACTCTCTCTTTACCGGTAGGTTCCTCTTCTTCTTCTTCTTCATCAGAGAACTTAAACTGTGGCCTCAGTTTCAAGTCATGAATCGAATTGTGAAAAGGATGTTCAGAAGGAAGTTCTTGGAGAGACCTCCTGAATGAAGATATGATCTCTGGATCGAAATCGACCAAGTCGTCAAGCCCTTCTTCCTCCAGCTGAAGCCACAGTGGCTTCACATCACCATTCAACTTGGGACGTGCACAACCACCACCGTGACCAGCCAAATCAAACGAGAAGCTCCTAACGTGATTAGGGGTCACAGAATCTTCAAGCCCATCCATCATCTCCCACGTGTTGATCGTCTCCGGCTCTCCGGGAGGCGTCAAGACCGGAGTTTTAGGGACAATCTTGGGGATCTTCTCGTTCATCATGCTTGACCATACTTTAGCTTCCATAAACTTAGCCTGCATCTCCAAATTAGGTTTCTCCTTCTCTAACCTCTCTTTGTGAACAAACCCATTCACGGAGGCTCGTCGCTTCTCTCCAGATTCTTCGGCGGCGGCGGCGGCGGCGGAGATAAAGTTACCGCTGAAGTCAGAGGAGCCGCAGAGCTTGAGGGATCCGAGGCTGGTGGAGCTGAGAGCAACCATGTGGCAGCTGTCGTCGGAGTGTTGAGATGGGTGGTGCACCGATTGGATTTGACGCATGCTCACCGGACAATATCCTTGCTGGCAGTGGTGGCATCGCTTACGGTGCTTCGAGCTCGTACAGCCCATAATGGATCAAAAGAAGATCTTTTTTTTTGAAACAGGGGAACCAGAAACTCTTGGAGACAAAAGGGTTTGGTAAGATCGATGAGATATATATATCAAAATAATAGTATATTTTTTATGGAGATTTGTGAAAATGATAGCTAGAAAAGAAAAGAAGAAAGGAGAGATCGTGATGAGTTACGAGTAAAGAGCAGTTTAGAAACAGAGACGGAACCAAAACAGAGTACTTTTTGAGGAATTTAATTAAAGAAGAAACAAAATCAAATGGTCCAAACCAATTGAGTTATGAAAGCGAGCACAAGGACAACAACATCATCTAGTTACAGTCTCGTCCGTCTCGTCTGGTTGCTCTCTCTCTCTCTCTCTCTCTCTCTCTCTCTCTCTCTCTGTGGCGTTTTAGAAAAGTTCTCTCAGATAATTTGGTTATTTATAAAGTCATCAAAAACCATTTGGTAGGTGTTCTTTGTATTCATATGGTTCATGGTTCCTTTTCGGATAAAACCTTTTTTTTATTCTTTTTCGAAATAGGAATAATATCTACTGGTTTTTGTGTCCTTCTATATAACTTAGTTTTGTTTTCTTTTATGGACATAAAATATTAGCATATTGTAAATTGGAATAACACTAATTTCTTGACATATATGTGATTATTATTTTTTTGAAAATTAATTAGATTACCAGTTGAATTATTTACTATGTGTTCCTTTTAGTTATATCTATTAAATGGTACATGATTTTATTCCTTTTATAAAAATGTTGATAAGCTTTATATTATTATTTTTATTTACTAAATTTAAAGAGATCATGGATAAAACAAATTAGTTTAGATAAAATATGATTATGATAATTAAATGTTTTCATGCACGATCTATGTGTCATTAAATCTAGTCCATCATTTTTGTAGAAACAATTTCATAGATAAATTTTGGATTTTGGATCTTATCTATCCAAAGCGAGTAATTGTTTTATTTTATATTACATTACAAGGTTCCAAATATTAGTGCATTTCATATCGCTAAACGACGAACTATCTACTATTATTTTTAATTAATTTTTAGATAGTTTTTTTTTTGCTAAAATTTTTAGATAGTTTGGGGTGAGATTTTGTGGTTTAGTGGTAACTGAGATGCCAACACGTTCAGATTCAGTTTATTTATTGCGTTAGAATTAAGTCATATTGTTTATATACATCTATACAAATATGAATCTTTGATTACGGCCAATTTACATACTAAAAAAATCTATTCGTAAATCTTGAGATACCTAGATTAATCAATAATTAGAGCTGGTGTGCGGGTATTTATTTTCCAATAGATATATAAACATTTTAAACATAATAATTTGATAGTTGCACTTGGTTTAGTTTATTGTTGGGACCAAGTATTACGATACTGTATCGTGTTATGTAATTTTAAAAAAAATAATTTGATATAAGTATTAGTATAACATGTCCAATCAAATATATATTAACATTTTTTAATATTATATTATATTGTATTACTTGATGAATACACGGTTGAATAATCATTATATATATTATTTGCCTTTATGTGGTAGGTTTTATACAATTGGTGTATAATAGTAGTTAATTGAATCTTGTATTATTGAATTTTATTCTGAAGACAAAACAAACCGAAATATAATTAGTTTTTTAAAATTATTATATTTGGTATAGTATGTCAATTTAATTAAACTGATTTAGTTATGCAGTTAAATGACCTATTAAAGGGCAGTATCACAAGTTGGTAAATATATTAAGAAAAATGATGGTTAGTTCTAAATCATACTTTATTTTTAATAGAATTATATGTAATGTACATCTATTTTTTTCTTAAAAAACATAAAACCATTATTTTTTTCTTTAATATTACTGTTATTCATGTTTCCAAACAACATTATATATACTTTTATTCTATTATATATGCTTCCAAATAATTCTTAAATGTACTTTTACTTTAATAAGATAGATATATAAAATTTCTACATAGTTTAAACTTCCATATAGGAATATATATTGGGGTAAAAGGGTTAGAAGAAAAAAATAGTTGAATCGGTTGGGCCGGTCCGACAATTGATCCAACTATAATTCGAGTCAATGTCCGGTCCGATTTTTTAAAACATTGATAAATATATTATGTTGATTTAAATGTATTATTAATATCTTATGCTGTTTTGGAAAAATTTAAAATCAGTTAAATAGGTGATTAACTTACAAATTTAAAATAGATATGGAGGAGATTGTAACTTTAAAATATTTAATAGTTGATATTATTATTTTTATATACTTTAAATTGATAAGACTGTTTAAAAATTATAAAAAATGATGGTTAAAGTGATTCACGTGTATCATATTTAAAGTCATTTTTTCTTGAAAAAAATCATCTCTTGTATTAGAAAATATTTAGGTAGATAGATAATTAATGATAATTTTAAATGAATAGTTATTACTACATGGAATGACACAATTTGGTAAATACAAAGAAAATCAAGGGATATTTTCTATTTGTACTTCAATTTTAATAGGATAGATAAATAATGTTTAAAGAATTATAACATTTTTACTGTTTACATATGTTCTCGCTTATAACTATTTTTGAAACATATAGCTTGAATCTAGCTCGTTTGAATGATTAAAAAGCCTGAGCTGTGGCCGGCCTATGCCTCTACTCTGCTGTATTTTAAATCTGTGTTTATATTATACTAGTATTATGGCCCATGCTATGCATGGGAAAATTAATTGTTGAAACTACTCATACCAAAATATAATTGTTTAGTGTATCTTTATAATTTAATTTTAAGAGAAAATCATAAGTTTTGATTTTCCAAAGAAAATGTGTTTTAAATTATTGGCAATTCATGAAAACTGTAATCTGGACGACAAATTGAAAATCAAACTAAAACCTAACATATTACAACTACCTAAAAAATACCGAGAGAGGAAAAGACAGGTGTAATTAGACCCAGAGGCTGAAAACTTCATACTGTCTCAAATAATGATAATTGCATTTTCCATCCATTAGTAGAGCTAGCTTTTCTTTAAGGGCAAGTGGTTTTCATATAAAATGCATGTGGCTTGAGGAAAAGAGATATTTTTCTTATTTTACTATTGTTAATTATGTAAATCTATATTTCTTTGTCTGCCTTTTTTTGAAAAGATATAAATCTATTCCAAAATAATAAGTTTATATAATTTATAATGGATGGAAAATGTAAAAATACCAGATAAAAACATGTGCTTTACTAATACTATTACCCGAGATTATTAGGTTTATTCCACATTTGGTAGGATGTTGTAGTGAATCCTAACTAAAGTTTTTCAGACCTGAAACAAAGGATAAATACAAAATCATGGTAATTAAAGTTTTCAGACCTGAAACACTGGATAAATATTGACAAAGAACAACATGAATACAAGAACGTCCATTTACATCAAAGTCATGCAAAAATAATATTATTTGATGAATCATATTAGTATTCCTGCACTCTCGACAATAACGATAATGCATGGTTTATTAAAGATTTTTAAACAACCATGGGTTTTTAAATGCAATTTAGAAAATAGATGTTTCACAAAAAAAAAAAAAAGTAAAGAAAATAGATAAAAAGATTACTTTTTATTTGTAACTCCAGTCGTTGACTAGATAAAACATTCTAGTGATGATTGAGAACAATTACAATAGTATTTATAAAATGAAAGGAAGATTAGACATCTGATTGATATAATTGTGAGACCTGGAGAAGTCGGTATTTCTTTATTGACATTTTATTCAGAGGTTTCTTACTTTTGTAGAAAGCAAAAGAAGTGAAAGTTAGTGGGAAGTTACTAAGGGATGATTGGTGATGGCCGAAAGTATTCCACGCAACCATAAATTTTTCTAAAGCAATAAAATCAAAATAATTAAAGATAAATTTTTCTAAAGCAATAAAATCAAAATAATTAAGATAAAATCTAAAGTTACAGTTTAAAATCTTTAAAAAGAAATATGTTGGTTCTAGAAATTAATTTTTCTACAGTTTTTATCAACTGATTTGAAAAATATCCAAAGCCAAAAAATTAAAACTAAATCAAAAATTTTATAGCCTATTTTTAAAGTAAAAAATCTAAAGCTATAACAACAACCAATCAACCCCTAAGTTATAGCGGAAAATTTGAACATAGTATTAAAAATTTAGGGATTTAGATTTTGGTTTCAAAATAAAAATCGATTCACAATTTTTTTTTGGTTCATGATTATGTGTCAAAATTTTATTGGTGAAGTGACTTGTAATTTAGTGTATAAGAGATACATGCTATTTACCAACTCTTACAACTTACAACTAAGAGCTTTTTTTCTAGTTTTGTACACCATCTTATCAACATGAGTTTTTTTTTTCTTTTTTTTTCTTTTTTGAAAAAATCGTATCAACACGAGTTGCTTAAATAGAAAGTGAGATTTTCGACGTAAAAATAAAGATAAATATGGTTTTTAACTTTTAAACTTTGTACGATGGTTGAGATATTAATAACATTTAGTTTCTTTAATCGTATCAACATAGCACTTGTTTTTAATGTTCAGAGTTTAAGGCCGTTGTTTTTGATATTGATATTAATAGAAAAGGGTAGTACTGTATAATTTACGTCTACGGAATTTTATGTCTATCAGTTCTCTGTCTATGATAATTTCAGGATTTTCATAAGATTCCGTGATGCAAATTAGTACTAGCACTTTAATCTACGGAGCACAAAGCCACGAACGAACTAAGTGACGATAAGAAATAGTAAAACTTGGTACTATTCAAACCAAAATCAGTTTACACTAGTTTTGTCGAATATCTCAAATTGCTTTCAAACATAGATGTAAGTCCAAATCGTGGCCTCAATTTCAGGAATATGCATACTCTCCGATATATTCATGCGGCAGATATACGAAAACGACAACAATCTTTCTCCCCTGAAATTTTTGCCTCTGCCATTTAAAATGATGGTTTGATTCAGCACAAAGCGGACTATTTAAAATGATTATATTCTTAATGCCACCAAGTTTTGCTGGTCCAATAAAGTGTAATTAATAGTATCTTGAATATAAGTGGTTAGTAACCGGTAGCTAAAATAGAAAGTATAAATAAACTCAAAAGAAATATTAAAAACTAATTTACGTCCTTATCATTATTATTTCAACTGCGACTAAAATGATTAATGGAAATATAGTTTATATACATTGTATGATACGTTAAATAGAAAATGTGGTTATTGATTTAGATGATCTAAATCAAACCAACCAATAACGAAATTAATTTTTAAATGTTACCCATTGATCCAATTTAAGTAGCTAAACCAAAACTAAAAACGTCACATTGGTTCAGAAACTCTGATTCGGTTAAAGATCGCATCCGTAGTTTTGCCTTTTAATTGGTTGAGAAACTCTCATTCGGTTCAAAGTCGCGTCTCAGTAATGACCCATATTATTATTGTATCTTATACTTTCCAACGTCAAACTAACATGAATCATTGGACTTATTATTTGATCAATGATTGAATAACAATCCTTCACGGAAATGTTTACGCCTTAAAAATCAAATTAACGGTAAGATGAGTGGAGACAAATGGAGTATATGATAGCAGTAGAAAAGAGAGAGAAGTGGGTTTCTTAGTGTTAGTGGCTTAATTAATGGATGGCATTGTTGGTCTTCTGTCTTGTTATGTGTAGCCGTTTGGAGACAGGAATTAGATGGCCTCCACTAAACCTTGTTTTAAGAAACTTATTTTAATCTATTCATTTATTTATGATAGTTTTGATATAAAATGTATTTTATAGCATTGTTCAATGGTTGCTAGCTCTCTTTGTTTAAATGGAAGGGTTTAATATTACTATTAATTTGTATATAGAAGTAATGACGTCCCCAAAAAACTTATGTTCATGCCTTTGTCCTTAGTCATGACATAATTGGTGGAAGTTCATATATGTGGTACTCTGCTAAAGAGCTAAATGGGTTTAACATAGAATATTTTTTTCTTTGGTTGCGTGTGAAATAAGTAAGGTTAATCATTAGTTTAAAGATATGGGCAGAGTCAAGAATATGGACCACAAATCAACTTCCGTTGAATAGTAATCCTAAGAAAATCAGAGAGAAATACACACATAAGTACATCACACTCTTTTTTTTAAAAAAAAGTACATCACACTCTTTACAATAAAAAAGGAAGTTAACTCAAACATTACTTATTTTACAAATACCTCGAGGCGAGAGGAGAGAGAGAGAGAAAATCTATGGCGGAGGAAGCAGAAGGAGGAGGAAGGAGGGAGACGGAACCATCTCCGCTTCGATCCGGTTGAGAGAGTGGGGAGTCCTTTGCCATGCAGTGATTTGCTCGGTTCGGGGATGAAGCTGCTGCAGCGGCGGAGCGATGGAAGATTTGGAGATGAGTGAGAGAATGTGATTTCGAGGACGGAGCAGTTTCTAAATATTTACCTCATGAAAGTGCTTCTCATAAATAGATCTTAATTTAAAACATCATCGAACACAAACTAGACTTTTTTCAGGTAATTTCTGTCTGAACTCCACACCGACCACCATGTTTTGTGAATATGAGACAGATGGAAAGCATAGAGTTTTGGAGATCGAGATCTCTCAGAAGTGAGATACATATGTGGGCGTGGCCGTTCAGTTACAGAAACGGATACGACTCTCGATCATCACTGTTTCAGCCGATCGAAGCGTCGCGAAGAACACAAAACAACGCGGAGTAGAGTTTGTGGAGAGCGAAGTTTTCCCTGGGCTGGAACACAAAGCGCGAGTGAAAGCCCAAATAGAAGCCCATACGCAAGCAATAACTCGACACACATCGTTTCATTAATCCGACGTGGCGGACATAGAGAACATGAATTTCCAGCGTGTCATCTGATGTGGCGCAAGGAGGAGAGAAAGAAGTGTATTATATATAAATAGATCTAAGAGCAGAAAAAGATAGTCGTGATGAATGGCTCTGGCAGACTGGGCTCTGTAAACAGGTCTTTTACTCTTGGATTAAACTAAAAATTAAAGAAAGGCATATGTATTTGACAAAACGTGAAGCTAAAATGGCGCAATTCTAAAAAAAAATGTTAACAAAAAAATCTTTCCCGTGTTATTTAAGGTAGGCGTAATAGAGCCAGGCATTCTACAGCTTGCTGTTGTGAATGTTAGCAGGGCCGTTTTCTTATTTAAGCAAACATAATTATCAAATATATATTCTAAGGTCGGTTTTCTAGTACTTGGAGCTGAATCAAATCCTTCTAGAAGCTGCCTGGGGATACCGTGCCGCCTGGGGTTCCTGAGTTGCTTGTGGTAGTTTGTTGGGAAGACTTGTGGCCTGATTGATAGTTGACAGAACCTGCATAATTAGTTGACCCTGTTTTTCCTGAAAAGGATCTACCAAAAGAGCTTCCTCCTTCCGTTGAAGTAGCAGGCCCACCAGCCATTCCAGTGACAGGGACAGTGCCAGTGCCAGTGGTAGTACCGGTGGCGGTGCCGGTGGCGGTACCGGTGGCGGTACCGGTGGCGGTGCCGGTGGCTGTGCCGGTGGCGGTGCCGGTGGTTGTGCCGGTGGCGGTGCCGGTGGATGTGCCGGTTGTGGTGCCGGTGGCTGTGCCGGTTGTAGAAGTTCCAGTAGTTGAACCTCCGGTGGCCACATTGGCATCAGTGCCATCAATTCCTAGGGATTTTATGTCAATAGAGCTTCCACTCTTTGATGCCGCACTGACAACAACTTGACTAATCACTTGTGCCCATTGCATAAGAGACGTGAGCATCAATTGTCTTTGTCCACTTGTCATTTCCGTTGAACTGCTACTCGTTTGCGAGGTCAAAGTGTTTCCCATATTCATTAACACATTCATTACCTTGCTGGTATCCACCTGATAACCAATTAAATGAAATCAAAATTTTACCAAACCACGACCATTTTGTAATACTAACATTCCTTATTAGACACTACTAGATTTTGACATGTTTTTTAAAAACGCAAGATTACGTTTAACAAATTTTAATATTTTACCGACGATCCGCTGGTACCACCCAGTGCAGACAGAGCACTTTGGACGCCCTCAGCTTTCCCTTTCAAGTCAACATTCGACCCCGAACTTATTGCGCCCACGTAAGACCTTAAATTTCCAAATAAGTTCTTGTACACAGGCTTCAATGGACACTTCAACTCCAACAGGTTCACAAACTTCAGCATACCCTTGCAAGCGAACGGCCTAAGCCCCCTAGATCTTCTGGGAATTTTTCTAAGGAAGTGCCTTAATAAAAACGTCCCTTGCACTTCATAAACCGTACTTAGTGCTACTAGTAACAATAGACATACCGCCGACGAAATTCTTGCCATTTTTGTTTTGTTTTGTTTTTTAATTTTTTTTTTGTTTGTTTTGGAGTTTTACAATTACTAAGAAGCAGTTTATAAAGATGTTTCAATGGTCTAAATTTATTTATGTGCTAAAGAGAAAAAGGTGGATCGATTCAAGGCCGCGAGAGAAAAGCACAAGCTGTTCTCATATGTTTCGCATTCTACTTGGACAGAAATTTATGTTGCACTCCGTGTTTTACTTGTCATTCTATTTATGGAAAGAAGTTTCTTTTCTCATTAGAAATGAAGTACTTAAATGCAATTAACTTCTGGTGACAACACAAAGTTCAGATGGTGTAAAGTCAAAGTAATTGATTTCATACTGTTTTCTTATAAATCCATAGCATTTTAGAATACTTGATGAAAATATATTCACGCAGATAAAATTATAATAACTCTCAAATTTGGTCGAAAAAAACATGAATATTCTTTGTTTGGGCAAAAAATATGAATATTCTATTTAACAATTTAAACAACTTATCTTAACTATCCACTTAAAGCTTCAAGTTAATTTGACTAAGGCCTCGATCGGTATAGATGGAAAAATCTGTAGCAGTATGCTATAAAAGCAGTATGCTGCAGAAACTGTATGTTCTTATTTAAAATTTTAATAAAGTGATTGACAAAAAAGTATTAGTATACAATTTTAAAATTATCATAAAAGTTAGTATATAATATATATATTTTAAAATAAAGTATATAAATTATAATATATTACAATATTTTTATTAAAATAATAAACCTTATTTAATTATATAAATTAAATTAAATAAATATAATTTTTTAAAAATATAAATTTAATTATGGATATAAAAATAATTTTTATATTATTAAATAAAATAAATTAATTATATATATATATATATATATATATCATTATTTATTTATTGGTAGAGCAGTAATGAATCATATATAATATTATCATAAAACTAACATATGACATATAATTTATTTATTTCTAAAAATATAGATATGTATATTTTATAATAAATAAGTATATATATATATATATATATTATTTTATGTTATTTTTATTAAAATAATGAATTTTATATGTAATTATATAAATTATATTATATTTTAAATGTGAAATACTGTTCTTTTCAAAACTTAAAAATATAAACACAAATTTTATTTTTAAAAATATAATTTTTTTTATTATGAACATAATTTTTATATTATTTAATAAAATAGACTAATTTTATATAATTATTTTTTGGAAATGCTCTACTAAAAGCTCCATATGAAAGCATTGAGTAAAAATCATTTCAGAGAACATTAGCATCTTGTAAATACTTTATGATAAGTGTTAATTGGATAATAACAAGCATAATGCTTATGCTAATACTCTATTCTGCTAATCAAGCTCTAAGGAAATTTTAGGATGTCGTTATTTTGGTTAAAAGATTGATTAAATGGGGGATAGTCGCTGTTAAAACAATATAACATCTTTTTATATATTAGAAAACTCTATAATCCTTTCTTCTCCAAATGTAAATCCCTAATTCTCTGCAAATCGAAAAACACACTCTCTTCAAACCTTTGTCTTGATTTCATGATGAAAATGAAACATATGCAGACAGTGGAAATAATATATGGGACGATGAGAGGAATTAGGGATCGAGACAAAGGTTTGAAGATAATTTTTGTGTGTTTTTTTTTTCAATTTTCATAGAACTAGGAATTTAGGTATGGAGAAGAAAGGATTTTGAGAGTTTTCTACAAAACGACGTCATATTGTTTTAACAAAGATTATAAATGGAGATTAACTCTGTTTTATCAATCTGTTAACAAAAGTAACGACCTCTTAATATTGGCTTAGTCAAATTAATTTGAGGTTTTAAATGACTAGTCATGATAAGTTGAGGTTTTAAAGGGTCCAAGAGAAATTTTATTATTTTAATCAAATTTGAAAGTTCATGATTTAGATGATAATTTTCATTATTGATACTGTATGATTCTTATTCGTACGAAGTACATTTATAAAATTTTCAAGGTTAATTAATAACTAGATATTTATTATTATTTTTATTATTTTGTCAAGAGAGTTAGAAATTTATACGGTCCATTTATTATTATCTTCTGAACCTTAGGGCTCGCTCTATTTGCGAGGTTTATGAAATCGCCTAACTCGAATTCGATTGGGGTTTTGTAAAGATTAATGAATTATGATTTTCTTAAAATGTTTGTAAATATATGTAATTTTTATACAAACTTTTAAATTAAACATAAATAATATATAAAATGCTTGGATCAATCCACTAATCATCAATTGATATTGAGTTTGAAGTTCACTAAACTAAATATGATATTATAACCACATAAACCTAAAATTAAAAATGCATAATAATCAATCCACACAATTTTCTAATCCGGTTCAAAAAAATGGCTTATGTTCTCAGGCTCGATAATGATATTTTGGAGACTAATGATTACTCCTTCTGTTTCATATTGATGTTTAAGGTTTTTGCATATGAATTAAGAAAATACTAAATTTATATTATTTATCTTAGTTACATAATTATGAAACTAGTTTTAACTAATAAGAAGAAAATCCTTAGGGACCCCTACTGTGACAACAGCTACTACGCATCCCACATCAGATAATGCGAATACAGTGTTTTGTAAATCATCACAAAATTCAATGATATTAAATTTTATTTTAAATAGTGAAAACTTAAATTATTTTTCAACAAATATTTTTTTTAAAGACCACTTAAATTGATACAGAAAATTAGAAAAAAACCATTATCCCAAAAAAGAATATTAAAATTATGTAAAAGCTGATGGGTTATTAGCCCTAATCTGTATAAGAATATAAATTTTCACAAAAGTTTAGATGAACATAAATAATACTCTCTTTGTATCATTTTAAGTGGATTTTAAAGCTTTTTATAAAGATTAAGAAATTACGAAATTTTATGTAATTTAACTTGATTATATAAAAATAGCATTAAATAAAATTTGTTCAACCAATAAAAAAAACTACAGTTTGGCTTCCAATGCTCCCAATGTTTTTTCTTAAATGCACACAATGAGAAATCCTGGAAGTTAATAGATGCCCTTATTAATTTAGAAGAAGAAAATTATTCAAAATCCTTTTTATAGGAATCACTCGCTTCTGTATGTAACATACTGAGCGGTTACATTCTATCTGTATTGTCTTACAGAGTTATTACATGCATACGTCGGTCTTTAGCTAGACACTCCTGGCCTATACCGATCTTAGTTTTATATACAAAAAAAATATCTGATAGTTTAGCTACTAATTAAAATAAGTATTTTGGCATTACTGGATGGTCATACTTGCTGATTTTCCGCGTATTAATGCAGCTTCTCAATTGGTCTTGAGCCTACCCATACTGTTCTCCTGCTGAGAAGAAGCAGCGGTCTCCTGCTGAGAAGAAGCAGTCTGTTTCTGAGAAGAAGCAGCTGTATGTTTCTGAGAAGAAGCAGCGGTCTGTTTCTGAGAAGAAGCAGCGTTCTGTTCCTGAGAGGAACCAGCGTTTTGTTGCTGAGAGGATGTAGATGAAGATGAAGCTGAGCTTGAAGAAGCAGCAGTCTCAACAAACTGGGTCGTGACTTTTTCAATCTTTGACATGGTCTGCTTAATCTGTGACTCTTTTGTCGATGATACTTTCTGTTCGCCCACGATTTTGCTGTTGAGATCTTGAAATTCTTTAATATTCTTCATCAACTCTTCTTGGGTAGTCTTGATGGTGCTCTTCATCTACCGTACCACAGAGAGAGAAAAAAATCATGGAAAAATATATTAATTCTTGATTAAAAAAAAAAGGAATCATATATTAGAGAGAGTTGTTAACACGAAGTTTTTTCTTACGTACCTCTTCTGATTTGCTAAATCTTGAACCCACGAAAGTCATGGCATCAGATAGTTTACCAGTGGTTGATCTAGCTGTAGAAGAATATTCTTGTGCGGATTTGGTGGAAGAAACCCTTGAGGAGGCAGTCATGGAAGCCTTGAGCTTCTCGAAGAAGGGTTTGAGTTCTTGCTTTTGTGCAAACCTTTTCTCAAGTCCAGATATGAATGAACTTGTTTCTTGTGAAGTCTCTTTCTCGATTTCCGTCACTGATGTGGTCGCTGATGAACTTGAGCTCTCGCTTTTCTCGCTTTTCGATTGTTGTTGATTCATGGAAGAAGCAGCACTTCCAGCGTTGGATTCTTGCTTACTGGAAGAAGCAGCAGCCTTTCCACTCTCTTTTTTAGAGGACTTACCCTTAGCAGAAGTGGGACTTGCTTCCGGGCTTCCTGAGGTTCTATCCTCACCAGAAGTGGGACTTCCTGTCGGGCTTCCCGCAGATGCACCTGTCGTGTCATCAAAAGTAACACCAGCTTTGGTCGAAGAACTAGCACCAGCTTTGGTCGAAGAACTAGCACCAGCTTTGCTCGAGGAGGCTTCTTTGGTTTTGGCTGATGAACCACTCTTCTCCTTCTGCTCCTCCTTCTTCTCCTCCTTCTTCGCCTCCTTCTTCTCAGCCTTCTCCTCCTTCTTCTCAGCCTTCTCCTCCTTCTTCTCCTCCTTATCCTTCTTCTCAGTCTTATCCTTCTTCTCACCCTTCTCCTCCTTCTTCTCAGCCTTCTCACCCTTCTCAGCCTTCTCACCCTTCTTCTCCTCCTTCTCACCCTTCTCAGCCTTCTCACCCTTCTCAGCCTTCTCGGTGGTTTCTTTAGCCTTTCCTGAAGAGCCACTTTCTGCTCCAGCATTTCCTGAAGCGCCAGCTTGTGCTCTAGCCTTTGCTGAAGATTCAGTTTCTGCTCTAGCGGCATAACTCGAAGAGTTTGATGAGGATTCGGAACTGGATTTTTGGGATGAAGAGCTACTATGGCTGCTTCCACTAACAGTCATGATAGATTTGTCATTGACATCAACATCAAGTCCAAAAGAGTTTATATCGACTTTCTTTCCTTTCTTCTCAGCTGCTGTCTTCACGACTGTCGCAATCGATTTAGTCCACTGCACCATTGATGTGACTAGAGTTTTCTTTTCAGTAGACGTTATCGTCTTTGTGCTCTGTTTCTGCTCAACCAAAGTCTTTGCCATAGAGGCCATGGTAGATTTGAAACTCCCTGCTTCCGCCTGTTGCAAATTCAGGAGAAGTTAATAACAAAAATAATAATAATAATAATTTGGTTGCTATCATGGCCGGTTGTCAAATTTATGAGGCTTGGATTGAAACAATTACGGTCAAATGATCCATACATATATATTTTTGTTTCATAAAGATACTTCATGTTTTCTATGCAAAAATTATAAATTTCGAAAAAATAATTAAATTTATTGAATAATTATTGGTTAAAATTTTGGAAATTGATAATCGAAAATGATGAGCATTTACTATCCCCTAATTGAACTTCTAAATTTTTTCGAATTAATATATATATATATATATATAAACATAGATTTTCAAATTGTCAAAAAAAGGGGAAAGGTTACTAAATTGTTTGAGAATTCGAGAGTCTCAGGGCGTGGCCATGTTTGTTACCATGTAAATATTACAGGACTTACAGATTGTTGGCCTGCACCACCACTTATTGCAGACACAGCTTTCGAAAGCCCGTCCATGTTTTGTGATGAGGAGGACGAGGACGATGACGATGACGATGACGATGACGATGACGTTTGGATGGAGCTCATGTAAGACCTGCATTCTGTGAAGAAACCTTTGAACTCTGGAGTCGGTGGACAAACACGTTCAAGGTCGGTCAAGAACTCTGTCAAACCCTTCTTAGCGTATGGCGCAAATTCGTTGCTCTTGCTTGGAAACTGAGTCGTCAAGTAATTCTTCAACAAGAAATGTCCTTGCGCTTCATAAATCACACTTGATGTTACTACTAACATCAGACACAACCCTAGTGAAATCCTTGCCATGTTTTTCAATAAAAGAAAACACAATGAAATAACAAAACAAAGTAAAAGTGTTTTTTTTTTCGTTTTCTTTTTTAATTAATTATTTTCTTTTTTTCTTCTTTTCGAATTGTTTTGGTTTGTGGGTGATGTTGGCCTTATATAGATGTAAAAGGTCTAAATATAAGTGTGCCTATAAGAGACAATGGTGGAATGGTTTAAGGTCGCGAGAGAATAGCATATATGTGGTTCTAATTTTTTACTGCTCTATTTTGACGGCAATTGTTTTCATCCACGTTTCTCTTCAGTCTATATTTAGAAGAACGAATTTTAATGTAATTTAGAGTTTATCAAAAACACTAGATATTGATACGTGTATCTGCACGTTTTTCATTTTGATGTAATAACATTTAAACCATTCAAAATGATATATTTTATTTGACAAATTTTTTATTTTATTGATGTAGTATTTTGTTAATAACTTGAATGTTTTAACAATTAATTTAAATCTGAGCTTATTCTTTTTTGACCATTGCTTTCAAAATGAATAATTATTTTTGAAATTTTATTAAGTTTGCTCCTATTTAAAATATTTGTTTATAGATATAAAGCTTGAAATGTGTTATCAGTTTTATTTTTGGTATACATGTATCATATAGTTTACTAACATGTTATTAATACATGATACTTTAATTTTTTCATTGTTATTTACTATAGAGATATAGTGTTATCAGTTTTATTTTTATGCACAATGCAATTTAGAATATTTTAATAAATAATGCAGTTGTGATAATGGTCCATTTCAAAATTATCGTATAAGCTAAAGAAATATAGTTTGGTAAATGAGAGTATTAGTATGATTTTTCTAATCCATTCGTGCAATGCATAAAACTACGACTGTATAATTTGGTTTTGGTGGTTAGCATAGGTTTGGTAAATTTAGTATAGTCTTCATAGTATAGTGTGTACCAATAATATAACCGTGAACTTGAAACATTATAACTAGTAAACGTATTCCTACTCTGTTAGCGTGTCTATGTTAATTTTAGAAACAGTTGCCTATGTCTAAGCTAGTCTGTTACGCCTATGTTCAACTTTATAAAATAAATTAAAAGGTTTAAGGATAATTAGAAATTGATTTGCGCTTTCAGAAGTGTGAGTTTGATATTTAAGTAAAAATATTTGTAGGTATTAAGTATTATTTTTGAAATTCAATCGACCTATTTATGTTAAAAGTATATATTCAGTATTTTCATATCCGATCAAGAGATGCAGTTGAACCGGTAATAAAATCTAAAAAGATTGCATTAACATGTGACCCAACCATTATTGAATTATTGAAAATCCAGAGAAAACTGACATGTAGTTCTTTTTCTTGACTGTCTTTGAGCTTTTTGCTTGTTTTTCTCTAGATCTTGTGGGATCCCTCTTATATGTGTTTTCTGTATTAAGAAGCAAGAAGTTATGTTAGAAAGCTTATATATATATATATATATATATATATTGTCACGCTAAACCCTTACACGAAATGAGCTTAAATTACTAAGGTTCAAACATAGTTGATTTCTCTAGTAAAAAAAACTGCAGAAATAAAACATCCACAGAGATGCATCCACGGAATAACATCCATAGGATTGCGTCCATCTATACCAAATGCACATTACCAACAATATCTACCTTGAGTGTTTGGTAACATGTGTTTGTGATCACTTGCACTTCCACCCTACATGCTTTGTAGGTACTTACTGTTGTGAACAGCCGTCGTTTAGGTTAGAAGAAGAATAGAGAAGAAAACGTATTGAGGCAAATACCCGTTTAGGGTTTCTTATTAATGATGTGATAATAATTTACAAACCCTTAGACCCATATTTATACAGCCTCAAAAAAAACCCGATTTCCTTTTCCCAATAGAAATAGTAACTTTCCTAAACCGAAAAAGCATACCGTACCGCGGGGCCGCAGGCCCTCGCACCCTCCATAGCCTCTGCATATGTTTTTGGTATCCACTCTTGGTCCAAGGATATGATAAGCGCTTGGTGATCCTCTGGATAACATGCTAGAGAGCACGAGTGCTGGGCATTTTACTGGTACACACAGAGATTTAAGACACATAGATGCAACAAACACCACCTTGACGAAAAATCTCTACAAAACTCCTTATCCTGTCTATCTTCTGGGGGGAACCTCCATTGCTTCTTAGCATTGGCAAACACGGAGCAGATTCAAGCAATGCTTGAACTTCTCCGTTGTAACAGGCTTGGTCAACATGTCAGCTGGATTCTCCGACGTATGCACCTTCTCCAATAAGACTTCTCCAGAAGCTGCTAACTCCCTTATCTTGTGAAACCTTATACGTATGTGCTTCGTCCTTCCATGATACACTTGATTCTTAGCCAAACATAACGCGCTTTGACTATCACAGTGTAGCTGAACACCTTCTTGATCAACACCCAACTCGGATACAAGTCCTTGTACCCATACTGCTTCCTTAGCTGCTTCTCCAAGTGCCATGTATTCAGCTTCAGTGGTTGACATCGCTACAATACCTTGTTGTACCGATCTCCAGCAAATAGGTGCTCCTGCAAGAGTAAATACATACCCCGTAGTTGACCTGCTATTATCAAGGTCTCCACCATAATCTGAATCCACGAACCCAATAACTGAATCCTGCACTTCTCCACCAAACATAAGCCCATAGTCACTTGTACCTCGCAAGTATCTTAGGATCCACTTCACAGCATCCCAATGTCTCCTCCCAGGATTCGACATGTACTTACTGACTTGACTAACTGCTTGTGCTAGATCCGGTCTTGTACACACCATTGCATACATCAAACAACCAACTGCGCTAGCATAAGGAACCTCCGCCATATCTTTGAGTTCTTCAGCAGACTTTGGACTTTGCTCTGCTGTAAGTATTAAGTGCTTCGCCAATGGTGTAGAGACTGATTTTGAATTCGACATATCAAAACGTTCTAACACCTTCTCAATGTAGCTCTTCTGAGAAAGCCATAACCTCTTAGAGCTTCTATCCCTGCGAATCTCCATTCCAAGAATCTTCTTTGCAGCACCAAGATCCTTCATCTCAAACTCTCGTCCCAGTAACCCTTTCAAACGATTTATGTCATCCATATCGTTTGCAGCAATGAGCATATCATCAACATATAACAGCAGGAATATGGGAGAATGGTCAAGGGACTTGACATACACACAGCAATCGTACTCGCACCTTTGATAGCCTATTTTCATCATATATGAATCAAACCGTTTGTGCCACTGCCTTGGAGCCTGCTTCAAACTGTATAAAGACTTCTTCAATCTACACACCAGATGCTCTTCTCCAGGCTTAACCAAACCTTCAGGTTGCTCCATATATATTTCCTCCTCCAACTCTCCATGAAGGAAGGCCGTTTTCACGTCCATCTGCTCAAGATGCAGATCCCAAACAGCTACCAAACCCAACACAGCTCGTATGGAAGTGTGTCGTACTACCGGCGAGAATATCTCGTCGTAGTCTATTCCTTTCTTCTGCGAGTACCCTTTTGCCACTACTCTGGACTTGAACTTCTTAGGTTCTTTCACAGACATCCCTTCCTTCTTCTTGTGGATCCACTTGCAGCCAATTGCTCTCTTCCCTTCAGGTAACTCCACAAGATCCCAAGTCTCGTTCTTATCCAGACTTACTGCCTCTTCCGTCATAGAACCAATCCATTCATCCCTCTCATCGCTATTAATAGCTTCATGATAGGTGGTAGGATCATCCATCTCGACCATAAGAGCATAGTTGACTATGTCTTCAAACCCGAACCTGACTGGAGCCTTTATTGCACGTTTTGGTCTTCTAGAAACCAAACTCTCCTCTGTTCCACGTTGAACCTCTTTCTGTGCCACTTCCACAGACCGCTCATCACTAACTTCATCTGGTTTATCTGCACCAGACTCCTCCTGAGTAACTTCAGAATCCGTGATAGTCTCAATGGTCACAGGCACTCGGTCTGATATCGCCAGCTGCACCATATACTGCTCGTCAAAGACCACATCTCGACTAAACACCCTTTTCCTTGCCTCAGGATCCCATAACTTGAATCCTTTAACACCTTTCTCAAAGCCTAGAAAAATGCACTTCTTGGATTTCGAATCCAGCTTTGATCTTTCATCTCCCGCAACTAGCATGTAAGCTGGACATCCAAATATCCTCAAGTTTGATAGATCAATATCTACCCCAGTCCACACCTCTTCTGTGACCTTCCCTTCTAAGGAACTTCTTGGCGATCTATTGATGAGATAGACTGCCATGTTTACTGCTTCCGCCCAGAACTGCTTTGCTAACCCTGCATTCAACCTCAAACACCTTGCTTTCTCTGCAATCGAACGATTCATTCTTTCAACGACACCATTTTGCTGAGGTGTTTTACGCACTGTAAAGTGCCTCTGAATGCCATGCTCCGCACAAAACTTCTGGAACTTCCCGTCAGTATACTCTGTGCCATTATCCGATCTCAAGTACTTCACCTTTCTCTCCGTCTGATTTTCTACTTCAGCTTTCCAAACCTTGAAGTTTTCGAACACCTCAGATTTCTGCTTCATGAAGTACACCCAAACCTTCTTAGAGAAGTCATCGATGAATAAAACGAAGTATCTTGATCCTCCCATAGATTGCACCCGAGTTGGCCCCCACACATCAGAATGGACATAGTCAATAAGACCTTTTGTCGTGTGTTGGCCCGTTTTAAAAGATACCTTGGACTGTTTTCCCATCACACAGAACTTGCAAAACTACATCTTGCAATCCTTCAACCCGTCCAGAAGACCCCTTCTCAAGAGCTCTTTCAAACCGTGTTCCCCAATGTGGCCCATACGCATATGCCACAAGGTTGTACACTCCGACTCAGAAACTGCAGCTGCAGCACCACCTACAACCACGTTCCCTATCAACCGATATACGCTTCCAGCTGTCATCTGTCCCTTCATCACCATCATAGAACCTTTGAAAACCTTCAATACTTCATCATCATCTGATTTGTACTTGAAGCCGTTTCTATGTAGCAACCCCAGAGATATCAAATTCTTCTTCATGACTGGTATGTGTCTGACATCAGTTAATGTCCTGATAGTCCCATCATACATCCGAAACTTGACTTGTCAAATGCCCACAACACCATACGCCTTGTCATCCGCAAGTCGAACAGAGCCCATGTTTCCAGCATTGTACGTTTCAAACCACTCCCTATTAGGGGTCATGTGGAATGAAGCACCCGTATCCATTATCCAGGTATCCGAGTGATCACCTGACGTAACAGCAAGCATATCTGAATCAGCTGATCCTTCCGAGTCTTCCACCTTCTGAACCATGTTTGCAGAGTTCGATGTCTCCTTCGAATTCTGCCCTTTGTCCGGACAGTCTCTCCTATAGTGGCCAGGCTTGCCACACCTATAGCAGACTACTTTCTTCCCGAACTTTGACTTTGACCTTTTCTTGCTAGTATCATCCTGCTGCTTCCCCCGCTGCCTTCCTCTATCCTGACTGACATACAGCCCGTCACCTTGAGAGTTGTCACCCACGCCTGTATTCTGCCTTCTCTCATGGTGAGAGAGTAGTGCTGCAGAAACTGTCTCCAGCTTTATGGTCGTTTTATCGACTGTTAGAGCTGTTAACAATGTCTCATATTGAGGAGGCAGAGAACACAGCAAGATCATGGCTTGATCTTCGTCCTCAATCTTCACATCCACACGAACCAGATCCCTGATGATTTGATTGAATTTGTTGACGTGTGCAACCAGATCCCCGCTCTCAGACATCTTCAAACCGAACAACCTCTGCTTGAGGTATAGTTTGCTAGATAACGATTTTGACATATACATCTTTTCCAACTTATCCCACATCTCCTTACAAGTTGTGAGTTCCATCACCTGATGTGTTATGTCATCCGACAAACAGAGTCGAATCGTTGAGACGGCCTTATCCTGCATCTCTTCCCAATCATCCTGATCCATCGCTTCCGGTTTCGTCTCCAACAGAGACTTCTTCATCCCTTGCTGTGTAAGCAAGTCCTTAACACGCCGTTGCCACAGACCGAAATTTCCCTTCCCATCGAATCTTAGAACATCGAACTTAAGAGAACTTCCTCCGGTCATCCTTTAGGGTTCGCAACCTAAAGCTCTGATACCACTTGTTGTGAACAGCCGTCGTTTAGGTTAGAAGAAGAATAGAGAAGAAAACGTATTGAGGCAAATACCCGTTTAGGGTTTCTTATTAATGATGTGATAATAATTTACAAACCCTTAGACCCATATTTATACAGCCTCAAAAAAAACCCGATTTCCTTTTCCCAATAGAAATAGTAACTTTCCTAAACCGAAAAAGCATACCGTACCGCGGGGCCGCAGGCCCTCGCACCCTCCATAGCCTCTGCATATGTTTTTGGTATCCACTCTTGGTCCAAGGATATGATAAGCGCTTGGTGATCCTCTGGATAACATGCTAGAGAGCACACG
Source organism: Raphanus raphanistrum subsp. raphanistrum (assembly GCA_019706035.1). Lineage (NCBI taxonomy): Eukaryota > Viridiplantae > Streptophyta > Magnoliopsida > Brassicales > Brassicaceae > Raphanus > Raphanus raphanistrum. The sequence continues at coordinate 22,804,321 of CM033983.1, forward strand.
GCACTGGTTGGATGAGCTACTGCCTTTGCATTGAAGTAGACTCTAGTGTTGCTCCAGTTTGATGCCGGTTTCTTACTCCTAGTACTTCGTCTTAGAACTGGCTGTATATCTTCATTCTGACCTCCCTCTTCTTGACTTTGGTCCATCAGTGTCTCTTCTTCATACTGCTGCTCCTCTTGATCATGAACACCACCTTCTTGATCATGAACACCACCTTCTTGATAAACCACGAGTGCTGGGCATTTTACTGGTACACACAGAGATTTAAGACACACAGATGCAACACTTACCCCCTTTTTTTGGGGTCTTCCTTTTCATGAGACGAAATCATCTTCGTCTCCTTCTTTCTCAGTTATTCCACCTGAGTCAAACCACTTGTTTCATGTTCTTCTGATGCTTTCCCTCAACTGCTCCACATGGAACCCCTGACTTCAGTTACACAGTTCCAAAAATTCCACAAGGGAACTTTCAAAGCTGCAACTTAACCTTCCATCTCCAAGCTTTAGACAAATTATCTCTATCCTGTCAATTTGATCCTGCAAGATCCACCATAAGCCAACATAGTTACCTGAAACCGTTTCTCTCGTTAGTGAACATTGAGAAGTATGCAGCCTTGCTGCAACTTCTGACTTGGTTTCCTCTTATCCAGGAAGTTTCATTGCTTACTCTTAGCATACTTCTGATCTTAGGCATATTTCCCTGTATTTATGATAAACTGAGATTTTGATTCACTTACTTCGACCAGAAACCCTGTGACTGCTTCAATCGCATCTAAGCTTATTGCATTATTTGAGCCTGAGAAACTACTAATGCAACACTCAGAATCCTTCTTCAATCCATGAAGTCCCTGATTCCTCTTTCTTGAAGATTCTTTTTTGGTCTTCAGTTTGTCCTCCTGAACTACCTTCGGTTCTGTTCCTGATTCCTCTCTACTCACCTTAGACTCATTATCTCCTGACTTTCCTATCATAGAAGAATCTTTACCTCGAGATACTGATCCCTTCCATTTATAGCCATAAGAAGTTGGTCTTTGAATCAGATATTTCCTAAAAGTTATATTCCTTGACTTATTCGTTTCAGCTAACCGACTTCTCTGCTTCTTTCCTAGACTTCTTTGCTCCTATACTCAAATTCTCTTCTCTTGGCACCTTTACTTCAGCTTTAGTGACCTTGCATTGAAGGTAGTAGAGCCCTTTGTGATACTCTCATGACAGCTCATGTTACTTCATTCAAGTTGAGATCTGACTTCTTCAACATCCCATAGAAAATCAGTTGCCCCAACTCTCTCTCTCTTTGGACCTTGCAGCTCATGTTACTTCATTAAAGTTGAGACTGTCCCTTCCATATTTGAGAGTTTCATTTAGCTGATAATACCTGTGGGGTAATAATGAGCTTAGCAGCAGAAAGTTTGGACTTCATCTGACACATAAAGACCCAGATTGTCAGATCCGCTATCAGCTTGAGAAAGTTGTCAACATTCTCATTTATACTCTTTGCATGATTCATCTTAAAAGTATAGAACTTCAGCTGTAGATATATGTGATTTGGTAATGAAGTCTCTATGTATAACATGTCCAACGTTAACCATAATATAATAAGGGATTTTTGTTTACTGTTTGACCATAATGCAAACATGTTCTCATCAATTCGTTAGAGTACTATATATACAGTTTGTAATTTTTTTTTGAAAAAAGTATGTTATAATTGTGTTTAAAACCTATTAGAACTTATTGATATTTGTATGATATGATCAAAAAATTGTATTTGATAAAAATAAAGTACTTTTAATTTTAAAAAATTTCTTTAATTTGAACTATTATTTATTATAAAGTTTTAAAATCAAATAAAAACAATTTCTTATTCGAAATTATATTAAATATGAAAAAGACAATTAAAAATTATATTCATAAATAACATAAACGGATCTAAAGAGACATTTTCAAATTTAATGGGCTTGAAACTAAACGGACATAAACGAACATACATATAAACGACCTAAAATCACCAAATTTAAATGGTCGGAGCCTAATTAGACCCGTACTATGCGTATTAACATCCCTAACCAAATGTTGTTCGTTGCAAATGAACAGAGTCAATATATCTCACAACTACATTTCACATTAATATCAAATATTTGACATTATATTTCATCATGCTTAAGGCGGAGGTCTCATCCTAGTTTATTTATTGTATTACCAATCATATTCAAATCTATATATCATATGCTATTAAAAATGTATTAGGGAATGAGAAGATTTAAGTATTTCTAGAGAGCATAATTATAAATATGGACTGTAGTGTTACTTCCTTATATATATGGTATGGATCTATTCTCCAAATATAGAATGGTAGAAACAGAAAGAGGAACACAATTTGCCGTTCTAATCGGTTATGGAACACGAGAGCCATTAGTCTTTTTTTGTGTGCTATTCTCTCGTGGCCTTCAATGGATCCACCAATCTCTCTTAAATCAAATTTAGAATTCTTAAGCATCTATATAAATCGAGTTCTCTCAGAAAATAAAACCATTAGAAAAGCAAAAAAAAAAAGAAACATTTAAATTTTCAAAAAATAAAAAAGAAATAAATCACTCTAATTCTCTTCTTTTCCATCTAAACAAGAAAATGGCAAAATTTCCATTAGGAATATGTCTAATGTTTATGATAACAACAAGTACCATATATGAAGTGCAGGGACATTTTTTATTAGACCATTACTTGACGAAAATTCCTAAATTATCCAGCGAGTTCGAACCATTCGCTTTCAAAGGTATAAATAGTTTTATAGACCACCTTGAGGGTTTATGTCCCCTGAAGGCGGACTACAAGGAGTTCTTCACAAAGCTGAAGGATTTCATGGCCTTCATAAACTCAGCTTCAGGGTCGTCTTCAGAGTTTCATTCTCAGTTGAAAACAAAATCTGAAGAGCTCTTCAAGGCTATCACTAAAATGGGTGGCAAAGCAGGACCATCGGTAAGAGTTTATGTTTTTGTTATTAACAATATGAACACATTTGAGTATATTAGAACATGCATATGCCCATTGTAGCCTTTTATGTTTTGTTTTGGGGTTTTGTGGTAGGCACATACAAGCAAATTGATAGAAAGTTTGATGTCCATGGGAAAAACTTTGGCTGAGTACAAGAGGAGTGGTTCACAAACACTGACAAGTGAACAAAAGACAGAGCTGGTCTCATCAATGTCGAAATGGGCACAAGTGATCGGTCAGTTTGTGAAATCCGTAACTGAGAAGAGTGGTGGCGGTAACATTGATCTCAAATCCCTTGGCTGTGGAGGTGGAACCTCGGTCAACGTCGCTTCCTCCATGGGAGCAGCTGGAAGCACTGGTAGCAGTGAAGCTTCAAGCTCCATGCAAGGTGAAAGCTCTGCTGAGGCCGGAAGTACAGCTGAGGCCGGAAGTACAGCTGAGGCTGGAAGTATAGCTGGTGCCGGTAGTGGAGCGGGTGATGGTGAAACTCCTGGTGCTGCTGGCCCCAGTGGAAGCCCAACTGATGTTAGCTCAGCTGAATCAGGAGAAAGTTCCAAGGATGAAAGCTCTAAGGATGAAAGCTCCAAGGATGAAAGCTCCAAAGATGAAAGCTCCAAAGATAAAAGTTCTAAGGATAAAAGTTCTAAGGATGAAAGTTCTAAGGATGAAAGCTCCAAGGATGAAAGTTCCAAAGATGAAAGCTCCAAGGATGAAAGCTCCAAAGATGAAAAGGATGAAAGCTCCAAGGATGAAAAGGATGAAAGCTCCAAAGATGAAAAGGATGAAAGCTCCAAAGATGAAAGCTCCAAAGATGAAAAGGATGAAAGCTCTAAGGATGAAAGTTCCAAAGATGAAAGCTCAAAGGATGAAAGTTCCAAGGGTAAAAGCTCTAAGGATGAAAGCTCCAAGGAAGAAAGTTCCAAAGGTGAAAGCTCCAAAGATGAAAGCTCAACTGGATCAGAAGAAAGTTCCAAGGGTGCTAGTGGTGCAAGCTCTAATGAAGAAAGCTCTACCGAGACCCAAAGTGAAACTGGTGCCGAAAGTGGAGCATCTGCGGGTGCCCCGAGTGGAGGTCCAACCTCTGGCGATGCTGGTGCTGGTGGTCCAAGCGGAAGTTCATCTGATATGTCGGCAGGAGGAGCAACCGGAAGCACTTCAGGCAGTGGGAGTGCAACTTCGACTCAAACCTCTGCCGAAGGAGAAAGTGCAATGAATAGCGGAGCTTCTTTCTCGGACACTACAGGTGCTAGCGGCACGGAAGCTCCCGCCAGTAGCCCCTCTGGTTCAGCTTCAGCTTCAGGTAGTAGTGAAGCCTCCTCCTTAAGTGGAGACTCATCTTTGCAAGCTGGAGGTTCATCCACCGGTGCCGCAAGTGGAAGTGCAACTGATGTCTCTGCCCAAGGAGAGAGTTCGATGAAGGGAAGCATCGCATCTAAAAAAAGTTCTGCTAGCTACAAGAAGTCACACAAAGAATCCTCAGACCAGAGCAGCTTCAAGCATTCCTCAGAGGAGATAAAAGCCGGCTCTTCTTCAAATTAAACTCGTCGGTTCTCGGACCAAATAGGTCAAACACATATTAAATACAATAATTTTTAATAAAGCAATGGCCCTGCTGAATTACAGCAGCGAGCTGTAGAATGTTTTTGCTAAATACTAGAGAATTATTGACATGCGTTAGCCTTACTGCATGCATAATTTTTTTTTCTACTTTAAATGCCGTTGTAAAATATGAATATGAAAGAATTGTGAGTATATGTATACATTATACATTAAATAGTGAGAAAGTAATAATAATAAATTATATGCCATATCATATCAAATTTTCTTTTTTTGAATAGAATGTAAAATTAATTCAAACCCAAAAAATCATTTTCTGTACAACTAGTAGCTAATATTTTAAATCAAATAACTGTAACTGAATTGTCTTTTTGGTTTAAGCTAATGGTCTTCAGGCAAACCATTCAGTTACCGAAGATCGTAGCTATAATCCTCCTTTCTCTAATTGCACTGAGTTAATTCTTTACTTTTTTTTCTCTGTCGATGATCCTGATCAGAGTTGTCCTTCGACGAGGAGGTTCTCCATGTTTTATGTTATTCCTTTTCCGCCACACCTGATAAACAGTGGTTTGAAAGCAGTATCGTAGAAGAAAGATCATGTGTCGAGTTGTGTTCAGAATGTTGAGAAGCATAATCAAACTATCCCAAACTAAGGTTAGTCTGAGCTGAACAGCAGTGAAATTAGGTTATGCCATATATCCCCCAGTGTATTCACACTCGAAGAAAAAATGGGACCTTGACTCATCTGCATCAGAGCAGAGAATACATACAGAGTTCCATGTATCCCACTGTTTTGTTCTATCTCCAGTCTATCAAACTTTTAATCTTTTTTCTTTCTATTTTGAGTATTGGCACTCTCTACCAACCCATTTATTGGTATTTGCCTATTTGGTTTTCTACACAAAAACACTGTTATGCACTGTTTTAAAAGTTTAAATACGATACACCCCTATTGACTCATGTTATCGTTATCACATGCGAACTTTTAATTCAGATATTTTATACTTCCTCTACATTTTTGTTTATCTCTCTCTCTCTTGAAAACAGCATAAATAGAAGGGGAATTGAATTTGTCTGATTTTTTAAATAATATTATAAATCAATGCAATTTCCATAGTTGTTCTCATCTGATGCATCCTTATGTTCATCTATAGATGATCCATGATCAGGCTCTGAAAACGACAAACACTTGTGCAGCTAAAGCCTTTGGTGACTAAGACTCGTGGAGACTTGTTGACGATGGTCCAAAGAAAATTATCATCTCTTTCAGAACACCGACTGATAACTGAATCACTTTGATTTGTGAAGTTTACAGAATATTGTACTGATAGAGTACAAAAGAGGAGTATTTCAACTTTAATCATCTGTGGGTCCAAATTTAAGCAATAAAAAACATATGTGGGCTATTGAATTGAATCGGAAGAGAAAAATAAGAAAATGTGATAAAAACATATTTTCTTATTGACAATAAATAAGAAAAATGTGAAAAACATAATTCTTAGAACGGTGTTTTTTTTTTCGCTTAACAAACATAGTTATGGATTACGTTTAAACACTCTCGGGAAAGCATCTTAGAATGAACGGTGTTGTCTAAAATATTACAGAGGGCTCATAAAAGCAAAACACCGAAGTTGAGAGAGACATCTGAACAGCTACGACGGATTCAAAAAGCCTAGGATGGTATCAGGCTGTGCAACGGTAAGATGGAAATCTCTGTGTTCCATCAAAAGTTGACGAACAGTGGAGAACTTGGCGTCTTTTTCTAAATTTTCGTCTTTAGAGATTACCAGGACATAGACTGGTTCATTACTACGGGTGTCTACCCAGAAAACCATGCCTACTAGCATCATGCGGATTCTGGAACCTCTATCCCCTGGCATAGTATATCAACAGAGATGTTACATATTAAGTAACAATAAAAAAAATAAAAGGAGAGAAAAGAGGGTTGTGAATTCACCTCTAAGTAAAATGGGGATAATTCCATAGTTGCAATATTCTTGAAGCCGTTCATCAGAGAATTGATCCTTATCACTATAGAAAGCCGTGGTTGACACCCTCCCATGATAACTTTCTCTTGCATCTCCATTCACTACAAAGAAAACAGGTCTTTAACGACTACAGGATTAGTTGTAGCTTAGTCGTAAAAAGGGTATTACGACCAATGAACAACTAATAACGATTGGTCGTAATCTGCTGGTCGTAATTACTAATTGGTTGGGCATTGGTCGTAAAGTTACGATTAAATATATTAGTCGTAAGGGAATCGTACCTTTACGATTAAATCAATTGGTCGTAAATTAGATGTAATAAATGTAGTCGTACACGGGTCGTAAAGATTTAGTCGTAAAGGAGATGTAATAAATGTAGTCGTAAGTAGGTCATAAAACGTTAGTCGTAAAGTAAATGTTAAATATTAGTTGTAAAGTAGTCGTAAAGTCTTGTTTTTAATAGAGGTAAAGTAGTCGTAATATAACGACTAACTTACATCGAATCTGTAATTTTAATAATTCGATTTTAAATATTAAAATTAATTTTAATAATTCAATTTTACAAAAAAAAAGATTTTTTTAAAAAATAAAATATTTTACGAATTTGATTTAAATTCATAAAAACATAATAATATAACATTCATAAATTCAAAGTTTTCAAAATACAAAATAATTAAAACCGAAAACTAAGCATTAAGGTCATAAAAGAGCTCAGAACTCCTCTCCTCGGCACGCCGAGTCAAATCGTCCTGCTCTTCCGGAGTCGGGTTGGGGACGAAGGTCGGACGCAGGTTCTTCCACGATGCTGTAACCGACGGGTCGACGTTTAGAGTTGTCTCTAGAAGCATATCGAACATGTTTGCCATCGACTTAAACATCCCGTTGTGGTCGGCTAACTTCTGGTTCGCAGTTTCCAACTCCCTCCGGACCGATGACTCTTCTTCCCTTTGAGCAGCGTGTTCAGCTCTCGCCATGGGAACATGATTCACACTCCCGATCCCAATTATACCTCCCCTTCTCTTCGGAGCAACCTATATATAATTTATAAATAGATATTATTAGTACATATGTAAAATAAATATATGCATGTATATAAATTAAAAAGGTCGAATATTTACCTGCTCAAAAATTCGGTCTTGTTCGATGGCAGAAAGCTGGACCGGTGGACCATCCGGGTTTTGTTGCGTTCGCTGAGTCTGGACCTCCTGAATCCGAGCTTCTACATCGTTGTAGATCTGCTCTGCTCGTGGATGTACGAATTGGCCATCGGCATAAGAGTGGGTCTCCTTGTAGAGTCGGCTGAGAGTCGGCGGCACTCCTTCTTTGACAGCCTATATTTAAAACCAACAATATTCAAATGAATTAAACTATAGCATTAATTCCAAATTACTTAATTATATATATATATATATATATATATATATATATATATATATATATATATATATATATATATATATATATATATATATATATATGTAATGAAAATTAAGAAAAAATCTAAAACTTACAATTTGCAATGCCCTTTTGGCATGTGGAGTCTGTCCGGAAGTATGAGGTATTGGCAGGTTACCTTCAGCATCACGGGTTAGTCGGGCGGCCGAGCATTTAAGAGACCTTTGGACTGACTTAGGCAAAAGCCAATAAGCCTTCAAGCCAGTCCAAACGTCATTGCTGAGGTACGTTTGTTTTGCTTCATCCCCGAAAAATTTCCACTTTTCCTTCCAGTCGTCAATAATGTTTTTGAGACGGAGCATTGCCTTGTGGTTGAACGCTTTCTTCACCGTCTCATTGATCTCAGTGGACCAATGCCATTTTTGCTACAAAAAATAATGAAAAATATTAATTAGCCAAATTATTTAAATTTTTAAACATAAATAAATAAATTTAATTTAAAACTAACCGCGAAGCACTTGAACCAAGTAATGCGAACGTGGTTCGGTGTAAGAGTCCAATTAGGATAGGCATGCCGAAAGTTTCCTCTGATGATGTCCCCAACGCTCTGGCCCACATCATTGTCCGCTATAAACCTACAAAAATTTAAAGAATTTATATATATAATTAAATATTAAATGTAAATTTTAAAATAATTTAATTAATTTAAAATTAATTACCAAGTCGTGCCGGGTCGTAGATATGGATCGAGGACGGGTAAACCTTCTCGTCCTGGCATTCCGAGAATGTCTTCCACGAAATATTTTGCATAAGGTGCATTTGGTGGCACCATCAAATCTGGATGAAGACCAGGAATTGCAGGAGCCTCCTCTGGAGGCTGGTATGGAACCTGCTCTGGAGCCGGCTGTGCTGGCTGTGGAGGTTGTTGTGGATGTTGTGGATGAGGCTCTGGAGCCGGCTGTCCCGTTTTTTTTTCCTCATTTTGTTTTTTTTTGTGCATCTTAAGAATGAGGGAGAAGATCATATTTATAGAGAAATTTCGATTTTGGTACGTACAATGTTACAACTAATTTACGTTTAAATTATAACTTAACTACCAAAGTGCAACTTTGTTCTCGTAAATCAGTTGTTAATTAGATGTAAACTATTTTGATGTACCTAAGTTGTAATATTACAACTAATTTATGACTCCTTTAGTCGTTAATTAGATGTAAAATATTTAGATGTAAGTTAGTCGTAAAGTTACATCTAATGTACGACTACATATAAATTTAGTCGTGTTTACTTCGTCGTAACTTAGTCGTACCGCAGTCCGTAATTTATGACCACTTTTTGGTAGTCGTAATGTTTGGTCGTTAGGCATGCGTTTTTTTTTAGTGTTTGGTTCAGGGATTGGCATATCATCAGCGTCCACCATGACATATACGGATGCCACAGATTCTTTACTGCCGAGTGAATTTCCGGTAGGGCTCATCGAGAAAAATTTGAGATTGGAAGCAATTTGTTGAGACGGTCGCCTCGCCTCTGTGAGTTTAGTTAGGGTTGAAATAAGTTCCGATTTTATGGATTCAATGACCTAGAGAACTTTGATGGACTCATCTTCGATCATGATACGCTACTGAACCGAACCGGATATCGGTTTAGACGGTTTCGGCTGAAACAAGACTTAAATTTTGAGAAACCCGGTTGGACTTGGGCCAAACCGAAAACGATCCAACCCAAACTCTGTGTGTCGCTGAAGAGAAAGTGAAGTAAAAACAATCGGAACAGACAAAATGGCTTTGCCTTTGGTCTCCTCTGTTTCTTACATCCAATCTCCAACCCAACTCCATTGTTTCTCTCCAAGAAAAGGTTAGTCTTTTTTCTCCTTCAGTGGATCAAAAACTAAACCAAAGCTTTAATGCAGAACAGCTTCAGATGCTAATTCTTCTAATTTCATCTGGGTTTATGTAAACAATGCTGAAAGATTAAGTCTTTTTGTGAAAAGCTTTCACCTTTCTTAATTGTGACTTGTTGTGAGGTATGCAGAAAGATTGGAACTTTATAGATTACTATTGTGGAGCTCTCATCAGGAGAAGAAGAAGAATCATAATAGTTTGATTAGACTTAGCAAAAGAAAGTCTCCTGCTGTGAGAATGTCTGCTTCCACATTGCCTACGAATCTTCATCACCGACCAAAGAAGGTTTGGATATGGACTGAGTGCAAGGAAGTGATGACGACTGCAGTGGAACGAGGGTGGAACACGTTTGTCTTCTCATCACATAATCTACAACTTTCTGATGACTGGTCTTGTATGTTACATTTCACAACCACAAACAATCTAAAAAGAGCTTCCTTTTGATGTAATGAGTTTTATTTTGCAGCGGTTGCATTGGTGGATTCATTGTTTATTGGTGAGAAGCAAGTTACTGATGGAACGGGGAAAGTCGTGGCTGCTGTCTTTGAGGTTTCAACACCTGAGGAGCTGCAGAAGCTTAAGATTGAAGATGAGCAGACTGAGAATATTGTTCTTGGTCTTTTAGACTGGAAGGTTTGAACTTTCACACACACACAAACACACAATGTTCTCTACCTTTTTTGGATAACAGAGAGTGTCTCTTTCGTTATGCAGTCAATCCCAGCTGAGAATCTAGTGGCGGCTCTCCAAGGAAGTGAGAAGACGGTGTTTGCAATTTCAACTACTCCCTCCGAAGCAAAACTATACCTTGAGGTAGGTAGCTTCTAGTTTCTGATGTTTTGACTTACATTACGTTTTCTGTTAGTTTTATCCTCTTGTTATGTTTTGATTTAGGCTTTAGAACACGGTCTCGGCGGAATCATTCTTAAAACAGAAGATGTCAAAGCTGTTCTTGACCTAAAGGTTACCATCGTCTCATTAAGCATAGCCTCCCACCTTCTTTGTTTTATAGTTTCTGCTTCTATTAGGAATACTTTGACAAAAGGAACGAAGAAAGTGATACGTTAAGCTTGACGGAAGCTACTATAACTCGGGTTGAGATGGTCGGTATGGGAGACAGAGTCTGTGTTGATCTTTGCAGCCTCATGAGACCCGGTGAAGGTCTTCTTGTATGTTTACCTGTATATATATACTCTTTTCTCCAACATCAACGTTACTAAAAACCTTTAAAAACAATTTATCTATGAATCCTTCTTCTTCTTTCTTTTGTGACAAGGTTGGATCCTTTGCAAGAGGACTCTTCCTGGTTCACTCAGAATGCTTGGAGTCTAATTACATTGCAAGCAGGCCATTTAGAGTCAACGCTGTGAGTTTTTGTCTCCTACATCTTAATAAGTCTTGAAAAATGCTATTCACTCAAAAAAAATACTTGAATATACAGGGGCCGGTTCATGCTTATGTCGCTGTTCCAGGAGGAAAGACTTGTTACCTCTCCGAGTTAAGAACAGGAAGAGAAGTGATCGTTGTTGATCAGAAAGGAAAACAGCGGACAGCAGTTGTGGGGAGAGTTAAAATAGAGAAGCGACCGCTTATCCTCGTGGAGGCTAAGGTTGTTTGTATATTAGTATTTACATTCTTATAATAGTTTCTATGAGGTTTAAACTTGTAAGCTGTTTCTATCTCTTGCAGCTTAGTGGAGAGGAGGATGAAACGGGGTTTAGCATCATCCTACAGAACGCGGAAACAGTTGCATTAGTCACTCCTCATCAAGGTTTCTTCTTTCTCTTGAGATCTTTCCTTTGCAGGTTGCTACTTGTTTTACATCAAATGTGTTTTACTTCCTTGCAGTAAACTCATCTCGGAAAACGGCTGTTCCTGTGACCTCGCTGAAGCTTGGGGATCAAGTTTTGATTAGGTTACAGGGCGGTGCACGCCACACCGGTATAGAGATTCAAGAATTCATTGTCGAGAACTGATTCAAATAAAATGTGTATTTGTATTCAACTATTCCTAGTCTTGTAAAACGCAGCAAATTAAATTGAAAGAAAAAAACAAGAGAAAATTTTTATGAAGACAAACACACATGTTTTAGAGTTTTTATAAATGATGTGAATAATTAATTTACAATTCTAGATGCACATTAATAATCCTTGGATCTACGAAAGCTAATCTAGAAATGGGGGTGCAAATAGACTAAAATCATGAGTCTTGTTAACTGCCTAAGAACAGTGTGAATGCAGGTAGCTAAAAGTGCCTATTTTCAACATGGATTTTACCTCTCGTTCCTATTCTTTTCATGAACTATTTTCTAATGTTTTAGCCTCTCAACTTACAAACTATTAACAAATATCATATTCCGTCTATAATTATGTAACGGAAAAGGATATACGTTAACATTTTGTAAATTAAGGAGTTAAAGTATTAAAATATTAGTTGAAGGTTTACTTTACGGTTCAAAATAATTGAAGAATTTAATCACTAAATACATATTTAAAAAAAATATATATATATTTAAGGAAAAAAATAATTTGATTTTTCTAATATCAAATATTTTCTGTTAACTAAAAACATTTTATCTTAGACAATAACTGTAGTGGCCTCAAGTGATGAAAAAACATAACTTCAAAGTCAGTTAAAAATAATTTGTTTTTTTGGGTCAAAAAGCCATTTTATTACTCAAACTTAAAGTGGTTTGGGTAACCAGACCGGAATAGAACAACCAACAAAAAATAATTTTCTATAGAAGGATTTAGCTGTCTTAGTTAAAAATAATTTGTTTATCAGTGGATTTACAGTAAAAATATTTTATTAGCAATCATTATGAGTTTATATGAAAAAGACCAGTCCTGTGGAAACCAGTTAAAAAGTATGAATTAAGCTATTTGATGGTGATATTTGACTAGACCAAATATAAAAACCATCATTAAATGTTCAGCTTGATGAAAAGTCTCGAGAAATCTTATGTAAAGATGCCTTGACATGTTCAGTGGTCTAATTCATTATGTATAAAAAATATTTTATTAATTCTCACACACGATCTTTTTTCATATAATTTCGCAACGGTTCTGAATCAAAATATTTTACTTTGAATCTGTATTATCTGATAATCATTTTTAGTTCGATTTACAGTCCTGTTATTTATATACCTAGAATACTACTTTGCCACTATTAGTTTATAGTCATATTGTCTAAGTTAAGTTGTTTTTAATTAACAAAAAATATTTGATAATTAGAAAAACTTAAATCAATTTGTTTAAAAATGTACTTTAGTGATTAAATTTTCAACTACTTTTGAATCGTAAAAGATAATTATTAACTAAGTTTCTAATATTTTAACATTTTAACTTACAAACTGTTTATATATGTCACATTCTGTTATCCTGAAGATGACATGATGTTTACAGTTTGTAAATTGAGAAGTTAAAACATGCGTCATTAAAAAGTAACTGAAGGTTTTTTATGATTCAAAAATACTAAAACCCCATAAGTAGATAACACATATATAGTTTTATATATGTCAATTGTTTAGACTAACTATCGCATTTGCTTTTGTGTATTTGTTTACATATAACAAAGCAAATAACTTTTGCTAAATGCAAAAAAAAATTGGTATGATGGAAACTAAATATGTGTATATTCTATTTACTGTAGCTAGACCAGTGGTTGTTTAAATTAACCAGTAATGACTTCTTCTCACAACTTCTTTTTTTTTTGATCCATCAAATTCGTTTAGACAAAGAAAAATTCAAGTGAACGACCATGAATCTCTCGTTTGTATGTTGTGTTGTTTTTTTTTTCTGTTCTTGTAACCTTCCTTAACCTATTTTTAGGCTTTGTGAAAAATGTATATATACCTTTCAAACTCCTCAATCAAAACTCGCACTCCCTTCATATTCTTATTTAGTTTTATTTTAATTTTTATTTTTTATTTTTCTTTTTACTTTGCCATATAAAACAACCATGGCAAGGATCTCTCTGTTGATATTTATAGCCGTGGTTCTAGCCATTGGCTCCGTCTCAGCTCACCCACCCAAGAAAACAAAAAAGAACCTATGCCCACCAACGCTGTCCAAACTCCAAACATTCCCCTCCATCGAAATCTCTAAACTCATCCAGAAGAAGATCAAATCCGCACCCAACACACCTCAGTTCAACACTTTGTTCGCCACCTGCAAAGTCTTCAGCGAGTACCTCGCTGTTGCCAAGGGTGCAGCCACCAAGAGCGTGTTCGGTTCCCTCCATGCCAAATACGCTGTGATGACTGAGGCGATGTTTTCGGCTCAAGCAGCTGTTGGTGTTGAAGGTGAGCTTGCCGCTGGGGTGAGGAAGAGCTACAGAGCGATGGCTGATGGGTTCGTTGAGCTCGAGGGGATGGTTGCTGAGATCTCGGCTAAGTATAAGTTCAATGCTAATGCTGAGATAAGCAAGGCTGACAGGTTGAAGGTTGACAAGTGTTTGATTAAGTTGAAGGGTTACATTAATGTTTTCGTGAAGGTGATCACTAAGTGCAGTGCCAAATTCGCCGGGAAGCAGATGGGTAACCCCGTTAAACCCGGTGGATATCTCGATGGTTTCATCAAGAAGGGTGTTCAATTTGGCGGTAACTTCATCGGAGGCTTCGGAGGTCATGCCGGAGGAGCCATCGGAGGTAGTGCCGGTGCCGGAGGATCCATCGGAGGTAATGCCGGTGCCGGAGTCGTAGGTAGTGCCGGAAGCAAGGTTGAAGGTAATGCCGGTGGCAATGTCGGAGCCGGAGTCGGAATCGGAGGCAATGCCGGAGCCGGAGTCGGAGGCCTTGTTGGAGGCAAGGTCGGAGGTCGTGGCAGAGGCAAGGTCGGAGGACTTGTCGGAGGATTTGTCGGAGGACTTGTCGGAGGCAGCTTCGAAGGACTTGTCGGAGGCAACGCCGGAGCTCAAGGCGAAGTTAACATCGGAGGCCAAGTAGGTGCCGGAGCCAAGGTTGGAGGCAAAGGCAAAGGCAAAGGCAAAGGCAAAGGCAAGGTCGGAGCTCAAGGCGAAGTTAAAATCGGAGGTAATGTCGGATTTGAATTAGGAGCTAAAGCCGGAGCCAAGGTTGGAGGTGAAGCCAAAGCCGGGTGTGGATCTAAAACCGGAGCCAAGGTCGGAGCTCAAACCGAAGTTAACGTCAGAGGTAATGCCGGAGTTAACGCCGGAGGATTCACCATTGGCTCCGGTCGTAGGTCCACATTAGGATCCAGAATCACCATCGGGGACCCCATTCGAGGAAGATTTGAGTTCGGAGGAAGATTTGGGGGTGAGAAACGTGTGGGCGGAGGAACCAAGATCAGGCCTGCCGGAGTTAAAGCCGGAAGATACACCACCGGGGAACCCATTCGAGGAAGATTTGATGATGTGTACGATTTCGCGGGTAAGATACCTGTGGGCGGAGGACGCACGCTCAGGCCAATGAGCCACACTAGCAGCAAACACTTGGACTGAGTGAGACGCAAGCTAACAACAAACAACAGATATGAAAGGAGGGAGCCATGAGTTCATCTCAAAATAATATTGGTTTTATTTAAATAAAATATGAAGGAGGGAAACGCCATGCGATATTTATCTCTATTTGTAACCCATAAACAAAATATCGATATCTGTTACTATTCAATTAATA
This sequence comes from Raphanus raphanistrum subsp. raphanistrum, assembly GCA_019706035.1. NCBI lineage: Eukaryota > Viridiplantae > Streptophyta > Magnoliopsida > Brassicales > Brassicaceae > Raphanus > Raphanus raphanistrum. The sequence continues at coordinate 22,819,781 of CM033983.1, forward strand.
CAATATCGCATGTTTTCTTTATCAATACTCTCGTTGTTATTATTATTTACATACAACAAATCCTTACCAATAGTTGATGGTGTTCGACTTGTTAACCTTAAAGAACTCAGCGACGCAATTCAAACAAACAATACAATATAACAAACACACATCGTTGTGGTTTAGCACGTGATATGCATGCATGTTGACTATCTATTTATAGTAAGCAGTGACGTCAGTAACACTGTTACCCGCTTGTATTCTCTACCACTCACGCACGTATCTGATTTACCCAACGATTGAGTCACTGTGCGTGTCGTTATAAAGTTAGCCGTTTACCCTTTTGATTAGTTTAGCAAACAGGAAGAAAAAAAACAGAAACTCAATAATGGAAACTTTCTACCTGATCCTCTCTCTCTTCCTCTCTCTAACATTATTGTTCGGAACACGTCGGCGCAAATTAAACCTACCGCCGAGTCCAGCTTGGTCTTTCCCGGTTATCGGTCACCTCCGCCTCCTAAAGATGCCGCTCCAACGGAGCTTTCTATCCCTCTCCAAATCTCTAGGCGGCGCCTCGATATTCTCACTCCGCCTCGGCTCTCGTCTCGTTTTCGTGGTGTCTTCTCACTCGGTCGCCGAGGAATGCTTCACCAAGAACGACGTCGTTTTCGCCAACCGTCCGGATTTTATTTTCGCGAAACACATGGGGTACAACTTCACCACCATGGTCAGCGCGCCTTATGGTGACAACTGGCGCAACCTACGTCGTATTGGTGCCATCGAGATCTTCTCGTCTCTTAGGCTCGATAGCTTCTTGTCCATCCGTAAAGACGAGATCCGACGGCTGATCTTCTGTTTATCGAAAAACTCTCAGCACGTAAGTCTGGTTTTACTAGCATATGTTGTTACGGTAGTGATTGCTCTACTTTTCAGTAAAACGTTTTGTTTTTATTTCAGAACATATTTTGCAAGAAAAAAATCAAACAAAGGTCTCTTAATAATTTTATTATACATATTATATATATAGTCTTCAATTGTCTGTATTTAATATATTGAAATGATTGGGATAAAAAGTGATTTTGTCAAAAGTTCTAATGAAAATACAAAATTGATTCTTTAGGAAACAGAAAAATTCTGTCTTAAAACAGGTGAATATGAGTTAAAAATATATAAATAAATAGTTAGATTTACTCTCTATGTTTCACAAAAAATGTTATTTTTATTTTTTACAATACAAAATATAATTTTAGAACTCTAGTATAACTAATATCTATTTTAACATTAATATTAATTACAAAATGGTTTGATCTTATAAATAATATTATGTATCTTAAACCCTTTTGGTTAAAACAAATGTAATTACTAAAGACATAAAATGAATTTCTTAATCTGTACAAAAAAATGTACAAATGATATACTATTTATGAACGGAGAGAGAAATTTTATAAATCACTCATTTTTTGACAGAGTACAGAAGCTTTATAAATCAAATCAGAAAATGAACTTTTGAACTATATCCATTTGGTTAACAACTGAAATTCAGGAATCTGCTAAGGTGGAGATGGGATCGTTGTTTATGAGCTTGACTCTAAACAACATCATTAGGATGTTGGCTGGAAAGAGATTTTACGGCGATGGAACGGAGGATGACGATGAGGCAAGACACGTTAGACAGCTGATCGCCGATGCTGCTTATGCCGGCGATGCAGGGAATGCTGCTGACTACTTCCCGATCCTTTGTTGGATAACTGATTATGAGAAACGGGTGAAGAAGTTAGCCGGTCGGGTCGACGAGTTTCTGCAAAGTCTGGTTGATGAAAAGCGTGCGAAGAAAGAAAAGGGTAACACAGTGATCGATCGCTTGCTTGCTCTACAAGAAACTCAGCCTGATTACTACACTGATGTCATCATCAAAGGGATCATAGTCGTAAGTAAAGACATATAACACCAAATTATAAACATTTGCTTAGTTTTTTTTTTTTTTTAATATCCAAGTGATTTCAAAATATTTCGGATAGGTTATGATACTTGCCGGGACAGACACATCAGCAGCAACTTTAGAATGGGCGATGTCTAATTTGTTGAACCATACAGAAGTATTAAAGAAGGCGAAAACCGAAATCGACGAGCAAATCGGTTCAGACCGGTTAATAGAGGAACAAGACATTGTAAAACTTCCTTATCTCCAGAGCATTGTCTCAGAAACTTTACGGCTTTATCCTGCTGTACCAATGCTTCTTCCTCACATGGCATCAGAAGATTGCACGGTGGCTGGCTATGATGTCCCGCGTGGTACAACCTTACTGGTGAACGTATGGGCCATACATAGAGACCCAAAGATGTGGGAAGAGCCAGAAAAGTTCAATGCCAGAGAGGTTTGAGAAGGAAGGGGAGGATAAAAAGTTGATGCCATTTGGGACGGGACGACGAGCTTGTCCTGGATTGGGGCTAGCTTTGCGGCTAGTGACGTTAGCTTTGGGATCGTTGGTCCAATGTTTCGAGTGGGAGAGAGCAGGAGAAGAATATGTGGACATGAGCGAATCTGAAGAAGGAATCACGATGCGCAGGGCTACGTCGTTAGAAGCTAAGTGTAGAGCTCGTCCCATTCTCAATAAGATTTTAGATGCTTCTTATCCATAAGTTTCATCAGAATGTGATTGTCATAAGAAAAGAACTATAATCGATTATGTTATGAGATAAAGTCTGATTTTAGTGAGAATAAATTGTGTAATTTGCAGATAAGTAATTGTCCTTAAGAGCAAAAAATTCATGGATCTTTGTGAACTTCAGCCAGCTAAAGTACGATACTAAAGAGCTTGTAGGATTCACTACATTGAGAAAAACACACGAACTAAAAAAGTCTCAGATGTTCGAGTCTTTGGGATATATCAGAGTTTAGTTACTGTCGGAGTCGTTTTCCGAGTCTAACAAGCATTGGCTGAGGGTTCTTGTAATCACTGATCTGATCCTCGTATCGCTTCTTGTCGACTTGTGCCTTAGCTTCATACGGCTCTTTTTCCTCGGCTATGATCACACTGAAAACACACATACAATAAAGATCGCAGGCTAAGCTAAGACCAATAACTGTAGTTTTATAAGGATGGATATATTTTGAATTTTACCAGACATTTGACGCCACTTATCTCCAAGCGCCTTCGCCACCTCTCCAAATCCTATCCCTGGGTTAGTCTTCTTTATGTTCTGTTCAGTTCACCAATATTAAAATGATATATATATATTAGAGGTTGTCGCCACAAGATGTTTGATAGGAATGCTAAGTCTGTGGGATAAACAAGAATAGTAAAATGTATTAAGAGTTCAATGTAGAACAAAGGAGAGAAAGGAACTCACATCTCTTTCCATTTGGGAGAAGTACATGAAACCAGACATTGCTTTCTTTGGTGCATTAGGATCCTTCTTCCTTTTCACCTTCCTCTTTTTGCTACTCCCTTCTTCTGTTGCTGCTACTGCTTTCTTTTTTGGGGGCAAACTTTTCGTCTCTTTCTTTGGTTCCTTCTTGCTAGATTTCTGGAAACGAATCAAAAAGGTACCAATAAGATAAGATATGTCAAGTATATGGTTTCGCTGGTGAAAGAGTTTGATTTATATGAAACAGATGTACCTCTATCTCTCCTTCGCCGCCGTCGTCACTAGCATCAGAGTCGTCCTCGCCAGAATCATCAGTTGGTGAACCACCGTCGTCATCCTCACCCCCAACAAAATCTTCGTCCTTCATAAATTAAAATAGTATCTAATTGTCAGAAAAAAAAAACAGGATCTTCGATACACTTCAAGTAATTCGGTCAAGACATAAACCACTTGCCTCCTCGTCACTCTCATCAGCAGCTTGGTTTCTGATACGCTCAAGATGAGGGTCAACAGCATCATCATCATCCTGAAGAACAGCAGCAACACCATCTGTGGTACCCGCATCTCCAAGGTTCGTAATTTTCAAACCCTTAGCGCTGCAATAAGGAAAAGATAATGTTTTGTTCACAACAATTCAATCCACTCATAGCCAGCTTCAAAACGAGTTGATAATGAAGTCTAACCTTATGAAGGAGTAGAGATTATTATACTCATTCCTCTGAATATTCCGGAACAAATGTTCATGATCAGTTTTCAGTCTTATGGAAAGATCGAAGTAATGCATGTTAGCACCACCAGCAACATGCCTTTGGAACTCCACATTGTCAATCTAAAAATGAAAAGCAAACGGTTTGAACAAACCAACTCTATCTCACAGCCTAACGAGATATCCAATCATATAATAATCACAAAATACCTCATCATGAAGTATAAGCGTCGGAGGTTTAGGTAAAAAGAAAAACCCCTTCTCAAGTGGATAAAGGACACCATCTTCTGCCTTAAGAGATGATTTCACTGCAAACCCATCTTGGGAACTGCGGAACTTCCCTGGTTTAGTAATCTTTGCACCAGACAGCCCTCTCAACACTGTGGTGAACACTTCATGAATGAGACCCTGAAGATTGATAGCCATATCTTTAGCAATCAGTGTATGCAGAAATTATTTCTATAAATGAATGATAACATAAGCGGAGTCAAGAAAGAGACCTTATATGATGGCTCCAATTTGTCCTTGAACTTTGTATTCAAAAGATCATCACTAATTGACAGTTCGCTTTCGACGACGGAGTCAGGTCTCAAACTAGAGAAGGTAGGGAAAAACCAGATGTAAATAAGAGGAAAACACTTAGATAAAGAAACACACTTACATAATATGAAAGGAAAATAAAAGTAATGCTTACCTGCATAACAATATGGGGGTACATTGTCTGACCTTTCCGGATTGGTGGGTCTAGAGAGATAACAACAAACGTATGCGGCTGGTTTGACTGCTCATAGAGAAAACAGATAACAAGAGTTTTCATTAGTAAGTTATAAGATTCAGTGAGCATAATATGATCATCCCTCTGGTCAGATGACTGTTAATATAAATAACATTCTCTAAGATACGATTAGAGAAAACAAAAAAAAGAGGAGAAACCTTTGGAAGCAAAAACAAGCGGACAACACTACTGTATTGGATTTTGAAGTCATTAGCTTGTCCTTGCAACCGTAAGAAGGAATGGTGAAGCTCCACACTGTACCGACCCCTGTTGAAAGATAGAAAAAAAATATGAGATGATGCAGCCATACGGATACTCTAATCGCCAAGGAAAAATCTTTCACCTGGGTGTGAGGATTGCGATACCCTCAAATGTGACGACCGCCTCCTCGACTCCAGCACCAACATCAGCCACAGCCATGATTCTGTCAAGGAGAACCTGAGACATGCTCTTGGTAATCAGCAAAAAGAATACTACTACGCACCTATATAAATAAATAAAAGCCTTGGCAACATTGGCAACATACTTGAGCAGGGGGACGAGTTTCATCACCAACAAACTGAGTGTTGGAAGTTAGGAATATGAAAACTTATCTCCGTCAACGAGTCTTTCTGTAATAAAAAATGCATATATAACAGAATCAGAAACACAGCTAAGCATATGTTTAGCCCAGAGAAACCAGAAGTGCTAGTAGTAAACCTCATTGGCACCAGCAGTATCATCAACATGAAACTCCAACAAGACATCATTTTTGCCTTGAAGCTGAGTCTGCTGAAACATCAGCCAGGGACACTTCAAAAGCTTGCTTTCCACCAACCAAAAATGTCAGATTGTTCCCTGCACAAACAAAGCTTAAGATTATTTCACATAAAAAACAAACACTCAAACCAAAAGAGAATTTTCTCACTCACCATTCAAATCCACCTCTCCCCAATTGCGACCACTGACAGAGAGCTGTTTCTCTTCAGGCGTTTTCCCAAAAGCGCTTTGGAAAAAGCTGGTCAGGCTCGCAACATCCTGATCACGAAAGCCAATGAACTTATAGTATAAGCCGTCTTTGGTTTTGACAGCAAGCTGGTTGGTCCTTGGAACCTTCATCCAACTGAGGCCTACGATATCAGACTCATCGACTTCCACCGCTTTTCCGCCGCCTTGCTTCTTCCATTGAATCCCTCCCGAGTTTATTTTCAGGAGGCCTGGGTTCTTCAGTTCCAAAATTGAAAAAAAAGGACCCCCAATTAAACATCACTAAAACCCTAATCAATTGTCACCGGGTTCAAGATTCTAATAACCATTTTTCGCAGTTAGAGGATCAATAAACAATTGTAAACTAGTAAAAATGAAAGATAGGTTGCTAAATTGAAAACCACACATCCGTCTCATAATCGAGCGAGCGGCGGCTACAAGAATAAGAAATTAGGGTTTCGGTGCAAGCGGAAATGTGCGAAAGGGAGTGGAAATTCCTCAGAAATCAAAACCGACGACGTAATTAGAATGATGTATAGAGAGAAAGAGAGATTGGAACGTACCGTTCCGCCGCGACCACTGAGAGAGATATTATTGAAGGAATGTCCGTCCGCCATGGCAATTCGCTGAGATGAGAGACTAGAGAGAGAGGAGCGAGAGGAGGAGGAGAGACTGTCTTTTTTTTATAGGATACTTGGGCGGTGGAGTGCGTCTTTCAGGCTTCTTGTAATAGAAAAAAAATCAGTTCATGAGGGGTTAATTACTAATTCAAAAAGATGTTCTTAAGAATACTCTCAATTTAACACATCCCTAGATTTTGACCCGCGCTTAGAAGCGCAGAATATTTTACGATGAAAAATTTCACTAATAATATAATAAATATTTTGGTAATTTTAAAGAGTGTATTTATAATATTTTTGCATTTAAATCAGTATTTTTTAATTTAACCCAGATTGTGATTATACCGGTTAATCCGGAGATCTAACAATTCAATTTAAGTTTTTAAAATATTCATATTAAAAAAATCATTAAAATCCGAGACTAACCGATTGAACTGTTGGATGACCGATATGTAATCTAATTTGATTTAAATTATAATAGTTTCATAATTTGTAATCTTATAATCCAAATTTTGAAGTTTATTGTTTTGCAATTTATGAAATTATGACGTTTTTACAAAATTTTAAAAAGAAAATGATAGATATAAAATAACTAAGATTAATTATTATATTGTTTGGAAACATTGATAGTAGTATAAAAATATATTGTTTGGAAACATTGATAGTAGTATAAAGAAATAAGTATATTGTTTGGAAACATGGATAATAGTATAAAGAAAGGAACATTAATAATTTAATGTAGGTTTAACTATAAAGTATAAAAGTGTATTTAATTTAAAAACTTACAAAATAAATGTTAGGTCCAATAGAATGTTTCTGTTTTAATAAGATAGATATTATAAATAGATTATATTTGATTAACTATTTTCCATAATTTTAATTAATCAAGATTAAAAAATATTTAAAACAGTAAGGTATTATACTATTTCCTTATATTTAGTGGATTAATAATTTATTAATTAAATTTTAAAATAAATTTTAATGATATGAAACAAAATATTTTTACAACTAAGTTGTGGATCTTTTAACATTAATTACATAAATTTCAACTAAGTTCTATTGGCGTAATGGTAAAAGGTTCATAATTGTTAGTACCGTCTTGAGTTCGAGTTTTCTTGGTCACCCATATTGATATAAATGACAAGAATATATGAAGTACGAATTGATTAAAAAAACTTTTGACATTCTCACGGTTATAAAAAAGAGTAAATTTGCGAAAACTTAATTAAAAATAAATTTGCCAAAAACTTATATTAATAACATCTTCTTAGTTCTTGATTTTGATCATCTCCAATTAAATTGTAATTTAGAATAAAAAATGCTACAAATTCATTTTATTTTCATTCCATAATAGATTAATTTATTTCATAAATAAAATAATCAATTTATCTTTTTGTTAATTATTATATTTTTCATTCCAAAAATAGAATATGATTGGAATAAACTCTACTCCATTACGGAGTCACAGAAGTTTTACATTTGAGATACTCCTAGTTAACCTATTTCAAGTTTCTGTCTTAACTCTTTAACTATTCAAAAATAAATAGACAACCAGAAGAAGAAAAGATCCAACATTTGTTTTTCTTTAGTTCAACATTACCAAATCGAAACAAGCTCATAATAATACATGTTGTATCCAACCCCAAAAACCAAGCTAAGTCTTCATCCAAAGTAAGGACTTGGATGCTTCAGAACTGTTTTCGTTTGCTCTTGAAGAGCCTATCTCTTTTAGCGTACACGTAACTCAAAGCCACTAACCCTACTCCAGACACTGAAACAGCTCCCCACGGGAACGGAGGATCTTTAAAACAGTTGAGACTCGCATTCCACCTCTTGTGACGCCAAGTACACCACTGAATGCATCGAGTACAAGTCGTGAGAAGCCGATCTCAGGTAGAACAAAGCCATCTCGAAGTCGTTATGCGACAGAGCAGAAACAGATTTCTCCATCTTGTACTTCAAAAGATTCCACCTCTGCATGAACTCAGAGTGCCGGTTCTGTTTCACAAGGATCGCCTCTCCTCCATAAGCAACCGCTGAATCAATAACATCGATCGCGCTCGAGATAGTCGTGTTCAACGACGTTAGAATAACGTTCCTCTTAGCAGCGTCTTTTTGAACAAACGACAGAGACGAGATATCAGAGAACGGTCCGAACGGTGTCTGCCCCACGCTCCACGTGTAGTCAACCTAACGTCGAGTTATGCCTCGGGCTCCACGTCAGATGAGTCGAGGACACACCCCACATGCTCTGAAGAATCGAACCGACGAGAGGTCCTTTCAAGATCCCGCTGTATGAACAAACACATGACGCCCATTGCAAGTATAATCACTCACCGCCTGTGTCCCCCTGGTTCTAACAGCAATCACCATAGTCTTTAAACGCAACAGACTGATGATACCTATCCAACAACAACGGCGTGTTCACATCCAAATCAAACACGTAAACAGGTAACACCCTAGCGAACTCCTCTTCCTCAGTGTATCCCCGCGACTCTCCTAAGCTCATCTCCCGACTCAGTCAACGTCCGATGCATATGCTTCGAATCCAAATACTCACTCACAATCAACGTGTAGTTATCAAACAGAAACCTAGACGTGTACGAGTTCATCCCTCGAGAGACAGCGAACGAACAAATCGGACACTCTCTGTAGTTAACACTAAAACTCTTGAAACTCAGCTTCTGTTCTCCCAACAACAACCCAGCCTTCCTCCAAGAAAGTTCCTTTCACAACTTCCCAATCCAACCCAACCGGGTCCTTATGCTCCGACCCGTACACATGAATCAACTGAACAACCAAAGACTCCTCGAAGTAGACAGGGATCCTCAGAGAAGGAACTAGCAGTACCTGATAGGCATTGTACACAAGAGAAGCCAAATCCGCGAGGAGAGCCTTCTCGGACTTGGGACGGCCGTGGAAAGCCGCGAGAGGGTGAAACTCGCCACGTGGCAGCACGCCGTCTCCGGATAACGCGGGACCGTAGTCGACGGGTCCCGCGGAGAGATCGATCCAGAGGTAACGCTCTTTGCCAGGTCCAGATGCTTCCGAGGCACTTGGTGAAACCCTGCGGAGGAGTCTCCGTGGGAGTAGGTGTAGGCGTAGGGCTTGGACTGAGGGCCGAGGGAGAGAAGGTAGATGTAGACTCCTCCGTCTCCGTGTTTTTCTTTCTCGTACTCTTGTCTCACGATCTCGTCGATGGGGGAGTGAGGGAGGGAGAGGAGGTTGGATCGGAGGGAGGAGGTTGTTGAGGAGATTAGGGATTTCAAGGCGGCGTCGAGGCGGGAGGAGAGGGAGGATGGGGAGAGGGAGGCGTCGAGGTGGAGAGAGTGGGATACGGCGAGGTTGTGATCGGTGGTGGCGGAGGAGGATTCGGGAGGGGAGATGACGTGGAAGGCGTCGGTGGTGACGGCGGATGTGATGAAGGAGGAGAGAGTGGAGGCGGAGGAGGGAGGGAAGGAGTCGCCGACGAAGCGGACGTGGAGGGAGACGGGGACGGAGAGGGAGAGGAGGGGTTGGGAGAGGGAGGTGAAGTGGAGTGATGAGGAGGAGAGGGAGCGTTTGAGAGAGGAGGAGAGAGATCCGAAGGAGTCGTTGGTGGCTTTGGGGTCGAGGCGGAATTGGTTTGTTAAGAAGGTGTCTAGTCCTGGGATCGGAAGTGTGGTGGGGGTTGCGGTTGTGTGTATTAGGAAGAGTAGGATGAAGATTGCGGCGGATCCGCCATTGATCCGGTGGCGCGTCATGCGGAAACGGAGGTAGAAGAGAGAGAGAGATCTGTTCTTCTCTTCAAGAGCTGATTGTCAAATTGGATTTGGGCGTGTATTTAGGGGTTTCACCGCCAAAGTGGCCCGTATAGTATATGCTTTTTCACAAACTAGTGTTGATAAATTTACAGTTCTGATTATTTCGAACAACTTTACGTAATAAATACTGTGGCTCATTTGTTTTGCTGTTTTTGAATGATGTCAAATATTTTAGCTGTTTCTTTTTTCGGTAAACTTTCTTGGATTGATCTAGGAGATCAGATATTATAACTCAATACGAACTAAATCCAACCAAAATATTAAAAATTCTTGAACTAAACTTATGAGCCTAGTATCAAAATTCCGAATCCTCAACTAGTAACACGAACCAATAACACCCCCTAAAGCTTGAATCCTTTTAATTCTATTAAACTCATTATTTTCTAAAATAATCAAAACTATTTTAAAATCTTAAACCAATAACACCCCCTAAAGCTTGACCACTCTCTAGTGAATTTCCAACTTGATAATCAATCAGTAATGTAGTAGGCAAGAAAAACCCATGATAAATAAGTAGTTTGATATTATTACAAGAGTTTTATTGGTAAATATAGAGAACCAAACAAGATATGGCCAAAACAAACAAATTGGAGAGATTCTGATTTGGGTAGACAGTAATATGTAAAAACCGCAGATTTCTCTGGCAAATCGGAGCAACGAAGAAAACCAACAGCAATCAAATAGGTTCTTTCTTCTTGTTCTCCAATGTTAAAAACAAATTTACACATTTTAATGTGCTTTCTCTCACTTCTTACCGGACTCAGAACATGTAGACCACACTGTCGTGGATCCTCGACTTCTGGTTCTGTGCAACACACTCGGATATCCACATCAGGTTCCTGATCTCCTGCTCCCTCAATCTCATGTACGCAAAGAACACCCCGTAATGGAACTGCAAAACTCAGAGTCAATGAAACAGGAAGCGTTATGCAATCAGAGGCTCTACTACGGTCTCTATTCTATTAGGACCCTTTTCAAATGGAAACAAACCTGCTGCTCAAAGGCTAAGCAAAGCCTTCTGACTTCTTCTTCATAAAATGCTTTGTCAAGCATCTGGCTCTCTCCAGTAAGACATCTTTGAAAATATTGCTTGGTAAGGAGGGTACTTCTCCATAACACCACGAACCTAACAGCGGATCATTGTTTTCGCTGAGCCAATATTTGTAATTTTAATATATTTATAATGTATATTAGCTTGTATTTTACCTGATCTATGTCTTCGCAGATAGCAAGCTCCTCGTGACCATATGGATAGCTGGGGAAGCAAAAAATAAATAAATGAAAACATGGAGAGAAAAACAAGTAGGGAGTTTTTTTATCAACGACTGAATTGAATTATATCGTTTGGCTCTAGAATGCTTACAGGAGACCAAAGTTGGAGTACAGTTTCTTCCTGTCTTCTCTTGTTAGCTCAGTGCCAATGCTGCATAAAGATAAACATCAGTTTCAGTGACTTAGTAAAGAAGCAACACAACGAGGGTACCATCTCTGATCTTGTGATTTGATAAATGAAGACATACATCAGTAATTAATTACCTATTGATGGTGATGTTCACAGCTCTTCTAGTCAGCTTCGAAGGCCAGAAGGTCAGACATTATCTCTGATGTTGCCCCTCCAAGTTTCTATTTCAAGATACACAGCACAAAAAACGGGTTAGTTAATGATAGGGTAGATTCTGAAATTTTGTAAAAAAAAAAGGATTTAGCAGTGGAGTAGCACCTGACAGAACTTGTAAAAATCCTCAAGGTATGCTTTGTAGAGGGTGTTCCTCATAATCTCTATGTTCATGTCATCCAAATCCTGAAAATGATATGAACTCGTGCATCTAAAATCATAATTACCAAATGTATCCCGCTAACTATAAAACAATGGCGGCACAAGGTTCAAAAGAGAGAAAAAAACAAGAGTAAATGTCTAGGTACCTCAGATGTCAAGCACTCAGAAAAATATGGAGCGAGAGGAGTATCAACAAGCACCAACCTATAGAGCTCCCTCATGTTCTGAGCAACAGCCAGTGTGGCAATGCTGGAAAAGACAAAAAAAAAAAAAAATCATGAGCAAAAAACATCAATAACAAGGAAGCGCGGTATAGAAGGAAGATCCAAAAAAAAGGTCAATGATGTGGGGGGTAGGTACCTGTCAAACATGCCTAAAGGGTGACATTTCTCAATCAACTCTTGAACATCTCTCTCGTGCAAAGTTCCAGTAACAATCAGCACCACATTGTCAATCATGTGGCCGTATCTGCAGATCAAAACTAAATCCATGTGAAAAAAAGGAATAATGCTAGCATTTCATGAAAGTACCAAATGCGATAGAATGTGAAGATACCTGATGTACTCTAAGAAGGTGGACATAGGCTCAGTAGCTTGGCAAAGCATATGCTTGTAATCATCCACAAGCTTGAGCGTACACTTCTCCACGATCGTGGTCGTATGCAGAGGTGACGGTTCTGCATCCAATAATAGATAATAATGATCCGAGAGATTCAGATACTATAAGCAATTTGTGCAGATGAATCCAAAAGTCAAACCAATCAAAATTCATAAGACGCACCGTTCTGGAGGTAAGAGCCGTATTTGGTGGCGGAGAGGTGCATTTTGATGTCGTCTAGGTTTTCACATTGGCACAGATTGTTGTAATCCGCGGTGGTGAGGAGACCAGCACGGTGGCCCCTCACGATCGCCTCCAGGTATCCGCCATGGATGTTGAAGGTGAGCGCCTCGAATCCGTACATCCTTCCCCCTTCAGGATTCAGGAGGAGATATTCAGATCTCAAAGATTTGACACGGGAGAGAGAGATCTGGAGAGAAAATATCCAAGCAGAGAGAGAGAGATCGACGCGAAGAAGATAGATAGAGAGATACGGACACCTTTCAAGTTTTTGATTGATTTTTGTTTGCACGTTTGAAATTACGAACTTACCCTTATACCGGTCTGCAGTCTGCTAAATCGCGCGCGCGCAATTACTAAACCGAAGGACGTACCGTGAAATTTGGACATTAGTTTTGGTTCCGTTCATTGCTATTTTATTTTTCCAGGGGGTGCACATTTTATACTCTCAACCAAAAAATGTCAACCTTCAAGAGTGCTGCATGTGTTATGTTATAGAACTTTTTATTCATATATGTTACAAAACAGTTATTATTGCTATAATATTATTAAAAATTGATTTATAACATATGGAAAAATCTTTGAATCAAGAGCATTTTATTAATTTGAGCCTGAGATTTATGATAAAGCCAAGTAAAAGAAGAAAAAGAAAACAGTGTGTCCTCTGAAAGTTCAAATCTTTGTTACTGAAATGGAGCCGGAGTGCCTTGGTTTCGGTTGACAATAGCCATTGCAAGATACCTCGTGCCCATCCCAATCGGTGTCTGTTCATCAGGTCCTTCCCAGAAAGGTGCTTCACCATCCCCAACAAGCCTCCAGTATCCAGACCTCAAGGACTCAGCTTGCTCATCATCACAGTTCTGCAGCAGCGCATCAACTCTGAAGTTTATTCCAAGCGAACCCAAGAACTGAGACTGCGTCATAGGTCCATGGACTGTCACATTTTCTGCACAACACACACACACACACACACACGTTTGCGTTTGGTTCAAGTAAGTTTATAACACTCTAATTGTTACAATGACGAGTAGTGAGTATATGAATCAACCTGAAGCTTCCTCAGCAGAGTGTTTTATTGAAGGAAAATCAACATAAGCACTTAAATCCGCAGATCCTGGATCATCCAGTATGTTGACGAACTTGTGTTCTCTAATAGCCTTAATACATAGGATTCAGACACAAAAGACTTTAAATTTTTTAAGCATTAATCACAGTATTGTTTCAGGACACAAACCTGAAGACTGTCTGAAATGATTCCATCCATCCCGTAATCGATGATAAGCGCTCCACCTCCATCAGAGCCAATTCTCTTGGCTATTTCTCGAGTCAGATCCATTGATTTGGGGCTGATCTCGACATGCTCGAGCTTCTCCCTTTCCTCAGGTGTAGTCCATGTGCAACGTTTCACCAGATATAAGGCTGCAGGTGTAGGCTGCGGGGATAGAACAAACCGGAACCTTACAAAAACCAACAACGCATCTATCATCAGCTCTCAAGTTTTCTTTTGCAAATTACCACTAATGAAATTTACTTACTGTGAATCTTCTCCCACATCAACCATTTTCTCACACCAACCTCGTGGAGATTTCTACAGAGATTTGATGAGTCCACATAAGATACAGTACTAGACAAAAAAGGGAGAAGACTATAGTACTGCAAGTTACAGCCACACTAACCTGGAACTGATGAACTGGAAGAGCATCATAGAACTCATGAGCTATGATTATTGTTGGTACTGCCAAAGGACGCAAAAAGAGAACAAGAATGAGAAAACGATCCAGAGCATCATCATATATTAAGCAAAGCCTCATAAAATGTAACAAAACATGCGTACCTCCTGATGGTACCTCTTCGAGAGTAGCGTGCCAATGCACAGGTGTCCCAGCTATTGAGCTAATAGCTTTCTTCTCCGAACTACCTTCTTCATCTGCGCATTTCAGGTTCTGGTGCTGAAGCTTCTGCAACGCGGGACTGCATTCCACCAAGTGTATATGCAATGACTCCGTGAAATTTCTAAACTTCGATGTACCCTAAACGTGGACAGAGACATCAGTTGAGATTAGTTTTGGGGACAGAAATAGAGAAACTTCATAGGCTAAAGCATAATAAAAAAAAATACATACACGAAGAAGATCGACCATGAGTGTTCCTCGACCTGGACCAAGCTCAATGAGATTAACCCTCTCTGGCTTTCCCATTTGCTCCCAAAGACAAACAGTCCAAACACCAATCATCTAACATCACAAACACACCTATAGTAAGCAAATAAAATAAATAAAAATCTCAAACACACAACTCGTAATAATAAAAAAAGACAAGAAAGGTTACCTCGCCAAACATCTGGCTAACCTCAGGAGAAGTAATGAAATCACCGTGAGCTCCAAAGACATCACGGTTCATGTAATAACCTGATCTAGGATTAGTCAACACCTCCTCCATGTACTCCGCCACTGAGATTGGCCCACCACGAAACTGTGTGTGTGTGGAAGCATTCATTTTTGAGATCAAAACTTCATACAAAAAAAAGTTTCCATCTTTCTAACTAAGAGAATCTGTTCTAAGGGTAAACCTTGATGACGCTCTTGAGGTGCTTGACGAGCTCCGAGTCCGGTGTGGGTTCATGAGAGTGGTCTAATAACAACAAATCAGACTCTCTCTCCAAAAGCTGTCAAATTGAATCTCACTACAGAGTGTGGAAGGTGGAATCATTTACCGGGAGGATTGAAGAGAGCGGAACGGTCGACGGAGATGGTTGTTCCGGCGGGGGTACCTGACTCTTCGACGTGTTTGACGGTGGTGGTGCTCCCGGAGGAAGGTGGATCCGGGGAAGAGGGTAATGAGGAAAACGGGGAAAGAGAGGGTTTTGAGAAGAAGGGTGTCTTGGAAGAGAGAAGACGGCGGGGAGAGGATGTTTGCGTCAGTAATCTTCTCAACATTTTCGCAGTTTCAAAAATCTCCGGCGGACACAAGTTCGTGACGACTCAGGACTCGGGAGGGGTAAAGAAGAGAAATGCATTTGTTTTATAAATAAAATTATATACAAACTTAAGCATCATAGGGGATGTAGCTCAGATGGTAGAGCGCTCGCTTAGCATGCGAGAGGTATGGGGATCGATGCCCCACTTCTCCACTTTATTTTTAATCTTTTCTTGTCCATAATTGTCATTACTTGCAAACTAAGTAGGATATCCCACTTCTCCACTTCATTTTTAACTTTTTCTTGTCCACAATTTTCATCACTTGCAAACTAAATATCATTATTATTTTCGGTACTTGACTCGCTACATCCTATTACTTGTTATTTGTTACATGATCTATTAATTACTTGTTCAAATTTATTTTTTCTTTTACTTACATTTTGTATTAGACATAAATATACATTACTCTTCTTTTACACTTGTTACTTATTCCGTATCCATCTTAAGTTTTAAATACTCGTCGTCATCTAATCAAATATTACATAGTAACAAGTATTAAAAATTTAGTTATATGACTTGTTATTATTTGTTTGTTATTATTTGTTTAGAAAAAAAAAATTTATTTGTCTTCGAAAATTTGTAAATAATTTATAAGTATTCGTAAATAGTTTACAAATACTCAAAAATTTTATTACTAGTACGAAGCATATCAAATCGCAAATACACGCAAAATAGCAAGTATTCACTTGAGCCCTATTGTCAACTACTCTTTTACCTACTTTTTATGTTGTTTACAGGGGCAGAACTAGGTGGGGAGTAGGTGGGGCAGCTGCCCCCCATAAATTTTTTTTGGTGTAATTTTGCTTGGAATTTTTATAATACCCTAGATAAAAATTTAAATTTATAAATATGTTACTAGTGTTTTGTCGTTTTGCCCGGATAGAAATTCATCCTAGATCCGCCACTGAACTTGTTTATAAGAACACATCTTATATCTTTTAACAACTTCAAAATACCCTCAAACTTTTCATAAAACCCATGGATTTCCCAGGCCCTAACACGTAGAAACAAATAAGGAAATAGCTCGAGGAAACAAATGATTTAAAGAAAATTTTACAAGGACTCGTTGCAACAACAAGACAAAAACTGTTCGAAAGTTACATAATGAAGAAACTTAAAGTAGGTAGTGTTCCAGAGCCAGTCATGGAGACGATTTTGCTGAGAGTACATACTGTCGCTAGTCCTTGCAAGTTGCAACAATCGATCGAAACGCCTCACTTCTTGAATGGTTTATCAGTTAGAGATGCATAGTAGAACATATATTACAGAGTATTAGTAAACATAAACGTTTTACAGACAAAAGGTTAATGAGAAAGTTTGATTGTTATATACAATTAACTAAACCCTTTATGTAAAAGAAAAAATAAAGTGGAGAAGTGGGTTATCGATCCCCATACCTCTCGCATGCTAAGCGAGCGCTCTACCATCTGAGCTACATCCCCTTTGATATTTTCTGTATTAGAAACTATTCAAACAGTACTAAACCTGAACTTTGAAGAAGCAGTTTTTGATGGCCCTTTCATGTAAATGTACCAAACAGAAAATTCTGTATAACAAACCCTTTTATGTAAATCCTCATGTTCCAAGGTAATCTCGAAAATAGAGGTCTCAATGAAAAGCTTATGTTATAGTAGTTTCCAAAAAGAAGGAAAAGGTCGCGCACTGCAAGTTCATTGTCTAATAACTCAACCGAAGGAAACAAAACACAACTCATTTTGTGGTTTGATGAGAAACGAAAGACCTGTGAACCTTTTGCTAATCCCTCTGGTAAAGCAAGAGTCCTAATACAACCGAGAGTAAAAGCACAAAAATCGCTACCAGGATCGGGACATTGGATGATGCATTACCCGCCGTTCTCTGGCCACTGTCATCACGGCTTGTGCATTCAACATTCCCTTCCAAACGGCAGCTGGAAGCAGAAGACGCAGGGGGGGTTATCACGTCCCACATAGACTCCGCAACCAATAAAGACGTCTCGGTTTCCACTTCTGACATACTTGATGGGTCAAGAGAAGAATGTTCCATAGACATTAACTCCATGCAACGTTCTTTTACCACCTAACATTGGGAAAAAAAAACATATATAAACATCTGGAAGAAGAAGAGTGTACACACAGTTTAGTAAAAACTGAGACATTCTACCTCCAGTGATTCAAATGGCTGTAGATAATCACATATGTATGTACCCGCCAACCACGGGACCAAAACTCTCCTAGGAAGACGAAAATGGCATGATTCTCTGTTCACAAAACATTAGAGACCTTAAGCTTTTTGCGTGTTCATCAGGCAATCGAGCAGTAGTTATGTTTAGAAATTGACTCACGTAGATGAGTTTAATATGGATTTGGAAACAGGGACTTTCGACATCTCGACTTCTTCATCGTCTCCAACATCAGTTGGATCGAGCTCCTGCTCAGCCTCGTCACAGATAATGTCCAATCTACTTTGCAGACTCCTAGTAATGTCAGCCTGAAAATAAGTAATACACCGCCATCAACAATATTGTAAAACTTCAATAGGTTCAATATTCAAGTAAACAATAGAACCGGGAAGAGAAGTAGTTGTAGTACCTTTACATCAGTAACAGCTTGTGAAACTGGTTCTTTCGCGTTCAAGTAGGCATACGAGTATATAGAACCACCAAATTGTATAATTCCAGTAACATTCTTTGCAGTTGATGCTTCACAACGCAACATTACACCGTGATTTTAGATTAGATCATCAAAGACATGTCAACTGAACGAACCCTAGTCTGTGTTTAAGTTAGGGTGACAAAACAAAAAAAAACATACCCTCAGCTCTGCTATCTTTCATGAATGGGAATAACAGTTCAATTTCATGCTCGCCCTCCGTGTTGCAAGGCTCATCGTTGTGCACCTTCACCCCAACAAAAGTCAAGAAGATATTACAAAGAGAGGGGAAGATAACACGGACATACATGGCAACGGTCGATGTACACAAAACTATATTTCCGACAGTGCTATGCATAAAGAAACTACATTTCAGAGAGACTTCACAAGGATAATTTGACTGCATATAGCTTCACCCTTACCCCATCCATATTTAAAGTTGCGCTTAATAGGCACCTTAAGCTTTGAAAGCTCCAAAATGATTCAAGAATGCAACATCCAATACTATCCAACAATCAACATAACAAAGCGTAGGGTTTACTTTCTCCTTACCAAGTCCCCATCAATCATTGCATTTGCACTCTTCAGCTCTTTTGCATGAACTGCAAGTTCTTGACGGAGAATCTCAGTAAACGTTTGCTTAGTTGATTCACCCTTGGAGTAAATAGGTAATCTACGCAAAGAAAGTGTACAAAAAAAAATCAAAAATGCAAAAAAGAATAACGTAACCAACATTATATTCACTAGCGAAGAAGAGATCCAAAATCTAGATGCATTGACATACCTGAAATTAAAGCTGTAGTTGCACTTAAACCTTTGCAGAGAACTTAATACCCTTCCCAGCTTAAAGTCACAAGGTCGAAGGCTACTTGATGTAATACTTGAGCTCAACAAACATGTTCGACAATTCCATCTACAAACCGTCCACTCTTAGTTTAATTACCAGATAGTTTCTCACAATCTTATAAACTGGAAACGGGTGGTGTTACCTCCTTGGACTGTAGCATATGTGAACAAGAAGAGCTTCATCCAAGCTAGGATCCAAATGCCGTATTGCATCTGAAACTCCCTTAATAGCCTGATTAAGGTTCCATAATTATGATTCCATCAACATGCATTAGCGTTGTAACATCATCCAAAAGATTCATCATTAACCAAAGTACAATCACAAGCATGTCCATTGGAAAAATTAGTCTCACACAAACTAACCTGGCAAAGGATCATAGTTGAATTCTTAAAAGCACTGTCACTAGCCCATACATAGATACCAACCACCTTCACTCCACCCAAAAGCATTCTCGACACCTGAAGAAGAAGAAGAAACAGCCATTACAATGCCAAATCACCTTCAGCATAGTCACCAAAATGCATAAACAATAGTATCAAAACCTGTCTGGCATGTTCTGCTACCCAATCACAATCAATCGATAGAGAAGACGACTCAGATGACTGAGGTTTTGACTTAGATTGCTTCTTTTTGTCATCTCTGGTCTCCAGAACCGAGCATGCTGGCTCTCCAGCATCGTTGCTGGGAGTTGGGATCAAATCAAACACAAATCCACGATCTAAAACAGAGCTAAGCTTTCCTATCACAAGACCCACCTGGTGCACCAAAATCATCAAATATTAGAACCGCAACAATATCAAAAGATGCATCTTTTTAATCAGTGAGTACCTCAGCAGGAATAGCTGAGCGAGAGAGACGATCTTCAGCAGAGGTGAGCCTAGTCTCTTCCCCAACTACTGCTTTCACCATTGTTTACCAATCTCTGCCAACAAGTAGACGAAAACCCAGAATCAACCAATCACAAAGATCGAAACTTTCCGCTAAATTACAAAATCCCATGTCGGATTCAATAAACCCATCAACACGAAATTTTCAAACGAAAACGGAGATTTGCAACAAAAAAAAACAGAAACGGAAATTGAATCACTAACGACGGAGAGAAAGCGTTATCGCGAAGAAAGAGACGAGACAGAAGGGGTTCGTTAGATCTTACCTCCTCCTTCTTTTGATTTCAGTGATCGCTCTCGGAGAGATTGATACAATGATGAAGATGTTAAAAACGTTGACTGTCTTCCTCACCATCAGACACCACACCACACTCAGAAGAAACCTGAGTAACTATGTTTACACGTATACACATCTTGCTGTTTCTTATATGTCAAACACCGTGCGGTTTTCTATTTCCGAGACTGGCATACGCACATCTTGTTGTTTTTGTGTAACAAACATCGTGCCGTTTTCCATTCCCGAGACTCTCCGTTAAATCAAAAAACCTTTCATTCTAACGACGACGTTTACGATGAGTGTTCTGGTCTCTACCTTCCATCAACCATGGAAGACTCTAATCCTCGCGAGCCAGCGCTGCAAAACACTGCAACACATCAAATCAACACACGCATCATTCATCATCCACTCCCTCCACCGCAACACCTACGCCATCAGCAAACTCCTCACCTCTCTCCTCCCTCTCCCCAATCCAAACAAACACTTCCACTACGCTTCCCTCATCTTCGACTCCATCCAATCCCGCAACGCCTTCGTCTACGACACGATGATAAGACTCTCCTCTCGAACCTCCCAGCCTCACTTGGGTGTTCGCTATTTCAAACTAATGATGACGGAAGACGACGATGACGGCGGCATAGCTCCGAGCTACCTCACGTTTCATTTCTTGCTTGTCGCTTGTCTGAACGCTTCTCTGTTCTCTGTGTGTAAGCAAGTACATTCCTTGGTGGTTAAAAACGGCGTCTTTGCCTCGGACGGTCATGTGCAGACTGGAATCTTGAGGCTTTATGTGGAAGATGGAGTTTTGTCAGATGCACGGAAGGTGTTCGATGAAATTCCTCACCCGGATGTTGTGAAGTGGGATGTTTTGATTAACGGGTATGTTAAATGCGGGTTAGGATCCGACGGGTTAATGGTATTCAGGGAGATGTTGGGTAGAGGGATGGAGCCTGATAAATTCTTAATTACGACGGCGTTGACGGCTTGTGCACAAGGTGGGGTTCTAGCTCAGGGGAAGTGGATTCATGAGCTTTTGAAGAAGAGGAAATGGATTGGGTCTGATGTGTTTGTAGGAACGGCGCTTGTTGACATGTATGTCAAGTGTGGTTGCTTGGAGACGGCTGTGGAAGTGTTTGAGAAGTTGAGTAAGAGGAATGTCTTCTCATGGGCGGCATTGATTGGTGGATACGCGGCTTATGGTTATGGTAAGGAAGCTATTACGTGTTTGGAGAAGATGGAGCGAGAAGACGGTGTGAAGCCTGACGGTGTAGTACTTCTTGCGGTGTTAGCCGCTTGTGCTCATGGAGGATTTCTTCAAGAAGGTAGAGGGATTTTTGATAATATGGAAGATCGATATGGGATCGCTCCAAAGCATGAGCATTATAGTTGTATTGTGGATTTGATGTGTAGAGCTGGGAGATTAGATGACGCAGTTGATGTTATTGAAGAAATGCCGATGAAACCGCTTGCATCTGTATGGGGTGCGTTGCTGAATGGTTGTCGAACGCACAAGAATGTTGAGCTAGGAGAGCTAGCTGTTAAGAATCTTCTCGAGTTAGAGAAAGGTAATGCTGATGAAGAGGAAGCAGCTCTTGTTCAACTCGCTAGTATTTACATGACTGCTCAGAGAAACGGCGAGGCATCTAAAATTCGTCAGATGATTGGTCAGAAGGGAATAAGAAAATCACCGGGCTGCAGTGTATTAGAGGTGGATGGAAATGTTACAAAATTTGTCTCGGGAGATGTGTCACACCCATTTCTGCTGCAAATACACTCAATAATTCATCTCTTATCTGTTGATGCCTTGCAGATTCTGTAGCACTCACTCATAAACTGCAAGTCTCATCAGAGGACGCTCTTGGGTTCTCTTGTTTCTACAAACTGCCTTTTTAAGCATATCAAACCCGCAACACACACTTCCTTTTGAATGCATTGTTTATGTCATGATGAACAAAGGAGTGTAGAACTGATCAAACCTCTGTTTTGGAAAATACTGGGGACTTGAGTGCGAATCCTTTGGGTGAATTGAGCTCCTCATGATCATTTTTTCTTACCATCAGAAGCTCTGGTGATGGTGGAGGAGGTGGGAGAGGCGTAAAAGCTTGGGGTCGAGTCACTGGTGGTGGTCTCTTCTTTGTGCTTTCCAAAATATTAATGTCCCATAAAATCCAGTCCTGTGTGGTTGACATATGAGGAAAATCATGTGTGACTGAGTTCCTCCATGGTGGTAAGCCGCCATTAGCGCGAAGATACTGTCTTTACCTATTACTAAGGCAATTCAAATCTCTCGCACCATTCATTTTCAAAGAGACAATGCAGAGAAGAGACTAAGAGGGTGGTGTACCTGGTCTTGATCCTAACTTGAACACCTTCTCTAATGGGTTCCCACTCAGTTGACGAGTCTAGTCGGCGTGGCAGCTTTTGAGTTACCCTCTTGCGAGTCATGCCAAGGAACATTGGCGTGTTTGAGGCGGTTAGGTTCTTGCCAAAACAGCTCTTTAGACGGATAACGTTTGTTTCTTCTTAATCTCCACCGTCCATCTAGCGTTCATAGACCTCCCTTTTCTCTGTCTTGGTTAACGGAATCTTCATCTGCTAGAAGGTACTTATCATGGTAGCTACAAAAACGCACGGTTTCAGCCTTTTTGAAAATCTCCATTATTGTTCTATTATCAAAATACACAATCATTCACCAAAAGACATCACAAAAACAAAATTTGCATACAGAAATCTGAATGCTTGTAATCAATCTTTTTTTGCAGAAAATGAAAGCAATGTGAGCTTTGGCTACCTGAAAACAGGGTCATCTAGATGGCCAGAGCTGCGTTTTTACCTTCAAGATTTGGATTGAAGATCATTCATGCGCAAGATGTTCAGGTGCTTTGTAACTTCGTTTTTTAGTTTTCTCTGATTTGGATTATAGAAAAAAAGAAGTTGGTCTTGTTTCTCTTTTTATTTGTGGTAGTACTTAGGGATGTTTCATAAAATATAACCGATCCAAACTGAACTGAAATTCAGAGTACGGTTTGGTTTTTAGTTATGCTCCAGTGTTTTTCTATTTGTATCTTTGTTTACAAACTATTGTTTTCTTAGTGCTAGTTTTTTTCTGTAGATGTCAGCTTTGTCTTTAGGTAGACATGGCTGAACGAAGTTCTGAACCTTCTGATTAGCTTAAGATGGAAGAGACTTAAATTGCTTTATAGGAGTGATCATAGAATCCACTAGTTCTCTTATATATAAAAGCAACATATAAAGATTATTTAATGCTCCTCTTCACCATTTTCTTCAATCTTTTTCTTCTCCTCCTCCTTATTTGCCTTCGTCTCATCTTTCTTTCCCTTCCTTCTCTTCTTCTCTTCCTCTTCTTCATTCTTCTGCTTGGACTCTTCCTCAACCCTTCTCTTTGCTTCCTCTTTCAACGCTTCCACCAAACGCTTCAAACATATCTCAGCTTCTTCCCCTTCACATTTCGGCAACAGATTCTCCCCAACATCCGCCGGTGTCATCTTGATTTCTTCAACCTCAAGCAATCTCTTAACCTCATCAAAGAGCTCACTCTCCTCCACATCCAAATAGTTTTTGGCCAACACCTTAAACGCTTCAAAACCGCAATAAGACATCTCTATGTGCTTATCCATCCTTCCTTTCCTAATCAAAGCAGGATCTAGCTTGTCCACAAAGTTTGTAGTAAACACAATGATCCTCTCACCACCACAAGCTGACCATAACCCATCAATGAAGTTCAATAGCCCTGACAATGTAACCTTGCTCTCTTTCTTCTCACCTTCATCTTTCATCTTCTTCTCCACTGCCTTCTTCTCGTCTCCATCTTCCTCCTCCTTTTTCCTTCTCTGTCCCGTTAGGTTAAGAGAACAATCTATATCTTCAATCACAATTATAGACTTCGTTGAAGTCTCAATCAGTAAACTTCTCAGCTGCGTGTTATCCATAACCGTTGTCAACTCAAGATCATAAACATCATACTCCAAGAAGTTCGCCATGGCAGCTATCATGGTAGACTTCCCTGTCCCTGGTGGACCAAACAAAAGATACCCTCTCTTCCACGCCTTCCCTATCTTCTTGTAATAATCTTTGCTCTTACTGAACTTAACAAGATCGTTCTTGATCTCTTCCTTCTTCTTCTCTTCCATAGCTAGAGTATCAAAACTCGCAGGATGCTCAAACGTTACATGACTCCACTTTGTCTGGTTCCTATGGTTCTGCCCCGGAGTATTCGAGTAAAGCTTCCTCTCTCTGTTCTTCATCTCTATCATCTTCCCTTCCTTCATAACATGCTCAAGATACCTCTCTATGATTACTTCTCTGTCACGTCTATGGAACTTCAACATGTAATATCTCTTCTCATCGGCTGCAGGGTAGAAAGAGAAGGATTGTCTAGTGGTCCTCACTTTCTTGGACTCCCACCAAACCGTAACGCTCTCGAACTCGTCGGTTATCTCTTCCCTATCGTCCATGCTGAGAACAAGAGACTTGCTTCCTTTGGTTGTGTTGGCTTTGAGCTTCTTGGCTCGAAGAGAGGAGTCTTTGCTGAGGTAGCTTTGGATTCCTGAGTAGATTTCACTTCTCTTGAAACGCTCTCCGCTGTATTCGTGGAATTTGATTTGGATGTAAGGGTAGAAACGACTGAAGAGTCTTTGAAAGAATGGTTCCAAGTGGTCTCCCACGTGAGGGAACCATCGCCTGAAGATTGTGTATGTAAACATCAAGGTCGCTAAAGTAGAGCCTGTGTTAGCCCATAGCTGACCCATCGTCGCCATTTCTTTTAGGGATTTTGGAATAGGTTTTTTGTTTAGGTTTCTTGAGTTAGAAGAAAGGTTTCTGAGATGAGTTTAACCTAAGATTTTGATCAGGAAGGAAGGTTTAATAATATTGGGGGAAGATGATAGTGGTTCTCATACACCAGAGCTTATGACATTTATAATAAAATAGTCTTCTCTATCAATTATTATATTTTGTCTGCGTATGCACATGAGAATATGAGATCACTTGGAAACTACCTAACGACTAACTATTTCTTATTTAAAAAAAAACATTTGTGGAAAAAGATCATAACCAAACAAAAACTGAAAAGAGAAGGAAGTTGCACGCTTCTACCATCAGTCTCATGGATTGTACTTTATGCAGAGTGTAGGGTCCATAAAGAAATAGACAGCACAACTAGTGTACCAGTAGATGCTAAAAAGAGTCTGAAGTGTATATACATTGTTATCCAACTATCTTAAAAGAAAAGGTTTTCAAATTGAACAGCAAAGTTATACTATTTATTTAACCAGTAGTCTGAATGTAATTCGATAGCGCCTAGTCACGTATCCGACCAGTACTCGGAATATGCTAATATTATTGTAGAATCAATATCTAATGAACTTTGGCAAGAGAAACAAAACAAAAAAAACCTAAAAAATTACGAATTTGCTGATTTCTCGTGATTGATGTCATTTTGTGCGTGTGTGTGTGTGTGTGAGTTTAGAGGAAGGAATCTTTTTAAGGTAGGAAAGTTAGTAATGGTGATACTTATTCCACTGAACCAAGAACGAGACCGGTCTGTGCTTGGACGTTTCCTTTTAGATCCAGTTTCTTATTGAAAAACTTAAAATACCAAACTCGTCAGGGCTGATCGATTGATTACTCTCATTACTGGCTGGGCCTATTGCTAAAATATATTGAAACATGGACTTTGGTAGTTTGAAATAGGAGTTCTCCTCTTGGGAATGAGATTTTGGAGGCTGTGTTTATACTTATGACATTAATTACATTTGCTTAAATCTTTTGTTTCAACTCTTGACTAAAGCTCAAAGATAATCCATACTAAATACACAAGAAGGAATTAAAAACAGACAAAAAAAAACATATGGAACACACCGAACTTCAGTTGTGGAATTACTTTCTTCACACGTCAGAACATTGTGTTTTCTGTTTTCTCTTTTCTTTTTGCAATCTCAAATTTCAAATAGACCACTAATTTCCTAGCCGCTATTTAATTCAATAAGTTTGGTTTAGCAAGCTAGAAACTGGTGACTATAATACATAATAAAACTACTAGAATCTTATTGTTTGGTTAAATACTTAATCTCCTTCTGTTGTTCATTTGAATGTTGGTTCAACTTCATCTGTTCCAAAGCTCGGACCAAACCCTTGAGTGATCCATCAACACCAGATGATTCACCATCTTTCACCATCAAGTTCTCCGCAACATCAGCCGGTGTCATATTCGTTTCTTCCAGCAAAGTCTCAATCTCACCAAACAAGGGATGTGAATCAAGATTCAGATAGTTCTTAGCAAGAATCTTGAACGCTTCAAATCTGCAATAAGACAACTCTATATGCATATCCATCCTTCCTCTTCTGATCAAAGCTTGGTCAAGTTTTCCCAAATGGTTCGTTGTGAACACAAGTATCCTCTCTTGTCCACAAGCCGACCAAATCCCATCTATAAAGTTCAATAAGCCAGAGAGTGTAACTGCATTCATCTTCTTCTTCTCTTTCTTGATCTCTGCATTGCTCTGATGATCTTCTTTACCCTCCCTCTCTCCCGTGAGGTCCAAGGAACAGTCTATATCCTCAATCACAATGATTGACTTACTACTCGTCGCTAGCAACAGCTTCTTGAGCTCCCAGTTGTTTTCTATGGAAGTTAGCTCAAGATCATAGATACTATAACTCATCAGATTCGCCATAGCTGCTATCATGGTGGACTTGCCTGTCCCTGGAGGTCCATGCAACAAGTAACCCCTCTTCCAAGCTTTCCCAATCTTTTTATAATACTCTTCGCCCTCTCTGAACTCTAAAAGATCACTCATAATCTCATCTTTCTTTTTAGGATCCATAGCCATTGTGTCAAACGTTGCTGGATGCTCGAAGTCAATGCTACTCCACAGATGTTTCATCTGCAACTTCCAGTTGGAACTTGGGTTGTTCATAAAGATCCTGACCGTCTTCTTCTTTTCTTCAATGGACTTGCCTTCTTCCACAACGTAGCTCAAGTAAGCACCAGTCACTACCTCCCAGTTACTTCTGTGGAAAGTAAGCCTACACATCTTAACACCGTCCGTGGTAGGTTTCAGATCCTCCCACCACATCTTGGCACCTTCATACTCATCCTCAATTTTATCATCGTCACGTTTGAAATCCAAAGACTTTCTCCCCCTCATCTGGCTACCCTTGAGATTCTTCACTTGAGGGTTAACTTGCGCGCCAAGGTAGGTCTTGATGGCTGTGTAAGCGTAGTTATGTTTAAACTCGTCGAATTTCTCTGAACCTTGATCTGGACGTCAGGTGAGAAGAAGGCAAGAATCTTGTCAGAACACTTCTTGACAAAAGGTAACCGTTGGATTGCTTTGACAAGGAGCTCCTGGATCTTGATCTTGAGCTGTCCAGGGAAGTATCTCCTAAGAGTTTCAATGATGAAGAGTAGACCTGCAATGTTTGATCCTATTGTTGATATGTTATCTCCAAAAATTGGCTTCACGATTGATCCCATCAAGATTTCAATTAGGTTTCTTTTGCTTTTCTTTTTCTGGAGGAGAAGAAGAGGCTTCTGATCTTTTATTAGATTGGTTTGACTCATAATTGCGTTGTGTTTATCTGTCTTGTGTATTTTTCGTCTGTGTCTTCAAGCTGGTACTTGGATTGTAAAGCTTAACGTTCTTCTTCTTTTCTTCCATGGAGTAGGTTAAAAAAGATCCATCATCACCATTTCTTCTCTCAAAGCTCTGTTTTAGGGTTTTGGAATAAGTTTATTTAGGTTCCTTGAATAAGAAGGAAGCTTTCTGAGATGAGATTAAGCTTAGATTTTCATCAGAAAAGAAGGTTAATGTTGGGGAAGAAGATAGTGGTTCTGGCATACAAGAGCTTATGACATTTATAACAAAGTTTACTTGAGAAGTCCTCAGCCAATTTTTTTTTATAGATGTTATGAGATCACACCTGGAAACTACCTAACGACCAATTTTTTCTAAGTCTTTGTTGGAAGAAAAAAAGAAAATAACTAAACAAAGACTGAAAAGAGAAGGAAATTGCATGGTAACACCGTCAATTTCATTTTAAAATAATACAATATATGAAATTAAAT
The DNA here is from genome assembly GCA_019706035.1 of Raphanus raphanistrum subsp. raphanistrum. Lineage (NCBI taxonomy): Eukaryota > Viridiplantae > Streptophyta > Magnoliopsida > Brassicales > Brassicaceae > Raphanus > Raphanus raphanistrum. The sequence goes on from CM033983.1 coordinate 22,848,321, forward strand.
TAAAAGTAGTGTCCACAAAAACTAGTATACCAGTAAATGCCAAAAGAGTGAAATGTACATCATTGTTTTTTTCTGATAAAGTGATATGTAGTGGTGGAATAAAAACATTTTGATATCCAACTTTCTTAAAGGTGAGATTTTCAAATTGTACAGTAACATATATTATTTCTTGTAACATATATTAATTAACAAGTAAATAACCTAATATGGATGACCTGCGCTTAGATGACAATCGGATCCTTACATCACATGATTTGATGATTATATATGCATAGGAATCCAAGAGAGACAAACAAAACCCTAGAAATATTAAGATATATATATCTCTACTTTACACAAGTTTAAACCCAGTACCATCCACTGTAAAAAAATGGCTTATTCTTACCCGAATTATGAATTGCTGAAAATACATATCTAAACTCTGTTGTATGAAAACATTCATATACTATGTTTAATTTGAATTACATATATGGATTTATAAAGTTGACATTAATTCAGACTTTGATTTTAACTCTGTTAAATCATCATTAACTACCATGACTAGGATGATTAGGGAGAAAATGATCTATTTGAATTTTGTGTGTCATGAAATGAATTTTGTAGTAGTGCGTATTTCTAAAATATACAAAAATTTAAAAATACTATACGAACTTTATTCGTAGTATGTTTTCATTTTCGACGCATAAAATTCATATATTATCTTTAAATTTTTGTATAGTTAAGTATGTAATACACACTTACAAAGTTCATAAAAATAATAGGCAAAACGTATAAAGTTCATGTTGAAATAGATATTTTCCGTGTTAGTCATCCGTTAGTTTATCAAAACAACATCAGTTTGGATAAATTTTGTAAAATTAAAAATTTAGAAATACTACACCAGCTCTCAAAATCATGATTATATATATATATATATATATATATATATATATATATATATATTGACCGTCAAAGGTATTAGTCATATGTTAATTTTTCAAAACTATGTCATTTTGGATATATTTTCTAAAATTAAAAAAATACATTATGACAGATAATTTTGTAAAATTTATCCAAAATGAAGTGTTTTGATAAATTAAAGGATGACTAACTCTTTTGACAGTCAATATATAAGCACGATTTTGAGAATCTATGTTGTATTTTTAAATTTTTAATTCTACAGAATTTATTTAAAGACATCGTTTTTATAAATTAACGGATGATTAACACTTTTAACGGTTAATATATAATAGATGGGCCGAGTGCTCAATCTATTGAACCTTGGACTTCGGTAGTTTGAAATAGGGTTTCTCCTCTAGAACATGACATTGTGGAGGTTGTGTTTATAGTTATGAGATTAATTACATTTCCTTAAATCTTTTGTCTCAACTCTTGACTAAAGCTCAAAGATAATTCATACTGAACACACAACAGAGAATTAAAACAGACAAAAAAATCATAAGGAACTCACAGAACTTCACTTGAGGAATTACTTTCTTCACACGTCAAAACATTGTGTTTTTTTCTGTTTTTTTTTTCTGTTTGCAAACTCAAATTTCAAATAACCCACTAAATTCGAAGCGGCTATTAAAATTCAATAAGTTCGATTTTACAAGCTACAATTGGTAACTAAAAACATAATAAAACACTGATATCAAAGCAGATGATAAAACTACTATTATGATTTATTTGCTAATCTTCTTCGGTTGTTCATTTGAGTTTTGGTTCAACTTCATCTGTTCCAAAGCCCGGATCAAACCCTTGAGTGATCCATCAACACCAGACGATTCACCATCTTTCACCATCAAGCTCTCCGCAACATCAGCCGGTGTCATATTCGTTTCTTCCAGCAAAGTCTCAATCTCACCAAACAAAGGATGTGAATCAAGATTCAGATAGTTCTTAGCAAGAATCTTGAATGCATCAGATCTGCAATAAGACAACTCTATATGCATATCCATCCTTCCTCTTCTGATCAAAGCTTGGTCAAGTTTCCCCAAATGGTTCGTTGTGAACACAAGTATCCTCTCTTGTCCACAAGCCGACCAAATTCCATCTATAAAGTTCAACAATCCAGAGAGTGTAACTGCATTCTTATTCTTCTTCTCTTTATTCATCTCTACATTGCCCTGATGATCTTCTTTACCTCCCCTCTCTCCCGTGAGGTCCAAGGAACAGTCTATATCCTCAATCACAATGATTGACTTACTACTCGTAGCTAGCAACAGCTTCTTGAGCTCCCAGTTGTTTTCTATGGAAGTTAGCTCAAGATCATAGATACTATAACTCATCAGATTCGCCATAGCTGCTATCATGGTGGACTTGCCTGTCCCTGGAGGTCCATGCAACAAGTAACCCCTCTTCCAAGCTTTCCCAATCTTTTTATAATACTCTTCACCCTCTCTAAACTCTAAAAGATCACTCATAATCTCATCTTTCTTTTTAGGATCCATAGCCATTGTGTCAAACGTTGCTGGATGCTCGAAGTCAATGCTACTCCACAGATGTTTCATCTGCAACTTCCAGTTGGAACTTGGGTTGTTCATAAAGATCCTGACCGTCTTCTTCTTTTCTTCAATGGACTTGCCTTCTTCCACAACGTAGCTCAAGTAAGCACCAGTCACTACCTCCCAGTTACTTCTATGGAAAGTAAGCCTACACATCTTAACACCGTCCGTGGGTTTTAGATCCTCCCACCACATCTTGGCACCTTCATACTCATCCTCAATTTTATCATCGTCACGTTTGAAATCCAAAGACTCTCTCCCCCTCACCTGACTCCCCCTGAGACTCTTCACTTTGGAGTTGACTTGTGCACCAAGGTAGGTCTTGATGGCTAAGTAAGCGTAGTTGTATCTGTACTCGTCGATTTCTCTGAACCTGATCTGAGCGTAAGGTGAGAAGAAGGCAAGAGTCTTGTCGGCGCACTTCTTGAAAAAGGGTAACCGGTGGATTGCGTTGACGAGGAGTTGTTGGATCGTGACCTTGAGCTGTCCAGGGAAGTATCTTCTTAGGGTTTCGATGATGAAGAGTAGACCTGCAATGTTTGATCCTATTGTTGTTAGGTTGTCTCCGAACAGTGGCTTCACGATGGATCCCATCAAGATTTCGATTAGGTTTCTTTTGCTTTTCTTTTTCTGAAGAAGAAGAAGCTTCTGATCTTTTATCACACCGGTTTGACTCATGATAGCGTTGTGTGTCTCTCTCTCTCTCGCTCGCTCCCTCTCTGCCTTATGTTTTTTTTTCCACTTCGTGAGCGTATTAATTGTGATATTGTTGTATTCATAATAAATCATCTTTTTATGGTAAAAATATATATACTTACTTACTTAAAAAGGAAAAAAATCCTTTTCTAATATAGAAGTTTTTTCAAGTTTTCTCCACATGTTCTATTCATGTCCTCGAGTCATGGGTACGAATTTGACTGAATTATAAGATTTTTTTTTTTTGGACAAAATTTCAAAGATTTTTTTGATATGAATTCGAACGTTTTTTTTAAAGATCAAACTTAACGTCATGCATATCGGGACACATCTGATATTGACCAATCTCTGGCTAAAGCTGGTTGGCATTGTAAATTGTACAAGGAATTCAAATATATATATTCGTTTGCTTTTTTTTCGTAGATCTTTTTTTTTTTGTTGAAATCAGATTACTGGAATTTTACTGGATCAAATTAAATCACACCAACATTACTAACAAAAAAAACAGCCAAATCTGTAAGATTTGTATTCAGATATTATGTTTTCTTAATAAAGTAATACTTTAGTCGAAAAAAAAAAAAAAAAAAATCTGTAAGATTTGTTTATTTCTTATTAAAAAAATTATTTGTCTCTCTTGCAGGGGCGGACCCACACTGTAGCTAGTGGGGTCACTTGACACCACAAAAATCTGATAAAATGTTGTTTTGTTAAAGGAAATTGTCAAAAATCTAGTAGGAAAGTTGGTAAAGTATGGTGTTTGACACCGCAAAGACCAGGGTTCAAAACCCCCTAGCGCAAATTTAATGTTTTTGAACCCACACATATTTATTCCTCGGACCGCCCCTGCTCTCTTGGATATAGCCGATAGCCAACAGAGGAAATTGTGAACATGCCAAAACTAAAAAAAATTAAAAGAAAAAGCAAAAAGAGTACTTTGTTGTCAGGCTCAGACAATAAATATACAGTTCTTTGTGGCAGGACTGACAAGATGGTTGCTTGGGGAGCAAGTTAGCGTATTTTCATCTCTGCAGATTCGGCCGTAGAGAATCTCTTTGTTATATAATCAAACGGACGACGATTTACCTGAACAAGTATATGTTTCCATAGAAAATAAACAAAAAAGGTTTAACTAGTGGATATTACACAAACTAGAACGACTATTAACTTCTGGAAGACTCTTGGTTTTAACCACCAAGGATTGAATGATTATAATTGCATGGAATACAACTTTGAGGTAATCGCTAATTAATCTTCTAGAAGTAGCCAGGACAAAACTGGTTTGGTTCCCTTCCCACACCCTAGCTTCGAGAGTCCAATAGCATTTTCATGACTTAAGCAAATAAACCAAAAAGAAATGCGATATGGTCCCACTGTTTTTCATGTGTTATATTGGATAAAGAAGATTTTGATAGAATAAATGGTAGAAAATAATGTTTAATTAAAAAGTATTTTAGATAAGTGTTAAATATTATATACCTTTTTCTAATTTATAGTTTTTATTTTTTAAAATTTTTTGTATTGAATCAAATCACCCATTTTGATGAACTTGACCAGATATTAGACTGATTTTTCCAGTTTAATTTAAATATGACCATTGTTCACAAACCTAAATCGAGACACGTCTCGACGGGCTAGTCTGGTCCAGTCCACAGTCCAATAGATCTTTATATAAAAATTTTATTGTTTTTTTATCAAAGAATTTTTATTGTTAAAAATGTTGTTTTAAAAAATCGAAAAAATTTACTAACCAGTGCGGGTTTCACTGGACCTATGGTTAATATCCACGGTACAGTTTTGAAAAGCGATATTGTCTTTATTATGTAATTTTTCCGAATTGTTTTTTTTTTGTTTTACTATTTCCAAAGAAACAACATTTAGAAAAATAAAAATCATGTGATTGATGCTTTATTGCAGATTTGTTTTTTGAAGAAAAAAAAAACTCTTTGAAAACCACATTAGTACTTTCACCATTCAATGCCTCAGTCAAATTCGTACTCAAGACCATGAAAATTACATGAAGAGAAGTATCACACATAAGAGCATGGCCAACGGTGGGGTATGCTTAACAATAGAGACCGAGTTGCTTTAAAAGGAGTTTAGTGACAAAGTCTCAAGAGAAACCTATAAAAAAAAAAGCAAAGAGTTTCTTGAAACACACAAAGATGCGTGAGGCCGGAGGAGTTTGGGGGTTCACAGGCTCGAGCATGACAAGCCTTATGTTCTTCTGGGCGATGTACAACCAGTTTTTCCCTTACCAACTCCGAGCCCTGATTGAGAAATACGTATACAAGTTGATGGGATGGGTTTCTACATCTGTTCACATCAAGTTCAACGAGTACACAGGTGTCCACAAGGGCGAAGCTTACAACTCCATACGCAACTACTTGTCCTCCAAGTCAACGGCTCGTGCAAGTAGACTCAAGGCTAACGAAAAGAGAGGCGGGAAATCTCTGGTGCTCAGTTTGGACGATCACGAAGCTGTCGAAGATGTGTTTAACGGCGTTAAGGTGACATGGTCTTCGAATGTGATCAGCAAGCGTGAGGATCAAGCTAACGCAAGCGGTTCTGAGGAGAGAAGGTACTTCACTCTTAGCTTCCACACGAGGCACAGAGAGATGATCATTGAGAGGTATCTTGAGTACGTTTTGAGTGAAGGGAGAAAGATTGAGATCAAGAAGAGAGAGAGGAAGCTTTACACTAACAACACGACTCTTTATGCGAGGGAAGACAAATGGTGTGGTGTTCCTTTTCATCACCCAGCTACGTTCGAGACTTTGGCTATGGATCAGGAGAATAAAGAAGGGATCAAGAAGGATCTGATGAAGTTTGGCAAAGGGAAAGATTATTACAAGAAGGTTGGGAAGCCGTGGAAGAGAGGTTATCTCTTGTTTGGTCCTCCTGGGACAGGGAAGTCTACAATGATCTCTGCTATGGCGAATTTTTTGGAGTATGATGTGTATGACCTTGAGCTAACCACCGTGAAGGACAACTCTGACTTGAAGAATCTCTTGCTTGATACAAAAGATAAGTCTATCATTGTGATTGAAGATATTGACTGCTCCCTTGGTGTAGCGGGGCAGAAGAGGAAGAAGAAGAAGAAGGAGGAAGAAGAGGAAGAAGATGAAGAGGGTAAGCATAGATCATATGTCACGGCGCTTTATGAAGAAAGAGAACGGAGTAGGGTTACCTTGTCAGGGCTACTAAACGCCATTGATGGGTTATGGTCAGCTTCTAGTGATGAGAAGATTATGGTGTTTACTACAAACTTTGTGGAGAATCTTGATCCGGCTTTGATAAGGAGAGGAAGGATGGATAACCATATTGAGATGTCTTATTGTAGGTTTGAGGCTTTTAAGGTTTTGGCTAAGAACTACTTGGAGATTTGAGTCTCATGAGTTGTATGGAGAGATTGAGAGATTGGTGTTGGATAAGCTTCAATAACTTGGAGCTTAAGTTATTCATTAAAGATAAGTAGAATAACTTATATGTTTAGGATAAAGATAAGAGTTCCTAGATATACTTGTAATAGGAAAAGATAAGACCTATATATAGAGATCGAAAGTAAGAGAGATCTATTGTAAGAGAAGAAAGCAAAGAAAGAGTTAATAAAACAAAGAAACCGTTTTGTTAAGTTTGTGTTCTTGGCTACTATATTTGTTAAGTTGCAGCTGGAAAAGCCAGTGTTGCTTTCTCTTCGAGTTACTACGTCTACTGTTGCGCTTCATCGCCGCCACCACTACTACTTCTACTACAGCCGCTTCATCAAGCAGCGTTCAAGTTCTACTTCTACTCAAGCAATCGATCGAGCTTCATCAAGCCGTCGGCTTCTTAAAAAAAAGTCGTCTTTGTTTCATTCACGACAACAAGGCCGTCACTTCCGCACTCTTTTACAACTACAAGTAGTTGTTGCTTGCTTCTTTTGGTTGCCATCTATGTAGATGATCTGTTTGTAACAGGTAACTCTTTGAAAGCTATCATGGAGTTCAAGAAGGGAATGGCAAGTAAATTTGAGATGTCTGATCTCGGTAAACTCACTTACTACTTGGGTATCGAAGTGAGACAGAATGCTGAAGGAATAATGATCAAGCAAGAAGCATATGCTAGTCGGATTCTAAGTGAAGCAGGATTAGACGACTGCAACTCAACTCAAGTACCGATGGAGTTTGGTCTGAAACTGACGATGGCTGAGGATGAAGAAGAAGTTGATGCAACGTTGTACCGAAGAAGGATATGGTGTCTAAGGTATCTAATGCACACGAGACCTGACCTCGCTTTCTCTGTTGGGATCCTAAGCAGGTTTATGCAGTCTCCACGAAAGCAACACGCAGATGCTCTGAAGCAAGTTCTAAGGTACTTAAAAGGAACTCTTGGCAATGGTTTAGTGTTCAAGAAAGGAGGAACGCAGAAACTAGTTGGCTTTAGTGACAGTAGTCACAACTCAGATCCAGAGGACGGGAGAAGCACTTCGGGTCACATGTTCTTCTTTGGAGGCACGCCTATAACGTGGTGTTCTCAAAAGCAGCAAACGGTGGCTCTATCTTCATGCGAAGCTGAGTATATGGCAGCTACAGAAGCTGCGAAACAAGCCATCTGGCTTCAAGATCTTCTGAGTGAGATTAAAGGTAAAGAACAAGGAAGAACGACGATCTATGTGGACAATAAGTCTGCTATATCATTGGCTAAGAATCCAGTATTTCACCGGAGGAGTAAGCATATACAAAAGAGGTTCCATTTCATCCGTGAGTGCGTAGAAAAGGAACAAATTGAAGTGGAGTTTGTGCGAAGTGAAGATCAATGTGCAGACATCTTGACAAAGGCGTTGGCAAGGACGAAGTTCAGTGACATGAAGAAGAAGATTGGAGTACAAGAAACATTCACAAAGAGCTTGAAGCTTAAGGGGTTGAATGTTGGATAAGCTTCAATAACTTGGAGCTTAAGTTATTCATTAAAGATAAGTAGAATAACTTATATGTTTAGGATAAAGATAAGAGTTCCTAGATATACTTGTAATAGGAAAAGATAAGACCTATATATATAGAGATCGAAAGTAAGAGAGATCTATTGTAAGAGAAGAAAGCAAAGAAAGAGTTAATAAAACAAAGAAACCGTTTTGTTAAGTTTGTGTTCTTGGCTACTATAATTGGTGGAGGAGATAGATATGTCTCCTGCTGATGTTGCTGAGAATCTGATGCCTAAGTCTGATGAAGAAGATGCTGAGATTTGTCTTAAGCGTTTGCTCAAGTCTTTGGAGGAAGAGAGGGAGAACTCGAGGAAGCTAGCTGTTGAAGAGGAGAAGAAGAAAGCAGAGTGGGAAGCGAGGAGGAAGAAGAAGGCAGATCAAGAAGAGAAGAAGAAGACGGCAGATCAAGAAGATAATTAGTTAGTTTACTTCTACAACAAGAAAAGTTTGAAAGAAGGATCGTATGCTTTTGTAAGATCACTAATCATGTTTTAATTATTTAGTTTAACGAGTATTTTAAGACTTAATCATGTGTTTGTTAATGCTTTCACTAGTATCTTAGTATTTTAAGGTTGATGAATCTTTGTGTTGCTTGCGTTTCAGGAAACTCTTCTCTTGAGACTCTCTAAGTTGTGCTCTGTTTTGGTTTCTTTGCTTCTTAAGCATTAACTCTTTTTTTTTTATTACACTCCTGTCACAACTTCTACTGTCTCAGAAAGCCCACTGCATTTAATGTTATTTTGATGATAAAAAATGTTAACATATTTTGTTCACATGTATCATTGGTTACATTATGAAGATATGAGCTTGAAGGTAGGTTTGTGGACCAATCTGATTTTTGAGTAGTGAGTGTTAACCAATTCTGAATTAAGCAACGATAAAGTAGTAAGGTAAAAGTTTTGTTGCTATTGAGAAAAAGTTTTTGTGCTGAGCATTCATACAATTTCTTAATCATTAACTCTCTGTTTATTACACTCATGAGTCCTCTCACAACTTATAGGGTCTCACTCAGAAAGGCCACTACTTTTAATGTTATTTTGATAATGAAGATGTTAACATATTATAATGAAACTTCTTGTAATATTTGGGGAGAGTAGAATTTGGGTCCGTATTCAACATATTTTGTTCAGATGCAGTTTTCATTTTCATCGGTCACATCGTGAAGATATGAGCTTGAAGCTAGGGGTGTGGACCAACCTGATTTCTGAGTAGCGAGTGTTAGCCAATTCTGAACCAAGCAACAATAAAGTGGTAATGTAAAAGTTTTGTTGCTATTGAGAAAAAGCTTTTGTGCTGAGCATTCTTATATACAAACAGATTTTTCTATATCAACCATCAAGGTATTAGTTAGCATTAACTCACGCTGAGGTCTATGCATTGATTCTTAATTTTTTTTTCTTTGGTGGTAAAATTAAGTGTCATCAAAGTATGATCTATTTTCACTACTTGATTTAACAATTTCAAAGTTAATTATGGTTATAAGAAGTTTATGTTTACGTGCTAATCCTATCTATTTTCAATATTTTCTCTTTTTATGTCGTTTTTCTTTCATTTTTGTTATTACTCGATATAAATATTGATTTTAGAATTTATTCTCATTTTTCTTCTTTTGTTTCAGTCTAAGATCTATAAATGTTTAAGATTTAAAATTATTAAAAAGATACATACTTAGGTTAAGATCTGCGTCTTGTGCAAAATAAATATTTATATTTATTATTTATTTTTTTCATATTATAAAATCATAAAATAATAATTATATATTAAATAACTAAGAAAACTATTACTATTATGTAATAAATTAGTGTGCGCATATAAATTAAACAATCACTCTAATTTATTCGCAATCATTTTAGGGTAAATATATCAAAACTGATTTTTCTATATCAACCATCAAGTATTAATTAGTATTACCTCACGCTGAGGTCTAAGCATTGATTCTTAAATCTTTTTTTTATCTTTTGGTGGTAAAATTAAGTGTCATCAAAGTATGATCTGTTTTCACTAATTGTATACTTTATACTTTGCAACAAGGGTATTTGTTTCCTATATTATGTCATTCATGATGTTTTTAGTCTTTACATGGGCTTGGGCACACCAGTGTCTAGTACTAGATATGATTTGTATATTTATGCAAATACATTTTAATTTCTAATCTTTATATTAAATATATTATTGAAAATTATGTTTATACTAGTATACATTCATATGTAATTTATTTAAATATATGTCAATGTTATTTTTTTAATATTTGATAGTTCATTTTTAAAAATAACAAAAATAAATACTAAATATTTAATTACTTACTTGGTAATTATAATCTAAGAAGATATAAGTATAATTTTTGTTAAACTTTATAATTTTGTGAAATGTTACAATATCTTTAGAAATAAAAATATTTTTCTATTTTACTGAACTTTACATATGTTCATGAGTTTAATAATCAAACACTAGTTCAACAAACCAAAATATATAGAAAAAGATACAAGTACATGTTACATTTTGAAATAATTAATTTGATGAGAAACAAGAAAATTGAATCATATACTAGTTGACACAAAAAAAAGAATCATATACTTATGTTTGAAAAATGCATATATACATTTGAGCATATGTGATTAAAATATAAACCATTCTTGAAGTAAAACAAAATATCTATGTAAATAAAAATAAAAATCAACACGGTTGCACGGTCAATATCTAATTCCTTTAAATATAAATTCATGAAGTTGACAAAAAATAAAAACTGATATCATCAAACATATGGACATAAGTCTACTTGAAAAAGATTCAAGATTTTGGAAGTGGATTATGTGTTCTTGCTCACCGAGCAATCATTGCCAGAGAAATGACTGTCAAAATCTTGACAGTAACCATTCAAATTTAAACGGTTAGATTAAACATCTCCGGCAGCCCAACACGGAAGAGGAGCGTGGATAACAAGAGGATCACCTGTAACAGGATGATCCAAAGACAAACTCTCAGCATGAAGCTCATGACCCTCGAATGTTCTCCCTCTCCACTTATACATCCCATGATACTTAACATCTCCTCTAATCGGAATCCCAAGATACTGACAATGTAACCTAATCTGATGCGTCCTACCACTTTGTGGGAACGCCCTCACCACAACAACATCGTCTCCGTCTCCGACACAACTCAATTCTGGTTCGCCCCCCTCGACAACAATTATACTTTCTGATTCAGAAGGTTGGGGGTTTTGGCCGTTTACGGATACAACTTCAAATGTTGTCTTCATATCTCTAACAAATGATCCTCCAGGTAAGACCCTACCGACGTCCAAGGCAGCGTAAACGCGCCAAGCTCCGTGTTTGGAGCGTCCATGGCCAGACTTAATCGTGATCTTGCTCCAGTTTGGGGATGGTGCGATGGAGAGAGCAATGTAGGATTTGCGAATCTTATGTTCTGTGAAGGCTCTAACGAGCTTAGCGGCTACTTTATGGGACTTAGTAATGAGCATAACGCCGCTAGTGTCACGGTCTAATCTATTGGCAAGATGAAACTCATTCAATGAAGAATCTGACAAAATATAAAAAAAAAAACAGATCAATTGATTGATTCAGATATTTCCTGCAAGTAATTTGAGATATACTCACTCACCAAGGATGATGTTAGGAGCAGAGGAAAGAACAGATTCGCAGTAGACACCTTTAGGCTTGTTTACGGCCATGAGCCATTCGTCTTGGTATAACACATGGTCTGTTGTGAGATTGAAAAGAGTGGATTTTGAGGAAGCTTCAATGGCTCTTTTGAGTTCGATGTCTTTGGAGATGGGAGGGGGCGGAGCGGAGATAGGTTTAGGGTAATCCAGATCCGTTATGGGGAGATCGTGGGGAGCTTCCATGGCTTTGATGTGGAGTTGGCGAAATAGGGTGTTTTGTTTAGCTGAGAGGAGGTTTCGAACGAGAAGAGGAGGAGAAGCAGTAGACATCGAATGTGTATCTTGTTGGTTTCTTTAGTTTTTTTTTTTTTGTGTGTATTCTGTTTCCAATTTTTGGTTAAAACTCGGTTTTGTTCGGTGTGGTTTCTAAATATCAAAATTGTAGTAAACTTCAGTTGGTTAAATATCGGTTCAAGTATGATTCTGTCCGGCTTGGGAACTTTGGTTGCGGAACGGCACCGTTTCCATTGAGCACAGAAGCTGTGCCTGTTGCTTCGACAACTTGTGACGGACTTACGGTGGAACGAATCATAGCTGCGCTAATCAATGGCCGATTTTAGACATCGGAAACGAGAGTGATTGGAAGAGCCATGCTGCAGAAGCAATTGCGCTGTCCATTCAAGTCATCAAGAGAGACGATTACAGGTTTTTTAAAAAATGAAATTTTACACTGTGTTCGAAAGGCCACTACATACTATAATGAAACTTCTTGTAATATTGGGGGAGAGTAGAAATTTGGGTCCGTATTCAACATATTTTGTTCACATGCAGTTTTCATTGATTCTTAACTCTCTTTTTTTTTATTTCTTTCGTTTGGTGGTAAATTCAAGTGTCATCAAAGTATGATCTGTTTTCACTACTTGTATACTTCACACTTTGCAACAAGGGTATTTGTTTCCTGTATTATGTCATTCATGATGTTTTTAGTATTTAAGTGGTTATGTTTAGAGAGGTAGATCTTACATAGGCTTGGGCACACCAAGTGTCTAGTATTGTACTCTTTCCATACTTGAAAATGATGTTTTAAATTGTTTATACATCTGATCAAAATAAAATTGTTCATACATATTTTAAATTAAATATTTACTGTTGTCTATTAATTTTTATTTTACCTATAATTAGTTTAAGTTTTTTGTTGTTTTTCAATCAAATATGCATTTAAATATATGTTTTAGTTGTAGAATACTAGCACATTAACTAAATATAGAACATTAATCTTGTAAATACACGAATAAACAAAATACACATTTGATCAAAAAAAAAAATACATTATCCCTCACTTATTTTCCTCCTATCTTCTTAGTTGGTACCATTACTCTCATCAAGGTCGCCGTTTACTTCTGAGCTCTTATCTTTCTCCTTCTTCTCTTCTTCCTCTGTTTTCTTCTTCTTCTCTTCTTCCTCTTTCTTCTTCTTCTCTTCTTCCTCTTTCTTCTTCTTCTCCTCTGCTTCCTCTTTCTTCTTTCTCCTTCTCTCTTCCCTCTCCGCTTTACTCTTCTCTTCTTCCTCAGCCACCTTCTTTGCCTTCTCCTTCTCCTCCTCCAAAGTCTTCACCAAACGCTTGATACGAACATCCGCAACGTCCTCATCAGACTTGGGCATCAAAGTCTCCGCAACATCAGCAGGCGACACGTCGGTCTCCTCAAGCAGCCTCTCGATCTCTCCATACAGCTCATGCGTCTCAATCTCCAAGTAGTTCTTAGCCAAAATCTTAAACGCTTCAAACCTACAGTAAGACATCTCAATGTGGTTATCCATCCTCCCTCTCCTTATCAACGCAGGATCAAGCTTGTCCACAAAGTTGGTTGTGAATATAATAATCTTCTCGTCGCTACAAGCCGACCATAACCCATCGATGGAGTTTAGTAGCCCTGAGAGAGTAACTTTACTCTGTTTCTCACCTTCCATTTTCTTGAATATAATAATCTTCTCGTCACTACAAGCCTCTCTTCCACGGCTTCCCAACCTTCTTGTAATAATCTTTCCCTTTACTAAACTTTATCAGATCCTTCTTGATCCTCTCTTTCTTCTCTGGATCCATAGCTAAAGTCTCGAACGTAGCGGGATGATGAAAAGGAACGTTACTCCACTTCCCTGGCCTCCAAGCGTACTACTCAGAGCTGGAGTTATTAGTGAAAAGCTTCCTCTCTCTTTCCTCAACCCAATCTCTCTCCCTTCTCTCAAAACCTTAGTTATATAACTCTCGATGATCATCCCTCTGTGTCTTCTATGGAAAGTGAGAGTAAAGGTAGTTGCGTATCGCTTCGTAGTTGTCGCTTCTTTTAAGACCTTCGTCTGTGTACTCGGCGAACTTGATGTGGACGTACTGAGAGACCCATCCGATTATCTTGTATGCGTATTTCTCTATGTAGATCCGGAGATGGGGAGGGACGTACTGTGAGTATATCGCCCATATGAACATGAAGCTCGTCACTGTCGTGCCGGTTATTCCCCATATTGCTGTGGTATCAAGCATGTTTTTCTTTTGGTTTCTTGCGTCTTAATACCAGTTGCTTGTATCGCAAGAGAGAGAGAGAGAGAGATTTGTGAGTCTACTCTTTTTTTTATTAACTCTCTTGAATTTGCAAGTTTGCTCTGGTTTGGTTTCATTGCTCCATTTGACTCTATTTATAATATTGTCGAGGAAGATGCCACGAAATATCTGATTAATTTTACCGAAAACTAATGCATATGTAAAAATTAGGGGTTTGCCGGCGCTACGCGCCGGATTTTTTAATATTATATATTTATTTTGATATTCATTATATGTGTTTTATAAATTTAGAAAATTTTATTCATGATATCGTAGACAATACACTATCCCCTAGTCTATATTTGAGAAGTGATTTGCCACATGTCTTCTCTACAATCGTTTTCACAAAATGATTGTGACGTGGCTATTAAGATTGATGACATGTCATATGGTTAAATATGACATGGACAAATACATTTAATGCTATTATATATTTTTGGAAATCTTTTTAGAATATGGCAATAACTCATATATTACATTTAATATTGATTTATATTTTTGGTAAACTTTGTAGAATATGGTAATAACTCATAAATCATCACTAAAATAAATATATTCAAATATGATATTTTGAATTTCGAAATATTATATAATTTTACTTTTATAATAATAAAATTTTTATTATCTAAAATTTTCTAAATTTTCTGAATTAATAAAAAAATAAATCGTAATATCATTAGTTTCTTTTAGATATCTACAAATTATATAAATATTATTTAGTTTTAAATTTTGATAACTATACAATTTTATATGATTTTTAGTAATTTTGTACAAGTTGATTTAATAATTAAACCAAATGAAATAAATAATTTTTTTATCTAAGATTTTAACTTTATATATACATATATATTCTTAAATATAATTTAAAATAAAAAAATATATTTTCTCTTAATTTTATGCTTAATTAATGATATTTATATTAATTATTAGTCAAAATAATAAAATATATAATATTAATAAATCACATTTTAAAATATAAAATTTAACTTTTAAAAAATTCATCACTACACATGGTGCATGAAAACACCTAGATTAATAATTGTGACATAGCTACTAAAATTGATGATATGTCTTATAGATTAATATGACATGAACAATTATATTTAATGTTAATTTATATTTTTTGATAAAAATTTTAAAATATGGTAATAACTCATATATTATATTTATTATCGATTTATATTTTTGGACTTTTTAAAAATACGGCAATAACGCATAAATCATCATTAAAATAAATATATTCAATTATAGTATTTCAAATTTTGAAATATCATTTAAATTAAAAATATTTCAAAAATATATACATATTTTTAGAAAATTATAAAATTAAATCATAAAATCAAATTAAATCTTAAAATCATTAGTTTCTTATATACATTTACAGATTTTATAAATATAGTTTAATTTTAATTTTTGACAATTCTGAAATTTTACATATTTATTTAATATACTTAATTAAAATAAATAGATAGAAAAATCTACCTAAGATTATAATTTTAAATATATACATGCACATTCTTAAATATAATTCAAAATAAACAAAATTGGTTTTATCTTAATTTTAATGTTCAGTTAAATCAAATTTATATTAAAATATTGATAAGAAAAAAGAAAATTTATAATATTAATAAAAAATAAATATAATTTATATTTATCTTTTAAAAATATTTTAAAATTCTTTTACTGCACATGGTGCAGGAAAACACCTAGTTTATCAAAGATATGAAGGTATATTAATTTGATTTTCCTGTCAGCATAATTGATTTTAAGATGATTGCAAAAGAAATTGAAGTCTAAATATATACATGTTAATTTGCTAAATTACATAAGAGTATTTTGTTTTTACTTTTTGTATGAAATATGTTACATTTGAAAGACTTTTTGTAATAATTAGATACTAGATTTTGACCCGCACACCCGTGCGGGTGTATATTTCAGAAATATATTGCTATTTATTTTTCATGTCAATATCAAAACTCGATAAAAAATTCAAATCTGAAAAATCGAACCGATCACGATCCAAAAAAATAATACCAAACCCTAACCAAAATTGATTAATATCTAAACTATCAAAATTTTAATATTTAGACAACCGAAACCATAACCAATTCGGACCAAAGTATTTTGGATATTTGTTCTGTATCCGAAAAAGATTTATATACTTATATATATATATATATATATTAATTATTTTTAGTTTTAATGTATATAAAAAATATCCAAAATATATATGATATTTTTAGGTTGGTTTACATACTTGAAAATATATAAAAATAGTCAAATATAAATATCTAACATAGTGGAAGTACACTCAAAACAGCAAAAATATTTAAAATAATTTTTGATTTTTGATCCAAAATTTAAACTAAACCAATTTATATGTTAAGTTTAGGTATTCTGACATATGTTATTCAAATTTATATACAATATATTGTTTTATTTATAGATTTTAAGAAATTCAAAATATATAGTGAATTTAAAAAAATAATTTAAATGGATTATCTGAACCCGAACTGAATCCGCAAAGATCCGAATGTAATTCAAACTGAAATTTAAAAATATATGAATGGGACTGAAATTTTTGATTCCAGAAATCCAAAACACAGATCTGAAACGAACCCGAATGGATATCTGAACGCCCAACCCTAGTGATAATTCGAACTGAAATTTAGAAATATATGAACGGGGTTGAAATCTTTGACCACTAACGAAATGGATATTTGAACGCCCAGCCCTAGTCACTATTATGTATCCTATATATGTCATCATATAATTAATTGTATTGGTCCATCAAGTTTAATGTCAAATATAAAAACTATAATTTAAGTTAGTATATGAAATTAATCTTTTTGTTGAATTTTTCCTATATATATTGAAAACATTTTTTAATAATGGTTATTGATTGTTTTCATTGTTTTTAATTTATAAAATCATTATAAATTTCTAAACCATTAGTAATTACTGTGTTTTATAAATGATTAAGTGGATCGTTATTGATGACAATTTTGTATCTATATATCAACCCAAATGTTAATCTATTTGTGCAAGTATTACATTGTATATATAAAATATTTTGTAATGTAAATGCTATTATTAAAATTAAAAATACAAATGCGGTGACTCACTAACATTTGACAGGTGTTTTTTTAATGTCATGTGTATAATATATAAGATATAAAACTACAATGCACAGGATATTAAACGTATATTTTAAGTTTTTGGTAAGTGATGTCAGAAAAAAAAGTTTGGTAAGTAAATCATCCAGCCAAATCTGGTTAGATAATAATAGTAATTTAGATTAATTATTTGTTTTAAATGCAGTGGCAGTCATTTGTAATATTTGAGCAATTTTAAGGGGATATAATTAAGTGTACTTCAGTCTTAATAGTTTAGATGTTTTATATTTTTTTTTTAAAGATACTGATGAATAGTCAACAGCTTCATCTCATTTATTTTACAGTCAACATTTCAAAATTAGAATGTGGATTTGTTTTGTTAAACAAAACTTCTAATGGAGCCCAAACCAAGCACAAATTATCAAACATATTATAATCGAATATGTAAAGGTGAACTATAATACTTCAATATCATCAAGAGGAATGCATTATAATGGATCGGAAAATATGAAAGCACATTTGGTTTACTTAAGTTGGCAATACATTGTTTTTACAAAACATGATGAGTGATCTAACATGCGATATGATGCATATTTTGCGTATACCATTGGCAGAACATATAGTTTTCACGTGGACTCTTACTTCAATATTAAATACATACTAGTGTTTGATCCGCACACCCGTACGGATGATATTTTATTTTTGTTTTTTATAGATATCGAATATTAGTTTTACAATCAAATCTTTTCTGGCATGTCTTCCTTTTGTTAACTTCAAAACAAAATTTTTATGTTTATTGACCAACTAGGTGATTTTTCCGTGCTCATGCACGGATACAAATATTTATAAATTAAATATGTTACAATAGTTGATTGTTATTTAATTTTAATTTTGAATTAATTTATAATTTGTATGCATAATTTATACTAATAATATTATATTATTTTAATCAGACATATGATTTTAAATAAGTTATCATTTGGATATATTGCATCAATCAATTTCTCTAAATTCAACTAATATTTTTTATTTTAAATATATGAAAATTATGATTATTTGCTTTTACTTTGGTTGTTATCTTAGATATGTAAATATATTTGAGGAAGATTATGTATAACTTAAGATATATTGTGCTTAGAATGAAGTAAAAATAAACTAAATATTTGATTCCAAATTACAAAAATTAAATTATATGTTGATTTTTAAAATAAAATATTAGAAAGTAAAACGATAATCAATTAGAAGTTACTTACATAAGTAACTAATACTTTTTGGAAGCCCATGAACACATATCAATATTTACAATAACTAAAATATTTATAAATTCTAAATAATTTTATGTCTTATATATATTAAATGGTAAACTGAAATTTATGTAAATAATCCTAAAATGAGAATTCAGATTTGCGTTGGTATTTTGATTATGGTTATATTAACTTTGACAAACATAAAATTTAATATTAAAAACATTTTTAATAATGGTCATATATAATATATCTACCTTGTTAAATTATATAGTGTTATGTTAATTTAAAATATTTTAATTATTTGATCAAAAGTTAATTTGACTTTATTTTTAATATCTATTTAAAATAAACATTTTATTTTTTTGTGATTGTATTTTAGAAATCATATTATATAAGTAAAATGTAATTTATAGATTAAGAAATCACATTATAAAATATATATTTTCATCTAAGAAAATATAGATATAAATAAATATTTTATTACTTCAAAAGTATATTTTATGTTATTTAAAATAGTCTTAAATGGAATATTTCTATTTTGTGAAATTTCCTTTTTTTAATGAAATCATATTATATAAACATATATTTTCGTTTTTAGTATTTTAAAAAAACTTTATTGATGTTTTTTTTTATTATATATGTTATTTGGAAAATTTTAAAAGGAAACTAAATAAAAATTTCAATAATAGTTTTTAAATGTAAATTTTTTAATTCATTAAGGGTATCAGCGTAATCAACCATCGTGAGAGTTAACGTGAGCGCGACACATAGGAAACCGACTTCTCAAATAATATTATAGAGATGACACATTAGAGTTTTTCACTATAGGATTTTTTTTTCCAGAGTTTCTCATTTTATGATATCTATTCTTTTGTCTTATACTACGATTTCTAAATTTACTTCCAAAATTTTTTATCATGTTTAGATATTTAAACTACTCAGTCAAGAAAAAAAATTAAACTACTTAGTAAATTGACCAAAAAGCATGTGTTTCATAATTTTTGCTCAACGATATTTGAATAGGTTAAATATTATAATTAAGAACAATACTTAGGCTCACTCCTAGGGTGAACTTATGAATTCACCTCTTTCCTTATTTCAATCAAATTACCATAAATATTAATGTCACATAAATAAATAAATTATAAATTACAAAAAGTAAACTTTAAATAATAAACTTTAAATTCAAACCCTAAATCCAAATCTTAGATCTTAAATTTTAATCTAAACCCTAAACCCTAAACCCAAACCTATACCCTAAACCCAAACTATATACCCTAAATCCTAAACCATAAACCCAAACTCTATTTTCTAGAGTTTTTAAAGGACGGTATTTCAGGAACGCGTCACCCCTGGAACCGATCCGCTCATACTCCCCATCATATGGCTGGAGGAGTATCGTATCTGCTAGATCTCTGGTTAGCAAAGGACTAATTAAAAGGGTGGGAACAGGGTCATCTATCTCAGTATGGAATGATCCCTGGCTCCCAACCACTCGCCCGAGACCAGCAAACAAAAATCATCACAACTTGTTTCCGGACCTTACGGTTGACTCGCTTATTATTCCAGGTACCAGGACATGGAATTCGCAGGCAATTCGGAATTTGGTAGATCCCTTGGATGCGAAAATAATTGAAAGTATTCCCCTGAGTCGCACGATCATGTCAGATCAGGAAGGTTGGCATTTTACTAAAAATGGAAAATATTCAGTAAAATCAGGATACGAGGTAGAACGGGTATACCCAGATAATGGAAAAGAAGCGGCATTTTTTGGACCAACAGTAGATGCATTAAAAGCTTATTGTTGGCAAGTGAAATGTCCACCGAAGATAAAACATTTTTTATGGCAGATTATATCAGGTTGTATTGCGGTCAAAAAGAATCTAAAAGCAAGAGGTTTGAAAGGGGATATTGGTTGTGATAGATGTGGGCATGCTGAGGAATCACTGAATCATGTTTTCTTTGACTGTCCACCAGCAAGGCAAGTTTGGGCGCTCTCAACGATTCCGACTAACCCAGCGATTTTCCCGTCGGAATCATTGTTTACTAATATTGATCATTTATTCTGGAGAGTTTTACCACAAATGACGGATCATCGATTTGCTTGGATTTTATGGTATATTTGGAAAGCACGGAACATTAAGGTATTTAGTAATTTGGATATTGATGCAAGAGATACACTAACGCTGGCAGAGACCGAATCTAATATGTGGGCTGCGGCACAAGAAACGAATGCACGGAGCACTTTACTCCCACAAGTACACCAACTTCCCACAATTCCGGGGAGATGGTGTTTTACGGATGCCTCATGGAAAGATAAGGACCTTTTTTCGGGACAAGGATGGTTCAGTACACTAGAAGGCTTTACGGGTTTAATGGGAGCGCGAAATGTTAGGGCCAGTCTATCGCCACTTCATTCAGAAGTGGAGGCTTTAATTTGGGCAATGGAGTGTATGAAGAATTTACGACAATACCAGGTTACTTTTGCAACGGATTTTTCTCAGTTGGTGAAGATGGTTTCGGAACCAGAGGAGTGGCCAGCCTTCGCAAGTTATCTGGAGGAATAAGAAGTTTGCAAGATAGTTTCTCGAGCTCACAGATTATCCATGTACCAAGAACGGAGAATTCAAAGGCGGATCGTTTGGCACGCAGTGCCAGACAGCAATCGTCTTTCGTCGTTCACATGGATGCAGAGTTCCCAGTTTGGTTCGCAGAGTCTATATGAGTCTGTGTTTGTTGATGACAAAAAAAAAAAACCCAAACTCTAAACCCTAAACCCAAACTATAAACCCTAAATCCTAAACCTTAAACCCAAACTGTAAACCATAAACCCGAACTCTATATCCTAAAATGTATTTGAAAATATATTTGATGATCATTAACCCAAAGGTATTTGAAAATTATGGGTTTATGATATACAGTTTGGGTTTAAGGTTTAGGATTTAAGGTTTAGAGTTTGGGTTTAGGGTTTAGAGTTTAGGTTTAGGATTTATGGTTTGAGTTTAGGGTTTAGGATTTATGGTATATAGTTTGGTTTAGGGTATAAGTTTGGGTTTAGGGTATAGGTTTAGGGTTTTGTTTAAAATTTAAGATCTAAAATTTGGGTTTAGGATTCGAATTTAGAATTTATGATTTAAAATTTACTTCTTTTGTATGATTTATTTATTTATGTGATATTAATATTTATGGTAATATGATTGCAATAAGAAAATAGGTGAATTCATAAGTTCACCCTAGGGGTGAACCCAAGTATTGTTCTATAATTAAATGGGCTTGTATTGTTTGGGTTAAGTTGCAGGTTTTTAATTTTAAGGAAGAGTTTTAAATGAAACTACTGTGTTTTAAGGGTAGTGGCATAAGAATGTAAATATTAAGAAAAACTTAGGGCTAATTTCTAAGTGTACTTCAGTTTTAATAGATTAGATACTCAATAACTAACTGTGTTTCATATATGCACTAAAAGAGAAATCTTAGTCTGATTATTTTATTTATTTGATATTTTGAAGCCTTAGATGAATCTTCTGTGCATGGAATTGTATTATTATTATTTTATTTTGGAATTTAATTTTATTACATTTGTAGCATAGAAATTTTTTAGTTTTCTGTTTGGTATTTTTCAATAGTAAAAATAATGTTTTTTTTAAGTTTAATAGTTGAATTATTTATTATTTGAATGGAATTATTATCTTTATTATGATATAGTCTTACTTTATAAATTTGGACTTTATCATACAATAAAAATGTAAATAATTAACTTATATATATATATATATATATATATATTATGTTGTATATAATTTTTACAGATAATATCGACAATGAGATATGATAGTAAACATACCTAAAATCTTAAATTCAATAAATTATGTTAAGTTAGATAAAAGGATTTTTTATTTATCGTTTATTTTGCATCATCCTTTGATGCTACAGAGCATATAACAAACCATGGCACATTGTGTAATTTTATTATGAAGAAAAATGGACAAAATCTAATAATGTGCTAAAATTGTCATGGTGACAAGTATATATTTTAGTTTCGAGTTGTTAATCTTTGCCTTTAGATAAAAAAAAAGATTTGTTAATTTTAACTTTAAAAAATATTTTATTATTATTGGTGCCGTATAGTCTTTTACTCTTTACAACCTGATTTGCTTCTGCTACAATATATATATGGACATTAATAGTTTAAAAATTGTTATTATATGTGCGAGTCCGGATTTGCCATAATCGGAGATATAAAATTGTCATGGTGACAAGTATATCCTAAAATATATAAAAAGAAAAAGACAATAAAAACTTAAAAGTCCGATACATATAATTCCTATTTGCATGAAAACTATTATTCATTTCATCATCAGCCACATTTTTACTTTGACACAAAAATGAAAACATCAAAGCCTTCAAAGGAAAAATAAGAGTAAAGTTCAATAAACAGTTAGAGCTAAACTTCCAGTCTATAGCTCCGAAGATTATAATCAAGAAAAAATAATTAAGGATAACTTTCCGACATCTTAAAAACTGTTTATGCATTTTGAATTCAATTTTGATATTTTGGCCCAACTAAAAAAATATTACAAAATACGATGAAAAACCTATATACAAAATTCAAATAACAACAAGTAAGAGCATGTCTCTTTTCTTATACTATATCCTTCACACTAAATAGTTTATAAAAACAGAAAATTCTACTAATACAACAAATTCAGTTAGATTATATAATAAGAACTATCCGCGTGTAGCGCAGAAAATAACCTAGTAATCAATTAGAAGAAGAAGAAATTATATTTGAAAGATACCAAGAAAATTTAAATTTAGTTTTTGTTTTTCTTCGAAGACGTATATAGAGAGGAGACAATAAGAGTTAGCGAGATTGATTAATTGAAATTTGATTATCTTCAAAATCGCAAATTTCATGAATTATAAAACTAGCAAGGTCAGCTTGAGGCAATTGAATATTTATCATAGAAAAAAATAGTTGTAAACTTTGGATTATATAGTGTCAAATACTCTTTGTTCTTTTTTTTTCTTTTGTGCACTTCGAATATCTTTGTTTTAAATTCGGAAATTAAATAATAAACCAATCGGTGTTCGAATGAATTAAAGTCGATAAAGTTCAGATGGATAATAACCGAATTGGTTTGGTTCAGAAATCCAATTTTTAAATTTGGTTCAGATTTTATAGACAAACCGACCTAACCCGAACCGACCTATAACGATAATAACCGAATTGGTTATAGTATAATCTGTCGCAGCCTAAAGTCCCTATCAGAGGCGAGAACGAAGAAAAACCCTAACCTACACGAAGCGTTCTTCCTTCTACAAGATTCACTCACTGCAGAGAAGATTCGAGCTCTAGAAGAGATTCCGTAGCTCTTCACCGTAAGTTTCCTTCTCTCTCTCTCTCTCTCTCTCTCTCTCTCTCTCTCTCTCTCTCTCTCTCTCTCTCTCTCTCTCTCTCTCTCTCTCTCTCTCTCTGCTTCGTTTCGCGGCGTTTTCAAAGTTTGATTTCGGTTAATTCGACAGTTAGGTAAAGGATTTGCAGCCGTCGTTCCTCAAGTCTGTGATCGAGAACAAAGAAAAACCCTAATCATCTACACAATGCTTCACTCTTCTGCAAAGAAGATTCGAGTTGTTTCCGTAAGTTACATTCTCTCTCTCTCTCTCTCTCTCTCTCTCTCTCTCTCTCTCTCTCTCTCTCTCTCTCTCTCTCTCTCTCTCTCTCTCTCTCTCTCTCTCTCTCTCTCTCTATGCTCCATTTCGTCGCGGTTATCTATTCTATTAATTCTTCAGCATGACCAGTTGATAAAAGTTGTGTCCACTTTTTAAATTTCATAACTGTCCATTAAATATCAATAATAAATGATAATTATGCATTTTATAAAAATATTGTAGGACTCACTTCCTCTCAAACTGTCGACTAATTTTAATTTCAGAGAGTACAATTTTTTTTTTGACAGTACAATTTCATATAACTAATAATTTGTGCAAGTATAATACAACACACAAACTTGCATAGGTTTAATCACAAAACAGACATATTTGTAGGTTCAGAAACGTAGGCATAGTGATCAATTGCTCGGCCATGGAGCCGAGAGTTACCGTGGTGATTTGTCAAATTCGATGAATAAATTGGTTTTCTAAAAATAATCCATTTTTCTAGGTTTTGAATGGAATTTATATACCAGATCTACAAAATTGATGAAAGATCTGAAAGAAAAACACAATATTGCAGCTTATAATGATACTTTTATATGACGACTATGGAAATGTTTTTGCAGAAACCTACAAGTTATCATATTTACAATAAAACCATTCATTAAAGAAATTATTTAGAAAAAAAATAAAAGTGTTGTAGTTGTTTCGAACACGTGACGTGCTCTAAAAGTGGAAGCACCTCTATGCACAAAGCTGGTAAATGATCAGTATTTACACTGTCAACATCTTTATATATGACATCTGCCCTCCAAAAAACAAGTTTGTTTTTTTTATTTTATTTTTTTTTTGAAAAATTTAAGTTTTATATTTAAGTTTTTTTCTAATTATATCTATGTTTAATATTAATTTAAATTGATAAAATAGTCTCTTAAATAAATGAAATACATAGTTAAATATAATATTTATCAATAGGTTATATTCTTATTTTAATAAAATAAACTATATTTTGATTTGTCCTTTCAAAGAGCGGGTATATATTTTGTTTTATTTTTTGGAAAAATTTAACTTTTATATTTGTGTTTAATAATAATTTAATTAATATAATTTTTGAAAAAAAATCGATTTGCGAATGTGGGTTATGAGTATTTTATTCGGGGTGGGAGCAGGTTGGTAAATTTTGGATTGTGGGTATCCGCTAACCCGAAAAGTAGTTAAAAATGAAAATAAAAATAAAAGTAAACACTTTTTTTAAAATATGGTAATTTAACAAGAACAATATAAAAATTTTAAAATATATAAATTTTATTATAAATATATTTTTATATTTTTATAATAATTAAATTTTTTTAAAAAAATTAAAAATTATAACCCGCGGATAACCGCAAAATTAAATGGGGCGGGTGTCGGTACAAATTATTTGTATGTGGGTTGTGCGGGTTATATTTTCGACCAAAATAAAATTGAAACCCGCGGGTTTGCGGGTTCGACCGGCAACCAAGCCATAACCGAACGTATACCGGATCAATTTTTAAATTATTATTATTTAATAAAATATATTTTAATTAACATTTTCATACAAATATGATTAGAAAAAATATAAATATAATCAAAAAGAAAACACAAATATGAGAATTAAATTAAAACAAAAAGTATACCCACCCTTTAAAGAGCGGATCAAAATCTAGTTAGGTTTAAATCTCGTATAAATAATCCCAAGGTAGTGCAATAGAATGTTGTATGATCTGCTTTTGGTGACCAAACCGAGTACGGAGACTGATAATTTACACATGTCATTATTTTAAAGTTTATAACAAAGGCCCATTTGAAGTCAGATCTTGTGATCGATCATAACAAAGATTCTTGTAATCCCGGGCGGGCCATTTAATAAACAAAGCTAATTATAATAATAGAGGCCTGTGGCCCATCTTAAGCGCGACCCGAGCGCTCGATATAAAAAGCGTGACGAGTCTGCAATTCTCTCTCAGCTTTTTTTTTTTTTTTTTTTGGTGCCGTGCCGTGAGTGTTTCGTTTCTTTTGATACACGATTGAAGCCTAATAAAAACCCCCCTCTCGACTGCGACTGCGACTGCGATGGTGTGGTGTAACCATTGTGGGAAGGAAGTTGCCGGATTACGCCCAGAAGGCGGTGCTTTGTAAGTGTTTTTCGATTTGAAGGTTTTCTTCTAGTTCCGAGTTAGTTATGATTGATTGGTGATGACTGATGAGCTTCTCGTGTTTATGGTTGTTGATGATTGATTGTAGGGCATGTAATAAATGTGGGAGGATATTGGAAAACTTCTATTTTTCTGATGAAGTTACTTTCATTAAGAATGCCGCTGGACAGGTACCCCCTTAAACCCTAAACCCTCCCCTCTGCTTCTTCTGAAGAAAGAGTGGTTGTCAGATCTCTTCTTGTTATGGCGACATATATCTTTTTATTCGACCATTTGGTTTCTAACTACTACACATTAATTTTTATATATCTGGTGGGCTGCTTCTGCAGAGCCAAGCGTCAGGTAACATAGTGAGTAGTGTTTCGAGTGGGATTACAAGCTCACGTGAAAGGAGAAATAGAATTGGTATTTTGTCTTTTCTTTTTCTTTCTGATCTTACCATTTGCATTGTGCTCATAAATTTTGAAAAAGTCATTGCATAATTGTTAGATTCTTTTACCTTTGTGCCACAATTTGATCCTTTTTTTTTGGGGGGTTGTGGGCAGCTAGAGATGAGTTAATGAATTTGAGAGATGCCTTGCAAATTGGTGATGACAGTGATGTTGTGGTTAACATGGCTTTCCGATTATTTGGGGTCGGTTTTTTTTTTTTTTTTTTACATATCTTCTTCTTATGTCTCTTCTTGTCACCGTCTTAACTTTATTTAAATCTATTTTTTCAAGGTCGCAGCTGACCAAAACTTCACCAAAGGGCGCAGAAGTGAACTAGTACTCTCTTCCTGTCTCTACTTGGCTTGCAGGTTGCTTTTGGGAATCTTTGTAATCCTCTTTTCTCTCTCCTAATAATCACTTATGTTTCGATTATTCACCAAAACTTTTACGTTTCTTCTGTAGGCAACAAAAGAAGTTAGCATTTCTTCTTATTGATTTTTCGAGCTACCTTCGAGTTTCCGTGTAAGTTGAGAGGAACTGTTTTCATTCCCCTACTTACCTGTTTAGTCTACTACAGAGTCGACTAAGGTTTCATTTGTCTATAGTTACGAGTTAGGTTCTGTCTACTTGCAACTCTGTGAACTGCTCTTCTTGGTGGAAAACAACAACTATGAGGAGCTTGTTGATCCTTCAATCTTCATTCCTCGATTCACAAAAAGTAATTATGTCTTCTTTTATTTATTTATTTATTTACTAGCTTGGTGTGAACATCAGTCAAATACAAACAACAGTTTGTATCAAACACTTGTTTCATCATTGCACACACTTTTGTAGGCTTATTAAAAGGTGAACATGACAACGATAAAACAAGAAAAAAAGTCATAAAAACGGCTACCAACATTATAGCTAGTATGAAGAGAGATTGGATGCAGGTGTGTGACTCGACTCCTCCTCTTTTTTTTTTTTTAATTTTACAGTTACCTTACTACGTACATGTTCTTTGTCTTGTGTTAATTGTTCACCATCTAATCTATTGGGGCTGGCTTGCAGACCGGCCGCAAACCAAGTGGAATATGTGGAGCAGCAATTTACATAGCTGCCCTTTCTCGTGGTATCAAGTGCTCGACCACCGATATTGTAAGAATATCTGATTCAGCGATGATATTTGTTATAAAGATTAAAGCAGAGCAATTATGTATCGATTTTGATATGTGTGTTTCTCAGGCACACATTGTGCATATGTGTGGAGCAACAATAACTAAAAGATTGAATGAGTTTGCTAACACCGAAGCTGCAAGTTTAACTGTGAGTTTTTTTCATTTATTTCGCTAATTAGATGTTGTCATTATGCATTTTTTTTCCGCTCATATTTTACTTGTTGATTTTTTTTTTTTTTTTCAATTGTTGTACATGCTTGGCATAGGTTAAGGAGCTCAAAAAAAGCGAAAAACCTTTTACGCCAAGACCAAATTCCGACAAGGAAGTAGTGAACTGTAAACATAAGGATTCAAAAAGTTTTGGTTATGGATTATGCAAGGACTGTCACGAAAAGGTAAAGTCTCCAGACTTGTCTCCTTCCATTTTCTTTTAAGCATATGCAACTGGTGACAAATGGCTCCTGAGAGTTGACAATCAGATGCTTTTCTTTTCCAAATTTTTTTTCCGGCAGTTCATGAAAGTTTCTGGTGGAGTTGTTGGTGGGTCGGATCCTCCTGCTTTCCAGCGAGCAGAGAAAGAGAGAATGGCAAAAGCAGCTAGAGAGGAAAACGAGGGAGGAGGCATTGGTATATATAGCTTAAACAACTATCGAAAATAGATTATTATTTTTATTTTTTTCTTTGTTGGCTAATTGTTTGAGAGCTCTTGAGAATTTTGTGTTGCCGTGTCTGTCTCTCTCAGAGAAAATTGAAGAAGAACCATATTGGAATGCTGAAGCTTCGGATGAGTCAGACAATCTTTCTGACCTCGATGGTGATCCTGTGGTGGGTGGGCAATAATTTTATTTCCTTTGTGTTGTATTAGATTCTAAGTAGAATGTTTTAAGCTCTGAAGATGGAACATGAAATTGAAAAACTTCTCTTCAGTCTATTTTCCTTGCAACAGTTATTCACTTCACATTTGATGGATTGGTCACACAGGTGGATGGCTGTATTCTTGACGAGGACGAAAAGGTAGCCATTAAGAAATCATGGGAGTTTCTTAACAGAGACTGGCTTAAGGTGATAGAGGATATACTCATTTATCTTCTCTTTGTATTTCCTTACTAAATTATTTAGAATCTTACCAAATTTTAATTGTTTTGTAGGAGCAAGCGGATAAGGAAGCAGCTCTGAAGACTGCTAGTGAAGCTTTCAACGCGAGCAATGCTAATTGCCCTGAATACGCAAGAAATCTTGTTGAAGCTTCTAAAGCATCTGTGACTAATTCTAGAAAGGTGACTAACTTTGCAGTAGTAGTAGTGTGTTTATGCATGCAAATGCTTATAGTATCAAAGTACGAATAATAATATGCACAATGACCACTAATGACCCCAAATATGGTTTATCGGTTAAACTCTTGTTCTCTATTCTTTTAGGAAAAGCGGCAAAAACGTGCAGAGGAGGCAAAGAACGCGCCTCCCGCATCCACACCTTTGGAAGCTGTTACCAGAGCGCTTGGTAGAAAGGTAACAAAATATATAGCTTTTGAAGAAAAAGAACGTTTGTAATTTTCTCGTGTTTCTGATTTTTTGAGTCTCGATCTCTTAATTACAGAATATCAGTTTCAACTACGATCTTTTGGAAGAGCTCTTAGATACTTCCGTAAGTTTTATTATTATCTTCTCTTCTTGTTTCTTTAGTTCCCATCACTTTCAGGTTTATACAATTTTTTCTTGTTTCAGTCAGGTGAGAAGTCCCACAAGAAATCAAGAACCGAAACAGTTATAGAGAAGAAGAAGAAGGAAGTTGAAATTGAAGAGGAGGAAGAAGAAGAAGCTGAAGAAGATGAAGAACAACCATACGAAATGAACACAGATGAGAAATTCTATGAAGACCAAGTGGAAGAGGAAGAGGATGAGGATGGTTATGATTTTGGATTGTATTAATATATTATCTAACTATATTATATTTTTAATTCATTTTTGTTTTGCCGGACTGGTTAAACAAATTTATGTGCATCAGTGTATTAGAACAGAGTTATTGAAGTTAGTAACTCTTGCAACAAAATCAATAACTAGAAACCACATTACAAAGTGGATTTATTATTTTTCCTATTAAAATCAATTCTTGCCTTACTCCACCCGTAAAATCTTTAAAACAGAGTTATCTGCTCCGATCAAAAACCTTAAAAACCAAAAAGTTAGAGAGTGCTTTGAGCTAAAATTTCAGGATGCTTTCGGCGGGATACCCGGTTTGCTCCGATGTACAGTCATTAGGCGCTAGTATATTTAAATAGTAACAAATGGTTTACGGCTAATCAATTAAATAATCACACAAAGGCCTTGTAAAAAGGTCAAGTTGCATAGTATTAAACCATATTAAATATGAAACTGTGTCGTTTTACAATTTGTTAGTATACGTCATTTGCTTAGAGCAGCATGCTTACTTGGTAATTGGCATGACCTCAACTGAATTAGAGGTACAATCAAAATGGGCTCTCTGGAATATTTGTCGGGTATTAGTATGAAGAAAAACGTGACTAACGAAATCAAATATAACCGACAAAAAAGAAGAAATCAAACATAATCAAAGCTTTTGATTAATTGAATTATGCATAGTCAATAGTCAAAAGTATAAGTTAACTTGTCTTTTGTTGTATTTTGAAGTTTATAACTCCTTCCAATTTTAAAAATAAGATTTTTTTCAAGTTTGCACATATATCAAGAATATAATAAATATTTATAATTAAATTTATATTTGCATTTGTTATAAAAAATTTAGTAACTATAGACTAATAACCTTTATTCAATTCAAAAATTGTAATTAATATTAAAAAGAAAATATATGTATATAAGTAAGTTTAAAATATAAAAAATTAAATTTGTAAAACAAGGATTTCTTAAATTTTTACTTTTAAAAATGGGAATTTTTTATTAAACTATGTTTGTATTGATTCAAACGTTGCATCCGAATCCAAATATTAGCAGAATGGAATAGAAACTTAACCAAACTAAAATATGATTAACCAAAACGTTCTTGAGAACGAGGATTCCAAATGAACTATCAAAAGATTGGGCCTCGAAAGGGCATATTAAGAGCAAAGTGGAAAGCCCAACTCAAAAGTGGCTAGCAGTAAATTCTTGGCGCAAGCTTAGGCAATCATAAATCATGGGTAAACGACCTATTTCCCCACCAGAAGTATCGTATAGTAACAAATCCACACAATTTTTTATGCTCGTCTTAATTGCACACACTTTAAATATATGAACATATAACTCCTTAATTCGGAAAATCGAAACCTCAACCCACATAACCGTTGGTTTTCTTGGTTTACATAGTAAATTGGATACCAAACCATCTAACCAAATCAAATTAATAACCCAGAACCAAATCCAAATAAAATCAAACAAACCAAAATTCAATTCACAAATGACCCAATTTCATTTTCTTCTCTCTCTCATCATTGCCATCTTTTTCTTTAACACAAGAACTTAATTAGATGAAATCGTATATGGAAAACACATGAAATGAATCGACCAAACAGGAGGAAGGTTGAAAAAAATCAGAAATTTGAACTTGTTGCAGAGGGTTGATCATAAAAAAAACAGAACTTGTTGCAGAGCCTTTTTTGCAAGAGTATCTACTGCCTGATTCCTTTCTCGATTAACATAATGCAGTGAGTTGTCTTTGAGAAGATTAATCCAATGTCATACAATTATATAAAAATAGAGAGATTCATGAATTCAAGCCTATAATGAAAAGAAAAAAAAACTAAATCTCAAAGATTTTAAGAAGAAACACTAAATTTCTTATTTGTAATCCATCTTCTTGTGTCTGACAAATTAAACACTGAAAATCGTAGACACACACACAGAGCGAGGCAAGCACGAGATTCTACGAGGGAGGCTGGATGGAGAATCGGGTCAGGTTACCCAAGAAAGGAAATTATCCCAGATTAACCGTCACGAGTGAGAGATTTAATTAAGGATTGGTGTTGATTTTTTTTTTTCATATTGAGTGAAGAAGACGACGTGTGAAGAAGATGGAGATCGATCGGATGGGGTTACGGAAGACACGGTAAATTATGGCTGCTATTTTTGAGATTTTAAATCTGATTAAATTGAGTGATTCAAATTAAAACTAGGTTTAATAGTGGGTTAACTGGTTTAATACTAATTGGTTAAAGAAAACATGGTTAAAACTGAAATTGAGAAATAGTAAACCGATCTAAATCGGCTTAGTGTTGGTTTTAGTTCTCATCTAAAACATTATGTGGGTTGAGGTTTCGATTTTCCGAATTAGGGAGTTATAGGTTCATATATTTAAAACGTGTGCAATTAGGACGAGTATAAAAGATTATGTAGATTTGTTACTATACGATACTTCTGGTGGGGAAATAAGTCGTTTACCCTAAATCATGCATGCATCAACTACAAACGCAGAATTTCTTCTCATATTTCAACGAAACAACTCCTCAAAATCTTTGAGACCTTTTCATTATACACTCGAAGTGAAAAGAGCCTTAAAATCAGCATTAACGAAAGAAAACACGAGCAGCTCCTAAGTTAGCATAACTTTCGCAGTTATTTTCTGAGTCTAGTTATAAATGCTTTGACTTTCAGTGAGCAGAAACTGGTTCATTTAAGTTTCTTGTCTACACACTATCTAACTGATGAGTAGAGAAGTTTCATGAAACCAGTGTCTGTATTAAGGATCTGCAATAGTACATTGATTGTTTCAAGGTTTAACATTCAAATCCTCAAAACTTGACAGATTCTCAAGAATCAGATGCTTTGGTATCCACAGCCTGCAAAACTTTTCTTTTCCGGTTAAGTAATTTTTATTTACAAAATCACTACAAAAATAAATAATAACATAAGCATCAACATAGATAGAAATTGATAATAACTGAATTTGAAGATGATTATTTTAAATTTTTATTTACTAATAAATTGTTTATTTATTTATTACTGTTATTTTAATAATCAAGAAAATGTGATAACTAGCTAATTTTTTAATTCGCAAATTGCATTGGAGAACACATTGATTTCTTCAACAGTTTGATGATACCAATTAGTCTTTTATCAAAATATCATACGAAATAAGAACGAAATAATCTTCAGATCATAAATAAACATTAATCCATCATTTATATTGATATTGACAACTTAAAAAACTTTATTTTATTATTTGGTCAACAATAGAAAAAAATCAAATGCTGTCTGGTAAGAAAGAGTTAAAGAATCTAGTCAGAGGGAGGAATTAAAAAGGAAGGCAGGAAAATACAGTTAACACTAAAAAGGGGTATGAGATTGTAAGATGTCGAAACTAGGGGAGTCAAATTAAGAAGAAGAAAACAGTTGAGGGGGTGAGAATTGAGAGAAGATTACAAAATCGTTTACTAATTAAAACGTCTGTCTGGTCTTCGCCACCAAAAAGTCGTCTTCTCGTTTCTTTCTCAGCAGAGGAAAATGGATTCTCGAAATTTTCTGGCGTTATCGCTATCTCTGATCCTGATTTTCCCTCCAATTTCGTCTGCTTCCATCAGATTCCTCCCTCGATGGAGTAGTAATAACAGGTATGGTCGTCTCTCACGATGATGATGTTCTTTCGCATTGGTTTGACTGATAAAGATTTGTTTTTTTTTTATTTCTATTGGTTGGGATGGGGCAGAGAAGGGTCAGTGATTAAGCAGAAGACAAGTGGTTCGTCTCAAGTTATTGATCCAAGTCGTGTCACTCAGCTCTCTTGGACTCCTAGGTTGCTTCCTTTGTTTGTTTGTATGCCTTTTGCTAATTAAAAAAAAAGAACTTTGATGATTTATAAGTATGTGAATGGCTTCTGCAGGGTGTTTTTGTACAAGGGACTTCTTACAGATGAGGAATGTGATCATTTCATCAACTTGGTACTATCATCTTCTTGATTATTTTTGTTTGTTTGTTTGAGAACTTAGTGATGTTGTTCATAGAATGTGTTATGAGACTGTGTGACTCAATTCAGGTACTTTGTTTTTTTTTTAGGCGAAAGGGAAGCTTGAGAAGTCAATGGTTGCTGATAACGATTCAGGTGAGAGCGTGGAAAGTGAAGTGCGCACTAGTTCTGGAATGTTTCTTTCCAAAAGACAGGTGAGCCTTCTCTTCTGTATAGGTTTCTAAATGACATGTTTGAAGAAGCTGTAGTAATACCACCAAGTAACACTCTCTAGGATGGTCTTCTTCTGTGGTTAAACAAAGTAGCTTGAATGCAAATGTGGATATACTATAGGTTTGCTGTGATTGTTTGACCCTTGAGCTTGAAAGCATGATTGGGTAATGTTTTGTGTCGGTGCAGGATGAAGTAGTTGCTAATGTCGAGGCAAAACTTGCCGCGTGGACCTTTCTTCCCGAGGGTATTTATTGTCTGAGGGCATATGTATACTTTTCTTTATCTCTACTTTTAGAAAAACACTCTTCTTCTTCTTGTCTATCAGAAAATGGAGAATCTATGCAAATATTGCACTACGAGAATGGTCAGAAATATGAACCGCATTTTGACTACTTTCACGACCAAGTAAACCTACAGCTTGGTGGTCATCGGATCGCCACTGTACTGATGTACTTGTCCAACGTCAAAAAGGGTGGAGAAACTGTGTTTCCCATGTGGAAGGTAAATAATTACATATATATATCCCACTTCCCATTCCCTAAACCTAAGGATTTGGATTTCATTTCTTGAGTGGCCTCTCTCTGTTCATTCATTTCTTAAAGGGCGCAACAGCTCAACCCAAAGACGATAGCTGGACCCAATGTGCCAAACAAGGTTATGCAGGTAGTAGAAACACACATACATATGTATTCTTCAACATGCAATTTGCTTTAAGTATGATTCTATCTTTCCAAGTGGTATATTGCACAATCTGAGTGTGTGTATCTTTGCAGTGAAACCGAGGAAAGGGGACGCATTGCTATTCTTCAATCTCCATCCAAATGCAACAACAGATCCGAGCAGCTTACATGGAAGCTGTCCAGTGGTTGAGGGAGAGAAATGGTCAGCAACCAGATGGATTCATGTCAAGTCATTCGAAAGACCTGTTTCCAGGACAACTGGGTGTGTGGACGAGAACGAGAGCTGCGAGAAATGGGCAAAGGCAGGGGAATGTCAGAAGAATCCAACGTACATGATGGGTTCAGAAACAGACCAAGGTTACTGCAGGAAGAGCTGCAAAGCCTGCTCATCTTAACAACAACCAAGTAAAAAAAATCAAAGGTCTTATTAAAGGATTGAAAAATTTTGTGTAGAGAAGAAACCTTTGGTCTATATAAGGAAAAATGTTTGAACAAATACTAAAAAAGAATAATTATGATGCTATGTTCTTAATAAGCAGCTTCTTGTTTCATGTTTATTTTGTTTTCTATCTTCAACCTCAAGCAAGGAATACATGATAACTGATTGTGTATTAATAATATACATGATGTAGTGTAGTTGTGTAAACTACGTCATGCACTTAGAAACTCTTATATTTCTAATGAAGTGTAACAATCATGCAATTACCGTTAACTAGGAGCCTCAAGCATGAGATCCTCACCTTCTATTTCTCTCTCTCTCTCTCTAAAACCCATGTCTCAGAGCTTTTGCATTGCATCATTCTATTTCCATAAAGCCTTTCTTGTGGTACTTTTAGTCACTTCTCACCATCTTCTTCTTCTTCTTCTCCTCTCTTGTGTCTGAGAATAACCCACAAGAATGGGAAGGCCTCCATGTTGTGACAAATCCAATGTCAAGAAAGGTCTCTGGACTGCAGAAGAAGATGCTAAGATCCTCGCTTATGTTGCAATCCATGGTGTAGGAAACTGGAGTTTGATCCCCAAGAAAGCAGGTCTTGTTCATAAGTCTCTTCTTTCTTTTTAAGAACTCTCATTGTACAAGTCTGAGTTTACTTTTTTCTTCTTCTTTGGTGCAGGTCTGAATCGATGTGGAAAGAGCTGTAGATTGAGATGGACTAATTACTTAAGACCTGACCTTAAACATGACAGCTTCTCTCCACAAGAAGAAGAGCTCATCATTCAGTGTCACAGAATCATTGGCAGCAGGTAAAGAAAGATACCTAATTGCTAACTACCTTCTTTAACAAAAAAAAATCTATTAAATAAAAAATCTCTGATGCTCTCAGGTGGTCTTCGATAGCGAGAAAGCTTCCAGGAAGAACAGACAACGACGTGAAGAACCACTGGAACACGAAGCTGAAGAAGAGGCTGGTGAAGATGGGGATAGATCCTGTGACTCATAAACCTGTTTCTCAGGTCCTGACAGAATTCAGAAACATTAGCGGCCATGGAAACTCATCCGAACCTTTTCTCAGAAACTTCAAAACAGAACCGTCTAACAACAACTCTATACTCACACAATCCAACTCAGCCTGGGAAATGATCAGGAACAACACAACAAGCCATGAGAGCTACTATCACAACTCTCCTATGATCTTTACTAATCCCACTTCATCTGAATTCCAAACAACAACCTTCCATTTCTCTAACCATCCACTCAATGGAACCACATCTTCATGCTCTTCCTCGTCGTCATCTGCTAGTATCACGCAGCCAAACCAAGGGGCACAAGTATTCTGCTGGAGCGATTACCTTCTCTCTGATCCTGTTTTGCCTCTGAGTTCTCAGACACAAGTAGTGGGATCCTCAGCTACTAGCAACCTCACTTTTGAATGCAGCTCCCAGAAGACTGCTTCCAAGGCCTCTGGAACATGCCATTCCGCGAGCTCGTTTGTGGATGAGATATTGGATAAGGACCAAGAAATGCTGTCACAGTTTCCTCAACTCTTGAATGACTTCGATTACTAGATCCTTCCTTTTGTTATTGTTGTTGCTGTTACTTCTCTCTTGTAGCCTAAAAGTGTTATGATGTTTCATGTTCAAGAACTGTATCACCGTTTTTTTCTTCAATAAGCTGTCTCTTCTCCTTGGGATCCAATTATGTTTCGGTCTCTAAAACAAAAACATACATCAAAAAAAACTTCTGGCTGGTAAAGAGTGTTTGATTTATGCCTATCCTCCCCTCCTTTGCTAAGCTCTTGACATAACTTGCAAGCTCTCCAAAGTCGAAACCTTTAGAGCTATGGCGGTCGTGTTATCTTCTCCCATAGTCTCTCCACTAAGAATCAACATCGAGATGAGTAAGAATCTGGGTGTCTCGTACTCTTCTTTCCCCACCAGTGTTTCTACTCCACTGCGCACTCGGAAACCCGTCGTCGTCACCGTCGTCTCTAGCCGTAAAAGTGTGAAAGTTTGCATCTTTCGATAACATATAGATTTCTTTGTTCATAACACCTTTTTTCTCAGTTCATGTCTTGTGGGGTTTGTCTTGAAACTAGATATAGGAACTGGTTTGGGAAGCGAGGATAAGAAACTGTTGCTGGAACGATATGGTTATGATGCTAATGAGTTTGCCTCTCAATCTAAGGTTCATTGCTCTCATCTCTCATGTGTTGTTCTTAGTTGTGGGAAAGTTGCTGACTTTCTGTTGGGTTGTTTTTAATAACACGTTTGTAGAAGACGAGAAGGAAAGAGGAGGAAAGGAACAGTCGAAAAGAGG
Source organism: Raphanus raphanistrum subsp. raphanistrum (assembly GCA_019706035.1). Lineage (NCBI taxonomy): Eukaryota > Viridiplantae > Streptophyta > Magnoliopsida > Brassicales > Brassicaceae > Raphanus > Raphanus raphanistrum. The sequence goes on from CM033983.1 coordinate 22,886,019, forward strand.
AAGAAGTTGCTGCTGTGCAGCCAAGAACAACTCATAGGTTACTTCAGGTGTGCATTTTAAGCATCTTTTTGGGGTGTTGTTTGATTGCCTCAAATGTGTGAGGAGTTGTTTTTTTTAGGTGCTTGCAGGAACGGCCAAACGAAAGAAGTTGCTTTCTCTTAAGGGGATGGATGTTAGACCTATGATGGAAGTTGTCAAAGGGGCAGCTTTTGGGATTCTCCAGGTAAAGTAATGGAGCTTCTTATCATATCACCTGAGACTAGCAAGACTGATTCTTTACTCTTGCTGTATAGGCAGCTGGTGGTTGTCCGACGTCTCTCCGTCCTGGGAGGTGGTTGGATTTGTACAGTGGTACAGGATCCGTAGGAATCGAAGCAATCAGCCGAGGATGTTCTGAGGTAAAAGCAAAAGAAAAATAAATAATAATGGCAGAAGTTGTTTTGCGTAACAACTTGGTTTGGTTTTTCACAGGCACACTTTGTTGAGATGGATCCTTGGGTTGTTTCAAATGTTCTACAACCGAACTTGGAACACACTGGGTTTGTTGAAGCTTCGCTTATACACACTGCTCGTGTCGAAAACTTCTTGGAACGTGCAGATAAATTAGTAGGCATGTCTTGGTCTTGTCTAGCCTTGAAGATGTTATTTACATTTTGCAAAACTTCAGCCTTTTTTTTTTAATAGTGTTTTTGTTGCTATCAGGTAAGGATGGAGCATTTGATTATATCAGCGTTACACCACCGTACATGGAGGTTGATTATGAGGTTCTGATGGATCAGATTTCTAAGTCGGCAGCAATTGGCGAGAATACATTTATTGTGAGTAGTACCCTTTCCTTCTTAAACCATCTTATAAGCATTTCTGATGTTCACATGATTGGCGTATTCTGATCCTAGGTGGTTGAGTATCCTTCACGAACCACAATGCTTGATTCATGCGGATGCCTTGAAAAGGTTTTTAACCATTTCCCTTGCTGGTTTTGTAATGAAATGGGGTTGAATGAGTGTTGATTAGAGTAATGTCATACAGATGACTGATCGGAGGTTTGGCCGGACACATCTAGCTATATATGGACCAAAATGGGCTCAAAAGCCAAGAAAATCTTGAATCCAAAGTGAATCTCAGCAGTCACATTTTGCCATTTTGTCGTTTAAAGGCGTTGAACAGAGGCTGGGATTGAAGAGCTATAGCTTGTTCCAACCTTCGATTACTAGAGTAAGTTGTTTTAGATCCATAATAAATAAATATATGCATCTCAAGCTCTTTGATTTGCACCATTTGGTTCTGCCAGATGATAGAAGATAACCACATTTTCTTCCTGTCACATTTTACTTACTGTCTCAGGATATTTTTTTTTGCAGGTGCTTTTGTACATTGATCGCCATTTTGTTTGTCCTAAGATGGAAACAAGTTGCAGTGTTATGATAGTTATGAAACCGGTAATGGTGTATGTCGCCCTATGTGTTTGTGAAGCAGAAATAGTTGTACACACTTTGAGATAAGATGTCAGGGTTTTCTGATTTTTTACATTACTTATGGCTTCTTTTGATGCCCTTGAGCTTGAGAGAGCAACTTGTTACACATCATTTCTATATGTATGTATGATATGCATCATTAACCATCCTAAGCATATCTTCTAATTTAGATAAAACCTTTTATGAAAGTGACATAACTGAGGTATGATATATACCTTCTTTCATCCTTATCTAATTTATTCTACTTTGGTTAACAACTCTACCATTGAGCATGTTACTTGAAATCTCGAGTGTGAAATACTGAGATGTCTTTGGTCACAAAATCCCTGTAAGAATCAACAATAGAAGGACACCGTTCTGATCCCTAACAGATATATAGTAAGAAAATGGTGGGGCCAGGTCTGTTTAAACTTTGGCTTTACTATGTAACAAGGCAAGCTACTCTCTTCCCACCAAGGCCAAAAGGAAGTTAGCTTGTGACATGAAAACAAACTGACTCAATCTTCCCTAGCTGTCAATCAGATATGGATTCTCTTCTTTTCAGTCTGGATATGTTTCTCTATCTCTCTTTTTTTTTGTAATTTCATTTGCTTTGAGGTATTGTATAGTAAGTACCTTTATAAGATGATGAAGATCAACACTAATTGGCTTCTTGGTAAGGAGATAATACTTAACAAGGAAGAAAGTTTTAGCTTTAGCTTCTTTTTTCACAAGTTTTTTTTAACTTCTGCTTTGTTACATTCTTAATTGATTATCTTATTGCTTAAATAAAGGAAACATCCAAAGGATTTAAGATAGTGGTAAGGAAAAAAAAAAGATAGTGGTAAGGAAAGGAAACTAGTAGGCTTGCTAATACTCAGTCGCAAAAGGTAACACAATCCTATGCTTTTATAATTGCTTAAAATATATGTTTAGAGGGAAGCTTGTGAGGTCCCCAATGTTTGATGCATGAAAACTCACAAATCAGAGCAAAGAAAAAAAAAGTTACTTAACAGGGCCCATATGTTACGTAAAGATATGTTTTTTCATAGCTTTCTCTTCCTCGTGCTTGCTTTCTTTTTCTCTCTACGTGGACACCTACGTATGTATTATGTTTGCTTTGTGTGTTTCATCTTTAAATAAGACCAATCACGGATTTGTCTTCCAAAGGTATATAGAAACAACTTATAAGCTTTGTTTGTTAGCTTCCCATTTCGCTTTCCCCCCTTCTTTTAGCCTCTTCTGTCCAAAGATCTCTTCCTCTATTTATGTGACAGTCACTTCACCAACTTCATGGATGTTCTGCTCAGTTTATTCTTTGGTTTGGTTGGTCAGTTTTTCATGTTGAACAGGAAGCTGTAGGGACATTATTAGGTTGGTTGGAGTATGGGTGGAAATGGGTTTAGAGCTGTTGTGTCTCTTAGTATTATTGTGTTTCTTCTTGTCGGTATCTTAGCAAGCTCTGCAACAAGTGTTCCATCAACAGATAAGGTCAAGAATTTGCGGTTTAGTGGTAAGGATACGAATCTGTTTCACGAGAGCAAGCGCAAAGTTCCAAATGGACCTGATCCTATCCACAACAGGTTCTCATCTTCTCTCCAACTTCAATCTTTTCTTTGCTTCTTTGAGTTCGCTATTATTAGAGATCAAGTCTTTTGAGAATCTTCTAGTATTAGTTTTTGCTCAATTCAAGATTGTTTGGAATGTAACTTTACACAGATACCAATGATCACTGGTTTCTAGAAAGATTATTAGTAGCATATGCAGAATTATTGTTCTTTCCTTCTTTTCAGTGTCTAATGTTATCATGTTTTAGTAAAAGCATTCTTCTTTCTCTAATTTCTATGCATTATGAGAACTAAAGGCACTTCTAAAGAACTTGACCACTTTAGTTAAAGTACTACTGCAGCAAACTCAACTTTACTGAGCTTTTGTTTCGAAACTATATCTTCAGGAAAGCAAGAACTTCAAGACTGCCACCAAGAGTTTGATTTACATATATGCTGTAAACTCATAGCTTGTGAACCCTTGCTCTGCTTTTGCAAAAGATGAATCCTCTTCTTGCTGAGTAAGCATCATGGAAGGTGAAGTATTGCTCTCTTTTTCTTTTTGGGAACATTGTCTGAAGATTGAATACTTTTAGAAGTGAAGATTGACGCTGATATATTTTTTTTCCCGGGCTTTGTAGGGTTTTGTAATAACATTTTGTATTAATTATAGGCTCGTGTACTTTATCCAACTCTCTTGTTTTCCTCTTTACCTGTTCTTTATTAAGGTTAAAGTTTGCTTTTGTGTTTCATCTGCTAAAGCAAACCATTAACTAAAGTTGCTCTGTTTTCAAGAACTCATTTTCCCTCCTTAAATTACTGATTTATATTAATATTATATGCCTTGTAAATATTATCTTTTCACCACTATAACAACAAAAATATTCCATGATGTTTGCTTCTTTATAAAAAAGTATGTCCATTGTACAACTTTAGAATCACATCTATTTTCATTTTTGGGTTCTTCTGAACTTTGGGAATCTGACAAAGGGGAATACAAAAGAAGTGAGCACAGATGCAAAATCCTCTTTCTCTTTCCTGCATTCTTTAGCTTCTTTCTCTGAGATTGATTTTGACTGTATCGAGAAGCAGACCCTAAAGTAAGATTCTGCTGATAAAAACACTCTTTATCCTGTCTGCATGGGACACAGATTCCTCCTCTCTTTGTTCTTAAAAGAAAACACACAAGTGAAAATTGTTTTGTCACTCTTAAACTCTTTTAACAGTTCACTCTTCAGAATCTAGTTCTTGATCAGTTAATCACCAAATCAACATAGCTTTCTTTAAAACTTTGACAGAAGAACACATAGCATATACACCAGTTTTTTTTTTATACAATAAACATAGTCTACACATACATTTTCATCTAAATTGGCAGTGGAAACTACTACAATAAATAATAGTAATACCTCAAGATAATGTAATCCTCTGGCCATCACAGGTTACTTCAAACAGTCTCGTTCTCTTGTGTGTCAAAAATCAAAGGGAAGTCATCATCTTGTTCTGTGAACGAGTAGCCTTGTTTCTCAGCCAAAGCTTTCAGTGACTGATACGCCTGAAACATAGACCATCTCTCTCTAGGCCTTGGAGCCACACAGTGACAAGCAACCTCAACAAACTTCAAGATCTCTTCATCATGCCCTTTCCCTCTAATGTCCTCATCGAATGCATCACCCATTCTTCCAGAGCTTTCAAGCTGTTTCACCCAATCAACCAAACTCCCTTTGAAGCCTTCACTACCTCCAAGAGCTTTCACCCCTGTAGCCAGCTCCAAGAGAACAACTCCAAGTCCATACACATCGCCTTTTAACGAACCTACCATCGTAGTGGAATACACAGGAGCCACATAACCAAACTCTCCTAACTCACCAGTCATGAAACTGCTCTCGTTGTTGTTGTTGTTCATAAGCCTTGCAAGCCCTGAATCTACTATCCTCGCGTCGAAATCTTCATCGACGAGAATCACACTCGAGCAAACGTTGTGGTGAAGTATAGGAGGGCGACATCCATGGTGAAGCCAAGCTAAACCCCTCGCCGCACCTAAACCGATCCTAAACCGAGTAGACCAATCTAACTCAACATCACTAGACTCAAACAACAACCTCTTCAGCGTACCGTTGGACATGTACTTGTAAACAAGAAACTTCTCCTCTTCCACAACGCAGAAACCAAGAAGCGGCGCTACGTTAGGGTGACGCAGCAGCTCCCACAGCCGATTCATCTCGTACCTAAACTCCCTCTCCTCGAGCTTACACCCCCTCAGATGCTTCACCGCCAGCGCCGAGCCGTCGGGGAGAACCGCCTTGTACGTCGTCCCCGTCCTGGTTCTAACGATGACGTTCTCGGAGCTGAAGTGATTAGTCGCGGACATCAAGTCGCCGAGCTTAACCTTAACCAAAGGCTTCTGAAACAAAGAGACCTGAACAAGCTTGTGGATTCTAAGCCTCTGCGCCAAGCTACTAACTCCTTCTCCTTCTGTTAAACTGCTTGTGTGATAATAATAATAATAATAATACCACCAAACACCAATCGATACAGCAGCAGCCGAACACACCAGCTGCGATTACTAATGGAGAGATTCTTCTTGCTTAACCCTCCCTCACAGGTGGTGGAAGAAGACAAAGGACGGACCGCAGAGACCTTTGTTCCCGTTGAAATCATCAGAGGAGTAACTCGGTGACTGAGGTGAAGAAAGAAGGAATGCGACCTGTGAGTTTATTGTTGGAAACAGAGAAGGTCACTAATCTACCTAGAGAGGATAACTGAACCGGGATTTGACCGGATAACCGGTTATCAGAGAGAACCAAAGAGTTGACGAACCTACACTCTGCTAACTCGGGAGGAATCTCGCCGTTTAATTGATTGTTGGACAGATCGAGAGAGACCAAGAAGGGTAGCCAAGAACAGAGGAGGCGAGGGATGGTGCCGGTTAACCGGTTGCCGGAGAGGTCTAGCTTCTGTAAGCTTCCCGCAGAATTGGAGAGACTCTGGGATTTGACCGGAGAGAGACATGTCTCTGAGCTCGAGGTTGAGGACTCTGTTTTCTTGGTTGTTCCAGCAGGAGACGCCGGACGAAGCTGCAGAGGAATCCGACGGTGGTGTTCGCGAAGTTCCATGATTTGAGGACGCCGTGAGGGTCGGTGAGAGAGGTGTGGATTCCACGTAGGCATCTTATGTCGTCTTCGTCGGATGTCAGAGCAGGGGAGTAGCAGAGGAAGATGATGAGTAGAGGAAGGAGGTTTCTTGGTTTTGAGCTGATCAACTCCATGGACGAATGGTTTCAGAGGTTTTTTTCTTCTGGGGGTTTGGAATAAAAGAAAAGTTTTTTTTGTTTGTTTAAGAGACAAAGGCTGCAAGTCAGACGTGTTGAACGGTCGTCGCGACTGATGCAGAGTAGTCGTCTACATTGATGTCTTTTTTATTTATTTTTCTTTGTTCATCTTAATTACATGACTTGAAAATTTAATTGGAATTGTTTTTCCTCTTTCTTTTTTTTTCTGAAGTTGAATTGTCCCGTGGATTGTACATTAGACATGTTTATAGCATCAAAGTATAGTATAACACATGATCTCTAATTACCAATTCTAACATTTCAGTGATTGCAAAACTTTCTTGTCTCACTTGCTTTGATTAGAATTTCAGGTGATGTATTTTTTGGTCTTAGGGCATGATTAAAATCTAGTGTTATCGAATGAATGATTTAAATCAAAGTTTTTAAATGTGTTATTCAACTTTTAAGGATTCTAAAATTCGTTGTATTTTAAATTAATTTCAAATCATTTATTGGGGGAGTCTAATAAAAACCCAAAGTCCACTGAAGTCTATTTTAGAATGCACCAACTTAAACTATTTTTAAATTTCAAATTTAATGAATTGTAATTTTTTATAATTCATTTTAGATCATCGATTGAATAACACCACCTTAAATTCTAAACGATTTCACTGATAAAACAAAACTTCAGAAATCTTGTATATATCTTCTAGATTCTTAAAATCATTAAACTACAATATTATGATACTTTTTAAGTATAAAGAACTTTTACAAAGTTAATAATATCTTGACTTTACGCTATTCATAAGGTTATCAATCAAAGCCTAAATTGTGAATGATTAAAAAACACAAAAACGCAGGTTTATATTTTTGCTGATATAAATATAAAGAGAACTTTTACATAAGTGGAAAAGTGAGTTTTAGTAGATTATGGTGGAAAAAAATTATAAATCAACACTTTCATATTACTAAACTATATGCTAATATCATTTTAATTTTTAAAATAAATAGCAATAATCTTTTATGATATATAGTTATGTTAAAATTAAATTTATATTATAATTTGTTTTATAATATTATGAAATATCAATCTACTATTAAATATCATATTAAAAGATAAGCTAAATATTTATAATAAGAGCTAAAGTAGTTTTAATAAATATTAGTTATTTTTCTTATAAAAAGTGAATACCATAGAAAAATATTTTGATCAATTAAATATTTATCCATGGTTCCGCAAATTTTGAATTTTTTTACAGTTTAATTAATTTTTTTTTCAATTTAATTATTTTTTCTGCGATTCCGTTCCATGATTAAACGGTGTTACCATAGTCTCTCGTTGCAACTCTTGTCAAAAAAATCTCAAAAGGGGTTATACTCAATTTTCTTTCTCAAGTTTTTGAAGGCCCATTCTCATATAAATAACCCAGCCCAATAAACCAGCCCGAATTGATTTTCCGTTTTGGCACGGTTCGTAGATCGCAAAGGGCGAAACTGTAATTTAACCAGAGAGCATGTCAGTTCCTAACCGACCGATGAAAGACGAAACATTTATTTTTGATTTCCTTTTGTGTGTTGCTGTGTCTGTCTACCGAGTTTCTTCCTCTTCGGCGGGAGAAAATTGAGAACGATATTATAATAATACGACCATGGAAGAGTCACATGTAAACAAAACTTCTTTTGTATGATTCCTTTCTCGATTTATATGATTTAACGATCTGGGCTTCGCTTCATTTTTTTTGTGTGTGTGTGTGTGTGGCAGAAAACGACAACAGGACTTGAAGAAAGCTTACGCGGAGATTAATCCTAAACACGGCCAAGGAATCGGCGGCTAGGGTTATGCTTTCCGACAGAAAATCAGCTCGGTTTCACCACGATCTCTCCGAGACCAAGGGGGAAGCTCTTCGTCTGCTTGTCCGATTGAAACATATGATTGATGCTAAGGTTATCTTCTCTTCTGCTCCAACAAGAAACAATCTTTAACATTGTTTAGAGAGATGAAGAAGATGTTAGCTTAGGTTGCCTTTGCTGTTGCTATTCACTGACTTAAAAAGCTCTTTTATCAACAGACGATTGAAGCAGATGTTATATCATCAAACCAGCAACGGAAGATTGATGTGCTTGAAGCTCAGCTTCACGAGGCTGAAGATATTATTACTGACCTTAGGTCTGAGGTTAGCTGGGTGAGAGATAGATTGGAGAAAGCTAAGGCTTTTGAGTCTCGGGAACTGAACCTTGTGAACATGGAAGAAGAAGAAGAAGAAGAAGACACGGTTTCTGTTCACAAGGCTGTTGTTGTTGAAAGTTTGAATCCTGATCAAGAGCATGATGTTGACTGTGAAAATGATGGAAAGCAGTTTGACGGGTTAAGTGTGGTTGATACTTTACACGCTTGTGAGTTGCAGGAAGGGAATGTTGTGAGCCAGGAAGAAGAAACGGTTTCTGTTCACAAGGTTGAATCAGAGGTTGTGCTTGAAAGTGTGAAACCTGATCAGGTGTATGATCGTAGCTCATGTGAAAATGATGAGAATTCGGAGAAAGCGCATGAAAGGAACCTTGTGAACATGGAAGAAGAAAGGGTTTCTGCTCACAAGGTTGATCAAGAGGTTGTTGTTGAAAGTGTGAATACTGATCATAGCTCAACACATGATGTTGAAAGTGAAAATGATATAAATTTGGAGAAAGCAAAGGCTTCTGAGTCGCAGGAGCAGAACATTGTGAACAAGGAAGAAGATACGGTTTCTGCTCACAAGGTTGTTGTTGAAAGCTTGAAACCTAATCAAGAGGCTTGCAGATACGTGCTTCTCTCATGAAAATCATTTTGACGGGTTAAGTGTTGTTGTTGATACTGTGATGGGAAACCATGTATGTGAGTCGGAGTTGGATGGTGATATCAGAATCAAAAAGCTTGAGCTGTCTAGGAATGGTTGTACGCAGAGGATCCATGCTTTGGAAAGGGTAGTTCTCGAGAGGCAAGTCATCTTCTTCCGCAGATGAAGAAGGCACAAGCTGAGAAGGACAGTGAAGAGAACTTGAGCTCTTCTGGAAAAGCTGGCACTTTGGAAAACAAAAGATGTCTTGTTCTTGCTCTTAGAGCTAGTAGTGCAGAGGTGGTAACGATACCATCATTAGGATTCAAGAAAACCAGCAAGGGGCGCAAATTAAGAGGAAGGAGAAAGAGAAGGTTTGGCAAACCAAAAGCTAAATCGGTTAGATCTCAAAGTCTGCTTATAAAACCTTGTCAGTCTCAGTCTAATGTTACCTCTTCCAAGACATCAACTTCAGATGGCGAAGATTCCGTTCGAGAGTGAGGAGGTGGATGACCTTAAAACCTGTAAAGAGTTGAAAGAACATTTGCAGCTAAAACGTACTCTAGAGAGTGGTGATATCAGTATAGCCCCTAAAGGAAAAAAGAGCAAGAATATGCATGTGACTGGTAATTTTCTGGTGGCATGTCAAGAATCTAATTTAGTCTCCATTAATGTTGAGGATGCTGATATACCTGAAAAAGAGACTAAGATAAAGCCACTTCCTCGTTGGAGATCAAGAAAAGAAGATGCGTTAGTAGATGTTTTGATAAGTTGTGAAGGTGAAGAAGATAGTGTGATCCCATCTACCAAGACGGCTTCTAGTTTGGTCAATCTGCGTTCTGACTGGAAAGTTAATTCAGTAGTAGTATCAGATCAAATCGAGTGAGTCTCCTCCAAGAGCAAATGTAAATCGGCTTCTGAAGTACACATTCCAAAGGAAACGAAAGAGAGGATCTGCAAATATAAACGACGATAGTAATAACCTTCCATGGAAACATCAAGAAAACCAAGCTCAAGACCAAATTGAAACTACTTTGAGTAAATGAACCATCTATAGGAAACCCACAACTAGCTAAGGTTGCCACTCATGTGAGTATTGGTGGAGCATTCAATTCAAGTAAACATCTTTTGTCCATTCAATTTTGTGCAAAAGTCTCGCAGATTCTTATTAGTTGAGAGTATTAAGACACAATATGCATTTTTTATCAAGTCATTTTCTGTGTGTTCAGTTAGTGATGCTTACTTATGTCATGTGCAGCTTAACTCCTTGTCTTGAGGTGATGGTGAACTGGCTAATCTTTGTGCAAGAGGAACAGTTAGGAACGTATATAAATATCAACTAAAATGCTTAAGCTGAGAAGTATGGCACTTACCTCTCTTGACACCTTATGGATTATATTTTAACTTTTCAGCTTATTGTGACAACTACCCAATGCTCTTGAGTCACTGGAACTTGGAGATTGTTCTTTTTTTTTTTACTCAGGGAACCAAAGTTAATATTTACCCTTAACGGTAGTAAACTCATGAGGAGGTTTGAGATCTAGTGAGATGAAGGAGAAGGAAGTTGACTGAAACTACATAAGCGTGCTCCTCTCCATGATCTCATTCATCTTAACTCCACTTGTATAAAAAATGCTTTTCAATGTAGTTGCTTTGGAATAGAAATTGAATCTTCATTGGGATTCATATTAAACTTTTTTGTCGATTGATAAGTTGATTTTCTTGAGTTTAACACACACTAACATTCTAGCTTTTAGAATGGATCTAGTTTTAAACAATCTCTATAAATAACTTGAACTAAAAGCTATCCTGTGCACTTGTACTTATATACGAATATTTTGTTTTGGGGATTAGAACATTTTGCAAAACAGAGAGCGCATGTGTTTGGGAAAGACGAGCAACCTTGGGGCCACACAAGTGTGAAAGAATTAACAAGACAGAGCAGCAGCAGGCGTGTAATGTGTTTTAATTATTGTTTTTGTTACTCATATTGCTATTCAATTTTTTTCTGGTATAGTATTCTTAATTCAATATCACTAAAATACATGTATGTTGTTTACATAATCCCCATTTTTCTGTGAAAACTGTTCCACTCTCTCCACCTATCTGCTTAGCATGCGGTTCCCCATTGAACATAACTTTGCGTAGCTAACACTTCTCTGGCTTTTTTTCTGTTCACTAGAAAATTATATTGTTTGGTTTTTTACATATGCATGTTCATTTATATTGCATTGCATGTATTACAAATGTGGTTAAACTAATTAGTTAAATGTTAACAACTATCATAATTGTAAGAAAAAAAATCCATAATCTGAAACATCTTTTGATGTATGGAATAAATCTGCAAAAAAAAAAGTTGCAAATAGTGGAAGTTGAAAATGATTGTTTTAAGGAAAAATGGTCCTAAAGGAAGAAAAAGAGAAACAAGAAAATCAGAAAAGCCTGAGAAAAAAGTAATAATAAGATGTCTGGAATAAAAAGAGTAGATATGAAGGAAGAGGGGGGCATGCCTGTTCTTGTCTCCTCCTCCATCCCCTTCTCCTGTCTTTTCATTTTGTTCTTTCTGTTCGCCATTTGGTCTTCCACAACCGGACCCACCATCTTCTCGTTCAGGAATCTTGAAAATTTCTTATAAAGAATCTCAACTTCACCGAGCCAAAGGAAGAAAGAAACAGAGCAGAGCAAGAAAGAGAGAGAGATAACAATGGAGATGAAGAGAGACCTAAGAGTGGAGGAAGAAAACATGTGTACATCGTTGTTGACCGCTTTTGTTGTTCTCTCAATGGCTTGTCTAAAACATTTCTACTCAGTATCTTATTTGATCGAGCAATGGCGTTCTTTAGTCTTTCTTATACTCAACGTCGTTCTCTTAGCCGTTTACTTCACATCAACTCGTCCTATTCCCGGTGAGACTCAAGATTTCAAGACTCGTTGTGGAAGTAGAATGAGGATGGTGCGACGTAAGAAGAGTAGGAAGACAAGGATGGTGGAGGAACAAGCTTGTTCCGGACAAGATTTCCTTGTCGTAGAACCACAGGAAGTGATCAAGAACTGTGTAGTCGAGGAAACTGTGAAAGGTTGCTTGCTTCACAAGAAGGAGGTAGAGTCTAATGGAGAAGAAGCTGATTTTGAGCCAGGGAGGTTATCTAACGAGGAGCTTAACGAGAGAGTGGAGGCGTTCATCACAACGTTCAGACAACATTTGGTACTTGATGCGCGACGAGGTAGATACAGAGAAACTGACCAGAAGATGAGATCAAAAGACTCTGACATTAGCTTTTTAGGTCGAGAGGTCACTTGTTCAGTTTAAGAGTTTCTTTGCAATCTTTTTTTTTTCTTTCTTAAGATTCGTTTGGTTTTGTTCGTGTTTTTTTTAGTGGGTTGGAGCTAAATAGCTCATAAGATCGCATCTTTTTATACTGATGTAATGTCATTAGAACACAAGACTATATAAATCAAAATCTCTTTTTTCTTTTTGTAACGCTAATCAAAATCTCTATAAGATGAATATGCGAAGAACAATTAAACCTCTACAAGACTAACACAAAAGTGATCAGAAATAAAATCTTCTTTTGTCAATCATTGAGATAAACCAGTGAAGATCAAGTTAAACCATAGTTTTATAAAAATGGATGAAGATATTCAAAAATATATCTTCGAAGTTAAAGTTGCTGGTCCAAATTCGAGACACTTATGCATTTACACTGAGAAAACATGCCACTGTTATGTAGGGATGGTTCAGTAACATAAGAGACAAAAGCATGGTTCAGGCCAAACAACCCACAGATATAAGGATTTTTAAAACGATGCTAATCAATTATAAAACCCTTTAAAATTTTAATAATTTATAGTCATTTTTAAAATTTCAAAATATAACATATACAGAAAATTTTCAATTTTTATTACATGATTAATGTAATTGTTTAATGTATTTTAGTAATATAAAATTAATCAAAATAATAGAAGATGCAAAAATTATTATCAAATATTCACTTATTCAAATCATTAATTGTCACATATACTTTGATTATGTTATATAATTCTGTAGATTCTACTTAAGAAAAAAAGAAGAATATTTTTTGTTAATTAATAATTAATTTCAAAATTAGTTTAAGAGAAATTTTCTTGGATATCTCTTTTTAGTTTAGTTTCACAAAATAGCATTTAAAGAAGAAAATGACAAAATGTTTTATTAAAGGATAAATATGTACTTATACTCCTTGAATTAATTAATCTAGACTTAAGGTTATAGTTAAGAGATGTAGTTTTGGGATGATGTTTCAAATTTTAAATAATAAAAAAATATTAAAATTTTCAAAATAAAAATAGACTATTTTGGTCATTTTTAATATATTTATTAACCTGTATGTTTGTTCACTAATAAGTTTAGACATTTGCGTTTGGTTTTGAGTGTGGTTCCAATTTGTTTTCTTTCTTTATTCGGTTCTGGTTTGGTTTACGTTTTTTGTTTTTTTTTGTGTTTTTGTTTTACTTTTGGTTCAAGAGATATAAAAACAGCCCAGTAACTTATGAATTTGTGTTTGGTTTGGTTATTTTAGTTTTCAGTTTGGTTTAGGTAACAATGTTATGAACCCACTAATATTTCGAGTTAATTCTGTTCTAGTTCAGTTCTTATTTTTTCGATAATTTCAAATAATTAGAGTAAAAATCAATATTTTAATTTTACATAAAATATCTGATAATTTAGATAAATTTAGATATTTCAGACAAAAAAAATTTTTGGATGAATTCAGTCTATCAAAAATTAGAATAATTTGAAATATTTGGACAAAAGGTAATAGGATAATCCGATATTTTGAGTAGTTCGATCTATAGGTAGTATTTTTAGAAAATTTGATAATTTGACAATATAATTAATATTTGTAGGTACATAATTGTATTTTGGGATTTGGGTATACCAATTTGATTTTCAGTTTGGTTATAAATTGGTTTCAGTTTTTATGTTTTGGAGATTTAAAAATTGTTCAGATATTTGTAAACATTGATTTGGTTTGGTTTTGTTTCTTTGTTTGGTTTCAGTTTTGGTTATGTTTTAATACTACGTTTTTAGTTCTTGATTTAGTTAGAACACAACTAAACATGAACTGGTATATATTTAAGAGAAATAGAGGCTTAAAACAATTTACATTCTCATATATTGAGATGATCTCCATAGTTCATCATGAAATAGAAGTTTATTGCTTTTATGAGTGATTTTTTTGTTGGATCTTTGTTGTTTGGAATTCGTTAGATAATCTTGTATTTATAATAGCAGTGTAGTCCAAGAATTTTAGAAGGTTAAACAATATTTAGCCCGTTTGTTAGATTTCAATAAAAATAAAAATGTATTTATTCAATAGTAATTGTAAAATGTCAATTCATTAATCGTAAAATTATTTTGGGAAGTTGATTTTATTTTAAATTTTAAATATTGATTTAAAAATAATTAAAATTTATGTCAAAGTATATTTTGTAAGCGCATATATGAAGTTATGTCTTATTGATTTAGAAAATAATTATTCTTATGATTTTTTAAAATATGTGTCAATATTATGAGTAATTTATTATTTTAAAATAGTTTGTTTAAATCTTACAAATCTGTTTAGAAAATGCGATATTTGTAGAGTTACTGACTACTATATAAAAAGGAAACCGTCTGCTATAGCCTAGCGAAAGACATAAATAGTTGATTTGGTGGTTATGGAAGTGTGGAGAGAAACTTAGTTGGGTTTTATAGTGCTCTAGCTATGGAATAATGGAATAGTTGGTGGGATGCAGACAAATGAGTTGCTTAGAAAAAGGGAGAGAGGTGTAGGCATAGACAAAAAAAAAGATTTACTTTTGGCTTGTCTCTCCTCTTGAACTTGATCATGCATGTCAGCATGTGTTATTTCTCGTCGCAACAAAAGAGCTAATTAACACGTTTGAGTTCATGTAAAATGCTCTTCTAATAGTTGAACAACTAGTTGCAAATTTGTAGTCTTCAATGAAGAAACACTATCTCCATGGCGTACGTTGCCTATATGGAAGAAAAATATAAGCAACTATACGTGATTGATGGAGGGCAAATATATATCAATTTGAACGGTTTGCATGCCTTAAAAGCGGATGTGAGTTAAGTTGATCAGGTAACCCACTAAAATCTTGGACCACGTCCACGTGTACACCAAAGTAAACATTAGAAACCTCTTTTATTATGGAGTAGTGCTAATTACATTAGCCTCAAACATCCTACGTGAGACCTTACATATTATGAAACACGCGATGAGTGTGGTGTTGACATATATCGACAACCACATTCATACACTCTAGGGTTTCGTTTTGGAATCTAGTAGTAGGGCCCAGGGGTGGTCTTCTGGAAGGGGCAAACGCTAACTTGGGGGATGCTGCATACTCTAGGTAAATGAGTAGCGGTCTGGTAGATACGGCTAATTACATGCTGCATCTGCTGTCCCTGCATTTGTCCCTGTTGTCGAACCTGTTGTTTAACGGCTTTGGATGCTCCTTTCAAGGTTGGGCAAACACAAATTGGCTCTTCCTGGTGGAGAGTAGTGGCGGTCTCTGGGGGTTCTCCATGTCGTCTTCGTCTTCGAAATCAAACTCACCGTCGAGGGTCCAGCTAGGACCACTACCGGACTGCATTGCTTGCTTGTGGAGCCATTGTTGGCAAGCTCTTAGGTGTTGTGCTTGCTGAAACTCCTTCCTACATCGTGGAATCCTGAATGGGCCGGCTGGATTTGTGGCATCATCTTCATCGACTTCCACGACTGTTCGGTAGATCGAGGCATTGGTGAGAAGGAAGAAGAAGGCAAGAGTTGCCGAGACGAGGAAGAGCTTGTTCGCCATTTGCTATTTGTGTGTATGTTTCTTTGCTTGTTTTGGTTTGAGTGAAGAGGGAAGTGAGTGTTGGTTGGTATTTATAGGCGTGAAGATGTTCTGCATGGAGATCACGTGTAACATTGCATGAATGTGTTTGTTTGTTTGTGAGCAAGGTAGAAGCTATGAAGTTTTTGTAGCGATTAGGTGTTGGAAACTCAAATGTGGAGGAGTGACAAGTCTCCGCGTCTACATGCAATGCAACCATGCATGTATATGATGTGTAGTTCATATTCTGATATTTCTTCCAAACTTCAAAATCAGTGATTAGTAAAAATATTTCCCTGAACAAAATACCTTCAAATTGTTGGATATATTTAATATTAAAAGAACCAACGATTATATCATTCTGCAAAAAAACGAAAAACTATAATATCAACTACGTCTGCAATTTTTGTATAGGAATCGAACATGAACATGTGTTCATGTAAAGACAAATCAGAAATACAGGATTTGTAATTATGTTAAACAAACCTTCTCATCTAATAAAAGAAAATTAAGACTAATTATCTCCAACCCTACTCCATTTTCTACGTCAAGCATAATTTGGAATGAAATCTTCTCCAACTTCATTTCATTTTCAACTCTAAAATAGAGTAATGATTAGGATTACTTCAGTATGGAATAATCTTACTCATTACTCCATTTTTGTGTTGAACTTTTTTCATTTGTAAAATAGTCATTCGAATCTTTAATATTTTTATTTTTTAATTAAATGATATAATAACATAAATAAACAAGATATACCATTATTTAATAATTTTACATAAAAATAAATAACATAATTAAAAAATAATATTAGTATAAAATAAAGATAACATAAAAGGATCTACAGTTGTGTTTCACTATTGTGAAAAGATCCGTTCGGTTTTGGAAAAAATGTATACATGACATCACGACTACTAATATAATTTTACATAACATGATAATTGAGGATGAGCGTGAATTCGATGTACCAATCGAAATTGAAAATGATGAAAATGTCCGATTTCAAAATTTTCTTGTTCGATTTAGGAATATCAAAAATAAAGAAGTTTATTTTTCATTACGAAATGCATTAGTTGATCATTTGTGAAAAATATTATAATATCTTTTTTATTTTTATGATTTCTTGTACTTTTAATAATAAATGTTTAATTTAAATAATTTATATTTTAAGGAATTTTATAAACATAAAATAATTTGAGTTAATTAGTAAACTTTTATAAGTATAAGATATTATTAATAAAATATATTATTTTGGAGTAAAAAAATAGAATAATACATTCGAATAAAACCTTACATTTCACTATTTTAGAGTAAAAAATAGAATAATTAGAGATATATTCTCTCATGCATTAGTAAAAAAACAATATTATTAATTCAGGATCACTCTTGTTTTTTTATCCCTACCACTACTTAGAATATCTAATTTCAAAACGTGTTGGACTGGACTTACTATGGTTGTAATGAATTATTCCGAAACCATTTTCCAAAGCCCAAAAGCAACGAATCAAAAGTTGACAAAAAACGATGAATCAATATTAACATAAATAATTTAAAACTGCAAAGTTGACATATCTTAAATAATATTTATTTTCTGTTTAATTATTATAAAGTATATAGATATTCTGCTAATAACTCTAGAACGTCAAAGTTTGAATATATAAATAAGATTGCCACCAAAATATTACAATACAAACAATTCTTAAATTTAAAACAACATATCATTAAAATAATATTTTTTCTTTAAATATAAATAAATAAATATATTTATTGGTTCTCTATATCATCATTCTTTTTGAGTTGTATACTAAAAGTTTTATCAAATTTTAAATCACAAATCAAGTTTATTCATTGTTATATACAATGAAATATATATTAAAAATGTAATTCAATCTATTCTATTAAAACTGCAACAATATTTATTGATATAAATTTGATCCAATTATTTTAATATAATTATTAAAACATTTTACTAATCATCTAAAATTATTTTATACAAATATGACTACAAAAAAACAAATATGAAAATTGAGTTCCTAAAATAATGTAAAACAAAAATATACTCGCCTTTCAAAAAACGTGTCAAAATCTAGTATTAATTAAAATCAAAAACGATGATGCAAAAAGTCCAACCCCACAAGGCCACAAACTACTTATTTTGTATAGCTTTATGTTTAAGATCAGAGAAGATCTTTGCCAAAAAAATATCATAGTACAAAGATAATAAAAATATGTGCAATAGTGTCATTATTGAAACTATATCGAAGTTTTATAAATATTTCCTAATGATGTAAAGACAGCTAAAGTCAATGATAAATCGATCACATGTCTAATTAACATACATTATTTGCCTTCAAATGTTCAAATTGCTCTTTAATTAATAGTATGATTGATGGCTATACTAAACGTTTTCAACGAATACAACTTTGTTCACTAAAAAACAAAATCAATATGATTTGATTCTTTTCGCATTTCTATTTGAGTAATGTATTCCCACAACCTGGCCAGAATCCACAAGTCCGAGGTGGGAGACACGAAACTCGAGAGATATGTTAGCAGAGATCATTGAGTGAATGATGTTTTAAAAATTCATTTTCTTGATTTTACGAGTTCTGAATATAGATACAATTTACTATTGGTCATTAGTTCAACTGAAAAACATTCTGACCATTATGTTAGAAGATCCCAGTTTGAATAACCGCTGGGACGAAACTATAATTACCGTGGTTTTGATTTAAAGTAATTAGGGTTTCGCTTAACCTCCTGATAATTAGATACAATAAATATTTCGAAGGTTTAAAATATAAATAACGCGTAGAAACGAATTATAATAAACACATTTTATAAGAATCAAATTTTTGTGTATGTGTTAACGGTATCTTTCTGTATCTCAAATGCTAATATAAAACACGACCAGGGCCGGAAACCACAACACTGCACAAGAAAAGGAACCTTTTTCCTAAAAAAGGCTGTGAGCTATCGTTTCCTTAAGGTTCAGGTGTCGTTTAGGTCTTTTATCTCGAACAGTTTAGAAGAGACGGAACAGGAGAAGGTCAAAATGAAGATTTGGGGAAGCATAAGATTGATTTTTATGAACGCGGACGGTGTGGACTGGATGTTGATGGGATTAGGATTAATAGGAGCCATTGGTGATGGCTTCATCACTCCTATTATGTTTTTCATCACCGGCTTACTACTGAATGACATAGGTGGTTCTTTCAATGATGTAACCTTCATGAAAGCCGTCACCAAGGTTATTTCTTTTCTCTCTTCTTTTTGCACTTTGTTTGCTGGTTTTGGTCTTATTCTGTGCAACAACATGAGGAAGTAGACCATATATGGCGTGATACCTAACCTCTTTAAATTACCATATATATATATATATGTTAGGAACGGCAATAAGTGCAAAAACGTTATATAAATGTGAATCTTGACGTGAAATTTACGTCGAGAATGTTATAATTAATCTTTTCATTAGGAAAAGAGTACTAATGGATTTTTTGTTCTGTACACATTGGGTGATTAACAGAGTGCTGTAGCTATGCTTTCTGTGGCTGGTGCATCTTGGGTGGTCTGTTTCCTCGGTAAGTCTTTTAGACCATGTTTCTTTCCATTTTTCTTTTAAATCTACAAATTAAAATTTATTCTAGTGCATTTGTATATAGCTAATATTTATGTACAATTTGTTGATGGCTTATAATATTTATATATAAAACAGAAGGATATTGCTGGACAAGAACAGGGGAGAGACAAGCAGCAAGAATGAGAGAAAGATACTTGAAAGCAGTGTTGAGACAAGATGTGGTTTACTTTGATCTTCATGTGACAAGCACTTCTGATATTACGAAAAGTGTTTTCAGTGACAGCCTCGTCATCCAAGACGTCCTCAGTGAAAAGGTCTCACCATTTCTATCTTTATATTTTCATTTTAATTAAAGGTTTTCAGTAATTAAACCCCTCAAGTAAAGATTAATCATAAAAATAATTTTAATTAAAAATTATGTGAAACAAACTCTCAACTTTAATTTTGTTAAAGTATGTTACCCTCCTGTCTAAAAGACTGTGACGGAAAGTATCATACATTAATGATTTATAAGTTAAGATTTATAACTGTTGAAAATTTAGTTGAAGGGGTTTTTTATGATTCAAAAATAGTTGAGGGGGTTTTATCATTAAAAGTTATTAAATGTTTTAAAACCTGTATTATCATTTATACATTGTTTCAGATTGATTTATAAGTCTGAAATAAATATTAAGTTTAATACGTTATTTTATTATAAAATTAATTTGTACATTCTAAATTAATAATTTTCAACACTACTTAGTACTTACAACTTAATATAACTTCGAAGTATTAAACTATTTGATATTAGGCAATAGTGATATACGAAAATTTATGTGTTTACGTATCGCCACAGTCAAATATCAAATATTTTAAAGTTATATTAAATCTTAAGTAGTGTCCAGAATAATTCATCCATGAAGTCAATCTTCTTAGAGTAAGATGCATTTTTTCCTATTTTCATAATTTTCATCCTTTGGCTCATACTTTTCCTCATATCTCCTAAAATAATGCAAGCTTATTTTTATTCTTCCTTGATTTTTTTACCAATACATTATATTTAATATTTTATTGATCAATAAAATAGTATGACAAAAAAAATTGATCAATAAAATAGTATCTCTGATATATCATTTTTGATTTATTGTATTATTTTATGTTTCACCAGTATCACGAATAATGTTATATTATTTTATCCTAACAAGTAACATGAATTGTAAAAACTTATAAAATTATTGTGAAATGGTATTAGTTATTTGTAAAAGTATTAAAATATTTATGAAGCTTTATAAATCGGTTATAAAGTAATGCTATTAAAGTTTATAAATTAGTTTTAAAGGCTTATACATCAATCTAAAATAATGTATACAGTTATAATAAATATTTTAAAACATTTAATAACTTTTAATGATAAAACCCTTCAACTATTTTTGAATCGTGAAAAAACTTTCAACTAAGTTTTTAATATTATAAATCCTCAACTAAGTTTTTAATATTATAAACCCTTAATTTATAAACCAGTTTATGTATGTTAGTTAACTTCTTAGACAGAGGGTTTTGTTTCACAGAAATTTTAGTTGAGAATTTTTTTTAGGATTCTTCTTTTGAGGAGTTTAATTAATAAAAAACCCTTTAATTAAAGATTTTTTTAAATTAATTAATTAAAGATGTTTCTTTGTTTTTGAACAATTTTTGTGATTCTAATTTTAAGCAGTTACCGAACTTTTTGATGAGTGCATCTGCTTTTGTCGCAAGCTACATAGTGGGTTTCATCACGCTGTGGAGACTCACAATCATAGGCTTCCCGTTCATCGTTCTCCTCTTGATCCCTGGACTGATGTACGGACGAGCCGTCATCAGCATCACGAGGAAAATACGGGAAGAGTACAACGAAGCTGGATCTATTGCCAAGCAAGCCATCTCTTCGGTGCGAACCGTCTACGCATTTGGCAGTGAGACTAAGTTGATTGCTAAATTCTCAGTTGCCCTTCAGGGCTCAGTGAAACTAGGGACTGAGACAAGGGCTAGTTAAGGGAATCACCCTCGGGAGCAATGGTATCATCTACGCCATTTGGGGGTTCATGACTTGGTACGGAAGTCGGATGGTTATGTACCAAGGCAGCCAAAGGCGGTAACATCTTTGCAGTCATTATGTGCGTTACCTCTGGCGGCATGTAAGTATACTATGTTTAATGCTCATTGTTCTTAAGGTTTTCTTGACATACAAGAAACAATATATTGTAGATTTTGATTTTTGCTATCTTACATCTTGCAGATCATTTTGGGCGAGGTTTGTCGAATCTCAAATATTTTTCAGAGGTGGTCGTGACAGGGGAAAGGATTACCAAAGTGATAAAAAGAGTTCCTGATATTGATTCGGACAACATGGAAGGTCAAATTCTAGAGAACTTCAAAGGAGAAGTCCACTTTAACCATGTGAAATTCATGTACCCCTCTAGACCTGAAACCCCAATCTTTGAGGATTTATGTTTTAGAATTCCATCTGGAAAAACTGTGGCTCTCGTTGGTGGAAGCGGGTCGGGAAAATCAACTGTGATATCACTTTTGCAGAGGTTCTATGACCCAGTCGCAGGAGAGGTTCTCATTGATGATGTGCCCATTAATAAGCTGCAGGTGAAGTGGTTGAGGTCGCAAATGGGTCTAGTCAGCCAAGAGCCAGTGCTCTTCGGCACATCTATAAGGCAAAACATTTTATTTGGTAAAGAAGATGCGTCTATGGATGAAGTAATGGAAGCTGCAAAGGCCTCAAATGCTCATACTTTTATCTCTCAGTTCCCTCATGGTTACAAGACCCAGGTATTTTTTTGGATGAAATTTAGATTCCATTTTTAAGACCAAGCCAATTATGTTTGTTTTAGTTGGACTAAGCTGTATAATTTTCTTTTCTTAACGCAAAAAGGTTGGAGAGAGAGGAGTGGTAATGTCAGGAGGTCAGAAGCAGAGGATCGCAATTGCACGTGCGATAGTCAAATCACCAAAAATTCTCCTTTTAGACGAGGCAACAAGTGCACTGGACTCAGAATCAGAAAGGGTAGTCCAAGAAGCCTTGGACAATGCCTCTGCTGGCCGTACAACTATTGTTATTGCACACCGCCTCTCTACTATACGTAATGCTGATGTTATTTGTGTAGTCCATAATGGTCGCATTGTAGAAACTGGATCACATGAAGAGCTCATGGAGAATTTGGATGGTCACTATACTTCTCTAGTTCGCTTGCAACAGATGGAGAATGAAGAATCTGATGGTCGAATTGTAGAAACCGAATCATATGAAGAGCTCATGGAGAATTTGGACGGTCACTATACTTCTCTAGTTCGCTTGCAACAGATGGAGAATGAAGACTCTGATGTTAACATCAGAGTAAGGGTGCAAGGGGGTCAATTATCGATTTTGAGAAAATATTTGAAGTATAGCAGGTCTAACTTGGTAACTAATTCAAGCATTGATTCAAATCTTTCTGGTTCGATGCATAAGGATAAGAAGACGCATGTGCCATCGTTTAAGAGATTGTTGAAAATGAATAGACCAGAATGGAAACATGCACTGTCTGGTTGCTTAAGTGCAGCTTTATATGGGGCCGTACAACCACTAAACGCATATGTAGTGGGATCGATGGTGTCAATGTCTTTCCTAACGAGTCATGACGAGATCAGGGAGAGAACAAGGATCTACGTGTTGGTTTTTGTTGGTCTAGCTCTGTTTGTTTTCTTGACTAATATCGTTCAACATTATAGTTTTGCTTACATGAGCGAAAACCTAACAAAACGTATCCAAGAAAAGATGCTCACAAAGATGTTGACCTTTGAACTCAATTGGTTCGATGAAGGCGAGAACTCCGGTGGTGCAGCTTGCTCAAGACTTGCAAAAGAAGCTAACTTGGTATGTCTTGCGCCTTACTAATTTAAACTTTAGTGAACAACTCTTTGAACAGTTCTTGACTTTCCAATGTTTTGTTATCACAGGTGAGGACACTGATTGGTGAACGGGTGTCATTTTTGGTACAAACCATATCGGGAGTGGCTATAGCTTGCGCACTTGGTTTGGTCATCGCTTGGCGATTAGCCATCGTGATGATTGCGGTGCAACCACTTGTTGTTGTGTGTTTCTACACTCAACGCTTTCTGCTCAAAAGCATGTCCAAGAAAGCAACTAAAGCCCAAGACGAGAGTTGCAAACTGGCCACAGAAGCTGTCTCCAATATTCGAACCATCATAGCTTTCTCGTCACAGGAACGGATTCTGAAATTACTCGATATGGTCCAAGACGGTCCGCGGAGAGAAAGTGTTCGCCAATCGTGGCTAGCAGGAATTGTGTTGGGGACTTCGCGAAGCCTTTTAGCGTGCACTACGGTTTTGAATTACTGGTATGGTGGAAGGCTAATAGCAGATGGAAAAATCGTGGCAAAAGCATTCTTTGAGATGTTTATGATCTTTGTGAGTACGGGCAAGGCTATTGCAGACGCTGGGACCATGACTACCGATCTAGCCAAGGGCTCGGATGCAGTTGAATCTGTGTTTGCAGTGTTAGATCGATGTACATCCATTGAGCCGGAGGACCCAAATGGGTATCTTCCGGAAAAGATAAAGGGACTAATCAGCTTTGTCAATGTGGACTTTAGTTACCCCACCCGACCAAATGTGGTAATATTCAAGGACTTTTCCATTGAGATAGAGGAAGGAAAGTCGACAGCTATTGTAGGTCCAAGTGGTTCAGGTAAGTCGACAATAATTAGTTTGATCGAGCGGTTCTACGACCCTCTAAAGGGTTCTGTGAGAATCGATGGCCGTGATCTGAAGTCGTATAATTTGAGGTCGCTTCGTCAACACATAGCTTTGGTTAGCCAAGAGCCAGCTTTATTTGCCGGGACTATCCGAGAGAATATCATGTACGGAGGAGCATCTGAAAACATCGATGAGTCGGAGATCATCGAGGCGGCAAAGGCAGCAAATGCTCACGAATTTATCACATCACTATCGAACGGCTACGACACAAACTGCGGAGACAGAGGAGTACAGCTATCGGGTGGGCAAAAACAGAGGATTGCGATAGCTCGCGCAGTTTTGAAGAACCCGTCCGTGCTGCTCCTCGATGAAGCAACGAGCGCTTTGGACAGCCAGTCTGAGCGCGTGGTCCAGGACGCACTCGAGCTAGTGATGGTGGGGAGGACGACCGTAGTGATCGCGCATAGGCTTAGCACGATCCAGAACTGCAACATGATCGCGGTTTTGGACAAAGGGAAAGTGGTTGAATGTGGAGATCACTCGTCCTTGTTGGCAAAGGGTAATACGGGAGCTTACTTCACACTGGTCGGTCTCCAAAGAAATCTCTGTTGACTGTCAAGATGCCATTTTGCTTTTTCTCAAAAACAGAAAGAAGATAAAGTAGAAAGAAGATGAAGAGCAGGGAAACCATCAAGATGTATACTTAGTTTGTTTTTCTTGTAAGAGCAGGGAAAGCATGACTCGGTATCAAAGATTTTAAGAGATTAAAACAGAAAAACGTAATAAGTGTTGAAGACACTAGAGGACTAGTGTTTGCTTCATCATTACGCATTTAGTAAAATTTCTATAGTAATTGGTTACTTATATCCTCAGATGTGAAAGTAGACGTCTTACTATTTTGGAACCGGAGTAAATCAATCTTTCCTCAAGCAACTCATAGGTAAGCTTCTTTTTAACTAAGACACCACCATATCCTGCCAAGAAAACAATACTGTAAACATGAAAGATTGCAGAAAAAATGTAAGATAATATATAAGAAACTACAAGCTCAGTCTACATATTTTACTCACTCTCACAAGTCATGTTAACAGATACTACACAGCTAAGTAAGAGATGGTTTTCTGACCATCACTACTCTCTTCACCATTCAATAAAATTCAATAAGTCGTAGATAGCCAAACAAGCTAAACACATGTAATAAAGAAATATTGTAACTCAGATATGTCACAGACAGTATGTAAAAATTCCCTATAATCCCACAACCGTAAATACGAAATTAAAAGCTTTTTAGTTACAGTGTCTTGATATCATTTCGTGAAAGTTGTATAAAAGAGCAAATAGTTTGTAAGGGTCCACATACTTGGTCTCCTTGGAGAAGTAAGCTCAAGACTTCCAAATTTTCTGCCTGGCAATGTTGGCATCGGCACCTCTTCTGCAGCTCCTCACCCAGTGAAGCCAATGTCTGTTCCAGCTCAGAACTCTGCGTATTGTACGTCAAGGAAACTGTTCTTCTGAAAGAATGGAAAATGAGAATAAAATTACAAGCACTCGCTTGCTCTTAAATTCTAGCAAAACAAAGGTTGCTGCATAGTAGTAGGCTATCTCAATAGGAACAGAACTAGTTGGTGCAGGTTATAAAACCATGCTTCACTAGCTACTGAAAATAAGGATATCTAGCGAGATTTTGCACTGAATTTGTTTTCTCTGTTATAGCCTCCATGAGTGACATCTTCTTCTCATATTCATCTAACTCTTTCTGCAGCTACAGATAGAAGAACAGAGTAATCAACCCGAGTTTGTTCACGTCATAGAATAATTAAAAGAAGTTAAAACAGGGAATGAATAAGCTAGCAAACGGTAATTGGAGCAGCGAGGTAACTTTCAAGTAAAAGATTGACAGAAAGACTAAAATCCCACCTTTTCTTTTATATTCAGCTCTGCTAGGTATCCTTCCTCCTCTTGTGCTAATTGAGAATTTACATCAGACAGCATATCCTTGATAGCTTGTGGATCAGCTACATGACCATCCTCAAAAACTTTGACATCTGCTGTCACCAAACATATACAAAGCCATTGTCTCATAAATAAACAATCAGAAATCTCACAAGAAGAGTAAACAGAAAAGGCTACTCACTTGCAGTTACGCTAGTACTATCATCATTGCCCACACTGGAGGCTACAGTTCTCTGGAACACCCTATAACAAAGCAAGCAACTTTAGATGTGTATCAACAGCATAAAGTGGAAACGAAATAAAATAGAAAACAACCTTATTTCCTTGTTCAGCTCAACCATTTGGCTTATAAATTGATCTCTGCATAACAAAAAAAAGTAATAAGCAATTGCGAACACACAAACTTAAGTTCACGTTTAATTAAGATGTTAGAAAGATGAATTCACCTAAGTAATCCTTCCTTGTTCTTTGTTTCGCCATCCACAAAAAAAACTCCAGAATGTCAAACAGAGATAATAATCAAAACCATAAGCGCTAAATCTTCTACAAAAGATCATATAAGCAAAACCTTGAGAGCATCCACTTCATTGCCAACAGTTGAAACTTCATCCTGAAGAAGAGCAATCCTTGCCTGCAAAAGAAAGTACACTAACCATAAGCAACACAACTAGATCACACACCAAAGGTTCTGAGAATCAGAAAAACCAAGTGAATCAAGCAGAAAATAGAAACCTCAAGAGATTGAATCGTAGCATCGTTCAAAGACAATTCAACTTCATAGCCGTTGAGTTCTTCTTCCGCCACTTCTTTGATACGTTTCGCATGTTCAACTTCTTCGTTCGCTGCTTCAACTTCCGATTGTAGAGACTCGATCCGCTTCTTCAATCCAGCCACTCTTTGCTCTTTACGAGAAAATCACCAACAATCAGAACCACGATTTCTCTAATTACAGAAACTATCAACCTACAATCGCATACAACTAACCCTAGATTTCACCAAAAACTTCAATCAAAACGCAGATCGGATCATGATTTTTCGAAATTTCTTCCGATTCTTCGCCGTTGTCTACCTTAGAGAAATCTCAAGACCGAAAACAAAAGCTAGAGAAAGTAAGAGGATGATCTTACCTCCACGAGATCTTTCAGAGGTGAAGTCGCGGATCAGAGAGAGAAGCTGCTTCTGCGTATCGATTCCCGCCATGGTTTCTTCTTCGTCACTGGAAAATATCTCACTTCCTTTCTGTTTTGAAAAACGTTTGCGACAGTGAGAGGCGGAATAATCAGATAATGTTCGGCCCATCTTATATGGAGCCCAAAATACTAGGCCCAAATATCTTGGCGAAATTTTTGGTTAGTGGTCTAGAATTATAGTCAAGTGTTACATGCACGTGCAAAAGTGTTATATATTCTTTTGAATAATTTTTTTTTCTTTTTTTTTTTTTGATTAACTTGGGAGTATCCCGGACCTATGGAAGGGCCCAGACTAATCCAAAGGAGAGGTGCAGCCCACGGATAGACCCTCTCTCCGAGTATGCAAATGGGTCCTAAAGCATAGGCCCATATCCGTGTTGGTGTCCAGAAATCATGACTTAGTTCCCTCCAGCAGGGTTCGAATTCACAACCTGGGTGCAGGAAGGAGCCCGTCCTTACCATTGGGCCATGATGTTCTGGACAATTGCGGACAAGTTAAACTCAAAGTTATAATTTGTTAAAGTGAAAATTTAGATAATTATACAAAAATCACAATATAATATAAATATTAAAGATCATTTTTATTTTTATTAATCTAAGGATTTCTTAAGTCTATGAAAAAGATTCATATTAATCTTTTAAGGGAGATATATATATATATAGTCTACGGATAGATCAGATAAATCTTTGAATACTCAAATGAAACTCAAAATATGATTCATATCCCTTGTGAGATTACTTTGAATTCGAATCGGTTTCTTCACTAGAATTTATATACCACTAAACCACCACACGTATACGTAGTTATACTATTAAAAATTCAAAAAAATAAATATATATATATATATTATTAAAAATCATGACAAATAAAATAATGCTGTTTCAGTAAATATCATATAAAATGAATGTGGGACTATGATAACTGTTCGATTTACTGTCTGTGCCACACTATCTATCATTCAATATATTCCATTACCAAACATCTATATAGAGCTATGCCAAAAGGGTCTAACAACAGAATACACCATGGCACTGCTCTTGGAGGAGAATATGTGAACAGATAAATCTTCGTAGGATCCACATGAGAGCCACATTGAATCCACAATATTTGAGTGTTATTTTTCCGAGGTAAGATTTAATTACGAAATTGACTATATTGTGAACTATAATGGAATACACCTTGAAGTAATTACTATGTTTCATTAGTTGGACAAAGTTATTAATATTGTTTTAATCTTGTTTCCAAAGTGTTCGATCAATTGTCTCATCATGGATGAGTATTTTGATAGTGGTTAGTGCGAGTACTTCGGCTGAAGATTGATGCAAAAAGCACAACATATACAAACAAAAAATCACGACAAATACATATATCTAAAACTAAAACAATTCCTTTGAGGTTCGTACTACCTGTAAAACAAAACCACAGCTATGTGAAAAATTCTAAGTTGGGACTTCGGCCCAAAGAATTTATTTGGTAATTTGGTTAATATTTGACCCGATTATCTGACATTAGTTGAAAAATACTTTAAACTTGACTAAATAGTGTGGTGATCATTCGTAGAGAAGTTCATTATGTAGTAGAACTAAGTTTTTTTTTTTTCACGGGGCTGATAAGATCTAAGACATTATCAGGAAAACATATACATAGAGAGATATGTGTATCTTGATCATCCAATATGATATTCTCTATGTTTTATAGTAGATGATGTTTTATAAGATTTTTATTGCTTTAAATTAAATGATGTGTTTTAATATTTTTATGTTACATTTAACTTTATTGAAAACATAACCTAATTAGATGTTACATTCATTTAATTAATTGGTTGAATGATTTTTAAATTATATTTTTAATACTACTTTAGGAAAAGAATAATCTTTTGTCTTTTATATTAAGGCAAAACACATCTATTGTAAACAATAGAGGGAGTTTTAAAGAAAGTCGAAATCAACGAGGAGTTGGATTAATGGCTAAATTAATTCCCAGTAGAAATCTACATAGTATAAATCTACAGAATCATAGGTTTAATTCCTGTTGGGAGGATCTGATCTTCTAAATAGAGTTTTTATAATGACACGAACCTCAATTAGGGGATATACAGAAACCCAGTACTAGACATTAAAAAAAAATTAATAGTTACTCGTTATTAGTTAAGAAACAGTACTTCAAAATATATGAAAAGCATCCATTAATACCGCAATGGTATGTATGAATTCCCTTACTCAAAAAACTACTAAAAGATTGAGGTTTTATATATGGAAAAGATTAATCACTTAACAAAAAACCAGTATATCGTGATAATCTATTGTCGGTGTACACTTTGAAGGATGATGTGAGGTTCAGACGTTCAGTGGTAGTGAAAGAGTAATATATAATCACTACTGGGAGGCCAAGTTGAAAACCAATTGGTGATGACTGATGGCTGATGAGCCTTTTGCCACTTATGGAAACCTGCAACTCATATGATTTGTTGGATATGTTGTGCTCAGCTTGTTTAGTGAATGTATAGTTCCAGTAAAGTGGAATTTGGTTTTGGTACCACTTAAAGACATGATTTGACATGACATATATTATAAGCACCCACTCACGCTCATATTCACACTCACTCACAGTTTCAAGTTCCACTTTCTTTTTTTCTTCCTTTTCTCTTCAACAGTACTATAGCATGTAATTGAAAGGTCTCGTTTGATGTTGTAATTTTTTTTGCGAAAAGATGTATACTTGTATTTACAAGTATATATAAGTTTAAATGTATTTATATAATAGCGTTCCAAAAAATTGCATTTGCATAATTATGAGATGTTATATAGCTTTTGATTATTCAAAGGCGGAAAATTAAATTAGCATTTAGTTTAAATTAAATGCGTTTTATTGACTATGTGGCTGCTATACAGTAGAATCTCTATAAATTAATACTCTATAAATTAATAATTTCTATAAATTAATAAATTTTACCGGTCCCAAATTGGGCTAATGTTAAATATAACAAAAATCGATAAAATAATAAGATAATAATATTTTTAAAACTTCTGTGTAAATATATAGTCCCCTTAAAATCATAAATTAATAATCTATCTATATATAATTTTTATATAAGTACAAGCTAAATATTATATTGTTGGTTTTATATTCACAATGAAAATTCTTTGTTTTTCTTAACATTTCAATATATTTTAATAATATTTGGTAAAATTATACCGAAAACCACTTAACAATTCTATGTAACATAAAAATATACACAAAATAAGATAATAAAACAATATGAAAGTCAAATTTCTAAAATTTAAATAATGTACATACGGTAAAATAAAATATTTTCTTTTTTTATATAAATAAAAATATTTAAAAATAGAAAAAAATCTAAATAAGGAAACTTTTGTAAATTAATATCTCTATAAATTAATAAAATTTCAAAGTCCCAACATTATTAATTTATAGAGGTTCTACTGTATACGGTGATATACGGTGAATATGGAGAAAATACATGCAATCAATGGAATCAAGAAGTTATGCAATTTGCAGTTGATTAAACTCTTGCGAGTGGTTGAATTCTCAAAGTCCCCACAAAGTTGTACCGATCAAGCAAGTCAATGACAAAATAATTAACACTTGTATTAATGCTTCAGTAGTCTGGGGCGGACTTAGAACATAAATTAGTATGGAGCACATAGTCTAATTTATATAAAAATT
The DNA here is from genome assembly GCA_019706035.1 of Raphanus raphanistrum subsp. raphanistrum. Taxonomy (NCBI): domain Eukaryota; kingdom Viridiplantae; phylum Streptophyta; class Magnoliopsida; order Brassicales; family Brassicaceae; genus Raphanus; species Raphanus raphanistrum. The sequence goes on from CM033983.1 coordinate 22,917,098, forward strand.
AGGACTATATAAATAATTTTAGAATAATTATTAAAGAAAAAACGAAAATGGGTGTGGGGCCTGTGACACACCCCCTCCTCACCTAGATCCGCGGTCTCCAAAGAAATCATTTTGTTAGTGTCGTAACGGCTCTGGAATTACACTCCAAGCTTTATTAACAATACAAAGACCTTTGGAGTCGAAAGTTTTACAAGAGCGAAACTGGAACTGGAAAGGCATGCAAATTGTAAAGTTGCTGAATGCTTCGATGGTACACAAGTGGACATTGGGATTCATAAGAAAAGTGAGACATTGGCTTTGAAAGCTTGAAGAAGTGGAATAATTTAAGTTCATCGACAAGGAAATAAAGTTGTAGTTGTCCTTTGATTAATTATTAAACTCGAACCATAAATATCTAGTTGAAGTCACACTTGGCAGTGGAAAGCATGGTTTATAAACATGGCGGTAGACATGAAGCACTGATTATACATATATGTCACTATCATAATGCATCTTTCTTGATTAATTAGTTCACTACTAACGTTGGAAAAATGTCGCTTTTAACCATCTTGGGAGGCCATGGAATCTTTAAAGGAAAAGCAGTTTTCTAAAATGTGGTATATTGAAAGCCTTAAGTTAAAATAAAAAAATAAAAAAAATGTGGTATATGCCACAATGTTCATAAACTTAGTTTATCATTCAAAAGTTGGAAATATGTGCGTGTATATATCATCTTATCTATAAATTTTATGGGTTTATAGCAGAACAAATTATCGGAGTCATCTAGACATACAAAGGGCAGTCTTGGATCACTTGAGAGCGATTAGCGTTTTTTAATACTACAATCGACAAAAAAGTGAAAATTTCTTTTATTGCTTTAGATTGCGTAAAATTTGAAATAAGAAGTGAAACATAAAGAAGGTGAACAATGTGTCCCCCACTAGTTTCATTCTTTGTGTGCCACTAAATTTTTGTACGCAATATTCTAATAAAAAACTTTGGCGAAATTAAGGATTTTTTTTCCCAATAACTTCATTAGCTATCTTATGATCGAGTCCTACGAGGGAGATACGGATCTCTAAACATGTTAACAGTAGAATTTGGTGAGTATAACCTCTTTTTTTATGTCAATAGTTAGTGTATATTTTTTCTGTGGACCCAATAGTTAGTATATATATATATATGTAATAATACTAATGCTTAAATGTTGGGTCTACTATCAAACTAAATAAATATTTTGTATGTTTAGAGCATCTCTTCACTACCAAATAGAGTTGCAATAAGAAATGCTATAACTCTACTATATTTCATTTTGTACTCTATTATGGTTTGTTCAGTATTTCATTTTCCACTTCAAAATAGAATATGGTAGAAGTAAACTTATGGATGGAGTAAAATCAACTCAATTATGAAGTTACTCTATTTTAAAACAAAAATAAGAGTGATACACTAAAATGTTTTTGATACCCGACTCGAACTATATTGAGAACATTGAGCATTTGACTTAGTTTAAACAATTTTTTACAATTAAATTTTATCTATACCCGCATTGCTGTATATATGCTAATACTTAAACTATATATCGTTTAGTGTGACTGGAAAATTTGGAGTAAATAAAAAAATAGTACATTCGTTTCTGAAAGTAGGATGTTATGGGTTTTTTTTGTTCCACAAAGAAAGATTTTGTGTAATATCATTAATGTTTTTTAAATACAAATTAACTCGATTAATTTTCATTTGATATTTACGATGACTTACATAAATATCTTTTGGGTAAAGACAAATGCTTTTGGTAAAGTTCAATTCTAAATCAACTTCTTTTTATTTTTAAGTTTCTTCTTTTCAAAAGCAAAAAGAGAAAACAGAAGAAAAAAAAAGAAAAAAACGAAACAGAAAAAAAAAAGAAAAAAGAGGTGAAATTTTTTTTAAAAAAAAATTCTCTATCATTGCTTTGAAAAGGTAATATTTAAATTAAAATCATGAAAATACATGATTGAAGGTTTACTAAAATAACTGGAAAATGATGTCCTAATATATAATATTTTCGGAACATATTCTGATAGATTTAGCTCCATTTTAAAACTTTTTCTTTGCAAAGAAAATTAGTTTTGGCTCTACTCTAAAATTTTGCTTTGCAAATAAATTAGTTTTGGCTCCATGTTTGAATCATTTTACGTAATTGTATTGGTGTATATTAAGTTACATTCACTTTTAAAGGAATATGAACAATTTAATGAAGAAGTGTGCAAAATGATTTAAATGCAGACACCAAAATTCTAAGAAAAATAATTATTCCGACAACTTTAGATGTAGAAATAAGCAAAACAATAATCACAAATGTTTATAAAGAAAATGCATTTATTATTTCTTACTCTATGTGAAATATTCAAAACATTATATTTTGTGGAACGGATGTAGTATAAAAGACGAGAGGAAATTAAAACTTGGAGAGAGAGTAAAATAGAGTAAATGTATTTAATCTTGCGTAGAGTGGAGTAAAAAATGTAGAGAAATTGGCGTAAATACACTCAATTCAACATCATATTTGCCATATACCCTTAAGTACTGAATCTATTTTTATGACAATTTTATCCCTATGAGCTACATTCCCTATACTGCACAGACTCTGTATTCTGGCAGGAGACACTGGTGACTCATTGGATAATGCAATGTCTAGACAATTTTCCAAAAACAATCTAATATCTCACAATGTATCAGCATCTCTTTCCTCTCTTTTTTTATTTTTTTGTCACAACATCTCTTTCTTCTCCTTTCACTTTAAACTTTATGAATTTTTTTTTTCATTCTTCTTCAAATTCACAAGAGTTCGACAAGGATGGATCTGAAGGAAAACTTGTGACAATTTAAAATGATTTTTGTCACTGTCCTCGATTTTGAATTTTTCCTCACACTGTTTTTTTTCTGCATTTGACAATTTAAAATAATTTTTTCAATATTTTCTTCGAATTAATTTTAAAATGTTCTTGCGGATCTTCAGTTTTATTTGATATTTTGCTGTTCTTGTGAGTTTATATGTTTTATTCTAAATTCTACTTTTTCATGTATGTAATAAATAAGAAACTTAGGGTCCGATTGGTAACGGCTGTAGCTTCGAAATTATTGATGTAGAAAAAAATCTGTAGACTTTTTCCTGTAGCTTTAAATTTTATTGATGTATAATTTTATGGAAAGCACTAAAAATTGCTTTGGATATTTGGCTCTGCAGAGTACTTCTACAGCTGTAGCTTATTTCAAGAGCTGTGGTTTTAAAAAAATAAATTAAAGGTTGATTGCTCTGATTTTTGTGCTTTAGAAATAAATTGGGCTGTGGAGAGCACCCACAGGCACTACCAATCACATCCTTAGAGTCTTCTAGTTAACCGCTAACAAATATTGCTAATGTTATCAATTAATAAATTATTTATCATCTCATATACCATACAAAATATGAATGCATCACATAACTGTTAACTCAAATTGTTAGGCGGTAACAATATTGTCTTACCAGAACACAACTCCAAATTTTATCATAACTTAGTAATATTAAATCATTAACACCCATCTATGAAATCAGATCTAAATTGATTAATACACTTAACCGTTATTCGAGAGACTTTACAATTAAAATTAGTTGTTTGTTAACCGATATGCTTGTATCCACATTTCCATTCACAAGTAACACGACTTGGATAAACTTCTAGCGATTTGCTATATGCTATTTTGATAGTATTAAACTTTTCAATGTTTTCCCACAAACGATTTGTTTTAAAACATATTCCAATTGCAGTTATGGTTAATCACATTTTCATATATTTTCATTCACAAGTATCACGATTTAGGTAACACACTAGCAATCTGTTAATCATGTGACGGATAACAAGCAATATATCAGTTAAGAATTATAGTACCGATTAACAAATCATGTGACCGATAATGTTATTGTTAACATGTACACTTCTTTTCTAACATGCTAATTTATTTTATTTGCATCGTTAACTTTAAAAGTAGTTTTTTACTAAAAAAAAATTAAAATAGTTAGTTAACTTTTTATGGTAACCGTTAAATAGTATGTTATATTGGTAATTAATATTTGATTATATAGTGTATTATTAAGTTATTGATTTATTTAGTGGATTATAATTGATTAACACTTGATAATAAAATTTGTAACATGTTAAAAGTTGCACTTAATGTTAACAAAATGTGTAACATGTTACAAAATTTGTTTACTCGCTAAAATGTGTAACTTTTTAATATTTTTTTGTTAAATTATTGTCAAAATATAACCACAACAGCTAAATATGAATATTTTTATTCTATATTGTACCAATTTTTAACAACTCTACCAATATGAATGCATATAACTATGAATATTAACCGCTAAACAAATTTACGAACCAATATGAATGCTGTTACACACTAAAGATTAGTGTGTATTCTAAGTTTAATTTACATTAAAACCATATTACCAATGGATAAAAATTAGCATAATATGTTATGTAAACATGTTGATTAAAATTATGATTATGTTAAAAGTGGTTTAAGAAAAATGATCTATATCAAATAAAAAGAAAAAAAACTGTCAAAAAGATGTCGCAATTAAAGAAAAGACATTGTGTATGTTGCTTGTTTGAAGTGTTGTGTTAGTCTAGAACTGTTGTGTAAGTCTCAAACTGTTGTGTCAGTCCTGCAACAAATTAGATATCAGACACAAAAGGGTATTTTTCGGTAATCCAAAACCAAAAAAACATCACACATCTCAGTATATCACGTTATGGGTAATCTGCCAATTTGGACTCCTATATGAGATATTCACCTCATTGTCCTAAATATGTATATGTGTTTTACTTCTTTTTAACAGTGATGGTCTGAATGATTAAGCCTTAATGCATTGTACTTGGTAAAATTCAATTAAATGAACAAGAAATCACTTCAATGAATATAATTTAAACTATTCTTTCGTATGGTATTTTTGTGAATGGATGTTCAAACCTATTGATTAATTTAAAACAAAAAAAAACATAATTTCATGATACCTTCGCTAGTTTATTCTGTGATTTAGTGATAAGACTTTACCAACGATGTATTATTGTGCATATGCAATAGCATATACGTTACATAATATGCTGGTCAGATAGTTTTATTTAGTTTTGATAGTGATTCAGTTCGTGAGTTTTATTTTCATATGACCAGTTCATGTCGCAAGCTCTTTTCTATAAATTTCTAAGACCATCTCTAATGTAAAACTTTATTTTTTCTTCCGAAATAGAATAAAAGTGAATATGGAATAAAAATGTTTCGATCTTACTTTATTTTTTACTCTATAATAGAATTATGAACAAACAAAAAATAAATTACTCTGTTTATGATATAAACATAGTAATTTTTAAAATATAATAGGATATATAATTAGTTGAAAGCATTTATTACTTTATATTCATTTTTACTTCATTTAAAAAAATAAAAATAAAAATGAGTTGAAAATGCCCTAAGCTCTCTCCCGCGGTCCTCCTTCTTTTTGGACTTTTTTTTATCTAGCCTCAATACAGCTAATTAATACCTATTATTTCAGTTATTTTTATTCTATATTGTACCAATTTTTAACATGCTATTAATTCATACATACGAATTTAAAGTGATATATAAAAACCTTGAGTAAAAAGTGAATTAAAGTAAAAAGCTATTCAGTGATCTACTCCTGTGCAAAAAATATAAAAACCTTTGACCAACATACAAATGAAAGTGAATAAAAGTAAAAAGCTATTCAGTGATCTACTCCTGTGTAAAAAAATCTTACACCGATCCTAAATTTATATATTCTATATTCTCTGTTTTTGAAGTTAACAAAAAGTTAGTTTTTTTTTTATCAAAACAAAAAGTTAGTCTAATCATTGAATATAGAGTAACAAAGAGTAATGTTGCATGAATTCCAATATAAAATTAAACAGAAGTCAATGTTTACATAATTTAAGCGAAAAAGAAAACGTCACCACATACGTATGAACCCTGGAGATCATCCACGGGGACGGTATCATTTGCCAGCATAATGAGTGTTTAATATATTAAACTATACGTGTTAATTCAGAAATAAGCATGTCATTTTTTTTAGGATAGATTGGTGATCTGGATCTATACGTACCAATTAGTTTGATGGATACTTTTGGGGGCTAATGTTAATATTTAGGGGCGTATTTATATGTAAAAAGCTCTAAAACTAATATTTCATTCGTCTGTGTTCAGATCCAACCATGATTAAAGAACATGATTCAAAGCCGATATAGACACAGTGATCCATGCATAACTCGGTTGTTAACAGAGAACGAATCTGGGGATCCTTTCGATCTTAAACCCTGGGATAATAAGTTGTCAACTCCCACACTACCAAACGCGAACGAGATATCAATTATTTGATGATAAATATAATTGGTGATGTATGCTTCAAGTTTTGATGGAGGTACTTTACAAAAAATGGTTTTGATGGAGGTATAATAAATAAAGTGTTTGGAGGCGCAGTCCAAATATTCCAATAGCATCTTTAAAATTTAATACTCCAAGTAAATTATATATGCACGCGATCATCAATTCTATACAAATTCATATTATTGAAATAATATTATTAACTATTTTTAAAAAAATTTATTGAAAGAATAAAATCTATTTTATTAAAATAGAAATACATTTTAAAATTAACCCTTAGACTTACAAAATATTTACAACATAATGTCACTGAAGTTATTAAATGAACATATTTTTAAGTAATCATTATCTTTTCCAAAATTAATGAAGTAATAACTATTCTTGAATCTATGCTTTCCATGTGTTTCTCAAAATTAATAAAACATTTCCTAAATAAATTCACAATAAGTTTAATATAAATTTTTTAGTTTACTTATTTCATATTAATATTATAAACATTAATGAACATAAATAATATACACAAAATATTTATTTATGTACAATATAAGTTACATTTTTTTTCATTCTCCGTCACAACTCACGTTACTTTTTTTTATAAAATTATTTTTCTTTACCAATATAAATATATTACATGCACCATTATAATTATTTACCAATTTACCATGTATATCATAAAATTTTGATCTACAAAAAAACAAAAAAACATTTGTATGGATGCACAGATCATATTCTAAAATTAGGTGGTAAAATATTTGTATGGATGCACCGGTCATATTCTTAAAATATTTGAAATAAAAAATGCTATAGTCAAAACTAAATATCTAAAGTAGATAAATAATAATCAAAACACTAAAAATACTTAAAATATATATTTATTCTTCATCCAAATATTCAAGTTAAACATGTTTTAATTTTTAATTTAGGTACTTTGGTTTACATTACTCAAATTTATATGTTATTATTTTTTTTTAGATTTTGAGAAATTTAAATAATTCTAATTTACAATTTAACAAATCAGAACGAAAAATATTACCAAATTTGAACCGGAACTGGATAAATATCCAAACGGATTTACCATTTTGGTATCTTGAGAACCAAAACCACACCTGATCCGAATGAAATATTTCGGATATTCGAATGTATTTGAATCATATTTATATATTTGAATATGTTACCTATTTCTAGAGTTAATATCCAAGATATAAGCTATTTTAAAGTTGTCTAAAATATTTGAAATATAAAATATAGTCAAAAATAAACATCTAAAATAGATAAACAATAATCATAACACCAAAACACTTAAAATATATATTTATTCTCCATCCAAATATTTAAATTAAAGAAGTTTTAATTTTTAGTTTAGATACTTTGGTTTACATTACTCAAATTTATATGTTATATTATTATTTTTTTTAGATTTAGAAAAATTTAAAGTATATATAACTTTTTAATTTAAAATTGATTATCCGAATTCGAACTGAATCCTCAAAGTTCTCAATCAAACCGGAACCAAAATATATAGTTACCCGAATGAAGCTAAAATCTTTAAACTCAAAAATTTCAAACTCGAATAGATTTTAACCGAATTTGGGTGAGTACCCAAATACACACCACTAGCTTAGTCAATGTAAAACGATCAAGTATTACAAATAAATCATTTAGTATAAGTAAATAAAAACTAAAATAGAAAATTAAAACGCACGGATCAAGATCTAGTCTTATTTAAAAAATAGAGTTTTGTAATCTTTTGTAGTTAAACTTTTTACTACTTATTACTATATATATATATATATAAGTTGGTGAAAAATATTGTTAAAGTTGTTTTTGGGATTCTCCCACTTTTATATATATATATATATATATATATATATATATATATATATATATATATATATATATATATATATATATATATATATATATATTTGATTAAAAAAAGATTATATATAAGTGGGAGAATTCTAAGACCAACTTTAACAGTATTTTCACCCTAGTTTGGATCATTCTCTAATGGTATATCATTTTGAGAAGATATAAAAAAATGAAAAAGTGTGTTTGATACTATATCATTCTGAGCAAGTAATGATAAAAATTAGTGCATCAAATTTGAAACAATGTCACAATGTTATTCTAATGTTAAAATTTTTTATTTATAAATTAATTTTTGAAATTTTACATAATTTTATATATATCTAAAACTATTATATACATGTATTTTATACTTTAACAAAATAATTAAAATGTTATTAATTTAACTATAAATTCATATAAAGCATTGTACATTCTCTTAAATATATATATATATATATATATATATATATATATATATATAATTTAATTTAAATATAATTATAATTGGATAAAATTTGTAAAGCATTATTAAATTTTATTAATAAAACTAATAATAGATATTTGAGATATTTTAAAATGAAAAATAAAAAAAACTCATTGAAATAAAACTCTTTTTTTGTCAACCTATTTATTATATTGACGCCAATTTATTACATAGTTTTGATTAGTACATCTAGCCTTTTTGGCTAATTCATCTACCATCATCAGGTTACATCTAGGTACCTAAGAAAAGGTAAAGCGATTTGGTTTTGAAGCATTCACAAAGATGTTCTCCGTAACGATGGTTGCTGCATCGGCGTGCTGAGCCAACGCATCCAACTCAATTTTGTTTTAAATTTACATCACTTTAAAGGAAAAATGAAAAATAATTACAGAAATCCATCCAAATATTCCATTCAAAGAGCAGCACGTGTTAGGTCTGTACGTCCCTGTGAATCATAAAACCCTAATACACAAACCTTTTTGTATAATAAAAGATCATGCGATTATGAATTGTGATATTGGGTAACTATTTATGGTTGTTGGAAATCAGAATTCATTCGTTATTGGAAATATTTGGTTGGACTGAAAACGATAGAAAAACTCTCAAAATTTAAAGGAATTTCTAGGGTGGGACGTTTGGACATATGGATTTGGTTCAGATTTATTTGGGTTTCAAGTTTTCGGGACTAAAGATTTTAATCCTAATTGAGTATTTAGAAATTTTGATCCGCGTTCGATTCAGATTTTTGCGGGTTTGGTCAGATAACTTGTTTAAATTATTTTTACAATTTTAAAATTCATAAATAATTTAAATTTTTTAAAATCTAAAAATAATATATAACATAAAATTTTGAGAAATATATGCTAAAATATATAAACTTAACATACAAATTTGTTTGATTTGAATATTTGGATGAAAAATCAATAGATATTTTAGGTCTTTTGGTATTTCGATTGTCTGGTTATTTTAGATATTTATTTCAAATATTTATATATATTTTCAAATATTTTAGAAAATTTCAGAATATCTTATAATAATATTTTTTTGGATATTACATCTAAACTAGCTAACATATTAAAATAGATAAATCTGATTCAGATCTATTCGAGTATCCGAAATATTTCGATTCAGATCGAATTCGGTTTTGTATTGTAGATACCAAAATTTTGAATCCGTTCGAATATTTAACCAATTTCAATTCAGATATAATACTACTTTTTGTATCATATTCAATTCGGTTCTTCCACATTTTTTGCCTAATCCTAGAGTTGATAATTGATACCCAACGATAATCCTAGAGTTGATAATTCAATTCGGTTTTGTATTTTTTGCCTAATCCTAGAATTAATTCATCATCATTCAAGAAAATGATCGTCGTAGTATCTAAGAACGATTACTTGGGCCGTCCAGTGTTAAAAAATTCGTGATATAATTGATAAATTTTATTTTAATGAGGATCACGAAGAAAAACAAAGTTAGATTTATTATGCAGGAAACTGATATATAATAAGAAACAAATAGTGGTATATTAGGTGCATATGTAGTAAATAGTAGGTGCATATGTAGTAAATAGTAATGCGCTTTAATCTTGACCGAACTAGAAAACTATGTAAAACTAGGGATGGCAATTGGGTTCTCCCGTCCCGTCCCGTCCCGAACCGCTGCGGGTTCGGCTTCTGGCGGTACACGGCGGGCCTGTTCCGCGCGGGATGCGGTTCTCAAATTAGCTGCCCAATCCCGTACCGCAAAATATGTAGGCTTTCGCGGGCCGTCCCGCGGGACATCGAATATTACATTGATTGTTTTTATATGTACAAACAAACATAGACAAGAATTGAGTTTCAGCTTGCACATGATCAAGCATACTCTTATAAGATCAATACATTAAGTTTATACAAAACAAATGTTTTTCTTATCATTTATGATGGCTTGAAGAAACTCCATCGGTGCAGATCAGAGGCGCTTAGGAGATCGGAAGTATCATCGAACCTGAAACCACGATCAACGGAGCTCCATAATGTCTAATCCCCCCCCTCTCTCTCTCTCTCTCTCTCTCTCTCTCTCTCTCTCTCTCTCTCTCTCTCTCTCTCTCTCTCTCTCTCTCTCTCTCTCTCTCTCTCTCTCTCAGGTGAAAGCAGAAATGGCGACTTAGGATTGCGGGTCTTCAAAATCCTGCGGTTTAACCCATCCCGTTTTCGGCCCGTCCCGCTTTGATCCCATCCCGTTTTGAACCCGTCCCGTTTTGAGCCCGTCCCGCGAGGCCTGCAATTTTGCGGGCTTATCAAATGGAGGCCCGATCCCGCCCCGCAGCAAGCCTTTACGGGCCAGGCCCGCGGTCCAGGTCCTTGATTGCCATCCCTATGTAAAACTATACCATGTCCAGATTGTGTAAAAAGTTAATGCCATGATATCTGACTATACCAAAATTTTCCATTTAGTGATTACAACTATATTCGACCTATAACATTTGCACCAAAAAAAACTATACTCGAACTAGAAAAAACAAATAACTAGGGCGGGACAAACTACTCATAAGTTCATAACCCATAAAACAAACAACTAAACCAAGATTATTTGGTACCAAGCTTAACACCAGAATCATAAATATGTCCTAAAATTATTTATGCTGATCTAAATTGAATGCTACTGCATGGAAACCTAACCTATCTTTTTGTATATCCTATCGACTAATGCGGTCGGTTTTAGAGGAACACTTTTAATGTTAAGTTACTACACTATCCGACTCGAGTTTGGAATGTTTTTTTAACTAATGCCAGATGATAATCGATAGTCTATTACAGTCTTTGTTAACCATTTTGGCCTAAACCAAGTTAAAACTGACCAAACAGTAATAGTTTAATTTCCAATAGAAATAAAATTTGTGAGTACACATGAAACTCCGAAACATTACGACTACCGCTTGGTTAACCCAACCGAATTTTAAAAATACTAAATTTTAAAAGTATATCTAAACCCCTAAAAACCAACCTGAAGTCGTGTGGATATCCGATCGCATAAGCCTACAAACAACGTACGTTTAGTTTTGTTGTATTCCAATCGTAACAAACGCAGTAACTACTTCATGCTCTGTATATGGACACTAAATACTAGTATTGTACAATTACACCGTGACTCGAAATATGGAGAATAACCTTATACTTATTGTTATTATACGATAAATAAATGTATAAATTAGTAGCAATAAATAAACATACAGAGTTATTTTGTGCAATAGGCTGCATGCAAGGCAAGACTGCTAGGCGCGCACATGACTCACATAGGGAATTGCTCGCAGGTTTTAATGTCCCAAGAAGACGAATTCAATTACATGCATTTACTATATATCATTGATTACTAGAAATATACCGCCTTCAGTTCAAGCGATTATATAAAATATCCATAAGTACAGTTCAAAGAAAAAATATCCACGAGTATTTTATGTTGGTTATTTATTAGCTCTAGAATTTATCTCATAAAGATTTAAAATAATGAAAATTATCCATTAGATTCTTTGATGTTCACGTCCAGTCACAATTACAAATTTAGGGAACAATAATTCAGCCTATATTATATACACAGAGGTCTCAAATTATTGGTAAAGTATATTCAACTTTTTATGTGAACATATTGTTTAAAAATAATACTCCCATTTTTATATAGTACATATTTTTATTTTTAATTTGTATTTGAGTCTGGATCTTATTTGACTGTTTCATTCACACTGATAAAAGGTCAGGTCTCTAAAACAATGTTCTGGCAGAAAATGTGTAAAATTGGTGAGGACAGAGCAGTGATATTAGTGCAAACCACGAAAATACATGTTATATAATATTTTGAGATAAACTTAAAAAAAATCGGACTTTCTCAGAGAGAAGAGAGAGAAAAGAGAGAAGAGAGACTTTCTCCGGCGTACGGCCGGCGTGTGAGCGTCCGTGCCGTCGCCGGATCACCTTATCTTCAGAAGTTTAATCTCTCTCCGCCTTGTCTCTGAAGTACCTTCAAAGTGCGCTTTGTCGAAGCTTTGATACCGTAACCGACTTCTTTCGGCGGTCGGCTTTTGGAGTGAAAATGCGTTCGTTTGGAGATCCTCGGGAGAGACGGAGGCGTTTGTCGTTTTGGGTGGTGTTTTTCCGGGAGATGGAGTCTTCTCTAGATCCATCGACGCCGGTCTGTTTATGGGGGGTGGAAGCTATTTCAAATCTACCGACGCCGCTCTAGTTTCCGGAAAGGGAGGCTTCCTCAGCTTCTTTGTCGGCTTGGGGATGATGGTGAGAGGAAGCTTACAAAGTTTCTCGCCGTCGTGGTTTGGAAACTCTAATCTCTTTGGGGTGTGGTGACTGGATCGAGATATTTAAAGCGTGGTGGGATTCGTCTAGTTCGAGATGGAGTCCGTGGGTCGTCGAGGATGCGATTCCCGGCGAGGGAGACGAAAGACAATAGGTGATAGCGAGGGTTTGCGGCGCGCCTTTCTAGGGTTTCTGGTGGTTCAAAGTCGGAGGAGATCTCGTTAGAACGACGATCTCTCCGGCGTGAAGATAGAGCGGCCGCAAAAAGCTATGGTGAAGAGGAGGCTCTGAAGGATCGGAGCTCCGGTGAAAAGTGATTGTCGGTGGCTGGTTTCGGCGGTTATACGGTGAGGCGGAGATCAAGTTGAGGCGGGCGACGCGTGGCGGGCGGATCTTCCAGATGATTACACGTGTCAAGCCGGTCTCCTTGGTGCGCCTCTAGGGCGAACTGTTCGATGATTTGTGTTTGGACCGTGTGGGCCTTTTAATTTATTTTGGGCTTCGGCCTTGTTTGTAGCTGCCTTTCGTGTTAGTGGGTTTTTTATTTGTTTGTGGGCTTCGGCCGTGGATTTGGCCATTTTAATCAAAAAATTCTCTTTGACGGAAAAAAAAAATACTGTATTTGAAGTTGGCTTTTCTCTCTCTCTCTCTCTCTCTCGGCTTCTATAAATAGCCTTCGACTGCCTCATCGGATCAATGAAATGTGAAAGAAACTTAGCAAAAAAGGAATCACCAAAAAAAACAAGAAAGTAAAGGTATCCGCTTTTAATATTACTGCACGAATATAGAACCTCTTGTCGTTTTGGTCTCTCTTTCTCCCGCTCTCTCTTTGGAACAAAAGAAAAAATGGGTGAATTAGAGGGGAAAGAGACTGGGAAGAAGACGATGAAGAGTTTTAGAAGCATAAGATCGATATTCATGCACGCTGACGGTGTAGATTGGGTGCTGATGGGATTGGGATTTATTGGAGCTGTCGGTGATGGCTTCACAACTCCTCTTGTTCTTCTCATCACCAGCAAGCTCATGAACAACCTTGGTGGTTCCTCTTTCAACAATGAAACTTTCATGCAAAGCATCTCCAAGGTCCTCTCTCTATCGCTCTTTGTTGTACAATCACTTGGTTTTCTAATTAGACCTTATGATTACAAGCTTTTTTGTGGATTTGTTTTGGATGTTGATTGTCCAGAACCCGTTGACATTTTATTAAGTCATTTTTAACAGTTCACGCTTTTGACTTTAGTTTATGACACATGCACTTCCAGATTCATGTATGTCTGTATAAGGAAAGAAGACTAATGTTTATTATATTTTTAAAAAAATCAACAGAATGCTGTCGCTTTGCTCTATGTGGCTTGTGGATCTTGGGTTGTTTGTTTCCTTGGTAAGTTTTTAATAATGTTTACCTTCCTTTACAGTAATTAATTTTACAATCAGATTAACTAACTGATATTTAAATTATATATAAAAACAGAAGGATATTGTTGGACACGAACAGGGGAGAGACAAACAGCAAGAATGAGAGAAAAATATCTAAGAGCAGTGCTAAGACAAGATGTGGGGTACTTTGATCTTCATGTCACAAGCACTTCTGATGTTATCACAAGTGTCTCTAGTGACAGCTTCGTTATTCAAGACGTGCTTAGTGAAAAGGTCGCACCATTTCTATCATTCATTTCTAATCATTTTTCTTCTTTTTCAAAGCCGGTTCCTTAGGGCATGCGCAAAAGTAGTCTCTAACTGAGTTCCTTAAGATTAAAATAGAAAAATAATGAAAAGCAAAAAACACGGTAAGTACCGTCTCTTGTACAAGAGAGTACGAAGTTTGTGAGAGACTAGTTTTACATATGATATTATACAGAATGGTTAATATCATACTTGTTAGGAATTTTTACACAACTGTCTTTTTATATATTAAAGTATAGTTTAAAAGACTCGTATGGATTTCTGAGTGCTGATGATGCTCTTATGTTTTCGGTTTGGTGCAGTTACCAAATTTTTTGATGAGTGCATCAATGTTCGTTGGAAGCTACATAGTTGGCTTTATTTTGCTATGGAAACTCGCCATAGTTGGCTTACCCTTCGTTGTCCTCTTAGTGATCCCGGGACTTATGTACGGTCGAGCCCTTATAAGCATTTCTAGCAAGATACGCGAAGAGTACAATGAGGCTGGTTTTGTAGCTGAGCAGGCCATCTCTTCTGTGCGAACCGTCTATGCGTTTTCAGGGGAGAGGAAGACTATTTCTAAGTTTTCAACAGCGCTTCAGGGCTCGGTGAAGCTAGGGATTAGACAAGGGCTTGCTAAAGGAATCACAATCGGAAGCAATGGAATCACTTTCGCCATGTGGGGGTTCATGTCTTGGTATGGAAGCCGGATGGTCATGTACCATGGTGCTCAAGGTGGTACCGTATTTGCAGTAGCCGCTGCTGTTGCTATCGGTGGCGTGTAAGTATATATTAACGTATAATAAAGTACTAGATCTTGACCCGCGCTTTGGAAGCGCGGAATATTTTACGATGAAAAATTTCACTAATAACTTAACAAATATTTTGTTAACTTTTAAAGAGTGTGTATTTAAAATATTTTTGCAT
Organism: Raphanus raphanistrum subsp. raphanistrum; assembly: GCA_019706035.1. NCBI lineage: Eukaryota > Viridiplantae > Streptophyta > Magnoliopsida > Brassicales > Brassicaceae > Raphanus > Raphanus raphanistrum. Next base: position 22,932,704 of record CM033983.1, read on the forward strand.
TTAAATCAGTGTTTTTAAATTCAATCCTATTGTGACTATACCGGTTGATCCGGAGACCTAACAATTCAATTTAGTTTTTTAAAATATTCATATTAAAAAGTTACTAAAACCTGAAACTAACCGATTGAACTGATGGATGACCGATATGTAATCTAATTTGATTGAAATTGTAATAGTTTCATAATTTGTAATCTTATAATCCAACTTTAAAGTTTATTATTTTGTAATTTACGAAATTATGACGTTTCTACAAAATTTTAAAGAGAAAATGATGGATATAAAATAACTAAGATTAATTATTGTTTGGAAATATTGATAATAGTATATATAAAATATATTGTTTGGAAACATTGATAGTAGTATAAAGAAATAAGTTATTGTTTGGAAACATAGATAGTAGTATAAAGAAATGAACATTAATAATTTAATGTAAGTTTAACTATAAAGTATAAATGTGTATTTAATTTAAAAACTTACAAAATAAATATTAGGTCTAACAGAATGTTTCTGTTTTAATAAGATAGATACGCATCATGCATGATATATACAATGAGATATGCAAAACGGTTTCAACATTTATACTATCAAAATCACACACAGATTTTTTATCTATTATGGAATCCATTGCGTACGTATTAATATAAATCGCATCAGCCAGTTGCGTAACCAATTGGCTCTTTCAAATATTTTAATCTATATTTTAGAAAATATTCAATCTATATTGTAATACTTGGAACTACGTGTGCTAAATTTTTTGTTACATAGTTATATAGTCATATATACTATACGTTTTTATGTCCGAGACATATTTTTAATAGTTCTGTACTATAATTTCTCTAAAACATTTTTTTCTTTAAAACATGTTTATATAATAACTTTATGATATGTATACATAAATTCATACTTTTCTTATGCTTTTTTGGCTGTATGGGAATTTAGTTTAATTCAACGTGTTCACATATAAATCAATGTTTTGGTGATTCTTTCCGTAGAGTAGTAAGATTAATATCTAGAAGCGGTTTTCTTTTAACAAAATATTAAAAGAGAATATGTGTTGATCTTCGTCAAACCGTATCATGATCTTGTTCTTTGTTATTGTTTCAGATCACTTGGTGGTGGTTTGTCTAACCTCAAGTACTTCTTCGAGGCGGCTTCAGTTGGCGAGCGGATCATGGAAGTAATAAACAGAGTTCCCAAAATTGATTCAAACAATCCGGAAGGGCAAAAACTAGAGAAAGTCAGAGGAGAAGTTGAGTTTAAGCATGTGAAGTTTGTATATCCATCAAGACCAGAAACATCCATCTTTGAAGATTTTTGTCTGAGAGTTCCGTCCGGGAAAACCGTAGCTCTGGTGGGAGGAAGCGGGTCAGGAAAATCAACTGTGATATCGCTTTTGCAGAGGTTTTATGACCCGGTTGCAGGAGAGATTCTCATAGATGGTGTATCCATTGATAAGTTGCAAGTGAAGTGGCTAAGGTCGCAAATGGGTTTAGTTAGCCAAGAGCCTGCCCTTTTCGCCACATCCATAAAGGAGAACATATTGTTTGGTAAAGAAGATGCAACAATGGATGATGTTGTGGAAGCTGCCAAGGCCTCTAATGCTCATAATTTCATTTCTCAGTTACCTAATGGCTATGAAACTCAGGTTAGATTCTAGTTTTATATTCTCTGTTACATAATATAAATTGGTTTAGTTAAGAGTTCGAAGACAAAAAAAAATTATTTTCCAATGATATACTTAAATACAAATAAATGAAATTTAATCAATTATAGAAAAATCTACAAAATTTATTTTGGAAACACAGTATTCAATATTAATAAGTGTTATACAGAAATGTGAAAATAGTCTACATATTGAAACAAAAAATACATATAAAATAATTTGTATTATGAAATATAGGAAGTATTGTATTTTTGTAGTGTACTGTTATCTAGAGACTGACTTAGCTTTTGTGAAAACAAAATAGGTTGGAGAGAGGGGAGTGCAAATGTCAGGAGGACAGAAGCAGAGGATCGCAATTGCACGTGCAATAATCAAGTCACCAACAATGCTCCTTCTAGATGAGGCAACAAGTGCATTAGACTCTGAATCCGAAAGAGTAGTCCAAGAAGCCTTAGAGAATGCATCAATCGGTCGTACAACTATCCTTATTGCCCACCGTCTCTCCACCATTCGTAACGCTGATGTTATCTCCGTGGTCCAACATGGCCATGTTGTTGAGACTGGCTCACACGATGAGTTAATGGAGAATGTAGATGGTCAATACGCTTCATTAGTCCGCTTACAACAGATTGAAAAAGACGACTCAAGTGTGAACATGAAAGTCAATGTACAAACGGGTCCAATCTTGGATCCTACAAAAGACTTGAGAAGTTGCTCAAGAGTCTCGACACTTAGCCGGTCAAGCTCTAGTAACTCGGTTACAGGTTCAAGTAATGTCAAGAATCTTGCTAAAGATGATAAGCCACCTTTACCATCTTTTAAGAGACTCTTGGCAATGAATCTACCGGAATGGAAACAAGCGTTATATGGTTGCATAAGCGCAACATTATTTGGTGCCATACAGCCGGTGTATGCATATTCTTTAGGGTCGATGGTATCAGTTTATTTCCTGACGAGTCACGACGAGATTAAGGAGAAAACGAGGATCTATGCATTATCTTTTGTCGGCTTAGCCGTGGTTTCTTTCTTGATCAACATCAGCCAACACTACAATTTCGCATACATGGGCGAATACTTGACTAAGCGCATCAGAGAACGGATGCTCTCTAAGGTGTTAACCTTTGAAGTCGGTTGGTTCGATAGAGATGAGAACTCGAGCGGTTCAATTTGCTCTAGACTTGCAAAAGATGCTAATGTGGTACGTACATAAATCTTACGATTTGTACTTGTTAATGAATAAACTTTCACATAATTAGTTGAAAAAATAATTAATTAATATATATATATATATATAAAAAGCAAGGATTAATCCATTTTAAACTAATATCTTGTTTAAATTATAACATTTCTTGATCATGATAGGTGAGATCGTTGGTTGGTGATCGCATGGCGTTATTGGTACAGACCATATCAGCTGTGACCATAGCATGCACGATGGGTTTGGTCATTGCGTGGAGGTTAGCCCTCGTGATGATCGCGGTGCAACCGCTGATTATTGTTTGCTTCTACACCCGCCGTGTTCTACTCAAGAGCATGTCGAAAAAGGCAATCAAGGCTCAGGACGAGAGTAGCAAACTAGCAGCGGAGGCTGTTTCCAACGTCCGAACCATCACCGCCTTTTCGTCACAAGAACGTATCATGAAAATGTTAGAAAAGGCTCAAGAAAACCCACGGCGAGAAAGCATACGTCAGTCATGGTTCGCAGGGATAGGACTCGCCATGTCGCAGAGCCTAACGTCATGCACGTGGGCTTTGGACTTCTGGTATGGTGGTAAATTGATCCAAGATGGGTACATCACGGCTAAAGCTTTGTTCGAAACGTTTATGATCTTGGTTAGTACCGGTCGGGTTATTGCCGATGCTGGTAGCATGACAACGGATCTAGCTAAAGGTTCAGACGCGGTCGGGTCGGTTTTCGCTGTGTTGGATCGGTACACTTCGATTGACCCGGAGGATCCAGATGGATATGAACCGGAGAGACTAACCGGCCGGGTCGAGTTTCTCAATGTGGATTTCTCATATCCAACTAGACCGGATGTGATGATATTTAGTGACTTCTCGATAGATATCGACGCAGCGAAGTCTACTGCTATAGTTGGTCCAAGCGGGTCAGGTAAATCCACGGTAATCGGTTTAATCGAACGGTTTTACGACCCGGTTAAAGGCATTGTGAAAATCGACGGTCGAGATTTAAGATCGTACAATCTGAGATCGCTCCGACAACACATAGCTTTGGTCAGCCAAGAGCCAACATTGTTCGCGGGAACGATCCGAGAGAACATCGTATACGGAAGAGCGTCGGATAAAATCGACGAATCAGAGATCATCGAGGCGGCGAGAGCAGCGAACGCTCACGATTTCATCACGTCGTTAACGGACGGTTACGACACGTACTGCGGAGACAGAGGTGTACAGTTATCAGGTGGTCAGAAACAGAGGATCGCGATCGCCCGAGCGGTTTTGAAGAACCCGTCGGTGTTGCTACTCGACGAAGCGACGAGCGCTTTGGACAGCCTGTCGGAGCGCGTGGTGCAAGACGCGCTGGAGCGCGTGATGGTGGGGAGGACGAGCGTCGTGATCGCGCATAGGCTGAGCACGATTCAGAACTGCGACGCGATCGCTGTTTTGGATAAAGGGAAACTCGTGGAGCGTGGGACCCATTCGTCCTTGTTGGCTAAAGGATCGTCAGGTGTTTACTTCTCATTGGTCGGTCTTCAGAGAACAACTTGTTGAATAAATGCTACAAATAAAAACTCTTTTAAGCCAATAACTAAAGGGTCATCTTTCTAATGAATGTGACCATGCTATATAACGCCAACTAGACCCGACCGGGCGGGTATTTATTTTCTTTTTTAATTTTTGTATTTATTCTAAATGATGTAGTTTGTAATAGTTACTTGTGATAGAATGAGTTGTTCTTGAGTTTGTAAAAACAATCAAATGTGTGTAAAATATTTTTTATTATGTAAAAAAAGGTTAAACTGAATAATGATAGATTATATACAAATTTATAAATCAATTTAGTTAATTTTAAATATGTTGAAAAAATTACTTTGAGTTAGTACGCTATATGAAATAGATAAATTAACATATATTTTGTAACATCAATTTACTTATCTATCTTCTATGGAAATATCTCTATTTAAAATGTTGGTTTAAGATTTATAAAGAATTAATAATAGAGATGTACAAAAAAAAAATATATAGATACATTAGAAAGGGCTTTAATAAATTGGCCCATATTTATATAGATTTTATATAGATAAAATATAGTTAACTAATATTTTTGAAATTGGCCCATATTTATATAAGCCCATCTGTAACTGTTTATTTTCCGGGAAATATTAAAAAAATGGTTTGCAAACTCGGGAATAACAAACTTTTAATATCTCTGTTTTTTTTTTAACTCTGTCTATCCATCTTCTTCGATGAAATCGAAACTGTCGGTGCCTCATCTCTCTCCATCTTCTTCGATCTCTCTCCATCTTCTTCGATCTCATCTATCACCTGAGATCTACTCTCTCTCCCACCTGAGACTTCAGCTTAGATATGGTACTCGACAGATAGACTTCACTTTGTATGTATTCTAATTTAGTGACACAAACAGCTGATTTAAGATAACTGTTAGCTTTGTTAATATCTTAAAAATCTTTTTATTTCATTGAAGGAACAATATATTTGAAATAGAAAGCTCGACACATTGTATGAACGTCATGTTTGGAAGTATATTTTCAAGGTAAGTTTTTTCGTACTGTGTAGTTTGATCTGATTTTATATAATTACTGGAGATATTCATGTATAGAATTAATATGCAGGTCTTAGGAGATGGTTTACCTTCCTTGGCAGAGTGACGAACAGTAACGTTTCTGTAGCCAATTACTCTTCAGGTCGGAGTTTTGAATCTCCTTTATCTAAAGGTGAATGCTTTTACTCATTTACTCATATGTATGTATGTGTTCTTTGAATTGGCATGTTTTGTATATTGGATTTGTTATGGTATGTGTTGTGTTTGGGTTTCTCTGACTTGAGTGGGCGGTGAATGATGATTCAGCAGGTTACTCGCAGGGTCAAATGAGACAAACGCATGGCTGGTGAAGAACCTGTGTGATCACCTTTGTCATCTCCAGCTCTATTGGGTTGTGGAAAAGAAGAAGGAGAATATCCTTTCCACACCTCAAGGACATCAAGCAGGTGTGTTCGTTCTCTGAGTTTTAACAGAATCCCCTTTCCACACCTCAATATATAGTTTGCTTGTTTCAGATTCCTAAGAAAGTCAACCTACAAGCAGTTTGACGTTGCAAAGATTTGAAGCACATGGAAAAGAGATACAACGGTCTGCAATATGTTTGAACAGTAAGTGCATTTTATTAAAACATCTCTATTTAAGAATATAAATTAGGCTTGTTAGTGAAACGGATAGTTAGGATATGAGCGGGTGAAATTGTTTGATGAATATTTATTGAAGTTTGTTCTTGTATGCTGTCTGTGTTGATTAATTGTCTGATAAAAATTAGTTATTAATTCCTCATCTCCACAGCCTCAGCCACTGTTGGATTCAGATCCAAGATGGATGCATCAAATGAATTAGTAATTTGAATTTCACCTAAGATTTCAACAAACAGATATTTAGCATATTTTAATTTTTAAAAACAAAACTTTAAAAAAAAAATTATTACCTCTGAAAGTGTTGATTTGGCAAACCTTAATAACCAAACTTCGTTTGATTCTAGCACAGCATTTTCGAGTTGCTCAGCATATGATCCCCAAAGACAAAAAGCCAAATCGTTACCACTGACAAAAAACATTTTTAAAGTCATCAAGTTTCAAACATAAGTAAAAACTCAGTTAGATTCCACATTATTTTATTACTCACCTGAGGTCTCTCATGCGAAACTGCACTCTCTTTCGATCTTCACCTTTGACTTGAATTATTTGAATGTCAGAAATGTCATACGGTTGACCAATTATGTCTAGAATAGAAAAAAAGCATTCTCATTAGTCGATACATCAATTAAATGAAGCTTATAATATAAAAAAACATAAAAACATATACCAATGAGAATGTTAACATCTTGAAGCCCCTTTAAAATGTTTTCATAATCAGCTAAGGTCAAAAAGATGCTATCATCTTGATGGTCGGATTTGCTGTAAACTGAGTTACCGGTGATAGTCATTTTATACTGATTATTTGTTGGTCGGAATTTCCCTTTGCCCACACCGGAAACCTTAAAGTTTTCAATGAGTGCCCACTCTCCAATACGAAGGTTACGCTCAGTCCGAAACATGTGTGATCTGCTGCATGATGCATGGATCTTAACACCCTGCAAAGTTAATATGTTTTAGAAACTCAAAGTATAAAACAACATTTAAAATAAGGAGTAGAGCTTACAGTCTCATCCGCGAAAACCATTTCTAGTGTTTGATCATTAGCATAGGGAGGGGTTTGTTTCCATGAATGAATCAGCTTAACCTGCACACGTGATTTAGTCAACCTCGGCTTCAAATTGTTTAGCAATGTAACACTCTTATTTGTCGACATCTCTAACTTTAAGAAGCCTAAAAATATAGGAATGTGTAGCAAGGCAATGTACACTATATATATAATGTTACCCTAAAGCCCTAATAAAGAGAATATACCTAAGCACATTTTCGAAATAAAATCTTCTTATTTAATACCATATCTAATATTGTTTCCTAAACAACGACTTCTACACCTAAAAACTTGCACTTAATAGGCGATATTTTATTTAAACAATCATAAATAATTAATGTTGTACTATTTTCCAAGCTAAACTTTAAATAATAGATTTCGAAAAATATCTCAATGATCTCTGAAATCGGAATTTTGAAAAATAGGCGAGATTATAGGAAATACATTGAATATTTTGAGAAGTAAGCGATATTATAGGTAAACAAAGATATTATGTATAAGGATTGATTTTGAATTAAATATTTTGAGTGATTATAGGTAAGAAGTTATTGTAAGCAAATATATTTTGTTTAAGTTTTGAATTTATTGATTTGCTTGGTGAAAAATTAATAATTATGGATTGGTTCTCAGATTAATTATGGATTGGTATAGGTTGGTTTATCTCTATCAAATGAAAAAAACTTATTTACAATACTTTCGTATATAAAAAGGCAGAGGAAGCTGTACCCGAAGACATATGGAGATTAAAGTTGTCAATAATAGGAGTTTTGATGGAGTTTGAGTTAAAAATAGATTGAAGAGTTAAGCCTGGATAGAGGATGTATAGTTATGCTTCGATACAGGATGTAGTGGTATGTAATATCCACTGCGATTATTTAATAAACGATGTGCAGGCTATTAAAAAAGATAAGTGAAAGTTGTCATTGGCGATTTTTCAGGGAGAAAAAGAATTAAAACAAATGCATTTAATAAACTGGTTAAGACAAGCTTTTTTTTAGGAATGTTATTAATAGGTTCAGTGTCATAGCATTGTAATTAACATTGAAAACTTAGGGGCATTTCCTAAGTGTACTTCTCTTTTAATAATAGAGATACGTTATTTGTAACCATATATTTTTACATATTCAAAACGCTTCTGTTTAAAAGCAGGTTACGAAATTTCCAACACTAGAGCAAATCTTTGTATTCACATTGCAGATAGTAACAACATAAGAGAACTACAGAGTAATTTTATCAACTAATCAGCACACTGTTTCCATGAGTTTTCCACGATGAATCCATCGACTCCCCGCTCTTCAAAGCTGATTATGAGGAATAATATAGTTTTATAACATATAGTATAGTTTTCACCAGCTTTGATACTATTGAAAGCAACTCGTAGCAGACGTACCAAAAGTTTCGTTTAAATAAGAAGTTGCTAGAATTGGTAATGTTAGAAACTTTTATAATTAGGTCAGCATAATTCCAAAGTAAGATGTATACTCATGACAAAGAATAATGATTTTGCCAGCCCATAGCCGCACATACAGCTGTATTACTTTACATTATTATTTTTTCTTACTTATCAATTTAATTTTAATAAACTGCAAACAAAATGTCATCTAAATCAATTTTATTATAAGAAAGCAGTTGCATGATTTACTGATTTACATAAAACCAAGTGAACGGGTATGGCTGCTTTTTGGTAAACACACAATAATTGTATAAATTTCCGTGTATCAAGACGTTGGAGCAACAGCTCTGCACTATAAAATGTCTTCTATTTTCTTTTTTTTTTCTTTCTTAAATGGAATTAGCTTTGTTTTTTTCCTTAATCTACATCAAGTCTCCTCATACTAAATTATGGAATAATAACTGACACTCAAAATGGCAAAAATTTCGAGACGAAGAAATGTTTCATCTTAGCTCTTATATGTAGTGTTCTAGCATGTTAATAGAACAACAAATTTGGAAAACGAGTTTTGAAAAGATATATTTACCTGTGTAGTATATATGTTACTGATAAAACGTGGTAAATACACCTTTTCAACCATTTTTCCCTTTCATTTTATTATATGTGGGCGTGTGTAATCCATATGGAGTTTTTCGAACACTTACCTCAACCGTAAATACTATTTAGTGTACATCAAGTGCATGACGAGACGAGATAGTACGGATATGATATCATATCACTTTGCACTACGAGAAAATAGTTCTATAACAACAGAAAAATTGCAACATTCGTTTTTGTTACTAATTTACTATGATTATTGCAATATTTTTGCAATAATGAATACTCGTTACAGTTTCATTACAAATTTATTGTAGAATAACAACTATAACGGACGTTGCATATTTTCGTTACCAAATTGCAATCATTTGTCAAATAAACAAATATCTTGCGACTTTTACAAGAAATATTCAACATTTTTGAATCATTGCTAATTTGCAAACAAAAATATAAAAAATGTGGAAAAATTATAATAGTGCCTTATATATAAATCTAATTCTTATATAATAATTTACAACCATTATATTTATTTTTATAAAAAATACATTAAAATATTTTATATAGTTATATATAAATAATTGATAAAAATAAACAAATTGATGAAACCTTATTTATTCTTTATATAACTCTGAAAATAGTTACCATAAATCACTATTTGTAAGATTACTTGTGTTGTTTGGTGATACTAAATTAATATATATATATATATATATATATAATTATAAAATTTCAATTTTAAAATTTTAGTTAAAATTTTTAAAATATTTTCAGAAAATGTTTATATTTATCTACCCACCCTTTTGATTTTAAGAGATTCGAAGTGGTTTAAAACAATTATAGCGTTTTTGTGATTATTGTAAAACGCCAACAACCATTACCAACTGCAAAATCTGCGTTTACGAGTGGTAGCTGAGAAACCAATCAGATCCTTAATGTGATTATTTTTTATTATTTAGCTTAAATTTTATTTTTCATGGTTAGATTATATATATATATAACACATATATATATATATATATAACTTACTATAATTATTTTCTTACTATTTAAATATAAAAATAATATTTTAGAATCTTTTATGTTTCAGAACCATTTTAACGTTTTGCATGGGGGTTGGGTTTTATACACTGTTTGCAGATAAATGTTCATGAAGAATATTTTTAGTTTGCATACTTTTGGAGACACAATTCTGTTCTTGATCAATTCATAGTAGTCTGGAATGTTGTTATATGTTTCATATATTTTGAGATGATAAAATCTGAGTATTGGGTCTTAGTACTACAAAGCAGGAGGTTCGTGGCAAAGAATTGAGTTTGAAAAGCTTCACGTGCCTACAACTACAAGAACAATACTTTGAATCAATGGGGTTATATATGGCCGATTGGTTGGATTGTAACTGTAGAAAATTTACATAGAATTTAGACTGTAGAATTTTTTAAAGTAATTGTATCTAATGTATATGTAGAAATTAAATAAGAAAAATGATAAAAAAGAAATATATTCCTACAACAATATTTTTAAAAGGAAATAACTTTCTACAGCCATATTTGTTTGCTTTAAAAATAAAGCTTCTACAATCTTTTTTTTTATTTTATCAACTTTAGCTTTAAAACTACTTAAAACATGATTGGTAACTTAAGTGGTTGTAGATAGAAACTAAAACTAAAATCACTAGTTACAACCCAACCAATCACCCCCATTGTTTTGCTTCGACAGCGTAAATCTTAAAACTTGTTTAAGAGAAAACTTTTAAAATATTGTTTTTCTGAGAAAAAAAAAGAATTAAAAAGATACTTGCCAACTAGTCAAAATTATTTAAAGAGAAAATCTTGAAACAAAATAAAAAAGATATGGTAAATACATATTTGTAAAAGAAATTTACTTATAAGATAAGATATTATTTGGTAGTTTAAAATAAAAAAAAAACTTTCACACCATTTTTTTTATAAATACTAGACAATAATGATTTATACTTCACTCATACTCATTAGATTAAAAATAATGAAACACCTCGTATTTTTTTATTTTAGTAACTACATACTTTAGACTACACGAAGCCTGCGAAAAAAATCGTGTTGTACTTCATAACGAACTCAGTCCGGGTAGAATTCTCAAGTTCCATTGTTATTCTTTAAACAATGATTTAGGCATCAAGAACTTAAACTTCAATGCTACTCCATATATCATCGAGTTCCATGACGATGTGCTTCTTAGAACAACATGGGATTGTTTTTTAAGGCAAGGAGTTAACATAGAATACTTTTGTGAAGTTGAAGTATACAGACAAGGAGATGTTATTATCCCTAAATGTGGTCACATACGTGTATGGACGGCAAAACTTGATGGGATATACTTCTCAAAAAACTCTTATACACCTCCTGTTTTAGCACTACGCTGGAATAAAGCATAATGTATTTCTATTTCTTTCATGAAACTATAAGCTATATCAAAATAATATTATTGTTTTCCTATTAATTTAACATAAAGAAAATTATTTTTGAAGTTTTTTATTATAATAAGCCCTTTTATCAAAAAGAAAAATCAAAATATTATAATAACAATATGATTTTATGTGATATATGTTTGTCTGCTAAATCTCTGATGAGGTTCAGAAATGTCTCATATCTCTGGTATTGTCTTATCCATCCCCCATGTTTTAGCGACCGTTATCTTATATATGGTCACATCCTTACATTGTTTATACATGAGTCTGAAAGCCACCTTGTGTGTACTGTGTATTGAGATAAGTGGAGAGCTGATAATGATATGAGAAAGTTTATAATCAAAGGAATGATAGCATCATGCACTTGGAAACTTATATTCCGATTTTTAAAACTTTATTCTCGAAATCGTGGAAAGATTAACTAAACTGCAGAAAAATAATTAAATTATGTAAAATTTAAAATATTGTGAATAAAAACATCAAATATTTTTTTACACAATTGGATAAAATTTTAGAAATAAGTTATATAATTTTTGGGGAAATTTTATAACTACACTTTGTGTAGTACCACAATTCAACAATACCATCAATATAATTATATTTTCACAAATACACTTTTCATTAATGTGTAAAAGACAAAATTAACCCTACCTTATACCTTCTTCTCTCTGTATACATCGTCTCTTTCCTCTTGATCCATCGTCGTCGTCAAGTCATGGTCGAGTTCCGACATCTCTGTCTCACGGTGAAACCATCATTCCTGATAGATCCAGAGGCTCACGGTGAAAACGAAATCGATTGGATTGGAAATCATGATGAAGACGATAAAGAATTTCTACAAGTCCATCCTAATTCTTCATCTTCTACTCGGAGGTTGCGTCGATCAAGCGAGCGTCGGTGTCATCGAGCGTTGGGGCCGAGTCGAGCATATAGCCAAGCCTGGATGCCACTTCTTCAACCCTCTCGCATGTCAGTGGCTCGCCAGAGTCCTGTCCACCAGGATCAACTCTCTCGAGGTCAAAATCGAGGTCAGAATCGAGACGCTGAGTTCTTTTATGGATGCAGCAATGCTACCACCAAGTCTGCAAGTGCGTAACCCTTTTATTAGTATTCAATTGTTGTGTCACTGATCTTATCAAAGTAGGAAACTTTAGATTAGGCTACTGAATCAGGCATTGACTATTAGTGTTATTTATCTGCAGATTCGAAAGCAGTGACGAGAAATGATCGATACTTGGCAATTGCCACCTGTGGTGGTTTGAACCAACAGTGAAACGGAGTGAGAGTTCTATTCAGAAGGCATGACTGGAGCTATTCAGAAGGCTGAAGAGATCTTGAAGAACACTCCCCACTCCTACATGCTCCAACAGTTTGACAACCCACCCAATCCCAAGGTCTGTGATGACTTTTTTCCCACATTTTTTTCTCTCTAGCTGTAACATATTTTAGTGAGTATCAACCTTTGAGTACTGCATATTTTTTCTGTAATTAGAGTCATGTTATTGGAACCATACATGGAGAGTTTGAGTGAGAGAATAGGAGTTATAAGTGTATTGCTCAGAAAAAGATTTGGTCTCGGTTCAGTGGCCGTAAGGAAGAAGGTCGTGGCTCGATGGTGGTTCAAGCGCTGAGTGCAGCCACAGCAAGTGGTTGCTCAGCTTTGATAATTATGCCGGTAGACACAATCAAGACGAGGCTGCAGGTTTTAGACACGGAGGAGAACGGGAGGAGACGAGCAATGACAGTGATGCCGACGGTGAAGAGCTTGATGACGGAAGGAGGTGGGTTCGGGGTTTGTTACAGAGGGCTAGGACCAAGGTAGATCTCAATGTCAATGTCTGCAACAACCATGATCACAACCTATGAGTTCTTGAAGCGTCTGTCCACAAAGAAGCAGAGATGATATAAAGTTATATAACACATCTATAGTCTTAAGTTTCTCTGTTTCTTGTGTTGAAATGAAGAAACATTAAGGAAAAAAATGTTTTTACTCTCTAATAAACAAACATAAAACAGAGCCAAAGAACAAGGAGGCTAACTAGCGCCTAAGATAACAACCAAATCACATGAAGTCTCAACTTAATCTATATTATCTTGCATGTTAGAAACCTCTTATAAGAATTTATAAAACCATTTATAAGAACTTATAAATCATTTATAAAATTTTATAAATATATTTATAAAAGTTTTAATCTGTATATAAGGGTTTATAAAAATATTATAAGAGTTTAATATTCTTCATAGCACAATTAATAAGACTTTATAAGAGTTTATAAAATCAGTCTATAAGGCTTTCTAAATAAATTATTAAAGTATAATTCATTTATAAGAGTTTATAAAATCAGTCTATAAGGCTTTGTAAAGATTACAAATAATTTATAAATGTTTATAAATCATTTTTAAAGATTTAGAAATCATTTATAAACCTTTATCAATATTTAATATATATTTCTATAAATGATTTATAAACCCTTATATATTTGTAATGGTTAATAAAACAATTAATAAGACTTTATAAGAGTTTATAAAAAGTTTATATAAGATTTTTAAGGGTTTCTAAAAGGTTTTAATGGGTTTTGAAGAGTTTATATATGGTTTATAAAAAAATTATAAAGGTTTCTAAAACCGTATAAATATTTATATAACTATTTATAAAGGTTTCAAAAACCATTTATGAACCATTTATAATTTTATAAGAGTTTATAAAACCTTGTATCAAATTATTTAAAAGGGTATATAAAACTATTTACAAGAACTTATAAGCTATTTATAAGAGTTTATACATTTATTTATAAGTGTTTATAAACTAATTTATAAATATATTTATAAGCTTCTCATGTAACTCAGAGTTCTGAAACCACTCAGTAGTGAGATGAACACCAAGGCAGTAAAGACTCTTGGGCACTTCCTCAGAAGCAATCTGAGCATATTTAGCACTCTTCTCAGTAACAGAACTCATATGCCCTTCAAAAAGAGCAAGACTATGAATTCAGAGGACTATACACGACTCTCATCAAAATATTAGAGATAATTCCTTGTTCTCAACTTAAAGTTGTTATTACTAACATAATCTGAGAACATCAATGCTTCTCCATATTTCACTCTTCTATAAAAGAAACGATTGAACCAAACTCACATATACATCCAACTAATCTCTTCAACTATGGAACTCTTAAGAGAGATATACAATTGTTTTAGTATAAGAGATACAAACTCTGCAACTCTTATAAAATGTTATAAATATGTAATTATTTGATCGCACAAGCCAACTCTGTAACTATTATAAAGTGTTACAAATATGCAATTCTTTGTGTTTCTATCTGCACATAAAATCATGAATCTAATAAAATTGTACAATTATTTATAAATATTTATAAAATATTTCTAAAGTCTCTAAACCATTTATAAAGGTTTATAAATTATTTGTAAAAGTCTCTTAACCATTTATAAGGGTTTATAAAACAATTAATAAAGTCTAAAATCATGTATAACTGTTTATAAAAGCAACATTGCAACAGTGTTGCTGCTGAAATGCTGACCAGATGTGGTATAGGTCGTCATCTGTTGTATGACTATGACACCGTCGAACTTGCTAACATGAACCGACTCTTTTTCCGACCTGATCAGGTTCTCGCTTTTTCACTTTTTAATTTGGCAATTTTTATCTGTGATTCTGATCTCTGAGGAGTGGTGACTTGTAGGCTGGTATGACAAAGACTGATGCTGCTGTTCAGACTCTTGCTGAAATAAACACTGACGTAGTACTTGAGGTAAATTTTCTACTTGATGGTGCCTTATTCCATGGGGATTAAACATACATTTATGGTAGTTTATATCATAGTATTTGAATTATTTTACTTATCAAGTAGGAGGTCTTTGATGTATGATGTTTGTTTCTTTTGTCTCCGAAAGGGTCCACGACGCCAACACCGAAGCTATCTAGGTGGGATGAGACGCCAGCTACTATGGGTGGAATGACTCCTAATGCTGCTTACACTCCTGGTGTTACTCCATTCGTGGGAGTTGATATGGCTACACCAACTCCGAGTCAGCTTAATCTGCGTGGTGCTATGACTTCAGAGCAGTACAATTTGGCGAGGTGGGAGAAGGATATTGAAGAGAGGAACAGACCTTTGAGTGATGAAGAGCTTGATGTCATGTTTCCTACAGAAGGATACAAGTTGTTAAACCCGCCTGCCAATTACGTTCCCATCATAACCCCTGCTAGGAAGGCTCTTGGAACCCCGAACAAGATTTGAGTTTGAAATCATTCTTTCTCAGGCAAAACGAACTAATTGTTATTAAAGTGTCGGTCTTCTCTTCACTGGATCCTTTGAAGTTCCAAAACAAAACACATTTGATGCAAAAGAATGTGAATTGAGCAGGAGTGAAGTGAAACGCAAAGAGTTTGTAGAATATTTTATAAGGGGTTTTAAGGATATATAAATAATTTATAAGGATTTATAAAATATTCATAAAGTTTATAAATTTTATACACCATTTATTAATAATTTATAAGGGTTTACAAAACATTCATAAATTTTATAAAAACGATTTATAAAATTTAGACACCAATTTATGAGGGGTTTATAAGGGTTTATAAATCAGTTTATATCACTTTTAAAACTAAAATTAGTTTAGCATAATAATAATTCAACTTAAAACCCCTAAAATTCTTATAAATTTGGATTTTCTGATATTGTGATAATACATCACAACAATTTATAAGCTTTTATAAAGTAGTATTTGAATAACATATAAATATATATATATATATATAAAGGTGTATAAATATCTCCACTTAGACAATTTATAAGTGTTTATAAAGGTAAAATAAATCAGCTAGAAAAACTCTAAATCATTTTAAAAGTTTATAAACCATTATAAAGAGTTTAGAAATCAACTAAAAGAGTTTATAACCATTTAGAAAGGTTTATAAAATAATTAATAATGGTTTGTATAATAATTTATAAGGATTTATAAAAATAATTTATCAAATTTATACACTGTTATAAAGGATTATAAAAAAAATTATAAAAGTATGTAAAATTATTTGTATGAGTCTATAAACTATTTATAAAGGCATAATAAACAAGTTATCAAATCTATAAGTGTGAAAGGAGATTTGTATCATTCGGAGAGTGCAACGCGTATATCACTAATGATCCAATTTACCAATTTTCCATTGGCTTTGAATAAGTTACATCCAACTTATAGAGAGAGAGAATAAGTGAGTGGCGAATTTCCCTTTTATGTCAAGCCCCTGAGATTCATCCTGGAAATCAATGGATTTTGCTTTACAGGTGAGATAACACACACATTTATAAACTTTTAAAATCAACTTATAGACCTCTTATAAGTCATTTTATGTTTTAATAAACATTTATAAACTTTTATAAATAACATTTATAAACTCTTATAAATCAAAAGTAAATTTATAAACATTGATAAATCAACTTATAAATATTTATAAATAAATTTATAAGCTCTTATAAGGGTTTGTAAGAGTTTTTTTTTTGTTTTCTTGATGGGTTTATGACAAGTTGATAGGAGTTGGTAAATTATATTTGAAAGTTTAAAAATCATTTTATAAAGTCTTATAAATTATTTATAAAAGTGTATAAATTGTTTTAAGGATTTCTAAAGTTACAAATCATTTATAAATTTTTAAACTGATGTATAAGAGTGTTATTCCAAAATACATATGCAATCAATCTCACATACTCAATATGTTTGAATTTATAAACCCTTATAAATTTATAAACCCTTCGGGAGCCTATTAATGAGGCAAATCAAATAAAACATTCAGATCTTATATCGACAAAAGGCTATGACTTAATCTTTTCCTATCATAAAGATTTTGTTTTTGAATCATTATAGTTCTGCTGGGAGTGAGGAAAACTGGGCATGCTCCACGAGACAAATGTAATAATATAGTATAATACAACACAAATGTCACAATGGAATAAATAAAAAAATGTCAAGGGGGTTAAAGAGACAATAATGGTTTCATCCATGTCAGCCTTGTTACCAACCAAGATCTTGTTAACATTATCAGAAGCATGTTGTTCGATATTACGAATCCAGTTGCTTATGTCTGCAAACAACAACGCCAAAAATCTAAGTTTATAAAATAAATGATTATTTGGTTACATGAAGGAGGGGGAAACTTACTGTTGAAGGAAGACTCGTCTGTGACATCATAGACTAGCAAAATGCCCATTGCCCCACGGTAATAAGCTGTTAGAAAGCCAAAGGACAAGTAAATGAAACAGATCATAAACATAACAAAAGCCAAAAACAATCAAAGCAAAAAAAGGAAAGAGAGTGGGGACCAGTGGTGATAGTGCGGAAGCGTTCTTGACCAGCAGTGTCCCAAATCTAGAGCTTGATACGTTTCCCATCAAGCTCAATCGTTCCTATCTTAAAGTCAATCCTACAAATCACAAAAAAAAACGCAAAAATATGAAAAGATCAAATACGTTGGGAACTAATTTTGTCAAAAACACAGAAACAACAAACCCAATGGTGGTGATGAAGCTAGTGGTGAAGGATCCATCAGAGAAACGTAGAAGCAGACAACTTTTACCCACACCTGCACACCAAATCAAATCAAAAACAAAAACAAGCGTGAGATCTCTCTAATCGATCACAACATCACAATTAAATATATCGATTCAATAGAAAAGTGAAATTTTATTGGGAGATGATGACATATACCACTATCTCCAATCAGAATAAGCTTAATGAGATAATCATAATCGGCTCTGGCCCTAGCAGGTGGAGCAGCCATCGATTCTAAACGAGACCAAAAAGCAAAATCAGAAATCAAATCATTTGTATCACTCTTTCATCTAAAAATACGAAAACAAAATCGTGCCGAGAAAGAAGAAGAAACTCGATGTAGTCGGAGAAGAGAGACAGCGACCGTTATGAAGAACTCGTCGGATCTGGCCAGAGAATTCGTCGGCGTCGTCGTCGTCGGATCTGAACTCGGATCTCTTCGGAGAACTCGTCATCATCGTCGGATCTGTTCGGAAAACTCATCGATGTCGTTGAATCTGGTCGGAAAACTCGTCAGTTGGATCTCGCCGGAGAACTCGTCACTGACTCTTTAGCTTAAAGTTGAATTTGAGATTTTAAGAAATCGTGGGAAGAAAAGATTATTTTTTTAGGTTTAATTAGTTAGGGGTACAATGGTACTTTACTCATTAAAAATTTAAGGGTAAAGTTGATTAGTGCAAACATGAAAAGTGGTATCTTAAAAATGGTATTTTTGGTAATTTCCCATAATTTTTTTAAGAAATTGATTTATTATTTAATCTATTAACAAAAATAATAAATAGGAATAACTAAACTAATTATTATAATAAAATAAGATTGATTTAATTGAAACATTTTATTATATTTATTTATAATATTTTAAATTAATTAATATTCACATATTAAATAATTATTTATAAAATATTTATTATTTTAAATTAATTATTATTAATTAGTTTAACATGTTTAAATATTATTATACTCATTCATAACGCCACCCCGCCATTAGTGGACTGGAAAAATCAAAATTGTTGAGCCGTTATAGAAAAATTTCTTTTGATAACGTCTACAGAAAACTATCATTATTATCATAAAACATAATATAAAATACAAACATAAGAAAATCATCTATCATATTATTTACCAAGTGATTTTATTCTAAACTCTCATGTTAAAAGTTATAGTGGTTAAAGTTGTTGTTATCCCATAATCAATAATTAGATTTGGTAAGATATAATTAACCATAAATTAAAAAGATTTTCATTGATTTTATAATTATCATTATCTAAAACTAGTATATATTATGTTATCGTCCAAAATGACCAAAAAGTAAAAATAAAATTTTAACTTTAATAGAATATAATTGATTAAAATAATATAAAAAATTTAGCCAATATGATCGAAAAGAGAGTATTAATCATTTACAATAATTTTATATAATCAAAAAGAGAGTAATAATTGATTTCAAATATTTACATATTAATAATGGATATAATGTATAAAATTTTCAAAATATTTATATGTTAGATTCCTATAAACGGTAGCACAATATATAGCGAACATATGTATTTTTGTTGATAAACTTTATTATATATTATATAATAGATATAACACTTGATATTATGTTTATACTTTCTAAGATCAACAATAACTTATCATGATAGTTTTTGAATTAGTAATGCATGTATTAATAAGTAACTATAACATGATTATGCTCATTTTTTTTAATTTAAATTTTATTATATTAAATTTAATCTATATTTTGTAGACAAACATATATATCACATAAATTCAATTGTTAATATAATATTTTTAATATAGCTTATAGTTTTCTGAAAGAAATAGAAATATGTTATTCTTTATTCCATCGTTTTATTCCAGCGTAATGCTAAAACAGGTGGTGTATCAAGATTTCTTGAAAAGTATATTCCATCAAGTTTGGCTGTCCATACACGTATCTGGCCACATTTAGGGATAATATTTTCTACTGCTTGGTATACTTCAACTTGATAAAAGTATTCCATGTTAACTCCTTGCCTTAACATACATGTCCATCTTGTTACAAGAAATACTTCATCATGGAATGAAATGATATATGGAGAAGCATTAAAGGCTAAGGTTTGTATGCCTAAATCATTATCCTTGGAAACACAACGGAACTTGAGAAGTCGACCAGGACTGAGTTCGTTATGAATTAAAACACGATTTTTTCGCAAGCTTCATGTAACCTACAGTATGTAGTAAATAATATAAAAAGTATGAGGTGTTTCATTTTTTTGTCTAAATGATTATGAGCCGAGTACAAAGGCATTAATGTGTAGTATTTATCTAAAACAATTGTGTGAAAGTCTTTCTATTTAAACTACTAAATAATATTTTACCTTATTAGTAAATTTCTTACAAATATGTTTTGACCGTATATTTTATAATCTTTTCTTTCTTAGTTTTGAAGATTTTTTCATAAAACAAGTTTGACAATTTGGTAAGTATATTTTAAATCTCGTTTTTTAGAAAATAATGTTATAAAATTTTATATTAAACAAGTTTTAAGATTTACCATGTGAAATCAACATAAGATATAACCCCCACTGAAGCAAAGTCTTATCTTGTAGAAACATGAGCTAGGACTGGCCTAAGAGTTAGGGGTCCGTATATAATTTATTAAAGATCTCAACTAATTTTTTTTTTTACAAATTTGGGAGCCTAAATTTCTTTTAAAAGACTTATATCTATGTAGTTTTTTTTAAAAGACCTATATCTATGTAGTTTTATGAAAAACTTTTTTCATAAAAATTTAGAGGCCTAAGGCCAATGTTTTATTAGATTAAGAAGCATCTACAAACGATTTTATAAAATTTTTTGAATTATATAAATGAATTTATAAACCTATATAAATACTTATTGATCATTTAGAAACTCTAATAAGATATTTTTTTAATAAAAAATGTTTTTGAAAGTTTATAAATATTTTCATAATCTTTACAAGTGATTTATAAATCATGTGTGTGCCTTAAAAACATAAAAAATTATAATAGTGCCTTATATAAGAATATACAACCACTATATTTATTTTTATAAAAAATACATTAAAATATTTTATATAGTTATATATAAATAATTGATAAAAGTAAAAAAAATTGTTGAAACCTTATATACTCTTTCTAAAACTCTGAAATAGTTACAATAAATCACTATTTATAAGATTACTTGTGTTGCTTGACAACTTGTATTAATTTTTCTAAACTTTCCTTTTATTTGTAGATTTTATTAATGTATATAAATTATAAAATTCATTAATCAATTAAATTATAACAATTTCTTTAAACTTCACATATAAACGATATATAAGCAAAAGTCATTTAAATGACTTCTCTATTAATATATAAAATAAAATGAGATAATTTTAGTAATTTATAATCATTTTAAAAATTTAGTGTAAATCCTCTAAATAGTAAATCACAAGTTACTTGTGCAATCAGATTTTGACATATGTAACTAATTTACAAAAAATAAAGAAACTAAATCATTAGCATAAAAATTAAAAATCAGAGTATCGAAAATAAACCAATTGAAAAAAAGGAAACCTCTCCCATCTTTTTTTTTTGTTCAAAAAAAAAAACCTCTCCCATCAAAAAGAGCTCCACAATCTCACTTTCTTAAAACTGTAAAATCTTAAATTCCTAAATTTTCTCCAATAAATACTCCCTCCGTTTTATATTAGTTGTTGTTCTAGGTTTATGCACACAAATTAAGAAAACATTTAATTTTACATATTTTCAAAATAAAAATATCATTACCAATACACCTAACCATGTTTCAACCAATAGAAAAATTTAGTAGAAAATATTGTCAACAAATTTTGCATCGAAAACCGAAAATGACATTTATTTTGAAACAAAAATTATACCCTACAACAACAAATAATTTGAAACAGAGGAAGTACCTTATTTTATGGCACAATTTCAAACTGTTTCATCTTTAACTTATTTCTCCTCTTCTTTCTCTCCGTCTCTCTTATTCTCAGATGTTAGTCTCTTCATATTCTTTTGGATTTTGAGTGTAGCAAAAAAAATTATATAGATTAGGCCATCTTTAATTCAACTCCAAAATACCATTTTAGTGTAGTTTTTACATCAAAATCATCTTCAATCCAACTGCAAAATCACATTATTTTAATATAACACTATAATTTTACACCAGATTTGGTGTGACACTATTTCACCACACCGAAACACTATTCACTTCACTAAAACACTGTTTACTTATTTTATTAATAACATACAATTAAATAAATGACAAATAAAAAGATAAATATATGATATATTATAAAATAACTATTAGTGTGAAGTTTGGTGTTGTAGTTGGAGAAAGATTCATTTTTATGTGCTAAAACTACACCAAAATAGTGTTGTCTTTGACACTGTTTTTGACTAAATTCTTCTTAAAAACTAATACTCTCTTATTCTTTTTGTTCAGGTTCAAGTTGTTTTAACAGATTTGTTCATAGGAAGACTAAAGGACAACAAGGCTGCCCGTTTGGAATTTAAAAATCTGACATGGAAATACAAAGTAAATATTTTATCACTTTTCTTTCAGTTAACCATGGAAAGTTTCAGTGTTATTAAGTTTTTTTGGGTGAACTGTTTGGTTATTATGGATATAGTACAAAAGAAATGCTGCTCATCTTTGCTATTAAGAACGTGAAGATGGAGATAGAAAAAACGTGAAGATGGCATATTGGTGGTGTTGTGTGGACGAGATTAACGAGATATTATATAGGGCTTATTATATACAGGTATTTTAGCTTATTTTGTAAATGGTTATAAGTTTTTTTTTTAAATTTGTTATAAGTTTCTAGATATATTATGCACAATCTATGAGTATTTATACCCTTTATATATTAATCTGGAGCATCCCTTAGATATTAATAATGAAGCATTATAACATTTTTTTGTAGACCATCACTAAAATGATTTCTTAGAATCCTTAGAAAAATATATTGGTACATCTAAATATATATTCTATTTTTTTATAAACAAAATACTAAATTGATTAGTAGTGAATAAAAGAATATTCTCAATTTTTTCTTTAAATAAAAACTACATAATTATCTAATATGATTAACATATATATGATAATTAATGATTATGAATAATAAAGATTTGATAACAGTATTTATCTTTTTCATTTTTGTTTAACTTTATATTATTAAAAATTAAATAATCACATCAACCATATAATAAAAAAGTCTTGATTTTTTTTTTATATGTTATATTTTGTATTCTTTTAAATGACTATAAATTACTAGAGATGTTAAAAAATCTTACTTTAAAAATTTTGTGATCAATGAATGAATTTTGTTTTTTTTATAACAAAATACAAATGAAAATTTAATATATATTCATGTTAAAATATATATATATATATATATATTAATATTGTTTAAATTAAAATATGTACAATATGAAAATACATAAATATGTTAATTTTGAAATTTGCATTGAAAAACTATCACATCGAAAATTTTGGTTTAATGGTTTAAATTTTTTTGTTACAGAAAATCTATACATGTTAATAAAACCATATGCAATACATGTTAAATTAATATGATAATTTGATTTAAAAATTATTTGCCAGTACGCAGTACTGGCCTTAACACTAGTTAGAAACTAAATATTAAGTTATCAATACTTAACCTTCTATGAGTTTTCAAACAAGGTCTTAACCATCAAACAAGATAACCTTATGTGATATTTAATAATGCAAAATCTATTAACTCACGAAACAAAATTTTTAAAATGCCACATGTTTTTTTGAATTTTTAAAATCATTATTTTACTTTATTTTCATAGATTTTCACAATATACAAAATTATCTACAACTATTTTCAAATCTAATAATTTTTGAATTTTTAAAATCAATAAACTGTATAGAAATTCAAGTTACACTAACACCTCCCTTAGTCTCTCTTTACAAACAAATGGATATTTCGCTTCTATTATTTAATAATAGAGAAACAATAATCACGTATTACATTTCACGCAAATTGATAATTTACACCCATTGATTGATATCAATCAAGCAAAAAAAAACATTTTATCAAAAAGGATAAATAAAAAAGAGTGAAGATAATTAAAACAAAAAAAAAAGCTAGATTTGGGAAGAACAAACTAAACCCCCGTTTTGTCCTCCTTGAAACTGATTCCGACTCAACCCAGTCGCTTCAAGCCTACGGTTCCAATCACGCGCCTCCGCATTTTCTCCCAACGCACTATCTCCACCGCTTCCTCCTCTCATCGCCTCCAAAATCTTTGCCGCATTCTCCTTCACCCGCCCATTCCCACTCTCCCCCACTTCCTTCAACACTTCCTCAGCTCCCACCTCACTCGCCAACCCCCTAAACCTCATATTTCCCTGACAAAGCGTCAACAAAACCGCCAAACAATTATCACCCGCCGCCTCCGAATCATCTCCCCCACCTTCTCTAAGCTTCCCCACAAGAATCCCCACGGCGTTACCTTCCAGCATTGCTCATTTCCCGTCAAGACAAGCTGCGAGGTTACACAGCACCCAATAGTATCCGACTAGTGGACTCACTGGAACTAACCATCAAAAGCAGAGTTGCCACCGCACCTGCTCTAACCAGCCTAGTCATGTTACTTGGAACCAACGGTAAGTGATACAACGCAAGAGCCGCGTTTTGACGTGCTCTCTCGCTCTCCGAAGAACGTAACGCATGGAGGAGAGGATCCACCGTGCCGAGAACTCCGATCACCATTTTGTTCTCATTCTCCAACGCTAAGCTAAACAAATCTCCGGCGACGTGCTCATGAGCCTCAGTTGTTCCCGACTTCAATACGTCGATTAAAAAGGGGACGAAACCTGAAACGTACGATCTTCACTTTGTTCTGTTTCTCGAGCGAGAGGTTGACCAGGGAAGCCGCGGCGTTTGTCTGAACGAGGCAGTTCCATGAATCGAGAAGTGTTTGGAGGAAGGAGAGGATACGGTCCGTGCAGAGCGAGACTCGAAGATCCTCACTTGTTCTTGTCATCTTCCTAAGCAGGATTAGACCTTGCTCGTGGTCGAAAATGTCTGCCGTTCTCAGTTTGTTGAAGATCTCTTCTTCTTCGGGCTACATCGGAGAAGACGAAGAAGAGTAGTTGGAGGAAGAGAAAGAGATAGCGTTTGGACTTTCAGCTCCGACGTAAGATCCCGGTGAAGTAGTGGAGGAAGGGAACATACTAACGGCTCTTATCGGAATGTATAGACTCTGTCCGACCGTAACAGACTCAAGTGATGTTGTCAGGGGACGGCAACGGAGACACAGAGTTCTTGGAACGTGCTCGTATAACCTCCAATATAAAATGTTAAATTATTATTATTATTATTAATTTATTGAAAATTATACAAATATTATAATAAATGTTTTAATTACATTTAATTTCTATTTTATTATAACAATTTATTTAGTTATTCATATTTAATATTTTGTTAATAGATTAAATAATGTATCAGATTTTAAAATTTTGTTTCTATAATTTATTTCTCAAAGTTTTATCCAACAGTGTAAAACTATTTTGAAATTTTTTATCCAGCATAATTTAATGTATTTTTCATGATTCGAATACAATCTTACTAATCAGAACCTAAGTTTCCAAGTACATGATGTTTTCATTCTTATCAATAAAAGATGAAGTAAAAACTCGACTTGTTGTCAAGCTTATCAACCACGTACATTTGTTCGTAATACCATATCGTACTATTAGAGTTAAAGATCCATCCACTCGTTAGCTACGAGCTAATATGTTAGTTTTGATCCCGGAAGAAGCTAATGTGTTACAAACTTACAAATAAAAGTGGATATTCCAACGTAGCATAATATAAGATGCGTGTGTAGTCGTAGAAATCTGAAACGACTATAATTATTTGGCATGATGCTACAATTAGTATATCATTCCTAGTATCAGAGAATAAGCATAACACTACTCAAGGAAACAACAAACTGTAGTCATAGAGTGAAAACCTGCAAATGAAATCCATCTAAACGAGGTATACTCACATGCTTTAGTCAAATACAAGCATTTAGTTAAAATATTATTCTATTCAAAGAGCATTGTATTCAATGAATGTGGCTGACTATTTAAATATATTAATGTCTTTTGGGCGTCAATCAATAATTATATGGTGTATTATTGAAAACATTAATACATGTATGTTTATTGAAATAAGTAGAGAAGCACATGGATTCATGTGTTCATTGGACCCATATCAAGCCATACTCTAACATGCTTTCCTTTTATATCAAACATCTATGTCTACAGTGTAATGTTTACCTTTACATGCGTATCACTTAATTATTATCAAGTAGTCTTGATACTATTTAATAAGAATTTATGTCAATATTGACTAAGATAGTTCCGTTAAAACCCTTCTCTCAACATTTATTGTTGTAAACCCACAAATGGTTGAACTCCATACACTCAAAGTATTCAAATTCAATTTCAAATCCAAGAAAAAAAAAATTTCAAATCCAAGATTATAAACTGGTTAAATATATAGTATTATGGATCATGGGCAAAGGCATGTTATGGGTAATGGGTGCATGTGCACCCATGAAAATAATAAAATTTCAAATTTTAGGTGTACAACCATTAGAATTTGTTAGGTTAAATGGTAAAAAGTCATGTTATGCACCCATAGTTTCTCAAGTTCAATTCCCTAATGTTTTTTTCTTATTAATTGTGCACCCATATTAAATAGCCAACAGCATTTGCAAATTAGAAGAGAGTTGACCATACTGAAACTGCTAGACTTTGCCAATAAATATACAAATTATAGAACAGTCGATATCCTAACTAGATGGTGTGCATATGTAGTCTGGTAATGAAATAAATGTATGTATGTATTTACCTTAACTTCTTTTAACAATTTGCACCCAAAAAGGGTATGTAAATTCAATGCTATCTTGGTCATCAATGTATCCTTAATGTTTGACCATATACAATGAACAATATTCACGTTCCATTGAATGTTATAAAATATAAACTCGAACTTTTTTTTTGTACTTCTGCCGTTTCTCAAAAGAAATGTTCTAGAAATATTATTAAAGAAAACTATCTAGAAAAAGAACATTGACAGTGACAACAATAAGGCCTTGATTGGTACAACAGATGAAGAAGCAGTAACAGAATGCTGTAGAAGCAGTATGCTGCAGAAGCTGTATGCTCTCACTAAAATTTTTAATAAAATGATTGGTAGAGCAGTAGCATTATACAAATTTAAAATTATCATAAAAGTTAGTATATAATATATTTATTTTAAAATAATATATATTAAATTATAATATATATTAATAATATATTTGTTACTAAAAATAATGAATCTTATTTAATTTTATAAATTAAATTAATTTTTAAATGTGAAATAGTATTATTTAAAAAATAAAAAAACTATTTAAAAATAAAATTTATTTTTGGAAAAAATAATTTTGATAATATTAAATAAAATAAATAAATTTTAAAAAGTAATTTATATAAAAATTATCATTATTTATTTATTGGTTGAGAAATAAATGATCCATATATAATATTATCATAAAAATAATCTATGACATATAATTTATTTATTTAGAAATAATATAAATGTGTTTATTTTATAATATATAAATATATATTATTTTATGTATTTTATTAAAAATAATGAATGATATGTGTAATTATATAAATTTTATTGTATTTTAAATGTGAAATATTGCTATTTAAAAAAAAATAAAATAATTAATCACAAATTTTAGTTTTTTAAATATAAATTTATTTTTGATTATAAGCATATTTTTTATATTATTAAACACACATAATATAATTACATATAAAATATTTTTGAATATATATAAATTCAAAATGCAAATGCTCTTTCAAAAGCTTCATATAAGAGCATTGAGCAAAGAGCATTTGGAGAGCATTAGCATCTTGTAAATGCTTTTCTAAATGCTTTTGTAATCAATGTTGATTGGATAATTAGGAGCATGATGCTAATGCTAATGCTCTGCCAATCAACCCCTAAAAAACGAGTTTCAAATTTTCAAACGAGCTTAATTTGACTTGTTTTCTTTCTTTTCAAAACCGCGTTTCAGTTCTTGTCTTCGTCTTCTTCCTCGACCTTTCTCTCTGTCTCTATCTCTCCTCCATAAACTCTAGAAACTCAAAACTAAAACCTTAGAAGACCCTCTGCGTTGAGATCTTACCCACTCTTCAAACCTATCACTTCTCTCCCGATGATGTCTGGTTCAAGACTACTAATAACCTTCGCAATAATCTCTGCAGCCCTCCTCACCGTCGGATCAATCCGATTGTTTCCCGATGAAAAGTCTTCATTCGACGATGGATCATCAGATTTCATGGAGGCTCCAGGATACCAAAACGGACCCAAATGCTCTGTTTTACCCCAAAACAAACTCTTGCTAGCTTGCGATCCATCAGCTGTTCATATAGCCATGACCCTAGATCCAGCTTACTTGCGTGGCACGGTTTCTGCAGTCCACTCCATCCTCAAACACACCTCTTGCCCTCGAAACATCTTCTTCCACTTCATCGCCTCGGATTCGAACCACGGCCCCCTCGCAAAGACTCTCTCCTCTGTTTTCCCTTCTCTGAGTTTCAAAGTCTACACCTTCGACGAAACCACCGTCAAGAATCTCATCTCTTCTTCTATAAGACAAGCACTCGATAGTCCCTTGAACTACGCAAGAAGCTACTTGTCCGAGATTCTTCCCTCGTGTGTTCGTCGCGTGATTTACCTAGACTCGGATGTGATCGTGGTAGACGATATCAAGAAGCTATGGATGACTTCTTTAACCGGGTCAAGAACCATCAGCGCACCGGAGTACTGCCACGCTAACTTCACCACGTACTTCACAGATCGTTTCTGGTCAGATCCAAAACTCTCGAGCGTCTTTGACTCCAAGACGCCTTGCTACTTCAACACGGGAGTGATGGTGATCGATTTAGAGAGATGGAGAGAAGGAGAGTACACGAGAAAGATCGAAAACTGGATGAGGATTCAGAAAGAGGAGAGGATTTACGAGTTGGGTTCGTTGCCGCCGTTTCTTCTGGTGTTTTCAGGAGAGATTGAGGCTATTGATCACCAGTGGAACCAGCACGGTCTAGGTGGAGACAATGTGGTGAGTAGTTGTAGGTCTTTGCATCCTGGTCCGGTGAGTTTGATACATTGGAGTGGGAAAGGGAAGCCATGGGTAAGGCTTGATGATGGTAAGCCTTGTCCTGTTGATTATTTATGGGCTCCTTATGATCTACACAAGTCGCAGAGACAGTATCTTCAATACAATCAAGACTTAGATATTCTTTGATTCATTCTAAAATATTCTTTTTTCTTCCCTACCTAATTTGATGGACTCTATTTTTTTGGTTCGTACAAAGTTTTGCTCTATCTTTTGATGTAAATAAAACAATACATTTGAAGATTTACGTTGCTCTATCAGTGCTTTGATTTTGTTCAAGAAGTCTCTTGTTTTATGTGCCATGTTTTGTCATAGAATCCTTAGTATTTGCACTACATAGAAATGAAACAAATGTAAATTGAGAAATAACGATGTTGTATTTCTATCCATGTGTCTATTTTATCTAGTAGAGGTTTGCTGGAACTCTGTGTAACATCCCTATTGCGGACTTAATATTTTTTTAATGAGAGCGGGCTTTTCTACGGCCCGATAAACTGAAAAACTTAGGTATTTTCCTCCCATTCTTATAAAAAGGATTGCATTCCATTTCTTTTGTCTTATTCACAAAATTGAAGCGGAATTCTACAGAAATCTCACGGAGACCAGAAACCCTAACCATCACACCTCTCTCTTCCAGCTGCCACCTCTCTCTACTCCCGCGTGTCTCTCTCTCCTCCCCTCTCTCTCTCCGCGTGCCGTCCTCCTCTCTCTCCTCGCCGCCGCTTTCTCTCTCCTCGCCGCCCGCTTCTCTCTCCTCGCCGCCCGCTTCTCTCTCTTCGCCCGGTGCCGATCGGTGGTAGTGATCAGTTCAGATCTCGTCTCTCCATATTCCTTGTGTTCAGATCTAAGTTAAGGTGAGGTGATCCGAACCTAGTCTCTCTAAAGTTCTTTATATTATCCTTGTTGGATCTAGATCTGGTTAGTCTTTGATATGGTTATACAGTATGGTTCATGCATCTATCAACCTAATAAACATCATGATCTATCAACCTAACTCACAATCAAGGACTAATCAGATCTAGATCCAACAAGGATAATATAAAGAACTTGAGAGAGACTGGGTTCGGATCACTTCACCTTAACTTAGATCTGAACACAAGGATTATGGAGAGACGAGATCTTAACTGATCACCACCACCACCACCGATCGGCGTCGGCGAGGAGAGAGAAGCGGGCAGCAAGGAGAGAGAGAGGAGGACGGCGCGCGGAGAGAGAGGGAGGAGAGAGAGACGCACGGGAGGAGAGAGAGAGGCGGCAGCTGGTAGAGAGAGGTATGACGGCTAGGGTTTCCGGTCTCCGTGAGATCTCTGCAGAGCTCCGCTTCAATTTTGTGAATAAGACAAAAGAAGGGGACTGCGGTTCTTTTTATAAGGATGGAAGGAGAAGACCTAGGTTTTTCAATCTATCGGACCGTAGAAAAGCCCGTTCCCATTAAAAAAATATTGGGTCCGGGATAGGGATGTTGCACTCTGTTTCTCAAACATTGTTGACTCTTTCTTTTTTCATGGCTAGTGTTAAAAATATATCAAACAGAGGATTGGCTGATCATATAGATTCATATGGTGGCGCACCACTTTGCCCTTGCAGGTGTAGTTCTGATTTTTTTTTTTTAAAAAGAGCATTTGCAGTCTGATCCTTTTCTCGTTTTTTATGACATTATGATGCTAAATCTGCTGGGGTTGGACAAGGGGTTTTGGTATTATTCCTTATGTTCCCCAGTGAGAGAGAGGTAAAAACCTCTTTACTCTGCCTTTTAGCTTTTCACCATGTTTCTTCTGTTCAATAGATGAAGGTATCTAGCCTTATGTTCTTCTAGTGATTGCTTGAGTACAAAATTTGTATGTGTAAAAACCACTAAAAATGGTTTCTTCTGCTCTATAGATGAAGATATTTAGCCTTGAGTAAAGAATTTGTATATGTAAACCATACCAATTTGTATAAGTAAACCATTAGACAATGGTTCTGTAATTTTCTGCTAAAATGTAACTCTTATTTTGTTCATCAGAAAGGTGTTTGTATACTTTTCTCAACTCCTGACAATGATTTAGCTGGTAAAAGCCTCTAAATATATCTTCTTGTTACATACTGAACACAAACATTAATCACTTGATGCAATGCAGGCTATTACATCAGTAGAAATAAAAGAAACCACAGCTAATATGTGTGTGAGGGATAGATAGGCACATACACTCGCTTTGTATATTGTAATACATCAGTTTTAAGCAAATACCACACGTTAAAATGCTCTTGAAAACAATCGAGAATTAATCATACATGAGAAACATTTTGTTGATGCAAACTGTTGCAATAAAAGAAGAAAAAAAAACTAAAAGGATCTAATCGATGGAGAAGAACTTGATGAAACAGAACTTGTTCCTCTTCCACATCCTTTCTCATTCCTCAAACTCAAAGCTTCCATAAACTTCTCATTCCATCTCGACCTTGTTCCTGAGTTGGCAAGCGACTTCTTGTTACACACATGATCTGTCGGAAACCGGTGTTTCAGACAGAACTTGACCCCACAATCTTTGCAAGTGATGTTGTTTGCAAATGTCAGAACCTCTCTGCAACGCTTCACAGGACAAATCGGTTTCTTCTTCTTACTCGGATCACAGTTTCCAGATCTTTCGTGTTTCTCAAGCAATGACTTGATTCCTTCTTGGTCAAAACCAGTTGTTTCGATTGCTGCAGAACATGTTTCGCAGATGGTAACTGTTCTGCTTCCGTGGTCTGAGTTTGGACAATCGTGGGACTTGTATGATCTATGCTCCAAACAGAACACCTATAAATTTTTTTCGTTTAAGAAAACATTAATGGAAAGATTCTTGCAGGAAAAGAAAAAGAAAAGAAAAACTGAAAATTTCCGGGGAAGTATACCAATTTGCAGCCGTCACAAGTGAAAGGGAGAAAGTCGAGGAGCTTGCAGTCAGGGTTCTGGCAATGCTCTCCAAGATCAAGAAACGCTTCTGTTCCTCCTCCTCCTGCCATAGCTTTTCTTCTTCTTGTTATTATTCTTCTCCTTCGATGTTGGTTTGTTTTTGATTCTGAGAAACGTATGAATGTATGAGAAAGATATATATAGGTTGGGTCTGACTTGAAGGCAAAGCCAGCGTTCGCCAACTTGGTTTCTTCCTCTCTTTGACAATTCTCGTTTTTTTTCCTTATTTAGATTTTTCTTTTTAATTATTAGATAAAACGCGGTTTAGATGTTTCTAGGCCCATTTTTGGGCCTATTTTTTTTTTGGGCCTATTTTCTTTTGAATAAACCTAATGTTACATTTTCCTATTTTTTTTTTTATCAACACATTTTCCCTATCTTTTTTTTTTTTTTGCAAATACATTCTCCCTATCTTATTTAGTAAGTGAATTATATAATTAATACTAATATAATAATTATATAATTCACATTTTGTATGTAAAAAAGTTTTTTTGGTTGAAAAATTTACATTCTTTAAAAAAAAATAAGTAATATAATAAAAAAAATTAAAAATGTTATCCTACTTTGATTGGTTTAATTTCTTGTATGTTAAACCAATCGGTTTAGCAAGACTTTCCTTGGAACACTTTAGCATCATTAGTGAATAAATTTCCCAAAAGATTATGGTAGACAGGTTTAGCAAACCCTGTGGTTCAGCATCTCAGCCTGATCATTGGCAGAATCTATAACCACTCTTGTATACAACACCTAAGAAGCATGAATTTTTAACCATTAGGCCAAGATTATATAACAAATTAATCGTTTTACTCATTTATCTGAAACTGGACATTATAAGTTTTTGAAAAATTATGTATAAAACCCACATGTAAGAAAGGGAAAAGAATTTAAAAAAACAAACAAAAAAATAAGCGAATATAAACGGGTTTATCTCCCTTCTTCTTCTCTGCCTTTGCGTTGTGTTTGTGTGTGTCTAGTTGATCTGTTCTCCGATCAAATCCAACCCTACAACCAAGAAAGACAGTCCCTGAAACAGCAAGAAGTAAAAGTGAAGACCATGCGCCGACAGGAAGCTCCTTGCAGCTGCGGTTAGAAGCAAGAACGCAAGCCCGAGCTCTTTCTTGAACACCATATTCCTCTTCTTGATCTTGTTACTCGGCCTCACTAGCCCACCAATGCTCTTCTTTGTGGTTTCTTGTGCCGCAAGATTCATCTCTTGCTCCTTGAGTTTGCTCAGAAGCTCCAAACCTGACTCAGAGTTCCTCCTATGCAGCTTCTCTTCCTTTTCAGCAAACGCTAGCAAGTCGGATTCAGATGATCTCCCAGTCTTCTTGGTCACGACCCACTCGTAAGCCGAACCAAGCTGGAACAACCCAGAGATCATGGCGTTGAACTTGGTTATGGACATTGTGTTTTCGAAAAGGAGGTAAGGGATCAAGAAAGGGAAAGATTTAGGTGAGGGGAGGATGTTGAGGAGTGAAATGAAGATAGGAACGTAACAGATGATCCACAAAGGAAGCTCAGCTTCAGGTATGAACATTGTTAGTGGAAGTATGATGCAGAAGAGTGTGAATGAGTAAAAGGGTAGAATAAGCTTCCTTAGAAGAAAGAAGAGGAAGATCAGATTTGCCTTCTTCCCTACTGATATCTGCAAAATTAAAAACAGAAAAACAAACAAGTCAGTCTTATTTATGTTCATAGGTGGTTCTGAAAATAGAGAAATGAAACATTCGCCTATGACTGGACACCAAACAATTAGTATATATATAATTTGGCTTTCAAAATGACTAATAATAATATATGTATTAATTATTTAGTAATTGTTTTGTCTTTTTTTTGTCATAGTAATTGTTTTGTCTTAAACATTTAGAAGTCGAATTTTAGTTTATTTACCTTTGATTTGATGATGGAAGGAAGGCATAACCGGAAAAGTTGCATAGGACCGGAATGCCAACGATGTTGCTGCTTCTTGTAAGCTTCATAAGACTCAGGCAACTCGCAAGTGACTTCAACGTCATTGAGGTAAATAAATTTCCAACCGTTGAGATGCGCTCTGACCGCGATATCCATGTCTTCGACTGTAGTTCTCTCGAGCCACCCGCCTGATTCTTCCAATGCTTTGATCCTCCAGCACTCCTGCGGTTCCGTTGAAACCGAAGAAGTTGAGAAACACTCCGTTCACTTGCTGTTCTACTTCGAAGTGGAAACACAGGTTTATGTTTTGCAGCCTAGTCAGGAGATTCTCGTCTTTGTTCACGAAGGACCATCTTGCTTGGACTAGTCCTAGCTCTGGATTCCCCTGCAACAAAACAACACAACACACTCCTTTTTTTAGCTTCTTGATGATTGTTTCATATATTAAAGCACAGTTTACATTTATGATTTTTTTAAAGTGATAAACTACAAGTTTTGCAAACTAAAATTTTTAATTTTTTTTATTAAAAATGCGGACCATTTGAAATACCTAATCTTGACTATGTTTACAGCTTACAAAATAATGATTAAAATACTATTTTATTACAAAATAAACAGAGTCAAGATTAGGTTGAACTAGTTTTAAATCCGTAGAATCATGATGTGAAAATCAACCAACGACGTGTTGATTTTTGTAAATTGATATTTGTCGGTTACTTTGATTTCATACATAACATACACAACTTTGATTTCCTAAAACTATATATTATATTTGTCGGCTACTTTCAACATGACCCACCGATAAAGATGGAATTAAAAAAACGAGACAACTGTCGGTGACGAGTATAATTGGAAGATTATCTTCCGATTAAAAAAAACATTGTAAAGAAAGTAATTATCTTGCAAACATCATCGTAAATTACGAAACTTCAAGAAAGAGATTTTCCTTTTGTAGTTAGAATAGATTTTGAGTGTGATTGATTTGATTGATTTACCTTGAAATGAGGAATAGTCTTCTTGAGGAAATCAGGACTTGGCGTAAAGTCCGCGTCAAAAATAGTAACGAACTCGTAGTCTTTAACGTAATCACATGTCATTGCAGACTTTAGATTCCCAGCTTTGTAACCAGTTCTTATCAACCTATGCCTGTAGATAATGTTCACTCCTTTCTCTGCCCAAGCATCTACTTCTTCCTTGATCAGAAGCTGTAAGTTCGGATCGTCTGAATCGTCAAGAACTTGAATCAAGATCCTATCCTTTGGCCAATCAAGCTGTGATGCTGCTCCTATCGATTGTTCATACACCTAACAATAACAGAACATAACAATTACTAAACAGAACACTAAAACAGAGCAAAACAGAGTAAAAACAGAGTATTTTTGTAGTTTACCTCTCGTTCATTGCACATTGGGATTTGAATAAGGACCATTGGGAAGTTGGATGCGTCTTCTAGATCGAGTTCATCGTCTTTGAGCTTAGGTTCGATCTTCTTGAACTTGATCCAGAAGCAACCGAGACAGAGGACTAACCGATCAAGGGACTGGATCAAGAAGAGGACGGTGCAGAACTTGGAGAGAGTGATGACAATAGGAGCGATGTAATCGGATCGAAACGAGAGCCAAGCCACGTAAGACCACTCGACAAGCCCGCGAACCTCCCAAGACGGTCGGTTCACGAGATCTAGATTCCAGTGCTTGTAATAAGCGACGATTTCTATTAACAAGGCGACTATGGAGATGACAAGACAGGCTTTGATGAATCTGTACATTTGCTTTCCTCTGCTTTTGGGATCTTCTTCTTCGTTTATGGTTTTGGAGGAGAAAGCGAGACGCTTTTTGACCGAAGCGAAGAGCCACGAGAGAGAAGAGACGACCTCTGTGAGCTTTGAGGAGGATGAACCATGAGAATTGCTTTGGGCTGATGGATTTGCGCTTGTTGTCAGGGAATGAGGATGGATCTGAGCCGTTGATCTCTAGTAAAGAGAAGTTGTCTGGCTTCTCCATTGTCACTGCCACTGAGTTTGGAGCCATGAATGAGAGTTTAAACAGAGGAAGAGAATGAAAGAGAAGAAGAGAAAAGGATTTGGGTTGTCACTGTTTCATTTAATTGTCCATGAAAACTGGATCTTTTGTTTTAACAGACAAAACAGTGATGAGATCAGAGTCTGAGCAGCTGCGTAACTGAAACTAGTGATTGAGTGAGTGAGAGAGAGAGAGAGAGAGAGACGAGGAGCATGTGATGAAGTGAACAACTTGTAATAAAGAGGAGAGGAGAGAAGAAGAACAAGAGAGTTCTCCTTTTTTTTTTTTCTTTTGCATTTTTCATCTCTTTACCCCCATTTTTTATAGGAAACGTTTTTTTTTTTTCTTTTTCTTTTTTCTTTTTTTTTTTTTGTGACGGCCGGTCTGGTATTACTTTGTGTGAAAAGTCCAGTTCTTATATTACTACCGGTTCTTTTTTTGTTGGTCTTATTTATTACTCCAGTTCTTATATAATTTTCAGCTTCCATAAGCCCATTTTATCAATAGAACAAATATCA
The DNA here is from genome assembly GCA_019706035.1 of Raphanus raphanistrum subsp. raphanistrum. Classification (NCBI taxonomy): domain Eukaryota; kingdom Viridiplantae; phylum Streptophyta; class Magnoliopsida; order Brassicales; family Brassicaceae; genus Raphanus; species Raphanus raphanistrum. Next base: position 22,969,399 of record CM033983.1, read on the forward strand.
TAATACACCATGGTTATTTTTTGTATTTGAATTATCACCCGAATCCAAATATTATTGTGTTTCTTAAACGTTTAAGAAATGCTCATAAATCTATAGCTATATTATTATTATTATTTTTGTTTAACAAATATGTTTTCTTTATATTTGTAGAAATCCGAAGTAAATCTGTATTTATTGTAGTTTTAAAATTTTCTTATTTTGGTGGTAATATACGTTTAACTTTTGTCAATATTATTAGGAATGCAACACAATTTATAAGTATTTTATTTACAATATATTTATTTATATTAAAATATAAATATCCTGTCTAAAAATTAAATTTTAGGCCTTAAAACCTGCATTTTTAATCGTTAGAAATTTCTCTGAAACAGAATTCATCGAATTTATTACTTCTGCTCAATAATTTTATAAAATTTGTAATTATGATGATTATTTTATTTAGGTCAATTTTGGGTCACCATTTTGAAACTACATTCCCATTTTTTAATTTAAGTTAAAGGCTATTTTGAAAAGCAAAGACGCGTCTACTTAATATTTTAGGAAAATTTAGATCTCTTTTGCCATAATTTAGAAAATACTTGTTGGTTTTACTTTAGTAGTTTAAAAAGTACATTTTGGATACGAATCATAAAACCGTGTGAACACATGCATATTATGCATATTAAGAAGAATAAGAAGTATTTTCTCAAAAGAAAAAAGAAGAATAAGAAGTATGAATGAAACGCAAGGAAAATAAGATGATTCCAAGAATATCCCCAAGAAATTTTGAATGATTGGTAAAGGAACGAGAAGATGACAACTTGATCCAGCGAAGACCAGATTAAACTTATTAAAATGTAAGTTGATCTACTTTTATAAATTACTTTTGTTCAAAGACCAGAGCTGAGCTATGTTGTCCCTTCACTGTCTTCTAACTTCTTTTGGACAATTTTAATAATTAGACTGGTTCACAGTGTTAAATGTATCCGCTTATTGTAGCCCATTGATTAGGATAAGTGTTTTTCCCTCAATAACTTTTATTTCAGGAATGCCAATACTATTCTAGCTGCACCGTTCGTAAGTTAATTTTATAAAAAAAAGAAGAGTAAACCGATTTCTAAAAAAAGTTGTTAAAGGCACTATTTTAAAGTTAACTAAGAAAAGGACAGCAACCGTAACTGGTGGAGAGAAAATCAGTGGAAGTTTCTATTTTACGAACATAACTTGTTATATTATTATATTGATATCATACATCGCAATAAATAAAAATAAATCCAAAAACTCGGTGGATAAATATTGAATTTAACGAGTTTGACTTGCGATTAGAATATAGTACTACTAATACACACAGCAATACAGCTATACAAGTTATAAACCCCACGTCTTTACCACTTGTGTTTACATTACACTTGATATTATTCTGTTATGACATGCTTATGTGAAAGTTATGTATTGACCAGATTTAATTACCAGTTGGTCTAAAACGTGCATGACCAAATGGTAATAATTCACACTTCTATTACTTTGACTAGCACACATTTCATTTGGCTACACCAACATATTTAGCATTACTGGACGTAGTCGTCATATATGTTTTTGGTAAACATATTTTATGAAGAATTTCATTTTTAAAGAGATTTCTTGCTGATGGGGATTCCTTCCACTTAGCATTTATTAGGTTTAATTGCGTGGGCTGCAAATTTTTTTTTTTAAAAAAATTGTATGTGTTATGTTTTTTTTTGTATTTGTTATGTTATATGCTTTAGGAAAACACATTTGCAATATATATACTAATATATGTGTCATTAATAGAAGCACATGGTTTCTCTTCACAGTCTCACTGAAGTAAGGTCTACCACATGAGAAGGCCTAGTTTTGTATCTTATATTCGCAATAATGTATTCAATTTTGGTTTATATCTCGCTTACTATAGTTTTATATTTATATTTATCAATAATGCACGACGCCTCTAAGATTTTTCAGACGCAATCGGTGGGGTTCTGGTTTTATTTACTGGATTCTTATTTCCAGTAAAGAAGAGAATCGTATTTATGGTTGATTGGTCAATTTCATCAATCAGACAATATTTTAACTGCTTCGAAGTCATATAAGTCTTTTAGCTTATGTTTCCATATATATATATATGCATGGAAAGTCTCAAAACATATTATGATCTATTGATCTCTATCCCTGAACTCTCATGTACCGGACACAAATCGAATATTTTTTGAAAATATTTGTGATCCGATCCGTATTCGATCTATAACAATTTGGATATTCGGAAATGCGAATATCCAGAGAAATTTAGATTTTGACCGGATATCCGATTATATCCGTAAAAATAAATAAAAGTTAAAATTATATAAAAAATCCAAAATAATATAAAATAATAATAATTTATTATAAAAATTATTTAATTTTTAAAACTATAATAAATCATATGATAAATTTAGTAAATAAAATATTGTAAAACTTATATAAAATATAATATTTATATAACTTATATATGTAACTTTTTAAAAAGTATATATAATGGTTCAGATCAGATATTTGTTCCTAAAAATATTAGTATGTGTGATTTGCTTCGTTTTTACCGATGTTATATATTAGCATTTGCTTTGATTCGTAAAGTTACGGATATCCAGACTTTTTTATTTAAATCGGTACATATAACGAATCAAATCAAAATTTACTGATATTTTATCTAACCTAACCTAAGGCATACACTGATCTCGATTTCTTGAAAACGTTCGAAACTTCTTGATACCATTAGAAGTTTTCGAACAAAGTAGTCAATCCGAAATCAATTAACTTGGAGCTAGTATGAGAGTTGAAGTAAATCAAGAATATACCCCACGCCAAATAAATTTGCAAATCTTGTATATATATATATATATGTAACTGATATGTTATAAGAAACGTCATCTTTTGCGTTGTATATATATAATTTTTTTGAAAAACAGAATACGCAAAGAACTTTTGATGAACGTTAAAATAGTCTCTATGTATAATACAAACTCGTTTCTTGTTTTATCTTTGTAGGCGTTAACACCTCTTGTGGTCGTTTTTGTCACGCTTAGTAAATAAATAAAAAACAGCACAAACAGGAAAGACTAGTACATGTAGAAAGAGGAATGTGGGTTTGTTTTAGAAAATATTACATCCTAAGACAGTTTTAAGTTTTTATTAACAAAATAAAACAGTTGTTGCTACTAGGGTAGTTTTGTTTACATATATACAAGTAAACATGTACATATATACATAAAAAACATGTACATATGTACACAAGTAAAATGTACACATGACAACAAGTAAACATGTACACATTTAGCTGACTGAAATTGAGGAATAATATGCACATTTACAGATTTGACACCGAATTGAGAAGAATACAAAAGTACAAAGACATAAGTTGCAAGAAGTAAAAGATAGACAGCAAAATATATGTATACACATTGACGATATAGATATTACAAATATTTAAACTTGCAAATGTCTGTAAAAATGTATTTTTATCGTCTCAATCTTCTGGACTCATATAATGCAAACTATATTGAATTTTCATATTGGCATATTCACAAATGTGGAAGTTTTGGTAACAAAAACGTATCAAGGCTGTTCTATTTGAGTAAAATGTTTGAGGTTATGAATTTGTATTTATTTAAAAATGCATGTATAATTGTGTTGTACATGTATATACTTTGATACATGTATAGCTTCATACATGTACACATGTACACCTTTTGATTCACTTACGTGTACACATGTACACCTCACATTGTGTACACAGATAAGTCGTATAGCAGTATATATGTGTACATGTAACTATCATTTAACAGTATATATGTGAAACGTTTGCGAGTGAAAATTATGTGTACACCTTGAATAGTCGGTTCTTTGTCAAAATCATCAAATATCATAATTTAGTGTATGAGTGAATTAATGTACATGTCCTTTTCTGTAAAACATTGTACATGTGGACAATGAATTTTGTTGTGTACACGATGATATTTAACCATTCAAATGTTCAAACTTGCAAACGTATTAACACATATCGTTCAAATATTGAAACTTACCACTTATGTAACAAATCTATCAGGTATATATGTGAATCATTGCATATTTACATTGTTTTAGTAATATACATATGTACATATGTAAACATACACACATGTACACAAGGAATCGCTGTACATATAATTGTAATAAGTGGCATTTTCGTAATTTTATCATCTTGTTCCTAAATCAATTAGGGTTTTCTGCAATTTCTATGTACAGCTGTCAACCATTATTTTCACCTTATTCATCAGTTTTTTTTCATTTTCCATGTTTATTATATCTCAACCTTATAGAAATTTAGATTGAACCCTTATTTCAAATTTCTAAATCCATAAAGTTATCATTTTTTTTATTCTCCGGATTCAATAATCGAATTGAACCAAAATATCATAGTCGGCAAACGCCCAACGACTCCAGATGACCACCACGACGAAGATAAGCGCAAAGGAGTGATCCGGAAGTGATTCGTCGACGACGACTGAGGCAGCAACAAGAAAATCTTGATATCAATTTCTGGGTCTCAAATTTTTTATTTATTATGGCTTCATATAAGACTTCGAACAAGAATAGAGAGTGTGGTGGTTTGGTGCCGTGGAAAAAGTCTAATTTGGTGACTATTGAATAAACAAAATTGAAAAAAAAATATGAGAAAGAAAGAGAAGAGAAATGAAGATGAAATGATGAGTGGGCCCACTTAGTTAGAAAAGAAGAGAATAAGTTAGAAGAAGAGAAGTAAAGTTAGAAGAAAGTGTCTAAAGAGTCATAACTGCTTTAAAGTGTAATAAATAACTCAAAACTGTTCTAGAGTGAAAATAACTCTTTGTTTTATTACTCCTAATCTTTATCTGGACCCTAAAGGAACATATGGGTCATTGGGAATTCATATGGCTGTATGTGAGTGTGTCCTAGCAACCAAGCAAATGCAAAATCAAGGAGATATTGAAGAGATAAGCCAAAGTGAACATGGGACATGTCTTCAACTCTTAAGCTAATGTTTTACGTTTATGTGAATTTTCATTGGCATTGTCACATGTGAAATTGTACTATACACATGTGGTATGGCCTCTCTGGCCATGATTGTATAATAATGTGTACATACATTAAAATAGATTTCGAATCATTTATTAATTGAGTTACTTTCTTTCTTTGATTCTGATAATTGGACCTGGGATTTCATAATAAAATCTCCAGGGTTCTCATAATTTAGCTACGAATCCATATACGTCATAATAATTGGATCTGCATTTATGGTTAGATTTGCAATATAATCACCTACTTAATCAATTATATATATATATATTTCAGTAAATTCTTGCTAAATAAAGAAGATTAGTGTATTAGCGAATAGCGATCATCTATTAGCAAATAATTTTTTTTTAACTTTTAATAATTGGTAAAACTTAATTATTTTTTTAAAAGGCATATATATATATATATATATATATATGCATATGGGATATGTCAAAGGAATTCCAAGATGTTCATCGACGTAATTTTCAAGTAATTAGAAACAATATCACAACACAAACAAATTGTGAACGTGGCAGACCTTTTTTAATTGCAACCATTACTCGCAACCTTCTAAGTTGTTATGTTGTTCCCAGTGACATTGCCACATTAATATAACCACGTCCTAATCAAAATATAGGACCTCCTAAGTTATTATGTCCAAAAGGAAAAAAGGTCAAATATTCAATTACAAAAAACAAGAGTTCTTTGTTGAGGATACAATACATATGCAGTGTATGTAAGCTTCTTTTATTGGTGTTAATAGTGTACTAGGTAGGACCGGCGCCTTGCGCAGGGTGAGATTGGTTTCTAAAATTTTAATTTAATTTTAACATATGTTCTAAATTTGTAAACATAGTTTATGGATCGGTTATGTTATAACATTCTCAACATATTTTTGTTCATAATTATTAACTACAGATGATAGACATTTATTTTTAACTACGGATGATAGACATATATTTTTAATTTTCATCTATCTCTTCGTTCGAAAGGTACGTAGCGACCTTTTGTATACATTACACTACTTGAGTGATTTTTGTTCGTTAATGAAATAATAAACCAAACTTTCATTCCGGTTTGGTCTTCTGACCAGTGTCTTTGTTCTATTTAATTTTGGTTTGTGTATATCTATCTGAAGGAGCTTTGAACAAATCAGTAACAAAAAATCAAATACAAATCCCAAGACAATCTGAAGCACTGACTGGAATCAATCAAATCTTTGATAGGTAACATTAGGTTACATGTATTTTTGTATTGAAAATAGTTAAACTATAGATAGACTACCATCGAAAATAGTTACATGATACGATTCTGTAGGTTCTATAGTATAAAGAGAGAAACATTATGCATAACTGAGATCATGATATTGAGTTTTAGGTTAATTGGCAAATATGATTAAATAATATGATTTTGTGGTTCTATAGTATATCATTTATTAGGTTCGTGAATGTAAAATATTATACCATAAAAGAATAACCAAATATCTATATTATTAAAACTGAATTACATTTCAGTTTTGTTTAGAAACATAGATAGTAATATTAAAAAAAAATTAATTATGTTTGGAAATAGGTATAGCATTCGGTCGTTTTTTTGCTTCCTTCGCTAATGTCATTTTTCGTAATTTCAGTATCACACGGCTTTAACCAAAATCGAAATCAATAAAATATACATTATCAGTTAACTTACCATGTTTATCTGCTAACCAACTGGTTTGTTTAACTAAACAATTAAAAAAACATCGTGTACAGAAAGTCATTTTAGATATGGAAACAACTAAAATTTGACTTAAGCGTATATCTAGAAAAAAATATTATTAAATTTGAATCAAAAGTGGATAAATATCCAAACAAATTTATCATTCTGGTATCTAAATAACCAGAACCAAACATGATCCGATCGAAATATTTCGGATATTCAAATGTATTTGAATCATATATACTTGAATATGTTATCTATTTTTATAGTTAATATCCAAGATATAAGCTATCTTAAAGTTGACTAAAATATTTGAAATATAAAAAACACCAAAAATATTTAAAATATATATTTCTTATCCATCCAAATATTCAAGTTAAACATATTTTTAATTTAGGTAATTTGGCTTACATTACTCAAATTTACATGTTATAGTATTTTTATTTTTAGATTTAGGGAAATTTAAAGTATATAAATTTTAAAATTTTTAAAATAGTTTAAACGGGTTATCCGGACCCGCAAAGATCTGAATTAAACCGGAATCAAAATTTATAAATAGCCGAATAGAGGTAGAATCTTTAAACTCAAAAATCTCAAACCCAAATAAATTTTAACGAAATTCGAATGGGTACCCAAATACCCACCCCTAGCTTAGTCAATATAAAATGATCAAATATTACAAATATATAATTAAGTATAAATAAATGAAAACTAAAACTGAAAATTAATACCTGTGCGGTTCTACGGGTCAAGATCTAGTAAATGTTAAATGTGGGTCTTCTATGTGAGTGGCATATTGTGTAGACATGCTTCAAATCGCCAACAAATTAAATCTAAACCTGCCATTTCTTTAAGTACTGGATCTCAAAAAAGTTAGAGACAAAAGAATAGAGAGAAGATGATATCATTGAAGCACTTCCATCACTTATATTTATATAAGTTTCAAATTATTTCTTTATTAAATGAGATCAATATATCAAATATACGCTCGATGATACTGATTGGCAAATTGCAAGTTAAGATTTCTTCAAATGTTTTTGTTTTCGGAAGTTGATAAATACGCCTGAATACTGTTTTAGGTTAATATTAAACATTTGAATCAAGGATTTCGTTTGTGATGTAAAGATTAAGAAGGTAGTATAAATAACGGCAATCAGCACTAATTTTATCTCCACATAAAATTTTGTGATTGCAATCAAAACTTTCCATATACAATACAATATTGACCTAAATAATAATCTAAATTTGAGTGGAGATCAATATATTGATAAAAAAATATCACTCACTTATATTCTAAATCATAAATGCATTAAATTAAAGATCATAACTTGCAAATCACGATTATCAATTGATACCATAAAGTGTATCATTTACATTTAAATATATAGAAATTTGATTTCAAATAGATTAGTTTATCTGTGAAACCATTTCAACTTAAATTGTTCTTATATTTTTAATGTTGGAAATTAATATTCATATTTTCTGTAATTTAATTTTTGTTTGCGTTGTAAAATAAAAATCACTATAAGAAAATACATATACAAAAACTACTAAAGAGATTTTGCAGGTACAAAAAATATTATAACAGGGGCTTACTTCTTCTTTTTTTGAACTAATAATAATGATGAACTAACGTAACTAATCGATTATTTCATTAGTTTATACCAGTACATATAAAATCCAGAAGACGAACCTTCAATGGTTGTTAAATATGTCCCAAAACTATGGAGTTTATTACTCTTTCAATATTTCTTACCTTCTTTTGTTTCCGAAATTATACATGCGAAATCTCTTTTGTAGTTTTTATAATATTTATAAACTAATCGATTATTTAATTTCAATGAAATATTTAGCAACAAAATAAAACAAACTAAACAATGGACAATAAATAACTAAAAATAACGCTTTCAATAGTTTAGTCCTGGCAAGATAATTTAAACGGTACATAGTTCATCAATTAGAATCTTAAGATCAAATGCTAAAAACAACAATGGTAGAAATCAAAATATGAACGATACGTTGCAAAGGCTTTATTATTCAGAAACTGAAAATCAAAATAAAATTTGAATTAATATGCAACTCACATGAAAATGATCTTCTTGGTATCCTGAAAAACAAATCCTGTCAATGTAGTTTGTGTAAGCAAACATAGAAGTAAAATAATTAACAGATGAAAATGTTCATATATGCTTACTTGTTTTTTAAGGCTTCTATTTCTAGGAATTCAGGGTCAAACAAAATGTGAGAACATGAAGCTCCTCGTCTATTTGAAGTCACCTGCTTATATATTTGAATCAAAAAGAGAAATCAAATCTTTTTTTATCCTTGTTTCAGAAAATGATCAAACTAAGAAACCAAAACCTTTTTAAATGTCGCAATTTGTCCTCCTGAAAAAATTTACCATATGAAAGTGTTAGTTGTTTGGTTAGACAGGGCTAAGTTGATATAGAGCATATTGCAATAAACTACAAAAAAACTTATTTTGCATCCATGAAAAAATATTATAAAAATTTCTACACCTTTAGCCTAGTATTGCTTCCAAAAACTTTTACATATCTTTTTCACCTTTGAAATGTTTCAACTCAGATATTGAGTGCATAGAACTCATTTTTTGTTAGATTGCATACCGGTTCGAACTTGGTTTGTAATGATGCTGAGTAAATGAGTTTAGAAGGTCATATATAGTCAGACAACTTAGGGTTTAGGCACACAAGAATTACCAGAAACAAATATTGAGTAGTTTATCCAAAATTTATTACTATATTTAACTACACGCATTATCGCTTTCCAAAATTTGGTTAGTACTATATTTTCAAACCTAATATAGGAAACAATATTCAATACGATATTTGACCAAATATTAAGTGTATAGTATAAACTTAAAATGATTACTATTTCTGTGGAGGATTTGGCATAAATTACGGTTATATTAAATAACATACTAAATTAGTTTAAAATTTATTGCAGTTTTCATATATTAAATACGGTTATAATAAAATGGCTTCTGATACATTATATGGCTTCTGATACATTATAAAAAATGTTTAGTTTACTTTTAATAAAATGGCTTCTGATACATCTTGCATTGAAAAAAAAAACAAATATTAGATTTTACAACATAATTGCGTAATACATTATATGGCAATAATCTATGGTAACCTTATATATGGCAATATATTTTGATAGAAAAGGAAATCATGGAATGAGTTAATGGGAAATAGAATTAAGAGAAATAGTAATGATCTTTGACTTTCCTTAAACATGAAATGATGAAATCGCACATATCTTTGACTTTCCTTTTTACACGAAATCGTCCAATTATTCATTTTGAACTATAATGTATATGAGGAAATTCGAGTGGTACCACAATGGCATTTCTTTGTAATTTCTCTAGTGAATCAAGGGTGATTCTATATATGGGTTGAGAGTGAATATGGTGCCGACACGTCAGCATGGCACTCATGTAAATAACTTACACATTTAAGGTTACTCTTTAAAAATGCTTCTTGATTAATAAGAAGGGGATACCGTCCGACTAATTAGAGAATAGACTCGGTTAAATTATTCGATTGAAACCAATAGCTGATCAATAGTTCAGAATAGAGTGTTGCAGAACACGTATGTTTGAGCTCAGAAGTAGTTTGAATTATGAGGCAAACCTTAAAAACGTTTGTCGTCTGTCTCATCAGTCCATCCAAATTAGGAGTGGTTCAAGGTAGTGTAAAATCAATAATAACTGTTTATGGGTCCTTCTCCAAGAACGAGTGGGAATTTCCATGGATTCCCCGCCGGTACATGTACAGTATATTAAGCACAAAGTATATCCTCATATTTTATATTCTCTTTTTTTTTTGTATGACTATAAAATTTTAGCCCAAAGATATTACATCTCTGTAAGACGAGGTTCAAACCATATTAAATTAATTTTCTATCCTTTCCAACAAGAATGGAACATGCAACCCCTTAAACCTCTACTAATTGATCCAAGAGTTTATTATTGTGTTTTAGTGTTGTTAAGGATTGTCTTATGGTTTGTACGTAACTAATGTTTTTAGTGTTGTTAAGGATTGTCTTATGGTTTGTACATAACTAATTACTATTCATTCACAGATTTCATGAAAAATAGATATTCTAGAAAAGGGAAAAAACTGACAGAGTTTGATTTTATATTTTTATGCTAAAACGAAACACACAACAAAAGTTGTATGCATTCACTAACGATTTCTCTCAACAGAACGTTTTATCTGATTTGTGATATCTTGTGTATTTACATGTTTTTAAGCTTCATTCTAGTCCTTATATTGTTCCTTTGCATGCATTTAGAGTGCATTTAGGTTGCATTGCATTACATTTGTCTCTATCAGATATTGGAGATGCTTATTGGTGACTTTGGAGACATTTGAAGGGTTTTGAGTCAAAAGGGTGAAAGATGAACATGGATGAAGGCCTTAAAGATATCTTTTCAAGCTCAAATTTTGGAAAGACAAAGTAAATTGAGTTAGCTTTCTAATGGAGGTGGTTTCAAGTCATTTGGATCTGTATTGAAGGAGTTATGATCAATCTACTGGAGGCATATCAACCCTGTAGCGACCAGAGCCGTAGCGACCAGAGCATGTCGCTAGGAGGGCTCCCGAGCGTACGTAGCGACCACTGTAGCGGGATGCAAGGTCGCTACGGGCGAAAAAGACTGTTTTTTTAATTGGGTTGACCCAGGTTTGTTGGGTTGACCCAACTCGTTTTTAGACTTCTATAAATACCCTTTAGACCTAATTTTGAGGGAGATCTTGTTTTCATTGTAATCACATTAGCTATTTTGGTGAAAGACTTAATCTTGAGCTTCTTTTCATCTTTATCTCTTGTGATTATTGATCAATCTTGACCACTAAGCATGATTAACCTTCAATCATCCATGGGTTTTGGGTTATTCATGTCTATTAGTGAGTAGTTACCTTTTGGATTCATGGGCTAGGGTGATTAGGGTGATTAAGTGAAGATCTAAGGGTGTTTAGTGTTAGATCTCTTGTTTCCTTGCTTGTCTACTTCTCTTAATGCTAGATTAAAGTTGGCCTCTTTATTCTAGAGCTCTAGACATTTCCCACCCACAAGGTGTTTGATGAAATGTCTGAACCAAGTAGAGCTTGCTCTAAACTTACCTTACACAAAGACCATTGTGTTAAGGGAGTTTAGATAGTTAATAGACTCATCCCCAATGATTGCTTAGATCTTTTAGGTTCAAAGACCTTTGATGTCTAATTGATTAAAGCAAATGAGCATTCTTCTTGACCATAGAGCTTGCTTATTTAAGTGTTCTAGACTTAAGGAAGTCTTATGATTGAAAGTTTGCCACCCTTAGATTGAATCTTAATCACTTGAAATCAAATGCCTAGCCCCATGAGTCCTATTGTCCTAGATTGATTGAAAGCTTGTTCCTTTATGCATTTTAGCATAGTTCTAGTTCACATCATCATTCAAAACCTGTTTGCACTTAGATTAAGCATAGATTTGTATTCTCGGTGCATTGAAATCACATAGGATTGGTTCGACATCTCACATACTACTTCATTTGATAGGGACCCGAAAAGTCCTGTTATCAAATTGGCGCCGTTGCCAAGTTCTATTGTGATTTTGACATTGAGATTTAGTCATTTGCTTGAGACTAAGTCATTTTTATTATTATTGTGATATTGGCTCTGCTTTTTCCTCTTTCTTTTTCATTTTAGGTGTATGAACTTGAGAAGTAGAGGGACTACAAACCTCACTCCTCTGGTATCAGACATCCGGGCTTTGGAAAGAGAGAATACAAGAAGAAGGAGAGAAGAGGAGCAACAGGCTCATTTCAACAGATTGGGTTTTGATATGGCTCACCATCAGAACCCGAATCAAGATAGAGAGATCCCCTTGGAAGCTGCCCAAGAGGGAAATGGTCAAGGAGCTGCCAACCTTCGACCACAACACCCACAGCGCCAAGCTCGCGCTATTGGGACCTATGATCGCCCTCACATTCATGGTCATATGTTGGGAATCAGAGCACCTGCTGTAGAGAACAACAACTTTGAGATCAAGTCAGGACTGCTCAACACCATTGAGAACAACAAGTATCATGGTCTTGCTACTGAAGATCCTTTTGACCACTTGGACAAGTTTGATAGCTACTGTGGTTTGTCCAAGACCAATGGAGTATTAGAAGATGCTTTGAAGCTCAGGCTCTTTCCTTTCTCTCTGGGAGACAAGGCAAGACAGTGGGAGAAGTCTCTCCCAAGCGACTCTATCACTACTTGGGATGAATGCAAGGAAGCCTTTCTAGACAAGTTCTTCTCCATCTCCAGGACAGCTAAGATCAGGAATGAGATCTCTGGGTTTCAGCAGAGGAACTTAGAAAGTTTCAGTGAAGCATGGGAGAGGTTCAAAGGCTACCAAGCTCATTGCCCACACCATGGCTTCTCCAAAGAAAGCTTGTTGAGTACCTTCTACAGGGGAGCTATACCACAGTGTAGAAACAGACTTGATACAGCCAGCAATGGATTCTTCTTGGGCAGAAACGAGGTGGATGCAGAGGAGCTGATAGAGAACATGGCCAAGAGTGACTCAGTATACAGTGAGGATCATGATAGAGTCAACAGAAGTGATGATCAGCAGACCAAGAAAGAGCTCAAGTCTTTGGAAGAGAAGTTGGACCTACTTCTTGCCAACAAAGCTAAGCTGGATCTGATGAAATCAGTTGGGGAACAGCAACAAAAGCAGGTTGCTGAGATCAAGAAGATTGATGGCTTGGAAGGACATGAAGAGGTGTGCTTTATCAACAACAATGGAACTTGGTATATGAAAGAGCCCAACTTTCAATACCAAAACAACTACCAGCAAAAGCCCCTCTACAACAACCAACAAGGTGGTTATCAAAGCAACCAGCCTACTCAAGCTAGAGGAAGCTCTTCTCAAGCTCAAGTTCCAAGTTCAACCACGGAATCTATGTTCAAACAAATCCTAGAAGCTCAAGGGAAATTTGCTAAGGACATTGGAGATGAGTTCAAGGCTGTTCATGCCAAGATTGATGGAACTTATTCTGACCTCAACAACAAGTACATGCAACTTGCCTCTCACGTCAAAGCTTTAGAGAGCCAGGTTGCTTCTTTGCCTTCATCCTCCAAGCAGCCTAAGGGAACTCTACCAGGGAAAGCAGAGGCAAACCCAAGAGAACATTGCAATGTTCTCCTCTCTAGTGACACTTCTCAGGTCGCCAACTACAAGAGAGAGGTAGATGAGATTGAAAGATTGGTGTTTGGAACTGAAATTGAACAGGTTGAGCATGTGGTTGTTGCAACAGCTGAGTCCAAGATTGTGCAAGAAGCTGACAGGATAGTTGCAGCAAAGGTTGAGCAGAGCAGAGAGCACAAGGCTGAGAAACCAGTTGAGAGAAGATCTGATCAGAGGCTGAATGTGGTGAAGCAGGAAGACACTGAGGTTGAGCTATCCCCCTATGACAAGCTCCCTTTTCCAGAGAGATTCCTCACCAAAGCTCAAAAGAAGGTGGTCTCCAAATTCAGAAAAGACTTGAGTGATATTGGAGTAAGGCTTCCAGAGATTCACAACATGCAAGCTGCTCATGTCCAGATGATGCTCATCAAAGACATTCTAGACCACCAAGCTGAAGTAGCAGAGCTCCTGGACATCTCTACACTCAAGCTTGATCCACCAATCCCACCCAAGTCCCTCCCTAAACTAGGACACCAAGGGATGTTCACTTTGCCTTGTTCCCTTGGAAAGCTTAACTTTGATGATGCTCTAGTGGATTCTGGTGCAAGTGTGAATGTGATCTCACTTGAGGTGGTGAAGAGTCTAGGGATTGAGCACATGCTACAAGACACATCTACGCTCCAATTTGGGGATTCCTCTTCTACAACCCCAATTGGTATCATCAAGGATTTCCCTTTGCAGCTTGGAGCATGCACCATCCCTATAGACCTCACTGTTTTGGAGATGGCAACTGGGAAGATAGTCCCATTGATCCTTGGCACTCCATTCCTCACAACGGTGGGAGCTTGCATAGACTTTGCCAACAACAAAGTCACACTCCTAAATGTGAACAAAGCTGTCTCCTACCCTCTTCAATCACCTAAGTTGAAACCTGAATATTGTGGCACAATAACTTGTGGAGCATCCTCCATTGAGAAGACTGAGCTGAGTGGTATTGAGAAAGAAGTTCTTGGTGAAGAGTCCCCTAAGGAGAAGTGTGATGAGCACTTGGAAAGTGCTCAAAAGGAGGAGGTGAGTGAAGCCACAAAGGCCTCCCATGGCAAGAAGAAGATTGTGAAGGAATCTCACCCTCCACCTCTTGAGAAGACTCCTCACACCCTCACTCTCCATCCAATGAAGCTCAAGGATGGAGCTATTAAGTATAAGATCAAGTGCAAGGGAAGGTCTAAGCCATTCTCAAGTGCAAGGGCCATCATCACTCCACAGTTCCAAGATGATCCACTCAAGCTTCAAGAGCTTCTCTCTCAAGTCCTCACCATCACTCTGGAAGGTGGGAAGGATCCTCCTTCTCACTAGTACAAGAGAAAAGGTAGTCAAGCTAGTGACTCAAAACAAGCTCACTTGGGAGGAATTCCCATGGTTATCCTTGTATATAAATTTGCAATTTTCATTTCTTTATGTTTTCAATAAGTGTGGTAGAAGTTTCAGGCCAGGTCCAAGTTCCAGCTCTAGACACCCATTACCGCACCTCACTCTCCACTTGAGGTATCACTCCAACCCTTCTTTGTACATATCATTGCCTTTATCATATTTTCGGTATCTCCTTCTCTCTTACTCACACAGAGACTGTGTGATTTAAGTGTGGGGGAGGTACCAAGTATTTGATCATGTTTGCTTTGTTGATTGTGAGTCTCATGCATTGCATTGTACATTCATATATGCATAGAAAAACCATAAAAATTAAAATTTTTGAAAAATGCATAAAGATTCATGTAGTTGCATTACTTGCATTCTTAGAATTGAGTCTAGATCATATAGGTTGCATTCACTTGCATATGGAGCAGCTGTTGTTAATTCCTTGTAAAGAACACTTATTTGCACTGAAAGTGACACCCTAGCTAAACATATCAAGTAGCTTAAGCATCTCTTGAAAGCCTTGCATGCTTCGTGCCTTGAAAACTCTTCTTGAAACATGTTTGCTTGCTTGATATTGGCATTGTTCTCGAAACCAGCTCCAACCTGAATCTTGAGTTAAGTGAACTTAATCTCTCTTGCATATGGGCATTTGCATACTTGATCATGGATCTCATACACATTTGGGTTATCTTTTCCATTGAACCACTCTTTGTTAACCCAAATGGCACTCCCTTACCCTAAAACCCTTACCATTCTTTGAAGCCTACATTGATTTGCATGAGTGAGGCCTCTTTTGATAGCTTGTCATGTGCAAAATCTTAAGAGTATTGGAGGCGACATAGATTTGTTCTCATCTCTTGCTAGCATAAGAACTTCCTTTGAGCTAGCATCTAGGATGGTGAGTGGGTTTGTGTATTCTAAAGGTTGATATCTTGGGTTTGGGAAGTGAGAAAGATGAACAAAAGAGTGTCAAAAGAAAAGGAAAACCCTAGGGACCAAAGAAAAGAAAAGAAAGCTCTAGATTGTGTCTAATGGAACTTTCTCCCAAAAGAAAAACAAAAAAAAAAAGGAAAGAAAAAAAAAGAAAAAAAAAAGAGAAAAGAATCAATAAGATTGTGGGGAAAGGAAAAGAGAAAGAGTTAGAGCTAAGTATTGTAAAAAGTGAATAAAAGCCCCTAGTTGGTTGAGTCAAAAGAAAAAAAAAAGAGAGAGTTGTTCATTGGGTGAATGATGTGAGTGAATGCTATTTTGGTTATGGGATGAGGATGAAAAGGGTAGAACTTTTGATCACTTAGGAAAAGGGTAGAATGATGAGAATGGATCTATGTATGCATGAATTGCTTCTAGTCTTAGATAAATTTTGCATAATGATCAAGCTCCTTGATTCTTGAGTGATTACCACCTTAAAATGATGCATTGAACCCTCCTTTTCATCCATATTAGACCATTTGATCACCTAGCCAAATGATTGAGATCATGTGCCCATTTGTGAGAATTCACCTTGTGTGTGTGTGTGTGTGTGTGAATCAATGTGAGGGCTGGTTAAGAAGACTTGTTGGTTGATGAGTATTGCATCTTGTGTAAAGGTATAAGAGTATTGATAGGCCTAGAGAAGCTAGAGTATAATAAGAGAGTTTGCTCATGCTATTTGCTATGTTTCTTTAGGATGTCAATTGAGTGCTCTAAGTGTTTCTTTTGCTTATGTGCTCCCACCTTCAAACCTCTCTACATTAGTTTTTTGAAAGTTTACTTGTGGACAAGTAAATGGCTAGTGTGGAGGAGTTGATATCTTGTGTATTTACATGTTTTTAAGCTTCATTCTAGTCCTTATATTGTTCATTTGCATGCATTTAGAGTGCATTTAGGTTGCATTGCATTACATTTGTCTCTATCAGATATTGGAGATGCTTATTGGTGACTTTGGAGACATTTGAGGGGTTTTGAGTCAAAAGGGTGAAAGATGAACATGGATGAAGGCCTTAAAGATATCTTTTCAAGCTCAAATTTTGGGAAGACAAAGTAAATTGAGTTAGCTTTCTAATGGAGGTGGTTTCAAGTCATTTGGATCTGTATTGAAGAAGTTATGATCAATCTACTGGAGGCATATCAACCCTGTAGCGACCAGAGCCGTAGCGACCAGAGCATGTCGCTAGGAGGGCTCCCGAGCGTACGTAGCGACCACTGTAGCGGGATGCAAGGTCGCTACGGGCGAAAAAGACTGTTTTTTTAATTGGGTTGACCCAGGTTTGTTGGGTTGACCCAACTCGTTTTTAGACTTCTATAAATACCCTTTAGACCTAATTTTGAGGGAGATCTTGTTTTCATTGTAATCACATTAGCTATTTTGGTGAAAGACTTAATCTTGAGCTTCTTTTCATCTTTATCTCTTGTGATTATTGATCAATCTTGACCACTAAGCATGATTAACCTTCAATCATCCATGGGTTTTGGGTTATTCATGTCTATTAGTGAGTAGTTACCTTTTGGATTCATGGGCTAGGGTGATTAGGGTGATTAAGTGAAGATCTAAGGGTGTTTAGTGTTAGATCTCTTGTTTCCTTGCTTGTCTACTTCTCTTAATGCTAGATTAAAGTTGGCCTCTTTATTCTAGAGCTCTAGACATTTCCCACCCACAAGGTGTTTGATGAAATGTCTGAACCAAGTAGAGCTTGCTCTAAACTTACATTACACAAAGACCATTGTGTTAAGGGAGTTTAGATAGTTAATAGACTCATCCCCAATGATTGCTTAGATCTTTTAGGCTCAAAGACCTTTGATGTCTAATTGATTAAAGCAAATGAGCATTCTTCTTGACCATAGAGCTTGCTTATTTAAGTGTTCTAGACTTAAGGAAGTCTTATGATTGAAAGTTTGCCACCCTTAGATTAAATCTTAATCACTTGAAATCAAATGCCTAGCCCCATGAGTCCTATTGTCCTAGATTGATTGAAAGCTTGTTCCTTTATTGCATTTTAGCATAGTTCTAGTTCACATCATCATTCAAAACCTGTTTGCACTTAGATTAAGCATAGATTTGTATTCTCGGTGCATTGAAATCACATAGGATTAGTTCGACATCTCACATACTACTTCATTTGATAGGGACCCGAAAAGTCCTGTTATCAATTTGAAATCCCTCGTTAAACTCCCCTAACTCCTCTTTGTCAACAGTTGAACTTCATAGCTTATTGTTTGACATCAAGATTCTGAGATGTAGGATCGAAACTAGCTCCTTCTCCTTAATTCTTCGTTTGGGCAATGTAACCCTGATTCTTAGCTAAGTCAGATTTGCTTTCTTCTGTAAACTCTCCTTTCGAGGAGTAACTATGTTTCCATGGCAGTCAAGTGGCTTGTTAAATAAGAAGAAGAGAGTTGTATACATGGACTTGCTTATAATACAAGGTTCTTAAAAGTGCAAGATGGTCTAATATAAAGAATAGTAACATGTACAGTACGGTCTATACAAATTAATATTCGATAAATTAATAAATTTTGTTAGTCTTGAGTTGGGATAATGCAAACTTGACACAAAATAATAAGAATATCTTTTAGAAAAAAAATTATGTCAATATATAACCCAACATAAACATCAATTAATAATATATTAATAAATATATATATATATATATATATATATATATATATATATATATAATTATATAAATGTAAAGAATATATTATATTTTTGTTCTCTACTCATTGTGAAATATATCTTTAATTTTCTTGATACTTTTAAATATATTGATGTTATTTTTTCTCACTCTAGATACATTTACTTTTACAGTACATATTTTCTATATACCAAATAATCGAATAAGAATAACATAAAATATATATTGGTAGAAATTTAATCAATATATACACCGTAAATCAAGTCATTTCTTTCTTTTCACATAAAACATATTTCAAATTTAAAAATCTAAAACAAATCTGTAAATTAATAAAACATCATTATCCAAACATTATTAATTTTGTAGAGTTTTATAATGTATTATATATATGAGAGAAAGTACTACAACATATAACAATGAGAGTTTCTCTTGCAAAGAAAAAAGTGTATTACTAGTTTCTTTTCAAATGTATTTACAAGTGCACTTAAAAAATAAACACTGCTCTAACTCGTTCAAGGATCTAATACATAACCAAATTAAGAGCATAAGTATTGGTGGGATCAAGGTAATCCCTTAGGGAGAGTAGGGACCACAAAATGTGGGGATCGAAGAGGAAAGAGAAAGGGAAAACCCCTAGTTAAGGGCCAGTCCTTACTCTCTACCGACCAAAAAAAAACAAAAAAAACCTTAGTTAAGAGACTTACCTACATCCCACCAATACTGATGCTCTTAGTTAAGAACCCTCGTGATCCCTTAACTCTTATATTTTGTGTTCACATACATTGAACCTCCAAAACCCTTATGCTTGATCTCTTTAAAGTGGTTATGAATATAAAACACCTCATAGCCTACTTATACTATTAAATTTGTGGCTCTCCTAGCCAACTTCTCTAAGAATAGATATTTCCATATATTTCTTAAGGATTGTTTACAAATTTTCTACAAGGCTTTTTGAAAATCTTTTTTTAGTGATTTTCTTTTCTCCAAAGTAAAATTTCACTTGCTTAACCTATTAGTAACTTCAATTTTAGGCTTAGGTTGACCTCAAATTCAGTCTTCAAGCCAGTTATACAGCTTCATTTTTTGTAGATTTTTTTCTACTACTTCATCTAGGACTGCGCATTTTATCTGTTAATTTTATTCAATTCGTTATTTGTTTCGGTTCGATCTGAAAGTTCGGATATCCGTAAGTCTATAAAACAAAGCAAATGCCAAAGGTGAAAGGTCAATATATACTAAAACAAAATAAATCATAAAGTCTAAAAATTCTAGAGTCATATATCCGCTCTACTCCGACTTTTATACAAATAGATATATAATTTTTAAATGTTTAATTTTATATAATTATTATTTTAGCATGCAATTTATTTAAAAAGTTACTTATGAAAGTATTAAATTAGGAAATTGTATATAAAATCTTTATAAAAACTTCAGACTTCTAAAATTTTATGTATTAACATTATTATTAATTTAATAATTTATGGAACATATAATTTCACTAATCGCTACTTATAATTTTATATATTGTGTATAAATATTTTTGAAAACAAACTTGTACTCTTTTTCTACATTTATTTATATGAACAAAGTGGATGAGATATTCGTAAATATCTATGAATTTCTGGACATCTAAAAACTGAATATTCATAATTTTTTGAAATAATACAAATTATAAAAATTATATATCCATAAAATACGAAATAAATCACAAATATTAAAAATTATGGTTTGTGCATACTTCTAACTTCATGTAGCACTTCACGACTGGTAGATAAACACTTCAAATATTATTTTTTCTTCAGCTTCTAAAACTTAGTTTTTCACTCACTAACAATTTTGATGATCTCTGTGAATTGTGATAAACATAGTTTGGGATAAAACTCAATTACCTAAAAGGCTAGAATTGCTTAAATATTCATGCATAATATGAGAGAGATGGAAAAAATATGAGAGCGATGATTGAAGTTAGTGACGGAAACCGGGCTTCGTAGCCTGGTGGTAATGGAACCTCGGCTGAGGTGCCCGCCACCCAGCTTCGAAACCCGGCCACAGCGATTTAACATCCTTACTGCTGGGGCGCTGGACCCCTTCGGGGGATATTTGGGAAAGTGGCTGCCCAGACACCAGAGATATCAAAAAAAAAAAAAAAAAAAAAAAAAAAGTTAGTGACGAATACGACCCAAAGTTGTACGTTGGAATTCCTAACATTCAATTAGATTTGTGAATTTGAACAAGTCATGTGCGAACCTGATTCAAAATACAACTTTCTTCTTATCAACATGACATATATGCATGATGTATAAATCGAAGAACAGTATTACAGTTAGCAAACACTCAATTCTATTCGACCCCAAGAAGCAGACACGATATGGATATGACACATCATTAAAATAGTCTGATGTATAATGTATTATAACCAAAATAATTTTTGAAAACGAGAAACAGTTCTTTTTTCTGAGACTGTAATCTAAAGTGTATATGTTTCCTGCTAGTATCGGTCTAATCCCCTAGTCTATATTTGAGAAGTGATTTGCCACATGTCTTCTCTACAATCGTTTTCACAAAAAAAATTGTGATGTGGCTATTAAGATTGATGACATGTCATATGGTTAAATATGACATGGACAATTACATTTAATGCTAATATATATTTTTGGAATTCTTTTTAGAATATGACAATAACTCATTTATTACATTTAATATTGATTTATATTTTTGGTAAATTTTGTAGAATATGGTAATAACTCATAAATCATCACTAAAATAAATATATTCAAATATGATATTTTTAATTTCGAAATATTATATAATTTTACTTTTATAATAATAAAATTTTTATTATCTAAAATTTTCTAAATTTTCTGAATTAATAAAAAAATAAATCGTAATATCAATAGTTTCTTTTAGATATCTAAAAATTATATAAATATTATTTAGTTTTAAATTTTGATAACTATACAATTTTATATGATTTTTAGTAATTTTGTACAAGTTGATTTAATAATTTAACCAAATGAAATAAATATTTTTTTTATCTAAGATTTTAACTTTATATATATACATATATATTCTTAAATATAATTTAAAATAAAAAAAAATATTTTCTCTTAATTTTATGCTTAATTAATGATATTTATATTAATTATTAGTCAAAATAATAAAATATATAATATTAATAAATTACATTTTAAAATATAAAATTTAACTTTTAAAAAATTCATCACTACACATAGTGCATGAAAACACATAGATTAATAATTGTGACATAGCTACTAAAATTGATGACATGTCTTATAGATTAATATGACATGGACAATTATATTTAATGTTAATTTATATTTTTGATAAAAAAATTAAAATATGTTAATAACTCATATATTATATTTATTATCGATTTATATTTTTGGACTTTTTAAAAATATGGCAATAACGCATAAATCATCATTAAAATAAATATATTCAATTATGGTATTTCAAATTTTGAAATATCATTTTAATTAAAAATATTTCAAAAATATATACATATTTTTAGAAAATTATAAAATTAAATCATAAAATCAAATTAAATCTTAAAATCATTAGTTTCTTATATATATTTACAGATTTTATAAATATTTTTTAATTTTAATTTTTGACAATTCTGAAATTTTACATATTTATTTAATATATTTAATTAAAATAAATATATAGAGAAATCTATCTAAGATTATAATTTTAAATATATACATGCATATTCTTAAATATAATTCAAAATAAACAAAATTAGTTTTATCTTAATTTTAATGTTCAGTTAAATCAAATTTATATTAAAATATTGATAAGAAAAACGAAAATTTATAATATTAATAAAAAATAAATATAATTTATATTTATCTTTTAAAAAATATTTTAAAATTCTTTTACTGCACATGGTGCAGGAAAACACCTAGTGTTTTATATTGCCTAAACTATTTTAAAATTAGATATTTTTATATATTATATCCAAAATTATAAAAACCTAAAATATAAAACAACTATTTAAAAAAGTATGATCAACTGTTTATAAAAACAGTAAATTTAAAACACTAAAATTATTATTTTTACCTTTTTGAAAAACTATTAAATAAATTAAAATGGTCAAATATTTCAATTATAGTTTTTTATAGTCGAGAAAATATGTATTCCATTTAATCTCTCTTGTGACATTCTAAGCTGCAAATCATTTTAATAATTCTAATTTTGAAAGCCCCTTTTTTAAGCTACACACGGTGATCACTATCAAAAGAATGGAAATAAATTCAGTTAAAAGTAAAGAATGGAAATAAAGAATTTATGCTTTTCGATAACAATCTTCTTACTTTTAAAATTAAGTGTCTCATTAAATTTTTTTAATTCTTGAGAAATCTCAAATTTCATAAACAAATTATCATGATGCCTAAAAGCATACCATTTTATTGTATTTTTAGATTTAAAAATAATCCCTTCAATGTATTGTAACTAAAAGTGTCCAGCATAAATTATCTTAACTATAAGCACTTTAGCCGAACACATCTCGTTAACAGCATCTTCAAAATGACTCTCTGTTTTAATGTATGCAAAACTATAAATTTGAAATTTCAATGTGTTCTTCTCCAAAAGAAAAACTTCAAACCTAACTTTAAAACTATTTTGTATTTTACACTATGGTCTCTATATTTGTTATAATTAATATAAATCCATTAAACTTATAAATAAATAGCACATATATAAAAATATCACATTAATATTAATTAATAAAATCTTACAATAAATATATAAATTATAAATATAAATACATAATACATAACTAAATATTAAACTAACAAGAAAAAAATACTATATTTTGAAGCTTGCAAAATTTCATATTTAAAGTTTAAAGATGTTTTTAAACTTCATATTTAAAGTCTAAAGATGTTTTTAAACTTTAAAATTTCTTATTTTGAGGTTTATATTTAGTTTTATGTGTAAAACTAAAATTTATAAAAAATAAATATGAAATATTATAAGATATGATTTTTTAAAGATTAAAATGATAATCAATAAAATATTTAAGAGTCATAAAATATAATATGTAATTGTAAGGACCAAAATGCAAATAAAAATGTGAAACTTCAAATTTGAAGTTTTAAGTAGTGACACTCTATATTTGAAGTTTTACTACTAAAAAATTCAAATTTGAAATTTTGAAGTTTCATTTTGGAGAACAAAAAACTTCAAATATAAAGTTATAGAGTGTCTTTTGAAAATGCTTTAAACTGGATGCTTTAATCAACTGTTTTAGTGGCTTGTCTTCTAAATTGGTCATGATCGCTTTATTTTCCAGATAAATTATGTATACTATTATCTAATAGTAGTGTTGGAAATCGTGTAAAATATGATCTCCAACAGTTTGAATTGTTTTTTATTCAAAAAATTTGATCTGTTTTGATCCACGAGAAAAAAAATTATACCCACATCCACTTTTCTTTTTTTAATTTTGCGAGGACCACGTAATCCAAGAATAATATTCATACTAATAAAAATAATTTTTTTATTTATTTTTCTAAAACTAACATAAATAGTATATTTATAACTGAAATTTTATATATTTTTCAAAAAAATATTTATTTTAAAACAAATATCTGTTTTTTTAGGAAAAACTTTTAACTTTTTTGCGGATTAGCAAATATTCGTGATTTAAATTCGACCAATCCATACATAGTCATTACCAATACCAACTTGCGTAATTCATTTTTTCCAAAATCAATTTGCATTTGTCCGCAGTGGATCAAACGAAATGAGGCCCACAGTACATAACTAAAATTCACAGACTAGATAAGCCTTTATAACCAAAATAGTTCTTCACAGAATTTAATTGAAAAAATTGTCAAAACAGAACAAAAATAGTATTGTTGTCCTTTTGGTATAATACCATCCTTAAATTGTATTTTTGGTATAATTTTTATAATTTCAAAACTAACTTTTGATTAATCAAATTAAACACATTAAACAAAATTTAAAAGTTTAACTGAATTTTAAAAAGTTTAATGAAAAGGAAAAAAATACAAACATTTTAAACTTTTTATAAAGATAAAACTTTGTATAACATTTTTATAAAGCTTATTTAACATTTTTATTGAAAACTTCTTTTAAAATTTTATTTTTTTATAAAGTTTACAAAGTTTATTTTTATTAAATTTTTGTTAAAACGTTTTACAAAATTTTATTTTTATTAAAAAAGCTTACAAGTTTTATTTTGATTTTTTAATGTTTTAAAAACGTTAAATTTAATTTTTAAAACTTTTTATTAAAAAGGAAAAAATGACGTTTAAAAAAAAACTTTAATAAAAAACTTTTTTTGACAAACTAAATTGACCTGTACACGTTTTAGGTAAGTTAGAATATTACAAATATTTTTAAAATATTTTTTTAACTGAAAATTCTATAATTTTCGCTAAAATCAGGGTTTTTATCTATAGAATGCACTTTCTACACAGTGTAGAACCAAAACAAAAGTTTCATAAACAGATTCTACCTCATAGCCATTTGAGTAGTGTCTAGATTCCGCATTCCTATAATTTTAGAATATCTTGTTAAAAGTAGAAACTGAATTCAAAGAAAAAATAGCTAAATTTACAATTAATAGAATTCAAATTTCTCATATTTATAAGTTAATTTAAAAGTACATTGTTCATTCTAAAAAATAGATATATTTATTTAATATAGAATTCAATTTCTAATTTTCTGTAGAAGACTAAATCTACTTTTAATAATACACAATTTAAAATTTAACAAGTTTTTCAACAACAAAATATACCAGTTTGTGTATATGGTGTTTTATCAATTGTTTCTATTTTGTAATTTTTGATTCATCAAACTATTTATTTCATTAAGTTTTAGAAATAGAAAAGGTAAAAAAAACAAAAAAAATTATACCAAAGGAACAATCTGTTTTTTGTTCAGTTTTCGCAAATTTTCCATTTTAATTTTATAATAATGTAAATCAGCTCTCCAGCACTCTCTTCATGAGTATATACAGTACAAGATCAGAACCAAACGCTTATTTCTTCAACATTCTCTAACCGTTCTTAATAACAACGTCTACCGTATTGGTAGCCATATAAGGGATTTGTAAGAGCATTCGCAGTGATGTTATTCATTGGAGTTCTTAGAAAATTTTTATTTTTTATTTTTTATTTTTTAACTTTTTTTTTCTTTTTCAATTTTTTAAAAAAATACCAACCAATCGTGGACCGTCACGTTTCGTGGAGATCCGCAAATAGTGCAAAGATTCACTAAGAAAAAATCCTTATTTAGGAATTAAAAATTAAATCTTTATCTTTAGGTAGGATCCACTGTTGTATTTTTAAAAAAATGTTTGTGTTTCAAAAAAAAGTAAAATCCACTGATTATTTAATTATTTTTTTCCTAATAACTTTCCCTTAAGATTTCCATTGCGGATGATCTAATTAACCACAACTTTTGCTAACTACAAATCTAAGCCAAATTGTGTATCTTGTTCCGAATCAATGAGGTTCTCATAATTTTGAGAAAGCAATACATATATAGCAAGACTTTGGGCTGGATCGAAATCAATCGTTTGCTTTATTGGCCCAAAATATGAGGCATTGGCCCAAAATATGAGGCATTGTAAACTCACTAGATTTTGATCCGCGTTTTGAAAGCGCAGATTTTTCTTAAACTATAAACAGTTTAATATGAACTAGTAGGGGTGGGCGTTCGGGTACCCGTTCGGGTTCGGATCGGGTATTTCGGATTTTCGGGTATTTCGGTATAGGGATATAAAACCCGTTCGGGTATTTCTGTACTTCGGGTCGGGTTCGGGTATTTTTAGTTCGGGTTCGGTTATTTTGGATCGGGTTCGGATATTTACATTTTAGAAGAAATAAAAATAAAATTTTCAATTTTTTAAAGTTTCTTGTATTTAAAAATATAGATTTCACTTAACTGATTTTTCTATTTTTTTATAGATTGAGTGATTAATAGATTTGGATATAACATTTCAAAAATAAAAATATTAATTTGGCTATTGTTTTTAAACTTTGGATGTAACTTTTGTTAATACATGAAATAAAAAATTTGACATGCATTTTCAATGAATATCAAATTATTTTCTTCATAATTATATATATACTATATGATCTTAAAGTATGTGTAACATCAATTTAAATATTTTAAATAAAATGAGAGATGTAAACTAGAAAATTAAAGGTAAATATACATATGTTCGGTTATATTCGGATATCCATTCGGGTTCGGGTATTACCCGTTCGGGTTCGGATATCCAATCTCTCCTAACTTAATATCCATTCGGGTATTTTGCTACTTCGGTTCGGATTTCGGTTCGGGTTTTTCGGATCGGGTTCGGGTGCCACTTCGGATATCGGGTAAAGTGCCCACCCCTATGAACTAGTATTTATTGATTGTTGTATATTATTGTAAATATTAAAGCATATAATTTTTTACAATTATATATATTATAAATTAGTTTATTTCAAATTTCGCATGTATATCTTTTATGTAAATCTTTAGATCTGTGCATTTTATTTGGATCCAAAAACACGAACCAAAACCAAAAATATAGATTCGGTTATGATCCACTAAAATACTTATTGGTTATTTTAAGACTCGTAAATTTTGGGTCTGGTTCGGATTATATGTGAGACCCATCAGATACCCAAAGTACTCATCTTTTTACAAAAGTTAGAATATTATCCCTTATATATTAATTGAGGAACATTACAACATTTAAATATAGTCACGTGTCATTACTACGATGATTTTCGGAATTCTCAGAAAAATATGTTGGTCCATCTAAATATATATTATTATTTTTATAAAATTAATTATCAAATTTATTAATAATGCATAAAAAATATTCTTCATTCTTTTCCTAAACAGAAGCTACAGAATTATTTAATATGAGTAACATATATATATATATGACAATCAATAATTTTGAATAATAAATATTTGATAATAATTTTGCATTCTCCATCTTTTTGTTTAATTTTTGTTTAATTTGTGATGTTAAAAAATTTAAACAATCACATTAAATATATAATAAAAATATAGTTTTTTCTTATATGTTATATTTTGAATTTTTAAAACAATTATAAATTATTAAAACTGTTAAAATCTTTTTTTGTTCACAAACTGTTAAAAACTGTTAAAATATTACAAATGGAAATTTTGTTGGTTTATTTTTTTTTGTTATAAAAAGATACAAATGATCATAAAATCATATGAATATGAAGTATCTTAGTGTAGATATTCAGATTATATATATATATATATATATATTTTTCAGTAAATAATATATTATTATACGATTTACTATTGAGATGGAGATGCACAAATGATATATAGCAGAGGTCCTTGTCCTGGCCATGAATTTTATGCCGTAGACAAATATTTTATTACATTGATTTTCTTTCTATATTTCATTATTTTTGTAAGTATTTGTAATATTAAACATATATTATAGTGTGTTGTGCACACATAATTTTAAATCGAGCATGTATGCAAATATATTAAACGATTAGGGAAATATATGGTAGCAACACGAACGTTATACTATGTTATAAATATGTTTACTGTACAATTAATAATATGTTAAGTTTTAGACTTATTGGTTCGTCAATAGGCACGTATAATATGTTAAGCATCACTTTTATAATTAGGCATGTAAATATTAATCCTCTTTTATAGGCCTAATAATCAAAACTAATGCCAGCTAAATATAAGGTAGTATATTTAGTTAGAGAAATATTAGGTAAGACCAAAAATATTGTTAGTTAAATGAAGGGAAAATTGCTAATAGAGAACAAAAAAACAAGGGTGTTGTCCTTTTGGTATAAATCACTTTTTGTCCAATTTTTCTCCTTTTTACCCTTTGTATTTCTGAAAACTAATGAAATAAATACTTTGTGAATAAAAAAAATATTAAAAATACAAACAATTAATAAAACACCAATATACACATGCTGATATTTTTTTTTTTTTTCAAAAAGTTGATAAATAAGAATTTGAAAATACGTTCTACTAAAGGTAGAATGTGCCTTCTACGGAAAATGGTATAGTAGAAAGCGTTTTCTAAAATAAACATGTTCATCTACTATTTTTAAAACGTACATTCTACTATTTACTAATTTTCTAAAGAAGTGGAATGCGTATTCTACTAATCCTAAAGCTATCTACTTTTCGTCCGGAAGCATCTTCTACTTTTATTAAGTATTCTAAATTTCGCGGAATGTGTTTTCTAAAATGTACTCTTCCGTCTACTAAAAGTAGAATGCGTGTTCTGGATTTTTGTCAATGTTCTAAACTTTTAGAAGGCGCCTTCTACGGATAAAATTACCTGATTTTTGCGAAAATTAATGAAAATTTCAGTTATGGAAATATTCTAAAAATCTTCTAAAAATATTTTAACTTCCTAAAACGTGTTATTTTCGATTTTGCTTGTCAAATTTTTTTTAAAAAATGATTATCCCTTGTCTTATTCATTAATCTATGGTTTTCCATAGTTTTTTTTTTGTTTTTTTTCACAAACTCTTGTTCACTATGATACATATCTATACAACATGTGGTGTTTTGAAATTAGGTGCATTTTTTTGTAAAATTTTATTTTTACTTTATAAAGTTTACAAATTTTATTTTTATTAAAAACATTTTTAAAATTTATATTTTTATTAAAAAGTTTGATAAAATTAAAATGGTTACAAACGTTTTAAACTTTTTATAAAAAATAAAACTTTGTAAAATGTTTCTTTTTATAAAGTTAGTTTAAAGTTTTTATTAATTTTTTTGTAAAGTTTTATTTTTATTTTATAAATTTTAAATTTTTTATTTAATTACAGTTTTATTAAAAAAGTTTTAAACTTTTTATAAAAATAAAACTTTGTAAAATGTTTTTGATAAGTTTATTTAACGTTTTTATTAAAAAAAACTGTAAATTATTTTTATTTTTACAAAGTTTATTTTTATTAAATAAAATTTTAAAAGTTTTATTTTATTTTCCCTTTTTAAAACGTTTTTAATTATTATTTTTTTAAATTCTTTTAGTTTAATGTGTTTAATAAAAACTTTAAACAAACTATATAAAATTTGTAAATTTTATAAAAATAAAATAAAACTTTACAAAAAGTCTTTAATAAAAAGTTTAAACAAACTTTATAAAAATACATTTAATTTTTTTTCATTAAAAATTTTGATAAAATTAAAACTTTGTTAACTGTTTTTTATTAGGTTGATTTAACGTTTTTTATTTAAAAAATTTGTAAATTTTTTTTTATTTTTATTAAGTTTTACAAAATTTATTTTTATTAAAAAAATAAAAGTTTTTATTTTTATTTTCCCTTTTAAACGTTTTAATTATTATTTTTTTAAATTCTATTAATTTAATGTGTTTAATTAGATTAATTAAGGGTTAGTTTTGGGATTATGAAAGAAATTATACTAAAAGGACAACTAAATGATAGTTTTATACTATAGGGACAACCATGCTGAATTTTTGTTCCGTTTTGGCAATTTTCCCTTAAATGAAAGGGTCCAAAACAACTTGTATAAGTCGATTTTTCAATACTGCTTCCCTTTTAATAGTATAGATGCCACCGAAATTTCAATTTCAGTTTAAAGTCTGGAAGTAAGTATAAGATCGCTGAAAAACTAGAGGTGCTCGTACAGATACTTTGGATATTTTATATTTTCGGATAGAAATACAAAACCCGTTTGAACAATTTTACACTTTGAATTAGTTTTGGGTATTTGTAGTTTGGATTCTAGTAATTCGGATTGGTTTCGAGTTTTTATATTTTTCACAAGGTTACAAAGTTCTTGCAAAAAAAAATGACTAAACCGAAAGTTCATAGATTATAATCATAGATCACGAAATAGACCCAAAATTTTAAAAATAAAGTTAAAGCACGATTGATAAAAAATTATAGAAATTTAATATATTTTTTAACTACTAAAACTAAAACTACAACATGTTTGGTAAAGTTTAGTGATTTAAAAATAAATAAAGCTTAAGAAGATAAATTCCAAAAAATAATTTGATTATATAACTATTTCAATGTTACTTGAATTTTTTAGAATTTCATTTTTACTATGCTAATAATTATTTATAACTATTTTACATGGTAAAAATATGATCGTCATTCATGAAAATTAACTCGCAATTAGTGTTTTTTTTTACCAACAATAGCTATACTAAGTTAGTTAAAATATAATTTTGAGCATTTCGTGCAATTTTGTTTCTGTTGTATTTATTATTTTTATATGTTCGATCAAAAGAAATTTATCAATCGTAAGTGAAAGGCTGATCATTTCATTGGTACAGATATATTTTTAATGATTGAGAAGAGTTTTTGTTTGTTGCAGAATCCACCTCTCGATGTTTTAGAATTTTCTGCCTAGTACTAATGATAACATTTGACATTTGTGTTGAAATTTGTTCTTAGAATTCAGAAATCGATTTTCTGTTTATCAAAAAGTTGGGAAAAGGCGAGAAAAGGAGAAGAATGATACGCGTTACAAAATAAGTAAAGAATTATACAAAAAGTGGCAACAAAATTTCTACAAAGAGGAAACAAGAGATTACGCCGTGAAATATGCTTTAACAGTATATAAAAAAAATCCACATGCAAACCAACACCACCTCGTCGAATGCCACGTCTCTTCATCTGACGGCTACCGTTACATCATCATAGAAAAAGCAGTCAAATATATAAAAAGAAAATAATCTTAAAAACAAAATAGTCACACAAATTCATACATAAATCACCATTGTTAACCTTTTTTTCTCCTTCCTTTCATCCTCTTTTATTTTCATTTTTACAACCAAAAACTAAAGTTCAAGAAAAACAGAATAAAAAGGAATAAGAATAATCTCTGCGTGTGTGCGTCGTCTCTATATATAAACATATGCGTGGGTATGATTCTTGGGATGATCGACATGCAACGATGAAATCATCATCCATTTTCCGAGAAAATTCAGAGAAAACAGAGAGATGGATGGTAACAAACAAGGGAAGGTTATCACCATTCCTCATGTCTTCTCTTTGTATAACTCTCTGCTTCACAGGCTTCTTCGTCTACCTTCAGAATCCTTTCATCTCCGATCAAAACTTTCTCCCCCTGCAACCTCAAATCGGTAAGGTATAACCAATGTGCATAATATAAAACATTTTCAAACAAAAATATAAAGCATATACATAAATATGGTATATGATTTTATGTTTAACTAGTTCATGTTTTTTATGTTGTCTGAAAACCTCTCAGCTTTGTAATAGATTCACCTCTTTGTGTTCTTTTTATATTGTCTGAAAATTAATATTGATTTGTTTTATCTTTTTGCTTTCTTTGTTGTTGTGTTTTGGTTAGATCCTGAATGTGATTTGTTCAAGGGACATTGGGTACCAGACAAAAGAGGATCTCAGTACACCAACTCAACCTGTTCTACGCTTCCCGACTCCAAGAACTGCATTAAACATGGGAGATCAGATCGAGATTTCTTGTTTTGGAGATGGAAACCTGATGGCTGCGATCTTCCCTAGGTTTAATCCCAAGGCGTTTCTCGGTATGGTTCGAGGCAAGAAACTGAGTTTCATCGGTGATTCTGTAGCAAGGAACCACATGGAATCTCTTCTTTGTTTGTTGTCATTGGTATAGTTTAATTCTCTTCTTGAGGATAAATGTATCTTGCTTTGTCTACAAGAAAGTTTCAAAAAAGAATGATAGTGTTTGCTTGTGCAGGAAGAAACTCCTAAGGATATCTACAAGGATGGAGAAGACAGAAACAGGATATGGTACTTCCCTAAACATGACTTCACTCTCTCTACCTCATTGGACTAAGTTTCTTGTTGAGGAACAAGAGAGGTTAGACGGTAACAAGACCGGAACTGGATTGTTTGATATAGATATTAGCAAGATGGATGAAGGGTGGTTCAAGGGTTTGCCAAACACAGACATTGCTATTGTCTCGGCTGCTCACTGGTTCTTCAGGACCAATATTCATCCACAGAGGAGATGAGACCCTAGGTTGCATCTACTGTAACGTACCTAACATGACACAGCTTCAGTCCAGACCAAGGGTTTAAGCTTGTTTACTCGTCTGTCTTTAAGCACATCAACGAGTGTGAGAACTGCAAGAGAGATTTAGTTACAGTCATGAGGACTATCTCACCTGCCCATTTCGAGAACGGGACTTGGGATACAGGAGGATCGTGCAGAAGGACAAGCCCTTTTGGTGTTAATCAAATCGACCTGCAGAGCAGCGAGATGAAGATCAGGACATCTCAGATTGAACAGCTTGAAGTCATAACGAAAGGAGGTAACAACGGGGAAAAAGAAGTTCGGTGTTTTGGATGTGACGAGGGTTATGCTGATGAGACCTGACGGCCATCCGAATAGTCACTGGGGTAACAAATGGATGAAAGGTTATAATGATTGCGTTCACTGGTGTTTGCCTGGTCCAATCGATGCATGGAACGAGTTTCTAATGGCCATACTTAGACAGTTAAGATGATGATCATCAGTGGATAAAAATACAAAACTAAAAAAAACATTCTTTCATCTTATGAATAATAACCATCATCATAAACTCATCTGATTTTTTTTTTTTGCTTGCTTCTGGTTCTAGATATCTCTGTTGTTACTATAGAGTTTTACACAATACTCAATACAACACACATTACTTTCATTTACATCATACATACATATATAATTGCCTTAGATCTACTGCAGAGAGTGATGCACAACAAGTTACTTTAGTCTAAGCTTAATATGCAGAACATTTCAAGTATCAGTTTATAACCATGTGGAGAAGCTCTGCAGAAGAACAAGAAGAAAGATCAAATCTTGAAACAAAGACAAAACAGCTAAGTTATTCAGCAAAGTACATAGCTTTCTGTACTGTTCCATCAAATTACATAAACCCAATAAGCTAAAGAAAACCACACAGATACATCATTAGGACCAGACACAAGGTAGATAATCAAGACTCCAAGCTGTTACCAAGAGGAAAGGAGAAGACTTCACGAACAGGAGAGAACTCAACGATGCCAACATCCATCGCATAACCACTCACTGGCATCTTCAAATCCCTCAAGACAGAGAAAGCCTCAGCCATACGAGCCCTCGGCACATCGACCGCCACGGGGCAGAACGGGACCCACGAATCCTGACGAAACTCCTCGCCGATCTCCGCCACCACCGCGCCGCCTCCTCCTCCTTCTCTCCTCACGGCGTCGATCAGCTGGGCCTGGAGGTTGAGGAGGGAGAGGGAGGGCGTCGGGGAGAGGAAGAGGGAGTTGTTGTCGCCGGAGAAGCTCCCGATGGAGGAGAAGGAGAGATGGAGAGGCTCTTGCTTGGACGCGAAGGCTCTGACGATGGGCTCGAGCTTGGCGGCGGAGGAGGAGGAGGAGGAGTCGAGGAAGGAGGAGGAGGAGAAGAGGGTTAGGTGGGGGCGGGACTCGGTGGTGATGAGCTTGGTGGAGATTTGGCGGCGGGCGAAGACGTTCCAGGCTTTGAGGACTTGGTTCTCGAGGGCTGGGTCGAAGTAGAGCTCGATCGCGTACCCTTCTGACATTAGATCTGAGATGGGTTTTTGATTCGGAGAGTGGTGGAGAAAAAGGTTAAAGCTTTGACAGCGAGAAAGACGAAAGGGGAAAGCTTTTTAGGGTCTGGATCGAATGAGGGAAGAGAGATGATTGTTTTCTCTATGGGGGAAGGAAGGGAAGGTGATGATGAGTACGTGGATTATTCAGAAATTAGTTAGGGATTTATTGTGAAAGAAAATAAATGTTCGAGGAGTAAATAATATAATCTAAATAGTGCTCAAATGCACGACCATATATTTTTATGTGTGCGTGTGAAAGTTGAAACATTAGTTTCTTGAGTTCTTTTTTTTTTTTTTTTTTTTTTTTGGTAATCATGTTAAAATTCTTGAGTTCTTTTTGTTAGTGGAGTTTCATAACTGTTTGCTAATAGCATCGAGAAGTCATCTTCATGTATCTTACTGTGAAGATTTGTGTTCGTAACATATTTGAAACCTTACAAAATGGCGCATTAGGCGAGGATAGAATCATCCACTGGCCGAAAGAAAACTTGGATGCTCCCCGATTGTTTTAGAATAATATATCAAAAACTAAATTCTCCTACTTGCAGCCAATTTTCTTTGAAACTTAAATTTGGTCGTCGTCTTTGTTTTCTAGAATAGGAGCTCCCTCTGAAAGAGACAACAATTGAGTCTTCTCTTCTTTTGCTTCTCAAAGAAGCAGCCAAAATTACATTCTCACAAACATAAAACTCAAATTTCTATGAAAAACATATAACATTGCGTTGACTTCATCTTGTTAGAACTGAGCTTGGGCTAGGCTCTTCTTTACAAATAGTTCTTTGCACTGTGAATGTCTTTTGTTATTCGACCATCAGTCAGGGGCGGATGTACAGCCGAGGGTATAGGGTCATGTGTCCCCATCTCATTTAAAATTTCCTTCAGTAATTCTTGTGGTGTCTATAAAATATCTCCAATATAAAAAATATTTTTTTATGTATGTGCCTCCACCTAATTACTTTCATGCATCTGCCACTGCCATCAGTTATTGCGTATGTAACTTCTACTAATTTTCGCAGCTATTTATGTGAAACCGTCCACTACTCGACACCATCTAAACATCACATTTTTAAGAAATTTGATGTATAAATATTTTTACTAATTTTAATAAATTAGATATACAAGTAATATATATATACTAATAGAATGTTCAGA
Source organism: Raphanus raphanistrum subsp. raphanistrum (assembly GCA_019706035.1). Taxonomy (NCBI): domain Eukaryota; kingdom Viridiplantae; phylum Streptophyta; class Magnoliopsida; order Brassicales; family Brassicaceae; genus Raphanus; species Raphanus raphanistrum. Next base: position 23,005,132 of record CM033983.1, read on the forward strand.
CCCAATAAAATAATAACTCATACTGCGCATTTAGAGCATTCTAAAGTATGCTGTATATTTTCTTTGGTTCTAAATCAAATTGGGTCGTCACTGTGGTTCAAAAGAAGAGGGCTGTTCTCTTTCTCTACAAGTAACAACAACCGAGTCTTCTCTTCGTTTGCTTTCCCCCACATCACAGCGTAAAACCCTAACGTTATCAAAACTCCTCCGATCAAACTGCACACATAAGCAAAAGAAAAGGAAAACGATTAGGCTTCTAACTATAAATAAGTGAATTAATACTTAATACTATTACACGCATATACCATCCGAGATATAGAGAATCTCCGAGAAAAATTGCGCTCATAATCACCGCTATTAAAATCGACAGTGGCTTGAATATCGCCAAGTAAAGAGGTCCTTTGTAACGCACTGTCCATGAATGAATCACGTAGTATACTGGAGTGAACATTCCCTGAAATGTTTTACAAAAAAACAAGGTTAAGATGAAAACAGAGGAAGTTTGTTTTAGTTTTCAAAACTCAATATAGAGCGTACCATAGCTAGAATGCATATCAAAGTAATATCAAATCGAATGATCCAAACGCTTGGATTGTTCCTCTCGACTACGAGTCCAGTCAAGGAGGTGATGATTGAAACGAACAGAGTATAGAAAAAGGATACTGTAAATGCTGCTGGATATTCACTCATTATATGTGCCTGCCAAAATTTAGTGTAAAATAGATAGCAGTTAATTTCACATAGGAGAAACCGATAATTAGTAATGAGTTTCATAATTCTATTGGCTATCTATTCTATTAAAAGAGAAACATTCTAAAAAAATCTACCTATACAAAGTTACTGTACCCATTCATTTAAATATAAATATCAGGCCTTGCCATATTATTAATCCACTAACTAAATATAACCATAGGTTTAGCTAACTATATTAGACCAGCCATATACCTACTTTAATTTTGATAGATCAAAACATGTTATATAACGCCACATTTTTTTTTTCTTTTTGTTCAAACAGTCATAACTCAAGATTATAATTGATAGACCTATGGTGTTATACACGACAATTTATAACAAAATACATGTTCTACACAATAACACAATTATGCACCATTATACCCTAAAGTCACTGAAAGAACATATTCTTTCTCTATCTGCCAAATGATTCAGAGCAGAACCTAATGTTTACTGCATCATTTTGAATCAAACTAATCTAGCCATAAAGAAACTTTGTATTTGATAGTCCAAAACATGTTATACACGACAATCTAGAACACAATACACAATACTTCTCAGACAAGTTAAAATATGTATTTAAGAAATCGTCACAAAATTTGAAAAACAATATTTGGGTACATTGATATACTGTGTTGATAAATTGAATATTCAAGCATATATTTCTCTAACTTATTTTAACTGAATATATGTTGTAACAACTTTTCTTGAATAGATCTCGAAACAATATATTTTCCATATGATTTTAAATACATAAAATCTAAGAATACTTGATCTACAAGTTTAGTATTAACTGCAAAAAAGAATCTGTTACCTACTTTAACTGGATAAACATTACTCTTACTAATTTATATAAATTGGTATTTATAAAATTTCTAATTACATTCCTTATTCCTTCAACTAGAAAATCATATCAAATCTTCTTAATATCTATACTATTAAAGCAGATGACTGTTTATGAATATGCCCCTGAAATTTTTAAGTAATTACAAAAATTACATGTATTTTTTTCCTAGCATTATTTGCAACCAATCAAAAGTCATTATTTTGCAATTACATTAAAAATATTTAATATAATTCAGTTCTTAACTTTTTTGAAAATTTTGTTTCCTAAATGTTTGCACCATATCTTTCCAAAAAATCTTTCACATTATTAATTATTTAAAAGATTTATTAAATAAGAGTGTTGAAGATATAAAACATTTTATTTAAATTAAAAAAAAATCAATGTAAAATAAGTTTCACTTTGGTTTAAACAAATAAAATTATATTATGGGTTAGAATTATCTAGAGTCTTATAAAATTTAGTTATATTGAAAATAACAAAAATAAGTCATATATAAATAAATTTAAGATAAATTTCATAAAAAATTAAAATATATAATTTATCAAAAATTATAACTTTTATTACGTAAAATAATTTTTCAACAAAAAATATACCCGCCTTTTTTAAGGGCGGGTCAAAATCTAGTATATGTTTAAACATGAATTTCTTGTTAACGACTTAACGGCAATCAAGACTAGTCAAAATTTTCCTCTTTTCTTATAATTTCACATAAAGTTGTAAATCATTACAAATTACAATTATAACTTTACACCGAAACTCTAAGCATATAAACGAATATTTACTCACATGACGGGTCCAGAACACAAGCGGACAAATCAAAAGATTAAGACAACCATGATTTTTTTCTTGTAAGGCCATAGTTTTTTGTAGTAGTTGTTATTAACGGTTGACTATCTAATTTTTGTTTTTCAAATGAGTGGTTGTTTAGATATTTTAATACAATTTTAGGAAGTGTTATTGGTTTATGTATTTTAGTGGATTTGGAAATCCAAACCAAATCTATTGTTATTGGTTATATGATTTTAAAATTCATATTCAAATCTACTGTTATTGGTTCATTGATTTTAAAATAGATTTTAAAATCAAGTGTTATTCAATAGTATAGATTTATTTAAGGATTTGATTTATAATTGGACTTGAGTGGATTTATAAATGTTTTAAGGGTAAAAATACAAAGGAGCAAATATTGAGCTCGTACATGTTATTTTGACTTGGATTTTAACGTTTGGACAAGTTTTCGTATCTTTGTATGTTTGATCAATATCTCGTACTCCCTCTGTCCCACTTTAAGTGGTGTTTTAGGATTTTTATTTTGTTCCATTTTAAGTGATGTTCTCACTAATCTAGGTAGAATTTAATATCATTTGAATTTTATGACCAATTATAAAATATTGTACTTTTTTATTATTGGTTAAACTAGTTTTATTAAATGTATTTTTATGTTACCAAAATAAACTACATAAAATATGTGTTTTCTTAATCTATGTGTAATAACCTAAAACATCACTAAAAGTGGGACGGAGAGAGTATTTTGTTCATCATTATTTTTTTCTCTGGGTACCAAACACATCTTCACCTTCTTCGTTTTGCAGTCACCAGCGATTGGTCATGAGTACCTTTTCCATCCCCAGATATGGTTCTTACCTTTCATTCTTTTAAATTGGTTGTTAGGGCTTAAATCGTTTTTCTCATATTAGCATTTTTTGTATGGTTACTTATGCTTACTTGTCAAACATTATGTAACGGTAATTGAATTTTTTCTGTATAATTTGGAAACTTTTGATTGAATTGTCTGTTTTACTGCATATTTCAAAGCTTTGAGCATTTACCCTCTTATACGTAAGTGTCACCTTACCACACTAACTAACAAAAACTTGTTCTAAACAATTTCTCCAGACCCAAGCATTTTCCACCATAATGATAAATCTATTTGATTGATTTATAAAAATTCACCTGTTTGATTTTGAAATTCATATGAATTATTCTTAAATCAATTTGTTTGATTTAAAAATCATGGATTTATCAAAGACTTCTAAAATCTAAAAATATTTGTAAATCCATTAAAATACTAGAACCAATAACTCCCACTTAGAGATTTTATAGAACTAACATCGGAAAGTGTCATAAATTGTTTTCTTGATTCAGACCACTATTTCCATTGGACCGGTCATGATGGACCATAAACCCCAACAAAATTAACCCCAACAAAATTATGTTATGCAGTATTGAGAACCGAAAATGATACCTGCAGTATGAAAGAAACAGAAACGAAGATGTCTCTAATGGTGAGAAGACATCCACCAATGATCCAATCAGAGTTTGGAGATGACAGTGATCGAGAAAGCTGAGGGAACTTTAGATACGGCGGAGATGATACAGTGAAGACACGTGGGCCGTGGTAGAGAACCACTACAAATGCGCCTACTAATGATAATATCGTCCCCATCACTTTTGCTACACTGCTCCTTTCTTTGAATCTTACTTTCTCCATTCTTTTTCACAGATTAAAAATGACTATGTCACGTCTTATTCCAATTAATTTGAAACCAGATAGTATTTTTTTGTCGAAATGCCAAAAACAAATAGACCGATAAATACGCATCTTGTCAAATAATGCAAAAGCAGCTTCTTAGGTATATGGGACCAATGTACAATAGCGTGTGTTAACCCGCAAACTAGGATTGTAATTGTGCGTAAGACAGTGTAAACTTATCTTATCATTTACCGAATCAGAATAAAATGTTTTCATTGAAAGTAAGAAAAGAACAAAAGAATATACTTGCACTAGATATTCCTTCAACAAAACCAAGGCGTACGCATTCTCAGTTAAATATCACAAATATTCGTTGGCCAGAAACTAGTGCCTAATTAAAAATAATTCAACCACAAATAAACAGTATACACAATACAATAATAACAAATTGTCAAATATATTACGTTTTGTAGCTGAGAGTCTGAGACAATGTATTGGTAGGGGTGGGATAAAGCTTGATAGTTGGCAAAAGGAATAAACTAACTAGGGAAACTTGGTTAGGGAAGTATATTGATAGTAGAGTAAGCTAATCAACATGATCTGACTTTAAGAGGCAAGCTGTCCAGCTGAAAAATCATTAAAAGAATTGAATTTAGTTGATTTGAATCAGTCTCAAGTTGCCTATCAAGATTTACGCCAATTAATCCTAAAACAGTTATTACCATTTGGACTCATTAAACAAGATATAGACTGGCCAAAAGATGTGTCGTATTTTTTTAAATAAGCGACTGTAAAAACTCAATGATTAGTGAAGACAAACCTGCAGATAATAGCGAGGATGAAGGTAAGAGCAGGAGTGATATTGCTTATAGCGGAAGCTAGGGTTGGGCTGCTGTATTTAACGCCTATGTAGCTTGTGATCACATACGTTGATCTGTTCTTTTTTTGTTTGGGTATTATTTGTTCGGCCAACAATCAAGATAAACATAACTCTTATATTAGCAACACTTAAGTGGAAGATAGTTTTATACTCAAAACTGGAAGAAGAATTGTGTAGTTGGATTTACCCTATTAGTCCAAGAAGTCCTATCTTACAGAGTATTGAGAAACTTAGTGGAGGAAGTGATCTTGACCTGTTAAAAAAGGAACATACAATATAAAATGAATGTTTACAAACGGTTAAAAAGATTTAAAGTGATTAGAAACCTGTTGGAGAAGAGATGAGAAGGAAGAAGGAGAAGAGAAGCAAGAAGATAAGAATAGCCGAGGAAGGAGTAAGAGTTGAGTCCCTTTGTAGTCGCTACTTTGAACAGAGTATTCAGTCCGACAGTACCGGTCTCGGACGCAAGCATGGCCGTCAAGAACATGGCTTCTCTGCGCCAGAGACTTACGGCTTCCGCCATTTCTGGAAATGATAGAGATCTTGGTCTTGTTTTAATGAGAGTCGGTTATTTATTATCCCTTTGTTGTTGTTTTTTCTTTATATGCTATGAATAAGAAAAGGAAATGACCTTTGGTGGTCCGGGGCGTCGGTTTGTTGACATTAAATTATCATTTCCTGAAGTTTATTGGTAGGACGACGAATACGGGAGTCCAAACCATGTATTCCATATTCAGGGTAAGCCGGAGAAAAACTCAATCTCCCAAACATACAAGATTTCATTGTACATTTTAAATTTAAATATAATTGTTCATGTGAAAATTTCGATACCAAATTGTCTTGTCCGATTTTATGTAGTTGGCTGACTAAATCATGAAAAAAATATCACATAAACCAACCAATACACTAAAATTTTGATGTTTAAATTCTTATATAAATTTGTACGCGTAAAACTGATGATTATGGACAGTCCAGAAAGTCGTTTCAGCGAGGAACTTACTTCTAAACATAAAAATCAGTGAGCCACTAAAAAGACACAAATATTTTCAGAGTCACCAGAGTACACAAGCTTCCGATCGTTGTTTGGAACAAATATTGTTAGACGGGCTTGTTTTTCTTCGTTTTACTCAATATTTAGTTTCAAAAAAAAGTTCAATATTCTTGTTTTTTCTGCACCCACATGTTAGGTAAAAACAACCTTTTTGGTGTTGTAATGATAAGATATGTGTATCGATCACTGTAAGAGAAATATCAATATACACGACGGTCCTACTCCACTTGGCACCTAAAGCTGACTAAAAATTTATGACCTTATATTTGATGGGGTATGGGTTCAAACCCATTATCCATTAGCCAAATACCTTATGCTCAAGCCATACACTAAAGCGCTCAGTTGTCAATCATGCCCCTTAATCTGTTTCATAAAGTTTCATAAAGTTAACGCCTAAACCCTTCTTTATGAGCTAGGTTAGGACTGTGAGGGATTAAACTCACCTCCTGATTTTAGGTCAGGTTAAGATTTAGGAAAAGGTTAGGGAAAGAAAACGTGGGCTGAATCCCGTAAGAACTTATAGAATGAATGATGATTTTATTGATGATTTTGGTAAAGAATGGTTACAAAGAATGTTTATAACGTTTACAAAGAGATAATAGTATTTAAGAGCTAATGTGTATGAATCGTAGAGAATGTGGATCCTCTGATTATTGTTTGATGTCTTCTTTAAATAGCCTCAGGCCCCTTTTGGTCGCTACCAACTGGTTCCCGAGATCTCCTCCGTGATTTGAGGGATTTGTAACAGCTCCCCTTTGACCGGGTCCTGCGCCTGTTTACTTGTCAACGAGCTGCCTGTTTTCCTTGACCTCTCTGATGAATATCTCCAGCTCACAGCCTCCGGATTTGACTTAGCTGTTTTTGAAGATTGAATTCATGATGGGCCTTTCGCGGCCCGTTATCATTTCTTATTGTCTATCATTAGCTAGGGGGTCATATTTGGGCCCAACAGTTGCCCCCAGCTTTCGAGATAAGATTCCTTATCTCGGAAGCTAGACCTAGCCGCCGAGCATCAATCTTTTTGTTGAGATCTCGAGCAACAATTATCTTTATTGAAGATTTCCTTTGCTTAATCTGATGGCTACGATTGCGTATGAAAAGGCGCAAGTATCCGACTTATCGGCCAGCAAGCTTCCCATTCCTCAATTCTCAGAGAGTTCAGGTACTTTCGAGATTAACATGTTTAATTTATCCTTTTCCGGAGAGTATGGTTCTAACTTAGGTTTGGTAGGCCCTGATTCAGCTCCAGTCGAGACGTCCCAGATGGGCGATGACAAGGAGGCAGATGAGGGAGATCCAGCCAAAGAAAGTGATCCAGTCGAGGGAGACAATGATGTCGGGATGAGCTCCCGTGATAATGATGTCTAAGAGCTGCGGCTCTTTTTGAATTGTAATGTTGCTTTTCATAACTTTTGCCCAATGGGCTTTGTTTACGTTTCAGACTTATAGCCTGAGGAGGCTTTTAATCCTTAGGGTCTTCTGAACCCTCGTTAGCCTAGGGAGGCTTTTAAACCCTTTTATTCAAATTTCGGTTTTGTTTTTCGTATTAAGTCATTTAACTTGGTTTGATCGTTTCTTGGATGAGATTGACTTTTGTCAAGTGGAAGTTTTGGTTAGGACATGTATCGTGATTATTATATACAATGTCCAATGACTTATCAGGTCTCGAAGATTTCGAGTACATTCGATTACGAGGATCCTTAGAAGGAGTTCCTGAAACATTGAGATTAGCTCCGGGTTTTTAGGAACCTGAGCTACTCTGAAGACCTTAGGAGGGGGTTCATGGGAACCTGAATTCGTTTGTGGGATTTTAAGACCCATTGAAGTTTGCTTAGGATTTTAAGACCTTTTGAGGTTTGATAAGGATTTTAAGACCTTTGTGATTTGATGAGGATTTTAAGACCTTGGAGATTTGATAAGGATTTTAAGACCTTGGAGATTTGATAAGGATTTTAAGACCTTGGAGATTTGATAAGGATTTTAAGACCTTGGAGATTTGGTAAGGATTTTAAGACCTTGGGTCCAGGTTCGTCGAGACCTGATATTGCTTGAAGGATTTTAAGACCTTCGAGGTTACTAAGGATTTAAGACCTTAGGTCCAGGTTCGTGGAGACCTGAGTTTGTTGGAAGGATTTTAAGACCTTCGAGATTACTGAGGATTTTAGGTTCAGGTTGACGGAGACCTGAATTTGTTCGAAGGGTTTTAAGACCTTAGGTTCAGGTTCACGGAGACCTGAATTTGTTTGAAGGTTTTTAAGACCTTAGGTTCAGGTTCACGGAGACCTGAATTTGTTTGAAGGGTTTTAAGACCTTAGGTTCAGGCTCACGGAGACCTAAATTTGTTTGAAGGTTTTTAAGACCTTAGGTTCAGGTTCACGGAGACCTGAATTTGTTCGAAGGGTTTTAAGACCTTAGGTTCAGGTTCGTAGAGACCTGAATTTGTTAAAAAGTCAAGGTATCGAAGATAATTGCTTTATTGATAATAGGATACATGGTATCACAATAATCATACAATCGCTGTTTGGGCTATATGTTCTCAAACATATGCCCCCTTTCGCCATGGTGGAAAGAGTGTTAAAATGAGATTGGGGTTACACTCATAACACAATTGCCTACGTACCCAGTCAAGGCTAACATAATTCGAGGAATTTAAGTACCTAATGATAGTATTTCTTCAGATTTGTGGCATTCCGCGATCTGATTTCAGGTACCTCGGTTCGTACCTTCAGGAGCTTATAGACGCCAGGTCGTACCACGTGGATAATCCGGTAAGGACCTTCCCAATTGGTCCCTAGTTTCCCAGCATCTGGTTCATTGGTTGCTTCGAAAACTTTCCTAAGTACTAGGTCACCTACAACGAATTGTTGGGGCCTGACTTTGGAATTGTAATGTCGGGCCATTGCTTGCTGATAGTTTTGAATCCGAAGCAGGGCTCGGTCCCGTCTTTCCTCGATTAGGTCGAGGCTGTCCGTTAGGAGCTGATTGTTAGCTGCGGGATCAGACGTACAGAGCTCTCGACGGAGGCTCTCAGTGGAGGTTTCTGCCGGAACGACAGCTTCCGTTTCGTAGGCTAAAGAGAAAGGGGTTTCCTCTGTAGCCTTTCTAGGGGTGGTTCGTCATGCCCAAAGTACTTCAGGTATCTTTTCAAACCAGGTTTTCTTGTTGGTTCCGAAGCGTTTCTTGAGGTTTGCTAATATTGACTTATTAGCAGCCTCCGCCTGACCGTTGCCTTGAGGTCGTCGAGGTGTTGAGAAGGTAGGGCGGATATTCCACTTGTCGCAAAATGCTTTGAAGTCGCGAGAAATGAACTGTCCTCCATTGTCGGTTACGATCTCATACGGGACGCCGTGGCGGCAGACAATGTCTTTCCACACAAATCCTTCGACTTCGAATCTAGTTATTTGTTGGAAAGCTTCAGCTTCTATCCACTTCGTGAAGTAGTATGTCAAGACCAAGAGGAAGCGTAGCTTCTGCCTTCCTCTTCCTGACGTTATGAATGGTTCTACGATGTCCATGGACCACCTCATGAACGGGTACTGAGCGGGTATTGAGGATAATTTTTCCGCAGGCTGATGTATAATCGGTGCATGCCTTTGGCATTTATCACATGAAGAGGAGTAAACCTCGCTGTCAGCTATAATGGTGGGCCAGAAATAACCCTGTCTTTTGATTCGGATAGCTAGAGCTCTGCCCCCAGAGTGGTTTCCTCAGGAGCATGCGTGCATTTCTTTCATAAGATTGATAGCATCGAGGCCATGGACGCATTTTAGGTAAGGTCCAGAAATGCTTCGTTTATGGAGGGCTGACTCGATTATGCAGTATCTTGCGCTTAATTCTTTGAGTTTTCGGGCCTCCCACTTATTGGGGGGGGGGGGATCTTACCCTACAAGATGTATTGCATGATCGGTATTCTCCAATCCTCTCTCTTAATGATTTTGTCATGAAGAGATGAGGGCGGGTCTTGTTCAGGTCCCTGAGTGTCGTGACCTGATGTGTCTTGTTCAGGTCCCTGAATGTCGTGACCTGATGTCTTATTGCCCCCAGAGATATTGGTCGGATTAGGCTCGAAGGAGTCTGAATTCTGAGGAATATCTCCAGTTCTGGTGTTGTTCTCCGGAGTCTGGGTCGTTTCTTCGGATGCGATTTCAAAAGCAGAACGACTCCTGGTCCTGGCTGCATGGACAGGTGAATCCGAGGTCTGGATCTTGCCCCCGGAGGTATGCTTTTTAAAGTTACGAATTCTGGTTTTTGGGAACCAGTGCGTTGTAAGAACTTGGGTTGCTACCGTCCGGGGGTAGCTACCTTCCGTTTACTCTTTCGGCTTGCTATCGATCTCAGCTTTGGTAGCTATGTCAATACTTTGTTTTTCGATTCCCTTTAAGGGTATGATCCGTTTTACGAGGGGGTCTTATGTTGACGCTAAAGCAGCCAGCGCGTCTGCTGAGCAGCTCTCTCCTCGTGGGATCCTCGTTAGTTCAAATCTGTTGAACTGCTTAGTGAGGTTCCAGACAACTTCTAGGTATGCCCCCATTCTTTCGTTCCTTGTTTCATACTCGCCGTGGAACTGGCTAGCTACTAGCTGTGAATCACTATAAGCGTTCAGCTCTCGAATTCCGAGGCTTAGGGCAAGTTTTAATCCTGCAATTAATGCTTCGTATTCAGCCTCGTTATTAGAAACGCTGAATCCGAGCCTGTAGGATTTTTTGATGGTTTCTATAGCTGAGGAGGTCAGCCTTAGACCGATGCCGGAACCTTGTCTTGGCGAGGCTCGTCAATGTACAGACTCCACTTCGGAGCTTCTGTTTCCAAGTCTAGTTGTTCGGAAGCTAGCTCGATTATGAAATCGGCAAGGACCTGAGCTTTTGCTGCTGCTCGAGGTCTATACTCGATATCGTATTCACTGAGCTCTATTGCTCATTTAGCAAATCGTCATGATTGGCTAGGGCTGTGCAAAATTGTTTGCAATGGTTGTGAAGTCATTACGACGATTGAGTGCGATTGGAAATAAGGTCGCAATTTTCTGGCAGCTGTTACGATAGCTAGAGCTAGTTTTTCCATAGTAGGGTATCTAGTTTCGGCGTCTATCAGACTCTTGCTGGTATAATAGACAGGTCTTTACTCGTTTTGCTCTTCTCGTACCAGCACACCACTAACTGCAGCGGTTGACACAGCGAGGTACAGATACAGTGGTTCTCCCATTACTGGTTTGGCCAAGATGGGAGGTTCGGAGAGGTAAGCTTTCAATTTCTTGAAGACTTCCTCGCACATCTCGTCCCATAAGAACTTCTTATTATTTTTTAGAAGTTTGTAGAATGGGAGGCACTTATCGGTGGACCTGGATATGAATCGATTTAATGCTGCAATTCGTCCAGTCAATCTATGTACCTCTCTGGTTGTCTTAGGTGACGGCATTTCCAGAAAGGTAGCTATCTGTTTCGGGTTGGCTTCGATGCCTCTTTCGGTTACGAGGTAGCCGAGAAACTCGCTTGAAGGTACCCCGAAGGTGCACTTAGCAGGGTTGAGCTTCATATCGTATTTGTTGAAGATATTGAAGCATTCCCTTAGGTGGGAAATGTGGTTTTATCCAATTGAAGATTTGACTAGCATATCATCAATATAGACCTCCATGGTTTTCCCGAGCTGGCCAGCGAACATTTTATTCACTAGCCTTTGGGACAAGCTTTATTTAGGTCGGTGAAATCTACCAAACGATCGATGTGAGGTAACGGGAAGCTGTCTTTGGGACAAGCTTTATTTAGGTCGGTGAAATCTACGCAGATTCTCCATTTCCCGTTCTTCTTTTTTACAACTACTGGATTAGCTAGCCAGTCTGGGTAATGTACCTCACGAATGGACCCAGCTTTCGTAAGTCGGTCAACCTCGTCGTTAACAGCTTGAGCCTTTTCTAGGCCTAGCTTGCGACGCTTTTGTTTGATCGGTTTGAAAGTGGGGTCTACATTAAGCTTGTGAGTAGTGACGTCGGCGTTTATACCCTTCATGTCACTGGTGGTCCATGCAAAGGTTTCGACGTTACTTTTTGAAAAGTCGATGAGCTCCTTCTTAGTCTCGAGAGGTAGCTCGGATCCGATACTCACTTGCTTTTCAGGATTTGAGTCGTCGATACTAACTTGCTCGGTGAGGTTCTTAGGGGGACCTCGAATATTTTGTTGTATCTCACGACCCTCATGGATCTGTAATTGCTATTGGGGTGATTCTTTGAGAATTTCGAATCTTCCCAGGTAACAGATCCTGGAGATCTTTTGGTTACCATGCACGGTAGATATCCTTTCAGGTGTCGGGAATTTCACACATTGGTGATAAGTTGAAGCTACTGCTTTCTTCTTATGGATCCAAGGTCTTCCTAGGATCGCGTGAAACGGGGAAGGTCTGTCGATGACTACGAAATTCATCATTTTCATGATTCCGCCAGCTATAATTGGGAGCTTAATAGTTCCCAATGAGGTAGTTGTTTCTCGGGAAAAGCCTATGAGGCTAGCTTTCTGGTCGATGATTTCGTACTCATCTATTTCCATCCCCTTTAGGGCGTTATAGAAAATGAGGTCAACGGAGCTCCCGGTGTCTACCATGAGCTTGGGTACTTCGTACCCTACGATGTTCAAGGTGACGGGACATCGTCGTGAGGTCTGTCAAGGTTTGACGTCTCACTTTCCCAAAAGGAGATCTTAGTGTTCGACTCGGGGTTAAGAGGCTTGGATTGAGTGTTAGACACAGCCTTCCGTACATGAGTTTTAATAGAATTAACGGAGTCTTGACACATATCGGATCCTTCGAGGATGTAGTCTACCCTTGAGCTGGGGCTCGATTGAGGTAGCGGTTTGCTCAGGAGAGCCTCAACTTGTAGGCTTTTTCCTTGGGGGAGCTTCCCGAGGACCATGTCGACTCTTTTCTTAGGAGCTGGGGGTGGTGAATCGGTCTCTTTTTCACGAGGCCTTTCTCATTTCGGTGAGGTATCTCTGGGACCTCTTTTCTGGTAGGGCTGTGGTTTCTTGAGGTCTAAGCCCTTTATTTCTCCGGCAGCAAATTTAACTGCCAGTTGTCGTTGGAGGTCCCAACATTCCTTGGGTGCGTGCCATTTCCGATCATGGTAAGAGCAATGTTTGTTCTCATCACGTCGTTTTGACCAAGGGGTTTTATTTGCTGCGGCGACAGGTTTTCCTTCCTTATCTTCCTCGATTGCATAGGAGTGTTTCCCCTGGGTCTGATTATTTCGAGGGTTCTCCTTTTTTATGAGGTCCTCTTGCTTCTGAGGTTTCGTTTTTCGAATGACTGGGATTTTTTGTGGAGTTTATTCAGTGCAGCTGTTTCCTATTCCAGGTTAACATATCTGGAGGCTCTATGAAGAGCATCGTCGATAGTTAGGGGAGGATTGAGCGTTAGCTCCGACCAAAGTTCTGATTTATACCAGAGACCTCTCCTGAGAGCCTCGATGGCAACTAGATCATTGGGATTCGAGAGCTTAGTTTCACTGCTCTGGATTTTTCGATGTAGGCTCGTAGCGAGTCTCCCACTCTTTGTTTAATTTTCCAGAGGTCAGCCTCAGATGCTTGCTTTTAGGATGTGAGTTGAGTATTGCTTCATGAAGGCATTACTTAACTGGTCGAAACTGTCTATCGAATTTGGTTCAAGACCAGAGAACCATTCGAGGGCTGTTCCGACAAGGTTTTCGGCGAATGTCCTGCAGTAACCTGCATCGAATTCTTCTTTCGTGAAGAGAGCCTTCACGATAGCTAGCCGGAAGGCTCTTAGGTAGGCCTTCGGGTCCGAGGTCCCGTTGTATTTGGGGATCTTAATTTTTCGGGTATCTCTTACGTAAGAGCTGGCAATTCTGTCAGTGAATGGAGTTCCACAGGTATCCTCAATCAAGCTCTCGATTTCGGGAGCTGAGCTCGTTGCCTTGTGGACTTGAGCACCTAGTTTTTGAAGAACTGCGTGAGTCCGCTCCATATATCTACGAATAGCCTCAGGTCCCTCTAGAGGAAGGACAGTCGGGTCATCGTTAGGTACCTGACGAACATGTACCTGGCGAACAGGTCCCTGATGGAATCGTGTTCGATCATTTTTCCAAGTGCTCGGTGGGCTGATTTGCTCACTGGCTATTGGGTTATTTTGACGAGTTAGGTTAGTGGGGCGAGCTGTAGGATCAGCATCCGTCCTTTGATGTTCGCCCGGACTCGTGTTTAGGTTTCTGGCCTGAAACATCGGAGCTGACATTCTGCCCCCGGACGGGTCGGATACTCCTTCTCCTGCCCTAAGAATAGGTGGTGGAGGAGGTAAGCGAGCGCTCTGACCAGTAACCTGATCGGGAATAGAGCTAGTCGATGCTATGTTGCTTCCCATAGCACTGGTGAGGGGTGGACTGAACACGGGAGCTGTCCTAGCATGAGGCGTTTGGGAAGCTGGTCCATGTTCTCCCGATCCAGTGTTGTCAAGGGAAAAGTCGAGACGTCCTCGAGGGAACGAGGGGTCAGTTATTTGATCTCGAAAGGTCACTCCCGAGCCCTGATGTTGCGGTGGTTGGGTTGTTGCGGTTAGAGATCTAGTGACCTCTTCGACTCGTTGCTGCCGAGCGGCTAGCTGTTGCATTGTACGCTCTCCTTCTTGAGCTTTTTCTACCACCTGCATCATCATGCGACGGATCTCAGAGAGCTGAGCCTCCGTCTGGTTCGGAGCAGGTTGGTGCTGAGGGGTAACAAGGGCTGGGAGCCCTGGATCGATCCCACTGGAGGTTCTCGTGTTGGCTGCTCCAGCACTGTTCATCGAGATACTGTTCATCAAGATACTGTACATCGAGATACTGTTTATTGAGATACTGTTTATCCGAGTACTGTTCATCGCGATACTGTTCATCGGGATACTGTTCATCGGGATACTGTTCACCGAGATACTGTTCACCGAGATTCTGTTCTTCCAGTACTGTTCATCCGAGTACTGTTCATCGGGATACTGTTCATCGGGATACTGTTCACCGAGATACTGTTCACCGAGATACTGTTCTTCCAGTACTGTTCATCCGAGTACTGTTCATCGGGATACTGTTCATCGTGACACTATTTAGTGGTTAGATGAATTTGTTGTCTGATCGACTGGATTCATCCTTAAGTTGGAGTAAGGGATTCCATTGTTTCTTCCCCACAGACGGCGCCAATTGTGAGGGATTAAACTCACCTCCTGATTTTAGGTCAGGTTAAGATTTAGGAAAATGTTAGGGAAAGAAAACGTGGGCTGAATCCCGTAAGAACTTATAGAATGAATGATGATTTTATTGATGATTTTGGTAAAGAATGGTTACAAAGAATGTTTATAACGTTTACAAAGAGATAATAGTATTTAAGAGCTAATGTGTATGAATCGTAGAGAATGTGGATCCTCTGATCATTGTTTGATGTCTTCTTTAAATAGCCTCAGGCCCCTTTTGGTCGCTACCAACTGGTTCCCGAGATCTCCTCCGTGATTTGAGGGATTTGTAACAGCTCCCCTTTGACCGGGTCCTGCGCCTGTTTACTTGTCAACGAGCTGCCTGTTTTCCTTGACCTCTCTGATGAATATCTCCAGCTCACAGCCTCCGGATTTGACTTAGCTGTTTTTGAAGATTGAATTCATGATGGGCCTTTCGCGGCCCGTTATCATTTCTTATTGTCTATCATTAGCTAGGGGGTCATATTTGGGCCCAACAAGGACCGGGCATGTACACGGCATGGATCATAGCCACAATTTATATGAAGTTTTATCATGATTTTTTTGAATCGTGAGAGTTGCGTGTAAGTATTTATTAGACACATACACTCAAGGAAATCCCCATGGGTCAATTACAGTGGAAAATAGAAAACTACCAAACAAGATAATTAATTTAATTCATGGGCCCTAGTCACTTTGCGCAATATACTGACAGAAAAACAATTACACTTGCAATTCTACTTGATGTCACTTAGCTTTTATACAAATCGACCCATGATACTATTTGCTTTATAGTTGGTCCTGGTTCGAACAGTAGATTGTTCCGCACTCAGGACCAATGGATGAAGCTAAATCGCTAAAACTGCGCAACTGAAATACATGGATTATAGGACACCCGAAACCCTCTGAACAAACAAGATGTTATTACACTTGATTCTCAGACGCATAATTCATCAAAAGTGGAACTCTCTTCGAATGTGACGATGAAGCAACATGATGAGTATCGATATCTGCCTTCTCTTCCTTTGCCTTTCCCCACATAACCGTGTAAAAACCTATTGATATCAACATTCCACCAATCACACTGCCAAAACACGAGAATAAGAAACTGAAAGTGATTATACGAGATACAATAATACTAATTAGATTATCCATCTTTCGAAAACTTAACGCTTCTTTTTCACCTTCCTAGATAGAGAGAATCGCCTAGAAAAATGGCGCCTAATAGAACTGCGGTTAATATAGCTAACGGCCTGAACATTGCTAGAAACAATGGTCCCTTATGCCGCACCGTCCACGACTCCACAACATAGCCCGTCGAGTTTACCATCCCCTAAATATAACATTTCAAGAAATCAAAAACTTATAAGCTAATCAGTAAACTTTTATTTTTCGGAAAGGAATAGAACTATCGAAGCATTTCCATACCGTTGCAATGATGCATATCAACATTATACTCGATCTCATAATCCACGCGCTTGGATTGTTCTTCTCCGCGAAAATACTAACAAACGCACAAGAGATCGAAACGCAAACATTGTGGGAAAGTGCCAAGGCAAACTCCGACGGATATTCTCTCATAATATGTGTCTACAACCACCAAACATATAATGAAAAAACATTAACTTAGCTTAAGTTTCTTTATAGATGTTTATTCGATATGTACCTGTATGATGTACGAGATGGCGATGAGAGTGTATTCAAGGGCTAGGAGACATCCGCCGATGACCCAATTAGAAGTTGACGGTGGCGATGGAGGCGGCGAGAAAGACTGAGGAAGATAAACGGACGGCTGAGATGCGGCGAAGATGATGGGACCATGGTAGAGAGTGACCACAAGTGCACCTACTATCGAAACTATTGTGCCCACCACTCTGGCTAAGCTGCTATTTTTCTTTATAGACACCTTCTCCATTCTTATAATACAAAGTAAAAGTAGTAATCCAAAGACTTTTTTTACACCGAATAACAAAACGTATAAAAGATAAGATTCAAACCCAATTGGTCTAATCCAATGTAACAATCCAAGAAAATTATAAAATATACTTATCTTGTCAATAATTTATCTTATCTTTTTTGTCAATAATTCAAACAAAAAAAGAGATATATGACTATGATTAAATATATTTTAAATTATTGACAAGATAAGTATATTTTATAATTTTGTTTGATCATTACATTGGTTTAGACCAATCATAGCATATATACTCATCATCAGAAAATACATTACAATTTGAGTTTTTACTTATTTTTTCTTAATAACCACACCGGCCATTAGAATCACTAAACAAGAAGAGAGATTCACTTGTGTCATGGTCAAACCGAATACAACGATGAACATTACTAACCGAACTAAATAAAGATCGAAATGTCCAGGTTTTGAACCAATATGCCTACCCGAATCTTAAACCAATATACCTAACCGAATCCGAATTTTTATGCACTATGTAGGCTGGTCTGGTAAGTTAATTTAAATAGATAACTGGATAAGAATGAAAATAGTCAAAATCGACTTTAGTGTTAGGAAAGTACCCGAAGAGAAGAGCGAAGATGAAGGTAAAAGCAGGAGTAAGATTACTCATTGCTGAAGCCAAAGTAGGAGAGCTATATTTAAGTCCCGTGTAACCTAACATCAAGTACAAACATCTTCTCTCATTCCAAAGAAGAGTGACGTCACCAAATCATCATCTTGAATTAGTAAACAAGAAACACAAAAACTTGATCGGAAAATGAAGATTAAACCAGAAAGCAAGAAGAAGAGATCTTACCCAAGTAGACCAAGAAGTCCCATTTTACAGAGTACTGAGAATTTTAATGGTGGTAGAGATCTTGACCTGTGGGTGAGGAAAGGGGAAGGAAGGAGAAGAAGAGCTCCGATTCCATAAGAATATACGAGGAAGACGTAAG
Organism: Raphanus raphanistrum subsp. raphanistrum; assembly: GCA_019706035.1. Classification (NCBI taxonomy): domain Eukaryota; kingdom Viridiplantae; phylum Streptophyta; class Magnoliopsida; order Brassicales; family Brassicaceae; genus Raphanus; species Raphanus raphanistrum. The sequence continues at coordinate 23,023,217 of CM033983.1, forward strand.
AGCTCATTCCCTTTGAGCTCGCCGCTTTGAACAAAGTATTCATTCCTACGTCTGAGACCACAACCGCCACCATCGCCGTCATGATCCAGCCGTCTCTCTGACAGAACCTCCCAGCCATCGCTGTCTGATTCTCTTCCTTTGGTACTTTGAAGATCTGTCTGAACCTGGAACTCTGTTCGTGAGGTGTTTGACCAATGTTATTATCTTGTACTTCTCAAACTTAAAACTATTTTAATATTTTATTAGGAAAATAAAACCTTCAAGTTTTATGGGATTTGACTAAGTTTCGATTATCATGATGTCATAATCATTATTCTGCAGCTTAATTATGTAATAGACTTAGGATATTCTAAGTTGAGATACATACTTTAGATATATGTATTCTGTCATGAAATTGTGATTATAATAAACTTGATTTCTAAAATTAAAGATCACATTTGTCTCGTTAACTAAATTTAAAAGACATTCACATATATAATAATTTCATACATATATTATAGAGCTATATATTTTCATGCTCATCGTTCTTGCAACTTTCCAAGAGAGGAGCCTTCTCTGGACTGAAGGACAATCAAGGCTAGCTTCTATGGGATTCGTCTTGTTGTCATCTTCCACCATGGTCACTTCCTTGGCTTTGCCCCCACACTTATATAAGTATTTTTTTTTTTTACTTTCTTATACCACTAGGTAGTCTAGGTTTAAACTTAAACTCAAAACTATTCTTGGACTCGCTAGTTACTATGTAGATTCCGCAATTGTCAAATGTATTCACTCGACATCAAGACCATGCCCGACAAGTATGGCAAACATACTAAACTAACTATATTTGCATGTACAAACTGAGAGTTTTATTTAGTACCTGTCAATGTAGAGAGAATCCCGGAGGAAGATCACGCCCATAGTAGTCGTGATGTGCTTGTGTTTGTGTAAATCAACTTGATAGAAAACTATGGCGTAAAACATCAGTAAGTGATAAGAGTTTTTGCTCCACAAGTGAAATAAGAATACGAAACTAGATAATGGAAAACGACACCGGAAACAAAAGGACAACAGAAAATAACCGTTACAATTTACAACAGTTCACAAAATTATTATGATAGGATACAAGACCAGGAAGAATCAGTGACAGATATGAGGTGGCACTAAGGAGAACTTCAAGGCCACGTAAGCTCAATAGAAAATATCTGCACAACTAAAGAATCTTTGCAAGTTATTTGTTTTTCAATAAGAGAACGAGTCTACGCACAACGTTCTCCACTTTTCCATATTCCTGCAATGTAGGAGTCAATGACTCCACTTTCCATTTCACGTATTTGCTTCTTGTAATCTCTATTTAAGAAAATGAAAAAGACAAAAAGAGGTAGACTTTCTACCCAAAAGAAAACGTGTGTTGTTGTGTGTGTTCTCTTGTGTTCATGTTTCTAGATCAACATTGATATCTCTTGGCAAGGGACCTATCAGTGGTATCAGAGCATGGTTTGTTTTTGATCCGGACCACTTTGTGGTATCAAAAACTTTATATTTTTCATCTTCCTTGTTATCGGTATTCTTCATGAATCAACGGTTATCAAGAATCCTCGACGAACGGCCATTCTTCAGAATCAACGGTCATCGAGTCTATCCAGCGATTTTTTCTTTTCACCATCTTTTCGGGTTTGTTGATCAAGTTCAACATCCTTTCTTTTGTATGGATTAAAATCTGTAATTCTTCCATTGTTTTTCAGTTTTCTAAAAAAAAAAGGAATTTGGCTTTTTGGTTGAAAGTCGAGTATGATTTTTTGTTTGGCTATTCTTTGAATCAACAAACATAAAATATCTCGTTTGTTTCGTTTATAAAAAAAACAAAAAAAAAACAAACGTTTTTCAATAATGAAACATCGAAATAGCTTGGTCTTGGTTTTAAGTTCTTCAGTTTCAAGTGAACCTTGAGGACAAGGTTCTATTGGAGAGCGGGAGTATTGATAGGATACAAGACCAGGAAGAATCAGTGACAGATATGAGGTGGCACTAAGGAGAACTTCAAGGCCACGTAAGCTCAATAGAAAATATCTGCACAACTAAAGAATCTTTGCAAGTTATTTGTTTTTCAATAAGAGAACGAGTCTACGCACAACGTTCTCCACTTTTCCATATTCCTGCAATGTAGGAGTCAATGACTCCACTTTCCATTTCACGTATTTGCTTCTTGTAATTTGCTTCTTGTAATCTCTATTTAAGAAAATGAAAAAGACAAAAAGAGGTAGACTTTCTACCCAAAAGAAAACGTGTGTTGTTGTGTGTGTTCTCTTGTGTTCATGTTTCTAGATCAACATTGATATCTCTTGGCAAGGGACCTATCATATTAATGTACGTTTCTACTATTTACTGACTAACAAAGTAACAAACACATGCAAAATTCTCAGGAAAAAAACGTTTTAGTGATACAATCTAACAATGGTCAATGATTGTCAAGATGATTCATGATGACATATCGAGAAAGATAAAACGTACCAAATGTGAAAGAAAGCAATCTCTACAAAAAGTCAAAATAAAAAAAGAAAATATTGCATAATGGAAAATAAAATTAACACAAACTTTTTTCAGAAACTCTCAAGCATCCGGTGAGGAACAGGAGAACTGATAACTTGCAAGATCTGAACAATCTCCGCCATTGTAGGCCGATTTGAAGGAATCTGAGAAGTACAGACAAGCGCAAGTTTCAGAACAGGCAAAACCTCATCCTCAGAGTATTCTCCCTCCATTGTAGGATCAATACACTCCAGCACATTCCCTTGCTCCAACAGAACTCGGACATGATCGCTAAGTATCACAAAGCTGTCTTCACCGTACTCCACTGGTCTCCGACCAGTCACTAGTTCGAGTATCAGAACTCCAAACCCGTAAACATCGCATTTCTCGTTGACCCTTAAGTTCTGACACTCTAACTCAGGCGCCACGTAACCTAAAGCGTTCTGAAACCTGTTGGTGTTCATCGTGTTCCCGTCTTGTGTTGTTAGAAGCCGAGCTAGTCCGAAGTCGGAGATTTTAGGGTTGTATTTTTCATCCAGGAGGATGTTGGTCGGCTTCAAGTTAAAGTGGACGGTCGCAGGACGGAGTGTGTGGTGGAGATAAGCGAGTCCTTTGGCTGTACCAAGGATGATTCTGTATCTTGCGTCCCAAGAAAGAGGCGGTGTTGAGGGTTCTCTTTCGTGTAACTTGGACTGCAAGTTTCCGTTTGGGATGTATTCCGACACAAGAAGCTGCATCTCCGGTGTCCAGTAATACCCTTTCGTCGTGACTAGATTAGGGTGCTTCGCTTTGGCCAAGATCCGGACTTCTCGATCAAAATCTTCTAGGTTTTCGATAATCGGGGATGGGACTAGTTTCTTGACCGCCAAGTTTCTCCCCTGTTCTCCTAATGGTGCCTTGTAGACTGTTCCAAAGACTCCCTCACCTATTCTTGAAGCTTTATTGAGAACAGACTCAGGGTTTCTAGCGAATTCTTGAGACGAAGACGAGGACCGCGACGTTCTTGAGTTTAACAGAACAAGTTTCCCTGCCTCTAAGCTTCTTCCTGATCTCGAAGACCCTGAAAAAATGCTCTCCAACGCGGTGTCAACAAATGCAAGCCTTCTTCTCACCGATGCGTTAAGCAGAGATATGATTATGATTCCTGAGACGATTAGTATAGCTGCTGATATAGCTACAATCACTGAAACACTAAGGAACATTCCGCCGTGGAACTTGCTTGCTCGGTTTCCAGACACTTCCTGGTTATTATTACCGTTTCTGTAGGAGTTAGGATCGATGACAAGAGGCTTTGGAACATTGAGTGTGCAAGGTCCTCTCAACAGTGGTGAACAAATGCCTAAATTTCCTTGAATAGCACTCTGGTCTAAGCTCTGGAATACACCTCCTGATGGTAACCTTCCGATGAGTCGGTTAAACGATATGTTAACCAGTAACAGATTCTGTAACTTCCCTAGCTCTTTTGGTATCTCGCCGCTAAGCTTGTTGGCTTCTAACTTTAGAATCTTTAGCTCTTGTAAGTTTGCAAGTGACTTAGGAATTGCACCATTAAGATTGTTATGAGACAAACTCCTGTAAAAAAGAAACTTGTAATTGTTAAGAGGAAAACATTTGCAATAAATAAAAATAGAATTGTGTATAATCGTCATTCTAATATTTTTTTTGTAGTTTGTAATACCATAAATTAACTAGTGTTAAGAATGTTAAAAAGAACATTTGCAATAAATAAAAATAAAATTGTGTATAATGTTTATGTATTATTTTTTGTAGTTTTTAATAGGATAAATTTAAAATGTTAAAAAGAAGATGATACAAGAATTAGTAGAGACTTACAGCAATTTAAGAGAAGAGCAGTTTCCAATTCCTTCCGGTATAGAACCGGTTAGCGAGTTACCATCCAGCTGAAGGATCTGTAGACTCTGTGCCTCACATATATCAGCTGGAACCGAACCGATCAACGCACTGTTCCTTAGATCCAAAACTGTTAGGTTCTGTAGAAACTCTATTTCCGGAGGAACTCTTGTGTTGAAATGGTTCCATGACAAGTTGAGGTATCTCAGGTTGCTGAATAGTCCTACTTCACCAGGTATGTTTCCAGCGAGACTATTACGCGAAAGATCTAGCCTCACCAGTGACTCAAATAGCCTGCTTGACCCTCTCGGTATCGAACCGGTTAAACCGTTACCTGATAAATCCATTTCTTGCAAACCAAGATCAAATAAACCATCAGGAATGCTACCGGTGAAGCCATTGCCTTTGAGGTGAACAACCATAAGCTCTTTGCAGGATTCCAAAGATTCCGGGACCTCGCTGGAGAGTTTGTTCTCAGACAAGATTAGAACCTTTAGAGAACTCAAGTTACTTATTGAAGAAGGAAGCTTTCCGGTTAACACATTGCTGGAGAAATCCAAATGTACTAAACCGGTCATGTCACCAATCCATACCGGGAAACCACCGGAGAGCATGTTTCTTGATAAATCTAAATGATTCAAAGATCTCAGCCTCTGAAGAGTTGTCGGAATCTCCCCGGAGAAACGGTTCAAACTCAAATCAACTCTGTTTAAATGAGGACAGAGTCCAATGTCTGAAGGCAATGATCCTGAGAACCGGTTCCCTTGTAGTTGCAACACTTTCAAGTTATGAACATAGAGCATCCCCAACGGTATCGATCCAGAGAGAGCGTTGAACGATAGATCTAATTCTCTTAGCCTCTGAAGCTTCCAGAATCCAGACACGAAGCTAGGGCTTCCGGAAAAACGGTTGCTTGAGAGGTTGAGACTGTTCAAAACAGAGCATCGAAACAGAGTACTTGGGATTTGACCTTCGAGATGGTTGCGAGAGAGCGAGAGATGCCTAAGAGATGAACAGTCGGCGAAGACGTCGTCGGAGAGTGTACCGGAGAAGGAGTTTCCGGTTAAGTCGAGGTATCTCAAGGAGGTGAGCGATCCGAGAGAAGATGGGATTTGACCGGAGAGGCTGTTGTGGCTAAGATCAAGCTTCTGAAGATGGTTGTTGTTTGAGAGAGCGACGATGCTTCCGGTTAAGTTGTTGTTGGAGAGTGAGAGCACCTTCAGATTCTGAAGCTTTTGGATCCCTCGACCGATCTTTCCGGTTAAGGCTAAACCGTCGAGGGAAAGCTCGGTGACTCGAGATGTTTTGGGGTTGCATTTGACGTAGGTCCACGAGCAAGGAGACGCGTCGTCTTCGTTCCAAGACTCGAGGTGTGAAGATGGGTCGTGGAGGTCTGATTTGAAGACGATGAGACCCAACACGTCGTCGTTTAGTTGGGTTGAGTCGAGATCTCCGTTGATGAGTGGTATCAATGTGACTGCGAGAAACAGAGTAAATGAGATCACTTTTCTTCTGTGTTCGCCCATTATGATGGGTTGTGAGAATCTCCCTCTCTTGATGTGTTGAGAGATAGAGCTAATTTGATAGGGAGAGAGAGTGAGAGAGTTATGGCATCTTGATGAAAGATAGATGAGAGAGAGAGGGAGAAGAGAAGAGTTGTCAATGGGTAAGAAACTCAAAGTGTCTGTAAGTGTAAGATTCTGACGTTAGCTAGAAGACAAGGACTAGATCGAGTTGCAAATGATCCTTGCCTAATGGACCACATGCTCTGCTCCGGTCTAACCAAAAACTTCCCGGTTTATTCGATTTTTCTCTGAATGGATGTGTCTTCACGTGCTACATAGTAAAATGTAGATATCGCAGACCATTCTAACTAATAGCATGTTACGAGGTTTTTTAGGTGGTAGTTGTATCAAACACCTAAAATGATATAAATCACAATCATTTGAACAAAAATAAATGAAGTCCAAGTGTATTTAAAATAATTTATATAGTATCCTTATTGATTGATACAATAGTAGCTAACACGTTCAATGATAATCTGGAACTATAAAAAACAACAGTGTATCGCAAGTTTATACGGCAAGAAATATAAAGTTCATCAGATGTCCACATATAGAAAACAATATCATGTTATAAGAACAAGTCACGGGTCGCGTAATGTTTAAAATCATAAAGATACACACATGTCCAGAAAGCTGTTTTATCTATTTGTTTACTTGCATATGTAGTGCAAAACATTCTTTAATTAGTTATGATTTGCAGACTGGAATATAAACTAATTTGATGTTTACAATGAGTCAACTGAATATTATAGTTGTCAAATTTGTATCCAACATAATATCTAGTCATATCATTACAATAGAATAGTTGGGCATGCAAGTTGCAACTATCATCTCTTTGTAAAGATATATTATTGCCCTGATTTGCACGTAATCATAGAGTGGAAATATCACGAGAAAAGCTTGAGATGAGATAAAAATCATAAAGGGTATGGTCAATAGAGAAAGAGACCTATGCTTTTTTTTTTGTTTTTTGTTTTTTGAAAAGTTTTTGTTTTGAGACATGCATTTTAAAATCCAAATAAAATAAAAAGGGGAAGAAGAAAAGAACAAGAGTAGGGTTTGGTGCCATTAGAACAAGAAAGACTCGTGACTGACAAAATTATGTATAAAATCCACCGCACAATTAGCTTATCTGTCTTTTTGTCACGACACTCTATCACTCTGTCTCTCCAAGTTAAATTCAAATTACGAACTAAGTTTTTAAAGATTAAACCCTAAGCTTGATTTATTCTTGGTTAGAGACATTTTGTTTTGAAACACACACAAATTGACTATAATTTGTTATCGGTTACCTATTTGTTGTCATTAGACAACAAACTTACAATATAATACTTTTTTTTTGAAACAGCTTACAATATAATACTTTAGTAATTAAATAGTGAGAAGCTTAAAAAACAATATATTAATAGATGAATCATTGTAAAAATGAAATGGTTTGACAACCAATATTTATGTGTAAATATATGTTAATGACAATCAGGATGATATTCAAAAAACTTCGAAATACATACATATTTCTTTTGTAATTTTGATCCTCAATATTTTATGTATTTACTATTTTGTTGTTACACACATTCCATTTTATTATATATTTTTCACGATTCCATCACTACATACTAATAATAGCAAACAGCGACGATAAGATATTGCAGATTGAAGATGGTGTCTGATGCTTGGGAACGGAGCATGTTCTAAAATCTTGGTCATCTTTCAATTATTCTTCCCGCAAAATACAGTCTTGTTACAAACAGTGGCGGAGGCAGGATAATTTTTACTAGGGTCCATTTGATAATAATTGCAGTTTACAAGGGTCAATAGTGTAGGTTCTTTAACATTTCAGCAAATTTTAGAAAGAAAATACAAGTAATTTTTTTTTCTTCATATGGGTCATTTGACCACCCTAGTAACCTAGTTACAAAGTATAACTCTTCTTTTTAAACAATAAAATTCATGTGGATACATTTTTCATACATTTATAACGTTTCATTGTTTTGTGGTGCGTCAAACTTCTTAACCTATTATATTTACGATTCACAGATTTTTTTCGTCCACCCATCCTTCCGTTAGTTGTTTCATATCTTTGAAAAACTAATAAAATGTATCGGTTGATATCATCCTATACATCTAGCAGAACACTAGGGACACTACAACTGTTTACAACACTGTGCGTCAACTGGTTACATATGGTAAAATATTTTTGATAGTTCAAACTGCATGCATGTAGCCTTAAAAGGTAAAGACATATAAAATGTAAAATATATATATAATGCTTTTCAGGAAAAGTATCCTAATAAAGTGCAACTTGGATATATATATATTCAGTCAAATCAAATTTTTTCATATATCTTAGTAGGGTTGTGACCAAGCTGTATTGAGTTTTTGCAGGTTTTAAAATAGGGTTTACTAATCAATGTAAACAAAAGTTTCAAACACTGGCATAGGACAAATGCATAAAGTTACTCATGGAAATTTACATCCCCTTTATTATTATTAAAGTAGAATCAAAATAAAAAAATAACCTTACAAAAATAAATTATTTACAAGTGTGCCATTTTGCATATGTGTCATCATGAGAATCTTTCTCTTCCTCTTTTGACCTTAACCCTTTAATAACTAGGCTATTTATTAAATATGCCATTGGACTACCATATTGTATTAAATTTGATGATGCTTATTTTGTAATTATTTTTGCATAGTTTTTATGGGGTCTTCTACACCTGATTATCAACAACATTACTATTATATGCATGCTTTCTTAACATTCTGTAACTCATGTCATCGTTCGTCATCAGCCTCACGAAAATAAAACAAATTGTGAGTTTTTTTTTGAAAATTAACAAACGGTGAGCTATTTTTAGTTAATTCAGAGAAATGTACAAAAGTCATCGACATAAACCTATAATTCAGATTTTTAATTAAAGAGAAGAAAGAAGAATGATTATTATATTTAAAAATTGGACCAATGGTCTTGATGAACAGATGACACATCAAACCCAAACATATTCAAGATAAATCTGAATAAGTCTGAATAATAAGTCAGACCATAAATTTATGAATAGATGAAACATCAAACCAAAATCATAATACCATTTATTTGTTTTATATTCTTGCAAACAAAGTTTTCAAGAATCTTTAAAAAAAGATACTCATACAAATTCTTTTATTACTATTATATGTAATACACTATATGTAAGGTCTTGCAAACATTATATGTTTAAACTGCATGGCACGGATCATTTCTCATACAGTTTTTTTTATTAGTGTTATATTTAAAACATTCTTTGCTATAAGAATGCACAGCAAAGATTCAGCCTTTCAAAATAGAAGAAAGACACATCTTAGATACAATTTTCTATTGCTGTTATGAAAATGTTAAGCCAAGTACTATCATTAATTTTTTTTATTATGTTCTATATTTTTGCGAAAAATATTGATTCCTTACAAAACAAGTTTTTACATATATGTGTTCACTATGTTTTATCGTATGATGACTATCATTTAGGTAATGTGTCTTTCTTCTAATATGTATGCATATGATGTTTGCAATATGATCCTACATCAAAATGACGTTTGAAAATGGCTACATTCACTGTTCATGCAAGTCTTAAGATCTATAGCCTTTAATCTATCAATTAAGAGGAAATTACCTAGATTTAATCTAGGAAAATTGATCGGCAATTAAAGGATACACCTGCTCTATTCAAATATATAGTATTCAATCACCATTAGAATCGGTATAAGTTTTGGTTTCATAAAAGATAAGTTTTAGTTATGTCCTCTAATAAATGTGAATCTCATTTATTAAAAATATACCGTTTATATTTTGTGATGTAAGTTTTAAGATCTATAGCCTTTAATCTATTAATTAAGAGGAAATTACCTAGATTTAATCTAGGAAAATTGATCGGCAATTAAAAGATACACCTGCTCTATTCAAATATATAGTATTCAATCACCATTAAAATCGGTATAAATTTTGGTTTCATATAAGACAAGTTTTAGTTATGTCCTCTAATAAATGTGAATCTCATTTATTAAAAATATACCGTTTATATTTTGTGCTTAGTTAACTGCGTTTTCTTGCTCTGCAACTCAAACCTACGAAAATTTAATCTGCCATTTATTCAGATCATATATTCGCTTTTTAATACTTGATCAAATATTAAAGGAATTTATTGGATTAATTGTTCGATTACTTTGATTGAAGAGCAAGTTTCGGCCTGCAAGATCGAGTATTCATTTAATTTGTAAATAACTAAATTTATGGCTGAAATTATGTAGGCTTAGGGCTGATAGCCATTATAGAACACTATATATACTAAGGCTTATATAGCATACTGCATTCATCCCGATTGTACACTATTTATTGTCTATTTGTAAGATTTTTTTTTGCTAAAGTTTAAAATGACTACTATTGATCATTTTGTTGGGGATTTGAAGTCCTACTATGATGGACCAATACAAAATATTACATAGGTCATAACCAAAAAGGATGCTAACCTGATGTCAAGCTGGGATTTCTTTGAAAGTAATTGAAGGGAGTATTGGAGTGAAATGATCTGCTCACCAAAACTTTATTTTTTATTCATCTTTCTCCTAGCCTATATCATTTTTGTATTTCTGAGAAATGTCGACACATGTAAAATAACTCTGAATTATTTTTTTAATTAAATATCAATCAATTGAGAAAATTGATAATCAGCGAGATTCGCTTTATGTATAAATCTGTATAGTTTATCTTTCTAAAAATTTCTTCTACAGTCATTAGATTAATAAGTTATATAGAATTATAAATCGGGCATAAATTTTGTACATATTAGTCCATGTCATTGCGTTTTGATATTTCACGCTTTATAAGAGAATTTAGAAATTATATTTTTTAAAAAAATTATGATTTTTTTTGTTAAGACAGTAATTTTATCCTGCGTAAGGTACAGATCTCTACCTAGTTTTTCAAGTAAAATAGGAACCGAAATTTTCAAATAATTCGAGTACATGTTTTGCTAATGTTTGTATTGGCATCAAACATAGCTCTTTGTATCAACTTATTGCGTCCAAGAATCGATAATAATTTTCAGCAAAAGAATCTATAAACAAAAACTTCATGCGTTTGTTTCCTTGACATTCATCACATTTTATAGATTCTTTTGCTGAAAATTATTATCAAAAAAAACAGACCGAGTCAACCGAGTCAAAATTATTGTCAAAAAAAAAGGTTTTAGTCAAAAAAGAAAAAAAAACGTATGACGTCGACATAAATACATTAAAACATTTAAAATGTGAAAAAATAGAGACCGAGTCAACGAGTAAAAATGTTTGAAGTTTTGGTTCTCGATCTCTTCACATATTCTTTCTGCCCTGTTGTACCTTTATTGCTTTCCACAAAACCACTTAAGCTTTTAATACTTTCTTCCTTTTGCAGAAGTTATATCTTCAAGATTTTATTCACATCATAATTATTTGTTAATAATGCCAAATCAAATTAAAGTAACACCTTAAAAATCATACAATACTAAATCCCACTTCATCAGCTCTTCCTCTTCTTTCTCTTCAAGAAAGGCATAGCACTTAATCCTCCACCTGAAGAATTTCCAATTTCAATGCCACCACCATACTCCTCCAACGACGCATCTTCGTTTTGACGTTTGGCTTTGTTTTGGTTGTTTACATTCTCTGTGTCTAACACCTCTGCATCCATTGCATCATCTTTCCCACCTGTTTCATCTTCATCAACACAGAATCCGCCACCCATCACTCTGTAATCATCACTATCTTTATCCTCCAAATGAGCATCTCCAGTCTCAGCCTCATCTACGCAGAACCCACCTCCCATTTGGATATAGTCTTCAGAAGGACACTCGTTATTCGGCGCATTGATGGTTGTTGTTGTTTCATTCTGTGTTCTTTCTTCAGAGACATTCCCTAAGCTGCTTAACTTTTTGAGAAAATCATCATCAACATCTTCCAAATTCTCACCAAGGGATTCTCCATTGCCTCTTGACTCGTCCAATTGATCATCTTCTTTCTCACTGTACTTCACAGGATTCCGAGAGCGTGTTGACTGGAAACAACAGATTAACAAAGTGAGAAACACCACATTATCAATCAATATACACGGTTATAAAGACTTACCCTTCGCATTTTTTGAGGATTGCCCGGTCTTGCTTCATGAGGTTCCTCCAAACCAACTACATTATCACTGTCATTACCCTCACCATCAGAACTACCGTCTGATAGCTCAGGGAGGAGGTTTTTTCGGCCCCTTCCTCTTCCTCTTCCGCGTCCTCTTTTCTGGGCTCTGCCTCTACTACTAGATGGTTTTTCAGTGCGATTCCTTTTGTTTTTCTCCTTCTCATCGGTTTTACTTGAATCTTTCTCTGAAGTATTATCTTCGGTTTCATGGGGAGAGTCTCTTTTCTTGTTTCCCTTTCTTGGACCTTCCTGGAGAGTATGATCAACCACTTCTGTTGATAGACCTCCACCAATTCCTTTGACAGCCTTTTTAATTCTTTTGCTACGGATCTTTGCAAATCTTTCACTGAAGGAATAGAACGCTTCCATACGAAGTTGCGTCTTCATGGTAACAAAGGAAAAGGAACAAAAAATTATCATGTATAATACATATAATAATAATAATAATCATATCATACGTAAAATAAAAGATCAATTCTAGATGAAGACCTCGCGTTTTTCGTACTCCTTCAAGACGGGTAGTAGCACATCATCTGTCTTCTTACCGTCCCAACCAAACTTTTCCCAGCATAGCCTTCACCCAAAGAGAAAAAAAAGAAGAAGAAAACATTACTACAGAACTCAGGACGCTGTTTCATGAAGTGCAAGTAGTGTTATACAGGGGCCAAATCATGCAACTGTTTCCGTGTTTTCCATTTAGGATTCGTTGACATCCTTATCGTGCCCTAGGTGGCTACTAGCTACTGTCAAACTATGCTACACTGTTTGAAGGAAGCTAGAAGGTAGACGGATTAAGAGTGTTCAATTCGTTGGTATTACTTTGCAAACCTGGTACAGAGCAAGGATGGTTGGTCGTATACATATGTGAAAGCAAAGTCAAGAAACGACTTACGTTCTAAGGACTAAGCGATCAGGCTTGCCCCATGAGAAAGTCTCAGTCGACCGGTCCACTTGTGGATTCAAGTAGGCAGAAATAACAGCTTCACTAGGGAAAGTAGCTGGAATGTGCCAGTTCTTGCTTACCTTCCTCTGTAATATTAAATGGAAAATCAATTAGATAGAACGGTTGTGTCACACTCTCATGAGTTGGATCATAATAAATATTGAAGTTCAAGAAAAAATAGCAATACATGCTTATCCATGAAGATTTTCTTGATTTCTTCTGTGTCATCGGCCGAGACACTTGAGGTGCTTTCATTAGGTGCGGAGCCAGATCCACGCTTCTTTACACTGGAACCTGCTTTTGCATCATTCTTTCCTAAAATGGTTGGATCAGGTGATTCAACCCATTCACGAAATTTCTGAAGCCCATCATCCTCGGGAAATGCAGTAACAACTTCAATAGCATTGACAATACCAATTCCACTGCGTGTCAAAAAAAATTACTATATCAAGTACCTAGAGAACGGGAACTCGACCAATTCAGTTAAAAATTATGCTAACCTGATTCCTTCCGTGTAATCACTTCCTAGTAGCATCGCCATACGGATTATTTTATCTCTGCTCAAGCCAAGCTCCTTCTCAATGTCCTGAAAATCAGAAAAGTTGAGAGGTATAATCATCAGACCTTTGAAAACTGGCAAACGATTAGAGATGTAACTAGCAACAGATGGATCAAACAATTAGCTACCGACTAGGAAAATAAATCAATCTACTACTAGTGAAGAAACATATGGGCTAAGAAGTTATAACAAAAGACAAGACGACGACAACAAGGAAGCTCATTAGAAACAGATGAGAGATAAACTCATCGCCGACAAAAAAATGATTTCTCAAAACCACAGAGTGAAAACAGAGTTTGAGGACGGATATATGCACACCTTCATAAAGTATGTCTCCACATATTTGCGATCATCAAATATATTTTTGTACACACTCCTTGCTCCAAACAAGAATACATCAGAATCGTCAGTGACAATACCATCAATAAGGTTTGATAGTTCCATATATGCACACTGTGCCTCTGCTTCCATGGGAGCTATAATGTATGGTAACCCAAATATTTGGAGTAGTTCCTAAGGAAATCCAAAATCAACATAACTTTTATGTTTGTTGTCATATCGAACAAAACAGAAACTTTAAAAAGTTCGCAGGACGACCATATAAAGAGACAATGGGTCATAAGTATATTAAAAGACAATAGGCAAACCTGGATTTCCGCAAACATCTCACTGCTAACAGATTCAGCATTCCGCTCAAGTTTCCTCTGTTCATCACCTAAATTTACATATTCTTCATCAAGAACTCGCATTTCCTCCTCCAAAATTGCTTCTGAAAGTTCAACAGGCACGGTTTTCTCTTCTAACTCTGTTGAAGACTCAATATTAAAAGCGCGGTCGTTAAAGTTATTTTCCTCCCTTGTTTCTTGCTGCGAATCTGTGTCATCGAGTATCCCTATGTGCGAACTGATTCTCTCCTCATCTGCTATGGGCATAGCAGACACTTTGATAGATTCTCCGCCAAATCTTTCAGAACCGTCTTCATTATTGTGTTTAGCCATGGTGGACACCATGCTGTTCTCACTAGCAATAGTAAATGATTTCTCGGGTGAGATTACTGACTTTACTTGTGGCATTTCGTTTCTCACAGCACGTCTACCGTTGTCAGAACTGGAAGAAGGGTGAGTACCAATTTGGTTGGTAACATCTCTGTGGCCATCTACATTGCCCGTTACCGAAGTGTTGGACTGCTCATTTAAAGCACCACTAGCTTTCATAATTGGTATTCCGTCCAGAGTTCCCTTTTCCTCATCTTTACCAACGGTTTCAATAGAACACATACTATCCTGAATTGGCTTGTCAGTAACTAGATTTATCCCCACCGTTTGATTTTCTTCAAGGACATCCTCGGATTCCTTATCATGCAAGTCAAGTAGACTTTTCTGGATAGCCTCTTGCAAATCAGCTTCTTCTTCCAAATAACCTCTTGAGAACTTTGTTACTGTATCGTTCTCTATGGAGTTACTGGCATTTTCACAAGTAGTGTCTTCCCATGCTGCATCCTCATCGGTACTAATATTCTCGGGAGTATGCTGATTGCTTGAATTCACTTCAAGCTTAGAGATAACACTACTCTGTTCAGCAGGCACTTCTTCCCAATCACTGTCAGATGCCCACGACAAAGAGTCTTCTTTAGGATCATTTTCTGCAGAACTAATTGTCACTGGTCCCCCCGCTGCCAACTGAAGAAACATATCATCTTCCTCATCAATATCTTTTCCACCACCATCATGGTCAAATGATATCTCTATTGCAGATTGATTTCGCAGCATGGAATCATCATTCTGGCTATCCAGATTCACAACATCGTCTTTATTAACAGGTAAATTTTCAAGAAACTGGTCCTCAGAAGGAAAGTTTTCCCAGGCGTTGAACGTTTCATCATTGTTCGACGTAGAACCAAAAGCTGTTTTCTCCTTTTCTTTCATCAAATGTAAGTTCCTCTGGATATCACGAGTCATTTGGATCCCCATGTGCCTGTTCCTTATTCTTAAACGGCCCCTTTCATCTATGTACACTTCAATATTTTCATCAGGATTCGCGGGTTCATCTCTATCCAACTCGGTAGTAGCATCTGATTTATTCAGCGAAGAAATATTCTTAACAGGGACTGGCAAAGACTGTTGTGGCGTATTTTTATGTTGTACATCATTTCTTCCTTCTCTGGCAGACGCAAGTACTCTAGAACACATTAAAAACATCAGTCATTTTCTAATACCATAGTACCTTATTCTCTATTAGACTTCAAACTGCAACTTACTCTTTATCGCCAGCAAAGGAAGATGAGAAGATAAAATCTCTGTTCGCTTCAGATGCTATCCTAGAAGTTTGAACACCACCGACGGTCCTCCCACCAGCAGTTCTCTGAACTTCATTTATTTCTCGACGGAAGGCTACAGTTTTGAGATATGCTTCTATTTGCAATTCGGAAAACTTTTCAGGGGCCTATACATTCACAAAACAACATAACAACTTCCATATTCATTCCGTATCTCTTCACGCATAGTGGAGGATGAATGTGTCGGTGATTTATGTGACTCACCTTCTTGACCTTTTGGTACTTTTGCCGGTTTTCTGACATCAATTTTTCTCTCATCTACGAGTAACAAATTATCAAATAAACTGAAACGTCACTGTAACTCAACATGCTTGCGAAGAAATGCTGTCAATATCGTTAGTTACCTGAACTAGGAGATCAAGTTGCATAGATGGAGGAAGAGAAGCCAAAACAGCTGGGTCGACATTCCCATCCATTGCTGGCTAGAAAAGTACACAAAAAAGTATTAGCAGATGAAGACAGTAAAGCATCAGATAACTCCTTACTATAGACAGAATTTATAATTCCAAAGACAATCTCATGCTTCTTTATTAAAGTAATGATGATTACACACAGATGAAAGGAATTTCCACTTTCAGAAAGAGGTCCAGCCAACTGGTGCTAATTGCTTAACTAAAAATATCTTCAACTTATATCCCCTAAATAATAGTGATCTGTAACCTAAGTGACCACAAGATTACCAAAAGAATTTGCTCATCTTCTTCGCTACCCTCATCGTCAGATGGAATTTCTGCAGCTGAAGACGATGCTTTGTTAGTAAAAGTTCCCTCTTCTTCTGCTGCGAGGGATGCCGCCAACCTATATAAACCAAGAAAAGAAAACTTGAAATGACTATATGCAAATTAACATCTTCAACCCATATCTTAACTCTCGCTTACATCTCATCCAACTTTTCCTGATAATCCTTCGTCCCTGCTGAGGAACCCTGTTCAAGATTACTCTTCATTCTGTTATCTAGGTCATCCTCAACCAACAAAACTCCCTTTCCCTTGGGATCATATTTCTGCAAGTCACCCACAAATTGACTAATTAGGTAATGAACACAGAAATACCATTTATGAATCAACATAACATGTTTGTTAGCAGCAAGTATTAAGTAGAGTTAACATTATTTCACAATGCTTTAATTAACAAGCTACAAAACATTCAAGACTACGGCACGTGAACGCAACTAAATAACATAAAGTGGAAAACACATTACAACTCAGCGTAAACACAATTCCCAGATTCTAGCTATCAATAACCGCAAGATGCATTAAAAATATAAACTAGACTTTAAGTAAGTGTCAAGCGGTCCGTGCCGAGAAATGAACATCATGATAGGCCGTAGTACCAATAAATCCTAACAACAACACTCTCTAACTAACGGAAAAGGGTAAAAAGCAGGCACAAAACACCATAAATTTTTGCAGTTCCATGTTTAGTATTCACTTACCGAGGACCCTTTCATAGCATCATCATCAACAGTTTCTCCGGCCACAGATGCTGAAGATCTACATCAATTAAAGATCATTAAAGCCTTTCTAACAACATAATGGTTTCAAATAACCCAAACTTGTTGCTTACATCTCATCTATCTTTTCATCAGCAGAGTCTCGCAAAGGCTCTTGCACAGATTCAGAAGATACACGCTTCTTCTTATCTCCACCACTCTTACTCTGCTGTAGCCTCTGCTTCTTAAGATCCTTGGCTTGTTCCTTAAGCCTCATCTCCTTGAGCTATAACAATCAAAACACAATCAACTCACTCCTCGTACACATTCTAATAAACTTCTAAAAAAGAAAGCAGTTACCGACTCGATTAAGCAGCAACTTCTCAGCGGTTTTCCGAATTTTCGTCTGAGCGTTCTCACGCTGACGACGACGCGCAATCACAGTGCGGCGTTTCAACGCCGGAGTACCACCGTCGAATACGAAAACAGGCTTAGTCTTCAGGAACAGAAGTTTGCAAATCCTCCGGAAAAAACCGATCAAGTGAGCGTTCTGCACCATATCGCCCTTCTCGTCTCGCATCGCCTTTATAAACTGTACCATCCATATACTCGCATCTGCCAATTTTCACAACATCCGTAAAAAGTAAAACAAAGAAGAAGACAATGAAAGTTGCTTAATCGTATGGACCTACCGATAGCCAATCGTTTCCCGGCTAGGGTTTCTACGGATACGCGGCGACCGACGGGAGCGAGTAGCTCCCAAAGCCCTTGCACTCCCATGTTTTTTTAATCTCTTCACCGCCCTGAAGCAGCAACGACTTTGCCGGTTAACGCTGCCGCCACGGGCTCTTTATAAGTGTTTACAATTGAACGGCTGATCTAAACCGATACGGTGTCGTTCGTGTTTTGAATTAGTAGATTTGATATTGCAAAGGGTCCATCGAGGCCCATACAATACCAAAAGATTTAGCAAGCGCTGTTTGTTTTCTCTTTTTCATAATATGGGCCCAAATACAAAGCCCTTGTTTTAAATAGGTTTTTTAAATAATTTTGATGTTTAGTAATTAGATTCTAGGTCGTGACAAAAAAAAGTAATTAGATTCTAGACTGAACGCATGTCAAAATCAGGGTTTAGGTTCTGATAGATCCTAACTAAGTTTACTTCTTTATTTTTTGGTAAAATTGTTAGATTTAAGTTTACATGTTTATCAGTCAGAGTCAGATACAAAGTAACTAAATGCATGAATAGTATTGCAACCCAAAAGCAAGTATGTTACTTGATACGTATAGTATGTTTCGCAGGTGGTCACTGATGATCATCCTACCAACATGAAGACAGAGACCATGAAAAATGGCCGACCAAAACAGAAAAGCAAGAACACGATAAAGCAAAAAAGGAAAGGCCAAAAGTTTAGCTAGCCATTGATATCACTAATGTGTTTTAAATTTGTTAAAAATTATTTCACCTTTAGAACAATAGAAATGTAGTAATTCATTGCTAAAAAGATGAGTTCAAAATCGTTTTTGAGTTTTCAAAATATTCAAGTTTCCAATATTGATATGAAAAGATCAAAATAATTATTCTACCATCGATTGCAATTCATTAATCGTATAATTGTTTAGTATACTATAATTGTAGGTCAATAAACTTACCACTTAAAAATATTGTGTACCAAACACGATGGAACCGAATCCTAACAAGGAATAATTCCAAACCGTCCATATAAAAATAGGCTAGACAAAGAAAAGCAAAAGCTTTGCAGTACATCTCTTACAAATAAAGACATAAAGTTTGAATTACTAAAGCATGTCATAACTTATAAATACTATCTGAAACAAGGGACGTCGTCCATTATAATCATCCTGTTGAGAATTGGTCATATAACAACAGGTCTGAAGAGGACGACAGTGGATATAATGAACAGCTAGTGATATGATGGTGTCTTCGCCACAACAAAACTCTTTCTTTCAATTTATTACAGTTTTCATTTCTGAGAATACTGTCACGATGTCACCATTGGTACTTCTTTCGGATATGTCCTCATCAGTCATCAGTTTAACTCAATACTATTTGTTTCAATGAACAAGTTTGAAATACTTGAAACATATAGTGATTTACAGTTACTATTCTTTGTCTATATACTATATGAAAGACATACCGTAGCAATATAGTATGCTTGCAAGTTACAAGCTAAGACCATGATTAATGGGGCTTTTTAGAAGTAGGATCTAAGTCATGTTAGTAAGAAACCGAAATCTAGGGTTAACATAGCCATCTTAGGCTTCGAATGATAAAAGCGGTTCAAGTAGTGCAGATCAAGCAGATCAAACGGATCAAACAGGAGAAGTGCAGATCAAGCGGATCAAACAGAAGAGTTACAGAACATGCATGAGAAATGCGGAATAATCAGAACAAACAGTTATTATAGTTTTAAATGATAAAAATCCAAATAAAGTAGATTAAATGTTTAAAAGATTATAATAAAATATATCAAAGTATATAATATATAAATATAGTACATAAATAACAAAAATTATTGCACTAAATCCATAATGTCACAATTTTAAAATAAAAATTTAATGATATATCTCTTCCATTATTATTCATATTTCAATTATATTACTATATATTTTCATAATACATATCATAATTAAATATATAAATGAAATATACATCTCTCTTCATAAGTATACATATTTAAATTATATTACTATATATTTGTGTGATACCAAATACGCATCTCTTATATTAATATACATATTTAAACTATATTACTATAGATATACATAATATATTGAAATATGTATTATATTAAAATAATTATTTAAAAAGTAAAAATTATATGACAAAAAATAATAAGTAGAGAATGATAATTTTGTATTGTTAAAGTTGTAAATAAAATAAAGTAAAAATATTATATTCATAAAATTAGATAAATGTTTTTTAGAGTTATGTGTTGTAACAAAGTTATTTATTGACCAAACAAAAAAAAGCAGATCAATACCAACAAATGTTGGCGGATGAGATCTGCATGCAGATCTCCTGCTTTTTCCACAAAAAGACAAAAAAAATATTGAACTGCATACAGATCTCCCGCTTGAACTGCTTTTACAAACAGAAAATGTAAATGGTGAATATAGTGCGGGAAAACTGCATGTGCAGTAATAATCAACTATAACGTAGATTTATTATCACTTTAGTTCAGACTATCAGTTATGGTCACATTTCATCCTGACATAGTTTAACCACTCAATGCTCTTCTGATTAGTCATGTCAAAACTTACCAGACTTGATCACTGAAATGTCTTTAGAAGATAACATATAAAAACTGCACATATTCTTTTTTTTTTAACACTGATCACGTCGTTAGTTACATCATTGTATAATCTCTAAGGGGGATGTATTGAATCGGGGATTTTAAAGTGTTTTGGTATTGTTTTAAAATCCAGTGTTATTTAACTAATGATTTCTATTTTTTTTTTCAAATCTTGTGTTATTGAATATGATATTTATCTAAACTCACTTAAAATCACTTGTAATCCACTGTTATTCAATTAGCAATTTATAAAAACTAAATCAAATCTACTGTTATTCAAAGACAAACAATTTTGAAAAAAAAAACTGTGATTAGGATTTGAAACAAACTTTTTTAATTAATTACAGTCAAAACTATTGTATCCCGAGCAAAATCAAATCCCACCTATGCACCTGTTATTTGAAAAAACCCAAAATCAAAATTAAAAAAACTACTCATATGAAAAGACGATCTATATACCACCTATGCACTTGTTAATTGGAAGCATCGTCATGCTTGACGGTGACGATGAAGCTCACACCTCTGTACATGTTACGCCACCACCGTCTCTCAGAAATCTAATACGCCTCCCTGTTGACTTGAAGCTTTGCAGCCTTCGTCGATTCATTGAGCTTCCGATTATGGCAAAATCAATGGTGGCCAGGATTCATCGTGATTTGGCTGTCCAACAAGGTGACGTTTCTGCTCGTGCTGCCTAATCCTGTCTACAATGGAGCTAGTGTAAGATTCAATGCTTCTCAATATGAATACCGTGTGGACAACATGGTTATTCAAGCCATCTTCCTCCTCGACACGCTTGATAAGGATATCAACTCCTTTGCGATGAGAGTCAGGTTTGTTTTGTCTTTTCTCTTACCGTGAGAACAGTTGTTTCCGAGAGTGGATTCTTATATTATGTTCTTTATGCAGAGAATGGTATTCGTGGCACTTCCCAGAGCTAGTGAAGATAGTCAATGACAACTACCTTTACGCTCGAGTCTCAAAGATGATTGAGGACAAGTCAAAGATGTCTGAAGAGCACATCCCTATGCTTACTGAAGTCCTTGGGGATGAAGATAAGGCTAGAGAGGTCGTTGAAGCTGGAAAAGCATCTATGGTTAATAATAATTTGATGGAAATAATCATCTGTAACTGTTCTCTCTCTTTGTTTCTCAAACATGTCTCTTTTGCAGGAAAAGATTTATCTCCACTTGATCTGATCAATGTCCAGACCTTTGCTAAGAAAGTGATGGACCTAGCTGATTACAGAAAGAAGCTCTACGACTACCTTGTCGCCAAAATGAGCGACATTGCTCCAAACTTGGCGGCGTTGATCGGAGACATGGTTTGGTGCGAGGCTGATCTCACATGCTGGAAGCTTGACGAATCTCGCCAAGTGCCCCTCTTCAACTCTCCAGATTCTTGGGGACGAGAAGGCGCTTTTCAGGGCGCTGAAGATGCATGGGAACACTCCCAAGTACGGTCTGATATTCCATTAGTGGTCTCTTGTACAGATAGTAGCACTACAGCTTTTGGTGAGAAACTTAAGGAACAAGTGGAGGAACGACTAAACTTTTATGACAAACGTGTTGCCCCACGTAAGAATGTGGATGTAGTGAAAGAAGTGATAAGAATATATCCAACAAAGATATATATTTATCCAAAACAAAAATTAGAAAATCAGCATTGGTAGCTCATGTACCTTACTTACATCAAGAGATCTCCTCGTTTGTATGGTGGAAGACAAAAACAAAGCTCTAATCTACTTCCTTAGTTTGCATATTTGGAGCAAGTAGTCTCATAGAAGAATACTTCCTCAAGTTTTTGAGTAAATAAAAGTTTTTTAGATATCCTGCAACAAAAAAAAAGAAACAGAGAAACAGTGATTCCATATATAAACATTTTCAGTTAATTAGAAAAGACTTCCAACAAGTCAACAACATAAAAAAAAACATTTGATTCAGTATGATTCATTCATCAACATCCTGAGAAGGAAGTAGAAGACAAACTAGAACACTCTGTTTTTCTCTCTCTCGTTCTCAAAAACGAAGGAAGAAAACAAAATATTGAAATATCACGTTTTTATGCTGTTAGAAAAGGCAGTGAGTACTTCGTTTTAAAGTAATTGGACTTTGAAAAGTATTCTAAAATTGAAGATCAAATGATCTCAACTACTCTGAAATTTAAGAAAAAATCACATCCAAATATTTTTTCCTTTTTTAAAATCCCACCCATATAAGTGAGATTTAATCCAAATCTCTTCAAACTCCAATATTTTCTCAAATCCATCTAAACTTTTAAAATCCATGATTCAATACACCCCCCTAATTGTCATATATAATGATCAAACACTTCCAAAATATACAGTATTGAAGAACAACTTCACAGTCAGTAATTTTACAGTGTATTTTTCCGTAATATTTAAATCGGCAGACGGTTTTACATTTATGACATCCTGGATTGACCTACTCTCTCTAGGACACACTACCACACTGAATATATCATAAGAACTATGGTTTCCCCAGCATATAAAGTAAAAAACTCTATATATTAGTAATATTTTCTTAATTTATATAGTTATTAATTTTTAAAAAATCCATATCTTCCAAAATATGTTTTATGTATAGCTAATAAGAAGAATAAGAGTTTTCACAATTTATATATTGATTGGATTAAATAGATTCAGCTTTCATTTTGTTCTTATTAAATTATTTTGCATATAAAATATGTATATTAGAATGTAACATATTCTCTAAGTGCAATATAACAAAATAATATCAAAATATTTTGTAATATGAGAAAATAGAGATAGATTTCACTGTAAACAAAAATTAATAATATAATATTTTATTTATATTTATACAAACCAATTATTAATTTATGATGTTGAAACCATATATACATCTATAAATATTTTAAAATATTTATCATATTATTATTATTAGATTTTGTCATATTTTACATTATTTCATCTCAAAATTAGTTAAATTATTAATTTATCATGTTTATTAATTTATAAAAATATTAATTTATAGATTTTTATTGTATTCGTTTAATTAGTAAATAATAAATCCTCCTATGGTTGTAATAAATCTAGAGAAATTCTTTGAAATACCATAATTAGATACTACTTTTCAAAAATACATTCATTCAAAAAATATTCTAACATTTGGGTTTAGGTTTTATGATTATTGTTTAGGTTTAATACTTAGGATGTGATTTGAGTTTTATAAACTTCTATAAATAACTTTTGAATATTTATAAATGATTTAAAAGGATTAGTTTAAACCTTTTCATTACAAACTTAATATGAAAATAATAATTATTTAAAGGTAAATTTGAAAATAGTATCAAATTTGTGATAAAACTAGAATTCTTCCATAAATCTGTGTTAAAACACTCATGTAATCAAAAAGTGAAAACATATTATATAAAGCACCAAAAGAGTAAACTATCTTTTTAAAAATATCTTTTCAGCTATCTTGTTATTCCAAAAAAAAAATCTCCCTTTCAGCATGTATATTCTCAGGAAAGGTAAACTTGAGTGTAAATAATCATTTATCTAAATGAAATCGTTCTAACTACTTATATTTGTTGACCAAAACGATGTGATCTAGTTGTTGGTATACCTTACACATCACTAAGAACCTATATAATCAATGTAAAGCACAGTTGTTAGAAAAAAAAAATCAATGTAAAGCACATATATTGCGATTTTTACTATTCCACTGAATCCATAAAGAAAGAAAATGATATTTAGAAGAATGGTTACATCGGAATCCAAATTCGAAATCGACATAGTCGTATGCTTACTCTATGACTACTTTCTCACAACACCTGTAAAGGCATTCCCTTTTTCTTGAAATTCTATTTATCATTTGAAACTTCTTTTAGTTAGTACTAACTATAATTATTTTGGAGAAATTCTAATTTTACCATAAACTTCATACCATTTCAAATTTACTTTTTAGAAAAAACCATTTTCATAAATATTTGAAATTTGTGATGATAAAAGATTAAATTAACTCTCGTATACCATGTATAAAAAATTAATAATTATTTATAAAAGTTTATAAACCTAATGATACCCTTTAAATATTAAACCCTAAACAATAACCATTTAACCTCAAACTCAAATATTAAAGTATTTAATTTGATCAAATATATTTGATCTATAATAACTTTATGGTATTTCAAACATTTTCTCGCTAATCTTCATCTCATCTGTTAAAATTCTTACTCACTTATGGTTATATCTTATTCAAACTTGGATGGACCAAATATATAACTTCAAAAAAAAATACAGACTATGCAAAAATTAAATATACATTACGTTGGTTCAGAAGAAAACTGATAATTATTTTCCAAAAAAATATGAGCTAGAAGTCTCAAAAAGAAAAAAAAACGAAGAAAAAGATACTCATATGAAATCCATGAAGATTACCTTTTCTATCATATGATATAACAAAACTTTAGAAGAGTGGTTCAAGAAGTTGTAAAAAGAGAAGAAAATAAATGTTGCGTGATTTGATTTTATCAGCTTGATCGCTTACACTCACGTGGATCTCTGTGAATTAACTAACTATGGCCGTGAATAAGATTATAACAACTAAAATAACTTACATGGGCACATGAATGTGATATATTATACACACGTATGCTATATACGGTAGGCAGAGTTATAATCATGGTTCCATAAACAATAAGCCAACAAGATAGTGTTGCAAGATAGTCAGATAAGTGTCATGATTGTTTCCTCGAACTGGTAAGAATTTTTATTTTTTGTAATTGATATATAACTGGTAAGAAAATTGCAAGGTCGCTTTCATTCAATTCCTTAAACTTCTTGAGTTTCGCTTCATCACAATACATATACACATACTTGTATATGTATACATGAGTACTTATATATACCAACATCTATTCGTTTTTCTATAAATATAAGCAAACAACAGACTCACATATTTAACATATCAAATTGCATCTCTCCGTCTCTCTCTTGTGTTCTTTGTTTATTGTTTCTTGTTCTTACTTGTCGAGTAAAATGGTTAGCGCGACCGTTGCGAGAAATATTGCCGGCATTTTTGGTAAGAAAATAATACATACAAACATGGGTTTTATATTGTGAATGAACATTTCAAAGAATCAGTTTCAAAAAAAAAAAAAAACATGTCAAAGAACCTTTTAATAGTTCATAATCTTTTTTGTTAATTTTTTGCAGGCAATGTCATCTCACTGTTCTTGTTCCTATCTCCCATGTAATTATTAAGCTCTCTATCTTGCTTTTAATTTATTTCGGTCTAACACCTTAGTCTCTCTTGTACATATCATATTTTACATTAGATGATTATGTTTATTTGAAACTATTTATAATACTGCAGACCAACATTCATAACCATATACAAGATGAAGAAGGTGGAGGAATATAAAGCTGACCCATACTTAGCCACAGTACTAAACTGCGCACTATGGGTTTTTTATGGCTTACCAATAGTCCATCCAGATAGTCTCCTTGTGATCACAATTAATGCCACTGGTCTTGCCATTGAACTCTTTTACCTTTGTATCTTTTTCTACTTTTCTCCCACCCCACGTAAGGTATAATATTATCCTTACATCTTTTTGTACTAAATCTTTCTAACATATTTTTATCATTCGCTGGACAAAAATGTATTAACCGTGTCAAAATATTGGACTTTTGTTTTGTTTTCCATCTCGATTCCAGTTAGTTTAGAACATTTTTTTCCTACAGATATTAAGAAGTACAAGGTAACAAAGTACAACTAATTTGTTTTAGGTTTGCAGATACTTCTTGGGTAATTGTTCTAGTTATTTTAAAAATATTTTGATCCGATTGTAAAATTATATGTAAGCTTTTGAAAGAATATAAACGAGAGTGATACAAAATTTTATTTTCGAGTTTTGTTGTATTGTGTATTTAATTATTGTCTTTTGGCTTGAAATGAACGCTAAAACACTATAGAAACAAGCACTAAGTCGACAATGATTGATTCTAGTTTAAGGATGGTGCTAGGCAAAACAAAGTTGATATAGTGTTATTCTGAATTGGTTTTATTAAATTGATCAATGGTGCAGTTGAAAGTGGGGCTATGGCTGATAGGAGAGATAGGTATTTGTAGGAATAGTAGCCACATGCACATTGCTATTGTTCCACACGCATAACAAGAGATCTTCTTTTGTTGGAATCATTTGTGTCATTTTTGTTAGCCTCATGTATATTGCTCCTCTCACCATCATGGTACGATATTTTAATTTGATCTTTTTACCTAAACTTTTTATATATATTTTACTTTTATTATAATAAATTAAACAGAGTAAGGTGATCAAGACCAAAAGTGTGAGGTACATGCCATTCTCTCTCTCACTTGCCAACTTTCTAAACGGTGTCATTTGGGTTATTTATGCCCTTATTAAATTCGACCTTTTCATTTTGGTAAGTCCTTTAATTATGTATTCATCACTATCATCATCTACTTATCAGTATTTATTAGTTCACTTTGTTTATTTTGTTGTAGATTGGAAATGGACTAGGTACAGTATCAGGAGCAGTACAACTTATACTTTATGCTTGTTATTACAAGACAACACCAAAAGATGATGAAGAAGAGGATAATCATTCTAAGGCTAACTCTCAGTTACAACTCAGTAGCAACCTGCAGGGACAAGTGAAAGGAGTTCCAGCTTGATTATATCTAGGAGTAGTCGAATATTCAATAAGTTTTCTACTTTCTTCTTATGATTTTGAAATTTTGGATGATTCAACTTAAGTATTAAAGCAACGATATTATATCTCGTGTTTCAATATCTCGTGTTTCATCTGTGAAATTTAAACTCATTTTTTTGGTAAAAAATTTAACTCATTTTTCTCCTAAGAAAGATATGTTAACTATATTATATGCTACAAATATAAATCTGTGTATGTAGAATATTCAGGAAAGTTGCCTGAATTAATATGCACAACTAAAAGTAAGTGAGACTATTAATTCTAGCCATAAAAGGGGAAACACCTTTGGCTTCCCGCTGAAAATTGGCAGAAAAAAAAGCCATTGGCTTCCCGCTGAAAGTTAAGTTATAAATCACACTAACTTCTTTTACCGCAGAAGCAATTTCTAAAACAAATTCTACATGACCTATACATATCATGACCTAACCTTACATTGCTAAGTGCTCCTTCTGTTTATATTAAGTATCGTTGTCGTTGTAGAGTAAATTTTTTCTTACAAAATAATTGTCGTTTAAATTTTTTAATATATCATTAGTTTATGTATTTTATCCTACATAAATTAAGAAAAAATAAAACAGTAAAATTTTAATATTTAAACAAAAACAATGAATATTTAACCATTTTTAATTAGAGTGAAAAATCTATAACGACATTTAATTTGAAATAAAGGAAGAAATATATTTGAAGCCAGGCTTTTTATTACCTAAGTGATATTTAAATCTATCTATCTCAAAAACTTTTTTTGTATTTTCTCTCTAAAATTTTTACTTTCTAATCCACCTTTCTGCTGTCGATATACGCGTTTGAGAGGGCATGTCCTCTTCATTTCTATGCTAATTAATGGGGTTTTATGCGGTTGGGTTTACATGTAGTTACCAGAACTCTCTGTCTTTTTCTAATCGTTTGAGGTGTGGGGACAAAGGGTTACGACGGTCCAGTGGATGCTCTCAGTCGTTCGTGTTTATATCCAGCTTCTTCCATTCAAGATCTCGTTAGAGAACGGTGAGATTGGAAGGAAGACTTCTTAGATCTAGATCTTCTGGTTGTAACAGTACATGCACTGCCGGGGAGAACAACCTAACACCGCCAGGAGGAGAGCCACCTAAACGCGCCGAGAAGAATAGATCTTACAAGCCCTTCTTGAGTGGGACAAGAGGCACCTTGGCAGTCAAGACGCCAAGAAAGGAAGGGAACCGATGACCACCACTCCACCTCAACGAAGGTTCTGACAAGCAGATCCGAGCCGAGGGAGTCTAAACCTGCGAGCACATGCCTCCGAAACCGACAGACATGAGTCCCTCAAAATAGATTTGAATCGAGGAACCAAATATTATTTGAGAAGTCAGTTTTCTATGTGTCACGCTCACGTTAATTCTCACGGTGGTTGATTACATTAATACCTTTAATGAATCAAAAATATAATATTTAAATACTATAATTGATTTTTATTCAAATTTCTTTTGTAAAATTTTCCAAATAACATATATAATAAAAAGGAAATATTTATAAAGGCTATAAAGTGAATTTAAAAACGAAAATATATGTATAAATAATATGATTTCATTAAAAAGGAAAGTTCACAAATAGTAATATTGCATTAAAATATTTTTAAAATAATATAAAATCTCTATAATATTATTTGAGAAGTCAGTTTTCTATGTGTCGCGCTCACGTTAACTCTCACGATGGTTGATTACATTGATACCCTTAATGAATTAAAAATATTACATTTAAATACTATTATTGTTTTTTATTTAGTTTCCTTTTTAAAATTTTCCATATAACATATATATTAAAAAAAAATTATAAATTTCAAAAATGGAATTTAAAAACGAAAATATATGTATATATAATATGATCTCATTAAAAAGGAAATTTAACAAGATAGTAATATTCTATTTTAATAAAATACTTGATTTATATCTATTGTTTCTTATATGAAAAATATATATCTGTATAAAATGTAATATCATAAAAACTAATTTCAGAAAGATAATCTTGATATTAGAAAAAGAAATATTATTTATTTTAAAACATAAATTTAAAGAATACAGAATATATTTTTCAAAGTAATAAAAATATTTTGATATATCTATCTAATTTCTTAGATGATTACATAAAATAATTAAGTAACATAAACTGATATATGTATATATAATATGATTTCATTAAAAAGGAAATTTAGCAAGATAGTAATATTCTATTTTAAAAATATTTCTAAATAACATAAAATATATACTTTTGAAGTAATAAAATACTTGATTTATATCTATTGTTTCTTATATGAAAAAAAATATATATATCTGTATAAAATGTAATTTCATAAAAACTAATTTCAGAAATATAATCTTGATATTAGAAAAAGAAATATTATTTATTTTAAAACATAATTTTAAAGAATACATAATATATTTTTTCAAAGTAATAGAAATATTTTGATATATCTATCTAATTTCTTAGATGATTACATAAAATAATCAAGTAACATAAACTGATATATATTTAATTGACTAAAAATAGTTTAAAATTAGTATTATTGAAATATTTATTTATTTTTCATATATTCAGTTGACTTAATATCTTTCAATTACAGCAAAAAATATCTATAACTGATATTTTACTTATATAATAATTATTATAGTATTTATTAAAGTTTAACGATAAACATCTTTTGATCAAATAAATATAAAATATTTTAAATAACATAACACTATATAATTTAAAACGAGTTAGATATATTATTTTTTTAATTATTACAATTATATGTTTTCCTAATATTAAATTTGCTTTTAAGTTTTATGTTTTTATGTTTGTGGGGTTTAATATAACCATTATCAAAATAACAAAGTAAATATGAATTCTCATTTTTAGATTATTTAAAAAAAATTAGTTTACCTTTCAATAAATCTAATTATTTAGAATTTATCAAATATTTTAATTATTTTAAATATTTATATGTGTTCATGAATTTTTTTCAAAAATGTATCAGTTACTTATGTATGTAAATTCCTATTGATCATCGTTTTATTTTCTAATATATATATATATATATATATATATATATATATATTAAATGAACATATAATTTCATAAATGTTATGATCATACATGCACATTTAAATGATAAGTAAAATTAAATTAATTATATATTTATATATACTATATTAATTATCAATTGTATTTTTTCTAAACAGAGCATGTATATTTAATTTTATTAGTCCGACCACGTAAACCATAAAAAATAAAAATAATTATATTTCCGTTTCAATTTGAAAGAATATATGTAACTCAATATACTCACAATATGACTGACTCGACTAATCAACCTAAATGCAAATAAAAGATTTAATCAAAATTTTAATATATATTTAGAATAAAATATATTATAGTTGAATTCAAAGAAATAAATATAATCCAATATATCTAGATGATAATTTAATCGACTGTAAAAAGAAAGACTAGATATAACATATCTAAAATCATATGTTTAATTAAAGTTTTGTAATATTATGAATATAAGTTATGCATAAAAATTATAAATTAATTTAAAATAAAACTGTATAGCAATCAGTTATTATAGTATACTTATTTTATAAATATTTATATCTGTGCATGAGCACGGGAAAATCACCTAGTATACTAATAAAATACTTTTTTTATATTTTTCAAAGTAACAGAAATAATTTTTATATATCTATCTATTTTTAGACGATTACATAAAATAATTAAATAACATAAACTGATATATTGACTAAAATCATTTATAATTAGTATTATTGAAATGCTATTTGTATTTCCTATATTTTGGTTACTATAATATCTTTCAATTACAAGAAAAATATCTATAAATTATATTTTACTTATATAATATGATTTCTCAGATGCAATCGCTATTTTTTCCTGTTTATTTTTAAGAGATATGACGAGAAATAAAGGTTAACAATAAACATATTTTGATCAAATATTTTAAAATCACACTATATACTTTAACGAGGTAAATATATTATATTTTATCATTATTAAAATTGTATGTTTTCTTAATATTAAATTTGCTTTTAAATTCAATGTTTTTATGTTTGTGTAACTTTTTAATATAGCCATAATCAAAAGACATGAAAATTAGTTAGAATTTATAAAAATATTTTTGTTATTATAAATATTGATATGAGTTCACGAGCTTCCAAAAAAGTATGAGAAGTAACTTTCTATATATCATCTTTTTCTAATATATTTTTAAAAATCAATATTTAATTTCATATACATTATGAAAATACATTCACATTTAAAAGATAAATAAATTAATTTGACTTGACTTAATTATAATAAAAAATTATACTTCAGCTTGAATTTGAAAGAATATATGTAAGTTAATACAACATGAGTTACTCGACCAATCCAACTTATATCTAAAATCATAGATTTAACTATAATAAGAAAATATAATTTTATAATAATAATAATTTATTTTATAAATATAAATTATAGAATGACTCAAAACACAGTAACAAATAAAAATAAAATATTAACCAACTGCAACAATTTAGTTTTTTTGTAAAATTTATGTATATGCATGAGACTTCAGAATATTATCGTTATATTTATTTACATAATTTTGATTCAAACGCTTTAGTTTATTTCATTCTAAGCACAATATATCTTAAGTTATACATAATCTTCCTAAAATATAATTACATATTTAAGACAACAACCAACCTAAATATTAATAAGAAAATTAATCAAAATTTTAATATATTTAGAATAAAAGATATTATAGTTGAATTCATAGAAATAGATGTAATTCAATATACCCAAATCATAACTACATTGACTGTAAAAACAAAAAAACCGACTAGATATAATATATCTAAAATCATATATCTGATTAAAATAATACAATATTTTTAATATAAGTTAATCTAAAATCATATACCAGTTGACACTCTTCGGCTAGCTTCCATCGAAGCTGAATGCTGGAGAGCAGCAAACCTATCTGAGGAGGGAGAGGAAGAGGAAGCACAATCTGCCCACTTACATAGCTCGCATATCCATGTAGACTCCCAACGCCCGACCTGCCAGGTCGATGCGTCATGGATCGATAATGGCACGGTCAGTGGTCTAGGGTGGTTCTATAAGGATCATATGGGAGTAGAGAGATTTGGACTACAAGGATGCCGTAAGAGCCTATCTTCTCTCCATGCAGAGATGGAAAGGCTTATATGGGCGATGTCTTGTTTAAAAGAGTTTTCCTCAATGTGATTCATATGGAGACTGACTGTTCTGATCTCGTGGACATGATTGCTAACCCAACCGACTGGCCGGCCTTCAATTCTGAGCTAGTCTCCTTCCGGCTCATTCGAACTGGATTTCCGGATTTCAGTATTTCTCACATACCCAGGAGCAGAAACACGCGTGCAGATTCCCTTGCCAAAGAGGCGAGATGTAGTGGAGTTCTATTTACCCACATAGATCAGACTCAGCCGGACTGAGCGTTTCTTCGGAACCAATTAAGACCGACTACCACTTGATCTTAGAAGATGGGAGTTGACAAAAAAAAAGTAGATAGCAGTCAATTATTATATTATATTTACTTTATAAATATTTATATCCGTGCATGAGTACGGGAAAATCACCTAGTTTATAGATAAAAAAAAAAGCTAACACGTGATTACTAATTAAATTTCAATAAAACAATAATTATTAATAAATAAGAGCAATATGCGTTATTAGAAGTACAAGAACAACATTTGCATCTCACACGACACATACCATAAAATTTAGAAACTATTAGAACTAAGAATTAATGCTTATTCGACTTTACGCTACTAAATTAAAATCTCGAAAAAGTTTATGAAGTAATTATGAGAGATTCTCGTAGTCTTAGGAATCAAGCGAGGGAGTCCAAGCACCAGCAATAGTAGTCGGAGCGAGAGATGGAGAGCATTTCAGTAGGAGACATCCTTTCGACCTCGCTCTGCCTCCAAGCCACTTGATTGCTACGGTTCTGCACGTCGGCTGGTAAAGGATATGCTTCAATCTTATGTTTCTGATATCTCATTCTCGTGTAAAGCCTCATCGTCGCTACACAATCTTCGTATGGGTCTTGTATCCCAACATGAATATCATACCTATAAGCACATCAAATACCATCCTTAATATATATATATTGTTGTACATTAGATAATGGTATAATTAATTGATCTCAAGTGTTTTAGATTACTTCTACAGTGCATAGAGTCATAGACTGAACATAGATTATATAGAACATGTGATATTAGGCATACATACCAATATACCATCTCTAATTACATACAAACAATGGTATAATATTTGAACTATTTACAATTGATAGGAAATAAAATGAAATAAACAGGTTGATGTACTCAACTTGGAGAAATAAATTACGCTACTAAGCATCTAATGTAATTTAAAATATGTCCAACTATGTAAATTCTTTTTGTTTTTAGTTAGAAAATGGACTCAGTCATTTTTTAGACTTCGATAATAGTTCTACTAGTTATACAATATATATGGTATACATAATGTTTGTGTGTAGATACAGAAATGACTATATTATATAACATATGAATCTTTTCATGTTTTGAGTCCCATCCTTTTAGCTTTAAGCCCATGCAAAGCATCAATCACCCATACATCACCAAAAAATTAATGGATAATACATGATACACATGTTTCAATACACGTAAAGTATGCATTTATCTAGATATATATTCATTTTCCAAATTCATATGTTATATTCAAAAATAGTATTACAAAAGTGGATATATTACCCGAGATAGGCTTGGGTTAAGTACTTGAGAGAATTGCTCAGCTTGCTTGTTTTCATCAAAGGAGGGTATTTTGCAATATCCCTACACACACCAATATACAAAGATGTGATATTAGAAATTCACGTTAATTATAAAACAACTCGCATAAAGCATGGGTTATGTTGCAAGAAACCAAATAACACTATAAGGAATCTAGTTATATAGATATGTGTGTGTCCTCTTTATTTTTCTTCTTTATAAATGTCACCTTATCATGGAAGAAGGATATTCAATTTGAAGGCGGTCAAGATCATGATCGAGCCCATGTCCCACGAGAATCCTCCCTTTCCCACCTCTTGGACGAATCTTCCACATGGGCTCTCCATTACAAAGAAATTCTTGAATCTTTCTTTGTGCATATTTCAACGGCATTGCGTCCCTTAGATTCTCCGGACGTATACCGGTCGTCTCGTACCTATAGTTCGTCACAACCATTGACGGTTTCACGTACGTATGGAACACGACGTTATCACTCTCATCCGTTATGCAAACCCTTGCGCATAGATCCAACGACCCGTCGCTTCCGCCTCCTACCATCTTGCAAGAGAGTGCAACCACTTTTGGAGACCGTGATGACGTGTAGTCGATGATGGTTTTATCTCTTAGGCCTAAGGCTGCCATACGAGTCGTCAATCCCTAAAAAGACAAATCATATGATATTTATGTTTATAAGAATATATATTTTTCATGCGGTCAATTTACAAGTTCAATTACGAATTAACGCAAATTTGAGAAGAGGAGTATTGAGATAAGGACAATAATAAGACTACGTACAGCATTGACGCTCGAAAATTGGCATCTCTCTTGATGAATCCTACGAGCGTTAGGGCTTTCGAGGATCATCATGCAGAATCTGCATCCGCGAAGGCTAAAAATATTCTTGCATTCTTGTTTTGGCAAT
The DNA here is from genome assembly GCA_019706035.1 of Raphanus raphanistrum subsp. raphanistrum. NCBI lineage: Eukaryota > Viridiplantae > Streptophyta > Magnoliopsida > Brassicales > Brassicaceae > Raphanus > Raphanus raphanistrum. Next base: position 23,058,371 of record CM033983.1, read on the forward strand.
GGTCCTATTGATAGTACACAATTAAAAATTAACATACAAATGTATAGTGTATGTAAAAAACTATATAAAAAAACTATATGTTTACCTATGAGATGTTCCCGGAGGGACTCAAAAGATCGGCAATGCTTCTTGCAAACGCCACAAGTAGGCTCATGACCGGAGTGATAAGAGATCTTCATGTGTTCCACTAAATGTTCCATTTTGTTGAATTGCCTATAACAAGCTGCGCACTTGTTCCTGTACGTGTACATATATATAAATATTTTTAGCAAAAATTATAGTTTTTAGTTTCTAATCGATTTGATCATATAATTTGAGTATGATATGGCATAAAGAAACTTGATATAACACGCGTATGATGAAAAATGGTTACCTTAGGGTTTCCGAGGACTCCATAGATGATCTGTAATCCATGGTACGTATCAAATATGCAAACAAAAAACTTAACAACTTAAGAGTTGGGAGAAGTTAATTAAACAACTCCTTTGATGATTTTTTTATATATATTATGCCAAGTGTGTGAAGAATGGAGAAAGTGTGAGAAGGTATTTATAGATGAATACATAGAAAGAAAAGAAAAACAAAGCTGACCATTCTCATATATGACCTTTTAGAGTTTGATAAGATTATTACAAAAACAGACAAACACAAATTGAAGTAGATGCCTCAATGCGGTGGGGTCGCTTCGCATGGTAAAAAGTATCACAATTTAAGTTTTCCTGTGTTTAACTTGGCCGAAAACGAAGATGCTACTAGATATCAATACTATTGAGAAGACACTAAACTGTACTACTCTCTTTCTTGTTTGTTCAAAATATTAATGATACAAAAAACCTGCATCGAACGAAAATTCATAAAGAAGAAAGTTCCTGTAGTGCTGCGTAATTTTTATGATCTGTCTTTTTTCCTTTTTTTTTTTTGAAAAAAACTGTCTTTTTTTCCTTTTTTGGTCATGAACTATTTAAGCTCATCTTTATCTTATCTTACTAGGCTAAAGATAAGGTTTACTTTCCCATAGAAGCATTATCTTTAACCTCTGCAATATCATGCTAATGCTTGCATGTTGGCATGATAAATTTGTGCCCATGATTCGTAAGTTTTCTTTCCATAATTATTACTATTTATTGGTATATATTTATAATCATAAATGCAGAAATATATATAGAACAATATTAAGTAATTAGATTCATATAATTTAAGCGTACGAAATTAGCCAAGACACAACTACTATAGTTTATATGTTTCATTCTCTTCGGGGGCTTTTTACAGTTCCACAGTGGATTCATATTCTTTATCATGTGCGTGTGCATAAGTGTACGTGTATGAATTTATTAGAAATTGCCATATTTTAAAATAAAAGAACAATAAGGTTCAATTGACAAAAAAAAAACAATAAGGTTTTCTCTATACAATGTAAACGCCACTAAAATAATGTATCAAAGACTCGAACATTGAATGACATATTGTTATATTAGTTAAGCTAACACTAATTTATAGTATACATACTTAGAAGACCATCTTTTGACCGATCAATGGGCCAAAGTCTAAGATTCTATTATATAGTGTTTGATCCAAAAAGATTCCAAATTCTCATAAATAGTACTATTCATGAGCAAAATTGTGTTAAAGAACAAAAAAAAGATAATGGTCCTGTGGTATCAGACGTATATACACACCTATCTCTTTTCTTGCCTGAGAAATCAACGTAAAACTTTCAATATTTTTTCGGTTGAAAATATTCCCACAACACGCTTCTACCATAATAATCTCCCAGTACTACAATAGTTTACTTTAAACATCTAAGAGTTCAGTTATCTATTTATTGTTTTCTCGTTTAGCATTTGCAAGAAAGTGCATTTTTATTTATTGAAACCATCCCTAATTATCAGATTCTAAAGGCATAGTAAAACAAATGAAACATGAAATTTCCGTTAACTTATGATGTTTGCTAGAATTATTTAATATTGTAAATATGAACATAATGTTCTAATATGTCGATACAAACATAAAGATCAAATATAGTTTGATTTGGAATAATCCAGTCTATCAACTATTCTCTTGTTTATTTATTTCTTCAAACCCAATATCTTCCACGTCCCAAAATGCAGAGAGCCTTTGACATGAAGATTTTATCATAGACTTGTTTTCATTTCTCTTGTATATTATCTTGTACTGTGCTGGTCTTTGGGCCATAATAAACTGAGACGACGAAAAAAGAGTATAATCCACTTTTTTATGTTACCATTTTCCACATTCCTGTGTACATATCTGTTTCCATGTATATATATAATTTGTATGTAGAGGCGGCATGGCACGGTTGGCTGTGCACATGCATTTAGGTAGAAAAAAGGTTAGTATATTCTCCGTATTTTGAATGCTCTTTTGTAATATTTCATGACTGCATCTATTCATATATATACACACTATAACAAAAGTAAATAAATTGCTTAAAAAGGAAAATTGATCCAAAAAGAACAAAAATAAATCGAACTACGAAACGAAAAGAGATGGATCCCACTGGGGTTTAGCTGTTGAAACTTTAAATTAAATCTAATCTTTAAAGTCAAAATATTACCGATCAAAGCTTAGTAAGTTGTATTGAATCTGAAATTTAAGGTGACTTGATTTTTATTAAGTTTCAAGATAACTTCAAGAGAATTTATAAATTTTTGTATGATTTTTTGTTAAACAACTTTAGAATTTCATCTAAAACTATAAGATTGAGATTTTAATTTTTATAACTAAGAAACCTCATTCAAACACTCTAAAACCAATTAAAACACTCTAAATATTAAACTTAAATTTTGTTTAACAACAATAGATTTCAAAATATTTTATGAAATGATAAGTTCAATAACACTAGATTTTAAAATATTTTTTAAAACCATATTTAAATAACAGTTAATTTATTATATTAATACAAATCACCTCAAATTTCTAGTTCAATATACCTTTCTTAGAGATTCTAAACTGTTTTAAGCTTTTCTTAAAATTCTCAACACCACAATAACTGAATTTACATTTAATTACGTAAATGATTTTCAAAACAATAATTTATGACTTTGTTTAATCTCCGCTCAAAAATAGAGTGGGAAATTGAGTAAATGATTCTATAAATGGAGCGATTTTTTATTTTTTATTCATATTTTATTTTTTACTCTATTTTGAAGTAAATTATGGAGTGAAAATGAAAATGTTATAAAACTGTCATTTTTAATAGCCTAAAGTTTGTAAAGCAAAATTATTTGTAAATCACAATTGCAAACAATCTGAGCCTAGATACAAAGAGATGCGTGGAAATACATGAAAGCCATTACGGGACAGTCAAACGTTCTCCACAGCCATTCGTACACCTAAAGCAAATATAATGTTCTTCTCGCTGTTTTTTTTCTTTTTCTTTTTCTTTTTGGCTTGTAAAGGCGGAAAAGAAAATTTAATTTTGTAAAAAAGGTAAAATTCCACAGAACCTTTAAAAAGCTTGGAATATGCTTATTTGACCGGGAAAATAAGTAAGCATTTTGTTTTTTTTTCGACCATGCATGGACTTTATTTTTACTTACATGTGTGGTTCAGTTTTGTGGTTTAAATATATAAGTACATAACTTCTTTTATTAATTTTTTTGGAACATCTGCTCTTCGTTTTGCAATTCATTTTACGGTGAAGGTCAGCCACCATCTTTACATTAATATATTGGGGATATTGTTTTAGATATCTTTCAGCAAATACATGCATGAAAGACTAAGAAAATACAGAAGAGTTTCTCAGGCCTTTTGTTTATGGTAAATATATCATTTATAAATGTAATGAGCTAGATATTTTATTTGTTGTCAGGGTATACTGTATATGGTAGGTGTTTCATCATTATGAGTTCATGTTTCAGAAGTGTGAAAAGTAGTTTGGTTTGCAACAAGCAAAAAGGAATTTTGCGAATTCCACAAACTCCACCATGAATTTGTAACACAACAGATGTTTATCAATATTTACTCCAGAAATTTGGTCACAATTTCACCAAAGTCACCTGAAACAATTGATGATCTGGAGAGTCCGACCCGAAACTTTAAATTACTACTATCTGAAAGGTTGGAAAATGTTGACAAAAAGACTTATCTAAAAGAAATGGCGGTCGAAGAAAATAAAAGTGTCGGTGTCAAAACGCGTAGGATTGATTGATAAACCAAATAATTTAGTGAATAATAGATAAGATCTGGTAGGGATTCGAGCGGCGAAAGAGTTCAAGTAAAGAGCACCGGCCAACAGTCCACAATGATTAGAATTTGTTATACATTAATTCTTTAATATGCTAATGAATCGAGCCATTAAAGTATATGTGGTTATAATGTGTCTTTATACAATACAAAAATACAAATCAGAATGAAATAAAGTGTTGAGGTCTTAAAATCAGGAACAAACGTGTGGGTTGTCTCTGTCTCTTGTAAAAATCCATGTCATGCAAATACATGACCGACCAACCAAACAACCTAATGTGATTGCAAAGTCATTTAGCCATTATGTTTGTTAGTGGTGATAGATCAATCATTTTAGCTATCAATATGTTGTTAGCTAGTCATTCCAAGAAGAATTTCGATTTATCACCTTTTTAAACGATTACAAAAGTAACCTAATGTTATTGGCCATGGCGTCTTAAACTTTATAGAGACCCTATTCAGATTTTTTTTAAACTTTCTTTTAGTAATCAAAAATAATTTATATGTCTTTAAAAAATTATCAATATAGTATAAAATAAATACAAAAATTAAATTTTATCTAAATAACAATATTCTTCTAACTTTTGATGTAAAATTATTGATCATTTGACATTTTAATACAATTTTTTTAGCTAAATCATCAAACTTAGTATTCTTTTAGCCACTCTTCTAGCTTCTTCACTTTTCCCCACGTTTATAATAATCTATAAATATAACATAGTAGTATAAAACATGGATAGTAATTAGATAAAAAGTTGTAGAGAGAAACGATAATTAAACCCAAAAACTCAGTGCTGGGAATGGGAAGTAACCCTCCTGTCTTGTGAAACTTGAGACATAGAACTCCACCGCTGCTCAAAGTTTAATTTCTTCACTGTGTCTCCGGTCGATGGGGTGGGCTTTCATAGCCACTGCCGGTCCGGTTTTTAAATTTTCCGGCTCTATGTTTTATCGGTAAAAGATCAAAAAAAAAATTCTTTCCTCTCCAGCATCGGTGACGTCCTTTGTCTTCGATGGTTGGTCTCAGATTTTGGCGTCGGCATTTTGCTGCTCCGGTGTAGGTGGGCGGCTTTTATTCTGACTTCGACTTTTTTCTTTAGGGTGTAGCTGGCTTTTACGTTTTTGGTTCCGCTCTATGCGAGTCATGTTTGTCTTCGTGTGTGATGGAGTGGTGGTCTGGATGAGATCTCGACGGTGGTCGATTGACGCTCTCCAAACGATGGTGGTTCCGATCTTTGTGAAGTCTCTTTTCTTTTCTGTGGGTGTGAAGCTTATTGGATGAGATCTCGACTGGCGATGATGATCTCCGGTATGAAGCCATGGCGATGGATACATTGAAGGGGGTAGTTTAAATGATAGTGCTCCTGGATCCAATAAGTTCCGGTGGTCACCGTTTAGTTCCGGCGAAGTCTACCCTTGGTGATATCGGTGGTGACGTGGCGTTTCCTTCCGGCATGTGTCCTCCGTCTTCTGCGCTTATAACAAGTGTGGTCGCGCCTCTGTCGGTGTGTGTGGTTTTTTTGGCCAATGTTTTGGACTCTGATATCTCGGGTTTGTCTTTGGATTTGTGTTGTGGCTGGAAGGCTTTTGTTTGTTGGTTTTTTTGTATTACTTATTTTTGTGTAATAAAATACCAGCTGACAAAAAAAGATAAAAAAATTGTAGACTGTTGACTAGACAAAGTTGTAATCTCTTCTTTTTTTTTCTTCTGTGGCGAAAAAATGCAATGTAGTTTTCTTTTCTTTGTGTTTGCTATTTCTTCTGTAAAAAATTGTGAAAAATATATCTTTTTACCTATTTATAATCACTACTTAATAATATTTTCATAAACACAATCGAATTATAATATTAACTGTCAATACAACCATTGAATATTGAAACACACATCAGCAATTAGTTTTTATTTCCATAATATATATAATTGATATAGATGCTAATTACTACCTTATTTATTGTATTTTTAGTTGGTTATGTAAAAAGTAAAAAAAAGTAATTTGTATTTATATCTATTGGTTAATAAAAACGAGAATTAAATTTATATATACTTATTCTATTTTTATAAATATATGATTTTTAATTTATAATTATTACTAAAACAAAATTAAAAAATTATGGATCTTTTAAAATTAGAATGTGTTCAACCGTTCCACTTGTACGTGTTAAAAAACGGATCTGTTATTGGGAAGTGTTTAGAAACATAATAAAAGACAACTCTTTATCTCTCTTTGTCATAAAGAAAATTTGAGAATAAAAATAAAAGAACTTATAAAAAAAATTGAAAGAGATTTATAAAAAAGTTTGATTTTGAAAAAGTATAATTCAAAATTATAAAACTAGTTAGCAAAAAAAGAAACCTAATGTTATTGGTTGGACTATGCGACTCCATGATATAGTCAAAAGCAAATATATAACATATTATGTGAGTATATAAAAAAATTGATGCTGACAGAAGAATCAAATACAAATCGAATGGATTGACGTATTTGACTAACATCGTAGAGATTTTAATCTTAATGACTTATAAATTTATAATTAATCTCATCTCAGTATCAATTGAATGATAATATATCAACCATAATTTTTTTTGAAGAATATCGACCATAATTTTTATTGATAGAAATTCAGTTGTCATATTAACAATGTATATATATTAAGATTTTTTATTGAAATATTATCACCTATTAAAAACCTATTAAAAACCTTCTATTAGTCAAACAAAAAAATAAGAAAAAAACCTTCAAACTGGAAGGTACATTTTTTTTTGCCATCTAAGTGATATTAATATTAAAAAGCTCAAAGCTTAGGATTACAAAGCCGAAGCCCATATATAAAACTATAACTGAAAGTCCATAAACCAAATGGGCAACCCTTACAACATGAAAAAGGGCCAAATTCCTCACGCGTCAAACTGACGCCACACGTGTCAAACTGACGCCACACGTATACAAACCTCGACAATGAGGCACCACGCGTCGCGGTTTCTCCGCTTGACCGTCACCGCCCTGTTTCACCACCGGAAGCCACAAACCGACACCAACGAATCGCCGGAGCATACCGGGCCTTACTCCACCATTCTTCTGCGTCCGAGCTCGCTTGAACGGAGAGCCTTATCGAACCTATTTTGATATCTCATCCCGAGCAATCAGACGCCACTAACTTGACCATCCCATACTTTCTCCGCCTTCGATTCTTTAGCACGGTCGTCGGAGAGCGTCATCGTCAATCGATACCTCATCCAAAAACGATCGAACCAAACCAGAAGTCGAGAACAGCATCCAAACTTCCACCGTGTCAGAACAAAGACAAATCCCAAACTAAAACCGGCGGCGCGAGGTAAAAGAAGACCTCCACTTCCCAGAGTCTAAGCCAGCGACGGTGGATCTATGGGAATCTCCCCGTCCCGGAGTCAAAAGATATCTAGCTAAAACAGAGAGAAAGCACATAGCTTTCTTCCTCCCATGGCCGCAAACAAGAGATAAAAGGAAAATGACAGGAGGCCGGATCGACGGTGGCTGTGGGAGCCCACACCGTTGGCCGGAAGCAGTATTTCACTGACTATTTGTGTATAACTGGAAGGTACATTTCTAGTGGTGTTGTGAATTCTTAAGTGAGGTGTATATTAATAATATGTATTTGAGATCGTAAAAGAAAGTAAAGTAATGAAAAAGAGAGAGGGATGAGACGTGAGAGAGAGAGAGTTGCAAACTGATTCTTATTGATTTCTCAGCACAAACACATTCCTTTTATAGTACAAAATTTAATGCTTAGTCATCTCTTCTTTACTGAAATAAAGACACGTACTTATGACAATATGATGTCAAAGTGAGACATGTGTCTTTTTGGATAATCACACTTATATTTATCTTTAACACTCCCCTCTTGATTATCCAATCTTGTATTACGTAGTGCCTCGTTAAAAACCTAGTCACGGAAAAACCCAATGGGATAAAAACCATGAAAAGGGAAAAAGAGTACACTGACGTAGTCTCCCCCTGGGAGTAATGGACATAGCTTTTTCTTTATAGGTCACACAAACGCCGCATCCCGATATCATTGTCATGTTTTCGGAATGTTGTAGTCGGAAGAGCTTTGGTGAATAAATCGGCTGGATTGTCGCATGACCGTTCATATTCTATGTCCACTTCTTTATTTTTCTCGAGCTCCCGAATGTACGAGAAAAATCTTGGAGGGATGTGCTTTGTTCTATCTCTCTTGATATAACCTTCTTTGAGTTGAGTGAAGTAAGCCGAGTTATCTTCAAAAACTTTCGTCGGCTCTTTCTTGTTAACTACTCCACTTGAATCTTGTATCTGGTGACTCATTGACCTTAATCACACATATTCTCGACATGCTTCGTGAAGTGTAATAGTCTCTGCATGATTAGAAGAAATTGCAACCAGAGTTTGTTTCTGGGACCGCCAAGAGATCGCGGTTCCACAAATTGTAAAAACATAGCCGGTTTGCGATCGAGCCTTATGAAGATTTGATAAGTATGCTGCATCTGCAAAACCAACCATACCAAACTCGGGTTTTCTAGAACAAATCAACTCTAAATCAATACGTACCTTGGAGAGAACATATTTGTTCTCGACGCCGTTTTAATAGAAAACGAGATATGCTTTATTACCATTAGCATCTCCAAAGTACTTATTTATATAAGATCTTATCAGGATCTTATAAACAATATCTCTTTTAATACAGGTTCTTCTGGAACCTTTCTACTTATGTCTTCTTTCAGACATTTTTGGGGATTTTTATCTTTAGAACCAGCTGGTCTCCCCCTCTTTAACTGAACCCTAGGTTCATTCGTTTTGTTTCCATCAGTTTGTTCCCCCGGAACAACCACTCTTGATGGAACATTTTCAAAGGGTATATATGATTTCATCATCCTTCTCGTATCTGTGAACACACCTGGTAACTGGTTTGCCAAATTATGAAAATACACAATTTTCTAAACTTCCAGTTCTCTTTAATTTTTAGGGGGATCAAAGTGTAACAACAACTGTGTACACCATGTAATCTCTTTTAGGAATTCCTCTAATTCCTCCCCCTAAAGCTGGAATTCATTCTTATTAAGATGGCAATCGGCAAACCGTGCCGTAAACATATCACCAGTTACTGGTTCCAGATATCTCATTTACGGCTTGTTCTAACTCTTTCAGAGTTTTATTGTTCCCGAGAATATCATTAATTCTCCAGGGACTATTAAGATGCAACTCAAGTCATTTGTGTCCTGCCAGACATATTAATATTGCATCTACTGTAAATTTTCTCCAGTAACCTCGGAACAAGCCGTTTTTCATACCTCAAGGTTATCTTTTATTTCATTTTCTGGAGAAATATATACCTTGGACCTTTTGTCCAAGAATTTCTCGTTTTTCTAACGAGCTTTATATCGAATTGATTGCCTCATTCACTCTTTGGCTAATCAATTCACTCTAACCTCATACATAGAGGTATATTCATGATCATGATCATCATTTATATAGCACTTTTTCATTTATTTATTGTCGACAATCTATTTTCTCTTTGGTTCCATCTTTTTACCCGTACTGATATGGTTAATCGAGATCTCTTTATCATCATCGATGATTTACCCAGGTACCTGACTACACATTAACCCATATCAACGGTCTCTTTAAGAGATTCGTCCTCTATTCATATATTTGCTCCATTTTGAGGACTCTTTGGAACCAAAGTGGTCTATCACGTCTCTAGCGTGTCATAGACTCATATATTAGTCCTTTTAGGGACACATTTTCTTAATTGGAGCCTTTTCAGCTGGAATATGAGATCATTATTTTATCAAAATGTCTGGCAGACATTTTATGAATAGATTGTCTTATATAACTTTCATGATAATCCATTTCTCATATCTCATTCCATCAGCTGCTTATATGCTTCCAGCAACCTTGCGAGCATATTTCTGATTAGTCCATATACTTCATCCCTTTTGGATTGTATATGACTCTATTACATGCATAACTGCATGTTTACACCCGATCATGGGAATCATCTTACTTGAATTTACTTTATCAAGTTACTTTTTTCGAGTGAACAGAATATTCTCATTGTTCCACTCACTAGGATTCTTTAACTCTCCCCCTCGAGATGATGACACTCCATGTCTAAAATCTCGTACTGAATCCCACTCTAGAACCAATAACATATTCAGATTTCCCATTTGGGATGAAATTATGTTTCAAATCCTTTAGAGTGAGATCCTGATTTGGGACTGTTTAAAGAAATCACATTTATTGAACTTGTTTGATGATTCAACACCCATGATGGTTTCTTTGTTTTCTTAAGACATGCTATATTGTGAAAAACCTTATAGTTTTTCGAACATTTCACAATAATGTCGATAACATTATTGGAGATGGACTATATATCAGTAAACTTCATGTTTACTACTCATTCATAATTTTTTGCCATCATTCTCTTATGCATGTCTTTTCATTATAAGCTCTTATAGAATCAATAGTAATTTATATATATATTACTAGATACTATACTTATTTATTTTGAGAGAGGATATATATTTTTTACCTTTAATAGTCATGTATGATGACCTAATATCTGTCAAGTATATCTATCTCCATCCTGAATCTCAAAATATTGTTTAGAAAAATAATTTTCATGTCACATCGATATTTCTATTTATTTTCTGAATCATCCAGAAAATCTTAAAACATCAAGATGAGTATTCAATCCATGAAAGATGGTCTGGGTTCATAAGAGATGAAGTATATCTCACTTCCTTTCTCTTTTCTTATTGACCATCAATACAGATCGGCTAATATTTTGACGTACAACAAATATGTACCCAACGTTCTGTCTTGCCAAATCTGTAGCAAACCTTTTCTGTTTGCCTTTTATCACCCGACTATTTTTATTTACGTGGAAGTTCTTATTATTTCATTGGGACGGTATATTCTTCCTCGTCCTTTTTCCAAGACCACGATAGCGGTTTCAACCGCATCTACACCTTCGTCCTTTTCTAGGAGGACCAACTTGATGGTTTAGTATCATGATTTTCAACTTTTCAGTTTTCATGGAGGATTTACATCAACTCCAACTATTTAGTGAAATCCTTTCTTTCAAGGATTTAATTACTCAAAAATCTTCTAGATCTTTTCTCATGATACACTTCATCTTATAAACCATCATCAAATTGGTGTAAGATATCATGGCTTTTCTTTTCTCATCTGATTAATTTATCGATGATTTCTCAAAGCTCATTTCTCTCAGGTGCATCTATACACCGAGTGCCCAGATCATATAATTATTTTTCGTAATATCTAGGGCATTAGATTTCGAGCTTTGTTAAATTCGACATGATTAATGATATTCATAATAATATAAATATAGACGAGAATTAAATGCATAATTTAAATGCAGAAATTAAAAGCATAAAATAAAGGCAAAAATTAAATTGCGTAAATTTAAATTGCAGAAATTTAAATAGCATAAATAAAATTGGGGGCCCAGTCCCACCATATGATCCAGGAGTCTTAGCACTTCCATATTTGATCATTTTCAAAGGTTTCGAGGCGACATAAGTCGGCCATATTAACCTTTTCTTTTAATCAAGGTCCGAGGAGGCTTAGCCTTCCATTTCTGACATTTTATTCACGGAGGTAAAACCTACCACGTGTTTCTCTGATCGTGAAGGCTTAGCCTATCTTAACGACCAGTTGGGGAAGGCAACGCCTATCATCCCGGAAAATAAACGGAGAAGGCCTAGCCTCTCACTCCGAAATAATAAATAAATTTTTAAATAAATTAAATATATTGAAAGACATAAATTAAAACTTATCTCGCTGGTATAACCTTGCATCGGTATAAAAGAGCTCGTCGTGCTGATAACGTGTTGTGAATTCTTAAGTGAGGTGTATATTAATAATATGTATTTGAGATTGTAAAAGAAAGTAAAGTAATGAAAAAGAGAAAGGGATGAGACGTGAGAGAGAGAGAGTTGCAAACTGATTCTTATTGATTTCTCAGCACAAACACATTCCTTTTATAGTACAAAATTTAATGTTTAGTCATCTCTTCTTTACTGAAATAAAGACACGTACTTATGACAATATGATGTCAAAGTGAGACATGTGTCTTTTTGGATAATCACATTTATATTTATCTTTAACAAGTGGCATGTTTTTGTATCGAAGCATTTTAAAATATTTTTGTGGCATTTTTTGTATGATGATTACACATAAACATTACGGGTATCCCCTTCATTGATGACTAGGGGCCCATGGAGCCGTAATGGGCTTAAAGGTGGACCACTTCCGATTCATAAAACCCAGGCTGTCTAACGTGCAGCTGTAATCTACGTGTCATACCGTCATTAAGATAAATTCTTGCTAATATACAAGCGAATGAATCTAGTGGTGGTCCAGTATTCGTTTCCTAAAGCCTATTTAGTAACAGTGCATCCATGATATCAAAAGGCTCATTTTTAACTTAACTACATAAATGAAAAGATAATGCGATGATTAAGGAGGTAAATGAATGATTAAGTATGACACGTGGTGAAATATCAACGGAGCGATTATACAGCTGGGAATATGAAGGGTGTTTGACGTAGACTTGTGATCTTTCCCCAGCTTTTAATTAGCTGGCTGTTAATAGGCAACTCTCAAACCCCACCCCCAAAAATTGCATTTTAAGAAATAGTAGTAAGTTATGGACAAGGATACATTATAGCATTGAATTTAACTATAAAAAAAATCCAGAAAAATTTAGAGAGAGAGAGAGGTGCGAGTAGGGGAGAAGTCATCTTCTTTATTGCTTCAAGAGTCAATCTTCTTCAACTTAATGATCACTCTATTCTTTTAGGGTTCTTTAATTTTTTTTGTAACTCTTTTTTGTTTGTTTGTAATGATATCATTTAATAACATGAAAAAGAGTCAATAATCATCTTCCCTATCTTTAATCTATACAATAATTGAATTAAAAGGTGGACTGAGAATTAATTAACTACACCTTGTAGACCCTAAATAAAAGAAAAACATGCTCTTTCCTTTACATATTGGCTATACATAGGACAATGAAAGAGTTTGGCATAAATGTTGTTGCTTCATCTCTCTCTATCTCATTTATCTTACCTTGTAGAGTGTGAATGTATATTTTGTATACATTAGCTACGAGACAATGAAAGGGATGATATAAAAAAATAACACCTAGAACTGAAAAGTACAAGACACCATAATCCTCCATCTTTGATTTTATCTCTACACCCAACTAAGCCAACGAAGCAACACAACTCGACTTCTTCTTTGTTTCTTCAAGAGTCACAGAGAGACACGTAAAAGGTACCATCTTTTATATTTAATCTCTTCAAATTTCCTTTTTTTCCTTCTGATCTGGGTTTTATGCTCTGTTTTATTCATCAGCTTATGTTATGTTCTCTGATAGTAACTGAATCTAGATGAGTTCGTTATGGCTTCTTGTCCAATTACAGGACCATCCGTTTTGTCTTCTTGTCGTAACAGAAAGTCAAACTATCTTCTTTGTTTCAACTGATTTTAGTTCTTTCTGAATTTTCATTTGATTCAGATTTAATAGTTTGATTTTAGGAATGGAGATAGGGGAGAGCCATGACAGGGGTAAAGACGAGTCCGTCTGCCATTCAAACGTCGCCGAGGAGTCCCTTAAGCTCCATAGATCTCGCCATGGACGGTGCCGTGAACGCTTCCATCGAGCAGCTTTACCACAACGTCTGCGAAATGGAGAGCTCCGATGATCAATCCCCCTCGAGGGCGAGTTTCATCTCCTACGGAGCTGAGTCAAGAATCGATCTGGAGCTGAGGCATCTCGTGGGAGGAGATGTTGGAGAGAGAAAGAAAGATATTATCTCGGAGAAGAAAGAGGAAACTAACAACGACGGGAGTAAAAACAGAGGAGGTGACTTGAGTCACAAGAAACCAGGTGAATCCAAGAAAACAAGCCCTAATTCGAGAACCCCCCGTTCGAGAAGATCTCCTGATCTCAAGAAGGCTTCTGTGGATGATGATCAGGAGAATCCCGACCTCGGGCCCTCGCTGTTGAAGCAAGCCAGAGAGTTGGTTTCATCCGGCGAGAATCTGAACAGAGCTCTTGATTTAGCGTTACGTGCGGTGAAAGCTTTCGAGAAACGTGTTGAAGGAGAAAAACAACAAGGGTTGAACCTGGTCATGTCTCTGCATATCTTGGCAGCGATCTACGCCGGTTTAGGTAAATACAACGAAGCGGTTCCTGTTCTCGAACGGTCCATCGAGATACCGATGATCGAAGACGGCGAGGATCACTCGTTAGCCAAGTTCGCAGGGTGCATGCAGCTCGGCGACATGTACGGCCTAATGGGCCAAGTCGAGAACTCGCTTCTCCTCTACACGGCGGGTTTGGAGATACAAAGACAAGTTCTCGGAGAGACGGATCCGCGAGTAGGCGAAACGTGTCGGTACCTAGCGGAAGCACTACGTCCAAGCGATGCAGTTCGAAGAAGCCTCGAGGCTTTGTCAAATGGCGTTGGACATCCACAAAGAGAACGGCTCCAACGCTACGGCTTCCATCGAAGAAGCTGCGGATAGAAAACTCATGGGGCTCATCTGCGACGCCAGAGGCGACTACGAGGTCGCGCTCGAGCATTACGTTCTAGCGAGCATGGCGATGTCGTCGCAGAACCACAGAGAAGACGTTGCCGTCTATAGATTGTAGCATTGGTGATGCGTACATGTCGCTAGCTAGGTTTCGACGAGTCGATATTCGCATACCAGAAGGCTTTGGCTGTGTTTAAACAGTCCAAAGGAGAGAGCCATTCCTCTGTGGCTTCCGTTTACGTCAGGCTTGCTGATCTCTACAACAAGATTGGGAAGCTACGAGATTCGAAGTCCTACTGCGAAAACGCTCTTAGGATATACCTAAAGCCGTCTCCGGGGACACCGATGGAAGAGGTTGCGACCGGTTTTATAGAGATCTCCGCGATATATCAGTCGATGAACGAGCTTGAGCAAGCGCTTAAGCTGCTGAGACGCGCGTTGAAGATATATGCGAACGCTCCGGGGCAGCAGAACACGGTTGCTGGTATCGAAGCTCAGATAGGTGTGATCTCTTACATGATGGGGAACTATCCTGAGTCTTATAACATCTTCAAGAGCGCGGTTTCGAAAGTTTCGAAACAGCGGGGAGAAGAAGACGGCTCTCTTTGGGATTGCTTTGAACCAGATGGGACTTGCGTGCGTCCAACGTTACGCCATCAACGAAGCTGCGGATTTGTTTGAAGAAGCGAAAGGGATTTTGGAGAATGAGTGTGGACCGTACCATCCAGACACGTTGGCGGTTTATAGTAACCTTGCCGGAACATACGACGCAATGGGAAGGTATATATATATCTAAACAAATCTTGTTCAGTTTCTAGGTTATGTTTTTTGAGGTTTCTTGCGGTGAAAGTAAATGTGTTTCTTGGTTTTATATAGGTTAGAGGATGCTATAGAGATACTAGAATATGTTGTTGGGACAAGAGAGGAGAAGCTCGGGACGGCGAATCCGGAGGTTGAGGACGAGAAGCAGAGGCTAGCTGCGTTGTTGAAAGAAGCTGGAAGAGGAAGGAGCAAAAGAAACAGAGCACTTCTTACTCTTTTGGACAACAACCCTGAGATTGAACCGAACTGTGGGCAGAGACCGGTTTATTGATGAACCGGGTTATGGTCCGGTCGAAAATGTATATATATACAAACTACGAGTTCATTATACAGTAATCACACGGTCGAGAGAAAAAAGAAAGAAGAGGTTTTATGTTTCTGATTTTATCAGAATTTCTGATTCAGAATACTACAAACATTCATGTTACATTTGTATTTGTATCTACTGGCTTTTGATTTTTTCTTTTTTTGTTATTAATAAGTAAGAGCAATTCTCGTTATGATTCCTGACTAGATATTACGTGGAAAGTTGATACGATCACCTTTGAATTTCGGTTTATTCTTCAAAAGCACCAAAAAGTATAAGTATGTAATCTTCTGCATAGAAGCAACCATTTGACAAAAGTATGTAATCTTCTACGGTTCTACCAGGTGTATTCTACATAGGATTTTCTTTTGATTTTGAGCACTAAGCCACTAATCTTGTTTTCACAAGTATTTTGATGTCTGACAAACTTTTTGAAAGGACCACTGATCTGTGTGAGTCAAGAAAGTCTGCAACTTAGTAGAAAGAAAGTAGAACACAAGAACGTTCCACCGTCTCAAAAAGTTGCAATAAAAAGAGAAAAAATAACAAATTTGTTTCAAATCAACGCCTATATTCAATTCATTAATTTTCCTAACTAAGCTTGATATATGTTTCAGCCCTTCCAGATATCATCATCTTTTTTCTTTAACTTTTTTTTTTCAGTTCATCATCTTATTTTCTTAAACATCATTTTTCTGTGTAATATTCTCTTCATTTAAAAAAAAAAGGTTTTATAAGAACTTTTTTGTCACCAAATAAGTGTTTGAGAGGGAGTATATATCTAGTATATACTCTAAACAAAAGTTGATTACAGAAGTTTGCGAGATCATATACAAATGTAAAATGTATATAATCTATCTTACTCATCTTAACTTTAATATTTAGCCATTCACTAGTCTCTAGAGGGCACGATAACCAAATCTGAATCAAATATATAAAAATTTAGGCAATAAGACATGATGACTATAACTAAAATTAACTTTTGAGATGGAGAAATAAACGGATTAAAGTAAAGTGCGCGCATGATTACTATGATTAAAATACATAGGGCGGATACCATGGTGGAAGTGAGTAATCAACGGCTGGACTAGAAAAGCAAAAACAAAAGCTTAACGCAAAAGAATAACAAATTTGTCCATCGAGACAAATGAGACCTTGGTGTTCACGAGACATTTGCGTTACAACCCACCAATCCACCATGGTCCGATTAGACAATCTCTCCGATGCAGATTTTGTAAACTTGGATCTGTCCGATGAAGATAGAGCAAGCTTACATCAGAGCGATGAAGATAGTAAATACTTCTTTCAGTTATGTGAAGACGAGGTGAAAGGAGTGAAGCTTCCTGGTCACGACCATCCTATGTCTTTTCTTGCTCGTGCGGTCTATTGCAGTGGCTGCACCGAGATAAACAATAGCGGAGGCTACCATTGCTCTGACTGCGACATGTACTTGCACAAAGAATGTGCCGAGTCCCCTTCGGAGATTAACCATCCTTCTCACACGCGCCACCCCCCAGAGGCGTGCCTACAGTGTATTGAAAAAGGCACTCGCCTCAGGCCCCCAATTTATATAACACTCTTAGAATCCCAAAATTTTAATCAGTTTATGTTTTAGTGGTTTAGACTTAGTTTAAAAAAAATATTTTCCACCTAGAGTCGACTAACTAACTCACCTTCTGAATCCATGTATATTTGTTTTCTATATGACATAATATAGCACATGATAAATTTATTCTTGTACAGTGTTAGATTTGTATATTTGGTGAAAATGATATATTTTATTTGAAAATTGTTATCACTATAGTTGTAAATAAGTTTATTTTCAAAACTTGCCTTAGGCCCCTATAACTCTTCGCACGGCACTGCCACCCCCTCACGCTTCTCACGCATGGAGCACCAGATGACTCCCACATCAACTCATGTCGCTTGTGCGGAGAAAAGTTTAGGAGACTCATCTACCAATGTTCCGAATGTGAATTCACCTTGGACCCAGCATGCGCCCGGAATCCACCACCGCTTATTGTTTACCACCCAAAGGGGCACGAGCATTTACTCACACTCATGCCTAGGCTTATTTTCTTTACTTGCAACGCTTGTGGGATGGTTGGTGATCGGTCTCCTTATGTATGTCCCACAATGTGATTTCATGATCCATAAAGATTGTATCTACTTACCCCGCGTCATAAACATCAATCGTCACCATCATCGCGTTTCTCGTACTTATTTTCTTGGTTTTAGAAATTGGGTATGCTGGAGTTTGTCGTTTGAAGATTGATGGAAAATACGGGGCTTATTCTTGCTTGAAAGTGTCCTCAGTACGCTGTTCATTCAAGATGTGCCACGAGAGAGGATGTATGGGATGGGGAAGAACTAGAATATGAACCCGAAGAAGAGATGGAAGATGTTGAACCCTTCAAGGTGGTTAGTGAGAATCTCATTAATCATTTTACTCATGAAGAACACAACCTAAGATTCAAGGAAGGTGGTGGTGGTGGTGGTGAGGAGAGCATGCGTTGTTGTCGCGCATGCGTCCTTCCTATAGATCTAGGATTCGTTTTACAGTTGTGTTGATTGTGATTTCATCCTCCATGAGGTATGTGCGAAATCTTCCTAGAAAGAAAAGACATGTCCTACATAACACCCCACTTACACTCCAGACACATATTCCACATCACAAGCTATACAAGGGTGTTTTTCGATGCTCTGCCTGCAAAGAGTTCTCTAGCGGATTCAGCTACATAGGTTCTGGTATTCAGTTAGATGTGCGGTGCGGTTCCATCACTGAGCCCTTTGTTCACCAGGGTCATCCTCATCCCTTGTTTTTCACTTTACCAGATCCAAAGACATGCAGGTCTTGTGGCATTTGGCAAAATAAGGTGTTGAACTGTATTGAATGTGATTTTCCTTTGTGTTTTGGGTGTGCTACTCTGCCATATGTGGTTAGAAACCGAAAAGCATGATAGACATCCTATAACGTTATGCTTTGTTGAAAAGGCGAGTACTGGTCAGCATTGGTGTGATATATGTGAAACACGATTGAATCCCAACAAATATTTTTACACCTGTGAAGATTGTGCCAGCACTCTTCACGTTCACTGTGTGCATTTAGAAGGCTTGTTACACGTCAAACCGGGGGACAAATTATCATACTTTGGCTACGGTTTTGAGATGGTTCTAGGAAATCGCATCAACAGGCCACGTTGCGAATCCTGCTACGAGCTATGCGTAGGTTCCTTTCTACAGAGCACTGACTACAAAGATATGTACGCATGTTCTAAAAGTTGTTTGTATGAATTTCCCCAGTGTTGAAGTTTTCTAGGATATATAAATATAATGCAGTTCTTATGTGTCTTTTGATTAATCTATTTTTGTATAATATAGCTTTCTTGTAATTTTCTTCTTTCTCTTCTCGTAAACTCTAGTGACCAAAATGAATTTTGACAAACGAATCCTCTGCAAGAAACATAAACTAGACAAAAAACATAACTTAATCTGTCCACAAGTCCCATTCACATTCAGGCCAAGCAGATTTTCAATTTTCATCTCAACCGAACCCGAACTCAAAAATCTGATACGTACACGGTCAGAAAATAGTAAAACTATTTGAAGATGTCTTCTATGATACTACAAAATATATTCAAACCCGAAATTGCTATTAACCAATTCCGTACATGTAACTCAAAAAATCCAAAGCCTCCAAAAAAAATATCCAAAAACGATCTAAATATCCAAAGTGATATCTAAATATAAATATATAATTCAAATATTCAATTTCATATTTATTTTGATATGATATATAAAAATAAATATTTAAAATTTAGATAAATACTCAATTATATATAAATGAGTATTTATTTCTTATAATTTGTAAAATTTTAGAATTTATTTCAAATATATCCGAATTGAATCGATATAACCCGAATCTAAACGATATATGATTAGTTTATCAGTTTAAAATATGATACAAATTAAATATCCATAATTTTCTGTTATAAATTAAAATCGAATTTTCCATGGAAGTGAGGTAACTTAAGAAACTTTATGGTTTTAAGAAGTTTGAAAAAATATATAAATGATTAATCTAATAACTTTAAATTTGACATCATTCTATATATAATAAATAAAATAAAATGATTTGAGACAAAATGATTTTTTTATAACAAAAGTTACAAAACTGCTGATCCAATAAATCCGGCTCTATGTATTTCTGAACCAGAGTAGAAATCTAATTCCAGATTTCTTATATTTTCAAAAAAAAAAAAATTGGTTGGTCAGATTATGTTTTCATAATTTTCTAATCACGACTCCGGTTTAGTGTTTCAGTCGTTTAAAAGAAAATTGACAACATGTTTCAACCGATTTTCATAATTAAAAAGAATTTATTCATTATTGCAATATTTCTTCATCTCCCGACAAGATAGCTTATCTGGTTCATTGTTTTTTCTTTTTGTAAAAGTTATCTGGTCATTGTTTATTCCCCATTTCTTAGTCTACTACATAAATGTTGCTCAACAAAAAAAAAGTCCACTACATAAACAACTACACATTCGTCTTTTGATCTTTGTTTTCGCACCCCTGGAGATTTTCTTGGTAATATTTTCTTCCTCAGTGTTTTTAATTTCGATTCTTCGTCTTCGCGCCAGGTTCTTCGTCTTTCTCCAACTTTTATATAGTTCGATTTAGTACTTAGTTTAGTAGAAGAATCATTGACTTTTGATACGCTTTTAAATATCTCAAGTCAATAGATGAAACTTTTTGATCCTTGTCTTTCAAGAAGGATACTAAGAAAATTTATGGTGAAATCTGGTTTCTTATTCATCGTAGATACTGTTTTGCTGCATGAAGATGCTCAAGGACCCTGAACACCAAGTTGCTGGTCACATGGCTAAAGATGGGAGGCTTGGTCCGCTAGTAGACGGAGAAGGCCGATTCTTCAAGCCGTTTCAGAGTAATGGTCGCGGGGAAGACGAGGCTAAGTTCTACGAGTCCTTCTCGTCCAACAAGAATGTTCCGGATCATATCCGTGGATATTTCCCTGTCTATCACGGCACTCAAGTAGTCGAAACATCTAATGGATCTGGCAAGCTTCCACACAGTAATTCTTGATGATGTTGTTTTTGGTTACACAAATCCCTCCGGAATGGATGTTAAGATTGGATCTAGGACATGGTACCCGGGTGTATCCGAACAGTATTTCAACCAATGCCTAAAGAACGATAGAGAGACCTACCTCTGTTTCCTTGGGGTTTAGGCATGCTGGTTTTAAGATTTTTGACCACCAGGAATCGAGGTTTTGGATAGTCGAGTACAAGGTTGTTCATAGGTACAAAGTCGATGACGCTAGACTGGCTTTAAGGAAGTTTGTGTCGTCGAACTCGCTAGCTGACTGCGATACCAGACTGTGCATTTGCGTCACAAGTTTATGGCGGTTCTAGTGGGATCTTAGCGCAGTTATTAGAGCTTAAAGCTTGGTTTGAAACTCAAACTCTATACCATTTCAGTTCTTGCTCGGTTTATATGTTTTATGAGAATGAATCGCTTTTGATGAAAGGAGGAGATGGTGCTCGGGCACAAGTAAAGCTGGTGGATTTTACGCATGTTCTTGATGGCAATGGTGTCATTCGACCATAATTTCTTAGGTGGACTCTCCTCTTTCATCAAGTTCATCCAAGATATACTTGAGAGCTAAGACAACAGCGATGAAATCGATACTTCTCGTTCTGCAAATGGGCACTAGGGATTCATTTTTTCCCTCCAACTTCGTTTCAAGTTATGTGTTTGGACATAAACTTTTGTCCCCTTCAATTGTATAATACATTTGGTATACCAACCTGAACCAAACCATTGAACAGTGTACTTCTCACTTGAGGATTAACCAAATGTCCATGAAACTCAGCTAAGCCTATGCAGCTTATTTGGTTTCCTGTTATAAGCAAATCTACATTGTCTATTCAAGGTAAAGAAAATACTTGAAGAAGAAATATGTCAACGTCAGTAAGTTTAAACATTAGTGAAAACTTACAACTGATTAATAATAATAATAATGGAATTATTTTGTTAAATGAAAAATAATAAAGTAAATATAATAAATTTTTGATGTGATGAATAATGTTTCACTCTACAAAATTTGGTGAATGATATCATATTTGGTATTCTATTATAGATGGAAATTATACCAAATTTATTAATTTAATATTTGGTATCCTATTGGACTTGGCCCAATATTTGGTTTGTTTCAAAGTAAATGTTAAAAAGAAACGATTGAAGGATTTGTTTCAAATGCCACCTCAATTAAAGGTATTTTTTTAAAAAAAAATTGTCCCTTAAGGTTATTTAAGATTAGATTTTACTTTTTCCAAAAAAAAAAGATTTTACTTTTTCCTCGTTTGAGTTTCTTAAGGTTATTTAAGGGGATTACCGGAGATCCTGACTCGTTTTCCCGCTCAACCGTAAATGCGGCTTTTACAGTTAATAGCGGTTGACAGCGTTTTAAAATAATTATACAAATTGTTATAGATCGTTTCAAACCTCTTAAAATCAAAAGCTGGTTTCACCTAACGTTTGTGGCTGCGTGTAATTGCAGATAGATGAAAAATTACAAAACTAATTTTTAAAAAATATTTTAAATAAAAAAAAAATGAAAATATCACAAATAAAATATATACACATTTATATATTAATTTAAATTCACAAAAATATCATAAATTTTTTATAAAAAATTTAAACTAGCTATTAATTAGTTTTTAAAAAAGAAGTAATATACATACATATATAAAATATAAACATATATAAAAAAAATATTCTTTTAAAAATTTTAATATAAATATTCAAAAAATTATTAAAATTATAACTTTCAACTAATTAATAATTATTATATTTTATCACAATAATATGGTTTTATATTTTTATAATGTTATATTATGTTTATATTGCTAATTTATTATTAAATCGATGTAATATCTCATAATTAACCAGTCACAAGTATCCTGCAAATGTAACAATTTTTAAATGCTATACCAATCATATAAAATACTAAATAACGTTTGAAACCGCAATCATCCGTAATTGCAAACTTCTACATCCGCAATCTCAACAGATGCGTTTGAACCCGTCGGACGTGAGTGAGATTGTATATTTTTTTCATATGTTTGACTGAATTAGAAAATTTATAAAATTATAATAATGTCAATAATAAGTAAAGAGTCTTATAAAGACCAAACATTAGTGCTAAATACTACTCCATAATACAATTAAACGCAACATAACAATTCAAAACTCAGCATTCTATTTTATACAGAGGTAGAAAGATTCAAAGGGAGCGAGAGGAACGCCGCTCTTTCGCCAATCACTTAACTAACTCTCTCTTCTCCTCTCCTTGATCAAATTTGATTCTTCGAAGCTTCAAGCTAGAGAAAGAAAGAGCTCTCGAAAAATGGGGAATTTTCTAGACAAGGAACCGCCGCCTCCGGTCGTTCTTGTCCCTCCGCTCTTTGATTTCCCACCTCTCTCCGCCCGTAACAGGTAAATCATCAAAATCACTGTGGGGACGACACTCTTGTCTTGTTGTATACACTTCAACACGTGTCGCGTTGTGTTCTATTTGGTGAAATCTTTGTGTGCCTATGTGTATGAAAGCTTGTGTATATGAATTTAATCAGATGTTTATTGAGGGGGTGTGATGCAGGATGTTGGAACCATCATACAACGTGCTGTTTGGGAAGCTTGCTTTGAAATGTCTCTTTGAGGATTACTTTGAAGAAGCCCGTCAATTCTCTGCAAAGTTCCTCTTGAAGCCTATGGATGATCCTCATGTCGACTTGGTTGCATCTGTATCCATTTAAAACATACTCTCTCTTTATATATATATATATATATATATATATCATGATATTGCAGTATTGGGGATCGATGGTGCAAGTTATAATTTGTTTCCTTAAATAGTTAAAAGCTTTCAGGCGCTCTAGATCGTAAAGCGGAAGGTGATCTCGTGGGGAATGCATTGTTCCGCTGGCAAAGGTTAATGGTTTTAACTTTTATATGCACACTAGTACTAAGTCTCTGTCGACAAAATAGAATAGTGATATGTAACATTCTTGTTCCTAAATTGTGCAGTGATGTCGATGATCCTCATACTTTTGTGGACCTCTCTGTGTCCACCTCTAATCCGTAAACTATCTTCTGGGAGCTCATCTTTATTACAGCAGGTTTTAATGTTTTGAAATAATAATTACTTTGTAATTTTGTTTATTATTTAAGGGTTCTACTGATGAGGTCTTCTGCTTACTACCCTAAATATGGTATCGGAGCATTTGCGGTGTACCCTTTGCTTTCAAAGAAGGCGTAAGTTTATCATTTATACGGAAGATGCCTGTCTCGTGTTACTTAGATTTGGATGTTATGCTATGATTTTTTTTTTTAATATTTGTGAATATATGAAGATACAGTATGTTGTTTCTGTAGTGAACAGTTATCTGACGAATATGGAATCATGGGGTTGAGGTACGGCTCAACGAATTTGTCTCTCGGAGCTACTGTCTCTCCTTTTACCAGTAAGCACTTCTAGTAGTTCCTCTGCTTCTTTGTTTCCCTACACGATTCTGACCCTTTTTTAATCCACTTTCCAGCAAAGGACGAGTTTCCCAAGAGTGCATGGCTGGTAAGCAAGATGGGAAGGCTTACTGTAGGAGTACAATACGAGCCGCTATGTGGTACAGTGTTTTATTTTTGTTTAACAGATGTTTCACTTGTCACCTGTGGAATCTATACATTATTGTGAGTGAAAGAAAGTGGGCATCAACTGATAGTATTTGTTTGGGCTTTGTGTTAGATGAAAACAAAGACACTGCAAAATACACCGACCTAAGGAACTGGAGTTGTGCTGCTGGCTATGGAGTAGGGTCAAGAAGCCCCCTAAGCCCTTCTTTCAACTTTGGTCTTGAACTAGCAAGGAGTTCTCAGGTCATATACTTTTAATGTCTGTGTAGATGAAACATGGCTGTTATGCTGTCTATAGCATATTGTTATCCGATGAAACATCAGTATTTTTCATTTTGGATTACTTTCTCTTATTCTTGTTGACTGTTATCGTTCTTGTAAATGCAGTTTATTGCTTCGTTCTACCAACATGTAGTTGTCCAAAGGCGGGTATGACTCTTTTAAACTGGTCATTTCCCTCTTCTGCATTCATTACTCGTAGATAAAGTTAAATACAACTTCTGGCTCTAAAACTAAATGGAGTTTGAACAGGTGAAAAATCCTTTTGAAGAAGACGAAGTAGTTGGAATCACAAACTACATTGACTTAGGTTTTGAGCTACAAACGAGGTAGTGAAAGAAAAAAACATTGTTAGCTAATGTTTTGTCTATATAGTAACATATCTTTATTGTTGGTCTTAAAATTGAAGGGTTGATGATTCCAAGGCATCAGACAACCTCCCAGATTCTTCTCTGCAGATGGCTGCGTCTTGGCAGGCCAATAAGAACTTCTTGCTGAAGGTATGATCCAGAATGCTTGATAATAAAAGTCAGAACCTCAGTATTTATGTGTGTGTTTTGCAGGGTAAAGTTGGAGCTCTAAGCTCAACATTCACATTAGCATTCAAGTCGTGGTGGAAACCATCTTTCGCATTCAATATTTCAGGTATGTCCTCCATAAAACAATCCTCCACTCATGGAGATTATTGTTGAACAGTTAGAAAAATCTATCTTTAGATCAGCATAAGCTCTTAGTCTATAAGATTGTTCTTTTTACATGAACATGCTGGACTCGTTTTTGATGCAGCAACTACTAATCACTCGACTAGAGAAACAGCATATGGTTTTGGTCTACGTGTTGATAACATAAGAGAGGCCAGGTAAAGTCCATTTGAGTACAATCAAAATCCTCTTTAACTTTCAAACAAACCAGTATGTGAACTCTCATTGTTGTTTATTCTATGAACATTGCAGTTACCAAAGAGCAGATCCAAACTTTGTGATGCTGACACCAAACAAAGAACATCTGGCCGATGGGATTGTGTGGAAAATGGGGAAGAGACCAATGTTTCAATCCGATTTAGACGCTGAGAACTTCAGCGAGCTTCCTAAAGAACTTAGACCTCCCCAGAAGATTCTCTAAGCTTATTAATTTTATTTTTCATTTCTTGGTTTTCATAATAAGCTTTTGACTAAAGAAGTTATATAGCAGCAATAAAGCATAGCGTTTTCAAAATGGCAACTCTCTTCGGTTTCTAACCGAACTGAAATTTTTGTTTTTGGTATAAATCAGGTTCAACTCGTCAGATTTAAAATAATTCGGTTATTGGTATGTTTGTTTGTTTTTAATTAGAAAAAGGCTCTAATCAAGTTAAACCGATTCTGACCAAAATTTCAAACCAAAAATATTAGAATAAGTAATTTAATTAAAAATTAGCTAAAATAATTTAAATTTTTAATTAAATTAAATTGAATCTAATCCAAACTGAAAACTTCAATTATTTTTTATCAGCTGAACTAATTGAATACCAAATTAAATCGAATTTTTGTTTGGTTTAATTAGGTGAAGAATTATACAAACCAAAATAATTGAAAACTGAGTTAACCAGCTAAATGAACCAATTGAACCGAACCGAACCAGTTAAATATATTTTTAAAATAAAAAGTATTTTTGAAAAATGCGATAAAACAGGAGCCACAATCCCATAGTTCATGAACAGAGAAGAAATTAGTAATGGCGACGAGCAGTAGTAGTTCGCTTCTCCTTTCTACTCTCTTCCTCCACTCTCCTCCTTCCTCTCGCGTCTCTAACGGATCCTCCTTCAATCCCTCTCCACGATCGATCTCTCTCCACCCTATCCGATCCAGACGGTGCTTTTCGGATCTTCTCGAAGCTTCCGCTAGACGACACCGTAGAGACGACTGATGCTCTCTTCTCCCGCCGCGGCTATCCGCCGCCGTCAAGCCTTTCCTCCTCCTCTGCACCTCCGTGGCTCTGTCGTTCTCGCTGTTCGCCGCTTCTCCGGCAGTCGAATCCGCCGCCGCGTTCGTCGTCACCACTCCGCGGAAGCTCCAGACGGACGAGCTCGCGACGGTTCGGTTGTTCCAGGAGAACACTCCTTCCGTCGTCTACATCACTAATCTCGCCGTGAGGTATCGAATCTCTCTCTTTCTCTTCTTCGATTGGATTAAGTGTTGATCAATTTAACTGTACTCATCAAATGAATTTTGATAAGTTGTCTATAACTTTTTTAATTAAACCTTAGAGGTCATAGGTTCGAATCTCGTTGGAGGGGATAGAATTTGAGGAGTAGTGTAATGTTAATTTCGTGTTTGAATTAGGCAGGACGCGTTTACATTGGACGTGCTTGAGGTGCCGCAAGGATCTGGTTCAGGATTCGTGTGGGATAAGCAGGGTCACATTGTTACCAACTATCATGTCATCCGTGGCGCTTCTGATCTCAGGTTCTTTTCTTTCTTCTTTCGATTGCTCTTCTTTCATGTATTTTGCAGATTCATCTAAGTTATTTTATGGAGATGGGTTTTTGAAACTGACTACATTGCTTCACATGATCTGTATATATAACAGGGTCACTCTGGCTGATCAATCGACATATGATGCAAAAGTTGTTGGATTCGACCAAGACAAGGATGTTGCTGTCCTACGTATCGAGGCACCAAAAGACAAGCTAAGGCCTATACCTGTTGGAGTCTCTGCCGATCTTCTCGTCGGCCAGAAAGTCTTTGCCATTGGCAATCCTGTGAGTTATATATAACATCATTTCCTTAGAAATGATCAGTATTATCAGTTCTCTGCTTTCTATTGCTCACTTTGGACACACGAAATACCATTCTTGTGTGTTTTCTTGCAGTTTGGACTTGATCATACTCTTACAACTGGTGTTATAAGGTATGTTAAGCCACTTTATAGTACCTGTTTTTCGCATGCTTTTGCGCTCACACGCATCATATATGAATGAAACTTTGAGTATATATTCCCTTTGCGCTCTTCATGCCAGATGGCTTTACTTTACCCCCATACAGAAAATGTCATTTTTTTTTCTGGTCCTTTCTCTTCTTAAAACTATAGCATGAATGTGTGTATTATGATGTGTACAGTGGTTTGCGAAGAGAAATTAGTTCTGCTGCGACCGGTCGTCCAATCCAAGATGTGATACAGACTGATGCAGCCATTAACCCAGGGAACAGCGGAGGACCGCTTCTAGACAGTTCAGGAACCCTGATTGGTATAAACACAGCCATTTATTCTCCTTCTGGTGCATCTTCTGGAGTGGGCTTTTCGATCCCAGTTGACACCGTGAGTTCCCTTTTGCAAACCTGGTCACTTACACAATCTTTCTCTATCCTTTGAATCCACTAACGAGAGAGTACATTTGTTTCGGGAGTTTATCCCATGTTCAGGTTGGTGGTATCGTTGATCAGCTGGTTAGGTTTGGGAAAGTCACAAGACCGATCTTAGGTATCAAATTCG
The DNA here is from genome assembly GCA_019706035.1 of Raphanus raphanistrum subsp. raphanistrum. NCBI lineage: Eukaryota > Viridiplantae > Streptophyta > Magnoliopsida > Brassicales > Brassicaceae > Raphanus > Raphanus raphanistrum. Next base: position 23,086,757 of record CM033983.1, read on the forward strand.
CACCGGACCAATCTGTTGAGCAACTGGGAGTGAGCGGCGTGCTTGTCTTGGACGCTCCTCCAACTGGTCCAGCTGGAAAAGCCGTAAGCTTTTCTATATAATCTGCTCCACTCTGCAGCTTCTTTAACATCATTGTTAATTGCGAAGTAATGATGGTTTTGTTCCACAGGGACTTCAGTCCACAAAACGTGACGGGTACGGGAGGTTAATACTTGGAGACATTATCACGTCGGTTAACGGTACAAAAGTTACTAACGGGAGTGATCTGTACCGGATTCTTGATCAGTGCAAAGTCGGTGATGAGGTAAAAAAAAGAACGTGATAGTTCAAAATCTTCATTTTTGGTAACTATGTTTCTATTTCATACATGAGAGTTTTGACAATGCAGGTGACCGTAGAGGTTCTAAGAGGAGATCACAAGGAGAAGATCTCTGTAACTCTCGAACCAAAACCGGACGAGACTTGAGAAAGTTGTGGAAAGAAAGTAAATATAACGGTAGAACAAACAAAACCGGTGGGCTTATTCTTGTATATCAATTGTTCGGAATGTAGATCGTCCAGTTGTGTAAAAGACAAATCTGTTTATATTTGCATAGCCGGTCTTATGGTTTGGATTGGTATTGATCCTCGGTTTAGACTTTTCGACCATAACCGGTCTAAACCCTCAATAGATTTCTTAATCACAGACCCCCGGTCTTATAGGACAACTCTTTTTCAAGTGGATACCATTAGATCAAGCTACTATTTTTATTAACTATTTGATATTTTGTGGAAATGAAGTTTCATCGATGTTAAACAATCGTAGAGATCGTGAAACGGTCAAACTATTACACAAGTCACCTACAATTTCAGGCATTTATTAATGTGTATATACTATTTACATAGTACTTACTAAACAATAAATTTGATTTCTTAATCACAGACCGGGCGGGTGTTTATTTAATTTTTTAATTTTTGATTTACACTAAATGATGTATTTGTTAATAGTTATTTGTGATACATTCAGAGACGTATCTACTATAGGATTAGGGGGTTCAGTTGACACATATTTAATTATGAAATAATTGGTTTTGCATAGGAAGCCAAAAAAAATCAGCAACTAAAATGGTATTAGTGTATGTATTGACACACCTAAATCTGGGTTCACATCTCTAAATTATACTTTGTTATCATATTTTTAAAATTTTATATATCATGACACATGTAAAAAAAATTGATGGGTCTGCCATTGGATACATTGAGTTCTTTTTGAATTTAAAAAAAACAATCAAATCTGTGAAAAATATTTTTTATTATAAAGAAAGCTTAAAGTGAACAATGATAGATTATATATGAAATATATAAATCAATTTAGTTAATTTAAAATACATTGAAATAATTGACTTTGAATCATATATAAATCAATTTAATCGGCTCATTGTTATTACATTTTTTGTTAGGGCCATAGTGTTTTAGATCAATTTAAGTTGGTCTAGTGGCTCATGACTCCCCTCTCTTATTCTAACCGACAATTTTGTTTTGTAACCGTTCGGTGTTTAGAAAAAAATTGTGAAGAATGTCAAAAATAAATATCTCGACTTTCGGTGTTATCCCGTGGCGATGACGATTTCAAAACTCATTAATCAAAGGTATAATGTTTGATATTTGTGAATCTGATGTTTTTTCTTTACGAATCAAGGTATGGAGTAATTAAATATTTTTTGAAATAATTGGTTTATTTTTCATTATGTTTCAAAGTATATTGTTTGCATGTCTAGTTACACCTAGTTAATTAATAAATGTCCATAACATTTATAAAGCAAATCAATTGTTTCCTAAAAATAATGTAGTTAGCAAGAATATAGGCAATTGCCTCATTCTTAACTATTTACTTAATCTTATATTTAATATTGAGTACTCTGCAAGTTCAGTTAAACAAATTTTACTGGGAAGAAAACATAGATAATTTATTCATACAATAATTTTTTAGATTTATTGAGACCTAACTCTATGTGAGGTGAATAAACATTGGTTTAGATGAAAAGGGAAATTCAATTTTATCTTGAAATTATTTTAATAGAGAATGGAAGTTAAATTTTATTTTACGACAGTAAATAATTTCGAAATTAATATCCTAGTTTTTTTTGATAACAAATAAATAATTTCAAAATTTATTTAATACAAGAGAAGTTAAATTTTGTTTTAAGAGAACACATTAACTAAACTGAAAAAGACAAACATTAAAATAGAAACTATCTATAAATAAAGAAAGTGATAAAGACACATTTAATAAACTAGTTAAGACAAGCATTTTTTTAGGAATGTTATTAATAGGGTCAGTGGCATGTAAGTGTAATTAACATTGAAAATTCAGGGGCATTTCCTAAGTGTACTTCTATTTTAATAATAGAGATTCCTGTAGTTTTCAATACTTGTTTCAACATAATCTATCTATTACGCACGTGGGCACGAAAACGTGTGTGATCTGCGATGACATTAGGGATGGTGTGCCCGACGTTATTTAATGTGTTTGTCTCTCAATCTGAGTAACAGTAACAAGACACTGACATATATTTTTTTTCACAATAAGGCAGAAAAAAAGCGAGAAAAAGACAGTGACAGTATTCTTAAATAGGAATGTACGGATTGCAGTCTGTGGTTAGGATGATCTCTAAACCGAACGGGTTTATTAGGGCTTTCTTAGCAATTATCTGTGTCATTTGTGATTTTGCGGGGTCAAAAGTTAAGGGTTTCTTCATTGAGATCTCTATTGATAATAACAGGCTTGGCAATGATTATGAGAATCTCCTCCATTTTATCTGGACTTAATTCTAATTATGCAGATAATATGTACACGCGTATATGTATGTACGATATGTCGATATCCAACTGCCTCCTTAGAAATTAGCTTGTTGAGAGCTTGACTATGCCAGTCATATACTCCAGATTAACTAACAACTTAAAAGAAACTTGAAGGTAGAAATATAAACAAGAATAACTTTACCACAAAATATAATGAATATTGAATAGTGTCATTTATTAACTTACAAATACTGGTGCATATGTATATCCTCGATTTGCTCATATATAGAGCATTTGTATCTAGGCTTTTTTTCAACATATAAAATGTAATTAAGTGGAAACTATTTGTATATATATATATATATATATATATATATATATATATATATAGAGAGAGAGAGAGAGAGAATATGTAAGATATGCTAGATGGGGAACCAAAAAGAGAGGATAGCAAGAAGGTGGCAGTATACATGTGAGCATCTGAGCTAGTAATATTCTATGCAGTATCGGCGAGAAGCTTGAAGAAGTTAAGTCTATTATTCCTCCAATGAACTAGTTAACTTTGAAGAAAATATTGTTCGCCTAATACCAACCATTCACTATATGTTATGCGATGACTCCCACTTAACTTGTTAGTTGGGAATAGGTAGTAGAGTATCCATAAAACACTCATATATATACATTTAGTATAAGCTTGTATATTCATTAAACACAACACACCTATAAATATATGATTTTTTCTTCTCGAGTTCTCTCTTGGATTAGTTAATAACTTAGTAATAATGTAACCATACAGAACAAAGAGACATGATCTAGAGGTACATGTAAAAGGAAGACGCATAAGTCAATGAATGTTCTAATATTTTCTGCTCTACACTAGCTCTCGATAGGAAAAGAAATGGATGGACAATGTCGTATATATTTTAAGAGACAACCACGAATATTATTTTCATGCAAGAAGAATTATATAAGGTGTGAAAAAATATTTCGACAAATCGATTATTGCTTTTGTGAAAATATATATTAACAAGACGCATTTTACCGCCGTGATGAGGGGATTGCCAACTACATTCACATTATTGGTGTGGTGGGGGGCAATCGACTATTCAATGTGAAAGAATCAAGTGCTTCATAATGCTGCTTCTTGTGTTTTTTTAATCTTGTAAAAGAAAAAAAGTATACAACCCACGGCAAAAAAATGGCTTTAATTAAGAAGCTAGCTAGGGTAGGTACAGAGAATAAAGCTATGTATACGTATCACCAAAGCTGCGTGTATATAAACATGCATAACGAAATTCCGACGCTCACTCTTTCTCTCTCTTTATAAGTAGAGAGTCTCTATAACACATAATTAATCTGAGAATCAAAGGATGAGAAGGACGAGAAGAACAGATGAAGGAGAGAATCATCAAGAATACAAGAAAGGGTTATGGACAGCAGAAGAGGACAACATTCTTAGAGATTATGTCCTTACTCACGGCAAAGGCCAATGGAACCGCATCGTCAGGAAAACTGGTCTCTCTTTCTTTGTGAACATATATATATATATATATATATATCACTAGCTAGATCATATATATACATATTCTCAATTTGATTTGGTTTACTTTATATTTATTTAGGGCTGAAGAGGTGTGGAAAAAGCTGTAGACTTAGATGGATAAATTATCTGAGCCCTAATGTGAATAAAGGCAATTTCACTGAACAAGAAGAAGACCTCATTATTCGTCTCCACAAGCTCCTCGGCAACAGGTACCTCTCTCTCTCTCTCTCTCTCTAAAAAACATGTCTTCATATTTACAAGCTTCAATTTTTAGACCAGTGAACTGCAAATGGTGTGCAAACATAAAAATAAAGACTTACAAAAGAATTTTTTTATTGTTTCTTCAATTAAACTTAACTAATGTGTTGAGATATATATTTTATCAATTTTATTGCTGTTTCTTCTAACTGTTTTAAGTGTTGTTTAGTCAGAAAACAAAATAATGTTACTTTTAAAAATGTTCAAAATTCTGTAAATATCTTCATCTATTCTCTTTCTCTCACAGTGTAGGTACATAAATATGAATATACATCATTTATGAAGATTATACAAATTAATGTCAAGGGAAACAATCATAGACATCTACTGAGATCCATAACTGTACATCTACAAGAATTATATTATATAATGGTCGGTTCATGTTATATATAGTATAGTATGTTTTTATGATCTTATTATGATATATTCTCTCCCAAATCCAGATGGTCTTTAATAGCTAAAAGGGTGCCTGGAAGGACAGATAACCAAGTCAAGAATCATTGGAACACTCATCTCAGCAAAAAAATCGTCGGGGATTATTCCTCCGCTGTCAAAACCACCGGAGAAGAAAATTATCCACCGTCACTACTCATCACCGGCGCAACAGCTTCTTGTCATCATCAACAAGACAAAATCTGTGACAAGAGCTTCGAGGGCCTAGTATCAGCTTATTACGAGAATAAACCAAAAGCAGGGTTGACACAGAGAGAAGTCATGGTGGAAAACACTAATGATTCGAGTATTTACTTCAAAGAGAGGAACAACTTTGATAGCAGTAACGCTTTCTGGTTTAATGAAGACGATTTTGAGATGAATTCATTTGTTATGATGGATTTTGCGTCGGGTGATATTGGCTACTGCCTCTAGTTATGATATAAAAAATTTGTGTTTAATATTCTTAATTCTGGTTCATTAAGGTTTAAGGATATTGATATATATACGATCTACGAGTGCTTCTTTTATATATTCCGCATAATCAATAAAATGGGTAATTCAAATATGGTATCTTAATAAGTCAATGCAACTGTCATGACCAATTTGTAAAATTTTGTTTCTGAATTATTCTCTTCTCCATGCTTGCTCGAGCATTGAACCTGTCGTCAAGTTGCACTTACAATGCCTTCGCTACGAATTGTAGATTTGAATGTAACATATTGTCAAATAAAGAAAAGTTCCATTCAAAATAGAAGATAAACATCATTATCTCAACCAAGTGATTATGGTGTTTTATTGGTTTCCATTATATGGTGGATGTAAGAGCTTTTATCACTGGTGTCAAATTTTAGTGTCAAGAATAAAAATGAATATAATTCAAAGTTAGTAAACACATAAGGTATAGTTATAGAGAAAAACAAAAATATATAAGGTGTCACTTGATGAACACTTTTGATTCCAAGTAGGTGTGCCACTGTTGACGAAGAGTTGTCCTATTAGTCTAGGTGAGGGACAGATTCTCTTCAATGGCTAGTGAAATGATATTACGCTTTGATCCATTAGAACCCGGAAAATAGGTTACTTGATCATTAGAATTATCCAGAAGAAATTATTAAGGTCACTTAATAGTATAGAACTCACTGATTATGAAAAAAAAAGACAGACAATTAGGTTTTGGTATGGCCATCGTACTCTTTTTTCTTTTTTTTTGGCCATCGTACTCTTTAAATGTAACGTACGTTGCGTTTATTGTGTACAAAGTATAGAACTCACTGATTATGATAAAATCTTCGATTTCTTATGTTTTCTTCTAATTTTTAACATTTGATTTATTCCTTAATAGTAATAAAGTCATATGATATGTATGCGGTGAATCTGACCCTGCTGTAAATCTGAACCTGAACCTGCTATATAAGCCAAGAGTCCCAAATTAATGTCCTAGCTGTAAACTCTGCAAATGTAACTACCAATATGAAGCCATTTAAGAAATCATATCCCAAGTTGCTTACTTTTAGATTTGAAATAAAACAATATAAAATAGTTCAAAAAATAAAAATAAAACAATATAAAAAACAGAAACAAAATATTGTCACCGTGAGACGTGAGCATCATGCATGTGCTGTTTCTTATTATTATAAGCTCTTGTGTCTCATGATAGTTCCAGTGAATAAATTTGAAACATGAAAAGTTGGTTGAATGATTGTCAAAGTTGATCAAATAACTGTTGAATGATTCTTTTTAGGTTTCTATTCTATAGAGTTTATAGTAAAGTATATGATTCCAGCCAAAAAGGAAGGAGAGATAGAAATAGATTATATTACGTAATAAATTTGTACTTTCACAGTCCACAGTCCACTTGATCAGCTATAACGAAGTTGCGATGACATCTATGGTCGGCCTACGGTGTAGGTGTCTATTCAAAATTAACAATATAAATGTCACATATTAAATGGTAATTTTTTTTGTCCAATTCACTTATTATTGCAAATTGTACCGAGAAAAAAAAAAGTTACAAGAGATTTTTAACATAGTACAGAACGTATCATTGGACACGAATTTCATAAGACAGCTTAAAATGAATGGCACAGTCAAACGTATATTTTTATATAGTATTAAAATTATCAACAGTATAATCATCTATATAATATTTTTTATTGATGTAATTCATAATTAATCAGACGTTTAAAAATCCCCTTATTATTAAAAGAGAAGCAATTTTAAAAACTAACCTTGATTTTGTAATTTATTTACAGCAATGCCATTATGTTGATGTGTCAAACTCTCAACAATTCTCAGTCAAGTTATGTGAAAATTTTTTCATTACTAGCAAATTTACAAATAATGCCATTGGCTAAATAATTTAGTCCGACATAATTACCTTATATGAATATTGTTATATAGTATACTCATACAAAACGACAATTATTAGAACATATCAACTTAGTTCTCATTTTTCCCAACAGACCAATATGAATGGCAGCTAACGATTCTTCAATCCATTTGCACCTATAAAATGAACTTTTTGAGTTATTGTTTTGCTCATAGCCATGTTTCATAATATAGATGGTTTATGTAGTGAAACATATTACAAAGCTTAGCCACTATTTAGGATAACAGAAAACAAATTATTCAGCTTACGAGTATTCAGTTTACATGTCTATCAAAGACTGTTCAGTAATATATACATAACAATGGCTAAACTCGGGGCAGTTTCATGCATTATATATTTCTTGATTATTTAGCGTACTGATCATAAGTTTCAGAAAAGTTTCGATCAAGATTATAGCACCATGTTCATGTCTTTGGTTTAATGTAATAAGGGATGATGGTATGGTTTACAGTTTTCGCAATTTCTGGTTTTTTGAGATTTGATTTACTTTTTCTTATAGTCATCTACTTGCAGAAACAAGAACTTGGATGAACAGTGAACGTATATTTTTAGGGGATTCGAAAGATTCAAAGAAAAAAATGTCTGTATTAAATTTATGTGCGTGGTTAAATGTAAATTGTTATAACTGGAAACTTGAATCATGCAATTATTCCCCTTTCTATTTCAATTATTCGAATCTCGCCTAAAAGGAAGGATACTATTAATGACTAAACGTGGTTTTCAAAACTCATCGGTGAAGTTTTCTTAAATTGGCCGAAATTAACTCACTGATATAAATTGCGTATATACTGCTTTGACACACAATGCAAACCTTTCTCATTAATATGTTTGGGAATATATATATATAGACAAGTTGTAGGCCAAATAAAATCACAACTACAGAACCAAAAAACCTAGCAACCTAAAGACAAAAGTACCCAAACAAGGGAGAAAACGGAAGCACGGTTTAATTGTTATATAGTTAATACTTATTTTATTACATAACAGGTTCATAGAGATCAAGTGTGTCGCATAGGGAAATATAGCTCAACAGTTACATGGATTCTGGTTTTCTAATGAGGCTAATATTGTACTCTGTGTATTAAAGTTCTGGAGAATTAATGGGGGAGAAGGTAATTTATTTACCTAATTGTTATCTTTTTTCTTTACAAATTTGTGCAATGTGTGTTAACAAGGGAATTGTGTTTCGTATTTAGGTGGCTTGCAGCATATCACTAACATTGATGGGTTTCTAAAATTTTGTTTGGACATGACATTCATGATAGTTATAACTTCCGTTTGAAGTACATGTATATATTCTTTACTTTTTAGTAAGTAATTTTTGTGTGTTTTATTTACAGTAACTGATAGCCTAAACCTTTTTTTACAGGATATCAATCACAATAAACTTATTTACTTAAATTATTTTGTGTTGCAATTTTATCCTACTGTTTACGTTTTTGAGTTCTTGATTTGTTTATGTACTCTAAACAATTTAAACTTCTGATATTCTAAGGATTACTATTACGTTTCATACCTTGGAAACAGAAGCCAATAAATTAGAGAATTATCATTTTAGCTGCTGCATATTGTCTTTGTTGGGTAGGTGCAGCATACAATGACTTGATTTTTATAACTAAGTGAGCAATTATTTAAGGATCTCCTCCGTCAATGTGAGGCACTTCTTTCTGCCATTTTTCTTGCAAATAGTTTTGCTTTAAAATAGCTAAAGCCCGTGTGATTTATTGACTCATCTTCTCTCCCATCTAACATCTGTTTGCAAAAAAAACAAAACAAAACAATATACACATATCACCTAACATGCGAATACACCAAACTGTAAATCTAAAATTAAGAAATTATTATGTTAGTGGCTACTCATATACGAAGATAAAACGATCAGAACTAAAGAACTAAAAACAGGCACATAAAGAAGATCTTCAATTTCGAGAAGATTTTTGTTTCTAAAGGACCGAAATCCATCAAACTCAAAAGTCGGACATCAATAGAAGACAGCGAAAAAGTATCTTTAGTTGGGAGAAAATAAGAGTCGATCTAGCGAAGCATGAACCCTAAAATCCTCTTTCTAATCGATTTTTTTTGTATTAGGGAAGTTATTATTACCGATATTTTTAAATTTTCAGATAGATAAAACAAAAATGTTTGTTAAATACTATGGGCTTTATATATTTGATCCAGCCCAATATTTATAATATGAAAACGTCACCGGCCCATAAGTTATAGTTACTGATACGAAATAATGTTATAAACGGTCATCTCCCACATATCGCATACTCAATACCAAGCACAGTTTTCTACATGTTTTCTACTTACACATCATAAAAATTATATCATCTTTAAGCAACTGTATTTATTCATAACTAAGTGTTTTACCCGCACATGCGGGCATAAATTTCTTATAAATACTTATTAGTTTATGTCTTATTAATCTAAAATCAGCATAATAAATTATTATTTATGTTTTTTAAATAGTTAAATAAAACATCAAAATATTTATATATGTCAAATACTTTTAATCAAAATATATACTTATTATTCTGTTAAATTTTTTTAAAACACTCATATCTTAGAGATAGTTTACAAAATATATTTATATTTTTTGGTTGACTAATATTTAATAATAAATTGTTTTGTATCTTAATTTTTTTTTAACTTTTATAATAAAAAATTGTTTTCAGATAGGCACAAAAAAAAGAATATATATAGAAGAATTATCTTTTTTTTTGATAATTCTAAAATATTATTTTGTAATCAATTATTTAATATAGCATATAATATATAAACTTTATATCATTAAAATAAATTAGTGAATAGTTAGAAACTAATAATAAATTAATAACCTATATAAAAGTCTAAAACCTAATAAAAATATGACAAATAAGAAAAGCTAATATAACATATAAATTTAATATTAATAAAATAAAATTTGTTTTTATTTATATAGAATATTCATCAGGCTATTATTTTAAATTAATGATTTAGTGACTCAGCTCAAAACAAATAATACATCAATGATAATTTAGCTTAAACTTAATAAAAATATGATAAATAAGCAAAATTAGCTAAAATTATGGAGAACGTGACAAATAAGCAAAATCACTTCATAAATAATAGTATAGATAGATACATGTTATCGTGGAAGCACTGTGGCCTAGTGGTCAAGGTTTAAAGGCTTTTACACCCAAATCTAGGGTTCGAATCCCAGGCGACGTAGTTTCTACACCAGGAGGTCTGGGTTTCAATTCCCGGAGAAAGCGAATTATGCAGAATATTGGAGACAAATTTTACAAGGGATCTTCAGCATGGCGCAAAGAATACCGTCAAGAATGGATCTCATAGGGCGGCTCAGGATGATGCTAATATCGTCTATGTAATATTTCTCATTGTTTCTAATAGCATAATAAACCCGACAAAAAAAAAATACATGTTATCAAATCGATTGATAAATGTGAAAAAATCAAAATAATTCTCTTCCATACAGTGATATTTACCACACCATAAATGACAGTAAATACTTGATTTCGAACCATCAACAAGAAAAAAAGGTTGATAAGAAGCGCATAATTTTTGATACTTTTATTGTTCTAAATATTTATGGTGTTGTTGTATTAAAAAATATTAATGGCGTTGGTGTATCAATTTTTACCACGATATTCCATCTACATTTAATTCATTTATACAGTTATTTTGTTATCCTCCCTCTCTACTAGTACAGTAGAACCTCTGTAAATTAATAATGTTGGGACTTTGAAATTTTATTAATTTATAGAGATATTAATTTACAAAAGTTTCCTTATTTAGATTTTTTTCTATTTTTAAATATTTTTATTTATAAAAAAAAAGAAAATATTTTATTTTACCGTATGTACATTATTTAAATTTTAGAAATTTGACTTTCATATTGTTTTATTATCTTATTTTGTGTATATTTTTATGTTACATAGAATTGTTAAGTGGTTTTCGGTATAATTTTACCAAATATTATTAAAATATATTGAAATGTTAAGAAAAACAAAGAATTTTCATTGTGAATATAAAACCAACAATATAATATTTAGCTTGTACTTATATAAAAATTATATATAGATAGATTATTAATTTATGATTTTAAGGGGACTATATATTTACATAGAAGTTTTAAAAATATTATTATCTTATTATTTTATCGATTTGTGTTATATTTAACACTAGCCCAATTTGGGACCGGCAAAATTTATTAATTTATAGAAATTATTAATTTATAGAGTATTAATTTATAGAGGTTCTACTGTATCTATTAATATGTTCCCTTTGAAAGAAAAACAACACACATTATTTTAGAGGTTAATATAATAGTTTCATTAAAAGAAAAATAATTTTCATATAGTAAATTATAAAAATGCAACAAATTGGATTATATAGATTATATAGATTACTGAATATTTTAATATCTCAGAACTTTATTGAAAATATTGATGAAGTCTTATCAAAATTCAAAATAAATATTTTATGAATTAAAAAAAAGTTGAGGACATATCGATGTAATTTAAATAGTTACATTCTTGCTATATATATAAGACATAAGAAAAACCATTTAAAAACAATAAAAGTAAATAAAATAGTAGAAAGCTTAATTTTATCATAAATAAAACAAAAAAAAAAAATAAAAACCAAAAAAATAGTGGAAGAATTATGAAAATTTATGAGCACTTTTTTTTAAAAGGTTTCTAAAATTATTGAAATGATTAAACCGTTTATAAAAGTATAATTTATGTAAACATAAATTTGTAATATGTTTGAAATTATAAAATTTTCTGATATATATATATAAATATAATACTAATAATAATAATATGTATTGTCTAAAAATTATTATTTGTGAAATGAAAATATGAAAAAAAACTAAATGGAAAATCGAAGCAAATTGTAAAAAATATATAACATTATAACACTAAAACATTAATGAAAAATACATAATTTTATAAATTTTACAAAGTAACTATGAATACACACGTTTATATACTACTTGTTATATGGTTACGTTTTCCAAAATAATAATAGTTTGTTACATAAAAAGACATAATTAAAATAAAGGTTAATTTATATAACCGTCGATAAAAATGTAACTGTTATTTTTATTAATTTAGCAATGGAGGATTCACTAAACATTTTAGGAAGGCATTAAATTTTAATTTATTTAGTTTTTAGAGTTAAAGTAAAAAATGTGAAAACACATAAATACTGGAGATATGGGAGTAATCATCATTACGGTTAATTAAGATTCAATAATTACAAACTCTTGACCAAGGCTCACACATGAAAAATGAACAAATGCATGAATGCGAAACTGTATATTTAAGGCTAGGGGCCTAGGGCTGGGCGTTCGGATACCCATTCGGGTTTCGGTTCAGTCCATTCGGATTTCGGATTTTCGGGGTCAAAGATTTCAGCCCCATTCGGATATTTCTAAATTTTGGTTCGGGTTCGGTTCGGATCTTTGCGGGTTTGGTTCGGGTTCGGATAACCCATTTAAAATGTTTTTAAATTTTTAAAAATTCATTATATACTTTAAATTTTCAAAATCTATAAGAAAGATAATATATTACATATAAATTTTCATAATATATATGTCAAAATACCTTAATTTAACATATAAATTGTTTTTTTTGAATATTTGGATAAAGAATCAATAGATATTTAAGTATTTTGGTGTTTTCAGTATACTTTAGCTATTTTAAACATTTACTTTTGACTATTTGCATATATTTTCTGAGTATTTTGGAAAACTTAAAGGTATCTTATATATTTTTAATATACATTATATATAAAAATAATATATATATATTTAAGTATATAAATTTATTTCGGATACATTCGGGTACCCAAAATATTTTGGTTCGGATCGGGTTCGGTTTCGGTTCTTTAAATACCGAAATTTTGAACCCGTTCGAATATTTAATCAATTTCGATTCGGGTTCGGTGCTATTTTTTCGGATCGGGTTCGGTTTGGTTTTTCGGGTTCGGGTTTTTTGCCCAGCCCTATTTAAGGCACTAAATGAGTACTTTATAGTAGGGCTGGGCAAATAATCCGAACCCGAAAAACCGAACCGAATCCGATCCGAAAAAGTATCACCGAATCCGAACCGAAATTGATTAAATATCCGAACGGGTTCAAAATTTCGGTATTTAAAGAACCGAAACCGAACCCGATCCGAACCGAAGTATTTTGGGTACCCGAATGTATCCAAAATAAATTTATGTACTTAAATATATACATTATTTTTATATATAATGTATATTAAAATATTAAAAATATATAAGATACCTTTAAGTTTTCCAAAATACTCGAAAAATATATGCAAATAGTCAAAAATAAATGTTTAAAATAGCTAAAGTATACTGAAAATACCAAAAAGAGTTAAATATCTATTGATTATTTATCCAAATATTCAAAGAAAACCAATTTATATGTTAAATTAAGGTATTTTGACATATATGTTATGAAAATTTATATGTAATATATTATCTTTCTTATAGATTTTGAAAATTTAAAGTATATAATGAATTTTCAAAATTTTAAAACATTTTAAATGGATTATCCGAACCCGAACCGAACCCGCAAAGATCCGAACCGAACCCGAACCAAAATTTAGAAATATCCGAATGGGGCTGAAATCTTTGACCCCGAAAACCCGAAACCCGAATGGACTGAACCGAAACCCGAATGGGTACCCGAACGCCCAGCCCTACTTTATAGTATATATATAAACTCAAGTGGGAACCATCAGATTCCTCGTACTTCTAAGAACGATGTCTTTCCCAGTTCTTGCAAACGCCGGAAACCCACCACCAAAATGTAACAAACCGACTGGTTCATCTCTTCCTCTTCCAGATGAAATCTCAATGATTTGCTTCGCGTACGTTCATGTGACTACCCTTCACTCTCTCAAGTCTCCAAGAATTTCAACCATCTCATCGCTTCCTCGGAGCTTAACCGCGTACGTTCACTCCATCAAAGCACCGAGAACGTTCTTTACATTGCCTTGAGATTCCGTCACGACCAAAACCCTGTGTGGTACACTCTCAATCAAAAACCCTACAAAGACGTACGGGTCAAACTCTTTGAACCATAAGTTGGTTCCGTATCCTTCTTTCCCTTCTCTGCCTTGTTGGGGGTCTAATGTTATTGTCAGTCGGTCAAGAGATGTACGTTCTCGGTGGATGCATCCACGGTGAGATAACCACTAATGCTTTTGCTATTGATTGTATATCTCGCAAGTGTCGGTCTCTTCCTAGCATGCGCGTGGCTCGTGTCTGCGCTGCTTTTGGTGTTGTAGATGAGAAGATTTATGTACTTGGAGGATGTGAAAAGAAGAAGTCGTCGAAAGATTGGGTTGAGGTTTTCGACCTCAAGAATCAAACTTGGGAAAGCTTTCCAGGTTTGTTTCTTTTATTTTTCTCTCTTTTTTCAATACGAAAAATTTCTAGACCAAGTTACGTAATATTCTAGACATAAAATCACATAATTTTCATGTAATATTAATTTCGTCTTAATGGATCATGCGACCTTTAACTTTTGCCTAGAATGCTCTTCCAATTCAGCTAACGTTATTTGGTATGCTTTCCAGGTGTGTGCAACAAAAAGTTGCACGAGGTAACGCTCAATAGTTTTGTGATGAACGAGAAGATTTACATAATGGATTGTAAGAGAAGCTTTGTGTATGATCCGAAGAAAAATAAATGGGAGAGGGAAAACTCGTTGAACAGTGAATGGCAAGTTGGTTCGTGCGTTATTGACAACATGTTGTACACTTTTGGAATTGAGAATGGAATAAGCGTGTACAAAGCTAGGACATATGGAGATCACTGAAAGGTGTTGATGAGGATCTACCTGACATGCGTGGTATTCAAGGAGGTTCTAGGATGGCGAATCATGGAGGGAAACTAGTGATTTTGTTTAAGCGTCATGATGAAATTAGGGGGAAATAAAGATTTGGTGTACAGAGATTTCGTTGGAGAGGCGTGGACAAGGAGAGCTTTGGGGGAAGGTTTTGTGGTTTAATATTGTAGCTACTTTTAAAAGTTCTCCCACCATTGTTCAATGTTTAGATGTCATCATATGATTAATTATGTATGCTTTCGTAGTTGAGTATGCTAGACTTTGTGTTTTCCTTATCTCATATCCTTTCTCTAATGAATTCAACCCTTTTGATTTTCTACTTTTAATCCACAATCAATAAACTACAGCAACAAAACTAAATATTGGTTGGTTCCTCTTCAACTTAGCTCTCGAGGCTTCTCCTTAAGCCGGTGCATGATTAGTCCACCCCTTCCAAAACGCCATGGGACACACCACTTTAATTTATTCATTGAAAACCGTTTCTGTACTCTATTACCATACCTGGATGTTAACCAAGTTTTAAATTGCAACCAAAAAAATAATTAAAAACTTCAAATAGTCTATCTACTTGTATGTTTGATCTTAATTTTTTTTTCTCTAGTTCAAGGTTTATTACCTTTATATTGAATGGTAATTTTAATTCTAAATATTTCAGATTGAAGGCATTTCGTAAATATGTGAATTATTCCTTTTTAGTCTACGTTATTTAATTTATATGTAATGTTTTGGAAAACGGACCAAATTGACTCGACTTTGTTGGGTCAACGATCGAACCAGTTCACCCGAATTTTAAATTTTAATTTAAATTTTAATTTAAATTAAATATATATATATATATGTATATATAAATATATAACTATAAAATTATTTTGATACATTTATATCATTTATTAGAATTTAAAAATGATATGAAAATAAAATAAAATAATCAAAAATAATATAAAATGCGATGAAAACTAATTTATTTAGATAAATATTAGAAATTATTTGATTCTTTTATGAAATTTTTTTAAAATGTTCAGTATGTTATCTGTTTAACTTGAGTCTGACAAAATCAGATTTTAATATCGAGCCGAGTTACCGGTTTTAGCGAATTTAATTAGTTTTTAATCCGGTTTATCGGTTTAATTCAAATCTGGTTTTTACCACAGCTCGAAACTGATTTAAAGAGCGAGTCACAATCCGACTGGTTCAACCTTCCGGTTCAAAACCATGCTTATATGTTTGTTTTCGTCTTCAAAAAAATGCTGGGTTTGTTAGCCGAACCGGAGCCGGTAAGCTCAAAGTTTGTTCCGGTTATCTTTCGGCCTTTGGATTTTTTTTAGAAAAGTCAGTACTAATTTAAGAAAACCGATGATGTCATTAGTCACTAAAACATTATTACTAGTCCATTAGAAAAGTATACAAGAGGAGCACTAGATTCTAATCGCACCACCCTTCACCTAAAATCTAATCTTTATCATCCTTCTCCACCTCTAATCGCATAAAAACATGGAGGCAGTAACGGCGATGAAGCCACTGATCAGAGTCGCTGCTATCTCCGGTTCTCTCCGGAAAGGCTCTTTCAACACCGGTCTCCTCCGCGCCGGTATATATATTCCCTTTTTTTCAATATTTGAGATTTTCCTTTTTTGCGATAACGTTTTGGATTTTTTTATAATCAGCGATGGAGTTGACGAAGGAATCGGTTCCGGGGATCCAGATTGAGCATATAGACATATCTCCGTTGCCGTTGATCAACACCGATCTGGAAACCAACGGGACTTACCCTCCCGTCGTCGAAGCTTTCCGGCAGAAGATCCTTGAAGCCGACAGCATTCTCTTCGCTTCCCCTGAGTACAACTTCTCTGTCGCAGGTAAAAAACCCTTTTCCTTTTTTGCCAAAAAGATTGTTTCTTTATATAAAAAGGCTTCAGTTTGAGGTTTCTTCTTTTAGCTTTGGTTTTGTTACAAGACACAGTATGTTTCTTTTGCCTTGTTGTTGTGTCGTTAGAAAGTAGTATTTAAGACATGCGATGTGAGATGTCTGAATATAAACTTTTGCGCTGTGTTTATTATTGCTTGTTGCTATACCAGCTCCACTTAAGAACGCGATCGATTGGGCTTCGAGATCACCTAACGTTTGGGCTGACAAACCTGCTGCCGTCGTAAGCGCCGGTGGAGGTTTTGGTGGAGGAAGGTCGCAGTACCATCTTCGACAGATCGGAGTGTTCCTTGATCTTCATTTCATCAACAAACCGGAGTTTACTATCAATGCGTTTCAGCCGCCTCAGAAGTTCGATGCAGAAGGGAACTTGGTCGATGAAGTGGCTAGGGAGAGGTTAAACAAGTGCTTGTCTCGTTACAGGCTTTTACTCTGCGGCTTCAAGGTAAGTGAGAGTGGAGGGCGGTACTTGATCGTTTGTAGTGAGTGAAAATAATGTCGATTCTTGTGAGATAAGAAACAGTGTCGTTGCCACTTGTCCTATCAATATTTCTATTTCTCATTAATATCGTATGTGTTGGCATATGATACAACTATGTTTATTAAACGAGTGATGCTTTTTGTTTCATATTTCCTCGTAAATAATAAGAAAGTGATAGATTTCGCATTGGAAATTCGGCTACGAAACGAAAAAATAGTTTTTAGATTTCTTATTTTAAAACTCAAGATACAATTATCAGTGTGCAATGATAACATTCCCACTGTTTTAAGTTTTATAGCATAGATTTTCAACCTAATTTTCGAAATCCCACTTAGAAAAAATTCCACTTAGGTAATTTGAACTTAAGTCATAAAAGAGACAATGAAGTTAAAAACGCATGCATTAGTTTGGTCTCCACTCTCCACTCTCCACAGACTTTTGCACTACAAGAAAAATCGGTATTAGTAGCACACGAAAAACGCTACCATAGAGTTTTCGTAGCGTTTTTGTAAACGCTCTGACAGCTGCAGCTATGGTAGACCCCCCCCTACCATAGCGTATTTTTGTGTGCTATAAAAAGTAGATATACTATAGCGTTTATTATGTACTATATTAAACGGTTTTAATAGCAACTTATTTTAGCTATTACGTTATTTTCTATGGCATTTTTATTTCGTTATAACGTAATTTATAATAACATATATTCAATGCTAAGAAAATAAAAGAAAATTAATATTTTTCTGACAAATATATAATTAAATTGATTATTATTATTAATTTTGAGATTTAATCTGATTATATATTGAAAATTGATTTACAACTGATTTCGATAAATAAATTAAATCCATTTATAAATGATTTCGGTTTATATTAAAAATTTGGTTTAACTGATTTCGGTTTATAAATTAAACCAGATTACAATTTTGTTTTACAAATTAAACCGGTTTACATACAAACCGGGTTTAGAAACTAGATCTAAAAAAAAAAATCCCCAACTGCTTCGCCTCCTCCGCACTGCTTCCTCCGCTCTGCCTCCTCCGCCGCCACAACCTCCATCTTTGAAACTTCTCCGTATTTGCTGATTCTTCTGCTTCCGCCTCTTCTCTCCGTCTCCTGCTGTTTTTCATCTTCTGCTTATCCGTGAATCTGAGTTTTCAAAACATATACAGAAAAAGATTCAAACGAAACCTCGTCGTCATCATTCACTACCTATGAAGAAACGAATCAAAAGGACCAAATCGATCAAAAGGACAGACTAGAGATTACGAATCTAAACCCTAATTGGAGCCCTGGTGAGGAACTTACTTGATGGCTTAGTCGATGTCAGATTCTGTTTTGATTGGAGATTCGCTTGGGCTTGAGACATGAATCAATGAGGTGAGAAGTGAAGTTCTTCGTAAAAGATGGAGAATTTTTCTGGGTTTCTTAGGGTTTATTCCAGAGAAGAAGAAAAGAGCTTTGATTTTTTTTTTCAGGTTTACGACAAGTAGGAGATGAGAGGAGCAGAGATAGAGAGAGTAAAAAAAAAAGCAAGTGTTTATGTCCCTTAGATCAAATTCATCAACGGTTAAGATTAAGAAAAGAAGTTATCCCCACTTTCTTGTATTAGCCAATAGGAAAGAATCACTAGGATTGCTTTCTTTCTTCTCTATTCTTTGTTTGTGTCCGTTGGATGATGAATAATGGACGGCTGTGATCTAATAAATGGTAATCCTTGCCCTTCTATGAGAGACCAATGAGAAAGAAGTTTACGGATTGACAATTACTTTAGTGTTTTTTTTAACTAAAGCTTTAGTGTTTCTTTTGGGTTTTACTATTTTGTTATTTAGTTTAATTATTAAAGTGCATAATCTATAGAAAGTAATAAAATTGCAATTTAAATTTCGAGATTCTGAATAAAAGCTTAGACATGTTGAATAATTACAAGTTTTTAATGGTTATATTTTGATTTTAATGTTATATGAAGATTTTGGTTTTAAAATTTTTGATAGATATCATTTGAGTAATTATAATCATATTTTGACTAATTTTTATATAACAATTTAGTTATTCATTTAAGTTTTATAAAACTAATGATATAAAATTAACAAAATGATTAGTGAATTTATGGTTTGGAATATAGTGTTTTGAGGTATGTAGTTTAGGGTTTTAAATTTAGGGTGCAGATTTAAGATATAGTCTTTGGTGTTTATAGTTTAAATTTGAGATTATATTTTTAGGGACTAGGGTTAAGATTTAGGAATAAGTATTCAATTTTCATAGTTTGTATAATTTCATTATTTAGTATAAAATAAGCGTTATAAATTTAAAATGTTATGATTTAATATCTGTTATATAGAATTTGGAATATGATATAAGATTTGGAGTTATAAGTAGGGTTTGTATTATAATGTTTAAATTTCAATATTTCTGTATGATATATAATTTGAGTGTTTAGATTAAAATGTTTAAAGTAGAAGATTTATGTATAAAACGGAATTTAAGATATATGGTTTGAGATATGTAGTTAGGGTTTAGGGCATGTTTAGGGTTTAGAATTTGATGTAAAAAATGTTTTTTGTTTTTTCTAATTTATTATTAGTGTTGGATTTCTTATCATATTACTTTTAAAGGTTTAAGTTTAAATTTTGGATTTAAAAATCTGAAAGTATTTTATTTAGTATATCATTTAAGTTTAAATTTTAGGGTTTAGGGTATTTGATTTAGGGTATTAGATAGATCTAGGTTGCATTAGTATATTTACATTGAACTGTATTTTCATAGAAAATTTTAAAGTTTAAATTTTATGATTATAATTAGGGGTTAAAAATATAAATAGGGTTTAGGGGTTAAAAATAAATCTATCTAGTCACTTTGTTAAAATTATATATCCCTAAAATTATAAAATAGAAATGATAACTTAATTTTTAAACATAAATTATCCAAAAAATACATTTAACCTTTTTATTGCATAAATTATCTAAAAATACATAAAAAGTACTATTACATTAACCAAAACAAGCCTTATATGACATCAATGTTTTCACAAAATATCTAACTGCTAACGCCTCTCGTTGCAGAAGCTCAAGTCTCGCTTCAATGCATACCCTGGACAAATATGGATTGCTCAAGCACCACATAACCCCACTTTCTCACACAAGGAAAAGGCAAACCACCAAACAGAACGTGAGTAATAATCCAAGAAGCACTACAAGCACTGGTGTGTCGTTTCAGCACCAGCTGATCATCTCTAGGCACACCCTTCTCTGCCTCGACCTGTAAAAACAGTTATTACCACTTGCCAAGTTCCTAATCAAATGATTCAAAAGCTAATGCATTTAAAGATCTAAGCTTTAAAAGGTAACATGTTAAAAAGAGTCAGGACTCAATACTGACCCGACTGACTTGGATGTTTCAAGTTCCAGTCCCACTCAGTGTTTCCAGCCATTGAAGCTGCCAGTCACCTCCACAACATTACCATTGTTACAATATTCAATATAGACCTGAAGAAAAAAAAACTTTTAATTATGTTAAGTATATCATGAACGCCCACCAAACTCATGACAAAGCTATAGATTCCTGCAACTTATCCTCATGAATCGTGTGATTATATCAAAAGAGCAGATCAAAGATTCAATCATTACTCTGAAATTGGACTTGCTGCTATCAAACAAAGCTTACTTTGGTAACAAAAGACGCAGACATTGACGACCTCTAGAGTCCATGAATCAAAGAAAGCTTACTTTGTTAACAGAAAACTCATACCGACGAAGAAGAAGCGACAGAACTTGAGAAAGACGCAGAAGCAGCGATGGAGAAATATAGATGAGATTGGATTCAACAGAGACAGAGAGAGAGAGAGGCAGAGGAAGTTTTACCGTCTACAGGTTCGTCACTTGCCCCGATTAGCTTTATCTATTTAAACCCATACTTCTCGTCTTCTGAGACCCGGATAGCATTAGTGTTCTCTTCTTCCGCCATTGAAGAGTAGCAGGTCTTCTTCCCCTCCAACATCTAGGGTTTCGCAGAAGCAGAGAGAATAGATAGGGTTAGGATTGTCGGATAGAAGCGTCACTGGATTGAGAACGGAAGAGGTGGGGAAACTCGCCGGAGTTGTGCCGAGTCTGGATTTGAGATCAATTGATTGAGTGAAACGAACTGAATGATGAATGATGAATGATTTTTTGTAGACAAGCCTCGATGAATGATTTTTTTTTGTTGGAAGGAAGAAAGCGCTTAGCAAAAAAAAAACAATTTTCCCAAAAACAAATAAATTTAATGTCAAAACCAAAATTTTGGTAAGTGTTGGTTTCTAAGTGTTACCTAAAAAAATGGTTCTAAAATGGGTTTTTGATTTCCCGCTTAATGAAAATTCTGGATAGCGTAGATTAAATGCTACGATAGAGTTAAGATCCAGTTTTTGACATTTTTAATAGCAGTTGGTGAATTCGTGCTACCGCGAACTACTACCAATACCCATATTTTTTGTAGTGTTGGAAGCTACTCAGAAAGAATGGTAAAATGGAATTTGGAAGTAGTGCAGAGGGAGTAATGTTTATACAGTAGCTTTTAAAAATATTACAGTAACGTTGTAAATAACTGCATTCACAAATTCAGAAAAAGCTCGCCTACGATAACTACTAATCTTTAATAATGGTGTCGTCCAACTAGGAATGTATACTTTTACTATAGGTTTACGGAACGGGGTGTATACTCTATAGTCTGTATGTAGATCATGGGCCTAGCCAATTACTCTAATCAAGAAAACATCATTCATTCGCAGTAAGTAGGTAGCATTTACGTAGCCGAGTTAGGAATGTGTACTACTTACATTCTGTAGCTGACTCTACTACTCTAAGCGACAATGATTTTTATCAAGACATTAAACCTTTGCAGTTAGTAGATGGCGGGCATTGAAAAGACGGTTCATTGCCATTTCTTTGCAAACAAAAAATATCTAAAGAAGTAAAGTAGTACATGTGTCATTATATTGATGTGTGATGTCCATCTATATTCATTTACATTCGTGTTTCTTCCCTCAACAAAGAAGTGCACACTTGATTAAAAACACGTGGCAACTTGCAAATTTTGACGCTTTTTAATATCTGCAACTACATTTACAGCAAATCATGAACCCAAAATATATTTAAAAAATTACAACATCGTATGAACATGATCAACTATTCACAAACGCTCGAAGACGTGATTATTAAACAGTCATCTACTACATCTTTTACAAGCTATAGTTTATTAGATACGAATGTGAAATCGTTATACTTTTTATTAGAAAGTAAATAAACAAACAAAAAAAACTGCCGAATAGATCCAAAGAGAAGAGGACATTGTTTGTTGTTGTTGTTGTTGTTATGGATCAGAACAGATTAGAAGGGAGGAAAGGTTTTGCTGAAACGGCTAACGTTGGAGAAAAGTCCGACAAGATCTTGCTTGTACGGAAGATAAGATCTTTTCTTGTCTTCTTCCTTGATCGCTTTGTTCCTCAAGTAAAACTTCTCATGTGCCGACACCTTCTCCTTCTCCTTCTTCTTCACCGTTGTCGTCTTCGGAGAAGAAGAAGGTTCGTCTCTTGAATCGAGAAACGTGAGTGACTGTTTCCCGTCGCTGCGGCTTCTCTTCAACAGATCTCTGATTCTCCACCCTCTCTTCGACCACGCCGACGACGTCGAAGAAGACGATCCCGTCGATTTGCTCTTCCTGCATCCTCCGCTCGGAGACATCTCCGCCGCTGATCTCGCCGGCGTCCATGGACAGTAGATCTCGCTCGGGATCGTGTCTAAATCATCTTCCTCGTCTTCTTCCGACGACGATGAGTACGACGCCACTGGTGGTGGAGGATGATCGTTGCGGTCGCGGAGGAGCAGATCTTTTAAAGGAGTCACCACAACCGCCTCAGGTTCGGACAGGAGAGTCTGGTCGAAAACAGGGAAGACCAATCCTCCACCGTCGCCGTCGCCGGAAGGAGAAGAAGAAGAAGGAGGCGTTTGGAGGATGGCGAACTCGAATTCTTCGTTTCCTTTCTCTTTGTAATCGTCGTTACAGACTCGTGCGGCGATCTCGGAGAGTCGATCGCCGGAGTATGTGCTGAAGCTAGGTGAAAACGACGCCGTGGAGGCACTATAGTCATCATCTATCTTCTCCATCTTCTTAAAGAAGCTTCTCTTATTACTCTCTTGTGTGTGAATCGTCTTCTTCTTCTTCAGTTGACAAACGAAAAAAGCGTGAGAGATCGAGAGAAAGAGAGGTTTTGTTTGTTTAATGGAGTTTTTTATTTTTTTTTTGTCATCTTGTGTAAACAGCCGTATATATAGGAGAAGCGGTTGGGGCACATGTGAATGGCAATTTCTGTAATTATTTAACTAAAGATGCTTAGTTTTTTAATTTGCATCAGAACTCCCCTAGTCTATATTTGAGAAGTGATTTGCCACATGTCTTCTCTACAATCGTTTTTACAAAAACAATTGTGACGTGTCTATTAGAGTTGATGACATGTCATATGGTTAAATATGACATGGACAATTATATTTAATGCTGATATATATTTTTGGAAATCTTTTTAGAATATGGCAATAACTCATATATTACATTTAATATTGATTTATATTTTTGGTAAACTTTGTAGAATATGGTAATAACTCATAAATCATCATTAAAATAAATATATTCAAATATGACATTTTGAATTTCGAAATATTATATAATTTTAATTTTATAATTTAAAATTTTTATTATCTAAAATTTTCTAAATTTTCTGAAGTTTAAAAAAAAAAAATCGTAATATCATTAGTTTCTTTTAGATATCTACAAATTATATAAATATTATTTCGTTTTAATTTTTGATAACTATACAATTTTATATGATTTTTAGTAATTTTGTACAAGTTGATTTAATATATTTAACCAAATGAAATAAATAATTTTTTATCTAAGATTTTAACTTTATATATATACATATATATTCTTAAATCTAATTTAAAATAAAAAATATTTCTCTTAATTTTATGCTTAATTAATGATATTTATATTAATTATTGGTAAAAATAATAAAATATAAAATATTAATAAATTACATTTTAAAATATAAAATTTAAATTTTAAAAAATTCGTCACTGAAAACGCTTTGATTAATAATTGTGACATGGCTAATAAAATTGATGATATGTCTTATAGATTAATATGAAATGGAAAATTAGATTTAATGTTAATTTATATTTTTATAAATACTATATTTGAGAAGTGATTTGCCACATGTTTTCTCTACAATCGTTTTCACAAAAAAAATTGTGAGGTGGCTATTAGAGTTGATGACATGTCGTATGGTTAAATATGACATGGACAATTATATTTAATGCTGATATATATTTTTGGAAATCTTTTTAGAATATGGCAATAACTCATATATTACATTTAATATTGATTTATATTTTTGGTAAACTTTGTAGAATATGGTAATAACTCATAAATCATCATTAAAATAAATATATTCAAATATGACATTTTGAATTTCGAAATATTATACAATTTTAATTTTATAATTTTAAAATTTTTATTATCTAGAATTTTCTAAATTTTCTGAAGTTTAAAAAAAAATTTAAATCGTAATATCATTAGTTTTTTTTTTAATATCTACAAATTATATAAATATTATTTCGTTTTAATTTTTGATAACTATACAATTTTATATGATTTTTAGTATTTTTGTACAAGTTGATTTAATATATTTAACCAAATGAAATAAATAATTTTTTTTATCTAAGATTTTAACTTTATATATATACATATATATTCTTAAATATAATTTAAAATAAAAAATATTTCTCTTAATTTTATGCTTAATTAATGATATTTATATTAATTATTGGTAAAAATAATAAAATATATAATATTAATAAATTACATTTTAAAATATAAAATTTAAATTTTAAAAAATTCGTCACTGATAACGCTTTGATTAATAATTGTGACATGGCTAATAAAATTGATGATATGTCTTATAGATTAATACGACATGGAAAATTAGATTTAATGTTAATTTATATTTTTGGTAAATTTTTTAAAATATGGTAATAACTCATATATTACATTTATTGTCGATTTATATTTTTGGACTTTTTTAAAATATGGTAATAACTCATAAATCATCATTAAAATAAATATATTCAATTATGGCATTTCAAATTTCGAAATATCATTTAAATTAAAAATATTTCAAAAATATATACATAATTTTAGAAAATTACAAAAATTAAATCATAAAATAAAATTAAATCGTAAAATCATTAGTTTCTTACATATATCTACAGATTTTACAAATATTGTTTAATTTTAATTTTTGATAATTATGCCATTTTACATATTTATTTAATATATTTAATTAAAATAAATAGATAGAAAAATCTACCTTTGATTACAATTTTAAATATATACATGCACATTCTTAAGTATAATTCAATATAAAGAAAATTGTTTTTATCTTAATTTTAATGTTCAGTTAAATCAAATTTATATTAAAATATTGATAAAAAAGAAAATTTATAATATTAATAAACAATTAAATATAATTTATATTTATCTATTAAAAAATATTTTAAAATTCTTTTACTGCACATGGTGCAGGAAAACACCTAGTATATGATATATCTCAAGCAATAACGTGGACTCTCTAGAATCGTATCCCGCTACTTGATCTGGAGGTTTTCTATGTAGATTTTTTATTACATTTAAATCAATTTGACGATGATGTATATTTAAGATAATAAACTATTTTAAACAAATACCAGCCAGCCAATTGTAATCAAAATAGTAGTACAATTTAGTTTTCTTGACCCATTTGTATTTTTTTTTTCAATTTGTGGATATTATAGTTTTTCATCATGGCACATAGAGGGATGGATCAATCAAATCAAATCAACACTTGCGCTCTGATTACTTAGCCATGTTTAAGTAATTCACTTATTAATATTTGTACATCTATTAATTTCGTATGTGGTGTATTACTATTTGTATTGTTGAAAAGTTTGTTTGTAGTCCAAGCAGCCCATTATGAGGAAATGCGTACGTAATTGCTGACTAAACAAGAAGAATGTTAGATTCGGGTTAATTATGGGCTTCCAACTTAAAACCAATTGGCAATTAGTGGATTGGCCCTAACCCTTTATATAATAGTAGAATAATTCTTATATTTCCGATGTGGGATGTTTCTCATCAATACCCTCCCTCACGCTCAGACATCTAGGTCTGAAGCGTGGACAATTGTGGGAATAACATCCACAGAGGGCCCAACACCGGTGTAGTAGTAGTTGTAGTAAATTAGGTCAAAGGATCTTGTCGCTCTGATACCATGTTAGAATCGGGTTTATTATAGGCTTCCAACTTAAAACCAATTGGTAATTAGTGGATTGGCCCTAATCCTTTATATAGTAGTAGAATAATTCTTATATTTCCGATGTGGGATGTTTCTCATCAATACCCTCCCTCACGCTCAGACATCTAGGTCTGAAGCGTGGACAATGTGGGAATAACATCCACAGAGTGGCCTACATCGGGTGGATCTTTTTAATTTTAACTTTGATCCACAAGGATCGACCGCTCTGATCCACACCTGAAATCTCGGAACTTTAAGACAGTTATACTCGGTCGAACGAGTCAATTACGACCTTTATACCCGGTCGGGTAGGGTTAAACACGACCTATTCAAACCCGGTCGGAAGGGTTCATTAATTAGGGGTTTAGGGTATTTAGGATCTGGGCTCTGATACCATGTTAGATTCGGGTTAATTATGGGCTTCCAACTTAAAACCAATTGGCAATTAGTGGATTGGCCCTAACCCTTTATATAATAGTAGAATAATTCTTATATTTCCGATGTGGGATGTTTCTCATCAATAAAGAACCATTAATCATGGCTGCTGCGCTGCATCAAATTCTTTTTCTATATTATTATTATTATTATTTCTTTCCTTGTAATCTTAGCTTCTCGAAAACGAAGGTTCGAAACAGTTTCTTTTTATTTCAGTTTAGTCACGCAAAAATATTATTGAAAGCAATAGATTCGACTCTGCTATTAAGAAATACGATTCACATGGGCACGTATACGTACATATACGTATAATACTTCTAGATGTCATTGTCACTTTTCTTGACTAATTCTTATAAGCGAAGCTAACTTGACTTGAATCGCGTTCAGAATCAAATCAAAGATTTTATTTTCATTTTATTTTCTTCCACCGTTGGACCAACTCGTCATTATGTGCATTAACTTTTAATCGAATATAATTAATAAGCGTAATTAGAAAATATTAAATGCTATTTAACTTATCATGCATTAAGAAAAGGGAAGATAAGACTGTTGGCGGGGGCAAATAGTGAATGTAGTAGTATCCCATATACAATACGAAATCAAACAATGAAAAACATAATTACGACACAACTAATGTTTCTTTTAATGAAAAACATAATAACGTATTGGTGTTTCTCTTATGAAAAGCATAATAATGTTTCCAAACTCAGAGAAAAATTCAAATTATGTGAAATATATTCATTTGTAAAAGGTATAATCGTTGCGGTCGCGGAGGAGCAGATCTTTTAAAGGAGTCACCACAACCGCCTCGGGTTCGGACAGGAGAGTCTGGTCGAAAACAGGGAAGACCAATCCTCCACCGTCGCCGTCGCCGGAAGGAGAAGAAGAAGAAGGAGGCGTTTGGAGGATGGCGAACTCGAATTCTTCGTTTCCTTTCTCTTTGTAATCGTCGTTACAGACTCGTGCGGCGATCTCGGCGAGTCGATCGCCGGAGTAAGTGCTGAAGCTAGGTGAAAACGACGCCGTGGAGGCACTATAGTCATCATCTATCTTCTCCATCTTCTTAGAGAAGCTTCTCTTATTACTCTCTTGTGTGTGAATCGTCTTCTTCTTCTTCAGTTGACAAACGAAAAAAGCGTGAGAGATCGAGAGAAAGAGAGAGGTTTTGTTTGTTTAATGGAGTTTTTTATTTTTTTGTCATCTTGTGTAAACAGCCGTATATATAGGAGAAGCGGTTGAGGCACATGTGAATGGCAATTTCTGTAATTATTTAACTAAGGATGCTTAGTTTTTAATTTGCATCAGAACTATATGATATATCTCAAGCAATAACGTGGACTTTCTAGAATCGTATCCCGCTACTTGATCTGGAGGTTTTCTATGTAGATTTTTTATTACATTTAAATCAATTTGACAAAGATATTTTGGATGATAAACTACTGTTAAATAAATACCAGCCAGCCAATTGTAATCAAAATTATAATACAATTTAGTTTCCTGGACCCATTTGTATTTTTTTTTTCAATTTGTGGATATTATAGTTTTTCATTTTATGGCACATAGAGGGATCAATCAATCAAATCAACACTTGAGCTCTGATTACTTAGCCATGTTTAAGTAATACTTACTAATAATTTGTATATCTATTAATTTCGTATGTGATGATGTATTAATATTTGTATTGTTGAAAAGTTTGTTTGGAGTCCAAGCAGCCCATTATGAGGAAATGCGTACGTAATTGCTGACTAAACAAGAAGAACCATGAATCATGGCTGCTGCGCTGCATCAAATTATTTTTCTATATTTTTATTATTATTTCTTTTCTTGTAATCTTAGCTTCTCGAAAATGAAGGTTCGAAACAGTTTCTTTTTATTTCAATTTAGTCACGCAAAAATATTATTGAAAGCAATAGATTCGACTCTGCTATTAAGAAATACGATTCACATGGGCACGTATACGTACGTACATATACGTATAATACTTCTAGATGTCATTGTCACTTTTCTTGACTAATTCTTATGAGCGAAGCTAACTTGACTTGAATCGCTTTCAGAATCAAATCAAAGATCTTTTTTTACATTTTATTTTCTTCCACCGTTGGACCAACTCGTAATTATGTGCATTAAATTGTAATCGAATATAATTAATAAGCGTAATTAGAAAATATTAACTTATCATGCATTAAGAAAGGGGAAGATAAGACTATGTTGGCGGGGGCAAATAGTGAATGTAGTAGTATCCCATATACAATACGAAAGCAAACAATGAAAAACATAACGACGAATTTACGACACAACTAATGTTTCTTTTAATGAAAAACATAATAACGTATTAGTGTTTCTCTAATGAAAAACATAATAATGTTTCCAAGCTCATAGAAAAAATCAAATTATGTGAACTATTTTCATTTGTAAAAAGTAAAACTACAAGTCTACAACATACAAATTCTACTTAAATTGAAATTAAATCCAAGATCAGGCCATAAAACTTGTTAAAACAGCTAAATATAAAAGCTAAACACACTGATCTAGTATATATACAATATTGCCATTCACTCTTTACGTAGAATACGAATCAATTCCAAGAATCTCTTCTCGACAAGTTTGCCTTAAGGTGATGCAAAGTAAACTCAACTTGCACAGGAAGCTCACCAGTAACTGCACTCGCCGTCCTGGTCCCACTCTCAGGCCGTTCTGTTCTCCTCTGTTCAACAATAATATCATGATACATCGGTCTGAACTTGATCTGAAACGCCCTGTAAGTGAAATACGGCAAGAGAGCAGAGAACGTTACGAGGACAAGAGTGAGCCAACAGATGGGACTCGGTGCCGAGGTCTCAACAAAGACTTGAAACGCTGTCGTGGAGAATGTAGGAGGAAGAGAACCGTAGACGACAAGGAACAGGTACCAAAACCCTATGCTTCCCCAAATGAAGCAGTGTTGGATCCAAGTGAAGTAGTTTATAGAGATCGCCATCTGGCAGTTTACAGTCCAGACCACTGAAGAGTACATTGTGACTCCGAGAACGGAGTAATCTGCGACTTGACCGTCTTTACGGAAAGCTTGAGAGTCCAGTGTGTTGATTGTAAGGAAGAAGATGATCATTGAGCTTATGATTCCGTTCGACATCCAACCAAGGATTCGTTCCCAGCTGAATAATATGTTCTGTACTCCTTCTTGGTACAGTAACGGATACTGCAGAGAAAACAAAACATGAAATTTAGGCATGGGCGTTTTTAACCAAACCCAAAATCTGAACCTAACTCCAACAGAAAAAAAAACAGAAACCCATCCGAACCGTTATAAAAATATCTGAAATTAGGTAATATAGATATTTTATAGTATCTTAAAGATTTTTGTGGTTTATTTCTTTTGTTATTTTGACTAATTTTTAAAGTTAGTTTAACTAGTTTTGAATTAAATTTATTACTAATACTTTATATACTGAAAATTACATGCCTACGAGAAATCAAGAACAGTAAAGTGATTTGTTTTAAAAGGGGAGAGAGCATGTTTACCTTGAGACAAAGGCGAGCAGAGACATCTTGATCAAAGACTCCAAGGGCGATGACAGGAAGTGAAGTGAAGAAGACGTTGTAGCAAGACATGTACCAGTCGTTATAAGCTGGTTTACCAGAGAAAGAAGCATAAGCTTCATACCAAAACAGCGTGAATCCGAACGCGAGGTTCTTGTAGAAGAAGTAACATATCTGAAGTTCACACAAAGATACAATCAGATTTATAAAGAACAAAGAAGTTCAGTTTTATTAAAAGTGTGTTACCATCATTGCTATTCTTCTATAACACCAATGGCCGTGAACAAGTAACAAACGTTCCAGATACCGAAACTGAGCTATGGCAAAATCACTAGCCATCACCGCCTGTAACAGAAAAAAATTTAAAGCTCTAAATGATCATTTCATAGTAGACACAGTCTTCTTAGCAAAATATGTTTTACCTGCATTCCTTCAGCACCACTTATACCAACTCCAATATCAGCTTCTTGAAGCATTCCAACATCATTTGCGCCATCTCCAATGGCCAGTGTTGTTCTACCTGTCCCGCTTTTCACCAATCTTGTAACCTAACACATATACTCTACCACTCTCAATCAGATTAATTGAAAACATAATGCATAACTGTGTGACATGAGTCTTACCAGAGCCTTTTGTTTTGGTGAAGACCGGCAACATATAACAGAACTACACCGACTCGTAAGTTCCAAGAACTCTTTCTCCAGCTTCTTGTCCAACGCAAAAGTTAAGGACTTTCCATCAATCACTAAACCAAACATTTCAGGGTTTTCATTAGCTGTGTCATTCGTTGCTGCGGCAGTTTGCGACATTCCTTCTCTTAACTGTTTCTTAATACTCTGGAAAGAAGCCTATGTCATATAAACAACTCTCATCATTGTCCCATATAAACGTAGAAAACTCATAAAGCTTTATCAGTTATGTGCATACCTTTGCAACAGCATCTTTGTCTCCTTGTTTCTCCAGAGTTTCAATGTCAGGTGAATCTAGAGTTATCAGAATCTTTTTCATGCCTTCTCTTAAGAGACTACAAGCATATCTGTCAACAACATCACAAACAATTAAATTTGAACTTATTACAGAACAAGAGAGAATCAAGAGAAGAAGTCTGGAGATAGATACCCAATATTAATGGCAGTTTCTGTCTTATCTCCGGTTAAAACCCATATCTTGACCCCAGCCTGAGACAACTTTTCAATACAATCTGGAACCTTTTTTGAACAAGAACAACACAAGTAAGTCCAAGAAACTGAAAAAAGTAAGCTATAGTCTTTTCGGTTGATACTTACACCCTTTTGGAGTTTGTCTTCCACTGCAGTAGAACCAAGAAGAATCAAATCCTTCTCAATCTTATCAGCAGCTGCATCTATCAAAGCATCTCTATCTTCAGTGACCAAAGTTTTGGCATTCACAAACTCCTCTTCCCAGACTCTGTACTCCTCCTCATCTACTTCCCTGTATGTAATCACCAGGGTCCTTAAACCCTGCCTCTGCATACCTCTTGATGTGTTCCTTTGTCTCTCTCTCATACTGGCGTCCGTGTTTAGCAAGTCTCTCAAACATTACACTGAAAAATACATAACAGATTAAGATCTTTTCATTAATTTACATGCAGTAAATGTAAGAAAATCAATAACCTGTCTGCGCCTTTGGACAGCAACAATAGCCGGTTCTCTGGATTTCTCACAATAACAGACATTCTTTTGCGAGAACTGCTGAACTCCAGGACATGAAGTAGCTCATACACTCTGTCCACTTTCTCACCGGTCATGTGGTCAATCTCATGCAAGGAGATATTAGTCTGAGACCTAGCAAAGAACTCAAACCCAAGCTCCCTAGAAGCTATCACAAAAGCCGCTTCATCAGGAGACTCAGCTTCATAACTGATCTCGCCAGTCTCACCATCCACGTCAGGGATAGCAGTATGACAAATAGCCAACACCCTAAAGAACTTCTGAATGAGTTCAGCATTCGGCTGATCAATCCACTGCCCGTTGACTATCCTCTCGTCCCAGAAGTTAAATCCTTTAACCGACTTCGTCGAGCTCGCTTTTATCTCTTCTTGAGGGGTCATCACACCCTTCTGCTTTCTCAATGCCACTTCTACTTCAGTCATACCACGGCCGTAAGCAGTTCCAGCTATAGAACACTTCACAAACTCCATCGAGTTGCAAGTCAGAGTACCTGTCTTATCCGAGAGTATCGTGTCGACTTGGCCTAGCTCTTCGTTGAGATTAGACGTTCTGGCGCGTGCAGGCCTGTCTGTCTCCTCGTGGTACATCTCTTGATCCTGGTTGATGAATACGCTCTGCAACACCTTCACAACCTCTATCGAAACGTATAAAGATATCGGTATCAAGTAACCGTATAGCATTAACGCCGTCAAGAAATGAAAGAAGGAAGCAAGAACCGCTCTCCGTGGATCGTAGAAGACAGTTGTCACGTCCGGTCTAACATACCATCTCCTCAGCTTCTTCCCATCATCTGTCACATCTCTTCTCGTTATAATCCCAAAGAAGACGGAACCGGTGAAAGCTATCACGATCAAGATACTGAAGAGTAGGTAGACGATCTTGTCCATCTTCCTCTCGATCTTGCTCCTCTTGGAAGGAGGATCAGGTAGCGTTCTGCATCACTTTGGTGTCGTGCCCCAGTGAAGACGACGACTCCGTGGATGTAATCGGTGTTTCTAAGCTTCGAGTCTCTTAGAAGTAATCTGATTAGGAGAGAGAGGGTACTGTTGTCCTTTGTAGTGAAGCGTTCCCACGAAGGAGTAGAGATGCTCGTTTGGATCCTCGCATTTGATCACTCCTCCTCTGAACGACTCTTCTTGATCTGATTCCGATGTGATCTCCAACGCGTGCTTTAGCTTCAAGTTTGTCTCTCCGTCTAAGGTTCATGGTTTCAACGTAGCAGACTCCGTCCTCGTAGCTGGACGAGAGAAGGAGAAGATCAGCTGGGAAGTACTCGTCTTTGTGTACTTTGACAACATCACCAACTCTGAGATTCTTCCACTTTGTCTCACCGAACGTTCCTTCGTTCTTACTAAAGACAAACACTCTCCTGTTGTTAGCTTCGATGTCTTGTCTCCTCCTCCTCAAATCTTCAACACCTTCTTTAACCATCGTGGCACCGATCACGAACAAGAGCGGCGCGAGGACGCTGGGAGCGGTGTAAGGAGCCAAAGGGCTGAAAAGGAGACGAAAGCGACGACGAGGAAGTATATGTTGGCGACTCTTCTGAACTGCTCGAAGAGAGACTTTGGTACGAAGTTAGCGGCTGTGTACTTGGTGGTTGAGACGTAGTTCCCTCTGTAGTTGAGGTTGAGAGCCTCGGGGTTGTCGGGATCGTTGCAGAAGACAACTCTCGAGTACCCTCGAGAGCCGATCTGCGAATGATGGTCTTCTTTGGAGAATGGCTTTAGGCATTTGAATGAGTAGAGTTTGCTCAGACGCATCCCTTTGTTTCTGCTTCTCTCTCCAGCCATCTTACCAAAAGATATAAAGTTCAGATCTTTTTCTTAAAAAAAAACAGAGTGCTCTGTTTCTCAAACCAACAAAGGAACCATTTTTCTCTTGTGGAATCAAGCAGCCAGATCATGAATCCATGGACTAATGTAGTTTAGCTGAGGAGAATTCAGATAAGGAAGATCTTAGAAGGTGCAGAGAACAGTAGCTATCAATTTCAGTAGAAAAACATGTCTGAAAGGATCCCTTACTTGGTCCCGAGTGTTGCCAAGATCTAACTCCTTGCAGAGAGACACAGAGAGAAAAAATAAAATTTTAAAAATAAAGCAAAGCAGAGATACTAAAGAGAAAGAAGTGTGTGAGCTTGCTAGCTTACTTGCTCTGGAACACAGTTCTCAACTTTGCCTCTTTGCTAAGTAAACGACGAGGAGCATTTTCTCTATTTTATTTTCGCTTTTTCTTCTAACATTTTTTCTGTCTTTATCTTATCTTTTTTTTTTTACGTTTTAAATTTTTCTTTTTTTTTAGGTTTCTGTGTTATTTTTCCAGTACGAATCCGTGAAGACTTGATGACATTTGTCGGTCTTCGAACGAGTCCAGCGTGACTTGAGACACGTGACAATAACTCTAGGTATTTCCTGCTGATTTAATATTTTTGAAAAAAAAAGAAGTAACGGTGTTGTTGTTAGGTGTAGACTAGATTAGCATTGCACCGTTTTTTTTTTAATTTATAGCTATTTCCACTTTTGGAAATTTTGCTGATTCATTACACAATCAGTACTTGTCATTAATTCGGTCTGGTCCATCAGATCATCATCTTTCTGAAGAAAGAAAGGGAAAACTACAAAAGCAAAAGTAGTGTTAAGATTCTTTTCAAAAAAAAAAAAGTGTTAGGATAAAATGCAAATAGCTCACGCTAAGTTGCTGTTGGAGTAATAAAGTGAAGAAAAAAGTTACAATTGTTATGGGATTTTGTATTGGATTTTTATCAAGTAACACGGTTTCAACACCTACCAGTCTAGTTACTAATCAGTGTTCAAGAAAGCTTTCAACACCTACCAGCCTCGTCTAATAATACAATTATTTGTAGATTTTGAACAAACGAAACAAACATCACAAGTAGCTTTGGATATAATACTTTTGGGAAGGCTAATTCACATGGGCTTTCGAATCTGTGACAAGAAGGTTTTCTCAAGCCCGTTAGATCCACTTGATCCTTCGCACGTTGCTTCTCCTAGTTAGTGTATGTGGGCTGTGAATTAGTTAAATACTATTCCAAGTATTCTCTTATCGGTAACTGTTCATTCAAAGGATTCGGCGATGCTATTTCCTCTCGACTCGACTAGGTGGAAGTTGGTTGATTGTGTAATTCTTGAGTTTTGACCCACTTGCATTTTTTCGGCGTTCAAAACACTTTGAATCTTGACCAATCGCATTATAGGTTGTTTCTTAAGTGAATATATTTAACTGCCTAAACAAAAATTAGGTTAAACTATTAACTTTTAATATTTACGTGTCAGAACCTTGAAATTTATATTAAACTACTTAAATATCAAACTATGTTTGGCTTTTTTTGACCTGTCATAATTAGGGTCCTCGCGACGAAATGTTTCTCAATTAAAAGTTAATTTACAAGTTCAATAATTAATCCGTTTGTTTGATTCAGACACTAACTCATCTCTTTCAAATGAAATAAAGAACAAATCATCATCCTCACCAAGACAATAAACGAGTGAATTAGTACTTGAGCTTGAATGTAACGATTGAACTAGTACAAAACAGTCCACGATTATAGCATAAAAGAAATCCTGCTTTTTAATCAAAGGTAAAAACATAATTTTATCAGAAGAAATAAATTATATAATGAAACCAGCAAAGACATAGTACTAATCAAATCATATATTCTAGTGAAAGAAATTGATTTGGAAGAAAAGGGGGTGGTGATGCTCATATTCTATGGGTGTAATGTGAGTCTACAAAGCCGAGTGGCTATTCAGTACGAGGAATTACTTTTACAATCATCGCATCCTCTTACCCCCAATTTCCCATATTCATTTCGATAAAAAGAAAATATATACTAAAAACGACTAGAAGTGAAGATTACTCGGAAAACAATTCTACAAAAAAGGACGAAATACCAAAACATCAAATAGATTTATAGAGAAAAAATAAAAAGAGAGGCTCAGAGTATTTGCATAATGTGCTCAAGGAAGAGTTTATCAAGCTCTTCTCATACAAGAGGTGTCAGAAATTAAGCAGTAATCATCATTGCCATCAAATCATTACTTTCAAAATCAACAATCCAATAAAACCATTAAGAAAACTCATGAACAAGAAAAAAAAAAGAGAACATACAAGCGGCGGAGAAAAGACCCATATAAATTAGGGTTCTGATTTCAGTTGATGATGTGAAAGTTATTAAGACTCGTGAACCGTATTTATAGATACTTAATGGGCTTATTATTATGCCCATCAAAATTGCTCGGCTAACCGCCGCCTCCTTCACCAGGTTAACGTTGGATGCCGGATTTTACATTTGTAGATTTATCACAAGATTCAGATTGAAGGCCCATTGGGCCAAAAGTAACCCATATAACAAATGTTGGTTACAGATATTTTCTTACAGCAGAGATTAAGAGCTCAATGCTCCTAAAATGAAAAGTAGATGTGACATAAAATCTGTAATCCAAAATCAGAACTGAACCCAAACCGAAAAATCTGATCCGTATCCAGTTTAAAATATAAAAAAATATCCGAATGAATTTTGTAGTGTGTTACAAAAAAGTATCCAACCTCAAAGTGTTAGGCTAAAAGAAAGCTAATGTCTTCAACTAATAAACAAACACAACACATCCTACAAGTTACAAGTTAAGAATACCCTCATGAGGAGGAACCAACAGTCATCTTCTTTACCTTGTCCAGCAAGTTTCTTGATTCCTCTTCAAGTCTCATCTTCAACTCTTCCGTAACCTCTCCTCCCTCAGACTCATCCAGCAACGCTCTCATCTCTTCAAGCTTCTTTTTCAACCACTCCATTTCCATCACCCCCTTTCCGTTTCCAGAAGAAGGAGGATACTTGAGCTCGAATGTAACGGTGGCGGAAGTAGTATCGAACGGGCATTTCTCTACTGACTTGTAAAACGCTTCCTCTCCTTCAGATACACTCAAGAAGCTAACGCGTGCGCATGAGTCATTGTCGAACGTACAGCTTCTCTCTCTGTCCAAATCACCAAACTCTGTGTATGTTCTAATCAAATCATCTTTCGAAGGCAGAGTAGAACCGAAACCAGACTTGATATATAGGTCAACACCTGAGAATTGCTTCTTAACTTCACTCTTCATTTGAAGCTGCTTATATTCATCTGAAACGTTTCTTTTGTGAGCTCCATAATCATATGTAAAGCTTCGGTAAATGGACACAAACCCTCTGATCATGTCATAAGAGCTTTTACACTCTTTTGAATACTGCGTGCTGAGAGCCGCTGCACGGATCAGTTCTAGCATTTCCTCTGTTGTAGTAGAACTACTGGCCTTTTCAGCATAACTCTTTGCCATCTTCTTCTCTGCTGATTCAGATTCTGTTTTGCTCTTTCTCCTTCTCCAACTAAAATCTGTCATGTACTCCGGTGAAAGATACTTGCTCTTCTTCCTCACTCTCTTACCTCTTTGCACTATACTCTCTCCACTCCCATTGTTCCTCTCAACGCTTGAAGAAACATCATCAACCTTTACCCTTTTGCAGAGTGAAGCCAGTGGAGTTGATAAGTCAACAACTATACTAATACCAGACTCCTCTTTCTTCTCACTCTCTTCATCGCCATGTTTCCTCTTTTTACTAGCAAGCGTAGAGCATTTTCTTAACGTTCTCTTGCAAGAAGAGTTGTTGAACCTCAACGCATCCTCTTTGTCTTCAAGTCCTGTGATACATGGATTATCATCATCGTATTTAGCTAGATCAAACCTTCCTTTAGACCGATAAAACGCAGATATTTTCCTCTTCAAAACCTCAACCTCTAACACATCACTAAAGCTAGCTTCCTTGGCAAGGCTTCTAACATCTTCAAGAACTATCCCTGGTTTTTCAAGAACCAATGACTTTACAGTCTCTCTTCTAACGTAAGGTACAAGAACTCCTTCCTTTACTCCACAGTTCACAGCTACAGAGACTAACCGAGGAGGCTCGTCACAAACCAGCAGGTTCTCCACATGTTGACCGATCTCTCTCACGGCTTCTCTCACAGCACTGCGAAAGCTAGTAGACACACTAGTCTTGGAAAACTCTGTGAAATTCTCTATAAACGGTTTAAGCTGCGTTGGATTGCACCAAACGAACGTCTCTTTCCAACAAAACGCCACAAGCAATGTTGTACCCTTCCGCATGTGCTTGAAAGCCAAGTCAGAAGCGTCTGAAGAATCATAAATCTTCCCAGGCCACCATTGATGACGGTTGGCTCCTTGTACCCACACGAAATCTCCTACGTAGAACTCATCTCTGGAATAATGATCTTGCTTTGAATTTAGCGACGAAGAAGCTTCTTCGCTCATCACATAATCTTGAACTGGTCCAGAGTCGTTGACACTCTCCATGTTAACATCGCTTGCCTTGGATGTTTCCTCAGAAGAAGAAGAAGAAGAACCGTTCAAATCAGTTTCTTCTCTGTTTTCAGAAACCCTAAAACCGGTCGTTAGGAAATTTCCCATCGAACTTGAAGACTCTTCTCGTTAGTACACACAACAAGCCTAAACTACATCAAAAAAAAGCAAAATTATACATTCAGAGAAAAGAACGACAACGATCAGAAGAAACCAACAAACAAACAAAAGGGTGTTTCCTTTCCGAGAAAGTAAGCAATTTTTTTTACACATTGGAAAGAACAAGAACATCAAATATTACCTGAACAAAGGAGAAGAGAGCAATCTCTCAAGAGAACAGCTTCTTCTTCGTTTCCTGCGGCGCAAAGTTTTTGTTTTTTTCTTTCCCTCAGACTTAAGAAGGAAAAATAAAAAGGGTTGGTGGTGACCAAAAAAAAAAAAAAAGGAAAAGAAAAGCGTATAATTTTGTGATTGATTCCTTTTGCTTCGTTTCGTGTTACCACGTCGTACGTTATTTATTTATTTTTGTCATTAACAAAAAAAGAATCTAGAGACTCTTGTTTTCTGACGTCAAGCTATGTGTCTACCTCTCTTTCTTTTCCCCGACCGAACTTTGCGATTAGATTCAGACAAGAATATGCATTTATCAAACCTATATCAGATTTGTACAAACGCAACCGTTACGTATTTATATGCATCTAGTCCTACTGACCGTCAAGCATATGCCTACCGCTCTTTTCGTTTCTCGGTTCGTTTTTTTTTGTGCGTTTAGATTTAGACAAGAGTATGAGTTTATATAAAAAAAACGATCACGTTATGTGCTAACGAAACCAAGCTTCCAGCGCAAAGTCAGTAATGGGGGAAAGCAAATTGATTAAGATTTCAACAATTGCTCAAATCCGCATCAACAGTTCCAAACGCAAAACTATACTAACAAACCGAAAAGAAAAAAAAGATCCATGAAATTCCGAAAAAAAAAAGAACACATTTTTTTATAAACTTGCCACTGTTAAAAGCTTAGGCAATGGAGACCTTAGCGCCAGCTTCTTCAAGCTGCTTCTTAGCTTCTTCAGCTTCGTCCTTAGTAACACCTTCCTTAAACTTCTTCGGCAACCCTTCGATGAGCTCCTTGGCTTCCTTCAACGCCAAGCTAGTCAACGCCCTCACCGCTTTGATCACCGCGATACGCGCATTGCTCGGGACCTCGTTGATCACCACATCGAACTCCGTTTGCTCCTCCACCGCAGCCGCCGCGTTAGCGCCGTCTCCCGGAGCGGCCACAGCCGCTGCGGCGGGAGCTAAGGAGAGAGGGGAGACGCCGAACTTGTCCTGGAGGTAGTCGACGAGGACGCGTGCTTCTTCGAGGGTGAGGGATGAGATTTCGGATCCGATATTCTCGATTTTCTCCGGAGCTTCGACGGCGGCGATGGGACGGAGGTGGGTTGCGCGGTGGGTTAGTAGTGTGGAGGGAGATGAAGCGAAGCGAGATGGGAATGTGAATGCGGGGGATTGAGAAGGGAAGTGAAGAGTGGGGGAAGAAGAGGAGCGGATTGAGCTGGCGATTGGCAAAGTCGTCGCTGCCATTTTCACTCTTCTGTGTGTGACTGTGTGTCTCTCTCTCTATCAGTGTGTTGGTTTGAAACTGAATGAG
Organism: Raphanus raphanistrum subsp. raphanistrum; assembly: GCA_019706035.1. Lineage (NCBI taxonomy): Eukaryota > Viridiplantae > Streptophyta > Magnoliopsida > Brassicales > Brassicaceae > Raphanus > Raphanus raphanistrum. The sequence goes on from CM033983.1 coordinate 23,127,485, forward strand.
ATAAAAGAAAAAGATGAGAATAGAAAACAGAGGGATAAGGGGTAGTTTGGGTAATAAAACAATATCATGCGCCTATGAGCACAGATGAATTGATAAAAAAGGGGCGTTCCGAGAATCGAACTCGGGACCTCTCGCACCCAAAGCGAGAATCATACCACTAGACCAAACGCCCTTGTTGTTTTCATTTGCTTCTTGCATAACTAAATAATTTCATAAAATGTAAAGGAATGTAATCATTTGGTATAGTGTTTGTAGTGAAACATTACATACCTTCACTTGAAGTTGAAGAGAAGCATCCGTCTTCTATAACTAATTATCTTAAAGGAATGTAATCATTTGGTAACCTCATGTACATTGTTGTTTGTGTGTTTAGCATCAGTCTTCTAGAACGTTGTTACTTGTAACTGAGCATTCTTCAGACTTTAGGGATGTGCATTCCTAATTTTAGCTACTTGAGCATATTATATGGTACGTTCCAGTTTTTTGAGACAATCACAATACTTTCCCAACATTAATAAATAGACATTGAGAAAACGAATATTGATTGTATATGCGTTGTTGAGGTTGTATTTGCTACCTGTGTAATGACAAGTTTCGTAGACTTTCTCTTTTATAGTTTTTGCTTCTTAGGATTACTCACTTATTCATAAGCGTCTTTCGTTGTGGTATTTTTGATCAACAACTACAAGTTATTAGTATAGTATATCTACTGGGTATAAACAAAAGGCGCTTATGCGTGTATTATGGCAATATTGCTAGAATCAAATGTGTTTTTATCTTATAACCACAGTCTCTTCTTGTACATTTATGTTAGAGCATAATTATCGCGGAGCCGTATTTTATCACTAAGTAGAATGGATATGCAAGCTAATGACGCAAATTGATTCACATTATAATATTTTCTCGGAGCTGAACCAATAATAATCTCAGACACAAACTATATGCTAAAACAACACAACAAGGAACAAACCATACACAACCTTCAAGAAAGAAAGAAAAAAAAACCCACTTTAAGCAATGGAGACCTTAGCGCCAGCTTCTTCAAGCTGCTTCTTGGCCTCTTCAGCCTCATCTTTCGTCACACCTTCCTTGAACTTCTTCGGCAACCCTTCGATGAGCTCCTTTCGCTTCCTTCAACGCCAAGCTAGTCAACGCCCTCACCGCTTTGATCACCGCGATACGCGCATTGCTAGGGACTTCGTTGATCACCACGTCGAACTCCGTCTGCTCCTCCACCGCAGCCGCCGCGCCTCCGCCGTCCCCGGGAGCAGCGACAGCCGCTGCAGCGGGAGCTAAGGAGAGCGGCGAGACGCCGAACTTGTCCTGGAGGTAGTCGACGAGGACGCGTGCTTCTTCCAGAGGTGAGGGATGAGATTTCGGATCCGATTTTTTCGATTTTCTCCGGGGCTTCGACGGCGGAGATGGGACGGAGGTGGGTTGCGCGGTGGGTCAGTGTGGAGGAGGATGAACCGAGGCGAAAGGGAAATGCGGTTGGGTTGGGTCGGGAAGGGAAGACATGGGGAGAAGCGGGAGTGAGGTGAGAGGAGGAGGAGCGGATTGTGGTTGCGATGGAAAGAGTTGTTGCTGCCATTTTTTCGCTCTTCGGCTTGTGTTGTGAGTGACTCTACTCTGTATGTGTTAGCACGAGAAGAAGAAAGAGGATAGATAGAAAAACGAAGGATAAGGGGTAATTTGGACAATTAAAAGTGCGTACGACTGCTATCATGCGCCTATACACGTTGATGAAGTTGTATCACTAGTTGTTTTCACGAAAGTACCCTTATCAAGAGTACATGCCTGGTGCAGATCGGATTTTCGTGTTCAGTTTACTAGCTATAGACACCATTCTAGTTTTATAGTCTCGGTTAATTTTGTAAAACTGTCTAAAATCTATTTTGGATTCGAACAACAATACTCTGAATTCAAATACTTTTACATATCAAAGCAAAAAAAATGAAAGTAAGTATTTGAGTCATGTATTTAAATATCCGGTTATTTTTGAGTTTTTCAGATATTTGATTATACACTTTAGTCTTGATCATGTTTAGTGTTACATAGTTTAGATCTTGTCTAGATAATCTTCATAACTTTTTTTCTAACCGAACAATAATATACATAAGCATATTAATGTATTTTTATAGATCGGATATAAATTCAAGTTTTCTCGGATTCAGTACAAATATTTTGAATCAAAGTTGATTGCGGAACATTTTCTTAATGTCAACAACTTTGTAGTGGAAACATTCTTTTAATTCAAAAGAAGCAATATAATAATCGTATACCAATGTAATCACATTGAGTAGTTTCGATTTTTCTCCTCTCCCCCTCCCCCCTTCTATATATTCCCACCAATGCTACAAACAACACAGCAAATGAATCCAAAACCTGCAAAGAGAGGTTTTTACCACCTACGGCGTCTCCTCCCGTACCAAAACGCAAATGCAGCCACAGGATGCAGCAACAAGGACTCCAGTCGCCGCATGCCATACATACAAAGGCTTCTCCATCATCACCACTCTTGACGCCTGCCTCACCAGCTCAGAGCTCGGAGCATCCTTGACTTCTGGAACAATGTGTTGACTCACCACGGTCTGAGCATACCCGAGTCCTACTCTTCCCAGCTCTTCCAGATCAGTCACGGCCTGGTTTCAACCGAGTCGCCTTCGAGATTAGTTTCGTATTCTTCTTGAGACCCTCCTTCAAGAAAAGACCCAACAAGGTGACCCTTTTTAATCCAATACGCTCCAAAGGTTTTACCCTCTTCAAACTCCCCAAAGTGCACAACTTCACCGACAGGGTCTCCGTAGAACTGCCACGAGAAGGCAAAGACCCTTGAGTAGAAAAACGGCAGGTAGTCGAATTCTCCAGTCTTTTCTGGCTCCATGATGGCTGAAACTGCGTGCCGTGCGGATTTCCTAGCCGAGTCCACATGCTCAAGCCTTCTCATTTCGCCAAATAGTTTCACCGGGAAGGTAGCTACGTCTCCTATTGCATACACCGAGCTGTCACTTGACTGCATTTTGCTGTTCACTTTTATCCCTCCTTTCTCTATTGTTAGCTGTCCTTCAAACAAGCTTGTGTTTGGTCGTATTCCGATTCCAACCACCACCACATCTGCTGGTAAATGGTTCCCGTCTTTGAGGTTAACAGCTGTTACCTGCAAATTGAACAATGATCAAGATTATTTTCGATGCAAAGTACCAAACATCTTCCAAGTTGAACCGCAAGCTAAGAAAATGATATAACCTTTTTATTTGAGTCGAACTCAAATGATGTCAAAACCGTTCCTTTGATGAACTCCACTCCTTTAGCCCTGTAGTAATCTTCATACAAACTTGCAATCTTGGGCGTAAAGAGACGCGCCACTGTCATAAGAAACTGAAAAGGGTCAAGCCAGCCACACATACACAAGCTTTGTCCTTTACAAGTTGAATAGAAATTAAGAGTACTTACTGCAGTGAGCCTCTGGAAAAACCATGGTCACATTGATTTTGTTGATCACTAAAGATGCGGCACACTCCATGCCGATGTAGCCACCACCGATAACAACAGCATTCCCATCGGCGCTTGATTGGATCGCAGTGGCAAGCCTATTTGCGTCACTCAGATCTCTCAAGTAACAAACATTTTCAGCATCTGAGCCTTCCACTCCAAATTCTTCCAGCTTCAACGCCTGCTTGCACAAGACACATGTGACAAGAGTAAGGTAACGAAAATTTTCAGGATTGAGCAGATGATAAACCAGTGTTCACAGCATCTAACAGCAAGAACTATCATATACGTTAATGGCATTTTTTCACCCGCATACACTCTTACTTTGGAAAAACCATATATATCATAGTGCAGTTCATACCCTGGCACCTGTTGCAATGATTAAGAATTTGTAACTTATAGTCTCCCCAGTGCTGGATAAAAGAGTCTTCCTCCTGACATCAACGGACTTGACACGAGTTCCAAGGACTAACTCAATTCCTGACACAAGCATTTCACGAAATTTTCAGAGCTTACTCTCATAAGTCATAGCCCAAGTGGGCAAGTAAAGCAGTAGTCTTTTCCTCTCAAAATCAAAGGTGCAAGTGTAGTTACCATGTTCCTTGTACCACTTTGGAGTGAGCTTCTCATCATTTTCCCCAACACAAGTGTGGAAAGACGGAAGCCGTGCAGGAGCTGCAGGTAAGATCAGTGGATTAACGCGAGGAACTATAACTCAAATTCTTTATGTCCTCCTAACTCCAAAAGCAGAAAAAAAACGCAAAGCAAACACAGGTTTCACTTACATTCCGGGAGTAGAAAACCTTTGCTTAAAGCAGGCCTCTCATATGGTGCAACCTAGAGAGAAAAAAAAAAGCAAACAACGAAACTAATTATTCACAAAGCGAAGACAAACAAAGGATCTCCCTTTTTCCTCTTAGTCTAATACTAATCCAAAACTAATGCTTCACAATACAACAGTCACAATTGAAAAACATGAACCACAAACCAGAAAAGTTGCTGCCTAAGTGACTGTTTGAACTAACCGATGAACAATATCCAAAGATGGATAAGATCTGCTTGTGCTAATGAGACAGGGCAACACTAGATTATTAAGCAAGCTCTTGAACTACTGTAACTTCACACAAATACCTCAAATATGATACAAATCTCCACCCTATCTCAGATTCATTTCAGTGTGAGGATCCCAAGAATGAGTTGCAACTAAAGACTCAATGCACAGAAATTTCAAAATCTTGAGAGAAAAACCCTAAAATACCAAATCCAAAACCTTACAATCAACAACTTAGCATCCCAAAGCTACTGATAGCAACTACAGAGTCGCTCAAAATCAGAGTGAAAGCAACAATTTTCAGGTGAGAGCTAAGCTAATACATGCATCATCGACTGGATGAATCAATAAAGGATAAAGCAACGTGAACACTTAAAAAGTCAAAATCAAATTTCGGAAGGGGTCGTAAGTGGTGGTTACGGGCTCTTCGGAGATGATGCAGAGTTCGCCTTCCGAGACACCTCTCCTCGTGAATTCCAGAGCTGCGTAGCCAGCTGCTACACCTCCTCCCAGAATCACATACACGAACGCTCTTCCCATAGCCGGCTTTAGTTTCTTTTTTTTTTTCTTTTTTCAGTTTCTCGAGAAAATCATCCTATTATGTAATTTTTTAAAATTTTATTTCCCGAGAAAATATAATTTTTTTTTCTGAGGCACAGAACAAATACTTCTCTTATCGGATCTTCTTGCTTAAATTACAGATATACCCCCTCTTTGACTTCCTTATTGAGGAACGGTTGGATGTTAAGTTAGAGTAAAGGATAACATTGGATCTGGACCATCCGTTTCTCTGGACGAAACTGTGACGGGTGGGACCCAGCTTAGCCTCTTTGCTTGCACGACTTGCTTTTGGCCCATCGTCATTGGTAAAAAAATGATTATTTGTATATGAATCGTCAGTATGAAATTTCCAAGTTTTTAGACTTTATATGAGCGACTTGGCATTGGGAAGTGTGGTCGAGATGAGGATATGGTCGCTGGCCGCCAACCCAATTAAAGAAAATAATATCGCAAGACAAAACGAAACTTTTATTGTAGACTTGTTTGGAGCAGTGCCGGACTAATCTTTTAGTATATTGCCCCAATCCAAATTTAAAATTATATCCGTATGCATAATTTTTTTTTGTCAACACTTTGTGCATAATTTTTTTTGTCTAACACTTTGTACATAATTTATCAAGATCACAAAACAGTATAAAAATAACATAAATTTTTATTTAGAAAAATCAAATTACATAGTCTACTATCGTATAAAATATAAATTTACTTATATATTTAATTTTTAACAAATTCATAAATATTGTTGAAAAATCCAACAAATCTTATTCTAATTAAAAATGCCTAATAAATAATATTTTAACAAAAGAACCCACAAAATTTATTTATTTATCAATACTGATAATTTTTTTTTGAAAATATGCCTCATTAATTTGGATGATAAGCATAAGCCCAACAAATCTTATTCTAACTAAAAATGCTGAATAAGTAATATTTTAACAAAAGAACCCATAAAATTTATTTATTTATCAATACTAGTAATTGTTTTTTTGAAAAAATATGCTCCATTAATTTGGATGATAAGTCCAACAAATCTTATTCTAACTAAAAATGCCTAATAAGTAATATTTTTACAAAATAACCCACAAAATTTATTTATTTATCAATACTAAAAAAATTTGAAAAATATACCCCATTAATTTGGATGCCCTAATCTTTGGCTTGGGTGGCTTCCCTTCTACGCCGGCCCTGGTTCGGAGTTTAAGTTCCATCTCTCTGCCAAGTGGTTCACCTTCATACATGATACATACTATTGTATTATTATAAGAACAATCAAATCATTCAACTTGGTAACGCGTTTGAAATCAACAAAAAACCACAATGTTTTTCTTTTGGACTTGAAATCAAAGGCAATCATCTTTGGGCTTGCCCTTTGGGTTCTTCAGCAATATATATGGGCTTTCTATGACATACAGCCGTAAAGGTAAAAAAGACAGCATACTGCTAAAACAACACAATGTGTTTAATCGTAAACGTGAAACATGAACTCAAATTTTCCCCTTTTTATCGCATTTACAGGTAACAGAAAGTTTGTCTTATAGTTGTGGGTGTGTGTTGTGAAGAAGTAGAACGTATCCATCCCTAAACGTAAAAACAAACACAATACAAATCATCACTAATACTGGAGCCAAATTTCATGCATGAGGTATCGGTAATTCAGTTTGCTACTCGTGAAAAACCTAACTTCTCCATCGATCCGACAAGCTAGCACATGGTACTACTAAACACAAAGCAAATATGCCATGGAACTTGAGATGCACGCCTCGCAAGATCTTGCAATTCCACCAATTAGTCCCATCTATGACGCTTTTTGGGAACATTTCAATTCACCCACAACCCATACAACTCCTACAAGAAAACATTTACCAAGTGACAGAACATATTACACCAGGTCTAGTTATTTGGTATTTAAATCGGAAAGGGTAAAACTCTACATATCTGATTTTTTCTCAAGATACAAACGAATTAAGAAAAAAAACTAACTTGTGTGTGTTACAAAACAAAAACATTCTGAGAGAATTTATTATTCAGTTAGTTCTTTGAAAGAAAAAGGTACACAGTAACTTGAACATCGGATTAGAATGCACCACATCAATGTTTCAAATGACTATAATCAAAATTGTTATGGCACATGTTTATTTTCTGTGTAGTGAACATAGCAACTTAAACACACATATTTAAGTTTAGCTAGGGGCAAATAGAACTAGCTAAATTAATTCGAGCAGTGAGTAATTCGAGTCTTTTTGTAACATTAATTAATAAAAAGAAAACAAAGACACTGAGATTTTGCTAACATATCTTAAAATAACCTACCAATTTTGCTACGACACTGATATTACATGTAAAAATGTAGTTGTTAAGTAGTCATGTAATTTTACGACCAACTTGGGATATAGAGATATAATGAACTAACTTTACGACATTATTGAGACTACATTTGAGTAATGTTATGTAGTTGCTACTATTTAGACAAACAACACTGGAATAATATCGATGAGGGCCGAACATCTTTTAAACAAAAGTCTTGAGACAACTAACAATTAGTACGAATAATCAAAATTAAATCATAGATGAGCCGACTTCAACAGTATAAATATAGTTAAATATATGTCAAATTCATCGAGACGGGAGGAAAATCGTTTATGCTATGTATGGAAATTACAACTAAGGCATAAGGACGAACAATGCTACAAACAGATAATTGAACAAAAAGAGAAGATAGTAAAACCCAATACTTCCACGTCTATTATATTTGTAAATTCTAAACCATTTCTATGTTTGTGACCGACTCTCCATGTGATTTTTCCTTTATAGTTCACATGGGAAGTCGGCAATTTCCACATGATAAACGCGTTGGCCTAGTAACATAATAAAAAAACTGTGGCTATTCTTTTTAAAGTCAAAATTCAAGCCAAGTTAAAATCTAATATAAGTATAATGATAGTTTCATAGCAAATATAATTAATTTTCCGTTGAGTTTTAGGCAAGATGAATGAGAAAGGTAAAACTTGATTTTGAGATAACATGTTTGAAAAGTCTTACATCAAAGGCTAAAAGACAAATAAATATATGAACCTTCTGTATTCATTTACTTTAGGTATTGGAGGTGAAACTTGAAAGCAGCTTACATGTTATATGCATAAATTCATCGATCGTGTAACTTATCTTACGACGTTTGAATCAAATATGATTTAGATCTAAAAACTCTTTTGTCCAATCAAAAATCATCATACATATTTCAGAACTTGATTCTTTTAATATTCTGAGAGCCAATGTGTCTTTCACTTATGTTGTTAACAATTAAAACAATAAATAAATATTTAGAACTTGAATGACGATCGACGTAAGGCCAGGCCAGAAAGGATAATGCATTCACTTGGTACATTCCTTGCTATATGCACAATTTTTTTTGTTCAGTTTTTTCTAAAGCCGTTATTATTCATAATCTTAATATAAAACATGAAAATAGTTCTTCATACTAATTTACCCCTAAAACGAAGACGCTGTAGTACTACTCCCTCCGTTTCAAATTATATGTCGTTCTATAGCAAAACTTTTGTTTTAAAATAAGTGTCGTTTTCGGTTTTCAATGCAAATTTATTGAAAATATTCTCTATTCTATTTTTATATTGGTTGATGTGTATTGGTAATAGTATTTTTATTTTGGAAATATGTAAAATTAAATGTTTTCTTAATCTGTGTGCAAAGACTTAGAACGACAAATAATATGAAACGGAGGGAGTACAACTTTATATCGGTACCTGCGCTATTTCTTAAATAACTCTACATAATTTTTATTTTAAAAAATTATATACAGTATATCCGTTGAAAACAAATGAATTATCAATTATTCCCATTCTAGCCAATGCATAGAGAAGAGAAAGTGGAGCTTGGATTTATCCTCTACACATGCTTCATTCGGACAAAGCGTGTCGTTGGCTAAAGACTTAAAGTTAAGAAGTTCGGTAAAGCTTAAATGCTTTTGCCGTCTTGCTATAGTGCTTGCACTTCCCGACCTAACTTCATGTCCCATTGTCCAATTATTCTATCCGATTTATGCAGATAATAAATCTACATCAATATTCATACTGGCTTTATTTTCATCTCAAATCTATACTAAATTACTCATTACGTTTCTAGGCTCATTGAATCTTATTTTTCATACATTTTCATCCCATGTTCGTACCCCTTTTTAGAAGTAAATATTTACGAAATTTTGACGCATGGATACAAATCAGTGATAATGAACCATTTTATAGATTCTTTATTTATTTAAGCAAAGTCCATATCTTCGTTTGACAAAACAAAACTCGATATCTTCGTCTTAAAGGTTGTGGTTTTGGTTAGTGGAGTTAGGCTTACGTCGGGTTCTGCATGTTGAATGGCGATGCCCAAAAATGGATAAAAATTGTTGAATAAAGGCACCGTGAACTGTACCAAAAGCTATCTATTTTCAGCCGTGACACTTGTCTTCTTGCTATTGGTGAAATTAGGTTCATATGCTTATGTCATGTGATATGTACATGCATCGGTTCACATGTATACGTATAGATACGCTTAACTCATGTGTTTCTGTTTTAACATTACAGAAAATAACAGTATTAATTCTTTTTTGAGAATTTAACTATGTATTAGCTGTACGAATATGTTAACTATTAATCCAAATACTTATCAAACAAAAAGAAACTATAAATTCGAATGTGGTTATCGTTTCTGGTTAACGGATAGCTGTATCAGGTATAAGCTTAGACATTTTTAGTAGTAGATTAAGATGTGTGAAAACCTCCAAAATACATATCGTTATGAACAGGGAGAAGAAATAAACAAACAAACATTTATGTACACGAACATTCCTACTAGAAATTATCTAACTAGTACAAATATAAAGCCGGGAAATAAATGACCCATAAGTCCATAACCCATTCTAGTTTTATTCATGTATAACATCCAACGGGGTGCAACAAAGTTCAAAATATATATCAAGGATTATGATCATTGATATTATATGTAAAATATATCCCCAAACCTCGAAACAACGAGGCAAAAACCATATACATGTCACGTACTAATCACAGTACTAAAAATCACAAATCTCATAGTAATTATATTCCATATTTTGTTTTCCGATCGAGACTATACTTGATTAATCAATTACCATTGAGTAAATGCATTGATGACCAGATATCATCCATGCCCCAATAGTTTTCACCGGTTTGATCATCAACGGTCATCGGTACAGGATAATCTGCTGTTGTCGTAGCCGTAGTCACCGGAGCCACAGGCGCAGAGTAGTTACCATAGTTGAATTCCATATTGGTATGTTGGTACGACGTTGTCGTAGGAGAATAAGTCTCCATTGCATGATCTTGTGCACAGACGACATTGTGTCCCGACGTGCTTGCAACTTGATCGTTGACTTCAGAGCTCTGAGATCCAACGGACGACGTTGCAGTTGTTGCTACATCGGTTTGTTTGATGTATTTTTGTATTCTTGTCCTCCAGAAATTTTTGATCTCGTTATCGGTTCTTCCTGGAAGGTGTTTAGCGATTTTTGACCACCTGATCATATTTTTAAGAGAGATAATTTAGATATTATTATTTAATATAAGCAAAACTAAGATGATGAGCTAATGATTATTGTGGGGTTAGAGGTCTAGTCCGTGACTGCGACAGACCAAGTACGTCTAGATTAATCCAAAACATTAAGGTTTGCGTCTATTTCAATTATGCTTTTTCTTGTTGTCAGGAGACTTTATACTTCTGTACACATGTACTGTGTTTGAATCTTTTTCAAGCATTATAAAGTTTTACTTTTTTTGTTTGTTAAAAGGGTTTATAAAGTGTAATTTACTGACCTAGTAATAGCTTGCTATCTTATGAATAAATTGTCAAGACATAAGAAAAGAGGAAGTAATTTGAAACTAATAAAACAGTAACAAATAAATAGAAAGTCTACATCATGAATTATGAGAAATAATTAGAACTGAATATAATCAGGCTGGTAGTAACTTCACCCCATACCTAATAGGCTCATACTCATATCCGTAATTAGTATACCAAAAAGAGTTAACATTCCAATAAAATGATAAATTAGATTGTACTTACTTAAAAATGCAGACAATCAGTCCCTTTTAGTCTTGGGCAAAATTTTCCAGCTTTTTACATATAAAACAAATAAAAATAGAAATCGGATAAAACAAACAGACAAGGAAATAAATAGAGCCGCGTAAATCTTTCAGAAACGTGGGAAATCACTTGAATAATTACGGAAATTCTGTACTTTATAAATCATATATAAAAATATCGGGACAAGTGTAGCCAAGAGTTCGGGAGAAACACGCACGAGGTTTTCATGTTGTTTTGATAAAAATGCACGAGGTCTAATGTTAGTGGCTTGAAAAATTCGACATGTGCAGAAAATGAGAACTGACGGCCAAGAAAAAACTTCGATCAAAGATTGTCACAAAGGAATTGAACGTTTTTGTTGCTTTAATCACTAAATGTGTTGCTTTATTGTCTTTTCAATGATCTACGTGGCTATATATAGCCTCAAGAGTATATAAACGATTCACAGTTCGAGTATTTTGTTTGAGAAAGAAAGTTAGAAAATTTTGCCTTTGTTCTTTCGTTACACAGTGTATGTGTATTTGTATATAGTCATTTATGTAAATCAAAACTTACCTGTTTCCCCACTTAGCATGAAGTTCCATGATGATAAGTTGCTCCTCCGGCGTGATGTTTCCACGTCGTACGTCAGGGCGGAGATAGTTCAGCCACCGGAGCCGGCAACTTTTCCCGGTGCGTTTTAGACCTTATAAACGTTTATTTAATAAATCATCAGTCAAATATTGTTTCATACGTACTTGCATATCCACATATGTGTATATTATATAAATCATGATCATTAAAACACTGTTTATTATTAGATACTTACATGTAAACGGTCTTACATAATTTTCATTCATCACTAGGCCTATAAAACATTTACGAAAAACGTCTTTGGAGGTTTCCTTTAATTTAGATTGAAGTTTTAACAAGGAAATAATAATTAACAAAACAGTTATTCGTTTTAACCAAAGAATTGAAGATATAGATAACAAGTGTGCTTCGTAGGTGTAGATAATAACTACAAGATAAAAAAATTGGTATGAATCTAATACAAGAAAAAATATTGTTACTTGTATGATACCTATGCAAATTATGTAGAAACCCTAGTTTATATCGAAAAAGATATACAACGTAAAATAAATCTATATATGCAAATATATATTGGTGATTAATTATAAGTTGAAATTCTTTAAGAAGAAATCAAATGAACCTGCAGATTTGGCGAGAGTGTTCCAAACGCCATCCCCGTGGTTGGCGATATAGTTGATAAGAATAAGATCTTCTTCCATCGTCCATGGTCCTTTTCTCACCTCTGTTTCTCCTGATGATCCCGAACCTCCACTACATATTCCTCCTCTTTTGTCCATTTTATTCTTATTTATTTATAACTCTTATAGCTAGAGGGAGAGGAATTTAAAAGAAAGAGACAAGTAAGAGAGAAGGTTGTGGTGAGTTGATATTGAAGGTTGTGGAAGGTGAGCAACTGCTTTTATAGAGACTAAATTCACCGCGTGATTAGCAAAGCTTAATCCAAATTCTTAATTAATCCTGTATGGTCATTAGCTTAAAGTTTTAATTAATCATATAATAAACTTTCGTAATTGTTAGGATCTATACTATACTAATAACACATGCGACTATGTATAACACCTTTCACGACCTAACCATATACAATAACATAGTTTCTTCATCCATGCCCGTATGTATATATAGCTTAAGATTGAAGAGTAGTTGATGCATTCATGTGTCATTTAGTTTACACACATACGCATGTCGTTTGCTGATGTAAATGTAGAAGTTTGGATTTGGATATGATATCACCCAGTAAAAAAGAAGGCCGTCAATGGGTCATATATGATCTTTATTTAGTGCTTTCGCTATTGAACCGAACCTATAGAGCAAGTCCAATGGGTGATAATCATAAGGTATCTCAATATTTATGGAAAAAAAAAACAGAGAAGTAGGAGAGAGGCATGTAAATTATCTCTGCACTCGTACTGTTAGATACTTTGTATTATGCATGTCATCTACTAAATGGTTTATAGTTTTGTTTTTTAATTTAATTATATAAGTAAAATGTTATTAAATAATATTTTTTATTTTTATTTAGAAACTGAGTTACATACTCACCAATAAAATTGCTCTAAGAAATTGATTTGTCTCAATTCATTTATTTTACTTGCATAACTCACATTATATTTTTGAGTCTTATTTTTTTAATTTAGCTGTACATCTTAGAGCAACTCCATTAAAAGATTCTACCTCGCTTACTTTTAGTATAGCGGGTAACCAACGTTCTTCCCTTTATGTTCTTCTTTTGATTTCACGAAAAAAAAAAATGATATGATCTTGATTCTGTCAAAAAGTGAGTCAGAGGAACTCCTCAAAACCCTATATCCCGTAAGCCATCTAGCCCCTTTTCCCATTACATAAGCAGCTCAAAGTCTTCGATGTATTACATTCCTTCATCGGAGAGGTTTTCATAGCCTAAACATAATGGAAATCGTAGTTCTCTCTGTATGTACATTTAGCGCTCAGTTCAGAATTTTCCGGGTATCTTGAAATACATATAATAAGTATTCTTATATATGTGTTTAATTGCGGAATTCTAAGTTTTACGGGAAACCTAACCTAGAATATCTGAGTTTAGATACTTTGGTTTATGTTTTCCCTAAAATTTAGAACTCCTTGATTACACACACATATATAATATATATATACACATATATGTATTTTTAGATACTTGGAGGTAGAATCCCTTCAATGGAGTTGCTCTTAGTCTTTTGGTTTCGTCCTGAAAAACAAAATTTATATAGTTCACAAATAAATATAATTTTTAGATAAACATAAATTGAGGCAACCTTTTTTTTGTAAAACAATTTTATACAAGCTGAAAAAACAGATTTTGTTTATATAAACTTAAGAAAATAGTTAACGTGTGTAACAAAATATCGCCGCTTTATTTTCAAAATGAAAATTCTAAATATATATCCAGTTTTCTAATCTTAGTGGTAGTATGATTGGTTTTCACCTTTTAGATATAAAGAGAACTCTGGAAGCACCATATCGTATTGATTAAGGTTTAAATTTTTTTATACCAGGTTTTGATTCAAATCTTAGACAATGATTTTTTTTTGCATATTAGGATGTAAAGTTTATCGGAAGTTCTAGAATACTGCAAGCAGATTCATTCATTGTGATCATCTGCTACATAGAGCTAGAGTTTGTCCACGAAGTTATCGTACATGCACAACAATTCGTCGATCCAAATATTTTAGAGAAAGATTCATCGTAGAATTATTATCCGTGAAATTGTTCATAAAGTTGCAGGTAGTTGATATCATATGTAATAGAACTAGAGATTATATGATGTAATTGGTGATTTAGCCAATGTTAACAAATAATATAAAGTTAAATTAATGTAAAGTGATTAGTTCCAAGTCTAAGGTACCAAGAAAAAGATCAACAAACTTCCATAACTCTAGAACATTAAGATATATTAATTCGTTTTCATGCCTATATGATCAAGCATTAAACATCAAATCCATTTGGTCTCGTACAATCAAACATACATTTGAACTAAATCTAGTAACCATATATCTAGTACAATCAAACATGCATTTGAATTAAATCTAGTAACAATGTAGCATTCCTAACATCTCTAGCAATCCTATCCCTTTGGTTAATCATGATAAAACAAAATTATGTTCATTCAAGTATTTCAGGACAGGCTGCTAGCTCCAGCTGCTACATTGTCCTTTCTCTCAAGGTTTAGGTAAAAACTGCAGATGTGAACCGCGCAATGCCCCCTGGTCAAATGTGATAATCTGAAAGAGGGGCATATTAGCCTTGGTTAAAAGCGCTAGACTATACCGTTATGCGTATGTGTTCGTAGCGGTCACGCTTTGACTGCTAAGGCTGACCGCTACGTCTCTAAGTACACCTAATGTAAACTATAGGAACCTGAAACAAGAAAAAGGACAAAGCTACAACCATGAAAATCAATGCATCAATACATGAACATACTAGACTGCACGCCCTTCCATTTTAGACTTTGTATCTCTATACGTATTGCTTTCCGTTCTCATGCACAAGCCTCGACGTTAAAAAGTTTCCTTACAGGATTCCTTGTCGTTTTACAAGTTAACGTCATTATATATCGTCCATCCACACCTTCAAATCCCCGTTGCCAAATAATATTTGATGGTATAACTCGGTAATTAATTGGTAGAATAAATTCCCTATGTACTTTGACAACTGAATGATCGGCCATATGTTTTTGCAAGCATCTCCTTTAAGGAAATCTATATCACCTTTAATAGATCATGACGTTAAATAAACTTTTCTTGTTTTTTTAATACCATTTTTACATAGCTTAATTAGCTACTGGTTACTGAAGCGATACTTTATTAGTACATAAACTATAAGAACATGACAGAGAAAGTACAGAGAGATAGTGACAATAAGATTTTGGCTCTCTAAAAGTTCACTCATTGTGATCCCTAACCAAATAAAAATCCACTTATCTTAAAAGTGAAAAGTGACTAATTCCTAACTTAATAAAAACTTTAACATCCAAATTAGCCAAGAGAAAGACCCTTCACAATTCAATTAGCTCATACTTGCTTTTGTTGCCACATCCATGTTCTTTTTTATGCGCCATAACATGCGATTGTCTACATTTAAAAAAAAAAGTGGTGAAAAAATAATAATATAGAAGCCAGGCTTTGAAGGGAAGCTGAGAAATCATGGGCTTCAGGCGTTCAATAATGTAAAATAAATTCGGGTGAGTTTTACTAAAAATATCTTTAGTCTAGTGGTGTAAATCATGTAACATTAGCCTCAGTAGCATGTCTTCAAACCATGAGTATCCACGAAAGTCATGTAAAGTGCAAACGCAGTTTCATAGACGAAACCGTTGTTTTCCCACTTGCTTTTAACATTTAGTATTTCAAATTAGCAATTTTTGTTTGTTTGTTTCAGAAGAATATGGTGTAGTTTAAAAAAAAGAAGAATATGGTGTAGTTCATTTATAAATAAAAACAAAATGATTTGGCGCAAATGTTGTGGGTTCATTTATAAATAAACCAAAAACACAAATGCAAACAAAATAATCGAGGTGCAGAAATATAAATGATAATATTTTTTTTTTTCAAAACAAAATAAATAAAATATAAATGATGCATTCGCTTCCACATGGTTTTGTTTCAATTTGTTTTAAATGAAAGTTCAAATCTATACTATTATTTGCGAAGTGATTTTTTTGTAACAGAACTCTCACGTTAGAAGTTAGAGCGGCTAATATTGATATTACCCTTAATGAATTTTTATATAAATAATTTAATTTATAATTGTTAACACAATTTTATGTCTTACTTTTCACGTTAGTTAGCTATATTAATCATTATCTTCATAATCTCATATTATCTACCACTTATAATATAAATTTTATATAGCTGAATTTGCGTATGACTAAAAAATATATATATATATAGCTGAATTTTTGTAATTAGAGTATATAATGGGATCAAAAATATATATATATAGTTAGTCATATGAATCATTATCTTCAAAATCTCACAATAACATGTATTCAGAATATTATTGTATTTCATTCACAAAAGCAATTTTATCTAAATGTCAAATATTAAACAATACTAGAACTATTAGAATTATTACGTTCATATACTTAGATTTACTGCCGGCAGAGAAGTTGACCAATATTTTTAATTACTAATCAAGTAAAAAAGTTTGTATAAAATATTTCTGATATATGAGAGTTTTTAAAATTTAAATAATAATGCGAAGATGAAAATTTGGTGAAAAATTCAGAAAATATGATTAAAAACATAAAAAAATTTCATGATATTTACTTAATTTAGTTGTCAAATACTAATATATATCGGTGAAATAATCATGTCTGTATATGCGGGCAAAATACCTAACCAAAAACTAGAAACAAAATTAGTTTTTTATTAGATAAATGATTACGATTAATAATAATAAAAATTATCCAAAATCTAAAAAATATATAAAAGATAATATATATATATATATATTGTGTTGTTATCCGAAAATATCTTTTAATAAAAGTTATAGATGCAAAAACAGATAACGCAAGTAAAATTCTTAATGTTATATAATTATAAATAGAATATAGACTGATTCTAAAATTTATTATTTATAACGAAATAATGTACAAAGAAATTTTTTAAAATATATAATATGTAAGAATTTTCAAATGAGAAAATAGATAATAATTTATCAATATAGTCTTTAATTAGTTTTACACGTATTAGTAAGTAACTATAAAATGATTATGCCCGCATGTACAGGCGGAACACCTAATTCTGGTATAAAATAAGTTACAAAAAAAAAAAATCTGGTATAAAATCAAAATTTACTATACTCTGAAGCTATTTACTACGTAAAAATACAATAAGGATAGACTAGTTTTGATACCCAACCCCAAATTGGTATCATATTTAACATTAAGGTGTTGAAAACGGGTTTCACCCCCTCTAAAATCGGTCCAATATCATAAAGTCCGAAAAAGAAACATACTATCAAGAAAGTTAACCACTTAGCTTGAACTGATAGAATGATATGCGGCGAATTAAAACGGTCAAACCAAAAAATAAAAAAAGAATTGGAGAATTAAATACGATTTCAAAAGCATCCGATACTTGACAAAAATCAAGTTACCGTTATAATTCATCCCAAACACCTATAATAGAATATCCAAAAAGTAGAGGGGATCCCAAAGTCGAACATAACGAACTTATACTCTCACTACTCTTTTATTCATTTATTCTCTGATATATTTTGAGTCATCACGATTATATTTGCTCATACGATCAATAATACACATATTTTCATACAAAATTATCAGTAGACATCTTTTTTACAAATTATTTCTTAGATCCTTTAGTATAAATCATAACTGTAATTTCGGAAGGGATTTTGAGATCTATCAAAAAAAATTATTTAGATTAATAAGAGTGGACAAAATATTTTAGTCAAAGCGTAACTAAGAGCATATCCATTGGGGCTAGTTTATAGGTTCTAAAAGTACATTTATAAGTATGTACATATTATATATGTGTACTAGATCTTGATCCGCGCTTTTTAAGCGCGGATATGTTTTCACTTATGAACCCATAATTGATTTACAAATATGAGTTTTTATGTTTTTATTATTTGTTTTTCTCTTCAAAATAAAAAGAAATAGAACAAATATTTTGTCAAGAGTGATTTGCATGAATTTATAAATTTTTATTAGAGAACATATAATTTAAAAGTTTTTTGAAAATAATGTTTGAGTTTTAAGAAATGTTTTCATATCTGACTCAGATTTGTTGAACCGGTACACCTGTACCTTGTATATAATCCAGTTCGGATTTAATGAAAAATCGTTAATTAAAAATTTGATAGAACCCGGTAAATATCCAAAAACTCGTTATTAACATGTGATTTTATATCAATGATCCAATAAAACATAAAATATCTGATAGTATTTTTATTTGTTTTATTAAATTAATCATATACATGTTAATAATACATAAACTTGTGGTCTTTAAACATTGATGATATTTTTTATTCCAAATAAAAAAGATAATATAAAGCATATTAATATAACAGTATTAGATTTTTCTTGTTATCAATAACCTATTATAAGTTTGTATTTTGTTATTCTTTTTTTTTTATTTTAGATTTAAAATTAATTTTATGATACATAGATTTAAGAAAATAACATTATGATGTCATTATGTTTTTTGATTAATTTAGTTTCAGATTATATTTCTAATATTTGAACATAAAATATTTTTATTAAATAAAAGTAGCATATTTTATAAGTATTTGTAAGCCCATTATTTATTGATTCATTTAAATATACATCAGCAGGTCCAAAACCAAAATACTCAAATGACATTAATGAATTTTATTAATCCTTTATAAAAGTAAGGGATAATTTGGAAAATACTCTATAAATAGTTTGAAATTTGAAAAACACATCTTCTTTTTAATTTTTTGAAAAATACACTTTATTAAATGTGAAAAGACATTTTTATCCAAATTAGATATTTAAGTAATTAAAATATAATTTCGAGATTAATAATAATATTACTATAATATTTTTTGTTTAAGATAATCTTTTGTTTGAAATAAATATATAATTTTACTATTTACATTTTCAATAAGAAAGGATATTTATAAAATAAATATATTATGATTTATTTTTTATTCTTGCTACAAATCCTTTTCTGATAAGTAAGCTCCTACTTAAATGTGGGAGGGAACACTGACAAAAAAATGTGAGCGAGAAAACATAAGAGATTTGATGTTGATGTCGATGATGTGCAACTACTACACAGTGTTAAATATTAAGAATGTTCACTAGATAAGTTTAAAAAAAAAAAAGAATGTTCATTAGATTTCTTTGGCTATATCTGTTTTTCACTGGAGCGTTGAAGTGTACGACCGTATTATGATGCTCTTTAGTAACGACGAGATAACAGAGTTTGTGAAGCCATATACAACTATGATTCCTCATGTTATCAAATCACTGGCTTCCCCAATTGATGAAAATGATTTAGATGATGTTGAATACATAATTACTAGAGTTAAGAATTAAAAAAAAACTCTGAATGAAAAGAAGAATAAACAACAAATTTTAAAAAAATGGATTGCAAAAATGGATTAGAAAAAAAAGATCCCGAGAAGAAGACGAGATGACGTCTTATTTGTTTTTTCTCTTTTTTTCCAAAAACAAAATTAAGATATTATGTAGATATTATTAAGATTTCATTTTCAAAACAATCTTTTTTTGTTAAAACTGTTAATTTTAATATTTGATAATTTATGATGATAAAAATTAAGAATATTCAGATTGGATAATTTAGTAAATGTATATATACAAAAGTGTATTTTTCAAAAACTTAAATAATGATATAATTTTCAAATTAAAAACTCATATAAGTGTATTTCTCCAAAATTTCCCTAAAAGTAAGGGTATTTTGGAAAAAAATATATGAAATTTTCATTAAAAGCATAAGATGAGAATGATTCATTTTAATGGTATAGATATAATAAGGGATTCTAAACTTTACGGGTAATATAATCCAAAATATCTATCTCGTAACCCAAAGTATCTCGATACTTTGGATTACGAGATACTTAAGCTTAGAACCCTTCAATTACATACATATATAATATATACATACACATAAATATACTTTTACACTTTGAAGTATACACCCCCAATGGGGATGTTCTAAAGATAAAGTGTTGAAAACAGATTTTACCCCTCTAAACCCGGTCCAAGAATCTGGTCCAATATCATAAATTCCGAAAAGAAACATAATATCAAGAAAGTTAACGACTTATCCTAAACTGAGAGAATGATATGCGGCGAGCTGATACGGTCAAACCAAAAAATTGGAAAATTAATTGCGCTTTTAAAAGCACTCGATACTCGACAAAGATCAAATTACCGTTATAATTCATCCCGAACACCTATAAGAGAATATCCAAAAGTGGAGCGGGATCCCAAAGTCCAACATAACGAACTTATACTCTCTCTACTCTTTTATTCATTTATTCTCTGATACCTTTTGAGTCATCACAATTATATTTGCTTATATGATCAATAATATACATATTTTTTCATACAAAATAAGCAGTATACATTTTTTTCACAAATTATTTCTTAGATCCTTTAGTATAAATCACAACACTATTTTCTGAGGGGATTTTGAGATCTATCAGAAAGATTAAATTATTTAGATTAATAAAAGTGGTTCATAAGATCAATAATATATATATTTTTCATACAAAATTATCAGAAAGATTAACCAATAAGAGAATATCCAAAAGTGGAGGGGGATCCCAAAGTCGAACATAACGAACTTATACTTTCACTGCTCTTTTATTCATTTATTCTCTGATACCTTTTTAGTCATCACAATTATATTTGTCCATACGATCAATAATATACATAGTTTTTCATACAAAATTATCAGTAGACATTTTTTCACAAATTATTTCTTAGATCCTTTACTATAAATCATAACTCTAATTTCTGAGGGGATTTTGAGATCTATGAAAAATATTAAATTATTTAGATTAATAAGAGTGGTCAAAATCTCTTAGTCAAAGCGTAGCTAAGAGCATCTCCATTGGAGATATCTAGTTTATAGGTTCTAAAAATATATTTATATGTATGTATATATTATATGTGTATGTAATAAGAGATTTTAATCTTAAATATGTGTATGTAATAAGGGATTCTAATCTTTACGGAAACGTAGTCCAAAGTAAATTTATATACTTTGGGTTATGAGATACTTAAAGATTAGAACCATGTAGTTACATACACATATATAATATATATATACATAAATGTAATTTTAAATACTTTAAATAGATACTTCAATGGGGATGCTCTAAAGAATTTCCATATTTGAGAGGACACTTGATTTGGCGTATCATCCAAAAGTTTAAGTACTCTTAAGCCATTTTTAAGAGAGGCCATTTCTAGTTTTCTGTGGCTGCGATTTAATTAGCTGGAGACAACTCTTTCCTTAATTACTTCCCTATGTGTACTAACGGATTGCTTTATGTTACGTCAAGGAAGGTTCAATGGAAAGTACGGAAAACAACAACGCTTATGGGTAAGGGTGGGCATGGATTAAATACTAACTTAATTTTCAGTATCTCAGATCTGTTTCGTATTTTACGGATATCTAATTTTTCGATTTATTTTTTTTTTGGAAAAAATGCAAATATCTCCATAAAATTTATAGATATTTGCGAATATTTACGGTTATCTTAACCACTCTGTTCAAAACAAATAAATTCAGAAAACCACACAATTTTGTCTTCAAAAATATATTTTTAACATAATATAAAATATAAAACGTCAATATTTCATAATTTTTAAGAATTAATTAAATGTTCTTACAAAACATAAAGTTTTAGAAGAGTTATAGTTTTATAAAGAGTTTCTATTCCTTTCTTAATTTAATACTTCTATAAGTAATCTTATAAATAAAATTAATAAATTTATATGTTAAAGCAACAATTATATAAATTATAAATTTAAACTTCTATATTTAATTGTACATATACATATATTTTTATAAATGTTAGAGCAAATCAGATATTTGATTCTAATTTTTTAGTATTTGTGATTTGCTTCGTTTTAAGGAGTATTGATTTTTTATATTTGTTTTATTTCGAAAACTTACAGATGTCTAATTTTTTCGGTTCAAGTCGAAACTAATAACAAATTGAATCAAAATTAGCAGATAAAATGTTTTGCTCTACTTACTAGGGATGGACACAAATCAGATATCCTGGTTTTTTCAAGTGTTTGAGATCCGATCTGTTTTGTCAGAATAATCAGTTATCCGATTCGATTATTTGCCATCCGGGTATTCAGTATTCTGGATATCCGGACAATTCTAGATTTTTAACTGGATATTTGATTCGATCCGTAAATAAATAAAAATTAAAAATAAATAAAAAATCCAAAATAGTATACAATAATAGTAATTTATCAAATAACTAATATAATAAATTTAGTAAACAAAATACTTAAAAATTATATTATAAATAATATTTGTATAACTTTTTATATATAATTGTTTAAATATATGTATAAATATGCATATAACAGATCTGATCGGATATCCGTATCTAGAAATATCAGTATTTGTGATCTATTTCGTTTTCTTACGAATATTACATATTAGTAGAATTACCGATATTTTGCCCACCTTTACTTATGGGGTTTAATGACAGTGTCAAGTTGCTTAAGCTTCACTTATACGAGTGGCTATAAAGAGTGACAAGCATGATAATCAGTTAGATGTTTGTGGGGACCTTAAGATATGAAGGTACACACGCATGTGAATGTGATCCCAACAACTAATTTTTATCAACCAAAATAAATCTGTTTATATGTTCTTTCTTCCTAAATCGTACAAGTTTTATGTTTTCTTTCACAGTGAGTTAGGTTAATGGAAGAAAAAATTAGGTTAAAGACAAGAAATTAGTAGTATAAATAATAACTGCTAGAGTTATTGTTAGAAAAAATGCGTTACTAAGAGTATGCCACATTATGTGGCATATACAATTACAAAAAAAAAATTTGGGACAAAAAGTGTGTTTATGGGACAAGGTTAGCCAAAAATCCAATAATGTTTTGCATGTGAATCAAGTACAACCGCATTTTCCAACTTGGCCAATTGTTTTTTGGCATTGGACCAATCTTAATTAAATATTTAATTCAATTAATTTCTTAACCGAATTTTTGATTATAGTTTATATATTATAAATATATATTAATCAAATATGATAACATAGTGAAATCCGAATTTATATTAATATAATATAAATATCTAATTGATTATAATTATAGAAAGCATATCTATGCTTACTTTTCTGAAATCAATTAAATTATTTAACAAAAGAGGAAGTACAACGGCTAGCAAAGATCACTGACTGTTTTACCGGAACTAAGAACCAACAATGATCAGAATCTCTCTAAAACCATAAACCGGAAAAGAACGCATTCTTGGGAATCAAACCAAATGAAACAAATTCAAATAACCGAATAAAATTTTGGCAAATGATTAAGCCTAACTACAAAGAGATAATGGTAAGGAAAACTCAAACTTCGAACTAAAGAACGAGCCTAACTAAAGCGAACTTAGCATTGGTGATCACAACTTGAAGAAAAAAACGGGATGATCTTGCGAATAGAAATAGACCTAATACTCTGAAGCGGGCTTGAAATGACTTCTATTCATAGAACCAAACTCCAAATTGGTGAAAACTTTACTTCTGGTTTAGCATAAGAGACTATTACTTACAACACCTTCAACGGTATCCTAACACCATTATCACCATGGAAATTTACTGAACATCGCTTGAAAACCCTGTCTCAAAGCAAAACGGTTACCACTCCACCAAGACCACGACCAGAGGTAAGAGTTTTCTTTAATACTTTTCATCATCTCCACCGATAATAAGAAGAGGTAGGCAAGGAAGTTCTGAAGCAACCACAAGAACTAATAACACGGCCCAAAAATAGATCAGATCTAGATCTAGACCAAAATTTGTGCAACCAAGACCGAATACAGCAGTCACAGCCGTAACCACATCTAAACTATCAGACCCTAGCGGTCACAGCTAGAACATAGACTAAGTCCAGAAACACTGCAACGAAGCTCAAACTAGTCCAAGAGTCATTAAGAACTTCAAAACACATAACCACATTAAAACATAGAAGAAAAAAACAGAAAACAAATTTACGATATATAAATCATATCCGACCGGCGATGGCGATAAGAGAGCCACCACACACCGGTCACCGGAGATATTGCAGTGTTATGTCAAGAGAGAAGGATGAGAAGACTTTCGTAGATAGAGGTATATCCATGCTTACTATGAAATTAAAAAGAAAACATATGTCTCATAATTCCATAAACTCTCTATTTTTCTATCAAATATATAAAATATTTTTTTAAAGATTTTTCATTTCAAAAATTCATTAGTGTAATGGTTTAAGTAAAATAAAGGTTTATTTCCTAAAAATGCATTACATAATAGATTATTTTGTGAAACTTTTTAAATATATTAAAGTATTTTAGACTTGAGACATATTTTAAATATGATTTTTGTATTTTATGGTATAATAGCATGTTTTTTGCTGCCAATGAGAATGAGTTGTATATTGAAGTGGTAACTAGATTTAGTTATACTCTTATATTATTATTAGATATTATATCTTTTATTTTTATTTGTCTTTTTAAAATTTAAGGTATATAAAAAATATTTTTTGTATAATAAATTATATTTTTCTTTGTATTTTAACATCTATTTGATATATTTTAAATAAATAAAAGATATAGTTTTGTGAACAATGGATGTGTGGATAAAGAATGTTTTGTTAAAAAAAATTGTTGGATATGAACGGTGGTTATGGATGGATAAATTGTGAATAAGAGAGTTAAAAACATTTAAGTTAAGCATAACAATTTTTGTAGATGTGAAAAATGGTTGACATGCTTTGATAATTTGTATCAATTTGATAAATAAATATGTTTTCCCTATTTTACACTATGCAATATCATATAAAATGGACAAATGAAGAAAATAGAAATTAGTAAGCACCAAACATATGTACAAATTACATGTGATTATAAAAAAAATCGACATGGTTTTGGTGGATGTGAGTTTTGTGGACAAGGTTGTACTTGATAACCGTATGGTGGATATGTATATTGTGGATACCCTCTAGGTGTTGCAAAGTCTTAAAGTTTGTGTATAACAGAGATGACAAGAAAAATAGACGAGCGTTAAAAAGTTTTGTGTTATGATCCTTTATTTTCCTTTTTCTTGGTTCATTATGATTTTGATTCATCAATTGTCTAAACGATTGAAGATATTGAGTGTAAGAGAGTTAATAGATTTTAAACGAAAAAAATTCAAAAATTAAATGGATAGAATGAAATTATTGAAGATTATCGTGATGGAGTGGAATGGAAAAGAAATAAAAAAGGAAAGAATAAATTAGAGTGAAGAAAAATAGAAAAAGAATAGTGATAATTTATTTTGAGGATAAAAATGAAATATAAGAAATTTAATTCTTTACTCAAAAGAAAAAAAGTCAATTTATAAAGTGAAAGTATGTTTAAGTTGATAATATGTCTTTGTTAATTAATAAGTTAAAAAATATCTGTAGGTGTAAACAACTTGCATATCCTCCCCCCTGAAATGACTTTAATTAACATAGTTACAAACCTCATAAAAAAAAACTATTAAAATGACTTTATTTAAACATCGTTTTAATAATTTTACTATGTTAAATGAACAAAATTATAGATAAACCATGTAAGATGAAGTTTATTTATAACATCTAAAAAAATTTTGGACCTTTCATTGTATAGGGTTTGGAAACTTTATGGATTGCATATTGTTTTTCGGGTGACAGAAGGAAAGTATCAACCATGCCATTTTTCAGGCAAGTTTTAAGCTCATCTAAGGTGTCTTTAGATACAAGTGGAGATCATGCAAAGGCCCACAGATTTCTAACTTCAAACCCTGCCACACGCCAAAAAGTAACTTTCCAGTATGATTCTTTGTTGAGTTCAATATAATATGTATTTCTTTTACTTAGTTTTATTTATATCTATTGTGGTTTTTGGAAAAATATAATTTATTAAAAATTAAAGGATATAAAACCAAAGTAATAAAATGACAAGATAGTTCAACGGGATTAAGACTTATGTAAAAGAATTAAAGTAATGGGATTTGGTGGCATGTTTGTTCTGGTATGGATGTCATTGATTCAAAACATATCCTAGTATCACCAATTCAGTTACAAGATTAAAATTTCTTATTCAACATTGTCATTTGGATTCTAATGAGGTTCCAAAGCTGTAATTCTTAATTTGTAGATTACTTTTTAATTTGTTTCCATAAACATAATTTTCATTTAATTTATATTTTTAGATTTCACTAAAATATATCTCTTTATATTAAATATCTTTAATTTTATATTAAAATTATGGTTTCCCATAAAAAAATATTGTTTAACATCAGTTGAAACATTTTTAAATATATTCTCTTTAAAATATTTATGGTAATAAAAATTATCATATATTATTATATCATATAAAATTTAAATATATGGATTTATAAAACATAAAGTTATCCATGAACATAATAGAATTTTCAAAAAAATAATTTGATAATAAATACATATTATCATCCCAAAAATATATTTGAATGGTTATTCTGCATTAAAAAAGTTTTTATTATTATTTTTTATTTAGTGGTCAATGTTTTAGAGTTAAATATTATGGGACCTACTTTATTTACAGAGAACAATCGAAGACCCCACATCCTTATTTTAGAACGTTAGATTGACATTGCAACAACAACAAAAATATGATAACACAGGCTAGGAAAAAAATATGATGCTTACATGTTCAACAAGTGTCCAAACATGCTTGAGAATATTACGCAACAATACAAAGTTATAAAACTACCTTATAACTGCTTCATGATTATTACATGATGAATTGTAATGACTATTTCACCCTTAGACTACCAAAGTTTCACTTAAAATAATTAATTTACTAAAAAATAAGTTATCAAATGTTAGATCTTTACCAATTCACCACTCTTTACAACTTCTCCTATATATAAACTCTACTCGTAGCTTTGCTTCTCCCATCTATTCCTCTTCCTCGACTACATCCTTAAACTTGAATTCCAATTCATTTCTAACCATTAGTTTCTTGAGATATATCTTTTATAAGCAGTGCAACTTACTACTCTCTTCTAAGTTAGGGTTTTTACCAACTCATTTCTTCTTTAAGTTCAAGTGAAATTAGTTATTCCATATTCTGTTTTCGTTTTTTTTCTTAGCTTATTCTTAGTCATTAATGGAAATTGAGCCAATGGTAAAAATGCATTACCCATTCCTCACAGCTGTTCTCTATGATGACAATCTCTCCATAAAACATTTTCATTCATCTCTTACCGATGATATTTCATGTGTACAAAATGTACATCATAAACATTTTCAGGTTAATTTTGATAGGTCACACCTCACATCTATCATAAACCTCAATCCTGATATTTATCATAAGAATCTAACATCAAAAATCTCAAACACTACTTCCGATCATATTCCAAATCTAAATATTCCCCCATATCACTTTGATATCTTTAGAGGCATAACTCCTTATCCATGCACTGAAGATTTTGAGGCATACCTTCATGGCAAATCCATTAACCCAAATCTCTTTAATATGACATGTAGCACATCGTCACCACTCAAAGATGCATCCAAAATTTTACATGCCCCACGTGAAATTACGATGTGGGGTAATGATCAACCCCAAGGAACCATCTTTGAGTACAAATCACTTTTTAATCTTTCCATAGCTGACTCAAATCTATATGATACGTCAAAGCCAATGGGTATCTGGAGCGCAAATGAAGATGATGTCATGAATCAATGTCAAAATAATCAAATAGTGATCAAAACCGATCAAATCAAGAAGAATAAGAGATTCCAATTGAGGAGAGGATGCAAACCCATGAAAAAAGCTAACATCATCAAAGGGCAATGGACTTCCGGTGAAGATAGGTAAATATTAAAATTTTTAGTGGAATTCACATAAATATTTTAGCTTATAAAATATGTTTATTATCATATTATAATAATTGTTACAAAAAATATCATATTATAATAATTATGTTGATTTAATATATAAGATTTTTGAAGATTCTACCTAAATTTAGGTTGCTCGTACAATTAGTGGAGCACCATGGAACTAAAAAATGGTCTCATATTGCTAAAATACTTCAAGGACGAGTTGGAAAACAGTGTAGAGAAAGGTGGCATAATCATCTACGTCCTGATATCAAGGTTACCTTCTTTTTAGTTTTTTTTTTAAATATAAATCTATCTACAAATCATGTGGTATCATTGTGTATGTGATTGTCAATGTGTGTTTAATCATACTTTACATTATATTTTCATTATGCTATTCAAATTGTCAAATTGACAAAATATAAATAGCCTTCTGATGTAAAAAAAAAACAAAATTGACAATGTATCATTGTACATATATAACCATGTCTTAAGAAATGATTTTATAGTTTCCATATAAAATGATATCTTGCTATTTATATGCATCATGATATGGCAATACACACATATTCACATATATTAACATAAATTCATATTATATAATTGGCTAGTGCAAAATATCCAATTGAGTTTGTTTAATATTGACTATTTTATGATGGTATATTATGATACGAAATACATATATAATTGTACATTTTAGGAAAATATATACTAATATTTGATTTGTTCAAATTCATAGTGATACATATAAAAACTTCTGAATTTTTCATATTTGTCAATATATCTACGGTTTTTATTCATGCATGAATACTTTAAACTTCTGTTTATATATACATATACGTGTATGAAATTTATTAAAAGCATTTTTCTTCTTTTTGTAGACAAATAGTTCTCAACCGGTAAAGCCTTCAAACTAAAAGTGATTTTCATTTAGATTCTCTCATTATAACTCATAGACATAGACAACTTTTTTAAAAAAAATATTAAAGTATAAGATGTCATACCTTACAGAAAGATGGTTGGAGTGAAGAAGAGGATATGATACTTATTTCTGCCCACAAAGAGATTGGTAACAAATGGGCTGAGATCGCACGGAAACTCCCAGGACGTACTGAAAATACAATCAAGAATCATTGGAATGCGACTAAACGGCCGACAATACTCAAGGAGGTCTAAAGGAAAAGACGAAACTTCCCTTGCAATATGTAAGCAGCACTCTTCAGAACTATATTAGGTCTGTTACCTACAACGATGATACTCTAATGACCAGTGCAACATTTCACGCAAATGCAAACGAAAACACAAAATTTAGTCCAAAACATATGAGAGGTAAAGGTAAAGTGCTGACTGCTTGCAGCCTCGGACTATGCCAAGAACAATGACCATGAGAATGAGAATGAATGTAAGTATATTGTTGATGGTGTGATGAACTTCGGGTTTAGATGATGGAAAGAATACGTCTTCATCAGCTGTTACGTCTACTTCTGGTTCGACGTCTAGGCCGGGAAGTGGTTTAACCGTGGAGTTTGATGAATCAATGACAGATACTTGGATGGTGATGCATGGATGCGATGAAGTTATGATGAACGAGATTGCTTTGCTGGAGTTGATTTCAGATGGCCGCCGATAATTAGACTATAATGTAGTCAAACTTTATTATATCTATATGTATAATATGCTATATGAAATAAAGTTTGTGCTTTTTAATGGAAGAATTGAATATTTAGTATATATTGTTGTGTAATGAATGTTGTTTGCTTGTTCTTAATCTTTTGTTCAACAAAGATTATACATGTTTTATAAAAAAATAAAAATTCCAAACAATATGACGCTGGATTATTAGAAAATCATTCCACTGATTTTTAATTTCAAATATCTTACAAAAATAAGAATATTAATAATCATATTAAATAAATGACTTTTAGAATGTTAGAATATTCATTTAAAATTATATCAAAATAATTTAGAAAATACTAGCTTCTTACACACACTTTTAAAACACAAGATTATTTTATGTAAAATTTTAGTTCTGTAAAACAAATATATTTGATTTTAACTTCTTTTTTCAGCATATTTTTTATTTTAATTATCTAAAATGTGTTGATGATTTTTTTATGTATAAAAGTATATATAATTTACTAAATTGTAACTCCTTTTAAATATAAATGGAGATGCTCTTATAGGCTCTTAAACTATAAATAGAAAAATTGTTTGAAAAGAAAAACTATAAATAGAAAACAAATGCATGTGGGCCTTGTAGATAACTACGTATATTTTCCCAATTTGAAAAGTTTATGATTCAGGCCTGCATAAGGAACACACGACGTTAAACGACAGGCGTTCCGAAAATAAAGTGATGAAAAAAGAGGAGGGAGATCCCCACCACCTGTCTATCTCTCGGTCCACTCTGTTCAGTTCTCCGACTTCTCTCTTGGCTCAGCGCCATGACATGTCTCAGCTTCAAAGTTTGACTTCTTCATCGCACAAGAAGAAAACGACGAAACTTGTACATTTCTTCCTCACATTACGTAAGTATTATCAAGCATTACATCATCGAAAGTCTCGTGTTCTTAACTCTAAAAATTGTAATTCCCTATAGGTAAAATCAATCTCGATCAATTGGTAGTTCAAAACTACTTGAACCCGTTTTGATTTTGATCCAACTGGGTTCTCGGATCCGAATATTCTGAACGTTGGATGGATTCGGACACATCGGGCTTGGATTACTGGTTGAATGGGAGAGTGTTTCTATTGTGCGGTATGGGTGTCGACTCCAATGATCGTTGCTTTGTTCGTCATATGGAAGTACGAAGAAGAAGACAGTTCAGTTGAAACTCAGCGACCTAAGGGTAGTAGTTATAGTGAACACAGTGAAGATGTTTGGAAACCTAGTCTTGAACAAATCCACCCGAGTTGGTTACTGGGTTTCCGGATCCTAGCCTTCTGCTTTCTTCTCACGAGCAACATTCTCAGGCTTGCTTTTCGTGGTTTCCGCATTTACTACTATTACACTCAGTAAGTAAGCTAAGGTTCCCAATTGCAAAACAGTAATAGTAACAAAGACATATAAATACATAGATATATATTGAGATTTTTGTTACTATTAAATGCGGTGTCTACCGGTGCGTGCGGTTTGTAAATATTCAAATCTTAAAAAGATTCTTGCTAGGATTTGGAGATTTTATGAGATGTTGTATTGATTTTGGTTGTTTTTTTATAGGTGGACATTCACGTTGATAACAATCTACTTTGGGGTGTGTGTTGGGAACGTCTATGTTGTGAATAATATGATTATGTTTAATAAATCAGATGAATGTGTTTATTATGTAGATGGGATCACTGTTTTCAGTTTATGGGTGTTTCCAACGTAAGAAGCAGTTGAGCAGGAGAATACCTATTGGTCAAATAGTAATTAATGATGCAGAGATTCAATTGCTTTTGCCTCTTTTAAATGGGGAAAAGAACATGCCTTTCATTGAGAAGAGAAGACCTTTGTGATTCAAAGACAGTACGGTCCTGTGTCAAGCTCTTCCATATTATATTTCAGGTATATATTATTTAGATTTTCTGAGAGTGGGCATCGTCATAGATGATTATCTATGATGATCAGTGATGTTGGTCTTTGTTGTAAAACAGACGAGTGCCGGAGCCGCTGTGCTTACTGATAGTATATATTGGACAGTCATTTTCCCCTTTCTGTCTTTACAGGACTATGAGATGAGTTTCGTAAGCTTTCGATCCATTTTCATCAAAGAATTTTTTCTTACCATTTAGTAACAGTAAAACCTTGTTGTGAATAGCACTTGCCCTGTGGCATAAGCTCAGTAATTTGTGTTCTATGCTCTTTTAATCATGTTTTCAGATGACTGTGAATTTGCATACGAGCAACCTGGTTTTGCTGCTTTGTGACACAGTTCTTAACCGTCTGGTAATAACTCTTTTTTCTGCATTTAAGATTTTACCAAGCGTTTGATAGGATAGGATGTTTTATTCAAAAAAAAAGATAGGATAGAATGTTAATCGTAAATGATAAGGAAAGCATTTCACTTTCAGCGTTAACTATCAACCTGAATTTTTTTTTTTGTTTTGCTTGGTGTTCTCTGCAGAGATTTCCCTTGTTCAGGTTCTCTTACTTCATCTTGTGGACAGGAAGTTTTGTTATTTTCCAATGGCTTCTCCATGTTTTTATCTCCGTAGGGTAAAAACTCTTCTTTCTCTTTTTCTTTTCTTTTTTTTTTTGATAAAACTTTTCTTTTCTTTCTGTCATGTCATCTTATTTACATGATTACATTCTTGATATACGTTTCTATTTGTCAATTGATTTAGATGGCCATATCCATTTCTCGACCTGTCAATTCCCATGGCTCCAGTGTGGTAAGCCTTCAAAACATTTATATACTAGATCAGTTTTTTATTATATCAAAATGGTAACATTTTATTACATCAAAATGCTTCATGACTGATTTTGTGGATGATCTACAGGTATCTTTTGGTAGCACTCCTGCATCTTCCTTCTTTTGGCCTCTATGCATTATTCGTCAGAATTAAACACCAGTTCACACCCTGATGTGATTTCATATTCAACAGTTTTTTCCTCTCGATTCTCATTTTATTTAAAAGGGTTTCAGCAATGAAAAGATCAGAATGTGAACATATGTCTAAAAACCTCAGAACAGATCAAATATATAATCACCACAGTTATTATAAATCATTTTGTCCATGTAAACATCTTTATTTACTGATCTATTTCTTTTTCATTTTCTTCATGGATTTCTTATTCTGACTCGATATACTGCTGGAACCATGTTGGATTTATAGTCATGGCACAATTTATAAAGGAGTGTTTATGAGCCATGCATCACTCTATGAAGAAGAGATAAAGAAACCGACGGATAGCCGAAATAAACGTTCTATTATGCACTTGCATCAAGTCATCAACTGTTCTGTTTACGATGCCAAAGATATCCAAACAAGAAGAAAAAAAACAAAAAGAGTAAAACAAAATAACTTTTTACTATGATCAAAAGAAGGTAATTAACTTTGTGACTTTGAATAAATTTGACTTCTTACCGCTTGCAGAATTTGATGCAAGATTTTTTGGGTTAAGATAGCAAAAATATAACTGCCTTTTTTTTTTTTTTTTTTTTTTTTTTTTGTAACGAAGCAAAAATATAACTGCTACTACTCTTTTGTTTGTCATAACTCATAAGAATATTTGGGTAGGCAAACAGAAATAAACAGAAATATTGGGCCGTTGTGTAAATATGAAGAGAACTCATAAGGGGTATCAAATCCAAATTTCCGGCCTAGCTCCTGTCTTCCTCGCCTCGCCTTTGCAAATTTTATTTTGATAATAGAGAAAAGAAAAATCTCTCTCTCAGCAGCAGCAGCAGCTCTTCAA
Organism: Raphanus raphanistrum subsp. raphanistrum; assembly: GCA_019706035.1. Classification (NCBI taxonomy): domain Eukaryota; kingdom Viridiplantae; phylum Streptophyta; class Magnoliopsida; order Brassicales; family Brassicaceae; genus Raphanus; species Raphanus raphanistrum. The sequence continues at coordinate 23,161,271 of CM033983.1, forward strand.
ACCCTAACGACGAGAGCCAGTCGCTATCGGAGGACGCGTATCTGAGGTTTCTCCTTCGAATCGGAAAGTAATCTCCGCCGCGGATTTAGTCTTCGTTGACGATCCCTCCGCCACGATGTCCATCCATTATTTTTGATTTAGGTCATCGGAGCTGAATCCTGTTTTTTCCTTTTTCTTTTTTTTGGTTGTGAAGAAGAGCAACAGAGTCATCCCTAGAGGAACCTGTAAGATTTGTTTTCCCTTTTGCAATCTTAATTTCGGAAGCTCTCTTAGGTTCGTTTAAACCCTAATTTTACGCTGCTTGTTCGTTAGCTTTAATTGTTTGGGGAAGATGATGCGTTACGTAGTTGTTGTTGAGCTCTGATTTGCACACGTTTAGATCGTTTAGGGTTTCGATTTTGTGTTTATTACTCATTTGTTGCCACAATAATCTGATGGGAAACTAAACTGTATTACAGAGGTTTGTATGAGAGACGAGAAGAAGCTCTCTGCATTATTAATCCAAGTGAATCGATGGAGCTTTCTTCTCCAAAGGAACGCGTGTTATCTTCATCTGATTGTATGAGTGACCCTGAGGAGGAGGAGGAGCACGAGATCAGCGAGGATGAGGATGACGATCGCAACCATAAGCACCGCAGGAAAGAAGAAGAGACGAGGTCTCAGTCTCAGTCTCTGGAGCAAGGCTCTTCAGATCATCAGGCTAGGCCCTACAGGAAAAGCAATAGAAATTCTGGAAACGGTGAACACTGAGAAGCGGTCTATGGGGGGAGGAGGGTCGTCAGCGCAACGTGTACAGTTTGATAATCAGAGAGCAAGGATCGAATCCAATGTTTTCGAGGGACTCTGGTCATGGTAGAGGAGGGAGAGGCAACTACTGGTTCTTGGGCTCCTCAGCGTGATTCCAGGTTTAATCCTGTTGATCTCTCGTCTCATATGGTTCCCAACATGTTTGGAGGAAGGGGATTAGCTGGTGTTTCCAGCTGGTCAGAGTGCTCCGTGGCCTGCTTTTGGAATGCTTAATGGAGTTCCAAATGGTGGCTTGGATGCTTTCCATCATATGCAAGGCTCCCTACGACCTCCGTTGAATGCGTCACTCAACATGGGTATTCCTCGGCAGCGATGCAGAGACTTTGAGGAGCGTGGTTTCTGCCTCAGAGGGGATATGTGTCCCATGGAGCATGGAATTAATCGTATTGTTGTTGACGATGTTCAGGTTTGTTTTCTTGAACTAAAATTTTCTTTTCATTGGATTTTTATCTGGATTACCCTTGTGTATGCTTAACTGATTAACTTTCCTTCATTTTTTCCCATTTTGCGCAGAGTCTATCACAGTTCAACCTTCCCAGTTTCTGGCCCTGGTGCACCTCATATGTCAGCTTCTTCTAAACCAGTGCCTGCACAGTTTGGGACTGCTAATTTCATGAATACTAAAGGAGCTCATGGGAAGACTAATGAGGGTGGAATAGCTGTTGATGGTATGGGTTATGGTGATGCATATCCTAGTGCAGGTGGAACTGATTTTTACGATCCTGATCAACCTTTGTGGAATAACAGTGCTGGTGAAACGTCAGGGGCATTGCCTGCACTAAGTTCTCATGGGATTGATGAGAATGTAGCTCCTCTGGATGACAATAACCAAGATGGCCTGAAAATGCTGGTGGTATTCCGAGACTCAAGAAGCAAAAGTCAACCGGTTTGGGGAAGAACGCATGGTTATAATGGTCAAGCAAATTTCAAAGCTGATGCAGGATTAAATTCATCAGCCTGTTTTGAAGATCAGCTGAAAGAGGCTTCAGTTAATTCATCCCGCCACTGGTAAACAAAACCACGTTGGTGAAAGTGTCACAAAAGTTGTTGGTTCATCAAATGCTTCAAGTGATGCGATGAACAGTACAAGAAAAACAATGCAAAAGGCAATGCGGACTCTATTTGTCAATGGTGTTCCCCACGAGATCAACAGAAAGGACCTCATTCTTGCCCATTTTCAGAAATTTGGGAAAGTTATTGACATTCGCATCCCAATTAAATAGTGAACGAGCATTTGTTCAGTTCTCAAAACGCGAAGAGGCTGAATCTGCTCTCAGAGCACCCGATGCTGTGATGGGTAACCGCTTTATCAAACTTTGGTGGGCAAATAGAGATAGTATTCCTGATAATGGCCTCTCCACTGGCAACGGTGCTTCTGTGAATGGTCGCGTTATGGCTGCTTCCGGAGGGCAGAACCAACTTCCTACTTGCTGCAGCATCGAAAAGCAACCTTGTCCTTCCACTGCAAAGGGTCCTGTCTTCCGCACCGGTGGAGCTCCATCATCATCTGAACAGCCTAAGCCTGTGGGTGTTCACAAGATGGTCCCAAGGTCACGCCGCTTCAGCAGAAAAAAGCAGACGATCTTGAGCGGTTGAAGGAGACACTTCGGAAAAAGCAGGAAATGCTGGAGCAAAAGCGTGAGGAGTTCCGCAAAAAGTTGGCGAAACTTGAAAAAGTAAGTACAAGTAACGAAATCCCTTTCAATTTTGTTTTTAATCCCGTTGATACCGTTTTGAAGGAAACTATAATTTAACAGTCACTAGGAAGTTAAACGTAAGTAGAGGTGTGAGTTCCGAGGATTTGAATCTTAATGGTGTCTTTGGGAAATTGAGGAAGTCCAAAATGCTAGACAAGTGCAGACCTGAGTTCTCATAATAATCTCAAACTGGGTTTGTTTCACATACGTTTGTCATGATATCTTTATTATTATTTACTTTGGGATGTTTCAGCTAATAAGTTAATACAATAGAAACATAATTGTCGACCCTGTCTTAAGTATTGATTGAGTTGAAATTAGCTACTAGGGCATTATCCTTATCATATTGCTCTGAATCTTCTCAGGGTACGGTTGTCAAGGGCGAGGAAGCAGATGAGCCAGATGCTAAGCGCGTTAAAGTAGACACAGCCTCTAACTCCGGTGCTGCAACCTCGTCACCAAAAACAGAGTCATCCACAGACTAAGAAGAAAGTGCCTATCCAGAAACCACTTTATTCTGCTAAAATAAGCACTGAAACGCCATCTCCCGATCCCAAAAAACACTTAAAGCAAAGACCGTATCCGTTCACCACAAGTTTGAACACTCCTATGGTAAATAGGTATAAGTTGGACAACCGCCCGACTACCATCAAAGTTGTTCCTCCTTTGCCAACCGGGTTAGCTGATGTATGTTCCCCTTTTCTTTGTTCTAACTATATGCACTGTCAGAACGGTCTTATCACTTACGGATGGTTTGAACTATTGTTTTACTTCCAGGTTACTGTCCTAAAGGAACATTTTTCATTCTTATGGCGAAGTCTCAAAAGTGGAACTCGAAGACGATGCATCGACTGATGGTGGCAAGTATCAGGATGAAACAGATAAAGAAAACCTGTAACCGTGCAGCTTGTATCACATTTGTGAAACGCAGCGCAGCCGAGAAAGCGTTTGCTAACGCAAAATGCTGGCAAGAAAACACGTTGCAGCTCAAGTGGGTAACACGTCAAAGCAACAGAGAGAATGATAGCAGCAGCAGCAAAAACAACAATCATCTCTCTGTTACTGGTGACCACCCTTAGCAGCAAAAACAAGTGCACTGCCTTCCGTCTCTAATGACCCAAAACCAAAAGATGAACAAGTCAAAGCCTCGTCTACAGAAGAACCAGGGAACACAAATGTCTCTGGAGACGACAAGACGTTGGATGAACGGGAGACCAAAGAAAGCGATAACGGCAACAATAAAAGTAACAGCGAAGGAGCTTCCTGAAGCGGTTGGAGTGTCTGAAACCGATGAAGAACAGATAAATGGTTAAGTTGGGTGAAGAAGATTCAAGTCAGTGAGGTAAATCTTGTCTGAGAAACATAATCTTTATTTGTTGAATCTGGCATTAGTGATCTTTCCTCCGTTTTAGGCTTTTATTAGCCAATTCCGTGAGGCGTTAATATTTGTTGGTAGCAAAATATATCTAAGTTTTTTCCCCTTTTTTGGATAGTAGAATGTGAAAAAGAGAGAAAAGAGAAGACAAGAAACAAGTGTATTGTTACATTTGACCTTCCAAGAACAATGGTTGGGTCTTTGGTTTTCAGTTATTAGTTTCTATAACAATTTCAAGTTACTGTTGTATATGCATAGTTGGACTTGCACACTTGCTTCAGCCAGAGACCGAAAAATAGTATGGAATCTACAAACGACACGCATTCTGGAAGCCTACGCAATGTTATGCTAAGTAGATTTATTTTATTATTATTTTGCTACGATAAGAATCATGGAGCTATACTATCTGTTAGTTCTAGCATTTATCAAAGACCAATTTGTAGAACAGTGAGATTGAAACTCGATGAATTTGGATAGTAACACGATTCTAATGTTTGAGCAGTGAACATGTTTCTTGCTTAATGACACAACAGAAGACTTGAGAACTTATTTCACCAAGCAAAGAAATTACATTTATTTGTTCGATCCAATTCTATTTTCCGGGAACGAAGTTGGTGGCGTAAGCCCAAGCATTGTTAGCCACAGGGTCCGCAACATGATCGAACAGATTCTCTATTGGACCTTTACCAGTAACAATAGCTTGCACAAAGAATCCGAACATTGAGAACATTGCAAGACGACCGTTCTTGAGCTCCTTCACTTTCAATTCTGAAAATGCCTCCGGGTCCTCGGCTAAGTTCAATGGGTCGAAACGCCCCACCCGGGTAAAGCGGGTCAAGACCTTCACCAAGAGGTCCACCTCCGATTCTGTACCCTTCGATTAAGCCCATAAGCACAACTTGAGAAGCCCAGATAGCTAAAATGCTTTGCGCATGGATCAAGTTAGGGTTTCCGAGGTAATCAAGCCCTCCTTCTGAGAAGATCTGAGAACCTGCCTTGAACCACACGGCTTCACCGAATTTGACACCGTTTTTGGAGAGGAATCTCTGGGAATGTGCAGCCTAAAGCTCCTAACATCGCCCATCTGCTGTGGATTACTTCGAGCTCACGGTTCTTTGCAAAGGTTTCTGGGTCGGCGGAGAGACCAGCGGTAGTCCCAACCGTAGTCTCCCGGGTACTCACCGGTTAGGTATGATGGTGTGTTCTCCGAGAATGGTCCTAAGTACTTGGGACGGTCTGGTCCGTACCTGTTACAATATGTGTTTGTAGTCAGTGTTAAAATATTGGATGTTTTTGGTGATAAGTTAAATCAAAATTGTGGAAGCAAAAAAGATTGGAGTAAGAACCAGATGCTCTGAGGAGTAGACTTGACGGTACGGCGCATGACGACGCGTCCACCACCGTTGGAAGCTCCTACTTTGCGGAGGAGATCGTTGGAGGGCTTCAAAGCCGTTTGACCGGCGAAAGAGGAGTGCTGGATTGCTGATGTAGCCATTCTTTTTTTGTTGTCTTAACTCAAACAGAAAAACAAAGAGAGAAATAAGCAAAAGATGAGATGTTGTTGGTGTTCTTGTTATGTGTTTTCGATTTTATAATAGAGTTACGAAGGTGTTTAGTGTGAGGAAGATTATCTGATGGACATGTCAGCAGAGTTTTGATTGGTTGGTTTTAGATTTCCGACACACTATGTTCACATTGTGAAGGAGATTGCTGGAGGCTATGGTTATGCCATGTGGCAGTGGAGATCTTCCGTCAAGAGGATAGTGTTCCAACTCACTCGTACGATTCATCTCATTGCCGATTGGCTATGCTTTGGGATAGAGATGATAACAACCGTTTTAATATTTTTGATTGATAGAAATATCATATTTTATATCATTATTAATAACAAATTATAAATTATGATTTCCACCACAGCTGTTACGAGTGCAGATACATTTTATACAAGCTACCAAAACATAATTGTTAATAATTTTGAAGAAAGTAGAAAATAAAAATTGTTGATACCTCAAAACATTGCAAATCCTGGTCGTTCCTCTGAATGAGAAATCACAAACACAATGCAACTTTAGAACGAAATAGTAGTCTTTATAAAGCCATAAATATTCACCATGATATATATAAAATACAACAGGGGGACATGCATAACTCATACCAGGAAATGAGAGTCTCCTATATACAGAAAATCAAAAACATCATAAAAGGAATCAAGGAATGACCATAACAGCAAGTCTAAGCTGTTTCTCAAGAGGCAAATGGTCTCTGAAGGCTACACAAATGTGATGCATCACCTTCACAAGCATTGGTGCATGGTCTCTTTCGCTTCGCTCAATTTGCTGCGACGTTAGCTTGTCAGTAGCAAAACTGTAAACACGTTCCAACGATGTCCATAGAAACGAGATGAAAGGCTCTGCGACAGCTTCCCAGTTGGGATCAGACAGGAGTGAAGTTACTGTAACAGACATGTCCCTCAAAACTGTGGACCGGTCTAAAGTGAGAAACGCCATGTATTCGCAGCAGATACTAGAGAGGAGGCCAACAAAAAGAATAGCCTGCAAAAAAAAAAAAGAGGAAACACAATTTTCAACATAAAATAAAAATAAAATAATCTCTTTCGATGGAGGAGAGATCTAAGCACAGAAGTGGGTCTTACATTGGATGGATAGCTAGAAACGCAGCTGATCTCAACAGCATCAATGAGCCACTGTCTTTTGATTCCTCCTTCGGCTTGATGCAGAGCCGCTACTACCTCAACGTGCACATCCCAGATATCTAAAACAAAGATGGAAAGTTTGAATGATCGTATCTATCTTCTTAGCTCGCGTATAGGAACTGAGGATATTAACTAACCCGACTCTTCACAATTTAATATAATAGCCTTCAATTTTCCTAACTCGGAAAATGGAATTGAGCCAAGTCTTGCTAGCTTGGCTTTTGCTTGGATCTTCTTTAGATTACCTAGTAAGTCAGTCGTTCCGTTTCCAGTTTCAAGACTTGAAACCTGCATGCGAGAATAAATCTCAGTTAAACGCTGATGATACACTTTACATGCCGATGCTTATTGCAGATATTACATATATATATATATATATACCTGTAGAAATTTGTATAACCAATCCAGATGGGACTGCTGCAAACATCTAACTGCCTCTGACCATTCTTTCACCGAACCCATCTTATCTACTTCCGGAGATTGTGTTGCTACTGGTAATACCCCGAAAAGTAACTCTATGCAGTTTTCAATCTTTGTGATGTATTCTGAAGATTCAAAGGAAGTTCCTTCGAGACACTGGCTCAGACCCTTCCAACAAGAGATCCTCAATGAGCTTTTCTGATCACAGCTATATACTTGGTCTGAAGATAGCGAGGTTACAAAGTAAGAGATATCTTCAAACAATTTATCCATTCTTGAACCTGAGAACATTCTCATTAAATCTCCGAGATGACAGAGCAGGCATGACTGGAGACTTTGCTCTAGTGCCTTGAATCTAGATAACTCAGACAGCTCGTCCAGAAAAGTTAGGAGCTCATCAAATTCGCTTGCGTGGGCTAATGAAAATTTCAAGCACTCTTCCCTGAGACTTGTTTCCTTGAGAAGATCTCCTGATTGCGATACATCAGGCTGAGTCTCTTGTCTCATTAATCGCCTTATTGTTGCTCCCCAATCCAAGTTTGGCAATCTCGGAGCATGAGACAAACACCGCAAAGCACTTGCCAGTGCGCCAATATTCAGAGTGCTACCCGCCTATATTGCAACAAAGATTAAAATAAATATGAGAACAGATTGAGAATATACAAGGTTAGAACTACAGAAGTATTTTAAGCAGACATACCAAAGGCAAACTTGGATTTGTCAGGCCTTGAGCAAGTTTCATGACCATGGCATGCTCCGGAACATTGTGAGTAATAGAAGTACGGTGAGAATCGCTAGACTGGATTTCACTGCCTTGACTTGACGCATCCCTGGACCGCAAGTAATTCCTGAGGAATGAGATGGCCCATGCAGCATAATGTTGCTGTTGGCGATCGTTCGTATTTTGTGCGATAAGGAATATTTCTTGCACAAATGGCGTCAACTGCTGAGTTAAATATGAGTTTGAAAGCACGGGACCCGATACATAAGAGATTTTCTGTAGCAAATTAAACCGATGTTAGGAGCACATTCGCATTTATCGTATGGGTCTTGAGACTTGAGAGAGATAGACCAGAGAACTTACGTTTTCCTCGGCACTTGAAGGAGCTCGGGGTACAGGATGGGAAAACACCAAATCACCAGCACCTGCTCCTAATACGTTAACAACTCCGAGCATGCCACCAAAGTGAACAACCGGTGGGTAAAGTCCAGAGTAACATGTCTTGAATAGTTCTAATAAGCCTTTTAAAGGCTCAATCTCCACAGGGTGGATACCTTCATTCAGAACGGAACCCAGGAAGTCTCCAGCCCCAATACATGAAGCCATCAATAAACTCTTATGAAAAGCACCAGACGTTTTAACAATTAGCAACTCAGAAATAAGGTCCTTGTAACAACTGATTAGATGATCCACCTCGTGTGCATCAAACAGTTCCACTTTTTGGCAGAAAGTGATCACCAGTGGGAGTGCAAGGCAGGAACCAGCTGAAAAAACTCTCATTGATACGTTACCATTAGAACCTGAAGTTTGCTGAAGAGAATCTGCATATGGAACCCATGATACAATAAGGTGTTTAATTTTGACAACAGCGTCTTTCTTCCCGGCTCTGTAAATTGCACCAACTGACATCCCCAAACCTATGATGAGCCCAGCAATACCCCATATATCATCATCAAAATCATCAGAATTTTCATCCAACAGGTGAGTTAAAGGTACAACGTTGTCTTCCTTCCCAGGTGGGAATAGTGCAGACAAGCTTTCCAGGACATCACACGGAGTGCGCAGGAAATGATGTAATACTGAAGAGAGCAACCTCACTATCCTTCCTAAGAGCCCTTCTTCTTGGTTCTTGTAGGACTCACTGTCTACATCAGAGCTCGCAGAGGCTTCAGTCCGTGTAAGCAGATCTTGGCATGAAAAACCTAATCCAACCCCACAGGCTCCTTTTACAAGAGTACTTTTACTGCTACACAACACCTGAGAGCGATTTTCAAGCAAATTAGATACATAATTAAGTAGTGTGTTCTAGCTGCATGTTTACTACAATTTTTATTTTTTAAACATGTCGAGAGTGCGAGAGACCAAGATTGATTTGCATGCATAGTCTTCAGATATAATACTCAGTATGCGCTTCATAGAAGAGTTAGCTCTATAAGGCTTTCACCTAAATGGCGCAATAACTGATTTTGCACGATTTTATATGGACCGAATTCGATATGGTACATGGCAATAACTACCAGGTATAGATAGTACCTCAAGAAGTCCAGATATATTCTGAAATTTCTGCTTGTGATCAGTCACATGCAGAGACGACGAAATCAATCCTAGAGATATACCAGCAGTCCACTGACGGTGTTCATGCTCATGCTCCAATAGCCAGCCCAGTAGAAATTTTGATGCAGTCGCTTTAATATTATGAGCAGCAGCTGGCAAAACCTGAAACAAAAGAGATTTTAAACTTCTATATTGAGACACATGGCCACTACATATATGGAAGCACGTTTATTTAGAATATTACTGCACATAGTGCACCCAGCGCCAGTGCTATGTTTTCTGCAGACCTTGGAAGAGTTTCTTCAGCCATGTATACCAAACTCTACATGAAACAACACAACAGTGTCTCAATAGAAGTTCGAACACTTAAAAACGAAAAAAAAATGAACTAAGTAGTTACAGAAAGGCATCGTCACAAACCTTCATGATGTTGTTTGCAGCTTTAAAAGTTTTATCAGATGATAATTCTGAAGCAATTGCACCAATGGACAATATATTAGCTCTCATCCAACGCGACATAAAAGTTTTCAGCGATTGCAATGAGATAAGCGCAAGGGAAATGTTTCTCGAGAGCTGGAGAGATTTGGCTACTACTTTAAATGCCTCCTCGTATTGACCATGTATATCACGAAAGCTCTGCGATTAGAAGCATGCAACTCAGTACGCTGAAGTATTTGGAAAATCTCCTAGAGGAACATTAAATATCCTTACTTTTGATGACCCAAGCTTCACATCTTTGGGACTAAAAGATAAACATAATATTGCCGCACCAGGTAGTTCTCCAGTCTTAATTCTTTTCCCTGTGAGTCAAATGGTGATGTACTTAGTTCAAGCGGAGTACCAAGTAATTTACATAACTGATTATTACAAATATCTAGCGAAAAAAAAAAATATCTAGCGAAAATGACAATTAAAAAGCAAATTAGTTATTAGGAAAAAATATGCACCAATAAAAATTTCTAGGCACCCCTCCCATCTCAAAATGTTAATTACCTATTCCAACAGGATATCAATAATAAACTATACCTGCAGGGAAAATGACCTGCGGTATCACATCCAGCAGCTTCTCAATCTTACTACCAGAAACATTCTTCTCTCTCACATATCTACGCCGGACGCTGGAAAGTAAAAAAAAAGAAGCAGTATTAATATGCTGCTAATGAGGATCTAAACAAGTAAAATTCAGTAGATTACAAGTTCTATACCTGTGCTCGTGAATCATGATCTTGACTGAAAGGTCTTCTATAGCATTCAGAATTTTTGCATCCGTCTCCGAGAAGAGCAGATATGCACATTTCTTGTTGAAGTCAGAAATTTGCTTTTCCAGAAACGATACCTGAAAATATGTATCGGAATTGGACAAAAATGTAGATATTTAGGATTTCAGAACCAAAGGAAACCAAGATGGCCAGGAATACACCTAAAAGAAGATATAAAAGACACATAAATTCCATAATACCTCGTACTGACCAAGTGCCATTAAGGCAGAGACTCTTGCCTTTGTCCACTGAGAATCCTTAGGTATCTGCATAGAGCTCCCAATTTCCCACAAAATGTTGAGAACCTTTTCTGCATCTTCAGGATATGCTTCGGCATCCATTGCACCCCACTTAAGGAGAAGGCAGGCACTGCAACATGTTTATCAAACTAGTGCTAGTTATACGTCAGATATTTTTCAGACACCTCAAATAACAATTTCTACAAGATCCATGCACCACTCAATCGTGCATGTATATGATTTGGGATATGAGCGCTGCTAACCTGCAAGCCAGGAGAGGGTCTAGTTTGATGTTTTGAGCATGTTTCTCAATGACACCCCATGCTGTAAAGAAATCTGGATGGAAAGAGTAGAAGTTACGAAGGAAATACAAAGGAATTAAAAACCGCAAGCAAGCATCAAGAGAGTACCAATGACATCGGCTTCACACAGATGGGAAAGACTCTGAAAACCAAGTGCTCTAACTGAAAAGTCTTGGCTTTCTATACAGGCCTATCAAAGTATGAATCCAGTCGAAAATTTTGAATGCACTCCAAAGTTTCAATATATACCCAAAGCAGTACTAGCAAACATCACTTGAGAAATTATACCTGAACGGACAAGATTAAGTCTACTCCCCTATCAGGGTGTCTCTTGCATACATCCTCAATGGAAGCAGCCATACTTATGCAGATATGTCTCTCTGAAATGAAGTCTTTAAATCCTTTCGGACGTAATACCTCCTAAGTATTTAAATAATAAAAACCATACAAATACATCAAAAACAAGTACAAGCATGCGCCAAACTACTTAGTCAATGTTAAGCAAAATTGCATAGTGGTATAAAGCTTACTTGCAGACTCGAAAAGGCACGGTCATTGACTACCCAGGTTTGGCAAAGTAATCTAATGGCTGTAGCATACAACAGACTAAAATAAACCATCATCAGAGTCACACATGTAAACTACCTTGCATGGCAGTACCGAAACAAAAAAAAAGTCAAGCATAGTAACCTAATTCAACAAGATTGGTAAATGCAAGCTAATGCATTAAAGATCACATAATCTTTTGGCTTACAAATCTAACTTTTATAATCTATGATAATCCCAGAATCTGAAAAACTAAAGGAACAAACGATAACTATTTATGAAAGTTACCCGTATACCAAAGAGCAAAGATGAAAAATGAGTTTTACAAGCACCAAGTAAGGGTTTCAGCCCAGAATCAACTATAATATAAACATGATAGAAAAGAAAATATTAAGAAATCATCAGTAAAAGATGCACTGACCCTTTCGCATCCTTGTGTAGCATTGGTGTAATCGTCTGAACTACAAGTGGAATCATCACCTGTTGCGCAGCAAGTGATGGGAGCAACCCCAGAAGTTTCGACTGCAAGTCAAATAGATACAATGAGGACTAGACTAAAGGAAAAATAAAATATACGATATAAGTACTTGGGAATTAACAGAAAATGAATGAGAGTAGACTCACCAATAGACTCTGACACGGGACATTAGTTCGAGATAACAAGTTGCTGTAATATAGAACAACTAGCAGCAGTGGGACACTCATCTTAGGATCAATGCCACCAAGGGCAGTCAAAGAATCAATAGCCTCAGGTCCTAGGGATGGATGCATCACCAAGACACCAGTAACTGCACCAAGTAGAATAGGTATCTCTTGCGAAAGACAGAACGATGCAGATAACTTTTTTCTATCACACAACCGTTTAGCATGCTCCCTAAGTAGTGAATTCCAAGTCACTGATCCAGGATAAGTTTCCTGTGATTCACTTCCATTGATGTAAGTCAGTCTGAGGAAAGAGGATGTGGAATGTGCATAGTCATTCTGGAAAAAAAAAGAACATCCAAAGACTCAGAGAGCAACTTGAATCTATTCAGAATTGAGAAGCACTTTGATATGGACATAAACAAAATAAACATGCTTTACTCTCACCAACCCTCGAAGGGCTTAACCCATGAGTGGGTCTAAGTAACTTAACAATATAGACAGATTTCCAAAAGAAAATAGCAGGTTACCCCACAAGAATTAAACCTGAAGCCAGAGTTGCTGCATGATCCTAAATACGACAGAGCCTGCCCTGCTGAGCACTGAATCTCCCTCACTTGTGTGGACCTCAATCTTTGGTGCATTTGACATTGTCACCAAGACATTTTCTACGATGGAAAGAACCTTACTTGCTGCTCCTTTGACTGATTTAGAAGGAGAAGACATCAGCGCGATGATAGGGAACAATAATATAGGCTCCACACTTGAACAGGATGCATCTCTAACCGACAAGTTTTCTACAAAATAATTGAAAAGAAACAACTCTCAGTAAATAGAAAATGCATACATCAAAATATTTTTCCAAAATAAGAAGGAAACAGGGAGTCATTCAATAGGAGGACACACCAAGTTGATTGGAGTAAATTAGCTGATACGATATAAACAATGAAACGAGCAAGAGTGTAATGACAAGAAAGATGGAGCACAGATATACCATTTTCACATTTCCATTTGAGTAAGAAAAGCAGCAACTTCAAAATAGAGAGTTGCTCATGCTCGACACTGGACTTGGCAAGCATGAAAACTAGCGAGAGAACCACCAAAGACAAATCACGTGAATATGGCAATCCAAGGTCTTTCTGAACAGCTAACAAGTGCTTCAACGATTCAATCACAGACTCTTGTTCAGTGTTGTGTACATGAGGAGAGGCACAAAGCAAAAGCACGGTATCTACCAGTTGAACACCAAGCACATGAACTTCTATTACTTCCTGCTAGCATTAAATAAATAAATACATGTCCGAAAAGAAGCACAAAGATCAAAATGAAGTCATGACGCAATTAGCACATACCAATCTAGATCCAACCAAGTCTCTCGCAACCACAGTGTAAGCATCCACTAGAGTCTTCACAATGCAGCTGAAATTTCTATTGTCCTGAATAATTTTCAGAAGTTCAATACTTGGTCCTATAAGAATTCATCAAAATGAGTGCAATCAATCATGAATACAGAATACTTACTTCCGAGTTCTTCCCTGGGACATACTTAAGACACCGCATAAGCAATCTGAATACTGGCAGTGCTTCATGACGGCACGAGCAACAAACTGAAGCCATTGACGAAATCAACTCCCTCACAAACAAAGACGGGGATGAATCTGCAAACGGGACACGTAATATTACAAAACTCACGAACGGCTCCAGAAATTCACACACTCCCACCATCCCCAATCGTCGATTACGACGCATCACGAAGAGTGATACTTGATGAAGAAGCTCCGTCTCCGTCTCCACTCTGCAAGACAGAATCTGCAACAACAAGGAGAAAGCATTCAAAGTCTTTGCTAAATCTCGAACTAGATTTTTCTAATAACGGAACACATACTCTGACAAACGGATGATTCTCAGTAGAATTGAACTTCCAATCCCCATGTTTACGTTCGTAACCGATACGAATCATAAACCCTAAGCCTTTCACAAAGATTGGGACCAGTTTCGAGTCGCATCCTTCGAGTGCGGATTGGAGCTCGAGCAAGCCGCGGGAGATGTCCAGAGCGGAGTCCGAGACTAATCGGCATAGCTCGCGAACGGATTGGTCGACGACGGTGATGGATTCGGAGGCGAGGCAGAAGGAGATTGCTTCTCTTCCGGTCTCGGATTCCGAGTGTGGAGCCGATCGGAACTTGGAGAAGACGGAGATCACGGCGAGTCTCTGTATTGAAGGTTGAGGGACTCGAGTTTTCTCGAGTAACGTAGCGTAAGAGGCCATTGCTTGTTTCGAATCAGTGAGGGAGGGAGAAGGCAGCGGTGGAGCTGTAGATTTTCAGCGCCGGGAAGGGGAACACGATCAGCCGGCTTTAGATAATGGGCCCTCTTAATTAGGCCCAATAAGCGGATATCAAGAGTTCAAACTTAAGTGACCTGTAGATACGAAAACCTTCACTTTGTAACATATAAAAGCAAGAAAAAAAGGAAACATTACAGTATTACACTATCATTTTAAGGAATATGAAACCCTAAACAATGATAAGAAAAAAGCATGTGTTGAGTTGAAAACAAGACAATTACAGATATAACTCTATATGCCTATAACGTGAAGTGTAGAAAATATTTTAAGAAGACAGTTGGAATCTATTAAAGTAGCCGCTCTGAAAGTAAATTTAAGCAACTAAGCATACATGATCATGGAATGGTAAAGATCAGTAACCAAGTTTGAGGATGATATAGTTGATAGAGTCGTTAGTGAACTTAGAACAAAACATAATTCGAAAGCTGGTGAGATCCAGAATGTGATTAGTACTACTGTACTAGTGATGAACATATAGTGTCAAACATATATGTTTGGGTTGTTGGAAGCTGCATGAGCCGTTGTTTTAAGGTTTGAAATTGCTTTTTTCGGTGGTTTGTTGTATCCAATTCTCGTCCTCGATCAGGTTCGGTTTCTTTGGTTCAACTCTGTCTCATTCTTAGCTGAATTGTAGGCTTCATTTGCTTTTGTTTCAAGTTCAATTCATTTTCGTAATAGTTTCTGTTGTCTAGACTTTTTTTCTTATTTCTGCTACAAGTTGTCATTGTAATCACTATTACAAATTTGAAAATTTGGTATGAAAAAAATATGTACAAATAAAAAAACGTGTTTACAGTTGTTCTTACTAATATTTCGACCGATGCATCCATATACACTTGTGTGCAAAATCATATTTCATATTTGTTTATTTTATTTTTTCATTATTGTCAGTTTTATAAATAAACAAAAATTCTACATCCGCTAAAACTGTTGTAAACCATCCGGTTTAAGAATACTTATAACCAATTTTGTATTAAACCAGTCATCCTTATGTGGATTGGGCATTGTCTTATTTTGGTTTAATGATGGCGACTTCTCTTAATGTTTAAAAGAGTCACACATTGTTTATGAGACTTGTAATAGACGGTCTAAACTCCATATATAAAGAGCCTCTTATTTTTGTTATTGAATAACACAACAACACCTTCACGTCTTATTTATAACAAAA
The DNA here is from genome assembly GCA_019706035.1 of Raphanus raphanistrum subsp. raphanistrum. NCBI lineage: Eukaryota > Viridiplantae > Streptophyta > Magnoliopsida > Brassicales > Brassicaceae > Raphanus > Raphanus raphanistrum. Next base: position 23,177,061 of record CM033983.1, read on the forward strand.
ACAACATTTTATCGAATTCAAGTTAAAGTACAGTATTACACCAAAAAAAAGAAGTTAAAGTACAGTTCTATATTTCTATCTAACCCTTTTATGTTTTAACTATCAACGATTGTATTAGTAGTTTGTGTTACTAGGTTAAACATCAATGTAGCAGAAGTAACAACATAATTGAAATGTGAGTCGTTTGGGCTTTCTTTTTCTTTTCACCAAGGATTTTTTTAGAGCAATCAGGATACTCGGCATATCTCAACAACAAAAAGACTTTCTTTTCAAAACAACTTGTAAGGACCTTTTCAAAAAAAAAACAACTTACTAATCACAAGAATTCTATTACTAAAAAACTTGAAAACCCAAAAATAAACTATGGTTCGCGCGCATGTGGTCTAGTGGTAGTTGGACCTGGGATATGACACATCATCGCTTTCGGTTCCCTCGGCTGATCAACTTACACTTGCTACAAATATTAATGTGTTGGGAAACCAAGGTAGAGAGAGACCGTTTGCATTGTCGCCTTGTTGTGTTACATAGTCTTTGCAAATCAACTTGAACCATCTAAAAGAAAATCTCCCGTCTGGTATGGCCTGAATCGAAATACCAAAGTTGTTTGCACTAAACAGGACAGGAGATATATAGAAGCAAGTCTATTACAATAATCCTAACTGTTATAACGGGTATTAGACTATTAGTTTTTTTTTGACATCAAACGGCTGTAGTATTAGACTATTAGTTAAAAGATAATAAAAAACCAGTATGAGTAATAATGTTACTTTGTTAGTTACATTTTACACCATCTAACAATGTCAAAAATTGTATGTAACGTGTATTAATTTGTTTTTGCATAACCTGTAACGTGTATTAATTTGTTTTTGCATAACGTGGACCAGAATCGGTTGATCGCTTATGTGACACGAGCACACTGTGGTTGTCCATTGGCTTTCGTACCTTTTTCTCCAACAGATGTCTAATCAATGAAAAGAAAATAAAGATATAATCGAATCAATCAATTGCTGACGAAAACGACGTCGTCCGTGGGACAAGGCTTTTCATTTGTTTCTGTTATTGGACATTGCTAAGCTATTGGGCGGTTTAGTGGTGGCCCACTGCTACTTGATAAACTTCTGCCTCACTATCTTTTGGTCCACAAATTGGGCCCATATATGGCCCCTTTTACGTTTTCCTGCCTTTTTAATGATTGGTTTCAAACTTGGATTTAACCTATGAAAAGTTAGGTACATGGCTTAAATCGCACGTACTGAAGCAGTCGGCTTTCCTCCGAAGAGAGACATTAGTACATTTTCTGCTGGAGTTTTATATGGTCACCAAGTCCAGGTTTGGAACATAAAAAAGTTTAATTGTAAAATGAAAATGGTGTGAACCCGTGAGTCCGTGATCAAAAATAATAATTGCTTGGATTTCTTTTCCTTACGAAAATTTGAAAGATGTGGATTGATTTTCAAAATGTAAATGATATGTTATCATTTTGTAATTATAAAGATCAAGAAAAACGATGGAAGATTTCGAGAGATGAATCGAATAATTGAGGAAAAGTCTAAAGATGTATAAAACTATGAGATGATTTATCACATGGCAATACAATCATATTTCTGCAGTAGACAGTGATGGTGTAAATAAATAAGATTGTTATAATATATAAAAGGTTAAAATGAAATGATGGAAAAAAATGGATGTACCATTATTTTCTGTTGCTGAAGCTGACTTGTGTCTGAACACAATCTTGAATCCCCTTGTCTTAAAGTCGACATGTAGATCCACGTATGGAAGTCGACACATACATATATAATTATATAGATAAACATGTGAATAATATAGAAGACACCCTGACTAGTGACCACATCCAAGCACAAGTGATGTAAGAAGTACTGAAGCATAATGCGTCTTAGATCCTTTCTCGTGATTTGCTCCAAACACAAGTGAGGTAAGGAGTATTAAAGCATAATAAACATGATGCGTCTGATCGCTCTCTCTTTTCGCAATGGTAAAATTTGAACCGTGTCTATGTAACCAATTGATAAAGCTGTAGAGGTAACTGAAGACAGTTCATTGCCGTTTGAGATTTGGGAAACATAATTTCACTTTATTTATCATCTATTTATGTCAAACTTTAAGAAACTTGAAAAAGAGAAAAAAAAATAGTGAAGCCGGATGGGGTATTAAACCACTCATTAAAATTTTTCATAAATTGTAGCATCTGAATATCACTTTGGCACATTAACCTTATAATTTTAAACTGCTTCGTTTTCAATAATATTCAAATAAATTGGAATTGGTTAAATAATTAGACGACGTTTTACTTATAATATATTTCTAAACTTTTGAGTCAGTGACTTTTGTGTATCATACCCGGTCTTAATTTTTGTAGAATAGTGATCATCAATCTTAATTATGGAAAAGAAAGTGAACTAGGAGTTGGTAGTTGGTGACTTGATTTGTATGTGAATATAATTGGTTGTTAGGTCGCCGCCAGATGACATGAAATAAAAATGGAGCGACTTTAAAAAAGAGATTCCCTATGAAGACATGTGCCTAAACAAAGGTACTACTACTTGATGTCTTCAGCAAATTTATGAACCTTTTTCTCTTAAGTCGACAATATATTATAAATCACTCAAGTAAATTAGAATATTAGCAAAATGATGTTACTGACTAGTGACTACTGAATAATTAAACAACCAATTATTAGTCGACTTTCTTATGTGGCTATTCAGAACTTTCGACATACTAAACTAAATATCATAATTCAATGTTAATATTGCTTCATTGATCAATGAAATATTTGTCTAAACGGGAGTACGCACATCCTTATCTCGTATCTTTCTAACAATGTGATTATTTAAGTTGGTTGAAATGCGTTTGGTAAAAGTTAGGCAGCACATTTTAGCAAAGTATTGTGAGGTTCAAACATGAATCCATAGTTTCAAGATTGGGTTCATTTGTGTGAATTAGTAATCTAGTTCAAATTATTGAAATGCAAGTTATGATTAAGCAAACACAACCATATACATCAATGACTATATTTGCTTGTTTGACATATTCACAAATATCCTTTGACCTCCTATGTTAATGAAAATACAATTTAAATTAAACATGTATATTACAAATAAGCATACACTTACACATGCATGGATGTTCTCATCAACATATATATTTGAAGATTTCCAGTTGACCAGTCAACCTCTCCGGTCTCCATAAACCGATGCCGTTTCACCACCAAGGTAACTAGCGTACCTCATGATATCAGCATTAGTCTCCTCTAGTTCCCTTTGCAGCCCCAAGACTTGTCTTTGGAGCACCGAGATGGCGCCAACGCAACCATAAACTGGATCTCTTAGCCTTGCTTCCGCCTCGTAAGCAAGCGAGTTCACTGCGTCTTCTCGTTGATGTGGCGCCACCTCCTGGAGGATCTTGCTGACGTTGCTTGCCCCAAATATCCGGTGGACGTTCGCAAACTTTGTAGGTTCCTCTGGCGGAAAATAGGGTGCGAATACGCAGTCCGAAGTGCATTTCCGCCGGAGGAACTTGCATGCCGCGCACGGTGAGTTTGTATAGTTAAAATACGACGACGACATCTTTTGTTATATTCCCCCTGATATTTATTTTTGGAAAAGAAAAACAAAAAAAAAACAATTTAATCATCTATGGAGTTTTGAGGAATTACAAGATTGATATGAATTTTGATCCATATCGATATTGCAATTCGTTAAAATCTCATCGTTTTATATATCAGTAACATTTACACAATATGTATATGTGTCTACTACGTACGCATTATAAACATTCAAACATTTTAAAAATATTATTTCCATTATACCTACACCATTATTTGCAAAGTGATTTCACAAATGTTCTTTTTATAATTATTTTTATCAAATAAATGAACAATAACATAATAAAATCGATGACACGTATTAAATATGACATGAATGATTACTTTTAATAATAATCTATATTTTTAAAACTTCTTAGAATATGATAGAAAATTATACATCATCATTAGTATAAATTCATTCAAATATAACATTAATAATATAACAATAAAAATATAATCATATTTTAAAATTTTCAAAATGTTATTTATTTCTGTTTTTTATAATTATACAATTTTATTACTAAAAATATTGAATATTTTTTTTAAATCAACTAATATTGAATGTTTTACATTGTTTTAAAAACTACAAAAAACGTAATATCATTAGCTTCTTTTATATATCTACAAATTTTAGAAATACTATATAGTTTTACATTTTGATAATGAAAAGAAAATTACATAAAATTATTTTCTTAATTTATATTAGTTGATTTAAAATAATTTAGTTTATAAACTTAAGTATATACATATCTATTTTTAAATATAATTTAAAACAAACAAAATTGTTTATTTTATTTTAGTTATATGTTTAATTAAATAAAAACTATAAAATATTAAAAAAATTAAAAAAATAATAATATTTTAAAATATAAATTAAATTGAAAAAAATATTGCTGCACATGGTATAGGACAATACCTGGTTGATTATAAAGCTTTGGTCTTTTAATCTGCACAGTTCATAATCTTAGTAACAAAAGCATATATAGATAATACTCTTATCATCAATATAATTTTTTTAATTTTTTTTTGGTAAAATGTCAAGATACTCTCATCACCAATATAATTGGTTACAAGCATTGTCTTGATATTAATTCTCGTTTTCTCCCTAAAACTGGTTACCAATGTTCGGTATTTAAAATATATATCAGGCAAATAAATACATACCTGTATCGTAGATTAGCGTTATAATCAATTAATTTCACATATTATCTTGGGACACTAAAACCAATGTTTAATACATTAATGCCAAACTTACTACATATATATGCAGAAGATGTTAAATCTAACAGGCAATACGATCAGGAAAAGTTATATATTTTAGCTTGATTATAAAAAAAAAGTTATATAATTTAGCTGTACGACTACATAACACATAAAAAAATCATTTAATCTCCATATATACATGAAGAAAATGGGTGTTGTTTTATATGTATATATTCAAATCGAAGGTAACTCACACTCGTTCTACGTTCTGGAGTATTGGAGTATTGGTTCGTTGAATCTGATGTACAGGGTTATGTAAACTTTGCATTTTTCGTATTGTACACCAGACCTAGATCTTTTTGGATATAACATGGCTTTTGTCATAAACATATATAAGTATTTGTGTGCCACTAAATTTGGTAAAAAACAAGGGAAATCGACTTTTTCCTATCAATCTTTGGTTACTCTTTTTCTCTTAGTTCGAACATAATTACTCCCGACCATACGTTTATGTTCTTGGCGTTTAGTTTAGCAGATTTTTTTCTGATTTTTTCATCGACAACACTTTCTGTCTCTCTGATTCTGAGATCTCCTCATCTATAAAACAAATATTGATTCACTTTCTTGAATCTATGATCTCACATGGCGGCTTAAATCAAAATGGCATGTACATATACTTAAGGGTCAGTGATACAGTATTGTATCTTCAACTCTAACTTTTTAATTTGTAAATAAAGGTCATCCAATTCTAACTTGAAATTTACATTGCACTTCATCTCTAACTTTTTAATTTGTAAATAAAGGTCATCCAATAATAACTTGAAAGTTCAAGATCAGTGATTAAATCTTCATGATTTAAACTCTCTAATATCATATAACCAATTAACATAAAAGTACAGTATATATATTATGCAAGTGTGTGCGTAAATTAGTTGAGTAGAATTAAACACGTTTGCTCTTACCTTTCGATGGAGCAACAAGAGTAAGTCCCCCTGATAACTACTCAGAAGTCAGAACTGTTTGCTCTTCTTTGGTTCTCTCTTCTGTGTCTTAACTATGATGGGAAGAGGATATGGAAAATCCTCAAGAGGATCTTCAATTATTGAGATTATTTGTCATTTTAAGAGAGAAACCCTAGTCAGAGACAAAGAGGAGTCTCTAAGGGGAAAGTTGGAGAGAGAAAAGACAGGGATTAGAGAGAGAGAGAGAGAGAGAGAGAGAGAGAGAGAGAGAGAGAGTGTGTGTGTGTGTGTGTGGGCAAAAGGTATTTTGGTGCTTTGAGCGAGAAAGAAGCTGAATATAATGAGATTGAAACAGACAAATTAGCCTCAATTAATTGAGGACCTAAAATAGTGAACTTATAAGGAAATACCTCCTAACCATAGAAAATTTTACTCCATTTGAAAGCCTTCCAGTAATTTAAAACATTTTCGTAACTTTATTTTGAAGCAAATTATTCTTTATGTAAATGACGAACTAAGATATTCTACTTGCAATATATCACTATTCAATATATGGACTATTTATATATTCTCTGATTTTAATATATTAAGATGAGTGAGAAATAGAAAAATCCTTTGGTAAACCTGAATTAGCATTCTTATATATCTAAATGATAAAACACAATTTGGTGCAATATTTGGTAGCATGTGCGTAGATTATACTAATGATTAGCTAAGATAGTCATTGACAAGCATTAGTTTACCTATACTTTTTTTGATAATGGTACTTTACGTATTTAATTCTCTGATTAGATTTTCAGTGTATGCATATATATCAAAATGTTCAACAAGAAAGTGTTCAACAAGAAAGTATGAAAATAATATGACACTGAAAGAAAAAGGAAAAAAAGGAAAAGATAAAGCCCAAATTAGATCCAAAAAAATGAATGCACTTGAATACGCATGCATACAAACATTGGTGCAAAATCTAGTAAAAAGGAAAATCAGTGTCTTATGTATTTACATATGCAGAACGGTTAGGACCGGACTTCTGCCTATATCTAGGTAACGAGTTCGAATTCTGCTGGAGAAAACTATCTTTTGATGCATTTGTTTACAACATGAATATGAGTCCATGTTTTAGAGCTCATTTGAATATCCTGAAAAAGGTATATCTGTGGGCTACACCTCTCATCCGAGGATTAGGTCTTTGTCTTTAATAAATCCGGATTTAACCCTTTAAAAAAATGTATGTACATATGCATGCACCTATAAGTTGGTAAGGTATGCTTATCAAATGAATATTTGGGATACGAAAGTCTTGCTCGATCCACCCTTTTATTTTCCATTCTCTTTTCAAGCAAGAAACAAATATTGGCTCGCCTTAAAAAAATATATATATATATTGGCTCACAATCTAGTAAGTAATATTAGTATATCCTACTTAATAAGATTGAAAAAAATGTTATATTTATTATTTTATTTATCCAAAAAAACAAAAGTATATAAATGGCGAACTTCTACGTCCCATTACAGAACGTTTTCAACATTCATAGCTTCTCTCAAGGAAACTATGTTTAACAAAATTTACTAATGTTAGAATGCTTATACAATAAAACTCTATAAAATGATATTTGATAAATAATACACATAGTAAAATAATATTTTCCTAATTTCAAGTTGGAAAAATATAAAATATGATATAATTTAATAAAATAATAAAATTTTAATAACTTTTAAGTAAATACATATTCTTATTAAAATTATCATTTAATAATTGTTATATACAAAACATGGATATGTCTTCTTTCTTCACTGGAACTGTTTCTGAAGAAGGAAAGTTTGATGCTAATCATATTATAATTCGAACAATTAAAAAGAAAACAAAAGTTGCAACTACACCTATAGAATCAAACTTAAGCTGAGAATGTTTAAAATAAAGAAACTACGAAAGGTTCATAGTCCAGTTTCCAAAAAAAAAAAAGGTTCATAGTCCATGTTGTTCAAAGGAAAAAAAGAAAAGAAAAAAGGAAAGGTTCATCATCCAATTTATTTGAGTGTAATTATCGATGGTTCTATCCATGGATTGCCCTATAAATTTGAGTTGCCTTTGATAGAAAAAAAACGTAAGGCTAATAGGCTTGTAGACCTCTGCAAGCAAATATAAATAAAACATCGTATTTTTATTTTTACAAATAAAATTCACCTATAATTTGTTTTTGCATTTTAATATTTTAATGTTATTTTACTGAATATAAAATGAATCTATAACAAAATTTGGTTAGTATGTAATATCATGAAATTAATCTTTTCTTAAAAGTTGAAAATTTATTTTATAAATATAAATCTAAATATTAGTTTTTAAAAATAATTAATAACTATATATATTAATAAATGATCATAGTCCTAACATTATTAATAAGTTATATTGTATATATGTATAATAAAGGTTAAAATGGATGCTTTTTCTTGTCAGCAAATGGATACTATTTTTAATTTGTAGAAATTCTAATACATATTTTGGAAGGAAATTTATCAATAGCTTACATTCTGAATACTATTCTACTAGGTTAAGACTCGCGCCTTACGCAGAATAAACATTATATATAAGTTATTTTTACATTTTATATATATTTTTACATATTATAAATTAATAAGCAGATATTGAATAATTAAAAATTCAGTAACTATAATGTATATAATTAAATTGGTGTGAACACATAAATAAATGTTATTAATCCAAACAAACAATTTTCTACTTTATATGATAAATAGTTACATTTAAATGATATAAAATAGACATACAGTATATTTTTAATATTGATATTTATTAAATAATTTCTTACAATTTCTGATTATTTGTATCTGTTATAACAAAAAAACTTTAAATCACTGATAACAATTTTTTTTATTGTCAGATGTTTAATAGTTTTAGTAATTTATAATTTCTTTGAAAAATTCAAATTTAAATATTAAGTTGTCACTATTTGTTCAAAGCTTTTATCAAAAAAAATTGTTCAGAGCAAAAATTTCTAAATGAAAATATTTACGTATTTTATGCTATATATTTTATTTTAAATGATATTGATATATATATATATATATATATAATATTTATAAAATGAGACTTCTTACTTATATGATTTTGTAATCATTTATATGTTGTCATAACAAAAAAATTAAATCATGGATCACAAAAATTTCAGTTTTAGTAATTTATAGTCATTTTCTAAATTGAAAGTATGACATGTACGAAAAAATATAATTTTTATTATATGGTTAATGTGATTGTTTTATTTATTTTGATAAGTTAAAATTTTTAAAAAATGATAGTGGACACACTAATTTTTATCAAATCTTTATTATTCAAATCTTTAATTGACATATATATTTAATCACATTAGGAAATTCTGTATTTTTATTTAAGAAAAGAATGAAAAATATTAATAATCAATATGATTAGTTTAATAAAAACCTTATTATGTATTTAGATAGATCAACCTATTTTTCTAAGAATTTTAAAAATCATTCTGGTGATGACTCATGGCTACCCCAAATGTTGTAATGTTTCTCTTTTAATATATAGGAGATTGTTGTTAATAAGAAGTAACGATAAGAATATAAGATATGGTCTATCAAAAAGAATTATAAGATATGGTCGATCAAATCCTCCAAATGAATCTTATTAATTATGGTACTTATGATTTAGTAATCATAGGTTTGGGCTTTGGAATTGGTTGTTGAAGAAATGTATAACGCGGAAATATGTCGACAGGAACTATTGCAAGTCAAGTATTAGATAATAATATGCACAATTATTTGATCAACAACAATCATTAGAAGATAATATGCACAATTATTTGATCAAATTTTATTCTACAAGTGCACATCTTTTCTTTTTACATAATTTTATATACATCGAATTAATCTAGTGGTGTCCAATCTTATTCATAATCCAATATTTTCATTCCGTCTTTTCTTTTGTTTATAGTGATAAATCCAAGCGAAATAGTGTTACCAGATCGACCAAAAAAAATTGAGTGTTAACAGTCTGATAATATATTTTTTTTTTTGGGAACACACAGTCTGAAAATATTTAAAATCATTCCTTCTTAAGATAAAACGTTTATGTTCTGATAATCATTTAGAATTTGTTACTTGGTAAGTGATAATAGTAGCTAGTGCACTTTATGCAAAATTTTCAGTTACAACCTGAATCTAATAAAATCTTACATATTTCTGTACAACAATAACAATCTTTGGGAAAAGAGATAAATGTTTAGGGAGTGACAAGGAAATAATCTCTAATGGTTCGCCTTTTGACAGAGGAAGGAGGGTTTAGGACAGATGATGGACTGTTGACCGCAGTTTCTGGTGTATTCTCGCACATTTTATCTTCTTCTAATGATGATAACGACAGTGTTGATGATGATGATAAAGATGTTTTCTTCAACTGAGCCTCTGGAGTTCTGATGTTAGGCATAGATTGATTATCTGATGATTGCTTTTGGGGACTCTCGGGTTCTTTGTTCGTCTCAAGTCTTTCTTTGGCTTCAGTATTTGACAATGCGGTTACTCTGCGTTTAACTCTAGACCCAGATGCTGTTGCGTTTGTATTAGAGGAACGGTTGATCTCTATGTTCCACAGTCGTACCTAAGCATGAACAGACGTGAAATTCAGTAATGGGACAAAGAGCAAAAAACAATACTAAAAATCATTAGCTTTTGTTTTTTTTTTTTATTACCGTGAAGTCATCTGAAGCTGTCACTACCTTCCCGATCTCTGATGGAGACCTGAATAAGAGATTTTGTTTATTACCATCGAATCTACTAGTTGGAAAGCTGGATTCAACGAGAGACAGAAAAAGCCTCGGTGAGGTGGGACTTACCAATCAACAGCAGTTACTTCTTTGTCATGGCCTTTCAAGACTGTAGGATCTACATGAGGCTTATTCACCTGAAATTGTAGCTCTTCTTTAAGCATTGATAATTCTTGAATCATTGAATTATAAGAGGAATATGCCAAACTACGTGACAGAGAATTCAAACCTGCCATATGTAAGCGTTACCGTCGCTTGAACCACTCAAAATGTGTTCACCATCAGGGCTAATCATTGTCTGCAGAGGAAGATTTGCAGAGATGAGTGAGCGTGTGAAAAATGTTAGAAAGCAAATGAAGTGTGACTGAAGCGAAAATTTTGGACAAGGGGTTATTACCCTAATGAAAAAAGAATCTATTCGGCAACCAGAGAATGACTGTACAGGTCCTTTGTCAAGCTGCAGTATGTTGTACAGATAGATTCTGCAACAGGTCATGGAAAAGAAGATTTGGTTAGAGTTGGATATTTTTAAAGGACTTTCTCATAGTGCAGGGCAATCACTAAGTAAAGTTATGAGTGTGAACATATTAAAAATCAAACCTGTTGTCCTTGCATGATGCTGTAAGTAAGGTTCCACTTGAGTCTTGGGACAGGGATACTATACCATGAGCTCTCTTTTCCTGAAGCCACCAATAGGAAAATTAAAAATCAGGTTTCAGATTAAAATAGTATCCCTTTGAATCGTTCAGTGTTTTATTCACATCGAAACCATTCAGAAATAAGATAGTGATATTTTCAGAGTCTAGGAATATGAAGCTTAGCTTACATTAGTATTTGTTGCGTCTGACTGTGGAGATGCTTGAGCAATGGGAACTTTCAGCTTTCTTGTATCCCAAAATTTCATGGCGCTGAAAGAACGGTAAAAAGAGCGAAGGATGTAAACAACATTACTATAAGCTCTGCAATACAATTTACATGAACCTAATTAACGTTGTGCAAGTACCTATCTGGTGCTCCAGCAGTGGCAATTGTGATCTCGTCCTTGAGATATAGTACAGAGGTAATGCTTGATGAAGCAGCCTGAAAACATGAAGGCATTAGCCAAGAAGATAGAATAGTTAAGATTAGAAGAGAAGAGTTACAAGAAGGACGCAGGAGTACAAACCTTGCGACGTCCAGTTCGTTTTGAAAGAGGAGAGAGATGGGCTCCTTTAACCATGCCAGTAGAGCTGCATAAATCACAGAACAACAATCAATAAGGTTCAAAGGAAGAAAAAAAAAAGAAAGATCTTCACAGCCAAGGTTAGAGAGAAGGACTCACTTGATGCAAAACTCCTCTTTTTGAGAGCTACTTTTACACCTTAGATCCCATAGCGCAAAACATCCGTCTCTCGAACCAGAGACAAGAAGATCTGCAAGCATAAACAGTTAGAGCTATCTTCACTGAAAACACACCAACTAGTAAATCAAGAAGAGAAAATTTCTCAAGATACAAACCAGAATTAGTTGGATGTGAACACATTGATTTCACAGTTCCTGTGTGTCCTATAAGTACTCCAGTACACTTATTTTCCTCAACATCCCATACTTTAATCTGCACCAACATCAATAGAGAAGCGTATTCCGTCACAATATTATCCTCACAAACTAGTAACTTAAAAGAAAACAATGAGTCACAACTTACAGTTTGATCACCAGAAGCAGTCAGAAGACAACTATCATCCTGCAATAAATTTGAGATAATTTCACATCAAATTCAGAAAAAAAGAACCATTGAATTAAACGTATTAATATATATATATATATATTTCAACGGACAAGCAAAATCGCAAACCTTGATCCAAGAAACATCGAAGACTGCATTATTATGAGCAATCCAGTCACGATATCTAGCATTCTCTAAAACACAAAATCCATTTGAAACATCAGTGTTGTATTAAACCCAAGAAAACAAAAAAAAAAGGGTTACAAACGGGAAGGGAATGACACCTGTGTTCTCTTGGTGAGTCGCAGAAGAGTCAAACTTGCGATTCGAATGAAACAAGCTCACGTGTCCATCCTCGTCTGACACCGCGAATACTTGTGAATTCCTGCTACTCTATACGATTCACCAAATAAACAATCGTTATATTTCTAATCACTAAACGAACAAAACTGGATCTGGAAATTTTCAACTAAATGCTTAAGAAAAAAAAAATCAGAAAAATCAATCGAATTGGATCGAGGATGGAGACTGCATTAGGAATAGCGTAGACGAACAAACCATACCTTACAAAACGAAACGGCCAACGGAGGAGTCCGATAGCCGTCGTGTTCCACAGCGACGCCGGCTATTTCTCTGCAAGCCAGCTCGGAGTCTGCGAAGAACGGTCGCTTCCTTACTGAAAAACCAAAACCGCTCATCAGATCTAAAAAACCGCGAGGAGATTGAAAATGTAAGCGTGTGGAGATATGTATAATACCTCGGAATCCGTTGAGCTCTCTTAGTCCGATGTTGACGAAGACGGATCTAGATCTGGAGTTTTCCATCGGAGATTTCTCTTGCAAATCGAAACGAAGAAGCGGGGGAGAGATGTGGTGATGAAGATTTTTTTGTGACGGGGAAGAAAGTGTTATAGATGAGGAACGGCGCGGGATTAGTCATTTGGTTTAGGCGGTGTTAGTGTTGGTTTTCGCTTCCACGCGGGAAAATTAAAATTTTTTCTCCGAAAACTCGAAATTGTCGTTGCTTTGACTTTTCTTAAGAAAAATATGGAAAGAACGTTAATTTTAGTATTTTCAAGGCCCATTAGTCTCTAATATGTTGGCCCATTTGGCACGGAGATTAGGACCTAAACAGCGACTTTAGACAAATTTTAGGTGTTTTCATGACATTAGTGAACTTTTACATGTATCATAAATAAAAATATATAAAAAGTAAAAGAAAAAATCTCATAATTATTATCTGAATCAGATTATATTTACAATGTAATGTTGGAAAAAAAAATCTTATATATTAAAAGAGAAATATCATTTTATCTACCAAAAAAGTCATAATAGGTCCATTTCATTAATTATATAATTTGACATAATAATCAATAATAATATCAATAATAAATGAATTTTAACTATAAATTTTAATTTCATTTTTAATTATAACAAAACTACTGAGAAAAATCTAAAAAAAATCTTACTCAATGTTTTAAATATTTTTATTAAATAATATATTAATTAATTTCGTAATTAATAATAAATATTAATATTAATTAAATTTTACTATAAAACAAAAATTTCTACACTATTTTTAGTAAATTTATAATTATTGTCTCTATTATATTCAAATAGAAGTATTGACAAGATTATATTAAATTGGTAAATTAACCTATTCAATTTTTTTTTAGATACTTTTAGTCAAATAAATTATCATTACGAGTTAACTTTTGTTAACTATCTAATATTCTTATACTGTGTGTGAAGATCCCCCATACTTCTGACCTTATATATTTTATGATGTATGAGACGATGAACCTCTACCTGATATTATGTATTCGTAAAAATGTATTTGATAGATGAATGGAACTTGACCGCTTAACAGCTCTTATGTGACTGTAATCTTGTAAAGTGGCATTCCTTTGTGTTAATCAAAAGGACTACTCGTCTAGTCGACATATATTCAAGGTAGTAGTCGAAGCAAATTTAATGTTCACAAGTTATTTTTATATTTTATGTAACTGTGTGTATAAAATGCAAATAAAACTATAAATATACATAGGGTGATTTATATAGTACAAGGCAAACAATGTCCCGAGTCCTTATCATTTCACATTAACGGCGTCGTATAAACATGGTCTCGAACTCTGTAGGAGGCACCACAAAGTACTCTATACCAACATTGCTCCGACACTTCAAAGCTGGTCGGCGTTTCCTTGGCGCCGGGGGACATATCAGTTTCTCAGAGAGGTTCGTTTCTTTCGCCGTGGGAGTGATGCAGTACTCTTCCCTTCCACTGTAGTGTTCTTCTTCAGCTTCCGTGTCTCTCTCGGTCCTTTTCAGTTTGGTCTTCACCGGCTTCAGTGAAGTCGGTATAGAGATTTCGGCGATGGCCCATTTGCTACCGTCGGTGTCTCTAATCCTTCTACAGACTTGTGATTTCTTCGAAGTTTCCATAGTTTGCGGAGGAACAGAGACACGAAGATGAGCGCGGAATTAAATTGGAAGAAGATGTTTTTCCTCGATTGGACGAAGAAGAGGGAGTAAGTGGAGAAAGTAATCGAAAATATTCTTGCTTTTAAAGACACGTTTTGCCTTTAAACAAGTTGCTTGCTTCCCCAGGAATTATTAGAGGAGAAGCTTTCAGAGGAAGACTATTATTTGGGTGGGAGACGAGTAAAGGGTAAAATTGGAAATTAGTAACGTGTGTTCGTCTATTTTTTTGGCGCTGAATCTTATATCATAACGGTTCCTTTTCCCGCCACTTTCTGCTTAAAGAATGAAGCCCTTCTTATTTTGTTACCCAACATAGTCATTGTATGATCATCTTCACTAATTGAAATAATATTTTCAAGTTAACCACTTCAAAAGAATTGAACGAATTACCAAAAGTTTGTAACGCAAAGTGCAAAAAGAAAAAAACAGAACCAAATGCATAAACCTTCTAAAGTTATTGATTTGTGAAACACTTGAGAACAGTGAGACTTGGACAAGGAATTTAAAAACAGAGAGTAGAATCTGAAACTTAATATTTTACCAAGACAATACAACACAAACTTAAATAAACATCTTACGAAACTGCTGAACATAACTGTCTGTCGACTGAAAAATGAAACATAACCAAACTTAACCCAACGATCCGTTCACTTTTATATAGGTAGGTACTTATTTAATTAACTATATAGGTTATTACACGACGGGTTGAGTATTTCACTGGTTCAATTTCCCTCTCTTTCTTCTCCTTTCCTTAGTCTTTGGACAAACTAGCATTTATTTTCAGGTTATGCTCTGCTATATTCCCATCAGGATTTTGAAAAGCCTCATTTCTGGCTTCAACCTTTCCCACAACAGTAGAGTCTCTTCATCACAATCTACCTTCAATCTCCCTAAATTCTTCACAGAATCCGGTAATTCTTCGCATCCCAAACACATCCTCATCGAGATTTTTTCCAGCTTCTGCAACTTGCCAATCTCTAAAGGCAACTTCTTCAGTGCTAAACAATCAGAAATATCCAGAAACCGTAAATTGCTAAGCCTCTCAGTTGATTCCGGCAGCTCATGGAGATTAATACAAGAACACAACCTCAACACTTCAAGATTACTCAAGTTACCTATAGCCTTCGGAAGTACAGAGAGCTTGCCACAGTTTGTGATGCTTAGTTTCTTCAATGAGACAACTTCAGAGACCCAATCCGGCAACTCATCAAGATCATAGCAATAATCTATGTCAATCTCCTGTAAACTCGGTAGAGCTTCATGGATAGCTATCTCATCTATGTTGTGGGAAACCTCAAGGCCGACTCTGCACATGAACAAAGATAGCTTCTCGAGACTCCCGAGTCGTGAAAGGAGAACGTCCAGCAAAGTGATTGAAACATTTTCAAATATGACCCGTTTTAAGTTGGGTAACGAGCTGAGACACGACAAGTTGGTCAACTTTGCAGGACCAAGACCGTGATTTATGATAGCCACAACCTTCAGTTTATTCATGGTAGCAATGAAGTTTGGTAATGCATAGCTTGATGAGGAGAGATTAAGAACTAAAGCCTCAACATTGGGGCAATCCATTTCAGCCCAAGTCGATGAGAATAAATCATCTGTAAATAACAAACAAAAGCTGCGCATCGTTATAGGAAAGTCAAAATTTAAAATATAAAAGAAGTACTACTAACTAACCCTATTCAAGTGAGTATCATGGACCAAAGACTCAGAGCTTTTTGCATGAAAAATTACCTGTTGAGATAGACAAAATACGAGCACTTATAGGCTGCCTTAGATCCAAACACCAATCTGGAAATTTATCCTCTCTTATCTCCAGGTTGAGCCTTTCTCTGTCATGGTGTTCCTCAGATTTGCTTTGGCAGATAGCCAAGTCCCTCAGAATACTATGCTGACTATTTAAGAATCCATCGTAGAAACCGTCTTCGTTTTCACTTATCCTGTTTATTAAGCGAATAAATAAATTCCTCTGATGGTAGATGGCAACAAGGTGCAAAATAACAACAACATACCTGGGAGGATCAAGCTCAAGAAGATTACGGAAAGCCAGTTCATTGAGGTACTTCACGTACACGGTACTACTTTCACTACCTTTACCGTATAATTCCATCCACATGTCAATTATACTGGAAACACGTATCTTGCCTTGTGTAAGGAATGAGCCAATGTCCAAGAAACAGTCTTTAAGATGGGGATCCAAGACATTCAAGCTAGGCTGTAGACATTCGAGCACATTAGGTTGGGGATTATCAATAATTGTTTCCTCTTCGGACCATCTTTTCACTTTGTCTGTGGCCCAATTTACAAATTTTCTTATAAGCTGAACATCAAGAACTGTTTCCTCTTCAGACCAGCTTTTCACTTCTCCTCTCCAGTCTATAGATTTTCTCAGAAGTTGAACGCCGATTATTTCAATCAAGAGTGGTAATCCATAGCAACGTTTCAGAATCTGCAATTCATCACCATGTGAAAAGAAATGAAGATTAAATTGGTGTTTTCCAAACATGATAACTGAAGATTTAAAACTTGAAAGGTCGAATCTATTAGGTACAATGTTTCACATGGGAAATTAGAAATAGATTTTAAGTAATACTGAAATTTGATCAGCCCCCTCCCTTCCGTGCACATGGTTGATCTAACTTATTTTCAAAGTAAACTCATAAACCACTAGTTATTTATAAAAAGAAAATTTCAAGTATATTTTTGATATTTTATAATCTACATATAGACTAGAATATATAGTTCAAAAAGAGTAGAATATATTATTTTATAGTATAGATGTTTGATTGTAATTTTTTATTTGTACATAATATATATTAATTTTTATAATTTGATGTAATTATACTATTCATATATTAACATGTTGTTTTTGTTAATTTATTTTAAAATGAAACAACATACTAAATTTTTTAATTTTTGTAATAGTTTTCTATAATTACTATTAATTTTATGATATTTTTTTTTTTGAAAATTGAACTCTCAAAATTTTTATATTTGAATAAACTAAAAAAGGTAATAATATATTTAAAATTGTTTATATAATATATACTATATATTCCAATTGTGCTTTTATTTTCACAACAAAGAAACAACAACTATTGTTATTAATTAATTTAAATTGATTAAATTCTATAAATAATAAATAAATTCAAAAAGGAAGTATTTAATTTGTGAAAATGACAATTTTGATCCCAACAATTTCAATTGTACCAAATACGACCCGAACAAATGGTCAGTGCCAAATACGACCTCTACTCAATTATAATACAAAAACTATATGAACTTCTTAAAACGGTGCCTAAATCTACAGTATAACCTCTTTAAATTAATAATCGATAGATTAATATCTCTATTAATTAATATAATTCCATAGTTCAAAATTGAGTTTTTGCTTCAATTAGTATTTCGATAAATTAATAATCTCTATAAATTAATAAAAAAATATAGTTTTGGTGTAGTCCCAACATTATTAATTTATAGAGGTTTAACTGTACATTGTTTCTAACATAAGTTAGCCAACCGTTGACAAGATAAAACGTCGTAGTTTTGATATATAAGAAAAAGTGACAATTTCGACCCCGAAAATTTCAGTTGTGCCAATTTCGATCTAAACAAATGTTCAGTGCCAATTACGACATCAACTCAATTATAACTAAAAAATATTTTCAGTTTTAATAATACAGATATACCAAAATAAATTAATTCACTTCATTACTAATCCACTTTATTATTAGTTGACTATTAATTTGGAAATTCGTCTAACTTAATAGAATGAAGAAAAAAAGAAATTTCCTTAGATAACTATTTTTAGTTTATTTTCACAAAAATAACACTCAATGAAGAAAAATAATCAAAATGTTTTTATTAAATGATAAAATATGCATATATACTCTTTGGTTAACTAATCTAAACTTAAGGTTTAGAGTTAATGGGTGAGTTTTGGGAATGAAGTTTCAAATTTCAGAAAAATAAAAAAAATATTAAAAATTTTGAAATAAAAAAGATTATTTTGGTTATTTTATTTTTGAGAGATATTTTTGTAACAAAAATTTAAAAAGTACTATTAGAAATATGAATTGTTGTTATTGATCATAAAAAAAAAAGAGAAGAGTTTTTTTGTTATTATACCTTTTGTATAAGATCTTCATGCTTACGTGATGTCCCGCGAAAAAAACATGGAGATGCCCGCTTAATGAGAAGGGACTTAGCATCTTCATCTCCCAAAGGTTTCAAATGATAAATGGGACCAAAACTCGGAAACTCAAACCGAGAAGTCACCAAAATCTTGAAATCCTGTATGTTAATCTGAAACTTCTGAAGAACGGAATCTGCTCCTAGCCACACATCATCCAACACCAACAATATAGGACCATCTTCCTTAAGTTCCACAATCAGCTTCCTTAAGCCATCAACTGCTTGAGAATCATTCTCAAATGTTGGTGATTCGTAACCGCTGTGCTGGAGCAAAGTCTGTACGATGGTCCTAAAGGTAGAACCACTTGAAACAACGCAGAAGAAGATATACTCGAACTTTTCTACAAATTAATTGGAAACTAGATGTGAGAAACATGCAGAAATAAAAATTCAAGAAAGCAAATAAATAACACTCCATACCTTTGATCTCTTCATCATGACAAAGCTGAGTGGCCAATGTGGTTTTCCCGCACCCGGGAGGAGCAGAGACCACGAGATCATCATCATTAAGGAGCTTTGTCTTTACCTCCATCAATGGAAAATCCAATGCAAAGAGAACCTTATCAAGCTTGGGGACCGAACAAAGATCCATATAAACAGGCGGAGAAACACTAAAAAGATCGAGCTTCTTTCTGATGCTTTTGAGATGACTCTCAATGGCTTCCTTCGCATACACGGGCAGACAGTCAGACGGCACGTTAGGCGGCATGTCAGACAGCATGTCAGGGGGCATGGTAGACACCTCGTCAGGTACAGTCTCGCAAGCGAACCATCCCCTTTTATTCATTATCAGCCGTTGGTTCCGAAGCATAATAATCTGCAGTTGAATCTGACAGTACTTGAGCATCTTCTTGTTGATATTCTCTATTTTTCTTGTGTATTTAGCTTTTGAGGGTAGGTTCCACCGCTTGACTTGTGAACACTTCCGAACCAGTACAAGAGCTTCATCGATTATATCCTTGAATTTTTTTAGTTCTCAAGCACCTGGCAACATCTCGAGCTCTTGGATTATCGGAAGCACATCCTCCATCGTCGATGCAAGCTCTGTATACACAGATTTGAACGTCAACACCATCTTAGCCTCTTGGATCACGACTTTCAGGAGCTCAGAGACCACAGCTCCTGCAACAGAACCTACCCCCAAACTAACCCCATCGTTCATTTCTTCTCTCACAAGCCCCAAAATCTTAATAACTTTCAGATTTTGTCTGTAGAATCTGAATCTAGCTGAAAATTTATGATGTTAAGAAGGGATGATTTGATAAACAATAATGAATATATAGATAGAAACTTCAATCTGCCAACCAAACGACTTCCATTTGCCCCCCACCACTTGCCGGGCAATTAAGATTATATTGGTTGACTTTCATAAATAGTGTTTGACTCATAGAAATAATACTATAAAATATCAACTAAATATTTGATTGCTAAAAACATGTAGCTATAAAAGTTATTTTTTGGGAAAAATAATTATAAAAGTTAGGTCCATTTAAAATTAGTTTGAGGGGTAAACTGAAATACCCTAAAATAAAAAAAATGGTTTGTGAAAAATTTACTTACAGAAACGTGCTTATTAAAGAACATATTCAACATAGAAATATAATTGATGCATTTTTATTGTTTCTACTATTTTCCTACGCTGGTTTCACCAAATATTTTTTTTTACTTCTACACGTGATTTTTCTTTTCAGTTTTTAAATTGGTTTTTGTTTTCTATTTTCAAAACAAAAATTGTTGTATAATCATTATTTGTATAAAAATAACTACCTAATACTTAGGAAAACTATTTTAAACTTAGGTCAATTTAAAGTTAAATTTTGAGTTTGATTTAAGTTGTAAAAATGAAATAATCCAATACTTAAATTTCTTTAAATATAAATTTCTTTAGTCTGGTTTGTGAGAAAAGTCATTTTACAAAAAATTCTTTAAATATAAATTACTAATAAGAATAATTGAATTTTCAGTTAAAGAACATATTCAGCATAAAGTTTTTGACTTTTACACATGAAATTCCTATGTTGATTTTGTCAAGTATTTTTAGTTCAATTAAAGAAAATTCTCATTATTCCAACTTTTCCTACGTTGATTTTGTCAAAAAAAATCTTTTTACTTCTACACATTATATTGTTTTCGGTTTTTAAATTGTTTTTTTGTTTTCATTTTTCAAGAAAAAAATGATTGTGTAATTAGTATTTGTAATTTGTATAAAAATAATGAGCTATTTAAAATATGACTCAAAAAATCAAAGTCAAAGACAAAACTAAACCATGATTTTTTTTTGAAATTTTCATTTGTTCTATTCGTCCCAAAAGTTTGGATTATTCATGAAAATGACAGTAATTTTTTTAATTTTTTCGAAAATGAATTTTTATTCTCTCATCCTCATTTTTTCAAATATTTACAAGATTTTCAACCACCATTAACAACTTAATGCACCTAAAATCGATTTACACTCTTTATATCTCATTTCTTATGAACTAATATCAATATTTCTTTCACTTTTTCTTTGTATTCATCTAAAAAACCTACGATTTTGATTCTATTTTTTTTTGTGGTTCATAGAGCCATTCTAACTTACGATTCTTGGTTGGTAGCTTTCGTTTGAGCTTCTGTATGCTTAGAGAAGACTTCTGTGTGCTAAAGAAGTTATCTCCCTAAATGAAACTATGAAATCATTTTTTCCAGATTTGTCCGTCAGAAGACTTCCGTGTAACTCTTCTGGTAGTAGAAAACTCACATAGAAGTCTTCTGGTCAATGAAGAGGTCAGTTTTGCAATTGACTTTTATATGTGTTTTATAGACGACTTCTGTAAAAGTCTTTCACTTCTTTGTTAACAAAAAAATCTCAAAATATCAAAAAAGATTTCCCAGTAAGTAGTTTAGGATAAACATGTTAGTTTTGCATTTAATCGGATTGTGTCAGAAATTTTATTTTTTCTAGATGACTTACAAGTATTTTGAATAAAATAAAAATTAGAATTAAAAGACTTTCATGTAAGAATATTGGAATTGTTTAATATTTAATATTTAATTATAATTAGAAGACTTTTATGTAAGTCGTTCTAGCTTACTATTGCAATTGAAAAATTAAATTTAAATATTTTATTTTATTCGGACGACTTACCACAAGTCTTTCCGTTAAATACTTACACGAAAGTCTTCTAGAATTTTATTCCAAGATTCTGGTCAAACGTGGGTTATTACATAAGTTTCTCGTATAAGTCGTTTGTCGGTAGACATCCATGTAAATCATCTGCCGGAAAACTTCCATGTAAATCGTTTGTCGGTCCATGTAAGTCGTCTAGATAAAATTAAATATTTATATTTTATTTTTTTATTGCAAAATAACCTAAAATGACTTACATGGATGTAGGCAACGATATCCTTAGAACACCACAATATAATCAGAAATCGGTTTACAAAAATGGACTTTTTGAGTAAGAGATCGGTTACAACGAATGGAAATGAGATTCAACTCTACAAAGGAAATCAAGTAAGAATAGATCTAAAGAGATGTGTACAGAGGTCGATGTGAATAATGTGCTTTCTCTAGGGTTTTTTAACGTGTGTCTTGATACTTGATCTCTCTTTCTCTTTTATAGATGTCTCATCCCGCGTTTTTTTCAACCTCTTCTGCGATTTCCGGGCCTTCGAAAATTTCTTCTTCGGACTCATATTCTTACCGCAAATTTCTGCTTATGCGTTCCATTCTCTTGGCTCGACCCATTAAAAAAATGTACAAAATTGGGTCCAATACGGTTCTTATGGTCTCATCGGGCCAAAAAATGATATGAAAAGGCAAGTCAAAGAAAACATACGCAAGCGTAATGTTTCCCTAAGATCAACCCGGTTTTGGTGTAATAGGGTGTACTCTTATTTTAACTAGATTTTCAACTCGCGCTACGCGCGAGTTTATTTTAATAAAAACATTTTTGTTTCATATTGATATCAAATAACATGTATATGGTTTATTTATATTTTCTGTGAAATCATATATAAAATTATACATTTTAAATAATTAATATTTAGTTATCTTTTGTCTTGTATATGTAAATGTATATGTGTGTTTGTAAGAGTATTTATCTTAATCATAGTTAGAAAAAAGTGTTTAATGCTTATTAACTAATACTATACCAGTATAAATAATTTATTATAAGTTTGTATCTATCATTCTTTAAATAACATATATAATTAATCCATATGCACAATATCGAATTTTTCTTTGTATACTTATTGTGTGCATATATATTTGAAATACTCTTATTTAATTAAATGCATATCTAATATTATAATATTTAGATTTATTTTTTGATCGTAATATATTTTTTGATAAGATTTAAATAATATTAAATATCTTGTTAAATATAAAAAAAGAGGAAGTAAATATATAATTTTTAACTAACATTAAGTAATGTTTTATTTATTAAAATATATAAATATTAGATATATCTTCTACTAATTAATCTAGTTAGGGTATTATTGATCTCGGGATTATGATGTTTTATTAGCTCAGATGTATTTTTTATTGTTTAGAAGTTTGTCACAATTTCATTGTTTCTATTTTATTGATTAGTATTTCTTAAGTAATATAATTTTCACTGACGAATGTGAAATGAATTTACTTTATATTTATTCTTTTTCTTGTCACTTTGACTATACTCTAATGTCAATATTATTTGAAAATAATAATATTAATTTTAACTAATTTATTTGGTGAATCTCTTTAGAGTTTTTATGTTTTCATATATTTTATTAATTCTTCAAATAATTTTCTTTGATAAACTCATGTTAAATCATTTTTATTGTATATGTTTTGTTGATTACTTTAATAAAGTTTCATACGTATGGATTCTATAACTTTTACTGATGAATTACATTAAATACTTATGAAAAATCACTATGTACCTTAATTTAAAAAATCTTGTAGATTATACATATCATTAGGTTTATTTCAAAAAAAAAAACTATTTGATTAGATTAAATGAAAAATTTTATTATAATTTTCTTAAAAAAAAATTGTCCAAGAAAATAATATAGTAGTGTTATTAAAGTTTTAAATTAAATAACTATATTAATTCATTTGACTGATAAAAGGCAGTTTGAGAATATATAGATAAATGGGCTAGTTAACAATATGTTTCTTACATAAATAAAATACTTTTACCAACATTTATCTATAATAAAACTTTGTACACTTATTATAAATCAAATAATGATTTGGTTCAGACAAAAATGACCTAAATGAACCATTATTTAAAAAGAAATCTTGAGAAAGTGAGTATAAACTTAGACTATTTTTTAAAGTTGAAACCTATATAACTAAGAAACTTTAAATACAAAATTTCAGTTTACATATTTATTTATTTGATTAGGTTAACTATTTTGATTTTAATTATCTATTTTATTTTGATGTATATACTATTTTTATTTAGTGACATAATTTATGACAAATTTTATCAATATTTTTGGTTAATTTTTTAAGGACTTAGCATATATATCTAGTAAATTTTTGTAGTTTCTTTTTGTTAGTTTATCTTAATTGATATTTAAGTTTATTTTAATAGATTTTCTCCAGATATTTCAGATTACAAAACTTTGGAATATTGACATTTTTGAAAATATTAAACTAAAATAATGATTTGTTATATTATGATTAGTTGTTTTAAATCCTATGTGTTTTAAATCATATTATTGAATATTTTCAATAGCATTTAACCTAAACTTTAGATATCTTACATTCTTAAATTAATTATTTTATTTGTAAGATATTTAATGTTAATTTCAAAAATATATTATATATTCAGTTAACTTATATATTAGTTTACCATATTTAAATTGATTTACATTTTATTTTGGAATAAACTATTTCTGGTAATATTGATAATTTAGAAATAATAAACTAAAATGCTGATTTCTCATAATATGATTGGTGATTTTAAATCCTATGATTTGTCATATAATTTTCACTTCCTCATTCGATTAAAAAGTTTTGTATTTTATTATTAAAAGGTTAATTTCCCAAAACAAAAATTATATATATATATATATATATATATATATATATGTAATTAGAAAAATCGTTAATTTATGTTATTTATATGTAATTCAGAAATCTATGTGATTTAAATTATTATAAGTTTAATTTTTATTTTAAAATATATATTTTCAGTTTTTGAAAATAATTATGTTAAATTGAGTTTTGTTGAATTTGTTTTTATTGGTAACATATTTGATAGATCTCTACTTTATTTTGGAAAATTAGTATTTGAAAATTTGACATTTTAAAAATTGTAAACTAAAATAACGATTTAGCATACTATAATTAGTGGTTTTAAATCATATTTATAATGGCTTATAGCCTCAACATATTATAAGAAGAAGTAATTATTTGTTAATATTACTATTATGCTTTTCATTTTCCATTTTACTATAATAAATAACATTTTAAGAAAGTTGTCAAATTTTAATATTTATTTTATCAGTTTAAGTTATATATATAATATTAGTTTCGTTTTATTTTATCTTTTTTGGAGATATTAACATTTTAAAATAATAAAATAATATGTTTTTCTACTTTCAATACTTTAGCACTAATTTTCTAATTTATTATATCTAAAAAGAAGTATTTTTTTGTTATTATTATTTTTTTCTTTGATTTTCCATTTTTCTATAACAATTACCATTTATTCAAGTAAGTTGTTAAATGTTAATATGTAGTTGGTTAGTTTATGTTATATATATAATATTAATTGCGTTTTTTTAAATAACTTTTTGTAAATATTAACTTTTTAAAAAAATAACAAATTAAAAGGATGATGTGTTATATTTTAACAGGTCGTTTAAAATCCTATGATTTTATTTTATTTTATTTAAAATAAATTCATTAAATAAATTCATTAAATAAATTCCTTTTATTTTATTAGTATTTATATATTTAATTATGAGATATTCTAATACATGTCACAATATTAAAATAAAATTACTATCAATTAATATTCTGAAATTATATTTTATTTAAGATTTAAAAATGGAAATTACTATATATTTAATTTATAACAAAAATCGTTTTTATTATCTTTGTATATTTATTTTTAATTTTGAGATAGTTTAATACATATCACATGTCATATTAACTTTTTTAAAAAATAACAAATTAAAAGGATGATGTGTTATATTTTAACAGGTCGTTTAAAATCCTATGATTTTATTTTATTTTATTTAAAATAAATTCATTAAATAAATTCATTAAATAAATTATTTTTATTTTATTAGTATTTATATATTTAATTATGAGATATTCTAATACATGTCACAATATTAAAATAAAATTACTATCAATTAATATTCTGAAATTATATTTTATTTAAGATTTAAAAATGGAAATTACTATATATTTAACTAGATATGTATACAATAAAATAACTAGATATGGGCCGTGCATTGCACGGATTTTTATTTGATATTTTAATTCACGAACACATAAAAAGATTGGAAATATTTTTCTCACGTTAGTTCTTGGATTTTCAGTATATATTGGTAACATTTTAATAACAATAATCTGTTTTCTTACATAATTTTTGATTAATATTCTATTTCAGTAATAATGGTGTTTTAAATAGTACATTGATATTTTTATTTTTTAATAAATACTTCACTTTTATTATTTTTCAAAATAATATTAGCTATAGTTAATTGAAATATATATAGAACTGTGAACTCTCTATATTTTTTATATTGTGTAAGACAAATTAAAAACGACACAATTAAAAATATTAATATTACATAACACGAGTCAATATGTTTTATCGATAGTCAGCTAAATATTGAATATATTTCTAGATAAAACATCAAATTTATTTATTATAACATTCATGGTGTAACTTTAACATCTTTTTTCTATATACAATATTTTGTAAAACACTGTTGTCCCTATGTTTTAAAAGTTTGAATTTTTTCAGTTGTAGTGACTCTTGATAGTGTGACATATAATTGTAAGACTTGACTTGACAAACAGACCAACCTTTTAAGTTTTGATCTTACCTGTTGTTGATAGTCATTTCATAGAACACTCCGGTTAGGATTTTGGCTTCAATATTCATGTTGTATAGGCGAGTTATTAGTAACATTATTCTATTGGAAAATCTTTCTTTTTGATTAAAATTCTTTAATAGCACGACTTATAACAATCCATTGCAAAGTCATTCTCTTTAATTTAAATTTCATAGTAGCATGATCTACAACAACATAACCATTTTTTTATATGTTGATAAGAATAAACCCACATAATCATAATCACACATAAGCATAATAGTCGCATTAACTTAGTCACAATAGCATAACATCTGGACAAAATATCCGTCAATATTGATTTTATCTGTTTCGATTTGAACCGAAATTCCAAATATCTGTAACTCTACAAAGCAAAAAAAATAATTATATGCAATATCTGTAAGAAACGAAGCAAATCACAAAAATACTAATATTATTAAGAATGGATATCTGATCTGATCCGTTATATGAATACATATACATGTATGTGAAGATGTATATATATATAATTTATATAAATATTATATTGTATATAAGTTTTACAGTACTTTTTAATAAATTTATTAAGTTATTTATTAGAATTTTAAAAAGTAATAAATTTTTATTTTTTTGTAATAAAATGTTATATTATTTTATCTTATTTTGGAATTTATGATTTATTTACTAATTTTAATTTATTTTTACGGAATTGGATATCTGGGCGAAAATCAAAAATTATCTGAATATCCGGAACACCGAATATCCGTGTGGTTACAGATCGAATTGGATCAAATAATTGATTATTCTGACAAAAGGGATCAGATCAAATTATCTCCAAAAACGTCTAAGTATAATTGTAACAATAACTAATGTATAACAGCATGATAATTATGTTCTTTTTTAAAAAAATCAACATTAGGTTAATGTTAAGATCATGATATCTAGTTATTTCTTCAACATGTGACACAAAAAAAAACAAGCGAAGATGTGAAAGATCATGTAGAAAAACTCACCACATATTTTTCTTGTGTGTCTTGACAATATATGAGAGAGCTTAATCACATATATAGATGTGTATAATTATAATTTTTTCGTTTTATGAATTTTAAAAAGAAAATTATAGAGTTGAACCACATATATAGACATGTATAGTTCTTTTTGGTTTATGATCTTTAAATAGGAAAATTAATTAGTCATAATAAATACTTAAAATAATTATTCTACAAATATTTCTTATTAGGATTTGAAGAAAAAAATTACTATTAAACATTCTCTTGTTTAAAATTTTAGAAAAGTACAATTACTATCAAATTGTTTTACAATATACTTTATTTAGAAATTTAGAAAACAAAAATAGTATTAATAATTATTTGACAAATGTTTTTTGTTTATTTTTTTTGTAAATAAAAAAGTGCAGAAAAATACCAATAAATAATTCTGAAATTACTTTTTAAAAACAAAATTTTAAAAGGAAAACTAATATCAAAAAATCTTTTACAATAATCTTTTTTGGATTTTGGAAAAGGAAAATTAGTATTAAATAAGTTATTTTACAAACTTCTCTTCTTTAGGATTTGTAAAAAGGAAATTTTCTAAAAATTACTATTGAATAATTTTTAAAATTAAATTTTACTATTAAATATTTATGGAAATTAGTTTTTCAAAATTATTTTTTAAATTTTATTAGTATATATATTTTTAATCATGAGATATTCTAACACAACTTCAAAATATTAAAAGGAAAATTACTGTCAAATAATATTTCTAAAATAATATTATTAAGTAATTTTTAAAATTTCTTCTTTACTATTAAGTAAATTTAAAAATAAATTTATTTCAAAATTCGTTTTTTGTTTTTATTGTCTTAGTATATAGTGTTTTAATCATGAGATATTCTAAAACATGTCACGTTATTAAAAAAGGAAATTACTTTTAAATAATATTTTGAAATTATATTTTGTTTAAGATTTTAAAAATGGAAATTTACTATATAATTAATTTCACCAAAAATTGTTTTTATTATCTTATATATTTATTTTAAATTATGAAGTAGTTTAACACATATCATAATTTTAAATATATAACTATCATGTGTAACAATCATGTTAATTAACAACTTTGAAGAACCATGTTTCCTATTAAGTAATTTTAATTAAGTATTTTTAAAAATTTTCCTTTTTACTATTAAATCAATTTTAAAATTAATTTATTTCAAAATTCGTTTTTGTTATCTTAGTATATATATTTTATATTATTATAAATTTTAACCTCTTTAAAAATATTAAAATGAAATTTACTATCAAATAATCATTTGCAACTATGTTTTGCTTAGGATCCCCTAGACTATATTTGAGAAGTGATTTTGCCACATGTCTTCTCTACAATCATTCTCACAAAATAAATATGACATGTCTACTAGAATTGATGACATGTCTTATAAATTAATATGACATAGACAATTATATTTAATGTTAATTTATATTTTTAGTAAACTTTTTAAAATATGGTAATAACTCATATAGTACATTTATTTTCGATTTATATTTTTGGACTTTTTTAAAATATGGTAATAACTCATAAATCTTCATTAAAATAAATATATTCAATTATGGCATTTCAAATTTCAAAATATCATTTAAATTAAAAATATTTCAAAAATATTACATATTTTTAGAAAATTATAAAAATTAAATCATAAAATCAAATTAAAACGTAAAATCATTAATTTCTTATATATATCTATAGATTTTATAAATATTTTTTAATTTTAATTTTTGACAATTATGAAATTTTACATCCCCTAAACTATATTTGAAAAGTGATTTTGCCACATGTCTTCTCTACAATCATTTTCACAAAAATAATATGACATGGCTACTAAAATTGATGACATGTCTTATAGACTAATATGACATGGAAAATTATATTTAATATTAATTTATATTTTTGGTAAACTTTTTAAAATATGGTAATAACTCATATATTACATTTATTGTTGATATATATTTTTGTAATTTTTAAAATATGGTAATAACTCATAAATCATCATTAAAATAAATATATTCAATTATGGCATTTCAAATTTCAAAATATCATTTAAATTAAAAATATTTCAAAAATATATACATATTTTAGAAAATTATAAAAATTAAACCATAAAATAAAATTACATCATAAAATCAAATTAAATCGTAAAATCATTAGTTTCTTATATACATCTACAGATTTTATAAATATTGCTTAATTTTAATTTTTGACAGTTATGAAAATTTTACATATTTAATTAAAATAAATAGATAGAAAAATCTATCTAAGATTATAATTTTAAATATATACATGCACATTCTTAAATATAATTCAAAATAAACAAAATAGTTTTTATCTTAATTTTAATATTCAGTTAAATCAAATTTACATTAAAATATTGATAAGAAAAATAAAATTTATAATATTAATAAAAAAATAAATATAATTTATATTTATCTGTTAAAAAATATTTTAAATATTTTTTAACTGCACATGGTGCAGGAAAACACCTAGTTTTAAAATAGAAAATTACTATTAGAAATACTTACAATTACTTTTTAACAAAATTTGTTTTTGTTATTATCTTAAAATATATTTTTAATTATAATATAGATTAACACATGTCGCAATCTTAAAACATTTATTGACACGTGTCGTGATCATAATACTATCAAATAATCACGCTACGCGCGAGTCTATGTTAATAATTAGTATCATTGTATACTAATACTAAGATAACAAAGCATAATTGGTTTATATGCATTTTATATGAAACTTTCTTCAATGTGTTCTTTATTATTTTTCATATTTAGATTTTTATACAACTATACTCTTCAATAACTAATATTTAGACATCTTCTTGTTGAGCGAAGAAATATCTTATTTTGTGTATTTATAAATGTTTTAAATTTTTTTAATAATATTTATAAAAGTTTATATTAACTGTTATATTCATATTAATTAATATTACACTATAATAACTACTTTTATTATATTTTTATCTACCTTTCTATTTGAAGGACATAAAAAAATAATACATATGCACAATATCTAACTTTACTTTTTATTTACAAAAATTTTACTTTTTAATAATATGTTATATTCATATTAATTAATATTACACTATAATAACTACTTTTATTATATTTTTATCTACCTTTCTATTTGAAGGACATAAAAAAATAATACATATGCACAATATCTAACTTTACTTTTTATTTACAAAAATTTTACAATGAAATTATAATTATTATATATTTTTGTGTATATGTAATTGAAATATTCATTTTTAATTATTTTAAATGCATATCTGGTAGTATTATATTTAGGGTTGTTCCATAAAAATGTTTTCTGATTAGTTTAATGAATATTTTGATTATGATACTTGAAAATATTTATGTATAATTTTTATTCAAATTTTAATTGTTGATAAGTAAATAAATATGTTAACTCATTTGGTTGATAAAAGTCATTTTGAAACCACGTAGCTAAACGATTTGAAAACACATAGATAAACTACATGTTTAACAATATATAACTTTACATAAGTTTTTTTGGCTTAATTTCAGTTTTTTTTAATTATCCTTATTTTATTTTTATTTTAATTTGAGCTAAATAATTTTCTGACATTTTATATTTAATATAAAATTGAAATTCTGAATAGGTATATTATTGCCATGATTTTTTTAAATTATATGTGGACACTATAACTAATATATATCCTAAGATTTAATTTCTATTATTTCATTATTTTTAATAAATTTAATATTGACTTCTTTTTTTAGGAAATATCTTCAGTTTTTAAATCATATGTTTTTCAGTATGTAATTAAAAGTGCTTTAGATTCTTATTTTTTTATAATTTCAAATTCTTGTAATCTTTACGATTCTTTATTTATTTCATGTTAATCTTCTGAATATTTTGTTTATATATCAAGCTGATTTTAATTATTTTGACTTTTTACTAAATCTAGTACTGATTTCCTTTTTATGTTGAAAGAAACATTTTTGAAAGTTTTGAAATTTTGTAAGATGATAACTAAAAGGTAATTTGGCATTTTTTGTGCTTTAAAATAATATGTGGACATTCTCAACTATTTTGTGCATCAAATTATATTTAATATATTTTTTTAATATTCTCAGTAGAATATAACCTATACTTTAAAAATCATGTTTTTAGTTTTATATAGGTATAATTGTTCGAAAGTATTGCAATTTAAAATTAATTATTAATTTTGTTTTTCATTCTTATGTTAATGTTCAAACATTTTTTTATATTAGGCTAAAGAATATATGATGGCTTTTAGTTTATAATATAACTTATCTGACATTTTTTTATATTTTATTTTGAAATAAACAGTATTCGTAATATTAACTTTTTAGAAATAAAAAATTTAAAAAAACGATTGGCATTGTTTGGTGCTTTAAAATAATATGTAGACATTCTCAATGATTTATAATATCAAATTTTATATTGTACATGTTATTTATGAATATTTAAAATAGTATATAACCTAAACTTTGAAAATCATGAGTTTAAATTTAGATTTATATAGTTATAATTGTTTGAAAGTCTTTCATTTTTAAATTAATTATTCTTTTTGTTATTTATTTATTAATTTTTGAAAAACTATTATACTATGTTAACTAATATATATTATTTATATTTTTGTAAATTCATCTTATTTGATATTGATTTATATTTTATTTTGAAATGAATGATTGTTGGTAATATTGACATTTTCAAAATTAATAAACGAAAATAACTATTTATCATATTATATATACTATATGATATGGACCGTGCGTTGCACGGGTTTTATTTGATGTTTTAATTCACGAACACATAAAAAGATTGAAAATATTTTTCTCACGTTAGTTCTTGGATTTTCAGTATATATTGGTGACATTTTAATAACAATAATCTGTTTTCTTACATAATTTTTGATTGATATTCTATTTCAATAATAATGGTGTTTTAAATAGTACATTGATATTTTTATTTTTTAATAAATACTTCACTTTTATTATTTTTCAAAATAATATTAGCTATAGTTAATTGAAATATATAGAACTATGAACTCTCTATATTGTTTATATTGTGTAAGACAATCTAAAAGCGATACAATTAAAAAATTAATATTGCATAACACCAGTCAATATGTTTTATCGATAGTCAGCTAAATATTGAATATATTTCTAGATAAAACATCAAATTTATTTACTTTAACATTCATGGTGTGACTTTAACATCTTTTTCTATATACAATATTTTATAAAACACTATTGTCGTTATGTTTTAAAAATTTGAAGTTCTCGAGTTGTAGTGACTCTTGATAGTGCGACATATAATTGTAAAACTGGACTTGACAAATAGACAAACTTTTTAAGCTTTGACCTTAACTCTGGTTGATAGTCATTTCATAGAACACTTTTATAGAAAATTGAAGTCTTTTCATTTTGAAAGGTCTTTTTGCATACGTCGGTATGAGACTTATTCTAGGAATACAAATCTGTTTTTCCACATAACTTCCGGTTAGGATTTCGGCTTCAATATTCATGTTGTATAGGCGAGTTATTCATAACATTATTCTTTTGGAAAGTCTTCCTTTTTTTATTTAAATTTCTTAATAGCATGACCTACAACAATCCATTGGAAAGTCGTTCTCTTTAATTTAAATATCATAGTAGTATGATCTACAACAACATAACCAATTTTTATATGTTGATACGAATAAACACACAGAATCATAATCACATATAAGCATAATAGTCACATTAACTTAGTCACAATAGCATAACAGCTGGACAAAATATCCGTAAATTTTGATTTTATCTGTTTCGATTTGAACCGAAATTCCAAATATATGTAACTCTACGAAGCAAAGAAAATACTTATATGCAATATCTGTAAGAAACGAAGCAAATCACAAAATACTAATATTATTAAGAATGAATATCTGATCTGATCCGTTATATGAATACATATACATGTATGTATATATATATATATATATATATATATATATATAATTTATATAAATATTATATTGTATATAATTTTTATAGTACTTTTTAATAAATTTATTAAGTTATTTATTAGAATTTTAAGAGTAACAAATTTTTATTTTTGTAATAAAATGTTATTATTATAAATGTTATTATTATTTTATATTATTTTTGGAATTTATGATTTATTTACTAATTTAAATTTATTTTTGCGGATCAAATCGGATATCCTGTCGAAAATCTAAAATTATCTGAATATCCAGAGTACCGAATATCCGTGTGGCTACAGATCGAATTGGATCAAATAATTGATTATTATAACAAAATGGATCGGATCAGAATATCTCCAAAAATCCGGATATCCGATTCATGTTCACCACTACATCTATATGTACAAACGGCTAAGTATAATTGTAACAATAACTAATGTATAACAGCATAACAATTATATTATTTTTAGAAAAAGTTCAACATCAGTTTACTGTGAAGATCAGGATATCTAGTTATTTCCTCATGTGACACCGAAAAAAAAGATAACACGCGAAGATGTGAAAAAACATGCAAGAAAACTCACCGGATATTTTTTCTTGCTCAATCCTGCAAAAAAATACTTTTTAAAACACAAATTGTTTTTATTATCTTCCTATATATTTTATTAATCATAAGATATTTTAACAAATGTCAAAATTTATAAGGAAAATTAATATCAAATAATATTTTACAATTATCTTTTTTGGGATTTTGGAAAAGGAAAATTAGTATTAAATAAGTTATTTTACAAACTTCTCTTCTTTAAGATTTGTAAAAAGGAAATTTTCTAAATATTACTATTAAATAATTTTTAAAATTAAATTTTACAATTAAATATTTTTTAAAATTAAATTTTACTATTAAATTAACGAAAATTATTTCTTCAATTTCTTTTAAATTTATTAGTATATATATTTTTAATCATGAGATATTATAAGAATATTATTAAGTATCTAAAAGAATATTTCTAAAAGAATATTATTAAGCATTTTTTAAATTTTCTTTTTACTCTTAAATAATTTTAAAATTCGTTTTTGTTTTTATTCTTAGTATATATTGTTTACTATTAGATATACTTACAATTACTTTTTTTAACAAAATTTGTTTTTGTTATTATCTTAATATATATTTTTAATTATAATATAGATTAACCCATGTCGCAATCTTAAAAATTTTAATGACACGTGTCGCGATCATGTTAATTAGAAACTTTGAAGAACCAAGCTTTATATAATAAGAAGTAATTTTTAAATTTTCTTTTTACTCTTAAATAACTTCAAAATTCGTTTTTGTTTTTATTTTCTTAGTATATATTGTTTTATTCATGATATATTCTAAAACATGTCGCATTATTTAAAAAGGAAATTACTATTAAATAATATTTTGTTTAAGATTTTTAAAATGGAAATTTACTATATAATTAATTTCACCAAAAATTGTTTTTAATATCTTATATATTTTTTTAAAATTATAAAGTAGTTTAACACATATCACAATTTTAAATGTATAATTGTCATGTGTCACAATCATGTTAATTAACAACTTTGAAGAACCAATTTTCCTATTAAGTAATTTTAGAATATTATTAAGTATTTTTAAAAATTTCATTTTTACTATTAAATCAATTTTAAAACTAATTTATTTCAAATTTTTTTTTTTGTTATCTTAGTATATATATTTTATATCATTATGAATTTTAACCTCTTTAAAAATATTAAAAGGAAAATTACTATCAAATAATTACTTGCAACTATGTTTTGTTTAAGATTTTAAAATGGAAATTTACTATTAGATATACTTACAATTACTTTTTTAACAAAATTTGTTTTTGTTATTATCTTAATATATATTTTAATTATAATATAGATTAACACATGTCGCAATCTTAAAAATTTTAATGACACGTGTCGCGATCATGTTAATTAGTAACTTTGAAGAACCAAGCTTTATATAATAAGATAACTAGATATGATCGCGACACGTGTCAATAAAAAATTTAAGATTGCGACATGTATTAATCTATATTATAATTAAAAATATATATTAAGATAATAACATAAACAAATTTTGTTAAAAAGTAATTGTAAGTAATTATTTGATAGTAATTTTCCTTTTTAAAATCCTAAACAAAACATAGTTGTAAATAATTATTTGATAGTAATTTTCCTTTTAATATTTTTAAAGAGGTTATTATTTATTTTATCAGTTTAAGTTATATATATAATATTAATTTCGTTTTATTTTATCTTTTTTGGAGATATTAACATTTTAAAATAATAAAATAATCTGTTTTTCTACTTTCAATACTTTAGCACTAATTTTCTAATTTATTATATCTAAAAAGAAGTAATTTTTTTGTTATTATTATTTTTTTTCTTTGATTTTCCATTTTTCTATAACAATTACCATTTATTCAAGTAAGTTGTTAAATGTTAATATGTATTTGGTTAGTTTATCTTATATATATAATATTAATTGCGTTTTTTAAATAACTTTTTGTAAATATTAACTTTAAAAAAAAAACAAATTAAAAGGATGATGTGTTATATTTTAACAGGTCGTTTAAAATCCTATGATTTTATTTTATTTTATTTAAAATAAATTCATTAAATAAATTCATTAAATAGATTCCTTTTATTTTATTAGTATTTATATATTTAATTATGAGATATTCTAATACATGTCACAATATTAAAATAAAATTACTATCAATTAATATTCTGAAATTATATTTTGTTTAAGATTTAAAAATGGAAATTACTATATATTTAATTTATAACAAAAATCGTTTTTATTATCTTTGTATATTTATTTTTAATTTTGAGATAGTTTAATACATATCACATGTCATATTAACTTTTTAAAAAAATAACAAATTAAAAGGATGATGTGTTATATTTTAACAGGTCGTTTAAAATCCTATGATTTTATTTTATTTTATTTAAAATAAATTCATTAAATAAATTCATTAAATAAATTCTTTTTATTTTATTAGTATTTATATATTTAATTATGAGATATTCTAATACATGTCACAATATTAAAATAAAATTACTATCAATTAATATTTTGAAATTATATTTTATTTAAGAATATGTTTTATCGATAGTCAGCTAAATATTGAATATATTTCTAGATAAAACATCAAATTTATTTACTTTAACATTCATGGTGTGACTTTAACATCTTTTTCTATATACAATATTTTATAAAAACACTATTGTCGTTATGTTTTAAAAATTTGAAGTTCTCGAGTTGTAGTGACTCTTGATAGTGCGACATATAATTGTAAGACTGGACTTGACAAATAGACAAACTTTTTAAGCTTTGACCTTAACTCTGGTTGATAGTCATTTCATAGAACACTTTTATAGAAAATTGAAGTCTTTTCATTTTGAAAGGTTTTTTTGCATACGTCGGTATGAGACTTATTCTAGGAATACAAATCTGTTTTTCCACATAACTTCCGGTTAGGATTTCGGCTTCAATATTCATGTTGTATAGGCGAGTTATTCATAACATTATTCTTTTGGAAAGTCTTCCTTTTTTATTTAAATTTCTTAATAGCATGACCTACAACAATCCATTGGAAAGTCGTTCTCTTTAATTTAAATATCATAGTAGTATGATCTACAACAACATAACCAATTTTTATATGTTGATACGAATAAACACACAGAATCATAATCACATATAAGCATAATAGTCACATTAACTTAGTCACAATAGCATAACAGCTGGACAAAATATCCGTAAATTTTGATTTTATCTGTTTCAATTTGAACCGAAATTCCAAATATATGTAACTCTACGAAGCAAAGAAAATACTTATATGCAATATCTGTAAGAAACGAAGCAAATCACAAAATACTAATATTATTAAGAATGAATATCTGATCTGATCCGTTATATGAATACATATACATGTATGTATATATATATATATAATTTATATAAATATTATATTGTATATATTTTTTATAGTACTTTTTAATAAATTTATTAAGTTATTTATTAGAATTTTAAGAGTAACAAATTTTTATTTTTGTAATAAAATGTTATTATTATAAATGTTATTATTATTTTATATTATTTTGGAATTTATGATTTATTTACTAATTTAAATTTATTTTTGCGGATCAAATCGGATATCCTGTCGAAAATCTAAAATTATCTGAATATCCAGAGTACCGAATATCCGTGTGGCTACAGATCGAATTGGATCAAATAATTGATTATTATAACAAAATGGATCGGATCAGAATATCTCCAAAAATCCGGATATCCGATTCATGTTCACCACTACATCTATATGTACAAACGGCTAAGTATAATTGTAACAATAACTAATGTATAACAGCATAACAATTATATTATTTTTAGAAAAAGTTCAACATCAGTTTACTGTGAAGATCAGGATATCTAGTTATTTCCTCATGTGACACCAAAAAAAAAGATAACACGCGAAGATGTGAAAAAACATGCAAGAAAACTCACCGGATATTTTTTCTTGCTCAATCTTGCAAAAAAATACTTTTTAAAACACAAATTGTTTTTATTATCTTCCTATATATTTTATTAATCATAAGATATTTTAACAAATGTCAAAATTTATAAGGAAAATTAATATCAAATAATATTTTACAATTATCTTTTTTGGGATTTTGGAAAAGGAAAATTAGTATTAAATAAGTTATTTTACAAACTTCTCTTCTTTAAGATTTGTAAAAAGGAAATTTTCTAAATATTACTATTAAATAATTTTTAAAATTAAATTTTACAATTAAATATTTTTTAAAATTAAATTTTACTATTAAATTAACGAAAATTATTTCTTCAATTTCTTTTAAATTTATTAGTATATATATTTTTAATCATGAGATATTATAAGAATATTATTAAGTATCTAAAAGAATATTTCTAAAAGAATATTATTAAGCATTTTTTAAATTTTCTTTTTACTCTTAAATAATTTTAAAATTCGTTTTTGTTTTTATTCTTAGTATATATTGTTTACTATTAGATATACTTACAATTACTTTTTTTAACAAAATTTGTTTTTGTTATTATCTTAATATATATTTTTAATTATAATATAGATTAACCCATGTCGCAATCTTAAAAAGTTTAATGACACGTGTCGCGATCATGTTAATTAGTAACTTTGAAGAACCAAGCTTTATATAATAAGAAGTAATTTTTAAATTTTCTTTTTACTCTTAAATAATTTCAAAATTCGTTTTTGTTTTTATTTTCTTAGTATATATTGTTTTATTCATGATATATTCTAAAACATGTCGCATTATTTAAAAAGGAAATTACTATTAAATAATATTTTGTTTAAGATTTTTAAAATGGAAATTTACTATATAATTAATTTCACCAAAAATTGTTTTTAATATCTTATATATTTTTTTAAAATTATAAAGTAGTTTAACACATATCACAATTTTAAATGTATAATTGTCATGTGTCACAATCATGTTAATTAACAACTTTGAAGAACCAATTTTCCTATTAAGTAATTTTAGAATATTATTAAGTATTTTTAAAAATTTCATTTTTACTATTAAATCAATTTTAAAACTAATTTATTTCAATTTTTTTTTTTTGTTATCTTAGTATATATATTTTATATCATTATGAATTTTAACCTCTTTAAAAATATTAAAAGGAAAATTACTATCAAATAATTACTTGCAACTATGTTTTGTTTAAGATTTTAAAATGGAAAATTACTATTAGATATACTTACAATTACTTTTTTAACAAAATTTGTTTTTGTTATTATCTTAATATATATTTTAATTATAATATAGATTAACACATGTCGCAATCTTAAAAATTTTAATGACACGTGTCGCGATCATGTTAATTAGTAACTTTGAAGAACCAAGCTTTATATAATAAGATAACTAGATATGATCGCGACACGTGTCAATAAAAAATTTAAGATTGCGACATGTGTTAATCTATATTATAATTAAAAATATATATTAAGATAATAACATAAACAAATTTTGTTAAAAAGTAATTGTAAGTAATTATTTGATAGTAATTTTCCTTTTTAAAATCCTAAACAAAACATAGTTGTAAATAATTATTTGATAGTAATTTTCCTTTTAATATTTTTAAAGAGGTTAATATTTATTTTATCAGTTTAAGTTATATATATAATATTAATTTCGTTTTATTTTATCTTTTTTGGAGATATTAACATTTTAAAATAATAAAATAATCTGTTTTTCTACTTTCAATACTTTAGCACTAATTTTCTAATTTATTATATCTAAAAAGAAGTAATTTTTTTGTTATTATTAGTTTTTTTCTTTGATTTTCCATTTTTCTATAACAATTACCATTTATTCAAGTAAGTTGTTAAATGTTAATATGTATTTGGTTAGTTTATGTTATATATATAATATTAATTGCGTTTTTTTAAATAACTTTTTGTAAATATTAACTTTAAAAAAAAAAAACAAATTAAAAGGATGATGTGTTATATTTTAACAGGTCGTTTAAAATCCTATGATTTTATTTTATTTTATTTAAAATAAATTCATTAAATAAATTCATTAAATAAATTCCTTTTATTTTATTAGTATTTATATATTTAATTATGAGATATTCTAATACATGTCACAATATTAAAATAAAATTACTATCAATTAATATTCTGAAATTATATTTTGTTTAAGATTTAAAAATGGAAATTACTATATATTTAATTTATAACAAAAATCGTTTTTATTATCTTTGTATATTTATTTTTAATTTTGAGATAGTTTAATACATATCACATGTCATATTAACTTTTTAAAAAAATAACAAATTAAAAGGATGATGTGTTATATTTTAACAGGTCGTTTAAAATCCTATGATTTTATTTTATTTTATTTAAAATAAATTCATTAAATAAATTCATTAAATAAATTCTTTTTATTTTATTAGTATTTATATATTTAATTATGAGATATTCTAATACATGTCACAATATTAAAATAAAATTACTATCAATTAATATTCTGAAATTATATTTTATTTAAGATTTAAAAATGGAAGTTACTATATATTTAATTTATAACAAAAATCGTTTTTATTATCTTTGTATATTTATTTTTAATTTTGAGATAGTTTAATACATATCACATGTCGCGATCATGTTAATTAGTAACTTTGAAGAACCAAATTTTATATAATATGATTCATTGTAACAAATTAAATTACAATTTCAGTTAGAAAATAATAATTAGGACAAACACACATAAGCATATATTCACAACTAAACGTATTGAAGTAGAAACTTTACGCTGACATGAACTTATTATCTAAAACAACATTATATTAAGCAGCATGGCAATAATCATATGTATGTACAAACGCATAATCATAATAGTGGCCATGACATACGTAAGACAATAATGAAAAACGGAAAATTTACGTTGACATGAACTTACACTACCTAGAACAACATTATATTAGTAAACAGCATGATAATAATCATATGTATGCACAAACGCCTAATCATATTAGTGGCCATAACATACGCAAGCAGATTTTAACTTAAGCAGCATGACAATAATGACAAAAGAAATCAATGCCTGAACGGCTGAACCTCACCCTATATATCTTCTTGAATCAATAATTATGTTTGGTAGTCAAATATGAGAAGTGAAAAATATAAGTGAGTTTAGTTCTATATATGTAGATGTG
Organism: Raphanus raphanistrum subsp. raphanistrum; assembly: GCA_019706035.1. Lineage (NCBI taxonomy): Eukaryota > Viridiplantae > Streptophyta > Magnoliopsida > Brassicales > Brassicaceae > Raphanus > Raphanus raphanistrum. The sequence goes on from CM033983.1 coordinate 23,218,819, forward strand.
AATAATCCTAGTTCCTTTTAGTTTATCATTTGAATAAAGGAAAATTAACATTATACTTTTTTTATTTTTTTGTTCTAAGTTTTAGGAAAAAAAAGATAATTACTATTAAATATTTCTTGATATATATATTTTTAATTTCTTTACAGTAATCTTTTCTTCATGATTTTAGTAAAAGAAAATTAGTATTTAATGATATATGAATTTGTAAAAATGAAAATTACTATTTTTTAATTTATAATAATATTAAAATTTCTAAAAACAAAGATTACTATTTTTAAACAACTATTTTGGTGTTTTCTTTAGATAACTGATCGGGGGGGGATGGTACAATCTCTTTTACATCTTTAGCTAAAATATCCGTACAAATAATCCTCTTTTTTTTCATAAATTATTATTTTATGTTCAAAAAATTATAATTATTATATTTCCGGTTTTTACAAATTAATAGAGGTTCTTTTTGTTGTCAAAGTAAATCAATTAAGCTATGCAATCTAGAAATCGGAGCTGGATTCATCAAAGCATATATTTTTTTAAAAAAAATTATCACAGAAAGAGCCTCGCCTAGATAAATGAAAATGTGAGTGGTGGTAGTGGTATAGAACAATTGGTCCGATATTTAAGCATCAACCAAATTTTTTTGTTCCCCCTCCTCCTCCTCCTCCTCGGCTATAGTTTGAAACGACAATGTTGACCCCAGAAAGAAACCATTACTCAAAACAGAAACATGAAAGAAAAAAAACTAAAACCAAAGAAAAAGACATATTTATAAAAATTTCGTCTAGTCTATTTTTTCATAAGGAACATGAGCATATCCTCCTAACCTTACTTTCCACTTATTCCAAAAGCGAGCAAGCCAGCCTTCGGATTTGATGTGTTCATCATCGGGTTTTTGGACATGACTATTTGCTTTCTTTCTCTCCCGGGAAAGCTTATCAAGCTTTGTCTTCAACCAATCAACCTTGAATCCTGCTCGTGTTAGATCCATCAACTCGCTGCGAGCGTTGGATAGCTCAGTATCGGTGAAGCTGTGTGCAGGCTTGTTCAGTGTCTCGATAAGGCCGAGGAGAAGATTTATGTATGCCGTCTTCACGAGTTGACTCCTTTGTCTGAAATTTGCTGCAATGTCCCGGTGTTTCTTCAAAAGCTTACTCACTGGAGCAACCTGTCATTATTGTCAACATGTGCAAAAATATATATGTTAAAAACAGAAAAGAGAATATAAAAAAAAAACATCCATGTAACTAATAAATAAATACCTGAGAAACAAGAACTCGGAAACCCATATAATCTACCATCTCCTTCCCAGTTATACCTCCTTCATCAACAACTTCATGTACTTGTATTTCTACCTTAACGATCAGTTTGCTATTCTCCAGAGATCCTTTTTCTTTAAGCTTTTTAAGGGGCAGTTCCTTTGACCTACCCCATTTTTCGGTGTAAGCACAGAACAACTTACAGAGTTCTGTCAGACCAAAAACATAAATATTAGTTTTGAAAAATATTTAAGCACAGAACACACACACACATGCACAATAGAAGGTAATTAGTATATTTTTTACCAGGCCTTCTGCAGAGCTCTTTGCCTGACTGATTCAACAGAATGAAGGAAAAACTAGCTCTTCTTTTCCATCCAAGTCGGAGCGTTTCAGGATTCGCAACGCCGAGGTACACACACAAGTATTGATCTTCATCTTTTCTTCCTTTGGGAAGAACTCCAACAAACCTTAAAAGAAAGACACAGATTAACTAAACGCTTTGCTGATAATTAATAACAGTTATTTTGTTGAATGAGATTTAAAAAATAAAAATCAAAACACATAGACATATCCGTTACCATTCGCAGCCGCCACTTAAGAATATAGGAGATCGTATCACATCTACTTTCTCCCAGAAGTTCTCTATCTCAAACGAGAAACTCGTCTTCTTTTTATTCTCCATTATGTATTGCTTCGGGTTTCGAGCAAAAGAGAGTTAATATGTTGCTTTTTGCACCAGTAATAAAAGGAGTTGGTTATATATATATTTTTAGGGTTTTACACAACCCTACTCCAACCAAAATAAAAAAAATTACTAGATTTTGATCTGCATTAAGAAGTGCGGATATTTTTTTGTTGACCGTAAAATCAAATCTTATTATATAAAGCTTGGTTCTTTTCTAAAATCCTAAAAAGAAACCATAAAAGAATTTGTGATAATAATTTTAATTTTGTAAAATCCTAATAAAAGAGATTTGTATAGTAAAATCTAGTATTAATTAATTAACAAATACAAATTTTAAAAATAGTATGTGATATTAAAACGAATTTAAAAAAAAACAAAATTTATAAAATCTTGTTATACTATGTTATAGAAATTTTTTTTTCTAAAATCCTAAAAAAAACCATAAAAGAATTTCTTTTTATGATAATTTTCCTTTTCTAAATCTCTTTTAAATTTTAACAAAAAAATGTATTGACACATGTCGCAATCTTAATTTTTTATTGACACATGTCACAATCATGTTAATCATGTTAATTATAAATAAAATTACTATCAATTAATATTCTGAAATTATATTTTATTTAAGATTTAAAAATGGAAATTACTATATATTTAATTTATAACAAAAATCGTTTTTATTATCTTTGTATATTTATTTTAATTTTGAGATAGTTTAATACATATCACATGTCATATTAACTTTTTTAAAAAATAACAAATTAAAAGGATGATGTGTTATATTTTAACAGGTCGTTTAAAATCCTATGATTTTATTTTATTTTATTTAAAATAAATTCATTAAATAAATTCATTAAATAAATTCTTTTTATTTTATTAGTATTTATATATTTAATTATGAGATATTCTAATACATGTCACAATATTAAAATAAAATTACTATCAATTAATATTCTGAAATTATATTTTATTTAAGATTTAAAAATGGAAATTACTATATATTTAATTTATAACAAAAATCGTTTTTTATTATCTTTGTATATTTATTTTTAATTTTGAGATAGTTTAATACATATCACATGTCGCGATCATGTTAATTAGTAACTTTGAAGAACCAAGCTTTATATAATAAGATGATTCATTGTAACAAATTAAATTACAATTTCAGTTAGAAAATAATAATTAGGACAAACACACATAAGCATATATTCACAACTAAACGTATTGAAGTAGAAACTTTACGCTGACATGAACTTATTATCTAAAACAACATTATATTAAGCAGCATGGCAATAATCATATGTATGTACAAACGCATAATCATAATAGTGGCCATGACATACGTAAGACAATAATGAAAAGCGGAAAATTTACGTTGACATGAACTTACACTACCTAGAACAACATTATATTAGTAAACAGCATGATAATAATCATATGTATGCACAAACGCCTAATCATATTAGTGGCCATAACATACGCAAGCAGATTTTAACTTAAGCAGCATGACAATAATGACAAAAGAAATCAATGCCTGAACGGCTGAACCTCACCTTATATCTCTTCTTGAATCAATAATTATGTTTGGTAATCAAATATGAGAAGTGAAAAATATAAGTGAGTTCAGTTCAATATATGTAGATGTGCATAATCCTAGTTCCTTTTAGTTTATCATTTGAATAAAAGAAAATTAACATTATACTTTTTCATTTTTTTGGTCTAAGTTTTAGGAAAAAAAAGATAATTACTATTAAATATTTCTTGATATATATATTTTTAATTTCTTTACAGTAATCTTTTCTTCATGATTTTAGTAAAGGAAAATTAGTATTTAATGATATATGAATTTGTAAAAATGAAAATTACTATTTTTTAATTTATAATCTTATTAAAATTTCTAAAAACAAAGATTACTATTTTTAAATTGTGTTAATATGTGAATAGTTGTATTTTTATGTTTTTGATATTTTTGATTAGGATTTGAATAAATTAAAATTAAATAATTAAAATATATATACTAATAAAATAAATAAAAAACAAATTTTGAATTATAAAAAAAAGGAAAATTACCATTATAGTTTAAAACACATGTCGCAATCTTAAAAAAATTTAGTGACACGTGTCGCGATCATGTTAATTAGTAACTTTGAAGAACCCAACTTTATATAATAAGATAGATTTACTCAAGGGGTTAGTTTTGCAGTTATACAGAAAAATAAAATCAAAAGGTACTTTACATGCTGATACCATAAAAGACCTAACCTAGTTATGTTTTCTTAACTATGAAGATGGAACTAGAAGAAGCACCTCAGAGCAAGATAACAACGAATCATCCGCCGTCTCAGTCGTTTCCTTCGCTTCCAGATGAGATCATTGTAACTTGCTTATCACTCATATCTAGGTCGTACTACCCTAAACTCTCCCTAGTGTCCAAAAGATTCCGCTCTCTCATCTTTTCCAATGAGCTATACAGTGCCCGATGTGACTCCAAAACACGTGAACACGTCCTTCATGTCTGTCTAAAGTTACCCGACAACCGTCTTCCGTCTTGGTACAGCATGTGGATAAAACCTGATCAAACCCTAATCAATGAATTGGAGGAAGAGGAGAATAACAATTCTACCGGAAGAAATACTATGTTGGTAGAAATACCCTCTTCATATTCTCCTCGTGTACCAGCATCATATCTCGGTAAGGTTTGTTCAAAATACTACAAACTCGAACAGGACAGTATCTCTCCCAAGTCATCCCTACTCTCGGTCCGTAATAAAGGGGTTCTCGCTCCATGGGGTAAACTTAAAGGCAGATGGTGTGAAGCCCCTAGAATGAAAGTGGGTCGAGAGAATGCAGTCGCGGGGGCCCTTGATGGGAAAATCTATGTAATGGGTGGTTGCGATGCAGAAGAATCCAAGAATTGGGCTGAGGTTTTCGATACAAATACTCAAACTTGGGAATCGTTACCTGACCCTGGCCCTGAGCTCCGCTCCTCTTTAATTAAGAGAGTGGACGTGACCAGGAGAAGGATATACATTGAGAGCAGCGAGGAGAAATATCATTATTATGATTCAAAAGAAGGTCGATGGGGAGTTTCATCAAAAGAATGCAAGACTTGGAGAAGGCACTGCAAGATAGATCATGTTAGGTACTTTTGTAGTAAAAGAGGTTTCTTTTGGTATGACAAAAAGTTTCAAAGCTTGAGAATGGTCAAAGGTTTGGAGGTACTGAAAAAAATTGTTGTGTTGGGGTTATTGCAATAGCTAACTACGGTGGGAAACTTTTAATCTTGTGGGAAAAGTTTGAGAAGCATGATCGTCAAAACAAGGAGATTTGGTGTTCGGTGATTGCGCTTAAAATACGTAGTGGTTTTGTTGATGATGTCTTGGGAATTGTTGAGTGGGCTAGTGTTGTACACACGGTTCCCAGTTCATACGTTTTCTTGCGTTGTCAAGTGAAATCGGTTTGACTTTTTTGCTTTTGTTTTCACCACTACCAGTTGCTTTATTTTATTTTCTTTTTCTTTGTATTGTTGCTTTTAGAATTAATTCTTTCATCAGTCACTAAGTTTAAAATATAGAGTTAAGTTCTTGGTAAACATCAATGTGTAAGATACTATCACCAAAGTTCTCTCATGGAAGAGAACCCGAGATTATGTAAATCAGTCAGTATACACCATTTAGGAATAGGCATAGAAAAAAAAAATCAAATAAGCATGTAATTGAAAAATTAATGACATATCAAAAAGTAGTTTTTAGTACCCATATAACAATTGTAAAATAAGTAAACAAAACTTTCAAAACTCGAAAACAGAAATGGGTATATCACCACAGAAGAGCCTGGAGACAAAGGCAGTTGGTTGAGTTGTTTATTTTTGCTTCAGCTACACTCCATCAGTAAAGATCGAGCCTGGAGACAAAGGCAGTTGAGCATTACGAACAGTGGCTTAGTGAGATACGAAAAAAAAGTAAGAAAGAGATGTGAAGCAGGTGTAGGAAGCAAGCAAGCAGCGCTAGGTCAAAAGAGAATCAGAGTTTTTGACATTTTTGCTCAAAAATAGAAAGTCTTCTTTACTATATAAATATCTAGTAAAGTACTTACTTATACAAGTATAGAAGCTTGTGTTGGAAGCAAGCAAGCAGCGCTAGATCAAAAGAGAATCACTCAAAAGAGATCAGTGTGTCGGCGCTGCTTAGAGAGGAAATTGCAGAAGCAGTGGTCAGCTTTGACTCCGGTTGAAATCGGCTTCGTTGGCCGCCAATCTACAGTGATTATGGGGTGGACCGCTTCGAGAGTAAGGAGCAACCTACTCCGCCTTAGATTTGTTCTGCCAGCTGGACTTGAACAATCCTCAGTGAGACGAGCTCTCTCCTCCGCTCAAGTCCACCAGAATGTTTGTTTGATTATCCTAGCTTAGATAAACCTAAACATATTTCAGGCTTCCTGTTGTTTCTCCGGAACCAGTATTATTTGTATGATCCAAACGAAGGTAAATGGGGTGTTTTAGCAAAGGCACCGCTGGTTGAGCGAACGTGTCTAATAGAGAATGTTTCGTACTTGTATCGTGAAAAAGATTGTTGGTAGTATGACACAAAGCGTCAAGAGTGGAGGGTGGTCAAAGGTTTGGAGGTATTGAATAGGAATTGTTGTGCTGGTGCTATTGCACAAGTTAACTATTGTGGGAAACTCTTAAACTTGTGGGACAAGTTTGAGCAGCCTGGCCAGAGTGAAAACAAGAACATTTGGTGCACGGTGATTGCGCTTGAAAGAGGCAATGGTGATGACGATGTTTGGGGAAACGTTGAGTGGGGCTAGTGTTGTTCTTACGTTTTCTTCCGGTGTTGACAGTAGTCTTTTGATCATGCTTTAGTTTTGGCCATCGACGATGAATGCCCTATAGCTTATAAGTTGCAATCTTTTCGTTGGCTAGATTTTATATGTAATGCAAATATGTTATGTTTCAAATCCAATTCTTGGCTTTTATCATCACTTTTGAAAACCCAAATCTTGGATTAAGAGGAATTCAATGATCTCACTAACAAAAAAAAAGTTATAAGAATTAGTTTGGTTTCTTGTGTCATTAAAATGCACTTTTTGTTACTCTACAAAAAAAAAGTTCAGAATTAAGCTCTTGAGCTGGAACAATTTAAAAAGTATGACCCATTGAAAATTAGTTTTACTACTATGTGAATATGGATAGAAAAATTGAAAATGTCTTAGGGTAATTCTAGAGCAATGTATGCTTAATTTAAGAGCAATGTATGCTTAATTGCTTTACATTCCAAATATTTCACCCTTACAGTGAAAAAATGGAAAAGTATTTCCATAGTTCCATTTCACCTCGTTACATAAATATGAAAAAATGTTTTTCACAATAACGAACTGGGATTCTAATTTTCATCCCGCTGAATTTCATTAATAGTTATTTCTTCCATATATTTTTTTTCATCAGTTACCATTTACAGGCTTCATTCGTTTACAAACACAAATTCATGAATACATAATATTAAGGTTGATTTTCATCATTTCATCAACCATAATATACATATAAGGTAGCAAAGGGAAATCTGCATAGATTATAATAAGCTTCTTAATGTTTTATTGTGCTTGATTTACGATTTAATTTATGATAGACTGAACTAAGCTGGATCTCGCTTAGTAATTGTGACGCTAAGCCCATCCTTCATGCGAAGAATAAGACCGGGAAGTGGCTCGATCTTCTGGCCTTTGATGACATGAATGTCATAGTTTTGTAATATCTCAACAATAACTGTCTTCATCAGATTCATAGCTAATTGCTTACCAAGACAAGTTCTCGGGCCAGCATTAAACGCTAAGAATTTGAAGGAAGGTTCATGCCTTAAGCTACCTGTATTGGTAACCCATCTCTCTGGTTTAAATTCAGAGGCATCTTCTCCCCATACAGCTTTCATCCTACCAAGCGCGTAGATAAGGATAAGTATTTTGGAGTTCGTGTCGACTTTATGCCCACTTGGAAGCACATCTGTTTTTACGGGAGACGTGCGTTCGAAGGGAGCTGGTGGGTATAACCTCATTGATTCATACAACGCGCCATGTAAGTACACCAGCTTGTTGAGCTCAATGGGGTCAAAAGATGACTTCACCTGGCCAGTATTTGATTTTGGTAGATTCTTGTTGATTTCTTGGCGAATCTTGGACACCACGTTAGGGTTTTCTGAGAGAAGCCAGAAGAACCAAGTAAGTGCAGCGGTAACGGTATCTCTCCCAGCTACAATGTAACTCAAGATGACATCTTTGAGGAATCGATCATCACTAGGGTTCAAGATCTCGTACTTGGTTGTGTCTAGCTTAATGTAAGACGTTAACAAATCTTCACACTCTCCACGAGGGGAATGGTGACTAATGCCTTGTAGTCTTACCTCCTCTCTCTTAGCTGATATGTATTTGGCACACACACGATAGAAAATGTCATTAGCTTCTAACATTTTCTTCTCTATTCCCAATCCCATCCATCTTTGTAGCTTCCACAAGAATCTTGGTTTTATATGTCTATACAAAATCCCTCCTATAGCCTCAGTAAGAGCCTTGTCAAACTCATTCTCTGGCATGTCGATGGAGAGACTTGTAGGATCAGAACCAGTTATTAGAACCATGGATGTGTCGAAAGTGAATCTCCGGAACACATCTTGCAAGTTCAGGACCATCCCTTCCTTTGCAAAATGATCGAAAACAGGCACAAGCCCGTTCTTGAGTTTATTTCTCGTGACACTCATTGAAAGTCCGGGAAAGGCCTGATGTTTGAGTCTGCCCTCCGCTGCCTTTCTATGATTCTTCCAAAGCTCCGCATCCACGTTGAATATCACGTCATTGAAAACATCAAAGACTTCTTTGAAGTCAGGGCCTTTGTTGTAATTCAAGAAGTTTGAGCTTGACATATAGTGAATGTTAGCTGGATCAACGGTCACCAACATATCCATACCAGCCAACCATGGACCCTTGAATTGAAATGTCAAGTTGGAGCTCTCGAGAAGCTCCACGGTGAAATCATAGATCCGGTGGAGCACCATCAAGAGGCCCGGAAGCATCCCGATAAGAGGCCAGTTCGTCGTAATGAATCTCGTATTTGGTTTCTTGATGAAAAAGGGAAGTAAGATGAGAAAGCAAACGATAGGTATGCATACAAAAGCCATTAGAGTAGATTGTTTTGTGTGCATTTGATCTTGAGCTAACCTTCATTTATATATATATACACACGTAGGCTACAAATATTAAAATAATATTTATATTTGAGACTTGGCATTTAGTACTGTGGCAATAATAGTATTTACTATTCAAGTGTTATTTTGCTGATAGTCCTTCGTCAGGAATTGATCCAGCAAGAACGGACGAACATAAATCAGGAAGCACTGATCATTTTTTCCCAAATTAAGTCGTGTTTTAGTTAACAACACTTTACATCACTTCATCGTCATCAGTGTATGTTTTTGTGTGTTTTTTTTTTTTTGACATCAAATGAAACTTAAGAATACTAGTTAGCAGCCTCTTGGCCAGCATAGGTAGCTAGCCAACTTGGTGCAAAGCAGTTGACGAAGTAAGACCCAAATACGCGTGATCTGTCTCCTTTAGCTAGGGAGTCAGCACGGACGTTCATCAATCTCGGAATGTAGGCAATGGAAAAATTAATAAACTCAGTTGAGAGGGCTTTAATCTCATCTATCTCAGGTGCCATTGCTGGCCAGTCCTCATCTGCCTCCAGTAGCTTGATTAATTGCTCACAGTCGGATTCAAACCTGATCTCTCTGCTACCCTTTTTAAAAATTTCCTGCATAGCCCACAGCAGGCCTTCGGCTATGTATGTTTTTGTGTTTGTTTTGGGACTTTATGTCGTTGTTGTTTTTGGATTTCATACAATACTTTTATCATTTATTCTTCGTCAAAATTATGATCAGATTTCAATAACTAGATATTGTAAGTTAGCCTAAACTTTGTCTAGAGAATTAGTCGTTGGATTTTAATCCGCTGGACACTCTTGGTTAATCCAAAACATAGTTTTTTTTACTATGATGAAATGACGTTTTTCTATAATTCTGATTCTGCATTTTAACCAAAACAATATGGACAGTTCGCTATACATAAAATAGATATATGAATTTACCAAAAAAAACATAAGATAAAGTATTTAAAGTTTATTACGTTAGATATTTATTTGCACGTTATATGTTATATATAAATTGAACATATCATCCTAGCTTGGATAGGTTTTGACCAGTTTCTCATAAGTCTCATGGAATAATACGTTTTTGAATATCAATTTTAAGAGTAATTTTCAGTGAAATTTATCTTTTTAATATATGATTGAAGAACTTCTGAGACCAGTAAAATGTTATCAGACAACAACCAGTGTTTTATAAAGGAACTATCTGATTAGAGAACTACCAGATTTGGTCAATTTTTTGTCGGTTCAATAAGCGCCTCAATTCTAAGTTTGAAAGTCGTTTTAAACATGAAGTTGGCCTTTAGTCTTTAAGACTGACTCATACATCATTTAAAACCGCGGAATCTATATAAACAAGAGCTGTATAAATAAATTTTGTATCGATCACTCATCACTATGTGAAGAGAATGTGTGACACGTTAGTACATTTATACAGGGGTAGCTGGGTGGTCATGTTTCTACGTTATTGAGTTTGTATTTCACGTCAATTTCACTTAATAATTTCGGTTCGGGTCCAATTTGATCGGAAGAAGAAGTCGGGAACCCTTTGTGGGCATATTTCTCTCTCTAAGTAGAGTTAGGATTATTTGGAAACGGGGTTTGTTTGAATAAACCACGTGTTTTCACTCTCAGCATTGAATCTCGTCGAGTAAGGCTTTAAAGTTTTTTTTTTTTTTTAAAGTTACTACAGTATAAAAAGAAAAGTTACTTCAGTATATCTGTAGCTATGGATCGTGCCTTGATGGCTCTATTCCTAGAAGAAGAAGACACACCTTTCGACATGCCAAACTTACTACTCCAGTTCGATCGAGGAAAACAATTTAAGTGGTCTCAACTCTTAATGTCAAACGATGTCTAGCTTGATTCTCAACATGTCAAGAAAAAAGGCAAAAAGAAGAAAAAATCGGAGGAGTGGTTTTATCTCAGGAAAAATTTTAGTTCGTTTTTGACAATGAGCATGATATATTGGAAGTCTTAGGTAAAGAAGTACAGACGTTCAACTAGTGAGCGTTGGTCCTTGAAAGATGGGTGAAAAAACCACCTGATGATTATCTACATGAGGTCATTCCTCCATGAATGCAAATCAGCAAGATTCCGGTAAATTATTAGTTACACGTTGGAAGCCATGATCACGGCATTGGACGATCTGGTGACTCCAGTTCGTGAGGTCTGTTTTGATCCGTTCAATCCTCAGACACTAGACTACCTAAGGGTAAAAGTCAGGTTTGATATCGCAAAACCACTGAGGATGTCAAAAGTTGTTAACCTGCTTGGGGTATAAATCGACGACGGTTCACTATAATTATGAAAAGATACAAAGAGGTGTTTCTCATCATATCAGAGGTTGAACCATGAACAAAAGATGTGTCTTCTTCTGATAAGGAAAAGACAAGATGAGGTTGCAGCTAGAAGGAAGAAAGTGACTGACGATTGCTATCCAATGTTGGTTTCTCTCATTCTTATGTGGCTCATGGAGAAACCTTTTCGTTTGTGAATTTATTTAATAGTGAAAGAGGCAGCTCTGTTCAGTAGATTTGAATACTAATGAGTGTGGTTGATTTCAGGTCATCATCCTCCTTTTTAAAGGTAAAATCAGATTAAGAAAATACATTAATAAACAGAAAAACAACAATATTAAAAATATTTTTAATAAAAACACATTAATCTAACTGGAAAAGACACGAATTTAAATAAATAGTTTATTTAATTGTCAGTGATATCGAAATGTAAATAAGTGTGAAAATTTATGGTATTTTTAATTGGATACTTCTCTTTTAGTAATAGAATACTACTCATGACGTTATTTATTGTATGTGTTGCCAACAAACCTTCAATGGTTTCACATATACATGCGTGAAGGTTTTATAACTGATGTACGATGAGGTATATATCCAAGAAAGTCATCCTCATGATATGAAAACATTAGTATTTTGAAGTGATCAGACTTTTCTTCTTTCTTTCTTTTTCAAGTGATCGGACTTCAGCCAAACAATAGTAAAATATTCATGTTTTGGACTCCATATTGAAATATATTAAAATAATTAGGCCCATTTGTCACCTCAAATTTTAGTGGCCTTGAACAATATGTGGCTTTGATAATCAAAATTTCATTTGATAACAGGCAATGGTGGTTTGTGTGACTGTCAGTTACCGCAGTAGCCTTCCCAGTAGTCAGTAGACGACTATTTTGCAAGCGCCAAGCGCAGGGCTATATAATGAATGCACTGGGGGAAAAAAATGGGCCGGAGGACGACAAGAGCCCTCGTCCAGTTGTTAACTTGTTCCCTAGCGTTCACGTGCGTCCATGTGAGGTCTTTTGTCAACAATTGATTAATGTTAATATCCATTCAACATAATAAGTTAATGGAATTTAGACATTACAGTAATAGTTCTAGAAAGGGAGGAGAGATATTTTTCGATCTAATATAGTGCTATTAAAATTTTATCAACGCTGGTTCAATGCACCAGCCACCTCGAATACTTAGGAGTTAGGAGGATATGTTTCATGATAGAAAATCTTATCTGCAAATCGAGGTTTGAAACAAATAATTTGTGCAAATGGATAACCCTTGTCGCATATGTTTCTATACTAAAGTATTCTTCTTTTTTTCACTCACAAACTACATTATCAGTTCAAGAATTTAAAGCGTAATCCAACGTGACTGTTTTTTCTCTTTTGATGAATTAACATCCAATAATAATTTTTTTTTAAAATAAAAAAATAATAATAATAATTAGTGTCCATATTTCGCCCAATATAAAAAGCTAAAACTTAAGAAAAAGTGGAAACAATTAGTGATTCAAAAGCGCATAAAATAAATAAAATAAAATAAAATGATTTTTTAAAAGAATATGTTCTTCAATAAATAAATAAAAAAAAATTGTTCTTCAATTTTTAATCTTAGTTTTTTTGTTAAATATTAACTAAAAACATTTTTTCTTGAATATGTCATAAACTTTAACCGTAATGGAATGAACCAACCTAATGTTTATTCTTCAGTTTACATTTTTCTTGAATATGCCATAAACTTTAACCATGACGGAATGAGCCAACCTAATGTTATGCTTCAGATTGATTTATAAATAATACTGATATGGAATGATATTCATTCTGTGAGTTCAGAAAGTAAGTTTGAAAACATTGAGGATTAATGGTTTATTTAAACTCTTAATGTATTGAGGATTAGTGTAATTATATTGAGGATTAATGTATCTGAAACAAATAATAATAAAACTTGAGGCAAGACAAAATAAGGTGTTCCTTCCTACTATTTATTCTCTAACATTAAAGTCAATACACACACAAGACCGGGTGCAATGCAAAAATAACATAAGGAAGAAACCATTTAAATTCAAGTAAGGTACCACATAATCCTAAAATATATCAAATGAGTCTAGTCATTTAGTAACTATGTAGATGAAAATCCATACTTTCTAGTGTTGTTTATAATTAATTTGAAAAAGTTTAGTACAAAAAACTATGTAAGAATGAAGTCTACATTTCGAAGGTGTTTATAGAATTAGGCATGCCCATGTAGTCCTAAACTGAAACCTGAATCGAACCGGTCAGATAAAATTGGTGTGAGTCGGGTTTGGATCCTTCCAGAAAAACGAATGGACCCATATTGTTGGTATGATGGGTTATCGCTATCGGGCCGGGTTGAGTTGAGTATTAACTGAGAACCGACAGAGTATATCACACACCCGACTTTGAGAATCCAGAACGAGAGCATGAGCATCCTTTTAGCAGAGTAGCTAAGAGACATCTATACAACATCTGCTACAGCAGCAATATATAGACACACTGCCCACTGCCTTCACACTCTAGGAGAAATCAAGAGACGATGCAGTTGGTTAGATATGATGAGCTGTCGTTGTTGCTAAGTTCTTTTGGTTTTTAATATACTTTTGCTAAGTTACCTCTATTGTTTTGCTGCCAAGGTCACATGTTACATCTAAAATATGAGTGAAGTTGTAGTGACCGGAGTTGTAACTTATTAATTATATATGCAAAGAGAGTATGTTCAAAAGAGAGATTCTTGCTTAGATCATACACATGTACAAGCTTTCAAGCGGCCCCACCAGTTCTTCAACTGCAACATCTTCGTCCATCATCTGGAACTCGTTTCCGTTTCCGGTCTGAACTTGAGCACTTGTACTAGTAAGGTTATGTTCAGGATCCCTTACCTCCTGAACATAGCTGGTGTGCCGTAAATAAAGGAGATGAAGGTAGTTACTCCTTTATGGTATACTCTAAGGACCGTGCAGATATGCTTAACCTCCTCTAATGAAGTGTAGACCTTTAAGTTTTAATGAAAGTATGTTTGATAAAAAAAAAGTACTAGTAACCTTGTTTGGTTGTCATTTGATAGTGTTGCTCTTTATTTGTTTTCATTTTAATAGAGTTGGACTAGGCTCATTATGTTTGATGCGCATTTGTCATTTCAATTTGTTGCGCTTTGGTCATTGTTTCATTGTCAATTTTTAGTTTTGAGTGTAGGTATATATTCTCATTTTGGAACAAAAACCCGAATCGGGAATTATATTGAGTTCTATAGGTTTTTGAGATGTTAATAAATCCAAACCAAATCCGACAAAACTCAAATTGAATCCGAACCAAACTTTTTAGTATCCAAATAAAAATAAAATTCATAAATTTGAAAATCTGAAATTCTATAAATCCAAACCGAAAACCCGATTGATTTCCCAAATTTTCAGCCCTATAAAAAATTATATGGTATTCAGATTATGACCCGATTTTTTTGGGTTTATTACTTTCTACATTGTTTGATCCCTAAAATTATTTTTATTTTGACAAAATTATGTGGCGCATACGGGCATCAAAACTGAAATTGGCATCTCCATCATACTTTTATCAACTTTTTCCCTTTCTAAATGGTAGTTATTTTTGGTCAAACACCGTATGGTAAATTTAACCCATTAAATATTTAATGATTCACCAATTACTGTTTCTATTAACTGAACTTGATACATACAGATGAGCCTTTCATAGGAATATGGTGGTAAAACGTGACCCCAAAACAGTCCTCTTAGTTCTTTTAAAAAATCTTTATAGAGTCACAAAAGAAAACTTAAAATATAAACCACATTCAACCAAAAAATGGATTTAACACTTTCATATAAAACTATTCACAGTAAGAGACACCAGTGAATTTTTATATTTAATTTTTTTGAACTCAAGATTCATCGAATATGCCCGGAGTTAATGTGGTGGCCCTATGTGTTTACGACCCTACTATTAAATACTGTACTACTAATAACTCGAACTTGATAGCATAGAAATAAATAACAAATACACTACCGAGTGTATAATATAATCCACTAACTAGTGCTTAGAAGCGGCTCCCTACTTAATTACAGTAGTTAGCCTTTTCCTAAACAAACAATTACAACAAAACAAAAGAAGAAAGCAAAGAAGCAAGAAACATTGCTTTAGAGGGAACATCGCAAGATCGAGAAGTGTAAAAAAGTTCAACTTTCCCATTAAACGACGAACAGATTTCTATTTTTCTCTTATTAATTTCCCCTCTTGTCTTCGTCATTCACCTGAAGAAAAAAAAAACAGAGGAGAGAAAGAGCAAAAGCAACTACACCTTTCTTTAATCGATTCTCTTTCTCTCGATAAGACATTGATGGGATCGGATCAAGAAGACTAACTCGTCAACGAAGAAGAAAACATTCTCGATCAACGTCAAAAAAAAAAGCTGGTTCTTTTCACTTCTCTCATCTCCTCTGTTTCCTGTCTCTGAAATTTTCGCGGGAAAAAAATGCTTTTATTTCTCTCTGTTTTTTCTCGGCGGTTACTTAGAATCGTTGTGGTTGATGAAGTTTAAGCAACACCCTAATCATTGAGTAACTTCGGTTTGATTTAGACGTAATCTTTGCTAGGTTTCCTTTATTATCTGAATATAAAAATCGTTTCTTTATCTCACTTTTTCCCTCTTTTCTTTCCTCTGTTTTGAAGTATCGAACACCTTCAATGGATCCTTCAACCGATCACGCCTCTTCATCTTCCAAACCAAGAAACACTCATCCCAAATCCAAACCCTCCGTCACGTCACGCTCCATCGACTCAAGAGCCACCAAGAAGCAAGAACCGCCTTTATTAACAACAGAAACTTCCCCTGAAGTTTTACAACACCACTCTGTTTCATCATCTCACATCACACGCAAGAAGAAGCAACAAGCAGAGCCGAGGTTCTACCCTAGCCCGACCAACACTTTCTACACAGCACCGCTCTACACGGAAGCCAAGCAGAGCTTCAGCGACTGCGCGAGCACAGCTCGGCGGCGTCGGAGGGATCGATCTCGAGAAGATGGGTGTGTTGACGTACAGAGGAAGCACGGGGAGCGACGAGAGCAGCTCGAGCGGGCTGAGCAGCAACGGTGCCGGTTACAACAAGCCTCACAGGGCTAACAACGACAAGCGGTGGGTCGCGATTCAGGAGGTTAGGTCTCGGGTCGGGTCGTCTCTCGAGGCTAAAGACTTCAAGCTTGTGAAGCGGCTCGGAGGAGGCGACATCGGGACTGTTTACTTAGCGGAGCTGATCGGAACGGGAGAGACTTTCGCCGTGAAGGTCATGGAGAAGGCAGCTATTGCGGCGAGGAAGAAGCTCGTGAGAGCTCAGACGGAGAGGGAGATACTTCAGTCGTTGGATCATCCGTTCTTGCCTACTCTCTACTCTCATTTCGAAACGGAGAATCACTCGTGTCTGGTTATGGAGTTTTGTCCCGGTGGTGATTTGCATTCTCTCCGGCAGAAACAGCCCGGAAAGTATTTCCCGGAACACGCTGCTAGGTAACAGAACTCAAACTCAAAACTGCGGTTTGCGTTCTAACGGTTTAGCGTTTGCGTTTGCTAAAAAAGTTTCCATTTTGATGTCAGTTTGCGTTTTGCTAGAAAAGTATGGGTTCTGATGTTGGTTTGCGTTCTTGTGGTTAAACGTTTGCGTTCTTGTGGTTAAACGTTTGCGTTTTGCTAAATAAAGAATGGATTTTGATGTTGGTTTGTGTTCTCCAAGTTTATAACGTTTGCGTTTTGTTGAAAAAGCTGTGATTTTGATGTTTTTCTTGCAGATTCTATGTTGCTGAAGTGCTTCTAGCCATGGAGTATCTACACATGCTTGGCATCATATACAGAGACCTAAAGCCAGAGAATGTATTAGTACGTGAAGATGGACACATAATGCTATCAGACTTTGATCTCTCCCTGAGATGTTCAGTCTCTCCAACACTAGTTCGATTCGCAGCAACCACCACACTCGAATCCAAACCCTCAAGCTACTGCATCCAGCCGAGTTGCGTGGATAGCCAGAGCTGCATCGTTCAACCAGACTGCATCCAGCCAGTGTGTTTCACTCCACGGTTCTTATCCAAAAGCAAGAACAAGAAGAAACTAAACGAGACGGCACGGCAAGTCAGACCACTCCCGGAGCTGATGGCTGAGCCGACAAGCGCGAGGTCCATGTCCTTTGTCGGAACACACGAGTACTTAGCGCCAGAGATCATCAAAGGAGAAGGACACGGAAGCGCGGTTGACTGGTGGACGTTCGGGATATTCCTATACGAGCTTCTGTTCGGGAAGACACCGTTTAGAGGAGACGCGAACAGAGCGACGCTGTTCAACGTGGTTGGACAGCCGTTGAGGTTTCCGGAGCATCCTAGTGTGAGCTTTGCGGCTAGGGACCTGATCAGAGGGTTGCTTGTGAAAGAGCCTCAGCATAGGTTGGCTTATAGGAGAGGAGCTACTGAGATTAAGCAGCATCCGTTTTTTCAGAGTATTAACTGGGCTTTGATCAGATGCACCAACCCACCTCAAGTTCCACAGCCGGTGAAGATCATGGATAATGCTGCTCAGAGTCAAGGACATGGTTGTAGCCGTAGTCAAGGAGATCGTAAGCCGCCAACTGTTGATGTGAAGCCTTCTGGTAATTATTTGGAGATTGATTTCTTCTGAATTTGTCTGTGTTTCTCAGTCTTGATTCTATGACAAGCATGTATGGTAGTCAAATTGTATAATGATCTTTGCTTTTGGGGATTGTCTAGACTGTTTTGTGATGTGTTTTTATCTTAGTGGATGATTTGATGACTATTGTTGTGTCCTTCACATTATGGTGAAGTTGTAAATACTCGAAACAAGTCTCGTTTAATCCAACTATGGAAATGTCATTTGCTTGTCAATCAAGTTTTATTTTGTGAAATCGCAAAGATATCAGGTTCTTTCTTCAAGTGAATAAAATAATCTAAAAATTTGAAGGAACCTTTTTTATTTAGAATAATATGTATATTCCCTCCTCTATGAAAATATCTATGTTTTAGAAAAAAATATTTCAAAAGTATATATTTTTAAAAAATTCAATGTATTAGTTTATGGTAAATTGTAAATTTCAAAAGCATAATTGTGTTTATTAGAATTCTATTGGTTAAAAACTATGTGGAATGAGTTACAAAAAACATTGCATTAGTAATCAATTTTTTTTAATATGTTAGAAAATTTAAACATACATTTTATTCAAACGGCGGAAATATATTAAATCAACACTAGTCGTTAGAAAATTTGATTGGATGAGTATTTTATTGGCTTTGCGTGATTTACATGGGAAAAAAGTCTCATGCTTGTGCGCATTTAGCAAGTGAACCTGCAATTCTGCAAATACACCAAAAATACGATAAATTAGATGTAGACAAATCTCAAAAAATGTCTAGTAGTTGTCCAACTACGAGCTAGAAAAAGACTAGTTGGGAGGATCTTAACTCATTTTGAGAAAATCTGTTCTATCTATCGCAAGCTGAATCGATGTAATACACATATCACAAGGTGTATAACATAACCCAAAGGAGTAGAGGTTCTGTGTACTCAGCTTAACTCCACTGATGCAACGTCTTTGATTTGCCTACATTAACCATTTGAGTCCACACATCGGTCCAAGATTGATCCATAACATATCAGTTTGGTAGGTATGGGGGTACACTAGAAACCAGTGTTTTGAAACCCGACCCGGACCCGCGGTTGAACCACTAAATCCGGTGACCCGAGATAAATCCGGTTTGGGTTTTGTGAAAAATCTAAAATTTAAAAATCCGCAAAAACTCGTAAAAACCCACTAAAACCCGAAACCCGATATCGGTTGAACCACTGGTTGAACCAATAGATAACTTTTACAATTTTAAAAACTTTTAATTATTTTTTAGATTCTCTTTTATATTCTAAATTTCCAATAGAAAATTAGGTTTCTTTCGGTTAACCAAAATTAGTTAATGTGATTTAGTGTTAGTTTTTTGGGAAAATTGCCAAAATAGAACAAAAAAACACTAAAGTTGTCCCTATAGTATAAATCTAACTTTGTCCATTTTTTTCCTCTTTTATCCTTTCCATTTCTGAAATTTAATGAAAAAAATAGTTTTATGAATTAAAAAAATTATTAAAAATATAAACAAATAATAAAACATTAATATACACAGCCACATATTTTTTTTTTATTAAAAAACTTGATAAATCAAAATTTTAATTTACATTCTACTAAAAGTAGAATTCGTATTCTAGACAAAATGGGTTAGTAGAAAACGAAATCTAGAATAAACAATGTCGTCTACTATTTTTAGATGGAGTAATCTACTTTATATTAAAGTTCTAAAAACGTAGAAAGCGAGTTCTAGAAATTGTACAAAAGCTACTTTTTTCCAGAATATAGTTTCTACGTTTATAAAGTATTCTAAGGTTTCCAGAAAATGAAATCTGAACTTAAAACGAACGTCTACAAAAAGTAGAAATTGCATTCAGTATATCTTTCATGGTTCTACACATGTAGAAGGCACCTTCTACTATTTCAAAAAAACTGTTTTTCCGAAAATTAAGGGAATTTTAGTTAAGAAAATATTTTAAAAATATTCTTATTTCCTAAAACTGATTCTGGTCGATTTTCTGTGTCAAAATATCAAAAAAAAATCGATTTTGTCTTTCTTCTTCATCAATCTATGCTTTTTTCTTCATAATTTTTCTTGTGAATTCCACAAACTCTTGTTCTATGATCCATATCTATACAATCTGTGGTGTATGGGAATTTGGTGGAAGCACAGGATGGGTTTTTTCGGCTGATGATCAAGGGGGTAGGCTGCTGTTATTGGAATCAAGTTTTACCTTAGAGGATGTCAAAAGAGTGGTTATGGAGGATTTTGATATGGATGAAGATAGCTTACCCAATTTGGCGTTGAGTTATCTACCTACTGAGTTGATCAAGACATCAACATGTCCACCTGTGATCATTACAAATGGTCGACAACTTCAGAATTTTATTGGTTTTGCTAAAAACAGTGTTTCGACACGATTGTGTGTTACATATAGAGCCAAGGCTGAGAATCTGAATGAAGCAGACTTTGATAGTAACAAATCGCCAGCTGATTCAAGTACTGATGAAGAGGAGGGAAACTCGTTTGACAGTGGGGACGAATCAGCTCCTGTGTTTGTTGAGAGGCAGAGCGAGAAGAAGAAAAAAAAAAAGAAAGGAGTCGAAGTTGATGAGGACATCTCTGCCAAAGAGAACAAACTTAAAATGTCAAAGTATTCCCTGCTCCATGTTGTTAAGAAGGGGCAGTTGTTTGAGAGCAAAACATTGCTCAAGGCGGCTTTCGAGATATGTGCAATGAAGCATAACTTTCACTACCAGGTTATCAAAACGGATAGACATCTTTGGTATGTCAGATGTGGGGATAATGCATGCAATTGGTGTGTTCGTGCAGAGAGTTTGAAGGATTCTACATATTTCATTATAAAAAAGTATGTTGGTGAACATACATGTGCACCTTCAAGCAAAACCAAAGCCGGTAGGACTGCTTCAGCCAAAACTATAGGCAGTCTGATTATGCACAAGTATGAAGGCGTTAAGGAAGGGCCGAAATGCAATGATATAATACAGATTATGCGTATGGATCATGGATGTGAGATCTCAAAATCTTTAGCATGGGATGCTCGTGAATATGCGGTTAATGCAGTTAGAGGTATTCCAGAGAGAAGTTATGGGAAAATACCGAAATACTTGCACATGCTGCGAGAGGCTAATCCGGGTACACATTCATCGTATGAGATTGACAGCAAAGGGAGATTTCGGTACCTGTTCATTGCATTTGGGCAATCGATACGAGGATTTAACAGAGTCATGAGGCGGGTTATTGTGGTTGATGGGACTTTTCTGAAAAATAAATACAAAGGAGTTCTATTGGTTGCCACTGCTGTAGACGGAAATTCTAATCTGTATCCTATTGCATTTGGAGTAGTTGACTCAGAGAATGAAATTTCTTGGGAATGGTTTATAAGACAATTAAATGTTGTCATTGCTGATGATCATCATTTGGCTTTTATTTCGGACAGACATGCGGCCATCGCTAAGGCGCTTGAGACTGTGTATCCAACAGCAAGACATGGTATTTGTATTCATCATCTCTTGAATAATGTAGTAACCTATTACCATGAGTCTTCTTTGGTTCGATCTGTTTGCCCATCGTGTAGCTGCGGTGGAACCATTTTTAGAGGTCTTGATTTCTTTGAGGTCTCGACTTTAACTTGTGAAAGATCAAAACCATCAACAAATGTTTCTTGGGACAGGTTCCTCAACTCTTGGGTACTCAATGCAAAATCAAATTCATTAGTTTCTGTAGCAATCTTTTTCCCATCCTATCCATTAAAAAAAATAACAAAGCATATAAGAGGCCAGTCATTCATAACACAAACAAAGCATTACATTCATCACACAAACAAGGCATTACATTCTTAAAGTTTCCATTACACACACATTACAAACCTATTAAACAAAGTTTCACATTCCATATTACAGAGTACTAAACCGTTACACAGTAAAAATAAAGTACCAAGTGCGACCTAGCTCCAGCACCCTAACTCAAGCATCCTAGTCCCAAGTTCATCAACTTCTACACTTTCTTTTAGGTAGTACCTTTTTTGTTGGTGTAGGTTGATCGACTTTGCTCTTAGGTGGAGCTTGATTGGCTTTGCTCTTAGGTGGAGCTTCAGTGGCGTGGCTCTTAGGTGGAGCTTTATAGGCTTTGTTGTTCAGTGGAGCTTGTTCAGCAGCGCATTTGCTAGGATAGCTTCCTTCACCAGTCAAACTGAATGCATCCCTCAGCTGTGAAACCTCAATCTCTACTTTTCCCATCCTTTCTGTAAACATCCTCTCCATATTGGCCATTTGCGTACTGAGCATATCCTCCAACGAAGTGACAGAAGTCTTGATGAGACCCTCGATGAAACTCTTCGTTTCAGGACCAAAAGTCAGATTTTTTTCTGCAAATCGTTTACACAGCAACTTCTTCTTTCTTGTTTCTGCTCCTTCATCAAGAATTTTTCTCTTGCCTTTTTTTGCAACCTTAACCGAAGAGGTCTCCTCGTCTGCTACAACACCATTATCGTCCACACTGTTATCAGCTTCTGACCCTCTATCCTGATTGGTGGCTTCCTCGTCTGCTACAACACCAACACTGTTATCAGCTTCTGACCCTCTATTCTGATTGGTGGCTTCATCCATTTCAGGCTCTGAAACTGGCCATTCTGTGTTGCTCCAGTCAAACTTCTCTCTGAGCCTATCTAAAAGAAGGTCCACTCGTTCATCTTCCATCTCACCCTTCTTTGTATAGTCAGCATGCAGAAACATATCACCATTACCAGTCACTGAAAGAACCGATACCAAGTCACCCTGTAAAACAGTTAAAACATTAAAATCTAAAGTAAATAAAATACAACAACCATATATAAAAAAATAATGTGAGATTGTTACCTTCTTAGTTAAGGAGTCCTCAAGGTCAATGATATCTCCATAAGAAACTTTTGCAGCTCCTTTCCAATTGCCACACCTTGGACCTACGTAGCTGTCAGAGACTTTTCTCCCACATATTTCTCCAATATCAGGAATTGCTTCCATAATCCAAATCTGGAGAGCATATGAGAAACCCTCGAAAATGTAGCTGGGCTTCTTACCCAACTTCTTTGTAGCCTTCGTAATGGAACTCAGCAGGAAGTCATACGAGTGAAGACCCCAATGGAACTTCCGGAGCTTGTCAAGATCCATCACCAACTTGATGTACATATCAGGGATATTCACCTTCTCATCTTTCCCCATCACCACACCCATTATCACACACAGGTAGATCAGCCTCATCCTATCAACCCGAGTCCACTTGTGAACTTCTTTTAGATGCACTTTTTTGATCGATTTCAAGCTGAGCTTACCACCTGTCGTTAGTAGGGTACTCCAAAAACCTCCGTCATTTTTCCATGTGACTACGTCACTGCTGCTTTCCCGAGAAACCTTTAGTCCTGTCACAGCATGGTACTCCTGAAGCGAAAAACGGAGAGGCGTCCTCGCAAAAACAAACCACTTCTCATGCATCTTCGAGGTAATAAGCTGCTTACACAAGAAACTATCCACCAATATGGCCGAAAACTTGAGCTTGTTTTCCGCAATAGCCATGATATGCTTGAAAACAGGATCTCTCTTCACGTCTTTATACTCTTGAGGCATAGCTTTCTTCAGATTCCTGATAAGTTGCATCTTGCAGCAATTGTTGATCTTATCAACCTGAGGTTCCAAACCCAAACCAAACAGTCGCTTAGGTAGGTCTAACTCCATATCTACACAAGACAAAAAATGATTTTAGTTAGGGCAAGTTATGAAACTGAGACAAACACAATCAGTTCATATCAATTCACAAAATTAAAAAAAAAAATCAAATCAAGGCATAAGATATTGATTTAAGTAAAAGAACCAAATTTCACAGTGAAACAGAGACAAACACAAGAGAAAAATCAAACAAAATCTAAAGTCAGAAACACAAAGATTATCAGTTAACCAAGTCGTTTAGAAAATTAATCAATTGACCAATCTCTAAATGAAGAACACAGACACATACAGACATGCAAAAAATAACCAGAGCCAGGAACATGAACTGAAGAAATATAAAGTTTGGAGATAATACCTTAGGTGAACACGATGTCAGAGAAAGAGAGTGGCGGAGAGGCGGAGAGAAGTAGAGAAAGAGAGAGGCGGAGAGGTGGAGGAAGGAGAGAGGCAGAGAAAGGGGGGGAGAGAAGCGAAGTGGTGGAGAGAAGCAGAGACGCAGAGAGGCAGAGAGAAGCGGAGAGGCAGAGAAGAGCTCGATTTCACCGGAGAAGACAGAGGATCTCCATCCTGTTCGTCGAGAGAGAAAGAGGTCGCGAGAGATAGAGAGGCGAAGAAAATTAGGTATTAGTTCCTTTTCTTTGTGTTTCTTTTTTATTTTATTTTCTTTTTTTCCTTCCTTCAACGTTTCCTTTTTTTTAACTAAACTTTTTAATGTTTATGGGATTATTATAATTAATTATTGAAATAATATGATTAATCAAGGTTACTTTTGGGATTATAGAAAAGATTATACCATTGGGACAACTTCAAGTTAAATTTATACTATAGGGACAACTTTAGTGTTTTTTTATTCCGTTTTGGCAATTTTCCCTAGTTTTTTTATTGACAATTTATCACAATAGTGTTTTACTTTTGCTTTATTTTGGATTTGAAGTTTAATTTATTATTCACATTATACATAAATATTATGAATTTTATTCTTGATTCTTTTAGATGTCAAAACTCTTAATTAGTTGCAAATTTTTTTTAATAGTCTAAGCTATTTTTTTATATTTTGTATATCAAATAAAAATGAATATATAAAAAATAAAGTTAAGTATTTTCTAAATATTTGTTTAACATAAAATATATACATATTCAAACTATTATTTTATGTTTTAAAAAAAACTTAGAAAATATTAACTTTAGTTTCTATATTTTTATTTTCATAACTAATATATTATTATATAATAAAATTAATTTATTTGTTAAACCGCGGTTCACCCGCAGTCGACCCAATGACCCAATAACCCGGTAAATAGTCCGGTTCAGTGTCTAGGTCGGTTTTCAAAACATTGCTAGAAACTAAATGAGATTGGGAATCAACCATTTCTTCTTCAGATTCCTTTCAATTTGCCTACTATATATATATGCACCATCGCTTTGATGGAAAGATATTTGTGGCAAGATTTCTTTTCAATTAAATTTGTTACCATAGAAAGATTTTTGTAAAAAGGAGGAAATGTGAAGATATAGATACAAAACCAATTAAAAGCCACTCTTACAATTATTCCAAAAGTAGAATTTATTTTTGTGAAAAAACAATTGTCCGGGTTATAGTTAGGCAACTAGCAATCGAATCGAGAAATTCTTGGATTCACCCCTAGAGTGAACCTTTAGGTTCACCCAACCAATAGGATTTCGTTATTTCATATTCAATATCTTTTAAAAAAGGAAACAAAATATTGTCAAATTATATTAATATTTTTAAATTAAAAAATAAAAATTAATATTAATTGCGAACAAAAATACGTTTTAGAAAAATATAATTTTAATACCGTCAGCCAAACACTAAACCCTAAACCTTAAATCATAAATCCTAAACCCCTGGATAAATCCTAAACCCTTGGTAAATCCAAAATGCTTGGATAAATTCTAAATCTTACGGTTTAGGATTTATCCAAGGGTTTATGATTTACCCAAGGGTTTATGATTTACCCAAAGATTTAGGGTTTAGTATTTAGGGTTTAGGGTTTCGTGTTTTGCTGATTGTGTTAAAAAATTTTTTTTTTTAAATTCAAAGATTTAGGATTTATTTAAGGATTTACCATGGATTTAAAGTTTATGATTTAGGGTTTAGGGTTTAGTGTTTTGCTGACGGTATTTTAAATATAAAATCTTTTTTTGCGACTAATATTATTTTCTATTTATCTTTTATTTTAAAAAGATAATAAAACTTGACAATATTTTGTTTCTTTTTTTAAAAGATACTGAATATGAAATAACGAAATCATAAAGGTTCACTCTACGGGTGAACCCAAGTATTTCTCCTAACAATCTAGCATGCAAAATGGATTTATATTCTTAATTGATAAAAATTAATCAAGAGTATTAGTCTAACTAAAGTAACCGTCAGTCACTGACGTAGTTTGACGGACGAGTAAAGTGGTAGGTAGGTTAGCAAAACGAATGACGGTGAGAAGTGGTTGGTATACAATGCCTTAATATCACCAACCAGTCATTTTAATTTCAGGCCCAATTTGCGTGGGAATGGGAGAGCGACGGTTGTTCAGATTCCACAAAAATACAAACCAAACTTTTCTTTCATTTTTTCCCAGAAAATATAAGTAAATGATAACGAAATTTCTCACACCTTCATTTCGATCGCTTCGCTTCTTCAACTCTCCTCCTCTCTACTCCTTCTTCGAATCCCTAAAGTACTCTTCAATGGCGGAAGTAGATAACAAATCCAACGCTGCACCGGTATCGGACGACGAGCTCTACGGATTTCAAACGGCAGGAGATGTACACCGGCACCCTCGCCGGCTCCGTTGGTCCGTACGGTCGCCACTGTTTTCCTCTGCTACAAGAGCCACGAGACCTGGCTTCCTCGCGTCGAAACCGAAGGTCTTCCGCAGCGTTTCGCTAAGTCGTTCAAGGATCGCAGAGCTGATTTCGCCGTTAAGGTTGCATACATCTAAACCGTTTTAGATTCGTTTTTCGTAGATGCTGATTGTTGAGCGTTATGTTTGTTTGTAGACGAACCTGACGGTGTGCGGTGGAGGAGGTGAATCGGATGGAGATGTGTTGATTTTCCCGGAGATGATCAGATACAAGGTGAGTTTCGATTCTCAGAGTAGGATCGAATTCGTGTTTGGTAGTTCGATTACGATTGATTGATTTAGAAACTGTAGATTCTCAGATTTTTAGGTCATTCAATTGTAGAGATTAGATCTGAGAAGCTAGTTTCGGATCATGTATTCATCTTGGTTCTAATCCTTGTACACTTACTTTATCTCAGGGCGATTAAGGAGGCTGACGTGGATGCTTTTGTGGAAGATGTGCTTGTTAATGGAAAACCGTGGGCCTCTGGGGTTCAGGAAGAGTTATCTGGTTCCTTTGTGTTTGTGTGTGCTCATGGAAGCCGGGACAAGAGATGTGGTGTTTGTGGACCAGCTCTTATGGAGAAGTTTGAGCAGGAGATCGGCTCCCGTGGACTCTCTGGAGAAATCTTTGTTAAGCCGTGTTCTCATATCGGTGGGCACAAGTATGCTGGAAATTTGATTGTATTCAGCCCTGATTCTGCTGGAAATGTTTCTGGTCACTGGTGAGAAAAAATGTCTTTTATAAGTCAGAAAAGAAACTGAACTGTAACAGGGGATCTTATGTTATGCATTATCGAATGGTCTTTGCTAATATGTAGGTATGGTTATGTGACTCCTGATGACGTGCCTGCAATGCTTGATCAGCATATTGCAAAAGGAGAAATCATACAAAACCTTTCCAGGTCTGTTTTCCTGCTTGTTGTAGATATGCCTTATCAAATCAGCTTTTACATTTCCTATGTGTATGAAATTTATGTACCTGACATCCATGCTTGTAAACCTTTCACTAGATGTATACCTTCGTGTGGGATCCGAAACTGATTTTTGAGAAAACTTTGTTTGCTAATGAGTGTTGCAAGTCCGTATTATTTGATACTGTAACGAATTGCTAGAATAACAGTGAACAATTTTCTCCCTAGAGGCAGTCAGCAAATGGTAACATGTAATATGTACTTTGGCTGAGGTTTTTGTATCCTGAACTAGGAAGCTCATAACTCTTCACTCACTCACTTACTTTAGCTTGTCAAGGGACCTTTCAGGTTCATTCACCGCTGTATTTCAGTTTTCAATATCTATATAATCTCTGCTTCAGGGGGAAGATGGGACTAATACCCGAGGGTGAGGAAGCTGTGAAAGAGGAGGATAAGCATAAAATCCAAAACGGAAACGGCGTACAAGTGGAGAAGAAGGAATTCACAGGAGGTTGTTGCCAAGGTGCAAACGGGGTTTCATGTTGCCAAGAGCAAACTCCAGAACCAACCAAGAAAGAAGGATCCGTGAAGCAGAACTGGTTCAGAACGATTGAGAAAGAAGAGCTTCTGTTGGGAGCTGCCGCAATTGGTGCTGTAGCAACCATAGCCGTGGCTTACAGCATTTACAGGAAGTCAGGTTAAGAAACCACACTCCTCTATACATTACAAGGATAGTTACAACAATATGAAACTATATTTTTGGTAGCTATGATGTTATAGCAGTAAAAGAAATGAAAAAACATGGAGAGGTATATGATCTCTTTAGACCACGTAACCATCATTTGGTCTACTGGGATATATCGGTTTGGGCAAAACGGGGCC
Organism: Raphanus raphanistrum subsp. raphanistrum; assembly: GCA_019706035.1. Classification (NCBI taxonomy): domain Eukaryota; kingdom Viridiplantae; phylum Streptophyta; class Magnoliopsida; order Brassicales; family Brassicaceae; genus Raphanus; species Raphanus raphanistrum. Next base: position 23,247,251 of record CM033983.1, read on the forward strand.
TTTGAATAAATATTAGCTTTTCCCCAACCCCCACCCCTGCTTTTTTTATATGTTCTTTTGGCTTTAATCGAATCGGTTTAATTGGATACATCAATCTTTTAATAATTTCATCATTTATATGCAATGATGACTAACCGGATAATCCAGTGCTGGTTCGGTTCTATAAAACTTCTAATCATTTACAATTTGGTTTGTTCAGATTATTTATTTATATTGGCTGGCTTGCTTGTTTACTCCTTGTTACTTACCTATAAACCCCAATGTGGGGGTTTCTTGCCTATGCTGGTTTAGTGTTCAAAGTTCAAAGTCCGAGCATTGGTAACCTAGCGATAACTACATAATATAGTTTTGTAACTACATTTTTAAATACTCAAAAATAAATAAAAAGAATTCTGTTTCATGTGCTACGTAACCTTTTTTTTTTCTTTTGAAGTACGAAATTTAATTTAATAATTTTTTGTAAGTATATCATCAATTATTTATCATGACGACAAAAAACAAATGCTATAAATAAAACAACTGATCAAGAAAAGAAAAAGAGGCACTGGAAAGTACAGAAGGACACGGTCGTGGCGTAAGTAAATGGATCCCACCTATCTCCTTGATTTGGGCTGTTACCTCACCGACGAGATTTTCTACTGACACTTTTCAGTTTTGGTCAAAAACAAAGAAAAGGACCCCAAGGCAGGGCTCTAGAATTCATGTAATTCCAACCAAAGTTAGTTCCAACAACCCACTTACCACTACAATCTTTGGTTCAGTGATCAACTTATTCGGAACAAACTTGCACTGTAATCTATTTTTTGAAGTTAGTAATATGAAATCGGCTAGGCAAAAATTAAAAGTAACATGATCTCGACATAGTACTACTGACTTAATACGTACGCCAAGTTAAGAAAGAGATATGCTACTGTATAGAGTGTCATTATGTCAATGCCATACATCTTTCGTGACATATGTGATTTATTGTATAAGGTGTTTGTTCGAAGCACAATTTGCAGCCAGTTCAGTCTTTTGTGCAACTATGCAAAGTCCATATATATAAAACTGTTATTAAATACCTTTTTCTATTTGGCATATGGAGAATGAAGATTAAGAGACAGCTATGGTCAAAGATCCAATAATTACGTTTGATATCAACTGAGACTTCTCCTTCCCTCACCAGCATAACCTGGTCAGGTAATCACTCCCAATCTCTAATCCTCTAACTAGTTACATTGTATATTTTCTACTATTATTTAGGCGTTGAAAAGCTTTTGGGAGGATTCTCTCAATCATTCATCATCTTGAAAGCTATTCTATCATATGCCCACATTGTCCTTTTAAGATAACGTCCTCCTTCCCAAAATTAAAATTCTTATCAGGATGCATATGAAAGTCAAAGTTGTCAACTAGCTTTTTAATATAAATTCTTGTGATGGGATTTACCGAAAGCTGTGACAATCGACCATAAAAAGACACACTTGTCTTTGTTTTCCCTTGTTTTCTAGTGGTAAAACTATTCATGAGTAACTTAACCAGTATCCAACAAAAATTCAACGAACTGAATACAACTCGATGCAAAACTGAATACATTACAATTTATACATATAGTATGAATCAAATGTATAACCAGTTGGTATCAATCTAATGACAATCTTTTGGGGTTTGGTGTATATCTACATTAGTTTTAGATTCGATTTTTTCTGGGACCTAAATCGTAGGATTTATCAAAAAAAAAAGAATCAAATATTATGTTCTTTTAGTTATCATGTATGCTCTTTCCATACAAAAACTTAATTAAAAAAAAAGGAACATACGAAAAGAAAAGAGGTTGAAAAGGACTGGTGGCTGGTGGTGCATCCGCGTCTGCAAGTGTTTTCTCGGGGAGAAAGAGGAGATTTCTCGTCACCTCCTCACTGACGCCTACGCGGAAAAAGCAAACCACTTTCGAATTCTTTAATCTTTTTTTTTCTTTCTTAATTATATTCTGAAAACCCATTAATAAAAAAAGAAACTTTTTATAATTGGGCAATTTAGCTCAAAAACCAAAAACTTTCACAAAATTAGGTAAATAGGAAAGAGAGAGAAATTGTGTCAGTTTAGAGATGCGAAAAGACATTAATATCCTTCTGAATTATAGGATCCTAGAGCTAATGTCTGACATGAGAGATTTACAAAGATTTGGGGCTGTAAAAAGATTTGGGATAGATTTGCTAAACTTTATCTCTGTAACCGAAAATATATATTGTCGTAGATTGTTCAATCCAAAACCACATTTTCTTTCATTGTCTCTGTCTTATTTCTTCACTTTCTTTCATTGGTTTTTTTTTTCCTACTGAATCTAAATAAAAATGAAAAAGATCATGAATTCTGAATAATTCATGAGTTCATCTTGTTTTTTTTCCATGAGTTCATGAGGTGTGGACTACAGTGGAAGGAAACCTCACTTACTCGCAAGAAGATGAGAGGATGATCCACTGGTTCTAGTTAAAAATAAAAGTTTCAAGTTTCAGATAAATTTATATACATTTCTTTAGTTAGAATTTTCTTCTTTAATTAGATATTTTTTGACAAAAAATAATCTTCTTCTTCCTCACGTGATGGAATTGGGAAGTTATGGTGGATTGAATCTTCTATGTCAATTGATATCTGTTAGAATGTAAAACAATGGTGGGGGCAATTAACCACAAAGCCAAGAAGGTAATTTTTTTCGTTAGTGTGAGATAATTAGTTAGATGTGTAAATATAATAGTAGCCAGATAACAATTTTTTTAGACCAACTACAATATATATTAGCTGGACCATAGTTTTGACAATTTACTTATGTATATTTATTGGCGTCTGGGGTTGCATTACATACGTGGCAAATGACAAATTATCTAGAAAACTAAATTTTTATACAATTATATATCTTCTTAACCGGCTAACTTGTTCTTTCATCCTAAACTATAATGTATTAAAGATCATCTTAGCCGGATATTGTTAGAATTATCCATCGGTTGTAAATATTGACCGATTAAATAGTTTGGCTCCATATTATAAGTGTATAACTTTATAGGAATGAAGATTTTTTTCGTTAGTGTGAAATAATTAGTTAGATGTGTAAATATAATAGTAGCCAGATAACAAGTTTCTTAGACCAACTACAATATATATTAGCTGGACAATAGTTTTGACAATTTACTTATGTATATTTATTGGCGTCTGGGGTTGCGTTACATACGTGGCAAAGGACAAATTATCTAGAAAACTAAATTTTTATACAATTATATATCTTCTTAACCGGCTAACTTGTTCGTTCATCCTAAACTATAATGTATTAAATATCATTTTAGCCGGATATTGTTAGAATTATCCATCGGTTGTAAATATTGACCGGTTAAATAGTTTGGATCCATATTACAAGTGTATAACTTTATAGGAATGATCATCCTAAACCCAAACTCTAGTCACTAAACCCTAAACCCAATACTATTCCCGGAACCCAAACCCTTATCATTAAACCATAAATCCAATACTAAACCCTAAAGCCAATAGGAGCCCCTAAACCCAAACCTCCACGTAGATGTAAACAAATTATATAAAAAACTGATTTCTTATACAGTTATGTATCTTATTAACTGGATAACTTATCATTTCATCATATACGATAATGTATTAAAGTTCATCTTAACCGGATATTATTAGAATTAGCCGTTAGTTGTAAATATTGACCGGTTAAATAGTTTGACTTCATATTGCGGGTGCATAACTTTATAAGAATGAAGATCTTAAATATAAGATGTGAAATTAACGAGTAACATTTAAGCAATGTTTTAGTTGATTTGGACAAATTATTAATTCTGACAAGTAGATACAGAAGAAAATATGGTCACATAAGCTTAGATCTTTGCGTATCTTAATGAAAGATTTGGTTTATGTATAGCAGACAATAAAGCTTTATGCAGTAGGGATAGTATGGTAAAATAACACGCTTGAAGAGTAGTTATTTATATGTGATGGGTGATGGGTATATTGCTAAATATGTAGAAATCTTTTGGTATAATTCCTAATTTCCCTTTATAATTTCCTCTAAAAAAATCTTTAACCAAACGAACACGAATCATCAAACTCTGACCAAATCTCCATCTAGTTGTGTCTTTTATTTCTTTTCTTCTCTCCTTCCTTCAGTTCAAAGTGTCAACTTCAGTTCCTCCATACTTCTTCTCCATCTCCATCTCTCTGTCGCTCTCCTAAATTCCCATCTTCTCCGTGCAGATTTAATTTTCTTTCTTTTTTCCATTTATTACAGAGACCAAAACGATTTATAGTTTGTGTTCTTGTGAGGTTTGTTTCTTTATTCTTCTGTGTCATCATCCTCTACTTAATTGAGAATCTAAAAAAAGCATCTTTCCTCTTTCTTTCTAATCCGATTGTACAGTTTTCATATTCCAATTCCAGTTTTTTTACTCAACCTGTCATGTTTAATCAATCAAAAACAACTTTGGTAACTCTCTCCTCTATCTAGTTAGGGTTTTTGTGTACAGAAACATATAAACAGTGGTTCTTGTGTCTGGAGAAAAAAGAATGGGATCTGCAAGTGGGTTTTACTCAAACGAAGGTTTTGAATTGGATCCTAAATGGCTCGTTGATCCTCGTCATCTCTTTGTTGGTCCCAAGATCGGTGAAGGTGCTCATGCCAAAGTTTATGAGGGAAAGTAAGCCCTTTGACTTCTAAAACTTTACGATCCACACACAGTTAAAGTGTAAACCTAATAAAAGTACAAAGATTGTCTCTCTTTTTTTAATCCCTAATCATTGCTTGCTTACAACAACATATACTTTTTGTAAGAACTCTTTTCGGCTTTAGAACTCATTAACTGTTCTGGCTTTTTGCATATCTCGTCTGAGTTTAGTTAAAGAGGATCAAATACCTGTTTCTGATTTACAATCTGTGTTTCGTTTGATTGAAACTGTTATCTTGTTTTGTTTTTGTAGGTATAGGAACCAAACAGTGGCGATTAAGATAATAAAAAGAGGAGAGTCCCCTGAAGAGATTGCCAAAAGAGACAGCCGGTTTGCAAGAGAGATCGCTATGTTGTCTAAAGTCCAGCACAAAAACTTGGTCAAGGTTTCGCCTCTGATTCCTCTCTTCCTTTGTCTCTAAAACGAGTATAATCATCGATTTTATATTATAATATAGTTCATTGGAGCGTGCAAAGAACCAATGATGGTTATAGTCACCGAGCTTCTACTAGGCGGTACGTTGCGTAAATATCTAGTCAGCTTGCGGCCTAAACGTTTAGATATACGTTTGGCTGTAGCGTTTGCGCTTGACATTGCTCGTGCGATGGAATGTTTGCATTCCCATGGAATCATTCACCGCGATCTCAAACCAGGTAATCAAACCGCAAACTTTGTAGAATTCATATATATGGAAACAAAAACTAATAAATCTTATTGCGTTTTGGTTAAGAAACTTATAACCTTATTTGCATTTTCATTGCAGAGAATCTGATCTTATCTGAGGATCATAAGACGGTAAAGCTCGCTGATTTCGGTTTAGCTAGAGAAGAATCATTAACAGAAATGATGACCGCAGAGACTGGTACATACCGTTGGATGGCCCCTGAGGTTACTAACTATCTTACTACTGAACCTTTTTTATAAATGTTTTAATCTGTTTGTGTTTTTGTCTTTAATAAGAAACCTCTAATCCATTGAATGTATGAAACAGCTTTACAGTACGGTTACGTTGAGACATGGAGAGAAGAAACATTATAACCATAAAGTAGATGCTTACAGCTTCGCCATCGTCTTGTGGGAACTCATTCTCAACAAGTTACCGTTTGAAGGCATGTCCAATCTACAAGCAGCCTATGCTGCTGCCTTCAAGGTAAAAAAATAAAACAGCTTTAGCTTTCAATCAATTTAAACCGATCATATAACCAACCATTTGTTGGTTCGGTTTGGTTCGGTTTAACAAGGACAAGAACTTGATTTCCAAGAACCTGAAACTAGCTTTTGTGTGTCTTTGCTAATAGAACTTGAGGCCTAGTGCGGAGGATCTACCAGGGGAACTAGGGTTGATAGTGACGTCATGCTGGAAAGAAGATCCTAACGAACGGCCAAACTTCACTGAGATAATACAAATGCTCCTCCGTTACCTCTCCACTGTCTCTCCTCCGCAGATCGTTCCTCCTCCCGGTGAGACGTGTTTTCTCGTCGGAGAACGTGGTTTTCTCACCGGATTCTCCAGGTACTTGTTCGCTGATGAATGTTAGAGACAAAGATGGTTCAGGACAGAACGTTCACGCTGCTGATACGTCAGAGAAGGAAACGAAAGGGAGCTTCTTCTTCTGCTGCTCATAGATGATGGATACTCTATAAAAAGATAATCGGGGTTGTAATTGTGTAAAGGAAACGAGAGGAAGTTGTATTTGTTATATGGAATGATAAATAGCAATGAACTTTTAGATCACAGTAACTAAAAAAAAGACTTTAATTTTTCGTGCCTTCGTGTCCCATACCAGTTGAAAAATATTGAACTCTGAACCTTCATGTTTTCTTTTTTGCTTTCTAGTAGTGTATGCAAGGAAGGAGTAACTAATATGTCCAGAACGTGTCAAAACAAAAAAGAAACGCCGTTGCCGGGGATCGAACCCGGGTCACCCGCGTGACAGGCGGGAATACTTACCACTATACTACAACGACCTTGTTGTTAGAATTCGAAAGTCATAATATAAATAAATATAAGTAAAGGTTTAGGATCAGTGTTTTCTAAAACCCTCAAGGTCTCCTTCTGAGACTAGCTTCACTGTCTAAGGGCCAAATGTTGACGACGAGGAGTCTGTCGAGACAGTGCTCGAGAACTTGTAAATGGTCTCTCTCGTCTCTCCTTCAATCCGATTCCTCCAGGTAAATCTCAGACTCCTAAAACCCTAATCCTCTTTACATATTCGTGTGATTGATTGCCACCAAAGTTTTTAGCTTTCATCCCCAAATGATTGACCTTTTGCTGTCATTTTCACGGAATCTATAAACCCATTTATGTAGAAATCGTTTTGTTTATTGATTTTTTTGGATTTGGGTTTTGATTTGAAGGAATCTGGTTTTGTCAGTCGAGTCCGGTTACAAGCAATGTGATGATGATTCATCCTGGTAGCTATAACTGAATTCAATTCTAGTTCATTGATGCGTCAAGTCTTCAAGGATGGTACTCGAGCTATGTCCACGTCGAGAGGGAGGAGCATGAGGAGTAAAGTGGAGAGTAGGATGAGGAAAGAGTCTGGCAAGACGTTGAGAGAGATTAGGAGAGCTAAGAAGTTGAAGAAGAAAGCTCATGACTGATGAAGAAAGACTCATCTACAACCTCAAAAGGGTAATATATACATCTTTATTTTTGTTCAAAGTTTGAAACTTTATGTTTGATTTTGCTTTACTATGAGTTAGAACTTAGTAGTGTGGTTCTTGTAGGCGAAGAAGAAAGTTGCACTTCTATTGCAAAAGCTCAAGAAGTACGATCTCCCCGAGCTGCCATCACCGGTGCATGATCCTGAGCTTTTCACACCGGAACAGACTCAAGCGTTCAAGAAAATCGGTTTCAAGAACAAGAACTACGTCCCTGTTGGTGTTCGTGGAGTCTTTGGAGGAGTGGTGCAGAACATGCATATGCACTGGAAGTTTCATGAGACGGTGCAGGTTTGCTGCGATAACTTCCCGAAGGAAAAGATTAAAGAGATGGCCACCATGATAGCCAGGCTTAGCGGCGGGGTTGTCATTAATATACATAACGTGAAGACTATTATTATGTTCCGTGGTAGAAACTACAGGCAGCCCAAGAACTTAATCCCTGTCAACACCCTCACTAAACGAAAGGTAAAGAGCTGTATGAATCATTGTACTGTGGCCTGCTCTATTAGTTGTTTTGTAGTGGTATGGTTATGAACAAGTATATATGATTTGCAGGCTTTGTTTAAAGCGAGATTTGAGCAAGCACTTGAATCACAGAAGCTGAACATCAAGAAAACAGAACAGCAGCTAAGGAGGATGGGTGTTAACCCCGAAGATCCGGTTGCAATGGCTAGCATCCAGAGAGTGGCGTCAACGTTCTTCAATGCTATAGATAAAAAAGAAGGAAGTCCGTATGTCTTCCATGGAGATAATAAACAATCAGAACGAGGGAATAGTGTGGTGAATACAGGAGAAACAGAACCGGGTGATGAGGATAGTGACCAGGAGGAGCTAGACAGATTCATAGCTGAGATAGAAGAGGCAGCAGACAAGGAGTGGGAGGAAGAGGAAGCTGCGGAGCAAGAGGAAAGTGGTAGAATAAGGTATTGGAACCGAGAGGAGTTTGCAGGAAGAAGCAGAGGGCCTGAAATGCGTAGTAGCTATGGTGGAGACTCGAGTCATGGCTTTAGAAGAAATGAGAGGGATACACGTCCTAGCCAGAGGAGATCCAACGACTAGTGATGATGATGAGAGTGATCAATTGGATTCTGAGGATGATGATGAAATCCCAAAGAGGTTTGATAGGCCAAGATCAAATACAAGAAGGCAGGGACAGGATTTTGTGAGAAGAAGAAGCCATGATCCTCGACCTCGTGTGAAGAGTGATGAAGATGTGCTGAGTGATCTCGATAACACAATGTGGGATTCAGGAGATGAAGAAGAAGATGCACCACCTGCTAATTATATTTCGAGCAGCGATGAGGACGAAGATGAAAACAGGACAGTATCCACATCTAATTCGAAGACCAAGAGTGGAAAACAAAGGGATGAGGATTGGGATAGTGATTAAAAATGAAGAACACAAAGTCCTTGGTTTCTGATGTTAAACTCTGGTCTGAATGTTGAAAGCTGATAGGTTTATATTGTTAGCTTTGTTTTGTGATAATTCAGTGGATGACAAAGCTATGGTCACTGCTCATGAATTAATTCAAGTTCTGGTTTTGTTTGCAGTTGCAAGTTATGATGATCTGTACTTACAGCCAAAGCTCTTGGACTTTCTTTATGTTTGTTTCTTTCTTCTTTTGATTGCGTTACGAGGTTGTAAAAGTAGACTTTTTGAGATTAGCTTTATCACACTATACGTATTCCACAAGGTAACCTCCTCTTCAAAGTCAAAAGGGAATCTGTTCAAAGCAGTTTCATAAATAACAGAGACACATGGTGGTAGATGAGTACAAGATTCTTTCTTAAGATAACATCTTTTTAAAAAATTTTAAACTTGAAAGCAAAGGCTTCCTTTCTGCTTATTTGATTCATTTCTAAGCTGGCATTCAAGTAACCAAACAGCATCTTCTCTGTATTGCTTTACCCTTAAAGAAAAAGATAAGGCCAGAACAATCCAGAATCTGACAACATAATACACACAGATTAAACTTGAAAAGAACAAAACTTTTTGCAGACAAGACATGGAAGCAAGAACGAATAATTACTGATAGATGGAAAATGAATAAGAATGAATAATTACTGATATAACCAGAACAAAGAACCGCAGAGAGTAATAATATATAAACAAATGGATCCTGAGACATCTATACTACTAAATCAGCCAACATTTTTTCCCCAATTGTTGAAAAAACCTGGGAAGTGTTGTGCAGCTCTAACTCAAAGTAAGCTCTCTCTTTTTTTCACACAAACCCTCTTGTAGTATCAAAAGAAACTGATGAAAAAAATCTTCAGAACTCAACCAACTGAATCCAGCATTTGTGTTTATATGCAATCATGACGTTTTTTCTCTCTTTTAACTTCTCTTCTTTGGGTCAAAAGACTGTACGCCTTAAGAGTGATCAATAAATGCCCTCCGAAGCTTTGACTAAGACTAAGACAAGAACACTTTTCACCCTGTCTGTCTTTCTCTTACGCAGTTACCAGGTAACAAGTACTTGTACTTCTCAGCGTTATCCAGCAGGTAAGAAGGCAGATGAACAGCCGAATAAGAACGAGGCACAGGTCCCATTTTCCCAATCATCTCCTTGAAAGTGTACTCCTCAGGCAACATATCAAACAAGTCCGTCCCTTTGCATATAACATCTTGAATCCTAACAGGATTCAGGTAATGAGAGAACCTGACACGGTCAGAGTGACTGTACGCCTTCATCTTGAACACAAAATCACTTATATAACGGAAACAGAAGCTGCAGTGCCACCCCGAGTCAGACAGCAACACATCGCTCTGTCGAAAATGCGCGTACCGAGTCTTCCCGGGACTGTAACGGTGCACGGAAGCTCTCCAGCTCTTGCTATCAACATAGTACTCGAAAGAGTACAAGTAGTTCTTGAGCTGGAGGTGGAGGACAGGAGGGATGTCATCACACCATCTCAAGAGGTTGATGGTGTGAGCGCTGGGGATCTCATCGACATCAGACATGATCAGAAGATCGTCCTCTTCAATGCCGGCGATTCTGAGTAGCTGGTCCAAGGCCATACGCTGAAAGGCCTCTTCCACGAATGGATTCTCTCCTCTCCTGAACCTTCCTCCTATGTTCCCGTACGTCAGCCTCGGCTCCACGAATGAGAACTCGTCCTTGTTGGTTTTGAACACGAACGGTTTAGGCAAACCGGTGAAGGTGGAGTTGGACTCTAGGAGGACGAACTGAGTCACGTAAGGGTAAAGCTCTTTCCAGCGGACGGTCAAGAGGTCTTTCTCGTTGCTGAAGAGGACGGCGTCGTAGACGCGGCGCGGGGAGTCTCTGACTCGCCAGCCGTGGAGGCGGCAGAGAGAGGAGATGGTGGCGTTCTCGGTGTGGTAGTGGGGGATGGTGTGGAAGGGTTTTGGTGGGGATTCCCAGAGGGGTCTGAAGAAGTAGGTGAGCTTTTGGCCGTGGAGGTAGATAGCGAAGATGGCGAAGGGGATGAGGATGAAGAGGCAGAGGAGTGTTCTTACGTCGAAGCCTCGGAGGACGCATTTGAGGCGTGAGATTGTTGCTCCTGCTTTTGATCCCTGCTGCGTTACAATAACAACGAAAGGAAACGAGTCATATGATGGTGAAAAAAAAAAACATTCACAGAACAATGAACCCTCTCAAGAAAGATTAAATCTTTTTTTGAAGATCATATAGGAAAAAAAAATCAAATATATTTTCAAGCAACAGAAAACAATCTGGGAATTAAAAAATAATTTCTTTCGTATATAAAGAAAAATAGAGAGATTTCATTACATAATCAAAGAATCAAGTTTCAAGCTTTCCGAGAAGACTTGAAAATTTAAAAAATATATGAATTTAAACTCCAGAATAAAAGGGGTTCTCTCGCTCGCGCGATTAAATTATTCCGACATAGTTACAAGACCAGAACAAAGATGTCGGAAACGAATTCTACAGAAGTCGATAGATAAAACATTTTAAGGAAAAAGGGAGTAATTTTCGAGTGTGTAGGGAAAAATAGAAAAACAAACCTGTCCACAAACATCGTCGCAGATATCATCGGTCTTCTTCGAATTGTAATATCCATCGGACATGATTTTGACTGCGGAGAGAACAACAGAGAGATAGAGAGGATTCGTCTAATGTTCTTCACGCCGCGAAATCGAGTAATCCCCAAATTAAATACACAGAGAGAAACAGAAGAGAAAATAAATCGACAGGAAAAGGAAAACCTACTTTTATTTTCCAATCTAAAATAGAAAATAGAAAATAGAAAATAGGAGAGCCTTTTAAGGAATTGGAATCTCTGTAATCCAAAGAGACAAGAGGCGCAAATTAATGTCACTTTGATTTTCCTTTAAATTTCTCTCCACATAAATATAAATATATTATATTAATTACTTATCGGAGTTTCTTTTAGAAGAAAAAGGGATTTGAAGGAAGAAACAGTCCGTTTCAGCGTTTACAGATATTTAAAGTAACGCGTTAAAAACCGCTGGATTAAGAAAGAATCCTACGGTTTGAAGTTAGTTTGACGCGTGGTGGTTCCAAAACGTGACTCGACGTTTTCTTTTGTGCTGCTGCTGATGTATCTGAATATAACGGCAAGTGCCACCGCATCTATTTAGTGACGGACAAGCAGTTTCTCTTTTGCAATTTTTACGGTTTTTTAAACCACATAACACACGACACAAATCTATGTGTTCTTTTCAGACAAGTCACCGCTTTGGTCTTTTAGATGGATTCACTTGTAATGTCAAAATGTGATTTTTTTAATGTCTGAGTTTTTGATATATATTATCTCCGTTTCAAAATATTACATATTTTAGTTTTTTTTCACACAGATTAATAAAATATATGAAACTTAAGTATTAAATGTATAGTTTTCTGTAATTTTCTATTTTCCATGATTTTAAACCAAATTTTCTTCTGTTTCTGAATAAGCGTCACTTTGACATTTTCACACATTAAAAAAGTGACAGAAATATATGTAAGTTGTTGTTAATTACACATCTATGACTAATAGTATTTGAGATAAATAAAATTATATATAAATCAACATAATTTACAATTAATTTTTAGCTGAAAGTAATTATAATTTGCAATGGAATAATAAAATGACATTTTTTGTATAACAAACAAAAAGTTAGAACATCACTTAGTATGAAAAAGAGAGACTAATAATTTAGTAGATACAATTAATCTTCTTAAAATTTACAATTAATTATTATTAGTTGATAAAAATGTATAGAAAATACAAAAGTGTATAGAAAATACAAAAGTGTATAGATGCAATAAAAATGGTTTCACTACCTGTTTTACCAAATTACATATGTTTTATTTATCATACATTCCCAAAAAGTCTAAAACTAAAGGTGTTTAAATTAGACTAATGAAAAAATGAGTGACTTGCGGCAAAATTGATATCTATCGTGTATAAGTAAACTAAAAAAGTGTAATATGGTAATTATTGCATAATCAATAGATATATTTTCAAAAACGAAAATTCCAAACCTCTAACAGAGTTAATACACCGATCATCCTAGAGTGGGCTAACATATCAGGTGAGCGGACATCAAACGTCCTTTAACCGTGATCAGTCAGATCCTTACAAGTTGCCCTTGGTGTGATCATGGCAAGGATTTGATCCATGAAAACATTTAAAACGAAATGTGTATTTTGTTGTCTGAATTCATGTGTAAACAGATTTTTTTAAAACAAGTGTAAACAGATTTATTTAATTAGAATTGTACTTCTCAGAAAACAGATAACTATCTTGCATAAAATTAACAATTGGTTAATTATGTGTATATCGATAGACGGGTCTTTTATACTAAACGGATCTTGTCATTATGTAGACGAGGATAGTAATATGAAAAGCCACCAAACTGAACTTCACATATATTTGTGTGGTATCAGTTCTCAATTAAAGTTGAATACGTGCAAACGACATGTGCCATCTTGTCCTCGCTTATGACCTAATGAAATAAAGCATAGAATCCATCTAATAATCCAATTACATGAATACACAAACACATGCACACATGTATGTGGATGATGTAACTCTCTATTTTATTATTTTGAAATTGTATATTTTTGGTTTTGATTAATAAATAATAAAGAGTCTCGAAGACGTGCGATGAACATGCCTCATCCCCGTAGATGTATACCACTAATATTAACTAGGGGCGTAGCCCCCGCGCAAGCGCGGAGCTGGTTACTTTGGTAATACTGTTGTATAGTTTGGTTTACGGGATATTATTAATGTGTAGGGTAGTTTGGTGTATGCGATGTTGTTGTTATTTTTAACATTTGTTTTCGGCTTAATTCGGATGGCGAGATTGGAACATTGGATATAACACATATTGATTATTGATATAATTGATATAAGAATGAGGCGTGAATTTATATTTGTTGAAATTCTCATTTCGTATTTTTGTTAAGATTATATCGACCATTAGCACCATTAGCTGTTTTGTGTTCTTGCTCTATCGATTAGCATCTGCCTTTCTGAAATATCTTCCTAGTAACCAATACCCTACAATTTTTATTTGTAAACACAAATATAAAATGTAATAGAAATCATTTGTTTCTGTCACAATGCACACAAATAGCGATGCACACAAAATTGAGAAGAAAGCAAGTCTGGTAAAAATAAGCTGTAGATATCCATTAGTACGGGTCACACACACACACGCTTGGACTCGGACTTTTGACTCAGACTCAGCCTCGCTCACTCGGTAAGTACTCACTGGTTGTGAGGGCTTTAATATAGAGATAGTGAAGTGGTATAGATTAGAGAACGTGCATATTAACATGCACCAAAACTGACATGGCCCTCCCTTTTAATTCTTTTCATCAACTTTAATAAATCTGTTTTAGCAAAAAAAAAAAAAACTTTAATAAATCTGTCTACGTTTTCTTTGGACATGCATGTGATATCTTTGTAGGGCGTAGTCTCGCGAGTAGTCCAGCGCAAGCGCAGAGATGTTTGACAAATTTGTAGTTTAAAATGTTATAAGAGGTGGAGTGAAGTGTTTTGTTTGGTATAGTTGTAGTGGTTTACAATAGAAATTAAAAAGTTTCATGTATTGTTGATGAGGGAAAAATTATATGACGTGGTTGTAATGGATAAAGTAGAAGTGTAGAATAAAGTGTGACCAAATTGGTTGTGAATATAAACTCATATCACTGATTAAACCTTTTAAATTGTTTCAATGCAAGGTATGTGAATCTTTTGTGGTTACTCTATGGCTTTTACTTTTTCTTATCAATAATTGATATAATGGACGTAAAAGAGGGGACGTCAATGCAAGGTATGTGAACCTTTTGTGGTTACGTGAAGTAGATTTTACTGCAAACATGCTGTTGTGCAGTTTGATAAGCTGAATACAAAAGTTTACGTCAACCCTCTGTCGTTACAGGAAAAATAATCAAAAACAGGAAAAAAGAAAAACATAGCAAAGTTTAAAATAGAGAGAGCATATTAATTTGTGGTAACAACGACCAGTTTACTGGTTCCACTAAAGCGTAGTCAATTCTTACGTACGTAGTTTTTATTTAAAACAAAAAAAAATCTCAGAAGCTAAAGACGTTTTGAAACTAAAAAACACAACCAAAAGGGATAATCTCAGTAGCACATATTCTGTATTAATTAGAAAGCTTCTGAATCATTTTCTTTCCAGATTTTAAGCTCTCTTCCTGGATTCCTCCATTGCTCTCGGAGCTGCAGCTGCAAACATCACAACATCAATTATATAATAGGAATTTCAGAATCTTACACCAGAACACACTCCTAAGGGCTCTGATACCAACTTGTAAGACCCGAACCCGGCCGGCTAGGCCGCGGTCGATGCCTCACGTCGCTCGGTCCTTACCCTGACCGAACCACTCAATTTTTCGCGCTTTATCTATACTTTCGCCTAAGGGCGAAGTCTATCTTAGACCTTAGCTTAAGACTACCTTAGTCATTCCCTAGCTTAGATCCTTTCAACTTATGCACAGCGGAATATTCTCTATCAACCATTGGTCTAAAACCAATCTAACACTTGTCAGGTCGAATCACCTTAGCCATGATCAGTAGACACAACTACTACCAGCTCCAAGGTTGATCCTGAACCTAATCCAAGTCATACAATATCCGAGGTTCTGTTCCCCTAATCCATTCTATCTAGATCTATACAACATTGCTAGATCATACCTTTGCCACATCCACGGAGCTTGTTAGCTCATTGTATCAGCTGCCTTAGCTGTCTAGCTAGCTTGTCCAGCTCAGCTGAGCTGAACCACTTCACTTGAGGTTCACTCTCTCCCAGCTGATCGAGCTGCAAGGCAGCTTCGCCCAGCTCCTTGTCCACTCGTCCATCTCTCTTGTGTCTGGATAAAACTCTTCCCTTGGTTACTTAGTCATTCAACCAGCCATCCCCACTGACCAAGTACCTTTGGGAAGTCTTCAGCTACAAAAACAACCTCAAGCAAACATGCTCCAAAAACTAATTAAAATTCATGATAATTCATGATAATTCATAACTAAGAGAATGGTCAAGTCAGATTTCTCAGAACTGGCCTCGATCATACTGATCTCGCCCATGAACAGCCCATATGGCCATAACTGACCACCTCTAAATCAATCAGATAAAATTAATCTTTCACCATGATAATTCATGATAAATACCCATTAAGAGATATTTGAAGTCGGATCCTAACAATTCCTTCAGGAACTATCAGATCTCCACTTACCTCCCCAACCAAGGCCATGGAGAGATTTCTCTGAATCGGCCACTCCATGGTTCAGTACCTCCATGTCTGAACATCATAGAATATGATTAATAATGCCCACCAGTTCCTGAGTCAATCAACCAACCACCCCACATGACTCAGAACTGATGAGTCTTCACACATACCTAACCGGCCATGGAACCATGTCCCAATGAACCTGGTCAGTCTTGCTCTTCTTCATGGCTCTCAGCCAATCCTGTACCAACCCAAGGTTGATACCAATCATACCATATGATTCCATTACCTCATTGCCACGGCCTGAAGCCATTGGTAATGCAAAACCATAGATCAGGTTCACTCATGAACCACCATGAATCACTAGTTGCTGTATAGCATCTAATTACCATCCCATATGGATGAATTAGTTCAACTATGATCCGCCCCTTTCTCCAGGGTCCTGTATCCCTACAATACCTCACAATATATGGTCTCCAAGGGCGTGCCATACTTGGCCTCATATGCACCTCAAGAGACACCAACATAAACCACAAAGTAATCATATGTACATGTTACCTTATACTTGATCTTACTAGATCTTGTGCTTCCTGTATCATGTCTGGCCATGCTCCTCCATTGCACGCCTCTACTAAGCCTTATCATATACCTCCAGTATTGATAAGATCCAATCATGGGTCGCACCCATCATCCATTCCATGGAACTCCCATGAAAACAGTTTCTGCACTGCATCCACCTTCAAGGCTGTTCATGCCCTTGGAGTGGAGTCCGGCCTTCTCCATTCAATTCCAACCATTTGCGTGTGTTACCATGAGGTAGAGGAAGCCTAGGGTGTGTTCATCCATGATCAAACACCACCCAAGGGTCGTGCATCACTTCCCACTTCATTACCCATGAAACTGCCTTTCTACACACCACTGCCCTTAAGGCTGCTCTTGGACTTTGAGAGTGAATCCGGTCATCTCCCTTCTTCCCTGGCTATTTGGATGTGTAGTAAGGATGTATATGAAGCCTATGGCGTGGCAAACCACAATCAAAACACACCAGAGGGTCGTTCTCAACCCCCCTCTTGATTGCCATCAAAACTGCCTCTTTGCAGCCTTCAAGCCTCTCTTGGTCTTGGATTGTGTAATCCGACCATCTCTCTGTTTTTCTCTGTTTTTCTTTGTGTTTCAGGAAGAAGAATGAAGTCCTGGCGTGCCTGCAAACCTGGATCCCATGATCCAACCAGTCCATGGTAAGGCCACTCGTCTTACAAGTCTCCCCCACTTAGAATGGATTCGTCCTCGAATCCAGTGGTGCTTACATCCCATAACAAGACAAAGGTTCCAATTGAACTCTTTGCATCATCATCCTTGTTCATTTTCACTGATCACCTTTTTGATCAATGTATGAACAAGTCTCCCCCACTTGGACGGAACTCACTCGATTCCGAACCAAGTGGTCTTCTCTTTTTACATATCACACCATAACAGACTTGTGTCACTGAACTCAACTTTCAAAGTTGCAGTCTAGTATACACCAAGTCAATTATTCTCTGAGCCTAGTCCATGACTAGATCATTTTCAGTCCTTAAGAACTTACTGCATACTCGAGTCTTAGTAGATTTACCCAATCTCCAAGACACTCGATGTATCAGTCAAGTCTTTAAAGAACTAGATCACATTCCGGTCCTGTCCACTCCGGGACTCCACCGTTTCATTCCAACCATAGGTCAATCTCCGACTTGGTTGTCCTGCGACTCTCGTCCCTCACTGGACTTGGTCGACTTCATTCCAACCCTAGGTCAATCTCCGACTTGGTTGTGCTGCGACCCTCGTCCTTTACTGGACTTAGTCGACTTCAGCTCGGCCATCTCGGCAGGAGCCATGCAGTATGGGTTCTTTGACATTGGGGCCGTCCCTGGTTCCAGTTCTACTATGAACGGGTCAGCCCTATCAGGAGGAATGCCCTGTAGCGCCCGAAACACATCCTCGAACTCACTGACCAGCGGTATCCCGTCCGGGCCACCAACCCCTACGACCTCCTTAGTGCTGGTTGTGGCCAACTAGGCTCAACAACCCCGCTCAAGCATCCTTTCTGCACGGACTGCTGATAACACTAAGCATCCAGAGGCCGGATTAATACCTTGGTACTCGATCGGGGGTCCACACCCACTCTCAAACTGCATCCTCTCATGATGACAGTCCAAGGTGGCCCGATTCTTGCCAAGCCAGTCCATGCCTATGATCACCTCGTGATTCTTAAGACGGACTACAATCAGATCCGCAGGCATTACCCTGTCTGTGATCAACAATCAGATCCGCAGGCATTACCCTGTCTGTGATCAATACCAGGATGTCTCTAACCAGACAATCCCATGTTCCCATCTGGAACAAACCCTTTCCGATCAATCCTGGACTCACAAACCTATGTGTAGCTCCAGTATCGGAAAGTACATGTGTTTCCACACCACTGATCATTAAGTACCTAGATGAGTAAGACATCGGTTTGATCACACATTTGGAAAACGTCCCATACCATTCTCCAAAGTGTCACACTTCTGTGAATGTCCCATACCATTCACAAGAGTGTTTATAATATACCTCAATCCCCATCATACTAAGCCACTTAACATCATATACCCAATCCATTCAAATTGATCTAAGGAATCCTACCTTGGCTTATACTGAGTCCCAGCTGATCCATCTGATCCCAAGCCACTCGTATACTAGCCATGTAGCATCTCCCTTAAACCAGCTTGAACCTCGCAAATGCTCACTTGTTTTTAATGGCCACCAAGGATAACACTTACCCCCAAAGAGTGCTGCTGCACGTTTCTTTCAACCTAAGCCACTCTCAGGTTCATGTTACTTCCCTGGTCCAGGTCATCCATAAAAGATCTTGCATTGCATCGATTCGTCCAATCCGTCTATTACTTCCAGATAACTAGATCAACCAACCTTCTGTTTCAGGATCTTGCCCATGGAGAATGCATCTTGGCCAAGCCGGTTCACCTTGGAACTTTCCCGTTCACAAGCATGATACCCTATCTTGCCTCAGCTCCCTCTTGGCTCACCTAGTAAGGTTCCATGGTCGTCTCAGTTTCCAGAAATAATTTCGGTTTGGAACACAATACCTTTGAGCAGTGAGTTGAGCTGAAGTTACAACCCAATCAGAACCTCACTCATCTGCCTCAAAAGGATCCACACTACCTGAGAAATACTTAGTTCTCATCTGAGCTATGTGCTCCAGCACCCTCAGGTAGTCCACTAACCAAGCTGCCCTAGCTGGTGAATCAATCTAGACCACCTCAGCTACTGGCCCAGCTTGATCATTAGCTGCCAAAACAGCTGCCCAATCAACCGGTTAGTCCTCTCATTGTTTGCAACAATTGTTTGGATCATCCCGGTTCACATCACAAGAGGATTCAACTTCCCCTTCCAGCTGCAGCTCAGCTCTCCCCCACTAGAACCTCAGTAGGGTTAAGCTGACTTACAGTCAATCCAGCTTCATTGTTAACCTCCTCCAGCTGAGTTAACAATAAAACTGGTGGATTAATCACATCAGCATCCACTTGTCTGGATGTGTGGGTGACAACCACAACCCAACAATCCTAGAATCAAGCATGCTCTGATACCAACTTAAATATGTTAACTGGTTGTGCTTACTCACAGAAGGAAGGAGTGTCATCATCAAGAACCAACTAATCTCATTTTTTTCCCAGTTCTAGTTGATCTCAAAAATAATATGCAGAAAGGTACTGCAGATTTGAGTTGTATTTTGGGAACCAAGTGAAACAAAAACTTACCTAATCCAATGCATCAAGGCCTTTCATTATCTTTCAGCTTTTTGCAGACTTCAATAAAAATCCTGTAGATTAGAATAATCAAATCCCAGCTAGTATCTTTCTAATGCATGCTACATTTTTATTCCAAGAGTATAAAAGCTTTTAAGAAGTTTCAAAAATAAGAAATAAAACTTACTCCCATGGAACATCTCCAAGAAGCATCCAATCTCCATCCTTCTGTTCATAAGTGAGCTAGCACATAGTCTTTTCCATTTAGAAGATCTTTGAGTTTGGTCTCACAGAGCTTATCTTTCCCTGTAGCTCCGTCAGCTCCACATGGACCTAAACACCAGATAATCCACTGCACACCATGAGATTTCAAACAAAGCATCACTATATAGTAATCACAGAGACATCTCACCAAGAGTAAAAGTGGTGAACATTTTCTCCAAGGCTGAAGAAAGCTCCTCAGGTCAACTTTCCTTAGATAAGGAGCACCATTCATGCTGACTTTAACATGGCTAATATGATTCTTCTGGTTTTTATGTTTCACCTATACACAGTCGTTATTGTTTTGTTGACTGCTTCATTAGCAGGTAATTGCAAACCAGAAAAGCCAATACTATCATATTTCAGATACACGTGCAATAGAACGACCAAGGATCTTTGGCAACAAATGTGATGAAGAAGACCTCTCCGCCATTCGAGTAAATATTTGCTTTCCAACCTCAACGAACTGAAAACCAGTCCCCTGGTTTCACAATACACACATAAACCAAAATCATAAATCACAACTTTTTGACAATCACTGAACCAGAGAGTAAAAGAGTAGAATGGAGATCACCACCTCTCTTTTATTCTAGATCTCCATGGCTTCGGCAGACAGGTTACCAAAAGGTAACGTAGCCTGGACAAATCGGCATCAAAGCCCTGACTCTTCACGATCTGTTCTTTGATGATAGGCTACTCCTCAACTTGTGTGTGATTGTGAGTCCGTTTGTCAAGTTTCTGTCAAGTTTACCATGAATCTTCTCTAGCAGAAGCTTTGTATCCTCGGGCTTTTCTCCCGGACGATACATGCTGCAGACGCTCACACATTTTGGATCCCAGGGGTCAGTAAAGACAAAGAAAGAACAATGATAAGACTACCACACCAAATATACATGATCTTGTAACTTTTAATTTAAGAAAATAAATCTTTTAGAGAAGTCACATGTAAGAGTTTATCTATACATAAGAGAGTATATCAACATTCATAACAATGGGATTTTGATTTATGTATATCTTTAAGACCTTCATAAAAGAGAAAAAGACAAACTTAATTGGTCGTATATGACAACAAACCCTAAAGATGCAGCATATGATATTGAAATGTAAAGGAAAAGATAATCATGAATACAATCAAAACTTGGATCACCCATAAGCAGAACCGTGAATATATTAATTCAACCCCACTAAAAATAAGACCAAATAATTTTTAAAAATGTGAACTTTGTGATTTATGATCAAGATAACAAAACATGAGAAGAACAAAATACAGAGGAGATATCTGAGGAGGCAAAGCTATTGGTCAATGGCGCTTGAGTATGGAAGAAGAGAAAACCTAAGAAACTTCAAAATACGCAATCAGAATCTTAAATACAAAATGCAAACACATTTTTCGGTGGACCCACCTAATTTTGAAGATTCTGGCGCCTTCGATGAGGAGGATGAGACGGTGATGAACCGGTGATGAACCAGAAATCGGAACCGTCGAGAGTGATCGCGAACCTGCCGAGAAGCACCACTGTGGCCCAGATAAACCCTAGGGTTTTGATTCCGGTGGCGGTTTTGTAGAGGATAGCGAGTTGGAGAGTGCATAGCGTTAGCTTCTTCTCCTGAGTTGGGAGCTGTATTTGAGATGAAGGGTTTCAGTGTTTAACATGATGTTATATACAGGAAGGAATAACTCAAGTGTAAGGACGACTCACCAATATATGGGTGTCTGGAGAAAGCATTACTGGCGAAGAGGCGTCTCCTCTGTATTGAATGGCTGGAGAGTCGAAGAGATGGAGTTACAGATTCGATTCACCGGAATAAGAATCGCCACCACACGCAGAAACATCTCGAAAGATCCACACAAATACGACGGATGTCCTAATCAGTTCGACTTCGAGAAGATGAATGGTGGGCCGACATTGAGATGAGTTAAAGACTTAACTCCAAAGCAAAAACAAT
The DNA here is from genome assembly GCA_019706035.1 of Raphanus raphanistrum subsp. raphanistrum. Lineage (NCBI taxonomy): Eukaryota > Viridiplantae > Streptophyta > Magnoliopsida > Brassicales > Brassicaceae > Raphanus > Raphanus raphanistrum. The sequence goes on from CM033983.1 coordinate 23,269,305, forward strand.
CAGAAAATACAAATGTTTTAAAGCCTATACGGACAGAACAGCCCATTAGCTTAAAAACAGACACGTGTCTTCTAAATAGGGAGTGAACTCCGGCATTATATTATAGATTGGATTTATTTGGAGATTTCACTTTCAAAGCATATTCTTTTATTCCCGTTTCAACACTAGTTGTGATTGCTTTTGTTACCATTGTTTTCTTGACAACGGTTAGCGTCAAAAAAAAGAATCAAAGCTTTTGAGCTTTCCTATTGCGTGGAAGCTGAATTGACCTTGCACTTGTGTTTTAACAAGCTAAAAAAGATTCTTCAAAAGTTACACTCAAGACTCTAACATTTGATTTCAAAATAGGTTAAACATTGGAAATTATCAATTTGTAAAGGGAAAATTCCATAAAAATACCTGAACTAAATTTTGTTAAGCTTTTTAATACCCAAAATTTTTTAAAACCCAGTTTAATACCCCAACTAATTATTTTGCTCATTTTAATATCCAAACTTTTAAAATTGTACCCACTTTAATACCCGAACTTTATTTATTTTAATAAAAATACTAATAAGTTTCAAATAAAATTTTAAAAAATCTCTAAAATTTACAAAATAAACTCAGAAAATTCTAAATTTTTTTTGGTGTTTGAGAAATAAAAATAACTAAATAGTGTAAAATATTAAATTTTTGTAATAAAATTTCTAAGTTTTAAATATTGTATTTAGTTTGTTTTCTGAAATAAAAAACAAATTTTATTTTTATCATTCAAATTCATTTATTTTTTGAAAAAATAAATTTTCCATGGTTTATCTACTTTCTTTTCTAAATCTTAAAATAAAATTAGAATTTTTAATATTTTTTTCTTAGAATTTGAGATTTTATTAAGTTTTGTTTGAAACTTGTTAGTATTTTTATTTAAATAAATAAAGTTTGGGTATTAAAGTGGGTACAATGTTAAAAATTTGGGTATTAAAATGAGCAAAATAATTAGTTGGGGTATTAAACTGGGTAGTAAAAAAGTTTGGGTATTAAAAAGCTTAACAAAATTTAGTTCGGGTGTTTTTATGGAATTTTCCCATTTGTAAATATATTTCTTTATCAGAAAACTTGTAAGATATGTATTCAACCCATAATTTAAAATCATTTGTATTAAAATGATAAATCCACTATTATTCAAACATTGATTTTAGAGTTTCATTTAAAATATAGTGTTACTAAATTGACATTTCATAAAATATTTCAAAACTTATTACTATTAAAATATTTTACGATGAGAATTTTAAAGTTTTTAGTAATTTCAAAGTGTTTAGGTAACATTTTTTGTTAAAACACACAAATTTCGTTATTTTAGTTGAGATTCTATATTGGTTTAACCAAAAACATGCATATTAATTCTCTAGTTCATAACTTCGTATGATATCATCTTAAAACTTATTAAAATAAAATGATTTCAATCTCTAGATTGAATACTACACACCCATAAAGTAATTATTTCATATTACATACGTATTCAACTGTTTTTCTAAAGTCCACACTAAATAGTAAATACAAACACATAAAAGCACACAAATCAGTTTCTTCTATGTAGAAACCAATTTTTTGAGTTGACAATCTATCAAAAAAGAAGGGCTGAAATATATTTTTTTGAACAATGGACTGAAATACATTTTTAAGAATAACTACAGTCTACAATCGTCAATCTCTACAAATAAATATATATTGCATTTAAAGTTCAAGTATGTCTACTGTCAGGGGATTTTAATATGAGTGATGCAAAGATTATAATACAAAACTGATGAATCATATAGATATACAAATTTTAAATTACGTGAACATTTTCGAGGTCCGATCACCATATACATCCGTCCTATCGACTGATAACGAATAAAATTGTCGCATACATATACCAATACGTAACAACAGAGACAGGGCCGGGTCAAACTTAGGACAGACCCTGCATAGAGAGAGAGTTTACGTGCCAAAGGTGACCACAAGTTTCAATTTAGGTTTCTGTTTCTCTTCCAAGTCTCTATTAGTAACGACGTGTTAATCTATCGATCATTATCATATATACTACTTTGTTTTCTTTATTCAAGTAAGAGAGTGCATAATTTTACTCAATCTTATATTGATTGGTTCAATTCAAATCTTGTTTCCTGACCATCGAATTTTATTGACCATGCTAGCTAGTTGAGTGACGTGTATTATCGCATTTTAATATGTCAACTCTATAAAGTGGCGCTTAGGTCTGAATATCTACGTGGGGGTGCGAATTGTTTGGAGACAAACTCAGTACAATATAATAACAATGAGTCAAAGACTCAAAAACAATAACGTTTGAACAATTTTATCCATCATGTAATTTTCCGATGTAGATGTCTATTTATCTAATTAATATGCTATTTTTTTTAAAAAAGTACACTCAATAAAATCTTGCGTTAAATTTGCCAAATACATAAATGGAAACAATCAGAAATTCTACACTATCCACTAGCAATAAATCATATCACTCTTCACTTAGTTTCAGTCTAATCCATTACTCCATTATCATCTACCAAATAAATTCTCTCATGTGCTAGGCTGCTTGCTAGACCGACAATATTGCCTAGGTAGTTGCCATTAGGAACATAAGCCCATTGGACTTTTATGGGCCAATATAAGCGCACTCTCTAATATATATGGTCTTTCTGACTCAATTAGCACTATTCGGTAGGACTTAGGAGGTGCAATCAGGTGCGAACGAGAGTACGGTACATCATCAACCTTCATCTTCCCCATTTATATATATAGAAAATAAAATTAAATCGCGACGATCGGACGGTTTATAAGTTTTCTGACTTTGCGTGAACAGATCGGTCAGGTGGAGAGAGAGAGAGAGAGAGAGAGGGAAGGATCTGCATCTGTGGGTGTTTTACTGATTGGGAGGAGGATTCGTCTTCCTTGTCTGATCCTGTCCGTACGACCATAGTCTGTAAGCTGTCCGAGACTCGCCCATTGTCAGTTTCTAGGGTTTTGTAGTCTGCTTTCTCCATCAACTGTAACGTTGTTGCCGCTTCTAAATTTTTGTTGTTGTTTCAGGTGATTAAATCGAGATAATGGATTTGGCGTCGCGTTATAAGGTGATTTTGTTTTTTTTCTATGTTTCCAGTTTTGATTGTGTTGTATCGTTTGGAGCTTGATTTAACTGTTTAAAATCTCGGGAGAATCAAATCCATGTTGAATGCATGTTTGCACATTGGCTTGGTGTTAGTTAGTGTTTACTAATCATAAAGGCCACAAGAGAGCTTTATACTATCTTATAGTTCTTGACCTGTTTCTATGCTATGTTACCAGCAGCAATTTTATGTTTCTTTTAGTGTTTATTTTAACTTGCTCTGAGCTCTTGTGCAGGGGGTTGTTGGGCTTGTTTTTGGAGACAATCCATCTTCAAATGAAGACAGGTACGTTTTTTTTCTTCTAATGCGGGAATCATCTCTATCATGACCTGTCTGTATTTTCAAATTGATTTGAATCGAGGATTGGATTTTTTTATGTGGTGTAGTTACATTCAACGGCTGCTGGATCGTATAAGTAATGGTACCTTGCCTGACGATAGAAGAAATGCTATTGTAGAACTTCAGTCTGTTGTTGCTGAAAGTAATGCTGCTCAGTTAGCTTTCGGGGCCTCCGGTAAGTTTTTTCTTTTTTTTTGCTGTTATGCGTTTGACTGATTGTGAGATGAATAAAAAATTGCAATTTATATGATGTAATTTCAGGATTTCCTGTGATAGTGGGCATCCTAAAGGATCAACGGGATGATGTTGAAATGGTGATCTATCTTTCTTTTCCCTTTTTTTCTTTTGTTTCTCGCATAGGTTGTGCAGATTTCTATTTATCCTTACGTAATTGCGGACTCCCTTTCCCTCTTTATTGAAAATGTGGCAATTAGAACAAAGTTTGGAAAATCATGTTTTACTTTTTCAAAAGTAGTTTTGGGAGAGTAGTCCATCAATCCAGAGGAAAAATCAATAGGAAAGGTGGTGGAAAGAAGAAAATGTTTTAATGAGTTCATTATGTTACTATGAAATTTTCTTTTGTATATGCCTTTTTAATTTTCGGTGGACTATCCAGAGTTTGTTATTGAGCTTCTTGTTGATCTGACTGTGATATGCCATGCTTTAACTTACTGTTTTGTTGTCTGTCCAGGTTCGAGGTGCCTTAGAAACTCTGCTTGGCGCTTTAACGCCAATCGATCATGGAAGGGCACAGAAGACTGAAGCCCATGCAGCTCTTATGAATTCCGATTTGCTCTCCCGTGAAGCTGAAAATATCACTCTTCTTTTGAGTTTGCTGGTTAAAATTTACTCTATATTTTCGAAAAATAAATTTCTGTTTTCGAAAATATCAACTTATCATATGATTTGTTGTACCTGTGGTATGGCAGGAGGAAGAAGATTTTTATGTTCGATATTACACTCTTCAGATTTTGACTGCTCTTCTTATGAATTCTCAAAACAGGTAAATATTCTTTCTGTGTGTCATCTCTCTATCTTTATGCTGTAGAGACTTTCGCTGACCTTCTTTTCAGGTTGCAGGAAGCTATTCTCACCACTCCTCGCGGCATAACTCGACTCATGGATATGCTAATGGATAGGGAGGTAACAGTTAACTATATCTTGTATATATTTAATGTTGCTGTTGGTTTATGTATATTTATCCTTCAGCTAATCTCGAGTAGGAGGTTGTGGGATGGTGAAGTTGGGATGATGAATATCATATCTCGTGAACTTAAATTTTTTGGTGTTTGCCTTACAGGTAATCCGGAACGAGGCTTTGTTGCTTCTTACGCACTTGACGCGTGAGGCAGAGGTGAGATCACCTGCTTATATTTGTAACTGTTTCTTTCTGGTGCCTTGAGTTGAAGTAGCCATTTAATCTGATAGATCTCATTTAATGGTTAACTACTTGTAGGAGATTCAAAAAATTGTCGTCTTTGAGGGTGCGTTTGAAAAGATCTTTAGTATCATCAAGGAGGAAGGGGGGTCAGACGGCGATGTGGTTGTGCAGGTGACCAGTAACTCTTTATGTAATATATTATTATAGATTCTGTTAAGAATTTGGCATTTGAAAAGGTAAAATATGAAGCTTTTTGAGTTGAGACGAAACATTATTGGCACTTGCACTTCCATATGTTTTCTTCCTGACTTTTTTGTTTGCATATGGATTGTCTGCTTATTCGTAATTTCAAATCCATTCCTCAAGCATTTGCACTAATAATGTTCTTTCTTTACAGGACTGTCTGGAGTTGTTGAACAATCTTCTTCGCAGCAGTTCATCAAACCAGGTTTCGAACACTGTTTCTGTTCTTGATTTTCTAATATTTTTTAGTAGAACTGACCTTAGGTTGATACTTGAAACTGTACAGATTCTACTAAGGGAGACCATGGGTTTTGAACCGATTATTTCAGTTCTAAAACTGCGAGGGATTACATATAAATTCACACAGCAAAAGGTTAGATTATCGAGTGATTCTCCCATTTTTGATTGATTCTACCAGCTCGTGCAACTTTGTTAATCTTTTTCCTTTTGAATGAATAAAATCCCAGTAGACTGTTAATCTACTTAGTGCACTGGAGACAATCAATATGTTGATAATGGGAGGTGCAGATACTGATCCTGGAAAAGATTCAAACAAGCTGGCAAATAGAACGGTTTTAGTTCAGGTTTGTAAAGATATACAAATGCTGTGGTTCTTCGTTCTTGACCCGATCAAATATGCTTCTTATTATATCGTATTTGGTACATCAACAGAAAAAGCTGCTAGACCACCTACTGATGTTGGGTGTTGAAAGCCAATGGGCGCCTGTTGCTGTTCGCTGCATGGTAAGGAAATCATCTACAGTTGTCCATTTGTCTCTCCCTTTTTCTCATTGATGTTTCTTTCTTGTTACAGTAAGCTTAAGTTTCTAATGTTTATATTACTTTGTGCTACTTTGCTGCTAGACATTTAAATGCATTGGAGATCTAGGTTGATGGACATCCCAAGAACCGTGATATCCTTGCTAGCAAAGTTCGTGGTGAAGATCGGCAAGTAGAACCTGCACTCAATTCCATTCTCCGGATCATTTTACAGACGTCTAGTATTCAAGAGTTTGTTGCAGCTGATTATGTTTTCAAGACGTTCTGTGAGGTGGGGAACTTTTGTGTTATATATTATTATTTCATAGTCTAATGTGAGCTTGCAGATTATTATCTGTTATTTCATAATCACATTCTCTAAACGTTTCCAGAAAAATCGGGAGGGTCAAACAATGCTAGCGTCGACTTTAATACCCCAACCACATCTCATGACCCGGGATCCTCTAGAAGATGATGTTAACATGTCATTTGGAAGGTTTCAACTTCTTTTCCTTTCTCATGCAGCTTTCACAGTTCTGTTTTTGGAAAAAAAAAATCTCTTTTAACTCTTATTGCAATTTTGAGTTTAATTCTCTTGTATCAAAACTTATTGGAAGTTTATATTCGTGTCAGTATGTTACTACGAGGCATCTGTTCTGGCGAAACGGATGGTGATCTTGAGGTAAACTTTTTGTGTCTCTCTGTTGAATGTTAATTTGTACCTGTCTTCGGGAACTTAATCTATTTATTTGAAACAGACATGTTGCAGAGCTGCGAGCATTCTTTCTCATGTTTTGAAGGACAACATTCAGTGCAAGGAAAAGGTACTAACATGCCACCATAGTTTTATAATTTAGGTTCTGGACGCAGAACTTTTTGTCCCTCCATTCGCTGACTGTTTTGCGAACCCAACAGGCTTTGAAAATAGTACTTGAATCACATGTGCCTTCCATGGGAACTCCAGAGACTCTCTTTCAAAGGATTGTCAGATACCTGGCGGTTGCTTCTTCCATGAAAAGCAAAGATAAATCAAGCACAATGGGGAAATCATATATTCAACAGATCATTTTGAAACTGCTTGTCACATGGACTGTTGACTGCCCAGCTGCAGTTCAGTGCTTTCTAGATTCACGCCACCACCTAACGTGTCTGCTCGAGCTGGTAGCAAATCCAGCTGCAACAGTTTGCATAAGGGGCTTGGCGTCTATTCTACTGGGAGAATGCGTCATCTACAACAAATCAAATGAGAATGGTAAAGATGCTTTTGCGGTAGTTGATGCTGTGAGCCAGAAGATGGGGCTCACAACATACTTCTCGAAGTTCGAAGAGATGCAGAGCAGCTTCCTCTTCTCTTCCGCCGAGGCGCCTAGACAGGGTGATAAACCATTGACAAGAACAGCCACGCCAGCTGAGATTGAGGATGTGGACGTGGCAAACGCGATGGATAAGGGGAATGAGGATCACCCGATGCTGATATCGTTGTTTGATCCTAGTTTCACAGGCTTAGTGAAGAGCCTTGAAGGTAAGATCAGAGAGAGGATCGTGGACGTGTATAGTCGGCCAAAAAGCGAGGTGGCTGTAGTACCGGCGGATTTGGAGCAGAGGGGCGGAGAAAATGAGAAAGCGTACATCAACCGCTTGAAAGCCTTTATAGAGAAACAGTGCTCAGAAATTCAGGTACGTACTTCTTGCTGAACTCGTCTTATGCAATTTAGTTGTGTCTAAGAAGAGATTATTGTGATTGTGACCTCTTGTGTCTTTTCCAGAACCTTCTTGCTCGGAACGCTGCTTTGGCAGAAGATCTAGCCAGCTCTGGCAGGAATGATCAGTCTCAAGGATCAGAGCAAAGAGCAAGTACAGTAATGGAGAAGGTTCAGATGGAAAGCATCAGGCGAGAACTCCAAGAAGCGTCTCAGCGTTTAGAGACAGTTAAGGCCGAGAAAGCCAAGTTGGAGTCCGAGGCATCAGATTACAAGAACATGGCTGGGAAACTAGAATCAGACCTAAAAGGGCTGTCGGACGCATACAACAGCCTGGAACAAGCGAACTACCATCTCGAGAAGGAGGTGAGATCATTGAAAGGAGGAGAGGGTCCCATGGAGTTTCCTGATATAGAAGCGATTAAGGAAGAAGTGAGAAAGGAAGCTCAGAAAGAGAGCGAAGACGAGTTGAACGACTTGTTAGTATGTTTGGGGCAAGAGGAGAGCAAAGTGGAGAAGCTAACGGCAAAACTGATGGAATTAGGAGTTGATGTTGATAAGCTTCTGGAGGATATTGGGGACGAGTCAGAAGCTCAAGGGGAATCTGAAGAAGAAGACGATGACCATTAAACTAAACAAGTTGTTGTAGAGAGAGATCAAACTCCTCTCATCAGGTATTCATAAAGAGCAAAAGTCTCCAGGTTGTTTCTGCGTATCTGTCTCTACGTGAAACTATGTACAGTCTTGTTTCTTAATCTTTTTAATTTATCATCTAAACTCCAACTTGTTAGACTGTTTGAAACCTGTTACATTACTACAGTGCTTCAGTTTACGTATGCAGATTCGTATACATTTGAATAATGTAGTTGGTGTGAATTTTTAAGTTATTCCAGCTGTTGTGGTGTTTCACATTTTGAGAAAAACAAAACAAAAGACAAGACAGACATATATGCTACAAACTCGAAAACAAGACAAGAATGTACAGAGCAGGAGGTTCTTAATCATCACAAAGGGACGCCATAAGACTCCTTGGTGAGCACCAAACGGCAAGATCAAACAATGACTCTTCTTCTTCTTCGTGTTCAACTCTACCTAACTTTTCTGCTACTTCGCAGAGATTTGAGACATCGTTGATGATCGCTTCTTGTCCTTCTGCCTGCAAAAGTCCATCAACAACAACATTCTTCATCAAACATACAAACATGTACATAACCATTTCAAGACACATCTAATTTCTAATCGAACGGCTAAAAATTCAAACCCTAATTACCATAGAAAGAAGCTCGTCGAGCATAGACGACACCGTATTGGTAGCTTCTTCTCCACCATGCTCCGAAGACGACGTCGTTTCGCTCGCGTTTAACCTCCTCTCCTCTCGCTCAGCAGTTTCAAATCGAACGGCCTTCTCCTGCATAGCACTGAAGCTGTTCGACAAAATCTCCCACTGCTCCATCTCACTCTGGTACTTCCTTTTGAGCTTCACCAGCGTTCTCTTCTTCCGCATCCTTCGATTCCTCTCCTTTACCGCCGGATCCAACTCCGGTTCCACCGGTTTTGATGCTTCTCCGGAGTCGCCGGAGATACGGCTTCGCTTCACTCGCTTGAAAACGAAACCTTCCTTGTTGCAAAGCTCCCAATCTTCGTCTCCTTCCATCGCAGTGGTCTTAGACGGAGTTGGTGGGCCCATCCGCCGCAAAATACACCGGAGCGGTGGGGGGGGGGGTGGGAGCGATTTTGAATTCAAATTGGATTTGTTTCGGAAGATCTGCAAATAGAAAATTTTGACAGCTCAGTCTCGTATTGCCAAACTCATCAAGCAAGTTTGGGCCTTTAGGTAGGTAAACATATAAGGCCCGATATGATGTTCGACTACATTATAGTTATACATTGGCCCATTTCTATGTAGTGGTTGACTGTATTTGAAATGATGCAAGTTTGATAATTTGTATATGACATTTTAAGGGGCGGTGCATTCAGTGGAGTTTGAATTTTTAACGGAGATTTGGATGATTTTAATAAACCGTAGAGATTTAATTGATTTTTATTAAATTATTATAGAATATATCTAAAACCATAAAATTTGAATTTTATTTATTTTTTAATTAAAAAACTCTATCCAAGTACTTTAATCTATCCAAATACTTTAATCTATCCAAGTACTTTAAAACTCTACTATTTAAGTATTTTCAACAATAGCTGATTTAAAAGTACTTTATGAAATGTTAAATTCAATAACAATGAATTTTAAATGGATTTTTAAAATTTATATTTGAATAATAATGGATTTGTCATTTTAATATAAATCACCTAAAACTCTCACTTGAATACACACCCCCTTAGAGTTTCGGTAACTGTCATGGATGATTTTATCCAGAAAATTTTAACTTCCTGTGTTATATCCTTGCCTGTTTACATAATTTAAAAGAAAACTAAGATTATGTGTTATGCATTCACACGTTAATCGAAAGAAATTTTAGAATGTAATTCGTTTCAGTTTCTATCAGTTTTTTTATCTTTTGTGTTTCCTTTTCCCTCGTAAGTTCATAATATAATATTTTAATTTTTTTAATATAGAAACTTAATAAGAAACAAGATATATATCTCTTAAGAGATAGAGATGTCAATTGACTGGTTCAGTGTGATCCCTAAATGCTAAAAAATATTTGAGTCCTGTTTGATCTGAACCTAAAATATCTGAAGCTGGAATTTTCGAGATTTTCTTTACTTTTCAGAATAATTTATTGCAAATTAGTATTTAACACTTATCTTTGTAAATTATCTATGTTTTTCTTAGAAAACCAGTTTTAATTTTTCATTTTCAAATATAAATCAAATTTAAACTTTGACCAAAAAATATGTCTTTAAATTATATAATAAGCAAGTCAAATTCAAAATCAATAAAAAATTAAATGTAAATTAAAAATAGTTATATAAGATAACAAACCTAATGTCAAATACAATCAAACATTCAACAAGTTTTTTAAAAATGCATATTTTTCAATTTAGAATATGACTTGTACATTGATAAAAAGGTAAAATACATTCACAAGTTTTTTGTTTGACTCACTAGAGCTTAGATCGAAATATTGAAACAATATATCAATATTATAGTGGTTATGGCGCAAAAATAATAATATTTAAATTAAGTTATAAAATTTTGATTTTTTGGACCAAACAAGCTTAAACCTAAACTATATAAAAAAATATAATTTAAGTTGGTGTTTGAAATTAGGTTTTGTATTGTATTTTTCGTATATATATTGAAAACATTTTTATAATGGTTACTAAAAATATTTTAGTAAAAATCAGTTTTTGAATATATGTATATTTTTGAATCAATTTTGACATAAATCAATTTTAAATTATTATTTTGATTTTAAATATGTATATATAATTTAAATTTTATATTTATTTTAGACAAAAAATGTTTTTAGGTTTTTATATTGTGCAATTTTCGTATATCTTAAAATTGACCCATATAGACAGTTTCTTATAATATAATAGATCTCCATTATTTTTTAATAATATAAATTTATTAATTTTAAAGTAATATACTGGTATTTATGTTTACAAACAACATTATATTCATTTTTATATTGCTATCTTTGTTTCTAAACAATTTCCAAAATTATTTCAGTTTTAGTAATTTAAATATTTATTAAGGCTTTCATCGGTAAAACATTAACATAACAATTATTCTCCTTATTATCCAATCAACACGTTTTAGAAAAGTATTTAGAAAATAATTTACAAAATGCTAATGTTCTCGAAATACCTTTTACTCAATGCTCTCAAATGAAACTTTTATTAAATATTTACATATAAAATACATAAAGATTAAAAATAATTATATAATAAATTTTTTATTTAAAAATATCAAAAATTATGTTAATATCCAAAAAATATATTTGTATGATTCATTATTTTTAATAACAAACATATAATAATATATTACTATTTTATAAATATAAATATATCTATATATTATTTATAAATAAATAAAATACCATATACTAATTTTATATGCGAGTCAATTACTATTCTAACAATCACCTTATTAAATATACAAAATGAGTACATACAACTTTTAGAATATACTGTTTCTATAGCATAAAGTTGGGTGTCAAAATGAGTTATAACTCATGAGTTAGCTCAGCTCAGTTCATTTTTTCATGAGTATGATCTCTATATTTTAGGCTCATTTAATAAATAAGTTTATTGATCAAGCTTAAAAAAGATCATGAGTTATATGAACGATCTTTAGTGAACATGAGCTAACTCATGAGCTTATTTATTTTTACACTTGTAATTATATATATAAATTCTATATTCTATTTTTAAGGAAAAAGATAATTTCTACATTTATCTTTTAAAATTAAAATGTAAAATATACATAAGTAATATAGGAATAAAACTTTTAAAAGTTATCTATATTTTTTTCGAAGAAAGAAAAAAGAAACTATTCTGTTTAGAAATTATCAAAATCTTCTATATAAATCCACGTTAACCTTATCATCTTTCTCACAAACTTCATTGATCCCAAATTTGGACCATTGGTTTTGGCGTTTTGCTTTAATTTAATTTATTTTAGGAGTTTAATTTTTTTATTTTTGCCATGGGTTAGTTTTTATTTAGTATTTAATATTTATGTTTTGGATTTTTAATATTTAATTTTTGAATAATAATATAGAAGTTCTTTTATCAAAGTTTAATTTAATTTAATTATTATTTTGTGTTAGATCACGAATTACCTCATTTAACTCATAATCTAGATGATCTGAATTCGAACTTACATATTAAAACTCATATAATAAATGAGATGAACTGAGATAACTCATAAAAGAGCCAAACTTATTATGAGCTGAGATGAGCGAACTACCTCATTTTGACACCCTGATAAAAGCTACTCATCAGGTCTATTAGTCGAAACTACAATACAAAAATGATTTATGTATCATTTTTTGTGGTTATCATTTTGACTAATATTTTGTGATTATCTTGGAAGTATGCATCATCATCGACTCAACGTGAGCTGTCATGAATTTGGCTTCTGCCCTCGTTTGTCTGAATTGGTACAGAGAAATCAAATCTTTTGAAGATATGTTAAGATACTCATTTTCTGTTAATTTATAAGAATTTAAACTGTGAATACTTGCGTGATGAGAAGCTTGAGTGTTAAACGAGCATAAATAAGATTAATTAAGTAATAAACCCTACGCGGCACTCTTTCTTACAGTTTAATATAAGAAGAAATTACATTGTAGGGCAGTTTCAAGATTATTATTACACTATAAGGCAGTTGTTGCTACTAAGATAATTTTATTCAACCAAATTCATTTTCTTGTTATAAACTAACTAAACTAGTCTAGATTTTCCTGATTTAACCTATTCTTTTACTAAAAACGTTCTTACTAATAAATAAAATAAAGTGGGATCACATCTCTCTCTCTTCTTTGTCTCTTTCTTCTTAATTTCTCTATCGTTTTGTGAAATGAATTATGTTTCTTCAGATTTTTTTTTTTCAAAAAAACTTTGTTTAATTATTATCTCTATCATTATGTCTATCTTTGGAGATATGTCAAGCTATATTTCTCATGGTGCTGTAAGGATGATGTACATAACAATACTAATGGCAGAGATCGATTGAAGCTTCAACCATGGTATCTTTGTGCTTCTACGTGCTCTGAAACTTACACAATAAGCTTGAGAGCAACAATTGCTAATTCAAATATTTTTTGCATATTTGATCCCTAAACTTATTTGTTATTTTTAAAATTAAAGATGTGTACATTAAAAGTTGATGACATACATGTGTCCAACAAATTTGTTATTTTTGTTATTTTTATTCGTTAGTGATGGTATATGTATACAATGCTAAAAAAACCAAAATCTACCACTATATATACAAGTTTAAAGTGTTGTACACATGTACACTACCATATTTGTTGGACACATATATGTCATCAACTTTTAATGTACACATGTACACTAACGAATAAAAATAACAAAAATAACAAATTTGTTGGACACATGTATGTCATCAACTTTTAATGTACACATCTTTAATTTTAAAATAACAAATAAGTTTAGGGACCAAATATGCAAAAAATATTTGAATTAGTAATTGTTGCTCTCAAGCTTATTGTGTAAGTTTCAGAGTACGTAGGAGCACAAAGATACTATGGTTGAAGCTTCAATCGATCTCTGCCATTAATATTGTTATGTTCATCATCCTTACACCACCATGAGAAATATAGCTTGACATATCTCGAAAGATAGACATAATGATATAGATAATAATTAAACAAAGTTTTTTTGAAAAAAGAAAATCTGAAGAAACATAATTCATTTCACAAAACGGTAGAAAAATTAAGAAGAAAGAGACAAAGAAGAGAGAGAGAGATGTGATCCCACTTTGCTTTATTTATTAGTAAGAAAATTTTCTAGTAAAAAAATAGGTTAAACTACACAAATCTAAACTAGTTTAGTTAGTTTATAACGAAGAAATGAGTTTGGTTGAATAAAACTATCTTAGTAGCAACAACTGCCTTATAGTGTAATAATAATCTTGAAACTGCCGTACAATGTAATTCTTTCTATATTATATATGTGTCTTAGTTTAATATTAAATTAATCCTAAAAATAATGGGTTCCACATACCGGATATAAAAAGATGTGCATCCTCACATCATATCATATCATATCAGAAATACGAGTACAAACTCCTTGTGTTTTTTTTTGAACTTTACAAACTCCTTGTGTTTCTTCAATGGAACTCCTGAGCGCGATCAATCTCTTAGCACTCGTTCTTCTGCCCTTTGTTATTCCCAAGATATGGGAAGCCTGTTGGATCTTTCTTTTGCGGCCATGGATGATAACAAGAAGATTCAAGAAACAAGGAATCTCAGGTCCAAAATACAGATTCGTCTACGGAAACCTCAAGGAGATAAAGAAGATGAAGAAAGAAGCAAAGGACTGGGTTCTTGATCCCAACTCCAACGATATCTTCCCTCGTGTGGTTCCTCACTACCACCAATGGCTATCTCAATACGGTGCCGTTTCTTGTAACTTTTTTGTTTATGGTCCTTTAAGATGAGCATAGCTTAAGTGCTTAACACATGCAAGTTCTCTTTGATGATATGTTTTAGGAGAAACATTTCTATACTGGAACGGAACAAAACCAACAATATTCATCTCAGATCCTGAACTAGGGAAACAAATCTTGTCGAGAAAGTTAGGTTTCGCTGTCATAGCAAAGACAAGACCGGAGGTGTTCATACTTTTTGGTAAAGGACTTCCTTTCATAGAGGGTGATGACTGGGTTCGCCATAGACGAATCTTGAACCCTGCTTTCTCCATGGACCGACTCAAGGTCTTATAATTTTTATTTACTACTCCTGTATTTAAAAAAAAAAATATTTGCTCTCGAACAGTAAATATTTACATTTATTTATTATTATTTTCTTTTATTTTTGTTTTCCAATAGATATTCACCACTCCTATTTTCACATATTGAATTATGTCTTAACTATAAAACAAATTGCAATAATTAAAATATAAAACGCGAAATCATATATTTTCAGCTCTTTGAGCAAAATATAATTAATTACTTGCTAATATTTGTCAGGTCATGACGAAACGGATGGTGGATTGCACACTCAGGATGTTGGAGGAGTGGAGAGAACAAAGAAATGGTGAAGAAGTGATGATGAAGATGGAGATTAACAAAGACTTTCACAGATTGATCTCTGATATCATCGCGACCACAGCGTTTGGAAGCAGCTACGAGGAAGGGATTGAATTGTTTAAATCACAGACAGAGCTTGAGGAATATTTTGTTACTTCTCTCACAAGCGTATTCATCCCAGGAACACAGTAAGTACAATATACATATAGTCAGCTAATTCGTTCAGACAGAAACATATGTAAGGCCTTTTGTTTCTTGTTTCCCAAGATACCTTCCTACGCCAACCAACCTTCAGTTATGGAAGCACGATAAGAAAGTGAAGGACTCAATCAAAAGAATTATAGATGCAAGGCTTAAATCAAGTTCTAAGAAATATGGAGACGATCTTCTTGGGATCATGTTGAAAGCTGCAACATCTAAGGATTGTGAGAAAACGATGAGTATGGATGAGATTATAGAAGAATGCAAGACTTTCTATATCTCAGGGCAAGGAAGTAGTTCGATTCTATTGACATGGACTACGTTGTTACTGAGCTTGCACCAAGATTGGCAAGAGAAACTAAGAAACGAGGTTTTCATTGAATGTGGTAAAGATAAGGTCCCAGACTCAGACACCTTCTCCAAACTTAAACTGGTAATTAGTGGTTCTATTTTCTAAGTTTTTATGCAGTTTTATAAAAAGAAGGTTCGTAGATTCCAAACACAAAATCAATTGGTTGATAAATAAATTATCTCACGATTATTATTATATTATTTAGGACCGATAACTTTCAACTTGGGACGATACTTTTTTTTATTTGATAACCGTGGAGTTTCTCAGGCGGTAAGTTCAGACTAATTTCTACGAAGCCTTCTATCACGGTTATAGGCGGGAAAGTGGCCAAGGCGACTCGAACCTAGAGCGGGCACTCCAGCTGGAGTTCCATTACCACTAGGCCGATATTTGTGACTGAAAAAATCATTTTGTACCTTTTTTTTGTTAAGAATCCTTTTCTACCTTGCAGATGAACATGGTGTTGATGGAGTCACTTCGTCTGTATGGACCCGTGATTAAAATGGTGCGAGAAGCAACCCAAGATATGAAGATAGGACATTTGGATATCCCCAAGGGAACAAGCATAATCGTCCCATTTCTGAAGATGCACAGCGACAAGGCCATGTGGGGACAAGACGGCCAACAATTCAATCCTATCCGATTTGAAAACGGTGTTTCTCAAGCCGCCAATCACCCAAACGCACTTCTTCCGTTCTCAGTCGGACCAAGAACTTGCATTGCTCAAAACTTCGCCATGATGGAAGCCAAGACCGTGCTCACTATGATCCTTCAACGGTTCCGGATTAGCCTCTCCCCTGAATATAAGCATACACCGGTTGATTACTTCAATCTCCATCCGCAATACGGCCTACCCGTAATACTTCAGCCTCTCGATGCTAGGTGAGGAAAATAACAAACCAAGATTCTCAACGGGTTTGGCAATGTTCAAGGTGATAATATGTATATGCTTAAATAAAACGGATAATAAGAAGAAGAAAAACTGATTAGAGAATTCTTTAGTGACATTTTCATGGATGTTGGATGTGAATAACGTGTTAGAAACGATAGTCGTGCCCTTCTAAATCCCCCAGCCATGATTATTGCGGTAACTCAAGGAGATAAGGTGAGTATTAACAAGAATTAGTGTTTAGATAAGTGGACCTTTTTTTAATCTATAAGCTATAACCTATAAGCAATGCTCGTTGCTATATATACGCATTAGTTCTAACGTTGAAAACTAGAGCTTAGCTAGTGGGCAGAGTAGCTAGTTCTTTATTGTTTACATTGATGATATGTATTGCACGATCCAAAGTGGTTTACACACAGTTCAGTTATCCTCACATAAAATCAAACCGGCCATAAACTTTTGCGAGCTCACACACTGAAACCCTACGTTTCCAACCACCAAAACCACACGTGGATTTAGTAGTTAGTTAGACTTTGTTTTTATTTGAGCAATAATTTGTATCAATTGTTGCGCTTAGATTTGTCTGCACGTGAAGTAATTTTCTGATCTTTGCTCTTTCCAGTTTCCAATTGTCCGACTTGCAAGATTTTCCCAGTTTTAATTCTTTTGCATGTTTTCTTTTTCTTTTGCATGTTTATATCAGAAAAGTCGTTTGTGCGAAAAAAAATCTGAAAACCTGGCTTGATCTAGTTGGACCAATCCAGATCATTTTGGACAGAAGTCAGTCTCATTACAGTTCACCTTCCTGATTTATCAATACTGCACGTGATTTTGTGCTTTCCTTGTCTCTTACTCTCTTATCTTATTTTTTTTTGGACAAATGGCTCTCTTAGCTATCTCGTGTTTCTAAGCATTATTGTAGGAGTATAATGTTTCGGAAATTGTGTTATAACTTGTCATTAAAATTCGATGATAAAAAAAAATTGTTTTAGATTCTTGGGAAACTTTATAAATAACAATACACAGAGCATCTATACTTCCACTCCATAATTTATTCTAAAACTAAAGTGAAAAATGGAGTAAGAATAAAAATAAAAAACATTACTCCAAAAATGAAATAATTTTCTTATTCATACTCAGTTTTGGAATAAATTACGAAGTGAGGATAAAGATGTCCTAACTCGTGTAATCAATGAAAAATAAAGTCAGATACATTATTTGGAATATCTATTATTTGGAATATCTATGTGTATTCACTAAGTTATTACATCATAGTACCTTAATAATGCAAGGCTTTTATGACAAAAAAAGTAGCTAACATAATATTTTGAACTTTTTCTTGGGTTCACTCCCTATGATGAACCTTTAGGTTCACCAACCAATAGAAAGTTGTCATTTTAAATCTAGTATCTTTTAATTAAGGAAACAAAATAACTTGCCAAATTATATTATGCTTTTAAAATAAATAAAAATAATAAATAAATAAAAATAACAATAGTTCTAAAAAAAAATTATTTAAAAAAATATTTATTTATAAGATTTAGAATTTAGTGTTTAAGATTTATAGTTTAGAATTTATCTAAATGTTTAGTGTTTTTCCAAGGGTTAGGGTTTACTCAAGGGTTTAGAGTTTACCCAAGGGTTTAGGGTTTAGGATTAGAGTTTAGGGTTTAGTGTTTTGTTGACAACATGTTTAGCGTTTTTCCAAGGGTTTAGGGTTTATGCAAGGGTTTAGGGTTTAGGATTAGAGTTTAGGGTTTAGTTTTAAAGTTTAGGGTTTAGTGTTTTGTTGACAACATTAATTTTTTTAATTCGTTTTTATATACTATTTTTATTTATTTTAAAATTTTATTTTGAAAAAATAATATAATGTGACAAGTTATTTGTTTCCTTAATTAAAATATACTAAATCTAAAATGACAATTTTCTATTGGTTGGTGAACCTAAAGGTTCATCCTAGGGGGTGAACCCAAGAATAACTCAATATTTTGGGTGTCACCGATTAATTATTTTTGGAGTTATTCTTGGGTTCACCCCTAGGGTGAACCTAAAGGTTCACCAACCAATCATATTGTTTTATTTTGTATGCAGATTTTTCTTAAAAAGGAAACAAGATATTTAGCATTTACTTTTAAAAATAAAAAAACAAACAAAAAGCAGTATTAGTTTGAAAAGAAAAAAATTAATATTATTAACACCGTCTACACTAAATCCTAAATCGTTAACTAAACCCTAAACCCTAAACACTAAACCATAAACTCTTAGGTAACCCTTAAACCCTTGGGTAAACCCTAAACTCTTAGATAAAACATAAACTCTAGAATAAATCTTAAACTCATGTCCTAAAAACTAAACACTAAATAATAAACCTTTGGATAAATCATAAACCCTTGGGTAAATCTAAAAATTTAGGATTTTATGTTTATGGTTTAGTGGTTAGGACTTGGGGTTAAGATTTATCCAAGAGTTTAGGGTTTACCCATGGGTTTAGGGTTTACCTAAGAGTTTAGGGTTTAGTGTTTAGTGTTTAGAGTTTAGAATTTAGTTTGTGATTTAAGGTTTAGTGCAGACGGGGTTAATAATATTAATTTTCTTTTTTTCGAACTATTTTTTGTTTATTTTTTATATTTTTAAAAGTAAATACTAAATATTTTGTTTTTTTTTTTTAAAAAATATACATACAAAATGAAACAATATGATTGGTTGGTGAACCTTTAAGTTCACCCTAGGAGTGAACCCAAATATTTCTCTTATTTTTGTCACTGATGATTAATTAGTTATATTCTCAAAGTATTTATTCTTTGAGTAATACTTCACCTCCTGTGGTGAACGGTTAAATTCAGCTCATTTCTAATAACCACTCAAAATATCATGTAAAAAACTAATGAATGTCATGTAAAATTAGTTAAAAAATAAAAGATATTAAAACTAAAAAAAATAAAATAGCTGAAAAAACAATATTGACGACATTAATGTCATCTGTAAAACTCTAAATTTTAAATCATAAAATCTAAATTATATACTATAAACCCTAAATTACAAACCATAAACCTAAATCCTAAATCATAAATACTGAACTTTAAACCTAAAATTCTAAATCTTAAACCCTAAATTCTAAACCCAATATATAGCTTAAGATTTAGATTTATGGTTTAGAGTTTAAAATTTAGAATTTAAGGTTTAGAATATAGAATTTATATATTTATGATTTAGAGTTAGGATTTTGCAGACGTCGATATTGTTGTTTTTCTATCTTTTGTTTCTTTTTTTAGTTTTAGTATATCTTTTTTACTAATGTTATGTGGCACTTTAATTAGTTATTAATAATGTGGTGATGGGTGAACTAAAGTATTTAGTGAACGGGCCTTGTGGTCAAGTGGTAGTGACGAGCCTGGGACGCTAACATGTTTTAGGTTCGATTCTCCTGTTATGTAAAACTAAGTCACATCATTCTGTTCACCTAATGCGGATATAGATCCATGTTTAGGACCCATTTGAATGTCATGGAGAAGGAGTTCATCTGCGGACTTGCGATTCCATTGGATTCAACCAGGTTAAAAAAATTCAAAAAAAAAACTTAAGTATTTATCTTATTCGTTCCAAATTCTCTGTTTCACAGTTTACGTCAACCCATGTGTACACCTATTTTCATGTACACCATATTCAGTTTGACATATAATGTAAAATTAGGTGTACACATGTACAGTCTAAATGTAATGTTCACACGATTTTTTTCACTAATGTTGCACAATTACGAAAATAACCTCATCTTCTTCCTTAGCCATGGTCAACCAAAAACTCTAATCTTCACCTTTCTCTCATATTTTCCACGATTCTTTGCATTCTCAACTTGTTTTTATGTATTTTTACTCAGATGTGATAGCTTCCAATCCTAATTCACATCTTTAATTTTAAAAATAACAAATAAGTTTAGGAACCAAATATGCAAAAATATTTGAATTAGCAATTGTTGCTCTCAAGCTTATTGTGTAAGTTTCAGAGCACGTAGGAGCACAAAGATACCATGGTTGAAGCTTCAATCGATCTCTGCCATTAATATTGTTATGTACATCATCCTTACACCACCATGAGAAATATAGCTTGACATATCTCAAAATATAGACATAATGATAGAGATAATAATTAAACAAAGTTTTTTTGAGAAAAAAAATGTGAAGAAACATAATTCATTTCACAAAACGGTAGAGAAATTAAGAAGAAATAGACAAAGAAGAGAGAGAGAGATGTGACCCCACTTTGCTTTATTTATTAGTAAGAAAGTTTTTTTAGTAAAAAAATAGGTTAAATCACGAAAATCTAGACTAGTTTAGTTAGTTTATAACAAGGAAATGAGTTTGGTTGAATAAAACTATCTTAGTAGCAACAACTGCCTTATAGTGTAATAATAATCTTGAAACTGCCCTACAATGTAATTCTTTCAAATGTGCAATAAAGATAAAATTGGTCATTGTTGCCTATCAAGCTTTTGCAACAACGGTGACGAGAAAGAGGCAGCGACGAGACATACGAGATGGAGGCAGAGGTTCCAGTCGACGGAGGTGGAGATAGAGGCGGCTACAGTAAGCAGAGGCATTGATGTTGAATTGAAGAAATCTTTTTATGGAGGTTTCAAATTCTTTTGCCTCTTCTTTGTATTTATTTTTGAGTTGTTAACTCTTTAAGACACTTTTGCCAGTTTTTTAACAACTTAAGACACAATGTGCTTCACACACACTTTCGCGATTACCAACCTGTTTTTTTGACCAAAATGTCCCTGGTTCGCGGTTGGGAGACAACAATCGAGTTGGAGTTTTTTATTATTTAGTTAGGCCTTTGTAATGGGATTTACAATTTAGTTATGAGTTGTAACTTGCTGAAGTTATTAAGGTAGGTGTATGGGACAGTGTGTCAATAATAAGCCGTTAGATTTAACAAGTTTTAAATAAACGAACGGTGGATATGGCTTTTAGGTTTTCAAGAGACGTGGGTTTGCAAGGTTTTGTGGAGATGGTATGGACCTTTATTTTCTTTTTTTTTTTAGTCAAGCAAGTAATCTGTCTGGTAGGGTTTCTGGAGGTGATAAACTTCATTTCTTTTTTATCTGATTCTTAACTTGATTTTCACATGTATTAGGTTACTTATTTTCCTCTGTTTTTGTACTCTGTTTTGTGTGTAGATGGAAGACCAATGTATGGTGATAAGTGGTGAGTGGGTTTGTGGCGACTCTGGTAGGTGGGATTTCGTCATTGAGAAGAATCAGATGGCAAGAATGGTGGCTGTTTATGACGGTATTGGTTACAAAGAGCTTGAGACTAACGTTCTTAGTGAGTTCAAGGTAGATGACAGATGCTTCCGTGTCTCTCTGAGCTACTGGCCTCCAACGACTATTGAGCTAGCAACTGGAATAAGGACGCCCCCTGTTCTCTTAACCAGCGATGGGTCAGTCGGTTATTTCTGCAAACACCTGAGGGTGAACGGCGGCATGAACTTGTTTGCTCGTTTTGAAGCCGTGACTGTAGAGCCAGCCGTTGAGTTTGTGGATGATACCGGAATGGGTTTTGTTACTCCCGGAGTTAACAAGAATCGTTCTGGTCCGGGTATACGAAAGAAACCGTCTGTTTCCTCAGCTGCTTCGAAGACAAAAATAATCAATTTGGAGGAAGAAGAATTCATCCGTGAGTTTGCAGCAGCTGAAGAAAAACTTAAGAGTGACAGCGTGCGAGGTGGCAGTAGTTTTGACGAGGGTAGCGGTGTGAGCTTCAATGCAGGTGGTGCTGAGCATCACCATGTTTTCGAAGAGCTTGATGTTAGGCCACGTGGGTATGACCAGGACTTCTGGAGTCCCTTGCTTGCTGGTGATTATGGCGGTTCAGGTGCTGTGAACGCCGTATTCAATGAGGATGAAATTGTGGACGGTTTGCGGATGAAAAAAGGTCCACGTACATTTGAAGGTCTTCCTAAGCCTGTTAGGGAGGTTGGTGAGGGTAGTGGCGGTCCTACGCCTAGCAAGGATGAGACTTTAGAGGATTGCAATCCGTGGGCAGGTGGGAGGAGACCAGAGAGGGAAGGTGTTAGGGGACCAAAACCTTGCTCACGTAAACTTGAAGATATCGATGATGAAGAATTCGATATTGCACCAATGTTTGATGATACTGAGTATGAGGCTGCAGAAATCCCTGATATGGATGTACATGAGTCGGATGGAAAGATAGAGGTTGGAAAGGTATTTGGGTGTAAAGAAGATTGCCAAATTGCGTTGGCTATATATGCTATCAAAAACCAATTCAAGTTCACCCAAACAAGGACAAAGGTAGATTCCTTTGTTGTTGATTGCCCAGACGAGAGGTGTGATTGGAGGGTAACAGCCCATGAGATCAAGGGATGTGGATACTATGAAATCAGGAAGGCTCAGCTGGAACATATTTGTCCTATTGAATCAAGGATGGGATACAAGAACAAAGCCACATCACGTGTGATTGCTGCAGTTTACAAAGCTAAATTTGGAGACCCTGCCCGCGCTCCAATACCTAGAGATTTACAGAGGCTTGTTCTTGAGGAGTTGCGTGTGGACGCATCATACATGAAGTGCTACCGAGCTAAAGAGAAGGCTGTATTTGACATCCATGGGACTGACGAGCAATCCTTCCTCAAACTCCCTGAGTATTTGTATATGCTGAAGCTAGCGAACCCTGGTACAATTGCTGACTTGGAGACTGATCTCGACGAAGATGGTGATGAGAGGTTTCTCTATTTGTTCCTTGCTTTTGGGGCCTCGTTGAGTGGTTTCACTAAACTGCGTCATGTGTTGGTGATTGATGGTACCCACCTTAGTGGGAAGTACAAGGGTGTGCTTCTAACCGCAAGTGGTCAAGACGGAAACTTCCAGATTTTCCCTCTTGCATTTGCTGTAGTAGACTGTGAGAATGAGGATGCATGGACATGGTTCTTGCAGAAGGTGGAGAGGATTTTAAGTGACTCGCCAAGTCTCTCCATCATATCAGATAGGTCTGTTTCCATCGCAAATTCCGTCAAGAAAATTTACCCACAAGCTAAGCATGGAGCATGCATAGTGCATTTGGCTAGGAATGTTAACTCACGGTATTCCAGTAAGCATTTGGCCAAGTTGGTTACGTCTGCGGCAATGGCGCATAGGCCACGTGAGTACAAAGATCTGTATTCCAAGATTCGGGCAACTAATAGTGCATGTGGTAACTATTTGGGCAAGATTGGAACAGCTCATTGGTCAAGGGTTAACTTCCCTGGTGATAGATATAATATCATGACCAGTAACATAGCGGAACAGCTTAACAATGCATTGGTGGAAGGTAGAAGTGCCCCAATCACAGACTTGGTCAGATTCATTCAGAGAATGATGACTAGATGGTTCAGTGCTCGGAGGAAGAAGGCTGAGAAGCATAGAGGATTGGTAACTGTGGAGGTTGACAAGCAGATGACGATTAACATGGCCACAGTGCGGGGGAGTAAGATAAACAACGTCAACACCTGGAGCTGTTCAATTGATGGCAAGTTTAGTGGAACAGACACAGTGATGCTTCTGGAGAGAAAATGCACGTGCAAATATTTTGATAATATCAAAATCCCTTGTGGGCATGCAATGCTTGCTGCTGATAGGCTCGGTGTATCCTATCCCACATTGTGTGGGCATTGGTACAAAACGAGCACATGGAGGGAGACGTATGCTGGGGTAATATACCCTGAGGGTGATCCTAGAGATGTAGACATTCCAGAGGAAGTAACAAGTATGGTTCTGTACCCTCCGAACACGAAGAGGCTTCCTGGGAGACGTCGCAAAGTCCGTATTCCATCGACGGGGGAGATGCCGGTTTGTGTTATTTAACTTTTTCCGTGTAGATGCAATAATAACTATTTTCTTTAGAATTAGTAGGTTTTGCGTTGTGCATTAGTACTGATGATTGTACTTCTGTTAGAAGAGTTATTATTAAGTGCATTTTTATGGTGGGATGCAGGTCGTGAAGAAGGGAAAAGAAGGGGGAAACCAATGTTCAAGGTGCAAGGGCTATGGGCACAACCGCACTAGGTGCACCGCTCCTATATAGGGGGTTATGTGGCGTATTGACTTATTTTGAAGCTTGAGTGGAGCTTGAATTGTAATTTTTTGAAGCTAGAGTGTAGCTTGGAGTTGGTTTATTTAAAAGTTATTTTGTAGTACGAATTGAGTTTGATGTAATCGGGTGCTCCATTGTATTATTGCATCCATTTGTGGGTTCATATGATGCAATTGAATTCCCGATTAAACTGTAATCTATGAGGCACGTTTTTGTGTGTTTATCCTTTTGATTAGGTGAACACAGAACTTTGTACGAAATTGTGGTCGTGGATAACTTATTTTATGGATGATATTTGAAAGAGTATTTGTTAATCTTCTTTGTGTCGTATCTTGCTTTATGTTTGGTGGTCACACATGTTTGTGGTCACACTGAGTTGCTGTTGCTATTTCCTGATTTCAGTAATGGACAACTTAGCTAGTTTGTTATATTGATTACGATAGAGAAGCAAGTGATACAGAACATTGAGGAGGTCGTTGAAGCAAAATGTAAAACTGTTTTATCTTGATAGAACCGTTCCCATTAAACATCTAAACAAACATTGGATCACTTCTAGGCATCATTAAAAGTGATCCAAAATACATAGCATAGTTCTTTTAGATTATCCAAAATACATAGCAGAATAATCCTAAATGGTCATAGATTATCCTAAATACCTAGCCTAAACATCGTAGTGCATAATGATGAACTGAAAGAAAGAAGAAACTTCGGCGCAGTGGATGTTACAGTGGGAGCTAGTGAGACGTAATGGTAGCACTAGTTACTGAGTTTGGAGTAGACCCATGTCATTGTTAGTAAAGCGATTGCAGCACCAGCAATGTTGAGTAGAGGTGATTGGTGAATGTTTGGGCGTAGTTCTTCTGGTGCTTCCATGATGTCGTTGTTTTGATTCCCTCCGGCTGAAGGACTGAGGTGGCTTAGATTGGCAGTTAGGTCTTCAATGTATTTGTCCTGTAAATCGAGACGCTTGTGTATCGAACGCTTGACGTCTTCTAGATCTGCATAAAGTTGGGTGCATTTGCCGTCCAGCTTGTCGATCTCGTCTATGATAGCTTCGTCGATCCATTTGAACAAGTGTTGTTCGTTCTTACGCTGAGAAGGTAATGTTGTATTAAACGCCGTTTAGGGAGTAAAATTGAGTTAATGGTTTATAATAACATACCTGTAGAGCGAGAACGCAACGGTAAAACCTACGGAATTGGTTTTCTTTTGTCTGGGCTCCGTAGGTGGTTAGATTGGCTCCACACCAGCAACGGGTTGGGATCCCAACTGTTCTTTGTGAGTTTGATTGTCGATTTGAGGAACTAGAGGAGCTCATGTTTGCTGATATTTTGAGTTTACCGATAATTGGTTGAACTGAAGAAGAACCCTAATTTTCTCCGATTTTTGGGTGAGCTGCGAGTTGGAAGCCTTTTTAGTAGAAGATAGTTTGAGTTAACCGAGATTTGTCCCCCGCCGGTTTGTAAAATTAAACCGCGTTTTTTTGAAATTAACCATTTATTGGTAACCGACATTTGTCGTCTGATTGATTTTACCTTGGATTGACGGATTGTTAAATTGAAACATCGGTTAGTTTCGGTTTTCTTAACCGTTATCCATTTTTTTATGTTTCTGGCAAAAGTGGACGTGGACTCCTTATATGTGTTCCTAAGTACATTTCACCGTAGGTGTTAACCATTTGTTGGTATGGTGGGCGTCTGATTGATTTAACCTTGGTTAAACGGTTTTTCAACTTAGAGTTTTGGTTAGTTCAAGTTTGGTTAACTCTTTTCCTTCTTTTTCCACTTATGTCAAAAGTGGACGTGTACTCCACATCTGTTTTTCTACGATCATTGCATTGCAGGTGTTGTGAATGTTTGTTTAAACACATTACAAAAGTGGAGGTGTACATGAATATTTCTTTGTCCATGATTAAAAAAACAAAGATTTTAGGAACGTTACTTAGGTAGTACATGAGTTCGAATAAAAAAAGGACACCCATGTGAGAATGTTTGCACCTTGGTAGGTAAGGGCTGTCACTTACAAATACTCCGATATTGTTTTGGTTCCAACACGACATGTTTAGAGAAAGAGCGAGAAAAGAGAGTTTCTGCCTTACGTTAGGTCCTACATAATGGATGGCAAATTTGGAGCATGGTACGCGGGGAGGACGATGGTCTTGTAGATGTCCAAAGCGTATTGCTTCCTTATGTCGTCCACAGTTGCGTCGGTTATGCCAGACATGTGAGGTGCAGGGTCTCCATGAGCATGCATTTCTATGAACTTCATGCTTACTGGTCCGCAGTCTCCTGATCTTGTGTTGACGTATAGATCCGTAAGACGCTTCCATACAAAAGGCTTGAGACCGGAGAACTGAGTCTGCTCAAACATTGCCACCTTCTTGACTATGTAAGGCAATGTCCCTAGAAGTGGCTCCAGAAAGCTTGCCATTCTCCGATCAGAGTAGAGTGAAGGGAGGGGGTCCATGACTTCTATGTATCCCATGTCGAGGTTGATGGCAAGGGCGACCCAGTGGTTGTTGTTCAAGAGCATCGGGGTGTAGACAGTTTGTATGTCTTCCATCCATTTCTTGCCAGGAGAGAGGACGAGATCACAAAGTTTCGGTTCCCATTTGAATTTGCCCTTGTTACGTTTGAACTTCGGCCAGATTGCCGTCAGGTAACTGGGAAGGTAGGGTGCGATCAAGGTGGCGTTTTCTCGTACAAGTACTTCACTGTGTCTCCCAGACAGCATGTACACAAGTATATCCATATGCTGAAAAAATTAACAAATATCAGCAAGGATTCATCTTTCATATTGTGGAAGCTAAAATATGAAGGAGCACTTACTAGTGTTGATATGTGGACCTTTTTTTTGGCAAGATCAAACATGAGTTTGTTTGAGAACTCAAAAGTGGATGGTGTAATGTGGAACCTGGATCAGTAATTATTAGGAGTTTGTTTGTTTGAAGAAGGAAGATTTTGAAATGGTCCAGTATGCTTACACGTTCATATGATTTGATAAAGTTGTGTTGAAAAGCTCCCATTCGATCTTGGGAAGAGGAGTGATTAGGGCAAGAGCAGGGATCAGTGGTGCTCTGAATAATGCATGTGCAAGTTGGCGTTCCTCTAAGGTCGGAACATGCCTCGTGGATGGAGAAGAGTTCCTAAGGTCCACAAAATCATCTTCGCTTTGCTGTATCAGTTTAGGAAGTCAGTTTGTTTAGAGTTCATAGATTATTAGTTGCAAAAGGAATGGAGTAGTTTTGGTTTACCTCAGTATCAGGTGATTTAGACGCAGCTGTAGAAGCAAAAGCGTTGGGTGTTGATGCATGCACTGCGAACCCTGATAGATTCTCTGAACTCTTGCTTGGCGATGTGAGGGGTGTTGTAGGTTGAGGAGACGTGAGGAGGCACTGACGTATTGGAGAATGTGGAGGGGCTGAGGAGTCGAATATCGGCGGGAGAGATGGGCTTATCAGTTGGCCAGAAGGTTGAGGTGCTGAGGAATCGTATATTGGTGGGAGAGTGGCTGGTGTATCTGGACTTACGGGTTCGTAAATCCGAAGTCCCTGATAGAGAACATGATGGAACGGTGGACTGTCTGGATGATTTTTAGCGTCATATACTTCGGAGGCTGTTTGGAACATGGGCAACCGCATGACTTTATCGAGCATGATCTTCTCGGGGGTTGTGAGACTCTCCTGAGTACCTCTGTGGTCATGGACATTTTTAGACTGCTGGTTTGTTTGGTCGTGGACAAAAGGCGGGTTGGTTGAGGAGGAGATGGCGTGAAGGTGAGCTGCATACTGGCTTATTATTGGGGATAGAGGTTCAGGAGGATCTTCGGTATCCATTGGTACAGAGGGCTGCATAAAAGATTAACGGTGGTGGTTTAAAATAAGTATGGAATTGAGGCGCAAATTTATGCACATATGTAAGAGGAAAGATACAGTAACCTGCTGTTTTGGGTTAGGTTCGTCAACTGTAACGTCGCGTTGAGGAGATGTAGGATGAATAAACGCCTTTGATGTGTTAGATGTCGGATCATCAGTTCCCATTGTCTATTAAAAACCAATCGTCAGTATGCAAAGTTTGAAAGTTATTTTGAAAGGATTTTTTTACAAAATGTAAAATAAGCATGGTGGCTTACTTCTGTGAAGAAGGGAGTTGCTGGGGGATCTTCTTCTGTGAAGGGATCTTCTTCTGTGAAGAAGGGATCAGCTGGGGGATCGTCCTTTAATGTATGGGAGAGCGGGTCATCAGTTTCCACTGCTGGAGGATCCTGTTAAGATGGAAATTGTATCCCCAAGAATCAGATATAACATATAGTGTGGGGACATATCATTTTTAAAATAAGGGGGACTGACCTGGAGAGGAACATCTGCTGTAGGTAGGGGATCATCGTTGGAGTTCACTTTGAGTCCCTTGGCTGAGTTCTTTTTCTTGCGCCTAGCAAGCAAAATGTTGAAAGCTGACTGCTTATGTTGAGTGAAGTTTTTTTCCCCGGGCAACAGTTTCAGCAAACGTTTCATCTGAGATCTCAGTGTGGTCACATGGGCAGATAATTCAACCACGATGTCTGCAAGTTGTTGGTTTGTGAATGAATTGGCGGTGGATCGCGTAAAGTACGAACTTATGCGCCTTTGTTTCTTGGCTGACGGCTTTGGTTTGAGTGAAGACTTCAAGCGACGAGATTTCTTCTTGACATCTGACGGCTTTTGAGCGACTGTCTGTGAAGTGTCACCGCCTGGCCACATCGCCTTGTTGAAGGGTTGACTATCTTGAATAAGCTGTTCCATGAATGCGATACGTTCATCACTTGGATCGTTTGGCCAGACACCCCATCCATCTTCAGATTGTGTCTCAATTTCTATAATTGGAGTGACAGAGAGCTGAACCCGACATGAAAGACATTTAGCAAATAGAAAGTGTTGCAACGACGGGTGGATAAATTTTAGAAATAAGAGATGAGAATTGGAGACATACATTAGGGTCAAATTCTGCACGGAGAATGTCTCGTTTGTTGATGGAGGCGTGCTGGGGCAGATGTCCTTCTTGGAGATCCATGATCGTCAGCTGGTCGTCCTCAGCATGTATGTAAGACAAAAGCTGAGGAATAGCGCGGAAGGCAACCAACTGAAGTGAGAGGGGGAAACCCTGAAGCCTAAAGGTTCGCTGCTTGAGCTTACGCACAAGTTTCTTAACAGGATCGGGACATTTTATGGGGTCAAACTTTGGTGGTTTCATGCATAAGATTGTCTTGAGGAAGGACTCTCTGCCCCAGGGAAACTGGAAGAAGGATGGGAGGTGTTCAAGCATGCGGACGTACCGAGGAGTTGGTTGCGGGACTTGTTTGTGCGCAATCAGGACACCGTCCACAATGATGATCAACGCGAGGCGTAACTTCTTCCATCCCGACATTTTAGGTGTCCCAACACTTCTTCCATCCCTTTCAAGCTGTCTGCAGAGGGAAGCGATGGTTACATTCTTCTTGTTCCCGAAGAGTTTCTTCCAAGTTTTGCCTTTCGCATCTTCCTTCTTGTTGACAGTAGATGGGTGATAGCCAACAGGGAAAGGCCCACAACGGAGGCCAGTTACTGTTCCAAATTCTTCAAGACCAAATCTTGTGGGATGACCACCGAAAGCGGACCAAAGAGTAAGATCAGGTTGCCCTAACAACTGTCGAGACAGATAACCATGGATAAGCTTACAAGACACAGGGCATTGGCGGGCAGGAAGGTCAAAAAGCTTTCCAAAAGGAGACTTTCTGATCGTATCAAACTCAGGCGTGTCTCGGAGCTGATGTCGAATGAAAGCAAGAATGTCTGGGGAGGAGTAGATGTTCAGACGCTTGCTAGGGAACCGGTCAGTAGCGAATAGTCTCTCTGGAAGACGGAAATCAACCTCGTTGGAACCTGTTTAACAAAAAAAAAAGAAAAAAATCAGATCTGCATGTAAACCACAATTTCAAAAACTAAAAGAAATAGATCCGTAATGATAAAACTATGAAACTGAGAAAGAGTTACAGAAAACGGAAGCAATACCTCCGATTTCGTTCTCCGGTGAAGAGGATAGACTTTTGAGCTTCCCTTTTTTTTTCGACTTCGATTTCACCATGGCCAAAGGATGGAGAAACAAAGTGAG
This sequence comes from Raphanus raphanistrum subsp. raphanistrum, assembly GCA_019706035.1. Lineage (NCBI taxonomy): Eukaryota > Viridiplantae > Streptophyta > Magnoliopsida > Brassicales > Brassicaceae > Raphanus > Raphanus raphanistrum. The sequence continues at coordinate 23,300,208 of CM033983.1, forward strand.
TCTGGTTTGGTAACGAAATTGAAAGCTGTGAGAGATAGAGAGATAAGATCGAATATGGAGTCGTCGCTTTTAGGGTTAGTCGGTCTTAGAAAAAGGAAGTGAAACTAAGATTTTGAAAGGAAGAGAGAGAGAACGAAGAAGAGGACAGGAGATTGCTTTTTCTTTTTTAAATGATAAATGTTGACGAAACAAGTCTGGTTTAGTTGGGAGTTAGACTAGTTGGAAACTGTAAAGGATAGTGGGTTTAAGGATATAGTAGACAATTCGCACACCAAAAGTGTCTCTCAAGCGCTGAGTGATGGAGAGTGTAAAAAGAAAGTGAGAAAGTGTCCTGGAGTGTAAAAAATTCTTTATTTTTTGGATCTGTAGATCTGCAGAGAAAAAACTCAATTAATGATACATAAAATAAAAGAGAAAATAAAATTATTATGCTGAAAAATAATGAATTGCAGAAACTATTTGAGTTACATGGAAAATAAAAAAGAAGAAGTTTGGTTGGTTTTAGAGGAAATGAAGAAGGAGAGAGGACGTTGGAAAAAAAAAAGAAGGAGAGAGGAAATATAACACAAGTTGTCAAATGTGGGACCATCTTTGTCAACTAGTTAGCAATTGCTTGGTTTTATTTACAAGAAAGTTCCTGAGTAGCTTAAACTGTCTTTTCTTGTAATAACAACATCAAAACTGCCTCTGAGTGTTAATAACTCTATAATATATACTAGGCGATTTGTCTATGTACAGACATAGATTTAAATATTTTTATAAAAATATTTTAAAAATATTATTAATATTCTAATTTTAGTTAAATTATTTTTTATTATAGATATGATTTATTTCAAATAATACTACGTTGTTTTACTTAGACATGCAATTTGTATATAAAGTATTTAGTGGATTTGGTTGTTATTTGAATTTATTAGTTAGATTGTATTTATGCTGAAATATAATAAAATTTAATTTATTTTGTTCTTTGCATTTCGACTTTTTTTTTGACAACAATAACACTAAATTATCAGGTACGCGCATCCTGTCCAGACAACCAGATCGGAGGCATATAATCGACATAGAACATATCAGAAGGGGAACTCCTAACACCTCGTGCCAGCTTGTCTGCCATTAGATTATGTACCCTCGAAATATGTCAGATGTTGAGAGAAGGAAAGAAAGTTTTACTGCGTTGGAACTCCTCCATATGTGTAGCAAAAGCTAGTCATTCTCGAGGCGAAGACACCATCTTCACCAATTGAGAACAGTCTGTCGCGAAAACTAGTTCTGAATAATTGAAAATCTTCATACACTCCATATCCCATATCAAGGCTTCACATTCAGCATGCAAAACAGGTAAGCTTCTCCGGAGATTCATTGCACCCATCATCTTCTCAGTTGAACCATTCATTCTGCAGAACCACCCTTGTCCTAAAAACTTGTCTTGCGCCTTCCATTCTCCATCCACAAAACAGATTCTAGAATTCTCTAACGATATTCCATCAAAAGACATATTTTTGATATTCCATCCATCCATTCATTCGACTTTTGTTTTTAGTATAGAAATTTGGATTATATAAAATTATTCATTTTGTGGGTTATATTGAGTTACACATATTTTTTTTCAAATGTAACTACTTTTGCTTCTAGTTAATCTTAAATATAATCATATTTTCGTAATTATTTTGTATTACTTTTTTTAAAAATAGTATAAAAACTGAAGTGGCGATATGTACAAAGTTTTATAAACAAAAATTACCTAACAAGTTTGAAAACTAAAGAATGTACATAATAAATTATTATTTTTATAAATGTTAAGTAAATTTATCTTTAATTGTATAAAAGATAAAACAAAAATATTCAGAAGAATCTTAACCAAAAAAAAGTATTTTTTTATGTATTCTTATTATAAGTATCTTATGTTGTATAATATATAATTTCTTACAAAAACCTATTAAGCATTTAAAACAATTTAGTGGTGTGTTAGGTTTATTATGTCTGATTGAAATTTTGTAGATTTGTTTTATTTATCTAATTTGATAAACAATCATATACATAATATAAATAAAAACTAAAAATTTGACAAACAGAAATTATGCAAAAATGAATAAAGATCTCAATAGTAACAATTATAAAACATGTTTAGTTCATCAAAGATAGTTTAGTATATGCTATTTTAATTAAATTTTGTAATAACATGAGAAAATTTATTTATTTAAGAAATTATTTTTTTCAATTAAAATGTATTATGTTTAACAAGATGGTTATTTTTGGCATCAAAACTGTTTTTTTGTTAACTTTCCTTTTTATGAAATCACATTACATATAAATATATTTTCATTCTCATAAATTTATTTTCACAGAATATTTTTTTAAAGTATTTGTTTCATGTTTTCATTATATATTAATAATTCATTTTATTATGCATGATATTGTAAATTTTTTAAAATGAAACTAAAATTAAAATTTAATTCGCATAAATTATTATATTTTTAAAATAATAAAATTACGTATAATAATTTAATTCATTAATATTACCTTTATAATTAACTATAATAAAAATTAATGTGAACGCAACAAGTAAAACAACTGATTTCTCAAATAATATAATCGAGATCATAGCCTTTTGGTTTTTATACTCACTCTGTTTTTAATAGATAATGGTTTAGATTTGTACACATATATAGAAAATATATTTAAGTTTATATATTTGTTAACCATAATTCAACCAATAGAAAATAAACATATAATATAAACATATAAAAGTTAATGAATTCCACATTGGAAATACAAAACATTATGTAATTTCTTTTTAAAATATCAAAATTTCATCTATTAAAATGTGGAGGGGTATTTAACTTCAAATATTTCCATTACACTTTACCCGTGATCGTCTATCTTATACTAGGTGTTTGCCCGGTATTTCGTGGATATAAATAATTTATGAACAATGTATATATTATATTTTTATCAAAGTAAAATTTTCTTATTTTATTTTAAAACATATGTCTAAGACATAGATCTTGATGATTGATGAAAGAAACACCAAACATATCCCCAAATTCTCTCTCCCACCGACCAGCTGATGGAAATAGATTTACAACCAGAAATATTGGTGTTATTACTTTGTCTGCACTGGTTTGTACACAATCCATAAATACTCAGTAAATTATAAACCATTTCAAATCTTTGTTTACGGGAGGGATGATCAACTCCATAAATATTGATCGAAACTTGAACCCTTGTAAAGGTATCAATTTGAGAAAGCACAACAACTGAAATAGGTAGTCCATATTAGTATCATATTTTGTATATATAACCATTTTATTATTTTTTAAAAGATAGATACAATTAACTAACATATATTTTACTGACAACTGTAGCAAAATTAGACATATGTTTTATTTATTAAAAATGAAAACTATGTTTAATATGTTATATAATATTGAAACTTATGATTTTAGAATTAATTGGAGCTACTCTATTTAGTCATTTTAATTGATGTTAAAAACTACAAAAATAAAGTTACTAGATCTTGACCCACACAACCGTGCAGTTGATTAATTTCATTTTTATACATGTAACTATTTGGTTTATAAGATTAGTAGTATATAATTTTAATATTTACCATATTATTAATAGTTTATTATAACATTTTCAAACACAACAATTTTATAATTTGCATGCAGTAATTTTTTCTGTTCCAAATTATTAGTGATATCTCTCTTTTTAAACATGAACACTAACTAAAATCTTACATTCTATGATATTTACAGCAAATTCCATTTAACTTAATATTAACTTAGATATTAATTTCCTTAAAAGTATACTTGTATTTTAGGTTTTGAATACATATATGTTAATCAAATTATTTGTATGATTTAAATCTTTGACTGAATAACCTCCACTAAGTGTAATTTATAAAATGTCTGCTTCATTTACATTATTAAACCAATAATTGTAATGCGTTATGTTTGTTTTTGTCTCTTTAAACCTGCATCTTCTCTTTATTAGCTAATGTTTTTAGGTTTTTTATGTTGTTTAAAGTGTTAAAACTTTTATTTGAAATTTTTCATTTATCATACATCACATTATATAATAAACACTTAAATCTACAACTAATAAACACACAGAAAATAAAAATATTCACATGAAACATATTTTTCAGTCATTCATTTGTCATTTATGCTAATGGAAAAAATTGGTACAATACCTATTGTACTTTTGGAATTGCAAAAGATAAAAGATACAAAAACCAATTACATTAATATATAATGTATGAATATGGTCTATATAAAAATAAGCTTGATTATATTTTTGTAAGCAAAGCATTCATATACTTCTATTATTGAAATATAAAATTAAACCATCCATTATATTTAATAACAGAAATTGAATGCACTCTCAAAATAGCATTTGTAGGTCTATTGTTAATATTGATGGCATATTTTAATCTTGAGGTACAAATATTAACAGATCTTAACTATTAGAGATCAAAGATTTAATTGAAAACATATTATATTAAATTAATATCAAAAATTTAATAAAAATTGTACATAAGTTTTAAAAATTTACAAAATTAATTAGATACTTAAAAGGTTTATTTAAGTAAAAATGAAATATACATTTGTAAATTATATATAATTATTAAATTAATTAAATATTTAAAAGGTTTGTTTAAGTGAAAAACGAAATATTCATTTATATTTTAAATAAATAGAATGTATATTTATATTGTAAATAAAAAATTTTGAAAAGATTCGGATGTAGTTAAGAGAAAATGTAGGAATATCTATTTGATTTGTTTGCTTAGAATAATTCAAATATGTATAGACACATTATTAAATATATTTAAGTAATAAAGAAATGATAACTGATTTTTAGTTAGGGTTCATTTTTAGAAAAAAATCACACATGAATCAAAGTTGTGACTTTTGTTCAAATAGAATAGATTCATAGTTTATTGGTAATATGTTGCTTATGCATAATTATACTAAAAAGATATGAAAATATAAAAATAATAAAAATATCTAAGAGTTGGTGAATTAGGAAGAAAATAATGAGATATTTAGGGGGAAGTAGATATGATTTTTTCATTTCAAATTAGTAGATAGATTTCAATTTAGTTTATAACTTTTCTTTTTATTGTAATATATTTTAGTCTCGATATTAAAGTAGAAGTATTCTATTATTTTTGATTGGTAGTTTTTTACTTTCTTTTAAACGTATGATGTTAGCTTTGTTCCCATTTTATAAGCTTAAGAGTTTGTAAAGCCAAAATTACTTTATTTTCACTTATAAATAATTTATATACTCTTATAAATTTTACATAAAATATCAAGTTATTAACTTATGTTTAAACATGTTTATATGATATTTAAATTCTTATAACTGTACATTTATGTGTTATAAGATTATTTAAATGGTTATATATAATTTTGGAAGAGTTAAAAGTAATTCTTATAAATGATACTTTATTTTAATAAATGATTTTATAATGATTTATAAATCTTATAAAATTATTTTGAAAGCCCTTATAAATGGTTTTATAAATCTTTAAAAATAATTTTATAAAGCTTTTACAGTTATTTTATAAATTTTCATAAGTAATTTTATAACCTTTACGAACGGAACTTTTTATAAATGTATAAATTTTATAAATTATTTCTAAATTAGATATGATATTTTATTCCTATAAATTAGTATTTTTAAAAATTGCAAAAAATTATAAATATTTTTATTGCTAGAAATGAATTGATGATAGACTATGTACACTTTTCTTAATTTTATAAGTAGTTTTTATGGGTTATTTTGTATTAGATATTTGGTAACTGTTATATATTGGTTCTTAAGTTACTTTATCTCTTGATTAAAATAAATGAACAATGAAAAATCTTTGTCCAGTTAAATTAAAACAAATTCCTGTAATTTCACAAATGAGCTACACTTTAGCAAAAGTCAATTAAGTCGCTTTTTAATTAATATATAATATGATTAAATCAATTTGAATATTTTTTAGCATTAAAAACATAATACTACTAGATGATAACATGCGCCATGCGCAGAGTAAATTTTTTTTAAAATAAATTATACTTAAATATCATAAAAATATATAAATTTTGCTATCAATAATATTTTTACATTTGATAAGGGGTGGGCATTCGAGTACCATTTGTTTCAATTCATATCCTTGCCGTTTTGGTTCACTTCAAATCTTTGGGGATTTTTTTCAGGTTTGAATTCGGATTACCTATTTATTTTTTCGTTCAAAAATTAAAGTTCAGATATACATTAAATTTTTCAAAATATATAAATAAAATAATACATAGCATATAAATTTGAATAATGTATTTCAAAATACTTAAACTTAACATACAAATTGGTGTAGCTTAAATATTTTGTTAAGAAATAAATAGATATTTTAAGTATTTTAAGTATCATTTAGCTATTTTAAATATGTACTTATAACTATTTGTATATATTTCCAAGTATTTTTGACAACTTTAAGACGTCTTATATATTTTCTATATTCTTTTAGATATTAAAAAATAATTAATATATTTAAATACGTAAATCTGGTTTTGATATATTCGGATACCCAAAATATTTTGGTTTGGATCGAATTCGGTTTCAGTTTTCTAGATACCAAAATTTTGAATCCATTCAGATATCTAACCAATTTTTGGTAAAGTCTAGTACTATTCTTTGGATCGACTTTGGTTAGGTTTTTTGGATTCAGATTTTTTCCAACCCTATGTTTTTTACTGTGACAAAATTTTAAACAAAAATGATGATGGTTCATATTGATTTTGGGTATGCAACAATTTTTAAACCAAAACATATTTTACTATGTACGTGACCCATTTAATTTATCATTAAAAACTGTTTTATGCCCATTTAAGAAAAACAATGGGCTGAACTTTAAAAAATGTTACCATTTCAGATTGTCAATCGACACTTTCAAATATTCGTTGTCGGTGTTGTGATGAATAGAAAGGGGGTTAAGGTTAGGGTTAAGAAAACAATTTTTTGTGTAATCCATGTTTTTGTTAGGTGATTTTAATAACTTCTAAATAAATCTTACTCTATCAATCTCTTGTAAAATTTTGGAACAATATCTATAATAATAAAGTTGACTTGAAACTCTCCACAATGCGCCACCTCAGCATTCCTTGCTCCAAAATTTGCCACGTGTCGCTGTTCCATCACTATTTTATATATGTTTGATTTTTGTTCTCTTTGTTGATTTTTTTTCTATTGGGCCCATAATTATACAAAAATCTCGTCCCAAAATTTCTTAAGATTATCTCATGCTCAAGCTACTGTTCGGCACCGTAAACATTCAGATTTTCATGGTTTTCATTAAAAAGATTATAACGTTTCCTTTCTCTTTAACTCCACCATTAATCTAATCATTAAACTACACTCCATCTCCTCTCCACTCCGTTTCATTTATTCAATTTCATCATCGGCGCATATACCGGCTTGAAGCTCGACCTATAAATGACTCAATGAACATCTCCACCGGCCAGATTTCTGAAAGATTAAACTCTGTAATGCAACAGCTCCAACCTCGTCCTTGACGAGAAGGTAACTCCCACGACCTCATCCATTTCTTATTAATACAAACGTTTGTCCCAAAACCGATTGTGTTAAACAATATAATCTCCCATTGATAGTCAGGGTCTTCTGTATTATTGATGGTAACATTCAAAAGGGTTCAACCATTGTCTAACCAACCTTACAAACCAATGATGACACTAAAGACTAGGCATGGGCATTCGGGTATTCTTTCAGGTAGGTTTTTGGATTTTAAAAATGCTCTCATTCGGATATTACAAAAACGGTCTTGACTCGAATTCAGATAGGTTCGAATATTATCCGAAATAACTAAACTACTCGATTCGATTCGTGTATTTATATCCAAATTACTGAAATTTATATAAAATAACTTAAAACCCTAAAAGTACTCAATTTATATAGTTTAAATTGGTTATTTTTCGTCTGAAAGTAACCATATACATAATGTTATTTGAGTATTTTTATCCATAGCATCTATTTTTATCTATAAATACCTAAAGTTTTTGGGTTTATGTTAAATGGCCCCATTCAGATATTTAGGTAGGATCCAACAGGGTCGGATACCCTATTTTCGGGTCAGTTCGGGTAAATACTTCGGATATAGATATTATACCCAGCCCAACTGCAGACGGAAATGACAAGTAAGACACAATATAAAGAAGAAATTTAAAATAATTGTATTTAAATCAATTGTAAAATAAAAACTCATATTTCTTCAGTTCTAAGAACTCTGCATGCATAAATCAGATAATAATATGTATATTATATATAAGATATTTAGGCAGGATCCAACAAGATCGGATACCCTATTTTTCGGGTCAGTTCGGGTAAATACTTCGGATATAGGTATCATCTCCAGCCCAACTGAGACAGAAAAGACAAGTAAGACACAATATAAACAAAAAAATTAAAATAATTGTATTTAAATAATTTGTAAAATAAAAACCCATATCTTTTCAGTTCTAAAAACTCTTCATGCATAAATCAGATACTAATATGGATTATATATATATATATATATATTTCAAACACAAGATACGATATAAATGATCGGAAAAGTACAAAAGAATACAAATATAAATAAAATTATCTCAATTGTGGTCTAGATTAAAACAAACCGATAAAAAAATATGCCATTAAATGAAAATATCTTCACTAAAACTTTGTTAATTATGAAATTTAGTTACTTTCAACTAAAATAAAACTGAATATCATAAAAATTCAACCGAAAATGATAAAACTAAAATAAAAAGATCAAATAAATAATATTTTATAAACAATAATCAAATCATGAAAATAAATTATATATAAATATTGTTTGAAACTAAATTTCCGCGCGAAGCGCGGACAAACCACTAGTTAATTAATAAAATCTTACAATTGTTAGAGTAATCAATTGTTTCTCAATTAATATATAGGAGATTATAGTAATCACGTAACCAAAACAATTCCTTTTGTTTATTTACAATATATTTATGGTAAATAACTCAAAATAATCATTTTACTTATTTTATATGGTATACAATTATATTTCAAATGTATTGACATAAAAATAGTTTATTTTAATATAAATATTTATTATTAAAACTTTCTACTCATATGGTTTTATTAACATTTGTATATTTGATGTAACAAAAAAATTAAACCATTAATCTCAAAATTTTTGATATGGTATTTTTTTCGATGCAAATTTCAAAAATAAAAAAAATATTAAGGTCTCAATACTCTTTCAATGCAAATTTAAAAATTAACATATTTATGTACTTTTAAATGGTACATAGTTTAATTTAAACTATATATATATATATGAATATCTATTAAATAAAAATCATATTACTATGATTTTATGATCATTTGTATCTTGTTATAACAAAAAAAATGAAGTCATTGATCACAAATTTTCAAATGAATTTTTAATATTTTGTAATTTAAATTCGTTAAAAATCAAAATATAACATATAAGAAAAAATCTAATTTTTATTATATGATTAATATGATTGTTTAATTTCTTTTAATAATATAAAAATTAAACAAAATGAAGAAGAATGCAAAAATTGTTATCAAATCTTTATTATTCATAATCATTAATTGTCATATATATGTTAATCAGATTAGGTAACTCTGTAGCTTTTATTTAAGAATATAATACACATTTCTTATATTTTGGGTTACTATAATGTTTCCTACCCATTGGATTTTGAACCAACATTTTTTTCAATTGATTCTTAAGCTGTCACGTAAGATTGATTGACATTTTAATTAACTAACAACTCAGTAAGATTCTTTTGTAATTATTATAGATTACATATTATAACTTTTTAAATGTTTGTCTATTAATATATAGGGATTTCAGTTCTTGGTAGTTTCATTTTGTAACAATTGCATTTACATAGTCAAATAGATTTAGCATTAAATATAACTTTACAGTCAAATTATAAAAGAAAAAGTAAGTCATCATCCAAACACTAATCAGTTTTTCTTCTTATTATCAGTTTTATTTAAGGATACACATTATTGACTAAACTAATTTTATTTGTGCTGAAACCCAATAATAGAGCATATATAACTTTACCAAATTCGTTGAGATTCTTGGTTTGTTATCTTCCTCACCGTTAAGCTCTAGTATCGAGAGGCTGAAGCCTTACGGGTAGGCCGTATTGCGGATGGAGATTGAAGTTATCAACCGGTGTATGCTTATATTCAGGGGAGAGGCTAATCCGGAACCGTTGAAGGATCATAGTGAGCACGGTCTTGACTTCCATCATAGCAAAATTTTGGGCAATGCAAGTTCTTGGTCCTACTGAGAACGGAAGGAGTGCGTTTGGGTGATTGGAAGCTTTAGAAACACCCTTTTCGAATCGCAGAGGATTGAATAGTTGGGCGTCTTCTCCCCATATGGCCTTGTCGGTGTGTAACTTCAAAAACGGGATGATTATGCTCGTGCCCTTGGGGATATCCAAATGTCCTATCTTCATATCTTGTGTTGCTTCTCTTACCATTTTAATCACGGGTCCGTACAGACGAAGCGACTCCATAAAAACCATGTTCATCTGCAAGTTAGAAAAAAGATTTATTCAGCCACAAGTATTAAGGATATCACCCCAAATCATAAGTTAGAATGGATCATAAATAATATGTTAGAACATATCTTAATCATACAAAGTCGGAAAAAATCATATAATAATATAAAAGAGATATGAACCAATAACAACAAAACCTGCAAAAAAAAAACAAAAAAACAATAACAGCAAAGTCTCAAAATATAACACATTCCAAAATAGAACACATTAGTTACCAGTTTAAGTTTGGAGAAGGTGTCTGAATCTGGGACAGTATCTTTACCACATTCACTGAAAACTTCTTCTCTTAGCTTCTCTTGCCAATCTTGGTGCGAGCTCAATAAAAACGTAGTCCATGTCAATAAAGTTGCACTACTTCCTTGCCCTGAGATATAGAAAGTCTTGCATTCGTCTACAATCTCATTCATACTCATCGTTTTCTCATACTCCTTAGATGCTGCAGCTTTCAACATGATCCCAAGAAGATCGTCTCCACAATTCTTGGAACTTGATTTTAGCCTTGCATCTATAATTCTTTTGATTGAGTCCTTCACTTTCTTATCGAGCTTCCATAGTTGAAGGTTGGTTGGCGTAGGAAGGTATCTTGGGAAACAAGAAGATAAAAAAAAATAAAAAGAAAAAAAAGAAACAAAAAGGTTCTATATGGTTCCGTCTGAATGAACTAGCTGACTACATATATCATGTACTTACTGTGTTCCTGGGATGAAGGCGCTTGTGAGAGAAGTTAGAAAATATTTCCCAAGCTCTGTCTGTGATCTAAACAATTCAATCCCTTCCTCGTAGCTGCTTCCAAACGCAGTGTTCGCGATGATATCAGAGATCAATCTGTGGAAGTCTCTGTTGATCTCCTTCCTCATCACCACTTCTTCACCCTTCCTCTGTGGTCTCCACTCCTCCAACATCCTTAAGGTGCAATCCACCATCCGTTTCGTCATGACCTAACAATTATTAGCAAATAATTAATTACACTATGCTCAGGTTGAGCTGAAATTATATACTCTACTATTTCAAATTTTATGTTGTTACACAATATAAAATGTTTTCACATAGTTGGATCAATTTAGCTTTATCAAAAACTCGTAATCAAATGTATTTTACTATCTTATTTAAAGTTAAATCAATTGATTTTATATTCTATTATATTTTAAGTAAATCTTTAATATTTGTGCATTTTTAACAAAAACATCATATATTATATGAAACATAAAAAAAATCTTTCTATTTTATTTTTAATTTTCATTGTAGAGTAAAATTCTCATTTCGAAATAAGTGTTATTTTAGAATTTTAATGCAAAATCTTTTAATTTATATTCTATATATATGATTTTTTATATTTTCCAGTCTGTTTTTTATTGGTTAAATATGTTTAGGTATATAGATAATGATTTTAATTAAAAAATTACAAATTAAATGTTTATTTATGTGGATAACTCTGAAATGACCATTAAAATAAAACATAGTGTAGTAAACAAGAACTAAAACCACCTTGAGACTGTCTATGGAGAAAGCAGGGTTCAAGATTCGTCTATGGCGAACCCAGTCATCACCCTCTATGAAAGGAAGTCCTTTACCGAAAAGTATGAAGAGCTCAGGTTTTTTGTTTGCTATAACAGCGAAACCTAACTTTGTAGACAAGATCTGTTTCCCTAGTTCAGGATCTGAGATGAATAGCGTCGGTTTTGTTCCATTCCAGTATAGAAATGTTTCTCCTAATATATACACCATCAAAGGCGAACTTACATGTTGGTCAAGCAATGCTCATCTTAAAGAACCATAAACAAAACAAAACAAGTTTGGACAAAACGGTACCGAATTGAGACAGCCATTGGTGATAGTGAGGAAACACACGAGGGAAGATATCGTTGGAGTTGGGATCAAGAACCCAACGCGTAGCTTCGTTCTTCATCTTCTTCATCTCCCGGAGATTCCCGTACACAAATCTGTATTTTGGGCCTGAGATTCCTTGTTTCTTGAATCTTCTTGTTATCATCCACGGCCGCAAAAGAAAGACCCAACAAGCTTCCCATATCTTGGGAACAACAAAGGGAAAGAGAAGGAGTGCTAAGAGATTGATCACGCTCAGGAGTTCCATTTAAAGAAACACAAGGAGTTTGTACTTGTATTTCCGATATGAGCTAGTATGCACATCTTGTTTTAGTTAAATTAGAAATACAAATATTTGGTGAAACACATTATTGGTGGTGGGGTATCTTATATTAAAATTAATTCAAAGATGCCGATGGTATTGTAAACATATATACTAATTATTTTTTTAGTTTTCATTTAGTATAACAACGTTTATAATAAATTAAAGCTAGTGATAAACCAAGTGTCTTCTTTATGTATTATATCAAAAGGTTTCGTCAATGTGAGCTGTCATGACTCTGGCTGAGCTTCCGTAGCGTTCTGGACTAATAATGAAGTCAAATCTTTTATTTTTAGTTTTCAAGTCCTCACAATAATTAAAAAATGGGCAAAACTTGCTTGTTGAGAGTTCGAAGAGCTAGGATAAGAAAATAAACAAGCTGAAGAAAACATTAGTAACATGACACAACATACCTAGTGTTTAAACTAAACAAATTAAGACTAATGCATGCCAACCAGCTGCTCTATTATATATTGTAGATTTATCAATTATCAACGTCAATATTAATGTGAATATGAATATAATGTATATTATAATCTAACAAATAGCATTGATTGAAGTATAAAGATGAAACAACAATTTTGATCTATTATATATTTTACGCGAAGCAAAAAAGTCCAATTATCACGGTGGTGATAGCCCAGTTGGTTTAAGCGTACGCGTTGGTGTTGTTGCGCTTCTGGATTCAATCCATCATGTGAGGGATACTTTACGCCATGGGCCTTGTTTCCATGGTATCAGTGTCTACCGGATCCCGGGTCTGGAGTATTATAGATCTTGTCCCCAGAGTCTCCAGATAATCAAAAAAAAAAGAAAAAAAGAAAAAGCAAAAGTCCAATTAATCAAACAATTGTTTTGCACACTCTCCATCTCTCCAATAACCGCAATCACCATGTTAGCCGTGGCGTTATTAGGGCACGATAGCATCGTTTACAAAGGGTTTACCGTCGTTAGGTTTGAAATGCGATGCTTGTGAAAGATACAATAGTATCATAGTGGCTACTACACTTGTTTTACATGTAAGTTTGTCATTCACAAGGTATGTGCTTTTGTGTTCACTACATAAGATATATTACATCCCGGTAAATCCATATGGATTAACCAAACTATTATAAAACCAATACTTAAATAGATGTGATGTACTTAATGGTCGAGTCTGAAACTCATCTACTTGAACAAGTACTTGTTTCAGGTCTTTTCCTTAATGAATTTGTTGTTGTGACTATGTAGAGCTGTTAAATAGGTACCATTGATTGTCATTAGATCATTGGATAATGGGTTCGGATTATATAAACATAGTCGACCTAATAATCACAAAAAGTTAGGGTTTCTAAAATTTTGTCATTTGATTAAAATTAAAAAGTATTTTTCGCAAAATCGATTTTTTCGCCAAAATTACAAAATTGAGTTTTTTCGTCAAAATCGTAAGTTTTGTAAAATCGCAAAATTGAAGTTTCGCCAAAATCCTAAATCGAGTTTTCTGCCAAAATCGTAAAACCAAGTTTTTCGCTGAAATCACAAAATCAAATTTTCTACCAAAATCGTAAAATCAATTTTTTCGCCAAACGAAAAATCTAGTTTTTTCGCCAAACGAAAAATCTAGTTTTTTCGCCAAATCATAAAATCGATTTTTCCGCCAAAAAATATAATCCAGAGTTTTTCCGCTAAAATCATAAAACCAAATTTTCCGCTATAATTGCCAAATCAAATTTTTCGCCAAAATCGCAAAATCGATTTTTTCCCAACAAAATCGTAAAATTGACTTTTCCCACAAAAATCATAAAACCATGTTTTACCGGCAAAATCGTAAAATCAAATTTTCACCAAAATCAAAATTTTCTACAGAAAGCACAAATCCAATTTTCTGTTAAAATCACAAAATCGAAAATTTCCGTTACAATAGCTTAAATCAAATTTTCCGCTGATTCGGTCAAAACAACAACAAAATTTTTTTTACTGCCAAACCGTTAAAATATATATTTTGTAATATCTTATTCTCTCACTAAAACCACAAAACAAATATTCCGACCAAAATCATATAATCATGTTTTTTCATCAAATCTCAAAAATATACTAGGTGATCCGCCCGCGCTGATGCGCGGATATAGTTAAATTCTTTAGGATTTATATTTTTTATGTAAAATAACTATTTATTTATAACATATATAAGTTTTGTTATGAAAGTAGAGTTATTATATGTATAAAGTGCACGTTAAATCTGGAGAAAAGAAAATGCTTGAGAATGAGATTCAGCGGTGGTTAAAATGTCTGAAGCGTTAAAGCTTCAGGAGGATGCATTTTGAAACGTTAATCGATCTTTTTTTTTATTATCCATGCTCTATTAAATCAAGTTCATTCTTATATCATCACAGTTTCTAGAATACAAAGTAGCCTCAAATACTTATAATGATCATTAATACCACGTTCAGTTTCTAAAATATACTAGATTTTGACCCGCTCGACCGAGCGTATGTTAATTTTCATTTCTATCTTTGTTTATACTAAATATTATACATGATTTATAATATGGATATTAATATAATATTTTGAGAAATAACAATGTGTTTAATTACATCGAATAACCTTTTTGCGTTCTACAGTAAATTATATGATTGATGTTTATTAGACTCATATAAACTAATCCAAAAATTTTACAGTTTGATTTATGTATAAATATCTAAAAAGTAATTTTCTGAATTAAAACTAAGATAATAGATAAATATGAATTAGTATGGTATTACAAATTGATACATTAGTTATAAAATTTGTAAGAAAATAAAAATATTGTAGACAATTTATTCCGTAGAATATTCGGTTTGAATTTTATAAAAATATTCCATAGAATATATTGTGAAAATATTTTATAAATCACGTTAGGAAAGATCATAACAACTTTGACTGATAATATATGTCAACTTAATTAATTTATGAGTACAATGTTTAATTTTAATTGCTTCTTGGTTAACTTTCTAAATATTATTGTTATACTAAAAATTATAAAAATACTTAATATATGGATTTAAACTTGGTTACCAAGTTTTTCAAAAAATATCTATTTTTTTGAAAATTTTAATTAGCTAAAATAGTTAGGAATTTGATCTAAACTTGTGATAAGTATTTATTCGTATAAGTGATAATACATATTTTAAAAATTAACCTGATTAAATAAATGTTTAATTGAGTAATTTTATTTTGTCTTATAAACCATTAATTGTATCATCCATATTTTAAAAAATATTACCCTTATATCCGCACAAATGTATTTTCTATGGATCAAAAATTTTATGATAATGTATAATAAAATTGTTGTATATATTATTTAAAATATATGGTGCTATATGAAAATATATGTAACATAATATATATAACATAATATGTTTATATATTATATAAAGGATTCTTTTATGTGACTTCTATTTTTAGTTATTACTGATAAATAATAAAAATATAATTACATAAAATTTAAAACAATATTGTTCATTAACTACTTAAAGCTAAGTTTATTAATTATTTCCAAAGAATGATTTTCAATCCTAAACTTGTGATTTTATGGTAAAAGAAGTTTGAATTGAAATTGTCCAACTGTTATGAAGAATATGTTTCTTTGTTTATTTTTTCTATGAATCGAATTACACATAAATTTTATATAATTTAATGTTGGTGCATGTTAAATAAACTAAAAAGGTGATTCATGTTATAACCTACGTTTGCGCTCTTCATATGGTAAGTGAATTAATTTCGTGCGTAAGTTATATCATACTCATGTCAATTATTAATGTAATCTTTGGTAGTTTGTAATTTTCCAAAAAATAAATCTTTAGTAGTTTGTTTAGGAAATTATTTAATATCAGAAAAAGACAAGCAATACTTAAAAATAGGTTTATTAAATATTCAGTGGCATTGAATTGTAATTATTGTGCAATTTTTAGGATTATTCTATATATGTACTTCTGTTTTAATAAAGTAGATAAAACTCCCAATGTATTTAACAAAAAAGTGACCATACGCCTTGAAAACAGAATCTAAAACTTAGTCAATGTTTTGAAAGATCTCCTTATACACGACATTCATTGTCTTTTTTTGAGGCTTACCGTGTTTGTCCGTGATAAGAATTTTCAATCCTGATCTTGATTTTACTCTTGAAACAGCAACATACAACTGTCCATGAGTAAAATTTAACTGTCCAGAACATATAACTTACCAACCAAAACGTTTTTGTCTAGCTTTCCAGATAATATCTCGGCAAAATTTGAAAATTATTTTTCTGGATAATACTCGAGAAAATCATCAGCTTCTTTGACCTTAGTTGTTCTGAAGAATGTAATCTTATAAGGATAAGGATTGGTCCTAAATTCCCCAAGATAGTCCCTCAACTGGAAAGTATTGATGATCACATCTTCACCTTCTTTCAGAACAGTTAGGTGTTTCTTCATCAAGTCTTCTTCAACTTGAGCATGAATCCTTGTTCCCTATAAACACAAAAATAATCGATAACTAAAAGGTCTTTTAAGACAACATGAATGCATTCATATAATCACATAAACATATTATAAATAAATAAACATGTTTTAATGTTCAAATAAAATACATTATGTTTTTTGGGATTAAGGACAAACCTCTTCATCAATCAACACCATCTCATAAGTGTTTCCAGAATTCTTGTAGATCTTCCAGAGTACCAGAACCTTCACTTTGATTTTTTGTGTTTCATCAGCGGGGATCGATGTTTTTCACAAGAACAAAGGAATTGTTTTTCTTAGATCTAATCGACATTGCAATAAACTTTGTAAAACTTGAGCAAATTTAATATGGATGGTCAACTATAGAGCTGCCTATCATATATTATATATATAGCATAATAATAGGTCAAATTGACGTGAGAATCATATATTCTCCATAGTTATCCTTTTCCTTTTGTGTTTTTATTTTTTCCCAAATTTTTTTTTATTGCATACGTGAGAATCATATATTCTCCATACTTATCTTTTTCCTTTTGTGTTTATCTATTAAGGAGAAATACACATATATAAACAATCGAGTGAAAAAGTAAAATTTATTTTTTTACAAAAAAGATAAATTTAAATCTCTAAGAAATATTGAAGTCACCGTAAGGATTCATATTCCAATTTAGAATATGTAAAAGTTATGTACATGTGTAATCGATTTATGCCTATCCATACCAAAATTATTATATTAATTTTATTGACTTTGTAATCTGTAAACTATCGAATACATGCATGTATATTCCAATAAAAGTTTGAACCGGTGAGATTGTTCAATAATTGAATATATGCATGGTTAGGTAAATACCTGCATGTGTCAAAAAAATAAACAACTGTCTCACCAGACGTAGCTCATGTGCACGTAATAATATATTTCAAGGTTCTTGAATTTGTAGTTTAAAAGACAAAGGACCGTAATTTAAATTAATATCAATAAAATACAAAAATAATTTTAGGGTTTTAGGTATTCACAAGCCATGTCATCTTTTTCACAAGCCATGTCATCTATTAAAGTGTGCCATGTCATATTTTTTGTGAGAGTCTTTGTAGAGATGACACCTAAGCAAAATTTAAAAAATCACTTCTCAAATATAGTCTAGGAGATTATTTTGAATGCATACATAGTCTGCGTTGTGGAAATGATCAGTCTCCTTCCCAAATTGGACATCCTACTATAGACTTATTTTTCTAAATTTCTATGTGGAATTTTATTTGCATTCACGACATCATACAATAGTGTGTATCTTTTGATCACCCACTTTCAGTTGTGTTCCTACTGATGTGTTCTACAACTAGCTAGCAATATTTTTTTTCTTTTCGTCTATAAGTTATCAAACTGAAAACTGATACTTGATATCATAAAATGAAAAATCATATTCATGGTATAGGCCGCAAGCAGATAAAAGAGACTGCTTTTTTTTCTCAAACAGAAAACTGAAAACAACAGAGTGGAAATCAAAAAGAGAGAGCTTTTGCTTTGGTAACCGGTGAGGTCGTGAATAAACATTGTTGTGAGCAGATGTTTCGAAGTAAGCTTTCTCTGCATTATCTAATCTGTTCTGGAACATCGTCCACTCTCTCCTGCACCTTTCCCTCACCTAATAACAAAGTCACAAAGAGTTTTTGTTAAAAATCTGAAAAGACTACAAAAGTAAACACATGATAGACTCATGCATGGATTATTTTACCCCTTCCCATGGTTGTTTCCCTTCCTCTGATTCACCAAAAAGCAAAGAAGAAAAGATTAGCAACTCTGTTCAATGTATTTACATCTAAACGCTACTGCTGTTAGTATGTAAATTACTAGATATATTTCTACTGAACAACCAGGAATGCATCTAACCCAATATCACCGTATCAAGAGCTGTACTTTTTTGAACTTTATATTACTAGGTAGGTTTTGAGGATGTAAACACAGTGAAGTTTTGAAATTGCATGGGGCTTATTTCCCCTATATGTGATATTCATTGGAGAAGTTGTCTTATATAATTGCTAACTATAGCTTGGCCACATAGTGCAAAAATCTTAGTTTAGTAACCCATAACATATGGAAGAGCGATTTGAGAGCTTACTTGGTTTTGAGAGCTTACTTGGTTCCCCAGTGATGGAACACCTTGATGAATAATCCACTGAGCATCTACAACTCCAATCTTCTTGTGCGCGTTCTATTGATCACAAGATCAATGAACATATAAAATGAACGAAAGTACGTCAAGAATCCATGACAGAGATATCTTAAAACTGCCTATAGTTGTCTCCAAAGAAAGTGAAGCATTTACAGACATGTACACATTTCCGAACCGCAAAGTCCAGACCCCATCCATGAATCAAATCATTCTGCGCTTGTACAGTACAACTGGAATATGCTGAACAGAAAATTACCCTAAACAAAAAGGACTTGGATTTTTTTTCCATACCTGAATCATATACATAACCTGGAAATGACCATTTTAAGGAAGTTGAAGCTTTGGAAAAAAACATACTTTTCCGAATCAAAGTGTGTTCCACGCGTAGATCCTCGTCCTACTCATAGGGGGCAACTATGTCAGGATGAAGAAATCGCTTCATACATTTCTAAGTAAATCTCTCTGTACATAGAAACTCCTACTTAAAGGAAAATAGCTGGCTAACCATTTTGTTTGTTTCCGAATACTAACATGAATGGCTCGCCTGGACCATTCAAACTCTCCCCATTCGCTGGCCCTTCCATCGTAGCGAAACAGCATTATAGTGAAGTTATCTGAGAACTGAAATATGCAAGGTTAAGCAATGAGAAAAGGAGAAAGGTAAAGAAGGACAGGGAGGAGGAAGGATACCTTCTTCAACGCAGCGTCTATATTTTTCCTCTGATCATAACCAACAGTAAATGTTACTAGATACCGCTGCTTGATTTTTTAAGTCCTACATGTCATACCAACCAAAATGTTGACATGATCTTGGAGCCATGCTAATGTGATACGAGCCAGTAGAGTCAAATTTACGAAACCTGATTACGGTCACCCAACAATCGATGGAGGTACAAATATGATTCAGGCGGGACTATATCTGGGGGTAGCCTCTCAGCACCACGAAGGTTAGTAGGAACCCAAATCTACAATGTCTCAGAAAAGTTATATTTCATCTCATTTCAAATAAAGCATAGAAAAACTAATAATAGTTAGTCCCAACCTTAGTGTCATTGTAGCTATAGTGGGGATCAAGGATGTCTGACTTAAGTTTGGGGCTCTTTGTGGAAGAAGACCAAGTACTAAATAGTCGTCGTTTCCTTGATAAGTCCAGAGTATTTATCCTCAATGTATGCAAGATCGATGGAGGGAAACAATGTGGATGGAAGATTCACCTTAACCATGTCAAAACCATTAACCAATGACATAATCAAGTTTTAAATGAATGAAAAAGGTATAGAGACATTGTGCACCAAGTAAAGAGTTGCTCTTACCTTAGTTAAGGTGAGGGTTGGAAAAGTAATACCCATAAGGAAACCAACTATGACCCCGAAGAAGGATGTTAGAAGAAGTTTCATCATTTGACTTGGTCTTCTCATAGTTTCACTGTATTTCCAAAGAGAAGTGACTCTTAAGACATAGCAGAATCACAAATGCGACTGTAGCATTTCAGTAGATTGATCCTAATTCTCGATATCATGCGTCTAAATTAATAAATTTTTCATAAATCCACCTTAGTAATAATAACACCAACACAACAATCCATTATAAATTGACAAAGTCAATAACATAAAACCGACACAAAAAAAATGTTTTTTCTTTCCCGTTTTCTACAGCATGCGATCACAGAAAACAATTCCAAAAGAGCTAAGAACATACGATCATATTCATATACCGAAACAGACACGAACACAAAGGGAAACAAAGTTTTGGTCGTGTCTGACTATTGGCGACAGAAAAAGAAAAATACAGCAGAACTCAGACAAACACAGAAACTCATAAAGCGTTGATCACCATTGGCAACAGAGCTAGAAAAGGATTCTCGTTGAGCGTTTCGAGATCTTACAGCTTTCGAAACCAAGAACCGAACCCGCAAATTCGGCAGCCTTTGTTCAACTCTTCTGACCACAACGGTCTCTACTTCTCTTGCTAACTTTGGTGCAAGTTAAATCGAACACTCTCGCTTCTTCGTGTCAATATGCAAGGCCCAGTAAGTGCTTCTTTTGGGCCCTTTCATTCAGCCCCATTTATATTAGGCATGACATACACGTTGCGGGAAGTTACACCCACTGTTAAGCTAACCAGGTGGCACCCAGATAGGATAAAACATTATGATAATCACAGATTAAGGAATCAAAGATTTATGTTTATCCTATGTTTTTTGCTGTAAATTTCATCTTTTAACTGAACATAGTATATAAACAGTAATTAAAGTTTAGTAGTATTAGTTTGACTAAAAGTTTTTTGATTGTTTAAATTTTTATGTAAATTAATATAAACAAAAAAGTTACTCACCTTCCAAATCGAAATTTTAAAATTTTGATCCGGACTACACCACTAATCTAATTAACTACGAATGAAATATATGGAATATTCCCTAACAACTTTCCCTTTCTATCACAAAACGCCGTCGTAACGTCTCCTGAATTTTGCCAATCAAAATCCAACAAAAACAACAATTAAAAAATTCGACTTGGATTTTGAAATTACTCATTTTTTTAATAAAACGAAAAAAAACTCAGATCTTTTCTAGTTCCTGAGAGAGTTTTTCAACATCGAAACATAAATCCTTTAATTATTAATTTTTGCCTGATTCTCTGCAGCAGCCTGAGAGAACGATGTCGTCATCGCCGGACATTGCCGGAATTCTGGAGAACACGAAGGAGCTTGATCGGTTAAGGAAGGAACAAGAGGAAGTCCTCGTCGAGATCAATAAGATGCATAAGAAGCTTCAAGCTAGTATGTCTTTCGATCTTCATTCATTTCAATTAGCATCCTTGATCGTGTTATAAAAGAAAATTAAACTCTTTTTTTCCGAATCGTTTGTGTGTTTAGATCTTTAAGTAATTTTCCAAGTAATGTTATATAATTGAACCATTAGTAGATGGATTACATCAATAGAATATTATCTGCCCAAGTATATAACCAAATAACATGAGAGTTAATTTCATTAATGTAATGGAGTGTTTTAACTTTTATATTACCATGTTTCCATGGAAGAAAGGATTTATAGATTTAGCCAAGTTCCTTATCAAATTTTCTGACATTTATTTCTTGTGAATGTCTTTTTAACTTGTTTGGAGAGTTTTCATTTTCTCAAAAAACTAATCCTTGATATAGTAACCAAAAAATGTGTTATGGTAAATAGGCAATCCAAGTTCCATATCCGGATATTAGACCAAAATAAATCTAATATATAAATCTGGTCCAACTCTATTTAGTACGAGGCCTCGGAGAAGGTTTCCCGCCTTCACGAAAAAATCCGTGAAGGTTTAGGCCCAAACGAACAATATCATAATAAGCGAGAGGGTTTGGACATGTGTTCCATCACAACACAGTGGATTTGATGTATCATAATCATCTATATGGAAACAAATGAATGAGAATCTGAAGGTTTTTAAGACTCTTCTTGAGAAAAGTAGAATCATTCAGGGTGAAAGCTTATTTCAGCTAGATAACTTAGAGGACTTAATGTGACTCTTTAAAGCTGAGATTTGCTTTCCATTGCACACATCCACATATGGATGGCAGTATAAGATATATTTAGCTATATGGATTAAGACAATTAATGGAGTCACAAACAATTCTCTTTCTGTTTTGTTTATGAACTCTCTTGAGCATTTTTTTTATCAGGCTGACTCGTGATTGTGTTCAAATGCAGCGCCTGAGGTAGTTGAGAAGCCTGGTGATACTTCATTGTCAAAGCTTAAAAATTTGTACATTCAAGCAAAAGAGCTTTCTGAAAGTGAAGTAACGTAAGCCAGATACCTTTCCTTTTGTGCGTATTAAAAAGTTTCTGAATGAGTTAGAGAGTGATGATACAAGCTAAAATGACAACTTATCTCGGTTTTGTAACTTTGTGTTTAACGCAGTGTTTCAACCATTCTGCTCACCCAGTTGGATGCTCTGCTTCCATCTGGACCAACGGGGCAACAACGCAGAAAACTAGGTATACTTTGATTACCATTTATACCTGGTGATGTTTGCTCTTATTGGGGCTTACATTGTCCTTGTGAGAAAGCAGAAGAACACTCTTTTGAGTCTTAAACGTCTCCGATGATTTTGATATCTATATGTAAGAGTGATTAAGATTTTTCCGATGCTTGTAATGATATCACATAAGTGGCAGAAGGCAACGATCAGAAGAGGAAGAGAATGAAAGTAGAGTCAGATGTACAAAGAGTTTCTCCTTCCGTGAGAAACCAAATCGAGGCTTATGCCAGTCTAAGGGGTGAACAGGTACACAACAAGAGCTACTTCTCTTCTTTGAGTTGATTCCCTAAAGCCAAAAAAAAAAGTTCATAATGACATCTGTTTACATGTAGGTTGCTGCGAGAGTCACAGCTGATGACGCGGAGAAGGATGAATGGTTTGTGGTGAAAGTGATTCACTTCGATAGAGAAACAAAAGAGTAAGCTTAAACCCTTTTTAATTAAAATCCAACATGGATCTAAAGAAAACAACTCAAAACTTTTGTGACAGAGTTGAAGTACTCGATGAAGAGCCAGGAGATGATGAAGAAGGAGGTGGCCAGAGGTAATTATGAGAACTTTTGCAGTGTCATTTGACTAACTTTCTGATTAATTTTTCTTGTATTAATCTTGTAGGACTTATAAACTATCAATGTCATGTATATTACCCTTTCCCAAAAGGAATGACCCTTCAACCACACAAGAGTTTCAACCAGGGAAACACGTTTTAGCTGTATATCCAGGAACCACGGCACTTTACAAGGCGACTGTAATAAGTACCCCACGAAAGGTTAGCTTTTTTGTTGTTTCAATCTCCTTCAACAGTGTCAAAGCAAGAAACTAACCTCTTAAATACTAAAACTTGCATGTTGCACATCCGGTTGCCAGAGGAAGTCTGACGAGTAAGTTCCTTCTCAGCTTTGTTCATATCCATCATACACTACTTAGACATTTTTGGTTAATATTTATGATAAGTTTCTGACGGCACCAGGTATTTACTTGAATTCGATGACGATGAAGAAGACGGAGCATTGCCACAAAGAACAGTGCCTTTCCACAAAGTGGTAGCTTTACCAGAAGGCCATCGCCAGTGATTTTCAGATGGGTACACACTGAAATGAGAGAGACTCTTCATGTTTGTTTACTTGAAGGCCAAAGCAAGTGTTAAAGGGTTTGTTGCCTTGGTGTGTGTTGTTGAAAGGATATATCTCTTGGAAGAATAAAAAGGTAAGTTGTTGTTTTTTTCTATTCAGTTCGGTTGAAAAGATACTCTAGTTTAATGTAATAGATGAGTGGTAATGTATATATATGTGTGGGTGGGGTATTTATACCATGTCGAGACACAATGTTGAACACAAAAAAAACTCCGTTTTTGTTCGTGTGAAATTTACGTTTACAAGTTTTGGGGTTTATAATCGCAAATTTTAAGAGGGTGAAGAACAATGATAGTTCAATGAAGAGTTTTTTTTTTTCAATGAAGAGTTAACTCGTTCGGAAACATGACTAAGGTTTTTCCTCCTTTTAGCAAATTGCTTAAGCCAAAGAAGGATACTACAATCAAGCTTTGGTATTGTATATATAGAAGAAGCAGCTCCTTTGGCAATCCTATCAGTACGTGCACATCCTAGCTCAAAACGTCACCCTTGTGTGAGCTCTTTTGAAGTAGGATTTCGTATGGCTTGTTCCCAAAACTTAGAATCACTTTTGATGACTACCATTGTAAAACTCGTAATTGTACACAAACAACATTGCCCGATAGAATGGCCGTTGCTTCTGCGTCTAGAAAAAAGTAAATGTTTTGGCTCCATACCACCCTATAAGGCTATAACATTCCCTATCTCGTCACTGAGTATGTATCCTACTACGATATATTGGTGAACCATACCCGGATGTTGTGCATGCGTTTGATAAGAACTAGCAACTCAACCAAAGAGAAGTACACAGAGCTCAAGCGTATTATCGTGAAGCTCCCAAACTCTTGTTTTCTCAACTACTTGAAAACAAGCCCAAACTCTCGATCTGATCCTTTTATATAGCCAAGGTCCGTTAGAAAAAAAACAACTCTATAACCAATTAAAGCTACAGCATTAGCACTTGTTTATACTAGCTCATCATCATAACTCCAAGCTTCATTTGATTCCTCTCCACTGCATATCAGCGTCACTTTCGTTTTGATTATACCACTATTTTGCATCCAATTGTGCTCTTTCCAATATGTGTGTAGCCTAAATATGTTGATTGGAGAAACAACACTCATTACCAAGTTCTCTAAATCAACCATGGGAAGGCCCTTAAGTCTATCTAAAGTCTCCTAACTCAGTGCCGTGCTTATGCCATTGAAAAAAGGCAATGGCTTTAGGCCCCATCTTTCCATCAAAAATTAAGGGCTCCCATTGTACAAAATACTTTGGTTTATTTATAAATTTTACTATCTATATAATAAATATTCTCTGTCACAAAAAAATATATATATAAAAATATTCTCTCTTTATAATTGTGTTATTTTTTTTACTTTTACATCATTTTTCTTAATTCATTTTTCAAAAAAAATTATACTGTATATGATACTAGTAATTTACACTACACACTAAATTAATTGGTTTGTCCAAAAATTAGACGGATCGGTTTAAGCCGGTAGAGTGGGACAATAACTTGTAATCAAACTTGATGGCATATCAAGTTATTTAAACAAATAAGACAAGGGTATACCTGTCTGAATAGCACAACTCATCACATTAGGGCTTTTGTTCCAGAATCTGGTGTAACTCTCTCTCTCATTCTTTCTTCGTTTGTTTGTTTGTCGTCATCATCATCGTCGTCTGCAACTTCTCATCCACGTTTAGCTGGTTAAGAACCCCAAAAACAACTGAATTACACTGGTACCCTCCTTCTCAGTTATGATCTTTGAGTTCTGAACCGAATTGTCTTCTTGTGTCTGCTTTCAGATTGAAGTTGCCTTTGTGATAAAAGACTCGCATCAGAAAAAAAGATGAGGCCGATATTGATGAAGGGACATGAACGTCCATTGACGTTCCTAAGGTACAACAGAGATGGAGACATGCTCTTCTCCTGCGCCAAGGACCACACTCCCACTCTCTGGTATGCTGATAACGGTGAACGCCATGGCACTTACCGTGGCCACAACGGTGCTGTTTGGTGCTGTGATGTCTCAAGTAAGTCGCTGGACGATGTTGTGTAGGGCTAAGTTGATGTTTTTATCTTTTGATTTTTATTTGTTTGTGAGTTTAGGAGACTCTTCGAGATTGATAACTGGTAGTGCTGATCAGACTGCGAAGCTGTGGGATGTGAAAACCGGACAGCAGCTGTTCAGTTTCAAGTTCAGTTCTCCTGCAAGGTCTGTGGATTTCTCCGTTGGTGATAAGCTTGCTGTGATCACCACTGATCCCTTCATGGAGCGTACTTCTGCTATCCATGTCAAACGCATCGCTGATGATCCCCAAGACCGTTAGTTTCTCTTATCTAATTGTATATGTGGAAAATTTTTTTTTTTTTAGTTTTTATGTGTAAAAAAAGGAAACTATTTTGTGGAAAATGGTGCAGAGGTTAGTGACTCTGTGCTTGTCCTTGAGAACCCTGAGGGGAGAAAGAGGATAAATAGAGCTGTTTGGGGTCCTTTGAACCAGACCATTGTTAGTGGTGGTGAAGATGCTATTCTCAGGATCTGGGACGCTGAGGTAATTTCAAAAGTTTTGGTTAACTTAAGCATTTATAGTACTGATTCCATTGTTTGTTGCTAGACTGGAAAGCTGCTCAAGGAAACGGATAAGGAAGTGGGTCACAAGCAGACAATCACATCGCTCTGTAAATCAGCTGATGATTCTCACTTCCTTACAGGTTCACTTGACAAAACGGCAAAGGTATGTGTTCTTCCTCTCTTTTCCTTCTATCCGTTGT
Source organism: Raphanus raphanistrum subsp. raphanistrum (assembly GCA_019706035.1). Lineage (NCBI taxonomy): Eukaryota > Viridiplantae > Streptophyta > Magnoliopsida > Brassicales > Brassicaceae > Raphanus > Raphanus raphanistrum. The sequence continues at coordinate 23,327,550 of CM033983.1, forward strand.
TTAAAAGTTATACATGTCCTGATAGATAAGAGTGTTTTAATTGTTTCAGCTGTGGGACATGAGAACGTTGACTCTTATTAAGACTTACACATCAGGTGTGCCCGTAAATGCTGTCTCCATGTCTCCACTTCTCGACCATGTATGTAGTAATGCGTCTAACGAGTTTTGAATTTGATTCTGAAAATAATCAATGTTCTCTTTGTGATATGTTTTGTTTCTTCTTCTCTCTTCCGTAGGTTGTGATTGGAGGTGGTCAAGATGCATCAGCTGTGACGACCACTGATCATCGTGCTGGGAATTTCGAGGCTAAGTTTTATGACAAGGTTTTTGTTATTGACAGAGGCTTTTACTTGAAATTTGCAATCAGGAACATAGATAGATGTATAACTGTGTTTGCTTTTGTACAACTATATATATATATATATATATAGATTCTGCAAGAGGAGATAGGTGGTGTGAAAGGTCACTTTGGACCTATAAATGCTTTGGCATTCAACCCTGATGGAAGGAGGTAGAGTAAACATTATCTAATTCTTTACATAATGATTGAGTTTTAGGGGTTTGTTTTTTTCTTTTGGCTGTGTTATTGAGTTTGTGAACTTATTTCTTTCTAATTGCAGTTTCTCTAGTGGAGGTGAAGATGGTTACGTCAGATTACATCATTTTGACTCTGATTACTTCAACATCAAGATGTAGATCGTTTTGAAACAAATCTCTCAATCCGCATTTTGGTTACTCTCTTTTCAACATTAGAATGGTTTCATGTACTACCGATACTTCCATGGTGCTAATTTATGAAGCATTTGGATTTTTGCTCGGATCTTTAGGTTTTGCACATTTCTTACTTTTTGAATTACAAATTATAAATCCTGAGATTATTTTGGACCCCCGTTCTATTTGTGTTCTTGATGAGTTCTTCAGATATGTGATAAACAAGATTGTTTGTCCCTTAAAATTTGACATATATGATGCTTTCCTGGCAACCAGTATGCTTTGCGTCTAAGAAATTTGAAGGGCATTAAGACACTTTGGAGTTTTTGATCTAGTTGTGATTAGGTTAGACACTTCTGCAGCAACTGATCCGAACAACCTAACCCTTGTCTAGCTTTTGTATATGGGTTATTATTACGAACCAGAATGAAGGAGGAAGACATTATCGGTTTGAGATATATTTTGGTAACTTGTCGTATATCAACTCCAGGGAAAAGATCACTCTAACTAACCATTCATCGAGCTGATATGTGCGAGCTAAAATGTATTCTCAAACAACGGTATCAGACCTGTATGACATTCTCTCTGTGAATTAAGATTTTACCAATCTTAAGTCCGTTGTAGCAAAGCTCTTAGAGCCGTTCTCCATGCTCTCTCCACTGAAAGTGACAGAAACATAAAGCTACGAAGCTAACTTTCCAAGCTACGTAACTATAGCTAACTTTAAGAACATGTGCTTAGGTTATGCACCTCATGTATATATGCAAATGAAAAGTAAATAAGCGGTAATTTGCGGAACGATTCGGTTTGGTTTGGAAATGTAATTAGCTTTTAAGAAAATTTCTGAGTCTCATGAGAGTGGTGGAATCCTAAAAAGATGGGACAGAGCCACAAGATTTTGGAATGATCCTTAAAACATTTCATTGGTAAAGAAAGACAAGACTGACATGTCTCACGCACACTTCGCACTTCATTTACTCTTCCATAGCTTCACCCACTTCTGTAATTTCAACTCGCTCCATCAATGGGGTGATTTTGGTGCGAAGAATCTCTGTTTACAAATATACACAAATCAACTCAAGTGAGAACCAATGGTACTGAAACTGGTATTAAACCAGGATGTTACAAGTAGACTAAAGCCGAGAGTAGCAATACTGGCTCAAATAAGGATCCCTTGAGAGCTTTATCATGTTGTGTTTGATAAAGTAAAGAGAGAGGAAGAGATTAGCTTTACCGGTTTTCTTGGTGAACGAATAGCCTTTGCTGCTGACATAGGTTCTTGGGTTTGGTTCCATGTAGTTTCTCAGATACTCCTTGTTCCCCTGTTTTTACCAATACTAAGTGTCAGATAACAGGTTCAACAAGCAACAAACAAGACAAAAGAGTAACATATGCTGACAAGAGGGAGTTTAGTAGATTAATCACAGGTAATCAGACAAAGAAGGGTGAAGACAAACCTTAGTGATAACGCAGATGTCCACGTTGCTACCACTACCCAGGTCGTTGAATATACCCGAGCAAATGGCCTCAGCGACCAGCTTAATTCCTTCATCCCTCTAGAGGATATTGTAGCAAGAAAACAGATAAGACGGAAGAAAAGAATACATCTGAAAACAGAAAGATGAATGTTCCTGCTTTTACTTACAGTTAGACCTTCTTTGTACTTTGCCTCAAACACAGACATAGCAGCAAGAGACCCGGAACCCATTGTAGCGAATGGTAGAGTATCCGTTGAACCGTGTGGGTATATCTGTGTTTTAGTCAAAGCTAATAAGAATAACAACAAACAAGAAAACAGTGGTTGGAAATTTAAAACTTACAGTATGAAGATGAGGACCAGTGATGTCAACTCCACCAAGGACGAGAGCAGCTGAGACATGACCTTGATAGCTGGATAAAACTAGTGGTTCAGTTACCTATCTTTCTTTAAGTCCTGAGTTTATGGAGGAGATAGAAGAAGAATAAAAATTACCTGAAAAGGTGTTTTTTGAGAAGGGTCAAAGCAGTGATAACGCGAGAGTCTCGGCCAGTCTGGTAACGATGCAAACGCAGCTGTGAGCTGACCATATCTGAACAATAAGACATAAACCAAGATAACTAAAGTATCAGATTCATGAAACAAAGCATTATGTCAATTAGATATTCTGACACAGAACAAAATCTTCCCACAGCGAAATTAGAAAGGACATTACCAGTGACAGCTTCAGTGTCAGCAGCGGTTCCAGCACCACAGCAATAAATGTTAGGAGCCATGTAGTGAATTTTCTCACAATTCTTATCAGCAACGATAGGCCCTTCAGTTGCTCGCGTATCCGCACCTAGTATCACACCGTCCTATACAACACACAAAAAATTGAAACCAGTGTTATACAGCTACCAGCCTACCACAATCATTTACTAAAAAAAACAGTGATAGCACGAGAATACAAACGTCTTCACATCATGTGTAATTGATGTGCTCTAAAATAGAGGGAGAGGCCGAGCTAATAGAAAAACAGGCACCACTACTACATTGGCACTAGAAAGCGTTGTACAGGATGATACAGCTAAACTATCATACTGAAAAGGCCTATGCATATCAACAAGACAGTATCAGCAAGTCTTCCTACACTTTTGCAAAGATTAATAACAAAAAAAAAAAAGAGAGAGAGACGTCTACAACATGACAAGTAAAACTTTTAGAGACAGCAGAGAGGAGAAGGAAAAAAGGAGAGACCTTGAAGATCAAACCGACGATGGTGGTTCCGGTCTTCAAAAAGGAGGGAGCTTTAAGACCCTTTTGTATAAGCATATCGTTTCGCTTGCACAGATCGAAGCTGAACCCACCCTTTCGAGGAACATCCGACATTTTTTTTTCTGCAAACAATGGAGTAAAGTAATTTAAGCATCAAACAGTGTTTGTTACCCCCAGCCAGATCGGATCGACAACATGGAAAACCGAGTGGTGGGGGTTTTACCGAAATCGAGAAAGAGAGACCTCAAGATAAAAAGAAAGTGTGAGTATGAATTGAGTGATTTACCTCCTGGACACGACGAACTCTGCTCGAATCGGAAACGAAAGTAGAAGACGACGGGAAAGAGAGAGCTAGAGCTTTTTTTTTTTTTTTTTTGCTTCGTTCACTAACGGAGAGAGAGAGCTGAAGCTAAGAATAAAGAGGAGACCTTTCTTCTTCTCCAATTAACCTTCAGAGGCCCAACTTACACTTATGGGCCCTTTCTTCCTTCTTGTTGAGCCCATCTATTCATTTACTTTCGTACCAAAATACGGTGACGGGACGGGTATTGAACTGGGTATTACATATCCAGACCCAAAACCTTAATTGATATTCGAAAACAACCCAACATATAAAAAGTTTAGTTTTATATTTATATTTAACCGAAAGGAGCTTCCACAAATATGTCAAACTTATTATATTTTGCATTAATAAAAGGTGTTTTTTAAATCTCTGATCAATAATCAGATTGATGACAAAAAGATAATAAGCAGATTAATATCTTTATTTTTTCAAAATTCTATCTCCAACTTATTAATCGTCCAATCTATTAATTTTTTTTTAAAAAACTAATTAAGTTAATGGTAATTTTTAAGGACAAAAAACCTTTAACAATGAAGAATTTGGTTCTTTCAAAATCTAAAAAAAAAAATCCTGATCTCAAATAACCAAATCCAAATTAAAAATATTCAAACATGTACAAATATCCAAATAGATTCTATTTCCAATATCAAAATACCTCAAAACTCATAGTTTCTGATCCAAACCCAAATGTTTATGCCTATTTTCATACTATCTTTTAAAACCGTACCAGAGCAGAACTAGATAACTATTTTAATATGGTTCAATATAGTAGGATTGGGCTGAATTTGGTTTACAAAATTTATATTTATTATTTTTAAACAAATTTATAAGTAAATATAGTAAATATCATACATTACATGGATAGATAAGTTAAATATATATTTTTAAACACAATGTGTAAATATAAATTATCTTATACATAATTATTTTCTATAATATAAATAAATAAAATTTTAAAATGTATTATAGCAAAATTTATAAATAAAAGAAAAAAAACATATTGCGAAGGAGGTTATCTATTTGATTACTTCATATTGTTATTTGATTATACGTAACTCGAAACTATTAGTAAGTAATAAATATTAATAACAAAATAAAATGTATTAAAAATATCACTATTGAATAAGAGAAATAAAAATAATATTATAGAGTTAAACATATATAATATTAAAATGGAAATTATATAATTAAAACATTTGTAATAATATCAAAAACATCTGCATAGATGTACATGTTAAAATTTAGTATATCTTTTAAACAGAGTAATCTTTCAAATAGTCTTTTTAAAAATTTGTCACAAAAAGAGGTTTTTAATAAAATGACCAAAAGAAATCTCATTAATCCAAAAATAATCTAACACATCTTTATTTAAAAAATATAATATACATGATTAAACTGAACTTATATAGTTACTACAAAACCAATCTCACTACATTCGTAATAAGTGTTCTCACATCTCTATTGTCTTCTCAAAGTTGAAAATTACCATCACCGCATGTTCTCTCTTTTACTAACAAAAGATGAAACCATTAAAATTTTAAGACAATTTCCGATGGACCCGGTCAACTGTAACTACGGTCAAAATTGCAAAATTCCTTATAAATGTAAAACTTACTCCTTCCCTATTTTCTCCAAATCACTCTTTTCTTCCCTTTAGTATTTTTTTTCACCGTTACCATAAAAACCACTCAAGAAACGCAAAAAAACAATAAGCAATTAAATTAATTAGTTACCGCAGTTAAAAAACGAAAACCATCACATTCACAATGACCCTTCGCCTCCTATCTCTCGTCGTCGCCGCCTTGGCAATTACCGCCGTATTCGCTGCCGATCCTCCGGCACCAGCAGGAGCGCCAAAAGCTAACGGCAATCAAACGGAAGCGCCTAAAGCTAACGGCAACCAAAACGGAGCGTCAAAAACTAACGGCAACCAAACGGAAGCGCCGAAAGCTAACGGCAACCAAAATGGAGCGCCGAAAGCTAACGAAAATCAAAACGGAGCGCCGAAAGCCAACGGCGACAAAACCTCAACATCTCCTTCTCCCGCCGCTGCAGCATCCCCAAAATCAACCCCTGCACCACCGCCAAAATCAACCGCCGCACCACCGCCGAAAACAACCGCCGCGTCACCGCAAAAATCAACCGCCTCGGCCCCAACCTCGCCGCCTACGGCCTCTGCTCCAACCAACGCCAAGAAGAACTCAACCGCCACTCCAAGCGCTTCTCCATCTTCAGGTGGTGGCGGAGCTCCGGCTTCAAGTCCCGACTCAAGCTCCGACAATAGCTCCGAAGGTCCCACCAGCTCATCTGACTCACCCTCCGCCTCGTCTCCACCGTCTCCTACGCCAGACATGTCTCCGACGTCGTCCTCAGATGAAGGACCCACCAGTGAAGGCCCCGAAGCTTCAGCTCCGACGGATAGAGCCTCATCGCTCAAAATTTCTGTCTGCGGATCCGTTCTCGCCGCCGTTGCATGGTTCTTGTTCATATAATTATGAAAAAGGGTTACTCTTGGATAATACATTTAAGACATTATTATACGTTTAATATTAATTTTGGCTCAGTTTTAAAAGGTAACTGCTCTCCGGTTCGATTTTTAACACGTTATAAAAATCATGCATAGTACGGAGGTTAGGGTTTGATGTTGTAATAAATGTTTAGTGTGTGTTATTTATGATTAATATGATCATGTAATCTTAGTCGTTATGATAACCATTACATTCTTGTGGTTAAAAGTGTCTTATATTATTTTATTTTATTTTTTTGGTCAAAACAAAGGTCTTATATTATTTTGTAATTTACATTGATTTTTTATTTGCTAGTACATCTTCTAATACTGACAACAATGCGGAAGATCCATGATACAACAATTTACACGAGATCTTAAAATAGGGTTAGAAGTTAGAACTAGAACTACACACTACCATAAATATAAAGAGAACCATATAATATACTTCGACACTAAAAAGCTAGTTAGCAGAAAAAAAAACACCAAATAGCTAAAATTAATTAGCTTGTGAATTATACTTCAACACCAAAAAGCTAAAAATAATATACTTTTACTGTATATATACCAGGGTTCTAAAAAGCGGTCTAGGCGGCCGCTTAGGCAGCGTTTAGACGCTAGGCGTTACAGGACCGTGACGATTACTCTTTAAACCGTCTAGATAATTACAATATTATAATAATAAATAATATTTAATTTATTATTCATAAATTATAATAATTAATATATTGTAATATATATTCTTATGAAAATACTTTTTATCATATATAAATAATAGTTTTTACTATTATTAAGTATAAAACATTACATATATTTAATATATTGTTATAATCTATAAATGCCTAAACCGCTTAACTAATAATCTAAGCGTCCGCTTAGTCGTTCTAGGCGTTAGGCGTTAGGTTGCCGCCCGCTTAGCGCCTAACGCTTTCTTGAACACTGATATACTATACATACATGAAGCTCATAAAGACGTTTGATGTACAAATGGGTTTGTTGTTTAAAATTATCAAATAAATCCATATAAAACAAACAATTAGTTAGAATTACCTTAACAATACTCGAAAATAGTTAAACCAAAATGTATATATAAAGAAAAAAGTAGCTCATGTACTCACATGGGGGTTAAAACCGCAACCGTAAATAGTAAGCCACCTATTAATAAACACTAAACCAAACAAGTTTAAATTCTCAATCTCCATTTCCCTTCCTCTTCAATTCTTTTTGAAGAGTTCAATCGATCTGCTCTGTGACCCTCACATAAAATCACTTTATACACGATCCAAACAAAAGGGGTGACATTCAATCAAAGAGACCAGGAGAACCAAATCAAGACACAAATATATATTACCATGACGCGTCATTTTTTTCTCGTCTTCCTTGTGGTAATCTCGACCATCGCTAATGGAACGTTAGCAGCAGATGCTGAAAAACCTCAACCTGTAGACAACAAATCATCACCAGCAGACAACTCTACAAAGAGCTCGATAGATAGTCCTGGTCCGGCTCAAGATTATCCTGATTATGAAATCCCTGTAGAACTTGCACCGGACGGTATCGAGGCGGTGGGTGATTACGCGCCCATTAGCCCCAACGGAGGACTTGCACAACCCGAAGCAGAAGTAGATGTTAGAGCCTCGCAGTCTAGCTCCGCCCCTAGATCTTCTTCAACAGTTTGGAACGTTGTTGTTGCTGTGGCGGGAGGGGCCAGATTGTTTTTCTTTTGAAACAGAGGAGATCAAATGATGTCTTTGGATTGACCATATATATAGAGTGCCAACGTGGGATGTTTCTGTATTTGTGTAACGTGGAGATTGATTGTGTGTTGTGTTTCTGATGTTATTAATTCGATTAAGTCAATTACGACGGATTTTTTCTTAAATACGATTAAAAAAATTAGTTGATAGCTTACCCAGTACCCAGCCATCTAGAGAGGAGTTGGGTAAATAACATCAACGAGGAAAATAAAACTTAACTAAGATATTATGGCCGTCTGATCGGACGAGATGATAGGATTAGTTCCAAAGCCTCATGGTAACAAATAAACCAAAATTTGAAATGGTTTTATATAGCTTTAAAATTGTAAATATAGAAATCATCCCTCCAAATGTCCAGAGACATAGCAGACGCATTACACATGTAACATTACATTGAAAATCTTAAAACAAAAACAAAAACAAAACCAAACAAGAAAAACAAAAGTCTCTTACCATTCATTGAGCATACGAACCATTGCATAAACAATGATCCTTTAATGTCTTTTTGTCTCTTAACGATACCATTAGCATGGTAAAACTGAATAATCAACAGCGACGACCGCGCCGACAACTTAGTGTTCCTGCTGTCGTCGTGATGGAACCCACAAGCGATGATGGCCTAGCACTTAGGCTCGAAGCTCTTGCATATGTCGATGAAGCTCCGGTACCTGACTGCCGGAAATATGCTCCGTTTAACAACATATCCCCTTCCGATCTCCAGTTCCAACCTCTCCATTCGCTTTCGGGTGCATCTTCATGTTTTGTAACCTAATTATTAAAACATTAAAATAAACACAAGTATACATCTTTTGTGCTTGAAAGATCTACAATGTCCTATTGTCCTGTACCATAGATGAAGTTGATGTATTAGCTAGGAAGGCTAGAAGTGCAATGCAAAACTATATTGTAAAATGGTTATTTTAACCAATAAATGAAAACGTTGACAAAGGAAAAACACAAGTATACACAAAAAAAAATTATTAAAAAATATTTTTGCATCACTTATTTATATATTTTCATTAAGCTAATGCTCGGGTCAAATGTCACATATTAAATTTGATTGTTTATCAATAAAAATGTTACATGTTAAATATTCTAAATTAATAAAATTAAATAATTATGAAAATATCTCAACAACGTACCTCTTTATTAAATCGGGTGTTAGGAGCGAGAAATCTATTGCCCTGACTGAATATCGTTGGAGAAGCACTTCCACCGATGGCATACATTTCCCAGTGTGTATAATCATTGTTCACCACATGGAAATATCCATGCCTGCATCTGTTTATCATTAGGAAAACACTAAATATTAGTAACATTTTCAGCTAAATACTTTCCGTTTGTATTTTAAAAATAAATTCTTGTATCGATTTTAGTTAACATTTCACCACGCATCTCCGTCGCTCCAATGCACATATTCTCAAAACGTCAATAACAACGTTTCCTAAGTATAGCTAAATACACACTCAATTATGCATATTGACATAAAACCAATTAGAACATCTCCATCTATGATAATTGCAAAGACCTTTATCAAATAAAATAATTATGAAAATTATAATGACAAATGTTCAAGGAATGTTCATGGATTTCTCAGAAAAAATCATTGGAGAATCACTTTTCACTTACTTTCTTCTTTAAAAAGTTATAAATATGTTAGCCTTATTTTATATATCCTCAATATATAGAGATGTTTAGAGTCACTAGCCATCAGATGTTAAAGCATGAGCATTGGTGGAACTTGCACAAATCCTAATTAAGGAAGTTCCTTAAGTTTTTTTTTTCCGGAATAGTATAAGGGACATTTCTTATATAGGAGATTATCTCGGTTTTTTCTCCTTGATCCTTGTGTTTCGGTGATCCCCCCGCTTAAAAGATGCTTTAAGGGACCACCAATGCTCATGCTTTTAGATATATACAAAATTACAAATCAATATTGTTTATAACTAATGGTTGAAACTTGTTTTTATGTATATCACACATTTCCATTCATATCTCATCTATTGAAAGTAATATTCTATATAGTCATGTGATAGATAGGTAGTGTGGTTTAAAAGTCCCATTCTCCTTGTTGACTTTTGGCATACTGTATAAAGTCAAAGCTTTCAGATGCAAACTCTTTTTGCGCGTGATTCGTACCTCTCGCACGCAAGCTACTATATATCTTTGGGACTATGTGTGTGTGCGCGATAAAGGGTAAAACTATAAATTGCTTACCGTGGCATCCTTTGAACGAGCCCTTCTCCGAAATGGTTAAACGCAATGGTGACTTGCATGTTTTTGTCCTGTGTATAGCTATCGCTGTGTCCTAAAAGCATGACCTTGTCATGGTGCGTCATGTAGTTGTTCGATATGGTTATAGCCGTCGAACCATGAATGGCGTCTATGAGACCATCATCGCAGTTCGACAAAGAGCAATGGTCGATCCACACATGTTTCCCTCCAAATATCGCCACTGCATCTCCATCTGATGGGACCCACCGCCCGGTGTGACGTGGGCCATCTCTTATCATGCCACCTATAAACAAAACATATATAAGCATGCTCTATATAGAAGTTTTGGTTCTATCTATATAAAGCATTTACTAACAAAAACTGGTCCAAATTTCTCTCACCTGATCCTGGTTTGCAGTCATGAATGTTAACGCCATGTATGATGATGTTAGTTGCATAGTGGATTTTAATGCAAGGTCCATCGGTTATGTGAACACTTGAGCCTCTACCATCAATTGTCTTGAAAGATGTGATGATAAGTTCTTTCTTGAGCCTAATGACCATATCTCTCTTGAAAATGATCCATAATGGCTCTTCTTGCGTGACCGCATGTCTTAGTGTTCCTGGTCTGGGGTTTACTGGATCATCGTTGGCCGCATCTGTGACCACGTAAATTCGGCCATCGCGGCCCCCGATAGCGTTTTTACCAAACCCTATAGCACAATCGGCTAGCCGTTGGCGGTTTATCTCCCAATTTGGATCGCAACGCCAACAGTCATCAATAGGATTGCCGGTTCTACAGGATAGATAGGCCAGGCTCCTCCTTGACGCATTGAATACACTTCTACAGACATATATAGAAAATTTATAAATCGATCCATTTAAATGTGAACATATTAGATATGGTTGTTGGGGGGAAAAGTGTCGGCTACAATTGGCAAGTAGTTAAAACACTAGGCACTAGCTAGCTAGGGAAACCCATTATATAAAAAATAGCTAGGTAGCTAGATATATAGTTCTGTTAAATGCAGAGGAATCGAATGAAAATGCAGATATAGAGTGTCTAGTTTGCAGAAGGTTGACAGAAATCCTTTTAGCGGGAATGTGAACATGAATTAAGTTTAGTTTTTCAGTAAAGGTTTTTAAATTTTAAAGATTAGTTTTCAAAAATCTGTGTATATTGGGATATGAAAATCTGTAAATGTGAGTAAACCAACAACTGAAAGGAAAAAAAAACAAAATGAAAGACGTTTATGAAATTGAATTAACTACTTCATTATATATATATATATATATATATATATAAACGATTCTATGACAGATACATTTTGTATTTGCAAAGCAACATTGTCATATCAAGTTTGAATTGATCCGGCTTTGAATGTGCTTACGTACCTATTAACCTCGTCAACTACTAGATCAGGATCTTGAGTATGCGGCAACGAACTTGAAGAGAATGCAATCGTGTTGCAGATTGATAGGAGACATATAAAAGTGTAAACGAAGGGATTAGTAGAATAAGAACCCATTATTCCAAACAGAAGAATATTATAAAAGAGAGAAGTTTATGTGTTTGTGTTGAAGCTTGTTATTGTTGGGAAGTATATAAAGATGAAGAAAGTTCCGGGAGTGGAGGCGTGATTTTTTTAATCTGTTAACACATATTGTATATGGTTATTTTATTAATATTAACTATGGGACCTACTTTATCGCAATTTCAGGTGAGGATATAACCAAACGGTTAATGTTGTGAAACCGTTAATTAGAGCACCAGCAACGGTAATCTCATAGCTCCAATACGAAGGTTAGTTTTTTTATATTATTTTATTATTTTTATTTCTTTTCAGTTTTTTTTTAAAAAAAAAAAAAGGAAAAAGGAGCCAATCACGGGTTCCCACGCGGCGATGGGACCCGCGCACAGTGATGAACTCACCCATGAAACAATCCTTAGAGCATCCGCATTAGCGGTTTTAAAGCGGGTCATGGGCTCGAGTTCTAAGGGCCGAGTGAATAAAAGAAAATGAAAAATGGGTTTATTTGCGTGAACCGGGCCTTACGGATGAACCCGTAAGAAGGGAGTTCAAGCCACGCGTCGATCACTGATTGGCTTCTCCTTTCCGCGTAGATGACGAAGAAAGCAGGATTTCCGCGTTACTTGACTCATTTCTCATTTCTCTCTAAAATCTAGGGTTTGTTCTCTCGGGGGCGATATTTGGTGCGACGGCGATTCCCGAAGGTTCTCTCCATCCAATCGACGACGGAGTGTCATCTACACGATCTCAGGTGAGTATGTACTAGATTTACGGTTTGTAGAGTCCATGTTCGGGTCGAAATCGGTTATTCGATTTGAAATCGATTTGGGCGTTTCGAGTTTTAGAGTTCAATGTTGTCATGGGGTTTCGATAATCGTCATGGGGGTTGTATTTACCCAGTTAGGGTTCGTTAATCGGGGATTCGATGTTGATTTGGGGATTTAGGGTTACGGTTCCAAATTGATTTGGGGGTTTTAGGTTAGGGTTGTTAATCGATTGTGTGGGTTTTGTTTGATGGTTTAAAATCGTCGATGAGTGGTTTATTGATTCGTTTTCATTTGATTGTTAACTTTAATGACTTTGCTAATGAGTTCTGTTTGTGTTTCTGCTACAGATGGATCCCGCAGCAGAGAGAAGAGACACAAAGAGGAACATTGAGTACAACAACTCATTAGGCTATGTGGCGGATTCAGAGTATGGTATTCCAAAAAGGTGTTACTTGCTGGTGGGAGAATGATTGCTGAGGTTCAGAGGAAGGAGGAGCACGACACTCTTCCTGGGAGGCGGTTCTTCACCTGCATCAACTACGAGGTAAGAAAGAAACATAGTTTAGTGTTTATGTTATGAATTTGTTTCTGTTTTTAATTTCAGTACATGGTTTTACCAAGGCTGATGGGCTCCACTACCGTCAGCCTTGGGTGATTGGTGTATAGGAGGAGATCGAAAGGCTGACTAGCCGGCTGGAGGAGGCTGAGAAGGTTATCAAGGAGGTGCCCATTCTCAATGACCAGATCGTGTCTCTAGAGGTTAGTGATCATTCATTGAATTGTAATGGTTATTGTTTGTTGCTCTTTCATTAGTTATTAGTTAAATTAAAAGAGAGTATTAACTCATTTTCATTGTTCTTTCCATGTCCAGGAACAGGTTAAAAGCCTGTCTGATCTGCTCGATGTTCTCACTGTGAAGGTGCATGACCTCGAGATGGTGTGCTTCGATTAAAAAGCAAAGGTACCGTCTTATCTCATTGGTCGCTTTTTTGTGATGCTTTTGTGATGCTGTGATCTCGTTGTGTTTTTTTTTTATTAATATGTTAACGTTAACTGAGCTACTTGTAGTTCTTACTAAACTAGAAGCTAAAACTAGAACTTGTAAAAATTACCATAAATTCTTTGTGTTTGTTGGTTGGTTGCTGTGATTAAGACCGATTGTACTGAGCTTTAAATAATTGTCTCTACTGATTTGATAGGTGTAGTTAAATGAAGTTGTTGTGTGATCAATGTTTGGTAGTTAGAGTTAAATGTTGTTGCAAATTGTAGTTTAAAAACATAACTAATGCAATTCTAAAACACACACATTCCAAACCGAAACAAAAATGGAACCTTTTCCCCAAAACCCCGAAGCCTCTCCCGTTAACCAAAGACGCAAGTGGACAACCAAAGAAGACGTTGTGCTCATCAGTGCTTGGTTGAACACCAGCAAGGATGCAATCGTCAGTACTGACCAGAAGGCTGGAGCTTTTTGGAAGAGAATAGTCGAGTACGTGAACTCCAGCCCTCAGCTCAGTGGCGCCGTCCCTAGAGAGTGGAGTCAGTGTAAGCAGAGGTGGGGGAGAATCAATGAGCAGGTGTGCAAGTTTGTCGGGTGCTATGAAGCAGCAGTGAGGGAGCAAGCCAGTGGCCAAAACGAGAATGATGTCATGAAGGCTGCCCATGACATCTTCTTGAATGACCTTGGCATCAAGTTCACACTTGAGCATTGTTGGAGGGAACTTCGGTTCGACCAAAAATGGAAATCACTGGGTGTTGCCAAAGATGGTCCCAAGGAGAAAAGAAAGGAAGTTGTGGAGGAGATGGCTGAGGAGGAAGCTGCGGATGTTCGGCCTCCTGGTGTCAAGGCTTGCAAAGCAGCCAAACGCAAGAGGCAAGGTTATGATGAGATATATGGCATGCTTGCTGTGAAAAAAGAAATACAGAAACAGAAACTCCTTGAGCGTCTCCTAGCCAAAGACCCTACCCGTCTCTCTGCAAACGAAATCACTCTGATGGACAAACTCATTTCTGAAATGATTTGAGATCGGTTTGTGGTTCATTTCTACTTCCTGTTTGTTGCTTGCTGTTGTGGTTCATTTGTAGTTGCTGTTTGTTGCTTGCATTTGTATTTCTAGTTGCTGTTGTTGGTTCATTTGTAGTTGTTGTTTGTTGCTTGCATTTGTATTTCTAGTTGCTGTTGTTGGTTCATTTCTAGTTGCTGTTTGTTGCTTGCATTTGTATTTCTAGTTGCTGTTGTTGGTTCATTTCTAGTTGCTGTTTGTTGCTTGCGGTTTTGGGTTGCTTGCTGGGTATTAAATTTTGTTTCTTGTTTTCTTTTCTCTTGCAGGTCACGGGCTGGAGTTAAAGTTGTATGGCAGGAAGGGAATGCACATGTTTCATTAGCTTTATGGTTGTAGTGTATCACGGGAAGTGTAGTGTTTTGTTTGTTTCTACACTTCATTTCAATTATGTATTATTTTGTACTTGTTTGGTTGCTCACGGGTAGCAACCACTTCTCGGCTATGTACTCTGCCTTCTCTATATATAAAGCTATGTACTGTCTTGTTTTACTATCTGCTCACTCTCTATTATTTGAAACTCCTCTTTTTTACTATCTCTCGGCAAGCATTCACTCTCTGCTCTTCTTTCTATATACTCTCAACAACACTATCTCTCAACAACACTATCTCTCAACAATACTAACTCTTCTCTCCATCTCTCGACATACTATCACTCTTCTCTCCATCTCTCGACATATTAATCTTCAAGACAAGTATACTCTTCTCTCTATCACTCCTCTCTCTATATACTCTTCTCTCTATCACTCTTCTCTCTATCTCTCTTTGTCAATTAATTTTTTTTTTAAGGCAAAAATATGTTTTATATAAAACTAGTGAAGATTAAAGTACACAACACAAATTAAATTTTTTTTAAGGCTAAGATATGTTTTATATAAAACTAGTGAAGATTAAAGTACTGAAGATTAAACTAGTGAAGATTAAACTAGTGAGATTAACGTTTTTTTTAAAAGATATATTTTTCATTAAACTAGTGAAAATTAAATTAATTTTTTTTAAATAAATATTTCTCATTAAACTAGTGAAAATTAAACTAATTTTTTTTAAAGATATATTTCTCATTAAAGAAATTAAGATATGTTTCTACTGAAGATTAATATTTTTTTCATTTTCATTTTCTATGAAGGAAGAAGAGTTCAAGTGATGTCTTTCTCATCAGATGATGCAGCAGATAAATTAATTGAAGATACGTTAGACGAACATGTTGATAATTTTATCGACCAACAAGTTGATAATTTCATCGACCAACAAATTAAGAAGCCAAAGAGACGTGCTTATATCGAAAGAAATAGGGAGCAAGGCCACCAAGACCTTTGGAACGACTATTTCAGTGAAAATCCTACATACCCACCAGAAATGTTTAGGCGGCGTTTTCGAATGACCAAGCCATTGTTCCTTTCCATGGTCGATCGCCTGAGTAATGAAGTTCCATACTTTCGTCAAAGACCAAATGCTCACGGAAGGTACGGCCTATCTGCACTTCAAAAGTGTACTGCGGCTATACGTATGCTAGCATATGATCAATCGGGAGATACGTATGACGAATATCTCCGACTTGGTGAGAGTACCGCACTTTTATGTTTGGAGAAGTTCAACGAAGCGATAATACAATTGTTTGGAGATGAGTATCTACGAAAACCTACACCAGCTGATCTTCAACGATTACTCGATATCGGAGAGGTACGCGGATTTCCGGGAATGATAGGCAGCATCGACTGTATGCATTGGGAGTGGAAAAACTGCTCAAGATCTTGGAGAGGGCAGTACACACGAGGTCACGGAAAGCCGACCATTGTCTTAGAGGCTGTGGCATCACAGGATCTTTGGATATGGCACGCATTTTTCGGTTTACCAGGTACCCTCAACGATATTAATGTTCTCGATCGGTCACAAGTTTTTTCTGACATTATACAAGGTCGAACTCCTAAAGTTAATTTCACGGTCAACGGCCACAATTATCGTATGGCGTACTACCTTACAGACGGAATCTATCCCAAATGGTCAACATTTATCCAATCCATCCCACTACCTCAAGGTCTTAAAGCTGAGCTTTTTGCTGAAAAACAAGAATCCGCCAGAAAAGATGTCGAACGTGCTTTCGGAGTTTTGCAATCGAGGTTTGCAATAGTAAAAAATCCTGCTCTACTATGGGACAAGGAAAAGATTGGAAAGATTATGAGAACTTGTGTCATACTACACAATATGATAGTAGAGAACGAACGAAACACATATATTCTGTCTGATACATCTGAGTTCGAGTCGGGAGAGTCAAGCAGGAGTTCACAGGTGGAAATCTCGCAACCTACGGACTCCCCTTCCAACTTTGTTAGTAGGCATGGCATTCAAGCTCAAATTCGGGATCAACAGAAACATGATCGTTTGAAAGCCGATTTAGTTGAAAATATATGGCAAAAATATGGTGATCTAGATGAATAATCTTTGTATGTTTTTGAATTTTCATTGTATTAAATATAAAAAAATTTACAAATTAAAAAAAATATATATTATTTTATTCTTATGAACCCCATTTTCGGGTTCACTAATGGAAGAACAAAATTAATACGGGTTCGTCACTATTCACGGACCCACCTAAAAACAATAAAAAAATCCCTATGAACCCCTCCTTGGAATTCACTAATGGGCATGCTCTTAGCAAAGGATTTTAAGAGGTTTTGATGGCACACAATCCCAAAATCGTGGGACCTATATCATTTTATAGTTTTTTTTTTGTGCTAAGAATTGTTGTTTTTTTTACCATTGCAGGTGGTCTTATAGTCGTCAAAAGTAGTTGCAAAAGGTCAACCTTTTTGACCTTGCTAATGCTAACAATACGTTTTGCAGCTTTTTTTTCCTGAGCTTCCGCCTCGCATTCCACTTCGTTTTTGTGTGTTTAAAGTTTAAGCGAAATGATTCTTTGTAAAAGTTAAAACCTAAAAACCGGTAACTTGAGCATGATAGTCAAAAGTAACTGCTTAAAAGTCAACAATTTTGACATTTAGTACGACGCTGTCTTACATTAACCTTAGATTCAAAGAACAATTTGTTTATGACATCATATGTGTTGTGTGATGATGGGTACTCTTACCAAATAAAATGAGGTGTTGTGTGATGATGAGTAGTACTGTTACCAAATAAAATGGTACTGTTGATTTATATTAAACCTTGAATTCAAGATGGGCCCTAATTCAAAGCCTTAATAAAACGATATGTATTAGATAGAAATCTTCACCCTCGTAGGGTCCATGTATGCTCCAATACTTATGGAAGCCCAATAAGAGCTTCATATTATAAAGAAGACAGATTTGCAAGTTACCGAAAATACAGGCTTGACTCAAACCGTTTCAGTGTTAAAAAAACAGATTTGAATACTAAACTTGCATAACCTCGAGAAAATATCAAAATAACTAAGAAGCGGATTTGCAAGTTAAAACTTATATCCTTATTAATTACTGCAAAATTTATGTTTACATATGTGATCGAGTGCTACTGAGGCACTTCAGTTTCAGTATTCAATTATAACATCAGGTTTGATGTAGCACTGCTTAAAGTTAGCATCAAATCATTTAAAACAATGAAATGCTCAATCATAGTGGAAGTTACTTTTTTGTTTCTTTGCCATTTAATCATCAAATAAAAACATGAATGCATGGTGGATGGCAAAACAAGGAATCTCAGAGCAGAATTTGGCTGGACAACCCAAGAGACAGGCAGACAGCTAGCTACGAGCTATCTGTTACTGTAATAGAACTTAATGCCTTTTGTAAAAATTAAAATAGTCTGCCATTATGTATTTTTATAAGTATTAATATTATAAAATACCATTTATTCCTCATTACAAAGTGACAAAAAGAAGAATTGCTTGAAAACGAATTATACTTTGGCCCCATAAAAATAATACTAAACTAGTGTGCAATCATTAAACTGCCAATTAGTTTACCAAGAAAATGCCAGTTGTGTTGTGTACTTCTGTTTAAAGTTTAACGGAGCAGCTATTTTGCTTTAAACATAAATCGTGCCTATTCTGTTTTTGAATTATAATCACGTAAATTACGTAATCTGGTTAACAAAGCAATTTCTAAGAAAATGGAGGAAAACCTTACAAATAAGAAAATTGATGAGGAAAACCTTACAAATAAGAAATTTGATATTTTACTAATGGTCTTTCTTTTCTGTTACCACATTAAATCATTTATAATTTATCATATTTTGTAAAAAATAGCGTGGCATATATTAATAAAATACATATAAATAAATTATATACTTTGTCTATGCATGCAGACATAATCATCATATGAAAATTTTATTAATATATTATTTGATAATATATGTATAAATTATCTTCTAACTATATAATATATTCATTATATAGGTGTTATGTTAAATATATAATATATTAGATTAAACTATTTATTAAAATATTAATGATCTTAACTATTCTAACTTTTAACATAAAAATTTAGAAAGTATTTTTTTTTGGAAAATAATAGTATATAGATAGATGACTGAAAGATTGTGTGATTTTTTTTTGAAAAATTTATGCTATTTTTAAAATTATCCGCGTAAGAGCTTAATTTATTATAGTTTTTGTCACATATTTGACTATTTCAAATATGGCCAGAATATTAAGTTATTTCAGAATAAAAACCTTACAAAAATCCAGTCGGACAAAAAGTAGCCGCCACCGCAGTTAATACAAATCTATCCGCTGTTATAAATGCAATAAAGTGATGTTTTTTAACTGCAAAGTTCAGCATTTTCATGGCTGTCTCCTTCCATCTTATTTTCTTTGACCTCTATAAGCGCCCAGTAAGCTATCTATCTGTAAGTTTAGATATTCGTTTTATTGCGTTACGCTCAAGCATCCACCAAAACCAAAAAATATATATTAATTAGAGCAGATAAGTCGGAAAAAAACATCTTCGTTGCTTCTTCTTCGGACAAAAGAGGTCAGTTCTATGGTTCAACGTGTTTAGTTTTAATATTATTTCGGGTGCTAATCGAGAAGAGAAACGATTACTTAACCGCAAATCACTGCACTAAAATCTCTGAAACCCATGTGAGACTTTTGAAGCTGTATCAGAAAGAAAAGATATTTAGTTTTGTTTGTTTATGGTTATTATAAAAGATTGTGTTACAGGGAAAAAGCTTCAATAATGATTCAAGAAATTATTGCTTTTTTTTTTGTTCTCTCCAGCTCTTTGTTTACCTACTTTGAGCTCAATTGAGTCATTTTCTCTGCTTTTATACATCTCAGGAAGGCGTTGACTAATTCTTGAGATGTGCTCTGGTTAAAGTTGGTGGTTTTAGTCTCTAAAAGATTCAATTCAGATGGAGCCTCCAAAAGGATTTCGAGCTTCTTTGTTGCAATTCTTTATATTCCTTCCCTATTTCATTGGATTGCTGTTTCTGGGTTTCATCAAAGGTAATGATTTTGAGAGTTTAAACATTGCCTTCTATCTCTATCTTACTTTGTCTCTTGATTCTTTCATTGGGGTGTCACTAAACGTCTGGACTTTCGATGGATTTCTACTTCTTTAAGTCCGATTTTCAATTTATTCAGACAAATCTTCTGAGGGTTTACTTCTAATAAGAACATAACTCACCAAAATGATTTGACTTTCTTTGCATGGATGTTGACTTTTAGTTGGCTTAGTTTGATTTTTCTTCATGCTGTAACTATTATTGTCTAGCCTCAAAATATTAATTTTTCAATATTGTGAAATGGTTTTTCTGATCTGCAAGACTCTTTCTTTGTCGCTTGTAGGTATCGTTTTGTGTCCACTCGTATGCCTCGTTGTGACAATTGGCAACTCTGCGGTCATACTAAGTCTTTTACCCGTTCACATCGTTTGGACTTTCTATTCAATAGTGAGGTGACTAACTAACTCCTTTTACTTGTCTGTTACTCCTTTCTCTCGGTGTTAAAGACTTCTTGTCTGATTCCTTTTTTTTTTTCAGAGCCAAACAAATAGGACAGATCTTGAAGTTCTTTCTATGCTTATGTTTCCCTGCCGCCATCATTCTCTGGCTAGTTCTTGGTATTTTAGCAAGTCTTCTTGGAGGAGCTTTATACGGTTTCCTCTCCCCGATTTTCGCCACCTTTGACGCCGTTGGAGAGGGCAAGCCTTACCCTTTTTTCCATTGCTTTTACGATGGAACTTGGAGCACCCTCAAGCGGAGCTTCACCGTCGTCCGCGACTTCAAAGACGTGTGCTTCCACTCCTACTTCTCGCTAATGGATGAGCTTAGAACATGTTGCCCTGATCAGAAACATTATGAGATAAGGCTGCTTCAACTTCCAGGGGCTCTGATAGTTTCGGCTCTCGGGATTCTTGTTGATCTACCAGTGATCACACTCGTAGCCATATGCAAAAGCCCTTACATGCTCTTCAAAGGATGGCACCGTCTGTTTCACGATCTCATTGGACGTGAAGGTCCTTTCTTGGAGACAATGTGTGTCCCCATCGCGGGGCTAGTGATATTGCTCTGGCCCTTGGCTGTCGTGGGCGCGGTTCTTGGTTCAGTGGTCTCTAGTATCTTCCTTGGTGCTTATGCAGGAGTAGTCTCGTATCAGGAATCATCTTTTTACTATGGACTATGCTTTGTGGTTGCCGCTGTGTCCATTTACGACGAGTATAGCACTGATATACTTGACATGCCTGAAGGATCTTGCTTCCCAAGGCCTAAGTATCGAGAAAAAGAAGCCGAATCAACGGCTTTTTCGGGTCCTATACCAAGATTAGGCTCTCTCAGGAACACAGCTTCAACAAGAGATGGATCAGTTAAAGTCCCTATGATTGATATTAAGCCTCTCGACGTAAGCACACGCTTATTACATCCACTGTTGAAATCGATGTTCCAAAAATCGTTAGGCGGTAGTTAGACGCTTTATAGGGAATTATTGATTAGGCGGGTAAATAGACCTATTTTTTAAATGTCTAGGTTAATTTAAAAAATATTTTGTTTGGCCTACGTTGCGATTTTTAGAACACTGGTTGAAATCTTAAAGACTTTGTTGTCTGTTGAAATGTTGCAGCTTTTGGATGATCTATTTGTGGAATGTAGGAAGTTTGGTGAAGCTTTGGCGAGTAAAGGGCTAATAAACTCGAAAGATATCGAAGAGGCCAGGTCTAGTAAAGGCAGCCAAGTGATCAGCGTTGGCTTACCAGCTTATGCACTTCTTTACGAGATTCTACGCTCTGTCAAAGCCAATACTACCGGCTTGTTACTCAGTAAACTTTCTTTTCTTTTTGTTCTCTTTCTTTCACTTTTGACTTGTTTGTAACTCTGAACTTATTGTGTAGGTGATGGTGTAACAGAACTAACTACCAAGAACAGACCAAAGGATGCTTTCTTTGATTGGTTTCTGCATCCGTTTTTGATACTAAAGGAGCAGATGCAAGCTACAAACTTGTCTGATGATGAAGAAGAGTATCTCGGGAGATTGGTGTTGCTTTATGGAGACTCAGAGAGGCTCAAGAACTCGTATGCTGATTCTGCTTTTCCTACTCTCACAGAGCGTAAAAGAGCTGAGCTTGACGCCTTTGCTCGCAGGTAAAGAAACCGTCTAAAAAAAGGTTTTATTTATTTATTAGTTAGAAAATGGTTTCATGTCTGTGTGTGTTTGTTAGGATTAATGGGCTAACGAAAACAGTATCAAGGTATCCAACCTTCCGTAGACATTTTGTGTGTTTAGTGAAGAAACTATCAGAGGACTTGGACCTGAAGGATGGCGGTTCGGTAAAGGAGGAAAGGGTCTATAACAGAAGCGCCTGCTCCTGCTAAAATATTCTCTAGGATGTTCAGTAAGAGTCAAAGATCGTTCAGAAGAAAAGGGAGCATCAATGGATCCGATCAAGAAACACGGAAGGGTGTTTCAAGAAGTGTACATATCGTTTAATCATGCATGGGATATGTGGTGGTGGATGTTTGAAAACGTAAGGTCTTTTACTCTTTGTTCGACAAAAAAATGGTTGTTACTTGTAAAGATTGTTCAGACAGATTGTTTTGATTTATAGAAGAGTGTTTGTTTTCGGACAAGAAACTGGAACTTTGGAAATCTCCTTAGTCCACTGATAGAACTACAAATGCATCAATAAAAAACATCACTGATTTGTAAAGTATTTGTATGTGTGTAATATCTTTTTTTTGTACTACACTTGGTAATGTCTAACCAGATGACATGGTTTGCTCCACTATCAATCAACCATGTTTTTTCTTCAAACTTTGTTTCACATCGTATGATGTTTCCTTTTTTGCTGGACCACATCATATGATATATGCAATGCAAGATCAAGACAAGCCAAGTCACCAAGAACTCTTATTTTTTTCTTCTTGGCTTTCACAAAAGAGCTAGTCAAAAACATACTCATTGTTTGTTCTCATATGAGTTTTTTGTTTCCTTGTTCTTGACATCACAAGCTATCATCATAATTTTCCTACATGAGTCTCTATCTACAAAATTTAATTAACAAGATTATAAAAGAAGGATAGTAAAAGAGTATATTTTCTTTAAAAAGTTCTTCAGCAATTTTAATAAAATGCAAAACCATTGTCCTCTTATTTTTGCATTTTAGATTTTGCATAATACTATGCTTCTCCTCAATGCTATTAATCTTGTAATAACACTTCCGCATAAGATTCTTTAACTTCTATTCAATCATTTGTAACACTATTTGTAAAAGGCTCGGGATCTTTTGAATGAGTGCATCATCTGAAACTATCTGCAATTTTGCAATCAACCATTTGTAAGTGACAGCTGGTACTTACTTATCTCCTGAACAGTGACAACTGTATCACTAAAAACATAATGCAACTGTGAACTATTTGTCAATACCGCATCTCTGACATCTTTCCAAAGACGTGCACAAACTCAACCAAACAAACCCACGCTGACTTATTCAACTCCAGACTGTGGAATTCTTCTTCTTCTTGTGCATTTCTTAGCCAAGCCATTTTTCTTCTTGTAAATTTCTCAGCCAATCAGCCCTATGATCACACAAAGTAGCAACATATATAGTTTGAAGTTTTTATTTAAACATCAAAACATTTTGATGTCTGCCTCTTCTTTGGCCAGGCTTGATCTCTACTTTATGTTGGAACTTGAATCGCCACAACACTGACACTTTTCTCTTTTTGTTGCACACCCTCTGCTTTCTCTTCATAGGCATTGTATTTAAACATTTGGCAGAGATTTCACCATATTACATTAAACGATTATAGGATCCTCATCATCGACGTTAGCCAGAATTTAATCAAAGAGAAATTTTAATAAAAAATAAAAATGGCATCCAGTAACACTTTAAAAAAATATATATATAAAATAAGAATTTTTACTTTTATTTTCTGAAAAGCTCTAAAATTTCTTCTAAAACTTAATTTTGAACAGAACATTAACCGTAATATTTTTGGTCATATCGCCATTAAAAATAACATTTAAAAATTAAATTATTTAATTTTGATATGTTCGAAATAGTGATATGTTGATATGTTAGAAACACTGGCAATTTCTGACATATATATAATAGTGGTTCGTTAAAAATATATATATAATAGTGGTTTTTGACGCTATCACCATTAGAGTTTTTATATGATTTTTTCAAAAAATATTTCTTTTAATTGTTTTTTTGTGAAATTACATTTAAAAATGAAAAACTTTTAAATTTTAAGATTTTTTTAAAAAAAAATAGTTAAAATTTTCTGAAATTTTCATAATTTTTATTTATGTTTCCTATTTTATTTCTTATTAATTGCTTTATTAGTTAAATGAATAAAACTATTTAAAATAAAAACTAACATATCATTTTGTTTATAGGTCAACATGTCACATTTTCGACTTGATAAACAAAAAAGTCATTTTGAACGTTTAATTGATACAAAAGCTAATTTAAAGTTTCAATATGCTAATTAAATAACTTCAAAGTTCAAAGAGTATGCGAATAACTTTTTTTGTTGAAACACTAGTGAATGCTTTAAAAAAATTTAAATTATCATTACATACCAAGTTTTGTCTTACTTGAATCTTATTTCCAATGCAAATACCAAGTTGTATGAACAACTTTGGATGTGTGAAAGAAGGTAAAAGCTAAAACTATATTCTTGGAAAAAACAGTTTACATCAGTCTCTAATTTTAATTTAATAAAGTAATAATATCACATCATAAATCAAAACACCATCTTACCTCATTATATTTATCAGAGTATCAGAAGGATTATGGTTGGCATCCCATATACAGTGGTAAAAAAGAATCTAAAAGCTAGAGGAATACAAAGAGATACTATATGTACCAGGTGTAGTTATATTGTTTGTCTGATAAAAAATCAAAAGACTTAACAATATTTGGATGATTTTCATATAAATTAAGACTATCCATTTCTAAGTTATCATTCTTAATATATTTTGCAGCAACATTACGGTCTTTAAATCTTCCCAAAAGATCTTAGAACTAATGCTTCCAAATTGAGTATCTAAGTTGATTTTCAAATCATCAACATTATCTTCTCCTTTATCCTTCACAAGATCCATACTGATTCGAAATTTGTTAATATCTTCAGCACTGTAATTTGCACACAAACATCAACTATATGATGCACTTTTAAAGACAAAACTGGCAAAATCATAAGAGAATGTGAGATCCATGAAATCTGAGTCGGTCCTGAAATCTCCTCCAATAATAATTTAAAATGACAGGGAAACAAGTTGAAAAAAAAAACCCATGAAGGTAGATTGTTGTGAGCAAGACCACAAAATAGTTGCACAACTTTTGACATACAACAAAATATTTGGAAGAAAGAACAATTCTCAACATCAAATAGCTATAGAGAAGGAAATTAATAAGGTTGGATCTTAAATTAAAGAAAACAAAGACTATTCATAAAACAAAACCGAAATCACAAAATGGAAGAAAATAAATCATAATTTTCTAACCAAAAAGGATCTAGTTACAGATTAAGCCACACATACATATACACAAAACAACATAAGATTTAGAATCATATGATATCTAGATCTAGAGCGATGGTTAACAAAATAAACTAATAAAATAATTAAAAATGAGAAAGAAAAAACGATAAAAAGTAAAATGACAATTTTATGGTTAGTTTTTTTAATTGCTGTATTTATTATAGTCATTGACATAATCTCTTATATACTAAATCGCAAGTCGTTTCGCCAATCAAAATTTGCCACATGTTTATTGTTCAATTCTTTTAAAAAAATACCTAACTAAAAGAAAAATTCTGATACAACCAGTTTATTTGCAGTTAGATCGAAAATAAATTGATGATAAAAACAAAAAGGAAAAATAATCGTTTTGGTGATCTCAAGACTATCAACCTTTTCAGCCACTATCTCCACCTTCTCATACATTACAATAACTTCTACAAACAATGTTTTACTCCACGAAACATAGCAGCAGATATTCATATTTGTTTTCTCTGAAAAAGATGAATCTTCAATGGGGCTGTAAAGGTTTTGAAGCGGTGGAAACAGTCATTTTGAAAGAAAAAAATAAGTGAAAGTTATAAATGGCTGGGAAATACCTTTTTTTTTGGACAACGAGTTCATTTTTGGCTGGGAAATACCTTGGTATCCATTGGTTGGTGGTACCAACGAGTTCATTTTTGTTTAGCAAATGAGTTGGTACCGAATCTTTGTTTTAGTCTCAACATTAAATTATTTTTTGTTGTGTAATTTTGATTCTTATATATATATATATATTTCTTTTTTTTTTTTTGCAGAGGAATGGTTCTTCCTCAAACCAACATGGCTCCACTGCAACCCAAGGGTAAGAAGTTGGGAACACCATTTCATCTCTTTTTTGGTTTCAGAGTTATGTTCTAGATTAAAGTCGATGAGAGTTCATGATATAGAAGAGAAGATGGACTTCAATTTACCGAGAGATCGCAACCCACGTGATGCTCATGATTTGATTAATAGGTCAGATGCAAAACCTTGACTAATATTTTCTTTTACTTCTTTTCTCTCTTTGCTCTTGAACTATCAAATAATGCTGACAACCTTTTAAGATTGACAAATTTTCAGTAGTATTTTATATAATGAGAAATATCATGGGTAGTATATATAAGCATGTACAAATATGGTCGAGGCTATTTTGAATCTTCTAAAACAAAATGACAGACATTAATCCCAAAAAAACAAACAAAATGACAGTGAAATAAAATAAATAATTTGCTAAATCTGTTTACATCTATAATATTATTATATATATATTGGTCAATTAATACGCAAATCATGTAATATTCTTTGTAGTATTTATTTTACAGCATAGCTATACTAAAATGTCATATTTTCATCCAAACAATCTTTTAATTAATTGTTCAAATTAAATTCATCCAAACAATCCTTTAATTAATTTTTCAAATTAAATTTCATGTTGATTTCTTTTGGTTTCACAGTTAAGTTGAACTAAATGAAGGTTTAAGAAAACTAGCATTTAAATTTTATTAAAGTAATTAAAAAATACCCATGCTACGCACGGGTAAAACATACTAGTTTTCTATAATCCGCAATTGTTTCAGTATCTCCTTTTTACTACTCTTGCAAATGTTTCCTGTTTAACCAGATGATGTTTCTTTTTAATCTAAACCACATCATATGCTATTGGAGGTATAATTGCACTCTTGGCCTGGAAAATACTTATAAAAAACTACACAAAGTGTTCCTCTTTACTAACCAAACGAAACGCACTTCTGCTTCCCCGTGCTCCTCCTTTTCATTTATCCAATGAGCATAAGCCACGTGCTAGAAAACACCTTCCTCGAGACGAGCACGCGCCTTCTGAAAATATCCGGTATTGTGCTCGCCACGAGCAACCTAAGTCGGTATCCAAAATAAACGGTCACAACGTCTCCAATAGTTACTTGTCCAAACGATCTACGGCTCTTCTACGTAGACGAAGCTAAAGCCTCACATCTACAAATGCACACACGTAGGTAATCCCGTGCAACGTCAATTATAAATTTAATATCGTGCCCAAAAAAAAAAAAAATTTCAGACATAATCAATCTTCATCGTTTAACTCGCTCCGTCTCCCACCACTGTCTCTCTCACCGCGAAAAAAAAAAATGTCGTCCGGTTTAATCGGAAGATTGGTTAGAACCAAACCGTCGCGATTAGCCACATCATCGGCGAGGCTAATCCCATCGCGATTCTGCACGTCATTCCGCAGCAACCGAACCGGAACCATCGAAACCATCGAAGTTCAAGACGTTCCAGATCTACCGATGGAACCCCGACAACCCTAGCAAGCCAGAGCTCCAAGACTACGAGATCGATCTCAAGGACTGCGGCCCCATGGTCCTCGACGCTCTCATCAAGATCAAAAACGAGATGGATCCCTCGCTCACCTTCCGCCGCTCGTGCCGAGAAGGGATCTGCGGGTCGTGCGCGATGAACATCGACGGGTGCAACGGGCTCGCGTGTCTGACGAAGATCGAAGGAGGCGACGGGGCCAAGGAGACGACCATCACTCCGCTTGCCTCATATGTTCGTGATCAAGGATCTGGTGGTGGACATGACTAATTTTTATAATCAGTACAAGAGTATAGAGCCGTGGCTGAAGAGGAAGAACCCGGCGGCTGAGCCTGGGAAGGAGATTCTGCAGAGTAAGAAGGATAGGGCTAAGCTTGATGGGATGTATGAGTGTATCTTGTGTGCTTGTTGTAGCACTTCTTGTCCTAGTTACTTGGTGGAACCCTGAGTCTTACCTTGGCCCTGCCGCTTTGCTACACGCCAACAGGTATGTGAATAAGTATAGATGGTTGGGATGATTTGTAGTATATGTATTTGTTGTTAGCTGGGTTGTATCCGTTTATGTGGTTGTTAGATAAAGTTTTGAACTTTCGATGTGTAGGTGGATAAGCGATAGTCGTGATGAGTACACTAAGGAAAGGCTTGAGGCTATTGACGATGAGTTCAAGCTTTACCGTTGCCATACGATCTTGAACTGTGCTCGTGCTTGTCCTAAGGGTTTGAACCCGGGGAAACAGATCGCGCACATCAAGCAACTTCAGCGTTGATTTGATGTATTATCGTGGTCTAAACAGTTATCGTTTTAAAAGCTAATAAGTCTACTTCACAAAGTGTTTGATTTTGGATTCATTCTTGTATTGTTGCAACCTGTGGAATACTCTTTTGGCTAGAGTCTTGCCAAGTAGATGAGCTTTGTGATTGTATCTTGCTGAAAAAAAACTCGACTCTTTTTTAAGTAATAAAACTGAAGAAAACTTAAATTTCATCTACTTATCATCTACTCTTTTGTGTTCCATCTGCATTGTCTTTTTCTTATGTATTTAAAAACATTACATGTACTTGTGTCTACACATGAACATAACGTGATAGATTAACATAGCTTAGCCATAGAAAAGATCTGCAAGTACTGGCACAAACGGAGAGAAAGATGTCACCGACAAATCTAAAGCTGTTCTTTGTCTCTTTGGTCATTATTAGCACAGCAACTGATGTTGCTCCAGGAACCAAACAGCTGCAGCACTTACGAAGTTCTAAGAAGGAACTTGAGAAGTCTCAGTTTTTTACTGTGAAAGGTACAAAGAACATTAGTTTATCTTCTTCAAATACAAAGTCCTAGAAACAAAAATAAGGGAACTTGAGAGAATATGCTCTTGTAGTTTTACATGGTTTTATTGTTGTTAATACTCCATGAATGATGCAGGTTGCAACAACAATTGTGAAACATCTTGCTGTGACTGCAACATAGAGGTACAGCCTCCGGTTTGTGTTCAGTGTTGCCGGATTTGAAGCTTTGTAAGGACAAATTTGTATCTCTCTCATTCTTCACATTCCTTATTCTAGGCACTGGCCCATTTCTTTATTTGTTACAGTTCGATTTAGGTTATTAATGACTTGTGCCAAGTATCAACTATAATGTCAACAACCTCAAATCAAATATTTTTTTCTTTTTTAATTCATCACTCTTTTATTGCCTAATCATTTCAAGATAAATGAATTTAACATAATGCACGTTATCTATAAGCAACAACTCATTAACTTGACCTACAAGCTATTCTTTTGGATGTTTACGTCAAGACTTTTTGTTTTGTTTTGGCTTCAAAGCTTACCTTCCAATTCAAAGTTCTTTCCTTTATCTTTCTTTCTTTCTGCAATATGAGACGACAAGGTCGGCGACAAGGTCTGCGACATGGTATTGATTTGTCAGAGCTTACCGGATTCTTCCACCGCCGCCGCTTAATCCAAGGCTGGTCAACTCTGCCACTTCACCCTCAACCTCTGCATTGTTTACCAAATTTCCATCCAAACCGAACAGAGCATTGGCTGAGATTAAATGACATCGCTTCATCCAGCTACAAACTGCTGACATGTCGGATCATTACCAGACCCGGACCCACATCGGTTTTGGATCTTACCGGTTTATCCGATCCTAATGGTAATGGCGATGATTGTGAAGACTACAAAGGAGGAGAAGCTGAGGTTGAAATGATAAAGAGAGATAATGGACATAGTAGCGACAGAGAAGAAGGTGTGTCTTGTGGTGGAACATAATGTGTTAGATGACGATGAAGAAGAAAGGTGGGTCTTGTTTATATCATTTTTTAATGTAATGTTCATAAACAAGAAAGAGCCAGTTAAAGATAAAAGATTCAAACCAAATTAAAGAAACTGGGAGTTGTTCTTTCATTACATAAGTAGATAAAAATCAAAAGAAGCTATTTTCCAGTTTGTCTTCTTCTTTCTAACGCTCTCAGACTCTTATATGTTTAAGAGTGCTCTCTGCAAAACTTCTTATATCTTCGTTGGAACTGTTTTTAGCAATCATCTCCACCTTTTGATTTATTATTTTGCCTGCTAAACCAAAAAAAAAAACTGAGTCACAATTTCATTCCTCACAATTTTAATCGATGCACTGTTGAAAGTATGTAATAACTTACGGTTTTGTAGGGGTGCTAGCAGAGAGCTGTTTCGAGAGGTAGCCTAATCAGGATAGTCTTAAAAAAATTAGTAGCCTTGGGCTAAATAGTGAATATGGATCCTTTTATAAATATTTTCTTAGTTTTTTTTACAGTATTTTTTAAGTTAGAACCAAAAGAATTTCCATTTCTAATCTGGAAAATTGAAAAATGGTAAAAAGTACAATTTTTTTTTTGATTTTATCTTGTTATGTATGAATTAATTTTAGCTAACTACGAACCGGGGCTGAGCCTGATAGCTGATTTTTTACTTTTGACGTTTGTTAATATCCAGTTCAGATGTTTACTACCTAACAAAGGAGATTGAGTTTTTTTTTCTCGTTTTTCCTATCAAAAGAGATTAATGACGAATGAGATACAACAAGAATATTGGGGAAATTAAGAAGTTTCTTACTAATTTCTCTGGCAAAGATTGCGTCCCCCTTAGCTACTTCTTCAAAAACTTTGGGTTGTGGCCACTTATCCACTATTTTGAACAAAGCGTTAATCCCTTCAGTCCTTTAGGTTCTACCTGCAAGTTATCTGTTGATGCAGAAGATGAATGTGTTACCAATAGAGATAAAACTAAAAAGAAATAAAAGAAAGAAGAGATAAAATGAGAGTACTGTTTCCACATAGGTTTGCAATTGCTTTAGCAACCATCTCGACACTCTTAACATCTTGGGCCTCCTCTGTTATAGTTGAAAAAATATTGATACCGCCCAACTCTATGGTTTTAGTCTGACAGTCACCTGAGAATGAAAACATGTAAATATATTTGTTTATAAACAAAACACATGAGAAAGATAAAATAAAGTTTTACACATCACTGTAAGGTTGGCTATTGCACCACCAACAATTCTTTTAATATCCTCCCAATGATCTCTGTTCAGAGGCCATATCAATACTTCTACACCATTTTCTGTCAAAATTGTGTCATAGTTCTTCTCTACAACAAACATAAAATATTGAGTTAATAGCAAGTAAAGAAATTAAAATAAATAGTGATTACAAAGATTACAGAAAGAAACCTTCGGCTGAGAGATTAGCTATCATTTTTATTGCTTGAAACTGAACAATGACATCTTTAGAGTATCCCACAATTTTCCAACATTCACTACAAAAGCACACCACAATCATATTGTGACTATTGTCACATGTATTGTTGTTGTTGTATACATGTTCAATTGTTGTACATCAAAACCAAAAAATCTAGTTTAAGGATGAAACTATAACATTACTATTGCCGAAAAATCTACTCTCAGGATTTTCATCTTGGATCCGTGGAAGTTTTATTGGATGCCGAGAAGCATATTTTGTCTGCACATCAAAAATCTCTCATAATACATAACAAACAAAAAGATTGGCGTCAAAGATCTATGTTGTTTACCTCATTAGTAAGACTCAGTTGTAGCATGTGTTGAACACTCAGTTGTGTCTTTCCACTTCTAACTTTTCTGTTTGCTGAGTCAAATCTCCGACTCCTTTTGAAGTCTGATAATTTCTGAATTTGCTGACAGCTCTAGAAAATTAAAAATTATTATATTGAATTAGGAAATGAATAATACAAACAAACCAGAATGAAAAATGAAAAAGTAAATATTCATAATTACCCATATGATTATAAATGTATATTTACCTCTTTAAAACTAAGTGTATGCGTAATTAAGGTAAACATTAAAAGTAGTATCAGGAATGGAGTAGTTTAAGTAATTTCTCATTAAAAAATATATGTTAGTAAGATTTATAATAATTATCCCTTTACCTTATAATTTTTAAATATTTTCTGGAAATTTTTTCTACGATAGAAAAAAATTAAGTTATTTAATTACTTATTTATCTATACCAGTTCGTAAGTAATTTAGTTTGAAAAAAAAAAAAAAGAAAATTGCGTTATTTTTAGTTATTTATCAGTGATTACTAGGTGATAACTATACAATACTCTATGGTAGATAGGAGTATTATACTTCTAAATCTAACTATCAAATTATTGACATAAATCTATATCATCATAATATTATCTATCGTTTATAAAAAAAAAATCTTTTTTTATTCATAAAACTATGTATTTTTGTAAAAAAAAACAAATTCCAATAGTCTTCACCAAAAAAATTCATCCAAAGATCTTTGGATGCAAGATAAAAATGAATATCAAAATTTGAGGATCATTCTTATTTTCTTGATTATCAGATTTTATTAGTTTATGAATAGTTAAATGATTAGTGAGTTTTAATAAATTTATTGAAACTCAAATAATTAACCAAAATAATCAAAATATGATATTACAATCATAACTAACAGCACTATAAATCAATTATACCAAAATTAAACCATATTAAAATTTCAGAAATTAATATTGTGGTCAAGCTGAATATTTTGTAAAACTAAATCAACGCAACTAAACAATTCATAAATTAAACTGGAATGAAAATAACAAACAAAATACACAAACAAATAAAGGTGAAACTAATAAAAATATTATCATGATTAAACTTTAGTTTTTCGTAAATATTCATGATCACGCAAGAGTGCATGTGAGTCACTTAATCAATTTAATCAATTTTTGAAAAAAAAAATATTAGAAGATCTTTTTGGGTTTTTGATGGGTCCATAGATATCAGTTCACAGATTAATATTTTGGATTTTATCAAAATTTTAATTAATAGGTTTTAATTGGATATGAATTTTGTGGAAACGTATCAATCTGTAGAACTCTGATAGAATATTACATGAAGAACACAAAAAAGTTTGCTGCTTCCACCGCGAGTCCAAATATAAAAACACTGCTTATATCCTAATGTCTATGAAACACTAGTGATAAGTCTGACCAGACAGCTTATATCGCATGTATCCAAGGTCTTCAGAAGATAACATTATACATTTCAGGGGACTCAATAATTGTGTACTTGGTCTCCAACATGATTCCTCCAACATAGGTTGACATCCTTATGGTGTCAATAGAATTTTGCGATGAGCCATTGAAACCAGTTAGAGCCTGTCTAAACGGTCTGATTTATGGGTCAATTATAACTCCATTTTGTTTAAGGTGTCTTTATAGATCATATTGACCGAGCTTCCAGTAGCGATTAACGACATGGTTATCTTACAGACTGCCAATATTATCCCGATTATTGTGTGGCTAATCTAAGTTCGTCGTTTTGTTTTCTTCTAATTCTATGACTATATCGTCTTCTATCATCTTTCTGACCTTGGTAGATATGTAGTTCACCTGCCAACCGTTAGCCTTTAGTGCTCTTATGCAATCGTTGCAGAAAGGGTTCCTTCTTATTTTCACGTTGACACTTTTTCTTGAGGTAGGTGGTCCTGCTGCGTCTGAGTTCTGGTTTTCTTGGTCCCTCTTGGTGGTATTTTCTTTGGCTTCATTGGCTCTCTTCATATCTTCCTTGAACTGAGTCAACCTTTCTTCTTTGAATTTGTTGAAAATATAGCTTTTGAATCCATAGCACTCATTGGGTGGTATGCCCTCCTCAGTTGTGGTAATTGCACCAGTCTGGATTGTCTTTGTCGTTGTCTTTGATGCGTATTTTTCTGGTCCGCGTCCTCTTGGCGTCCTTGTTATCTTCATGTATTATGTCTCTTGGTCTATACATTGATGCGTATTTTTCGGCCAGAGCTTTCTTCTCTTCTTCCATTTTCATGTATTTCGAAGCTCGAGTGCAGGGCGTCCTCTAGAGTGGCTGGCTTGTAGAGCAGGAGTTCCTCACGCGGAAGCGTGATTCATGCCGTATAGCATTTCCTAATGCGGATGTTCCTGCACTGTCACTCACAAAAATGTTGGAGAGAACGGTACTTTTTAACCTTCCAATTAAGGAGCGAAATGATTCTTGCTCCTTTTTAGATTTGGCCCATTTCTTTATTTGGTACAGCTCGATTTAGGTATTAATGACTTAATGTCAACAACCTCAAATCTTTCTTAAAAAATTCATCGCTCTCAAATGATTTAACATTTGCACGTTATCTATAAAACAACAACTCATTAACTTGACCTACAAACTACTCTTTTGGATGTTTACGTCAAGACTTTTTAATTGTGTGTGTTTGAGCTATTCAATGCAAGGCTCCTTCCCTTAGCCTTAGGCTTATATATCCTTCAAAGCTTAACTTCCAATTCAAAGTCCTTCCCTTTTTCTTTCTTTCTTTCTTTCTGTAAAATCAATGGTTGAGATGAGACGAGAAGGTCGGCAACATGGTATTGTCCGAACTTACCGGATTCTTCCACCGCCGCCGCTTAATCCAAGGCTGGTCAACTCTGCCACTTCATCCACATCCTCAGCATTGTTTACCAAATTGTCATCCAAACCGACCAGAGCTCACCGGAGAATATGGTCTGGCCAGGTGCATTGGCTTAGATCAAACGACATCTCTTCATCCAGCTACAAACTCCTGACTTGTCGGATCATTGCCGGACCGAGATCGGTTTTGAATCTCAACGGTTTATCTGATCTCGATGGTGGTAATGGCGAGGACTGTGAAGACTACAAAGGAGGAGAAGCTGAAGAAGAAACGATAAAGAGAGGGAATGAACATAATAGCGACAAAGAAGATGGTGGGTCTCGTGGTGGTGACTATGATGAAAGCATGAGTTTTTACGATGTGGGGATGGTGATGATGGAACATGTGTTAGATGACGATGAACATGAAGAAGATGGTTGGTGTTTGGTCTGAATAAAGAAAGTAATGATGATGTTTCTCTCTCACGTGGATCAGCTTTTTTTTTTTTTCTCTTTTGCAAATTCAAGTGAATGTAATTCGATTATTGTTTATATCATTCTTTATTGGAAAGTTAATACCTTCTTCATCAACAAGAGCTAGTTTAAAGATAAATATTCAGACCAAATAAAGAATCGGACTTGTTCTTTTCATTACATAAGTAGACTGAGATCAAAAGGACTTAAACAAAAAAGCTACTTCCAGCTATTCTTCTTCTTCTTCCTAATGCACTCAGACTCTTTAAAATTGGTGATAAAAGAGTATAATCGGTGCCATTCTACGGTAATAAAATCGTTCTGTGTTTAATCACTTTAAGTAGCTTGATCGAACCATGAAGTCAAAATCTTTTTATTTCTCCCATTTGCCATTTGTGTAGAGAGCTTGCTTCAAAGTTGTATTCTTTAAGCTGCTTCTTTTTGCTTTCCTTATGATTCTCTTATAGTCTTTGGCTTCAAACAAAGACACATGAACTGCTTCTTCTTTTGGTTCTTCTTCTCCGTCTTTCTCTGCATCACAAGCAACCGATTAAAATGAGATACATCTCTTCTTTTGATGTCACCAATGATGATTCAATTGATTAAACAACAAAAAATCTTACCATGTTCTGACTCTGATCTCGAGTTTTAGAATTACCAATGAAACAGCTGGATTTTATAATAACAAAAGATTAAAATTAATCAAAAACCAGTTAAAGACAAATCAACACCAAGAAAAAAAAGGATGAAACAAAGAGTGTGACTTACTTCAAGAAACTGAACTTCTGGCGTTGAACACCTGTACTCTGAATCATCTGATGTCTTTCACTGCATTTGTAAATAAAAACAATCAGAAAAATAAAAAGAGAGTAAATAATTTGCATACAAATTTGTGTGTTGAATTTACATAGAGAGAAACCACAAACCTTGTTTTCTCTGATGGAGCAATCTCTAAAGGTTTAGCAGGAGGGATTGTTTTCTCCAGAGACAATCTAAACACCGGTTTGTTCTTTGTTTTAGCCTTCTCCTTTTCACCAACAGAACAATCCTCTTTCAACACCACCTCTTCTTCATCTTTCTGCTTCTTCTTCTCTTCCAATAAATCATCCACAAGAACAAGAACGTCTTCATGGTTATGAATACTTCTCCTTTCGAGTGGTTCTTCCTCTGGTAACAAACTCAACGGAGGCTGTGTCTCCAAAGCGTGGAGCAAAACTTCGGCAGGCGTGACCGTTGGTTGTTCTTCCGCTGCAGCTTTCTTGGCTTCGGCTATACGCTTGTAATGAGCTTCGAAGAAAGCTTTCTTCTGAGCGACGGAGCCAGGACGAGAGTACTTCTCAGCTTCTTCAACGTACTTCTTGTGCGAAAAGGTAGACCATTTTCCCCATTCGAGATCCTCACTCATGAACTTCCCAAAGGATATCGATTGGCTAAGCGCAGGGATCGTGTTATCCTGCAAAAAAAAAAAAAAAAAAATCAGAAGATTTCAAAATCCAAATTTGGAAACTTTCTTATTTGGTTTTCTTAAGAGAGATTTTTGTAACGGACAAAGACAGAAGCTTTTCTTTGTGCAATCAGAGAAATAACAGATTTTGAAACTTTCCGACAAAACTTTTTGCTCTGTTTTTCCCGGGAAAAT
This sequence comes from Raphanus raphanistrum subsp. raphanistrum, assembly GCA_019706035.1. Taxonomy (NCBI): domain Eukaryota; kingdom Viridiplantae; phylum Streptophyta; class Magnoliopsida; order Brassicales; family Brassicaceae; genus Raphanus; species Raphanus raphanistrum. Next base: position 23,364,464 of record CM033983.1, read on the forward strand.
CCATATGCTCATCATAAAGGTATAATTTTTATTCACTAGAAAGCTTATAAACAGCAGCCCAGTTTCATTTGAATATTTTTCTCGTTACAATCACAAAAACAGAGTTTTTTTTTTTTAAAAAAACAGAGGAATGAATAAAAATCGTATAAATAAAAGAGAAGCTAACCTCATGAGAATCAGAACGGGTAATAGGAGCTGCGAAGGAATACGAATGAGCTAGAACTGCAGACTCTCCCATTTTCTTCTTTAGCTTCAGATCAATCTTTCTATCTACACCCCCCAGAAATAAAAATAAGGGGAAAAAACAAAGCTTTTGTTTTCTATTTCCAGGTCCAGAAAATTGTGTGGGTGGATAGTGTTTTCTCTGTCGTCAAATAAACGTCTCTTGAAATTCAAAATTTTAAAGAGGAAATGTTTTCTCTCTGTCGTTGAAAGGGAACTGGGATTTTTCTGTCTAGCCTCCTAATTAACATGAGGTGCGGAAGAATATGTTTTAGATCTGGGTCCCACGAGCAATGAGAGAAGATAAAATCAACACATTCAATAATTCAAAATATTTTCAGTGTTTTTCTGAGGATAGGAATGAAAAATGGGATTGGAGTTATAAAAACTTGAATACAATGATTTATTATTTGAATTGAAGTGGTTGAGAATTGAAGCGAAAGGAACGAAAGTAAAATTTCTTGTGACAAAAGGAACCAAAAAAAACTAAGAAATTCCGTAAACTTGGTCTTCGCTCATTTCGAGTCTTTTTTTACATATTTTTATTTATCATGAAACGTTCTATTTTCAGATTTTTATTAATTAAGACATCAAAATGAAAATCAAATCGATGAAAATGGGGAAGAATAAAATCCATGATTTCCTATGTATATAATGAACGTTACTTACTCCTTTCTCTTTTTCTTTATAATGATTTTTATAATGTATATAATGATTTATTATTTCCTATGTGTTTCAAAAAAAAAAAAAACTTACTCCTTTCTCTATATCAATACAACCTTTACTACCCAAACTAAACAGGTGCATCAAAAGATAAACATCAGATAGTTTAAGAAGGTAAGTATCAAAAGTCACAAGACGAAAGATTGCGTCGTACTGGGAACCGAGGTCAATGAGCTGCTAATAAAAAACACATGTGAATGTTTGTAATGAGATCATGTTGTTAGAATATTTTGTGTATCCTATCAAAAAATAAATTGCTACTAACCACAAATATGAGATTTAAAATACAAAGCCAAATTAATTGGATCTTGTTCAAGATCAAGGTCCTAAAACTTGGGGTAAAATTGGGGTAGGCTCGTCTGTCCTAAATCCAAAATTATTTTTAATCTCTTTTTTTTTTGTCGTTAACAAACAGATTCATATAGACTCTGCGGACCAAACTGGGGGCTCTGCATCCATGTAAACGACGAAAGACGATTGTTGTCTGGCACTGCGTGCTAAACGATCCGCCTTTGAATTCTCCGTTCGTGGTACGTGAATGATCTGTGAGCTCGAGAAATTGTCTTGTAGACTCTTGATATCTTCCAGATAGCTTGCGAATGCTGTCCATTCTTCTGGTTCCGAAACCATCTTCACTAATTGAGAACAATCCGTAGCAAACGTAACCTGATACTGTCTCAGATTTTTCATACACTCCATTGCCCAAATTAAAGCCTCAACCTCCGAGTGTAGTGGAGATAAATTGGCCCTAACATTTCGGACTCCCATTAAACCCGTAAATCCTTCTAATGTACTAAACCATCCTTGGCCTGAGAAAACATCATTATCCTTCCAGGAGGCATCTGTAAAGCACCATCTCCCTGGGATTATTGGAGGTTGGTGTACTTGTGGTAATATAGTTCTTCGTGTATCTGTCTCCTGTGCCGCCGCCCACATAGAAGATTCCGATTCAGCCAGCGTTAATGTATCCCTTGCATCTATATCCAAATTACTAAACACTTTGCTATTCCTTGCTTTCCAAATGTACCATAAGATCCAAGCAAACTGGTGATCCTTCAATTTTGGTGAAACCCTCCAAAATAAATGATCCATATTAGTAAAAATTGAGTCCGATGGGAAGACTGTTGGGTTGGTCGGAATCATTGATAACGCCCAAACCTGCCGTGCTGGGGGACAATCAAAGAATACATGATTCATTGATTCCTCGGCATGCCCACATCTATCACATCCTAAATCCCCTTTCAGCCCACGTGCCTTTAGATTTTTCCTAACTGCCACACATCCTGAAACTATCTGCCATAAGAAATGTTTTATCTTTGGTGGACATCTCACCTGCCAACAATTAGCTTTTAAGGCGTCTACCGTTGGTCCATAAAAGACCCGATTTTTGTCATTATCTGGATAGACTCTTTCTACCACATATCCTGATTTAACCGTATATTTCCCATTATTAGTAAAATGCCAACCGTCCCTGTCTTCCATACTTGTACGGCTAAGAGATATACTTTCGATTATCTTTGCGTCCAAGGGGTCCACCAAATCCCGAATTGCCTGTGAATTCCAAGTCCTAGTACCCGGAATTATAAGAGAGTCAACAGTAAGGTCCAGTAACAAGTTATGTTGATTTTTGTTTGCTGGTCTCGGGCTAGTGGTTGGGAGCCAGGGGTCATTCCACACGGAAATCGATGACCCTGTTCCCACCCTTTTAGTTAGTCATTTTCTAACCAGAGATCTAGCAGATACAATACTCCTCCAGCCATAGGATGGTGAGTATGATCGGATCGGTTCCAGGGGAGAAATGTTCCTGAAATACTGATCTTTGAACACTCGAGAGAAGAGAGTGTTCGGTTTATTAATAAGGCGCCAAAGTTGCTTTACCAGTATCGCTGTATTAAAGTTCATGACATCTTTAAAGCCCAATCCTCCTTCCTTTTTGGGGAGACAGACTTTATCCCATGATTTCCAGTGCATACCTTTTGTACTTCCTCCCGGATTCCACCAAAATTTTGCAACTGTGCTCGTTAATTTCTTTACCGTGGTCTGTGGTAATCTATAACAAGACATTACATGATTTGGTAGAGCCGTTACCACTGACTTGATCACAACTTCTTTCCCTCTTTTAGTAAAGAATCTAAATGTTCATCCATTTATTCTGGTATCTACTCGATCTTGTACAAACCCGAATACTTGTACTTTCGAACCACCAATATTTTCCGGTAGTCCCAAATAGGAACCCATGCCCCCTATATTCTGAATCCCTAATATGTCTCTCATTTCCTGTCTCCTAGTTTCTTCAATTTTATGTCCAAACTGAATAAAAGATTTTTAAATTGGTTTAAATTGGTTTAAATCGATGTAAATCTAGATATGTTGAATTAAGCAATAATGTTATTACAAATCTATAAGTTTGTCCAATGTTTTTGCTTTGTATATCTAATTTAATAATTTTTAACAATAATTTAATTAAATTCGAAAACTAAAATATGTCGTAAAAATATATAATATATATAATAAATCAATAATTTACTAATGCATATGTCTCGCTTAGTCGCTAATCTTCTATAAAACACTTAGTTACCACCTAATAATTTTTAGAACATTGTTAAAGAAACTTTTTAATTAAAAATAATATTTTGTAACCGGAGGTAAACAGAAGTTCAGTATTTGATATTTTCGATATACTTATTAATAGACTTAGCTTATACACATAGTTCAATTTTAGATTTGTACTTAATTTGTAGATAAGAGTAATTAATTTGTGGAAATTAGTAATTGTCATTTTAAGTATTGGCTAAATGTTGTCAAAAAAAGTATTGGCCAAATGAGTAAATGGAAAATTTACTAATTACTTGTCTTATTTTTATTATTTATTACTTATAATTTATTATCTGTAAGTTGTCTGATAATTATTTATAACTTATTTGATAATTTGGTAGAGTTCTAAGTTAATTAAATTTATTTTAATAAAGAATATCTCCTTTTTCTCTTATGTTTTAGTTAATGGCTATTGTATGTATAAAGCTGTTTAGTTTTGAGTTGGTTACTGATGATTAACTTTTTTTCTGTATAGTTTAGTATATGCAGTCCATTAAATTTTAAAATATGCGTTGAAAAAGATAATTTATGCCAAAAATATGTGAAGGAAATGTCTGATAGCTCAAATATATAATACTGATTTGACATAAGAAAATGACTTGCCATACAAACTTGATGTACTATATTAATATAAAGAAATAATATAAAAGTTATTGAGAATATAAAAGTTGATGTACTCCATTAACTTGAGAATATAAAAGTTGATGTACTCCGTTAAATTGTAAAAAACTCTTAATATAAAAGTTATTGAGAATATTACACCAAAAAGTTACTGAAAGCTTTTCTTTATATGAGAATAATATATGCAAGAAGACTCGAAACTAAGAAAAGATCAATATATTATTTATATATTTTTCGTGTGTTTGACATTTTGCAGAATATCGTGGTTTTATAATCACACGCCAAATGAGACTGATTTTACTTAGGAGTCCAATGTATATAATGAAGTCACGCAGCGCTCACGCATGATAGTTAGTACGGGCTGAACGTCTCGCACGAGCAAACACCTGCCAACATGTGATATGGAATGTGACCTAATAACTAACACCACAGAACCATTTATGCAGGTTTAGATGGGCTACTTTGTTAAGACCCATAAAATTTTAACTCGAGAGTAAAAGGCCAGCTTTTAGAACTAATGTATTTGTGTTCCGTGACTCTGAAACAAGACAACAAGATTACATGTTTCTGCACAAGAAAGATTTTATCAAACACTTCGAAAAAAGTTTTATAACACATTGATCAGAATCATTTCCTTCTCGGAGGAGGAGGTTCACGGTTGAGACGATGCTTTTGGAGAGTCTTGATATAGTTTCTCATGAGACCAAACTTATTGCTCCCAAGCTCGTAGAAATAATCCCATGGATATATCCCTGTTCGATGCAAGTCATCAAACACTAACCTGTTTTTCTCAAACAAAGATTCATCACCAGCCGCACTAACTTATAAGCCAAAATAAAACAAAAGTTACCCTATCTTTGACGGCTAAGTTATAATAAGCTAGCGGGAGTTGTAAGTTACCTTACCCCATAGTTTCCCACCGGATCTGCAGACATGATTCCTACATACCGCCTTCCAGATATCACCTGATTTAATAAAACGTAGTTGTTTAGGCCAAATGACAAAACCAGCAAGACTTGGTGTCAAACAGTGTTAAGAGTAAAGCTTAAAGAATGCAAGGCTTTGTCCGTTTAGAATCTATGTTTTCGTTAGTCACACAATTAACGGACTAGTAAGTAACCACAAGACAAAAGAGGCTCATTGCTAAGACACTTAAGAGATTGCGATTCCAAAAAGAAGAACCGTCAATAAGAAGTGACAACTATTAGCCATAAGTAACGCAAAGAACATCCATGTTCACATCCACTGGAAGCAATATCATGGCAGTGATTAAACTTATTAGTAACCGTAGCATCATCTGGAATTGGTCTTTACCAGAATCCACATAAAACCAAAGTACACGTTAGGAGTAAGAACAACAAGCTAGTGGTCATAAACAATAAGCCAAAAAAAAAAAAAAACAAAGCAGCATCCAATGCTGATGTGTTTATCATAGGCATCTATCACATTGTTTAGACAAGATATCACAAGTCTATGTCCTAACATTAAAGACTTGTGCACTAAAATCATGTGGCCTTAGAACCATCTTTTGATGTATTAAAAAATATTCACCTTGTCACCACCGATTGATCTGACTTTCCCGTCAGCAGCTGGACTATGGACTCTGAGAAACTCAGATGAGAATTTGAATTTGGTGCCATCTGCATATTCTACCTCAACCTTCAAGATTTTTTAATTCGAAACAATCAGGTTCCTTCCTTCCTGCTATCATTATCGAACTAGAAAACACGTAGCGAAGCAGAGCTTACGTATTTGGGAGATACAATAGAGAATCCTGAAAGTTTCGGAACAGTAACATCGCTTGTGCCGTGGATTCGCCGGCAAATCAATCTCGTAGACGCCAACATTACTTGTTCCCGCGATCGCCGGAGACGGCAAGTCTTGCTCCCATCATCTCACGCTGCTATAAGCCTTAACCGTACTTTATGGGCCCAATTTGAGGCCCTTTGGGCTGAATTGTATCATTTTTATAACAATCGAAACGGCATCGTATACGTAAACTAAGTGCCGATTCGTCCACGATTACTGGTCCAGCTTTAGTCAAAGATAAAGGATAAGAGGTTGAGTACTACCTAAACACGATCACTCCTCAGTCGGAAAAATCAAATCGAGAATTTTTTTATTTTTTTTTGAGAAAGGAGAATGATTTCCTTTTTAAAGTTATAATAAAAGCTGTAAAGATTATTATGACGTGAATATATAATACACTCAAGGTATCTTCGCATAAAATTTGAAAGGTATAAAAAAATTCTTCCACGGTTAGTGACAAGAATATAATCTCTCTATTTAGCAAATAATATCATTTTGGTACTTTTCATAAATAATTAAAATGTATTTATATTTTTATTAATTACATCTATTTAACCAATAATGTTTTAAATATTTCATTAAGAAATGAATACATTTCGATCTATTCTTTTAAAACATAAACATGATCTTTTTTTTTCACATGATCAATTGATAAATGTTATGTTAAAATATGTAAGACATTTATTTATTATTATTTTTGACTTATCGATTGGTTATTCTATTATTTAAGTTTGAATATTTCATTTATTAAATAAAAATGTGATTCAAAAATTCAAATAACAAAATTAATCTTTTCAAAAAGAATTAATATATATATATATATATATATATATATATATATATATATGTTTAAACTTAAATAACTAACAATTACATTAGAAATATAAAAGAATATTTTTGTATTAAAAATTATAGTAACATTTTTTATGAAATAGAAGAAACATATGGTAATAATAATTGAAAAATATATAAGTTAAGTAACTTCCGTATTAATCACCTGACGAGAAGTATTTTAAGAAAATTTCTGAAACTCAACGTCAAAAGAAAGTGAAGTAAAAAGAAATACAAACCGTAGACGAAAGCAAATTCGTTTCCTTAAAAAAGCAATTAAATCGATCGGAGACCATTAGTTTTAGTGAGTCGTCTTTTTTCTCGTTCTCCAAGTTTCGTGACTTCCCTTCATATTCTTCAGGCAACACACTATTTTCATTTTTTTTCCTCTTAAATTGCAAATTAGATAAAATAAAGAAAATTACAAAATTCTATTCTTGTGCTAATCATCATCCTATATTCTCGTTGGGCCTGACAAGAAGCAGGAGACGAAGAAGGAAGCGACTTTACTTACTTTTTTTTGTTGTCGGAAAAAAAAGGAACACAGAACAGAGTTTCTTCTACAATAACTTAACGGCCAGCGCCGGCGATAACAGCGGCGTAGGAGATGAAAATTCGTAGGAAGCTCGGTGGTGTATGCGGGAGCGACGTCGTTGTCTCGTGGAGGTTGTTTTTCTGGTTCGTTGTTCTGTTTGTCTTCTCCTTCGTTCTCTTCTCCACCATGTTCGTCTTCAGAGGTATATTTATTATGATTTGAACGTTTTTCTTTTAATTAAATTATCGGAAACTGAAATTAAATATCCCCCCAGGGAAGTTTCGTCCGGTGGTACGTTCGATGAGAAGCTTCTCAACGGCAAAGGTGGTCCTCGACGATGCTGCTGCAACGCTATCTCCCGCGGTTTCGATTCGCGAAGCGGTGAAACTACCTGAGCAGACACTAGTTTTCCTAAAATACCCTCCATCTCTCCGGTTATTTACTAAAGACGATCTGATTTGCGTTTTCTCTTCCGATTCGTCGAAGAAGCTACGGAAGGAGAAACCGGAGGCCGTGGACGTCGACAAGTTCGGCGGCCAGATCGTACGGTGTCCCGAAACGCCACCTGGCTACACTATATCGCTCGCCATCTCGAGATGGACGATAGATGATCACCTCGCCGCTGGTCCAATCCACCAATGGGATTGGCTGGTTTACGACGCCGTGATCGACCACGATAACTCCACGGTGGTCTTCGTCAAGGGACTGAATCTAAAGGCGGGGAAAATTGCTGACGTGTCGAGATACGAGTGCGTGTACGGCTGGGATTTCGCGAAACATAATCGGTTGATAAGATCAGACGTGATCTCCGCGGCGCAGGAGATCGTTCGGTGCAGAACACCGTTGACTGTGTTGAACGGCCCAAAATCAGCCCATGG